>OY728123.1:1528987609-1533987609 GCA_963277665.1 Viscum album | reverse complement strand
ATTATCTCTTATGTCTCCATATCTTCTATATCAAGTTAGTATATCTTCTATATATAATGATTTCCACACCCTTTTTCAAATTTTAAATCTCTTGATCATATTATGTATGAGTATATATATCTTGTATAACCCAATATTATTTTTTATGGGCCAAGCCTCCTCCATATTCCCAAAAATATCTTTCCTATGCATGACTTTTCCATTCACTACTACATAAATCACTTTTAATATCTCTATAAATCCCTTTCATCGGTGCTAAAAAAGAATTGTAAATTTAAGCACCCATAAAAGGGGGTCCCTTTTATTAGTGCTAAAAAATCACAAATAAAGGGCCCTTTTATCATCGCTAAAAAGTGCTAATAAAATACCCCTTTTATCAGTGTAAAAAAATGTTGAAAAAAGGGGACTTCTATCAGCACTTTTTTTAGCACTGATAAAAGTCAAAAAAATTATTTTTTAAAAAGAATTTTTTTTGGTGGTCAGCCCCTTAAATAGCGCTAGTTATCCATTTTATCAAAGATCATAACCCACCCACCCCACCCCACCCCCACTAGAACCCCTTTCACAGCACTTGAGGGCCCCCACCCCACCCCCCCTAACAACGTTAAGCCCTCCTCTGTTCACCCCTGCCTCGAGTGGGTTTCGAACCTAAGACCTCCCCCTCATGAATTTACGCCTTTTCCACTCCCCTATATTGTTTTGTTCTATATTTTATGATATATATATATCTTTATATTTTTTTTGTTACATTTTTTATCCATATATTTATATTTATATATATAATTATTCTTAAATACCTATATAAAACATGTTTTGTGTGTGTGTGTGTTTATAAATACATACATACATACATATGTGTGTGTGTGTGCATGTGTATCTAAAAACATAATTATACATATTTATATTTATTTAAATATATTATATATTAATATAAATATAAATATATTATAATATATAGAAAATATATATTAGTTTTTTAATACACACAAAAATATATTTATATATATACATTATATAGGTATATAAATATTCATACATTTTTATTTTAAATAAAATGGCTATTATTATTATTTGTATATGTTTTTTATATATATAAAGATATTTTATATGTAAATATGTTTACAAATTTATTTATTAAATTAAATTTTTATGTATGAATATATAAAAATGTGTATACATGGGTATATATTTAATTATAAATAAAATTACATTATGAAAAATGATAAAATTAAAAACCATAATATCAATATGAATGTAATACCTTGGAATAAATTTAGTCGCCACTTAAAAAAGATAATAAAAACCCCTTAAACGAGGCTGAAATTCCATAGAATGTTAAAACAAATATGGATACCCTGACTAAAAACTCTATTTTGGAGGTCTTCTCAGCCTTTTTTGGCCTTGAAAAAGGGTGTAGAGCTCATCAAAGTCTTTGATTTGATATGTGGTACAGACCAAACAGATACTTGGATCACAATTTATGTCTGTTTAAAGTTCAAGTCATGTTTTTAACTTATCATAGACCGTTCTTTAATTTATTTAATTTTTTTCATCCAATTATTATTAAATTACTATTACTTTATAATAATTATAAAATTATTTTTTAATAATATTTTTTAATTATTTTATAAGTAATTTTCACTAAGTATCTTATATATTATGTGTAAATGCCTATTTATCCTTATCTAAATAATATTTAAAAAATATATATTATATTTATATCAATAAAAATATATTTATATATTAATATATTTTTCTAATGAAATATAATTTTTTTATAAAATATATGTTTTATCAGTTCTAAAAATTGCATTTTTAGCACTAATAAAAGAAATAATTTTATCAATTCTAAGAAAAGCACTGATAAAGGGTAACCTTTAGCAGTGCTAAAAAAATGCTGATAAAGGGGGTACCTTTATCAATGATAAAAAATCATTGATAAAGGGGTAATTTTTAGTGCTAATAAAAGTACCCCCTTTATAAGTGCTTCTTTTAGTGCTGATAAAGGGTGGTTCTAGCTAAAGCTAAATTTATGGTAGTGATTTCTATGACTTCCTTAAATTGAATATCTTTTGTATAGACATCATCTTCTATATCAGTGAATAAATCTTCTATATGGCTCAAATAGATTATGTATTTCATAAATATTTTATATATTCAAAAAAACATATTGTGTATTCCTTTGTCAATTTCACCTCAGAAATACTTACACATTAGTGACTCAAACATGGATAACTCTTACATTAACTGAATGAAATCCTACCTTATCCAAATATTAGAAAACTATTAACTCTTGCATAGTCACTCTTACATCAATAAATCTAACTTGGGTGACTCTTACATTAATATATAGTTTTATATATAATTTCGAATTGTGGTGTCCTTATAAAGTAGAAGGAATGATCTCTTATACTTAGGTACCTCATGGGAAAATATGATCTCCATACATATTCTATCAATGGGAGTGGTCACTGGGTGTTATGGAACAACACTTCTTACAGTATAAATTTTAGCTCTGATAGTTCTTGCAATTTGGGGATCATGAGAGGTGGTGGGCTGGTGAGAAACAAATTGGGTTCAGTGGTGGTAGTGTCCAGTGCTTTTTATGGTTCTAAAACCTCTCTTCATTTTAAGGAAAATTCCCTTATCAGTGGTCTTCTCATTTGTAGGATTTATAACATCAGTCTTTATTGTGTTGAAATATATTCCTCCTTGGGAACATATCCCTCACATGTCACATTACTTATCATTGGTATATTTCTATGAAATTAGAGCATGCAAGGGCTTACTAGACCAACTGGTGGATACCAAACCCACTTATCAAGAGGGGAATAAAGATAAGGTTTTTCTCACTTCTCAGTGGTCTCAATAGGATACTCTAATTATTTAATCAAGTATCAGGTTACTTTCCCATAAATGTATGATAATTTTAGGAGATGATTCTATAGGTCTCCATCATTTTAGGCCACCTTGATTTCTAAGGAGTGGTATTATTTTTAATAAAAAAATTAAATTTATATGGGTAGTCACACGCATGTGGGTGAATCTTACATTGAACCTTGGTAGTCAGATGAATTCAATCATATATGGTTATCCCTTTTTTCATAATCTAAAACCTCAAACTAGAAATGACTCTTACATGGATAGTACTTAGATATATTTTAAGTCACCTGAAATTACAAAATTAATCCAAATCTTCTCAAATCAACTCATGGATTTCTAATACTCTTTCAGTCAACTCACATCGTCATCCAAATCCCCTTATCAAAAAATTCAATATCCTTGAAACCAAATATCCTTTGGATCAATTCTTTAACTTCCAACTATAATTTCCTTCATTAATCTTTCACTTATACAATATCCTTTAGCTGAATTCCTTTAAAAAACATTTTAAACGGTTTTAGATTGTTCCACTTCCTTTAATCGGTACTTGTCTTGGTTTCTATATAGATAAATCCCATAATCATCAGATTTAGTGGATAATACTTTTAATCTATATAGTAACATATTCCAAGAAGCAACAACAATTCCCTTTTCTCATTTATGTATGAAAAAAACCTCATTCATCTTCATCATTCATTGATTTGCCTTATCACAGTCGTAATGACAAAAAATACAACTTTATCTTCAATGATTCATTTGGGATATTCAATCTCCCCCTTTAGATTTGTTTTCACTACCTAATTCATTCCATTTTCAATGTATTTTCCTCCCCCTTTTTTATAATAAAGACAAAGTTAAATATTTTCTCCTCCTTATCGATATTATAAGAGTAAGAAGAGAGATTCTCATCTCAATTGTATGATCCTTCAAAATAGATTATTCTCCCTTTCTTGTTTAATTTTAAAACATGATCCAATTTGTTGAGAGAAGGATGGATCCACATAATTCTTATAAATAAGCCTTTAATTAATAAACTCTAATTATATATGGTTTAACCTGACATAAAAACAAGAATGAAAAATCTATACATAAAAGTTACCCATAATTCTATCATTCAGGTGATAATACTTCCATTTTCTCACTCTATGGGATTGTAAAAATAAATCCATAAAGAAACATATATTCTACAAAAATTTCAACAAATATATTATATTTTTAAAGAGTAAGAAAGATAAATCTCCCTCTATTGTGTCTTTATCATCATCCAACACTCCCCTTTTATAAACATATTTGATATAATCAATGCAAGGTCAATAAGTGTGATTGGAATACCTTAATATAACTTTTCTTTTCATGTTTCCTAGTTTTTAGATTTCCAATAAACAAATTATTTGATAGATTCTTTCTCATATTGGATACCACTAAATGGATGATTTCTTTTTTTCATCATCATGGTTGTTGTCTTTATAGTGAACTCATGATGGTCAACTCGTTTTTTTTTGTTCTATGAATACAACATCACATCCAGTTCTCCTTTATTCAAATATCACCTTTAATTTTAGTCATGAAAACACACATAAATAAAGACAAGGGAATAAGGGAAGTTTTAGTAGGCCTCTAAATAAGATTATTAGGGATGATAACATTTCAAAGTTTCTCCTTGTGTGTATCCTCATCAACCCTATTCTTTTGTTTGACACCTTTATTTTCTTACTAACAACCCAATGTAGATTTATTTTTCTTTCCCTTATACATATGATTGTTTAGACTTCTCTAACATTTAGAATATGAATAATGCTTTATTTAAATATATAAATTCTCCTCATAATTATTAACACCTATGTTATAGTAGTCACATAAATTTTACAAGTATTAAAATATGTTCTTATAGGATTGATTTTCCTTTTTCTGTGATATGTGATTCTTTTCAAAAGGTCTACTTCTATTTAAATCTCTAATACCCTTGATTCATGGCCTTATATGATTTTCATATACTGAAAAATTATTCTATAACTCAATGTTCTTGCACCCAACCTCTAGAAACACCAATAATGTCTAATGAATCTCCTTATTTTTCTTGGGGGTGTGGCCTAACCACATTTGAAACCTTGCGATTTTTAGGAATAATTACCATTATTTTGAGATTTTCTTAGAGAGAAACTCTTATTAGATATGATAACTTACACATTTAATGTATTTGTGGACATTTTAGCATTTTTATCCTCCCGTTTTTTGTAAATATTTTTATTTCTTTCATTCACTGGTCATTAAAATAGATTTAGTTAAAATAGATTTATCAAAATAGTATATTAACTTTTTATTAGAGCCTTTTGTGGGTTTATCAGAAAAATATTTCATTATATTTTTCCATTAATATATATCCTTTTTGGTACAATATTCACATCAAAAATTCTTGTGGTATCACTTCTATATTAAGCATAAAGCACTTATTTAAAGACATTATTTGTCAAAACTTTCTCACGATCACTTCTTTGCAACTTTTCTTCAATCAAAGATAAATTTTAAATAATAATTGATATATATTATTCTTCTTCTTTAACAATTTTTATGGTATTTTTAAATTTTTGAACTTCTTGGACAAATAATTATCTATTTATTTAGACTCTAATTCTAGTAATGTATTTTCATCAAGTGGTCCTTTGATAAATCCAAGTATGTAAGTGGAAAATTCAATGGGAACTATCATCAAATAGTCATTGACTTCAAAGTAGAGGTCTGAAATAGTTTTAATGGAATAATCCTCCTCATACTCTCTATAGCTTGAAATAGACTCTTAAAAAGGATCACTTAAAATAGATTTAATAAATGGTTAGTTATCACCTTGATTAGATTCAAGTAGTGATAGATCTTTATTTACCTTCCTTGATATATTTTTCAATTTCCTTGCATCCTTATTCTTGCTTTTATTTAAGGTTTTAGATGAAACTTCCATTTTAGCTTAAATAATGATGGATACTTAATCCTCTATCTATGCATTTGTAAAAAAATCTTTAAATATACACTTCATGTGATTTTGATGAAAAAAATGGGTAAGAATAGTATATCCAATAATAGGGTACCTAATTTTCTATAATACCAATTGAATTTCATAGGGAATCATGTAAGTTAACTAGGGTTGAATCAGTGTCTCCCAATTATACTGAGTTTTACTAATCTTTTGATTATCCCCTCGAGATACTCAAACCTCTATCTTGGTTAAGAAGTATGGATATCATGATATTCACTCAACCATTACCACTATATGAAATGTAGAAATAATACTTTAAAATTATCACAGAAAGGTTTTTATAGGGCTTTATCCCTTTATATAAAACCTAATCCTTGTTGTGTTCAACTACAATTGAGACATGGATTATCACTGATATATTTCTATAATTACAAGTGCATTGATAATTTGAACACAAGTAGTTGGGTAGGAATCATCCATATCCCTAGGAAAGGTATTTTCATTTTTTCCTAATCTTCACTATGTAAACAAGTTAAGACACCTTTGTAAAATATTTCACGGTCCTCAACTCCTGCTAGAATGGAATTGTTTATACTGGGACCACCTGTTCCTCAAGGTTCATTCTTAAACCAATGAAAAGCTCTTCAACTGCCAAATTGTGATCAGAAAAACTCTATAAATTTTCCTTTTTTCTTTAAATCTAACACACTATGATTATAAAATTATAGTTCCCCTTCTATATCCTTAGAGTCTCAATGTAAAATATGGATCACTATAGTGGCAGTAAATCTCTTAGTCTCAATTATTATCTATGATATAGGAATATCATAGTCTTCTTCTTCATCCTATATGATACACAGGTCCTTATTCCTAAATGTAGTTGGATTCCCATAGATTTAATACAAACATGATCTTCTTATGGTAGCAGTAGTATCTAATTTTTTTTGATACATAGGTTTTTTCTCTTAATACAATATCACGGACTCTATATCACTTCTCTATATGATAATTATTTTTCATTTTATCTTCTTTATATTCTCAGGTACCATGTGAAAGTCACTTCCATGATTTTTGGTATATTAAATTCTCATAGTATCTATTCTTTAGTTTTTCATTCAAATAAATATAGATAATAACTCTTTAAAATAACTCCTAAATACTCTTACATAAAGCTCTAAACGATATTTGAATATCACAAATTTATCATCTTCATGGATCTCATATCTTTAAATCATTTTGAACTTATTCCATGTGTACATTAAATTTGTAACAACATAACATGTCCTATGATGTGAAGCTCTCTATGTTGGACCACATACAAAATCCAGCATCAAAGGACTCTCAAAATAGTCACCAAGAAAGGACCAAAATGCTGTCCATGCCATTTTTATTACCATACTTCAACTCTCATGTTCATCACAATGACCACCTCCATGGAATGTTTCAACTCTCTATTTCTCAAAGGTAAAATTATCAAATAAATATATAACATTCATGGCATAGTTTTCATAGTGAGTCCATTTTTTTACCATAATCTACATAACCCTTAGTGAAATGGTTGGATTATCATTTAAACACCTTTAGATTATTCTATGATTCTATTTGAAAAATTATAATCTCCACTATGTGGTGGATACTATTAATCTTTTAACAAGATTAACTTTTTAAATTTTTGATTCTCATTATGAATCATAATGAATCACAATCTCATTGTGATATTTTATTCAATAAATGATAGATCTTGGGCAATTTATGAATTTAAATATCAAAATACTTTACATTTTTAAAAATGTGTTGACTCGTTTAGAAGATATATAATATCTGTTTTATCACCATATATTTCATATTAAGTTAGTACATCTTTTTTATAAAGTGAATTCCACTCCCTTTGTCAAATTTTCAATCTATCAAACATCTTTGGTATGAGCATACATCTTCTCAATCACTTAATATTCTTATGTATGGGCCAAGTATCTTTTGTATGCCCAAAAACATCTTCTATATAAATTCCTTGTCCATTTTTAAAACTTTTATACACTAGATATCTTATATATATAAATCATCTTATATATCAATGAAAATATTTTATGTATGGATCAAACATCTTTTGTATTACATGCATATCATTTGTATGTGTAAAAACATCTTGTGTATGCCTCTATAAATATCAACTTAGAGGTATTCCTACCGATATTCCACTCTTATGTTAGTGACTCACACATTGATAAATCTTATACTAACTACATGAGAACTTGTATTATCCAAATCTTGGAAAACTACTCACTCCTATATAATCACTTTTATGTGAATGACTCTGACATGGGTGACTCTTATGTGAACCACTCTAATATTATTCTCTAGAATATGTGGTCATTCATATGTGGGTGAATATTATGTTGGTCCTTGGTATCCAGATGAGTTCACTCATATGTGTTCATCCATTTTTAAAAATCTCAAACCTCATTCTGGAAATGACTCTTACATAGCTAGTACTTAGGTAGATTTCAAGTCACCTAATGTTCTAGAATTAATCCAAATCTTCTCTAATCATCTCAGTTTCTTCTCATACTCTTTAATTCAACTCATATAACCATAAAATGACCTTTATCATAGAATTAATAATCCTATAAACATAATATCCTTTGCATCGATTCTTTAATTTCAATATATTTTTCCTTCTTTAATCTTACATTTCTTCTATCTCCTCTAGCTATCTTCCTCCATAACTAATTCTAAACTATTATAGACAATTACACTTCCTCTAATTATCACTTATCTTATTTTCCATATTTACCATATATACAATCATAACATTTAGTGGTTTATACCTTGAACCAGTCCAGCTAGATGTTTCAAGAAGCAAAATCAATTTCTTTTCTCATTTATATATGTGAAACACCTCGCTAATCTTCATTACACAATGACTTTCCTTCTCAAAATAATAATGAAAAAATATATAACTTCATATTCAACAATAATTTTGGTAAATTCAAGTAGAACTAACAGTTACCTACAACTCATGAGTGTAATTACTACCCAACCTTATCCATCATCCCCATCAAACCCAATGAGACACACACACTTAAGGAGAAATTGGATCATTCTTACCAAGAATAATAAGGAACCCGCACCAAAGCGTGAATTCCAAATCATGACCAAAATATTACCCAAAATATCTCATGAATAACTATAATAATGTAAATGTCAATTAAACAAAATTAAACCATTTAATAACAACTGTATCTTAAAAACCTACATTTTAGTTTCCTTAATTTTTCAAAAAATTACATAGGAACCTGAAAAATCCACCATTTTCCTTTCATCAAAACCACTAATGCCAAATCATTTTTTTACAAAATCTAACCACCATTATCAATAAATAATTTTAAACCACAAAAATAATTTAATTAAAATACCACAAATAATATCAAATGGTTTTGTACATAATGGATTGTATGGGAAGCTACGTACCTCAACTCTATGATGAAGTGGAATCGCACCACCAAACTCAAGATCTCCATTCTCTATATCGGCCTCGAGTGATTAACAAATAATACCCAAATAATTTAAACACTAGATACCAAATATCATCAAACTCACTCCATTAAGGTATAACTATGATAGAAATAGCAATTAATTATAGAGGGGGAGTTTAAAAGTGGCTTACCAAAGATATAGCATTCCAATACTTTAAAACCCAATATTTGTGAATGAAATTCACCAAAACCACTCCCAAAGTTACCCTTGGTCAAGATATCTTTAAGAGAAGGGAAAATGAACCAAAAATAACCTAGGTTGGGTAAAAATATAATCCTTGAAAACTTTATTAATTGAATGCATAACCCGATTGCACAATCCCATCAACCGTGTGACCAATCAGACATTCCTCAATGGAATGTTTTCTCAATATGAACATTCAACATGTTTAGTCTAAGTGATCATGTCTATAATCATTAATTTATTCATGACTCCTATAGAACACCATGTATGGTTCTATAGTCACGTTTTTACCTGTACACGCCTCTAAAATCTTCTAAAACATTCCCAAATAATTGTTGTCAAAACACCATTTCAATCATAACCTTTTTGTATGGTGTCTGATTGGCACACCGTCAGTGGCAGCATGACCCTAAAATTAAGGCAGTAATTTTAAGACCAATATTAAATATTTAATACAGGCTCATGGTATAGTTCCATGAAACCCCCAATAATATGATTAGTTGATGCACGAAATTAATGTGAGAGTTTAATAAATAAGTGATGAAATTAATAAATATAACTAAATTAATTATTATTTAAAGAGTTGTGACAGGATTTTAATGGAAAATGTTAAAACATTTACACAATTTGAAATGTGAATTCACGTCGTGTAATACTAGCGCTAAACATATTAAAAACGCATCTCCAATATTGCGTAAACCTCCAA
Source organism: Viscum album (assembly GCA_963277665.1). Classification (NCBI taxonomy): domain Eukaryota; kingdom Viridiplantae; phylum Streptophyta; class Magnoliopsida; order Santalales; family Viscaceae; genus Viscum; species Viscum album. The sequence goes on along the minus strand of OY728123.1, from coordinate 1,533,977,332 downwards.
AATCACATCACCTCCACTATAGGGATTTGGAACCCTCTCTTATTCATTGTAGAGCCTCCACGGACCTACTCATTGGACCAAAAGTCATCGGCACACCTCCATATTGGACCAAATATCCTCCACGCACCACCATATTCGATTGAATACCCTCTTCACTCCTCTAGGGTTTCATATCTAAATTCAATTCTTCACTGTGTTAATAATTGATCTGCTTCAAATTGGAGTTTTCCATTGGCAAGGATTCGTTGTCACCGTTCTTGAGGTAGGTGGTCTAAATTCTAATCTCATAGTCTAGATTCATTTATGCATATATGATTGTAGAAATTTTATGTTATGATTAAAAATTGAGTTTTTCTATATTCAATTAATTAATTGGGTAAATTAATTAATTTGGGGGATTTTGAAATTTTGAATAGAATTGGTTGCTTTAAATAATTAATTTATAGATTAATTATGAGGATTTTATGATGATGGAATTGGTTAATTGATTCTGGAATTAATTAATGGTTAGGATGTGATTGATTAATTTGGATAGTTTAAATAATTAATTAATGAATCAATTATTAGGATTTTGAAATGATGGATTTGGTTATTTAATTGTGGAATTAATTAATGGAATTGGTGGATTAATTAATTGATAAATTAATTAATGTGAGAAATGTGTTTATTTAAATTATTAAATTAAATAATGAGATTAAATAATTGATGAATTAATTAATAAATAAATTTAATTATTTAATTATTGAATTAAATAATGAGATTAATTAATTGAATAATTAATTAATGAAGAAATGTGATTATTTAATTCGTTGAATTAAATAATGGGATTAATCAATTGAAAAATTAATTAATATACAAAATGTGATTATTTATATATTTAATTAAATAATGGAATTAATTAATTGAAATTACATAATTATTTAACTATTGAAGTAAATAATAGAATTTATGGAAACAATTAATTGGTGTATTAATTAAAGGGTGGTTGAATTTTAATTAATTAATATGAGATGACATGGAGAATTAATTGGTGAATTATTTGAAGTGATTGAGTTAGATGAATTAATTGAGGAATTAGTTAATGGGAATAATTTGAATTAATTAGTTGGAAAATTAATTAATGGATGTAATGTTATCAGTTTTTTGAGTTAGATTAATTATTTAGATAATTAATTAATGGGGATTTTTCTATTGACAGAATTGAATGAGTTAGGTTAATTAATTGGAAAATTAATTCATGGGGATTGTTGTATTATAATAATTGGATGAGTTGGATTAATTAATTGAAGAATTAATTAATGGAGATTTTTGTGTTGAAGCAATTGAATGTGTTAGATTAATTAATATGTGATTTAATTAATGAGAATTGCTATGAAGGTGCAATTGAATGAATTAGATTAATTAATTGATAAATTAATTAATGTGGATGGTTGAGATATTGAATTGAAAAGGTTTAATAAATAATGGTGGAATTAATTATGATGCAATGAGATTTGTATGTTGGGTAATTAATTTTTGGATTAATTATGTGATATTGAAAAAGATTATTCGAGATAATTAATTATATAATTAATTATAAGTTATTGATATTGTGAATTATATAATTAATTGTAGAATTAATTATGATATTTTTAGTTGTGGATATTGATTAATTAATTGTTAAAATTAATTAATGTGATGATATTAAAAATTAATTATTGAATTAATTAATGGGACAATGTGATTAATTAATTGTTAAATTAATTAATGAGAATCTTTTATTAATTTATTATTGAATTAATTAATGTAATAATGTAATTAATTAATTTTTGAATTAATTAATATGGTGATATGATTAATTAATTGTTGAATTAATTAATGGTACTATGTGATTAATTAATTTTTGAATTAATTAATGTGATGTTATGATTAACTAATTGTTGAATTAATTAATGTGATGTTGTGATACATGTGACATATAAATTTGTGATAAATGATTAATCATGATTAATCTTGAATAATGTGATGTATGTAATATGTGTTCTTTATTTAGAAATGGGTTGTGATATAAGGACTAATTCTCCAAATACTCACGGAGCGATAGATATGGAGTTCTACACCCATCATGCATAAAAATATTATTTTATGAGATATGGACTGATACTCCAAATACACATGAGTTGTGAGAGAGGGACTGACGCTCCAAATACTCACGAGGGTGCTAGACATGGAATTCTACACCCATTAATTGACATTAGACTATGGTTCCAATTAGTGGTGATATTAATTTAATTGAAATGGAAAATGAAACATCATTGGTTTAAATGAAATGTGAATTGATAATGTAAAATGGTTTAGACTCCATCACAGGTTGATGCATGTATTGAGATGCGAGTGTCCATGGGAACCCGGAGGTTTATGCAGTTAAATAAGAGAAAATTGAATAAATGTAAATTCATTACTATATTACTTTTATTTTATTCTTTACACAACTTCATACACTATTATTGATTAGATTTGTTTTAGACGTTGTTGGTGGTGGCCTATTGAGTTGTACTCATACCTTACTTGGGCTGCCTGATTGGTACCTGAGTAGACTTTGTGTTTTCTGGATAGATTAAGGGTAAAATACCTGAGTTAGATGGTTGAGTTGGGATGGATTTTGGATGATGAAACTAGGTGTGATTTGGGACCCTCTTGGGTGTCATTGGTGTCTTTATTTTCTAGTTTTAATTTTGACACTTAAGACATACATTGGCATGGAATGTTTTTTCTGCTTTAGTTGGATATTGTATTTACTGCTCGGTTATCTTTAGATATTGGTATTGTTTGTCTTTATATATTCTTATGCTATTTTTTGTTATTTTTTCAGGTGTTTACTCTGATAAAAAAGCGTATAGTCTCCCCACAACTAACTTACCAAACCCTAGCTGCTAGTCGGTAGCCCCTGGCGTACGAAGAGGCACGCCTGAGGTCATGTGACCGACCGGCTCGGGGCACCGTTGTGTGTCACCCAGTCTAGGATGTTATAACAGGTTATTTATCATCATAATAAAATGGTTAGAATAGGTTTTCAAATATTCATAAATCTTCATATGGTGAAGTAATACATTACTCTAAAACCTCATCAAAAATTCAACTAAAACGATTTCATAAATAGTTACCCTTATAAACCTTCCAAAATATTAAAATCCAAAACCTTAGAAATAAGGTAACTAAATTTCTAAAATCGACTTATCATTAATCCCACAAACAACTCTATGAAACTCTTAATTATCACACACCAAACATGTTAAGACCATTATCATGTATTCTCTTGAAAGATGGTAATAACCTGAATTACCATAAAATCTTAGTTAAAACATTCTTAATTTCAAAAATTATCTCTTTCCTCATAACATAAATCCAAAAATTATATAAACTCAATCTAGGATATCATAAATCACCATGTCATCATATTACTAATCGGTTCTAAGGTCATCAATACTATCCATTTTTATTTTATCACAATAAAACATATTTTTATCTCATTATTATCCCAACATCATGACCATATTAAGACTTATCTTTTCCTTAATCATGTGTTCTCCAAAAATATCACTTTACCACCTCAATCACTTTTCATTATTACCAATTCCGTTCAACATATGCTTTAAAATACGTAATTAAAAACTACAGTGGAGCAGTCCTTCAAAGTTTCATTATTCCACAATACCATAAAAGTGCTTCAACAATATTATTATTGAATTCCAATACATAAAGACTCAATTATTCTAGTACCTTCTTAAACCATTAACTAGGATTCATCGTTTTATTCTTTAATGCTTCTTTCATCTCATATTTCATTTGTTGTATCTTCATCATCAGTAATATGACCATTACTCATACAACCTTGTTGATTCTCTTCATGAGATTTCCACCTAGGGCATCAATTTTCATAATTCCCATACACTCCACATTTAAAAATTTAATTTTTGATGATGGATTAGGAATACCACTATTCTTTTCCATTTCATTAACTGAACCTTTAACTTTTCTTTTAAAATTACTTGCTTTTCATCCTTCCTTTCCACACCCAAAGCATCTTCTAGTTCCTTCGAAACATTCTCCTTGACACCTCTTCCCACATGATTTACATGAGGAAAATTTCACTTTCTTTCCTCTGTGGTCGCCATGAAACTACATCTTTCTCTTACTAGATCACTAAAAGAAAACAGTGATTTAGTGGCAGTTTTTAAAACCGCCGAGAAAAAACCACCGCTAATTTTTTTTTCAAATTTTTTTTAATTTTTTTAAATATCTTCTAAAAAAATTCAATTTTTTTAACAGTAGTTTTTTAAAAAAAACGTCGGGAAATAGCGGTGGTTTTTTGAAACCCACCGCAAAATTTATGAAAAAAAATTAAGAAAATTTAAAAAAATTATTTATTTTTTTTATTTTATTTTTTATTTTTTTTATTATTTAAAATAAAATATAGTTTATTATTGATAATTTTATATATTTATAATGTGACAATTAATTAATATTTATAGTTATTAGCTAATAATATTTTTAAACTAAAAACAAATCTTCAATAAGTAGAAGAACAGACTTCGGCATCAAATGACCATAACTTCTGATACGAGTGTCCATTTCAGCTCCAGAACCAGTCAAATCAAAGTTTATCAAATGAGAAAAAACCAAGTGAGATTTAAATCATGTGATAATCAAAGGAAAAAATATATTCAAAAATCAAAAATTGAACTTGAACTTCAAACAGCCATCACTTTTAATCCGGGTGTCCGTTTGGGATCTACAACATATCAAATCGAATCTTGTGAAGAGATCTATGCCTCTTAGGTCTGGTACCAACTCATTAAATATTATACCTATTGTTATTCTTCCAAGAAGGAATAGAAGGCCTCCGAAACAGAGATTTAGTTACAGACATTGATTTCTTAAAATTCAAATGGTTATAACTTTCGATCAAGGTGTTCGTTCGGCATGTACCACATATCATATCGAATCTCATTTCACAATCTTTGATTTGAATAGTTGTGGCACTGATAAAGGCATATCGGATCATATTTTATGGTCATTTCAGTGTTTTTAGGGTTTTAGAGGTTCTTAACGTTTTATGATTTATTTAATTATTTATGTATGTATTTTTTATTTATTTATATATATATTTATTTGATATTAATTATTTATTTATTTATTTACTTACTTATTATTTATTATTTATTTATCTATTATTTATTATTTATTTATTTAGTTATTTATTATTTATTATTTATTTATTATTTATTTATTTATTATTTAGTTATTATGTACACATTAATTCTTAATTTATTTTTAATTTATTAATTAATTAATTATTACTTATTTATTATTAGTTAATTATTTATTTATTATTTATTTATTTATTTATTTGTTATTCATTATTTATTAATTATAAATTATTAATTATTAGCTATTAGTTATTATTATTTATTTATTATTTCTTATTTATTAATCTATTTAACTATTTATGAATTTATTTATTTATTATTCTTTATTTATTCTTTATTCTTTATTCTTTATTCTTTATTCTTTATTCTTTACTCTTTATTCTTTATTGTTTATTATTTATTCTTCATTATATATTAATTTATTTTTAATTTACAAAATATTAATTTATTATTAGTTTATTATTCATTAATTATTTATTTGTTTGTTTATTATTTATTGACTATTTATTGATTATTTATTAATTAAATATTAAATATTTATTAAATATTTATTAAATATTTCATATGTAACGTCCCAGTTCCGGAAGCCACCCAAAGGCGCCCCGTACCTGGCTGGTCACATAGCCTCAAGCGCATTCCCCCGAATGCCAGAGGCTACCGACTAGTAGCAAGGGTCTTGGGTGTGATAGTGGGGAAACTATGCCCTCACTGGCAGAGTAACATAGCAGAAGAAAGTAATAGCAAAAGCGGAAGCAAGAATAATCCATACAAAAGTAAACAGCAGAAGACTGGAAAATAATAAACTAGAGAACACACACACATATATATATGTATATATATATATATGAATGATGCAAGATACATATGTCTATGAAAGCAGCCAAAAAAAGCACAATGCTGGAATACAATAGTACTAAATCCAAGTATAGAAGGAAGCAAGTAAATAACTCCCCAGCATCGCAAGCCATAGATTGGTCTCATTCTCTCCATCTCCATAGCAAATCAAGCACCTGAAGTGGAAGGGTTCTTTCCCTTATCTATACCTGCAACAATATAATCTATTTGGGCCCAAAAGCATATCCCAAATAGGGTGTAAGACTAAATCCCAGTAGGCAACCACCACGAGATATGTGCCTAACAGTCAGTGAATATATATGGAAGGCAATAAGTAAAAAGAGTGCAGTAAATAAGGAAGTACTCAACAGCACACAATCCACAGTTTCAAAGCATTCAAATACCACATATCATTTATGCAAGAAAACACAACAGGTAACCCTCTGGGAAGTACTCACAGTCTATCCCCTCTGGTCCTACCTAGAGGAAAGAAAGAAAGCAGCACAATAGGTAACCCTATGGGAAGTACCCACAGCCTATCCCCTCTAGTCCTACCTATCAACACAAGAAACCCTCTGGGAAGTACACTTAGTCTAACCCCTCTGGTTCAGCTTAAGCATAGACTCTCTAAGGAAGCACTCACCATCAATTCCCCCTATAGTCTCGTAACGGTACTAAAGGTGCTCTGGGGAAGCACTCAATGTCTCATTCCCCCTGTGGCCCACGTCGAGGAACTACAGACACTTTGAGGAAGCACTCAATGTCAATTCCCCATGTGGTCTCGCATCGTAAGTTATAAATACACTCTCGATAATCCCTTAGGTTCATTCTTCCTATGGTCTATACATGAGGTTCTCACGGCCCTTTGTATATCAAGAAAGTACAACAAAGCGTATCGGCCAAAGTAAACATCAAGAACTACTTGGATAGCAGTCTAAAGCATAACAGCGTATCAGAACAATCACACCATCCTACAACTAGGCATGGAAAGTAAACAGCAGCCTAATAGGCAAACTAGACCCTATGGTCAAAACAGAAAAACGTCCATGGGCAAAAATTTCCAAATCATACTAATTAACCCTACTCACATTCAATTATCATCAACTCAAGCATACAAGCATAGAAGGCAAATAATAGGGCTAAAACGGTAAATGCGCAATACCCTGTTCATGGGTATTGGCGATTTTACACATAAAACTCAAAGACTTTTTACAGAAAGGCACAAACCACCTACCTCGGCATTTGAAGATCGATATACGTGAACCTCAAGGCTTGAATCACCTTAGAATTCTGAATATCTACAAAAACGTCTAAAATTTTCAATAGAGAATAACTTGAGAAGGAGAAGGAATTGGGAAACAAAGCTCAAGTAGAAGAGAGAGCTTACCGAGGTGATCCAAACGGAATCGACGATGGTCAAATTGGAGTTAGGATGCTCGGTCGATGGCTCAGAGGAAGATCATGGCTGTACGGGTGCTCTCAGCCAAACGAAACCTAGAAGAAGATCGTTCTGGTGATTAGATGCGACCTGGTACATTTAATGAAAAACAATACATGGCGTGTACTTTTTAAGTACACAGCATGTACTTGCCTTTTCTGTACTCCGCTTTAGGTGGCCTCCAAGTCACCCCCACATGGCCATGTGTGTGGACATCACACGGCCTCTTGTAGTGACCTAGGACATGGTGTGTACTCATAAAGTACATGGCGTGTATTTCGAAAAATTTCCAGAAATACCTCTTTTTCTTAAAAATGACCATAAAAGGAAAACATACCTAAAAAGGGAGATCTGGGTTCTTGAAAACTTCACCCCTTAAAGAAATTCATCCCTGAATTTCCCTAGAAAGGTGGCGTAGAAGAAGAAACCATGAATAGCCTTGGTCACTGTGCTTGTACATCGGCCTCCCTCTCCCAAGTCTCATCTTGTACTCGCCCGTGCTTCCATAGCACTCATACTAGAGGAACTGACCGGCCATGGAGAAACTTTGTACTTCGATCAACGATCTGGATAGGATGCTCCTCAAAAGATGCATTCACTTCCAACTCAACCTCCTCGGGTTGGAAGACGTGAGATGGTTCTGAGAAGTAATGTCAAAGCATAGAAACATGGAAGAGGTCGTGCATTAACCGGTACCCCTGAGGTAACTACAACCGAAAGGTAACCGGCCCAACTCTCTCCAACACCTCAAATGGACCAACGTACCTCGGCGAAAGTTTACCCTGTCTCCTAATCCTCTTGTGTCCCAACCTCGGTGTGACACGTATGAAAACCCGATCCCCGACCTCAAACTCTAGAGGTTGTCTCTACTGATCAACATAAGACTTCTGTCAAGACTGTGCAGTAGCCATCCTCTTCCGAATAAACTCTATCTGCTCTGTGGTCTCTTGAACAAGATGAGGTCCCAGCATAGCTGCCTCTCCTGCCTCCAGCCAATATAAGGGTGATCAGAATGGCCTACCGTACAAAGCCTCATAAGGTTCCATCTGAATAGTTTCTTTAAATCTATTTTTTGTAGTAAAACTCCACAATAGGTATATGATTCTCCCAATAACCTCTAAATCCTAGATGCATGCATGAAGCATGTCCTCAAGAACCTGAATCATACACTCGGACTGTCCATCTGTCTGTGGTTGGTAATCTGTACTCAAAAGTAACTGTATACCCAAATCCTTTTGAATTCCCTGCCAGACCCGAGAAGTAAAATATGCATCTCTGTCTAAAATAATGGAGTGTGGAACTCCATGTAAGCACACAATCTCACGAATGTACAACCATCCCATCTCATCAACACTGAAGGTATCCTTGATCGGTAAAAAGTGAGCAACCTTCGTGAGTCTGTCAATGACCACCCAAACTGCATCATTACCTTGAGGAAACCTCGGTAAACCTGCCACGAAATCCATCATGACATCATTCCACTTTCACTCGGGAATGGGCATCTTCTATAAAAGCTATGCTGGTCGCTGATGTTCTACCTTCACCTTCTGACAGGTGGAACACTTCATGATGAAACCAGAAACATATCTCTTCATACTTGGACACCAATACTGACGGTGTAGATCATGATACATCTTGGTGATACCAAGATGAACTGCCCAAACTAAGGAATGAAATTCCCACATCATCTCCTTGTGTATGTCTCCTGGCACCCATACATTCCCCTGGAAACGCAATATCTCATCCTCGCCTATGGTCCATCCCAGAATAGGGTCCTATCTTGAAACGTTATCCCATAGGACTAGGCCTTCTTAATCTAATAGATGCCTCATTCACACTCGATCAAGAAGAGTAGAGGTAACAGCTACATAAGAAAGAAACTTCTGCCCCTTCCTGTCTTGTACCTCCAAATGAATCTCAGAGAACAGATCCATAAGCTACCACTCACTACTGGCCTCCTGAACTGCTTGTATCTGAGTCCTCCTTCTCAATGCATCGGCCACTGCGTTGCCTTTCCCAGGCATATAAGCAAGCTCAAAGTCAAAAGACTAAAGGTACTCAACCCACCTTCGTTGTCTCAAATTCAGATCACGCTGAGTGAATATGTACTTGAGACCCTTGTGGTCAGTGAAAACCAAAAAATTCTCCCCCATAAGATAATGTCTCCAACAGCATAAGGTATGAACAACTACAGCCAACTCAAGATCATGTGTCAGGTAATTCCTCTAATGTGGCCTCAACTGCCAGACCCGTACGCAATGACTCCTTCTCCCTGCATAAGTACATCTCCCAGCCTGATACCTGAAGCATCATAGTAAACAGTATAGATCTTTCTTGGCTCTGGAAAGACTAGTATCGGTGCTGAATTCAACCTCCCTTTTAGCTCCTAAAAGGCTGACTCACAAGAATCTGACCACAAGAACTTTTCACCCTTCTTAGTCACACATGTCACTGGTGCTGCTAAGCGTAAAAAGTTCGTAATGAAATTTCTATAGTATCTTTTCAGCCCTAGAAAACTCCATTCCTCAAAGATGTTCTTCAACTTCTTCTAGAAAACTATTGTTCTCACTTTCTCTAGGTCTACTGATACTCCTGTCTCTGAGATAACATGACCCAAGACGTGAATCTGATCCATCCAAAAGTGGCATTTTGAGAGCTTAGCATATAATTGATGTTCTCTTAGTGTACTCAAAATGATCTCAAGATGTGTGGCATAGTCATGTAGAGTGTGAGAGTACACTAATATATCGTCCAAAAGGACCACCACAAAAGAATCCAAGTATGGATGGAACACTCGGTTCATCAGTTCTATGAAAACTGCAGGTGCGTTCGTGAGACCGAATGGCATAACCACATACTCGTATAGAGCATACCAGCTCCGGAAGGCTGTGATAGGTATATCAGAAGGTCTAACGCGCAACTCATGATAACTGGATCTCAATTCAATTATAGAGAACACCCAGGCACCTCGAAGTTAATCAAAGATATCATCAATCCTCAGCAAGGGATATTGGTTCTTGGCCGTTAATTGGTTCAGCTTCTGATAATCCACACAAAGCCCGAGGGTACCTTCTACCTTCTTCGTAAATAGGACAGGTGAAACCGAAGGAGAAGTACTGGTTTGGATGAATCCCTTTGCCTGCAACACCTCCAACTGCTTCTTGAGCTCCTGTAACTCTGGTGTATCCATCCTATAAGGAGGAATGGACGTCGGTGTCGCTCCTGGCATGAGATCAATAGAAAATTCTACCTCACGCTCTAGAGGCAAACCTGAAAAGTCTTCTGGAAAGACATTCTGAAACAATCCACCATTAGAGGAAAGTCTAATTGTGAAGTCCCATAGTAATCCAGATATAGACTAGAAATCTGGGTTGTAACTCCTCCTAACCCATGATGCTCGGGTCCCGCTCTGCTCGCCTGGACATCCCACTCACCCTTATGAAGAAAATATCTTCCATCTGGTGATGTGAAACTCACCCTACAGTAATAGCAATCGACGGCTGTCTATAAGGGAACTAACTAGTCCATTCTGAGAATGACATCATAGTCCATCATCTCTAGGACATAGAGTTCCCATAAAAAGTGACACCCACCAACCTCTAGAGGGAACTCCTTGCACTGACGTACAATCATTGTTCTAGTCCCCAACAGAGTATCTAGTGTCAAGATATCAACAGATGAAAAGTTGCAGAGCCCAAGGCTCTTCACAATGGAAACAGATATAAAGCTATAGAAATACCCTATATTGAAAATAGAAGAAGCTAAAACTGAGGCAATGAAGATCGTACCTTGAAATGTAGAAGGTCCAGGGTCCTGCTCATGTTGGGTCTGCTTCACTGCAAAAGTTTGGCATGTACCACGGCCCTGTGACCCTGCCTGACCACTATGAGCTGATCCACCCTGATGATGCTGGAAACTGGGTGATTGGCTACCATAGCCTCAACTTCTACCTCGGCTTGAATAGCCATAAGAACTCCAGTTCCCAGACTGGTGAGAAATTGGTGGTGCTGCTCTTGAACAAGGAGTCATAGAATAACCCCTATCACCAGGTGATGATGAGAAGATCTGACAAAAGCGCTAAATATGACCCATATTTCCACAATATCAGCACTCCAATAGGTCTATCGGGCAATGTGGCCTCGTATTCTCGCTCTTTTCGCACTGGTAGCACACCACTGGGCTACCAGAAGAACTGTCTCGCCTCCTCAAATCACCGTACGAAGACACCCTGTGGTGCTTCCTGTTTTCAGTAGGAGGGATACTAACTCTAGATGTTGAGCCGCCCTAGCTCACAACTTCAGAATCCCTCATATTACGCTCAATGATCAGTGCCTGGCTGATGATAGAAGTGATAGAGGTCAACCGGAAGATGTTCACCAGTGATCGGATGTCATGCATCAGACCATCCTTGAACTTCCTCTCCAGGAATAACTGGTCACCTCCTAAAAAAGGCGTGAAATGCTATAGATCGGTAAAATGAGAGGAATACTCCATAACCGAAAGAGTACCCTGCTCTAGACTCATAAACTCTCAGGCTCGATCGGCCCTCAAGGTCTCTGGATAAAAGTAGTCATAGAAGATACGTTGGAATTTCTCCCAAGTCATAACCTTCTGGTGTCCCGCCTATGAAATCACATCCCACAATCTCTTGGCAGAATCCCAAAGCATATATGTAGCAAGATTAACCCGCCTCTCTATAGGCATCTACAGATGCTCAAAGATCGCTAGCATGGATTCTATTCATGACTCTACATCTTTGAATCATCCATCCCCTGAGAAAGAGGGGGGATGTTTCTGCTGAAAGACCCGTGTCAATTCTTCCATCGATGGGGCAGGAGGCAGTTCTCCCTGAAAGGTATGCATCATCCTCATAAAGCCTTCCCTAAACTGTGCATCAACACCTATGTCCGTTATAATGGCTGGTTCTAAGACTGGCACAATGGGAGGATCTGTAGGTAGTCCGTAATCGTCCATATCTGGTGTCTGATCACTACACTACAACTAGCTTACAACTGGAGGATGTCTCGGTGGCATGACTCTGCAAGGTCAAATGCACACCTTAGATCAATATTATCAAGGACCAAAAACATAAAATGTAAGAAGGGAACAGAAGAAAGAAAACATTAAAGTTTTACAAAACAATACTACATGGCGTGTATAATTACTACACGGCATGTTCCTTTAAGCCTTTCACATGGGAGTGTACTTCTGCCAGAAATGGTCTTGTAACACCCCAAATACACGGTGTGTTGTCCTTACACATGGCATGTACTTGAATTATCTTCCCCTGCCGATTCCTTCTACACAGCTAAGCCACACGGTTCTCCTTAGAACTAAGGTACAAGGCGTGTTTGTGCCAGACACAGTGTGTACTAGACGAGCTTCACTGACCCATGTTTTCCATGACATGGCTGGATACTCAGCTGACACTACATGGCATGTTTCATATATACACAGTGTGTACAAGTAAAGATTTCTTCGTCCGTGTTTTTAGTCACACGGGCGGACATAGGGTCAACCCTACACGGCATATACAACCAGTACACGGCGTGTTTCCACAAGAACATTCATATCCCGTGTCTCTTCCCACATGGCCTATGACATGGTTAGAGACTACACAGCATGTACATAAGGTACACAGAATGTACTTAAGAAAAATAGTTTCTTCCCGAACAGAAGAACACATTGTGTGTGGTCAAAACTACACGGCGTGTATTCTGGATTTTTCCGGACAGTAAGCCTCAGAAACTACTCTATAGCCTAGAAAAACACTGAAACGAACACCAAAGTGCCAAATTCTGATCCGTGAGGGCCCATACTCCCCACGAATCAAATCTTGGAATCTTATACATATTATAACAAGAAAAACAGGGCAATGATCCATCAAATTCTGGTCCATGAGGGCCCATAACACCTCAAGAACCAAAGTTTGGCAGTCATTCAAAAAAACCTTACACAAACAATAACCTATCAAATAGCAGGTATTTTTATCATGGAAACTATCACAACAACATTCATATCTAGCACAACACCTATCACAACAACATGTAATCACTAATGTACCCTAAATGGCATGGCACGTATGCATGAAATGTGATTTCTAGCAAGTTCCTATATAATACATGAGATGGAATACTCTCATCTAATTGGGTTTCAACAGAAATAGAACCTCAATAACATCAACGATAATAGCACAAAACATGTGAATCACTCAAGGTGAAATCAAATCAACTGTAATAATTGAAAAACCATAAAAATTACAATACGAGGTAAATTGGATTTTCCTTGTACATGGGTTAGATACTCCTAGGAAAAGATTATTACCAAGTAACTATTCCATCCTATCACTAACTATAGGCTCTAAATAGTAATTCAAAGAAAAAAACTCCTTTGATACCACTTTGTAATGTCCTAGTTCCAGAAGCCACCTAGAGGTGCCCCGTAGTCTGTTGGTCACATGGCCTCAAGCGCATTCCCCCAAACGCCAGAGGATGTCGACTAGAAGCGAGAGCCTTGGGTGTGATAGTGGGGAAATTATGACCTCATTGGCAGAGTAACACAGTGGAAGAAAGCAATAGAAAAAGTGGAAGCAGGAATAATCCATACAAAATTAAATAGCAGAAGATAGGAAAATAATAAACTGTAGCACACACACACACACACATATATATATATATATATGAATGATTCATGATACATATGTCTAGGAAAGTAGAAAAACAAATCACAATGCTGGAATACAATAGTACTAAACCCAAGTACAAAAGGAAGAAAGTAAACAAATCCTTATCATCGCAAGCCATAGCTTAGTCTCATGCTCTCCAGATCCATAGCAAATCAAGCACCTGATGTAGAAGGGCACTTTCCCTTATCTATACCTGTAATAATATAATCTGCTTGGGCCAAAAATCATAGACTAAATAGGGTGTGAGACTAAATCTTAGAAGGAAACCACCACAAGATCTGTGTCTAACAGTTAGTGAATATATATGGCAGGCAATAAGTAAAAAGAGTGCAGTAAACAAGGAAGTACTCAGCAGCATACAATCCACAGTTTCAAAGCATTCAAATACCAAATATCAAGTAAGAAAACACAAAAGGTATCCCTCTGGGAAGTACTCACAGGCTATCCCCTCTGGTCCTACCTCATGGAAAGAAAGAAAGAAACACAACAGGTAACCCTCTGGGAAGTACTCATAGCCTATCCCCTCTGGTCCTACCTAGCAACACAAGCTACCCTCTGGGTAGTACACTCAGTCTAACCCCTCTGGTTCAGCTTAATCATAGACTCTCTGAGGAATCACTCGCCTTCAATTCCCCCTATAGTCTCGTATCAGTACTAAAGGCGCTCTGGGGAAGCACTCAACATCTCATTCCCCCCGTGGCCCGCGTTGAGGAACTACAAACACTCTGAGGAAGCACTCAACATCAATTCCCCCTATGGTATTGCATCATAAGTTATAAAGACACTCTGGAGAAGACATTACATCCATTCTCTCTATGGTCTATACACCAGGTTCTCATAGCCCTGTATATGTCAAGCAAGTATAGAAAAGTGTATCGACAAAATTAAACCTCAAGAACTACTTGGCTAGTAGTCTATATCATAACAGCATATTAGAACAATTACACTAACATCCCAGTTCCGGAATCCACCCTGAGGTGCCCCATATTTGGTTGGTCACATGGCCTCAAGCGCATTCCTCTAAACTCCAGAGGCTTTAGACTAGCAGTGAGGGCCTTGGGTGTGACAATGGGGAAACTATGCCCTCATTGGAAGAGTAACATAGTGGAAGAAATCAATAGAAAAGAAGAAGCAGGAATAATCCATACAAAAGTAAATAGCAGAAGACTAGAAAATAAAAAACTAGAGCACACACACACACATCTATATATATATATGAATGATGAATGATACATATGTCTAGGAAAGCAGCCAAACAAAGAAAAATGCTGGAATACAATAGTACTAAACCCAAGTACAAAAGGAAGTAAGTAAAAAACTCCTCAGCATCGCAAGCCATAGATTAGTCTCATGCTCTCCAT
Source organism: Viscum album (assembly GCA_963277665.1). Lineage (NCBI taxonomy): Eukaryota > Viridiplantae > Streptophyta > Magnoliopsida > Santalales > Viscaceae > Viscum > Viscum album. The sequence goes on along the minus strand of OY728123.1, from coordinate 1,533,961,825 downwards.
ATCCACAGCAAATCAAGCACCTGGAGTAGAAGGGTGCTTTCCCTTATCTATACCTGCAACAATATAATCTGTTTGGGGCCAAAATCATAGCCCAGACAGGGTGTGAGACTAAATCCAAGTAGGCAACCACCACAAGATCTATGCCTAACAGTCAGTGAAAATATATGGTAGGCAATAAGTAAAAAGAGTGCAGTAAACAAATAAGTACTCAGCAGCACACAATCCATAGTTTCAAAGCATTCAAATACCACATATCAAGTAAGGAATAAAACACAACAGGTAACCCTCTGGGAAGTACTCACAGCCTATCCCCTCTGGTCCTACCTAGTGGCAAGCAAGCAAGCAACAAAATAGGTAACCCTCTGGGAAGTACTCGGAGCCTATCCCCTCTGGTCTTACCTACCAACACAAGCAACCCTCTGGGAAGTACATTCAATCTAACCCCTCTAGTTCAGCTTAATCATATACTCTCTGAGGAAGAACTCACAGTCAATTCCCCCTATAGTCTCGTATCGGTACTAAAGGCACTCTGGGGAAGCAATCAACATCTCATTCCCCCTATGGCCCACGTCGAGGGACTACAGACACTCTGAGGAAGCACTCAATGTCAATTCCCCATGTGGTCTCGCATCATAAGTTATAAAGACACTCTGGAGAAGCCCTTACATCTATTCTCCATATGGTCTATACACCAGGTTCTCAGGGCCCTGTGTATGTCAAGCAAGTACAGCGAAGCGTATCGGCCAAAGTAAACCTCAAAAACTACTTTTCTAGTAGTCTATAGCATAACAGCATATCAGAACAATCACACCATCCTACAACTAGTCATAGTAACTAAGCAGCATCCTAACAAGAAAACTAGACCCTACAGTCAAAATAGGCAAACATGCATGGGAAAAAACTTCCAAAGCATAGCAATTAACCCTATTCACATTCAATTATCATCAACTCAAGCATACAAGAATAGCAGGTAAACAATAGGGCTAAAATGATAAACGTGCAATACCCCGTTCATGGGTATTGGTGATTTTCCACATAAAACTCAAAGACTTTTTACGAAAAGGCACAAACCACCTACCTCGGCCTTGGAAGATCTATATACGTGAATCTCAGGGCTTGAATCACCTTAGAACGCTGAAAATCTACAAAAATGTCTAAAATTTTCAATAGAGGATAACTTGAGAAAGAGAAGGAATTGGGAAATGAAGCTCAAGCAGAAGAGAGAGCTTATTGAGGCGATCCTAACGCAATCGACGGCGGTTGAATCAGATTTTGGATGCTCGATCAGGGGCTCGGAGGAAGATCGCAGTCGTACAGGAGCTCTCGGACAAACGAAACCTAGAAGAAGATTGTTCTGGAGATTAGACGTGACCCCGGTACGTTTAATGAAAAAAAATACACAGCGTGTACTTTTGAAGTACATGGCGTGTACTTTCCTTTTCCATACTCCACTTTAGGTGGCCTCCAAGTCACCCCCACATAGCTGTGTGTGTGGCCATCACACGGCCTCCTGCGGCGACCCAGTACACGGTGTGTACTCATAAATTACACGGCATGTACTTTGAAAAATTTACAGAAATTCCTCTTTTTCTTAAAAACGACCAGAAAAGAAAAAATTACCGGAAAAAAGAAGATCTGGGTTATTACATCATATTAAATATTAAAATTTAAATATTAATTATTAATTAAGAATTATTAATTTTATAATTATCAATTATTAATTATTAGTTGTTATTAATTATTAATTATTAATTCGTTATTATTTATTTATTTATTTGTCTATCTATTTTTTTATTTATTTATTTATTATTATTATTTATTATTTATTATTTATTATTTATTATTTATTAATTTATTTTTATTTTACTAAATATTAATTTATTATTAGTTTATTATTCATTTATTATTTATTTATTTATTTTTTCAATATTCATTATTTATTAATTATTTATTAATAATTTTTTAAATTTTTTAAATTTTTAAATATTAATTATTAATTCTTAATGATCAATTATTAATTATTAGTTATTATTGATTATTTATTATTTATTATTTATTATTTATTATTTGTTATTTGTTATTTGTTATTTATTATTTGTTATTTGTTATTTGTTATTTATTATTTATTATTTATTATTTATTATTTATTATTTATTATTTATTACTTATTATCATTAGTTATTATTTATTTATTTATTTATTTATTTATTATTAATTTGTTATTTATTTATCATATATTAAATTATTTTTTAATTAATTTATTATTTTTACATTACTTATATATTATATGTTATATATTATATATTATATATTATATATTATCTATTATATATTATCTATTTTCTATTTTCTATTTTCTATTTTCTATTTTCTATTTTCTATTATATATTTTCTATTATATATTATGTATTATATAAAATATAATATTATATATTATATATTATATATTATATACTATATATATTATATATTATATATTATACATAATATATAATATATTATGTATTATGTATTATGTATTATGTATTATATATTATATATTATATATTATATATTATATATTATATATTATCTGTTATATATTATATGTTATATGTTATATATTATTCATTATTCATCATTCATTGTTGATTATTGATTAATAATTATTGATTAATAGTTATTTAGTATGTATCTATTTTTTATGTATTACTTGTTTTTTCAATTAATATATATATGTATAAGTATATTAAATTCAATTTATTGACCACATCAAGAGCTTGCTGGAGTGGTAAAGTCTTTAGAGAATAAGCAAGAGGTAAGGGGTTCAAATCTCACCCAATGTAGAATTTCTGTATATAGCATGGGCATGTGCATGGACATGGACTTATGCATGGAGATGGGCATGTGTGTGGTAATAATAAATATATAAATTGAAAAAATATAAATAAATAAATAAATTATGAAAATAGATGAATAAATAAATTACTAACTTAAAAAAATAAAGAAATAAAAAATTTAAAAAAATAAGAAAATTTAAAAAAATTAAAAATGGTTTAGAGATGGTTTAAACTACCGCTAAAACTCGTCGCTAAATCATTATACGATGGTTTTAAAAAAACCGTCACTAATTATTTCCTGACACCTGATTTAGCAGCGGTTTTCCAAAACCGTCGTAGAATGATTTAGCAGCGGTTTAAATCGCCGCAAAATACAAATTTTGGCGTAGTTGATGGGTCAGGAAGCTCACCAAAGTTGAGATTATTTGTCATATTATGTGATTGTTTATTAGTCATAATAATAATTTTTTTCCTTCCAACTCTCATTTCATTTTGTTTCTCCTCAGTAATATCATTGAATTTTCCATCGCATTCACCATTAACATGAATCCTCCTGGTTCTATCCATTGTCTAAAACCCAAAAAAAACATAGTGTGAGAAATAATAATCATAGTGGGAAACCATATAATCAAATTAAATTTCTTATAAAATTTTAATATATGACACCTTGTGTTTAATCTTATGTTATTCATGATTGTTACCAAAAATCTAGGATTATAACCTATACCTACACTTTTCCTTAGGGATCTTACTATGGTTTTCTCATCCTAGTTTCCAAATATTAACTAAACCTTTGCTCTGATACCATCTATAATGGCCCATACTTTTCATATATAGATATTACGTCTTTTTAGATGAATATTCATTACATAACATAAAAACCCACACCAAAACTGTACAGATTTAGTGTCTTTGGAAACTTGTAAACAAAAAAACCGGTTCATAAAACATCTACATTATCTCTCTCTTATTCCTTCATAACTAGAACCCTTTTTTACATATCATACTTAATACCTTTATTCACAAACTGAGGAAAATAAACATAATAAAATGGTGGTATCAGATGATCAATAAGCATGAACAAGGGAGATATCAAACAAAACATGAGCATAAAAGACATGGACATAATATTTGAAAATTATACACCGTGTATAATCTTGAGTCATGGAATAAATATTGGAAGTTCGTAAAACATGAATCATAAAAGAATCAAAGAACATAATCCATGATATCATAACATCAGCATAATACATGGAATTTTTGGCATACACGTAAGCATATAAAATCGGTTCAATATTATTCAAGGCTCGTTTCCAAGACTATCATAGTGGACAAAGTACCCTACTAAATCAAGTTCACTCCTCATTCCAACCCTGTATTACTGAACTAAATTCACTCTTGTTTTAGTCCTGTATTACCAAATTGGTCTCATCTCATTAAATCCCTATATTACTGAATCGGGTTTACTCACGTTCCAGCTATGTATTAATGAATTGGGTTAACTCTTGATCTATCCCTATATTAGTTAACTAGGTTTACTCCCATTCCATTCTTGTCTATATCATGAGATATAAATCATTACCCAATGCATTAGAGGAAAATATACCCATAACATAATGAAAACCATACATATGTGTTCCACAAGAACATAAATCATTCATCATATCAAAACTCATGAAAAGAAACGGGTTTCATAAACATTTCATCATTGCATAACCTGTGGAAAAGTAATGGGATTCATAAACATCATGTCATACTAAATATAAACCATACAGAGAAAGAATAAGGATGGTATCCTTGGATAATATCACCAGTAAATTATAATTAACATCAAAAAAAATTGTCTTATATGGAAATTGATTTTTAAATATTGGTTGAAATGATTGTTAAAGAAAATATCCTTTCCATTTTGAAAACATTTTTTTTTTGAAAAGGTGCACGATTACAAAGGAAAAAATTTATTTGAAAAGAACCATGTAATCTTTTATAATAAGATTAAAATAATTGAGGTATCATAATTGTAGAAGAAATCCTCTCATGCTGTATAAGTTAAAAAACATTCCTTTCAGATTTTTGTCGGAAAAGTCACAAAGCACCTTGTTTAGAAAATGAAAAAAATATTATTTTCAAACCGCTTTAAAAAAATCACACATGGGTAAAAATGAATTTAAAAAAAATTAGGGGAATATTAAAACCATTTTTGAAAAAAAAATGGAAAAAATGTACATGGAAGAGAAATATTCCTCAATGGAGACTTAAATGTAAACAATCCTGAATAATTATGAGATTATGAAATAAACTCTTACCACTTTGGTATCATTTTAATCGTAAGCCCCATGAAAGAAAGAAAATTATATGGATATGTAAATATAATAATAATAAGGATAATACTCATAAAATACATTCACATACAGTATATATACCACAAAAAAATAAACAATTAGTGTATAAGGAATGTGTCCCATAGAAATAAAATTGAGACAAAAATCCCTTAAAAAGATCAAATTATTGAAGTTAATAAAAAGAATATATTATGTGTATCCACTATAAATCCACATAAAATAAGTTGAAATACAAAATAATATAATCAAAATTAATTTCACACATAATCTTAGCATTACATAATCAATGAATTATAGTTTTCACTCAATGCATGGGAATTGAGTTAAGAAATCCCTCACCTCAAGTCTCAACTTTATTTGTTCATGTTGAAACCTCATGTATAATAAATATGGATTTATTATAAATTTATTGTATAAAAATATATCTATAATACCTTTTATTATTTATTTATAACATCTTATCTCCTATTTATTAATAATTTGTTTTTAAAATCTCTATTATGGGTGATGGCAGCTTCATTTTCCAAGCATGTTTCGGTTTGGTAGTCCCAGTCCTTTTACTTTGATCATGGTACCATAATTTCCAAAATTTTAATTATTTTATAAAAATAATATGTATTCATTATATACATATTTATAATAATTCATAGAAATTAGGGAAAGAAAAATGAATTACACTGTTCATGGTGATGCTAGGTCGTACGTACGCATGAACGATGTTTTCATTTTTCATATAATGGAATAAAATAAAGGTAAATAATAATACACCTTTATAGAATAATTATTGTATTATATATATCATATATTTTCATAAAAATCATCATAATATCCATCCATAATATATAGTGATAAAAAATGAATTGTATCATAATGAGGAGATGGTAATCTATACGTACGCATGAGCGATACTTTCAATTCATGTTTGATGGGAAAGAGGGTGTATAATGGTGTTTTAATAATCATAATAAAATTTAAGTATATTAATAATACTTAAGTTATTATTTTATAATAAACATCATAGATTTATAGGAGTTAATAAAGAGTATAAAAAGAAAGTGATCGGTTAGAGAGATTACATCTTCTTCAAAATGTCACCTTTAGATATCCTCTAAAGGGATATAAGGTTTGTCTTTTGAGAATACCATCACCGATTTAATATTGATAATGAAGTTTATAAGAGAAATTTTATGGTTATTTTCAATCTATAATTCTAAAATTGGTGTAAATAAGTTAGGGAGGTGGTTCCCTTTTATAATTGATGTGAGGGGAACTTTTGGAATTTCTCAAAAGATTAAATTATAATAAATTTATTTTCTATCCAAATACCACCAAATGTCCATGTATTAGAATATAAGATAAGATAAGGTTTTAATATCATCAAACAATATATTTTATATATGTTTTTTTGTTATTTTAAACCTTATCATTTTGATTAACCCCTAGCTAACTTATTTTAATTTTAACCACAGTAACAACTTTTTCAATATTAAAAGGTTGTAATTTTTATTTATATGGTATAAATATGACCATAAATGGAACATTTAAGACAATTTAAACCATATAATAATAAATTTTTATTTTTAAAATATTTTTATGATTTCTAAATAATTTAATAAAATATTAATCCCATAAAATATCATAATTGTAAATTTTGATACTATTCACTATTTTGACTTCTAAAAACATCAAGTCAACATATAAAACTAAAAAAAACTATTAAGTTATATACCTAACATGTAAATTTCATCTATATAATTCATTTATCACATTAAATATCTCAAATTATTTTACTTTTAATATTTTTAGTATCATTTTTTTAATTTTTCTGTTAATTGAGGAATTATTGCACTAGCGTTGTGTAAGAATTTAGGGTAATTATTTAATTTATAAAAATTATAAATAAATTACCCTTATGTATATAAATATTTTATATTTATAAATAATATTTATAGTCGAGAATGTCATTTGGAAAACCCTATATTAAAAATGTTACTCTTATTAAAAATAAGAGTGCGGCATTTTGTCACTTTCTTTGATTTTAATAATATCTAAGTCATTTTCTTGAAAAATTGTACATTAAATAACACAATTCAGAATTTTAGGTGTTAATGGTCGAATTAAATTCATACAAAAAGAAATATTATGAAAGGGTATGGCCTTATCACTTATTTTTAATCCAAATTGACCCGTTTTACTCTTTACCGAGGTAAAAAAATTTACCACAATTACTATTCGTATTGACCAAAAATAAAAGTGACATATATACTAAATTTAGAACCACCCATACCAAATATGGAATCCATTTTTTCAAAATTTTAGACACTAAATATTTATAATTTAATTTAAAATAAAACTATCAAAACACAATGAAAACCGTTTTTTCATAAAAATACCCTTTAAAATATAAAATGTTTTTATATTAAATTCAAGTATAAAATACACTTAAAACCATAATTTTATTATTTTAAATCAAAATAAACTAATTAAAAATTATAAATAATCCAAAACATAATTTTACATTATAAAAACTTTAAAATAAAATACAGTTTTCAATAAAAATCAGTATATTTTTACTATTCATTGAAAAATAAATGTTTTTAGAAAATTATCAAAAAAAAACATTTTAAGATAATTTTAAAATTATAAATTCAAAAATAAAATTCATTTTTTCAAATAAATTTTCTAAAACTTTTAGAAATTAATATTCACTCATAAAAAAATAAAAACTCATTTCTTGAAGAAAAATATATTTTCGAAGAATAAAATGACTACTAAAAAATATGTGATAATTTTCTAAGAACTTACCAATACATTAGTATTCAATTGGACCTTTATATAAATTAGTTATTTCTATTCATTTCCACCAATTTAATGGCTAGGTTATAATGGACATATAATATTTTAATAGTATTTTGGGGTTCATATAAGCTTGGTATTGTGCTCAATGAAAGATATTAATGAAATAAAATTATTTAAAAATACATTTCATAAAAATATTGGGGTGTTACAATGAACATAGTTTCTGAGGGAAGGATTGGTTAATTGTCTATCCCAGTTATCTCTGGATGTGTCTTCAGGAGCACTATGAGTGCGTAAATGAACTTAGTGTAAATTTTGAATGATGCTCAAGACTTGAGTGGTCATTCAACTGGTTTTGGATCGGTGAGTTTTCTCTAGTTTTTGGGTACACCAAGGGTGCTCTACGTTGGATTATATGGGAATGAGGGGCATACATGGCCAGTGGATAGGGCATGTGAGTCAATTTTCATGAGATGAGACTCTCTAGAGTCAAAAAAAGGTTTTGTAGTTGGGATACACAAGAGAATGTAATAGAAAATTGTTAATGAGATCCTGGAGTCACAAACACGTTGTGATGTGATATGTCATTTGGCTTGTGGATTGGAAATTACAAGAGAATATGTTTGAGGTGGTTGAGTTAAGCAGGTAGCCATGAGTAGGCTGAGAACTAATGTGGGTGTGATAAGATGCTTGCAAGCAGGGAGTCCTAAGGCCTTTGAATGGGTTTAACATGTCTATTCAATTAAAGGTGACATCATAAATGGATAATTTTATGGTGGTATTATTTTATAACATCTTAGTGTACTCCCATTATAGATACGATCATTCCCAACATCTGGACATCATCCTGAATAAACTGAGAGTGCATTGGTTATATGCCAAGCTATCTAAACATATTTTCTAGTTTGATGAAGGACCTCTATAGAGGTGGTTCTCATAGAGTGGTGTAAGAGAATTCATATGGTGGGAAGCTCACCATTGACTTTCTGTGGGTACGGTCCTTGTAAAGTACTGGATGTCAGCGAATACCATTAGTATCATTCTTAGAAGCCAGGAAAGGGTGATAGTTGATGTTTTGTTTTGTCACTTAGGTGAGAGTGATATGGCCACATTAAATTATTAGATTGTTAGTGAATAGAATTTGGGTTGTTTTGGTAGGGGTTTCTTGAGTGAGGCGGTAATAATGACAATCCTTTGGTGGGGAGTGACATGTTGGTCAAGGAGGTGTGAACCTCATACGGATAGGGTCGCAGGTGTGTAGAACTTGAAGTGAATCGTTCATGGTGGAATTATGATTCTAGTGAGTAATCAATGAGTTGTGTACTTAAATTCCATAGGGAATTCTAATAAGAAACTATTTGTGGTGGATGATCAAGTTTAGGGTTGTCTTTAGGCTCGAAGTGGTTCTAAAAAGTAATATGAGGTGATTGTGTTGAAGTTACATTAGTAGTACGGTAGGTAACGGTGATAGTTTTTGGGACAATAGAGGATCTGGCTATAGAATCTCACCAAGAGTCAAGTATTGACTCAAGTGGGTTTGTTTGGGTGGTCATGGAATGAATTTGTGTATGAAGTCATAATGTTTAGGTGAGGTGGTGACATTCTAGTAGTTAGAGGTGGGTGTTTTTAGGATTAGATGGTTGATGATAGTATGACTCGGGTTAGTATATGGAAACAATGTGGTAAGTTGAAAATCACATCCCACATGTGATTTTGGAAACAACAGATGTGTTTTGGAAAGTAAACCTAACTTTTTAGTAAAATTTGGTTTTTTGTTAGTTTTTGTATTGATGGTGGATGTAAATCCACTCTGGTTGGTTTTTGATGATGAGGATGGGTGCCGATGTTGATTGGAGTTCTCATGGGTGTTGGTCATGGTAATTTTGGAACCGTGTTAAGCGTGTTGTGGGAGCATGAGTTCGAGTTTTTTTTTTGGTATTTTTTAATGTAATAGGTTCCAATCATTGGAAGTTGGTGGTTGTAAAGGTAATATTATACTAGGAAGAACTATAGCTCTGATGAGTGACCAAATGATGAAATAATCATTGTTTCAGTTGGATGGGCTCAGGTAAGTTCCATCTTAGTGTTTTAGTTTTGAAAACAGGTGTTGGATTGGGTTTTGGCCAGTTGTGTGCCTTGAGTTGGAGGTTGTGACTTGGTTGTGTTCAAGACATAAGGAAAATGAATAAGGTCATTGGTTGTAATAGGTGACTGGCATAGTTTGGGTGGTGGATATAGATGACCCTCATGACTTCTCAGGGATTAAAATAATTATGGTGGGGAGGTTCTAAGATCCTGTATCCATATGAGTTAAAAAATTTAGAAGAAATTTGAATTTTCATTTATTGGACTAGTCAAATTTTGAAATGAGACTTGAAATGGAATTATGAGATTTGGAATGCCTTGGGGTGTTGAAATTTTATGAGTAATGAGGCTCAAGAGGTATCATGGGTGTTTGGGTGAGCCTCAATATCATTGGGTTAAGTTTTGAGAGTTTTGAAGTTTTATGGATAAGGTGCATAGTTTGGTGTGTAGGGTTTAGAAGAAAACATGTGAAACCTTAATGTTCGGGGTGTTTTCAATTCATTTTGAAAAAATCATGATTAATTTACATGGTTAGATCATGTTTTAGGGTGAACCATGTGAGCCAAGGGAGAAATCGTACGAGGTAGTGGGAGACTGAGACATAGAGAAAAATTTGTTCATGATTTTAGAAAAATCATGTGCCTTACTATAGAGGGGAGGTAGTGCTGACAGCATGGTTGGTGCGTGGTTTGTCTAACTGTGTGGCTTATCATGTGATGAATTTTGTAATTCATATTGAAGGGTGGATGTTTGGCGCATGGTTTGAAAAAATGTTCATCCAAACTATGTGGACACCTGTAATTTCATTAAAATAGTAAAGTGACCAAAATTCCCCCTCATGTTGTTTACCCACTCCCCCCTCTTCTACCCCCATTATGTACACATGGACTAGGGGTACTCCCAACCCCTTCACCCTTCTCCAACCCTTTATTTGGGGTGTGTTCATAGTGATCTTTGGGAATTTTGAGGTTAACATCACCCTCAAACAACCAATTCTATCTTAATTATTCCTCCTCTAATTTTGGAGTTCTTCAGTTTAGGTTTTATTGAAGATTCCACCAAATTAGGGTGTAATTTTACATTTCTCATGGAGATTTTGGCCGGGTTTTGTAGAGGCAATATCGAGATGACTTTTGAATGTCATTGTGTGGTGTTTTTTAAGGCATGAATTCGCGGTGAATTATCTTATTTTTTACCCTAATGAATTAATTTTAATTAATTGTTATACTGGTATCGAATCTTAGGAATTTTCCCAGGAATGGTGTCAGGAGTCCGTTGTGGACCACCCATGGTTGTTGCGTGGATTTTTGACAAGAGGTGATTACCCATTGAGTTTTTCAACATTATTCTGAGTTGGGGTTTGATTAATTAATTAATTAAAAATTTTATAATTAATTAATTGTTTTTCCTTGGTGTGAGGTTAGAGATTGGGTGGTTGAGATGAGATCATTTGGATGCTGAGGAGTTTGTATGAGGCTTGGATGGGCCTTGTAAAGTTTATCGAGCTTTGGAAATGTTCAGAAAGATTTTTTGATGTGGTGGGTAGTCTAAGAGCTTTACCCATAACCATGATAATTTATTTACATGTGTATGTGGTATGTATCTCAAAGCCCATGTGTAGAGTTTCTTTCTTCCTTGGTTTAAGTAAATGGTTTTGGTATGTAAATTAAACCTTAGGCCTTTCATAGATCTTGTTAGATCTATTGGTTTTTATAAGACCAAACTTATGGACACCCTTGGGGTGTGGCATTTCTTGAAAATGGTAAAGTGGGGTTTTAATGGGTAAAATAGTTGATTATAGGCTTAAACCGATTGGGTTTGTTGGTTGGATATATATCATGGTTAAATGGGTAATGGGTATAACTTGGAAATAAATGGTTTATGACTTGTAAGAGGATAAAATGGGTTGTTTTTATGTGTTAAGATTTTGTAAAATGGATATGAGGTCTCTGAAATGGTTTTAAAGGTGTGTGTTTGATTTTGATCTGGTTTTGGATTTTAATGGGTGAAAGTTATGTCTAAAGTGGTTATTGTTTTAAAATGAGGTGTTAACCCCCAGGTGAATTAAAAATAAGTTTTCAGGGGAATTTTAAATGTTTATTTAAAATGAGTGTGAGGCTTCCCCTTTGGTGAAAATGCATTTATGGATCTTTTAAAAGATTTTTATAGAAGAGAAGGATTTTTCCTTGGTTGGATGTTCAATAGGAAGAATGATGTTTTTAGGGTGACTTTAAAAACTTTTAAATGGATGTGGGAGATCCATCAATTTTTAAAGAGTATTGGAATGGTGTTTTGATATGTAAAAAGGGTTTGTCTTTCTGAGCTGTGTTTTGGTGTTAAAGTTTTGTTGGGACCTTGGTAAATGATAAAGATTTTAAAAGGGGGTTTAGTTTGTGGTTTTGAATGTTTTTTAAGGTCAAGATGTTGCACCTCGATTTTTTGTAAATTTTGAGATGATTTAGAGGTTGGACTGAGGCTCCGATTGTAGGTTCCGAGAACAGTAGAAGCATGGTTGGGTCAGCGCCCAACTTTAATTTTTTACCATGATCAATGATTATTCTGGGATCAATACTACTATGAACTCTAGTATCCATGTAATAGAATCAAAAATTTAGATAAAGAAGGAAGAGGCCCAAAACCTTTAGAGAGGATATTTCACATCATATTTATAATTAATTTAATTAATTTCATAAAGAAAAGAATACCTGGATCTTAAGTACTTTCTACGTTGATGATGTTGATCATCTAGAATAACCCTTCTGGATTATCTCATTGTGCTTGTGATGATCCAAATGAGAATCCCTCTAGCAGTGATCCACACATTCTTTAATGGCCTCTGATTGACACCACTTATTCTTCGGGTGCTAGCACAGCGAAGCAAGTGTCTCGTGTCGATCATTCTAGATCACTTGTTCTTCTGTCTTCAAGAACGTATCTCGTTCTTAAGATGGGAGGGAAGAGGATTTGAGAAAGAAATTGTTTGGCTCAACAATTCCCAATTCACCGAGATTGCAGTTCTGTACACGGCATAATAAATGTAAGTGTCTATATATCAATATAGGGCTATGGTAAAAATATTTAATTTCATAATAGCAATTAAATACATTCATAACCTTAGATAAAACCCATGCTTTTAATAATAATATTGCATCATTATTTATGGTGAGCCAACTTTCGTAAAACAAACTTATAAATAAAATTCCCCACTACAAAATAATAGTTGTGTTATTATTATTTTAACTTGTGCCAACTAGTTAAATAATTATTTACCATCTTGAAAATTATTATTTTACTACCGGATCAGATTTGGTTAGCTCGAACTCCGCTTCTATTTATTGAACATCTAAATAAATAAATAAATATTTTATTTATAAACTAGTAAATAAATATTTATTAAATGTTCAATAAAATAAATATATATATTTTACCCACAATCCAGTGAATAAATATTTATTTAATTTATATAATAATTTTAACTTGAATAAAATTATTCAACTGTCTTGATAATAATATGTATTCTATTAATTAAATTCAAATAGAATTTAATTGGGACCACCAGAAACACTTAGTGTGTGACCCTCTAGGATTATTTCTCATTGGCATTAGGTGGGATTGCCTAAAGTCTAATAGTACTGTCTAGAAACGGTTCAAGCCACCCAAGAGAAAGAACTTAAAGTATCAACAATGACATCCAAATGCGAATTCTCACTGTGTAATATAATCTATTTATCTCAATATCTCATCATGCAGGTTTCATAATAGTGTCATCAAACTTTGTGCTTCATACGTCGTTCTTTCAATACCTAAAATAAACTTGTCGTTACACCATGTCCATAGAATTTCACGTAACGATCATATTTCAATCAAAGGTCTGAGATATCAAACTTAATAAATGGAAGGGACAGAGCCTTCCTTGACTTATCCATTAATAACATGTAATTCATGATGTAAAGACTTGGAAATTCCGTGGAATTTGTTTTTTAATACATGGGATTTTTATGAGTCTGTGAAAATTTACGGCACTTGATTCTGAGGCCCGATGTGCCTGGAATCAATTTCTGAAGTTTTTTTCGAGTACGTTCAGTAAAACTACGAGCGGGATTTTATAACTTTTGAACCAGTGTTCAGAATTGAAATCTGATGGCACTGTTGAACTCACAGTGCTAGTATTCTCTTAAGAAAACTTTCACCTCGACGGCAGTGGGTCGAGTTGGAAAGTTAGTTTTTGGGCTTCATAAAAAAAAATTGAGCTTCACTTTATATTTGTTGAGCCGCCATGAGTGTGACTGGTGGTTAAAACCTCCTCTGGGAAGTTAGAGGTGGGTCCACCACACCTTAACCTCCCATGAAAGGTTATGGAGGTGGGGAACACCCGAGCATAACCTCCCGTGAGAGGTTACGACGTGGGGACCACACGAGACTAAAACCCCCAAATTAATGGGTGGGTGGAAAATCTCTCAACTCCCCTCATTAATGAGGGGGGAGTCCCTTGAACTCCTCTACCATTTATGGTGCCACCACCTTCTTTTCAATTAATTGGACAATTCATAATTTATTATGCCAATACTCTACATTTATTAGATGGATCCAATTAATTTCTTCTCCCTTTTTTAATTCTATGCCAACGGAATAATAGATAAGCAAACTATTATTTTTGTTAGCATTATTCATTTTGGCAGAACGGAGGAAGAGGAGAGCTAGGGAGAAAATCTCCCAATGAAGAACGAGGAACCTCATCTTACAACGAAGAACGAGGAATGCCAACAACCTTCTTCCACTTCTTCCCTCGGATCCTACCGACGTGGAGTGTCTTCCACAGCTGACGCAGCCCGGGATTGGGAGTGTGTGGTGAATGCGATGAATGATGATCTTCATCGTCTTCTTTCTGCAACTCCGTCATCGAATGACGAACGTCAAATGATGAATCAAAGGTAGGGGTTTTAATTTTATCTAAGTATGATCATTTCCCCATGTTCTTCCTTTCTCTCAAAACGAATTACAAGGGTTTTTGTGCTTCATAATTACGAGCCTTTTGATACCACCATAAACACGGAGGGTGCGGGCCAAACCAACATGGCCTGACCCCTCCTCCAAACTTGTTTATGTTGAACCACCAGCATGGCAATGAACAACGAGGCGACGAAGGTAGCAACGACAAAGGTTGCACTACCCACGGCCTCTGCGATTCACGCCACCCCCGCGGCGCTCCGGTGCTCCCGGCCGAACACTACCGGCCGCGCCGACCCAGCCATTCGGCCTTCCGGATGCCCGGCCCCCACTCGCGCCCCGCGGACCACCCCGAACCAGCTGCCTGGAAACCCGCCTAGCTACCTATTGGCCGCCCGCCTGGCCGCCCGCCAGGCTGCCCACCTAGACGCGCCCTGCCGAACCGGTTGCCCGCCTGGCCACCAGCCTGGCCACCCGCCGGCTGCTCTCCTGGCCGCCCGCCTGGCCACCCACACTGGTCACGCCCTGCCGAACCGGCCACCCGCCCTCGGCCCACCTAGATGAGTCATTACCCAGCCGCCCTTCCGGCCTCCGCAAGTGCCACCCCTAACCGGCTGCCCTGCTGGCCTACACCGCGCCACCATGAGCTGGCCTTCGCATGACCCGCGTGCTCCCGGCCGAGCCAGCATCCCGGATCCCCCACAACCACCCGGAAGAGCTGGTGTCCCATCCCCCTTGCGGCCTCCCGTTCGAGCCAGCGAACTGTCCGTGACCTTCGGAATGAGCCTCCTATGTGGCGATGACCGGGCCGAACCGCCCCCACAGTCCGTTGGGCCAAGCCCAGCGGACCGGGCCAAACCTAGCGGGATGACCCGCCCAACGGGCCAGGTCAGACCTAACGGGTCTTACAGGGTCTACCCAGACCGGGTCGGCCCAGACTGGTTTGGTCCAAGTCGGTTCGACTGGGTCGGACCGGACCCGGGCCCACTACTGACCCCTTTACATACTTTGGCCATATCTTTGGCACCGGACGTACGTTTGATGAACCGTCAGTGGCGCTGGAAATCTAGATGAGAGATGGTCCCTTTGAGTATACCCCACTAGAGTTCAGGGTATATTTGAGTTACGGTCAGGTTGGATCGTACACGAATCCAACCGGGGCCCCGGGACTAAAAAGCTAA
Source organism: Viscum album (assembly GCA_963277665.1). NCBI lineage: Eukaryota > Viridiplantae > Streptophyta > Magnoliopsida > Santalales > Viscaceae > Viscum > Viscum album. The sequence continues at coordinate 1,533,945,652 of OY728123.1, read as the reverse complement.
TAACTCACAGACCGGGTGTCCGATTGACGCGTCGACTTTTGCGTTGAGATCCCTTTGACAAGGTAGACCTTTGAGAAACTTCTTAATAGGCCTTTTTTGAAGTTGAAGTATCGACTCTTGGCTTGAGGAGCAGACCCTTCCGGAATCAAGCACGCTTGTAGAAACCCTATGGATGGCTGCGCTCTGACGACTGCTCTTGGATCCTATGTGGGTCTGACAGTACTGACTTCTATTCCTAGATCCTGTGTGGGTATGATAGAATAGCTGGTCCTGGATCCTATGTGGGTCCGACATATTTGCCGGTCCTGGATCCTGTGTGGGTCTGACAGCTCCGACAACTGTTCCTGGATCCAGTGTGGGTCCGACGGTTCCAACTGCTGGTCCTGGATCCTGTGTGGGTCCGACAGCTTAGATGAATCAGTGACTACATCTGATCATATCTATAACTCTACAAAAGTTTTATACCTATGTGAGTTGAGTTAGTAACTCTTGTGTTTCCTCGTGATTGGGATGGATTACTTGATAACTTAGGTATATGTATGAGCATATACCTAAGTGTGGATATCTGTTGATTTCTTAATTTTTGGTTTATCCTTGTTGGATTTTGTGAGACATTGAGGTTCTTGGGGTCCCTACTGAGTATCGTTATACTCACCCCTGCACGGGCTATGCCTGCACCTCCTTATGTTGGTTGCAGACGACGGACAGTACTGACTGAGGATCAGAGTAGCAGGACTGGATGGTACCAAGAGGTGGACCTTATGACGAGTCAGTACACGGAGGATACTGACAGACGTGGAGTGCTGAGGAGGCTATTTGTACCTACCCTTCAGGTAGGAACCCCTGTGGATGACCCAATAGCTATTTTACTTTTCTTCAATTGTAATTTCCTTCCAGTTGTACTTGTACTTTACAGTTGGGCTTGTATTTCCGGCCCCTTTACATTTCATCACTCCATTTTGTATACAGTTTAACTTAGTTTTTTGCTTCCATCTTACTCTGTTGTGTGTGTTTATAGTTTATAAAGGCAATTCCTTCCCAGTTTTAGGAATTTACGCCTTTGGTGCTAGTCTCCAGCCCTATGACTATGGAAGGCGGGCTTGGGGTAGTCACAGTACGGGTCCCGGGGGACGGGTCGTGACAAATTGGTATCAAAGGAGTCGGTTCTACCGCATAACTTAAAACTCTGATATTTTTCGTGAATTAATAGTGTTAAGTGTAGTGAGTGTGGTTTTCAGTTTAGGGAGTCCAGTGTTGGTGTGGCGGCCGACGTATCCATACACCAGGACCCTAACTTCTGATTTATGACTCAGTGCACGAAAACACTGATTGCGTGTATGTTTCAAGAGTTTTCTTTGTGATATCTTTGAGTCAGCTCACCAGGTATAACTTATTGATCATGGTGCACCTGTTTATTTTTAGGATGCCTCCACGCAAACAGCCAGCTAGGGTTCCGTGAGTAGTACTAGATGACAGCCCACCGAGCGATGAGGCCTCAGTGCAGGGCCCTATTACAGTGGAGGTACCGGCGGTACCACTACCCATTGGGCCGCTGATACCACCAACCCCAGCAGTAGAGAGTTCACGCTGCTTGAACGTGTTGCATGAGTTCCAGCACTAGAGGCCGCCCAGGTCCAAGGGAGAGATGGACCCGCAGGTAGCTGAGGATTAGCTAGAGGTTGTGGTGAGAGTCTTCAAAATAGTAGGGACACCAGTCGACCTTTTGGTGATTGTTACTGCCACCCTTCTAAAGGTAGCAGCGGGAAGATGGTGGAGCCTGATGCCCTAGGTGCATGACAAGGAGACACTTCTCTGGGAATAATTTGAGATCCTGTTTCGGGCAGCGTTTGTCCCATCCACCCTATGGGTGGTGCGGATACCGGAGATATTGCATCTACAGCAGGGTAGCATGACGGTGGCACAGTACTCATCGAGGTTCACCGACATCTCGTGCTACTCTATAGATATGGTACGGGACCCATTCTTCAGGGTCCAAACCTTCGAGAAGGGGCTCAGGCGAGAGATTAGAGATTTTATGATCTCCCTCAGCATCCCGACGCAGGCGGAGGTGTTAGAGAGATCCCTCCTAGTGGAGAGTTTCCTTATTGAGCAGTCACCAATAGTGAGACCCATCACTAGTCGACATGCAGTGGAGTCTTCTGCAGCTGGCAGTAGACAGATGTCACAGAGTTCCATACGAACTAGACCATATGGTGGATGACCTCAGGATACAGGTTCATTTGTGCGGGGCACACGAGATAGAGTCATTCATGCCAGGATCGGGCAATGTTACTCTTGTGGCAGGCAGGGTCACATGGCTCGTGACTGTCCTACCCTCTGTACTGATGATCAGCAGATAGTTGAGGGACCTCCCAGGCAGAGGAAGAGGTTCAATCGAGGCGGACCGTAGTGAAAAGGTGGACGTGGAAGAGGAGTTGGCCATGCAGCTGGTGGTGGAAGAAGATTCGAGGTGTTATCGCCACCACCACCAGGATGTCCACCCCGATCGCAGGGAGCGGGTGGATAGGGGAGAGCTCAGATCCAGGAAGCTAAGTCATTCAATCATGGCGCTCCGTAGATGATTCAAGTTACGATCTATGTCTACTCCACCCTAGCTACAGTTCTCATAGATACAGGTGCTAGTCACTCTTTCATTTACACTACCCTCGTTCGGAGCTCAGAGATTCCGACGGAGCCGTTGGCTCGATCCTTACAGCTAGAGACTCCTACAGGAGCAGAGTAGATGATTACTCACTGGTTCCGATAGTGTGAGATTACTCAAGGAGGCGAGAGCTTCGGTTGGGATCTCCTCATAGCGGTGTTGAGGCCTTAAGACGCCATCTTGGGTATGGAGTGGTTATCTATAGTCCATGCTCAGATTGACTGTATTAGGCACAAAGTGCGGTGTGTTCACACGGATGGGACCAGTTTTACCTTCACTGGTGAGAAGGGATCCTTTGCAGTGTAGGACGGACTTACTCAGAGGAGGGTATAGCCGATCACTTATCAGTTGGCCTGCCTTACCCTCGGAGCAGTTGATGTGGAAAGTCCGAGCTATCCTATAGTGTTGGACCAATATGCGGATGTTTTCCCTGAAGATGTTCTAAGACTACCTCCTCGCGAATAAGTGGACTTCTATATTGTCCTGTACTCTGGGATGACACCGATATCTACTATAGCATATTAGATGGCTCCCGCTGAGCTTTGCGAGTTGAGGGTACAGCTAGAGGACTTGTAGGGAAGGGATTCATCCGGCCTAGTGTTTCTCTCTGGGAAGCCCCGATTCTGTTCGCCAAGAAGGTGGACGGGAGCTTGAGGCTCTGTGTCGACTACCATCACCTGAACCAAGTGACCATGAGGAACAAGTAACCACTTCTAAGGATTGACGAACTCTTTGATCAGTTGAATGGAGCACGGTGGTTCTCAAAGATAGACCTCAGATCAGGCTATCACCCGCTCAGAGTTCGAGACGAGGATGTGCAGAAGATGGCCTTCAAGTGTTGGTACGGCCACTACGAGTTCTTGGTTATGCCCTTTGGTGTAACCAACACTCCAGCAGTGTTCATGGGACTCATGAACAGGATCTTCCATCCATACCTCGATCACTTTTTCATAGTCTCTATTGATGACATTCTGATCTACTCGACTACTGAGGAGGAGAATGCCTACCATTTGCGGGTGGTATTGGACACACTCAGAGAGAACCAGATTTATGGTAAGCTCTCGAAGTTCTAGTTCTGGATCCGAGAGGTTCACTTTCTCGGAAATGTTATCTCTGAGGCTGGGGTTGCAGTGGACATAGCAAATATTGAGTCGGTACTTGCTTGGGAGCCACCTAGGAGTGTGATGGAGGTACAAAGTTTCCTGGGTTTGGCTGGATACTATCAGAGGTTTGTTACAGAAATCTCCAGAGTTTCATCACCACTATCAGCCTTGAAAAATAAGGGGAAACCCTTTGTGTGGTCGGAGATATGCCAGCAAAGCTTTCAGGAGATGAGGCAGATGCTGAGTAGTGCCCCCATCTTGAGGCTTCCAGAGGAGGGCATAGGGTACGTAATTTACTTTGATGCATCAGGGACCAGACTTAGGTGTGTCCTGATGCAGGATCAAGCGGTAATCGCATATGGTTCTCAGCAGCTGAGACAGAACGAGAAGAACTACGCTACCTATGACCTAGAGTTAGCAGCAGTGGTATTTGCCTTGAAGATGTGGCGGCACAATCTAATGGGAGATCATTTTACCGTGTACTCTGATCACAAGAGTCTCAAGTATATCTTCTCTCAGAAGGACCTGAATTTGAGATAGTGATGAGGGCTTGAGTTCCTCTAGGACTACAACTTTGAGATAGTATATACTCCTGGTAAGGGGAACGTTGTTGCAGATGCACTCAGCAGAAGGTCTGGTATATAGCTGCTAGGAGAGGTGACGGAGTAGCTAGCCTCTTTACAGATATCTTTTGTGGATAGAGATGGAGCATCTTTCCTACAGTCTCTTATAGTCACTCCCCCACTTCTTCAGCGATTCAGGGAGGTACAACATGGGGACACTGACTGCGAGACACTACGTGCTCAGATATCCACAGGGCAGGCACTTGATGGATTTTCTGAAGGTGGGGAGCACTTCATCCTCTTCAGAGGACGTACTATGGTACTATTTTCAATTTAGGAGGAAGTGTTGAGGGAGTTCCACACTTTCCCTCTAGCGATACATCCAAGAGTGGTGAATATGTAACAGGACCTTCGACGACAGTCCATGGGGTATCCATGGACTTCGTGATGGGTCTTCCACGTACATCCAGGGAACATGACTCGATTTGGGTGATCGTTGACCGACTCACTAAGTCGGCCCACTTCCTACCGATCAGAGAGCAGGGCTCAGTAGAGATCTTGGTATGCCTCTCTCGACAGGAGGTTGTGCGGTTACATGGAGTACCTTCTTCTATTGTCTCCGATTGTGATGCACGGTTTACTTCTTGGCTATGGAAGGGGTTGTAGGAGACTTTCGAGATGCAGCTTCATCTGAGCACCGCCTTCCATCCTCAGACGGGTGGTCAGACTAAGCGGACAATTCAGACCCTCAAGGACATGCTCTATGTATGTGTCCTCAACTTTGGTCACAGCTGGGAGGATCACTTACCTTTGGTGGATTTTTCATACAACAACAACTATCACTCCACCATAGGGATGGCACCTTTTGAGGCGTTGTATGGGAAACCTTGCAGATCACCCTTGTGCTGGACAGACCTTGGGGATTCAGCACTGGTGGGACCAGAGATGGTACGAGCAACCAAGGAGAAGGTGCAGATCATCCAGGAGCGGATGAAGACTGCACAGAGCAGACAGAAGTCGTATGCTGATAGAAGACGGAGGCCTCTGGAGTTCGAGGATGGCGACCACATCTTCCTACAGGTCTCACCTCGATGAGGTCTATGGAGATTTACCCAAGGTGGAAAGTTATCTCTGAGATTCATCGGACCTTTCCAGGTACTCAGTAGAGTAGGTGAGGTGGCATACCGCTTAGCTCTTCAACCTCAGTTGCACCGGGTGCATTATGTCTTCCACGTATCCCAGCAGAGGAGATAAGTGCATGACCCTTCCCACATCATCAACCATAGAGAGATGGATGTCGACGATGGGACAAATTTTATGGAGGTTCCATTGGATATTGAGGATCGACAGGAGAGGTTCCTACATGGACTATCGATACCTTTGGTGCGCATTTGCTGGGAGCACGGGAACCTCCAGGAGAGCACATGGGAGCGGGAGGCTCAGATACGTGCTCAGTACCCACTTTTGTTCCCTTAGTTTGAGTTGTAGCTTATGGGGACATAAATCCCTGAGGTGGGGAGAATGTAAAGACCCAAAAATCCCGTGGAATTTTTTTTTAATACATGGTATTTTTACGAGTCCGCAAAAATTTACGGCACTTGATTCCGAGGCCCGGGGTGCCTAGAATCAATTTCTGAAGTTTTGTTCGAGTACGTTCAGTAAACGTACGAGCGGGATTTTATAACTTTTGAACCGGTGATCGGAATTGAAATCTGAGGGCACCGTTGAACTCGCAGCACCAGTATTCTCTTAAGAAGACTTTCACCTCGAAGGTAGTGGGTCGATTTGGAAATTTAGTTTTTGGGCTTCATAAAAAAATAATAAAAATAAAGTAAGCTTCACTTTATATTTGTTGAGCTGCCATGAGTGTGACTAGTGGTCAAAACCTCCTCTTGGAAGTTAGAGGTGGGGCCACCACACCTTAACCTCCCATGAGAGGTTATGGATGTGGGGACCACCCGAGCATAACAACTCACGAGAGGTTACGATGTGGGGACCACACAAGACTAAAACCCCCCAATTAATGGGTGGGTGGAAAATCTCTCAACTCCCATCATTAATGAGGGTGGAGTCCCTTGACCTCCTCTACCATTTATGGTGCCACCACCACCTTTTCAATTAATTGGACAACGCATAATTTATTATGCCAACCCTCCGTATTTATTAGATGGATCCAATTAATTTATTCTCCCTTTTTGAATTCTAGTCCAATAGAAAAATAGATAACCAATCTATTATTTTTGTTGACATTATTCATTTTGGAAAAATGGAGGAAGAGGAGAGCTAGGGAGAAAAGCTCCCAACGAAGAATGAGGAACCTCATCTTCCAACGGAGAACGAAGAACTCCAACAACCTTCTTCGACTTCCTCCCTCAGATCCTACTGACGTGGAGTGTCTTCCACAGCCGACACAGCCTGGGATTGGGAGTGCGTAGCGAATGCGATGAATGAAAATCTTCATCGTCTTCTTTCCGCAACTCCGTCAACGAACGACGAACGTCGAACGATGAATCAAAGGTAGGGGTTTTAATTTTATCTAAGTATGATCTTTTCACCATGTTCTTCCTTTATCTCAAAACAACGAGCGAGGGTTTTTGTGCTTCATACTTGAGAGACTTTTGATACCACCCTAAACATAGAGGGTGCGGGCCAAACCAACGTGGCCCAACCCCTCCGCCGAACTTGTTTATGTTGAACCATCGGAATGGCAATGAACAATGAGGCGACGAAGGAGAAAATGACAAAGGCCGCGCTACCCGCGGCCTCTGTGATTTGCCCCACCCCCACGGCGCTCCGGTGCTCCCGGCTGAACACTGCCGGCCGTGCCGGCCCGGCCATCAGGCTGCTCGGCTGCCCGGCCCCCGCTCGCGCCCCGCTGACCACCCCGAACCAGCCGCCTTGCCGCTCGCCTAGCAACCCGCTGGCCGCCCGCCAGGCCGCCCGCCTGGCTGCGTCCTACCGAACCGGTCGCCCGCTCTCAGCCCACCTAGCGGAGCCATTACCCGGCTGCCCTTTCAGCCTCTGCGCATGCCACCCCGAACCAGCCGCCCTGCTGGCCTCTGCCCACGCCACCCCGAGCCGGCCTCCGCACGACCTGTGCGCTCCCAGCCGAGTCGGTGTCCCGGCTCCCTCACGGCCACCCGGCAGAGCCAGTGACCTGACCCCCTTGCAGCCTCTCAGTCGAGCCGGCAAACTGTCCCCGAACTTCAGGACTAGCCTCCTATGCGGCGACCACAGGGCCAAACCGCCCCCGAAGTCCGTTGGGCCGGGCCCAGCAGACCGGGCTAAACCTTGCGGGCTGGCCCACCCAATGGGCCAGGTTAGACCCAATGGGTCTGACAAGGTCGACCCAGATCGGGCCGAACCGGACCCGGGCCCACTACTGATCCCTTTACTTACTTTGGCCATATCTTTGGCACTGTAAGTTCATTTTATGAACCGTCAGTGGCACTGGTAATATCGATGAGAGACGGTTCTTTTGAGTATACCCCACTGGAGTTTAGGGTATAGTTGAGTTACAGTTAGGTTGGATCGTACACAAATCCCACCGGGCCCCCGAGACTAAAAATCTAATAACTCACAGACCGGGCGTCCGATTGACGCGTCGTCTTTTGCGTTGAGACCCCTTTGATGAGCAGGACCTTTGAGACACTTCTTTGTGGGCCTTTGTGGTAGTTGACATATCAACTCTTGGCTTGAGGATCAAACCCTTCCGAAATCAAGCACGCTTATAGAAACCCTGCAACTGGCTGCGCTCTAACGACTGTTCCTGGATCCTGTGTGGGTCTGACAGTTCTGACTTTTATTCCTAGATCTTGTGTGGGTCTGATAGAATAGCTGGTCCTGGATCCTATGTGGGTCCGACAGCTTTGCTGGTCCTGGATCCTGTGTGGGTCCGACAACTCCGACAACTGTTCCTGGATCCTGTGTGGGTCCGACAGTTCCAACTACTGGTCCTGGATCCATTGTGGATCCGACAGCTTAGATGAATCAGTGACTACCTTTGATCATCTCTATCACTCTACAAAATTTGTATACCTGTGTGAGGTGAGTCAGTAACTCTTGTGTTTCCTTGTGATTGAGATGGATTACTTGATAACTTAGGTATATGTATGGGCATATACCTAAGTGTGGATATATGTTGATTTCTTACTTTGTGGTTTATCCTTGTTGGATTTTGTGAGACCTTGAGGGTCTCGAGGTCCCTACTGAGTATCGTTATACTCACCTCTGCACGGGCTATGCCCGTACCTCGTTGTGTTGGTTGCAGACGACAGACAACGATGACTGAGGATCAGAGTATCAGGACTGGATGGTACCCGGAGGTGGACCTTACGACAAGTCGGTACACGGAGGAGACTGATGGATGTGGAGTGATGAGGAGGATATATGTACCTACCCTTCAGGTAGGAACCCCAGTAGATGACCCAATAGCTGTTTTACTTATCTTCAGTTGTACTTTCTTTCTAGTTGTACTTGTACTTTACAGTTGGGATTGTATTTCCAGCCCCTTTACTTTTCAGCACTCTTTTTTGTATACAGTATTACTTAGTGTTTTGCTTCCAGCTTACTCTATTGTGTGTGTTTATAGTTTATAAAGGTAATTCATTCCCAGTTTTATGAATTTATGCCTTTGGTTTTAGTCTCCAGCCCATGGCCTATGCAAGGCGGGCTTGGGGTAGTCACGGCATGGGCCCCGGGGGACAAGTCGTGACACATGACGCACCCAATGTACCCTATTTCCTGCCAACTGTCTATGTAATGGTTTTCATCAGCAAATAAAAGTGTGAGGGTCATGAAACATATTAATGATAATATTAAAATTGAAGGATCATTACACATGATCACAAATAGAAATATTCAATGACACCAAAACATGTGGAATTCCTACTGGTGGGTCTGTTCTCATAATCTCCCGTCTTAGAGATTACTAAGTGCGAACTTCATGTGAAGAAGTTTCATCTACTTAAGAGTACTTTCACCTGACAGTTTGTATACTATGTGTCCCATTATAGTATTTCATCCAACCACAGAACTACATTTAAGAATATTTTCATATCACTTCAAGGTTCTCATCATAGCGGGGAACTTTTATGACCTTGTCAATGTGACAAATACTCCAATACATTATAACACAATATTCATGAAGAACAATGAACAGTATGTAATAAGATGTTTAATATTTAAATATATTAAATATTAATGTAATTAAAGTACAAACAATTGGTTATAGGACAAAAACTCTCACAAACTCCCACTTGGAATAGAGCCAACTTTCTATGTCTTTTAGTTTACTGGACCTCACATGATGATCATGTTTCTACTGAGTCAATGCTTTAGTCAAGGGGTCTTCCACGTTGTCTTCCATGGAAAAAATGCTCACTGAAATTTCACCTCTCTGAGAAAAATCCCTCAAGAGATGATATTTCCTAAGTATATTCTTCATCCACTGATGTGACCTTGGCTCTTTTTCAAGCTGCACCGCTGCAGTATTATCACAATAGAGTGTGATGGGGTCTTTATTGTTAGGTACCACATTCAGATCCTAGATGAATCTTCACATCCAAACTGCTTCTTTAGCTACCTCATAAGCTGAAATATACTCGGAATCTGCTGTATAATCTACAACCATACTCTGCTTTGAGCTCTTTTAGCTCACAAAACCTCCATTCAAAGTGAAGATGTATCCCATTTGTGACTTCATGTCATCCTGATCAGTCTAGAAACTAGCATCTTCATATCCTCTGATGACTAGTTCCTCATCTCCTCTATAAATCAGGAACATATCCTTAGTACGCCTCAGATAATTTAGGATAGTGTTGACTACCATCCATTGGTGGTCACCTAGTTCAGATTTATATTTTCCTACTGTACTCAATTTGTAGGTGACATCTAGCCTAGTACATAGCATGGCATACATGAATGACCCTATTTTTGGTGTGTATAGAATCCTTTCCATTCCCTTTCATTCCTCATGTGTTTGAGGACACATTTTCTTGGAAAGATAAATTTCAGGTGATGTTGGAAAAAATACCCTATTAGATTGTTCTATATTGAATCTCTTTAGTATATTATAAATGTATTTACTTTAACTTAGGCCCAGAAATCTCTAGGATCTATCACGATGGATCTAGATTCCAAGAATATATGATTCCTCACCCAATTACTTCATGGAGAAGCATTGATTCAACCATTCCTTAACAAACTGTAATACTATTATCTCATTTCCAATAAGTAATATGTCATCCACATATACTATTAAGAAAATAACTGCACTCTTACTAAACCATTTGTAGACATAAGGCTCACATTCGTTCTTGATAAAACAAAATTCCATTATGGATTCATCAAAACAAATGTTCTATGACCTGGATGCATGATTTAATCTATAAATGGATTTCTGCAACTTGCATAACTTATTTGAATCCATTGGAGTCATAAACCCTCTAGGTTGCATCATGTATACATCATCTTGAAGGTTCCTATTACGGAAGGTTGTTTTGACATCCATTTTCCAAATCTCATAGTCATGGTAAGTAGCAATGTACAATAGAATTATGATGGATTTCAGCATTGCAACTGGGGAAAAGGTTTCTTCATAGTCAATTCCTTGACACTAATTGAACCCTTTTTAAACCAGTCGTGCCTTGTGGGTACTAACTTTTCCTTCCATGTCCATTTTATCCTTTAATAACCATTTTCAACCAAAAGTATTTACATCAACTAGCGGATATACCAAAATCCAGACTTGGTTTAGGTACATGGAATTCATTTCAGAATTCATGGATTCTTGCCACTTGGAAACGTCTATGACACTTACTGCTTCCTTGTAGGTTAGAGGTTCATTATTATCAACTAAAAACGATTCATCATCCTCGGTAACTAGAAAATCATACCTTTCTGGTTCTCTAACCTCTCTTGTACTCCTAAGCAGTTCTTGTGTCTCTGAAACAGTTCATTCTTCCATGGGGCTTTGTGGAATCTGTTCATGTACCAACTCTTGTGTACCTTGAGTCTTGACTTCATCGAAGTCTATCTCACTCCCACTATCTCTTTTTGAGATGTTCTCCATCTCAAGGAATATGGAATGTCTTTCCACTATAACCTTTGTTCCTGAGAGGTGATATAGGTAATATCCCCTTGTTTCTTTGGGGTATCCAATAATGGTATACTTTGTGCCTCAGAGTACAAGTTTGTTACCTAAAGATTCCTTAACAACTGCATCGCTTCCCCACACATGTAAATTCGATAACATGGCTTTATTTCCACTCTAGAACTCATATGGAAAACCATTTATCAATTTAGTTGGTACTTAGTTTAGTATTTTCACCGCTATTTGTAACACATATCCCCAAAAGGATAATCTAAGACTTGCATGACTCATAATTGATCTAACCATGTCCAATAAGGTGTGGTTCCTCCTTTACCTCACACCATTCCACCAGGGCGTGTAAGGATGAGTGAGTTGGGATAGGATCCCGAACTCCCGTAAGTAATTAATAAAGTCTTGATTAAGATATTCTCTATCTCAGTCTGAGAGGAGTTTCTTAATCTTCTTACCAAGCTGGTTATCAACTTCATTCTTGTCTTATTGGAACTTATTAAAAGAATCCTACTTGTACCTCATTAAGAATATATATCTATATCTACTAAAATCATTAGTAAAAGTTATGAAGTATGAGTACCCTCCCCTTGTTTCAACTAGAAATGGTCCACACACATCGGTATGAACCAATTCAAGAAGTTCTTTATCCCTTTCATGTTTCCCACTAAATGGGGCTTTCGTCATTTTTCCTTGTAAACATGCATGACATACACCAACTGGTTTTAGTTCAAAATAATATAAATATCCATCTTGATATAACTTTGTCAAGATTTTCTCATTTACATGACCTAGTCGGTGATGCCAAATTTGGGTGTGGTATGAGTCATGTGAAGTATCTTTTTTATTGATTGTCATTACTTGGTTTGTGTAATCCAACACGTAAAGACTTTTGTATAAATTTACCCTACCAAAACAAATGTTATATTTGTAAAATAAGAAACATTAATTTCCAAACTTGAAAAGAAATCCATCTGTATCTAATCTGGATACAAAAATAATGCCTTTAGTAATATATGGAACATAATAACAACCCTTTAACACCAAGATCATCCAAGTTGGAAATGTGAGGTGTTAGTTACCGACAGCTACAGCAGCAAGTCTGGCTCTGTTGGCTTCTTGTATATCTACCTCCCCTCGGTCAATCTTTCTAAATCTACTTGCTTCTTATATTTGGATACATATTTGAGCACCGAAATTTGTATCTAATACCCAATATATAGAAATAGATAGATTTCATTCGATAACAAACTCACCCGAAGCTTCCCCTTGATTATTAGGTTAGGTTCAATTTTTCTTCCAGTGGCCCTTCTTTCCACATGCGAAACAAATAGCCTCTTATTCCCTTGCCTCCCATTTGATCTTATATTTCTTGGAAGGGAGTGAAGAATCTATGGGCTTAAATCTCTTTACCATCCCTTTCCTCTTATTCACCATAAGCATAAAAGTCTTGTCGCACTTCATATCTTTGTTAACATGGAAAATGAGGATAAGAAGATCAGATAGAGACTTCTCAATGTTGTTCATATTTAAATTAACAACTAAGTTGGAGAAGATCTGAGGGAGTGATGAAAGCATGAGATTGGTGCCCAGTTCTTTGGGGAGTTTAAACCCTAGAACCTCCAAGCGCTCAATGTAGTTAATGATCTTGACTACATGAGGCCCAGCTGGGGCACACTCTCCAAGCTTACTCTGAAAGAGTGCCTTGGAGATATCAAACCTTTCATATCTTTCTCTCTCCTGGTAAAGACCACAAAGGTACTTGATCATGCTACAAGTATCCATGTTTTCGTGAGACTTCATGAGCTCACTAGATGTTGATGATAGCATCAAACATTGAACGCTGATCGCGTTCTTCATATGTTTTTCATAGACCAGGAAATACTCATCACTCGCCTCTTTGGTAGGCAGATCTGTAATGTTGACTCCAAAATGTAAGACTTCCATTCATGGTGTAGGATAACACAAAGTCATTTAAACCATTCCTAGAATATACTTCTAGTGAGAATGTTTTCTTTGTACAGAATTGATTATAGGGATAGTGTGGTTGACGATCTTGTCATTTTTATTCTAAAATTAAAAGATAATATTATTAGTACTTTCTTGATTACATTTTATGAAAAATAATAAATTAATTTTATTAAGACACCCACTATTTTATCAAGTCCCAATGGCCCTCACCATTGAATTCACAATGTCCAGTTTCCATGACATTCTAGTGGAAAGGATATAGATTCCCCTTTGCATAACGCTAAGAAGGGTTGATCAAGTTATTTGAAGGTATTTAGGTAGGTAGGTCTTTTCCAACTGCGGGATTGTAGCTCCTTGATCTATTGAGTGGACTCCCTAATACTGAAATCTTGACTTTGTATTTCCTCAACTCTTTCCTCCAATATTACACCAAGTCTAGAAATGGCTACTCCTATTGATGTAATATGTTTAAGTCAACCTAAAAACTTTCATATGGGATTCATCTATAAAAGTATGTGTCCCAAAAAGGGTTTTTCAAACACATTGTTTTATTGAGTTTTTCCCTTAATCAAGTAACAGAAGGCTTGGTCTGAATTAATATTTTATTTGAGGTATTTTATCTCTTATGCGTGAATTGATTATTATCATTATCACATGATTCTTAATATTAGGTGTAACTTACTTAAATGATTAACCATGTCTTGATAATATTCATGCATAAGCCTCGTTTATTTTAGTTCCATCTTGAATGCTTGTTTAATTCATTAATTATGTGATCGTGACAACACATCCATAATTATAAACCATGAAACTGATAGAAATAAAATAAATAAAAGGTAATGATCATGAGATTTATTAATGGTTAGTTTATCTATCGGTTGATAAACTAACCCTGACCTAGGGGAGAAACACCTTGAACCTTTTGTGTTTTTGTTTACATCTTTCCACCTGTCCACCTTTGTATCTCCTAGGATTGGTTTCACCTCAGCTCCAACTTGAACCACCTCCACTAGATTGGGAGTTCTATCCATTACATATGCTTTTAAACTCGCACACAGGTGAGGGGTAAAAGTGGGTTTACATAAAAGAAACCATGGGCATGCAGGCCCTGCATATTAATGAGGAGAGATGGATCGTAGGCCAACAAATTAATTTAATAAATAAATTAAAAGGAAAAACAATCACATACAAAGGTATGTTCTAGCTCATGATCACCCAGATAAATTCAATGAGTTAGGAATTTAATAAAACTAGTATTAAATTATTTAATCATATTTATTAATATAAATTGTGTTTAAATTGATTATCTTTAATTAATCAAACCTTTTATCTTAATCCTTTTCTGAATTTTCTTGAGATTTTCATCTTTGAACATAAATGCACCTTGGAGGTATCCTGGTGAATACCCATTTGAATCTACCCAACATGTATTATATTCACATACAGTATTAATCTTATGACATATGGCATAAAAGATGTTTCAATGCATAGAGTAACAACCTATCGTACGATTTATATATGATGTGTTGTTATGAACATTACACAAACATTAAAGTTTTATCTTTGTGTAATCTGGTAAAATACATGGTGTTTAGTTCCGACTACACAACGTATACTACCTTCACTATTTTTCCTAAAGTACAAACCTAGGGACTCGGCATGTGAAGCATACTTCAGAAATTTCAGAGTACACGGCATGTACAGTGGGATACACACCATGTTATCTCCACGTTACACGTTTACCAATTGGCTTAGCCATGTATGGGATACATGGTTTGGCCCCCTGACTTGAAGGGAATACATGTTTTGTGCAGTGGGAAACATGGTGTGAAATCCGATAAGCATGTTTATATCTGTCCCAGTCAACATGCGGTGTAGAATTAACTAAACTGCACGCAATAAATGCACACAACTTGAGTAATTGTTGAATTACTCCTGATGCTCAGAACACGACCACATAGCATGAAGTCTAAATTACACAGTGTGTATGGTAGATAATATGGTGTGCAAGTCCAAACACATTGCGTGTACTTTCATGTCACCTAGGCATAATCGTCGGTGCCACCTGATGAGTCCTCTATTTTAATTTTAATTAAAAATCATTTGTTTCTATGAAATCAGTGAGAAACAAAAAGAGGGAGAACATATCTAAAAATCCATATTAAAAAAATGATTAACCTTGAATTGAAAAACTAAATTATTAAACCATAAACCATCAAAGAATTATTTAAATAATTATAAACAATGATTTAACCCCTCTGATGCCACTTGTAGGTTCTGGGCGCAGTGAAAGTATGGTTGGGACAGTGCCCAAATTTAATTTTTTACCATGATAAATGATTATTCTGGGATTAGTATGATGATAAATGTCAGTCTCTATAGAATAGTATCAAAGAGTTAGATAAATAAAGAAGAGGCCTGAAACCTTTAGAGAGGATCTTGCACATCATGTTTATAATTAATTTAATTAATTTCATAAAGAAAAGAATGTTTGGATCTTTGGTACTTTCTTCGTTGATGATGTTGATTGTCCAGAATGACCCTTCTAGATTGTCTCATTGGGCTTGTGGTGATCCAAACTAGGATCCCTCTTGCGGTGATCCACACATGCTTTGATGGCCACCAATTGACACCACTCATTCTCCGAGTGCTAGCGCGGTAAAGTGAGTGTCTTATGTCGGTCGTTCTTGATCTCTTTTTCTTTAATATTGAAAAACTTATCTCTTTATTTAGAGTGGAGGTAAGAGGATTCAAGAGAGAAATTGTTTGGCTCAACAATTCTCAATTCACCAGGAGTGCAGTTTGGTACATGGAAAAATAGGCGTACATGTCTATTAATCGACATCAGGATTCCTTTACAATATTTAATTGTATAACAACAATTAAATACATTCATAAACTTATTTAAAACTCATGATTTTAATAATAATATTGTGTCATTATTTATGGTGTGCCAACTTGCGTAAAACGGAATTATAAATAAAATTCAGCATCACAAAATAATAGCAGCATTATTATTATTTTAACTTATTCCAACTAGTTAAATAATTATTTACCATCTTGAAAATAATTATTTTACTACCAGACCGGCCTTGGTATGCTCGAACTCCACTTCAATTTATTGAACACCCAAATAAATAAATAAATAATTTATTCTTTAAATAAATATTTTATTTACAAACTAGTAAATAAATATTTATTAAATGTTCAATAAAATAAATAAATATATTTTACCCACAATTTGGTGAATAAATATTTATTTAATTTATACAATAATTTTAACTTGAATAAAATTATTCCACTATCTTGAGAAGAATATTTATTTTATTAATTAAATTCAAATATAATTTATCCAAGACCACTAGAAACACTTAGTGTGTGACCCTCTAGGATTCTTTCTCATTGGCATTAGGTGGGATTGCCTAAAATCTAAGAGTACTATCTAGCAATAGGTCAAGACACCCAATAGAAAGAACTTAAATTCACAACAATGACATCTACATATGAATTATCACTGTGTAATATAATCCCTTTATCTCAATATCTCATCCAGCAGGTTTCATGATAGTGTCATTAACCTTTGTTCTTGATACGTCCTCCTTTCACTACTTGAAATAAAATCATCATTACACCATGGCCATGGAATTTTGAACGATAGCTCTATTTCAATCAAAGGTCTTAGATATCAACTTCCCTAAATGGAAGGGGAAAATCCCTCCTCGACTTATCCATTAATAACATGTCATTCATGACGCACCCAATGTACCCTACTTTCCCACTAATAGTATGCATGATGGTTTTCATCTGAAAATAAACGTGTGCAAGTCATGACACATATTAATGATCATCTTAAATTCTAGGGATCATTACAGACACTCACAGATATAAATATCTGATGACACCAAAACATGGGGAATTCCTACTGGGGGGTCTGTTCTCATAATCTCTTATCTTGGAGATTACCAAGTGCGAACTTTATGAGAATAAGTGTAATATGATAACGAGTACTCTCACCTAACAGTCTGTATACTATCTATCCCATTATAGTATGTCATCCAACTGTAGAACTATATTTAATAATATTGTCATGGAACTTCAAGGTTATCATCGTAACAGGGAACTGCTATGACCTTTTCCATGTGATAAATACTCCAATAAATTATTACACTATAGTCATACAGAAAAATTAAAAATATGTAATAATATGTTTAATAATTAAATATATTAAAAATTAATGTAATCAAAGTACAAACAGTTGGTTCTAGGACACAAACTCTTACAAACTCCCACTTGGACTAGATCCAACTGCCTATGACTTTTAGTCCGCTAAACCTCATATGATGATCATGTTTCTGTTGAGTCAAGGCTTTAGTCAGGGGATCCACCACATTTTATTCCATGGAAATACTACTCACTTCAAGTTCACCTCTCTGAGAAAAAACCCTCAAGAGATGATATTTATGAAGTATGTGCTTCATCCGCTGATGTGACTTTGGATATTTTTTAAGAGCCACTACTGTAGTATTATCACAATAGTGTGTGATGGGATATTTACTGCTAGGTACCACATCCAGCTCCTAGATGAATCTTAACATCAAAAATACTTCTTTATCTGTCTCAGAATCTACGATGTACTCGGACTCAGCTGTAGAATCTGAGACCACACTCTTCTTGGATCCCTTCTAGCTCACAGAAACTCCATTCAAAGTGAAGATGTATCCTATTTTCAACTTCATGTCATATTGATCAGTCTAGAAACAATCATATGCATATCCTCTAATGACTAGTTACTCATATCCTCCATAAACCAAGATCATGTCCTTAGTACGCATTAGATACTTTAGGATAGTCTTGACTACCATCCAATGGAAGTCACTTGGGTCATCTTAATATCTACATACCGCACTCAATGCATAGGCGATATCCATTCTAGTACATAGCATGGCATACATGACTGACCCTATCACTGATGTTTACGAAGTCCTTCCCATTCCATTTATTTTCTCATGTGTTTGAGGACACATTTTCTTGGAAAGATGAATGTCATGTGATGCTAGAAATAATCCCCTCTTGCATTGTTCCATAATGAATCTATTCAGTATCTTATCAATGTATGTACTTTGACTTAGGCCCAAAAATATCTTGGATCTATCACAATGGATCTTTATCCCAAGAATATATATTGCCTCACCCAAGTCCTTCATGGATACGCATTGATTCAACCATTCCTTAACTAACTCTAAGACTGATATCTCATTTCCAATAAGTAATATGTCATCAACATATACTATTAGGAAAATGACTGAACTCCCACTAAACCGTTTGTAGACACAACGCTCACATTAGTTCTTGATAAAACCAAATTCCATTATGGATTCATCAAAATGAATGTTCCATAACCTGGATGCATGCTTTAATCCATAAATGGATTTCTGCAACTTGCATACCTTATTGGCATCCTTTGGAGTCATAAACCTTCAGGTTGTGTCATGTATACATATTCGTGTAGGTTCCCGTTAAGGAAGGATGTTTTGACATCCATTTTTCCAATCTCATAGTCATGGTAAGAAAAAATGGACAAAAGAATTCTAAATGATTTCATCATTGCAACTGGTGAAAAGGTTTATTCATAGTCAATGCCTTGATGTTGTTTGAACCATTTTTCAACCAGTCATGCCTTATAGGTACTGACTTGTCCTTCCATGTCTAGTTTCTCCTTGAATACCCATTCGAAACCAATGGGCTATAAATTGACTGGAAGATCTACCAAAATCCAAACTTGGTTTTGGTACATGGAATCCATTTCAGAATTCATTTCTTCTTGACACTTGGCAATGTTTGTGCCACTTACTGCTTCCTTGTAGGTTAGAGGATCATTATTATCTACTAAAAATGAGTCACCAACCTCAAAAACTAGAAAACTATACCATTTTGGTTCTCTTACCTCTCTTGTACTTATGCACAATTCTTATGTCTCTGGAATAGTTCTTTCTTCCATTGGGTTTTGTGGAATCTGTTCCTATACCAACTCTTATGTACCTTGAGCCTCAACTTCATCAAATTCTATATCATTCCCACTATATATTTTGGAGATTTTCTCCCACTAAAATAATATGGCGTGTCTTTCCACTATAACATTTTTTCTGAGGGGTTGTATGGGTAATATCCCCCTTTTTACTTGGGGTATCCTATAAAGGTACACTTTATGCTTCGGGGTGCTAGTTTGTTACCTGAAGAGGCCTTAACAAACACATTGCTTCCCCACACAAGTAAATTTGATAAAATGGATTTCTTTCCATCCTATAACTCGTATGGAATACCATTTATCAATTTAGTTGTTACTTGGTTTAGTATGTGCACCACTGTTTGTAACGCATATCCCCAAAAGGATAATTGAAGACTCGTGTGATACATCATTGATCTCACCATTTCCAACAAGGTGTGGTTCCTCCTTTCACTCACACAATTCCACTATGGTATGTAAGGAGGAGTGATTTGGGATAGGATCCCAAACTCTCATAAGTAATCAATAAAGTCTTGATTAATATATTCTTCATATTGATCTGAGCAGAGTTTCTTAATCTTTTTAACAAGCTGATTCTTAACTTTATTCTTGTATTCTTTGAACTTATCAAAATAATCCAACTTATACCTCATTAAGAATATATATCCACGTCTACTAAAATCATCAATAAAAGTTATGAAGTGTGAGTACCCTCCCCTTGCTTCAATTGAAAATGGTCCACACACATCGGTATGAACCAATTCAATAATATATTTATCTCTATCCACTTCCCCACTAAATGGGGCTTTATTCATTTTTCCTTATAAACATGCATGATATACTCCAAGTGGTTTTAGTTTGAAAGAATATAAATATCCATCTTGATGTAACTTTGTCAAGCGTTTCTTGTTTTCAAGACCTAGCCGATGATTCCAATGTTGGGTGAGGTATGATTCATGTGAAGTATCTTTGTTATTGATTTCCATTACTTGGTTTGTGTAATCCAACATGTAAGGAAAGTTGTATAAATGTTCCCTACCAAAACAAATGTTATATTTGTAAAAGAAGAAACATTAATTTCCAAACTTGAAAACAAATCCATCTGTATCTAATCTGGATACATAAATAATGTTTTTAGTAATAGACGCCACATAATAATAACCCTTTAACACCAAGATCATCCCAATTGGAAATGTGAGGTGGTAGTCCCTGATAGATACAGCAGCAAGTCTGGATCCGTTGGCTTCTTTCAGATCTACCTCCCCTTAGTCAATCTTCATGAATCTATTTGGTTCTTGTATTTGGATATGTGTGTGTGTGTGTGTGAGCACCACAAGTTGTATCTAATACCCAATTTGGAGAAACAGATAGATTTCATTTGATAAAAAACACACATGAAGCTTCCCCTTTCTTCTTAGCTGGGTGCATTTTTTCTTCCAGTGGCCCATGTTTCCACATGATAAACAAAGATCCTCCTATTCCCTTGCCTCCCCTTTAATCTTATTTTTCTTGGAAGGGCATGAAGAAACTTTGGTCTTAAATCTCTTTGCCTTCCCTTTCCTCTTTTTCACTATAAGGATAGAAGGCTTGTCGTGCTTCATATCTTTGTCCACTTAGAAAATGAGGATAAGAATATCATATTGAGACTTCTCCATGTTGTTCACATTGAAATTAACAACAAAGTTGGACAAGATCTGAGGTAGTTATGCAAGAATGAGATCGGTGCCCAATTATTCAGGGAGTTTAAACCCTAGAACCTCCAAGTGCTTAATGTAGCCAATGAGCTTGACTAAATGAGGCCCATTTGGGGCAACCTCGCCAATATTAATCTGAAAGAGTTCCTCAGAGATCTAAAACCATTCATGTCTTTCTCTCTCCTGGTAAAGACCATGAAGGTGCTCGAGCATGCAATAAGTATCCATGTTTTTGTAGGTTCTGGGCACAGTGGAAGCGCGTTTGGGATGGTACCCATATTTAATTTTTACTATGATAAATGATTATTCTGGGATCAATACGATGATGAAATCCATTCTTCATAGAATATAATCAAAGATTTAGATAAATAAGGAAGAGCCCCGAAACCTTTATATAGGATCTTGCACATCATTTTTATAGTTAATTTAATTAATTTCATAAATAAAAGAATACCTAGATCTTTGGTATTTTCATTGTTGATGATTTAGATCATTCAAAATGAACCTTCCATATTATCTCATTGCGCTTTTGAGGATCCAAACTAAAATTCCTCTAGAGGTGATCCACACGTGCTCTTATGGCCTCTAATCGACACCACTCGTTCTCTAGGTGCAAGCACGGCGAAGCGAGTTTCTTATGTCAGTCGTTCCTGATCTCTTGTTCTTTCTCCTTGAAGAGAATCTCTCATTCTTGAGATGGGCGATAAGAGGATTTGAGAGAGAAATTGTTTAGCTCAACAATTCTCAATTCACCAAGCATGCGGTGTGTTCTCTATGGCACAATAGACGTACTTTTCTATTTATATTCATGGAACTTTGGTTACAATATTTAATTTCATAACAGCAATTAAATACATTCATGAACTTAGAGAAAACCCATGCTCATAAAAATAAAATTGTGTCATTATTTATGGTGCCCCAACTTGCACAAAACAGAATTATGAATAAAATTCCACATCACAAAATAATAAGGGCATCATTATTATTTTAACTTGTGCCAACTTTTAATTATTTACTATCTTGAAAATAATTATTTTACAACCAGACCAGCCTTGGTCCGCTCGAACTCCACTTCCATTTATTGAACACCTAAATAAATAAATAAATATTTTATTTAAAAACTAGTAAATAAATATTTATTAAATGTTTAATAAAATAAATAAATATATTTAATTTAATTTATGTGATCATCTTAAATTGAATAAAATTATTCCATGATCTTGAGAATAATATTTATTTCATTAATTAAATTCAAATAGAATTTAACTGATACCACCAAAAACACTTAGTGTGTGACCCTCTAGGATTCTTTCTCATTAACATTAATCGGGCTTTCCTAAAGTCCAAGAGTACTCTCTATCAATGGGTCAAGGCACCCAAGAGAAAGAACATAAATTCACAACAATGACATCCACATACTAACATTCACTGTGTAATATAATCCCTTTGTCTCAATATCTCATCAAGCAGGTTTCATCATAGTGTCATCAACCTTTATACTTGATACGTTGTTCTTTGACTACCTAAAATAAACTCATCGTTACACCATGGCCAATGAATTTCGAGTGACAGTTCTATTTCAATCAAAGGGACGAGATATCAACTTCCATAAATGGAAGGGACAAATCCTTCCTCGACTTATCCATTAATATTATGTCACTCGTGATGCAGCCAACATACCCTACTTCCCGCCAATTGTCTGCATGACGGTTTTAATCATTAAATCAAAGTGCGCGAGTTGTGAAATTTATTAATAATAATATTAAAGTCTAAGGATCATTAAAAATGCTCTCAAATAGAAATATCTGATGACACCAAAACATGCAGAATTCTTACTGGTGGGTCTGTTCTAATAATCTAATATCTTGGAGATTGTCAAGTGAAATTCATGAGTAGAAGTCTCATCTGCTTATGATTACTTTCACCTGATGGTCTACATGCTATGTGTCCCTTCATATTATGTCATCCAACCATAAAACTTTATTTAAGAATATTGTTATGGCATTTCAAGGTTCTCATCATAGCGGGGAACTTCCATGACCTTATCAATTCAACAAATACTCCTAGACATTATTACATCATAGTCATGAAAAACAATGAACAATATATAATAATATGTTTAATATTTAAATACATTAAATATCCATGTAATCAAAGTACAACCAATTGGTTCTAAGACACCAAATCTTACAAACTCCCACTTGGACTAGAGCCAACTGCCTACGACTTTTAGTCCGCTATACCTCACATAGTGATCGTGTTTCTACTGAGTCAAGGCTTTAGTCAAGGGGTCCGCCATGTTGTCTTATATGGAAATACTGCTCACTAAAACTTCACCTCTCTAATAAAAATTCCTCAAGAGATGATACTTCCGAAGTATGTGCTTGGTCTACTGATTTGACCTTGGCTCTTTTGCAAGAGCCACCACTACAGTATTATCATAGTATATTGTGATGTGATCTTTACTACTAGGTATCGCATCCAACTCTTGGATGAATCTTCACATCCAAACTACTTCTTTAGCTACCTCAGAAGCTGCGATATACTCAGACTCTGTTGTAAAATCTGCAACAACACTCTACTTTGAGCTCTTCCAGCTAATTGCACCTCCATTCAAAGTGAAGATGTATCCCCTTTGCGACTTCATGTCATCTTGATCAGTCTGGAAACTAGAATCTGTATATCATCTAATAACTAGTTCCTCATCTCTTCCATAAACAAGGAACATATCCTTAGTACGCCTCAGATACTTTAGGATATTCTTGAGTTCCATCCAATGGTTGTCACCAGGGTCAGCTTGATATTTTCCTACCAGAATTAATGCATAGGTGACATATAGCCTAGTACATAGCATGGAATACATGACTGATCCAATCGCTAATGCATATGGAGTCCTTTCCATGTGAAATGTGAATTCCATGTGATGCTGGAAACAATCACCTCTTGGATTGTTCCATACTGAATCTCGTCAGTATCTTATCAATGTATGTACTTTGACTTAGGCCCAAAAATCTCTTGAATCTATCATGATGAATATTGATCCCAGGAATATATGTTTCCTTGACCAATTCTTTCATGGATAAGCATTGATTCAACAATTCCTTAACAGAATGTAAGACTGGTATCTCATTTCCAATAACTAGTATGTCATCAACATATACTATTATAAAAACAACTACACTCCCACTAAACCTTTTGTAGATACAAGGCTCACATTCATTCTAGATAAAACCAAATTTTGTTATGGATTCATCAAAATGAATGTTGCATGACCTGATGCTTTCTTCAATCCATAAATGGATTTTTGTAACTTGAATACCTTATTGGAATCCTTTGGATTCACAAACCCTTCAGGTTGGGTCATGTAGACATCTTCCTGAAGGTTCCTATTAAGGAAGGCTGTTTTGAAATCCATTTTCCAAATCTCATATTCATGGTAAGACACAATGGAAAGTATAATTCTGATGTATTTTAGCATTGAAACTAGTGAAAAGGTTTCATCGTAGTCAATTACTTGACATTGTTTAAACCCTTTTGCAACCATTCATGCCTTATAGGTACTGACTTGTCCTTCCATGTCCAGTTTCTTCTTGAATAACCATTTCCAACCAATGGGATTTACATCAACTAGAGGATCTATCAAAATATAGAATTTTTTTTGATACATGTAATCCATTTTAGAATTCATGGCTTCTTGTGACTTGGCAACGTCTATGCCACTTATTGCTTCCTTATAGATTATAGGATCATTATTATCAAATAATAATGAGTCACTATCCTTAGTAACTTGAAAATCATACCATTTTGATTCTCTAACCTCTATTATACTCCTATACAGTACTTGTGTCTCTGTAAGATATTCTTCTTCCACGGGGCTTTGTGGAAACTGTTCCTCTACCAACTCTTGTGTACCTTGAGCCTCAACTTCATTGAAGTATATCTCGCCCCCACTATATCTCTCAAAGATGTTCACCCTATCAAGGAATATGGCATGTCTTTCCACTATGACCTTTTTGTCTGAGGGGTTTTATAGGTAATATTCCCTTGTTTCCTTATGGTATCCTACAAAGGTACACTTTGTTCCTCGAGGTGCGAGTTTGTTACCTGAGATGCCTTAACAAACACTTCTCTTACCCACACATGTAAATTCGATAACATGGCTTTTCTTCAACTCCATAACTCTTATGGAATACCATTTATTAATTTATTTGGTACTTGTTTTATTATGTGTGATGTTGTTTGTAATGCATATCCCTAAAAAGATAATAGAATACTCACATGACTCATCATTGATCTCACCATGTCCAACAGGGTGTGGTTCCTCCTTTCGCTCACACCATTTCACTAGGGAATGTATGGAGGAGTGAGTTAGGATAGGATCCCAAACTTTCGTAAGTAATCAATGAAGTCTTGATTAAGATATTCTCTACCTCAGTCTAAGAGGAGTTTCTTAATCTTCTTACCAAGCTGGTTCTCAACTTCATTCTCATATTCTTTGAACCTATCAAAATAATCTGACTTATAACACATTAATTATATATATAGGTATCTACTAAAATCATCAATAAAAGTTATGAAGTATGATTTCCCTCCCCTTTATTCAACTAGAAATGGTCCACACACATCGGTATGAACCAATTCAAGAAGTTCTTTAGCCCTTTCACCTTTCCCACTAAATAGGGCTTTGGTCATTTTTCCTTGTAAACATGCATGACATATGCCAAGTAGTTTTAATTCGAAATAATATAAATATCCATCTTGATGTAACTTTTTCAAGCAATTCTCATTTACATGACCTAGCTGATGATGGAAAAGTTGGTTTTAGTATGAGTCATGTAAAGTATCTTTGTTATCGATTTCCATTACTTGGTTTGTGTAATCTAACACATAAAGAACATTGTATAAATGTGCCCTACCAAAATAAATTCTATCTTTTTAAAAGAAGATATATTCATTTCAAAACTTGAAATAAAATTCATCTCTATCTAATATAGATACAGGAATAATGTTTTTAGTAACAGAAGGCAGATAATAACAACACTTCAACACCAAGATCATCCCAATTGGAAATGTGAGGTGGTAGTCCTCGACAGCTACAATAGCAAGTTTGGATCCGTTGGATGCTCGTAGATCTACCTCCCCTCGGTCAATATTTCTTAATCTACTTGGTTCTTGTATTTGGATACATATGTTAGCAACAAAATATGTATCTAATACCCCATTTTTAGAAACAAGTATATTTCAATTGATAACAAATGCACCTAAAGCTTCACATTGCTTCTTAGGCTGGGTGTATTTATTCTTCCACTGGCCCTTATTTCCATATGTGAAACAAACAACCTCATGTTCCTTTGTCTCCCCTTTGATATTCCTTTTCTTGGAAGACTATGAAGAAGCTTTGGGCTTAAATATCTTCGCCTTCTCTTTCCTCTTATTCACCATAAGTACAGAAGGCTTTTCACAATTCATATCTTTGTCCACTTGGTGAATGAGGATTAGAAGATCAGATAGAGACTTCTCAATTTTGTTCATATTGAAATTGACAGAAAAGTTAGATAAGCTCTGAGGAGGTGATGCAATAGTGAGATCGGTGTCCAGTTCTTCAGGGAGTTTAAACCCTATAACCTTTAGGTGCTCAATGTAGCCAATGAGATTGACTATATGAGGCCCAGCTGGGGAACCTTCTCCAAGATTACTCTGAAAGAGTGAATTAGAGATATCAAACCATTCCTGAATTTCTCTCTACTGGTAAGGACCATGTAGGTGCTCTAGCATGCTATAAGTATCCATGTTTTCATGAGACTTTATGAGCTCACTAGACATTGATGATAGAATCTAACATTGAACTTCTACCGAGTTTTTCATTTGTTTCTTATAGACCAGTAAATCCTCATCACTTGCCTCTTTGGAAGGAAGATCAGGTAATGCTAACTCCAGCACGTAAGACTTCCTTTCATGGCATAGGATAACCCGGAGGTGTCTAAACCATTGCTGGAAGTTACTGCTTGTGAGGATGTTGTCTTTATCCAGAATTGATCATAGGGATAGTGTGGTTGAATAACTTGTTATTTTTCTTCTGCAATTAAAAGAGTGGATTATTAGTAATTTCTTAATTAATTATATGATAAATAATAAATTTTTATTAAGTCTCCCGCTATTTTATCAATTCCCAATGGCCATCACCATTGAACTCAGAATGTCAAGTTTCCATGACATTCTAGTGTCAAGGATCCATGTTCCCCTTTGCATAAATTTAACAAGGGTTGGTCAAACTATTAGAAGGTATTTAGGTAGGTAGTCCTTTTCCAACTATGGGCATGAAGCTCCTTGATCTGTTGAGTAGACTCCCCAATCCTAAAATCATGACTTTTGGATTTTCTCAACTCTTTCCTCCAATATTACACCAATTCTAGCAAGGGCTACTCCTCTTGATGTAATATGGTTAATTCAACCCAAAACCTTTCATAAGGGATTCTTGTATAAAAGTAAGTGTCCCAACAAGGGTTGTTCAAACACATAGTTTTATTGAGTTTTTTCCTTAATCAAGTAACGTAAGGATTCATCTGACTTAATATTTTATTTGAGTTATTTTTATCACTTATGTGTGAATTTATTATTATCATTATCACATGCTTGTTAATATTAAGTGGAAATTAAGTGATTAACCATGTCTTGATAATATTTACTCATAATTCTGGTTTATTTTAGTTCCATATTGAGTGCTTGTTTAATTCATTAGTTATGTGATTGTGACAACACATCCATAATGATAGACCATGAAACTGACAGAAATAAAAATAAAGGGCATGATCATAATCTTTTCTAATGTTTAGTTTATCTAGCAGTTGATAAACTAACCCTGGCCTAGGGGAGAAACATATTGAAACTTTTGGGTTTGTGTTTGCATCTTTCCACCTTTCCACCTCTGTATCTACTGGGATTGGTTTCATCTCAGCTCCAACTTGAACCACCTCCATTAGCTTTGGGGTTCCGTCCATTACATATGCCTTTTTTTAAACTCACATGTAGGTGAGGGGTAAAAAGGGGGTTTTATATAAAAGAAACCTTGGGCATGTAGGCCCTACATATTAATGAGGATAAGGCTCATAGGATAAAAAATTTAATTTAAATAAATTAATTAAAATAAACCATCCACATACAAAGGTCTTGATCTAGCTCATGACCATCCATACATGCAACAATATTTATACATAAATAAAACTATCATTCAATTCTTTAATTGTTCTTGTTTAAGATAAATCACGCTCGATTATCATCTTTAATTAGTCAATCCTTTTATCTTAAACTCTTTTCTGAATTTCCTTGAGATTCTCATCCATCATAATTTTAAACAAATAAATTCATTTAAAATTATCTTTTTACGTAACTTGTACCTTGGAAGCAACCTAGTGAATTCCCGTTCATAAATACCCAATGAGTAAAAATGAACATTACACAGATGTTAAATTAAACACATATATATAAAGCACCTATCATGTGTTGTGCCTCAGCTTTATACCCACATTATGGTACACATCTCAAGGGTTTGTATAATATAATAATAAATTTTAATAAATCTACATAACAGCGTGTACTTTCATTCACCTTCCATCCGAAGTACACGCTCGGGAACATGGCTTGTAGATATAATTCAGAAATATTTGGAGTACACGACGTGTTCAGTGGGCCACACGTGGTGTAGTATCTGTGTTACACGGTTTTCATCCAGGAAATCCATGTATGGGGTACACGGTCTGACCCTAACCCGAAGGGACTACACGTCGTGTCCAGTGGACTAAACGGTATATAATCCAGAAACCATGTTCCACCTGTTCCTGGTCAACACACGGAGTCATTTAAGACTTAGAAAGACTCCAACACACAACTTGTTTTGGAGAACCAATCTGATGCATTGAATCTTGACTACATGACTTGTACTACCAAATACACGTTGTGTGTTCAGGTGTTGTACATCCATGAAGTTTTTTCACCTCCATATGAGATCCTCTATTTTATTTTAATCAAAATTAAAAGAAAATAATGTTTCTGTTAGGTGAATGAGAAACGAAAGAGGAGTAATAGATCTTGAGATTAATATTTAAATAATGATTAACTTGAATTGAAACAACTAAATTATTAAATGCGTAAATCATCAACGAAATATTTAAATAATTATAAACTATGATGTAACCCATCTGATACCACTTGTAAGTTCTAGGAGCAGAGGAAGCGTGGTTGGGATGGCACCAATATTTATGTTTTACGATGATCAATGATTATTCTAGGATAAATATGATGATGAATTCCAGTCTCCACATAATAGAATCAAAGATTTAGATAAATAAGGAAGAGGCTCAAAACCTTTAGAGTGTATCTTGCACATAATTTTTATAATTAATTTAATTAATTTCATAAAGAAACGAATACCTAGATCTTCATTATTTTCTACTTTTATGATGTTGATCATTCAGAATGACCCTTCCAGATTATCTCATTGCGCTTGCGAGGATCCAAACTTAAATCCCTCTAGCAGTGATCCACACGTGATTTGATGGCATCCAATTGACACCACTCGTTATCTGGGTTCTATCATAGTGAAGTGAGTGTCTTGTGTCCATCGTTCTTGACCGTTTTTTCTTTATCTTTGAAGAACGTCTCTCATTCTTGAGAGGGGTGGGAAGAGGATTTGACAGAGAAATTGTTTAGCTCAACAATTCTCAATTCACCAAGCGTGTGGTGTGTTCGCTATGGCATAATAGACGTACTTGTATATTTATATGCATGGAACTTTAGTTACAATATTTAATTTCATAACAGAAATTAAATATATTCGTGAACTTAGAGAAAACTCATGCTCATAATAATAATACCACGTCATTATTTATGGTGCGTCAACTTGTGCAAAACAGAATTACGAATAAAATTCCGCAACAAAAAAGAATAGCAGCTTCATTATTATTTTAACTTGTGACAACTAATAATTATTTACCATCTTGAAAATAATTATTTTACTTCTAGACCGGCCATTTTCTTATCATACTCCACTTCCATTTATAGAACACCCGAATAAATAAATAAATAAAATATTATTTTAGATAAATATTTTATTTACAAACTAGTAAATAAATATTTATTAAATGTTTAATGAAATAAATAAATATATTTATTTTATTTTATGCGATCATCTTAACTTGAATAAAATTATTCCATGGTCTTGAGAATAATATTTATTTCATTAATTAAATTCAAATAGAATTTTACCGAGACCACCAAAAACACTTATTGTGTGACCCTATAAGATTATTTCTCGTTGGAATTAGGTGGGAATTCCTAAAGTCCAAGAGTACTGTCTAGAAATGGGTCAAGGCACACAAGAGAAAGAATGTAAAGTCTCAAAAATGACATCCACGTACAAACACTCACTTTGTAATATAATCCCTTTGTCTCAATATCTAATCAAGTATATTTCATGATAGTGTCAAAAACCTTTATACTTGATACGTCATTCTTTGAATGCCTAAAATAAACTCTTCCTTACACCATGTCCATGGAATTTCTCATGAGGGTTCAATTTCAATAAAAAGGCCAAGATATCAACTTCCATAAATGGAGGGGGAAAATCCTTCCTTGACTTATCCATTAATATCATGTCACTCGTGACGCACCCAATGTACCCTACTTCCCTCCAACTGTCTTCATGACAGTTTTAGTCAGTAAATCAAAGTGCATGAGTTGTGACATGTATTAATGATGATATTAAAGTCTAAGAACCATTACACACATGTGAAGATAGAAATATCTGATGACACCAAAACATGCGGAATTCCTATTGGTAGTTATGTTCTCATAATCTTATATCTTGGATATTACCAAGTGAACTTCATGAGAGGAAGTCTCATCTACTAACGAGTACTCACACTTGAAGGTTTTCATGCTATGTGTCCCTTTATAGTATGTCATCCAACCATAGAACTATATTTAAGAATGTTTTTATAGAATTTCAGGGTTCTCATCATAGCGGGGAACTGTCATGGCCTTATCAATGCAACAAATACTCTAAGACATTATTACATCAAAGTCATGCAGAACAATAAAAAATATGTAATAAGATGTTTAATATTTAAATACATTAAAAATCCATGTAATAAAATTACAACCAGCTGTTTCTAGGACACCAACTCTTATAAACTCTTACTTGGACTAGAGCCAATTTGCTGCAACTTTCAGTCTGTTAGACCTCACATAGTGATCATGTTTCTGTTGAGTCAAGGGTTTATTCAAGGGGTATGCCACATTGTATTTCGTGGAAATACTACTCACTACAACTCCACATCTCTAAGAAAAATCTCTCAAGAGATGATACTTCTGAAGTATGTTCTTCATCCGCTGATATAACCTTGGATCTTTTGCGAGAGCCACCGCTGCAGTGTTATCAGAGTACAATGTGATAGGATCTTTACTACTAGGTATCACATCCAGCTCCTGGATAAATATTCACATAAAAACTTCTTCTTTAGGTGCCTCAGAAGCTACGATATACTCAGACTCTACTGTATAATCTACTACCACTCTCTACTTTGAGCTCTTCCAGCTCACTGCACCTCCATTCAAAGTGTAGATGTATCATGTTTGAAACTTCTTGTCATCTTGATCTATCTGGAAAATAGCATCTACATATCCTCTGATAACTAGTTACTCATCTTCTCCATAAACTAGTAACATTTCCTTAGTATGCCTCAGATACTTTAGGATGGTCTTAACTGCTTTTCATTGGTAGTCACCTGGGTTAGGTTGATATCTACCTACCAGACTTAATGCATAGGTGACATCCATCCTATTACATGGCATGGAATATATGACTGACCCAATTTATGTTGCATATGGAGTCCTTTCCATTATCATTATTTCCTCATGTGTCTGAGGACACAATTTCTTGGAAAGATGAATTCCATGTGATGCAGGTAACAATCCTCTCTTGGATTGTTCCATACTAAATCTCTTCAGTATCTTATCAATGTATGTACTTTGACTTAGGCCCAACAATCTCTTGGATCTATCATGGTGAATATTGATCCCAAGAATATATGCTTCCCCGCCCTAGTCCTTCATGGAGAATCATTGATTCAACCATTCCTTAACAGACTATAAAACTCGTATCTCATTTATAATAAGTAATATTTCATCCATATATACTTTTAAAAAAATGGTTGCACTCCAACTAAACATTTTTTAGACACAAGGCTCACATTCATTATTGATAAAACCAAATTATGTTATGGTTTCATCAAAACAAATGTTCCATGACATGGATACTTTCTTTAATCCATAAATGGATTTTTGTGACTTGCATACATTATTGGCATCCTTTTGAGTCAAAAACCCTTTAGGATGTGTCATGTAGACATCTTATTGATAGTTCTCATTAAGGAAGGCTGTTTTGACATACATTTTTTAAATCTCATATGTAAGAAACTGGGTTTTTAGAACGGGTCAAAATCCCAACCCTGTTTGAAATTTTGACTTTTCCCTAAGAAAACTAGGAAAATCTGGGATGTTCTAGAAATTTCCAAACTACACGCCATATACTCTAGAGTACACGCTGTGTATGGGTTGGGTGAGTAACAGTTGTGTGATCATCGAGTACATGTCGTGTGATGACCATGTAGGAATTTCCTACTACACAGCGTGTAGTGCTGCTCGACACGTCATGTATTATTTTTCTACATACCGACTAGGTTCAAGCCATGTGTCAACCCATGTGGAGCGTCCAATCTGTGTGGATATCTCTGCTTAAGTCAGAGTATGGAAAAGGCCACTACACAGCGTGTAGTTCCTAAATACACGTCGTGTACTTTTTTTATTCACTTAAATGATAGAGTGTCGCGTCTTATTTCGTAAAACATCTTATTCTTCCCCGACTTTAGGAAATCTCTATTCTGAAAGCCTGAAGAACATACCTAGACCTAGGTTCTTTATCCTTCATCCATTCTTTAATCCTTCAGTGGCTGCGGGATCGCAACAACGAGACTAAACCCACGCACCCTGTTCCGTTCTTGATTCTTTGCCTCACGTGTCGCAGTTTCCATCTTAGTGGAATTGTAGGAATTTGATGGAAACATATATCTACGAATATCATCTTAGAATTGGATCTCTATATCGAACGTACCTACATCTACGAGTCTCAGGTAGGTTTTTCATACCTCTTTTTTTGTTTTCGCAGACTTTTAGGTGGCTCGGCCTATGGTGCATTTTTTGGTATTTTGATCGAGACCCTAATTTACCTCATATTTCCTGTTTAATTGTTATCTGACCTATGGGATGCCTTTGGGTATTCCCTATTACCTATTTTTATTGAGAAAGGCTGGGCGAGGGCCATTTCTCACCAAGGCATTTTGGCTGGGGGATGCCAAAATAGTTATAATTGTTTTGTATTATTTTAAATTGTTGAGTTTAGTGTATTGAAACTTGATATGAATTGTTGGAGACCTTAAAGACCCCAGTGCGGGTATGGGACAACACTTGGTTAGCACATAAAACTGTTTAGATTGTTTTTCCTATTTATGTGTTTTGTTTAAATGTAATTATTGAATTGTATATGCTGGAACCTTTGGGTTGCATCGGTCATGGACCTGATATTATTGAGTGATGCTGATCATAGGTTGGGATCATCCCGGTTTACTTTCGGTGGTTTTCACCATGGGATTGGGCATCATGGGCATCGGCTTGAGGCAGGATGACTATCAGGTTAGGCATGGTCTAGGTTACTGGGATGGCAAGGCCATCATACTTGAGCGGCATGGTCATAGGGACACGAGGTGTTAGAGGTGTTATGGCTTGGGTGCTACTTTGGTGATTACTGCTCACCCAGAACTATGAGTAGTGTGCACACAGAGAGACTCCGTGATGAGGTGGTTTTGACCACTCGTGTGGGTAGATGCCCCCATTAGTTGCGGTTTAGGTACTATTGGTTGGGGGTGCTTGCCGTAGGAAGCCATGTGGAAGGTGAGGAGCCTTCAGGGGATAGCATTGAGGCTATTGGGTTGGGGTAAGAGGCTCGTTGTGATTTGAGGGAAGACATATATGTCCCTCCGGTTACTTTATTTTGAGGGAAGACATCGTTGTCCCTCCGGTTACTTTATTTTGATGGCAGACATCATTGTCCCTCTGGTTACTTTATTTTGACGGTAGACATTGTTGTCCCTCCAGTTACTTATTGAGGAAAAGCATCACTATTCCTCCAGGTTACTATTTCTTGGGTGTGCCTTCAAGATGTTGGTACTTGAGACACGAGGTGTCATGGGGCACATGGTGTTGGGTTACATGACATAGATTCCGACATTGGTCAAAGCAGGTGACACTCCATGGTGGCTACTGAGCACCAGTGGAGTTTGTGTTTATTTTTGCATCGTACTATTTACTATTTTCCTTATAAATTCATGCATGTTTAAACACTTATATTAGGTACACACTGTTGGGTGGTATCCTACTGAGATTCATCTCACAGCCTGTATGGGCCCTTCGGGATGCGTGCAAACTTTATGGATTTACGTGAAGTAAAGAGGCCAACTTCAAGAGCTGGGTTACATTAACTATTGCATGGAGATGGTATGGACCTTGAGGTCTTGCCTAGCTGGAGTTACTTTGTTTTGCTTACTTTTCTATATCATCATGCTTACTTTTTTTGTAGCTAAAGTTGGTTAGACATTGGTGCCTTTCCATATGGATATGTATGACCTGCTTTGGATTCATGTTGGTTATTCAGTGGTAGTTACAAGTGATCAGCATACTATTGTGTTTATTTCCACTGCTGTTTATATTTATTGCTTCCACTGTTTATCGATATTGAATGTGTTTCCACTCTACGGGTCTGGTTCGAGTCTACTGAGTCATTTATTCCACTTATTTTTTATTATTATACTCAGACTAGTACCATTATTATCCTCTGAGAGGGTATAGCCTCCCCACTATACCTAAAAAGACCCTCGCTACTAGTCAACAGCCTTTGGAATTTGGGGAGGTGCGCCTAAGGTAGTAACACCCGACCCATTTAGCACAGTTTGGGTGGTTGTTCGGGTCTGGGTCATTACAAAGTGGTATCAGAGGAGTTATTGAAATGAATTTAGTAGTAGTGGTTTGCTGGCTACTAATGATATTGAGGCTTCACTTTTATTTCTACTAATTTTACTATTTGGGATATGGTAGACTGTAGATAGGTTTTTACTGGAACTAGGTTTCTAGCTTATTCTTGGGTGCTTTCAGCCCCAGGTACGAGGGATGGACCAAGTTTCCATGGGTGGAAATTGCTATTTTCTTTTTCTCAGATTATAGTTTATATGATTTCCACCTCGGTGGCTCACTTGGTGTGCGATGTTAATGATTGTGATATGTAAACCTTGACCCATTGCGGTAAGGGAGAATTGGACCTTGGCTCAGTATAGCAAGGCTTGTTTGCTTGGATTTTGATAGGAACATTTTTAGGGTATTTTAATTTCATAACTTCATGTATGCTTTGTGAAGTGATAATTCCATGTGAATAATATCAATTTCCATGATTTATATTCTTTGAAATGTGAAAAGGTTAAATTCCTGATATAATTTCTTGTTTGTTGCAATGTGTTTTTCCATGATTTATATATTGTAGAATTTCATGTGGTAGGGTATTTGATTCTAGCTCTTGTATGAGCAGATAGGTACTATGGTTGAGGTGATTTTGAACATCAATATTGGGTGACTCGGTTGTCAGTTTGAGGCAACGTTGGTTGTCGGGATGGGCATAACCTGAGGTACTTTAGATACTTGGCTCTGTTGAGGGCGGGTAGTGAGGCATGAGGTTGGGATTCCATGGGCATGGTTGCTGTGGGGGGAGTAAGGGCAGTAGTTGTGTGTTGCCTTTTACTTGTTTCCTTATCAGCATTGAATATATATTGTTATATATATATATATATGGGTTTTCTGACCATTTATGGTATTCAACGGGTTCCTCTTATATGTCTCGATGGATCATCAGGCAGGTGATGATACAATGCCACAGGTGTAGGATTAGGTTTAGGATTCGGTGCAGGCAGAGCAGGAGCCACAGGTACATGCTCAGGGATAGGATCAGGTTTAGGATCCAGTGCAAGCAGGACAGCGGTCGGGTTTGGTAGCATTCGGACCATGACTCGACGAGAAGCTCTGAGCTATCTTGGTATGTGTCTTGCAGGGGATTGAAAAAGGTGCACAGAATACAGAGCAATCTATGGAATATCTGACGCGGGAGTTCCAGTCGCAGAACCCGCAACTTTTTTAGGGTGAGGGTGGTCTGCAGGTGGCTGAGAACTAGATAGAGAGCATGCAGATGATCTTTGAGCAGCTCGAGACGCTTCCAGGGTGGAGGGTCAAGCTGGCGATGTACATGCTACGAGGACCAGCAAAGCGTTGGTGGGATGTGCAGGTTCAGGATCACAGGCATGAAGGGCTATCATGGAAGGACTTCGAGGACAGGTTCTTTGAGTGCTTTTACCCAAAGACACTAAGGGTATAGAGATCTTGAGAGTTCTTGAGTCTTTACCAGGGAGACATGTCTGTCATGGACTATGCAGCTACTTTCACTGAGTTGTCTTGCTTTGAACCTGGTATGGTAAGCGATGACGCGGCTAGGGTGAGGCACTTCAAGGATGGATTACAACACGCCATTCGGATCTAGGTGAATATCTTCAGGCTAGTTTCATTTGTAGAGGCGGTGAATCAGGTGGTCATAGAATATAAAAACCATAGGGACAGTCCCCACGTTAGTCGGGCAATGGCTTCAGGTGATGGTTCAGATAGTAGAAAGCAAGGACAGGATGAGTTTTAATAGGGAAGTCAGGACAAGGACTCATCTAGACCACCTCGTAGCAGTTCTTCAATGGTTTTATTTCAGTTTGGACAGACAGGGCATGTCTAGACTCAGTGTGATAAGCCTCCAAAGGAGTGCTAGGCATGTGTACAGGTCGGGATCCTTGAGAGGTTTTGCAAGCATCCTTCTCAGAAAGTTGGAAAGCAGGGACAAGGATAGATTGTGGAATATGGAGTTGGTTCAGGTTCGGTACCAGGATAGGGTAGCCAAGGTTCAGCTACACGCAAAGGATGTGACAGAGATAGTGGGATCCAACTAAGGTGTCAGTGGTCGGTGACTGGAGCAGCACCGCAGGGAGGTCAGGCATCAGGCAGTCGTACTTCAGGCCAAGTGCATGTCGTGGAGCTATCAGAAGCTGAGAAGGCTGGTGAGCTGGTGACAGTTAGAGGTACGCCACGGGTGTGGTCGTGATTTCCATGTTTTCCTTTTGGCATGACCTGTAGAGGCATGTCTGTTTTGAGTGCATGTGATGCACATGATCTATGTGGACTGACTAAATGTTGGTCAGTGGGATTGGCACCATATTGGGTGCGTGATATATTTATATATATGTATGAGATGCGTAGCATCAGGGGTATCGAGGATGTGGGTTACTTGAGGTGTCGTGGGCATCAGGTCATTGAGGATGCAGGTTACTTGAGGTTTTGTGGGAATCAGGGAATCGAGGATGCGGGTTACTTGAGGTGCCTTGGGCATCGGGGCATCGAGGATGTGGGTTACTTGAGGTTCATGGCATTAGGTTTTATTTTGGGCATCCATGGGATGCAAGACCTTGTAGAGGCGGACACTGATGTGGTTCGGGATAAGTTGGGTGTCGAAAATAACGCGGGAGCACCAATGAGGCATAGGGGTGATGATGCGTCACGAGAGGACCATGCATCCGGAAAATAGGTTAGTGGACCTTTGTTTGTTTTTATTTTTGTCGAGTTGAGACTGAGCTAGGAAATTCCTAAGGTGGGGATTCCCTTGAGGAATATATCCAAAACCTTTGAGACCAGGGTAGTCAGGGCTACTTTGATCAGGGTAGTATGTTCGGTTCCATCTCTGGGTTTCATTTGATAGCTTGGGGATGAGCTATATTAAGGTGGGGAGATTGTAAGAACCTGTGTTTTTAGAACGGGTTAAAATCCCGACCCTGTTTGAAATTTTGACTTGTCCCTGAGAAAACTGGGAAAATATGGAATGTTCTAGAAATTTCTAGAATACACACAGTGTACTCTAGAGTACACGTCGTGTATGGGTTGGGTGAGTACTGGTTGTGTGCTTTCTGAGTACATGTCATGTGATGACCGTGTAGAAATTTCCTACTAGACAGCGTGTAGTGCTTCTTGACACGTCGTGTATTCTTTTTCTATGTACCGACTGGGTTCAAGTCATGTGTCAACCCGTGTGGAGCATCCAAGTCGTATCTCCGCTTTAGTCGTAGTACAAAAAAGGCTACTATAAGGCATGTAGTTCCTAAATACACATCGTGTGATTTTTTTTATTCTCTTAAATGATAGAGCGCCGCGCCTTATTTCGTAAAACGTATTCTTCTTCCCTAACTTCAGGAACTCTCCATTCTGAAAGCCCGAAGAACATACCTAGACCTAGATTCTTCATTCTTCATCTGTTATTCAATCCGTCGGTGGATATGGGATCGCAAAAACGAGACTAAACCCACGCACCCTATTCCGTTCTTGATTCTTTGCCTCACGCGTTGCAGTTTCCATCCAAGTGGAATTGCTGAAATTTCACATAAACATAGATCTACAAAGATCGACTTCGAATTGGATCTTGATATCGGATGTACCTACATCTATGAGTCTCAGGTAGGTGGTGCATACCTCCTTTTGTGTTTTTGCAGACTTTTGGGTGGCACGACCTATGGTGCGTTTTTGGGTATTTTGAGCAAGACCCTAATTTACATGCTATTACCTATTTAATTGTTATCTGACCTATGGGATGACTTTGGGTATGCCCTGTTACCTGTTTTTCTTGGGCAAGGCCGGGCGAGGGGCCGTTTCTCACCAAGGAATTTTGGCTGAGGGATGCCAAAATGGTTATAATTTTTTTGTATTGTTTTAAACTATTGAGTTTAGTGTATTGAACCTTGATATGAATTTTTGAAGACCTTAAAGACCCCAGTGCTGGTATGGGAAAGCACTTGGTTAGCACATACAACTTTTTAGATTGTTTTGATTGTTTATGTGTTTTGTTTAAATGTAATTGTTGAATTTCATATGTTTGAACTTTTGGGTTGTGTTGGGCATGGCCTAGATATTCTTGAGTGATTCTAGTCATAGGTTGGGCCCAGCCCGGGTTACTTTGGGTGGTTTTGACCATAGGATTGGGCGTCATAGGCGTCAGCTTGAGGCAGGATGACTGTCAGGTTGGGCATGGCCCAGGTTACTAGGATGGTGAGGCCATCAGACTTGAGCGGCATGGTCTCAGGGACACGAGGTGTCAGAGGTGTTATGGCTTGGGTATTATTTTGGTGATTACTACTCACCCAGAACTATGAGTAGTGTGCACACAGATAGACTCTGTGATGAGGTTTTTTTTGACCACTTGTGTGGGTAGAGGCCCCCATTAGTTGTGGTTTAGGTACTATTGGTTGGGGGTGATTTCTATAGGAATCCACGTGGAAGGTGAGGAGCCTTCATGGGATATCATTGACGCTATCGGGTTGGGAGCAGAGGCTCGCCGTGATTTGAGGGCAGACATCATTGTCCCTCCGGTTACTTTATTTTGAGGGCAGACATCGTTGTCCCTCTGGTTA
Source organism: Viscum album (assembly GCA_963277665.1). Taxonomy (NCBI): domain Eukaryota; kingdom Viridiplantae; phylum Streptophyta; class Magnoliopsida; order Santalales; family Viscaceae; genus Viscum; species Viscum album. Next base: position 1,533,905,915 of record OY728123.1, on the reverse strand, counting down.
CTTTATTTTGAGGGTAGATATCACTATCCCTTAGGTAAATTTATTTTGAGGGCAGACATCATTGTCCCTCTGGTTACTTATTGAGTACAGGCATCATTGTTCCTCTGGGTTACTATTTCTTGGGCATGCCTTCGGGACGTCGGTACTTGAGACATGCGGTGTCAGGGGGCACACAGTTTCGGGTTACATGATAGAGATTCCAGCATTAGCCGAAGCAGGTGACACTCCATTGTGGCTGTTGAGTACCAGTGGAGTTTGTGTTTATTTGTGCATCGTACTATTTACTATTTTCCTTATAAATTCATGTATTCTTAAACATTTATATTAGGTATGCATTGTTGGGTGGTATCCTACTGAGATTCATCTCACACCGTGCATAGGCCCTTTGGGATGCATGGAGATTTTATGGATTTATGTGCGGGAAAGAGGCCAGTTTCAGGAGTTTGGATTCATTAGTTGTTTCTTGGAGATGGTATGAACCTTGAGGTCTTTCCTAGCTGGAGCTACTTTGTTTTTCTTACTTTATTGTATCAGCATGCTTACTTGTTTTGTATCTACAGTTGGTTAGCCATTGGTGCCTTTCTATATGGATATGTATGACCTACTTTGGATGCATGTTGGTTGTTCAGTGGTAGTTACAAGTGATCAACATTTTTTTGTGTTTATTTCCGCTATTATTTTTTATATTTATTTCTCCCACTGTTTATAGATATTGAATGTGTTTCCGCTCTGCGAGTCTAGTTCGAGTCTGCTGAGTCGTTTATTCTGATGCATATTTATTATAAAACTTAGATCAGTACCATTATTATCCTCCGAGAGGGTATAGCCTCCCCACTATACCTAAAAAACCCTGCTTCTAGTCGGCAGCCTTTGGCATTCAGGGAGGTGCACCTAAGGTAGTAACACCCGACCCATTTAGCACTATTTGGGTGGCTGTTTGGGTCTAGGTCGTTACATCATAGTCTTGGTAAGCCGCAATGGCAAGTATAATTCTGATGTATTTCAGCATTGCAACTGGTGAATAGGTTTCATCGTAGTCAATTCCTTAATGTTGTTTAAAACCTTTTGCAACCAGTCGTGCCTTATAGGTACTAACTTTTCCTTCCATGTCTAGTTTCTTCTCCAATTCCCATTTGTAACCAATAGGATTTACATAAAAAGAAATATCTACCAAAATCCAAACTTGGTTTTGATATATGTAATCCATTTCATAATTCATGGCTTCTTGCCACTTGGAAATTTTTATGCCACTTACTGCTTCCTTGTAGGTTAGAGGGTCGTTATTATCAACTAATAATCAGTCACCATCCTTGGTAACTAGAAAACCATACCATTCCAGTTCTCTAACCTATCTTGTACTCCTACATAGTACTTGTGTCTCTGAAACAGATTCTTCTTCCATGGGGCTTTGTGTAATCTCTTTCTGTACCAACTCTCGTGTACCTTGAGCCTCGACTTCATCAAAGTCAATCTCACTCCCACTATCTCTTTTGAATATCTGATCCCTCTCAAGTAATATGGCATGTCTTTCCACTATAACCTTTTTGTTTGAAGGGTTTTATAGGTAATATCCCCTTGTTTCTTTGTGGTATCCTATAAAGGTACACTTTGTGCATCGGGGTGCGAGTTTGTTACCTGAAGAGGCCTTAACAAACACTTCTCTACCCCACAAATGTAAATTTGATAACATGGATTTTCTTAAAATCCAGAACTCATATGAAATACCATTTATTGATTTAATTGGTACTTGATTTATTATGTGTGTTGATGTTTGTAACGCATATCCCCAAAAGGATAATGGAAGACTCACATGACTCATCATTGATCTCACCATATCCGATAGGGTTTGGTTCCTACTTTCTCTCACACCATTCCACTGGGGCATGTATGGATGAGTGAGTTAGGATAGGATCCCAAACTCCCATAAGTAATCAATGAAGTCTTGATTAAGATATTCTCCACCTCGGTGTGAGCGGAGTTTCGTAATCTTCTTACCAATATGGTTCTCAACTTCATTCTTGTATTCTTAGAACTTATCAAAAGAATCCGACTTACACCTCATTAAGTAGATATATCCATATCTACTAAAATCATTAGTAAAAGTTATGAAGTATGAGTACCATTTCCTTGCTTTAACTGGAAATGGTCCACACACATCGGTACGAAAAAATTCAAGAAGTTATTTATCCCTTTCACCATTCCCACTGAATGGTTATTTGGTAATTTTACCTTGTAAACATGCATGACATACGCCAAGTGGTTTTAGTTCAAAAAAATAGAAATATCCATCTTGATGTAACTTTGTCAAGCGTTTCTCGTTTACATGACCTAGCTGGTGATGCCAAAGTTGGGTGTGGTATAAGTCATGTGAAGTATCTTTGTTATTGATTGCCATTAATTGGTTTGTGTAATCCAACATGTAAATACTATTTTATAAATGTTCCCTACCAAAACAAATGCTATCTTTGTAAAAGAAGAAACATTCATTTCCAAACATGAAAAAAAATCCATCTGTATCTCATCTAGATTCAGAAATAATGTTTTTAGTAACAGACAGAAGATAATAACAACCCTTTAACACCAAGATAATCCCAGTTCACAACGTGAGGTGGTAGTCCCCAGCAGCTACAGCTGCAAGTCTGGCTCTATTGGATACTCATAAATCTACCTCCCCTCGGTCAATATTCCTGAATCTACTTGGTTCCTGTATTTGGATACATATATGAGCACCACAAGTTGTATCTAATACCCAATTTGTAGAAACAGATAGATTTAATTCGATAACAAATTCACTTGAAGCTTCCCATTTCTTCTTAGGATGGGTGTAGTTCTTATTCCAGTAGCCCTTCTTGCCACATGCGAAATAAACAGCCTCTGGTTCCTTTGCCTTCCCTTTGATCTTCATTTTCTTAGAATTCCGTCAAGAATCATTGGGCTTAAAGCTCTTTTCCTTCCCTTTCCTCTTATTCACCATAAGGACATAAGGATTTTCATGCTTCATATCTTTTTCCACTTAGAAAATGAGTATAAGAATATCAAATAGAGACTTCTCGATGTTCTTTATATTGAAATTGACAACAAATTTAGAGAATATCTGAGGGAGTGATGGGAGAATGAGATATATGCCCAGTTCTTCAAGGAGTTTAAACACTAGAACCTCTAGGAACTCAGTGTAGCTAATGAGCTTGACTATATGAGGCCCATATGGGCCACCTTCTCCAAGATTACTCTGAAAGAGTGCCTTAGAGATCTCAAAACTTTCCGGTCTTTCTCTCTCATGGTAAAGACCACGGAGGTGCTCGAGCATGATATAAGCATCCATGTTTTCATGAGACTTCATGAGATCACTGGACATTGATGATAGCATCAAACATTGAATGTCGACTACGTCATTAATATGTTTCTCATAGACCAAGAAATCCTCATCACTCGCCTCTTTGGCAGGTGGATCAGGTAATGCTGACTCCAGCACATAAGACTTCCGTTCATGGTGTAGGATACCCAGAAGGCATATAAACCATTCCTAGAATTTACTGTCGATGAGGAAGTTGTCTTTATCCATAATTGATCGCAGGGATAGTGTGTTTGATGAGCTTTTCATTTTTGTTCTACAATTAAAAGATCATATCACTAGTACTTTCTTGATTGCATTTTATGAGAAATAATAAGTTTTTATTAAGTATCCCACTATTTTATCATGTCCTAATATCCCTCACCATTGAACTCAAAATGTCCAATTTCCATGACATTCTAGTTGCAAGGATCCATATTCTCCTTCACATAACCCCAACAAGGGTTAGTCAAGCTATTAGAAGGTATTTATGTAGGCAGGTCGTTTCCAACTATGGGCTTACAGCTCCTTGATCAATTGAGTGGACTCCCCAATCCTGAAATCATGACTTTTGTATTTCCTCAACTCTTACCTTCAATATTACACCAAGTTTAGCAAGTGTTACTCCTCTTGATGTAATATGGTTAATTCAACCTGAAACCTTTCATAAGGTCTTCCTATATAAAAGTAAGTGTCCCAACAAGGGTTGGTAAAACACATAGTTTTTTTGAGTTTTTTCCTTAATCAAGTAACAAAAGGATTTGTCTGAATTACTATTTTATTTGAGGGATTTTTATCTCTTATGAATGAATTTATTATTATCATTATCACATGCTTGTTAATATTAAGTGGAACTTAAGTGATTAACCATGTCTTGATAATATTTATGCATAATTCCGGTTTATTTTAGTTCCATCTTGCATTCTTGTTTAATTCATTAATTATGTGATCGTGACAACACATCCATAATGATAAACCATGTAACGGACAGAAATAAAATAAATGGCATGAACATGATATTTTCTAATGGTTAGTTTATCTAGCAGTTTATAAACTAACCCTGGCCTAGGGGAAAAACATCTTGAACCTTTTGGGTTTGTGTTTGTAGCTTTCCACCTGTCCACCTCTGTATATCCTAGGATTGGTTTCGTATCAGCTCCAACTTGAACTGCCTCCACTAGCTAGGGAGTTCCATCCATTACATATGCCTTTTTTTTAACTCACATGATGGTGAGGGGTAAAAACAGGGTTTTACATAAAAGAACCATTGGGCATGCAGGCCCTACAAATTAATGAGGAGAAGGCTTGCAGGCCAACAAATTTAATTTAAATAAATAAATTACAAGACACCATCCACATACAAAGGTCTTGGTCTATCTCATTATCATCCATAAATGCAATGATATTTTCACATAAATAAAACTAGCATTCAATTCTTTAATCATTCTTGTTTAAGATAAATCACACTCAAATCAATTAATTATTATCTTTAATTAATCAATATTTTTATCTTAAACCCTTTTCTGAATTTCCTTGAGATTATCATCCATCATAATTTTAAACAAATAAATTAATTTCAAATTATATTTTTATCTAACTTATACCTTGGAGGTAACCCAGTGAATTCCCATTCATAACTACCCAATGAGTATAAATGAACATTACGCAGATGTTAAATTAAACACATATATATAAAACACCTATCACATGTTGTGCCTTATATTTACACCTGCACTATGGTACATATCTCAAGGGTTTGTATATTATAATAATAAATTTTAATAAATCTACATAATTTGGATGAGTACACAGTATGTAGTTCTGACTACATCGTGTGTGCTATCGTTCATCATCCATCCAAAGTACACACCCGGGGACATGGCGTGTAGATGTACATCAGAAATCTTCGAAGTACATGGCATGTTAAATGGGCCACATGTCATGTAGTATCCACGTTACACAGTTTCCAGTCGGGCAAGCCGTGTATGGGTACACGGTCCAACCCTAACCTGAAGGGACTACATGTCGTGTCCAGTGTAATACATGTCGTGTAATCCAGAAACCACATACCACCTATTTTTAGTCGACACACTGAGTCATTTAAGACATTGAAAGACTCCAACACATGGATTGGTTTGGCGAACCGGTCTGATGCATTGAATCTTGACTACATGACGTGTACTGCCAAATACACATCATGTGTTCTGGTGTTGTACAGCCAGGAAGATTTGGCACCTCCGAATGATATCCTCTATTTTATTTTAATCAAAATTAAAAGAAAATAACGTTTCTGTTTGGTGAATGAGAAACAAAATAGTAGGAACAGATCTTGAGATTAATATTTACATAACGATTAACTTGAATTGAAACAACTAAATAATTAAATGTGTAAGTCATCAACAAAATATTTCAATAATTATAAACTATGATGTAACCCTTCTGATACCACTTGTAATTTCTAGGCGCAGAGGAAGCATGGTTGGGATGGCACCCATATTTAAGTTTTACCATGATCAATGATTATTTCGGGATCAATACAACGATGAACGCCAGTCTCCACAAAATAGAATCAAAGATTTAGATAAAGAAGGAAGAGGCTAAAAAACTTTAGAGAGGATATTACATGTCATTTTTATAATTAATTTAATTAATTTTATAAAGAAATTAATACCTGGATCTTCATTATTTTCTTCGTTGATGATGTTGATCATTCGAAATGACACTTCCGGATTATCGTGTTGCGCTTGCGAGGGTCCAAACTAGAATCCCTCTAGTAGTGATCCACACATGCTCTGATGGCCTCTGATTGACACAAATCGTTCTCCAGGTGCCAGCGCAGCGAAGAGAGTGTCTTTTGTCAGTCGTTCTTGATCACTTGTTCTTCGTCCTTGAAGAACATATCTTGTTCTTGAGAGGGTTGGGAAGAGGATTCGAGAGAGAAATTGTTTATCTCAACAATTCTCAATTCACCAAGCGTGTGTTGTGTTCGCTATGACACAATAGACGTACTTGTCTATTTATATGCATGGAAATTCAGTTACAATATTTAATTGCGTAATAGTAATTAAATACATTCATGAACTTATAGAAAAATCATGCTCATAATAAAAATATAGTATCATTATTTATGGTGCGCCAACTTGTGAAAAACAGAATTACGAATAAAATTCTGCGTCACAAAATAATAGCAACATCATTATTATTTTAACTTGTGCTAACTAATAATTATTTACCATCTTGCAAATAATTATTTTAATACTGGGCATGCCATGTTCCGCTCGAACTCCACTACCATTTATTGAACACCCGAATAAATAAATAAATAATTTATTCTTTTAAATAAATTTTTTATTTACAAACTAGTAAATAAAAATTTATTAAATGTTTAATAAAATAAATAAAAATATTTAATTTAATTTATACGGTCATCTTAACTTGAATAAAATTATTCCATGGTCTTGAGAATAATATTTATTTCATTAATTAAATTCAAATATAATTTTACTGAGACCACCAAAAACACTTATTGTGTGACCCTCTAGGATTCTTTCTCATTGGAATTAGGTGGGATTGTCTAAAGTCTAAGAGTGTTGTCTAGCAACGGGTCAAGGAACCCAAGAAAAATAATGTAAAGTCGCAACAATGACATCCACGTACAAACGCTCACTATATAATATAATCCCTTTGTCTCGATATCTCATCAAGAAGGTTTCATGATAGTGTCATCAACCTTTATACTTGATACATTGTTCTTTGACTCCCTAAAATAAACTCGTCCTTACACCATGGCCATGGAATTTCTCGTGAGGGTTCTATTTCAATCAAAATTTCGAGATATAAACTTCCATAAATGGAAGGGTAAAATCCTTCCTTGACTTATCCATTAATATCATGTCACTCGTGACGCACCCAACATACCCTACTTCTCGCCAATTGTCTGCATGATGGTTTTAGTTAGTAAATCAAAGTGTGCAAGCCATGACATGTATTAATGATAATATTAAAGTCTAAGGATCATTACACATGCTCAGAGATAGAAATATCTGATGACACCAAAACATTCGAAATTCCTACTAGCGGTTCTATTCTCATAATCTCCTGTCTTGGAGATTACCAAGTGAACTTCATGAGAGGAAGTCTCATATGCTTACGAGTACTCGTAATTGATGGTTTTCATGCAATGTGTCCCTTCATAGTATGTCATCCAACTATAGAACTATATTTAAGAATATTTTTATAGCATTTCAAGGTTCTCATTATAGCGGAGAACTTCCATGACCTTATCAATGCAACAAATACTCTAGGAAATTATTACATCATAGTCATGCAGAAAAATAAACAATATGTAATAAGATTCTTAATATTTAAATACATTAAATATCCATGTAATCAAATTACAACCAGATGGTTCTAGGACACCAACTCTTATAAACTCCTACTTGGACTATATTTAACTGCCTACGACTTTTAGTCTGCTAGACCTCACATGGTGATCATGTTTCTACTGAGTCAGGATTTATTCAAGGGGAATTCCACATTGTCTTCCGTGAAAATAATTCTCACTGTAACTTCACCTCTCTATGAAAAATACCTCAAGAGATGATACTTCCTAAGTATGTTATTCATCTGCTGATATGACCTTGTCTCTTTTGCGATAGCCACTACTGTAGTATTATCAGAGTACAATGTGATGGGATCTTTAATACTAGGTATCACATCCATCTCCTGGATAAATCTTTGCATCCAAACTGCGTCTTTAGGTGCCTCATAAGCTACGATATACTTAGACTCTATTGTAGAATCTGTGACCACTCTCTACTTTGATCTCTTCCAGCTCACTGCAACTCTATTCAAAGTGAAGATGTATCCCATATACGACTTCATGTCATCTTGATAAGTCTAGAAACTAGCATCTATATATCCTTTGATAACTAGTTCCTCATCTCCTCCATAAACTAGGAACATATCCTTAGTATGCATCAGATACTTTAGGATAGTCTTAAGTAGCATTCAATGGTGGTAACCTGGGTCATCTTGATATCTGCCAACTAGACTTACTACATAGGTGACATCCAACCTAGTACAAAGCATGGAATATATGACTGAACCAATTATTGATGTGTATGGAGTCCTTGCCATTATAATTCTTTCCTCATTATTCTGAGGACATATTTTCTTTGAAAAATGAATGCCATGTGATACAGGCAACAATACACTCTTGGATTGTTCTATACTAAATTTCTTCAGTATCTTATCAATGTACGTACTTTGACTTAAGCCTAACAATCTCTTGGATCTATCACGATGAATATTGATCCCAAGAATATATGTTTCCTCACCCAAGTCCTTCATGGAGAAGCATTGATTCAACTATGCCTTAATAGACTATAATACTGGTATCTCGTTTCCAATAAGTAATATTTCATCAATATATACTATTAGAAAAATGGTTTCACTCCCACTAAACGTTTTGTAGACACAAGGCTCACATTAATTCTTGATAAAACCAAATTCTGTTATGGTTTCATCAAAACAAATATTCCATGACATGGATACTTTCTTTAATCCATAAATGGATTTTTGTGACTTTCATACCTTATTGGCATCCTTTGAAGTCACAAACCCTTCAGGTTGTGTCATGTAGACATCTTCCTGATGGTTTTCGTTAAGGAAGGTTGTTTTGATATCCATTTTCCAAATCTTATAGTCTTGGTAAGCCGCAATGGCAAGTATAATTCTAATGGATTTCAGCATTATAACTATTGAAAAGGTTTAATCATAGTCAATTACTTAATGTTGTTTAAAACCATTTGCAACTAGTCGTGCCTTATAGGTACTAACTTTTCCTTCCATGTCCAGTTTCTTCTTAAATACCCATTTGCAACCAATAGGATTTATATAAAATGGAGGATCTACCAAAATCTAGACTTGGTTTTGATATATGTAATCCATTTCATAATTCATGGATTCTTGACACTTGGAAATGTCTATGCCACTTACCGCTTCCTTGTAGGTTAGAGGATCATTATTATCAATTAATAATCATTCACCATACTTAGTAACTAGAAAACCATACTGTTCCAGTTCTCTAACCTATCTTGTACTCCTATGCAGTACTTATGTCTCTAAAATAGATTATTCTCAAATGGGGATTTGTAGAATATGTTCCTGTACCAACTCTTGTGTACCTTGAGCCTCGACTTCATCGAAGTCAATCTCACTCCCACTATCTCTTTTGGAGATGTGCTTCCTCTCAAGTAATATGGCATGTATTTCCACTATAACCTTTTTGTGTGAAGGTTTGTGTAGGTAATATCTTCTAGTTTCCTTGTGGTATCCTATAAAGATACACTTTATGCCTCAGGGTGCAAGTTTGTTATCTGAATAGGCCTTAACAAATGCTTCTCTACCACACACATGTAAATTCGATAACATGGGTTTTCTTCAACTCCAAAACTCATATGGAAAACCATTTATCGATTTATTTGGTACTACATTTATTATGTATGATGATTTTTTGTAACGCATATCCCCAAAAGGATAATGGAATACTCGCATGACTCATCATTGATCTCACCGTGTCTAACAGGGTGTGGTTTCTACTTTTTCTCACACCATTCCACTGGGGCGTGTATGGAGGAGTGAGTTGGGATAGGATCCCAAACTTCTGTAAGTAATCAATGAAGTCTAGATTAAGATATTATCCACCTCGGTCTGAGTGGAGTTTCTTAATCTTCTTACCAAGCTAGTTCTCAACTTCATTATTGTATTCTTTTAACTTATCAAAATAATATGACTTATACCTCATTAAGTAGATATATCCATATCTACTAAAATAATTAGTAAAAGTTATTAAGTATGAGTACCCTCCCTTGCTTCAACTGTAAATGGTACGCACACATTGGTATGAACCAATTCAATAAGTTCTTTAGCCCTTTAACCTTTCCTACTAAATGGGGATTTGGTAATTTTACCTTGTAAACATGCATGACATACACCAAGTGATTTTAGTTTGAAAGAATCTAAATATCCATCTTGATGTAACTTTTTCAAGCGTTTCTCATTTACATGACCTAGCCGGTGATGCCAAATTTGGGTGTGGTATGAGTTAGATGAAGTATCTTTGTAATCGATTGAAATTAATTGGTTTGTGTAATCCAACACGTAAAGACCATTTTATAAATGTGCCCTACCAAAACAAATGCTATCTTTGTAAAAGAAGAAACATTCATTTCCAAACTTGAAAAAAAATCCATCTGTATCTAATTTGGATACCAAAATAATGTTTTTAGTAATAGAAGGCAGATATAACAACCCTTTAACACCAAGATCATCCCAGTTGACAACGTGAGGTGGTAGTCCCTAACAGCTACAGTAGCAAGTCTAGCTCTATTGGCTGCGTGTAGATCTACCTCCCCTTATTTAATATTCCTAAATCTACTTGGTTCCTATATTTGTATACATATGTGAGAATTACAAGATATATCTAATACCCAATTTTTAGAAACATATAGATTAAATTTGATAAGAAATGAACCTGAAGCTTACCATTGCTTCTTAGGCTAGGTGTAGTTCTTCTTCCAGTGGCCCTTCTTGCCACATGAGAAACAAACAGCCTCTAGTTCCTTTTCCTTCCCTTTGATCTTATTTTTATTGGAAGGCCGTGAAGAATCTTTAGGCTTAAATTTATTTGCCTTCCCTTTCCTCTTATTCACTATAAGGACAGAAGGATTTTAACACTTCATATCTTTTTCCACTTGGAAAATGAGTATAAGAAGATCAGATAGAGACTTCTCAATGTTGTTCATATTGAAATTGAAAACAAATTTAGAGAAGCTCTGAGGGAGTGATGCGAGAATGAGATCTATGCCCAGTTCTTCAGGGAGTTTAAACACTATAACCTCTAGGCGCTCAATGTAGACAATGAGCTTGACTATATGAGGCCCACCTAGTCCACATTCTCCAAGATTAATATGAAAGAGTGCCTTAGATATCTCAAACCTTTCTGATATTGCTCTCTCCTAGTAAATACCAAATAGGTTCTCGAGCATGATATAAGCATCCATGTTTTCATGATTCTTCATGAGCTCACTGGAAATTGATGATAGAATCAAACATTGAACGTCTACCGCGTCGTTCATATGTTTATCATAAACTAGGAAATCCTCATCACTCACCTCTTTGGTAGGTGGATCAGGTAATATTGACTCCAGCATGTAAGACTTCTGTTCATGGTGTAGGATAACCTGAAGGAATCTAAACCATTCCTGGAAGTTATTGCCGATGAGAAAGTTGTCTTTATCCAGAATTGATAGCAGGGATAGTGTTTTTGACGGGATTTTATTTTTTGTTCTACAATTAAAAGAGTAGATTATTAGTACTTTCTTGATTACATTTTATGAGAAATAATAAATTTTTATTAAGTATCCCACTATTTTATCATGTCCCAATGGCCCTCACCATTGAACTCTGAATGTTCAGTTGCCATGACATTCTAGTGGCAAGGATCCATATTCTCCTTCGCATAACCCCAACAAGGGTTGGTCAAGCTATTAGAAGTTATTTAGGTAGGCAGGTATTTTCCAACTGTGGGATTATAGCTCCTTGATCTATTGAGTGGACTCCCCAATCCTGAAATCATGACTTTGGTATTTCCTCAACTCTTGCCTCCAATATTACACCAATTTTATCAAGTGATACTCCTCTTGATTTAATATGGTTAAGTCAACCCAAAACCTTTCATAAGGGCTTCCTGTATAAAAGTAAGTGTCCCAACAAGGGTTGGTCAAACACATAGTTTTATTGAGTTTTTTCCTTTAATCAAGTAACAAAAGGCTTCGTCTGACTTAATATTTTATTTGAGGTATTTTTATCTCTTATGCATGAATTTCTTATTATCATTATCACGTGATTGTTAATATTAAGTGGAACTTAAGTGATTAACCATGTCTTGATAATATTTACGCATAAGTTTGGTTTATTTTAGTTCCATATTGCATGTTTATTCAATTCATTAATTATGTGATCGTGACAACACATCCATAATGATAAACCATGCAACTGACAGAAATAAACTAAAGGTCATAATCATGAGATTTTCTAATGGTTAGTTTATCTAGTGGTTGATAAACTAACCCTGGCCTAGGGGGAAAACATCTTGAACCTTTTGGGTTTGTGTTTACAATAGTCCACCTGTCTACCTTTGTATCTATTGGGATTGGTTTCATCTCAGATCCAACTTGAACTGCCTCCACTCTCTTGGGTGTTCCATCCATTACATATGCCTTTTTTAACTCACATGTAGGTGAGGGTTAAAAAAGTGGTTTTACATAAAAGAAACTTTGTGCACGTATGCCCTACATATTAATGCGGAGAAGGCTCGCAGGACAACAAATTTAATTTAAATAAATAAATTAAAAGAAACCATCCACATACAAAGGTCTTGGTCTAGCTCATGATCATCCATAAATGCAGTGAAATTTACACATAAATAAAACTAGAATTCAATTCTTTAATCATTCTTGTGTAAGATAAATCATGCTCGAATCAATTAATTATCATGTTTAATTAATCAATCCTTTTATCTTAAACACTTTTCTAAATTTCCTTGAGATTATCATCCATCATAATTTTAAACAAATAAAGTCATTTAAATTTATCTTTGTACGTAACTTGTACCTTGGAGGGAACCCAGTGAATTCTTGTTCATAACTACCCAATGAGTATAAATGAATATTATGCAGATGTTAAATTAAACACATATATATAAAACACCTATCATGTATTATTCCTCAGCTTTATTCTTGAACTATGGTACATATCTCAAGTGTTTGTATAATATGATAATAAATTTTAATAAATCTACATAATTTGGATGAGTACACGGCATGTAGTTTTGACTACATGGTGTGTGCTATTGTTCACAGTCTATCCAAAGTACACACCTAGGGACATGGCCTCTAGATGTACTTGGAAAATCTTCGGAGTACATGGTGTGTTCAGTGGGCCACATGCCGTGTAGTATCCGCGTTACACGGTTTTCAGTCGGGCAAGTTGTGTATGGGGTACATGGTCCAACCCTAGCCGGAAGGGACTACACACCGTGTCTAGTAGACTACATGGCATGTAATCTAGAAACGGCATGCCACCTATTCCTATTCAACACACTGAGTCATTTAAGACATTGAAATACTCCAACACATGGCTTGGTTTGGCGAAATGGTCTGATGCGTTGAATCTTTACTACATGACATGTACTACCAAATACACATAATGTGTTCTGGTGTTGTATAGACAGGAATATTTGTCACCTTCGGATGAGATCCTTTATTTTATTTTAATCAAAATTAAAAGAAAATATCGTTTCTGTAAGGTGAACTAGAAATGAAAGAGGAGGAACAGATCTCAAGATTCATATTTTTAGAACGATTAACTTGAATTGAAACAACTAAATTATTAAATGCATAAATCATCAATGAAATATAAAAATTATTATAAACTATGATGTAACCCCTCTGATACCACTTGTAAGTTCCAGGCGCAGTGGAAGTGCGGTTGGGATGGTACCCATATTTAATTTCTACCATGATCAATGATTATTTTGGGATCAATACGATGATGAACGCCAATCTCCACGAAATAGAATCAAAGATTTAGATAAAGAAGGAAGAGGCCCAAAACCTTTAGAGAGGATCTTGCACATCATGTTTATAATTAATTTAATTAATTTAATAAATAAAAGAATACCTGGATCTTCGGTATTTTATTAGTTGATGATGTTGATCATTCAGAGTGACCCTTATGAATTATATCATTGAGCTTGCAAGGATCCAAACTAGAATCTCTCTAAAGGTGATCCACACATGCTCTGATGGCCACTGATCGACACCACTCATTCTCCGAGTGCTAGAATTGCGAAGCGAGTGTATTGTGTCCGTCGTTCTTGATCGCTTGTTCTTCGTCCTTGAAGAACATATCTCGTTCATAAGAGGGGAGGGAAGAGGATTCGAGAGATAAATTTTTTAGCTCAACAATTCTCAATTCATCAAGCGTGTGTTGTGTTCACTATGACATAGTAGACATAGTTGTCTATTTATATGAATGGAACTTCAGTTACAATATTTAATTTCATAACAGTAATTAAATACAATCATGAACTTAGAGAAAACTCATGCTCATAATAATAATACTACGTCATTATTTATGGTGCGCCAACTTTCACAAAACAGAATTATGAATAAAATTACACGTCACAAAATAATAGCAGCATCATTATTATTTTAACTTGTTCCGACAAATAATTATTTACCGTCTTGAAAATAATTATTTCATTACTGGATCGGCCTTGGTCCGCTCGAGCTCCACTTCCATTTATTGAACACACGAATAAATAAATAAATAAATTATTATCTTAAATAAATATTTTATTTACAAACTAGTAAATAAATATTTATTAAATATTAAATAAAATAAATAAATATATTTTATTTAATTTATGCGGTCATCTTAACTTGAATTAAATTATTTCACAGTCTTGAGAATAATATTTATTTCATTAATTAAATTCAAATAGAATTTAACTAATACCACCAAAAACACTTAGTGTGTGACCCTCTAGGATTCTTTCTCGTTGGCATTAGGCAGACTTACCTAAAGTTCAAGAGTACTGTCTAGCAACGGGTCAAGGCCCCAAGAGAAAGAATGTAAATTCGCAACAACGACATCCACATATAAACTCTCACTGTGTAATATAATCCATTTGTCTCGATATCTCATCAATTAGATTTCATGATAGTGTCATTAACCTTTATACTTGATATGTTGTTCTTTGACTACCTGAAATAAACTTGTCATTACACCATGGCCATAAAATTTTGCGTGAGGGTTTTATTTCAATCAAAGGGATGAGATATCAACTTCCATAAATGGAATGGACAAATACTTCCTTGACTTATCCATTAATATCATGTGACTCTTGATGCACCCAACATACCCTACATCCCGCCAACTGTCTGTGTAGTGGTTTTCATTAGTAAATCAAAGTGTTCAAGTCATGACACGTATTAATAATAATCTTAAAGTCTAAGAATCATTACACACACTCACATATATAAATATCCTATGACACCAAAACATGCAGAATTCTTACTAATGGGTATGTTCTCATAATCTTCTGTCTTGGAGATTACTAAGTGAACTTCATGAGAGGAAGTCTCATCTGCTTACAAGTACTCGCACATGACGGTCTGCATTCTATGTGTCCCTTCATAGAATTTCATCCAACCATAGAACTATAGTTAAGAATATTGTTATAGAATTTCAACGTTCTCATCACTCACCTCTTTGGCAGGTGGATCAAGTAATGCTGACTCCAATATGGAAGACTTCTGTTCATGGCATAGGATAACTTGAAGGCGTATAAACCATTCCTGAAAGTTACTGCCGGTGAGGATGTTATCTTTGTCTAGAATTGATTAGAGGGATAGTGTGGTTGAAGAGCTTTTCATTTTTATTATACAATTAAAAGAGAATATCATTAGTACTTTCTTGATTACTTTTTATGAGAAATAATAAATTAATTTTATTAAGTCTCTCACTATTTTATCAAGTCCCAATGACCCTCCCCATTGAACTCGGAATGTTTAGTTTCCATGACATTCTAGTGGTAAGGATCCATATTCCCCTTTGCATAACCCCAACAAGGTTTGGTCAAGCTATTTGAAGGTATTTAGGTAGGTAGTTCTTTGCCAATAGTGGGCTTGAAGCTCCTTGATCTGTTGAGTGAACTCCCCAATCCTGAAATCCTAAATTTGGATTTCCTCAACTCTTACCTCCAAAATTACAACAATTCTAGCAAGGTATACTCATATTGATGTAATATGCTTAAGTAAACTTGAAACCTTTCATAAGGGAATCCTGTATAAAAGTAATTTTCCCAACAAGGTTTGGTCAAACACATATTTTTATTGAGTTTTTCCCTTAATCAAGTAACAGAAGGCTTTGTCTGACTTAATATTTTATTTGAGGGATTTTTTTCTCTTATGCGTGAATTGATTATTATCATTATCAAATGCTTGTTAATATTATTTGGAAATTAATTAAGTGATTAACCATGTATTGATAATATTTACACATAATCCTAGTTTATTTTAGTTCCATCCTACATGCTTGTTTAATTCATTAATTATGTGATCACGACAACACATCCATAATGATAAACCATGCAACTGATAGAAATAAATTAAAGAAAATGGAATGATCATGAGATTTTCTAATGGTTATTTTATCTATCAGTTGATAAACTAACCCTGACTTAGGGGAGAAACACCTTGAACCTTTTGGGTTCATGTTTACATCTTTCCACCTTTACATCTCTGTATCTCATGGGATTGGTTTCATCTCAACTCCAGCTTGAACCAACTCCATTAGCTTGGGAGTTCCATCCATTACATATGATTTTAAACTCACACATAGGTGAGGGATAAAGGGGGTTTACATAAAATAAACCATGGGCACGCAGTCCCTACATATTAATGAGGAGATATGTCTTGTAGGCCAACAAGTTAATTTAATAAATAAATTAAAAGGAAAACCAATAACATACAAAGGTCTAGTCTAGCTCATGATCAACCACATACATGCAATGATTTACGCATTTAATAAAACTAGTATTCAATTCTTTAATCATCCATATTAAGATAAATTGCATTTGAATCGATTATCTTTAATTAATTAATCCTTTTATCTTAATCCTTTTCTGAATTTCCTTGAGATTCTCATCTTTGTACATAAATGCACATTGGATGTATCCTAGTGAATACTTGTTCAAATATACCCAACATGTATTATATTTTCATATTGACTTACTCTTATGACATGGAATACAAGATGTTTAAATGCATATAGTAACAACATGTAGTATGATTTATACATGATGTGTATTTTTGAACATTACACAAACAATAAATTTTTAACTTTGTATAATATGGTAATGTGCATGGTGTGTAGTTCCGAATACACAGCATGTACAACCTTCACCGTCTATCATGAAGTACACGCCTAGGGACTTGGCGTGTGAATAATACTTTGGAAATTTCGGAGTACATGGCACGTGCAGTGGGCTACACGCCGGATGATATCTACATTACACGTTTACTAGTAAACTTATCCATGTATGGGATACACAGTTTGGTCCCCTGACCTGAAGGGACTACATGCTGTGTGTGGTGGGCTACACAGCATGCAATCCAATAAGTGTGTGCCTATCTGTCTCAGTCAACACGCAGTGTAGAATTAACTACACCGCATGCAATAAATTCACATGGGTTGAGTATTTTCCAAATTAATCTCGATGCATTGAACATGACTACACAATGTGTATTCCATATTACATGGCGTGTATGGAAGATAACATGGCGTGTAAGTCCCAACACATGGGGTGTTCTTTCGTGTCACCTAGGCAGAATCGTTAGTGCCTCCTGTTGAGTTATCTGTTTTAATTTTAATTAAAAAATCATTTGTTTTTGTGAAATCTGTGAGAAATTAAAAGAGGGAGAGAAGATATCGAAATCAATATTACAAGAACGATTAACCATGAATTTAAAAACTAAATTATTAAACCATAAATCATCAACAAATTATTTAAATAATTATAAACTATGATGTAACCTTTATGATACCACTTGTAGGATCTGGGCGCAGTGGAAGCATGGTTGGGCCAGCGCCCAACTTTAATTTTGTACCATGATCAATGATTATTCTGGGATCAATATGACGATGAACTTAAGTCTCTATGGAATAGAATAAAAGATTTAGATAAAGAAGGAAGTGTCCCAAAACCTTTTGAGAGGATTTTACACATCATGTTTATAATTAATTTAATTAATTTCATAAAGAAAATAATACATGGATCTTCAGTACTATCTTCATTGATGATGTTTATCTTCCGGAATGACCTTTTTGGATTATCTCATTGCTCATGCGATGATCCATACCAGAATCCCTCTAGAGATGATCCACAAGTGCTCTAATGGCCTCTGATTGACACCACTCGTTATCCAAGTGCTGGTGTGGCGAAGCGAGTGTCTTGTGTCAGTCGTTTTTGATCGCTTGTTCTTTAGTCTTGATTAACGTCTATCATTTTTTAGAGTGGGAAAGAGGATTAGAGAGAGAAATTTTTTGTCTCAACAATTCTCAATTCACCAGGCATGCATTTCGGTACATGGCACAATAGACATGCGTGTCTATTTATCGACATGGGGCTTCAGTTACAATATTTATTTTCATAACAGGAATTAAATACATTCATAACCTTAGAGAAAACTCGTTCTTTTAATAATAATAATATCGTGTCATTATTTATGGTGCACCAACTTGCACAAAATGGAATTATAAATAAAATTCCACATCAAAAAATAATAGCAGTGTTATTATTATTTTAACTTGTGTCAACTAGTTGAATAATTATTTACTATCTTGCAAATAATTATTTTACTACCAGACCGGCCTTAGTACGCTCTAACTTCACTTCCATTTATTGAACACCTGAATAAATAAATAAATAATTTATTCTTTTAAATAAATATTTTATTCATAAACTAGTAAATTAATATTTATTAAATTTTCAATAAAATAAATAAATATATTTTACCCACAATCCGATGAATAAATATTTATTTAATTTATATAATCATTTTAACTTGAATAAAATTATTTCACTATCTTGAGAATAATATTTATTCCGTTAATTAAATTCAAAATAGGATTTAACCAAGACCACCAGAAACACTTAGTTTGTGACCCTATAGGATTATTTTTTATTAGAATTAGGTGGTCTTGCCAAAATTCCAAGAGTACTGTCTAGCAATGGGTCAAGGAACCCAAGAAAAAGAACTTAAAGTTGCAACAATGGCATCCACATACGAATGCTCACTGTGTAATATAATCTCTTTATCTCAATATCTTATCAAGAAGGTTTCATGACCGTGTCATCAACCTTTATGCTTGATACTTAGTTCTTTAACTACCTGAAATAAACTCGTCGTTACACCATGGACATGGAATTTCACGCAACGATTATATTTCAATCAAAGTGTCAAGATATCAACTTTCATAAATAGAAGGGACAAATCCTTCCTTGACTTATCCATTAATAACATGTCATTCATGACGCACCCAATGTAACCAACTTCCCGCCAACTGTCTGCATGAAGGTTTTAGTCAACAAATCAAAGTATGCGAGTCATGACTTGTATTAATGATAATATTAAAAGTCTAAGGATCATTACACACACTCGCAGATAGAAATATCCAATGAAACCAAAACATGCGGAATTCCTACTGGTGGGTATGTTCTCATAATATCCCATCTTGAAGATTACCAAGTGTGAACTTCATGAGAAGAAGTGTCATCTTCTTACGAGTACTCACACCTGATGGTCTGTATACTACATGTCCCATTATAGTATGTCATCCAATTGGAGAACTATATTTAAGAATATTTTTGTATCACTTCAAGGTTCTCATCATTGCGGGGAACTCTTATAACCTTGTTAATGCGACAAATACTCCAGGACATTATTACACTATAGACATGTATAATAATGAAAAATATATAATAATATGTTTAATATTTAAATATATTAAATATTCATGTAATCAAAGTAAAAAAAAATTAGTTCTAGGACACCAACTCTTACAAAATCCCACTTAGACTAGATCCAACTGCCTACGAATTTGAGTCTACTAGACCTCACATGATGATCATGTTTCTAATGAGTCAAGGATTTATTCAAGGGATCTATCACGTTGTCTTCCATGGAAATACTGCTCACTACAAGTTCACCTCTCTGAGAAAAATCCCTCTAGAGATGATATTTTCAAAGTATGTGCTTCATCCGCTGATGTGACCTTGGATTTTTTGCAAGAGCCACCGTTGTAGTATTATCACAATAGAGTGTGATCAGATCTTTACTAATAGGTACCATATCCATCTCCTGGATGAAGCTTCACATCTAAACTACTTCTTTAGCTGCCTCAAAAGCTTCGATATGCTCAAACTCTGCTGTAGAATTTGCGACCACACTCTACTTTGAGCTCTTCCATCTAACAGCACCTCCATTCAAAGTGAAGATGTATCCCGTTTGTGACTTCATGTCATCCAGATCAGTCTAGAAATTGGAATATTCATATCCTTTGATGAATAGTTTCTCATCTTTTCCATAAACCAGGAACATATCCTTAGTACACCTCAGATAATTTAACATAGTCTTGACTGCCATCCAATGGCGGTCACCTAGGTTAGCTTGATATCTTCCTACCGCACTCAATGCGTATGTGACATCCAGCCTAGTACATAGCATGGCATACATGATTGACCCTATCGCTGATGCATACAGAGTCCTTTCCATTCCCTTTATTTCCTCATGTGTCTGAGGACACATTTTGTTGGAAAGATGAATGCCATGTGATTCTAGCAACAATCCACTCTTGGATTCTTCCATACTAAATATATTCAGTATCTTATCAATGTATGAACTTTGACTTAGGCCCAGAAATCTCTTGGATCTATCACGATTGATCTTGATCCCAAGAATATATGATGCCTCACCCAAGTCCTTCATGGAGAAGCATTGATTCAACCATGTCGTAACTAACTGTAATTATGGTATCTCATTTAAAATAAGTAATATGTCATCAACATATACTATTAGTAAAATAATTGCACTCCCACTAAACTGTTTGTAGACACACGGCTCACATTTGTTCTTGATAAACCCAAATTTCATTATGGATTCATAAAAACAAATGTTCCATGATCTAGATACATGCTTTTTAGGTCCTGAGCATAGTGAAAGATCATGGGTGGATGTGCCCACTTGGCCTTTTGTCATTAGCAATGATCAATCCAGGATCAATACGACGATAAATGCCAGACTCCACGGATCGAATCACAGAAATAGACAAAGAAGAAGAATAGTACTATAACCACAAAGGAGGATCATCATAGGTTGATAATAATTAATTTAATTAATTGAAAAGAAGTATCTTTTATGGCGTTCTTTCTTAGTTGATATTTCTAATAACGTTCTGATGTGATTCGTCATTGTGTCGCAAAATCCAAGTGTAGAATTCCTCTATTGGTGATCCACATGTACACCACGTATCTCTGGACATCACCAAAGGAATATTCGGGTGCTAGCGTGGAGAAGCCTTTTATTGCATTGTCCACCTTAGATCACCTTGATTTGATGGAGGAGGATCTCTCTCAGTCTTGAGAGCGTTATTGTAGGAAGTAGTTCTTTTAGCCTTGAGAGAATTCTCCAGAATTGTTGTGCACAAAGATTAGGGAAAAGTGTTGGGGTTGTGAGGATATTTATAATTGGGTTTGTGGTTATAGAGTTATGACAATAAATAAATGTGTTATGCATTTTATTTATTTCATTAACTCTTATTGAAAACCCCCATATCGAATCATTAATTCCTTGACATGTGCCCATGCTGATTATAATAAATATCATTTAATAAAATGATATTATTTCCTCAAAATCCTGACTGGAAAAACTACACGACGTGTAATCATTAATACACGGTGTGTATTTTTTTCATTTTTTTTCCAAAATGAAAACTACACAGCGTGTACATTCAATGTACATGGAGTGTATATCTTGTTTTCATTTTATTTCCAAAATGAAAACTACACGGTGTGTACATTCAATGTACACAGCATGTATATCTTGTTTTCATTTTATTCTTCCTCCAACATTAAAATGATTTAGGCTTCCTTGAATAATTATTAAACCACATACGGGAATAATCTTTATTCTACTTGAGATACTTGGATACACTTAGTGTGTGACCCTTTAGGCCTCCTTCTCATTGGCATTAAGCAGGCTTGCCTAAAGTCCAAGATTACTGTCTAGTAACGGATCAAGGCACCCAAGAGAAAGAAGTTGACTCTGTATTGATGTGTGACCTCATACGAATGCTTACTATGTAATTTAATCCCTTTGTCTCAATATCTCATCAAGCATGTTTCATGGTAGTGTCATAAACCTATATGTCTGATCCGTCATTCTTTGACTTCTAGAAATAAACTCGCTGTGACACCATGACCATGGAATTTGGCTGACAGTTCTATTTTAATCAAAAGGCACGAGATATTTACTTCTATAAATATGGAAGGGACAAATCCTTCCTCGACTTATCCATTAACAACATGTCATTCGTGAAACACCCAACGTACCCTACTTCCCGCCAACTGTCTTTGTGATGGTTTTTGTCAGCAAATATAAGTGTGTGAGTCATGACATGATTTAATGATAATCTTTCAGTCTAAGGACCATTACACACGCTCGTAGATAGCAATGTATGATGACACCAAGACATGCGGAATTACTACTGGCGGGTCTGTTCTCATAATCTCTCATCTTGAAGATTACCAAGCGCAAACTCCATTAGAGAGAGTCTCGTCTTCTTATGAGTACTCGCACATGATGGTATGTATACTATGTGTCCTATCATAGCATGTCATCCAATCATAGAACTTTATTTAAGAATATTGTTATAGCATTTCAAGGTTCTGATCATAGTGGGGATCTGCCATGACCTTATTAATGCAAAAAATATTCTAGGACATTATTATATTATAGTCATGAAGAACAATGAACAATATATAATAAGTATACATTCATGTAATAAAAGTAAAAATAGTTGGTTCTTAGGACACCAACTCTAAAAAAAACTCCCACTTGGACTAGAGACAACTACATATATGATGGTCATGTTTTTGCTGAGTCAAAGCTTTAGTAAAGGGGTCCACCACGTTGTCTTTTTTGGAAATACTGCTCACTACAACTTCACCTCTCTGATAAAAATCCCTCAAGAGATGATACTTTTGAAGTATGCGTTTTGTCCGTTGATGTGACCTTGGCTCTTTTGCAAGTGACACTGCTACCGTATTATAACAATAGAGTGTGATAGGGTCTTTACTGCTAGGTAATACACCCAGCTCTTGGATGAAACTTCGCATCCATAGTGCTTCTTTAGCTGCCTCAAAAGTTGCGATATACTCAGAATCTGTTGTAGAATCTGCGACCACACCTTGCTTTGATCTTTTCCAGCTCACTACACCTCCATTCAAATTGAAGATGTATCCAGTTTTCAACTTCATGTCATCTTGATCATTCTGGAAACTAGCATCTACATTCCCTCTGATGACTAGTTCCTCATCTACTCCATAAATTAGGAACATATCCTTAGTACACCTCAGATACTTAAGGATGGTCTTAACTGACATCCAATGGCAGTCTCATGGATCAGCTTGATATCTGCCTACCTCACTTAATGCGTAAGCAACATCTAACCTTGTACATAGCATAGCATACATGACTGACCCAATTGCGGATGCATAAGGGATCCTTGCCATTTTCTTTCTTTCCTCATGTGTCTGAGGACACATTTTCTTGGAAAGATGAATGCCATGTGACACTGGCAACAATCCCCTCTTGAACTGTTCCATACTAAATCTCTTCAGTATCTTGTCAATGTATGTACTTTGACTCAGGCCCATAATTCTCTTGGATCTATCATGATGGATCTTGATACCAAGAATATATGCTACCTCTCCCAATTCTTTCATAGAGAAGAATTTATCCAACCATGCCTTAACTAACTGTAAGGCAGGTACTTCGTTTCCAATTAGTAATATGCCATCAACATATACTATTAGGAAAATGACTGAACTTCCTCTAAACCTTTTATAGACACAAGGCTCGCATTAGTTCTTAACAAATCCAAATTCCTTTACGGCTTCATCAAAATGAATGTTCCATGAACTTGATGCTTACTTTAATCCATAAATGGATTTTTGCAACTTGCATACCTTGTTGGCATCATTTGGAGTCATAAACCCTTCAGGTTGTGTCATGTAGACATCTTCCTGGAGGTTCCCATTAAGGAATGTTGTTTTAACATCCATTTTCCAAATTTCATAGTCATAGTAAGCGGTAATGGCCAATAGGATTCTGATAGATTTCAGCATTGAAACCGGTGAAAAGGTTTCATCATAGTCAATTCCTTGATGCAATCTAAAACCTTTTGCAACTAGTCGTGCCTTATAGGTGCTGGCTTGTCCCTCCATAGCCAATTTCTTCTTGAATACCCATTTATTACCAATAGTATTTACATCATCTAGAGGATCTACCAAAATCCATACTTGGTTTTGGTACATGGAATCCATTTTAGAATTCATGGATTCTTTACACTTGGCAATGTCTATGCCTTCAACTGCTTCCTTGTAGGTAAGAGGATCATCATTGTCAACCAATAATGAGTCACTATCCTCAGTGATAAGAAAACCATATCGTTCTGGTTCTCTCACCTCTCTCTTGCTCTTACGCAGTTCTTGTGTCTCTGAAACAGATTGTTCTTCCACAGGGCTTTGTGGAATCTGTTCTTGTACCAACTCCTATGTATCTTGAGCCTTGACTTCATCGAAGTCTATCTCACTCCCACTATCTCTTTTGGAGATGTGCTCCCTCTCAAGGAATATGGAATGTCTTGCCACTGTAACCTTTTTATCTAAGGGGTTGTATAGGTAATATCCCCTTGTTTCCTTGGGATATCCTATAAAGGTACACTTTGTGCCTCAGGGTGCAATTTTGTTACCTAAAGAGGCCTTAACAAATGCTTCGCTACCCCACACATGTAAATTTGATAACATGGATTTGCATCCACTCCATAACTCATATGGAATACCATTTATCGATTTAGTTAGTACTTGGTTTAGTATGTTTGCTGCTATTTGTAATGCATATCCTCAAAAGGATAATAGAAGACTCGCATGAATCATCATTGATCTCACCATGTCCAACAGGGTGTGGTTCCTCCTTTCACTTACACCATTCCACTGAGGCGTGTAATGAGGAGTGAGTTGAGATAGAATCCCAAACTCCCATAAGAAATCAATGAAGTCCTAATTAAAATATTCTCCTCCTCTAACTGAGCAGAGTTTCTTAATCTTCTTACCAAGCTGGTTCTCAACTTCATTCTTGTATTCTTTGAACCGATCAAAAGAATATGACTTATACCTCATTAAGTAAATATATCCATATATAATAAAATCATCAGTAAAAGTTATGAAGTACAAGAACCCACCCTTTGCTTCAACTGGAAATAGTCCACACACATATGTGTGAACTAATTATAGAAGCTCTTTAGCCCTTTCACCTTTCCCATTAAATGGGGCTTTGGTTATTTTGCCTTGTAGACACGCATGACATACACCAAGTGGTTTTAGTTTGAAAGAATCTAAATACCCATCTTGATGTAATTTTTTCAAACGTTTCTCATTGACATGACCTAGACGGTGATGCCAAAGTTGGCTATGGTATGAGTCTAACTTTGTCATCGATTTCCATTACTTGGTTTGTGTATTCTAACACATAAAGGTCATTATATAAATGTTCCCTACCAAAACAAATGATATCTTTATAAAAGTAGAAACATTCATTTCCAAACTTGAAGATGAATCCATAAGTATCTAATATGGATACTGAAATAATGTTTTTGGTTACATAGGGTACATAATAACATCCTTTTAATACCAAGACCATCCCAGTGGGAAATGTGAGGTGGTAATCTCCGACAGCTACAGCAGCGAGTTTATCTCCATTGGCTACTCGCAGATCCACCTCACCTCGGTCAAACTTTCTGAATCTACTTGGTTCCTATATTTGGATACAGATGTAAGCACCACAAGTAGTATCTAATACCCAATTGGTAGAAATAGATAGATTTCATTCGATAACAAATGCACCTGAAGCTTTCCCTTGCTTCCTTGGATGGGTGCAGTTTTTCTTCCAGTGGCCCTTCTTGCCACATGTGAAACAAACAGCCTCCTGTTTTCTTGCCTCCCCTTTAATCTTCCTTTTCTTAGAAGACCTTGAAGAAGCTTTGGTCTTAAAGCTCTTTTCCTTCCCTTTCCTTTTATTCGCCATAAGGACATAAGGATTTTCATGCTTCATATCATCTTCCACTTGGCGAATGAGGATAAGAAGATCAAATAGAGACTTCTCAATGTCGTTCATGTTGAAATTTACTAAAAAGTTAGAGAAGCTTTGGGGGAGTGATGCAAGAATGAGATCGGTACCCAGTTATTTGGGGAGTTTAAACCCTAGAACCTCCAAGTGCTCAATGTAGCCAATTAGATTGACTACAAGAGGCCTAGCTGGGGAACCCTCTCCAAGATTGCTCTAAAATAGAGCCTTGGAGATCTCAAACCTTTCTCATCTTGCTCTCTCCTGGTATAAACCACGGAGGTGCTCGAGCATGCTATAGGCATCCATGTATTCATGAGACGTCATGAGATCACTAGACATTGATGACAACATCAAACATTGAATGTCGAGTGCATCATTCAAATGTTGATCATAGACCAGGAAATCTGCATCACTCACCCCTTGGTCAGGTGAATCAAGAAGTGAGGACTCCAGCACATAAAACTTTTGTTCATGGCGTAGGATAACCCGAAGGCGCCTAAACCATTCCTAAAAGTTACTTCTAGTGAGGATATTGTCTTTATCCAGAATTGATCGCAGAGAAAATGTGGTTGACGAGTTTTTCATATTGCTTCTACAAATTAAAAGAGCAGATTTATCAGTGCCTTTTGATTATATTTTATGAAAAATAATAAATGAATTTATTAATTCTCCTACTATTTTATCATGTCCCAATGACCCCCACCATTGAAATTTTAATGCCTAGTTGTTATGACATTCTAGTGGCAAGGATCCATATTTCCCTTCGCATAACCCCAACAAGGGTTGGTCAAGATATTTAAAGGTATTTAGGTAGGAAGGTCTTTTCCAACTGTGAGCTTACAGTTCCTTGATCTATTGAGTGGACTCCCCAATCCTGAAATCTTAACTTGGATTTCCTCAACATTTTCCTACATTTTACAATAATTCTAGAAAGGACTACTCCTCTTGATGTAAAATGTTTAAGTCAACCCAAAACTTTCATAAGAGCTTCCTTTATAAAAGTAAGTGTCCCAACAAGGGTTTTTCAAACACATAGTTTTATTGAGTCTTTCCCTTAATCAAGTAACGGAATTCTTGGTCTAACTTAATATGGTATTTGAGGGATTTCAATCCTTTATGCATAGTTTCGCATTATCACATGCTTGTTAATATTAAGTGATGCTTTCTTAAGTGATTAACTGTGTTCTAATAATGTTTACGAATAGTCCGGTTTTTATTTTATTCCATCTTTGCATGCTTGTTTATTTCATTAACTATGTGATCGCGACAACACATACATAATAAATAAACCATGAAATCAGACAGAAATAAAATAAGATGGCATGATCATGAGCTTCTATTGGTTAGCTTATCTAGCAGTTTTGATAAGCTAACCCTGACCTAGGGAAAAACACCTTGAACCTGATGGTTCGTGTTTTGTAGCTCCCACCTAGCCACCTTTTTATCTTCTTGGGTTGGTTTCACCTCAGCTTTGGATTTTGAACAGTATCCTCTGGCTTGGAAGATCTTCCATTACATGGGGTTTACATTAAAGAAACCATGGACACACAGGCCCTACATTTTATTGGAAGAAGGCTCACAGGCCAATGAATTTAAATTAAAAAAATTTAAATGAAACCATACACACACAAAGGGTCTTTGGTCTAGCTCATTATCATCCATAGCATGCAACGACATTTACACATATTTAGTATTCAAATTATTTTAATTGTTCTTTTATTCAAGATAAGTCACGTTTGAATTCAATTAATTATGATCTTATAATTAATCAATTCTTTATCTTAAATTCATTTCTGAATTTCCTTGAGATTCTTCTCATCCATATTCCTTGTACGAGTCTTTGTACTTTGGAGGAAACCTGGTGAAATTCCATTTCTGGAAATTACATGGCTTGTAGGCTATATTATACGGTGTGTATTTGTTTTCACCCTTTATCCAAAGTACACGCCGAGGGATTTGGCGTGTTTTTTGTACTTTGGAAATTTTGGAGTACATGGCATGTAGATTAATCTAACACGGCATGTACTTCCTTGTTACGCAGTTACTGGCCTGGAAATCCCTTGTACGCGGTTACACGGCTTCCCCTTGTACAAGGTTTCACCTATGTCGGATCGGACTACACGGCGTGTTGATTCAACATACACACCATGTATTCTAGTTTCCATGTTCTGTTCAGTTCTGGTCAACACGGTGTATTAAAAAACTTAGGTATGCTCAATTCACACAGCGTGGTTTGGCGGACCAGTATTGGTTAGTTTAACCTAAGTACACATCGTGTATATTTCACTACACGCCATGTATTCCTGTGTTGTACAGACAGAATGAGCGGCTCCTCCGGATGAGTTCCTTGTTTTTATTTTAATCAAAATTAAAATTAGAAGTTTATTTCTGTGATGTGAATCGAGAAACGAAGGAGGAAGAATAGATATCGTTCATTCATTTTTATAGAACGATTTATCTTGAATTGAATCAAATATAAATGCGTAAATTATCAATGAAACTTAAATAACTATAATCAACATCGTGACTCCTTTGATACCACTTGTAGGTCCCAGGTGCAGCAGAAGCTCGTGGGTGGATGTGCCCACTTGTCCTTTTGTCATTAGCAATGATCAATCTGGGATAAATACGACGATAAACGCCAGTCTCCACAGATCGAATCACAGAAATAGAAAAAGAAGAAGAATAGTTTCAGAACCACAAAGGATCATCATAGGTTGATTATAATTAATTTAATTAATTGACAAGAAGTACCTTTTATGGAATTCTTTCTTCATTGATATTTCTGATTATGTTCTGATGTGATTCGTCGTTGCGTCACAGAAGCAAAGTGTAGACTTCCTCTAGTGGTGATCCACACGTGCACCGCGTATCTCTGGATGTCGCCAAAAGAATATTCGAGTGCTAGCGTGGAGAAGACTTTGCTTGTGTTCTCCACCTTAGATTGCCTTAATCCGATTGAGGAGGATCTCTCTCGGTCTTGAGAGCGTTCTTGGAGGAAGGAGTTCTTTTGGACTTGAGATAATTCTCCAGAATTTTTGTGTACAACAATTAGGGAAAAGTGTTGGGGTTGTGAGGATATTTATAATTGGGTTTGTGGTTATAGAGTTATGAAAATAAATAAATGTGTTATGCATTTTATTTATTTCATTAACTCTTATTGAAAACCCCCATGTTGAATCATTAATTCCTTAACATGCACCCACGCTGATTATAATAAATATCATTTAATAAAATGATATTATTTCCTCAAAATCCCGAGTGGAAAAATTGCACTGCGTGTAATCATTAATACACGACGTGTACTTGTTTTTCATTTCCTTTCCAAAATGAAAACTACATAGCGTGTACATTCAATGTACATGGCGTGTATATCTTGTTTTCTTTTTCTTTCCAAAATGAAAACTACTCGGCGTGTACATTCAATGTACACGGCGTGTATATCTTGTTTTCATTTTATTCTTCCTCCAACATTAAAACGATTTAGGCTTCCTTGAATAATTATTAAACCACATACAGGAATAATCTTTATTCTACTTGAGATAATTGGATACACTTAGTGTGTGACCCTCTAGGCCTCTTTATCGTTGGCATTAAGCAGACTTGCCTAAAGTCCAAGATTACTATCTAGCAACGGGTCAAGGCACCCAAGAGAAAGAAGTTGACGCCACATTGACGTGTGACCTCATACAAACACTTTTCGTGTAATTTAATCCATTTGTCTCAATATCTCATCAAGAAAGTTTCATGGCAGTTTCATAAACCTATATGTTTGATCTGTCATTCTTTGACTTCCAGAAATAAACTCATCGTGACACTATGGCCATGAAATTTGGCCGACAGTTCTATTTCAATCAAAGGACCCGAGATATCTACTTCCATAAATATGGAATGGAAAAATCCTTCCTCGACTTATCTATTAACAACATGGAATTCGTGATGCACCCAATGTACCCTACTTCCCACCAACTGTCTTCATGATAGTTTTCGTCAGTAAATCTAAGTGTGTGATTCATGACATGAGTTAATGATAATCTTCCAGTCTAAGGACCATTACACACGCTCGTAGATAGAAATGTCCGATGACACCAATACATGTGTAATTACTACTGGTGGGTCTGTTCTCATAATCTCCCATCTTCGAGATTACCAAGTGCGAACTGCATGAGAGAGAGTCTCGTCTTCTTACGAGTACTCGCACATGATGGTCTGTATATTATGTGTCCTATCACAGTATGTCATCCAACCATAGAACTTTATTTAAGAATATTGTTATATCGTTTCAAGGTTCTCATCATAGCGGGGATCTTCCATGACCTTATTAATGCAACGAATATTCCAGGACATTATTATATTATAGTCATGCAGAACAATAAACAATATATAATAAGTGTACATTCATGTAATCAAAGTAAAAATAGTTGGTTCTCAAAACACCAACTCAAACATAATTTAATAATTATAAACTATGATGTAACCCCTCTTATACCACTTGTAGGTTCCGGGTGCAGTGGAAGCGTGGTTAGGCCAGCACCCAACTTTAATTTTTTACCATGATCAATGATTATTCTAGGATCAATACGATGATGAATGTTAGTCTCCATAGAATAGAATCAAAGTTTTTAATAAAGAAGGAAGAGGCCTGAAACCTTTAGAGAGGATCTTGCACATCATGTTTATAATTAATTTAATTAATTTCATAAAGAAAATAATACCTGGATCTTTGGTACTTTCCTTATTGATGATGTTGATCATTTGTAATGACCCTTCCGGATTGTATCGTTGCGCTTGCGATGATCCAAACTAGAATCCCTCTAGTAGTGATTCATATGTGCTCTGATGACCTCTGGTTGACACCACTCGTTCTCCGGGTGCTAGCGCGGTGAAGCGAGTGTCTTGTGTCAGTCTTTTTTGATCACTTGGTCTTCAGTCTTGAAGAATTTCACTCATTCTTAAGAGGGGAGGGAAGAGAATTCAAGAGAGAAATTGTTTGGCTCAACAATTCTCAATTCATCGGGTGTGTAGTTCAGTACATGGCATAATAGACGTACGTGTCTATTTATCGACATGGGGCTTCGGTTATAATATTTAATTGTGTAACAGTAATTAAATATATTCATAACCTTAGAGAAAACCCATGATTTTAATAATAATACCACGTCATTATTTATGGTGTGCCAACTTGCGCAAAACAGAATTATAAATAAAATTTCGTGTCACAAAATAATAGCAGCGTTATTATTATTTTAACTTATGCCAACTAGTTAAATAATTATTTACCGTCTTGCAAATAATTATTTTACTACCAGACTGACCTTGGTCAGCTCGAACTCCACTTCAATTTATTGAACACCCGAATAAATAAATAAATAAATTATTCTTTTAATGAAATATTTTATTTAAAAACTAGTAAATAAATATTTATTAAATATTCAATAAAATAAATAAATATATTTTTCCCACAATCCGGTGAATAAATATTTATTTAATTTATGCAATCATTTTAACTTGAATAAAATTATTTTACTATCTTGAGAATAATATTTATTCCATTAATTAAATTCAAATAGAATTTAACTGAGACCACTAGAAACACTCAATGTGTGACCCTCTAATATTTTTTCTCGTTGGCATTAGGCGGGTTTGCCTAAAGTCTAAGAGTACTGTCTATTAATGGGTCAAGGCACCCAAGAGAAAGAACTTAAATTCGCAACAACAACATCCATATATGAATGCTCACTATGTAATATAATCTCTTTATCTCAATATCTTATCAAGAAGGTTTCATGATAGTGTCATCAACATTTGTGCTTGATACATCGTTCTTTGACTACCTAAAATAAACTCGTCATGACACCATGGCCATGGAATTTTGCGTGACGGTTATATTTCAATCAAAGGGCTGAGATATCAACTTTCATAAATGGAAGGGAAAAATCCTTCCTTGACTTATCTGTAATGGCCCGGACCTCTCCAGTCCACTACTTTGTGAGAATGTGGTGTTGGAGGTGTTCCGGGAGGTTAAGGTGACTTATCCCCCAGCCGCAACCTACCGGTAGCTCAGTCTACCGGTAGCCACAGCCTACCGGTAGCTCGGTCTACCGGTAGCCGCTGCCTACCGGTAGCTCAGTCTACCGGTATCCACAGCCTACCGGTAGCTCGGTCTACCGGTAGCCGCTGCCTACCGGTAGCTCGGTCTACCGGTAGCCGCCGCCTACCGGTACCTCGGTCTACCGGTAGCCACAGTCTAGCAGTAGCTCGGCTAACACTTTTCCAAATTTCACGTTTGAACAGTGTTTCCAGAATCCTAAGAGCTACTGATTCCTTCCTTTGACAAATTTCATGTTTGAACAGTGTTTCCAGAATCCTAAGAGCTACAGATTCCTTCCTTTTCCAAATTTCACGTTTGAACAGTGTTTCCAAAATCCTAAGAGCTACTGATTCCTTCCTTTTCCAAATTTCACGTTTGAACAGTGTTTCCAGAATCCTAAGAGCTACTGATTCCTTCCTTTGCCAAATTTCACATTTGAACAGTGTTTCCAGAATTCTAAGAGCTGCCGATTCTTTCCTTTGCCAAATTTTGAGTATGTGAATAGTGTTTCCAGCTTCCAATAGTTTCGCCCCTTTGATGTTTTCTTTGACGTAAAATACATTTTGAAACCTTATTTTAAGGACTTTAAGGCCGATTCAAAGGCCATAAATCCTTTATTAATTATTCCTAAGGCCGGGATGTTTTTACTTGGTCAAACCGTGTGGGTTAATGCGATCTGTTTTTAATGGAGAATAAATCGGATCTTAAATCGTCGCCTCTCTAATTTTTTTTAAAAGGAACGAGATATCATTCTTTGTTGTTCTTCCTCCTGGTTCTCATCTACGAGACGTTAGAACCTTGCAATCATTCCCATAGGAGTTTCACAATCAAACGTTACTCGGATCCGTTCCGCTCTGTTTGATGCAACCAAGCTGTGTCGATCATTCTTCCATATAAGTTGATGCGAGAGAAGGATTGTGGCCTGTTGTGTGGATAAAGGATGTCAAGAACTCTTCGAGGTAGGGGATTCATGGCTTCTCTAATTGTGTATGTGCAATCGTAGAATTAGCATGATTTAGTCCTTTGGATCACAATGAAATTGACCTAATTAAATACTTGAACCGGATTAAAAGAATTGGTTGATCATATGATGTTGCTTTATACCGTGATAACGGTTTGCCTCATGTTTTATAGTTAGAGTGATATCTATGTTTTCTTTGATTTGTTGTTCATTCATGATAGAAATTGATAATGAACGTAAAGCTGGAATTAATTGGCTAAAGATAAAGAGGCATGTAAATTAATCTGGTTATTGCTGTTGTTATAGTTGTTCTAATTTGAGGATAATCAAATTAGGGAAGTAAGCATGGTTATTTAAATTTTGATAGCTTACTGATTAGGTCTCCCTTAATTGGATCCTACGAATAACTAATCTTCTAGTTCAATATGGATTAATGAACAGATTGTGTGAGAATTTCTAAAAGGGTTCTGAGTTACCCTCTTGTTGTTAAAGGGTCAAGAGCCATGGTGGTGATCGTTGTTTTCCTATTTCTTGTGCTGTGATGTGAGCCTGGATGGGTGTTGTGATATGTGGAGGCTTGGAGGCCTTGTGGTTGTGGTAGCGGATGACGCCTAGAGTGGCGAGATGCATCAGTTTATGCATGTGGGTGTCGGGGAGGACACTGAGGGTGATGGAATGGGATGGATGTGGTTGTTGGTTTCTTGTGGGTTCTTTGAATGTTTATCTATTTTGTTTTTCCCCACTGCTCAAGGCAGCTGGTCTTGCTTTCCCTTCTTTTGAAGGAGGCAAAGACGCGCGGGGTATGCCACATGCTTTCCGTGTTTAGCCTCTCGAGGTAGAATGGGTATGTGCTCTTTCTATAGGCGGAAAAGACTCGACGAGTAGTACATCTACTCACCTTGTTGAGCCTCCTTTGTGTTTAGTAGCATAGGATGCTTTTCTAGAATGCCTGGGAATGTGGGAAAGTAACTCTATAATGAATGTTTGATTAAATAGTGATAATCCACGAGGATGGAGGTTCTGGAATTTAAAGGAGATGTGAATCTAAAACGGAGCAGTTGATTTTTTGAATGTGATGCCAATTCAGTTTAATGTGGAATTGTTCATTCTTAATTAATGTTTAAAGAATTAATTAACGTACAGTGGAACTGATAAAATGAGAATGGATTAATCTAATAAAGCTCTTCAAATGTTTGTGTGCTTATAGGATACCTAGTCTTTGAAGTAGCAGCCTGGAGTCTGAGAGACGTTAGCTGCAGTTGTATCTAAGACTAGGTAATGCCCATAGTGTGGATGTGAGTTACATATATATTCTGTACTTTTTGTGTTTCTATATGCTACTCCACCCTGTCGGTAAGGGAAACTGACACCCCGGGGATTCTGAGCCCTGGGGGGGTGTTTTCCCCAACATTCTTATGGGAGGTTGAATGGCTGACTACCCCCTTTGACCCTGCTCTCTTCTCTTGGTAGATCTTGGTGCTGTTAGGCATAGTGGTTAGTTTTACCCATATATGTGTGTAGAGGGATGTAATGGCACGTGGTTATTTCACACACATATATTCTGGATATAGTATCCTATGGACTACTAAGGTGTAACGTGTATAGGCTGTGATGGCTTGAGGATCCCTACTCGGTGTATGGGCTATAATGTCTTAAGGTATAATACCCGATTTATGATACACGTTATGCAGGATGTGGTGGCTTCCGGAACTTACCTGGTTACTTTTGGTTGTGGGGATGGTGTGGTGCTTCGCCCAGGTGTCTGCGGGAAAGCCTTTGGAGAGAGATGCATAGGACGTATGTCGTTGGGGCAAGGCGGCAAACCAGTGGGGAAGTAGTAGCGGGGTACCCTTGATATTCTTTACTATATTCTATATTCTTGTATTCTTTACTTAGTGAGAGTGGCCACGGTGAGGTTGGGAACTTAGTATACCTGTTTAGGTAATGAGTTAGTTTCACTTGTTGTTCACTGGACTTTAGCATGCTTTCTTTACTTTTGCATGAGAGGTTTGGGGAGGATCCTACTGAGTATAATGTTATACTCACCCTATGTCTATATAAACTGTTTTTCAGGTCACCTGGAGCAGGTTGGAGATCAAGATGGTTACTACTAGCTTGTGGTTGGAGGAGGAGCTTTCCGGGCTTGTGGCTGCTGCCGTTTCACCTTCTTTTGGGTACTTTTAGTTTCCCCTTTCAGTTGTAGTACTTTTGCATGACATTTCATATATGTACTTGGATTTCTTTTATATTTCAGTTATGAGATGGAGTTGGTTGGAGTCTATTCTATCTCTCTTTTCTGCATGTGTTCTCTTAGAGGGTAATGCCTCCCATTTGTAAGTTTATTATACCCTCGGTGCTAGTCGCCAACCCGGGGCCTACTGGAGGCGGGACTCGGGGGGTCATTATCTCTCTTCTCACATTGCCGGCCCAGGAGGGGTACACTTTGTGGGGAGGGGGTCGTGACAGAGTGGTATCAGAGGTCTGGTTGAGGGATAGGATGGAGTTTGGAGTTAGGCACAGGTGAGGATGCATTGGGTGGTAGGGCAACGGTGTCATTCGTGTTTAGCAAGTAGGGTAAACACTGGAGACTGGCAGAGACATAGGCGTTCAGGGCCCCCTATGATCTGTTGCATGGACCTTTAAGTTTAGGATGGCTGCTAAACAAAGTGATACTGGTTGCAGGGTAGAGACCTAGGAAAGGATCATGCATCATTATTCTTTGCGCCTGTGTTTGAATGGGTAGACCTTGGGATAGGTAACCTGAAAATAATAAAACAAAACAATTAATTAATTAATGTTGACTCTTCCATATTCCAGGCTTAAGAGTTCTAACAGTTGTTATTTTACAAGTATGGCTCCAGGTCGACGTCCTCGTCAGGTTTGCGCAGAAGATGCCCAGCAGGCTGTTCCAGCAGATCACCGCCGAGTAGAGGTTGACGACGATGACACTTGGAGGAAGACACTTCGAGAGTTTCAGTGCCAGAGTCTACAGAAGTACGAGGGCTCCGTTTCAGATGCAGTCACAGAAGACTGGTTGGAGGAGATCGAGATAGGCTTCAGTTCGATTCGTTCTCGGAAGGAACACTGGGTGTCCTTGGTTGTGACGATGCTGCGTGGAGCAGCGAGGCAGTGGTGGTTCTTGTTCCTCAGTGATCGTGAGGAGTCAGCAATCTCATGGGAGGAGTTTCGAGACAGGTTTAGAGTCGAGTTTCTTTCATCGACTGTGAAGGTGTCCAGTCGCCAGGAGCTTCTCACCCTTCGACAGGGGAGCTCCAGTGTTCGAGAGTTTGGAATCCATTTCAGGAACCTTCTACGATATGCTTCAGACCTGTTACCAGATGATGAGGCTAGGGCGAGGCATTTCGAGGAGGCTTTGCGTCCGGAGATCCAGCGCCAGGTCACCCCATTTATGCTGAAGACATATCTTGAGGTGCTGGCGAGGGCAGAGGTTGTTGAGAGGACTTTGGCCAGGACTGGATCGTCACGAGAGGGGAATTGTCATGATTCCTCACGAAGCAAAGCTGTGGTCCGGGGTTCCCGGTTTTCAGGACAAAAGAGTTTTCGTTCACCTGGGGGTAGGTCCCATCCCTTCCCATCTCTTTTCTCTGGAGGCAGCAACTCTCAGGCCTATTCCAAGGGATCAGGCGCTTGTTTTTCTTGTGGTGGATGTGGTCATCAGTAGTGGGAGTGCCCGACTTTTCAGAGCAGTCATCGTGCACCGGGCGCTCCGCTCCTGGTTCCTCCGCTGAGGCAGTTCCAGCCGAGGCAACAGCAGTAGGTTGCACCAGCTTTAGATCACTAGAGGGTAGATGGAACAGGAAGAGGACATCCCCATGATGCTCCCCGTCCTCAGAGAGCAGAGCGCGGCCGTGGTGGTGGTCGTCATCAGGGTCAGAGAGGCCGTGGAGGAGGTCGTGGTCAGCTTCATGCTCTAGCGTTGCTAGCCCTAGGCGAGCCAGATGTCGTTCGAGGTACCCTTTGCTTTTTTTCTACCTTGGTGTATGCCTTGTTTGATTCAGGAGCAACACACTCCTTCATATCACCTACCCTTGTCCATGCTTTGGGACTTGAGGTAGAGAGGCTTCCAGTGCCCTTGGCATTGACTACGCCATTTGGAGGTCAAGCAGACTTGTTTGAAGTATGTAGAGACTGTGATCTAGTGTTGGGGCAACACCGCTCTTGGGGAGATTTCCTATGTTTACGAATACAACCATATGATGTCATACTCGGCATGGATTGGTTGTATTCGGTGCAGGCTATTGTGGATTGCTACAGGAAGAAGTTTGTTTTCTTTGATGAAGATAGAGAGGAAGTGGTGTTTGTTGGTGAGAGAGATCCTCGAATGAGTCATAGACAAGTTCCATCCTTATCATCCATGATGGCTGGGATGATGCTGAGTTCTTCAGAGGTTCAACAGTTGGCGTTTCCTAGGGTCATAGAAGAGTACCCTGACGTCTTTCCAGAAGAGGTCGTATCCTTACCCCCTCGACGAGAAATCAATTTTGGGATCGAGCTATAGCCAGGAGCGTCTCCTATCTCTATGTCTCTGTATAGGATGGCCCCTTCTGAGTTGCGAGAGCTACGTATACAGCTTGATGGTTTGTTGCAGTGCGGTTTTGTTCGGCCAAGTGTGTCACCTTGGGGTGCACCAGTTTTGTTTGTGAAAAAGGCTGATGGTAGTTTGCGGTTGTGCGTCGATTATCGTCGATTAAACAAAGTGACAATAAAGAACCGCTATCCTCTCCCGCAGATCGATGACCTATTCGATCAAATGAAGGGTGCAAGTTGGTTCTCAAAGATCGACTTGCGGTCAGGATATCATCAAATGCATGTAAAGGATGAGGATATCCCAAAGACTGCTTTCCGTTGTCATCATGGGCATTATGAGTTTGTTGTAATGCCATTCGGCGTGACGAATGCTCCATCTGTTTTCATGGGGTTGATAAATGTTGTGTTCCATGAATTCCTGGACAAGTTTGTTGTGGTTTTCATCGATGACATCCTTGTGTACTCCACATCTGAAGAAGAGCTTGCAGAGCATCTACGAGCCGTTTTGGGAGTTCTTTGCCAACATCAGTTGTTTGGGAAGTTGTCCAAGTGTGAGTTCTGGGCTCAAGAAGTTCGTTTCTTAGGGCATGTTGTGTCCCAATAGGGAGTAGCTGTGGATCCGTCGAAGATAGAAGCAGTGGTATCTTGGGCAGCCCCCAAGACCGTGTCAGAGGTGCGAAGTTTCCTTGGTCTCGCAGGCTATTATAGGAGGTTTGTAGCCAATTTCTTCCGAGTTGCGACTCCTCTGACAACTTTGACCAGGAAGGATCAAGCGTTCATATGGACCAATCAGTGTCAGACAGCTTTCGAGTATCTAAAGGAAAAGTTGGTAAGTGCTCTAGTCCTTTGTCTTCCAGCGGAGGGAGTCCAGTTTGATGTTTTCTATGATGCTTCACATCTGGGGCTAGGTTGTGTTCTCATGCAGCAGAGGTCAGTTTTTTTTTATGGGTCTCGGCAGTTGCGTCCCCATGAATGCAACTATGCCACCCATGATCTTGAGTTGGCAGCCGTGGTGTTTGCTCTAAAGTTGTGGAGACATTACCTCATTGGTGAGCACTTTGTGGTTTTCACCGATCATAAGAGTTTGAGGTATGTTTTCTCTCAACGTGACTTGAACTTGAGGCAGCGTCGGTGGATGGAGTTCTTGCAGGAATATGACTTTGAAATATCATATACACCTGGAAAAGGGAATGTTGTAGCTGACGCACTAAGCCGAAAGACACGTAATGATGTTGTGCGTGAATCTGGTGATTCCTGGAGAGTGATGGAAGAGCTATCAGCTTTGCATCTTGATATGGGAGAAGTTGGGGGTAGAGGTTGTCTTTTCCAGATGATGGTGCAGTCATCCCTGATGCAGAAGGTGGAAGAGTCTCAGTTGGGTGATCTAGAGGTGGAAGTTTGGAGAGACAGATTTGTTTGTGGTGAGGCCCCTGATGGTTGGTCAGAGGATGAACAACACCGAGTGTTGTATCATGGCAGGCTTTTTGTTCCCTTGGCGATGCGCGAGACGGTTCTCCGAGAGTTCCATAGTTTACCCTTGTCAGTACATCCTGGTGTGACGAAGATGTACCGATCCTTGAGGAGTCATTTTTGGTGGCCTGGGATGAAGCGTACGGTTTCAGAATGTGTGTCTCGATGTTTAGTCTGCCAGAAGGTGAAGGCCGAACACTGTGTTCCAGGTGGTCTTCTCCAGCAATTAGAGATTCCTCAGTGGAAGTGGGAGGACATCTCAATGGACTTTGTTACAGGTTTACCTCGAGCTCCGGTAGGACATGATGCTATATGGGTGGTAGTGGATCGTTTAACAAAGTTGGCCCATTTCATAGTGATCAAGGAGTCGAGCTCAGTGGAGGTTTTGTCGAGAAAGTATCTGGAGTAGGTGGTGAGGCTTCATGGAGTACCTAGGATGATCATTTCTGATTGAGATCCTCATTTTACCTCCAGAGTGTGGAGAGGTGTCCAGCATGATTTTGGCTCTCAACTTTGCCTTAGCACTGCTTTTCATCCTCAAACGGATGGTCAGACAGAGCGAACCATCCAGACTCTTGAAGACATGTTGCGCTCTTGTGTTCTTGATTTTGGAGGTTCATGGATGAAGCACTTACCCTTGGTAGAGTTCGCTTACAATAATAGTTTTCACTCTACCATCGGTATGGCGCCGTTTGAAGCCTTGTATGGTCGGCCATGCCATTCTCCGTTGTGCTGGACTGGGGTCGGAGAGTCAGCAATTCTCGGACCAGAACTAGTGCAGAATACAACAGAGATGGTTCAGGTGATTCGTGAGAGGATGAAGACAGCACAGGATCGTCAGAAATCATATGCTGATCAAAGAAGAAGACCCTTAGAGTTTAATGTTGGGGATCATGTGTTTCTAAAGGTGGCTCCCCGCCGTGGGCAGCGAAGGTTTGGTCGTGGAAGTAAGCTTTC
Organism: Viscum album; assembly: GCA_963277665.1. Classification (NCBI taxonomy): domain Eukaryota; kingdom Viridiplantae; phylum Streptophyta; class Magnoliopsida; order Santalales; family Viscaceae; genus Viscum; species Viscum album. The sequence continues at coordinate 1,533,865,518 of OY728123.1, read as the reverse complement.
TCCCCGGTTTGTTGGGCCTTTCGAGGTGTTAGCTCATGTTGGAGCTGTGGCGTATCGAGTAGCACTTCCCCCTCAGATGAGTCGGATACATGATGTTTTCCATGTATCACAGCTCCGTCGTTACCTTCATTATGAATCGCATGTTATAGATTGGGGAGAGATCAATATTGATGATGATGCAACCTTTGAGGAGCGACCTGTGGAGATCCAAGACCGCAAGGAGAAGGTGTTGCGTGGGCGTTCTATCCCCTTAGTTCGTGTCTTGTGGCGACACGGTGGGATGGAGGAGAGTACATGGGAGTGTGAGTCACAGATACGTGCTCAGTACCCAGAGTTGTTTAATGTTTAACTCTTTTCATGTAATGATGTTTCCTTTATGGTTAGACCTTTCATGTTTTATTTATGTACCTTTTTGTGTGATGTTATGATTGAATTGTTTGGATATGTATTGTTTGTTTCCATATTCTTGGATGTCGTAGTTTTGTTCCAGCTTTCGAACAACTCATGGTGGTTTTCCCCTGAGAGGTATCTTATGGGGTGGTTGTTCGGACCCCTCTTTTCCTCTAAGTTGGTTTTTAATTCTCGAGGACGAGAATATTTTGAGAGGTATCTAATGTAATGGCCCGGACCTCTCCAGTCCACTACTTTGTGAGAATGTGGTGTTGGAGGTGTTCCGGGAGGTCAATGTGACTTATCCCCCAGCCGCAGCCTACCGGTAGCTCAGTCTACCAGTAGCCATAGCCTACCGGTAGCTCGGTCTACCGGTAGCCGCTGCCTACCGGTAGCTCGGTCTACCGGTAGCCGCAGCCTACCGGTATCTCCATATACCGGTAGCCACAGCCTACCGGTAGCTCGGTCTACCGGTAGTCGCTGCCTACCGGTAGCTCGGTCTACCAGTAGCCGCCGCCTACCGGTACCTCGGTCTACCGGTAGCCGCAGTCTAGCAGTAGCTCGGCTAACACTTTTCCAAATTTCACGTTTGAACAGTTTTTCCAGAATCCTAAGAGCTACCGATTCCTTCCTTTGCCAAATTTCACGTTTGAACAGTGTTTCCAGAATCCTAAGAGCTACCGATTCCTTTTCCAAATTTCACGTTTGAACAGTGTTTCCAAAATCCTAAGAGCTACTGATTCCTTCCTTTTCCAAATTTCACGTTTGAACAGTGTTTCCAGAATCCTAAGAGCTACCGATTCCTTCCTTTGCCAAATTTCACGTTTGAACAGTGTTTCCAGAATTCTAAGAGCTGCCGATTCTTTCCTTTGCCAAATTTTGAGTATGTGAATAGTGTTTCCAGCTTCCAATAGTTTCGCCCCTTTGACGTTTTCTTTGACATAAAATACATTTTGAATCCTTATTTTAAGGACTTTAAGGCCGATTCAAAGGCCATAAATCCTATATTAATTATTCCTAAGGCCGGGATGTTTTTACTTGGTCAAACCGCGTGGGTTAATGAGATCTGTTTTTAATGGAGAATAAATCGGATCTTAAACCGTCGCCTCTCTAATTTTTTTTAAAAGGAACGAGATATCATTCTTCATTGTTCTTCCTCCTGGTTCTCATCTACGAGACTTTAGAACCTTGCAATCATTCCCGTAGGAGTTTCACAATCAAACGTTACTCGGATCCGTTCCGCTCTGTTTGATGCAACCAAGCTGTGTCGATCATTCTTCTATATAAGTTGACGCGAGAGAAGGATTGTGGCCCGTTGTGTGGATAAAGGACATCAAGAACTCTTCGAGGTAGGGGATTCATGGATTCTCTAATTGTGTATGTGAAATCGTAGAATTAGCATGATTTAGTCCTTTAGATCACAATGAAATTGACCTAATTAAATACTTGAACTGGATTAAAAGAATTGGTTGATCGTATGATGTTGCTTTATACCGTGATAACGGTTTGCCTCATGTTTTCTAGTTAGAGTGATATCTATGTTTTCTTTGATTTGTTGTTCGTTCATGATAGAAATTGATAATGAACGTAAAGCTGGAATTAATTGGCTAAAGATAAAGAGGCATGTAAATTAATCTGGTTATTGTTGTTGTTGTAGTTGTTCTAATTTGAGGATAATCAAATTAGGGAAGTAAGCGTGGTTATTTAAATTGTGATAGCTTACTGATTAGGTCTCCTGTAATTGGATCCTACGAATAACTAATCTTCTAGTTCAATATGGATTAATGAACAGATTGTGTGAGAATTTCTAAAAGGGTTCTGAGTTACCCTCTTGTTGTTAAAGGGTTAAGAGCCATGGTGGTGATTTTTGTTTTCCTACTTCTTGTGTTGTGATGTGAGCCTGGATGGGTGTTGTGATATGTGGAGGCCTGGAGGCCTTGTGGTTGTGGTAGCGGATGACGCCTAGAGTGGCGAGATGCATCAGTTTATGCATGTGGGTGTCGGGGAGGACACTGAGGGTGATGGAATGGGATGGATGTGGTTGTTGGATTCTTGTGGGTTCTTTGAATGTTTATCTGTTTTGTTTTCCCCACTGCTCAAGGCAGTTGGTCTTGCTTGCCCTTCTTCTGAAGGAGGCGAAGACGTGCGGGGTATGCCACGTGCTTTCTGTGTTTAGCCTCTCGAGGGAGAATGGGTCTGTGCTCTTTATATAGGCGGAAAAGACTCGACGGGTAGTACATCTACTCACTGTGTTGAGCCTCCTTTGTGTTTAGTAGCATAGGATGCTTTTCTAGAATGTCTGGGAATGTGGGAAAGTAACTCTATAATGAATGTTTGATTAAATGGTGATAATCCACGGGGATGGAGGTGCTGGAATTTAAAGGAGATGTGAATCTAAAACGGAGCAGTTGATTTTTTGAATGTGATGCCAATTCAGTTTAATGTGGAATTGTTCATTCTTAATTAATGTTTAAAGAATTAATTAACATACAGTGGAACTGATAAAATGAGAATGGAGTAATCTAATAAAGCTCTTCAAATGTTTGTGTGCTTTTAGGATACCTAGTCTTTGAAGTAGCAGCTTGGAGTCTGAGAGACGTTAGCTGCAGTTGTATCTAAGAATAGGTAATGTCCATAGTGTGGATGTGAGTTATATATATATTCTGTACTTTTTGTGTTTCTATATGCTACTCCACCCTTTCGGTAAGGGCAACTGACACCCCGGGGATTCTGAGCCCTGGGGGGGTGTTTTCCCCAACATTCTGATGGGAGGTTGAATGGCTGACTACCCCCTTTGACCCCGCTCTCTTCTCTTGGTAGATATTGGTGCTGTTAGGCACAGTGGTTAGTTTTACCCATATTTGTGTGTAGAGGGATGTAATGGATCGTGGTTATTTCACACACATATATTCTGGATATAGTATCCTATGGACTACTATAGGTGTAACGTGTATAGGCTGTGATGGCTTGAGGATCCCTACTCGGTGTATGGGCTATAATGGCTTAAGGTATAATACCTGATGTATGATACACGTTATGCGGGCTGTGGTGGCTTCCGGAACTTACCTGGTTACTTTTGGTTGTGGGGATGGTGTGGTGCTTCGCCCAGGTGTCTGCGGGAAAGCCTTTGGAGAGAGATGCACAGGACGTATGTCGTTGGGTCAAGGCGGCAAACCAGTGGGGAAGTAGTAGCGGGGTACCCTTGATATTCTTTATTATATTCTATATTCTTGTATTCGTTACTTGGTGAGAGTGGCCATGGTGAGGTTGGGAACTTAGTATACCTGTTTAGGTAACGAGTTAGTTTCACTTGTTGTTCACTGGACTTTAGCATGCTTTCTTTACTTTTGCACGAGAGGCTTGGGGAGGATCCTACTGAGTATAATGTTATACTCGCCCTATGTCTATATAAACTGTTTTTCAGGTCACCTGGAGCAGGTTGGAGATCAAGCTGGTTACTACTAGCTTGTGGTTGGAGGAGGAGCTATTCGGGCTTGTGGATGCTGTCGTTTCACCTTCTTTTGGGTACTTTTAGTTTCCCCTTTCAGTTGTAGTACTTTTGCATGACATTTCATATATGTACTTGGATTTCTTTTATATTTCAGTTATGAGATGGAGTTGGTTGGAGTCTATTCTATCTCTCTTTTCTGCATGTGTTCTCTTAGAGGGTAATGCCTCCCATTTATAAGTTTATTATACCCTCAGTGCTAGTCGTCAACCCAGGGCCTACTGGAGGCGGGACTCGTGGGTCATTATCTCTCTTCTCACATTGCCGGCCCAGGAGGGGTACACTTTTTGGGGAGGGGGTCGTGACATTATCCATTAATAACATGTCATTCATGACGCACCCAATATAGCCTACTTCCCGCCAACTGTCTACATGACAGTTTTCATTAGAAAATAAAATTGTGTGTGTCATGACACGTATTAATGATAATATTAATGTCTAAGGATCATTACACACGCTCGCAGATAGAAATATTTGATGACACCAAAACATGCAGAATTCCTACTAGCGGGTCTGTTCTCATAATCTCCTGTCTTGGAGATTACCAAGTGCAAACTTCATGAGAAGAAGTGTCATTTGCTTATGAGTAATCACAATTGACGGTCTGTATACTATTTTTCTCATTATAGTATGTCATCCAACCACAGAACTATATTTAAGAATATTTTCATAGCACTTCATGGTTCTCATCATAGTGGGGAACTGCTATGACCTTGTCAATGTGACAAATACTCCAAGACATTATTATACTATAGTCATGAAGAACAATGAACAATGTGTAATAAGATGTTTGATATTTAAATATATTAAATATTCATGTAATCAAAGTACAAACAGTTGGTTCTAGGACACCAACTCTTACACCAAGTACCTGTGGTATTTCATGTGGTTCTGGATGTCTGACATGACACTCCATATCCAAGGTTTAGATAGTTGGACATGACACTCCATAGGTATGGTTTCATATGCCTAACATGGAACTCCACATTCGAGGTTTAGAGAGTTGGACATGATGCTCCACATGTATGGTTCTGGATGTCAGACATGTCGCTCCATATCTAAGGTATAGAAATTGTGATTAATATTTTATGCTTTCAAGAGTTAGATGATATATGAAAATCCCCTTATTTATAAAAGTATGTTTCACCCTATTTTTTATGACTAAGATGACCAGCTTGAGTAGATGTGGGTTTGGTTGGACTGGATGTCATCCCAAAACCTGAGGGCCAATGGGTTTCTAGATAAATCACTGTTTTCTTTTAGAGTATCTTCATTTTTGTACTATTTATTTATCCCATTGTTTACCTGCATACATTTTTGCTCTGACTAGTATTTTCTTTCGACACCATTGTGTTTGGTTTTTTTTTTGAAATTTGAATGAAATAGAGAGAGAGAGAAGGGATAAAATGTTTTTCAAAAAGTGATACGTGGGATAGGGTTTGAAAAAAAAGAGGAGATATTTTTTTATTATATTTAAGAGGGGTGTATAAATCCTATAAAAAGGTTTCACTGGAGTTCTACCATAGAGGAATAGGGTAGGAAAAATGTATTTGCTTAGAGAAAACTGGTAAGGGGCTACTGTGTTTGTGGTAGCTTGTGTAAAGAGATGACGAAGATGATGACATGCAGTGATTGTGAGTGAATTCTCAATGACGGTGTGCGAAGAGATACCTAATGGAGATCCATGTATCGAAAGTATTCTTGGTTGCAGAGATCAAGCGGTGTATCCTGGTTGTGATGATTGATGATAAAATGAAATGTTATGTACATGGAGTTGTGAAAAATGCCTTTGGGTGAGAAAAAAATTCATCCAGACGATGAGAGAAAAATCTTTTGGGTATGTTATAAAAATATTTCGGGTGATGTGTAAAATTCATTTGGGTGGGAAAATCCTTTGGGTGAATTTTTTGTGTTTTATGACTTCTTATGATGCACTGTCGAGCTTTGCCCCAACAACTGGTATCAGAGGAGGTTCGTGGTTCTAACCTGAGAAAATCAAGATGTAGCGATGGAGTCACATCAAGGAGTTTGTCAGAGATCTGCAAAGATGGCACCTGTAATGGGTGTGACAAATCATGCCAGTGTCGACATGGATGATATGATGCAGATAGAGGTCCGATAAAGGTGGAGTTGATGTGACAGATCTAATCATGGAGGAGTTGATGGCAGTGGAGTCGAAAATCACAAAGATGATTGATGAATATTCAAATTTTAAATCAAGTTGGTGATTGTTAGGTTTTTTTATTTTGAAATTTGAATGTGAGAGAGAGAAAAGGGTGAGATATTTTTGAAAAAAGTGATAGGTGGAATAGGATTTGAAAAAAATGGAGATATTTTTTTCTTATCTTTGAGAGGGGTGTATAAATCCTATAAAAAGGTTTCACGGGACTGCTAACATGGAGGAGGAGGCCAAGCAAGATGTAGCTGCCTAGAGTTAACCAAGAAGGGGCGACCGCATTTTCAGTAGCTCGTGTGAAAAATGACAAAGACGATAGTGTGCAACGATGGTGAGAGAATTCTCGATGACGGCATGCAAAGAGATCCATGATGAAGAACCATATATCACAAGTCTTCTTGGTTGCGGAGATCAAGTGGTGTGTCTCAGTTTTAATAATCGACAGTACAACGAAATGGTATGTACGTGAAAAATGATTTCGGGTGAGTAAAGAATTCCTCTGGGTGTTGAGAGAAAAATCCTTTGGGTGTGCTGTGAAATTCCTTCGGGTGATTTGTAAAATTTCTTCGGGTGAAAAAATCCTTCAGTTGAATTTCCTATGATTTGTGATTGTTTCTACTACATTATCGGGCTTCGCCCCAACACATTGGTGGTGGCCTACTGAGCTGTACTCACACCTTGCTCGGGGCACCACTGTACTTTGGCACCCGAGCATCTCTCACATGTTATTGTAGGCATGGGTTTAGGATGAGGCCAAGGTTGAGTTTTGCATGATCGAGCATGATGGCTCGAATGGTATCAGGTGACTGGATGAGGTACGGGCCGAAGATGCAGTAAAGCCTCTTGTGACTGTTTTATTTCATTTTGGAATGTGTATGTAACCGGCCCAATGGGCGGTCAATTGTATATATGACATAGTTGTTCAAGCCTTACTGTATTTCATTAGTCGTTCGTTCATGTTTATGCTTATATGCTTCTATTTCCAGTTTATTTTGGGATGTTGATATTTATTTATTCATGCAAACTCTGATGTTTACCATTGGTATATGATACTTAGTCATTTGATTTGTTAGTGTGCACTCTGATCAGGGGGTATAGTCTCCCCACAATACTACCCTAGACCCCCGTTGCTAGTCGGTAGGCTCTAGCGTACGGGGAGGCATGTTTGAGGTCATGTGGCGAATCGGCTCAGGGCACCGATTGAGTGGCTTCCGTGCTGAGACGTTACACGATGTCCCCCCACCATTACAAGGTGAGGAATCCTCTATCTGTGAGGTTGTCATCCCCCCTATACAACGAGCTCAGACGAGGCGTGAGATCCTCCAACAGGGTCAACATCCCCACTAAACTATTAAGGGTTTGGAATCCTCCTGAGGGGCATCATCCCCCTCTACTGTATTAAGGGTGCGGGATCCTCCATTATAGGTACAAAGAAGTTACGTGGGTTGAAAGGTCATATTACTCAGAGAGCAAGGATGACATTTTGAATCCTTGGACTGGCTGTGGAGTTTGTGACCGTACTCTGGGACTTGAGTGCCTCATATGAGCATATCTGGGTTTTCCCAACTTAATTACTTTCTTTATGTGTTTCTGAGGTGGCTCTCTTTGATGTTTTATGCTTGGTGATTTCGGATCGTCCAACTGGATACATATCTACTCACATCTGCATAAGCTATTCTCGCGTGTGTCATGTCTTATGCAGACCACACATCATTTTGATGAAGTCCTTGGTGTACCAAGAGCGGGTGGAGCATAGTTGTGCTTGGTGGCGGAGCCAGCTGGTGAGTGGAGGTTGCATTTGGAGACACCTACCCTTTGTTAGCAGGTTGGGCGCCATTTCTGGTTGGTGGGTTTTTATTTTTCCCTTTTTATATTTTTGGTTATGTATAGTTACACTTTTGTGGTATTAGGAGATTGTGCGTACATTTATAGTTCCAAGTGTTTTATTTTTTGTGTTACTGTAGTGAATGGAGATGTGTGCATGTGTATTAGTGCATTAGCTTATGGTATCTCATATACGTGATATGTCAACTCGATACTCGTTGTCCGCCTCTGACCTATTGAAGACGGACTTGGGGTGGCACACTCGATTCACTGACGGTCAGGTGGATCGGGTGAAGTCAATTATTTACACTCACACTAACTTTTTTGTATGCACAATCTTTTTGTGCATTGTGTGGACTCAACTTTCACAATTCCTTCTGAAATCAACTCTTCCTTTATTTTAAGAACTTTTACTATTTTTTGGAATTGAACTTTGTAAGTTGAGTTTCCTCCCACCCGGTTCTCAAAAAATATATGCTTTCAAGAAACACACCAAATAGAGCCACAAACAATTTGTGTTATGAAGTGTTATTCAAATAATAACCCATTAACACTTAAATAATCATATTTGATTTTAAGGTCAAAACATACATGATATGCATGTCAATTATGTATTCAAAAAAAAATCAAACGAGTAATCATATTTCGTTATTCACTCATGATGGCCAATCATGAGTTATTCACATAGTAAATCGTGATAGTTATTCATGTCAATTACATATTTAAAAAATAAATATTCATATTAAAAAATGCTTTTACGGCGTTAACGTCGCTCCTTTATCGGCTGAGATTCTGGATCGGGCCACAAAACCCAACAGCCCACATCGCCGTTCACGTGAACACGGGCCCACAGGACGAGCCCAATCAGGGACCGCGGCGCATTATATTGATGGATGTGTGGCGTCTAATCTATTACCCAATGAAAGCGATGGGCGACGTGTTTTCCCCCGCACACTCTTTATAATTAATAAATGTTAGTTTAACTGGGAGTGTGATGTTTGATTTTTTTTTATAATCCTTTCACTATTTATTAGAGGTGGATAAATAGATTAATGGAAAACCAAATAAAAAACAACCGAACAGTTATACTAAATCATTTTTAGTTATTTAAAAATCTATTTGATTAATAATCAAAAAAATTGAACTGGTTGATAACTAAAAATTGAAAAAAAATAACCGATTTTTTTTTTAATTTTTACTAATTTATTATTTTAAATGACCCATGAGATTGATTATAATGATAAAAAATATATATATTTTTATTTACAAGTACATGTTTGTTATAAAATAATTTGTTTTTTTATAAAATTTAAAAATTCATTTATAATCTAAGGTTTTTGTTCAAAGTTGTTGAGGTGATAATTTTTTTTACATAATGATTAACCGAATAGTTAACCAAAAACCGAAAGCAAAATAACCAAATGGTTAGGGTAATTTGACCAAAACTGAAAAAATAAATACGATTATTGGATTTGGTTAATAAAATGATATTCGAAAAAACATATGGTTATCGAATATATGTTTTGGTTATAACTAAAACCGGTATTTGTCCATCCCTACTATTTACTATTAATTATAGAAAAATATTGTTTTTCTTAATGAGTGATTTATTTTTTAATTTTTAATATCAAAAAAATCAAACAAGCATAAATCTCATTCAATCATGTCAAACATTAAATCACCACTTTTGACATACAAGAAATATATTCTTAAATAATAAAATCAATTTATTATATTGTAATAGATCCTTACTCTTTCAACAATTACAAACTATGCAAAAATAATAACATATATTACAAGCTATATATCCGTTTGTAGCACCACTGTAGTAAGACACTGTAGCAGAACTTTACAACGGCAACTGTAGCGGCGGAGACACTGTAGCAGGGACTGTAACAGCTCGGGGGGTACTGTAGCAGTAATATTCACTGAAGGGTCCTTTGGGCCAAATAATGAGCTTTCAAGCATTTTATTCAGGTCACTTGGCCTTGGGCCTTCGGGCTATGTAATGGGTCTCCCTCTACCCAGATAAAAAGATGTTTTTGCTTTAATAATAAAATGTAGCTTTGACCCCAACCTTTTAAATAAGAGAACAAAGATTCCAACCCACATAAATATAATTGGCTAAACATTAACACACTAAATTTAAAATAGAGTTGCAATTCAATTTATCCCATCAACACAACTCTTGATCAACTAGAAAACGCCGACATGATATCTAAAAACGAAACTCTCATGTCCGAGACAAGCCCATCAATTAACATTTCAAGACCCTTTATCTTTATGAAATATAATATATACAATAGGTTCGAGAATTGGGTACAACTCAACGAAAATATGCGCACACATACATGTAGGAAGCTGATGAGACTCGAACTCGAGACCTCCCCGACACCTCCACATGGCGGCTCCTATTGAGTGCGCCCTGGTAGCAAACATAATATAAAGCATTAATAAATTAATTCTAATAATCACGCTATATTATCCACTCAATTTAATCTTTAAAATAATGCCCGACCCTTCACGTCAAAGTTCTTATTGATACACAATATCAATTACCTACCTTATCTTATACAAAAAAGGTTAGGATTCATTTGATATCACAAATAAGCTAATAATGCTATTAAATATATTAAGTAAATCATCAACAATGATCATGGAAAAAAGAATACACGTGAAGGACAATAAATGTACTATGATAATGTTTATCGCTTGCTTAAAGATCATTGTTGTAACATCCTGGTTCCGAGGCCACTTGACCGGTGCCCCAGCCCAGAGTGCCACAAGGTCTTAGGCATGCCACCTCATACATCAAAGGCCGCCAACTAGCGATAGAAATCTAGGGTGTGACCGTAAGGAGATTATACCCTCATATCAGTGTGCACAATAATGGATAAATAGTCAAATATCATCTACATCATCACATCAGAGTACACAAAAGCAATAATCAGATCCAATGACAATAAATAAATGCAGAAGTAATATAGACTCAGATGGTCATGCTAGCATACAAAACAAATCACCCACTGGGACGATCACATACACAAAGTAATTAAACAAAAGAAATATACGACTCGAAAATAGGTTATCCCCAACTTCAGCCTCACCTCCAACCTCCTAGTCCCAATCAAGCAATTCCAGTTCAATCGCATAATGCCAGGCCTCAACCCAACATGTACCTATGAACAAGTGAGAGGTGTGCTCGGGTACCAAATTATCATGGTCGTCTGAGCAAGGTGTGAGTACAACTCAGCAGAGCACCACCAACACAGTCTCATACACAACCAGTGCATCCAGTGATATGTGCATGTGGCATGCTCATAAAAAATAAAGAACTATTGAAATATAAATAAATTAACCAATGTCGATCCTTGGGTCCAACAACCCTAATCAACCATACCTGTTTCGACCAATGTCGGAATGTCTCTGAGCAAAATACATCACCTCAGGGGATATAGGTCTTACCCTGGGATCCCATGTACATGCCTCTGCTAAGGTGATAACACTGGATCCTAGGAAGCACTCTAGGCATCTACAGAAGATCAAGTTCAACGGTTAAGTATCACAACACTGAAGGCTCAACAACCAGATCCTAGACATTCCAGACATCTCTCCAAACTCCAAAAAAAAGGCTCAAAGCCAATTCTTGGGCATCTCGAGCAATCGCTGATCAGAATCATCCTCTATGTCACTATGGCAAGAGGCCAAATCCCAAGCATCCTGGGAAACCAGTCAAGAACATGTAATGTCATCGGGCTCAATTGGTTGGATCCTAGGGGTGACCTAAACATCCCATAATAATGATAATAATAATCCGCAAGCTGAATGGATGAATCCCAGATGTGTTAGGCATCATAGGGACCCTTGGCGTCCAAGGCGTCCCATATAGACCTGAGGGCGAATCCCGCCATCCTTGGAATTCCAGCACATGGCTCAATAACCAAATCATGGGAAGCACATCCAAACATCTGTTGAAGTTGGTTCCCTATAACCAACTACATTATACTTTAAATTACATGTATATTCAAAGAAGTGAATATTAATTCAAATACCTTATCAAATATTGATTATTCTTCTGTATTACATTAATGTGAAAATGAGTGCGTCACATTTAAAAGATCATAACAGTTCCTCACTATGATGAGAACCTCGAAATTCCATAATGATATTCTTAAACCTAGTTATATGGTTGGATAACACTATATGATTATTCTTATAGTATGTTGACCATGAGGTGCGAGTACTCATAAGAAGATATGACTTCATCTCACGAAGTTTACACTTGATAATCTCCAAGACGAGAGATTATGAGAACAAACCCAAATGTAAAAATTCTGCATGTTTACGTGTCATCAAATATTCCTATTTGTAAGTGTGTGTAATGGTCCTTAGACTTTATGATTATTACTAATGCATGTCATGACTCACTTACTTGGATTTACTGAACAAAACTATGATGTTATATGTTCACAGGAAGTAGGGTATGTTGGGTGTGTCACAAATGATATGTTATTAATGAATAAGTTGAGGAAGGATTTGTCCCTTCCATATTTATCGAAGTTGATATCTCGGCCCTTTGATTGAAATGAAATTGTCACATTAAATTAAATGATCATGGTGTAATGATGAGTTTATTTCAAATAGTCAAAGAAAGACGCATCAAGAATATAGGTTGATGATACTGGCGTGCAACCTACTTAATGAGATATTGTGGCAAAGAGATTATATTAGACAATGAGTGCTCATATGTGGCTGTCGACGTTGCGACATTAACTTCTTTCTCTTTAGTGTCTTGACCTATTGCTAAATAGTAATTTTGGACTTTAGGCAAGTCCGCCTAATACCAATGAGAAAAAAGACTAGATGGTCACACACTAAGTATTTCTGTTGATCTCAATTAAATTCCATTTGAATTTAATTATTGAAATAAATATTATTATCAAAATCAAGGAATGATTTTATTCAGGATTTATCAATTCCAAATATCACCCACATGGTAATAAATAATTATTCACTAATAAATAATTTATTCATCAAACTGTGGATATGATATTAATTTTATTTATTGAATATACAATAAATATTTATTTTTCATATTGTGGATAGAATATTTATTTTATGAATAAATATTTATTAGGGTATTTGATAAATGTCGAGGAGGACGATCAAACCAAGTTTGTGTCCAACGATAAATATTAATTTGCAAGCTGGTAAAAATAATATTTATCACTACGCCACTTAGCACACACCATGTAATAATAATAATAATAATAATAATAATAATAATAATAATAATAATAATAATAATAATAATAATAATAATAATAATAAAATTAGATTAATCATGAAATAATAAAACTAGTTTTAATTTAAAATCATTTTAAAATAAAATAAAACTTTGTAAATTCTTGAAATAAAAATACAGTTTTAAATAAAAATCAGTATTTTTCACTATTTATTGAAATTTTAATCTTTCGAGAAAATTCTAAAAAAATCACTCTAATAAAATAAAGTTTATTTTTTCAAATAAGTTTTCAAAAAGTTTAAAAACTTAAATATAATATTTTCTTTCAAAAAGAAATAAAAATCATTTTTTGAAGGAAACATGTTTTTGAAACATTATATGACTACTGAAAATTGAATGTTTATTTCCTAATAATTAATTAATACATTAGTATTGAGTAGGAACTTTATATATATATATATATATATATATATATATATATTTAATAATATGGTTAATCCTATTCATAACTTCCAATTCAACAATTAGGTTATAACAATCATACACTACTAGAAAATTAGGCTATAGCCACGGTTTGGAACCGTGGCTATAAGCCCACAAACCGTGGCTATAGGTTATATCCACGGTTCATTGAACCGTGGCTGGTATTGTCGTGGCTATAGGTCCAAACCTATAGCCACAGTTTCGAACCGTGGTTATAGCCTTATAGCCACGGTTTAAAACCGTGGCTATAGGTTTGGCCCTATATCCATGACATTACCAGTCACGGTTCAATGAACCGTGGCTAAAACCCTTCCCATTTCATAAAAAAACCACCCCCCTGGACAGCAGCCCCCCCACATCCCTTGCACCCCTTGAACCCCCTTGCACACCCCTTGCCCCCCCTTGCTGACCCCCTTGGACAATAGCCCCCCCTGCTGGACCCCCTTGGACAGCAGTCCCCCCACCCCCTGCTGGACCCCCCTGGATAGCAGCCCCACTACTGGACCCCCTGGACAGCAGCAGCCCCCTACTGGACCCCCCTGGACAGCAGCAGCCCCCTATTGGACCCCCCTGGACACCAGCCCCCCTTGCTGGACCCCCTGGACAGAAGCCCCCCCCACTGCTGGACCCCCTGGACAACAACCCCCCTGCTGGACCCCCCTGGACAACAACCCCCTCTACTGGACCCCCTTGCACCACCCCTGCTGGACCCCCCTAGCACCCTTGCTGGACACCCCCTTGCACCCCCTGGACAGCATCCACCCCCCACATCCCTTTCACCCCTTGCACACACCCCTTTGCACCCCCTTGCACACCCCTTTCCCCCTACTGGACCCCCTGGATAGCAGCCCCCCACCCCCTGCTGGACCCCCCCTGGACAACAGCCCCAACCCCCCTGGACAGTAGCCCCCCTCGCTGGACCCCCTGGATAGCCCCCCCTGCTAGACCCCCTTGGACAGAAGCCCCCCCTGCTGGACCCCCTGGATAGCCCCCCCTGCTGGACAACATCCCCCCTTACACATCCCTTGCACATATCCTAAGGGATCCTTTGTTAAGCAGATTGACCAAGCATGTGAGCTTCAAGCTTTTTCCTTAGATGTACCTACCAAATCATAACCTATAGAGGCTGCTTTACCTAGTGTTGAGAGAGTTGTTTCCCCAGTTCCTTCAGATTTTGTATCCATAGCATATTTATAATATTTCAGAGAAAAACTTCATTTAGATTTTAGTGGAATTTTGAGTTATCAGGAACCTCCTATTGTTGCATCTACATCTAGTGCTCCACCTGCCTCGACTTTAGTTGATGCTAATTCGATCTAGTCTATAATCAAATAGTATCTCCATGTTGTTATAGGTGATGTCCATTCATCTCTTCAGGATTAATTGAGGTAGATTCTGTAGAATGGGTTTTCAAGGAATAGGTTGACCAGTTGAAAGTGATGACAACTCTACTCAAGCTATTCATGGAGGAGGAGATTTATTTAGTAGTATGGAGAGATGAGGAAATATTATTATAGACTTTTTCAATCTTATGAAGCCTTTCCTATATGTATCCAATACTCTAGTGGCTTCCAGCTGGAAGTCAAAAGTGCAACAGTAAAGTAGAGTCCAAAGTCCGCACTGCTACAGTGGTCAAAGTTGCTACAGTCTGAAAATTTGGACCAGGGGCCTTCGACCCTCGGACCCCCGGAGTAGGGGCACGTTGCCCCCTGCCACCCCCAATGAGCTCATCGCAGAGATCGACCCGCGACAGTTGCGAGCCACAAGCATTCAACCCAACCAAATCGGGCTACACCAATCCAACAATCTCCCTTGTTGCATCCCTTGATGAGAAGGAGGTTAAGGGTGCCTTTTTTCTCTAAATCTTTAGAGTGTGGATGGTCCTGATGGGTTCAAAAATTAATTATTTATGTTCTATTGGGACATAGTTCGTGATGATCTCCTTAACGCTATAAGGGAGTTCTTTAACCATACCTCAATGCCATATGGAATCAACTCCAATTTTATTTCCCTAATCCCGAAGAAGGAAAATGTTGTGGATATAAAGAATTTCAGACCTATTGCTATTGGGAATACCCTTCCAAAAATCATTACCAAAATTATTTCTATGAGGTTAGGTCCCATTTCTCGTGGGTTTATCTCTTCAAATCAGCTCCCCGGACAACCCTTGGACACCCCCCCTGGACAGCCCCCCTAGACACCCCACCTGCACCCTGCCCCTACCCTACAGACCCCCAACCCCCCCCAGATAGCCCTTGGACACCCCCTATGGACAGCCCCTCCTAGACACACCCACCTGCACCCTCCCCCCCGCCCTGTAGACCCCCAGCACCCCCTGGACATCCCTTGGACACCCCACCTGCACCCTCCCCCTACCCTGCAAACCCCCCCGACACCCCCCCAGACAACCCCTCCTAGAAAATTCTATAGCCATCAGTATATTCACTTCATTATGAAAGAATTCTAAATGAACAATGCCTTGAAACTTTTCCAAGAATAGTCTTTATCTGGATTAGTCTGAATAATAGACTTCCACCACTTATAACTCGGACCCTCTAGTAGGATGGTTACAAAAATAACCTTAAGAGACTCATAAATCTAAAGCTGGATAAAAATATCCTCAACCTTCAGTACCAAAACCAATTCATCCTAAGAATCTTGTTACCCAAGAATTATTGTGGGGCTACCATCTTGATTCTGGGGTTCCTAGGTGTGCCTTCAAGATCGATTTATTCAAGGCTTTTGATTCGGTCAGGTAGTACTTCTTATGGGATGCTTTGGATCTGCTCGGCTTTCCGGGTAGGTTCTCGTCTTGGGTTAAAAGATGCTTCTCTACCCCAATGTTCTCAGTGAACATTAATGGCAGTTTACATGGATACTTTTCAAGGAAAAGAGGGCTCAGGCAAGGGGATTCTCTTTCGCCTTTCCTTTTTGTGATTTGCATGGATTTTTTCTCGTGCATCCTAGAATGCAGGAGGCTGGGGGCTGGTGCGGTGGCTGGTGCGGGCTGGAGTGGCTGGTGCGGGCGGGAAGGCAGACGACAGGGGGATGGCAAGGGGCTGGTGTGAGCTGGAATAGGTGGCAGGGGGTTGGTGTGGGTTGTATTGGAGGTGGATGGGGGCTGTTGGGCATGTGGCAGGGGCTGGTGCGGGCTGGGATGTAGGGGGTCGGGGGTTGGTGAGGGCTGGAACTGGTGGCTGGGGCTGTTTTGCAGGTTCCAGAGAGCTGACATGAGTGTTTTGCAGGAGGCTGGGGGGTGGTGGCTAGTGTGGTGGCTGGTGCGGGCTGGATTGCAGGTGGCTAGGGGCTAGTGTGGGCTTGAATACAAGTGGAAAGGGGCTGGTTATAGGTGTTGGGGGGATGGTGTAGACTGATTCGAAGGTGGAAAGGGGGGCTGTTGCGGGATGGAATGCTAGTGGCAGCAGGCTGAAATGAAGGTGGAAGGGGGCTGGTGTGGGCTGGATGTGGCTGGAGCAGGGCCAAATCACAGCATTACCGCGGCGTGACCGCGGCGTGACTACGATGTGACCGCGGCGTGACCGCAGCGTGACCGCGGTGTGTTGGCCCGGTCCAGCGACATCCGCGGGGCAACATCTTTCGTCCAGGAGCGAAGGGAGCGGGAGGAGGCGGGGCAACATTTTGGTCGTCGCCCTGCTGGCAGAAATTGTGATTAGTCAGTCTCAACATTGATCACAAGACTCATGGAATACTATCACTGCGAACCGTCGTGGGGTGTCATCCTGGAGCAGGGCCAAATCACGACATTACCGTGGCGTGACCGCGGCGTGACCGCGACGTGTTGGCCCGGTCCAGCGACATCCGCGGGGCAGCATCTTTCGGCCAGGAACGAAGGGAGCGGGAGGAGGTAGGGCAACATTTCGGCCGTCACCCCACCGACAGAAATTGTGATTAGTTAGTCTCAACATTGATCATAAGACTCATGGAATACTATCATTGTGAACTGCCGTAGGGTGTCGTCCTAGAGTAGGGCCAAATCACGGTGTGATTGCAGCGTGACCGCGGCGTGTTGGCCCGGTCCAGCGACATCCGCGGGGCAGCATCTTCTGACCAAGAGCGAAGGGAGTGGGAGGAGGCGAGGCAACATTCCGTTCGTCGCCTCGTCGGTAGAAATTGCAATTAGTTAGTCTCAACATTGATCACAAGACTCATGAAATACTATCACTGCGAACCGCCACAGGGTGTCGTCCTGGAGTAGGGCCAAATCAAGACATTATCGCGGCGTGATCGCGGCGTGATCGCGGCGTGACCGCGGCATGTTGGACCGGTCCAGCAACATCTGCGGGGCAGCATCTTCCAGCCATGAGTGAAGGGAGAGGGAGGAGGTGGGGCAACATTCCGACCATCACCCTGCCGACAGATGATATAACATATCAACTATTTAATATACTATAACAAGGGATCTCCAGAGAAGGTTGTAGCGAGCGTCACTATGACGCAACGTCTAAAGGGAAACAAAATGACGGAAAAGAATCATACACCCTACACAAACCATTTACAAATTCATTCACTTTGCCTAAACATGGAAATTTTATTTATAATATTCAAAGCGTGAAAAGGAAAGTGTCATGGTCAAGGAATATGCCTACTCGGACAATGTCATTTGAGTTAAACGAGTATGATAATCCAATTTATATTATTCAAAGAAAACAAAAACTAACTAGCCACAAAACAAACACCAACAAGAGGCATATAAAAGACTCAAACCAAATCTAAACACGATACAAATAACTATCACTACTCTTTGGTTTAGAAGACATCGCACCTCCGTTGGAGGGGTTTTATTATAAAATTATGACATTGTTTTATCACACAATTCATTTAATTATATTTAACATTTATTATAAAACTCATTCAACACAAATCAAATGCAATAATTTAAGCAACTAGATCAACATAACTATCACTGTGAGTTTTCAAAGACAGCGCACCTCCATTGGAGGGGTTTTATTATAAAAACATGACTTTATTTATCAAATAAAACAATTATATTAAAGAAAACTTATTCAAGATATGCAATTCAATATAATTAAGCAGAATTAAGAAAGAAGATAAATTCAATTTAAATCATTATTGAATTAAAGAGGCTAGAAGAGGGATCCTACCTCAAGGTGGAACCAAACCGTCCACTTCGGCTCTTGGAGCTTTCTAACTAAAAGTTGCTGCTCCCCCACTGGGTATACGCACCTTCACACACATACAAGGACACCTAGCCCCTATGCACACACCTTCATGGCCATGAGCACGTGCAAGGGGATCATTGCGCATATGCTTATATGCATATACCAGTCTCCACTCACCTGCGTATGCATTTATATATATATATACATGGGAACACATAGCCCCATACGTGCATAATCACTGCCATGGTTGACTATACATGTAATAGGGGAACCCACATACATATACTTTCTTACCTATGCACATGCAGGCAAGTCACCCTTAACTCGGATACTCAAAACCAACGAGCAGGGATCAATGCACTACAAAAAGGATATTAGGAACATTAAAACACATAAAGGATGCTACATAACCAGTGAGAAACCAACCAACGACATTAAATCCTTACCTCTATTGGGAGAACCAAATCCACCCAAACCAACACAAAATGATCCAACACCCTACTGAAAACATAATATGGAGTAAAAAACACTGAAATCCCCAAATACATGAGGTGCGAGACAAGTAGTAACCATATAATCTTACCTCGGATCAAAGCCGACGTACTGAATCAATATGAACCCCATTTTCCCCCCTTCGCAGAATATAATTACCCTTTGTCCACAGAAAGAAGTAAAAGACCTAAGTGGCCAATGCGATAAAGAAAATAAAATAAAAACTAAACTAAAACATACCTGTCTCCTGTGACTATACACATCACCGCCCAACATATAAGAACCACAATGCCCCATGGGTCAAATCATGTTCCTGCAAGCAAGGAGGAAATAGATCCATGTTTCAAAATGATACTACCAAATACTACATTCATATTAATTAACAATTATTCTTCCTATTAATGGTATATAATTAGTTTGGCTCGAGTTTCAGCTTAATTTGGTTTTGTTCGATAAATTTTTTTATCCCACCCAATAATAAAAGTTTACTAGAGGACACAATTTCTAATCAAATATAATATATCATAACAAAAAATGGATCCTCACCTATGAAGAAGGTTGAACATGATAAGAAAGAATGTTCGATCATATAGTCTGATGGGTTATAAAAGGATAAACCAAAAAAACTAAAAACATTGAGAGTTCTCTAATTGCTCAAGTGAATATGAAATTTTCAAACAATAATAAACATGTGAAAGAAGATAAAACCATGTTTCCTCAACATAAATGTTTAGAATGTGAGAAATAAGAAAGCGCAAATAAAATCAAACACTTTTGAGCTACAAAGAAAAGTGCTCTAGTGTTGAGAAAAAAGCCTAATAACTTAGAAGTTGATAAACCCACATTATTACCATACTTGTTGATATAAAACAACACTCGAATGGAAATGTCACATAACACAAACTTCACATATATATATTTTATTGACGGAAAATAATTTTTCAAAATGAATCCTTCATATAGTGTTGTTATTCCATTGAAAAAATCAACATGGAGAAAATACAAAAATACATTCTTGTTAATCACATCTCTAAAAAAGTTTCAACACCTTTCCCATGAGTTAATTCCATATTTATAGGGATCTTTTCATCTAGATAACACTTTATAATTTAATAAAACATGGTTACCCATTCAACTGTATGTGAATCCAAAAAGAACAACACATTTATCCATAAACCAAATTCCCTTCACATGCATCATGAACATATTAAAACAGTATGCATTAGATAACATTTTCATTTGCAAATTATAACACTCCACTCACATGACAACTGCATCCACAAAGGATCAATGGTATGAATAATTCTACACATACAATATTCTTAACATTTTTATGAGCTCCAAATGATTTCACATAGAATATGATATTCTTTATGAAACTAGAAACACATCATATATTGTTCACCTAAATCGAAAAGAAATAATGTTCTCGTGGTATCTTATATGTGAACTTCCAATGATTTATATCTACAAACACTACAATGATAACTATTTTTATGTTTTGAGAAAACCAAAATCAATAATATATCACAGTATGATATTGATTTTCATGAATTCATTAATTTAATGTTGAACGTCAAATTATCCTGCCAACACTCGAGCTCTAGGTTGACACTCAGGGTATGCCAAACTTGATTCAATAGAGTTCCATATATGTCTGTCCATGCCTACCATTATCCAGGATGATTTCCTTGACAAGGAACCATGACAATGTAAATTACCCATTCCATGGACCACTGACCTAACACAAATTACCAATTCTAGGGATATCTCTCATCTTCCATGGGTTAATGGACTTTCTATGAATTCTCATTATAGAAAAGATTACATTCCCAAGGAGAATAAATAATGCTAAGTGTGGAATAACCATTCCAGGTATTATATAATCATGCGTCAAGAACAACCAAGAGAAAAACCCCTAACAAAACACCAAAACATGACAAATATTTTGACATATGACACATTTTTTAATTCATTAAAATTACCAATTCTCATTCCTCATATTTCATTATGTAAAATATTAGTTCTTTTCAATATAACATTGTGTATTTTATAATTTCATACCAATTATACAGTTACATACTACATTATCAATTCACATTTCAATTGTGTCAATTCCAATTCACATACTGATAATTACAAATTCTAATTCACATGTCATGAGAAGAACAAATTTAATTCACAATTCTATTCATTCCTTAATCAATTTCTCATTCTTGGTATAAGGCACTAGGCTCATACCATCCATGCTCTAACCCAAGGTTATAGATAAGAACACCTCTTTGGTGGCAAAAGGATCATGGTATTCATCACCAATGGACCCAACATGATATGTGGAAGGTCTAACAGTGAGGATTTGAGAAATTTCCATGGATTATAAATAGAATAGGTCACACACACGACACGATGACACTACCATACATGATGCAGATACTATAAAACCAATGAAGACATTAGGGAGATTTTTCAAATCACCCACCTCAATAAAAATAATATTAATATGAAAACATAAAATTTTGATGAATGTAATCCACCATAATCCCATATGAAAACTGATAAATACACCACATCAAGTCCATTAGAAGAATATCAAAGTGGAAAATAAAAGAAATTCACCAATTTCAAGAAGAAAACAATGAATCTAGATGTTTGAATCGAAGAATGGATTGAGAGATCTATGATTCAAGGTATCTTACAAATGAGGTAGACATGAATTAGGGTTAAAATCCTAGAGAGATCCATTCCGGAGAAAGTGAGATTGCGATGGAGGAAGTGAGATCACCAAGTAGGGTTCATGCTTAGGAGGTAGGGTTGGAGGAGAGATCTTATTAGAGGAGGAGATATCATTTAGTGGGGAGATCTGTTCTAGGAGAGATTCTGTTCGACGGAGGAAGTGAGCTCGCGGGTTTGTGCTCAGGAAGTAGGGTTCGACGAAGGAGAGATCTGTTCAACGATGTGCGGAGAGATCTGTTCGTGGGTTAGCTAAGATTATTTGGGGTTTTTTCCCAACGGTTTATAAAACCATAGATAAATATTATTTGGGGGGGGGGGTTCCCTAAGGTTTCTAAAAACCATAGGAAAATATTGTTTAATGTAATCTATTCCCATCGGTTTAATGAAACCATTGGGAAAACACATCAAATTATTACTTAAACCAATGTTTTTTTCAAACTGTTGGTATGCAAGTGTTGGTATACGTGGTATTTCCACTAGTGAATATAATTTAAAATATCATATTGAATCTAGATATGTACAGGTAAATTCATGCAATGTGGTAGTGGAATCAACCCACCAAAATGAGGACAGATTGTAGGATCCAAATCTATCTTTATAAGCTATAATTAAAAAAATGGACATAATGGCCTGGATTTTTAAAAGAAAAGGTGTTAAAGCCATACCAATAACAACTAGTGGTATCATAAAAAATTTGATTTGTTGCAAATAATATCAATCCATGATTTAGTGAAAGCAATCTGTTGTAAATAGAGGGCATATTTGGAGAAACCTAATCATGAAGAAATGGGGGAGTTAGAGATGGATTGTAATGGTTATTAAACCTTATCTAAGATTAAAGAAACCTATAGAGACTAACTACACCCCTTCCCCACCCACTTGCCCCACTGCCCCACTGCCCCACTGACCCATTGCCCCACCCCTCCCCCCCTGCCCTGAAGACCCCCCTGCAGACCACCCCCCTGCCCCCTACCCCATGACCTAAAGACCTCCCCACTCTACCCTGCCCCTCCACCCACCCCTACCCCTCCCCCTGGCCTGAAGACCTCCCCCTATCCTGCAGACCTACCCCTCCCCTCCCCCTACCCTGCAGACATCCCCCCTGCCCCATGCCCCCCTCCCCCTGCCCCCTTCCCCCTACCCCTGCTCTGCAAACCTCCCCCTGCCCCCTGCCCCCTCCACCCTACCCCTTTCCCCTACCCCCTGCCCCCTCCACCCTCCCCCTACCACCTGCCCCCTGCCCCCTGCCCCCTGCCCCCCTCCACCCTACCCCCTGCCCCCTGCCCCCCTCCACCCTGCCCCTTGCCCCTGCCCCCTACCCCCTGCCCCTGCCCCCTTCCCCCCTCCACCCAGCCCCTAGCCTGCACAACCCCCCTGCACCCCCTACACCCCCATCCCCCTAGCCTGCACCATCCCCCCTATCCTGTACCACCCCCTAGCCTACACCAGCCCCTAGCCTGCACACCCCCTTGCGAGTCAAAAAAATCATTGGAGATGCCCATGGTGTCTAAAATGAGAGGAGTAAGGATTAAAATGGAAAACATAAATGAAATAATGTAAAACAAGCTATATAATCATAAAATACCACAAGAGGATACTTATATATATGATCACATGCATAATAATGAGCTATGTTTTGTTGCTGGTTCTCTGCATAACATGCATCCCTATCCACAGAAACAACCTATCATGTGAAAGCATACACACAAGAAATCCAGTTCTTGTGAAGAAATTGAGACAAATAAAACCTCATAAAGATATATTCTGAATGAGTTATACTAATAAAGTGGATGAGAAGAATGCCTAGGGAGAGATCCATTTCAAAAGGACCATCAGCATTTGAGAAATAATATTGGAAAAACGAGGTCCAATGGAAATATACTCTAAAATCCTGTACTAAAAAGAATAGCACAGTGGTTATCGAAAAAAAGGACCAAAAGTATTATTGTGCTTAAATTGATTGTAATTACCTCTCAATGTCATCAAGGATTATGATGCTTAATTGCGACTTATAGGAATCCTCAAATACCTGAAAAGAACAGGTGAAAAAATGACTAAAAGTATTTAGTATACAAGTTGAAAATTCAATAATCATAAAAAATGGATGGATGGGTGTACCATAGGTGAATCTATTAATTCATTAGGCATGTTGTTGTCAAGGGGAGAGAAGGTTTGGCACCAGTAGGGGACTCTGATATCCCTTATATAGTGAACACCCATTTTTCTGAGGCTAGGGAGGCTGTGGAATTGATTTGTAGGAAGAAGATGAAGGAGGCTCAATAACCACATGAGGTTTTATCCTACTCAGACCCCCTTCCCCTCCCCCCTTCACAAACCCCCCTACAGACCCCCTTTCCCTCCCTGCAGACCCTCCTGGACACCCCCTCCCCCTGCCAGTCCCCCCATGTAGGGTCTTTTATATTGGTTGTTTTAATCTGGAACCATGGATTCTAGATCATCCTTGGCCATTTTCCTGGTGGGTATGATTTATTTATAATCATAGTGGTTGACCAGTGTATTGATAACCCTCCACTGCATGATCTCCATAAGGGAAAGCAGGTGAGGGAGATAACAGTTATTTCATTAGAATAGAGGTATGAAATTTCTATGTTTGGGTGATCATGGGTTTTAGTAGAATCATGGGAACTTATTATACCCCTACACCTATTAGCAATGGTTGGGGAACCTCACCTATCAAATCTATTGCTTGGAATTTCATAAGATAATTTGAATCAAAATTTGAGTATTTTTTTTATGATTATGATGACTAATATTCCCTATGTTACTCATTATATCATTTTTAAGGATACAAAATTCTTAACGGGTTCACCAATCCCTGAAGTTGATGCCCAATGATACCCATCCTCTATAGGCTAGTCACCTGAGGTATTTTAGGCTCATCACCTAATGAACTCGAGGCTCATCATCCAAGTAATTCCATGCTCATCACACGAGGAAGGATGGGATTATGATGCATTAGGAAAGGTGAATCA
Source organism: Viscum album (assembly GCA_963277665.1). Lineage (NCBI taxonomy): Eukaryota > Viridiplantae > Streptophyta > Magnoliopsida > Santalales > Viscaceae > Viscum > Viscum album. Next base: position 1,533,840,533 of record OY728123.1, on the reverse strand, counting down.
TCCTATTATTATCACATAATAAATCTTATACTTTTCAATAATTCATGTGACAAAATCTCTATAAGTATAAGATCACATCACCAATAAAATGGATACCCATGACTTCAAGAGAATTATCTCCCATGTTTTAACCAAAGATTCAGATTCCTAAAACATGGGTACTCACACTTCATTGATCCATATTCATACTCAAACAATATTCTATTCAAAATTAAAATCTTTTCATCTTGAAGGGATCTAATTATGAGGGGGATTGCTCCTTTGTTATCAAATATTTATCAGTATAATCCCATGAATCATTAATATAAGTATAATAAATTTATTAATAATTATTTTTAGGTTCCCTACAGCATATATGTGCGCATGATCAATGGCTATATTCATATTATTCCTTGAAAAAGCTAGTGGTTATTATAAAACCATTTTTTAAAACAATAAAGCAATTATGGAAACAAGTTTTTAAAACAATCAGGAAATTATAGAATTCAAATTAAAGGTTTAGGCAGAGGGAACCTACCTCAACCTCAAGACGCGTTGCTTTTGACGACGAAAACTCGAATCTTCCTTTTTTCCGCTTGCACGCATATGAAACTTCACATATATATAAGGAAACCTAGCCCCTATGTACATATTTTCATGTCCAAATATGTACAAGGGGGTCCTTAGATATATGTTTATACTTGCATATACCCCTTTTCACTTACACATGTATGCATTTTTCATATAAGTTTGATTGATATAGAATTTTCTAAAACATGTTCCTCTATTTTTGGAGACATTCTAAGAATATAGAAAAAGAAAATTTCTTTCTCCCTACACATGAGTCATATCTATGTAGGGAATCTCATATTCATGGAATAAAAAACCTTGTATGGTGTAATTACCCTAATAACTATCAGTAAAATCCATTCAGCCTAAAACATTAGTGTAATTTGGTCTTATAAGGCCATAAACTTCCAAATTTTAGAGTCTTTTTCATGTTACCATTATTATAATCTTAACATGATAATATTTAGACATTATAACAAGAAAATATGTCTAATCCATTATTCCTATTAAAATTTCAATGGAAAGTTGTAATAAAGGGACAAATGATTGAGAGCATAAAATATTCCATTCATTGAAAAAACTATGGAGGAGTATCCACATCCTATAGTCTCTCTTGACCTTATTAGGAAATGAAATGGAAATGATGTGACTATAGTGAAATTTAACCTACCTGATTCAATAGATCTGCTAATTCCTAATAAAAGGTGTTAAGGGCCTACTCGAGATTGGTTCCATGACTAGCTCTATCTTTTGATAGAGTATGCATTTGTGTAAAAAATGTGTTTAGCTCTTGTATTTTCTATTTTATGGATTCTATCCCTATGTTTTAATGATAGTTGTGCCTTTATTCTGTCCATGTGAGCCACATTTTCATGCATCTCTACAGTCTGTATAGAAATAAAATCATGAAGTTTCACTTCCTCTATAGTTAAGAGATTTAAATTAGTAGTTTTATCCTTTAAATATATTGTATTGTGGTTGGAAAAATAAACTTTATGAGATCATATTCATGGGTGGATAAATCCTCTCAATAAATGAGAACATTATGAACAAGGATGTTCTGGTGTCGATAATAAAACACACCTACGCCTAGGCCAAGGAATGTTGTTGAAGGTTTTAATCTTTATCAGAAATTTTATCTAAAGAATTATATATGATAATAGTTTAAACCTTGCACCAAGACCACTTTCATTCAACCTGATGCTAGATGAAAATATTGGGACCTAGACTCTTTTCACCTTCCACTATAGGTATATAATCCAGAATTTTATTTTTCATGGACATATCTTCTTTAAATTGTGTCATAGTTGTAAGAAAGTCCTCCATCATTGCCTCTTGTTTAACTTTAGGGATTGAACTTGATAGTTTAGCATTGATCAGATGAATACCTAACACTGTTCCACTGGGACAAATGTAATTAGGTCTTCCAACACTAGTAGTCAAACATGTGGAGTCTTCACCAATCTTAAAAAAATATCATGAGGATGAAACTCCCTCAAAATTATTAGAAGGTTGGGACATAATTATTTCCCCCTAATAAATTATAAGGATAGTATGACATGAAAGGATCTTTGAGAATCCAATTTTTTATACACCCATTAGACTGGTTTCCCCAATACCCCATCGGTATAGTATTCAAACCACAACATGGAATAACCACATGAAAATTTATTTAGACCATTTTCAAGATGTAATGAAATTTCTATGTCAGAATCCTCATGCATCATCATCAGCCACATTTCATAAAGGAAAAATGGGTTATATTGTCTCTAAATATTGATTAGAGGGAAATATGTAACCTGTTTTAAATGACCAAATTATCATGAGAACCTATAAGGATCAAAAAGATCTAAAATGGTTACTCCATATATAAAATCATCCAAAATACCATCTCACAATAAGATAATGTATGAAATTTATTCTGAATTCCCTCTATCATTATCTACCACTGCACCAAAATGTGTTGAATAAGGAATAAACCCAAAATGGGAAACATCCTTCAATAAATAAATAGGACCATCGAGTCATTAATTGAAAAAGAACAAGACCATCTACCATAGCTTCGTAGTTCACTCCACATCCAGTATTAGTTTCAGATTCAAGACAGAACAGAAGAAATCAAATAAATTTTCAAATACCTTGATGATAGGGCATGGGGGGTGTCGACCTTGGCATTCGGGGTGTTGAGGGTTGTGGGGGAGAGCCGTCAGGAAGGAAGGGAGGAGGTGGGTAGGCCACTCGGAGCAGCTTTGCTGGAGGAGGAGGATCGTGGGGAGGAGGGTCGCGGTGAGGAGGCGTCGTGGGTATTGAGGGATTTTGGCAAGGAGGCGTCGGGGAGGAGGTCTTGGGGAGGTGTCAGGAAGGAATAGAGGAGGTGGGGAGGCTACTCGGATAAACTTATCTGGATGAGGATGGTTATAGAGAGGAGGTGTTGGGGAGGGTGTCGGGCTGTTGAGGGGTTTCGTGGAGGATGGATCGAGTAGAAGGAAGAAGAAATGAACGGGTCGGGGTATTCAGCCACAGAGCCGTGGCTAATTGTGGGGGTGTAGCCACAAATTTTTTAATCCATGGATTTATAGGCGTGGCTATATCTCAATTTCCTAGTAGGGATATTTAAATAATAATATTTCATGGTCTGTTTAAGCTCGGTGTTGCATGTTTTATATGCTGTTGAACATATTGTTCTTTTAAAATATAAAGGTGTTACATTTCTAGTTAGAACTAACCAATAGTATTTCAAAAAGTCGAATTGTATGAGTTCTTGGTGTCTAGATAATTGAGAATACTATTGATCAAGGGAATTGAACACTTGTATTTACTTGGTTCAATTTTATCTAGTATCGTATATAGGGATAAGTTGATATATAAGAAAAACTTATTTCATCCAATGGTTTCCATATCTATAGTATCTAAGTTTGTTGCATCTTCTAATGCATCTTAAGAAGCAGTTTATCAATTTCCTGATCCTATTTTTCATTATACCAAAAGAAGTAATTTTATCATTATTATGATAAGATTGGCCTATGGACTTAATCAAGTTGTCAGGAATTGAGATATAGGGACAAGAGGTGGATACTCTCTTATATCACTACTTGAGGGATTTTCTCAAGGTAGAAAAGTTTCAATAAGAATATTCACCACTAATACATATGGAAATACCAACCCTATTTGCATAAATTTGGTAGGACCATCAATTTTATCCATACTCAGAAAAATCATGTTTTACATGTGAAAAAAAATTAGTCATTAGCAGTTGACTCTAGTGAAAGTGGGAGTCTATTGGAGTTGGTGCCCTATAACTAACTACTTTTTTTACTTTAGATTACATATACATTCAAATAAGTGAATATTAATTTAAATACCTTATCATATATTGATTATTCTTATTCATAACATTAATGTGATAATGTCCTAGAGTATTTTTCAGGTTTAAAAGGTTATAATAGTTCCCTACTTTGATGAGAACCTTAAAATGACATGATGATATTTTTAAACCTAGTTTTATGGCTGGATAAAATTATATTATGATGAATATAGTATGTTTACTATCAGGTTTGATTAATCATAATAAAATGATACTTCATCTCATGAAGTCCTCACTTGGTAATCTCCAAGACGGAAGATTATGAGAACAGACCCACCGGTAGGAATTTCACATATTCATGTGTCATATGATATTCCTATCAATGAGTATTTATAATGGTTTTTAGAATTTAAGATTATTATTAATTCATGTCATGACTCATGCACTTATATTTATCGACCAAAACCATGATTCCATATGTACATGGGAAGTAGGGTGCATTGGGTGCATCACGAATGACATGTTATTAATGAATAAGTCAAGGAAGGATTTATCCCTTCTATATTTATAGAAGTTAATATCTCAACCATTTGATTGAAATAGAAATATCATATTAAATTTTATGGTCATGGTGTAAGGATTAGTTTATTTCATATAGTCAAAGAAATATGTATCAAGAACATATGTTGATAACACGGATGTGCAACCTACTTGATAAGATATTATGACAAAGGGATTATATTACACAATGAGCACTCATATGTGGTTGAAGATGTTGTGAAGTTAACTTATTTCTCTTAGTTTCTTTGACCCATTTATAGATAGTAATTTTGGACTTTAGGTAAATCCTCCTAATTCCAATGAGAAAGAATCCTAGAGGGTCACACATTGGGTGTTTCTGTTGATCTCTATTAAATTCTTTTTTAATTTAATTATTATAATATATATTATTCTCAAGATTGAGGAATAATTTTATTCAATATGTATTAACCAAAAATATTATTAAAAAGGTAGTAAATAATTATTTATTTATTAATAAATAATTTATTTAATTACATGAATATTTAATAAATGTTTATTCATCATACTGTGAATATAATATTAATTTTATTTATTGTATATTTATTAAAAAAATTGTCAGATTGTGAATATAATATTTATTTTATGAATAAATATTTAATTAAATATTTATTCATGAATTCAATAAATGTCTTGGAGGATGAGTAGACCAAGTTTGTGTTTAGCAATAAATATTAATTTTCAAGCTGGTAAAAATAATATTTATCATTTTTCCAGTTAGCGTACACCATGTGAAAATAATATTATTTTTATTATTACATGGAATGGGGTTACATATGGTTTAATATATTATTTATGGTTTTTTGTGAAATTAAATAACATTTTAACACTAACCCTACCTTTATAAATAGTTGATTATGTCTATTGTGTATAGATTGATCAAATTTGAGAATCATTGTGTACAATGTAATCTATAGATCTCTCTCAAGACCGAATAATTCTATAGAGATTATCCTCCCTCCACCATCTTATTAAGAACTAGAGTGAAAGGAATATTATTCAAGCCTTAAGGAATTGTCGTAGCAGTCCATAAGAACACTGCAAGACAATTAATTCACCACGCTAGTACCCAAAAATCCATTGATGTTGTTCATATATCAAAGTTGCAAGTGTGGATCACTGCTAGGGGTATTATACACTTAGATCCTATAAGTGCAATGATGGTAATCCGAAAAAAGGGTTTTGGGTGATCAATAACATCATCAAAGAAAGACCCCAAGATTAGGGTATTCTTTTTTCTGATCTATTTAAATTAATTATATATTTAATGTAAAAAATATCTTCTCTTGGTTCTAGAATATTTCATTGTCAATATTATTTGGAAAAAAATTGTTAGTCATGATGTTTACGCCTTGTATAGTATGAAAATGATCTATCAAATATGAAATTTGCTAAGTCGAGATCACTCCCGATAAGTTCTTTTTCTATAATCAGAGCCATCAACATCCACATAAATATCTTCGTTATATCATATAATTCTCAAAAGTTAGGTCTTAAGAAGTACATTTGGGTATACACAACTTCACCACCATCACATCGTATTAGGATCATAAGTCAGATCCCAAGAAGCACATTTGGGAATCCATAAATGCATCCACATATCATATAAGGATTAAAAGCAGGATCCTAGGAAGCACATTCAGGCATCCAAAAATTCCCCCAAAATAAATAAATTAAATCATAAATAAATGACAATGGTTGGCTGAAAAACTAAACTCCATCACCCCTATCCACAACCCCTCATGATGACATGTAAGGTATGGGTTCTAAGGTGACACTCATAACTATCTCTACCCATCCCCATACGCATTCACTAGGGTTATTCCATCATTAGGGAACCTAATAGCCCCCCTAGGTCACTACATAGGAAATGTACCCTTTTGAGGGTCCTTTAGGTTAACACATAAGAAAGTAACCCTACCCAGCATCCCTTAAGTCATTACATGGTAGGGGAACCCTACTTAGGGTTCCCTTTAAATCAAACTCACACTAGGGTCAAAACCCATCACTCAAGGGTAGCATATATATTAACCAAGTCTATAAGACATCACAAACTCTCCAGCTAAATAGGTTAAACACTATAGGAAACCCACTAGATGTTGTACTTATCTATCTTTATCATGGTGTTATCATAATAAAAAATTCTCTTTTTTGTTTCTAGAAATTTCATTTAAGTGAGTTTCAGTATTTATATTATATATAAAATGATGGAATTTTTATGATATTGGATATCTATTTCAAAGTATTTCAATACATATTTAATATATATGAATAATATTAATGGACTTTTGAAGTCTTGGTTTGGGGATATAATATCCTTATAAGGCCTTTAAAGGAAGTGGTAGAGCCACATGTTGAAGGTGAAGATATGTAGGATGCACTATCTGGTCGGTTCCATGATGGAAGTCCTGTAGTTGTGGTAGTATCCCACCAGGTACCCAGTGAAGTTCCATTGACTAACTAGTGGTGAAGGCACAAGTCTCCCTATATCCATGAGTTCCACCAGCTACTTGGTGGAGGATCACCTGCCAGGAATTCTAGAAGCATCGACCTTCAAGTGGGTTACTAGCTACCCAGTGGAGGCTACCAAGTAAATAATTTCATCTGGAAAGTAGGACTAATCCTATATTTAATGATGGTCAAAATAATTAATTTAGGTATTTAATGAATTTATTATGCCTAAAAAAATCTAGAATATTTCTAAAGTATTTTTAGGCTATAAAAAAACCTCTTGGTGGTTTTAGAAATATACATTCTCATATATTCTCCAATGCCAATGTGCTATGATCACCAATTTTCTGTCAAGTTTTATTATTTTATAAATCATCCCTTATCTAATCTAGACCGTGTGATTATTATGATATTTTATCACTCTCATCCTTTTCTCATTCTCTCCCAGTTTTTCTTCATATTATTTTAAGATAATTGATAATATACTAAAACATGATTTCTCCTTATAATCCTCACTTATTCCTATTTTTTTATTATCAATTCTCACTACCTTTAAAGTGAGGGATTCAAATTTTCTTTCCATAATCATTAAAAGTAAAGGGACTATTCACTTTGAGGTTTCTAGGTATACTCGTTAAAAATATAATGTTGATTGTAATTCTAGTTTCTTACTACAACCTAAAAAGCAATGAAGTTTTGGTATCTCGAATACCATTAAATCTAAGAGACTAATACATTAAATTATCAAGAAATTGAGGTGGTAAACATAGGGTATCATATTGAGATACTTCTAAACTTCCTTACCAAACTGTGTGCATTATTTACTTTCTATTTTTTATTTATTAATTGCTTTTGTTCATTAAATTAATCAATTGTGTTTTCTCTTTCTTTATATTTCCATTTTGCTTAATCTAAATCTAGATACACATAAAGTAAATAAATCCAATTTTTCTTATTTACACTATGCTTAAACTCTTAATTAACTTTGATATTATATTAAATATGGATTGGATTTATTACTTTATTATTTCTTCATATCGAAATTGTTTTATTGTAAAATTTTCATTTTCTTTTATCATTTTAATTTTTAAAAGGAAATTCACCCCCCTATTTAGATTTCCAATATATGTTATCATATTAATAATTTTGGAAAGAAATTAGTGAAATTTTGAAATTTTTTAAGTTTTTGGATGTTTCCTAGTTTGGAAGGTCATTGTGCATTTATGTATATTAACTCGAAAATTTATTTTTCATGTCCCAACTTACGAGAGTTTTCATAATTGATTTATGGAGTGTTATAATGATATTATTTACTATTTATTATGGTTATAAAATTTATGAATTTTATTTCACTATTATTATTTTGTATTTATAAAATATATGTGAAAATGATGTATCATGTGTAATTGGTGTTATTATTGTTTTTATTTTTTTATTATTGTTGTTGTTGTTATTATTATTATTATATGTATATGATTTTATGAGTTTGGTAAATGATATGTAAATGAGGTATTATTATAATTATTGGATGGAATTATATGGGTGTTTAGATATTTTTAGTAGTGGGTTGGTTAATATTACATTATTATACCATTATATTATTATATTATTATTATTTATCATTAGAAGAATATAACATAAAGTGAGAATATCCACCCCATTTGGTCGAATATGTGAGCCATGGGGGAGGTAGGTCTTCTTCATTTTTCTACTCATGACTTCTTTCCACTATCATCTACAGGGATTCAAGGTATAATTTCTCTATTCATCTTTGTTCTCTTCCTATTCTCCTCCTCCTATTTATTTATTATAGACTTATCATATCTAGGGTTTTTTCATTTCGAGGTAAAGAATTCAAAAATTCATGGAGATTTTGATGTTTTGAGGATGAAAACTCCTTTTCTATGGCTAATCTATGTTTTTTTGGTGAAGGTGTAGTAATTGAATTACTTCCAGGTAGGCGGTTTTATCTCTTTTCATTTTTTTATGAAATCATGGATCCATAATATTTTCAAATGATGTTTTATTTGATATAAAATATATATTGGATAACTATAATTGTTTTATGTTGAGTTTTCATTGTTTCCTTATCGAATTCATTGGCATAAAGTTTTTTTTCTATTTTAAAAGTGTATATTTATTATATTATAATATGTATTTATTATAAGCCGCATACCCCTGATAGCCTATATTTTCTGTGTCCCATCAAACAATATCATCTAAATATGTAATATTTATTCAAGAATTTTATTGTATCATATAATGCATCTCATCGTAGTAGGGAACTAATATGTAATTTAAACAAGGTATGTATCCTTAGGAAATTATCACATATTATGGAATGTAAAGAAACAATCATGATGTGATAAGAAACTTCATCAATATTCAAGACAATGAATACATATAATCATCAATTACTCAAAAGTTGTTTCTAGGGCACTAACTCTAATATCAAGATCCCCCGTTATAGGTATAGAGAGGTTATGTGAATCTTTGGGTTGGTTGTGGAGTTTTATATTGTACTTTATGACTTGAGTACCTCATATGAGCATACCTAGGTTTTTCCTCCTTAATTACTTTCTTCCTGTGTATCTGAGCTGACTCTCTTCGGTGCTTTATATTTGTTTATTTTGGGGTGTCCTATTGGGTATGTATATACTCACCCCTACATGGGATCTTCCCATATGTGTCGTGTCTTATGCAGAATATATGCTTTTTGACAAAGTCTTAGATGGACCAGGAGTGAGCGGTTTGTTGTTGTACTTGGTGGTGGAGATGGATATTGTACGGAGGTTTCATTTGAAGATAGTTATGCCTTTTTAGTATTTTGGACACCATTTCTGGTTGTTGGGATTATGTTTTTCCCTTTATACACTTATGGTTATGTTTCATAACACTCTGTTGTGGGATTAGAGGTTGTGAATTAATTTATAGTTATGAATGTTTTCTTTTTTATGTTACTTTGTTGTATGGAGATGTGTGAATGCGTATAGGTGAATTAGGATAAGAACTTCCATGAATGTGATATGCCTAATTAGTGTTAATCACCAACCCCTAACTTATTGAAGGTAGGATCAATGTAGCACACTCGGTTCACTGTTAGCCAAGTGGGACCCAATGGTCTGGGTTGTGTTAATTAATTACACTCCCACAATTTTTTGTGTATACACAATTTTTTTTGTGCATTATGAGTCAACTCAACTTTCACAATTCATTATGAAATCCACTCTTCCTTTATCTTAAAAACTTTTCATATTTGTTAGAATTGAAATTTGTAAGTTCATATTCCTCCCATTGACTTCTAAAAAATATATTATTTCAAGTAACATACCAAATATATCCACAAAAAATTTGTGTTATGAAGTGTTATTCAAATAATAACCCACTAACACTTCATAATATCAAAAAATAATCAAATTTTATTTTAAGGTAAAAAAATACTTTAAATGTATGTCTCACAACCCTACATTATTATAAAATATAAATGAGGATATTATTAATACATAACTCATATAATACTTTTTATATTGATTTATGTAGAATTTAATTTAGTATTAATTAATATGTAGGTCTCATTGTTCAATGTATGAAACCTTTTCACACTTTTAAAAAATATATAAACTATCAGATCAAGTATTCCCTACCATGATCTAATCAAAGTTATGTAATACTCTTACCAAGATGATTATATATCTTATTTTGAACACCTTTAATGTTTCAAAGATTTAAAAATATAACCACCATTTTCTTATGTGCTCAGTATGACACATATATCAATATATATTAGGTCTTATAGATCACAGAACACTTGTCATTTTCACCAAAATGAACTTTAATATGTGATTTTAGAATCAACAATCCTGGAATCTTTATTATGTATGTTATATAATGAATTATCCCATTCTAAAATGAATAAAATATTATTCATATACCAAAAAATATAATATTTAATTTATGCATGCATAACAACTCTTTTTATGAAACATGAAAGAAAATATGTTTTTGTTGAATAAGAATCATAAATAAAATTTTTATTTATGACAGACACATGGTAACATATTTTATGTTCTAAAACCAATTCAATAAATAGATGTGGATCTTATTTCCCTAACTCAATGTAGTGGCCCCCTACTTCATTGCAAACCTGGAGATTTACATATAACTTAATTAACTATTTTATTTTTGGATCCATTTACACACACACACACACATATATGTGATGCGTCATCGATATCCCTTAAACATGATTTGAATCTAATGAAATTAATTTATATAATGCACAACTCTTTTTTCTTAGGATTTTTATCCTTATAACATAAAATAATTCTCAAGTTACCATGAAAATTTAAAATGTTATTTTCAATAAAATTTTCATTCTAAAGGATAATCCTTAATATCAAATGAAGTTTGTGTTTAATATTACAAAACATAAAAACAGGTTAGGTGAGTATCATGTTTTACAAGTCTTTGATAGAATTTTATTAAATATACTCCAAATAAAATGATGACTCATTGTTTTATATCTTTTAATAGGAAAAGTTCCATATTTCAAAAAACATTGAGTTATTTCTCATTATTCACTCATGATAGTCAGTCATGATTTATTCACTCATGTGATAACTACTTATACAGTCAATCATGGTAGTTAGTCATGTCAATTATACATTCAAAAAATAAATGTTCATATTAAAAACACATACATATTTTAATAATAAATGGACTATAATTATTCGGTGCATATTTAAAAATATAAATAATATATGAAAATTCAGAAAAAACAATTAGGGGGTAAGACGAGTGGGTTGATAGACTTTGTTGATATGATTGTGTCATTATATATGGATTTAATAAAAAAAATCATACATAATACTTTTTATTTAATAAATTATGTAGCAGTGTTTGAATTGAAATTGTTGCACTCTAATTATGTCAAAAAAATATTTAAAAATATAATATTTTTCATATTTATCCCATGGGTCATCAGAATAACTGACATCATAATTGGTTTTCAACATCGATTGTTCTAAGAGTTTTTAATGGGTTTTTTGTAATTAACAAAATAAAAAAAGGGATGGGGTTAGGTATATTTTTAAAATTGGGTTGAGGGAGGAATGAAACTCATTCACACTTCATTATTTGGCAAAGAAGTGTGAATGTGGTTCATACCTCTTTATCTTACATCAAGGAAGCATGAAACTCATTCATGCTTCCTTTGAAATATTTACAAAGAAAGCGTGAACAAGGTTCAAACCTCCCCTTGAAAAAATTTATAAATAGAGCCCCACCTTCATTTAATTTGTTCCTACCAATATTTTGATGTGAAGCTCTGATAGATTTCTTTCTCAACATATATTTCTAACTTCTTAGAAGGTAGAATTTATATTTAAAATTTTTAATTGTCTAGTTGTTTTATTTATTTTGTTTTTATGATTTATTTATTTATTATGTATGGTTGTATGAATGTATAAATTATTGTTCTTTGTATGATTTAATTTTTGTATGAATTATTGTTCTTTATATGATTTAATTTACATTGTATGATTTTTCAAATTTTAATATGGTGTTTGCATGATTTAAATTTTATGTTTAAAATATAATCTATATCTAGGGAAATATTATTGTTTAAAAATTGTATATATTTGTTATATAAATTATGAATATTTATATTTGAATATATTTATATGTATATATTACATTATATAGTATATCTAAATAAAAATAAAAATAAAATATAGTATTTGATTCACATATGTAAATAAATTGAATCTAACTAAATATTTTTTAAAATTATACTATGAATAATTATTTATAAAAAATACTGGTTATATTATGTATCATATTTAAATATACAATATGTTATTCGATATATATTATTATTATTATTTTTAACAAAACTAAAATAATTACTATTAATAATAATGTTTATATTATATTAATTATAAATAATTATTATTCCAAGTTATTTATAAAATATAATTATTTAAAATTCAGAAAGTTTAATTAATTTAAATGTATATATAATTACCTAATTTTTTATATTGAAATTAACATAAGTTTACAATATGAAAATGGCTATTTAAGTGTAAATTGTATTAATTTTGTTAATTAAATTTAACAAAATTTACTATTAATAATATTTTGAGTAGTTATGTATAAGTTAATAATATTTTATTTATAAAACTATAGTTGTTTACAAAAATATATATAATTATATTTTAGAATATTAATAAATATAATTGAATATATTTAAATGTGTTTGTATATATATAGTATATTTAAAATTAAATAAATGTATAATATATTATTGGATGTATAGATAAATAAAAGTATTATAGTTAGTTAATTTTAAAAAATATATTAGTAATAATCATTACATACAAACATGTATATCATAAATTAATTGTAAAAATGAATATCATTACTGAGATAATATATGTTATATTATTTAAATATAATATTTGAAAAATAATTTTAGGCATTTTTAAAAGACATCATTAAATAAAAAAATGCATATAAATATATATTGATATTTTAAAATAGGTAATATAAATATATGTATATATATATAGATATTTATTATTTGTAGATATAATTATAGGTAAATTTATAATATATGGAACATAATAAGTGTCCTAAAAAACATGTTACGAGTATTGTGTGATTATTGATCTTGAGATGAACAACCAATGTATGATTGAAATTGCATGTTGTGTTATTCTATATGAAATTATATAACTTGTACTAATTACATTTATTTTCCCCATTGATGACATGTGTTTCATCCCTTTCTCTAAGAATGTAAGGATCTGTGTGTCTGTGTAAAAATATTATGCATCGCAAACCCCTAGACCATCTTACTTGCATGTGAGTAATATTGCAATAAAAGGGAAATTGACAAGAGGCATTGTTGTTTGAAGATGTATTTTTACACCACAACTAAAATGATACTGATGGTTGCTGAAATCTACGATAATAGAGGCTCCATGAGTTCCCACCTAGGTTTTGATTGGTTTATCAAATAATGATAAACCAATACATTGAAAGTATCAAGATCAAGTCATAGTTATTTAATCATAACCATAAACATCAATGTACTTCAATGGTGAGGTTATTTATATCGATCAGGGTTTTAACTATAGTTGGCCACCTTCCAGAGTGACAAATCTTTATGAAAGTATGAATACAGATAGATGTATATGTTGTAATAGTGGGTTCCCTAGACCCAATTAAACGGTACTTTTCAATTACCATATCATGTATACAATGAGATATGCGCGATTTAATCTTCCCATTATAGTGTAGACATTTTTCCATCCACTATTTAATGGAAATTTCCATAGATTATTTGTCATATCAAAAGGTTATAGCAGATCCCAAGCTATAATGAGATCCTCAAGATACTATAACATTAATCATAAATATATGTACTATGGTCAAGATATATTATACTAATTGGAAACAGTATATGTCTGACTATTAGGTGTTAGGGTCTCATAATCATTGAGAGTTCTTCTCATGAAGTTCTCACTTAGTGATCTCTAGTAGTTGGGATCATGAGGAAAGACCCACCAACAGGAACACTATATGTTTCAGGTGTCATTGGCTGTTCCCATATATGAAAATTTTTATTGGTCTCTTGACGTGAGATCATTATCAATGTTTTCCATTTGATTGCGTACTTTTATACAAGGAAAAAACCATGATAATGAAATCGCAACAAGGTAGCTTGTGTTGGGTGCGTCATTGGTGGTATGAAGTTAGTTGAATGATCAAGATAAGATTTTTCACTTCCGAGTTGAGGAAGTAATATCTCAGGCTTGGTTGATTAGGATGGTAGTACCTTCATAAATCCATGTCCATGGTAGTCGAGGGTAAATCCTTCCAAGTATATCAACAAATAATAATGCAAGAAAGGATGATGTCACAAGTTTTATGAGATATCTAGAGACAAAGAGATCATATTACACAGTGCGTGTTCTTAGGTTGGTTGTCATTTCTATGACTATTATTTATCTCTTTAGGGGTCTTGATGGGTTTCTAGACTCCAGTATTGGTCTATTAATATTATTCACTACTATTTAGATAAGGGTATAAAGGGTCACATATAATATCACATTTGAGAATCTGCCTTATTCTGATGAATAGGAACATAGGACATGGTGGGACTCACCATGGGCTCTGAGTGTTGTCCAAGTTTTATCAATCACCGATAAATAAATAAATTCATTATTATTCAAGTAAATAATAATTGGGTTGAATTTATTTATTAAAATTATTTACAAGTGTTTAAGTAAATACAAGGATTAATATTATACAAATGAATATTATTATTATAGGTTCATTTAATATTATTAGGAGTTTTGAATCGAGTTAATGACTCAGGTTTATCACATAATATATTTAATATATATTACAAGTATGAAATAAAATATAAATAATATTTATGATACAGTTTAGTTTGTCATAATTATTATTTATTACTAATTTAGTGGACATTAAATATACGGGGGTTGGGAATCCTATCTAGGTATTTTGAGAAATCCACTATATAAGTGGGAGAGGAGCTTTATTCCAATAATTATTCATGCATTCAAGATTGAGAAATTCTACCACCTCTTGATTTCAAGAGATAGAAATGCTCTAATCGAGTGTTCGATCTAAGATTCCTTCAATGGATCGAAGGCAACAAATCGTGGTGATCGTCATGACATCGAGGAGATCATCGGAGCTCCATGCTATCACCTAGAATTCAATGAATGACATGTTCATGGGTTCTTGGATCGTGTATGGAAAATCTAGAGGGTTTCAGATTTGGATTATTCAAGCAATGGTCATAGATGATGAGTTGCAGTCGAGCGCACTCCGATTCGGAATGAGGTACTCATTTGATTTTATTTTTCATGTTCTCTATTTAATCCATGTGAGATCCTCAGGCTGTACCTGGGCTCAGATCACTGGAGACAATAGGTTCTATCTCTTTGATGATAAAATTTTAAAATTCTCATCCCAACAGCTTCCATTGTGCGCCCTTGTACCAAAAATTGGTATGAAAGGGATTGTTTGGATTTTCTAAACAAAGGAAAATTATTTAAATTTAAATTTAAGTAGATGGTTGTAAATTGGTCCCAACGAATCTAAGCCCACGTTGATCTAATCAAAGATGAACAAGTTACATTCGTATGAAGAAAAAAAATATAGATCGAAAGTGGTGGAATTTTGAAATTTTAGATATTAAAATTTCAAGAAAAATATATGTGAATATATATTTGTTTGGTTTAATTATTAGGAAGTTGACCGATAGAATTCCAGTCATCAGATTATGGTCATTGGATTCAATTTGGTCGGTGAATTTAGTTTCCACCGATGTGGATTGTTTAAAAAAACATGGTTTGTCAAAAGCCTAATAATAGCCTTTTGTTTTTTTGTACTCCATAATTAAACAAGAACTAATAAAGGAGAAGCCTGATTTTTAATAAAATGTTTGATTTATAATAAATAAAACCCTTCGGCTGATAAAAAAAAGGAGGTGGGGATTTGTTTAGCCTATTTCAAGGCTTTAATAAAAAAGGGAGACTGATTGGACTTCTTCTTTAAGGGGACCACACTTCGCAGGTCCATCCCCTCTCTCCCCTAGCTGCCCGCTGTGCGCAAGCTACAACGCCTCCTGTCGAGCCTAGTCGTACCTACCAGCGTTGCCCACACCAGTCGCAGCGGCTCCTGTCCGACCTCCTTTGGCCAGTTTTGTCGGTGTCAGAACCCCTATCGCGTGAGAAACCCCTGGTGAGGTAACCCCCACCCATGATTGGCCAAGCAACAAATTCCCTCGAGTCTAGTTTGAATTGACCCATCCTAAAATGGGCTTAGGTGGATCTTCCCGACCCGGAATAGGTTAGGGCGGGTCTTCCTACCCCTGAACACCCCTACATGGGGTTTACACAGCTTGGTATAGGCCTGTGAGGGTTCAGCCTGACCCACACAAGCCTTGTGTGGGGTTTCAGGACCCGAGTATTTATTATATAACCAAAAATTATTTTAATTTATGAATTTAAATTTAGCTTTAAATTAATTAAAAGTTAATTTTTGGTTTTAAAAAATACATTTTAATATTCTAAAAAGAAGTTAATTTTATTTTAGGTTTTGATGAAACAAATTTTTATATAATATTTTATTGATATTAAATGATAAAATTTCCTCACATTGTGTTAAATATGTTTATTTATAAAATATTTGGGATTAGATCATTCATTTGAAAATTTGATGGAAATTCCAGTTTTACCCTTTATTGTGCACTGTAGTATTTCGAACATAAATAATTTTATTTAAATTATTTTATGTTAATATTTTGTAAATGTGTTTCTGAATTAATTTTCTACAACTTTAATTTAGTACATTGGAGCTAAATCATGCATTTTTTTGGTGAAAATGGGCCATGAAGTCAAAGTTGGGCTGGACTCACCAGATTGGACACGAGTTCTGTATTTGAGCCATAACTTCTACATAAGCACATGGATTGAGCCCAAATTTTGAGAGAAGATTTAGAACCCAATTTCTCAAATATTATCCTTCTGGAATAATAGATGGTTCACGTTTTTTGAAGGTCAAATGGGCGGTGAAAGTTGGTTTAAAATATTTGGCCAAGATTCCCCATTCACATATGAAACCACTTTGAACCTAGCCTCCCCACCACTCTATAAATTGGAATTTTCACTATTTTGGATGGTTGTTAGAGGAATTGGGAAGGGTTTTCTGAAAGGTTGTATCTTGGGAGCCCCTAACAACTCTTGGAAGAATTAAGGCTTTGTGAAAACATCTCTTCCAAAAAGGCTCTCCTCTCCCACCCCCTCTTTGTATTTCTTTGCTTTCATGATTGTATCTTGAATTTTTCTTCAATTAATCTTATATTTTTTTCAATTTTAATTTTCTTATATTACTCTTTGGGTTGTAATTTAAGAGTGGAGATGATATTGGGTTCTACCCTTTCAATCCTTTTCTCATGAAAAATGTCTCCACGATGACCACACCGCCCATAGAAGAGTAGTTCTCTTAGTGATCGATCTATCTTCTACCCTCTTCATTTAATTATTTTGAATAATTGAGATACTTTAATTCACTTAATATGATCCATTAATTGAGTTTTTAAATTATAAGAAACTATGAAATCAATTTAACAATTAACACAAAATCCCGCGAGGTCGAGTATTGTGTGAATTGTGAGAGCGCGATCTTAATCGGTAATACAAGACCACATGAGATAAGTTTGTAGAGTTCAAATATAATACCTAAATTCAATTAATCTACATCTAAAGAATGGATATGTTCTCTAATTAACTAATGACCATAATACAACCTTATAACATCAATGAAAGCAGGGTGCTGCGATTATGTGTTCTGAAGCTAACCTAGGGTTTAATTCTCTTCATATTTGTGGTAAGGTTAATTATCGTAGGGTTTTAGGGTTAACAAATTAGGGGATTATAATTAATTGGATATTAATTTAAATTATAATTATTAATAAGTAAATGAAGAGGTAGAGTTAGATCTATTACACCTTTTGAAATATTTTCTAAAAAAACATCTTCTTGTTGTGTCTTTTTAATTGAATTTCATTTCAAAATTAAAAACAAAAAAAATGCAATCTTCTTCCACCAAACTTATTCTAATTTTATAAATGATAAAAAACCCCCCATCCTTTCAAGTAGTATTTTTATTCTCTTTTATTTTATTTTTATAACACCTTTAAGAAGTTTTTTTTAATTTACTTCATCCTTTGAGAGACGACCTTGGTCAGCCACTCTGCAACACCCAAGTACCCCAAAAAACCATTAATCATTTGAGGGTTCCCACAACAACGACTTTAAAATTGGAAACATTTCCAGGGAGGAAATTAATTATTTCAACCAATTAGAGCTATTTATTTTATTTTACATTTTCTTCACTTCTTTTCATCTTTCTTCCTTCTTTACCCAATATGAATTTTTTATTCTTATTTTATTTTCTTCTTCTTCTTTTTGGACCATCAAAACTTATAATTTTTATTATGGTCCAATTTCCTTATTTTTATTTTTATATGATTTATGAGACGAACTAATCCCAAGGATCTCTTAGATCTTGACCCAGATATTGAACGCAACCTTAGGGCTCGAATCAGACATTTTCAGTCTACGAGAAGATTCAACATTCAACCAGTTGGAAAATTCCTCCAATCTCAGAACATTGAAATTGGAAGAAATTAAAATTCAACCATAAAACAAGAACCAATGGCTAGAAATAATTGAAATTAACTTAAAATAACCATTTGAGAATTGGATGCACCAGATATTAATTATCAACCAAATTGTATTGCATACCCAAATCTCAAATCATATTTTGAACTGAAATCTGGACTAATTCACCTTCTTCCAAAGTTTCATGGCATATATATTGAGGATACCAATAAAAAACTTAAATAATTTAATGTGGTTTGATCAACCTTAAAACCAAGAAATGTTTCTGAAGATCAAATCAAACCAAGATCATTCCCATTCTCACTTGATGGGGCTACAAAGGACTGAATGTATTATTTACAACCTAAAGATGTAACTTGTTGGAATGATTTAAAATGTATTTTCTTGAATTTTTTTTCTGGAATCAAGGACCAATTACATTCGTAAGGAGATATCAGGGATCAAACAAGCCCAAGGGGAGTCAATTAATGAGTACTGGAAGTGATTCACGAAGTTGTGAGAAAGCTGCCCACATCACCAAATCAGTGAGAAACTCCTCATCCAATAATTCTATGAAGTACTAACACCTATGGAGAGGATAATGGTGGATGTTATAGCCATAGGGGCATTGGCAGAAAATACACCAGTAGCTACACGTGGGTTGATCGACAAGATGGCACAAAACTCCCAACAATTTGGCGATTGAGGTACACCACATGTCAGGGGAGTACATTAGGTAAGTCCTTCCTCTCTTAAATTTTTTTTATTGATACTAAGTTGGAATAATTGAACACTATGGTGAGATAAATTTCTTTGTCACAAAAGACATCCCAACCCCCTCCTTCAAGGCCTTGTGGAATTTGCACCGAGACAAGCCACCCAACTGACTATTGCCCCCAACTGCAAGAAACAGAAGATTGTGCAGAAGTGTTTTCTAGGAGACCATATCAGCAGAATCAATATCCACATCCCCAAAAGAAGTTTTATTCCTTTGAACTAGCATAAAACCAAGGGTGGAAGGATCAACCATACATGAGGTATGCATCTGGACAATAACAAAGGCCCCCCTTTCAACAAAACTTCCAGCAACATCTACCTTTCCAACAGGGTTTCCAACAACCCCAAAGGTGATTTAAATATCAAGAATCAAAAATTAAACAAAAATGGAATTCTGAAATAAAGGTATATTATAATACTGATGATATTTTGAAACAATAGTTCTTAATCAATAGAATGAGCTGAAGAGTCAAGGTTCGGAGCTGAGGGAGTTGAAGACTCAAATGAGCCAGATTGACACTGCCCTCGATGAACTAGTAAGTAAGAATTATGGAAATATACCTTCCCAAAATACTCCAAATCAAAATTTGAATGTCAATTCCATCACATTGAGAAGTGTGAAGCAAACAACTGATACATCTGCACCTATCATTCCACAGAGATTCACCTCAACTCCAGAAAATTCTCATTCCACACCAACTGTTGAGCAACCCAATGAGAAAGATAAAGGTAGGAAAAATATTGATGATGTTCCTCTTAAAACCCTTCTCTTTATAAATTGGGTTTTAAAGGTGCTATCATGGGTGATTTCAAATGATGTTCGGTTTCGGGTTACTTAGGTGCAATAGAGTGGATGACCAAGGTCGTCTCTCAAAGGAGGAAGAAAATTAAAATAAATTCTTAAAGGGATTATAAAAATAAAATGAAATAGAATAAAAACACTACTTTGAAGGATGATGGGGTTGTTTATTTTTTATAAAACTCAAAGAAGTTTTTTGGAAGAAGATTTCATTTTTTTTGTTTTTATTTTTGAAATGAAGTTCGATTAAAAAGACACAACAAGAAGATTTTTTTTAGAAAATATTTTAAAAGGAGTAATCTATATAAATTTACATCTTCACTCAATTATTTATCATTATAATTTAAGTTAACATTCACTTAATTATGATACCTTAATTTTTTAAATCCCTAACTCTACGAGAATTAACTTTACCATAGAAATGAAGTGAATTTAACCCTAGGCTAACTTCAGAACATGGAATCGCAGTACCCTGCTTTGATTGATGTTATAAGGTTAGATTATGGTCAATGTTAAATTAAGTCACATTTAAATTCTGGATAATGAGGATGAATTATGTTTAGGGAATATATTTTAACTCTACAAACTTATCCCGTGTGGTCTTGTATTACCGATTAATTTTGCGCTCTCACAATTTAAACAAAACCTCGTCCTCACATGTTTTTGTGTTAATTGTTCAATTGATTTCTTAGTTTATTATAATTTAAGAACAAAATTCATGGATCATATTATGTGAATTAAAGTATATAAATTATTTAAAATAATTAAATGAAGAGGGTAGAAGATAGATCGATCACTAGAAAACTACTCTTCCATGGGCGGTGTGGTCATCATGGAGACATTTTGCATGAGCAAAGGATTGAAAGGGTAGAACCTAATATAGTCCCACTATTGATTCCAACCTAATTAGTAAGATTAAGAGAAGAATAAATTTGAAAAAAATATAAGAAAAGAGAAGAAATAAAAGAATAACAAAGAAGTTTATTACACAAATGAAAACATTACAACATGATGAAGAGAAGAAGGCTTCGATGAGGGGATCCTTGCTTCAAAAGATACCCCTATAATAATGGTTGTAGAATTTGGATGAAACCAATTATCCTATGAATAAAATCTCCTAATTCACGTCCCACCCCTTCCAAATGAGAAAAATACCAATTTGTAGAGTGGAGGGGAGGCTAAGTTACAAGTGGTTTCAAGTGTGAATGGGGAAATTCAGCCAAATATTTTAAGCCAACTTTCACCGCCCATTTTACCACCAAAATGCGTGAATCAGCTCTCCATCTATAAGGATGATTTTTGAGAAATTTTGTTCCTGATCCCCTCTCCAAATTTTATCCCAATACAAGCATGAATGTAGGAGTTATGGCCCAAATACAGAACCCATGTCCAATCTGGAGAGTCCATCCCAACTTTGACTTCATGGCCCATTCACACCAACCAAATGCATGATTGAGATCCAATGTCCTAAATAAAAGTTGTAACCCATGAAGTCAGGAACATATTTAAAGAATTTTAAGTTCAAAAAATATATATAAAAATATTTATGTCCGAAATGATATAGTGAATTTTAAAGGGTAAAATTGGAATTTTAATCAAATTTTCAAATGAATGATCTAATACCAAATATTTCATAAATGAACACATTTACCACAATGTTAGGAAATTATATCATTTATTATCAATAAAATATTCAATAAAAATGTGTTTTATCAACTCCCCCACACTTACCCTTTTTCACTCCTGGGGAAAACCTCATATCATGTATTTGAAAAAATTATGACAAGATATGCATGTTCATATTTCTCAATCCAAAGTAGAAATATAAGAAAAGTAAGAATCCCATAAAGATTCAATATGTAACGACCCAAAGTTTCATTAATGGAAAATCCCTCTTGATCCAGTTAAATGTCTCTTTATATAAAATGTTTTATAAAATGTCAACTTCTTTGGTTTTATGATAAGAGTTGTGACCATTACTTTTATAGCCATTGAACAGTGATCACATGATTAGTATAAATACAAGGCTTTAACGAACCCAATTTTTACTCAGACAAAGGAAGCGATGGCCTCATCCAGTAGAATTTCCCCATACGAAGCCCATTTGTCGGAGCTCGGAAAAGAGGTGGCGTCTTTGGGCTTCGCCCTTGACCAAACCCAAGCTGAGCTTCATTATGTCAAGCTTGAACGTGACCGTCTACGGGAAAAGTGGAAGTTGATTGAAATTACCACTCGAGCGATGTTATCCGAGCCACCCCAAGAGTTTGTCACCATCGCACACCTTACCCTTAGGTCTTATGCGGCTGTTTTAAGGGGTTATGTAACAAATAAGTAGTACTATGTTCATGTACATTATTTTTTGTATATAATAATGAATATAATTTCTAGTCATTTTTGATACATTGTAAATAGTTTTTAAAGTACAAATGGTGTTTTTAGTTATTATTTAATTAAGAAATCTATTTTATTAAATTAAGGGATTTTTGAATTAAATAATATTTTAATAAAATAATAATATTATTATTAAATTAATTTTTATTAAATATAAATGATCTTATAATTTTATGAATGCAATTAAAATTTTTATTAAGGTTTGAAATCCATTTCTGTCAAAACCCGTGAATTTTTGATAAATGTTGGTTTTTATTTTAAAAGTGAAAATTCACATATT
Source organism: Viscum album (assembly GCA_963277665.1). NCBI lineage: Eukaryota > Viridiplantae > Streptophyta > Magnoliopsida > Santalales > Viscaceae > Viscum > Viscum album. The sequence goes on along the minus strand of OY728123.1, from coordinate 1,533,817,200 downwards.
TAGAATTTTTTTTAGATAAAATAAATGTCATTTCTGGAATCAGGATGTCAAAATTATCCAACGGTGAATTTTTCATAATTTTCTGAGACAATCGAATTTTTGGGTAAAAATTAAATACCGTTTAAATATATAATATGTTTTATGACATCATAATGACCCAATAGTGATGTAATAAAATAATATAATCCTTATTTTCAGCCAATATATGTTTTACCATTAAAATAAAGTGATTTTGGGTTTGTTTTACTTACTTTTCAAAGCATTAATGAACCCCTCAAGACATATTCAACACTTTGCCTTTTTAAATTAATTTCCATGGGAGTGTGACTCACCTCCACATAAGCAACCTTATTATTTTAAGAAGTTCGGACTTGTGCCTTATAAAATATATTTTTCTTCTTCCCTTTTCCAAAAACCATGGGCAAAAACCATGGGATGGTTTGTGGTTTGGATTAATTTAATGTAAGGGGACCCAAACCTAAATAATAAAGAATTCACTCACCTTTCCTATATAAACCCACCCAAGCTCCCACTTCCTCCTCACTAAAATCCCTTGGATTTCGTCCAACCTCTGCCCTACTCTCTCTAGAATCCTCCCAAGGTTCCCCAAGCTCCCAAGAAGCCTCTCACAAGCCTCTCTCTAACCTTTGGAAGCACACTTCCAAGTAAGGGTTTTTTTTCTTCCTTTCTCATTTTTGTCAATTTTCTTTAAGTTGTATTGCCCTTTTAATTTCAATTATGAATATTGGGGTATGGTTTCTCACCTCCCTCATACTGCCCTATTTATGTTTTAATGATGGGAGACCCCTTTCTCTCTCATTTAATTCCTCCCATGTACACCCGTTACTATGCCGAAATTCCGAAAGGAACTTCTCTCTCTTATTTTACATTCAAGCAATACTTTTGTATCATGAATATAAATTCCATTTAAATTGTTGGGAAATGTATATATATGACCTACTTACTGTCCATTACATGTAAATATGATGAGGAACCCCTTTCTCTCTCATCAACCTTTTTTATGAATTCTTATGTCACGCCGTTACGCTGCCGAAATCGCACCGATTTTCTAAGCCAATGTCATTGTGTAGTGAATACCATGCCCATTTCTCCATCAAGGGTATTCAACTTTGTGCACATTTACTTATTGATTTTAACGTTTCATGTATGAATTCTACATTCCTTTATCGTGGAATAAATGATTATGTTTTATGAATCCATGTTTTATGATCCATGTGACACACTTATGCATGAAATGAAATGTTTAAGAAGGGTGCACCCTTATAGCGCTCCAATGCATTGGGTAAAGTATAGTATCATGATACGTAATGTGCAATGAGTGTTGACTCATGCTAATTCAAGTGCAACTAGGGTTTACTCGTGCTTCATGTGCAATGAGGGTTTACTCATGCTCCATGTGCAATGAGCCTTGGCTCATGCTAATTCAATGTTAAGTGTTGTTGCCACATTTCCATGTTATGATTATCATGCTTTATCATGCCTTTATGTTCATGTTTATCTTATGATCTATTGAAATTCCTATTGCCTAACATGTATTGTACTCCTCATGTTATTCCATGTGTACTCCCTTACTGGGCTTTATAGCTCACCCTTTTCTTATGCATGTCCTCAGGTTATCCCATGCAATGCTAAGTACGAGGGAATGTAGTGGTCATGTAAAGGACGTTTTCAATAAAGATGTTGTATTTCATGTTTTAAGTTTTTATGTAATGATCCTAATCCCCAAAGACACTAAACCTCTCGATCTTCTTTGTTGTATCAAGTGAAGTTTTATGTAATAAATCTTCTTTAAGTTGTAATAAAAAGAAGGGTTGTCATAGTTGGTATCAGAGGATAGGTTTAGTTATTTTTGGGATTAGGAAACCCTAGTAAATCCTTAGATACAAGACTAAGTTTAATAAAACCATCCCTAAGTTTTGGTAAATACTAAGTAAGTGGTTTATCAAAAAAATACATCCCTGTCTGGATACGAGCAGGTAGAGGTGGCTCTGGCATAGATGTATCCTAGGGATAAAACCTGAAAACACCGCTTTGAGCTAGACTCGAATGGGAACTGGTGCACGAAAACGGGACTTGCTGCACTCTTGGTTACGACACTCCCGAGGGATATGTTTTGATAAATTCTCAATATTAGTATGAACCCTTATTAAGGGAAAATGCCCCTAAGAATATATGTTAGAAAGTAGATCATGAAAATCCAAGATTGAATCCTATAGACTCATGAGTTAAAGAAATAAAAGTTTATTTTTGAGTCATCAACTTTTGTCTTTGGATTACCCTTTATGTGTTACCCCTAACTTTCCTTTTATTCCAGCCAATGGCTGGTAATAGGAGGACTCGGGCTAACAAACGTTGTGAAGATCAGTGTGATGATTGTACTAATGAGATGCCAAATCCAATGGGAGCGAGAATCGTGAACTTTGTCACGCTTCTCTCTCAGTTAACTCAAGTTTTGAATAGAAACACGGGTCAAGAGGAACGTTCAACCCCCCCCCCCCCAAGAAAGAACAAGTCGCTATCGAGAGCTTCATGAGACAAAGTCCTCCTACTTTTAGTGGATCATCTGATCCCACGATCGCTGAACAATGGATCAACTCCATTGAAAAGATATTCTCCATCCTCCCATGTTCTGAACAAGAGAAGGTTCTCCTGGCGGCTTATCGTATGGAGGGTGAAGCTGATCAATGGTGGACATTGATCAAAAATACGAAGCCTGAGGAGGAGATCGAGGCTTTGGAATGGAAGGAATTCCAGAAGATGTTTTTCGATAAATATTTTCCGCGCACCCTTGGCTTAAGATGGAAAGGGACTTCCTTTCCCTCAAGCAAAAAGATGAAGAATCTGTTGGAGCGTATGAGGAAAACTTCACAAGGCTTGCAAAATACGCTTCCGGCTTTGTCGTTACCCCCGAATGCAAGGTTGACCGCTTCTTTGGTGGGCTGAAGCCTAGCTTGCGGAAAGAATTAGTGATCCGTGACTTCGACAGCTATTAGGAAATTGTCTGATGTGCCCTCAAGGTTGAAATGGAGATCGGGGAATCACAGGGGTATCATGGGGACAAGAAGCGTAAGGTGGACTTCAATGCTGGTGGTCCAATGGATAAATCCAACGGTGCTAAGAAGTTCCAGCACCCCACTTTCCAAAAGTGTGGGAAGAAGCACCCTGGAAATTGCCTTAAGGGGACGAGAAAATGCTTCAGGTGTGGAAGAGAAGGGCACCTAGCTATTAACTGTCAGCAAGAAGGACCCACGACTGCAACAGAGGAGAGGAACGCTCCGTTCGAACCTCAAATAATTGTTAAATGCTATAAATTCAAAGAACCGAGTCATTTTGCAAATCAGTTCCCTAATCCAAGGGTTATCGGAGGCAACCAACAACCTCCAAGACAGCAAGGAAGATCTTTTGCCATCACTTTTGCCGAAGTGAACCCCGAAAACGAAGTGGTGATAGGTACACTAGTTATTCATTCAAGAATAGAGAACGTACTTTTTGATTCAAGTTCTACGCATTCTTTTATATCTCGAAAGTTTAGTAGAATAATCCCAGCACCACCACAAATCATGGAAGTAAAGATGTCGGTGAGTACGGAAAATGGGGCAATCATTGCATCCCATGAATATAAGTCTTCCCCTGTTATAATCTGTGGATTGAATTTCCCGGAGAACCTCATCATACTCCCTCTGGTGGAATTTGATGCAATTCTTGGCATGGATTGGCTTTCCTTATATAGAGCCAACATAAATTGTTGGGAGAGGGAAATCACACTCCATATGGAGAATCGACCCCCGATTCTTTACAAGTTCCAGGAGGAAGATGAATATCCTTTATCTCCATCATCTCAAGCATGGATATTAATGCCTTATGAGCATGAATTTCTGGATCAGATGATTGAGTCCAAGGAAGAAACCATCCTTGAAGAAATGCCTATTGTGAGGGAATTCGCTGAAGTGTTTCCCAAGGAACTGCCTGGTCTTCCTCCAAGAAGAGATGTTGAGTTCTCAATTGAACTTATACCAGGGGAGCTACCAATATCCAAGACTCCATATAGAATGGCTATTGTAGAGCTTGAAGAGATGAATAAACAACTATAAGAGAATCTGGATAAAGGGTTTATACGCCCAAGTGCTTCACCATGGGGTACACCAGTCCTCTTCGTCAAGAAGAAGGATGGGTCAATGCGGCTTTGCATCGATTATCGTAAACTTAACAAAATCACGATAAAGAACAAGTATCCTCTCCCACGAATTGATGAATTGTTCGATCAGTTGCGTGAAGCACAATACTTCTCCAAGGTGGACTTGCGGTTGGGATATTATCAAGTAAGGGTGAAGAAGGAAGATATCCCCAAGACTGCTTTTCGTACAAGGTACGGGCACTATGAATTCATAGTAATGCCTTTAGGACTCACCAATGATCCAGAAATATTCATGGACTTGATTAATAGAGTCTTTAGAGATTACCTTGACAAATTTGTGGTAGTCTTTGTAGATGATATTCTAATATACTCCAAAACTAAGGAGGATCATGAGGAGCATTTAAGAACTGTACTAGAGACTTTGCGCAAGGAGAATCTCTATGCAAAGTATAGAAAGTGTGAGTTATGGTTGAAGGAGGTCTCATTCTTGGGCCATATCATCACAAGCAATGAGATATCTGTGGATCCCTCCAAAACAGATGCAATTGAGGGATGGCCGAGGCCAACATCGGTAACCGATATCCGTATCTTTTTGGGGTTAACTGGATATTATCGATGATTTGTGAGGAATTTATCACGATTGTCCAACCCTCTTACCAAGATAACTCGAAAGGGAGTAAATATTTCTTGGAGTGATGAATGCGAAGAAAGATTCAAGGAGTTGAAAAGGAGGCTTATCACTGCACCCGTGCTCACTTTACCCACAAGTGGGGAGCTTTTTGTGGTATTCAGTGATGCTTCGAAGAAGGGCTTAGGATGTGTGCTGATGCAGAATGATAAAGTGATATACTATGCCTCAAGGCAGTTGAAAATCCATGAGCGAAACTATCCAACGCATGATCTGGAGTTGGAGGCGGTGATCTTTGCCTTGAAAATCTGGCGGCATTATCTCTATAGAGAGAAATGTGAGATATATAATGACCACAAGAGTCTTAAATATATATTCACATAGAAAGAGCTTAATATGTGCCAGAGAAGATGGATAGATATCATTAAGGATTATGACTGTTCAATACATTACCACCCTGGGAAAGCGAACAAGGTGACAGATGCCCTAAGTAGAAAGGATCCAACGATTCTATCAATGATGAGAATTGAGAAGGATCCAATCTTCTTAGACTTGATGAAGATGGATGTGGGAATCATAAAGAAGGGAACATCATCAATCCTTTCACAAATTATTGCTCAACCATCTCTTTTGGAAAGGTTAAAGGATGCTCAAAAGGATGATGAGGGAATTCAAGAAAAAGTGGAAGCTATCAAAAAGGGAAAATCCTCAGAGTTTAATGTTAATGAAGAAGGAACTGTGCGGTTTGGGAAAAGACTATGTGTTCCATCAAGTCCGGAGCTGAAGAAGGAACTCTTAAATGATGCACATAGTTCAAATTTCTATATTCACCCAGGGATCACAAAGATATATTGAGATCTCCGAGAAAACTTTTGGTGGGATAATATGAAGAAGGAGATCACCGAATATACATCAAAGTGCCTGGTGTGTCAGCAAGTGAAGGCATAGAGGCAGAAGTCTAAGGGGATGATGCAACCATTTCCCATACCAGAATGGAAATCAAAAAAAATCACCATGGACTTTGTCACCGGACTTCCAAGGAAATCCAAAGGCAACAATGCAATCTGGGTTGTTGTGGATCGTCTTACAAAGACTGCACATTTCATTGCTATTCGGGAGTATTTCTCATTGGATCAACTGGCACTGATATATATAAGGGAAGTGGTAAGGTTGCATGGAGTTCCACTATCTATTGTGTCTGACCGAGATCCAGGATTCACCTCTAAGTTTTGGAAGAGTCTTCAACATGCTCTGAATACTGAACTGAACTTCAGTACGACCTATCATCCTCAAACTGATGGCCAATCCGAGCGGACTATCCAAACACTTGAGGATATGTTGAGAGCGTGCTCAATGGACTTTAAAGGAGGATGGTATCAACATCTTCCTCTGGTTGAGTTCTCTTATAATAATAGTTTCCACTCGAGCATCCAAATGGCACCATATAAAGCCCTTTATGGGAAAAGGTGTAGAACACCGGCATGTTGGGATGAGGTCGGTGAACGTAAGCTGTTTAGACCAGAAATGGTCGAGGAAATGGTGGAGAAGGTGAAAACCATTCAGTAGCATATCAAGGCAGCCCAAAGTCGATAGAAGAGTTATGCAGATAATCGTCGACGAGACCTTGAGTTTAAAGTTGGAGACATGGTGTTTTTACGCATATCTCCATGGAAGAAGGTCATGAGGTTTGGAAAGAAAGGGATGTTAAGTCTAAGGTACATCGACCCCTTCGAGATTCTTGATCGTGTTGGGGCTGTGGCCTATCGACTAGCACTTCCACATACTATGGCCAAGGTTCATGATGTCTTTCATGTATCCCTCTTAAGGAAGTACATACCGGACCCTTCACATGTACTCTCTTCCGAGGTGGTACAATTGGAAGATGATCTTTCTTATGAGAAGCAACCAGTGAAGATCTTAGATCGTAGAGAAAAAGTTCTACAAAATAAGACAATGCCCCTCGTCAAGGTATTGTGGAGAAACCACAAGTTTGAAGAAGCAACTTGGGAGTCGGAGGATATGATGAAGCTGAGTTACCCACATTTTTTTTAGTGTGGGAAAAGGAAAATTTCGAGGGCGAAATTTCTTAAGGGGAGAATATTGTAATGACCCAAAGTTTCATTAATGGAAAATCCCTCTTGATCGAGTTAAATGTCTCTTTATATAAAATGTTTTATAAAATGTCAACTTCTTTGGTTTTATGATAAGAGTTGTGACCGTTACTTTTATAGCCATTGAATAGTGATCACATGATCAGTATAAATATAAGGCTTTAACGAACCCAATTTTTACTCAGACAAAGGAAGCGATGGCCTCATCCAGTAGAATTGCCCCATACGAAGCCTATTTTTCGGAGCTCGGAAAAGAGGTGGCGTCTTTAGGATTCTCCCTTGACCAAGCCCAAGTTGAGCTTTATTGTGTCAAGCTTGAACATGACCGTCTATGGGAAAAGTGGAAGTTGATTGAAATTACCACTCGAGCGATGTTATCTGCGCCACCCCAAGAGTCTGTCACCATAGCACACCTTACCCTTAGGTCTTATGCGGCTGTTTTAAGGGGTTATGTAAAAAATAAGTAGTACTATGTTCATGTACATTATTTTTTGTATATAATAATGAATATAATTTCTAGTCATTTTTGATACATTGTAAATAGTTTTTAAAGTACAAATGGTGTTTTTAGTTATTATTTAATTAGGAAATCTATTTTATTAAATTAAGGGATTTTTGAATTAAATAATATTTTAATAAAATAATAATATTATTATTAAATTAATTTTTATTAAATATAAATGATCTTATAATTTTATTAATGCAAATAAATTTTTTATTAAGGTTTGAAAGCCATTTCTGTCAAAACCCATGAATTTTCGATAAATGTCGGTTTTTATTTTAAAAGTGAAAATTCACATATTTAGAAATTTTTTTAGATAAAATAAATTTCATTTCTGGAATCAGGACGTCGAAATTATCCAACGGTGAATTTTTCACAATTTTCTGAGACAGTCGAATTTTTGGGAAAAAATTAAATACCGTTTAAATATATAATGTGTTTTATAACATCATAATGACCCAATAGTGATGTAATAAAATACTATAATCCTTATGTTCGGACAATATATGTTTTACCATTAAAATAAAGTGATTTTGGGTTTGTTTGACTTACTTTTCAAAGCATTAATGAACCCCTCAAGACATATTCAACACTTTGCCTTTTTAAATTAATTTCTATGGAAGTGTGACTCACCTCCACCTAAGAAACCTTATTATTTTAAGAAGTTCGGACTTGTTCCTTATAAAATATTGTTTTCTTATTCCCTTTTCCAAAAACCATGGGCAAAAACCATGGGATGGTTTGTGGTTTGGATTAATTTAATGTAAGGGGACCCAAACCTAAATAATAAAGAATTCCCTCACCTTTCCTATATAAACCCACCCAAGCTCCCACTTCCTCCTCACTAAAATCCCTTGGAGTTCGTCCAACCTATTCCCTACTCTCTCTATAATCCTCCCAAGAATCCTCTCACAAGCCTCTCTCTAGCCTTTGGAAGCACACTTCCAAGTAAGGGTTTTTTTCTTCCTTTCTCATTTTTGTCAATTTTATTTAAGTTGTATTGCCCTTTTAATTTAAATTATGAATATTGGGGTATTGTTTATCACCTCCCTCATAATTCCCTATTTATGTTTGAATTATGGGAGACCCCTTTCTCTCTCATTTAATGCCTCCCATGTACACCCATTACTATGCCGAAATTCCGAAAGGAACTTCTCTCTATTCTTTTACATTCAAGCAATGCTTTTGTATCATGAATCTAAATTTTATTTCAATTGTTGGGACATGTATCTATATGACCTCCTTACTTTCCATTACATGTAAATATGATTAGGAACCCCTTTCTCTCTCATCAAACTTTTTTATTAATTCTTATGTCACGCCGTTACGCTGCCGAAATCGCATCGATTTTCTAAGCCAATGTCATTGTGTAGTGAATACCATGCCCATTTATCCATCATGGGTATTCAAATTTATGAACATTTACTTATTGATTGTAAATTTTCATGTATGAATTCCACATTCCTTTATCATGGAATAAATGATTATGTTTTATGAATCCATGTTTTATGATCCATGTGGCACACTTATGCATGAAATGAAATGTTTAAGAAGGGTGCGCCCTTATAGCGCTCCAATGCATTGGGTAAAGTATAGTATCATGATACGTCATGTGCAATGAGTGTTGACTCATGCTAATTCAAGTGCAACGAGGGTTTACTCGTTCTTTATGTGCAATGAGGGTTTACTCATGCTCCACGTGCAATGAGCCTTGGCTCATGCTAATTCAATGTTAAGTGTTGTTGCCACATTTCCATGTTATGATTATCATGCTTTATCATGCCTTTATGTTCATGTTTATCTTATGATCTATTGACATGCCTATTGCCTAACATTCATTTTAATCCTCATGTTATTCCATGTGTAATCCCTTACTGGGCTTTATAGCTCACCCTTTTCTTATGCATGCCCTCAGGTTATCCCATGCAATGATAAGTATGAGGGAATGTAGTGGTCATGTAAAGGAAGTTTTCAATAAAGATGTTGTATTTCATGTTTTAAGTTTTTATGTAATGGTCCTAAGCCCCAAAGACACTAAACCTCTCGATCTTCTTTGTTGTATCAAGTGAAGTTTTATGTAATAAATCATGTTTAAGTTGTAATAAAAAGTAGGGTTGTCATACAATATCAATAAATTTGAATGTCAATGTCTCATAAATTGTGTCAAAACAAAATCCAGTGAGATTCATAACACTAATCATAGAGAAAAAAGTCATGGGTCTATCATGCCACCAATTCTCCATGTGTGTGTGTTCCAACCATTCCAAGCTTATAAATCCACCCGTTATTCAGTATATTCAGGTCATGTAAAACAATTATTCTTACTTGGTTTAATTCACTAAACCCGTTCTTCATTCATTTTCAATCTAATTTCAATACCCACTCACTTAATTATTCCTGAATGTCAAACCCTAAGCTCCCGACCTAGATATCTCCATCTGTTGTACATTTAATCACTCCCCTCATTTATTATTATTTTTTTAAGTCGTACTTGGAACAAATATCACACTAAACTCTTAACCCGTGTTTGATCACCTCATGACACTAATTGTAATATCTATAACAAGATCAAAGGTGGATGAAGAGTGGTTTTTGACATGTACAAGACACAACCCATTTTTTTGAGGGCATACAACAATCAGATAATAGGTACACACACATAGGTCAATTTGGTATAGTAATGAAACCGATTGGAATAGAAACAAACGTATGGATCAACCAATCATTTTTTTGCCTAACTTTACTATACCTTCAATTCAGTAGAAAAAATTTCACAATGGTTGAGTGAAAATTTTTGTGGAGAAATCAATGAAACAATTTACCATGAACAAGTATCACAAATAATGATATCAAAATCTAAAAGGTTTTATAATTAAACAATCATTCACATCATCAACAAATTCAATAAAAATCAACCCATAATGATAAAATCTTACTCATGCTTATCATTCTACCAATGAATTTTGAAAACATGAATTTTCCATGAGAATGTTACATGATATATTTGTTTCTTTTTTATTGATTTTTTTTTGAAAATTTTAACCAAAAACTTAATAGGAAATACACAAAAAACACACAAATGAAAATCCTAAATATCTACCCCAAAATGTTGTCCCCTCCCCCACACTTAAAATATTACATTGTACTCAATGTGAACCAATTAGATGATATGTGCACATGAAATGCATAATTTTTAATTGTAAAAATAATATAAAAGTGAAAGGGTTAGGAACATCCTGATATGATCAAGTGATGATGGGGTCATGGAGTGTGATGAAATACACTACATCAGTTAGAAGTCCCTCAATGTATTTCTTAAAACATTTCCCATTGGCTGTAAATATCATTCTTGTGTCCTTTTGTGTGATCTCTACTGCACCATAAGGAAAAAAATTAGATACAATATAAGGACCTAACCATCTGGAATGCAACTTACTAGGAATTAGCTTCAGTTGTGAACTATAGAGAAGAACTTTCTCTCCAACATGAAACTACCTTCATTGGATCATTCTATCATGATCTTATTTTGAACTTTCCTTATAGAGACTTGAGTTATCATATTAATACACTCTAATCTACTCAAGCTCTTGAATTTTCAACTTCCTTTGAATTCCATCTTGGGCTAAATCCATGTTGCATTTCTTTATAGCCCAATAAGCCTGATGCTCGGATTCCATGAAGAGATGACATGATTTCCCAAAAACAATCCAAAATGGGGACATAACAATGGGTGCATTGTATGCTGTCCTATACGCCCAAATCGCGTCATCCAAGCGCTTTCTCCAATCCTTCCTATTCGGCTGCATGGTTTTCTCCAAAATTTGTTTCAACTCCCTATTTGAAACCTCAGCCTGTCTATTTGTTTGAGGGTGGTATGGTGTTGATGTTTTGTGTGTCACCCCATACTTCTGAAGGAGGGAAGCTAAATTCCGATTGCAGAAGTGTGTCCCCTGGTCACTGATGATGGCGTTTGGTACTCCAAACCTACAAAAAATCTGTGCTTTGACAAAGTCCACAACAACATGAGAATCATCAGTCCTGGTGGACTTAGCCTCCACCCATTTTCTCACATAATCAACAGTAACCAAAATATAAAAAAACCCAAAAGAACTTGGAAAAGGACCCATAAAATCAATTACCCATACATCAAATATCTCACAAAATAGTATGAGTTGTTGGGGCATCTCGGGTCTCCTAGAAATATTACTAGTGTGTGGGCAACATGAGTACGACTTAAAAAACACATGAGCATCATGGAATAAACTAGGCCAATACAATCTAGAGTCCAAAACCTTCCTAGCTATCCGTTGGGGTCCAAAGTGTCCACCACAAGAAAGTGTATGACAAAAATGTAAAACAGACTCCCAATCATGATTAAGAACACACCTCCTAATAACTTGATCACTACACATGTGCCAGAGGTATGGATCATCACAAACATAAAACTGAGACTCACTTTTTAATTTTTGGACTTGATGTTTCTTTAAATTTGTATGTATTTAGGATGCAACAAGGTAGTTTAGTAAATCTGCATACCAAGGATGCGTACCTGAGATGGAATAAAGATGCTCATCAAGGAAAGTGTCCTGAAGTGGTACCTGGTCCAAGGTGTCATCCTCTAGTGTGTGAGTAAGCCTACTCATGTGGTCTGCCACTAGGTTTTTCGAAATCTTCTTATCCTTTATATCAATGTCAAATTCCTGAAGAAGGAGGTTCCATCGGATTAGCCTGGGATTTGCATCCAGCTTCTTCAATAGGTACCTCGGAGTTGCATGGTAAAAAAAAACTACTTTAGAGCCCAATAAATATGAATGGAATTTATCTAAAGAAAATATGACAACAATAAACTATTTTTCCATGGTTGTGTAGTTTGATTAGGTTGAATCTAGTGTCCTCGATGCATAGGCAATCACATGTGAACATCCCTCCACCCTCTGAGATAAGACAACTCCAACTGTGAAGTTGGAGGCGTCACACATAAGCTCAAAAGGAATATCCCACTGTGGGGGCTATATGATCGGTGGAGTGGTCAGACACTTCTTTATCTCATCAAAGGAAGTCCTACAAGAATCCTCAAACACAAAATCAAAATACTTTTGAAGTAATCGCGACATAGTAAGGGCATTCTTACTAAAATATTTGATGAAGTGCTGATAAAATCATGCATGTCCTAGGAAAAATATAACATCACGCACACATGAAGGATATTATAAGGATGAAATAATATCTACCTTAGATCTATTAACCTAAATCCCATGTTTTGACACTACATGACCTAAGACAATCCCATGTTCTACCATGAAATGACACTTTTCAAAGTCCAAGACTAGATTCTTCTCAATACAACGATTCAACACCTTTTTCAAACTACTTAGACATTCATCAAATGAAGACCCATACACTGTAAAATCATCCATGAATACCTACATGCATGTGTCAATAAAATCAGAAAAAATACTCACCATGCATCTCTGGAAGGTACCTGGGGTGTTGCAAAGTCCAAATGGAATCCTTAAGTAGGAAAACATGCCAAAGGGAAATGTGAATATAGTCTTATCCTGATCCTTAGGAGCAATAGGAACCTGAAAATATCCAAAAAAATCCATCCAAGAACCAATAGTGTGTCTTCCCATCTAGTATCTCAAGCATCTGATTAATAAATGGGACATGGAAATGCTCTTTGTAAGTGGACTGATTTAGTTTCCTATAATCAATACACACACGCCAATTGTTTTGCACCCTCATTAGAAATAACTAATCGTTATCATTTTTAACAACTGTAACACCACTTTTCTTAGGCAAAACCTAAATAGGACTTACCCACTAAGAATCTGAAATGGGAAAGATTATACCTACCTTGAGCAATTTCTCAACTTCTTTTTTAACAACTTCTAGAAGGGTTGGATTGAGTCTCCTTTGTGGATGCCTAACTAGTTTATCCCCATCCTTCAAGATAATACTATGAATGAAAATGGAGGGGATAATACCTGATATGTTAGCCAAGGTCCACCCGATTTCCCTGATGTTTCCCTTAAAAGATTCAAATTTTTTTCTTCATGTTCAAAAGGGATATTGTTAGCAATGATAATAGGTAATATTTTTCCACTCAACAAGTATGAGTATTTGAGATTAGGTGGAAATTGCTTGAGTTCCAATATTGGGGGGTGCTGTATGGATGGATATAGTGAAGGAACTGAAATATGTGCACAAAGAACATCAGTATCAGAATAGATATCATCAAAATCAGAGAATATTTCATCAAATACATTAGCATACTCAACAGCCATGTCATAATCAGAGTTCACATGATCAGGATCAGAATATGAATCCATTTCAAAATAAAATCTTAGAGAGTCTTTTTCATTATAAATGGGTGTGGAAGTGCTCTTAGACATTAAACTAAAACCAATACACATAATCTCCCCAATCATAGAACAATAAAATTCAATGGGGTTTTTATTTGGTGGTTCAAAATGGGAGATAACAAATATAGAATGCTCCTATGATGGGTACTTCATGGAATCCATAACATTAAATATCACAACTTCATCCCCAAATTCCATGGAAAGTGTACCCTCGTTAACATTTATGATTGTTTTTGTAGTTTTGAGGAATGGTATACCTAATATAATGGGGCCATGAGAACTTACCTGATCATCCTCCATGTTAAGCATGTAGAAATATGCTGGAAAGATCATGTCTCTTAACTAGACATGTACATCCCCAACGAATACCACTGGATATGCTATATCTCTATTTTCCAACTTCACCACTACTCTCATTGGTTTTAACTCACCAACCTATAAATAAGAGAATACAGAGTGAGTCATCACATTTATGGAAGCTCCCAAATCACAAAGAGCATCAGAAAAGTGTAACTCCCCTATGGTGTATGGGATGTTGAATGTCCCTAGATCCTTGAACTTTGTTGGAATTGCTAGAGTTAGTGTAATGAGTGATGACACATTCATTCCAAGATTTATCCTCTCATTTACCTTGAGCCCTATTCGATTGGTACAAAGTTCTTTTAATAAATTTTCATACCTTGGGATTTGCTTGATGGATTCAAGTAGAGGAATTTTGATCTCCATATGCTTAAATGTGTCCAAAAACTCCTTTTTCATTGCTTCTTCACCCATCTTTTTGGTTTGTACAACTCTATTTGGAAATGGAAGGGGTTTAGGAGGAACATCATCAATATTTTTCTTACCTTTGTCTTTCTCCTTGTATTACTCATCAGTTGGTGTGGAATGGGGCTTTTCTGGAGTTGAGGTGAATCCCGGTGGAACGATTGGTGAAGATGTATCAGTTGTTTCTTCCCACTTCTCAATATGATGGCACTGACATTCCCCTTGGGATTTGGAGTAGGTTGAGAATGTAGATTTCCAGAGTTCTTACTTACCAGTTCATGGAGGGTAGTGGCAATCTGGATCATTTGTGTCTTCAAGTCCCTTAGCTCCGAACCTTGACTCTTCATCTCATTTTTTTGATTAAGAAAAATTTGTTTCAAAAGTTCATCAGTGTTAGAATATACCTTGGGTGGGGGATTCACTTGTTTATGGCTTGTTGATGCTTGGGATTCAAATATCCTTTGGGGTTGTTGAAAACCATGTTGGTAAGGCAGAGGTTGCTGGAAGTTCTGTTAAAAATGGGACCTTTGTTGCTGTACAGAGTCATACCTCATGTCTGATTGATCCTTCCACCCTTGGTTGTATGCTGGTGAAAAGGAATAAAACTTCTTTTGGGGATGTAGCTGTTTCTGCTTTTGATATGGTCTCCCTGGGAATACTGCTGCGCAATCTTCTATCTCTTGTAGTTGTGGGAAACAGTCGGTTGGGTGGCTTGTCTCAGTGAAAATGCCACAAGGACTTGAAGTAGGGGGTTGGTATGTATTTTATTCCAAAGAAATCTGCCTCACCATAGTGGTTAATTCTTCCAACTTAGTATCAATCAAATGATTTTCAAGAGAAGAAGGACTTACCTGATGTACTCCCCTAACATGTGGTGTACCTCGATCGCCAAATTGTTGGGATTTTTGTGACATATTTTCGATCAACACACATGAATATACTGGTGTTTTCTCCACCAATGCTATTCTAGCTGCAGAATCCACCATGCTCCTCTCCATAGGTGTGAGTCCTTCGTAGAAGTATTAGATGAGGAGTTGCTCACTGATTTGGTGAGGTGGACAGCTTGCGTACAACTTCTTGAATCACTTCCAGTACTCATACATTGACCCACTTGGGATTTATTGATCCACAAGATCTACTTTTGAATGGAAGTGGTCCTTGATTCTAGAAAAAATCTCTACAAGAAAAGACGTTTCAAATCGTTCCAACAAGTTACATCTTCAGGTTATAAATAATACATCCAATATTTCACAGCTCCATCAAGTGAGAATGGGAATGCTATTAGTTTGATTTGGTCTTTAGATACATTTCTTGGTTTTAGGGTTGAGAAAACCACATTAAATTATTTGAGGTGTTTATTGGTATCCTCACCATAGAGGCCATGAAATTTTGGAACCGGGTGAATTAATCCATATTTCAGTTCAAAATCTGATTCGAGATTTGGGTATGCAATTCAATTTGGGTGATAATTAATATCAGGTGTAGCCAATTATCGAATGGTTTTATTAAGTTCATTTATATTATTTTCAGTCATTGGTTCTAGTTTTATGGTTGACTTTTAATTGCTTCCAATTTCAATTTTCTGAGAGTGGAGGAAAACTCTAACTGGTTGATTGTTGAAACTTCCCGAAGACTGAGAATTTCTGATTTGAGATCGAAGGCTACATTCAATCTCAGGGTCAAGATCTAAAAGATCCTTGGGATTAGTTCGTGTCATAAATAAAATAAAAATTAAAAGAAGTAAAGTGGACCATAGTAAAATAAAAATGAGAAGTTTGAGTTGATGGTCCAAAAAGAAGTATAAGAAAATAAAAGAAGAAGAAAAAATTCAGATTGGGTAAATAAGGAAGAAAAAAGAGAGAGGAAGAGAATAAAATGTAAAATAAAATAAATACCTATAATTATTTAAAATAATTACTTGCCTCCCTAATAAGGACACCAATTTTAAATGTGCTGTCATGGGCGCTTTCAAATGATGTTTGATTTCGGGTTACTTAGGTGCAATAGAGTGGCTGACCAATGTCGTTTCTCAAAGGAGGAAGAAAATTAAAACAAATTCTTAAAGGCATTATAAAAATAAAATAAAAGAGAATAAAAACACTAATTGAAAGTATTAGGGGTTTTTTATTATTTATAAAACTATAAGAAGTTTTCTGGAAGAAGATTTTAATTTTTTTGTTTTTATTTTTGAAATGAAGTTCGATTAGAAAGACACAACAAGAAGATGTTTTTAGATAATATTTTAAAAGGAGTAATCGATCTAACACTAACTATTCACTCAATTATTTATCATTATAATTTAAATTAACATTAACTTAATTATAATCCCTTAATTTTTTAAATCCCGAACCCAATGATAATTAACTTTACCACAAAGATGAAGTGAATTTAACCATAAGCTAACTTCGGAACATGTAATCGCAGCACCCTACTTTGATTGATGTTCTAAGGTTAGATTATGGTCAATGGTAAATTAAGGAAAATTTCCATTATAGATAATGAAGATTAATTGTTTTTAGGAAATATATTTTAACTCTAAAAACTTATCCCATGTGGTCTTGTATTACCGATTAAGTTTGCACTCTCACAATTTAAACAAAACCTCGACCTCACGTGTTTTTGTGTTAATTGTTCAATTTCTTTATTAGTTTATTATAATTTAAGAACAAAATTCATGGATTATATTACGTGAATTAAAGTATCTTAATGATTCAAAATAATTAAATGAATATGGTAGAATATAGATCGATCACTAGAAAACTACTCTTCCATGGGCGGTGTGGTCATTGTGGAGTCGTTTTGCATGAGCAAAGGATTGAAAGGGTAGAACCCAATCTCGTCTCCACTCTTGATTCCAATTCAATTAGGAATATTAATAGGAGAATAAATTTGAACAAAATAGAATAAAATATAATAAATAAAATAAGAACAAAGAAGTTTATTACACAAATGAAAACATTACTACATGATGAAGAGAAGAAGGCTTCGATGAGGGAATCCTTGCTTCAAGAGATACCCCTCTTACAATGGTTAGAGAATTTGGGTGAAACCAATTCTCCTCTACCTCCAATATCCTAATTCACGTCCCACCACCTCCAAATGAGAAAAAAACCAATTTATAGAGTGTAGGGGAGGCTAAGTTTCAAGTGGTTTCAAGTGTGAATGGGGAAATTCGGACAAATATTTTAATCCAAATTTCACCTCCCATTTGACCACCAAAACGCGTGAAACATCTCTCCATATATAAGTATGATATTTGAGAATTTTTTTTCGGAGATCCTCTCCAAATTTGAGACCAATACAAGCACAGATGTAGGAGTTATGACCCAAATACAGAACCTATATCCAATCTAGCGAGTCCTTCCCAACTTCGACTTCATGGCCCATTTGCACCAACAAAATGCATGATTTAGCTCCAATGTCCTAAATTAAAGTTGTAGAAAATGAAGTCAGTAAAATATTTAAATAATTTTAAGTTCAAATAATACATATAAAAATATTTATGTCTGAAATTCTACAGTGAATTTTAAAGGGTAAAACTAGAATTTTCAGCAAATTTTCAAATGAATGATCTAATCCCAAATATTTCATAAATGAACACATTTAACACAATTTGAGAAAATTATATCATTTATTATCAATAAAATATTCAATAAAAATGTGTTTTATCAGGGTTGTACAAACTAAGAAGATGGTTGAGGAGGCAATCCAAAAAGAGGTTTTGGACACATTCAAGCATGTGGAAATCGACATCCCTTTATTTGAATCCATTAAAAAAATAACAAGGTATGCCAAATTCTTAAAAGAACTTTGTACCAAAATAAGAGGGCTCAAGTTAAATGAAAGGATCAATCTTGGAAGGAATGTGTTAGCACTCATTGCACCAAATCTAGCAATGCTAACAAAGTGCAAGGATCCAGGGACATTCACTATCCCATGCACCATAGGGGAGTTTCACTTTTCTGATGCTCTTTGTGATTTGGGAGATTCCATAAATGTGATTCATCACTCTGTATTCTCTTATTTACAGGTTGGTGAGTTGAAGACGATGAGAGTATTGGTGTAGTTGGTGAATAGAGCTACGACATATCCAGTGGGAGTCCTTGAGGATGTACTTGTTTGGGTAAGAGACACGATCTTTACAAAAGATTTCTATGTGCTTAACATGGAGGATGATCAGGTAAGTTCTCATGATACCATTATATTAGGTAGTCCCTTCCTCAAAATTTCAAAAATAATCATAAATGTTAATGAGGGTACACTTTCCATGGAGTTTGGGGATGAAGTTGTGATATTTAATATTATGGATTCCATGAAGTACCCCTCAGAGGACCATTTTGCGTTTGTTATCTCCCATTTTGAACCACCAAATAAAAACCCCATGTATTTTTTTGTCCTATTCTTAGGGAGATTATGAGTATTGGTTCTAGTTTTATGTCTAAGAGTACTTCCACACCTATTTATAATGCACAAGACTCTCTTATATTTTATTTTGAAATGGAATAATATTCTAATTTTGATCATGCGAACTCTAATTATGACATGGATATTGAGTTTGCTGATGGATTTAATGCTTTATTCTCTAATTTTGATGATGTATATTATGATTTTGATGTTCATTATGCACATATTTCAGTTCCTTAAATTTCTCCATCCATACATCACCCCCCTACATTGGAACTCAAGCCATTTCCACCTAATCTCAAATACTTATACTTATTAAGTGGTGAGAAATTAACTGTTATCATTGCTAACAATCTCCCTTTTGAACATGAAGAGAAACTTTTGAAACTTTTGAGGGAGAAAATTAAGGCAATCAGGTGGACCTTGGATGACATATCAGGTATTAGCCCCTCCATTTGCATTCATAGGATTATTTTAGAGGATGGGACTAAACCAGTTAGGTAGCCATAACGGAGACTGAATCCAACTATTTTGGAATTTTTTAAAAAAGAATTTGAAAAATTTCTCGAGTCAGGTATAATCTATGCCATTTCTGATTCCCAATGGGTAAGTCCTATTCTGGTTGTGCCTAAGAAAAGTGGTTTTACTGTTGTTAAAAATGAGAAAGATGTTAGTTCCGATGAGGGTTCAAAATAGTTGGCGTGTGTGTATTGATTATAGGAAACTAAATCAGTCCACTCACAAGGACCATTTCCCCCTCCTATTTATTGATCAAATGTTTGAGAGACTAGCTGGGAAAACACACTATTGTTTCTTGGATGGATTTTATGGATATTTTTAGGTTCCTATATCTCCGGAGGATCAGAATAAGACTACATTCACCTATCCCTTCAGCACATTTTTCTATTGGAGGATGCCATTTGGACTTTGCAACACCCCAGGTACCTTCCAGAGATTCATAATGAGTATTTTTTCTGATTTTATTAAGACCTATATAAAGGTATTTATGGATGATTTTATAGTGTATGGATCCTCATTTGATGAATCTCTAATTAGTTTGTAAAGGTGTTGAATCGTTGTATTGAGAAGAATCTAGTCTTGAACTTTGAAAAGTGTCATTTCATGGTAGAACATGGAATTGTATTAGGGCTTGTAGTGTCAAAACATGGGATAGAGGTTGATAGATCTAAGATATACATTATTGTATTTTTACCCTATCCTTCATGTGTGAGTGATATTATATATTTCCTAGGGTATGTAGGCTTTTATCGGTGCTTCATCAAAGATTTTAGTAAGATCTATCTTCCTTTACCACGATTACTTCAAAAGGATTCTGATTTTGTGTTTGATGATTCATGTAGGGTAGAATTTGATGAGCTGAATAAATGTGTGACCACTCCACCAATCATACAACCCCCACAATGGGACATTCCTTTTGAGCTTATGTGTGATGCCTCCAACTTCACGATTGGAGCTGTATTTTCTCAGAGGGTGGAGGGACGTTCACATGTGATTGAATATGCATCGAGGACACTGGATTCAGCCCAATTTAACTACACAACCACAGAAAAGTAGTTTCTTGCTATTATATTTTCTTTAGATAAATTCTGTTCATATTTATTGGGCTCTAAAGTAGTTGTTTTTTCTGACCATGTAGCTTTGAGGTACCTCTTGAAGAAGCCAGATGCAAAGCCTAGACTTATCTGATAGATGCTCCTTCTTCAGGAATTTGATATTGAGATAAAGGATAGGAAGGGGTTAGGAAACTTGGTGGCAGACCACATGAGTAGTCTTACTCACACACTAGTGGATGACACCTTGGACCAGGTACCACTTCGAGATACTTTCCCTGATGATCATATTTATTCCATCTCAGGTATGCATCCTTGGTATGCTGGTTTAGTTAGCTACCTTTTTTCCTCTGAAATCCCTGCAAATTTAAAGAAATATGAAGTCCAAAAGTTAAAGAGTGAGTCAAGATTTTATGTTTGGGATGATCCATACCTATGTTGCATGTTTAGTGACGAAGTTATTAGGAGGTGTGTTCCTGATCATGAGTTGGAGTCTATTTTACATTTCTGTCATACACTTGATTATGGTGGATACTTTGGAACCCAATGGATATCTAGGAAAGTTTTGGACTCTAGATTATATTGTACTAGATTATTCCATGATGCCCATGTATTTTGTAAGTCATGATCTCGTTGCGAACACACTGGGAACATTTCTAGGAGACATGAGATGCCCTAAAAACCCATACTATTCTATAAGATTTTTGATGTATGGTGCATTGATTTTATGGGTCCTTTTTCTAGTTCATTTTGTTTCCTTTATATTTTGGTTTTTGTTGATTATGTGAGCATGTGGGTGGAGGATAAGGCCACCAGGACTGATGATTCTTATGTTTTTGTGGACTTTGTCAAAGCACAAATTTTTTGCAGGTTTAGAGTACCGAAGGCTATCATCAGTGACCAAGGGACACACTTCTCCAATCAGAATTTGGCTTCCCTCCTTCTTAAGTATGGGGTGACACACAAATCATCAACATCATACCACCCTCAAACAATTGGTCAGGATGAGGTTTCAAATTGGGAGTTGAAACAAATTTTGGATAAAACTATGCAACCAAATAGGAAATATTGGAGAAAGCACTTGGATGATTCACTCTAGGCTTATAAGACAGCATACAAGACACCCATTGGTATGTCCCCATTTTGGATTGTTTTTGGTAAAGCATGTCATTTCCCCATTTAAGTTTAGAATCAAGCTTATTGGGCTATAAAGAAATGCAACATGGATTTGGCACACGCTGTAATCCAAAGGAAGCTACAAATTCAAGAGCTTGAAGAGATTAAATTGTCTTCATATGAGAACTCAAGGCTCTACAAGTAAAGATAAAAAAAATATCATGAAAAAATGATCCAGAAAAGAAAATTTCAAGTTGGAGAGAAAGTCTCTCTCTATAGTTCATGACTGAAGCTGATTCCTAGTAAGTTGTGTTCCAGGTGGTTAGGTCCTTATGTTGTGACTAATGTTTTTCCTTATGGTGTAGTATAGATCACACAATAAGACACATGAAGGAGCTTTATAGTCAATGGGCAGCATTTTAAGAAATACATTGAGGGACTTCCTACTGATGTAGTGGATTTCATCACACTGCATGACCCCATCATCACTTGATCATTTCAGGCTGTTCCTAACCCTTTCAATTTTTTATTCTTTTTCCTATTTAAAATTATAAATTTTATGTGCATATATCATCTCATGGGTTCACATTGAGGATAATGCAATATTTTAAGTGTGGGGGAGGGAACCTTTTAGTTTAGTAATTTCAATTATTTTCCTGTTTTTCAATGATTTTCAAAAAATTTGTGTGTTTTTCAAAATTTGTGTATTTATTTTTTAATATTTTGTGTGTTTTTGAAACTTTTGAGCTGAAATTATTCTCATCACCATTTTTAAATTCATATCAATAAGTGAAATAATTTATCCCATGAAATCGAGCTTAAATGAATGCTGAAAATAACTTTATTTCAAGTTAAAATCTTTAGTAATTTCATGGAAATTACTCTGAATTTTGAATCCCTTGCCACATCTCATTGTCTTTATATTTGAAATCACTTTCCTGTGATGCTTCTTAACCATTCTTTTCATATTCTTTACATTTACCTCACTTATTGATAGAACCAAACCATGCTTGATTTAACCAAAATTTGATTTATTCCTGTCAAAACTTGAGGGTTTGAGGTGCTTGTGTTTTAAATGATTGATGCATTTGTTTGGTATTAAATCCCCTATTTCAAAGAATCCTTTTTATAATGTCCTACCTTGAAAATTTAATCCTTGTAGCCCTTAGAATCCATGAGCAGCCTATTAGGTTAGCCACATTACAAGCCAGTTTTCCCTATCCAAACAACTCTTGAAATGAAATTGCATAATCTAGTTGAACTTAAGTGTGGGGGAAGCTGTCTTGTGTTGTGCTACCACATTTTTTAATACTTTGGGTGGAAAATTAAATTCTGAAGAGATGTGTTTGCTGGTAAAGAAAATCATTATATTGAAAGTTGTGTCTTTTTTTGGAGCTTTCATTATATTTGAAAGCTGTGCCTTTCCTGGAGATTTCATGATAATTAAATTTGTTCCTTTCTGTAGCTTCTAACAGAGGAAGAAAGTTGTGCCTATGTGAAGCTTTCAAGAAAATCATGCTTGAGAATATTGATATTTTTACTGTTGAAATGTTGAATGGTGTGCATATTTATTTATTTTTCATGATGATGAACATGAATTGATGCTATGGGGATTGAGGAGGAGACTATATTTAAGTGAAAATTATATTAATGCAATTTTTCTTCAAAAAGAGTCAATCCCCCTCATTCAGCCTTATAATTTTTCACATTTAAATCCTACCAACCAAAAGCCACAAAAAAACCCTGGAAAGTCCTCATGATAAAAATATGTCCTTGAATCACATCGGGTGGTGATATAGGAATTTATCAAGCCTATGGTGATCCTTTTATGAGTTTTTATGAGAAATAAATTGCTAAAAAATTGACATTTGTGTGATAAGAGAAAATTCAAGTGAGGTAAGCATTTTGCACATGGGAGGATAAATGAAGTGGAAATATATTGAATGATATAAATGGATAACTTGAAATAATGGATTTTTATGAGGCATGATAACTTTTTTTTCTTGGTTTGGAATTGTTAGATCTCAAGAATATGTGTTTTAAATTGTTTTTTGATTTGATATTGATGTTTACTTGTCACAATTTTTTGGAATACGTGATATGAGGTTTTGCCCAAGAGTGAAAAAGGTTAAGTGTGGGGGAGTTGATAAAACAAATTTTTATTGAATATTTTATTGATATTAAATGATAAAATTTCTACACATTGTGTTAAATATGTTTATTTATAAAATATTTGGGATTAGATCATTCATTTGAAAATTTGATGGAAATTCCAGTTTTACCCTTTATAGTGCGCTGTAGTACTTCGAACATAAATAATTTTATTTAAATTATTTTATGTTAATATTTTGTAAACGTGTTATTGGATTAATGTTCTAAAACTTTAATTTAGGACATTGGAGCTAAATCATGTATTTGGTTGGTGAAAATGGACCATGAAGTCAAAGTTGGGCTGGACTCGCTAGATTGGATATGGGTTCCGTATTTGAGTCATAATGTCTACAAACACAAATGGATTGAGCCCAAATTTTTATAGGAGATCGAAAAACCAATTTCTCACAAATTATCCTACTAGAAGAATATATGGTTCACGCGTTTTGAAGGTCAAATGAGCAGTGAAAGTTGGATTAAAATATTTGGCTGAGATTCCCCATTCACACATGAAACCACTTTGAACCTAGCCTCCCCACCACTCTATAAATTGGTGTTTTTCACTCTTTGGGATGGTTTTTAGAGGAATTGGGAAGGTTTTTCCAAAAGGGTGTCTCTTGGGATCCCCTCACAACTCTTGGAAAAAGTAAGTCTTTGCGCAAACATCTATTCCAAAAAGGCTCTCCTCCCCCACCCCCTCTTTGTATTTCTTTGCTTTCATGCTTGTATCTTGAATTTTTCTTCAATTAATCTTATGTTTTTCCCATTTTCATATTCTTATATTCCTCTTTGGGCTTTAATTAAAGAGTATATATGATATTGGGTTCTACCCTTTCAATCCTTTGCTCATGAAAAATGTCTCCACGATGACCACACCGCCCAAGGAAGAGTAGTTCTCTTAGTGATCGATCTATCTTCTACCCTATTAATTTAATTGTTTTGAATCATTGAACAACTATAATTAACTTAATATTATCGATGAATTGATTTTTTAAATTATAATAACCTAAGAAAGCAATTGGACAATTAACACAAAAACACGTGAGGTCGAGTATTGTGTGAATTATGAGAGCGCTATCTTAATCGGTAATACAAGACCACATGGGATAAGTTTGTAGAGTTCAAATATAATACCTAAAATCAATTAATCCTCATATTCAGAATTGATATTTTCTCTAATTAACCACTGACCATAATCTAACCTTATAACATCAATCAAATTAGGGTGCTGCGATTGCGTTTTTTGAGGCTAGCATAGGGTTTAATTCTCTTCATATTTGTGGTAAAGTTAATTCTCGTAGGGTTAGGGGGTTAACAAATTAGGGGATAATAATTAAGTAAATATTAATTTAAATTATAATTATTAATAATTAAATGAAGAGTTAGAGTTAGATTGATTTCACCTTTTAAAATATTTTCTAAAAAAACATATTCTTGTTGCGTCTTTTTAATTGAATTTCATTTCAAAATTAAAAACAAAAAAATGAAATATTCTTCCAGAAAACTTATTCTAGTTTTATAAATGATAAACAACCACCATCATTTCAAGTAGTGTTTTTATTATCTTTTATTTTATTTTTATAATACCTTTAAGAAGTTGTTTTAATTTACTTCCTCCTTTGAGAGACGACATTGGTCAGCCACTCTACCACACCCAAGTACCCCAAAAACCCATTAACCATTTGAGGGCACCCACGACAGTGCCTTTTAGGTATTAAATTAATTAATTAATTAATTAATTTTTTAATATTAAAATTAAATTAATTGTTGGATCGAATAAAATTAAAATATTTGAATTAATTATTTTAATTTAATAATTCATTTAATTTATTTAAATTGCCCTCATACATTAAATTTAAAGTAATTTAATTTTTAAGTGTTTAGAGATGGATCTTGAACATATACTAGTAAATGTATGCCTAGAATTTTATTTATTTAATTAATTATTTTAATTGTGTGTGATACATGTAATTAATTAAAAGATGGTCTGCACATCATCAGTTTTTCTCATTTAATATGTACAAGGGCATGCATTCCTGATACCCCCTCACCCGTGTGTGAGTATGTATGTACTATGAAGAATATAGAGTAAGACGTGGACCACACTGAGATGAGGCGGTATTCCAGACGAGGTGATAACACATGGGGCCAGGGTGCGAGCTGTAATACGAGTCAAGACCCAACTCAGGTATTATACCCCTAGGTCATGGTTGGTCCAGTTTAAATGGATCAACCAATAATATATGTTCAATATCAGTTGTGTAGTATGTTAGGCGGAGAAAAAGGGAGTGATGGCAAGAGGGGGGGGGGGGGTGAATTGCCTTTTAAAAAATGATTAACAAATTAAAATCAAAGTTGAAAGTGCAGCGGAAATAAAAGAGGCAAGACACGCAATTGATAACGGAGTTCGGCCAAAAAACCCGGCCTACGTCTCCGCTCCCAACTAAACCGTTGAGAGATTCTACCGCTTGCTTTTCAATGGTTGTAGCAAGAAACCCACTAGCCTTTTTACAGGTGAAGGCTAGATCACCTATTACAGCTTGCTTTTTAATGGTTTGAGCAAGAAACCCACTAGACTTTTTATGGGTGAAGGCTAGCTCACATTTGACTCAAGCCTTTTAAAAGGAAAGGCTTGACTAACCTCTTCACACCTTAAAGGTGGTGTGAAAACCCAAAAGAAAGGGAGATGAGAAAGGGATGGGGTTTGTAGGCACAAACCCAATTTGATTCTCAAAAAAGATAAAGCAAGAAAAACCGTATTTGGAGAAGCCTTGGGCGCCAATGGATGATTGGAGTTGAATACGTGCACTCCCAAGCTTCTTTGGTGATGATCCTTGGATGTGGAATTGAGTTGGAGCAAGTGGAGTTCCCTTGGAAGAATCCGCCGGAGGTTAGCCAAATGATGTAAAATGTGTCCGTTGGCTTCCGTATGGCTTGGTTAAGTTTCCGGGGCTTCAAGGTCCTTTATTTATAGAGGGGGAACCCTCATATGGCCTTTGGAGGTCTTCGGAGCCGTTGGAAAGGGCTTCGGAGCCGTTGGGAGGCAAGTGGACAGGCTGGTCAAAAGTCCAACGGCTAGTTTGACTGCCTCCACCGGCTGACCGGTACAGGGCCACCGGTTGGCTGGTGCTTGCAAAATGGAAGAGGGCTCGGGCTCAGGCTCCACCGGCTGGCCGGTGATGAGGCCACCGGTTGGCCGGTGCTGAGGCAGTGGCTCATCCTTCTATCTGGGTGCCACCGGTTGGCCGCTGGTGTGACACCGGTTGGCCGGTGGTCTTCCATCGGTTGGCCGGTGGACTGAATTTCAGTCCACTTTGCCTTGTTGCTTTCTTGGCCCAATTCCTTGACCACCTGAAATCATCCCTATCATCCAAAAACACTTAAAACAAGATTAGATAAATAAGAGGGTGATTGTGATCATGAAAATTAAACCACGAGGGGTTCGAGAGGTACAACAATCTCCCCCTATTTTGATGATCACAATCACCAAAACAAACAATGTAGAAAATGAAATGAAAGGCATGCTTTAAAAGATTTTTCCCCCAATCAACCAAGAATTTCTCCCCCTTTGTGATTATCAAAATAGCACGGGGCATAAAATTTTATTGAGGGAAACAGTTGAAAAACAAGATTGAGTTTTTAAACCAATTGAAATTTTCGAAATTTGAATTGAAAGATTTGAAAGTAAATTTTGAATTAAAAGTTTTGAATCAAAAATTTTGAAATGAAAATTTTGAATTGAAAGTTTTGAATCAAGAATTTTGAAATGAAAATTTTGAATTGAAAGTTTTGAATGAAAAATTGAATAACAGTTTGAATTGAAAGTTTTGAAAAGAAAATTGAATAACACTTTGAATTGAATATTTTGAAATGAAAAAATTGATACCAAGTGTTGAAATTGAAAGTTTGAATCGAAAATTTTGAAATTGAAATTAAAAGGGTTTAAACGATCCTAACTCCCCCTAAATAAAAACAACAAATCACCGGGGAGAGGTTTTTGAAACCGAAATAAATTTTGGGCCGGAGAGACTCGCTAATAGGGATTTTTCAATCCACACTTGTCTAGTGGCGGGTCTTCTCCTAAAAAATTCATCGTTAAAAAAATACTTTTGGGGCGGCCATACCGGGCATTTTTACAATTGCACTCATAGATTAAGTGCCCGGGTTTTTTGCAATAATTACAAAATTTAAATTGAGAGCTCCCCCTTACAAAAATAGTAGGTGCATGGGAAGAGGAAGCTTGCTTGGAATAGCCAAGCCCTTGGGTGGTTCTAGTTACACGTTGGGAACCAAGAAAATTGTTCAAATTTTGTTCCCCTTGGGTGAACTTGGCTAGAGTCTCCCTTAAATCTTTGATAGTTGATTCCATAGAATCAAAATCGGGAAGGTTTTGGATTTTGAGGGTCAACTCTTCCTTCTCTTTGAGAAGTTGTTCTTTTTCGGAAGAGAGTTTTTTGAAATTCTTTTTTAAAGAAACAAATTTGGAAGAAAGTTCGTGAAAACCTTCCTCCAATTGATCTCGCGCATGTTGGAGATCCTCGTATGACAAATGATTAAAAGAATTGGAAGAACTTGAGGATGAGGAGTCGGAAGATGATACCTCATTACATGCCATTAGGCATTTGTTACCGTTGTCGCTCGAGGAGGAGGAGGAGGATGATGTGGAGCTATCACTCCATGTGGCCTTGAATGCCTTCTTCTTCTCCTTTTTCTTGGCCTTTTTCTTGTTGAGTAGGCAATCGGGATTGTAATGTCCTTTCTCGCCACACCCGTAACATTTTACCTTGTGCTCGGATTTTTCGTTGGATTGAGCCTTGCGGGATTTCTTCTTCTTGTGCTTCTTCATGAACTTGTGCATCTTGCGGGCAAGATTCTCCATTTCGGAATCGCCGCTAGAAGAGGAAGAAGATGAGGAGGATGAGCTTTCTTCGTTTTGTACCTTGAAGGCGATGTTCTTTGGAGTTTTGATCGGTTTGCCTTCCTTTTCAGCTTGCCTCCTCATGGTGATCTCGTAGGTCATTAGGGATCCGATGAGCTCTTCGACCGGCATGTTCTTGATGTCCTTTGCTTCTTGAATGGCCGTGACTTTTGGATCCCATGTGCTTGGAAGGATCCATAGGATCTTCTTGACCATGGTTTCTGCAGAAATATTATCTCCAAGAGATTTTCTTCCATTGCAAACGTCAGTAAAACGAGTAAACATATCAGCAATATTTTCAGATGGATGCATGGTAAAAGACTCGAAATCTTGACCGTACATATCCAATCGAGTATCCTTGAATTTGTTGGTCCCCTCATGGGTAACCTCCAAAAGTTTCCAGATTTCGTGTGAGGAGGTGCATGTGGAAACTCGATTGAACTCATTACGATCAAGGCCGCAATGTAGAGCGTTCATGGCTTTGCCATCAAGCTCAAAATTTTTTATATCGGCTTGTGTCCATTTGGATTCATCGGGGGAAGAGAGAGTGTAACCTTGCATGACAATTTTATAAAAGGGATATCCTATACTTCTAAGAAAAGTAGTCATGCGGGTTTTCCAATAATTATAGTCGGTTCCATCAAAAAATGGAGCACGACCCAAAGAATAGCCTTCGGGGGCGAAAGAGGTTGAAGCCATCAAAAAGATCTTGAATTTGAAACCGGTTAGGGTATTACTCAAATTTTGCCTTTGATACCAATTGTTAGGCGGAGAAAAAGGGAGTGATGGCAAGAGGGGGGGTGAATTGCCTTTTAAAAAATGATTAACAAATTAAAATCAAAGTTGAAAGTGCAGCGGAAATAAAAGAGGCAAGACACGCAATTGATAACGGAGTTCGGCCAAAAACCCGGCCTACGTCTCTGCTCCCAACTAAACCGTTGAGAGATTCTACCGCTTGCTTTTCAATGGTTGTAGCAAGAAACCCACTAGCCTTTTTACAGGTGAAGGCTAGCTCACCTATTACAGCTTTCTTTTTAATGGTTTGAGCAAAAAACCCACTAGCCTTTTTACGGGTGAAGGCTAGCTCACCTTTGACTCAAGCCTTTTAAAAGGAAAGGCTTGACTAACCTCTTCACACCTTAAAGGTGGTGTGAAAACCCAAAAGAAAGGGAGATGAGAAAGGGATGGGGTATGTAGGCACAAACCCAATTTGATGCTCAAAAAAGATAAAGCAAGAAAAACCGTATTTGGAGAAGCCTTGGGCGCCAATGGATGATTGGAGTTGAAGACGTGCACTCCCAATCTTCTTTGGTGATGCTCCTTGGATGTGGAATTGAGTTGGAGCAAGTGGAGTTCCCTTGGAAGAATCCGCCGGAGGTTAGCCAAATGATGTAAAATGTGTCCGTTGGCTTCCGTATGACTTGGTTAAGTTTCCGGGGCTTCAAGGTCCTTTATTTATAGAGGGGGAACCCTCATATGGCCTTTGGAGGTCTTCGGAGCCGTTGGAAAGGGCTTCGGAGCCGTTGGGAGGCAAGTGGACAGGCTGGTCAAAAGTCCAACGGCTAGTTTGACTGCCTCCACCGGCTGACTGGTACAGGGCCACCGGTTGGCCGGTGCTTGCAAAATGGAAGAGGGCTCGGGCTCAGGCTCCACCGGCTAGCCGGTGCTGAGGCCACCGGTTGGCCGGTGCTGAGGCAGTGGCTCAGCCTTCTGTCTGGGTGCCACCGGTTGGCCGCTGGTGTGACACCGGTTGGCCGGTGGTCTTCCATCGGTTGGCCGGTGGACTGAATTTCAGTCCACTTTGCCTTGTTGCTTTCTTGGCCCAATTCCTTGACCACCTGAAATCATGCCTATCATCCAAAAACACTTAAAACAAGATTAGATAAATAAGAGGGTGATTGTGATCATGAAAATTAAACCACGAGGGGTTCGAGAGGTACAACATAGTATATTTAATATATGAATTGTTTATTATTTTATTGAATCTTTAAGTTTATGAAATCACATTAAATAATAAACATAAAAAATGAATAAATTAAATCAATTTTTGACGTGATGAATGTTTTTTTATTTATTTCATAGCCAGTTGTGAGTTTGATCACATATAACATTCATATTAGATATAAAATTATTTCATACATCAATAATCTATATATATATATATATTAAAACCCCTCACAAAAATATTAAGTCATAAATGTCTTCCATCGTTTGAATTTGAACATAACTAGGTGTTCGGGGTGCTCAGTTAGCCATAGTTTAGGGTTCCTCCTACTACTAGGAAGTTCTTAGGAGAACAATGGGTGGATTTAATTGAATTTGAAAGCAAAGGAGTAGTTATAGATAGCTTGTTTCAACTTTAGATTCAAGTGTTGAGTAAATCAAGTTTATGATTGTAGAACCTGGAACTTTACTCAATAGATCAAGGAAATACGAGTTAATATGGTTGGCCAGTGAAATGCCTACCTTGAACTCTTTGAGTAGTGGCATTGTCGTAGCTTGTAGACTATGAGAGGAGGTTCAAGGATCCTTCCTACTATAATACTCAGGTGACTGGGTATTCTGATTCTAGTGTATATAGTTACTAGAATTCGATAAAATAGTGGGATACATTTAATGATTTAATAATCGGTAATGTCTAAATTTGTAATCAAGACAAAATTAACAATATGATAGATTTTATTTTTATAGAAAATAATATTAATACCAAAATAAATATAGAGATATTTATTGGAAAATGTCAATGTCTTATCTAACACAAGTTTCCAATGAGTAGTACATGCACTTGTGCGCAATACTACAATATCTGAAATTCAAGGTGATGGTGTATCAAATACCTATTAAGCCATCTCAGGAAGTGAGGGTGTAAAAATTATTATAAAAGACTCATGTGTTACTCATATTATGGTTATATCATAATATTATCATCAACGTCTGTTGTGAGTTTTGGATACTACACCAGGACATGAATGATATTACAAGTAGCCTTATTTCTGAGAATCTTGAAAGGAGAAAGAGAAGCGTATATATAAATAAGTGATGATTACACTGTATATGTGTAAATTGAAAGATGGTTCAAGATATTTAAATTGATCCTTTTCTAAAATCATTTTCACCCATATTCTCCAGTTTTGTTTAAAATTAGAAAAATGAATAGAATGGAGTAATCACTTCATTACCTTTTGGGTAAGGTTCTCTAAGTAAATAATAACATTAAAGAAATATTCATATTTAGTTCTTATAGTGAACAAGTTTAAAGATAAAGAAAAAATAACAATGAAAAGTGACACATAAAATACACCTTCACAACATACTTCAAAGAAATAGGTATTAAATAGGAGGTTATTTTATCTGCATATCATAAAATAAATCAATGAAAGTTTAAATGCAATGAACTAAATTTAAGAAAAAATTAATTGCTTCTAATTCAGATATATCATCAAATACTTGTAATGTTTCTATTATACTTGGGTATTAAATACAATATGTCAATCACATATGTGTATTTAAATACAATAAACAAGTACAAAAATGTTATGATAAGTAAATGTATTCTCTAAGTGGATGAGAAAGGGTGGTTCCTAAGTTAGCGGTGATAATCACACAACTTCTAATTGAAAAGTTTAATGATTCTAGTAAAAATTTTATTGAGTATTACCAAAAGATCTATCTCACATAGGCTTTAGAAACAAGGGGAAATTATTCCATGTTCATGAATGAATGTTGTTTTTTGTGTCTCATACTCAACCAATAGTTCGGTGATACTTGAATCATAGGAAATACCTGATGAATATAAAATGTAAGACTTATTTACCCAATTATGGAAATATAATTATTTTTCAAGTAAAAATAAAAGTGGATTTCAAGGATATACCCAATATGGTATTTAGACTCAGTAGAGATAAACACCTTAGTTATTATCGATGTATATACTTATTTAGTTTGGACAAAGAAACCTTTAGAAATAAAGGTACGCCACAAATATTTCATAATTAATTCATCTAGAGAGAATGGACTATTCAAAGGGTAAGATATTGGTAATTATACTTTATAATATTCCTTTTAAGTGTTTAAGGAATGTGAACATGAAGTATGGTATATGCATGGTCAAAATATATGAGATGCTTCAGGGTGGTATGCTGAAGAATATCTTGATCAAACATTCATCGATCAATATAATGTATCATGGAGTAATTCCTAAATACATATTACCTTATCCACATCAGGGATATGATTATAATAAGGAGTATTGATGATAATTCTTACATGTTAACATTGATTAGAAAAATGTAGCATGTAGTAATTCCTAAATGCACATTTCCTTATACGCATCAGATACATGATGTTAGTAAAAAGGAGTATCAATGTTGAGACTAATAATAATTACAAAAACTTCCATTATATTTCAAGACGTTCTTTGAAAATAATAGTGTTATCCCATAACCATATGAAAACTATAATGAAAAATGGATATCATATCAGTTGTATCATGATGGAAATCTATTTTTATAAGAACATGTGTTTAGATGCAAAGATTTTGTTAGGATGTAAACAAACTTGTATTAAGAAAAACACATTGTGCATCTAGAGTAATTATCTAAAAAGTTTCTTAGGATATTACATAAATATATATGGTAGAAAAGTTACAGTCAAGTGATAAACTACATTTCTATAAAATAATGAACATCTCTACTTGAGATAGTGGGAGAAATATTGACTTGGATTTCGTTAATACTAAGAGATGCACAAATATTCGATAAAGGAACAAGCTCTACAAGAGGTGTGTAAGAGAATGTTCCAGAGGAACATACTGCGTAGGAAGCATAAAACCATGGTGATGGTTTTATATTCACCTTAGTTAGTGATCCATTATTCATTTCAAATAATAATTCCTACAAGTAGGCAATATATGGAAATCAACTAAAATTGAAAATATCAAATAAAATTAAATAATGGATTCCATGTATCAAAGTACATGGAGTTTATTATTTTGAATACCATGGTGGATATTTAAGTGATATTATACATTTATGGTACATTCATGGTACTAATAAGACTTGTGTTGGTCAAAAATCCCTCAAGGTATCATTGAAGAATTTTTGAGGAGATTGTGTTTGTTGACAAAGAGGGCCTCTGTGTTGTGTTTGTTGACAAAGAAAACCCTGACATACAAATTTTTTGACAAAGGAGATTTCATGGTGGCATTTTGAGTTCAAAGGATGTTTTTAAATATCCATGATTGATTCAAAAATTTCGACAAAGGAATGGTCGATCTGGAGGCGGTTCAAAAAGAGCAGAGACAAGGTGGTGCCGTTTTCCAATGTTTTCCAAATATTTGGACCTCAAAATCAAGAAATGGAGAAAAGTGTTTTCAGAAAAGGGACTTGATTTCTAGTGTCTTGTAGGATTGGAAACTTGGGACCCATATGTTTTTAAGGATTATAACATCAAAATATGGCAAAGGGAAAAGGGGCGCCCAAGTTTTATGTTTGGTTGTGCAAGTGACTTGCGCAACAGTGACTAGGGCGGCTGGACTTGCGTGTTGAGAGGAGACTTTCACACCCATCGTGTAGGGTGTTAAAATGCCTATAAATAGAGGTTGAAAACTCCTTATTCAGTGTGAGTTCAACACTTAGAGAAAATCAGATCTCCCTTCATGCAGGTGCGGGGGTCACGCAAGTGGTGGTGTGGTTGCGCAAGTAGAAGTTGCGCGCCAGTTGATTATTGTGTGTCCAGAGTGGTTTGGGTGAGAAAGGAAGGGAGTCTTCCAAGTTTTGAGTTGAAGAAGGGGGTGTCACGCAAGTTTTTTGGTGACACTTGTGCTCCAGGTTTTGAAGAAGCGCGATAGTTAATGGTTGCGCGTCAAAATTGGTTTGGGCGTAAAAGGGTGTGAGTCATGCAAGTTTGGAGTTGCAGAATCTAGTGTCGTTCAAGTGGTTGAGGTGAACTTGCATGCCAGTTTTAACTTGCATGCCGAGACTTGCGCACTGGATTGGAGAAGGGTGCCAGGTATGGTTGAAGCACGACAGTGATTCAGGGATGCATGAAAGCTAGAAGATTGGCCGATACCTTCGGTGAAAAGTGAGATTCATCTACGGATGAAAGTTGGACTTCAACAGAGCATCTAAATACAACCTAGGATGTATTAATTAGTGATAATAAAGAGACCTACAAGTCTATAAACTGTGATTGGATCCTTTCCAGAGCAGTGAGCAAAGGAAGAGGAAGAAGGTGATCCTCTCCACCGGTAGTGAGCCAGAGAGAGAGAAATAGGGAATGACCCTTGGGAAAGCAGTGAGCTAACCCTAAACAATGTAAAGGTAGTGAGCCTAGGAATATAAGTGATCTATCCTAAACTTTGTAAACATCAGTATGATTTTAGTGGATTTGGTACATCGACACATCGCTGGTGTATGCTCCTTGGACGTAGCCCAGTGAGGGTGAACCAAGTAAAAATCTCTGTGTCTGCCTGCTTGCTTCCCTACATTGCATTAAAAGAATCATCATCAGATAAAGAAGAAAAGAAGTGATCATAATAAACACACAAGTGAAAAAAAAGTGACCCTTGTAATAAAGAGTTCAAGATCCAGTGGGGCAGGAACAATTTTGAAAAGAATATCCATACCCTGATTCACCCCCCTCTCAGGGTATATAGGCCCCTATTGGTCCTAACAATTGGTATCAAAGGGATAAGTTGATTTTATTAGATTTGTTTGATTCGACTTGGTGTAGTCGATTTGTGTGATTAAATCGGTCTACTCTTATCCCGGTGTGCCATGGAAAAGGAAAAAACATTAAATAATAATCAGAAGTCAGGTGATATTCCTCAATGTAAAAGTGTGTATGGAAAAATTTTGATTCAATTAAAAGAATCAAACAGCTTACTGAAAGAAGGCCTGGCTGAATCTGATAGGGACAATATTTATTCACTCAATCATGATGTAGGAATGAGTGAAGTACTTGAACTTCAAAGTGATACCGAAACAACTGATGATGAAGAAGTTTCAAGGAGGCCACCAGTAGATGTTGTCAACATGACAAAGAAATTGAATCAGAAATTGGATGAAGAAGTCAAATCTAAAGATATCCGGATCCAAGTATTGGAAATTGAGGTAAAAAAACTAAGTGGATTAAATCAAAGGCTTATTGATGTGGCCACTGACCTAAGGGAGAAGAATGATTCTCAAAGTAAAGAAGTACAAAAGTTGTCTAGAATGAAAGGAAAACAAAAGGCTGATGATTATGAAGAGAATCAAAAGTCAGAAGAAGTTCAAAATATAAAAGCCAGAAATGATGATCTAGCTACACAGTTGTCTAAAAATGTTCAGAAGATTCAAAGGCTACAACAAGAGATTGTATCTTTCTCTGCATCTGTTTCTCATGAAAAATTGAAATTAAAGGAGCAAAGTAACATGGTAAAAAATCTCACACGATAACTGGAAGATGAGATGAGTTGTGGAAAGAATCTCAGAAGAGAACTCAATTCCCAAATTGAATCAAGGGATATGAAGATTCAAAAGTTATAAGAAGAGATTGAATCAGTGAAGCAGGAAGTGGAGAAATCCAATGCTAGAGGAAAGCCTAAAATAAAGGATGCCTTGCACTTACTATTTGATTATCCTTCAGAAGGTGATGATTAAATGAAAAGAAAATTTTCTATTTTTGAAAAGAGGCAAGAACAAATTCTCTAAGATCAAATACCATACAGTTTGGGAAGAACTGATATTGGATTTAATGAATTCCCTCCCGTTCATGATAGAAAGAGAGCCATGAATAGTTCCATAAGTAAAGGAAATCCTATAGGTTTTGGTGATAGACCTAAAAATATTTTTATAGGAATAAATGATATCATGTGCTATTTTTGTGGGATTCATGGTCATACATCAAGCTTCTATTCAGAGGTACAAGAATACATCTCAGGCTGTGAAAATAGAAACATTACTAGATCTGAGAAGAAGAAGATGTGTCATGAGAAATCAGAAAGAAGAGTCTCTCAGAGGAAAGCATTTATTATATGCTATTACTGTGGAAGAATGGGACACACCATGAGTATGTGTCAGGAAGATCAGGAGCTCAATGTTAGAGAAAGAACTCCAGATGCATCAACATCTCAATAGAGAAATGATGAAATGTGGTATGCCTTTGGTGGAAAATGTTTTATATGTTCTGATTTTTGGCATTTGGCAAGACATTGTAGCAAGAAGAAATCAGGAAAGGGAAAGGAACTTGAAAATATATTCACCACTCCAGTGGTGTATAATGATAAATATTACACTAGAAGACAAAGTGGTAAATTGGAAAACAAGCTTAGAGCCTAAGGGGAATCACTTGGAGCTGAACGAAAGGTGTATCAATCACCTCCTCTGTCACACTCACAACTACTCTCTAAGAAAGAACATGAACAAATATGGATGAAAGTGGGAGGAAATTCTACAGCTGTGAGTAAGAAGAATATACGTTCAGTGGAGGACCTACCACCAATGCAAAATAGTGTGGTGACTCGGATATCTGATAAAATAAAGATGAACAAATAATGTACTGAAAACTTCACATGTTGTGTGCCATAGAGAGTTGTGGAGGAAAGAGGAAGATCCCTAAAATGGTAGAAGAAGAAAGGGAATATGCCAAACAGAGAGATTCCGACCCAGAGATGGAATTAAGGGAAGTGGCATATTGGTAGTACATCAAAGACAGAAGTGTGTACAAGTGGTCTTAAATCCCAAATTGTGAAAAATTATAAGCCTGCAGAATCTACATATCAGAAAAAGGGTCAACATGTGGGTACTGAATTCTTAGTCATATGGCTAGAGCAGTTAAAGTTGGATAGATATCTAGAAGAAGCAAGGAAAGAGTGTGATACTCTGCAAGAAATAATCAAAGGGTTGACCCATCAGGATCAACCACAATCCTCATCTTGAGGAGTCTAGAAGAGGCCCCTCTCCCTATGTATATAAATGTTGTTAACTGATGATTCAAGTGTTTTGGGTTTTAGGGAGATATGATCCAAGGGGAAGTGGAATATAAAGATGCAAAGTGGATAAGTGATGTGCTCCAGGGTTTCAATCGCCTCAAATCAGGTAACAAAGTTGAAGAATAAAAGGATCAACAGAGTAGAATAAGAAGTGATTGTGTTATTAACTTTATCTCTTGTTTCCTACACCGAGTTCCAACTCAGTAGGATTAGAGATTTTTTTAGTGGCTCAATGATGAGTGGAAGATGAGAATAAACTATGTAGGATAAGAAGAATGTTTATGGCTCTAAATAGTGGACCTAACCCCAAGAAGTGTTGCATAACATAGGGGGGGCATTCAATAACAAAATCGGATGCAAGAGACATCAAAGAAATAATTGGATGACTCAGCTTAAGTGTTTATTATCAAGGGAAGAAATAAACACATGGAGAATCAGAAATAATCATGAATCTCATTCTTATTTATTTCATTCTAATAGGCGGTATTAGCTGATAGTTTTCAGGATACCAAGAAGCTGCAAGAGAGTAATAACCCTATATCAAAAAGAAACTCAGAAAAGTAGCTGAAAGAAGTTAAGCCACTGAACAATGAAACATTGAGAAATTTCCTGATGAAAGTGTTAAGGAAGAAAGAAACACAGGGAGAGCATAAGTTACTGATGTTGATTCAGAAAAGAATCAAATGTGGGAGATTGTTTTGAGGCCAGCAGATAAGAACGTCATCGAGACTAACTGGGTTTTTCGCAACAAGATGAACGAAGATGGCACAATGATTCAGAAAAAAGAACGATTGGTGTGCAAAGGATATTCCCAAATTGAGGGAATAAATATTGATGAGACATTTGCACCGGTTTCAAGGCTGGAGACAATCAGATTATTCCTAGCCATTGCAGTGCAACGAAAGTTCAATGTGTTCCATATAGATGTCAAATTTGCATTCTTGAATGGGATTATGGAGGAAGAGGTGTATATTGAGCAGCCATATGGTTTTCTCATTCACGAGGATGAGAACAAGGTTTACATACTGAAGATGGCATTTTATGGGCTGAAACAAGAACCAAGAGCATGGTACTCAAGGCTTGATCAGTACTTGAAGAATCTTGGTTTCCAGTGTGGGGGAGTTAATTACAATCTCCATTTCAGCAACAAAAGTAATCAAAGGATGATGGTGTTGATTTATATCAATGATATAATATTTGGTGGATCAGATGAATCTTGGTGCATAAAATTTTCCAAATTCATGAAAAGTGAGTTTCAAATGTCAAGGATTGGAGAGCTAATGTTTTTCCTTGGTCTACAGGTGACACAAAGAAGGAATGAAACATTAATTTCTCAATCCAAATATGCCAAGAAGGTTTTGAAAAGGTTTGGAATGGAAAATTCCAAGGAGGTGAAGACTCCAGTTGCTACCCAGACAAAACTATCCAAAGATGAGGATGACAAGGAAGTTAATATCACAGAATATAGGAAAATTATTGAAAGTTTGTTGTACTTGACTGCAACAAGGACTGACATTGTTTTCGTCACATGTCAAGCAGTGAGATATAAAATTAATCCCAAGGAAATCCACATGCTTGCAGTGAAAAGAATACTTTGGTATATCAAGGGCACGGTGTAATTTGGATTGACAAATAATGACAAATCTCAGACTGAGTTATTGGGATATACTGATGCAGACTGGGCCGATTCAGTGGATGATAGGAAATCAACGTCAGGTGGTGCTTTCTATCTTGGTGGATTGTGTATTTCTTGTATAAGAAAGAAGAAAGATTGCATTTCATTGAGCACCGTGGAGGATGAGTATATTGCAGCCACTCAAGCATGCACACAATTATTGTGGATGAAGTAGCAGCTTGAAGATATGGGAGTTGAATTGAAGTCTTCGATCAAAATCCAGTGTGATAACTCAAGTGCTATCAATCTTAGAAAAAATCCAGTTCATCACTCAAGGATAAATCACATTGAGATCAAATATCATTTCATCAAGGAGAAGGTGGAGCACGGGCTTGTGAAGTTGGAGTATGTGCCTACAGAGCTACAGGTTGCAGATATTATGACAAAGGCCTTACCCAAGGAAGTGTTTGAAAGGAATTGACTGGATTTGGGAGTTCAGTCGACTCCCCTCACTTAAAAGAGTGTGGATATAGACACCCCCTCTCCCCAAGGTATGATGTGTTTTTCCCTAATGTGCTGATATGTGTTCTCTACTCTGTTACAGACTGTAAAGGAGTGACCTTTGGGTTCATTAACAAAGGGGGAGAAAATAGTGTTTGTTCAAGGGGGAGATAGTGTGGCTATTTGAGAAATCATTAAAGATATGGGGAGAAGCTGACAGGTGGAGCATCCAGATAGAAGGAGTTGAAGCTGGTTCAAAGGATTTGAAGCTAACAAGAGTTAAAGCTGTGATCAGACAGGGAGAGTATCAAATCTGACGATCCTAGAAGTGATCAATCAAAGATTAGATATCACAACAGCTGAGGATCGTGATAAAATCCAAAGAGTGTTGTTGGAATGCGGTTATAATACTTCCAAAAATTGGTATCAGTTTGGTGTCAATAGTGGGTGTCAGAGTTGAAGTGGTTCATTGATGAACTTTTCATTTCATCTTGTTTCTCACGTCGAGCATTGCTTATGTGGTCTTAGAGTATGTGTTGAGTAAATCCTTGATCGCTATTGGAATATCAATAAGGTGAATGGTTTCTAAATAATTAACGATGTATCTTTTTATGGAAGAGTTGTCAACAAACCCAAAGGGGGAGATTTTTGGGAAAAAATACCTTAAGGTATCATTGAAGCATTTTTGAGGAGATTGTGTTTGTTGACAAAGAGGGCCTCTGTGTTGTGTTTGTTGACAAAGAAAACCCTGACGTACAAATTTGTTGACAAAGGGGATTTCATGGTGGCATGTCGAGTTCAATGGATGTTTTTAATGATCCATGATTGATTCAAGAATGTCAACAAAGGAATGGTTGATCTGAAGGTGGTTCAAAAAGAGCATAGACAAGGTGGTGCCTTTTCCAGTGTTTGCCAAATTTTTGGACCTCAAAATCGAGAAATGGAGAAAAGTGTTTTTGGAAAATTTACTTGCATGCCAGTGTCTTGGAGGATTGGAAAATTGTACGCCATATGTTTTTCAGGATCAGAACATCAAAATATGGCAAAGGGAAAATGGGCGCCCAAGTTTTATGTTTGGTCGCGTAAGTGACTTGCACGTCAGTGACTAGGGAGGCTAGACTTGCACGCCGAGAGGAGACTTGCGCGCCTGTCACACAGGGTGTTTAAATGCCTATAAATAGAGGTTGACCCCTCCTCATTTGGTGTGATTTCAAAACTTAGAGAAAATCAGAGCTCCCGTCACACAGGTGTGGTGGTCGCGCAAGTGGTGGTGTGGTCGTGCAAGTAGAAGTTGCGCGCCAATTGATTGTTGCACTTCTAGAGTGGTTTGGGTGAGAAAGGAAGGGAGTCATCCAAGTTTTGAGTTGAAGAAGGGGGTATCGCACTGGTGGTTTGGTGACACTTGTTCTCCAGGTTTTGAAGAAGCACGACAGTTGATGGTTGCGTGCCAAAGTTGGTTTGGGTGTAAAAGGGTGTGAGTCGTGCAAGTTTGGAGTTGCATAAGCTAGTGTCACACAAGTGGTCGAGGTGAACATTCATGCCAGTTTTAACTTGAGCGCTGAGACTTGCGCACCGACTTGGAGAAGGGTGCCAGGTATGGTTGAAGCATGACAGTGATTCAGGGCTGCGTGAAAGCTAGAAGATTGCCCGATACCTTTGGTGCAAAGTGAGATTTATGTACAGGTGAAAGTTGGAATTCAACAGAGCATCTACATACAACCGAGGATATATTCATTAGTGATAATTAGGAGATCTAAAGGTCTATAAACTATGAGTGGATCCTTTCCAGAGTAGTGAGGAAAGAAAGAGGAAGAAGGTGATCCTCTCCACCGAT
Source organism: Viscum album (assembly GCA_963277665.1). Lineage (NCBI taxonomy): Eukaryota > Viridiplantae > Streptophyta > Magnoliopsida > Santalales > Viscaceae > Viscum > Viscum album. Next base: position 1,533,775,592 of record OY728123.1, on the reverse strand, counting down.
AGTGAGCCAGAGAGAGAAACATGGAGTGACCCTTGGGAAAGCAATGAGCTAACCCTAAACATTGTAAAGGAAGTGAGCCTGGGAATAGAAGTGATCTATCCCAAACTTTTTAAACAACAGTATGCTTTTAGTGGATTTGGTACATTGACACATCCCCGGTGTATGCTCCTTAGACGTAGCCCAGTGAGGGTGAACCAAGTAAAAATATCTGTGTTTGCCTGCTTGCTTCCCTATACTGCATTCAAAGCATCATCATCAGATAAATAAGAAAATAAGTGATCATAATAAACACACAAGTGCAAACAAAGTGACCCTTGTAATAAAGAGGTCAAGATCTAGTGGGGCATGAATTTTTTTGAAAAGAATATCCATACCTTGATTCACCCCCCCTATTAGGGTATATAGGCCCCTATTGGTCCTAACAGCTTGATTGGTTATACCAGTTTTAAGGCTAAATACATTATAATTATAGTTGTCAGGGATACTTTCTATGATCATTAAATTTATAATTGGATGTCAAGATCACAAATCATGCAAGGTGTCTATATGACTCAACTAGAAAGGGATGGTTACATCATTGAATGTTAATAAGGGTGCTAGTTACCTAAATCCAATTTTGGATTAAAGTAAGCAATAAGATCTTTGAATATTAATTTATAATTAAAATTTACCATGTTTCTACCAAAAATTAGTGGGAGCATCATTGTTTTTAAGTGAAATGTGTTTGGTAACATATGGAAAATAGTTATTGGTCTTAAAGTTAGTTAATACCAAGATGAAAGTAATTCTCTAGTGATTGAATTAAAGTAGCAACCTAAGTTCCAGGGAACATGATCTACTGAGGTATATCTAATGGTTTATTAGACCTAGTAAATCATACATATACTAACAAGGTATTCAAAAATATAAGTTGGAACAATTCGAGAGAGAATTTTTATAAATATCACATGGCATAAATCTCTCCAATAAGATATACATGGGTATAAAGGGAGATTAAGGCCGTGAGTTGAATTCCATATGCTTTTACGATGGATCAATCACGTATTCCATGATATGTACAAGAAATTATATTTCCAACATATATTTTATAGTAGTAAAATATCAGTTATGTCTAGTATAACTGCAAGGTAAGAAATCAGAACTATCTGATTGTACTTGAGAAGTACAAAAGATATGTACCTAGTATGTGGAGGAAGGGATACTAGTTATAAGGGGACAAAAACTAGTCTTAATTGGAACAATGTGATCTAATATCATGGTTAGGATAAGGTAATGAGTAAGACAAGACATTAAAGCCAATGGTAGCCATGCATATAATTTCTGAGTGCATTGCATCTTCTGAGGCAGCTAAGAAGCTTTATAAAATATGCAATGATTTTTTCTAGTTCTTAGAATAACATCTAGTAAGTGAAGTATTATCATAATTTAAATTATGATACTATTACTATCTAATATTTGAAGTTTTGATAGTGTAAAAAAGGAATAAACTTGGGGATATCATCTCTTGAGAAGTTTAACAGAAGAAGGTGTGGTCGCATATAGTAAAATAGACATGAAATAGATACATAGAAGACCCAAAAACTAAAGCCGTGACTCAGTAGAAACATGATCTTAATCATGTGAGAGATAACAAGGATGGTTATACATTTGGATCTAGTGCAAGTGGGAGTGTTGTAATAGTAGGTTCCTGAGACCCAACTAAATAGTACTTTTCGATTACTGTATCATGGATATAGTAATATATGCATGGTATACTCTTACCATTATTGTGTAGAAAGTTTTTTCATCCACTATTTAATAGTAATGTCTATAGATTATTTTTCTTATCAAAAGGTTATAATAGATCCCAAGATATAATGATAACCTCAAGTTACTATAAAATTAATCTTAAATATATGTCCAATGGTATAGATACATAATACTGATTAGACATAATAGATGTATGACTATTAGGTGTTGGGGGATCATAAGCATTGAGAATTATTCTAATGAAGTTCACACTTGGAAATCTCTAGTAGTTGATATTACGAGGACATACACACCAATAGGAACACCACATGTTTTAAGTGTCATTGGTTGTTTCTATCTATGAACATGTGTATTAGCCTCCTGAATTGAGATCATTATCAATGTGTTTCATTTTATCACATACTTTGATGCAAGGAAAAAATCATGATAATGAAATCGCGGGGAGGTAGCTTGTGTTGGGTGTATCATTGGTGATATGACATTGGTTGAATGATGAAGATAAGAATTGTCACTTCTGAGTTGAGGAAGTAATATCTTGACCCTGATTGATTGGGATGGTAGTACCTTCATAAATCCATGTCCATGGTAGTCGAGGGTAAATCTATATAGATATATTAATAAATAATAAATCAATAAATGATAATGATATAAGTGTGTTTATTGCTTTATGAGATATTTAAAAATAGAGATTATATTATACAATGTGTGTTTGTAGGTTGGTTGTCGTTGCTATGACTATTCATTATCTCTTTAGGGGCCTTGATGGGTTACCATATTCCACTCTTATACCGTGAATAATATTCACTATTATCAAGATAAGTTCATAGAGGGTCAAACACAATAACACATTTGATAATCTTCCCTATTTAGATAGATAAGAATATAGGACATGGTGGGACGCACCATGGGGCCTGGGTGTTTTCCATGTTTTATCGATCATCGATAAATAAATAAATTCATTATTATTCAAGTAAATAATAATTGGTTTTAATTTATTTATTAAAATTATTTATAGGTATTTAAGTAAACACAATGATTAATATTATATGAACAAATATTATTATTCCAAGTTCATTTAATATTATCGAGAGTTACGAGTTGAGTTAATGACTTGGTTTTATCACATAATATATTTAATATATATATATTACAGGTATGTGATAAAATATAAATAATATTTATGAAAAAGTTTAGTTCGTCATAATTATTATTTATTACTTAATTAATGGACATTAAATATACGAGGGTTGGGAACCCTATTCAGGTATTTGAGAAATCCACTATATAAGTGGGAGAGGAGATTTATTCCAATGATTATTCATGCATTCATAATTGAGAGATCCTCTCACCTCCTAATTTCTAGAGAGAAAAACACTTTAGCAAAGCATTCAATCCAAGATTCCTTCAATGGATCAAAGGAAACAAATCGTGGTGATCTTCGTGACATTTAGGAGATCATCAGAGCTCCGCTCTAGCACCAAAAATTCAATGAATGACATGTGCACAGATTATTAGAGCATGTGTAAACAATCTAGAGGGGTTAGCCTTCAAATCCTTCCAGCAACGGTCACTGGAAATGAGCAGCGATTGAGCACACTCCAATTTGGAATGAGGTACTCGTTTGTTTTTATTTTTCATGTGATCTGTTTAATTCACATGAGACCCTTAGACCGCATTAGGGCTATGATCATTGGGGATGACAAGTTTCATCACTCCGGTGATAAAAATTTAAAATTTTCGGCCTATCAGCTTCCACTGCATGCTCCATTACCAACATTATATATATATATATATAAATAATATATATTTTATTTATTAGATATAGTTATAGGTAAAGTTACAATATGTAGAACATAATAAGAATCCAAAAAATCATGTTATCAGTATTGTTTAATGACTGATCTTGAGATGACTGACCAATGTATGATTTAAATTTCATGTTGTTTTTTATACGATTATATAATTTTTAATAATTGCATTTTATTTTCCTCTTTGATGAACTGCATATCATCCCTCTATCTAAGTATGAAAGGAACTGCATGTTCATGTAAAAAATTTATATATATTAAACCCCTGGAACCCGTCACTTTTACGTGAATAACATTATAATAAAAGGGTGTTATACAAGAGGCGTTGTTTTTTGAAGCTTTATTTTTACAACACAACTGAAAGGAGACTGATGGTTGTTTAAATCTAAGATAATAGAGGCTCAATGAGTTCCCCACAAGGTTTTGGTTGGTTTATCAAATAATGATAAAACAATCCATAGAAAAAGTCTCAAGATCAAGTCACATTTATTTAATCATAACCAATTAAACCATGCTAAACATTTGTTGATGTAGTTTATAATGTTTTATTAAAAAAATATAGGTAATAATTTCAACATCAATATACTGCAACAGTGAGGTAATTTATACCAATTAGGGTTTTAAATATAGTTTTCACCTGCAGGAGTGGAAAATCCTTGTGAATGCGTGACATTGGATAAAATTCATAGGAATATTCGTATTCACTTAAAATTATGGGTTGATAAATAAATTACTTCAATTATATATTGACATATTCAATATTCTGATCATCTATGGAACATGAGTATCCTCTACTTGATGATTAGGATTGGGTGGATGCATCACTTTTGTTTAGGAAACAATGCAGTAATGGTTTAATGGAATTATATGTCGTTATTTTTGAGATTGATGAGGTGTAACCTACTACTATAGAACCATTTTATGGGAAATATATTAAATTCAGTCCTTCACAATATTCTCATATGTTTTCTTATCATATGAATCTAATAATAGAAACAAATTATGAAGAAGAATATCAGAATATGGAAAGAATTATAGGGGACATCCCCATCGATACTCCTGGTTTAATTAATGAGACTTTATATGATGATGAAGTATCTAATGATGCAATAAGAGATGATGTAGGTGAGGATTATGTGGGAATAAACCTTATCAGGTTTCTTTGATAGATAAAAAACAACTAGTTAGTGGTAACCATCCTACATTATTGGATTCCTTAGTCAAAGGAACGTCTCATGCACAACATTTTGATTGGGATATCATTACACTAACTACTAAATTCCATGGAATTTAAGGTAACACATCTATATCAACTGATAACACCATATATGTTGGAAATGAGTTTGAAAGTAAAATTTTCTTGAAAAATGTGGTAAATTAATACCACATAGAGTGGTATTTTTCATTTTTTTATGAGTCCAAGAAGGAAAAATATCTCATTCATTGTGAAAATATAGGATATAATGTAAATTTAAAATATGAAAAATATATGATAATATTTTACATGTTGGAAGATAACTAAGTTGGAAGGCCCACATACTTGTGTACATCTAATATTTTCATAGGACCACTCTTCACTTGATGCAGAGTTTATATTGACTATTGTTATAGAGATGATACAAACGTGTCAAGACATACATGTGTCCTTTGTCTAGGAATGAATACAAAATTTGTTCAAATACAAGATATCCTACCACAAATCTTGGAATTCGAAGAAAAAAACAATTGTGAAAGTCTATGGTGATTAGGATGAATCATATGCAGTGTTACCAAAACTAATGATATTTTTGTCTCTGAACAATCAAGTTATTATCATTTGGTCACTATTGAGTATATCTCCCCAGATCACCAAGTTGATCAAATAAAGGTGAAGTTTCATAGGTTTTTTTGTACATTTAGGTCATGTATCACTATTTTTCCTTATTATGAACAATTTATTCAAGTTGATGAAACTTTTATTTATGGAAATCATAAAGGTGTTCAACTTATTACTACTAAACAAGATAATAATCATGATCCTCACCACTTGAATTTTCTATTATTTAAAATGATAATTTTTAATCATGGATTTAGTTTTTGGCCTGTATACGCATTCATGTTACACAAAGCTAGAGAGTGTGTCTAATATTTGATCGTTATTAAGTGATTATAGAGTCCATTAATAGTGATAAAGTTTCATGGAGAGAATTGAATTCTTATCATCGATATTGCATTAGATATATTGTCGGTAATATGTATAAACATTTCAGAGATGGGGAAATAAAGAAGACAATCATCAAGTTGAGTATGTTTTCTTAAACTTATATTTATTGGAAACATTTTTAATATCATTTTAAATACATTTATCTCTTTTGGTTTCAACATATTAACCCCAACAAGGAAAGTTCGATTAATGACTTGAAGAAATTCGAAGGGCTAATCAAGATGTATATGATTATATGATGCATATTTCAAATTAAAAATGATCATTAACATATGATGATGACAGGAGATATAGTCATATGAATACTAATATTTTAGAGTGAATAAATGGGGTCTTCAAGGGTATACATAAACTACTGATCATAAAGTTAATACATGAAACATTTTATAAATTTTTGAATTAATTTGTTGAACGGTCTCAATGGGCTTATCAGAGGACGCAACATGGAATGCATTTTGGTCAGAATTTCCAAAGAGACATTGATAAGATACTGTATGATGCATCATCATTTAATGTTTGAACCTTTTAATAGGTAGTGAATCTCTTTCAATTAACAAAGTGTCATGACCCTCTCACAAGCAACAGTGGTCGAGTGTTGGTGCTCATATTGGAAAGAAAGTACTGTGATTTCGGTTCTTTCCAGGCATTGAGATATCTATGTGCATATTTTTTTGCACCTTGTGTATTAGTGAACATATCATGGGAACCCTATGTTGACTCTGTGTATTGTGTGAGCACTCTGGTTGACTGTTATAGTGCACCTTGGATGCTAGTTAGTGATTTTCATACTATTACCTTGTCTTCTTATCAGCCAACTATGGATAGAAGAGCACTTCGTCCATTTAACCGAAGATGTTGATGAGATCATCGTGCTAAAGATTTTTATGTGCATACATTATGAGACTTATTGGTGTCATGATATTCATCGACCATTCGACTACATTTTCCCACTTGATGTATTTACCGTTACTGGGGGATTTAGACCAGACAGGGTGGTATAGCTGGGGGTCTGCATGTATTGCATATACATATAGATTGTTGTATAGTGCATGATGCATCAATAAGATACAAATTACTGGATGTGTTATTCTTATCCATATGTGGATATGAGAGCACTTCCCTCGCTTAGCTCCACATGCCCGCGCGCCATTGTCTGTTGATATTTTACGAGAGTCCCCGCGTGGATGATAGTATGTTTTTCCTTCCTTCTTATGTGAAAACCAAATATATAAATTTATATTATAAAATATAAGTATAAAAATGTTATCTACAGGTGGAGTCAGACACATCAATATTCAGATACCGCTAGACATGATGTCCATGCTTACAGACAAATATTGGACAGTCTTTGACTGGATGACGTACGCAATTATTAATTATATAGTTAAAATATTATTTTGTATAGTACATGGCTTCATTAATTTATTAATTTTTCATTATTTTTTTGATATTTCAGGTTTCATGGATGTTGTATATTGATCCTATCATCTAGAGTTCCCCACCTTACTGTATGGAGATACTTGCTGTCACCTCATGTGTCATATTTATGATTTGTTTTCATGTTATTGAGTGGGCATCATGATGATAGAGTTATGAGGCAATTTGACTTCTATCAGATCATACTTTCACTACCCTGTCAGTTGTCTTTACTTCAATCCTTGAAGATGTCGATGAAGCAAGACTTTAACTGTAGGCGATATCATGCACACTATATTGAGATGTGAGACAAATGACATGATTTTTGATTATGAGGGGCCGACATAGTACATTTATATCTATTAGATTAGTTGGGTTATGGGTCATGATACCGCATGTCCCCAGTAAGATATCTTACATGACACATACAATATTACTATGATTTGGTAATAATTCTTCTGTTCACTGCTAAACCATTTTTTATTAACTATAGTTAACTACATAATTTATTTTTACAGGATGTTCATATCACCCGTCTTATTCACATCTCTAACCCCGTAGTGGGGGGAGCATTTGACTAGTCTTGTTTTCGTAGTGTAGCGATAGAGCTGTTTCTTCACATGGACGAGATTTATCATGTGATTTTCTTTGATGTGTTAGGTGATGATGAGAATGTTGAGCCTGATATAGATGTCTCAAGTGGTGACGAGCCTGTTATAGATACAGATGTGGCACAAGAGGAGGATGTTCATCATGATCTGTTAGATGCACCTCCACTTCCTATTGTATGCGACCCACAACCACAAACATAGCAAAAAATTATTCATCTAGAGGGCCCATGTGCATAACAATAAATTAGTGTGGTAGATTTTTCTACAGTGATATATGCTGATTGGTCCGTGTTACAGTTTTATTTTCCTCGGATCCACGGATATCTGCCACACAACAGGCATCTTCTTCACATGTTTGAGAGAGTTCTAGTCATTAGATACTATCCTCGGAGCTCAGTTAGGGTACAAAAAGGGATATTTTAGATCCACCATATGTCACACAAGATTATATGAAGGTAGGTGTCAGAGATTCTTTGTTGGAGATGCATATGTCAGAGCATAGACATCAACAAACACGGTGTGAGCGCATTTTCTATAAACCTGGTTGTGGCACAGAGGAGAACCCGAGACGCCAACATAAATTATACCGATACATGTTACATGTTTTTAAATAATTACTTGTACATTAATTAAAAACTTATTGATATATATTATATTTTGGGTGTAGTTACTATTACAGTACTATGTAGGTGGTGACGCATGCATGATGCAAGTCTGGTGATGCAGACAGGATGATGTAGACATGACACTACACTAGGCTTCCGAGCCATGTTATGGGCTTCATTCACACTGGGCTTATGGGCCATGTACTAAATAAATAAGGCTCGATGAGTGGGATATCCCATTGAGGTGGTGCTATGGTCTAAATTTTCCGGCCTATGTGTATAGTGTGTGTGTCTGTTTGAATGTAATTATACTCTCAAACACTTAATATATATAAATATTTCTGAATGATTATGAAACATTAATATTAATAACTACATTGGTAATAATAATAATAATAATTTTTTATTTATATTAATATTTCTTAGTATTATTATCCATATTATGTATAATAAGTAATCATATTAAAATTATTATTAAATAATATTAGTATTATTATTTTGAATTATATTAATGCTATTAATATTAATAATAAATGTTATTTTATTTATTACATAAGTAATTAATTAATTATACACCATGATATATTAAAAATAATATAATTATTAGCTAATACATATATTTTGAAAATAAAAATATTTTATTTATATTATTAAACAATAAATATTAGTTATAATGCTATTAATTATATTAATAACAAAATAATATATTATTAATTAATAATAAATAATACAATTGATAATTAATAAATATACTACCTATTAATAAATTACTAATAATTATATCAATAAAAATTTCACAAAGATTTATAAATTAAAATTTATATATACTAGTTGTTGTATTATTAATTAGTTAATAACATAATAATATAATATTAATTAATAATAAATAATACGATTGATAATTATTAAATATGATACTTATTAATAAATTACTAATATTTATTTCAACAAAAATTTCATGAAGATTTATAAATAATAATTTATAAATATTACGATTAATAAACCTTAATATTAATAACTACACTAATAATAAAAATAATAATTAATCTTTTTTAATTATATTAATACTAATTAGTATTATTGTCCATATTATGTATAATAAATAATAATATTAAATTTATTATTAAATATTAATAATAGTATTATTTTAGATTCTATAATTATTATTAATATTAATAATAAATATTATATTATTAGTTATATAAATAAATAATTGATAATACACCCTAATATATTAAAAATAATATAATTATTAACTCGTAAATATATATTTCAATACAAATTATCTTATTTATATTATTATAAATAAATATTAGTTATAGTATTATTAATTATATTAATAACCTAATAATATATTATTAACTAATAATAAATAATACAATTGATAATTAATAAATATATTAACTATTAATAAATTAATAATAGTTATATAAAAAAAATCACAAAAATTTATTAAAAAAATTATATATATTACTTATTAACTAATATTGCAAAAAAATATATATTAAAAAACATGAACGACTTTATGATTTTTGATCAAATGGAGAAGCGTGAACGAGGTTCACGCCTCCCTAGACCCAATTTTAAAAACATGTACAATCCTATCCCTTTGTAAAAAATTTCAGTATCATAAAACCCATTAAAAAACTCTTATCTAACGATGATGTGGGAAGTTAATGAAAATGTTTTCCAAAAACTACGTACCTTCAATGGGAGTGTTTTTGATAGCAATTGTTGATCAGAGTTTATCACGACATGTATATTAAATAGTTTTTTTTAATTTGTATGTCACGCTAATTTTAATAAATGTTGTTAAAAATACTTTTAGCGCATTAACGTCACCCCTTCATCGTCTGAGGTTCTGGATCGGGCCACAAAACCCAACAGTTCAACATGAACATGGGTCCACAGGGTGAGCTTGATCAGGGAGTGCTGTGCATTCTATTTATGGCTGTGTGGTGTGTGATCTACCACCCAATGATTTAATGAAAATTAATTATGTTTTTTAATGTATAATGTACATTTTTTTTAATGAAAAACTATTATCTATACGATATCCCATCCAGTTATGTTTAATTTTTTAATAACCCGAGGTGGATAAACAGATGATTATTCTAAAATTGAATAAAAAACAACTGACCGGTTATACTAAAATATTTTTTGGTTTTTAATTTTTTTATTTGATTAATAATAAAAAAATTGTTTGGTTAATAACTAAAAATTGGAAAAATTACTCATTTTTTTACTAATTTAATATTTTAAATGAACTTTGAGATTGGTAATAATCATTAAAATAAATAAATATTTTTATTTACAAGTACATGTTTGTTTTAAAATAATTTTTTGGTTTTATAAAATTTATGAATTCATTTATAATCTTCCTTTTTTGTTCAAAATGGTTCTGGTGATAATTTTTTTTACATAATGATTAACCGAATAGTTAGCCAAAACCCAAAATAAAATTAACCAAATGATCAGGGTAAATTGATAGAAACCGAAAATAATAATAATAATAATAATATTGGATTTGGTTAATGAAAACATTCTAAAAAATATATGGTTATCAAATATCTATTTTGGTTTAACTAAAACTGATATTTGTCCATCCCTACTATTTAATATTAATTAATTAACTAAATAAATGCACATGAAATCACATGATATCGAATGATCAATCATATATTGAATTTATTGGAATCAATGAAGCGCATATATAGTTAATCAAAACTCATGAATAAATAATAATAAACAATGTTCGTTTCATTAAAATAATGTATTTTCAATCCAATTCCATTTGAATATGCTAAATAAAATATTTATCTAAGTTTCTAAAACATATACAACATTTATGATATATATTTGGACAAACACACACACACACTAAATTTAAAATAGAGTTTCAATTCATTATATCCTATCAATACAACTCTTAATCAACTATAAAACACCAACATGATATCTAAAATTGAAATTCTTGTGTCCGACCATGCCCCCATCAATTAACACTCAATTAAATTATTTGTTTACTACATCATGAGATAATAACTCTTCCACCATTAATTGATTTTTAACTCATCTTTATGGAATATAATATACACAATAGGTTTGGGAAGGGGGTATAATTCAATGAAAATGTGCACACACACATGGAGGAAGTCAAAGAAACTCATAGTTGATACCTACCCGACACCCCATATGTGAGGTTGAGTGGTAACTTGAACCAACACAGAATACCAAACAACCAAAAGGATCATACTAAATTCTTTGCAGTGTAAAGTCAAATATTACAGATTTATGCAAATGACATAAAAGAACACAGAATATTGTAATAAGGAAATAAATAACACCGAGATTTAACGTGCTTCGGTTCCATGGGGACTTGCGTGCACGACAAGAACACCACCACCCACAGACACATTTTATTAATGATCAAAATAGAAACACTACAAGGTGAGAACCATAAAGAGAAATAAATGGGAACAAGAAAATAAAATATTTGTAAATTTAGATTAAAAACAAAACTAGAACAAAACCATCACTTACAGTGCTGGAGTTTAAACGAACTTTGGCGGTCCTAATATCTTTAACCTGGTACGAGTGGTTGCTACTCATCTAGATATGAACTCCTCATCGTCTTAGTGCTTCAGGAACAATCACTGGGAAGGTCCATACGTCTTCCATCAAGGAAAGAGGTTACCTCCACCATAAACAAGTATAAGATGAGCATGAAGAGAGAGAAATATGTCACGATGGATGCTCCAATGAAGTCTAGCAGGAACGCGAGATAGGGAATTTTCCTAGGAGAGCCGAGAGAAAAACCAAAGGAGAGGAGAGTCGCGCCAAACCAAAGAGACATCGTACAAGGAGTTATCAATTTCCCCTGACATAAACCTTCCCTTCAAACAACACGACCAACCAGATCTCACCAAAAACCCATGAAAAATAGAAACTGAGCAGCGGAACAGATAAGCCGAAACAGGTGGACGACATAGATAAAAAGGGAAGCACAATAGACCAATGACCAAGGATTGATTCAGCAAAGGGCAGCCCAATGGATCAATGACCATGGGAAATATTTTCATGACATGAGGTAAAATTATCAAATAAATCGATAGAATTAACATGGTGCACTTTCTATATGAAAAAAAACAAGAAATTAAATGGATACCATATTTCACAAATCTCCTCCATTTTCATTTGTAATTGAAAATTTTCTTGCACCTATGATTATGGATTAGGAACCAAGTTCAACCAATATAAACAAGATTTGAACTTAGATATGACCACAATTTTAGTCAAACTATCAGCCGAGTTTATGTTAATGTATATCTTTTTGACACACATAGTTCCAAATTTCACTACATCTCTAATAAAATGAAACCTAATATCCATGTGATTTGATTTACCATAGTAAAATAAATTCCTAGATAAATGAAGTGTTGATTGTCTATCAGAATAGACATTAATAATAGAATTTTACAAGTGTATTTCAAAAGACAAACCCTTCATCCATATGGCTTCTTTCACCGCTTTAGTCAAAGTAATATACTCGGACTCCGTGGTTGATAGTGGAACCACAGATTGCATATTGCATTTCCATGAAATGGGACTGCCATAGGCAGTGAAGACATAACCAGTAAAGAATTTTCTGGTATCTATATTACCTACATAATAAAAATCTATATATCCAATAATAAATTCAATATAATCTACATATTTACCATAACACAAAGCAATATTAGAGCTACAAGAGAGATATATTAAGAGCCACTTAAGGGCATGCCGGTGTGGCTTCCCAGGTGTGGTCATGAATCTACTTAAAGTGCATATTGCATAAGAAATATCTAGACAAGTGTAGATCATACTGTACATAACACTGCCTACTATATTAACATAAGTTATTTGAGACATAAACCGAATATCATCAGCAACTATGGGTTCTTGTGTTAAGGATAGTTTAAAATCCTGTCTAAGAGGTATATTTACTAGTTTGAGAGGCTCAATTATATATCTCTTGGGAAATTTTAAAATATAAGCATGATGAGATAAGTATACAAGTTTATTTTTTCTGTCCCTTATGATTTCAATACCCAATATTTTCTTAGCTGCAACTAAGTCTTTCATTTCAAACTTTCATTTTAATTGTGATTTGATAGTAGAAATGAGGTTCATATTTTTGAAAATGATAAACATGTCATCAACATATAAAAATAAATAAATAATGTAGTTTTTGGTTGATTTAAAATGAACACATGAATCATATTGACTCATAATGAATTGGTTGGCTAACATGAATGAATCTAATTTTAAGTACCACCGCCTAGAGGCTTGTTTTAGGCCATACAGTGATTTTTTTAAAAGAAAAAATGATTAAATTTGAATTCATTACGATAACAATCAGGAGGTTTCATATAAATTTTCTCATTTAAATCACCATGTAATAAGGCTGTTTTAACATCTATATGTTCAATGTGCAGATCATTATAGGTAGCAAATTCTAATAAATGTCTAATATAAGAATGCTTTAAGAAAGGGAGAAAAATTTCAGAGTAATCAATTCCCTCTATTTGGAGGAAAACGTTTGCAGCCAACCTTGCTTTATACTTGATTTTATCTCCCTCAATATTATATTCCTTTTAAATATCCACTTGGAACCAATTATTTTTTCATTAGTTATTTTGTTCACAATAGTTCAAGTGTGTTTTTTTAAAGATTTAATTTCTTCATTCATGGAAAATTCACACTACTTTGATTCTTTGTCATTTAGAGCTTGCCTATAGGTTTTAGGATCATCATCAACAAGATACCGGGATATATGAAAGGCATAATATTCCATATCATACTAACTATACTGAGTAGGGGGTCTGGGAACCCTCTTTTCCCTATGCTGGGTCAGTTGGTGGTTCCTATTAGGGGCTACAGATTCAAATTCAGAATCTGAATTTGAAGTGGATGAAGAATCATCCTATGCAACATGCTATTCATCAGGTGGAGAGGGCTACACAGGAACCTAAAACTGGTTAAGAGTCTCAGTTTCATTAGCCTTTTTAGGGGATGGATCACTAATTCCAGGTGTGGTGGCCTTGGTTTTGGGAGAGGAAAACTCATGAAAGACAACATCTCTACTTACAATTCACTTTTCATAACTAGGTTTATCTACCCAAAGTTTGTACCCCTTAACACCCTCAAGATTCCCAAAAAAGATACACTTTATAGATATTGGTTCTAATTTTTAAGTCTTAACAAGAGAATAATATATACAACCAAAATCTCTTATGTAGGAATAATAATGGGGCTTACTAGTCCATAATTCTCCAGCTATTTTAAACTAATTAGCATAAGAGGGAAACCTATTAATTAGGTGTAGAACAGTGCTAGATGCCTCTTCCCAAAAGGATTTGAGAAGGCATGAGCATGCAAGAATAATCCAGACTCTCTCTAGAATAGTCATATTCATCCTTTCTTCTAAGCCATTTTGTTAGGGATTTTCCCTAATAGTTCTATGTCTTTTAACACCTTCAAATTCACAAAATTTTATGAACTCAGTGGATAGGTATTCGATCCCATTTTCTATTCTTAGAGTATTTAGTTTCTTCGTAATCAGATTTTCTACTAAAGTTTTAAAGGTTTTAAATATTTGGAAAACATCTGATTTGTTTTTAAGAATGTAAATTCACACTTTCTTATAAAAGTAATCTATAAAGGTAACAAAATAGAATCCTCTACCATGGGAGGAATTCCTAGATGGACCCCAAAGACCAGAGTGGATGGTGGCTTTAAAAATAGACCTACCAAAGATAACCCTCTTGGTTTTTCCCATCACACAATCTTCAAAAAATGGATTTTTTTTGCGTGATGTCGCTCAATAGCTTTTTCTTGTTGAGTTCCTTAAGCCCCTTAGAGTTAACATGCCCCAATATCCGATGCTAAAGCATAGTATTATCAGTGTTAGTTGAATATACCCTACCAAAATGTTTGGAATGGATCTTTCCATTCAAAAATATAACCGATTTATTAAAGATCCCTTAAGAATGGTTCTAGAGGCTTTGGAGATTCTAAGACAACCTGTTTCAGACCAAAAGGTGAATCCCTTTTGGTCTGGGACCCCTAAGGAAACTAGTTTTCTTTAAAGGTTGGGAACCCACCTAACATAAAATAGAGTAATGATAGTATGTTCATCAAATTCTAACAAAAAAAAACCTCTACCCTCAACCAAACCGTTCTTATTATTACCTTAGAGGACATCTCCTTCTACCCTCTCAACCAAATCTAGAAATGAATATCTAAACAGAAACAAATGGAAAGAGTAACCTGATCAAGGAACACTCTTGATTGAGTGAATGGGTGGAAACATTAAGGACCTCATGAATTTTATAACTAGAGTCTAAAATATGGGACTAATTAGTTGGTTGTTTTGAATCTCACCCATGCTTGAGTTTCCTACACTCAGGTTTAATGTGCCCTGGCTTGCCATAATGAAAACTAATGACCTTTATATCCCTATAATTTGACCTAGGTTTAGATTCTTTATTGATTTTGTTATTATCTTTATTAAACTATTTCTTATTGGTTTTAGTTTGAAGTATACCCTTAAATAAAAAGAAATCGGCCTCAACTTTGATTCTAGGTTTATAATGAAGTTCCTTAAAAATAAGGTCTGATTTAACCACTTCTAGGGTTAAATATTTTCATCCATACATCATGGTCTCTACTAAGGTGTTTTAGTAATTATCTAAAGAAATTAAGAGGATTATTTCTCAATACTCATCATCAAAAGAAAAATTAATATTGGCCAAATATAACATTAATTTATTAAATTCATCTAGATAGGATTTAATTGAAGTGTCAGGTTTCATTTTAAATGTATACATAAAGTGTTTTTTGTAAATCCTACCCACTAAAGAAGCATTCATGTAGAGTTTTTCAAGTTTAATACAAATTCCTGCAATAGTAGATTCATAAGAAACTTCTCTAAGGACTTTATCACCTAAATAAAGAAAAAGGGACTTATGTGACTTAACTAACACATCATGGGAAACATAAACATATTCTATAATAGGATGTATAGTTTCATTCATAGTTATAACAAGATTATTAGGCCCATAGAGAGCATCAATGAAGCCATTCTAAACAAGCATGGATCTTATCTTAACTCTCCAAAAATTAATGTCATTATCACCATCAAATTTCTTGATTTCATATCTCATTGTTGACAGGTTTACCTATAGAGTAGATGTTGAGTTCTTACGAACAACATTAACCTTACTCCCCACTACTACAAAATAATCCTTTAATAGTGCTAGAGAAGTGCTGACTACCAGAGTGAGATTAAAATCTCTATTCTTTTATCAATATTTATAAAAGCATTAATAAAGGGGTATACTATAGTATGTTGTAACAACACACTACAACACTAGTGAAATGTGCAGTAACAGCACACCGGAACACCAGAAACACCACCAGATATCAAAAAAATCAAGTACCAATATATAATTTAAATGAAATGAAATTTATAACAGAAATAAAAAAGCACACTATATTATAGACATTTCAAATATTGGTTTATACAATTACATAAGTACAAATTATTAAATACATTAAAAAAAATCAATGTTCCTTTATCTTTTGATCCTGACCCCGACTCATGCTATTTCCAGAAAAACCACCCCTGCTTGAGAAAAAAACACACACCTATATAAGAAAACAATTCTTATATTAGTAATAATATAAAGAAATAAATTAACATAAATTGTTAATTTTAAATTAAACTTTGATTCATACAAGGAACACTACGTATCAGATTGAGTTATAGTTGATTCTTACAAATTACACCATTTCTTAATTGAATTCAAGCATTATCATTATAAAAATTAATTAAATAAGTATAAGATAAAGCCCCACTGGTGTAACCTAGTGGTTGCGTCTTGTGGATGTGTTTTGGAGGTCTCGGTTTCGAGCCACCCAGTGTGTATTTAAGTTGGTTTTCATTTGTTTACCCCCTCCCTTGACTGATGTAATATAAATAAGTATAATATAAAAATGATAAGGAAATCAATTAAGTAATAGTAGATATAACGATGATAAAACAATCTTGGATAATTTTCTCAGTTTTGGCAATGTGATGTGCTTTTTAAACTAAAATGACACATATATATTGAAAAGACACACTTGGAGTCATACCAGTCACACCATGCATCATATTTAGGTGAGGATGATTCCTACATATCTCAAATGACTTATGGATAACTTTCCTAAAGTATCAAAACAATATGAATGTGTTTGCTCAGTTTTGAGTACGTCACTTTTATTTTTTACTAAAATGTCCTTTTAAACTGGAAACACACACTTTGAATCATACCAGTCATATCATTTTTCATTTTGATGTGATACTAATTTCTACACCTCAAAAATGACTTATGAATCGTTTTCCTAAATTATCAATATAATCCAAGTTTGTTTTCTTAGTTTTTAGTGAGTGACACTTTTTGAACTAGAATGTCGATTTTAAACTGATAACAAACATATTGAGTCATACCAGGAACATCTTTTATTGTATTGAGGTGAGGATAATTATTACACACCAAAAACAAATCATAGATCATTTTATTAAATTATCAAAACAATATGAATGCGTTTTATTGGTTTTGAGTAGGTCAATTGTCTTTTTTACTAAAATTAATGCCAACTTTAAATAAAAAGATGCACTTGAAGTCATAGAGGTCACACCGTGCATCATATTTAGGTAAAAATGATTCATGTAAATCTCAAATTACTTATAGATCATTTTCCTAAATTATCAAAACAATCCTAACATGTTTTCTTAGTTTTGAGTACATCACTCATCTTTTTTACTAAAATGTCATTTTAAACTAGAAACACACACTTTAGCTCATACCGATCATATCGTGTATCAGTTTGATGTGAGACTGATTCCTATACATCAAAAATGACTTATGAATATTTTTCCTAAATTATCAAGAAAATTTGAGTGCATTTTCCTAGTTTTAGTGAGTGACACTTTTTGAACTAAAATGTTGATTTTAAACTGATAACGGACACATGGAGTCATATAGGGAACATCATGTATCAAATTGAGGTGAGGATGATTCATAAACATCCAAAATTACTTATATATAATTTTAATAATTTATCAAAGTAAAAAGAATTTTTTTATTGGTTTTGAGTAGGTCAGTTGTCCTTTTTACTAAAATTGATGTCAATTTTAAATAAAAAGACACACTTTGAGTCATACCGGTCACACCGTGTGTCAGATTGAGATGATACTAATTACTAAATGTCTCAAATGACTTATGGAAAATTTTAATATTGTATCAAAATAATAAAAACGTTTTTTTTGCAGTTTTGAGTATGTCAATTGTCCTTTTTATCAAAATGTCATTTTAAACAGGAAACACACACTTTGAATCATACCGATCACATCATGTATTGGTTTGGAATGATACTAATTCCTACATATCAAAAATTATTTATGAATAATTTTCCTAAATTATAAAGGAAATCCAATCATGTTTTCTTGATTTTCAATGAGTGACACTTTCTGAACTAAAATGTTAATTTTAAACTGATAATAAATAGATTGTGTCATACCAGGCACATCATGTATCAGATTGTGGTGAGAATGATTCCTAAATATAAAAAATGGATTATGAATAGTTTTCCTAAATTATAAAAATAATATTAATAAATTTTATTAGTTTTTAGTAGTTCAGGTTTCTTTTTTACTAAAATTGATGACAATTTTAAATATGAAGACACACTTGGATTCATATCGGTCATACCGTGCATCAGATTGAGCTGAGACTAATTATTAAACTTATAAAATGAATTATGGATCATTGTGATAAATTATCAAAACAATATTAAATCATTTTACTAGTTTTGAGTATTTCAGTTGTCCTTCTTACTAAAATGTCATTTTAAACAAGAAACACACACTTTGACTCTAGCGATCAAACCATGTATCTGTATGACATGAGACTGATTCCTATACATCAAAAATTATTTATAAATAATTTTACTAAATTATCAAGAAAACATGAGAACTTTTGATTGATTTTTAGATAGTGACACTTTTTGAACTAAAATGTTGATTTTAAACTAATAACGAACACATTGAGTCATACCAGGCACATCATATATCAGATTGAGGTGAAACTGATTACTACACATCATAAAAGAATTATAAATAATTTTACTAAAGTATGTTAGTTGTATTTTTTAATAAAATAAATTTCAATTTTGAATAAAAAGAATCACTTGGAGTTATACCGGTCACACCGTGTGTCTGATTGGGTTGTGGCTGATTCATACACGTCCCAAAGTCTCAAAACAATCCTAACTTCCTATGTTACCTTGATTTCCTTTTAATTTTTTTAAAACTTATATCAATGCATATCGAATCGATTTTATTATCAAGAAAAACTTTCTCATTGTTGAAAACTAGAAGATTATAGGAAGTTGTTATACTCATTATATCACGAGAAGTCACAACAATGGGCACATGAGCTTCCTCTACTCTTCTAGATTTTTACAACTAGAATGTTTTTTCAGTTAAGAACAACAAATAAATATGTAGTGTTGGAAGTTCGATAAATAAAGTCAATGTAAAGAATAGTAACATTGGAAGTAAGAAACATGTTATCAATTTTATGGCTTTTTGAAGATAGTTGAAAGTAAAATATGACTTCCCAAAATATCTGTGAAAAAAACTAAATAAGTATTCGATAAAAATGATAAGAAAATTAACTTAAAAATATTAGATAAAATGATGACAAAATTAATTAAATTAGTAGTTGAAATTCACCTTTTCATGATGGTTGTATTTATTATTGAAAAATTTCCCTGTTTTCATTATCTTAGTTAAAAACTTGAAGTCCAATCTATCAAGAATTCAACAACTTATTCAAAAATATATCATTCTGAAATACAACCTTATGGATGACTTTGATTCCTGACATACCCTTTCAAAATCTTCAAATACCATTCAATGAGGTAATTGAATTTAAGAATATAATTACTCCACTATGATAGGTGTTATCCTCTGAATTCATCCAAATGTTAAAGTTATAGACAACTATTATCCTCATCAACTCATCTACCGAATAGTTATCATTCTATTTTTTTGACACTCATCCTCTATCTCTTGTGGACATGCACCTATGTTTCTTGAAATGCTCTAATTAGTATTCCTCTATGAGATGACTACTGCTAAGAGTAATACAAGAATCATAAAATAGACGGGGGATGAGTCTCAAGAAAAAAATTGAAATAATAACTGTTTGGGAGAGGAAGTTAATGAGGATGATAGTTGTAATCCATTGTGTTCTCTAAAAGGATAATTCCTCCCATTTGTGAGAATTACATGGATGGTAATAAGAGATTCCTAAGGGTGGAACCAAAAAGAAATGTTAAAGAATGACCTATTTTTAATTGAATTAAAGTAAAGCATATATAGTGTTTATTAGATGTGTGATGGATGAAATGAAGTGATTTTTAAAAATTATTAATGAGTGAGTTATCATTTCAAAGATGGATATATTTTTACAAAGGTATAAAAAACTGGACGAACCATTTTTTGATTTGGGGTTGGTAAAAATTTATAGTAATTGTGTTTGAAATAGGAAATTGATTTGTGGTAGTGAAAAAGTGATCATATTTGATAATGAGACATTTAAATATTGACTTAAAAAGGGTGGGTTGAGAAGTTTTTATGATGAAAAGATAAAATTGATAGATATTTTTTACTAATTAGAATATGGAGATTGTTAATAATTAAAATAACGATAAAATATTGGATAAAATTAATGTTGAATTGAGTAGCATAGGGGGGAGTACACGGGGATGAGGTAGACTCAAAATAAGACATTGATAGTGAGGAAAATGAATAAGGATTATCAACTATAATAAATACAATCAAGGATGAAATCAATGAATAAAATTTCATTGGAAATTAAACAGTTTAGTGAAAACTCAGAGGAGTAAGACTCTATAAAAAACCTAATTTATATCCCAAGTGAAGCCTAAATAATTTAGATAGGCTGAATAGGATAATAATTGGATCAAATATATGCATGAGGAGCTTGATCCAAATAAGAAAAATGTGACATGGGAAATTGTTCCAGGGTTGGAAGGAAAAAATGTTATCAGAACCAAGTGTATGTTCTATAATAAACTCATCAAATATGGAAAAGTGTCTAAGAATAAATCATGGATATTGTGTGAGGGGAATTCTTAGATCAAAGGAATTTATATTTATGATAAATTTACTCCCATAGCCCGGTTAAAAACTATTTGAATTTCTTGGGTATTTCAGTTCAAGGGTAGTTCAAAGTATACCAAATAGATGTAAAATCTATGTTCCTCAATGGAGTTCTTAAGGGGGGAGTAAACATTGAGAAACTGGATGGGTTTATTATGGATGAAAATAAGAGAAAGGTTTTTCAGTTAAAGAATTATTTGTATAATAAAAAGAAATGACTGAGTACCTGGTATTTAAGGTTGGATAAATACCTAAGAAAACAATGTTTTTAGTGAGGTAGAGTTGATCACAACCTCTACATAAAGAAGGAAAATTATCAAAGGATGTTGGTACTCATATATGTCAAAGACATAATATTTTATGATTGGACAAAGCACAATGCAATTTTTTTATGGATCATATGAGGTACGATATCGAGATGTCTATAATTGGTGAGTTAAACACTTTCCTTTGTTTACAGGTGAATCATGAAAATCACAACACATTAATTTCTAAATCAAAATATGAAAAAGTGGTTACCAAGTGATTTGAAATGGAATATTCCAAACCAATGACAACATCGACTGATATATGGATGAATTTTTCAAAAGTTGATGACTACAAAGTGGTAGATGCCATGGAATATAGGTATTAGGAGCCTAATATACCTTACAACAACATAACCCAACATTGGGTTTGATATATCTCGAGTCGTATAATACTAATGTTGTCCCAAGGAGAGCTATATGCTATTGAGGAAGAGGATACTTTAATATAATGTGAATTTTGGGCTATTTTATTATAGGATAGTGAAATTGGAGTTGTTAGGGTACATGGATGTGGGGTGGGAAGGTTTAGTGGATAACCGACGAAAAGTAGAGTTATCAAAAAACCTATATTTTGTTCGAGCCTTGGTTTCATTCGATTCTTGAATCGTTCAAGCCTTGAAATTTCTGAATCCTTGATTCTAGACTTTATTATAGACTTGATTCGAGCTTGGATTCAACAATGAGGAGCTCCAGTAGTAAGTGTCTTCCATGGAGAGCTTCAGATATTGCAAACTAGTTCTCGATGGTTAGGGTTCCAAAAATAGATCGAGACACTTTTATCAGTGCTTCTAAAAAAGCATTGACAAAAATTCTTTTTATCAGTGCTAAGTTAATAAGCGCTCATAAAAGATTTATAATTATAATAATAAATAATTTTTTTATAAATATATTTATATAATTATATATATATTTGATAAATAAAAATAAAAATAAATATAGTAAATATATTTATTATAATTTTATAATTATTTAAATATATAATTATTTATTTATAATTATATAAAAACTTAAAAAATAATATTTATATATTTATATAATTATATATATATAAATATATTTAATAAATATATATAAATATAAATATATTTAATAAATATATATAAATATAAATATATTTAATAAATATATATAAATATAAATATATTTAATAAATATATATAAATATAAATATAATAAATATATTATTTATTTAAATAAATTTATTATAATTTTATAATTATTTAAATATATTTAATTGTTTATTTATAATTATATAAACACTTTTTTAAAAAATAAAAATTATTTATTTATAATTATAAATGTATAAATATAGTAAATATACATTTATAAATATATTTATTTACAAATATTTATTTACAAATATATTTTTCATTTTATTAATGAATATTTAATCTTAAGAGTGTGCATGTTAATAATGAGTGAAATTTAATAATTAAAAATGAGCACACTTTAATAATATTGAAAAAATGGATTAGTTTTATTAATTAAATATAAATTATTAATGAAATATGGATATATATTGAAATAATGATGAATATATATTGAAAATATTAAAACATAAATAAATATATATAAATTAATAATAGAACCCAAACAAATAAAAAATAAAAAATAAAAAATAAAAAATAAAAAATGAAAAATGAAAAATAAAAAATAAAAAATAAAAAATAAAAAATAAAAAATAAAAACTATTAAAAATGAATTAATACCTAACTATAATAAAATTAAAAATAAATAAATAAAATTTACTGATTAAAGACATAATATATTAAATGTATCATGTTATAATGAAATTCTAAAATGGATACTAAAATTTGAATAAATTACATTAATATTAGGTGTACGTGTTTCTATATAAGATTTAATTAATTATGTAAATATTTGTGTGTGTGCATTGTATATAAAAATGTATTAATCACGTATATATATGTGAAATCAATATAACACATGTTTAATATATGTTAAATTGAAAAATCAAACGACATTCAAATATATCCATTACTCGATACAATTAGTTAGTACTTTTAATTCATATTAATTTTTAATTATAAACTATTATTCACTAAATATATGACTATTTAATGTAAAACATAAATATTTTGTTTTATATAATTCATATTTATATACATTCATATATATATATATATATCTATATATTTAATAGATATTATTTATTAATATTATCAATAATTATTTAATTAATAAAATGTTTAGTATTTTTCTTAATATATTTTTTAATTTTTATTTGTTTAATTTTCATTTTTACATATATTTATATATTTAATATATACTATTTATTAGTATTTATAATTTACATATAATATAATCAATTTATTTATTTTTATCGATAATTATTTAATAATAATTTTTTAATAATTTTTTAATAAACTCAATTTTATTTGTTTAATTATTTCATTTTATTTAGGACCTTTATCAGAAATAAAAAACTGCTGATAAAGGATCCTTTTATCAGTGCTAAAAATAACACGCTGGTAAAGGGTACTGTTTATCAGTGCTAAAGAAAAGCGTCGATAAAGGTCACCCTTTACGAGTGCTAAAAAAAGCACTGATAAAGGGTACCTTTTATCAGTGCTAAAAAAAGCATTGATAAAAGGTACCCTTTATTAGTGATTTTCTCTAGTATTGATAAATGCCAGCGCTGTTAAAGACCTGTTTTGTAGTAGTGCCCGCAACAACCGACCAATCTCTTGGGTAAAATATGTCTTATACAAATGGATATGAAATGCGGAGGAATATAGGAGGGATAATGGATTTAAATGATTTCAATCAATAAGGTAGATAAAATTTAAGTGTGAGATTATAATTCGGAAAATTAAAACTAGAAAACAAACTGTATGTAAATAAAAACAGAAAACAACAATTGATTTGATATCAAAAGAAAAGCAGTAGGGCTCTGATACCACTTTGTGAGGCTGAGTGGTAACCCGAACCAATGCATAATACCAAAAAACCAAAAGGACTAGATTAAATTATTTGTAGTGAAAAGTCTAATATTATATATTGATATGAATAGCATATAAGAAACAACATATTTCAAGAAATAAATAAATAACATAGAGATTTAATGTGCTTTTGTCCCATTGGGACCTACATGCATGGTAAGAACACCACCACCCACCTACACATTTTATTAATGATCAAATGATAAATGCTACAATGTGATAACCAAAAAGATAAGGAAACAAGAACAAGAAAATTAAATATTTATAGCTTCAAATTAAAAATGAAACTAGAACAAAACAATCACTTACCATGCCAGAGTTTAAACAAACTCTGGCGGTCCTGATCTCTTGAAACTGGTGCGAGTGG
Organism: Viscum album; assembly: GCA_963277665.1. Lineage (NCBI taxonomy): Eukaryota > Viridiplantae > Streptophyta > Magnoliopsida > Santalales > Viscaceae > Viscum > Viscum album. The sequence continues at coordinate 1,533,750,283 of OY728123.1, read as the reverse complement.
TTGCTACTCATCTGGATTCAAACTCTTCCTCATCTCAGTGCTCTAGGAATGACCGCTAGGAAGGGCCATACATCTTACACCAAGGAAGGAGGTTTCCTCCACCATAAACAGGCATGAGATGAGCTCAGGGAGAGAGAAACTGGCCTCGATGGGCGCTCTAATGAAGTCTGATAGGAAGGTGAGCTAGGGCATTCGCCTAGGAGAGCTAAGAGAAAAACCAGAGGAGAGAAGATTCACACCAAACCAAAGAGACATCACAAAGGGGTTGATAAATTTCTCTTGACATAGACCTTCACCTCAAACAACACGACCAACCAAAGAGACATCACAAAGGGGTTGATAACATATTTCACTCCATAAGACAGCTCCCATTGAGTTGTGCCTAGAGGGGGGCGGGGGGCATAATATGAAACATTATATTATCCACTTAATTTAGTCTTTAAAATAATGAATAACACTTCATGTTAAAGTTCATATTTATACCCAATATTAACCCTACCCAATCTTATACAAAAAATGTTAGGACTCATTAATAAATAATACAATAATACTATTAAATATATAAATTAAATCATCAAAAATGATCATGGAAAGATATTACATGTGAATTAAAATAAATATACTTTGATATATGTTCACCATGCTAGGGTTCATCCCAGTTCTTCGGGTTTTCTTTTCAAATTTAAATATAATGTTTTTTTAAATTTTGAATGGCGGCCTTCCACTTTCTTAGCGCAGGTTGGATTTTTTGAAGACAATTTTATATATGTTTGAATGGGTTATGGGGGGAAGATATGTGGGTTACATGGGACCCTTTAAAAATAAATCAACACTAACTCTCAAAGAAGGGTTCCGTTTTAGTAGATACGGGAAGAGGTAGAAAAGATATATCATTAAGAGGTTTGTGCAACATGTGGCATGCAACGACACACCAAATATATTAGACAATGGATAGTTTTGGACGTGGGAAGCAGAGTGTAGTGTCCTGCACCATGCATCAGGAAAATTTAGTTGTGAAACGGTTGTGAAATGTTTTATTTGTGGTTCTGTAACGACGTCAGTGTGCGGTTTGATCTCTGAAGGGTGACGTCTTGTCATGAGACAATTATCAAATAGGAGACGGAGGCATATCAGGGTGTGGATTTTCACACAGGTTTTCTACGCTATATCTTCAATTCAAGTTTCAAGTTTTACTTGGATTTATGTGTACTCTTTGATTATTAGTGGATTTTCTCATATTTTCCTTATGGTTTTTTAATCCTCTATAAGGATGGTTTTTACAAGTTAAAATATGTGTCCCATTTTATTTTATGCTAATTAGTTTTTGCACTTCATTTACATTGGAGATTCTAACAATTCTTTTTTCATAATTGAATAATTATCCCGGGACTAATCTATTTCCAAACCAATAATTGTTATTAAAAGAGGTTATCCATGTATCTTTCTGATTTGATATGGGTGATTCACACCATGGGATTTCTATCCACATTGAAATTTTTAACGAGCAAAATGATTTTACAATTTGGTAGCAAAGAGTTAAAAATATTATGGTCCATGAAAAGATAGTGAAGGTGTTGAAGAAAAAATTAGATAAATCAGAGACAGTGAGCGATGATGATTGGAAGGGTATGAAAGAGTTGGTGAAAAACATAGTTCATATGTATTTGGATTATAATACTCTATAGGGAGTGATGAATTTGATAGATCTGGAGGAGATTTGAGTGAATCTTGAAAGTAGTTTTAAATCAAAATCCCTTACAAATCATTTATATTTGAAAAAAATATTGTATAGTTTGCGAATGTTAGAAAATAGAGATTCAAGTAATCATCTGAATGAATTCACCAAACTTTTGATAGAGCTGTCTTCAGTGGCGGTCAAGATCAATGATAAAGGCAATGCGATACCTATTTAGATAGAAGAAAAATATAAGGCTTTGATTCTCTTGGGTTTGTAACCTAATTTTTATGATAATCTCATCACCACATTGTTGTTCAGGAAAGAAACACTGAAGTTGGATGATGTGATTTCATTGTTGTTGATGAACGAGACCTACACTACTACAAAATAGGCATTTAACAGCATTGGAATTTATCAACACTAGAAAAAAGTGTTGATAAATGACATCTTTATCAGCACTAAAAAAATAACTAATAAATTTAAACATTTATCAGTGCTTTATTTTTACTGCTCATAAAGGAATCATTTATGAGTTCTTTTTTAGCACTAATAAATGTCCAAATAAATAAAATGAAATAACAAAAAAAATAAGTTTATTAAAAATAACAATAAAAATTTTATTAATTAAATAATTATTGATAAAAATGAATAAATTGATTATACTATATATAAATTATAAATACTAATAAATAGTATGAATTAAATATATAGATATATGAAAAATAAAAATTAAACAAATTAAAATTAAAAATAAGTAAATTGAGAAAAATATTAAACATTTTATTAATTAGATGATTATTGATAATGTCAAAAAATAGTATATATTAATGTATATAAATATGATTTATATAATAAAAAATATTATTTATGCTTTACATTAAATAGTAATTTATTTAATGAATAATGGTTTATAATTTAAAATTAATATAAATTAAAAATACTGAATAATTGTATCGAGTAATGAACATAATTGAAAGTCGTTTGATTTTTCAATTTATAACATTGTTCAAACATATTATATTGACTTCACATATATGTAATTAATGTATTTTTATATATATACGCACACACACAAATATTTTTTTTGGAATTTAATCAATTTATATTATTTATTATTATTATATATATATTTACTATGTTTTAATATTTTCAATATGTATTCGTCTTAATTTCAATATATTTCCATTTTATTAATAATTTATATTTAATTAATCAAATTTATCCAATTTTTCAATATTTTTAAGTTGTACTCATTTTTTATTATTCAATTTTAATAATTTTTTACATTCATGCACTTAAGATTAAATAATAATTAATAATGTTAAAAATATATTTTTTAAAAAATATTTATCAAAATAAATATTTTTATAAATTTATATTTACTATTTTTATAAATTTATAATTATAAAAAATAAATAATATTTGTTTAAAAATTATTTATATAATTATAAATAAATAATTATATATATATTTAAATAATTATAAAATTATAATAAATTTATTTAAATAATGAATATATTTACTATATATATTTGTTTATAAATATTTATTAAATAAATAAATAAATAAATATATATATATATATATATAATTATATATATATATAATGATATAAATATTATTTTTTTAAAAGTATTTATATAATTATAAATAAATAATTATATATTCAAAGAATTAGAAAATTATTATTTTATAAAAAGTATTATTATAAGTATTATAATTATATATAATAATTATAATTTTTTTAAAAAAAATACTATAAGTATTTATCATCACTTTTTTAACGTTTATAAAGATTCATTTTATCAGTGCTTATTAACTTAGCATTGATGAAAGGTATCTTTATCAGTGGTTTTTTAAAAGTGATAATAAAAGTATCCTGATCTATTTTAAGAACCCTGACCATCACAAACCAGTTCACGATATCCAAATCTGTCCATGGAAGCCACCTGTTGTCGGAACTCCCCATTGTCTAATCCAAGCTCAAATCTAGGGTAGAATCAAGGATCAAACTATCCCAAGACTCAAATCCAAGTCTCAAGCGATTCAAGGGTTGAACACAATTACAGCTTGAATGAAATCCAGGTTTTTCAATATCTTTAATTTCCCTGGGATATCCACTGAACCTTCTCATCCCACATTTGTGTGTCCCAAAAATTCCAGTTTCACTCTCCTATAATAAAACAACCTAAAATTCATTATTTTTTAGATATATTGAAGTATCGTGTTCATTGAAATCATGTGGGTCTCCTTGGGACAACATTAGTATTGTGCTACTTAAAATATGTCTGACCCAATGTTGGGTCATATTGTTTTGAGGTATAATAGGCTCCCAATACCTATATTCTATGAAATATACCTATTTTCAATCATTAACTTTTGAAAAATTCACCCATATAGAGATTAATGTTGTCATTGGTTATGAATATTACATTGAAAATCACATGGATGATGAAATATCTGACACCATTGGGGTCTTATATTATGACATGAAACAATTGTTATTGAGAGTGTTGAGTGAGGAGGAACTAAAATATAGGGTTATCGCCTTCTATTTGAAAGGTAATTCTAGAAGTTGTTTCCAAAAAATGGATAGTGAAATATTTGACACATGGGAACAACAATATAATGATTTTTATGAAATTGTTTCCTAGTATAATGATCACTAAAATATGGTGTAAAATTAATGTATTTATTTAGGGTGATTGTGCACTATTTCACGAGGTTGGATAGATTTAGGGGTCACTTATGAAATGTCATAATCAAATTATTCCAATGAATCTGTAAAATCAGATGAGAAAAAAACATTATATATGTTTGATTTGTTGTCTTATTTATTTAACTACTTTTTGAAAAAATATAATGCTTTTAGTTTTTATTTTCGAAATATTTCAATTTGAATTTAAATAATATGACATAAATTCTCTAAAAAGAAAAATCAAAGAGGTTTAAGGTTCTATAATCCTTAGAATATATTATAAAGGAAAAACTGATTTTGAGATAAAATGTAATTGGTATTTTGATTTTGGTTATTGAAATATAGTTAGAGAACAAACAATTGGAATGATTCATTTTCTAGGAAAAACCTCATCATCATGGTGTTTAAAAAAAACACCGTTTCATTACATGGTGCAAAATAAGAGTACATTGTTGATAGAATTTATTATTCTGAATCCTTTAGGATTGATCAAATTTTTTCTAAATTTGATATTTTCTTTATGAAGTAACTTATTTAACGAGAAAAGTTTTCTATTATTTAAATTTTAAAGAAAATTTAAAATCATTATAGAATAAATCTTATACCACTAGATTTTTTTTTATAAAATAAAATATTAACATTAATTGATGTAAATTTAATAAATAAGTTTTAATAGAATCTACTTTGTTGAAATAAAAATTATTTTTCATGGATAAAATCATTACACCTTTAGAGTCCCACTTCAAGTCAACATTATTAGTTTATATTTAATAAATTAATGACATGATATGTTCACTATAGATTCTTAATTCTATTGAAATTTATGGTTTAACATAAACTTAAATCCATTTTTTATGTCCTTCTAGCGGTAATATGATCCCCCATAGATGTGACCATCTCAATTACATGAAATAAGAAAATGTTTCATTATAATACATTACCATGAACTTTTATGTTTATAATTTTATAGAATTAGGAAAAAAAATTTACTAAAAAACTAAAGTATTTAAACTAATGGACATTTTTTGGAATTATATATGCAAAAAATTGATCCATAAGAAGCCTTAATTTTTCTTATTCAGATCAAGATCCTCATGTTACATTGTTCTTATTCAGATCAAGCTCCTCATGAATATATTTGATCCAATTATCAACCCTTTTAGAATCTCCAAATTATTTAGGCACTTCTTGGAAAAAATGAGTTTTTTTGTAAAGTCTTACTCCTTTAAGTTTCCACTGAAACTTTTCGATCACCAATTAAATTTTATTCATTGATTTCAGCCGTTCTTGTATTTCTCATAGTTGATAAAAATATATCCATCTTTAAAATGATATCCCATTCACTAATAGTTCTTAAAATTCACTTCATTTATTTTATCACACATTTAATAAACACTATGTATATTTTATTTTGATCCATATAAAACCATATCATTCTTTAACATTTACTTTTGGTTCCACCCTTAGAAATATCTGATTACCATCCATGTAATTCTCAAAAATGGGATGCATTCACCTTTGATAATGAATATATTATGTTTATTTATTTATTTATTATATGAAATAAATATTTTATGAACCCAATAGGATATATTTACTTTCTATCCAATGATTAAAAGATCCAATCCAATGTATCTTATTTTATCCTCAGCCTCCTTACTCATTGATTGATTGTTTGGATAGATCTATTTTCATTTTTTATCATCATTTTTTATTTACTGTTAGTATACCCCTATGATCAACAATGTTTGCACAGTAAATTCATTATCCATATAATTAATGTATTATTTCATGTTTATGTTTAATTTATTTCTTTTTTGCATTACTTATATGATAATTGTTTTTTTATACAAGTAGATTCTTTTGTTTGAGTTGTGGTGGTTTGTTCAAAGCTTATGATTCTCACGAGGGATTGGACTTTGAGCTTGAAATTGAGATAATATAAATAAGGAAACACATTAAAATGTATAAACCCCTCAGTAAAAGTTAAAATCATACTAATTATTTAATTTTTTTTCATCATTTTATCTACTAATTTTAATTTAATTTTCTTATCATTTTTATCTAATAGTTATTTTGTTTTTTCATAGATCTTTTGGGAAGTCATATTTTGCTTTAAACTACCTAAAACAAGCCAAAAAAGAGATAAAATGATTCTTTCTGCCAATGTTACCATGTTTTCCATTTTCATTTCCTTTATTGACCTACCAACACTGCATATTGATTCGATGTTATTAGTTGGAAAACCTTTCCCGTTGTTTAAAGTATTTTCTCTTCTAACTTTCAACAATGGGAATGTTTTTTCGGCTAAGAACATGAATTCAATATGCAATGTTGGTAGTTCATCATATAAAGAAATTGAAAACATTATAAAATTGGTGATTGGGATTATTTTGAGACTTTGGGATGTGTAGGAATCAACAACACCTCAATCCGACACATGATGTGACTAGTATGACACAAAGTGTTGCTTTTTATTTAAAATTGACATTAATTTTAGTAAATAGGACAACTGACATACTCAAAACTGAGAAAAAATATTCTTATTATTTTGATACTTTAAGGAAATGATTCATACTCCATTTTAGATGTTTATTAATCATCCTCATCTCAATTTGATTCACGGTGTGGCCAATATGACTCAATGTGTATGTTATCAGTTTAAAAACGACAGTTTAGTTAAACAAAATTAACTCATTGAAAAAAATAAAACATTATTTTATTTTCTTTATAATTTTGAAAATCGATTCATAAGTCATTTTTGACATGTAGGAATTTGTCTCACACCAAACTGATGCATGATGTGATCAGTATAGTTCATGTGTATGTTTCCAGTTTAAAATGTCATTTTAGTAAAAAATGAGTGAAATAATCAAAACCAAGAAAAAAATAATTATGTTTTGATACTTTATAAAATGATCCATAAGTCATTTGAGACATGTAGGAATTATATGTACCTCAATATGATGCACAGTGTGACCGATATGACTCCAAGTGCGCCTTTTTATTTAAAATTGACATAAATTTTAATAAAAAGGACAACTGTCATACTCAAAACTAAGAAAATGAATTATTATTGTTTTTAAACTTTAGTAAAATGATCCATAAGTTATTTGAGATGTGTAGTAATCATCCAAACCTCAATCTGATGCACAGTGTGTCTACTATGACTCAAAGTAAATCTTTTTATTTAAAAATGACTTCAATTTTAATAAAAAGAAAAACTAACCTACTCAAAACCAAGAAAACACATTAATATTGTTTTTATACTTTAGTATAATTATACATAATTCATTTGAGACATGTAGGAATTAATCATACCTCAATATGATACATGGTGTGACCGATATGACTCAAAGTGCATCTTTTTATTTAAAAATGACATCAATTTTAATAAAAAGGAATACTGACCTACTCAAAACCAATAAAATTCATTAAAATTGTTTTTATAATTTAATAAAATGATCCATAATTTATTTTAGATGTGTAGTAATCAGTTTTATCTCAATCCGACGCATGGTGTGATCAGTATGACTCTAAGTGTGTCTTTTTATTTAAAATTGACATCAATTTTAATAAAAAGGACAACTTACCTAATCAAAACTGAGAAAACACATTAAAATTGTTTTAATACTTTATTTAAATGATACATAAGTCATTTTGGATGTGTAGGAATCATCCTCACCTCAATATGATACCTGATGTGTTTGGTATGACTCAATGTGTCTGTTATGAGTTTAAAATCGACAATTTAGTTCAAAAAATGTCACTTACTAAAAACTGAGAAAAATTGCTTGGATTTTATTGATAATTTAGTAAATTGATTCATAAGTCATTTTTTATGTTTAGGTATTAGTCTCATGTCAAACCGATACATGATATGGTCAGTATGAGGTAAAGCACATGTTTCCAATTTAAAATGACATTTTAGTAAAAAAGACAAGTGACTTACTCAAAACTAAATAAACACATTCAGATTGTTTTGATAATTTATTAAAAATATCTATAATACATTTTTGATGTGTAATAATTAGTCACACATCAATCTGATGCACAGTGTGACCGATATGACTCAAAGCACATCATTTTATTTGAAATTGACATCAATTTTAGTAAAAAAGACAACTTACCTACTCAAAACCAAGCAAACACATTTTAATTGTTTTTATACTTTATGAAAATTATTCATAATTAATTTTTAATGTGTAGGAATCATCCACAACTCTATTTGATACATGATGTGTTTGGTCCAACTCAATGTGTCTGTTATCAGTTTAAAATCAATATTTTTGTTCAAAAAGTTCCACTCACTAAAAATCAAGAAAAAATACTTGGATTGTATTTATAATTTAGTAAATTGATTCATAATTTATTTTTGACATGTAGGAATCAATATCACATCATAACAACATATGATGTGACCGGTATGAGTCTAAGTGCGTGTTTCCAGTTTAAAATGACATTTTAGTAAAAAAGACAAGCGATATACTCAAAAACCAAGCAAACACATTAGGATTGTTTTGATAATTTAGGAAAATGATCCATAAGTCATTTTAGATGTATAAGAATCAGTAAAACCTCAATCTAATACACGATGTGTTCGGTATGAATACAAGTGAATTTTTTAAATATATAAGTATCATTTTAGTTTAAAACACACATCACATCACCAAAACCAATAAAAGAGCCTAGATTGTTTTATCTTCATTTAAATTCAATATTAGTACTTGATTTTTACGATTTCATAGTGTTTTTGGTGCTACGGTGTGCTGTTAAAACACACCACACTAGTGCTGCAGTGTGCTGTAATAACCCACTATAGTATGACCCTTCATCAGTGCTTCTATAAGAACAAATAAAAGACTTGGGATTTTAATCTCACTCCAGTAGTCAATGATTCTCTAGTGCTGATAAAGTCAAATTTTAGTGCTATTAAAGGATGATTTTATAGTAGTGTCTAAAAAAGACCAATGATGGATAATCTTTAGGTAATAATGGTATTTTGGTTGTGAAAGATGGTCACGATATCCAAAGTGGTCATTCGAAGCTAAGAAAAAAGTCAAGTGTTTGTTTTGTGATAAGGAGGGTCATGTGTAGAGAAAATACTATGAATTGAAAAATATAAAGAAGGAAAATAAGGCACATGACACTGATTTTGAGGATACTGGTGTAAGTATTATTCTAGGTGAGGGTGATTTACTTTCATTTGGTGTTGATTTTCATAGGTTAGATATGTATATCGAATGGGTGGTTGATTCAGCAGCGTCATTCCATAATACACTGAAGAGGGGATTATTTTCTTCATATAAAGAAGGCATATTTGGTATATTGAAGATGGGTAATGGAGGTTCTTCTAATTTCATTGGTGTTGGTGATATTTATATCATAAGGAATAAAGGTTGTACGCTGATGTTGGGATATGTGAGACATGTTCCAGGTATACACCATAATTTTTTAACTATTTGTAATCTTGATAATAATATATTCAGGAGTTCGTTTGGAGGTGGAAGATAGATATTTACCAGAGTATTGATGGTATTTTCAAGATGAATAATGGATGAGATGCTTTACATGATGGATGTAAAGGCGTGTAGTGATGTGACAAATGTAGTTTTGAAGAGGACTTAGTTAGATTTATGGCATAGACAATTTTCATGCATGATTGAAAACCATTGACTAGGATGAATAAGGTTTGGAATCCAAAGCATGCCAGGTCAAGTGTTTTAGTTCTTACACCTAATTATTTTTTCTTTAAAGAGTTCCACTAGTGAAGAAAGAATTTAAATAAAATATCAAGGTGATGTGCTGAGAGTTTCAGACTACTCAGAGTATGTTTAGTAGAGGAAGTAATTAATTCCTACAAGAACTCCATATTATTTGCAATCACAATTATGAGTGAGCCAGATATTATTGATTTTCATACTAGTAGTGAAAAAATGAGTATGAAAAAGAATTTTATGTTGAGGTTTCTTTTTCAGGGGGAGCTATCAGGTTTCTGTTAGAGTAGAAAAAGATTGATGCCATATTTTTTGTAGAGGATGATGGTGTGTGCAATACCAACTGGGTTTTGTTCCAACTATGTTTTTTGGATTCATATCAATCTTTGACAGGCTGAAGGGGGAGATTGATAGGGTTCGACCTAGTTTTTTGGGACTTCTTTCCAAATTTAATGATATTGTTGTTTTAAATTTTGAATGGTGGCCTTCCACTTCCTTGGAAAACACTGAGTTTTTTGAAGATAGTTTTATATATTTTTGAATTGGTCATGGGGGGAATATACATGGGTTGAACAAGGCCCTTTAAAAGGTAATAAATAGAAAATCTCAAAGTAGGGGGGACTTTTAGAAGACATGGGAAGAGGAAAAAAAGATATACCATCAAGAGTTTTTTGCAATATGTGGTGTGCAATAACACACTAAGAATATTTGATAGTGGACAGTTTTTGGATGTGGGAAGAAGAGTTCAGTGGCCTGCACTATGCATCGGGAAAATTGAGTTGTGAAAAAGTTTATTTGAGGTACTGCAACAACGTCGGTGTGCAATTTAATCTATGAAGGGTGATGTCTTTTCACAAGACTATTATTAGAGAGGTGGTAGAGGAATATCGCAGTGTGGATATTCACAAAGGTTTTCTATGCTATATTTTCGATTCAAGTTTTGAAATTTACTTAGATTTATGTGTACTCTCTGATTTTTTAAAAAAAAGTAATGTCTTGGTCAAAGACCAAGACACAATTTATTTAAAATTAAAGAAAGGAACTACAAAAGTCTGAAAGAGGTAATTTTGTTACAATATTTTTCATGGAAAGGGAAAAGATCAACTGAAAAATGATCACACCATGTAATGTCCTGGTTGATTCCCTTGTCAAAAAGACCATCAACCACCATATTATCTTCTCGATAGGTATGTGAGGCAATGTATCTGAGCTCCAAAAGAGAGTTAAGGAAATTCACCCAGTGTGCTGTAAGAGGCCAAGCAAGGTGAACCACATCATTCCAAATTGCTTAAACAATGGTGGTGGAGTCACTTTCAATCCAGATGTTGTTCCATACTTTTTGATTAAAAAATGTAATATCCTAAATCATAGCCAAAATCTCTACTTCAAGGGAAGAGGAAATGCTGAAGCTTCCATAGAAACAACCATGACACTGACCGAGAGAGTCCCTAAAGATATCCCCACAGCCTGCAGGTCCCGGATTTCCTTTGGAATCACCATCAAAATGAATTTTAATCCATCTAGGAAGCAGGGATTTCCAGAACACGTCGAAAGAGAGCTTAGGTTGTTGGAAGATGCCATCAACTCTTAGCCATCATAGGATCATAAAGTTACCAACCGAGTTATCACAATGCGCTTTCTGAAGTGTGGAAGCATCCCTAATGGAAATAAGAATCATCGTGTGAGCTGCATTAATGTTAAATGAGTAATTATTGTGAATAATGACATTTCTATCATTCCAGATAATGTGGAGGAGCTCAGAAATAGTGGATAAGAAGAGGTTCTTGATTTGTCGTGAAGTGTCAAGCTCCACACACCATTTTAGCTGAGAGAAAATAGATTCAGAACATAACCATCTACAGTCAAACATGTCAGTAATAAAATTCCAAAGAGTAGAGTTCGTAGCACAAGGAAAAAATAAATGACTGGTGTCCTCCCTATATTGATGAAAAAGGTGACATTTAGAGAATATATGGATACCAAAAGTCTAGAGGCAAACCTTCATAGGAATACAGTTATGAAAAATATGCCATACTAGATTAATTATTGAGGGTTTAGTCCAAGGATTATAAAAAAACTTCAACCAAGATAAATTAGAAACAGAGTTACTGAAGTAATGATTGTAAAAATTTCGGGAATCAAGAACACCATTGTGGGAAGGTTTCCAAATAAGAAAATCTTCATCATTTGAAAAAGAGTAATCATTAAAAACCTGCATGATAGGATCAGGGAGCTCTAGATTATGAGCTTGAATAACCTCTTTTATAGTGTAGTTGATGCTATCTGGATAGGTATTATGAATAAACATTGAAATGAGAGGGGTGCCAGTCTAGTTGTCAAGCTAGAAGCTCATGGTAGATTCTAAGCTAACCATCCATTTGGAGTTATGCATGATGTTGAAAAAGGATCTACTAATGGAAAGACAAATCAATTAATTTACATAGTGAAAATTTCATTTTTAAGCTTCTCCAGAAAACTATTTCTAAGAAAAGATATGGAGTTAGATTTATTATTGATTAGTCTCCAGGTGAGTCTGGCTTGAAGGGCCTCATTAAAAAGTTTGATATTTTTAATGCCAAGACCACCTCTCTCAAGAGGTTTGTAGTAGGTAGAATAGGGAGTGGTAACAAGCTTCTGTTCAATAATACTACTAGTCTAAACAAAGTTTTAATGTAGGAATTAATTTTTTTGAGAATACTAGCAGGCCATTTGAAAATCATTAGCGATTAAACCATTTTGGAAACAATAGTAGATTTCACCAGGTAGATCCTACTAGCCATGGAAAGGTATTTCCCCTTCCAAGAGGAAAGTTGATTAATAACTTGATCAAAAACAACATTGAAATACATGAATTTAAGCCTGACCCAAAATATGGGAACCCCCAAGTAGGTAAAGGGGGTGGATCCTTATTTGATGCCAAGGCTTTCAATGATGTGACTTTTCCTATAGGGAGGGAAAGTTTTTCCAAAGAAGACAAAGGATTACTCCAACTAATGGATTGACCTGATACTTCTTCATAGTGAGATAAATCATTTTTGAGGTTAAGGATATTTCTTTTACTTCCATTAAGGAACAAAATTTTATCATCAGCATAAAGAATATGGGATGGAACATTTAGATTTCTGGAAGCCTGTATAGGTTTGATGTTGTTTTGAAGAACAAGGCCAGTGATAAGTCTGCTAAGATAATCCTCTGCAATGGAAAAAAGAGTAGCAGAGAGGGGATCACCTTGTCGAACCCCCTTTGAGAATTTAAAGTATCCCTTGGGGGAGCCATTGATGAGGATGGAGATAGAGGCTGATTTGAGAAGGGAGTTTATCCTGTTAATGAAGACATCATTGAAACCAAAACTCGAAAGGAATTTGAATATAAATCTCCAGTCTATGGTATCAAATGATTTACTAATGTTGAGTTTAATGGAAATATTGCCTCCTCTAGAGACTTTATTATGAGAGTTGGTGCATTCCGAAGCAAGGAAAATGCAATCTTGTATGGACCTACCTTTGATGAACCCAAATTGATTCCAAGATATGATTTTTCTACACAGAGAGGAAAGTCTATTGGAAAAGAGCTTAGTAATGATTTTATAAAGGGAGTTGATGAGGGTAATAGGGAGGAATAAGTGATGTGTACTCTCTGATTATTTGTGTATTTTCTCAGAGTTTCCCCATGGTTTTTAATCCTCCACAAGGAGGATTTTTCCATGTTAAAATACATGTACCTATTTACTTTCTTTTATTTGGTTTTTGTGATTCATTTACATTGGTGATTCTCATAATTATTTTATCGCAATTGAATAATTATCCTAGGACTAATCTGCTTCTGACACGACACACCACTTACTTAAATATCATTACTTTAATATCCCGGTATAAAGACCACTTGATTGGTGCCCCAGTATGGAGCACCACAAGTCCTCATACGTGCCTCCACATAATCCAGAGGCTTCAAACTAGCGACATGGGTCTAGGGTGTGATTGTAGAAAGACTATACCCTCATATTAGCATGCACAATAATAGATAAATAAAAAAACATCATCCACATCATCATGTTAGAGTACAAAGAAGTAATAATCATATCCAATAATAATAAATAAATGTGAAAGAAATATAGTCTTAGATGGTCATGATGGAAAACAAAAAAATCACCCACAAAGACAATATGATGTGGGGAGGTATCAAAGGAGACCAAAAAATATCCCAAGGTAGGAGATAATACTGAAAAAACCCACCCACAAGAGAAATAAAAATAATAATCAACCCTAATATCAATTTCCCAAAAAGAGGATAAACACAACAAACATAATTAATACAAAGCAACAATTTCAAAAGAAAATACAGGAAAGAAAATAACATAGGATAATTTATATGGTTCAGAACCCCTTTATTCAGATCCATGAAAATAAAAAAACCCCAACCTTTTATTAAGAAAAGAAAAAATAACATCTTACTAAAAAAAATCAAGTAAGAAAATTCCAATAAGAAACAGACTAAAACCAGAGGTCAAATATGACACCCATGCGTAAAAGAAAAAAAACCAGAAAACTGGGGAAAATAAATTCAATAATAAATAAAAGAACCAGGCCAAAACCCCCTTACCAAGTTTCGAAATCACTCACCAAATCCCTAAAAGATTGATGTCATCCTCTTCAAATATTTAAATCCTCAAGCTCTCCACCATAACAATACACCCAGAATCAATTGTGAATGGTGTCACCAACCGATCCATGAACATAATCACCCACTTTTGGATCATCTTATTCTACCTTAATTTCTCTTGGCTTCAACCTCTATCATCTTCCAATCTATCTATCTTAGTTTTAAATTCAGGGATTAAGGTACTTACAACCAAATCCAATGGCCTATCAATCAACCTTAAACAGTATGGGGGTACATGTTTGGTTGAGGAGGCATCCAAAATAAGCTATTGAAATAAAACTATAATAGTAAATGCTATGTAAGGGTAGAATGAATCCATGTAAGGGTAACTCTCCCAATGCCTTATCCATGTAAGGGAATTCACAAGCCTCACATAAAGGTAGCATAAACACCATGTAAAGGTAATGCAGCCAACACCCACTTCATATAAGGGTCATCCCAAGCATACGTAAAGGTACCCCACACATCACTAGGCTCTGTAAGGGTACACTCCTATACTAATGTAAGGGTAAAATGACCCCTATGTAAAGGTAAAACCTATATCTCAAATCTAACATAAGGGTAAAATACCACTTATGTAAGGGTAAAAAACACTTCAAGTAAAGGTAGGCTACCCTCATGCAAGGTTAAAATAAAACAAACAGAAAATTTCTAAGCCAATTATTAGAAAAATAAAACTAGAAAACATGAATTAACATGAAATAGGATATTTAAAAAATATATAAAAACAAAAAAAAAACAAAAAAAAATACAAAAATTTTAATTTTTTGCAACCAAAACGTGCCAAAAATAACAAATATCCACCTTATAAAATAAAATGCAAACACACGGGGGTGATATTCTTTCAAGACTTCACTAGCCTATTGAATAAAATGGTTTAAGAAGTCTTAAATTACAAAAAAGACCCAATACTAAACTTGAATATCCTAGTATTATGATTACTTATCATGTAACATAGTGGCACATGTCTCAACATATCTACACATATACTACAATCAACTACTAAAATCATGATCAGAAAACAAAACAATCTAAGAAACAACTTTAACAGAATAGATACCTTCACTTAATTAAGATTATAATCATCACATACATACAACCAGCTGGACAAATTCCATTATAGGTGTCAGTCATCTCTCTTATGTATTCATGACACCCAAAGAAAATAGAGTAGTACCCAATTCCCAAAATAAAAAGAATCATGGAAAATAAATAATTAAAATTATAAACATGATGAAAATATGAAACTGTTCTAATATAATAAGTAAAAAAACACAAGAAGAAAATAAAAAAAGATGATAGGAGACAGGTCTCCACATGATCCCAAACGCCACAACCTGCCTCACCACACCCTCTCTTTTAATCGGGGCCCCCCTTCAAATCACTTGTAGAGCTAGGAATGTAGAAGATAGAAAAACTAGAGATACACCTAATCTATCTTAAGGGATACTAAAAAATCCCATAGAACCTCAACACTATCACAACCGGGGTATACCACATTTTTCTAGTCCATATTATCCTGGTACAAACTCTCAATAAAATATCTCTTAATGTGCCCTTTATTTCCACATTGATTGAACCTAAAATTCTTAAACTGATTACCATTTTATTTTCTTTACTTTTAGGTTGACCAATCACACTAAGAAACTTAGGCTCAAACTTTACCCAACTACCCTCCATATTCTAATCATGAATGCGAAGATCCCTATACAAAATAGATGACTTGACTTCCTCTAAAGTTATATAATCAATTATATATATCATAAAATCTCTAACCAAATTGAATGATTCATAAAAGGAATTCAACAATGAACAATCCTTGTCCTCAAACATTATTTCATCATCTAAATTGGGTAAATCTAACACCGTATTATTAAAACTATATAAATGAGCCTGAAAAGAGGTTCCATAGATCATTTTGAAATTATAAAGATGCATCTTCTTTTATAATATTTCTAAAAAGGACCTAGTAATGTGAAGATGCTAAATATTTAACTAGATTACACTAGAATAAGTTTCATAGACTACTTCTCATAAAAATTTATCAATTACGGTAAAAAAAATAGGGAATGCATTTTTTTAAAATATAAGCCTCAACATACTCAAAAGAAGTCACACTATCCCCTGTAACAGTGAAATTGATTATTTTATTCTTAGATCCTATCAGAGAATAATTAAGTCCACTATAGACAAGAAAATCACACATTTTAACTCTTCACAAATAGAAACTATTCTCTCCATCAAACTTCTCAATATCTAGCTTAGTCGAAGACATATATATAGTCAATAATTAACTATTATACTAATTTGATGTGGGGATGTGTCAAAAGGGACACCCAAAACTAAAAAGGAAGGAGGTAATATCACATAAACCCACTGACAAAAAAAATTCAAATGATAATTGAGACTAAGATCAACTTCACAGAAAGAGGAGAAAATAAAAAAACAAAAGTAATACAAAGAAATAATTTAAAAAGAAAATAAAGGAAAGAAAATAACACAAAATAATTTATATGATTCAGACCCCCTTGGTCCTACTCCATGGAATGAAAATTACCCCTACCTTTAATTAAAAAAATAAAAATGAAAAATGAGAAATAGAAATTTGAGGAATAAAATTATAATAATAAATAGACTAAAACTAGAGGTCAAACATGACACCCATGAATATAATAACAACAACCAAAAAACCAAGTGATGTGTTTCCTAGAAGAACGAAATTATTAAGTGAAGGTGAGGCTATAAAATGTAGTTGAATGACCAAGGATTAAAGTAAATTCCACCCACAAAGGTTTCTCTAATATTAAATAATAATTAACCAAAAATATAGATGCACCACTAATTCCAAGAAAAGGGAAGAGGCTAAAGAAATATTTTTTCATGGTAAGCTTCAAAATTTGTTGGATTTAAGGAGGGAAAATTAATTATAAAGAAAAAAACAAAGATAAAGAGAGAGATAGTAATGACCCAATTCTAATTACAAGGCTTGTGGGCACTCAAAGGTCACATAAAAAGAATAAAAACCACTTTACTATGATTATTAATGACCCCACTAACTAAATTATAGAAATTCCTTCTTAATGATGATTTTATCTATTTTATCTATTATCTTCATGTGTTGATATGGATTTCCTTCCAATTCCATGTGGATATGCCATTTTGGTCCCCAAATAAGTATACTGTGGCCCACTATTGTGTTGGATATCAAAAAGTGTGGGTTGATCCAATTTGAATAAAAATTGGGCTTAAAATTATCATCAAGCCCAAAAGTATTATCCTTAGGTTGAATCTGATCTATATCATCCCCTTCTGGTTAGAGGGGATTTTTCATCAAATCCATGATATCATTTTCTTCAATTCATAGAGACAAGTCCCCATTATTAAATATTAAAGAAACGCCACTAAAATCATCTGGTAAATCAATCTTGTGGAAATTGTTTTCCACTCATTCAAGTACTCTAAATGGACCTTCAGCTCATGTTTCTAGATTTCCATTCCTTTTGTATAGAAATATCTTCTTATGAAGGTGAATCCACACTTTGTCTCTAGGTTGAAAAATGGTATGCTTCCGATTCATGTTATCTCACATCTTGTATACATCATTAAAATTATCTATTTGAGAATGAATAGATTCATGAAGCTTCTTAATCTTCTTTTCCATATTCTTCATAACCAAAAAATCCAGTGGAAAAGAGAAAAATTCTTTAAGAGTGATTATATTGATTCTATAAATCACTTTAAATGGGGAATGTAGAGTGGTATCACTTGAAGATCTTATATATGAAAATTCATATTGAGCAGGTTATAAATCCCAATATATCATATTCTTGTTCACCAATGTTCTTAGAATAATGCCCAGAGAACGATTGGTAAATTCTATTTTCCAATCAATATGAGGGCGATGAGAAGTTCTTAAAATAATCTTTATGCTAAATTTCCCCATAATTTCCTCAAAAAATGTATGATAAATTTACTATCTCTATCCAAAACCATACTGTAAGGAATTCCATGAAGGAGAAAAATCTCTTTGAATTTTTTTCCACTTTCAATGCATCTTTAGTCATATGTAAAGGTATTAAATAATCAATATTAGAAAATTAATCCACAAAAACCATTATTTAATCTCTACCTCATCGATCCTTTAGTAAATTCATAATGAAATCCAAGCCGAGAACTTCTCATGACTACTCCAGAATAGGTAATGGAGTGTATAAACTAGGCTTGAAATGAATATTTTCTCTTTGAAATGTCCTGTATCTAAAAATAATTTCTTGGACATCAAATTTAATCATTTTTTAATATAAATGATCATTTAGTATCTCCAAGATTTGTTGGATACTAAAATTACAAACAAGTCCACATTCATGTGTCACTCGAATGAGCAAGTCCCTATAATTACCCTTTGGATCACAAAACTTGTTTCTATTAAAGAGTAACACATAATGCATAGAAAACTCCTTCAAAGGTACATTTTAACATTATATTAAAATAAAATTTAATTCTATATTATGCTGATAATCTTCTTTCATTAACCGAAATCCAAGAATTCAAGTATCTAGAATGGTAAGTAATGCATACCTTTGAGATAAAGCATCTTCCACCTGGTTATCACACCCCTTATTATATTTTGACACAAATGATAATGATTTAAATAATTCCAACCCTTTACATGACCAAAAATTAGCTCGTGTTTACCATTTATAAATCTCAATTCCTGATGGACATAATGAAGAACAATCTGTTTTAGCCTCAAATAATGAGGCCAATGATCTAGGTTTCTCACAATCACATAAAATTCCTTGTCATAGGTATTGTAATTTCTCCTTGAATAATTTAAATTATCACTAAAATATGTAATGGGGTGATTTCTTTGAATGATAACAGTGCCAATCCCAACTCCACTTGCATTACACTCTACTTCAAAAACTTGATCAAAATCAGGTATTGCCAAAATTGGCGATTCACATAACTTTTTCTTAATGATTTCAAATGCTTAATTTTCTACCTCTAACCACTAAAATTTATAATTTTTCAGTAATTTAGTTATGGGTTCCATGAAAATTTTGAAATTGGAAAAAAAGTGATGATAAAAAGAATCCAAACCTTGAAATTGTTTTACTTCTATAATGGATTTTTGTGGCATCCCAGACTTGATTTCTTCCACTTTTGATTAATACACTATATTGCCTTATTTGGATACCACATATACCAAAAACACCATTTTTTCTGAAAGTAACTTGCACATTTCCAACTTTACATATAGATTTTGTTCCTTCATAATACCAAAATACCCACTAAATATGAGTTACATGGCTCTCCACATCCTTTCTGTAAATCAAAATATCATCTAGATAATTTTTTTTTACCAATAAATGATTTCAAAACTTAATTCAGGAGTCACATGAAGGTACTATGATAATTTGAGAGGCATAATGGCATGAACATACACTCAAACAATCAAAATTTAGTTTTTAAAATCCATTTTCTTCTCATACCCTTCCTTTATTCAAACCTAATGGTATCCACTCCAAAGATCAAACTTTGAAAATATTGACGAACCATGTAATTCATCAAGAATATCATCAAGTTGTAGAATGGGATACTTGTATTTAATAGTAATATTATTGATAACTATACTATCAATACACATGTGATACTTACTATATTTATTCAATACCAATAATGCCAGAATAAAACATATGATCATGGTTATCCTTATAAATCATCGATCTATAAATTCATCGACTTAATTCTATAATTCCTTTGATTCCCTAGTATTACACTGATATTATATTTTATTAGGAAATTTTACACCTGGTATAGGATCAATACGGTGTTTAGTGCCTCTAAAGAGTGGTAATCCTCCTATAAGTCCATTAGAAAAAACATCATGATATTCACTAATCAAAGAATGAGCTAACAAATGGTGATGAATCTTCTCATCCTGCAATGAATTTTCCATAACCAATAAATAAAAAATTGGCTTTTAATTGATTAATTTCTCCACTTTATCTTTATTTATAAATAGGATAGCTTTGGTATCTTCTAGAAAAAAAATTTCTTAAATAACTTGGGAAATATTTAAAGGAGAAGGTGTAATATTATTTTCTCCAGATTAGAATGAATATGTGTTTTTCCTATCATTATATTTCACTTCCTTATAAAATTTATTAGGCCTTATAAGAAACAAGTGATAATAATCCATAGGAATAACATTACAAAATATTTAATCAACATTGTTCTTACTTATGGAAAAATAATTCAGAACCTATATATTGACTTGGAGTGTACTCCCTTTGTTCAAATATTACAGTTTTACGGACAAGGATGATTTTGAGTTAGAAGCTTCAATTTCTCCACCAGTGTCATTGAAGAAACATTTGTACACATCCCGCTCTCAATAATAACCATATATACTCCTTGATTTATGGTGTAATGAGTTTATAATAAGTTTTATCATTCATATTCTTTAGTGAATATTTGAGTTTTCAAAACTCTTTAGAGAACATGCATGATTCCCACATCAACTTCTTCCACAACATGATCTTAATTTTCAGATTTCTCACCATCATGTTTATACTCTTTGATTTCATTTTCAATCTCTTTAATATCCTTTATAGTAATAATTTTATTTTTAGGGAAAATGGCCTGAAAATGGCCATAACCATGACATTTGAATCACTTTTATTCCCTCATTCAAAGGATTTGGATTTTCCTTTTAGTTGTTCTATAGCCTTCTCTTTACCTTTATCCAGAATATTATTCCTTCCAAATTCATTCTCACCAACACCATATTCTTTAGAATAAATAAATTTATAAAAATATTTACCTTTATTGTAGTTCTTGAGTGCCAGTTCCTTTGAGGTATACTTTTTCTTTTCCACCTCGATATCCATCTAGAAAACACCAACAGGTGAATAAAATGGTTGTATCTCCATTGAACCTGAAATTTATTCATTTAATCCACCTAAAAAACTTGAAATAATTTTATCATTATACTTTGTAACATCACTTAACATCAATAAATTATCAAACCATTTAATTCACTCTTCAATAGATTTATCTCTTTGTCACAAGCTATGCATTCAGAAATAAATCCCTTGGTTATAATTCTCGGGAAAAAACCTATTCTCAAAAGTTTTTTCAACCTTTCCAATGAGTGTATTTTATCTTTAACATCATGTTATTGATATTTATTAATATTTTCCCACAAAAGAGATATGAAATCTTTAAATTTAATTATTTCAAACTTACAATTCTTATTATCAGAACAATTCTTAAATTCAATGACTCATTTAATTTACCATATGTACTCTATAAAATCATCTTGATTCATACTCCCATAAAAATATGGAATGTAAAACATTAATCCTATTTCAATATCTTCATATTCACTTTTTCTTTTCATATCTACCCCTGAATCACCGAAATCATATCCATTTGTATGATATTCATAAAATAGTGTTTAATTTTTCATATTATGTGGAGATGGTTTTCTAGGATACCACTTTAGTGAAGGAGAAATCATGTCTCTAAGCGCTAAATAGTTGAGAAAGTTTCCCACTAACTTGAGTAATTTGTGATTATATTTCTACGTTGTCTATTTCCCATAAAGCATGAGGAGTAGAAGATCCAATTTTGTGAGACACGGTTGTGAATGTTTTTGGTGGAGAGTAATAATAAGAATGTGGAATAACTTACTTGTAAGAACCATGAATTTGATACCAAACTAATGCATCACTGGAAGAAAAAAATGAGTGAGTGAATATGAAGCTGTGAAATGTAGTTGAATGACCAAGGCTTAGAAGAAACACCACCCACCAAGGTTTCTCCAATCTTAAAGACTAAGTCACTAATAATGGATATACACCACCAATTTCGAGCAAGGGGAAGAGGCTAAATCAAAAAAAGTTTCATGGTAAGATTCATAATTTGTAGGATTCAAGTCTAACATTTACAAAGGAGTGAAAGTACATTATAAAGACAAAATAAAGATAGGTTGATTCCCCAAATCAAATTACAATGAATTTGGGCACTCAAAGTTGATATAAAAATCATAAAAACCACTTTCTTATTCTAATTAAAGACCCCACTAACTAAAGTAAAAAAAGTTACTCTTATGGATGCTTTTCTCCATATTATCTATCCTATTTATGTGATGATATAGATTTCCTTAATTTTATATGTGTATATTTTATTTTAGGCTCCAAATAAGTGTGTTTTTGCCAACCATTTTTTTGAGTTTAAAAAAGTGAGGGTTGGTCCAATTTGAAAAACAATTGGGCGTAAAATTCAAGTCAACCCCCAAAGTAATCCCATTGGGTTGAATATGATATATATCACTAGGGAAAACAAATTCAACAAGAAAGAAAAGAAACATGTCAAAACCCCCTTATCAAGGTTCAACCTCACCACTGAATCCCTATAAGACTAATTTACTCTTCTTTAGAATCCAAAATATTCAATATCTCCACCAGAACAACACTCCCAGAATTAGTCATGAATGGTGTCGCCAACAGAGCCGTGAATAGACTCACCCACCTCTGGATCATCTTCTTATCCTTCTATTTCTCTTGGATTCAACCTCTATGATCTTCCAATATGTATACCTTAGTATAAAATGTGAATATTGTAGCACTTAAAACAAAATATATCATCCTCTTGAAGTACCTCCAATAGCATGGGGACATGTGTTCTGTCAAGGAGGCTTCCAAAAGAAGTTGTTGCAAAAAAACTCTAATGGTCAACACTATGTAAGGGTAGACTACTTCTATATAAGGGAAACTCTCCCAAATTCCTCATCCATATAATAGTATTCAAAAGTCTCACGTAAAGGTAACACAACCCCCATATAAAGGTAACATGACTACTATATACTTCATTTAAGCGTTAGCCTGAGAATTTATAAGGGTAACCCACACATCACTGTGGCTACATAAGGGTACACCCCAACACTCGCATAAGGATAAAAAGACCCCTATGTAAAGGTAAAACCTATATCTCAAAGCTCACATAAGGGCAGAATAACACTTATATAAGGGTAAAAATACCCCACATAAAGGTAAGCTTCCCTCACGTAAGGGTAAAAAAAAAAAAAAAACTGCCAAGCCAATTCTAAGAAAAATAAAAATAAAAAACATGGGTTAACATGAAACAGGAGATTAAAAAATATATGAAAAAAATAAAAAACTAATACACAAATTTTAATTTTTAACAATCAAAATATGCAAAAAATAACACGATCATATGCAAAAAGTAATTAAATAAAAGAAATAAGACTAGAAAAGTGGTCATGCCCAAACTTAGGCCTCACCTCCAATCTCTTGGTCCCAATCAAGCTGATCTAGATCAGTCACATAATATAATGCCTCAACTCAACCTATTCATGTGAACAAGTGATATTTCTACATGGGTACCAAAGTTTCATGGTCACCTGAGTAGGGTGTGAGTATAACTCAGTAGGGAATCATCAATTCAGTCACATAAATAGGAAGTGTATCCAATGATATATGCATATGATATGTTCAAAATAAATAAAGAACTAATATAATATAAATAAATAAACCAATTTCGATCCTTGGGTCTAACCTCCCTGATCGAACATATGTACTTATACTAGTATCAGAATGTCTCTAAATAAAATACATCACCTTAGGGGGATGAAATTCCTACTCAGGATCCCATGTACATGCCTCTACTAAGGTGATAACATTAGATACTATTAAGTAATCTAGGCATCCACATAAGATCAGGATCAATGATAAAGTATCACATCACTAAAGGTTCAATTTCTAGATCCTAAGAATCTATCTAAAATTTCAAAATAAATAGATCAAATATAATTCTCAGGTATGTTGGGAAATCGCTAATTATAATCATCCTCTATGTCACTATACCAATAGGTCAAATCCTAGGTATCCTGGGAATCCCAATAAAAAACATGTAATGTGATCATGCTTAATTGACCAGATCCTAGGTGTGACCCAAACATCCTATAATAATGATAATAATAATCCCAAAGCCAAATGGCTGGATCCTATACATGTTAGAAAACTTAGGAGCCTTGGAATCCAAGGTATTCTATATAGACCCGAGGTCAAATCCCAATGTCTCAATCATTCCATCACATGGCTCAATCACTAGATCTTGGGAATCACATCCAAAAATCCACATAAATATCATTATCATATCATATAAGGCTCAAAAGTCTAGTACTAGGAATCACATTTTGGAATACACTACTTCACCACTATAACATCATATGAGGATCATAAGTCAGATACTATGAATCACATTTGAGAATCCATAAATGCATCAACATGTCATATAAGGATCAAAAGTAGGATCCTAGGAAGCATTTATAGGCATCAAAAAATGAACCACAACTAATTAAATAAAAGTATAAATAAATTAAAAGGTTTGGCTGAATGACTAAACTCATAACCCATATCCACAAACTCTCAGGATCACATGAAAGGTACAGGTTCTAAGGTGACACCTCTAACTATCTCTACTCATGCCCATACACACCCACTAAGGGTTGGTTCAACACTGGAGCACCTACTAGGTTCCCCTAAGTATATATATAGGAACATAACCCTGCTAAAGGTTATTTAGGTTAAAACATTAGAAATGAACCCTACATAGGGCCCCTTATGTCATCACTTGGTAGGGGAACCCAACTTGGGGTTCCCTTTAATTCAAATTCACACTTGGGCCAAAAAACATCATTTGGGGGTAGAATATCTCTCAAACAAGTCTCTAAAATCTCACAACCTAATCGGATTAACAAGGTAAATCCTATAGTAAAACCATTATAATTTTTACCCCCTCTCCCTCACTATGTTTTCATGATCACAAACACTCTCATATTTTTCAAATTATTTTATTTAAGAAAGTTTTAGTGTTTATATAAAATATAAAATTTTGGACTCTTAAAGATATTGGATATCTATTTTTAAAATTTTAAAGACACCTTGAATATATTTAAAGAATATTAACATACTTGGTGAAGTCTTGGATGGATTCTAGAATATGGTTATAAGGAATTTGAAGGAAGTAGATGAGCCAAATATTTAAGGTGAAGATATAAAGGCTACACCAACCAGCTGGTGCCATGATGTTTGTAATCTAGTTTAAAAAGAAGTCCACCATCTTCCCAGTGGAGTGCCATTAGCTACCCAGTGGAGTTCCAATATCTAGCTAGTGGTGAAGGAAGAAGTGGCCCTATCTCTAGGAGTTCCATTGGCTATCCGATGGAGGATCATCAAAAAATATATGGGAAATTCTAGAATCATAAACCTTTATGTAGTACATCAAATACTCAATAGAGACTACCAGGTAACTGGTGGTGTTGATAAAGTATATATGAAACTACATTTAATGATCTATAAAAGTCATTAATTTTGATCTTCAACGGATTTATTTCCCATGGAGAATTCTATAAGGTTCCAAAATCATTTTTAGGCAATAAATAGGTCTCTTGGTGGTCTTGGGAATATACCTTATCATTCATTATCTGATGCCAACATGACATGATTTCAAATTTTATCTCAAGTTCTTTTATTTTCTAAATAATCTCTTCACCAATCTAGAGTGTGTTCTTATTGTAATATATTCTCAATCTCAGCATTTTTCTTAATCTATAATAGTTGTTCTTAATATTATTTTGAGAGAATTAAGATTATATTAAAACATGATTTATCATAGAAATCCTCTATTATCCCTCCTTTTTCTATTATCGATGATCACTACCTTTAAAGTGAGGGACTCGACTCTTCTTTCCATAATCATTAAACAAAAATGGACTATTATCATTGAGGTTTCTAGATATGCTCGTTAAAAAATAGTTTCGATTTTAATTCCAGTTTTTTGATACATCCTAAATGTTAATAAATTTTTTATATCAAGAATAACATTAAATACAATGGACCAATATATTAAATCCTCAAGCAATTGAGGTGGTAGACATAGTGGCTCGTCTTGAGCTATTGTCGAACTTCCTTACCAAATTATGTGCCTTATTTATTTTCCATTTTTTATTTATTAATAGATTTTGTTTGTTTAATTAATTAATTGTGTTTTAGATATATTTATATTTATACTTTACTTCATCCAAATCTCGATACCCATAAAATTAATAAATTCAATTCATCTTCTTTCCACTGTGCTAAAATTCTTAATTAACTTTGATATTATCTTAAATATGGATAAAATTTATCGCTTTATTATTTCATCATATTGAAATTATTTTATTTTAAAATTTTCATTTGATTTTATCTCTTTAATTTTTAAAAGAAAATTTACCCCTACTTTCTATGTCTACAATGACCAATACTAGAGAGATGAGATGTTGACAACCTCTACTAATTAAGTCAAACTAGGGCGGTTCTCTCACCCAAACCGTGTCATCATACCCAAGGTTCATTCAAATAGGCTAAACCTATATCATAGGGGGAGGATCACCCACACTAGTGTCAAATAATCAAGCCTAAAATCTCCAAGGACTTCCAAGGTTCAGACATGGCCCGCCGTTAGGACATTCATTATCGGTTATCAAGTGCCTATACCCAGAGGTTACTAAAAGCATTTAATCAATGGACAACTACATTATTATATAAAGTACACACCCCTTAGGGGGTATGAAGGGTCACAAGGACTCATTTAATTATTTAATACCTATTCCATCGATGACTAATCATTAGTCAGAGTTCAAGGGACCTTAGTTTCATTTAAATCTTTGTACAATCCAGTTATGGTTGTTCCACTTTAATTTGATTAACCATTTAAATAAAACTTATTTAAATAACCTACTCATTATTTTTATTTATGAAACAATTAATTTTATTTAGTTTCGATCAACCAGAGGTGGTGAAACTAAATAACACATGTATATAATCTAAAGAATAAATTATAGGGATCATACAAAGGATCACCTACCTTTAAGGAAGCCAATTCCAATTAACTCCACCACCCAGAATCTGTTTCTCGAGCTTATCCATGATCAATTAAGCTCATACCTAGGTCTCAAGATGCTATCTCAGTCCAATACATCCCAAAAAACGAATTCCAAAAAAAAAACATTAATTAACCAATTTAATTTTTAATATTCATAACGCCTATAAATCATTAGAAATTCTCCAACCACTAAAAATTTGAGAAATGGGGTGTTGAACAGCATCAACACACCCTCAAATCTACATAGAGACAAATACTCAACATATGTTGTCATTTAAATCATTAATTTAATTTATTTTTAATGAAAAATGATAGAATAATCCATGATGTGACTTACCTTCATCAAATCAACAAGCAGTGGAAGGTAGACATCATTACATGATGTCCTCTTATTAAGTAGTATGGAAGCCTCATCATATTTGACCAATTCCACCATGCTCTGATGGAATCAAAGTTAAAACCTAAGTTGGAATAAATATAAATTATAAAATTAGGAGAAAAAAGATGATTAGAGGGCCTCAAAGTTGATAACTCACCATAAATTAATGGATTAAGCCAAAAAACACCCCAAGATCATGGGGGTTTGAAAAGGATAATGGGGAGGTATGGACTCATGTTCACACTCTATAGAGTATTGGAACAAATGGATGCCCCCTTAAAATTAAAAGGCATAATTTTTTTTTATTTTAACCATAAAAGGACCCCACCGGCTAGTCGGGGGGCCACCGGCACCATGAATGACTTCTGTCCCACCACTAGCTAGCTAATTGACTACTACTACAAGCATAAAATTACCCCAACCCAGACTTTGAACCTTCCTTCGGTGTCCTACTAATCCCTATAGATTCAATATGAGCCTCATTTCACCGACAATAAATTTTTTTAAGAGGTTACTACCATTAGAATTTGATTCTGAAGCCCAATTCACAATCCTAACTTCCAATGAGATGAAAATTCAAATTCACTCTAGAATTTTCACACTCATAAGGACACATAATATTATAATCTCCTCACCATAACACTTCTCATACTTTAGAAGTATTGGTGTTCATTTAACATCACCACCCTACCTATATTGGGAGTCAATTAAACACTAAGAGGTCATGTTTCATTATTGAAAACCAAACATTCTCTTCAAGTATACACTGATAATAAGGAACAAAGACACAAAAATCCCAATCCAATACTCATCATTATTATTTAAACAACAATATGATACTCTACCATAACTAGATATTCCAGTAAAGCATTAGTTTCATTATCTTTTTGATCATCCAACTCATGGTTCTCCCCACTACAAGGCCATCTCACAAAGCCAATTCCAATCCACGATGCCTCCCACTAATAAAATTTCCTATTGAGAATCCAATAATGCACTCCAACAACATTATTGAATTATTTTCCAATTAACCTCACCCCATTAAGCATGAAAACCCTGATCAAATGCTAGTACCCACCTCACTTACAATTTATGTGCCAAAACAAATGTGCATACACTATCTAAGCATAATAAGAACATTCTAACATTTCCTCAAAAATACTTGACCAATTACCAAAATCTAACCATTGTATCGAATATAATGTATCTTATGTGGTTGTCAACTCACCACATCCAAATACATGCAATAAATATAGTTGGTGCTCCTCCATTAGACTTTTATAAAAAAATCTTAGCTTCAGTCACTGATGAACTTCTAAATTACCTAATCATAATTCCTTTAATCTTAGTGGAATCATATAATTTTTTGAAAATCCACATCGAAGCTCAAACCCAACCCCAATTTGATTTTATTATTGAATCATCAATCAATAGAAAACTTTCATCATGTTCTTTCATACAATGAGCACCAACGCATCTCTGATCCAATCATGTTCAAACAATCTCAAATTCATCCTAAGCCTGATGACAATGTTCAAACTCTCTCCAGCATCACATATAGACACCCTATCCTTTTAAAAATATTATTTCATGATTTTAAGCATAATTTACCATCAAATACAAACCAATTATCGTAAATTATAGTGTCTTTGGGAGATTAGGTACATAATTAGAAAGCATAAAAAACATATTTTATTTAATATTCATAATGAGATCCTGAATTCCTTGATCTATTACATATTTATATGATAGCCTAGGGAATACATGAACAAAGGGATGAGCTAAAAAACATAGTAAGGGAATAAACATAAGAATAAAACATATCTCATGGGTTAGAAGGGATAACATGATGACATAAAAAGGTATGGAATAAGAATAAGCATATGGAATAATAACATGTAGAACATGGTATCATGTAATCATGGAATCATAGGAATGTGGAATCAACATAAAACATGAAATAAACATGAGTAAAGGATAAATTTCAAGACTATATCACATTGTGGACAAAGTACCATAAAGGAATCAAGTTTACTCCATGTACTAACACGACATTTCATAAAACTAAACATTATCCAATGCATTGGAGAACTATCTGGGTGCACCCATCATAAAATATTCATGAATATGTGTTCCAAATGAATAATAAAACATAAGGAATAATCATAAGGGTTTCCCATGGAAAGAAATATGTATCGTAATCACGTCATAAGTCATAAAAAGTGGGCATATCATAAAGGCATCCATGAAAGAATGGATTTAAATCACACATGGACATTTATAAGGGAAAATATGGATAGATAATGATAAATTATGTCCAATTTAATTGAAAACATGTAAAAATAGTGTTTAAAAAACTTTATAAACAAGCAAATTTATTGCGATTTAAGGGAAAATATTAAAGAGACTTAAAGAAGAAAAAGGCATAAATTTTTTATAAAACCAGATATGAACTAAGATATTTTTCTATGATAAAAAGATTTATTTTAAAAAAATATTGGTATCTTAAAACAAATTATGAAGTGTACTTGAAAATGGGTAAGAAATTGGGAATTTCCTTTTAATCGGGGTTAATTATCAAGAATAAATGAAAAAGGGAACCTTATAAAACATGTATTTCCCTAAAAAGAAAGAAGAATTGATCTAGGTACATATTTTTGGAACATAAAAATAGAATTTGGGAGAATTAAATAATAATAATTAAGAATTAAATTGGGGTAAAGATAAGGAAAGTGCAACCCCTAGGAAAAAATGGGGGTTTAGAGAGAATCCCTTACCTTATGTCCAAAATAGTTCTGCATTTATACTTAATAGTCTGCATAATCAAATTAGATCCATTAATTATTTAATTCAGAACCAATTATAAATTTATTTTATTTATTATAATTTTATTAAGTTCATTTATGGCCTTTTTTATGAGTTATAATATTCAATTTTGTCACTCTAAGAGCATCATTTTCATGATTTTATGGTTGGTTCCCTTGAGTTTAATAATGGGAGTTCTTTTAAAATGGAAGAAAAAACACATAAGTAGAATTATATGATATTGATAAACCTAAATTATTTTAAATGGTCCCATATATAATTTTTTTCAGATATGATAATGATTCATTAGATAAAATGTTAGTGATGAACATATTTTAATTTGGTGAATTTTTGATTATCACAAACTAATTTTGTTTTATTATTTAATATTATGTATATATAATAGTTATAGAACATAAAAAAGTTAAAATAAACATATTATAATCTTATTTGACCATAAAAATGGTTTTATGACCAGTCTTGATGGCGTTAATAGATAGAAAAAAATCTTCATCCCTCAAGGTGGTGAATCAACACACCACAGACGATATTTTCATTTTTAGGATAAAAAGATAACAGAAGAGATTAGATGATGGATATAACATTAACATAATAAAATTTTATTATATGTATGATAATGTATATATAATGTTACTTTTTATAGGGGAGTTTAGTTAAGGATAAGATAATAAAGGAAATTAAAAGAGAAAGAGGGAGGGGTTTACCTCTTGAGTGTCATCTCATTGAGAACCTCCTTAATGCAGTTGGAAATGTTCTTTTGGTGAGACCAAAAAGACCAAAATTTGGGGAAGTGGTTTAGGAGAGGAATTGGTATGAATATTAGAAAGATAAAAATATTATAAGGTGTGGGGAGATGAGGTGGTGAGGGGTGGTATTTATAGTGGGAGGAGATGGGTGTCTTTGATTATTTTATTCATTTGTTTATTATTTTGGTTTAAGACTATAAATAATGTTGATTAATGTGACTAAGTACAATAACTAAAGTATGTGAGTTCTATATAATTTCCACTTACATCATCCTTGACTCAACCATGACTCAAAAATTCATTCATTTACTTATAATGTTAAATACCATAAATTACCGTATTTCACTATTCACAAAATTCAATTATTTGGGAAAAATTTAAAAAATTAACCCTAACCACTTTTAAATGTGAATATTTTAAAAATAGAGTTCATTTTATAGTAATAATTTTATATATATGATAAATTTAATTTTTAATTAAAATCATCATTTATTTGAAAAATATAAATTTTGAAATTATTACTTATTTTTTGACACTTTGAAAAATTAATTAAGGTCTCATAAAATTATATTATAATAATAAGACAAAAAAATATTAATTTATGAATCTATTTTATTAGAATAAATTTTCTTTTAAATCATTACATTAATTATAATATTGTTAATAAAAATTTACATTTTACAATAATACCAATACTTAATTTATCATTTTTAAAACATTTATTTACTAATACCATGATATAAATATATCATATTTTCACTTATAAGATACCTAAATTTTATTTATACTTTCATAGGTGAGGTTACTATTATATTAGCCGATTTACTATTCCTAATGGTCACATTACTATTTCAACAATTAAATTACTATTCTATTGGTATTGGTTCCTTAATTTATATAAATTACACTTATTTCATTTTTAATTTGTGAAAATAATGTTTTTATTAGCTACTTAATGTGATTTTATGTGGTTTATACTGTATGACATAATTATAAGAAGGTAATTCCCATTGATAAAATTATGGCTCGTTATATTCTTTCCCCCTTATGAAATTTCACCCTAGAAATTTTGTTTTTCAAAATAAGGTGAAAAAAGTTGAGGTTACTTCTCATTCATTTATTTCTCAAATTCCCATGTCAACTCTTCATACTTATTATTTCTCTATAGTACTTTGAATTGGTGAGTAGTCTTATTTCATATAACTTCATCTCTATGGTCTAAGATCTTCACTGGATGCTCTTCATATGAGTGGTTTTTATCATGTTATAACACATGCTAATTTAGTACATATGAGTGATCTATTATGTACTTACTCAAGATGGATACATAGAATACATCATGTACTTGATACGTGGTAAGTGAAATCACTAATTGATAGGACATAGCTCTGACATGACCAATAATCTTGAAGGGGCCGATGTACTTGGGACATAGCTTTCCTTTCTTCCTAAATCTCATGATCCTCTTACATGGATATATGTGGAGGAATACCATGTCTCCAAACTCAAACTCTAGGTCTATTAGACGATTTTATGTATAGCTCTTCTATCAAATTTGGGCTTCCTTGATGTGCTGCTGAATGTGTTTACCCTTTCTACCTTTTCTTTGACCATTTCATGTCCCAAATAATTACGTTCACTGACTTCATCCCAACATGATATATATTTTCATATAAAGGGATTCATATAGATCCATTTGGATGCTTGAGTGAAACCTATTGTTATATGAGAACTCATACATAGGTATATGTTGGTCCGATACTCCTTTAAAGTCCATAGAAAATGCTATCAACACATCTTTTAGTGTCTGAATAGTCCACTCATAATGACCATCAGTTTGAGGATGATAGGCCGTACTGAAGTTTTGCTCAGTGTTTATATCATGTTGGAGACTTTTCTAGAACTTGGAGGTAAATATAAGATCTTGATCAGATACAGTCGATAGTGGTAATCCATGAAAACTCACCACTTCTTTGATGTATATCCATGAAAGTTGGTCAAGTGAGAAGTCCTCTTGAATTGTGATAAAGTGAGCTGTCTTTGTAAGACGATACATAACACCCCATATAGAATTGTTTACTCTTTATGTATTTGGAATTCTAGTGAAAAAGTCCATGGCGATGTTTTCCAATTTCCATGTTGGTATCAATATTGATTGCATCACCCCTTATACTTTTTACTTCCTGTAAGAACCCAGTTCTTATTTTTGAGGTACAGGCTTCTTCTTTTTCCTTTTCCTTAAGTGTTTTTGAGAAAATATGGAAAATGGAGAAAAATCCTAAATTTTGGAACTACATGCCGTGTACTTTTTCCACATGTCGTGTACTTATGGCCGTGTGGGGAGGAGTACAAGGGGCGTGTAGCCATGCCGACGACGAAGAGTGTAGGAACAGACTACACGCCATGTAGTGGTACCTTACACGCCGTGTAGTTAGTCGGCAGACCTAAAAGTAAGGCGGTGGAGCAGCCGACAGCTGGGCGATAGTACACGCCATGTACTTTAGAGTACATGCCGTGTACTCATGTCAATAGTTGAACAGTGTGGCAGTGCCGCCAAATGAACAGTTAAATGAAAGAAGTACACACCATGTACTCAGAAGTACATGCCGTGTACTTTGTTTTTTCGGCTTAAAACAGGAAGTAGCCTCCTCATTTGGAAGAGGAGGTGTTTGAGCCATTTTGGAGCCAAGGATGACGGACGAACCTTTGAAGATCCGCCGGGTGTTCGTCTGGAATCCGATTCGGCTTCAGACGATCTCGTTGGAACCGCACGGGTAAGCCCTATCCTCTCCTGGTACCGTTCTTACCAATTATTTCCTGAGGGTAAGTTATTTACGTTTGAATGGGGTTTGTTCTTCGTTAGATCTACGCTGTTCTTGGGCGTTTCTAGAGTCGGCGTTCGGTTATAACATTCGTTGGCGAATAAGGTAGGTGGCTTTGTGTTTATTTTCCAACTGTCGTGCATTTTTGTGCGTTTTTGTGCCACGAACCCATGTTGGGGTGTCATGTGGCTGAGTCCGTTGCTATATTTAATGCCTAGAATTGTATAGGTGATTAAATTGTGATAATAAAATGCTGGTTGGGATCGTTTCTTGGATCCGGAACCACCCCAGGGGTGTGTTTCACTGTTTAGCCATTTGGCCAGGATACCTGAGGGTATGACTTTAAAGCAGTAATCGTAGAATTTCCTTGAGTGGAATTTCTTGTTTACTACTTTGACATATTGGGAATGGCCCAGTTACCTGTTTAGACTGAGGGCGTTGTTGTGATTAACCTGAGGGCGTGACTGTTTTAGCCTGAGGGCGACGCTCCATTTCTCCTGAGGGAAACCTTTTGTGCCTGAGGGCTTGACTTCTGTGCCTGAGGGTGACACTTAGTATGCCTGAGGGCGGGATTCTGTATAGCCTGACGACAAGCCTGAGGGTGTGGTTTACTATTTTATCCTGAGGGCACGGTTCTGGTTGGCCTGAGAGCTTTGTGCTGTTGAGCACAAGAATGTTACTAAATTAAATAAATTAAATGAATAATAAAATGGAAATTTAATTTTTAAGTTAGTTACTTTTTAGTACTGCTTACTTTATTGCATTTTACTATTACACACTATTGTTCCATGCTTACACGCAGTTGGGAACGAGCCTTTGGTGGGTGCCTACTGAGATATATTTCTCACACCCTGTTTGGGCCACGCTTTTGGCCCAAAAAGAATACGTTTCTACAGGTGTAGATAGGGGCAAGAGTCCCTATAAAGGTACTTGATTGTTTCTGAGGAGTAAGAGGGAATGGGACCGAGCCTAGGATCGCGATGCCGCTGCCAGCTATTTTGCAGGTTTTGCTGTACCCTGTATTTTTTTGTACTGTATTGATGTATAACATGTTCTGGCTGTTTTTTTAGAACTTGAAACATGTAGCATCATCATTTATATACTGTTGGTTATATCCACTGCTGTAGTTTATTTCATTTGTGTATGGTTTACTGCTTCCGGTGTCGTTGTATGTTTATTTTTTATTCCGCTGCACTACACTTTGACAAATGATGACATAGTTTCCCCACTATCAGACCTGGGCCCTCGCTGCTAGTCGGCAACCTCCGACGTTTGGGGAAATGAGCTTGAGGTCTTTTGGCGAACCGGCTTTGGGGCACCCGTTGAGTTTCACCCGGGGACCGGGACGTTACAAAGTGGTATCAGAGGGGTTCTTTTCTTTGACTTACTATTTCGAGCCGTAGTCAGGGATAGGACGAATGGTAGTTGGTAATAAGCTATGCCCGGGCATAGCTAACCTGTGTATAGGGAAAAGCCAGTCTACCTTGTATTTTGCAATTCTTTTGATTTTTAAAATTTTACAGTTGATATATTTTCACCGTTGGATGATGCACTTGGATTGTGCAGTTTGTATTTTATTTCTGGGTTCTATTTAGTTGCAACCCGATGAGATGAGGGTATTCCATCTCATGCATCATATAGGCACATGCTAGATATCACATGCCATGCACAGTTTCCATGCCATGTAGGTGCATTAGAAATTCACATGTTGTTGTGATAGTTATTTTGCTAGAAAAGCATGCTGTTGTGATAGCTGCTTGATAAAATACCTGCTATTTGATAGGGTAATTTTATGTGATCTTGGTTATTGAATGGATGCCAAACTTTGGTTTTTGGGGAGTATGGGCCCCTATTGACCGGAATTTGGTGGATCATTGACTGTTTATTGGTTATAACACATATAAGATGTCAAACTTTGATTCTTGGGGAGTATGGGCCCCCACGGGTCGGAATTTGACACTTAGGTGTTGTTTTTCTGGGTTCCAGAGAAGTTTTGAAGGCATACTGTCCAGAAACCCAGCATACACGTCGTGTAGTATTTTTATACACGCCCTGTATGCTCTTCTGTTCGGGAAGAAAAATAAACTTTTTGATTACACGCAGTGTACCCTGAGTACACGCTGTGTAGTCTCTTCCCGTGTCACAAACTGTGTGGGTGGCGACACGGGGTAGGTAAATGCTTGGGTAAAACATGTCGTGTAGTTTTGTACACGCCGTGTAGTGTTGTCCCAGAGTCCGGCTGTGTAACTAACAACACGGGTCGGTGAACTCCTTAACAGACACGCCGTGTCAATGATGGACACGCCGTGTAGTGTGACCTGGGGACTCAGCCATGTAACTAACAACACGGGCCGATGTCACCTCTCCCTGGACACACCGTGT
This sequence comes from Viscum album, assembly GCA_963277665.1. Taxonomy (NCBI): domain Eukaryota; kingdom Viridiplantae; phylum Streptophyta; class Magnoliopsida; order Santalales; family Viscaceae; genus Viscum; species Viscum album. The sequence goes on along the minus strand of OY728123.1, from coordinate 1,533,713,419 downwards.
ACCTGTTGGACACGCCATGTAGTCTTGTCTGAGGATAGACCGTGTGGAGTTAGCCGTGTGGATGGGAAATGGGGTGGTGTACACGCTGTGTGTGGGTGTAATACGCCGTGTAGTGTCAAGCCGAGTAGTCGGCCGTGTCACAGACGACATGGGTAGTTGGAAAATAACACCGTACACGCCGTGTAGATATTATACACGCCATGTAGTTTTGTTCGACGGAATCCGTGTGGCTTAGCCGTGTGTAAGGACCCAGGCTGGGGAAGAGAAGTCAAGTACACACCATGTAGTCAGTGTACATGCCGTGTAGTCTTGTTTTGAAAATTTTGAAATGCCTTATTCCTCTTGTTCCTTTGTGGTTCCTTCGTTTCAGTCTTAATAATCTTGAATCTGAGGCGTGCTTTTGACCTTGTAGTGTCATGCCGCCTAGACGACCACGAGTTGTTCTCCAGGAGAGCGGCGACAATTATACTCCGAAGATGGTGGGCCATGGGATACTAGTAGATCCTCCAGTAGAGCCAGATGCGGTGCTAGCTATTATACCGGACACAGGCTCAGAGGCGCAGTTTCGTGAAGGATTTATGCAGTTCATGCAGACCTTTCAGGGAGCACCGCTGGCTGCCACATCTATGGTTGAGCTGACACGTATCTTTCAGCAGCAGCATCCGCCTACGTTTTCAGGGGATGGAGGACCGCAGGCTACGGAGTCTTGGCTAGGATCGATGCAGACTATTTTCGAGAACTTGGAGATTCCTCCAGGGCGGAGGGTCAAGCTCGCGACTTACATGCTGTGTGATTCCGCCAAGAGGTGGTGGGATGTTACCACCCAGTCAGAACATCACAGAGACATGGCGTGGGAAGATTTTCAGGCATTCTTCTATGACTTCTTCTTTCCTGAGACGCTGAGGACAGATAGAGCTCGAGAGTTCGTGAATCTGTAGCAGGGCGCTATGTCAGTGATGGACTATTCTGTTCGCTTCACCGAGCTTCAGTGTTTTACACCCGTGCTGGTGGGTGATGAGATGCTGAGAGCCAGACGTTTTGAGGATGGTCTTCGGTATGACATCCGAGCACTGGTGAATGTTTTCAATTTGCCTTCAGTACATGCTATTGTAAACCAGGTGCTGATTTCTGAGAGGAACCTGTGAGAATCTAGTGGTGTGGGCCAGGGAGATTCAACACCAGTTACTGGTACTATTTCTACTGACAAGAGGAAGAGACAGATGGACTTCTCTCAGGGTGTCAGTACCAGCCAGAAAGCTTCTTCAGGTGGCCCGATCAGGTGCTACCAGTGTGGCAGAGAGGGGCACAAGAGGCCGTAGTGTCCACGAGACCCAGTGGAGTGCAGATCTTGCAGAAAGTTAGGTCATCTGCAGTGCTTTTGTAGGGCGTTTATACTAGTGGCTAGTGAGAGGGGTTCTGTGCAGACTCCGCGTGCGGGGGCAGGACCAGTGGATTCTTACCAGTCGAGGAACTGGAATACGTCAGGGTGTGCAGGCATAGATGGTGGTCGTGGCCATGGTAGCCAGACACTAGGATCGCAGAGGCAGTAGGGCGGGACAGCTCAGGGTACCCAGGCTGTGTCACATGGCCACGACACTGAGAAGACATATGCACTACAACTGACCCAGCAGGAGCAGGATTCCGGACCTTCTACAGTCATAAGTACTATTTTAGTAGCTTCTATCTTATCTTCAGTGCTTTTTGATACGGGTTCTACACATAGTTTCATATCTGTTCCCGTTGTGGAGAGGCTTGGGCTCTGTATTTCTTCTTCTTCTGATATCATGATGCTAGACACTCCGTTTGGGACTAGGACGACTGGTGTACGTCAGTGAAAGGAGTGCCCCTTGAGGTTGGAGGGTGTCACTTCCTTTGGGACCTCTATGTCTTGGATATGACGAGCTATGATGTCATTCTCGGGATGGACTGTTTGGTTCCCTATCGAGCCTTTTTAGACTTCTATCATCGTAGGGTGCGTTTCACGTCACAAGAGGGAGAAGATTTTCTATACAAGGGCGAGTGGGATGTTCAGGCGAGTCGAGCGGGAACATAGCATCATGGGTGAGGTGGAGTCACAACCTAGATTGCGAGTTTGTATCTGGATGATCATGGGACTTGTCAGACAGATTTCCCTCCAGATGTTGATCGTTTCAGGTATGTCTTCCCGGATGACTTTTCAGGTCTACCTACGGTGCGTGAGGTGGATTTCTCTATTGAGCTCATGCCAGGCGCAACACCGGTGTCCATTCCTCCTTATAGGATGGCTACACTTGAGCTGCAGGAGCTCAAGAGGCAGTTAGAAGAGTTACAGGCAAAGGGCTTTATCCGACCCAGTACTTCTCCTTGGGGTTCTTCGGTCATTTTTGCGAAAAAGGCCGACGATACCCTCAGACTTTGCGTGGATTATCGGAAGCTAAACTAGTTGATGGTTAAGAACTGATATCCCTTGCCAAGGATAGATGATCTGTTTGATCAGATTCCTGGTGCATGAGTGTTCTCGAAGATTGAATTGAGATCCGGATATCATCAGCTGCGCGTGAGACCATCAGATATACCACTTACAGATTTTCGGAGCAGATATGGTTTGTACGAGTACTTGGTTATACTGTTCGGACTCACGAACGCGCCATCGGTTTTCATGGCTCTGATGAATCGTGTGTTCCATCCGTATATTGATTCTTTTGTGGTGGTATTCGTGGACGACATCTTGGTGTACTCTCACACTCAACACGACCATGCCACCCATCTTGAGATCGAATTGAGTACACTAAGAGAGCATCAGCTATATGCTAATATCTCAAAGTGCCACTTTTGGATGGACCAGATTCACTTCCTGGGTCATATCATCCTAGAGGCAGGAGTTGCAGTAGACCCAGAGAAGGTGAGAGCAGTAGTTTCCGAGGAGCATCCTAAGAACATGTTTGAGATATGGAGTTTCTTAGGGCTAGTTGGTTACTAGAGACGCTTCATACATGAATTCTCCTACTTAGAAGCACCGTTGATAGGTCTGACTAAGAAGGGTGTGAAGTTCATTTGGTCAGAAGCTTACGAGACAGCTTTTCAGGACCTGAAGGGAAGGTTGACATCTGCACCGATCCTGATACTCCCAGAGCAGGGGAAGAGCAATACAGTTTACTGTGATGCATCAGGGATTTGGTTGGGAGACGTTTTGATGCAGGGCGAATGAGTTTTTGCGTACGGGTCTTGGCAGTTGAGGCCACATGAGAGGAATTACCCGACGTATGATCTCTAGTTGGATGTAGTTGTGCATGCGTTGCACTGTTGGAGACATTATCTGTTGGGAGAGAATTTTGTGGTTTTCACCGACCACAAAAGCCTCAGGTATATCTTTACTCAGCGTGACCTGAATCTGAGTCAGAGAAGGTGGGTTGAGTACCTATAGTCCTTTGATTTTGAGCTTTTCTACACACCTGGTAAAGGTAATACAGTAGCTGATGCACTGAGTATGAAGACTCAGATACAGGCAGTGCAGGAGGCCAGTGGTGAGTGGGAGCTTACGGCTTTGTTCTCTGAGATACATCTGGAGGTGCATGACAGTCAGAGGAAGACTTTTCTTTCCTCTTTAGCTGTGACATCTACCCTCCTGGACAGAGTGAGGATGAGACAACTATCGGATTCAGAAGGCATAGTTCTACGAGAGTCGGTGGCAAGTGAGGACCCTCCTCCCAGTTGGACGATAAGCGATGATGAGGTTTTTCATTTCCATGGATGAGTATGGGTTTTAGGGGATATACGCGAGGAGCTGATGCAGGAGTTTCATGCTTCAGTTTGGGTAGTTCATCCCAAGGTTACCAAGATGTACCATGACTTGATACGTCAGTACTAGTGGCCGGGTATGAAGAGAGAGATAGCTGGTTTTTTTATGAGGTGTTCCACCTATCAGAAGGTGAAGGCAGAGCACCAGAGGCCAGCTGGGCTATTAAAATAGTTGCCCATTCCAGAGTGGAAATGGGATGATGTTGCGATAGATTTCGTGACGGGATTGCCGAGGTCAGCTCGAGGCAATGACGCCGTGTGGGTTGTTGTGGACAGACTCACAAAGGTAGATCACTTCTTTCCGATCAAGGAGACCTTCGGTGTTGACGAGCACAGAAGGTTGTATATCCGAGAGATCACACATCTTCATGGGGTCCCTCGTTCTATCGTTTCTGATAGGGACGTTCGCTTTACGTCTCGTTTCTGGCAGAGTTTTCAGAGGGCACTGGGTACTCCGGTGCTTCTGAGCACAGCATACCACCCTCAGAAAGATGGCCAGTCAGAGCGTACGATACAGGTGCTAGAGGACATGCTGCGCGCATGTGTCCTAGACTTTGGGGGCTCTTGGGAGAAGAATATACCCTTAGTTGAGTTTGCCTATAACAATAGTTTTAAGGAGACTATTGAGATGGCACCATACGAGGATTTATATGGTAGGCCATGCCGATCACCTTTGTGATAGTTAGAGGCAGGTGAGGCAGCTTTACTGGGGCCACAACTCGTGCAGGAGACATCTGAGCAGGTCCAGTTGATTCGAAAGCGGATGGATACCGTGCAGTCTCTTCAGAAGTCTTATGCTGATCGCCGCAAACTACCTTTGGATTTTGTGGTCGGGGATCAGGTTTTCTTGCGTGTTTCGCCGATACTGGGACACAAGCGGACCAGAAGATAGGGTAAGCTTTCACCAAGGTATGTGGGACCATTAAAGATTCTGGAGAGAGTCGGGCTGCTTGCCTATCGGTTGCAGTTACCACAGCGGTACCAAGCCATGCACGACGTCTTCCACATGTCTCAGTTGCATTGCTATCATTCAGACCCATCTCACATTTTTCAGCCCGAGGAGGTTGAGCTGGAATCAGATGCGTCCTTTGAGGAGCATCCGATTTATATCGTTGACAGGATCATGAAGGTTCTCCAAGGCCGGTCAGTTCCTCTCGTACGGGTGCTATGGAAGCATGGCCGAGTGCAGGACGAGACCTAGGAGCGGGAGGCCGAAGTACGTGCTCAGTGGCCAGAGCTGTTCTGAGCTTTATCTTCGCCACCCTGGGAAGGGAAATTCAGGGATGAATTGCTATAAGGGGGGAATTTTATAAGAACCCGATTCTTATTTTTGAGGTACGTGGTTCTTCTTTTTTCCTTTTCCTTAAGTTTTTTTGAGAAAATATGGAAAATGGGGAAAAATCCTAAATTTTGGAACTACAAGCCATGTACTTTTTCCACACGCCGTGTACTTTTAGCCATGTGGGGATGAGTACACGAGGCGTGTAGCCATGCCGGCGACAAAGGGTGTAGGAACCGACTACACGCCGTGTAGTGGTACCTTACACGCAGTGTATTCAGTCGGAAGGCTTAATAGTAAGGCAGTGAAGCAGCCGACAGCTGGGCGACAGTACATGCCATGTACTTTAGAGTACATGCTGTGTACTCATGTTGAAAGTTGAACAGTGTGGTGATGCCGCCAAATGAACAGTTAAATGAAAGAAGTACACTCAATGTACTTTGTTTTTTTGGCTTAAAACAAGTAGTAGCCTCCTCATTTGGCAGAGGAGGCGTTTGAGCCGTTTTGGAGCCAAGGAGGAAGACCAAACCTTTGAAGATCCGCTGAGTGTTCGTCTGGAATCTGATTCGGCTTCGGACGATCTCGTTCGAACCGCACGGGTAAGCCCTCTCCTCTCCTGGTACAGTTCTTACCAATTCTTTCCCGAGGGGAAGTTATTTACATTTTAATAGGTTTTGTTCTTCATCAGATCTATGCCATTCTTGGGCGTTTCTGGAGTTGGCGTTCGGGTATAACATTTGTTGGCGCATAAGGTATGCGGCTTTGTGTTTATTTTCCAACTGTCATGCATTTTTGTGAGTTTTTATGCGTTTTTGTGCCACAAACCCATGTTGGGGTGTCGTGTGGCTGAGGCCGTTGCTATATTTAATGCCTATAATTGCATAGGTGATTAAATTGTGATAATAAAATGCTGGTTAGGATCATTTCTTGGATCCGGAACCACCCCAGGGGTGTGTTTCACTGTTTAGCCATTTGGCCAGGATACCCGAGGGTATGCCTTTAAAGGAGTAATCGTAGAATTTCCTTGAGAGGAATTTCTTGTTTACTTCTTTGACATGTTGGGCATGGCCTGGTTACCTGTTTATCCTGAGGGGGTTGTTGTGATTAGCCTGAGGGTGTGACTATTTTAGCCTAAGGGCGACGCTCCATTTCGCCCGAGGGAAAACTTTTATGCCTGAGGGCTTGACTTCTGTGCCTGAGGGCGACACTTAGTATGCCTGAGGGAGAGATTCTGTATAGCCTGAGGACAAGCCTGAGGGCGTGGTTTACTATTTTATCCTGAGGGCACGGTTCTGGTTGTCCTGAGGGCTTGGTGTTTTTGAGCACAAGAATGTTACTAAATTAAATAAATTAAATGAATAATAAAATGGAAATTTAATTATTAAGTTAGTTACTTTTTAGTACTACTTACTTTATTGAATTTTACTATTGCACAATTTTGTTGCATGCTTACAGATAGTTGGGCACGAGCCTTTGGTGGGTGCCTACCGAGATATATTTCTCACACCCTGTTTGGGCCACACTTTTCGGCCCAAACAGATTACGTTTCTACAGGTGTAGATAGGGGAAAGAGTCCCTATACAGGTACTTGACTATTGCTGAGGAGTAGGAGGGAATGGGACCGAGCCTAGGCTCGCGATGCCACTGCCAGCTGTTTTTCTTGTTTTACTGTACCCTGTATTTTGTTGTACTGTATTTATGTATAACATGTTCTGGCTGTTTTCTTAGAACTTGAAACATGTAGAATCATCATTTATATACTGTTGGTTATATCCACTACTGTAGTTTATTTCAGTTGTGTATGGTTTACTGCTTCCGCTGTCGTTGTATGTTTATTTTGTATTTCGCTGTGCTACGATTTGACAAATGAGGGCATAGTTTCCCCACTATCAGACCTGGGCCCTCGCTGTTAGTCGGCAACCTCTGGCGTTTGGGGAAATGCGCTTGAGGTCTTGTGGCGAACCGGCTTCGGGGCACCCGTTGAGTGCCACCTGGGGACCAGGACGTTACACTTCCAGACTCCACCTGCTAACATACCAAGAAATTTGATGTATATTTAGAAATATCCTTCTTTATATTGTCCCACCAATATTTCTCTCTAAGATCTTGATACATATTTTTTCTTCTTGGGTGAATAGAGAAGATTGAGCTATGTGCGTTATTCCGAATATATTTCTTTATCTTTGAATTGGATGGTACACATAGTCATAACCAAATATTATGAATCCTTCCTCATAAATTTTGAACTCTAAGGACTTCCCATTTCTAATAGATTCCACCTTTTTCTAAATTTCATCATCATTTATTTGATCATCCTTTATTTTCTCCATAAGGGATGATTGAGAAATAATTTGAGATAGGATTGATGACGCTCCTTCCTTAATTATTCCCATGTATATCCTTTGAAAATATAAAATGATTAGATCATTCTAAATTATCATCATTGATAATGTTGTAAGATCCTTTCCACTTAGAGAATCCTCTACCTTATTTTCCTTAATAGGATGGTAATGGATTGATCATTCATGATCCTTGATAAGATCTAACCATATTAGCTAGCTTATATTAAACTCATTCTATGTGAATATATATTTTACTCTCTTATGATCAATATATATCTCACACTTCTCCCCATAGAGATAATTCCACTAGATTTTTAACATGAAGATCACAACATCTAAGTCCATATCATGTGTGGGATAGTCTTTCTCATGAATTTTAAACTGCCTTGAGGAATATGCTATAACTTTATCATTTTTAATCTGTAAACCTCCTAATACATTCTTTAAAGAATCTTTGTATACCAAAAAGAGTTCCCCACTTGTCATAAGTGTGAGTACTGGTGTAGTGATAAGACTCTTTTTCAACTCTTTGAAGTAGTCTTCACATTCAATAGTCTAGACAAACTTTACTCTCTTATGAGTCATCTTGGTTATTGTTTTTGACAATCATGATAAGTTCTTCAAAAATATTAAGTAATGGCCAGATATACCAAGGAAACTATGGATCTTTGTTACAGATGTGGTCCTGGACCACTCTTTGATTACCTTTGTCTTGGAAGGGTCCACAAATATTCTTTTTTTGGTGATAACATTCCCAAAGAATGATACTTCCTCTATCCAAAACTCACATTTTCTATAAATTGGATAAATTTTCTCCCTTTATAAATTATTTAACACAATATTCAAATATTCTCATACTCCTCCTTTCTTTTGGAGTATATCACAATATCATATATAAAGACTACCAAAAATTTGTCAAGGTAATCTCTAAAGACACAATTTATTAAGTCCATGAAAATTTCTAGAGGATTAGTGAGTCTGAAGGGAATCACTTTGTACTTATAGTTTCCACACCTTTTTCAACAGGCAGTCTTTGGAATATCTTCCTTCTTCACCTTTAATTTGTGATATCCCAACCGAAGGTACACCTTAGATAAATACTTCGCCCCATGGAAGGGGATACTCATTCTTTATCATGATTTTTTGAGATCATGATAATTAATGTAGAGGCACATCAATCCATACTTTTTTTTACAAAGAGGACTGGAACACCGCATAATGAAGCACTCGGGCATATAAAACCCCTATCCACATTATCTTATAACTTATTCCTTAGTTCCTCCAACTCAATAATGTCTATTCTATAATGTGTCTTTTATATAGGAAGAGATTCAAAAATAAGTTCAATTGAAAAATCATCCTATTAGTCAAGAGGAATAACATACAATTATTTTGGGAACACATTAGTGTAGTCCCTCACAATGTGCATATCTTCAAGCATGATTCTCTCCTTTTACTAAATCATTTGAGCTAGATATAGTTTCTCATAAAGTTATAATATCTACACTTGAGATGATTATTCTTAAATAGATTCATCCTCAAGATTACACTTATACAAATTTGGTGGATGCCTCAGAATGTGAAGAGTGATATCCCTTTACCAAAATTTGATATTGGATTTTAATAAAGATAACCAATACATGCCCAAAATAGCATAAAAAACTACCAAACGAAGTAAGATAAGATCTGATTGAAGCTTTAGTACACAAAAATTAACTAGGTAGGTGTTATATAATTTAGATGCAATAATTTCCCCATTTTCTATTCTCACAGATAACTCAACCTCTATATTTTGAGGTGGTATTTGAATAGTTATTCTAAACTTGAAAGATATGAAAGAATGAGTAGAAATAGAATAAAATAGTATGTTCTCTATTCTTGAGTGAATAACCAGCATACCTATCACCACATCATTGCCAGGTTCCACCTCAACAGTAGTGATAGAGTATGCCGTTCCTTGTTTCCTTGGAGTTTGTTATTAATTTCCTCCAACAACCCTTGGATTAGTGAAATAGATCACATAATTCCTACGTTCCTTGAAATTGAAACAATTCACTATAGGTTGAGTGTTAATCTTAACCATCCTTTCTTCCTCTACATTTCTAGGATTCTTTATATCCCTTTTGAAATTATTAACTAGATGCCCCTCTCTTTCAGATTTGAATCATATTCTAGTTTCCCTTATGTAGTTTCCAGGATGCTTCTTCCAAAAATTTTGACACGTGGGATGTTCAGTTTTATTTCTATCATGGGATATATTTGTTGATCCTCCCATATTAAAATCTATTTTTTTGATTTTTATCTCCAAGCCCACGAGAACACTGAGAGTCTATGATATCCATTTCAACCTTAAGGAAAAAACATATAATTTATTTATAGGTTTCAAAGTCTAAAATTTCCAAGGATTTTCATAGAATCTGCTTTAGTTCACTAAAGAAGTGACCCACTTTTCCTTTTGTGTTCATGATAAAGCTAGAGGCGAATCATGAAATCCTTGTAAAGTTTTCCTCATTTTCCCGATTAGAATCATCTTCCTTCTTCTTCATCCTGAGGAACTCCCTTTTCATCTTAAGATGAAGATTTTAGGGAAAATATTTATTAAAAAATATTTTCTTGAATTCATCCCAAACCTTGGAATCAATTTCCTCTTTGTAATTTGTTTTTTGATCAGTGTACACCACTGATTAACTTCCCCAATAAAATGATATACCACCAGTATGAATTTATTTTCTTCTGAGCATTAAAGTGAAAGGAATATCTTCTCAAATTGAGTTAATCCATTGTTCTGTAATGATGGGATAAGAAGATCCACTAAATATGGGAGGCCTTTTTTGCATAAATTATTCAACCACACATTTATCTTTCTTAGGTAAAGAATGGAATTTCACATGATTCAAGTTATTATTCATAACTTGATCTAGTTATACTAGTAATTTCATGAATTTTTTATCATCTATTCCCATCATATTTTTTATTTCATTAGGGAAATCTTCACATTGCCTATCACATTGATTTTTGGCACGAGTTATCATATTTCCCACCATTAACTAAGAAAAATAAATCACAATTAGGGGGGATTCAATACATAGCTAATAATAATATAAAAATGTAAATTTTAATATAGAATGATAAACTTATGAATGTAAATTATATCGTAAAATGTGATTCTATATGTTTCAATCTATGTTATCTGTGGTGATATAATTATCCCTAGGGTTATTACTAAATTTTTATAATCATAATCCCTAAAAATAACTAGAATATCCTCCGATACCAACTATAGATACCCTAGCCTTTTACACATATTATTACATGATTTTATGTATAATTAACCATCAAATACAAACTAAGGATCATAAAGTATAGTGTATTTGGGAGATTAGGTACATAATTAGAAAGAATGAAACCAATATAAAAAAATCTTTTATTTAATCTTCATAATGATCTACTATCTTTATTTTGAAATCTTATATATTCATAGGATAACCTGGGGAATACATGAACAAAGGGATGAGATAAAAATCCTAGTAAGGGAATAAACATAGGAATAAATCATAACACATGGGTTAGAAGCCATAACATGATGACATAAAAAGGAATGGAACATGAATAAACATATGGAATCATAACATGGAGGACATGGGATCTTGTAATCATTAAATCATAGGAATATGAAAACAACATAAAACATGACATAAACATGAGTCAAGGCTAACTGCCAAGACTATATCACATAGTGGATAAAGTACCATAAAGGAATCATGTTTACTCCCTATCCCAAAATGATGTCTCATGAGACTAAACATTATCTAATGCATTGAATCACTATCTGGGTTCACCCATCATAATATGTTCCTTCATATGTGTGCCATGTGAATAATTAAACGTAAGGAATAAACATAAGGGTTACCCATGGAGAGAAATGGGTATCATAATCATGTCATAAGGCATAAAAAATGGGTGTATCATAAAGGTATCCATGAAATAATGGATTTAAATCATACATGGACATTAATAAGGTAAAATAGGCATAGATAATGATAAATTATTTCTAACTGAAGTGAAAACATATAAAAAGAGTGTTTAAGAAACTTTATAAGTGATCCACTTTAGTGAGGTTTAAAGGAAAATATTAAAGAGAATTTAAGAGAAAAAATGCATATATTTTTTGTATAAAACCAGAAATGAACTAAGATAGTCTTTCATGATAAAATGAGTGATTTTAGAAAAATATTGGTGGCTTAAAATAGATTATGGAGTGTACTTGAAAATGGGTAAGAAACTAGAAAGTTCCTTTTAATCGGGTTTTCTTATGAGGAGAAATTGAAAAGGGAACCTTATATAACATATATTTACCCATAAAAGAAAGAAGAATTGAGCTGGGTACATGTAACACCCTTGAATGATAAAGGATTAAATGACTAAATGACATGACTCACGTCAACATGGTGCACCTTTCTTTTCAAGAGGCTACCTCTTTAGAACTCCATAGTTAAGTGTGCTTGGCTTGGACTAGTGATCAGGATGGGTGGCCTTCTGGGAAGTTTCTAGAGTGTGTTCAAGTGAGAACAAAACTCACTGGAAAGAACATGTTTTGGCCTATGGGGACAACCATTTGTCATATGATTTGTTTGGACATATGGCTAGGCCCTAGGGTGGGGACCACATGACTGCGGGGTAACATGTGGTACTTGGTGGGCCAGGACTCGATGACCGTGTTAAGGTGGGGTTTCAGTGCTATCAATGAGGCCCAGTTGTTATATTTGTTATCAGAACATGAACCTGGCCTTAAGTGCAGTACACTGTCTGGGTTGAGATAGGGTCCACAACAAGGATGTTGCGTTCTAGGGGGGGATGTAACACCCTAGAATGATAAAGTGTTAAATGACTAAATGATACGACTCATGTCAACAAGGTGCACCTTTATTTTCAAGATTCTACCTGATTAGAACTACATAATTAAGCATGCATGGACCCAACCTTAAGTGCGGTACACTGTCTGGGTTGAGATAGGGTCACAAAGAGGACATTTGGACAACCATTAGTCATATGATTCATTTGGACACATGGCTAGGCCCTAGGGTGGGGACCACATGAATGCAGGGAAACATGTGGTACTTGGAGGGCCAGGACTCGATAACTATGTTATGGTGGGGTGTCTGTGCTATTGGTGGGGCCTATTTGTTACATTTATTATCAGAGCATAAACCCAACCTTAAGAATGGCACACTGTCTGGGATGAGATAGGGTCCACAACAAGGATGCTGTGCTCTATGGGGGGTGGGGATATAACACCATAGAATGATAAAGTGTTAAATGACTAAATGATATGACTCATGTCAACAAGGTGAACCTTTATTTTCTGGATCCCACCTTATTAGAACTCTATAGTTAAGCATGCATGTCCTAGAGTAGTGATCAAGATGAGTGAACTTCTGGGAAGTTTATAGGGTGTGTGCGAGTGAGAAAAAAGAACACTGGAAAGAACATGTTTTGACCTATGGGGGTAACCATTATTATGATGAACCGTTCATCCACATTGGTAGGCCCCATAGTGGGGATGACGTGATTGTGGGGCAACTGGTGGTACCTGGTGGGCCAGGGCCCGATGACCGTGTTAATGTGGGGTGTCTGTGCTGTTAGCGGGGCCCATTTGTTGCAATAATTTTTTCTAGACATACACATAAAATTTGGGAGGAGTATGTAAGAATAATTAATAATTACATTGGGGTAAATATAGGGAAAGTGTAACCCAAAAGAAAATATGGGGTTCGGAGAGAATCCCTTACCTTATGCCTGAAACTGTTATGCACTTATAATTAATATCCTAGATAATAAATTTAAACCCATTAATTAATTAATACAGAACCTCTTATACATGTATTTTATTTAATATAATTTTATTAAGTTCATTTATAGCCTTTTTGATGATTTACAAGATTCAATTCCATTATTGCGGGAGCATTCGTTTCATGATTTTATGATTGGTTCCCTTGAGTTTAATTATGGGAGTTCTTGTCAAATGGAAGAAACACTAAAGAAATGGAATTATATGATATTTATGCACCTATAAAATTTTAAATGGTCCTACATATAATTTCTTTTAGCTATGATAATTATTCATTAGATAAAATGTTAATGATGAATGTTAATTTATTTTGGTGAATTTTTGATTATCACAAACTAGTTTTGTTTTATTATTTAATATTATGTATATATATTAATTCTAGAACATAAAAAAATATATAATACAGATATAATAATATTTTTATCCATAAAATTTTTTTTATTAACATCCTTGAAGGTGGTAATATAAAATGAAAAATCATCATCCACGATGGCGGTGAATCAACACATCACAGACAATGTTTTAGTTTTTAAGATAAAAAGAGAAGAGAAGAGATTAAAGGATGGATATACCATTAAAATAATAAAATTAGAGTATATTTATGATACTAGAGTTATCATTTTACTTTTTATAGGGTATTCTAAGGAAGGATAAGGGAAGAAAGAAAATTAAAATAGAAAGAGGGAGGGTTTTACCTCTTGAGTGTCATCTCCTTGAGAACCTCCTTAAGGAACTTGGAAATGGTATTTTAGTGAGACTAGAAAGACCATAACACATGGAAGATGTTTGAGAGATTAATTGGGATGAATATTAGAAAGATAAAAATCTTAGAATGTGTGAGGAGAATAGGTGGTGTGTGGTGGAATTTATAGTGGGAGGAGATGTGTGTTTTTGATTATTTTATTCATTTGTTTTTTATTTTGGTTCAAGACTATCAATAGTGTTGATTATTTTGACTAATTATAGTAAATAAATATTGTCTATTTGAGATAATTCCCACTTACATCATCCATTACTCAACCATGACTCAAAAATTCATTTATTTACTTATAATGTTAAATACCATAAATTATCATATTTCACTATTCACAAAAAATCCCAAAAATTCACCCTAAAAGTTTTAGATGTTTAAATTAAAAAATGGACCCCATTTTATGAAATAAATTTCTAAATATGAGAAATTTAATTTTTTAATTAAAATCATCATTTATTTGAAAAATAAATTTTTTAAAATTATAACTTATTTTATGACACTTTGAAAATTTAATCAAGGCCTCATAAAATTATATTATAATCATAAGAAAACAAAATATTAATTTATGAATGTATTTTATTAAAATTATTATTTTTAAAATCACTACATTAATTATAAAATTGTAAATAAACATTTACGTTTCACAAAAAATACCAATACTTAATTTATCAATTTTAAAACATTTATTTACTTATACCATGATATAAGTATATAATATTTTAACTTATAAGATACCTAAATTTTATTTATACTTTCATAGGTGAGTTTACTATTCTGTTGTCCAATTTACTATTCTTCATGGTCACATTACTATTCTAATGGCCAAGTTACTATTCCATTAGTATAGGTTCCTTAGTTTCTATAAATACCACTTATTTCATCCTTGATTTATGAAAATAATATTTTTATTTGGTTCTATATGTGATTTTATGTGATTTATACTATATTAAATAATATTAAGGTGGTAATTCCTATTAATAAAATTCCGAGTCATTACATCACATCTAAATTTTCACATAGAATTCCCCATGAAATCTTAATCTTATTGGATTCACTATAAGCCATCCTTCTACTGCCTTAAAAAACATCCATAGACTGGTCCTACAGATCAACGAACCATATAAGAAGAGGGTCATACATTCGTGGCTAATATCATACTCCCCAATACAGATGTGTCCTCATCATTTCTAATTTGAACCATATTCTGATCTCCACGACCCATGTTCCGTCTATCGTTGAACATCATGGATAGATATATCCATCCCACTCCTACCTAAGAACCAACAGAAAACACCAATTCATTACTTATTCCTAAATTATAGAAACACATCCATTTAATTTTCTAAAATTCAATTCATAACAAGGGTCACCACACTCAAACGACTAATGGTGTACTCCCCACCATATGGATTTACTCATACCATTCTTTGAGCACAATTATCATTAGTTTCATCCATAATCATTTGTGCGCCACTCCTCCTGATCCATACTTATCAATTTTATAGGATAACAATCCCACAACTAACTCACTAAGCCCCATCGACCCTCGACCCACTCATGGCTATCATTAATTTTAAAATTCAGTAGGCACCAAACTTAATGAGTATATAATACCTCAATTCCATATAAACACAATGTGAATATGCTCCTATATCACAAAATCACTGAAACCCGACTCATGATCCCAGGAGTCATACATCATCAAACCAAGTTTACCATGCTCTACAGTATTCCAATTCTGTCTAACCGTAGTTCCGTAGGCACTCCTCTTCAAAATCCGTCACTTCACTAGTGCCATGATTTACCACACACCAAGACACCATTCGATGTTGTAATATAACTAAAGCATCAATTTAAACTCTCACTATGATATTGAAAGCTCATCCATATTAAACAAAGACAGGTACTTGACTGATCCTACCCTTGGAATCCATCTTGATACCCAAGCATTAGCACTCAAGGTGATTTTCTCATGGAAACGATACTAAGGCATAACCATACTTGTACCATATACTCTATAGCACCTTTTGTGCATCAATATCATACCTTAAAAATCTACCCATTCCTTTCTACCTCTAAGAAAATCAAAAGAATGGGATAAACCCCTTCATTGGTTACCCTTTCACATAACTAATCTATAACTCTCTAAAAATACTAAGTCACATATCAATGGCCACTAGGTCCTCCCAATCATCCCAAATACTATATCTGACAAGGTTTATAACTCATAAGAAATATCTTATTCCCATCCCAAATCCCCAGGCAAAATACATGACACCACCCACTTAAGGGTATTATATATTCATGGACTAAGAACCTCATTCCAATTAATCAACCTAATAGGGAACTGATTCTCATTGGGCATACAAAAATGGGACCATACCATCTAGAATCACGATCTCAAGCAACCCTCATTAGGCCTCAACATATGGGAGTCACCCCCTCAAAGATCACATTAACATCAGAAAATTTTTTTATATATAGAAAAATACCATCCTAAGTGATCTGTGATGAACTACCAGGGTCATCACATATCCTCATCACCAAGGAACTGGATCATATCCATCATTATCAATCATATCACCATATATTACACATGACTTATCATCAGAAGAAAATATATATAGAAGTTCAACTGCGTAGAATGGCACTAAGAAAATATATGAGAAAAAAATTTATAATATCTTTATGACACTTTAAACATCCTACCCTTTGTTATAAGTGTTATAAATTATGCAAGAAAGCTTATATGTCATGTGAATCCCTATATTCTGATAAGGATACATACATATTCTTCTTAACTCCATGGACTAAGATACAATATCTAATATAAATCATAAGATCTTCAAACATTCATGTGAATCATTCATGGTGAAAATCATATTACCATAATAGTGAACACCAATAATAGAAATCTTGATCCCCTATTAACCTAAAATTACTACAAGGAAAGGTGTTCATGATTCACCAGTCTCATATCCACCCCAAGATCTAAAAAAATTCTTATGTCTCATTTCTACTATATCACAAATAGTAATTTAAAAGAAGAATAAAAGCACTGATTCCACTTTATTATGTCCCAATCTATAGTCCACTTGACTGGTTCACTAACTTGGATTTACAGAAGGCCTTAGGCTCACCTACCATTATGCCAAAGGCTTCTGATTAGCAACATGGTCTTGAGTGTGACCCTAAGGAGACTATACCATCATATTAGAGTATGAGGTAACAAATAAATTATCAAATATCACCTATCTCATCACATCTCAGTATACAAAATCAAAAATCACATCCAAAAATAATAAATTAATGTGTAAGTAATAAAAACTCATACGGTCATGTTGGAATAGAAAACAGATTGCTCACTAACCATATTACATATAAAAATTAATTTAAAAATTAAATAAAACTATAAAAGAGCCCCCCAACTCTGGAATCACCCCAATACCCTGGTCCGAATGAATATGCTCTAATTAATTATATAATATTGGGCCTCAACCTAACATGTACTTGAAAAAAACTGAGAGGTCTTATTAGGTTTGAAGGTGCTATGGATACCAAAGCTAGGAGTGAGTACAACTCAGTAGGGAACCACCAATACAGTCCCATATATAACTAGTGTATACAGTGGAAAGTGTATGTGACATGCTCATAATAAATACAGAATAGTTAAAATATAAATAAATACACCCCATTGATACTAGGGTCAAATCAACCTAATATACCATACCTTCTTCAGCCAGTTATGGAATGTATCTAATTAAAATACATCACCTCAAGGGGATACATGTCCTACCTTGAGATCCCCTTTACATACCTCTACTAAGGTGATAACACCAGATCCTAGGAAGTACTCTAGGAATATATAGAATTTCATTCTTAATGGAAAATTATTACATCCCT
The DNA here is from genome assembly GCA_963277665.1 of Viscum album. NCBI lineage: Eukaryota > Viridiplantae > Streptophyta > Magnoliopsida > Santalales > Viscaceae > Viscum > Viscum album. The sequence continues at coordinate 1,533,695,516 of OY728123.1, read as the reverse complement.
AAAGGATCAATAGCTAGATACTAGAAATCCTAGGAATCTCTTCAAACTCTTAAAATAATAGGTTCAAAGTCGATTCTCAGGAATCCTAGGAAATCATTGATCAGAATCATCATCTATGTCACTATGCCAACATGTTAGATTCTAGGAATCCTATGCATCCCAACCAAGAAAATTTAATGCCATCAGGATCAATTTGATGGATCTTAGGGGTGACCTAGGAATCCCATAATAATTATAATAATTATCCCCAAGATGAATAGTTAGATCCTAGATGTGCTAGGCATCTTTGGACCCTTGACATCTAAGGTATTCCATATAGACTTGAGGTTTAATATTGATGTCCCAAGAATTCTATCATATGGATAAATAGATGAAATTGGGAACTAAATCTATACATTCACATCAATATCATTATATTATCATATAAGTTTGAAAATCTAGATCCCATGAAGCACACATGGGCATATACAATGTCACCACCATCACATCATATCAAGATCATAAGATGGATCCAAAGAAGAACATCTGGGAATTTATAAATGCATCAATATATCATATAAGGATCAAAATAAATATCCTAGGAATCATGTACAAGAATTCACAAATAAACCAAAAATAAATAAATGAAAGTATAAATAAATGTGACCCCTATCCATAACCCCTCAGGCTCACATGCATGGTATGATTTCTAAGGCCACACCTATGACTATCTCTAAAAATACCCATACACACCAATTTTGTCTCATTCTATCACCGGGGAACCTACCGGGGTCCCATAAGTTACTATATAGAAAATTTACCCTACTAGGGTTCCTTTAGGTTAGCACATAAGAAAGTCAACCTACCCTAGGTTCCTTAAGTCATTACATGGTAGGGGAAATATACTTTGGTTACCCTTTAAATAAAACTCTAACTAGGGTAAAAAACCACCACTCATGGGTAGAACATCCCTCAACCAAGTCTCTAACATCTCATAGCCTCATCAGCCTAACATGTTAAATCCTACATAAAACCCACTAGAGAGATGGAACATGGCCCATATCTATTACTTAAGACATGCTAGGGAGGTTCAATTACCCAACCCATCTCATCCTACCTATAATATATCCAACTAGGCTAAAACCATCTCAATGGGGGAGTATCAATCACCCTAGGTTAACTCATCAAGCATAAAATCTCTAAGGCCTTCCAAGGTGCAAACATGACCAACCGTTAGACTATTCATTCTCAGTCATCAAGTTTCTCTACTTGAAAGTCACTAAGGGCCCCTAAGACAAGGGAAAATACGTTATTATGAAATATACACAACCTTTATGGGGTATAAAGGGTCACGAAGCCTCATATAATTATTTAATCCTAGTCCATCAGTGGATAGAAATTAATCAGAGTTCAAGGGTCCCTATAAGCCATGGACTCTTTATGAAATCTAACTAGGCTCATTCCATATAAAATTGATTAAACATTTAAATAAAACCTTTTTAAATAACATAATCAATTATTTTTAATTTATGAAACAATTAATTTTATATAGTTTTGATCACTCAAGAGCGGTGAGACCACATTACACATGCATATAATCCAAAACATAAACTATATGTCTTGTATAAATGACCACCTACCTTTAATGAATCCAATTCCAATTAATTCTATAGCCCAAAAGCTACTTATTGAGCCCATCCATGATAAGTAAAGATATTTTTGGGCTCCTATATTAGTCTAATACATCCTAAAAATTTAATTTCAGTAACTAACATTAATTAAAAAATTTAATTTTTAAAAATGCATAATGCCTATTAACTCACTGGGAATTCGTTGGCCACTAAAACTTTAAGTGATGGGGTGCCGACCACTCCCAACACACCCCTGAACCTATAATTATCCAAATATCTAATATAAACCAGTATTTCCCACATTAAATTAGTTTATTTTTAATTAAAAACAATATAAAAATTAAGGGATTGAAGTACCTTTGTCAAATCAATGGTCAATGACAGGCGGACGTTGTTATGTGACGTCCTCTTGCTAAGAATTATAGAATACCATTCATATTCAGATAATTACACCATTAAATAGTGGATTCAAATCCAAACCCTAAGCCAAGAAGAAGAGAAATTGTTAAATAAGGGGGAAGAAGATGAGTAGAGGGTCTCAGAGTTGACAATTCATCTTAAATCACTGAAAAAAGCCATAAAAACCCCAAGATCATGGTGGTTTGGAGGAAGAAAGAGGAGGGTTTTACCCTTATTCATGAGAACCCAAGAAGTGTAATAAGGGGACATCCCTTAGAATATTTAGGGATGCAAATTTTCATTTTCCTCCCCAAATAGGACCTCACCGATTGGCCAATGTCCACTAACAGTATGAAAGTATATTGTCCTACCACCGACTAGAAGGTATCCTACCAATAGCTAGATGGTGGTCTTATATTGTAGGTATGTAGTGGGATCAACCACTTTAACCTTCCTCCGATGCACTCTCGAGCACCCCAAATCCCATACAAGACTCATTTCATGTCCAATCACACATGTTTAAGAGGTTCTCACCATCAAAATCTCATTCTAAATTCCAATTCAAAATTGAACCTTTAAATATGTTGAAAATTCAAATTCCCTTCAGGATTTTCACACCCATAAAGAGATGGGGTATTATAATTTAAATTATATTATTTCAAAATATTTTTTCATACATATGCGATTCAATTGTTTTTGAATGAAGTATCCTAAATTTCAATTTTATAGGAAGATAAATTGTGCCCATGCATTACTTTATTTTGTGTTTTACTCAGGGTATTTCAGAAATGGAATTACAATATCATATTAAAACAAAAAATAGGGGATAAAAGTGCACAATCTATTTTCCCATGGAACTAAAATCCATGACTCTATATTAAAAATGTGAATTTAATATCACATACATGGAAAGTTATTTTTCAATGAAATATTTTTACTAATATTCAACCAAGAGTTGATTTTATAGGTTGTATTTTCCATTGAATAAGATCAATAAGCCTAAAAACATGAAACAATAACATACTTAAACACACAAAATATAAAATATAAAAAACATATAATAATATAACACAATCCATTTACAACATATACAAAATATAAGACATAAAAATAAAATATTACATTGATTTAAACACTAAACATATATCATTTATATAACATAATAAAAACATAAAATAAAGGAAAAAACTAACCACAAACTATTTAATATATATATATATATATTTATATAAATATAATACATATACGTAAAAAACATAGAAAAAAACATATTTTGTTACATTGAACACAAAACATATAAAAATTATATGAACACAGAGCATTCATTTTTTGAGGAAAATGCAGCGGGATGAGGATTTCTTATCCTTCGAAAATGGTTTCTAGGGTTTTGATCTGTGATGAAATAGTCCCTACTAGATTATTTTAATCCTGCTGAAGTTTTTATTAGTCCTAAAAAGTAATGTGATACTGGTCTTCATTCTGATGGTGTGGCGAGGGAGGAAGGGGCTCCAAAGGTGTTGCTGGAAGGAGGTGATCCTCCTTTGTGACCTAGTGTTGGGCCTTCTAAGGTGGACGTGCTTCCGAAAAGAGGTGTGAATCGATTCTTCCCTGGTCATCGGGTTGGAGAATATGTTTCTCGTAACAGGATATCATGGAATGGGGTGTTAGATGTTGTTGAATCGAATTGTCGATTCTTTGAAGATCATATTGCTGCTTGTAAGCATTCCATAATTGGTTGAATTAGCTCGCATGTTGAACATTCATGGAGGATTTAAGATTTCTGGAATCGTATAAGGTAGATATGGGATTTTACAGATTGGAACATTGTCTCACTGGGTATGAATTCTTTTCATATTACCTTTCATTCAAATGAACATAAATTGAGGGCTTGGAGTTATGGTTTCGTTAAACTAAAGCTTGGTATTATGAGATTTCAGAATTGGGACCCATGGTTCGATCCTTTTCAAGACAAGAACACCATTTCTTAGTCTCGGATCTGTGTGAAAGGCCTGAATTGGGTCTTTTGACATCCGGATATCCTCTGGGATGTTGACATGGCTATTGGAACTCCTCTTAAAGTGGAAAAGGAAACTAATACTGTGAGGTATGGACATTTTGCTCGCATGTTGGTTGAGTTTGACATGTCTCAACCTCTTGTTGAGACAGTTTATTTAATTACTGGTGATTTTAAATTTGAACATTGCATTGAATTTCAACATGTTCCTGAGTTTTTTCTGAATTGCTCGACTATTGGGCACATTAAGGACAAATGTCATAATGGTTTGAGGTGCTAAAACTTTAGAAAATACGGGCATCTTATTGAAAAATGTAAATTCAAGATATCATCAATTAGAAATTTTGGGCCTAAACCAGTGGTTGTGAATCATGGTCCCCATGAGTGTGTGACAGTTCCATCTTCTCCCAGTAGAGGAATTTTATTACCTGGTTCTGGTAGTGGTAATGTGGAGGGAAGTCCTCCTTATTATGTTGATGTTGTAGCTAGAATAAATGACAAGGATGATGGTAATGGGTGTGAACCCCTTGTTTCTTTATTGGCTCAAGGGGATGAACCTTATAAATGGACTGATGAAATTATTCATGATAGTGATGTGGCTTTTGATCATGATTTTCTGCTGGAGGAGAAATATATGGTTAAGGCAAAGCTTAACTCCAATGCTGAATCTTTTGTTCCTACTGGGAAGCATTTGTCTTCCGCTATGAAGCATGCCTCTGAATCGGAGGCATTAAGGGGTACCGATGTTTTTTCTATTGTTGTGGAAACTGAAGTTGTTGATGCCCAGGTTTCTGTGGCTTATGGATCAGTGCCTACCCCCTCAAGGGTAGTGTCTATTATTTCCAATCCTAAGGCCACTGCCTCTATTGACCCGGCTCCTGATGTCACTGCTGTTTCAATCAAGCCTGTGCAGGCTTCTACTGTGGCTAGTAAGAATATGGAGTAGCATATGCTGCTTGAATATGTTCTACATTTTGTGTAGGCTCTTGTCCCTGGTACCTCTGGTAATGCTTCTATTCTTGATGTGATCCAGAAGCAGACTACTCTGATTGACCCTGCTAATATTGCCATGGGAAAGTGTGTGCTTCCTATTCCTGACAATGAGGCTATAGAGATCAAGGAGAAACATGACACTAAGGAGAATATTCAACTTTCTTCTCCTAGTGGTGTCCTGCTTTTTGATGTTACCACAGGTTCTCAATCCTCTCAGCATGTGTTTGGTTTGGCTCCATTTTAAGGGCCTTCAAATGAGGTTGTATGTGGTGGTAATACTGTGAAGCCTAACTTCTTCACATTGCTGGATACTATTAATTCTCCGGACTTTGAAAAAGTATGCAGGGAGAGTAGTAGTCGAAAAGGTAAGGCATATTTGTCTCCTATAGTGACTAATGAATCTGGACCCGAGCAGGCTCGTTTTGGAGTGGTGCAGATGGGGCAGCCGTCCGCTGAACATGTGCGGACTGGTGAGGTGCAGACTAAAGAGGTTCAAGGGGATGACATGGCTCTGGTGGTTGATCATTGTGTGGATCACAAGGATGATTCAAGTGATGATCTGGTGCATATGTTTAATGCAAGTGATGCTTGGAAGACTCCTAAATAGTGGTAAAGGGGAAGGCATCCAAGAGGTAGAGGTAGATTTCATGGATGGGGTCGTGGAAGGAAATGATAGCTATGATATCTATTTATTGTGTTGATGGGGTTACTCCCCCTTCTACCCATATCTTTTATTTATGTACTATTTACTCTTTTAATAATAATTTTCAGAGGCCATGGACCTTTTCCATGGTCCACTGTTTGCGGTAGAGCATTCATTTTTATGTCACTAAACACACAAAACATGAAGTTAAATTACTAAAGAAAATTAATTGATTTTATTTTATATTTCTTAAAAATATATATTTGAAGTTATATTTCATAAGAAAAATAAATAAATAAGTGATAAAAAACAACTATTTTAGAAGTCTAGAAACATTCATACACAATTTAATGTGTCCACTCTTCATTGAATGGATCTATATCAACTTTTTAATATTATTTATAGTAATTATCACCCTAGTACAAAAAATATATGCATCAATAGATAATTAATAAATATTTTCAATTATAATACATATATTTAAAAGATATACACATATCACAAATTCATTTTTGGGTATACCATTTGTTTAATGGAAAATGACATATTTAATAAATTTACATACATATTGTACATAATTATTGCCATTTTTTTATTATAGATACCATGTAAAAATTTAAAATTATATGAATTTTGTAATGATACAAGATTAAATAATGAAATGTAATTATATTTACCCTTACAAATATCCATTTATAGATATCCACTGGTGCTTTTTTGTTGATGGAATCCTCATGCCTTGTTTAATGTGATAAATTATTATCTAACTACTAAATATAATAAAATTATTTATGTATAAATATTATAAAACACATAATTGAAATATTTTATATAAAATATTGAATATAATTTATAACTAATTATATATGATCATCAAGTGTGACTAATTTATTAAATATCCACGCATATTATCCATAAAATAAATCACCAAGTTATTAGTGTTTATCTGAATGGACATCTAGCATTTATTAAATAATATTTAAAAAATAATAATCAATTCATCTCAAAAATAATTTTTTCATAACAATATTCATATTAAATAGATTTACCATTTCATGATATGTATTAAAAATAATATTCTATTCAATGAGTTTTCTATAAAACCCTTAAGAATTTGTTGTATTTTTTTTATAATTTTATTCAATTTCATTTATTTTTCATATATAAAAATAAGATAGGGATTTTCAAATTTATATTTTTTTGTTACCCTTATTGGGATTATGTAACTATTATGAAAATGTTAAGAATAATTGAATACTATTAAATTATACTAAAAATTCACATAAATGGCTAGGCATAATAATTATGAAAGAATAACTAATGTATACATTGATGATGGAGGATCCTAACCATTTGTGGTTAATTATTTCATTTAAACTCCTAATATCACCAATTTAGAGATTCTATATTTTATATATGTCTACTTAAAATATAAATTACATGTATTACCATCTGTCAAAATTACACTTATAATAAATTACAATGTCAGTAAGCTCAAAGATTTGGTTATGGGGAAAAATTAGGGTTTGGTTTGCTTTAGTGGTGAAAAAATTGATTCCTTATTTTGTCTTGACCTTTTTTTTGTTTCCCTTTCTATAATTAAATAAAATATCTTATAACAATTTCATCCATCATAAAATCAATTGAATATACCCAAAAAGCTAGGGTCTGGTGGAAGTCGGCCCTAAAAAATTATTAAATAAAAAGGAGAGAGAGTCAGGCATACAAAGGGTTATTACATAAGAGAGTGTGTGTAACACCACATATATCCACTTCCATAAACAAGGAACAGTAATATGGGGCCATAAAAGACCACATCATATCCATGGTAATTATTTCCCTCTTTTATAGAACGTATGACACCTAATTGGCCTCCCAATAGGCATGTGATAGAGAATATTAAACAATGGAAGACCATGCTTTGAAAGTCCCAATAACATGCTTCTTGATTTGAGTAAAAACATCATTGATGTGATATAATCATAAAAAATCATCAAAATTAAATTTATAAACCTAAAATATTCACTAATTAGTATAATATTTATGGGTTAACCCCCATGGGTGGATGAATATTAAATGTACTAATAAAAACTCAAAGAGGAAAAATGTAAAAAAAGAAACAAGTGTCAAATATTTTTATTATAAAGTTTATAAAAATTGGAAATAAACAATAAAACATATCAAGAAAAATGACAGTAAAATAGAATAAAAAGAGATAAATAATTATTTGGGACTATAAATAGGTGATAAAGTAGATTTTTTTTATGAAACATGATGGAAAGACTGCAATTCTTGAATAATACATTCATCATGATTTTATAAACTAATCAACTCTATTATTAATAATCACCCTTTATTTTTATTAAACTTATAATCAATTAATCCCCACAAAATATGAAATATTGGGGATTAAAATGTTTTTCCCTTTCTTATCACTTCTTTAACACTAATTAAGGGTACATTTTCTAAGGGATTTTATTTATTGCATTGACAAAGGGTTACTCACTTTAAAACCATATATAACCTTATTCTTCCTCCATCTCGTATAAATGTTCTTCTAATAGGATACTTCTATCATGAACCACACCCACTAGAAACCCCTCTTGAGATGGCAGTAAATGAGGGTGACCCTTGAAGCCCACCTCGAATAGGCCATAGGTTGGAGACTAACAGTGAGTTTATAAAACACGTAAATGGGAGGAATTACCCTCATATATTATAGTATTTTAATAAAAAATCATCAATTAACACCATGGAATAAATATAAAATAACCATCATCCCATAATAAATGTCAATGTCATAGAGATAAAAATCCCAAAGTAGAAACATTACCAAATAAATCATACTATAGAAACTCCTTTGAAACTACAAAAACCAAACAAGTAATATTTATCATGGTCTTCTAAAACCTATTGGAAACATAAAAAACAGATTATATAGATATGAGTGATAATAACATGAATATTAAATAGGATCATACTCATGTCCTCTCTAGAAAATGTAGAAGAAGTATACTGATGCTCCTAAAAATAAATAGTAGAACCAACAAGAACCTATGTAGGTTAACTATCCCCCAACCTCATAATATAATGATCACCAAGTAACACATCCAATATAGTAAAATAATATCAATTAACATAACCAAAATCACCCCACAACCACTTTAACACTTGTATAACACTATTATTCCTTAATGTAAAACATCATGTGTGTAATGCCCCAACCCTAGTTACCTAGAGCCAGTGCATTATTTTAACACATTGGCATGATTACAAGGAATCAAGTCCCGAAGTACTGATCAGTTTAGCAGTCTTGGAAAATTGATTACATACATGAACTTTAAATTACAATTTCTAACATAAAACACAACATAAATAATCCTTTGATAATGAAATTATTACCTTATCTTAAACCTAAATATAAATCTTAATATAATTCTTGGCATCCTGGGAAAATAAAACATAAGAAAGGGGTGAGCTTAGATGCTCAGTAAGGGTAAATAATTTTGCGTAAGCTATCATAAATAATCATAAAATTTTATGGAAATGTATAAAATTGAAACACAATCCATTTAAACATAAAATTCAGAATAATATGGAAAAGATAAATAAAATAATTCCATTTACTTATTCACATAGATATTCTACAAGTTGAATAATCACATGTAATAACTAATTTCATAATGAGGTAATGCATAATGCTGGACATCATAACAACATAGTCAAGGCCTCGTGCCAAGACTACAAATAAATTTTTTTGTCAAGGCCTTATTCCAAGACACTAATTTGTCTCATGAGACCTACTGACACACCTAGGAGCTATAGCGGGCTCCACCAGTCACTTACTAAGTCCAATGCATTCCTCATATGAAAATGTTGAAACATAACATAAACATTCGTATTAAAACTACCATACAAAATGTCAATAATTTAAACATAAATCATGAATGGTATAAAAATTGCACATCCATAGACAAACAAATCATAACTCATTCAATACAATATGGAATATTGTATTATAATAAATCAGCCTCAATCAATAATAATATTCAGTAAAGTATGTTGACATAGTTGAAAATGTTCAGTAAAACTCATTGAGGGAAATATACCTTTTTGTGAAATTATTTAAAAGTCACACATTTATAAAGGAAGTAATTTAAAAGAGATTTTTGAATCAAAGTGTCCCATACCACTTTGAAACATTTGAAATTAATTAACATTTTAATAAAATCATGTTCATATAAATAAATCCTTAAAATTATTTTGAAAACATGGAAATTAATTAAAAAAATTTAGAAGAATAAATCATTAAAACATTTAAAAAGATAATATTTCTAAATATACCCTTCCACAAAACCTTAAAATATTCATTTTGAAAATATTTTTATGAAACATTTACATGGATGATAAATATGTCCCAGTAAATAATTACACATAAACAATCTCGGATAATAATGAGATTGAGGAATTAACACTTACCTTGTACTTTCCTTTGGTCGAGGGTACGTTCAACCTCCTGTATAATTACCATAGTATGTTATAAAATTATAAAAGAACCATATTAATATTTATGATATCATAATTTATTCATTTATGGATTTATACTACCCATTTAATAATATTTTCTATGTTAAAATAACATTTCAGATAATAATCGATTTCTTTATCTTATGTGTTTTAACTTGTTATTCTTGATCGTATCACTTATGACTTAATTGATTCTAGAATAAAAAAATTTATTTATGTATAATATATATTAAAAATATAAATATTTATAATAGATAGATATATTAAATGAAAAACACCATTTGTGGAGACGGTAGGCCAAACTTACACATAAACATCATTTCTGTTTTCATATCGTATTGAACGGAAGTAAGTGAATGAGATATATGTAAACACACACACACACAAACACACACACACACAAACATAAATATTTCCAGTAGCATTATTATGTCATATATCACATACTTATTAATAATATATATTTTTATAATCATCATTGAATGGTGAACTTGGAAATGAATCTCATCGCATCGTGGAGATGGTAAGCCGTACGTATGCACGAGCGGCGATATAATTCTATTGATGGTAAAATAGTATATAATTGGATGATATATTATATATAAATAATAATTAAAATGTTATATTTATTATTTACATCAATTATACTCATTATTATACCCATCTAAATAATGAAGTGTTGAATAAAAAACTACACCACGACATGGAGACAGTAAGCCGTACGTACGCACATATGGTGACTTAGTCATTCATAGGATGGATATAATAATTAATATAGTTGTACCATATTTATAATGACAGCATATTATTTATAATTTATTGGAGTTATTATTTTGTTATGGAAACAACAAAGAAAGAGGAAGTGGAAGAAGAAAAGAACTTTGAAAGAGGTGATGAAATAATTACCTCTTCTTCAGGTGCTTCCTTTTGATTTGATCAAAAGGGATCATTAGATTGGATTTGTGATTAAATTAAGGTTTATATGTTGAAATCTTAGTAGTTGGGAGGATATTTGAGTAGGGTTTGTACGAGCCAAATGGCTTTGGAGGTGTGAAATTAAGAGAAGGGGAAATACCCTTTTATGAGAGAGGTGTGGGTCACTTTAGGAAAAGATTGAAATATTAATTTATTAAATAATAATTTTCGATTTATAATGGCTCCAAAAAGATTTATTTCTAGGATAAGGTGGGTATGGGTCAAATTACTCTCAACAAATAGGTTTTAGACAAGTTTAGGTCACCATATTAACCTTATCTTTTATATTTAACCCTTAGTTAAATAGTTTAACTTTTACCGTGTCTTCTTGTATTATTATAATAATTGTTAGTAAACTTACTATAAAATTACAAGAAAATCTAAACTGGTTCATTAATGAAATATCTATAATTATATAATTCCTTTGGCCAAATATTATATTTTTAAAAATATTATATCATTTAATAATATAGTATTTGTTTTAAAAACTCATTTATGCCAATTTTGACACTATTTAGTATTTGGTTTTTGTGAAAGTAATAAAAAGTTTATTACTTAGTAAAAAATACATTAAAGCAACCATATATTTTCATATTAACCTATAAAATTCTTGGATGGAATCAAAAGTCTCAATTTAATTTTATTTTGATATTTATAATATCAATTATTTTAATCTTTCATTAATATGGTAATTACTACAACATCATTGTGTCATAAATAAATTTAATTATATAATGTCTAAAAATTATAAATAAAATACCATTATGTATAAAATATTTTTATCTTTATAATGATTATTTATAGTCGAAATTATCTTATGTATAACCCTATATTAAAAACATTTTAGTTATTAAAAGTTGAATTTAACACTTTTAACTTTTCTTTAAAAATAATAATAATAAATGTCCTAATCTAATACAAGTGGATAAAAGAGGATTATATTTTATTCATAAGGTTTATTTTGTCTAAAAACACTTATAAAATAGAATTAGGACATGCTTTAGGGTAATTATAATATCATTTTTACCTTTAATTACCCTATTTACTTTTAACCGTGGTAAATCAAATTCAAAAGTTACTATTCACCAAAAATTATTTTAATCCTATTAAACCAAATTTTACTTATTGATGTCAACCTTGTATCTTGGATTTTTAAAATTAAATTTCACAGAAGTGGTAAAATTATGTTTTATGCAAATTTTCCTAAAAGGTGGGTAAAAGTCGTTAAAAAGTTCAATAATTTTTTTTACATATAATCTTATTATAAAATGACTCCAATGAATTACATTGAACTAAAATAGGTATTGTGTATATATTTTTACTTTAAAACAAATTTAAATAAAAATAATAATTATTTAAATAAAAATTCTGTTTTAAGCAATAACATAGTGATTTTTACTATTCATCAAAAAATGAAAGTTTTAAGAAAAATACGAAAAATTAAGTCAAATATAATTATGATATTCCAAATTAAAAAATGATTTATATTTTACCAAATTCAAAACATATAAGTTTCATTAATTAATTTAAAATTAATTATCGTTGTGAAAACCATAAAGTGGGTTTTTGAGAAGTAAAAACTATCAAAAGATTGATATGTGTTTATGTCGAATTTAAATGTAAAATTACTTCCAATGAAAAAAATTGGATTAAATAATAAAAATATAATATAATTATACTTAAAAACCATTAAAATGTATGATTTAACACTATGAATTATTTTGATTAAAAAAGTTGTTTTCAATTAAAATTTAGTATTTTTCACTATTCATCAAAATATGAAAGTTATTAGAAAAAAAAAATTATCCAAATTAATTTTTTTGTCTCAAGTATAAATAAGAAGTTTATTTTGTCAAATTAAATATATAAAAGTGTCAAATATTGGTTTTAAAAAGTGTTAACCAATAAAAGGCGGTAAAATTGCATTTTTTGAAAAATACTTATTTTATCTAAAAAATTGAATTTTTTATTATATTATGTCTAAGAAATACATAATATGGATCTTAAAAATATATGGATTATATAAAATTCAAAATGCAGTTAATACTATTCATAACTGCTTTTTGAAAGGCTAGTTTGGTAAGTTGTGGTGTGCTCGAACTCGGTGTTGCGTGTTGCACAAGCTATTGAATTACTTTAAAGAGATAACGAACTATGAAATCTTGGGGTGTTAAATTATCCCCTCCTTCAATAAATTGTGTCCTCACAATTTCAAATTGTTATTCGATAATAAAAGGTTTGAAATAGAAACTATCTTTGTGGAAAACCCACATCGGAAATAGGGTTACTAAAATTTAGTCTTAATAAAAGGGAAAGGGAAATGAAAAAGTCACCACCAAATTAGAATTTTGAATAGGAGAAAATTGGTGGAAATTAGAGACAAATAATTGTACGAAAAACATAAATATTTATAGGGCGTGAATGAGGTCATCAATCAAAAAAAAGTGAACAATAAATAGAATATTGAGGGCCTCAAAGCCATAAATCTATGATGATTTAAATATCATTTGTTCAAAAAAACATAAGGTATTAGGATAACACATTTTTGGTTTTAATATCCCTTCCCTAAAGTTTAATAATTAATTTCTTCATATAATAAGAGAAAAAACTTGACAAGTAGAGTTCCATCCTTCAACTAGCTTCTACAACAAAGTCATCTTTCACTCCAAAAGATAATAGAATTAAAAAATATTCGATTTATCTGAATCATATAGGGTTCCAAAAATAATGAATTTATAATTCATCTATGAGAGAATTTAAAAAAAAACTAAATTATACAAATTGGGACATCACATAGGCCAATGGTAGGTGATGCACCCTTGTTGCCCTTCGGTTGCGGGTTCAAGTCTCGCGGCCTTATCAGACGCGATGAGTTTTCACCCAACCTACGAGTTGTCCTTTTTATAACAATCCAAAAATAATCTTAAGAAATTTTTTAACCTTTAACAATAGTATCCAATGTCCAAATTAATTCATTCCAACCTTTAGACTTATCCAAAATAATTTTGTCCAAAATCATAGTCCAAAATTTATAAGGAAGGTAAACATAATAAAGATCTCTTTTTCCACGTAATAAAATGTTAATACCTTCATCATGTATTCTCTTAAAACATGGTAACACCCTGAATTACGATAAAACCTTATTGAATACGTTCATGCTCCCTTATTCCTTATAGAATACCAAATATACTCCTTAAATCCAAAAATGTTGTAAACTCCAACAATGATGGAATAAAAAAACAATTAATTAGTTCCAAGGAAGTCAATAATATCCAATATACTTTATCCAAATCAATTATATCTTATTCCGAAATCATTATCTCAATTTTAGAAACATATAAAGAGTTATACTTCCCCCAACCATATATTTTCCAAATTTTTTAACATGAAACCGTGTCACTTTACTTGGTACCATAAAATCTCAAATCCTTAATGAAAACGTACTACAATACAATCCTTATATACTTTATAATTCTTATAACTTGTACTCAAATGACACAATTATTTAATAAATTTAGAAACATATAAAGAGTTATAATTCCCCCAACCATATATTTTACAAAATGTTTAACATGAAACTGTGTCACTTTACTTGGTACCATAAAATCTCAAATCCTTAATGAAAACGTACTACAATAAAATAATTATATACTTTATAATTCTTATAACTTGTACTCAAATGACACAATTATTTAATAAAACCTTAAGAAAACTAATAATTTATCTTCATCTACGGTAGTATCATAACTTGATTATTATCCAATAGCATCATTTGGGGTATACTCTGATGATTGGGACATTGATTCGCGTAGTGTCCCAAATCCTTGAAGATAAAGCATTGTACATTTGAAAACTTTTTTTACCCTTACAATCACAAACTTGGTGTCCTTTTTCTCCACACTTATAACAAAATCCCATTCCCTTCAAGCATTTACCAAGGTGATTCTTTTCATAGTTATCATATATGGGAAAATTCTTCTTTCCCTTATTCCCTTTATCCACATTTCTCTCTACCATCCTTTTATTCTCTGGCTTCCCTTAAAGTCCATAGGACTCAGAGAATTATATACATATCTTATTAACACATGATACAATTTCTTCATATGATGAGAATACCTGGGATAATATTTACCTTATAAATGTTGAATAAATAACATGAAATATATGATCATTCTTACTCTTTGGATCATGTGTATTTCTGGAGTTCTCATTCCTTTTAATGAGCACCATTTCTAAAAAATGTCATACACTAGGTTAGTTTATGAATCACAATTCATAATTCCAAACTTATAAAATACGTAACATAAATTGAAAAGTTTATGCATATAATCCAAAATCATAAAAATGTTTTCTTTGGGGAAGTATTTACTCATAAATCCTTCATAATGGTTTATAAAGAAAATGTGAATTATCCTAAGCATATCCCCTAGGAGTGTCAATACCAGGAGTGCAGCAAGGTCCTTTGTTGTGTACCCCGATACCTCGAGTCAAGTATGAAACTCCTTTTGGGAGTTTTCACTCTTAGGTACATCTATACCAGAGCCACCTCTACCTATTTGTATCCAGACATGGATGAATTTTCTTATAAAACCCACATAATATTTACACTAACAATGTTTTTGGATGTTCTTCTATACTAATCCTCAAATCTATCTTAGGGAAATGTTCACTAATAAGAGTTTATCTAAATCTAGTTTCCAAGAGTTGTTCTAAACTTCCTATAATACCAACTATAATGCCCCAACCCTAGTTACCCAGAGCCGGTGCATTATTTTAATAAATTGGCATGATTACAAGGAATCAAGTCCCAAAGGACGAATCAATTTAACAGTCTTGGAAAATAGATTATATACATGAAATTTACATTACAATTTCTAACATAAAACACAACATAAATAGTCTTTTGAGAAATCCATTATTCCCTTAACTTAAACCTATATATAAATTATAATATACTTCTTGTAATCCTAGTAGAATAAAACATAATAAAGGGGGGAGCTCATATGCTTAGTAAGGGTAAATAATTTAGCCGAACCTATCATAAATAATCGTAAACTTTTATGGAAAGGTATAAAATTGAAACACAATCCATTTAAACATAAAATTCAGCATAATATGGAAAAAGTAAATAAAATAATTCCATTTACTTATTCACATTAGATATTATACTAGTCTAATAATCACATGTAATAACTAATTTCATAACGAGGGAATGCATAATGCTGAACATCATAACCACATAGTCAAGGCCTTGTGCCAAGACTAAAAATATTTTTTTTTCAAGGCCTTGTGCCAAGACACTAGTTTGTCTCATGATACCTATCGATGCATCGAGGTGCTATAGAGGGCTCCACCAATCAGTTACTAAGTCCAATTCATTCCTCATATAAAAATTTTGAAACAGAACATAATCATTCGTATTAAAACTACCATATGAAATTTCAATACTTTAAAAATAAAACATGAATGATATGAAAATAACACATCCATAGACAAACATATCATAACTGATTCAATACAATATGGAATATTTTATTATAATAAATCAGCCTCAATCAAGAATAATATCCAATAAAGGATGTTGACATAGTTGAAAATGATCAGTAAAACTCTTTGAGAGAAATATACCTTTTTGTGAAATCATTTAAAAGTAACACATTTATAAAGGAAGTCATTTAAAATATATTTTTGAATCAAAGTGTCCCATACCACTTTGAAACTTTTGAAAGTAATTAACATTTTAAAAAAATCATGTTCATATAAATAAATGCTTAAAATCATTTTAGAAAAAAAAATTAATTAAAAAGATTTAGAAGAATAAATCATTAAAATATTTTAAAAGATGATCTTGCTAAAGAGTCCCTCCAAAAAATCTTAAAATATTACTTTTGAATTTTTTTTATGAAACATTTACATGGATGATGAATATGTCCCAGTAAATACTTACACATAAACAATCTCGGACAATAATGAGATTGAGGAATTAACCCTAACCTTGTACTTTCCTTTGGTCGAGGGTATGTTTAACCTCCTCTATAATGAACATAGTATGTTATAAAATTATAAAATAACCATATTAATATTTATTATATCATACTTGATTCATTTATGGATTTATACTACCCATTTAATAATAATTACAATGTTAAAATAACATTTCGGGTAATAATCACTTTCTTTATCGTATGTGTCTTAACTTGTTATTCTTGATCGTATCACTTATGATTTAATTCATTATAGAATATAAAACATTATTTATGTATCATATATATTAAGAATATAAATATATAAAATAGATAGATATATGAAATGGAAAATCCGTTTATGGAGATGGTAGGCCGTACGTACACATAAACGCCGTTTCCGTTTTCATATTGTATTGAATAGAAGTAATTGAATGGGATATATGTAAATACACACACACACATTTAAAGTAGAATTATTATGTCATATATTAAATAATTATTAAAAATATATATTTTTATAATCATCATTGAATGGTGAATGTGGAAATGAATCTCATCACATCGTGGAGACGGTAAGCCATACGTACGCACGAGTGACGATATAATTCTGTTGATGGTAAAATAGTATATAATTGGAAGGTATATTATATATATAGAATCATTAACATGTTATATTTATTATTTTCATCAATTTTACTCATTATTATACCCATCCAAATAATGAAGTGTTGAATAACAAACTACACCACGACGTGGAGACGATAAGCCGTACATACACACGTATGGTGACTTTGTCATTAATAGGATGGATATAATAATGAATATGTTTTTACCATATTTATAATAAAATAATAGTATTTATAATTTATTGGAGTTATTATTTTGGTATGGAAACAACAAATAAAGAGGAAGTGGAAGAAGAAAATAACTTTGAAAGAGGTGATGAAATAATTACCTCTTCTTCGGGTACTTCCTTTTGATTTGATCAAAAGGGGTCATTAGGTTGAATTTATGATCAAATTAAGGCCTATATGTTTAATTTAGGGTAGTTGAGAGTATATTTGAGTCAAGTTTGTCCGAGCCAAATGGATTTGGAGGTGTGAAATTAAGAGAAGGGGATGTGCCCTTTTATAAGAGAGGTGAGGGACACTTTAGGAAAAGCTTAAAATAATAATTTATTCTATAATAATTTCTAGTTTATAATAGCTATAAAAGGATTTATTTAGAATCTAAGGTAGGTATGGGTTGAAATACTCTCAAAAAATATATTTTATACAAGTTTAAGTCACCATATTAACCTTATCTTTTATATTTAACTCTTAGTTAAATAGTTTAACTTTTACCATGTATTCTTGTATTATTATAATACATTGTTAGTAAACTTAAAATGGAAAGAGAATATAAAGTGGTTCATTGATGACATATATATAATTATATAATTCCTTTGTCTTGAACTTATATTTTTATAAATATTATATCATTTAATAATATAGTATTTGTTTTAAAAACTCATTTATGTCAATTTTGACACTATTTAGTATTTGGTTTTTGTGAAAGTCATAAAAAGTTGAATACTTAGAAAAAAATACCTAAAATCAACCATAACATGTCATATTCACGTAGAAAATTCATGGATGGAAACACAAGTCTCAATTTACATTTATTTTGATATTTATAATATCAATTATTTTAATCTTTCATTAATATGGTAATTACGACATCATTATTGTGTCATAAATATATTGAATTATTTGTTATGTAAAAATTATAAATAAAATACCATGATGTATGAAATATTTTTGTCTTTCTAATTAATATTTATAGTCGAAATTATCTTATGCCTAACCCTATATTAAAAATATTTTAGTTATTAATAGTTGAATTTAACACTTTTAACTCTTCTTTAAATAAATTAATAATAAATGTCCTAATCTAATACAAGTGGATAAAATAGGATCATATTTTATTCCTAAGGTTTATTTTGGTCGAAAAATACTTATATAATAGAATTAGAACATGTGTTTGGGTAATTATAATATCATTTCTACCTTTAATTACCCTATTTACTTTTAACTGTGGTAAATAAAATTTAAAAGTTACTATTCACCAAAAATTATTTTCATCCTATTAAAAAAATTTTACTTACTGATGTCAACCATGTTTCTAGGATTTTTGAAATTCAATTTACAAAAGCGGTAAAATTACGTTTTATTTAAATTTGATAACGTTCCTAGAAGGTGGGTAAAAGACGTTAAAAAATTCAATAAAATTTTATACATCTAATATTATTATAAAATAACTCCAATGAATTACATTAAACTAATATAAGTATTATGTATCTATTTTTACTTTAAAATAAATTTAAATAAAAAGAGTAATTATTTTAATAAAAATTTGGTTTAAAAAAATAACGCAATGTTTTTTACTTTTCATCAAAAATTGAAAGTTTTCAGAAAAATACCAAAAATTCACCCAAAGATAATTTTTTTATTCAAAATTAAAATCTGATATCTATTTTACCAAATTTAAAACATAGATATTTCATTAATTAATTTAAAATTAATTCTCATTTTCTAAACTAGAAAGCAGGTTTTTGAGAAGTAAAAACTATCAATAGATTGATATGTGTTTATATCCAATTTAAATGTAAAATTACTTCCAATAACCAAAATTCGATTAAATGATAAAAATATAATCTAATTATATTTCAAAGTTGGATAAAATGCTTGAAATTAAAGAAAATTTGGCCAGGTCTCTTTATAATATCAGGTGGTTGAAGGAAGGGGATAGGAACTCAAATTTCTTCCATCGTATTCACAAGGAAAGGAAACTCAGAAGGGGAGTTTCTGCTATAAGTATCAATGGTTCAATCTTCAATACAGAAGCTAAAATCTCTAATGCAGTTGTGAGTTATTTCTCTGAGCTTTATTCTGAGAATGGAGTTGAAAATTTTAGCAGGATTTCACACAACATCATGCCATCCATTGATGATCAAACTAATGATAAGCTTGTGGAAATTAAGAGGGGAAAGGAGGTAATGGAAGCTTTGTTCTCCCTTAACATTGATAGTGTTGCTGGGCCTGATGGCTTCACCAACAAGTTCTTTATGTTCAACTGGGAGATGGTTCATGATGAGGTTGTGAATGTAGTAAGACATTTCTTTATCACTGCCTCTATGAACTATGGCTCCAATTCCAATTTTATTTCTTTGATTCCTAAGAAGGAAAATGCCTTTGACATTAAGGACTTCAGACCAGTTGCTATTGGAAATACCATTCCTAAAATTATCAGCAAAATCATTTCTAACAGGATTTATCATGTGGCCAAAAACATTATCACCCCTAATTAATTTGGGTTTGTCCCTGGAAGGAGCATTCAAACATGCATATTTACTGTATCTGAATGTATAAATTCAATGATGAAAAAGGAAAAACCTAGTAGATTTTCCCTGAAAATTGATATCTCTAAATCCTTTGACACTATGAAATGGAGTTTTCTCTTCTCCATTTTGAAAATTCATGGGTTTTCTAACAAGTTTATCAATTTGATTCATGCTATCCTCAAGAGTGATAAGATTTATGTTTTGATTAATGGATCTCCAAGGGGCTTCTTTCAGGACTACATGGGCTTTCGTCAAGGAGATCCTCTTTCCGATCTTCTTTTTGCTTTGGCTGAGGATTATTTAATTCAATGTCTTGATAACCTAGTCCAAGGTGGTTTGTATAATAAAATCCAAGTTGAAAGGGATCTTCATGCCCCCTCTCATCTGTTCTATGCTGATGATATCATGTTATTTAGAGGGGCAGACTTCAGAACAGTTAATTCGATCAAGGATATCTTCTCCCATTATGAAGATGTTTCAGGATAGGTTATTAACTTCCTTAAATACTTTGTGGTTTTTGGGAAGGGAGTGTCTACCAGAAGGAAAAGGAAACTTTCTTGGTCACTTTGAGTTAAGAATGGTTATATACCTTTTAATTATCTTGGTGTACCACTTTTTTGGGGTAGAGTTAAAAGATGTCATCTTCAGCCCATTTTCACACGTATCACTGATCAAATGGCTAATTAGAAGGGGAAGGCAATGTCCCAAGAAGGAAGAATCTATCTTGTTAACTCTGTGGTCACATCCATGTTTGTATATGTTTTTTTTATTTAAAAATGGCATAAAAATCTCATCAAGGAGCTTTATAGGCTTATAAGAAACCTCATATGGACTGGCTCCATGTATGAATAGAAACTGGTGGTTGTTGCTTGGAAAGAATGCATCAAACCCATTGATATGGGGGGTCTTGGCATCAAGGATCTGGTTCTCTTCAATGATACCCTCATCAGAAAATTTACATGGAATCTCATAACATCCCAGGAAAATCCAACGGATTTCATTGGTGCCCGGTTTATATCAAGACTATAGACTGAATATCCTCATTACCTTTCATCCTCGGTTTGGCCTGCTATAAAGTCTTCCTTCAATAGGATTTTAATTTCTTCAAAATGGCTAGTTAGTAGAGACTCAACTATGAATGTCTGGACAACTTCCTGGCTTTCCAGACCTCTCCACCAGGATGCAATTATTCCCCAGAATATGTTACATGACTAGATTTTCTTGGTGCAGAATTTCAATCTAGAATTTTTGGATCTCATCCCCTCCAATCTACATTCTGAATTCATGAACTATAGGTACATGGATCAGGACAATCTCATTTGGGAGCCTGGTACCAATGCGATACTCAATAATAGAGCTATGTACAATTACTCTTGTGGTGGAAAATCCCCAGCACCCAGGTGGCTACTTTCCTTTAAGACCTTTTTCATTCCACCCACTGATTTTCTGCTTTTATGGAAAATCTGTAAGAAAAGACTACCAGTCGAATGCACTCTTCAAATGATTGGGATTCATCTTGCCTTGGCCTGCCCTTTATGTTATGGAGCTGTGGAATCCCTTGAGAATATTTTCATCTCTTGTCCCCTCATTTCTAGGTTATAAAATTACATTCAGGACATGACATGGTGTTCTTTAAATATCATATCGATGGAAGGGCTACTTTGTTCTGCTGTATATGCTGAATGCAGTGAACAAGTGAGGAATCTGACTATGGTTTCTGTTTCAGCCTCTATTGACTTCATTTGGAAGGCTTGGAATGCCTATCTCTTTAATTATATCACTCCCACTCTATATTCTAGTGTCAAAGCTATTCACAGGGTGGTTTGCACAGCTTCCAGGATTCAAACTGGATGCATGAAAAATGAGTTAAATGACTTTATTGTTCTAAGGAATTTTGGTGTTAGTGGTAGACCAAAAAACCCTTGATTATTATGTCCATTTGATGGATTCCCCCATCCCTTCTTATCTTAAAGTTAATGTTGATGGGGTGGCTACAGGGACACCTGAACCTTTAGGCTGTGGTGGTGTCTTTCATTTGTAAATCTCATTTCTGATGCTTTGTTTCTTGACTTTATTTTTTAATAAACTTTGGTATGGGTGGATCTTTGATTCATCCCTAGGCCTTTTGAGTATAATATAATTATAATTCAAAACCATTCAAATGTATAATTTAACACTATAAATTATTTTTATTAAAAAATTTGTTTTCAATTAAAATTTAGTATTTTTCACTATTCATAAAAATATGAAAGTTATCATAAAAACAACAAATATTTATCCAAACTAAATATTTATGTACATATTCTAAATAATAAGTTTATTTTGTCAAATTGAATATATAAAAGTGTCAAATATTTTATTTAAAAAGGGTTCTCTAATAAAAGGCGGTAAAATTTTATTTTTTGAAAAATACTTCTTTTATTTGAAAAATTGAATTTGTTCTTATATTATGTCTAAGAAACACATAATATGTATCTTAAAAATATATGGAGTATATAAAATTCAAAATAAATTTAATACTATTCATAACTACTTTTTGAAAGGCTAGTTTGGTAAGTCGTGGTGTGCTTGAACTTAGTGTTGCATGTGGTGCAAGCTATTGAATTACTTTTAAGAGATAACGTACTATGAAATCCTTGGGTGTTACATTGTGCTCATACCTTCCACACATACAACACAAAAAGATCTTTTGTGGGTTAGGTCATGACCCTACTTACCCCAATCTGGATAGAGGTCCAACAAAATGTATTGGAATTAGTAAACATTCACATCCATATACCCATATCCATCATAGCAGGGTATCATGAACAAGAAGGATATTAACCTCATCCCCAACTCCTTCTATTTATGACCCCCAGTATGTATTTCAACACCAGGTATCACAACCAGCTATATCTTCCACTAACTATATACCACCAACAACTATATCCACCACCGACTATCAATTACTACCATAAAAGGGAGAGTGGGGAAGAGGGAAAAGTCAACCATCCTCCCTCTCTATCCTAGATGTTGGAAAAAATATATAGAACCAAAAACCTTTAGGAGTTGGTAAGGTTTTTTAACTTAAGTGATGGGTGTATCGAAATAAAAAGGATAATATAGGAATAATAGTCGCACATAAGACCATATTATGGGTTGACACCAAGAAACACTACTGCATCCCACTATCATTTACACAATATCACTGCTTCTACTAAACAACCACCACTAAACACCATCCATAACTACCATTACTAAACCAAAAAAACATACCCACAATTCTATACATAATATCCACACCAACCATTTAGAATCACCCATTTAATCTCACCATCTATAAAATTTCTAGATTTACCAATCAAGATACATTCATTATGCCATGTACTTTCATATTTAATGACAATCCATTCATTATCCAATTTTAAAATTTTATTATAGCCATTACTTATTTATTTTTAGATTTATCCAATTCAATTATATCCCATGATTATTTAATTTCAGCCACAATATCTCCACATTCAACATTACTGACTTCATTCCATGGTTACCGAGAAACTATAACACCATCCCCCATGTCACACACAATAACCACCACATAATATCCACACATACCATGTCATGAAGCCACCATAACAGTCCATATATCTCATAATAATATCCATCATCAAACATTTACTATCACAATCATGATACAATACAATAAAAACAACTATTACACCTACCACATACCCCATACCAGATCCCCAAAACCAACCACCACAACAACCTCTATGTCCCCACAAATCATAACCATGAAACAAGAATTATAGCAACAATTTTTTTAAGAAACCATCACTTAAAAAAATCCTAATTTTAAACATGAAATCACATTCATTATAATTATATAACATGGATGACAATGTATCCAATCAAAAATTCACACAACCATTTCATTATTGTCTTTAAGTGTCTTAGCCTTTTATAAAAAGTGATTTTGGAAATCAATTTCAGAAAGAAATCACATATATCATAGTAAAAATCAATATCCCTCAACAACAACAACAAGAATAATAATAAAATCATCATCAGTAATAAATAAAATGAATCAAGTAAATATACATGAAAATTAACCCTTTATTCTCCATTTTACTAAATTCGATTGAATTTATTCATTAATTTAATTCTTACTATCCACCCAAAGGAAAAAAATCACGTGGATTCCACAATTCACCTAATTTAGAGGAGATTTATCAAACCCCCTACCTGAATAGAATCTTTTTGGATCACAACACAAGATCAAATAGAAGAATAGATGGTTACTGGGATAAAATTGCTTAAGGGGGACTCCAATAATCTATGACACAATAATCTGCAATAACCATAACTCAGAACCAAAATATCTGATCCCCAACCACACTGCTGAAACCTTCATGAACCAAGAATAGAGAATGAACCAAGAGGAAAAAGAGATGAAACTCACCACATACAGAGGAATTCACGATCCTATAAATCCACACATATAAAAATATCAAAAAGGGGACCACGATACTCTAAAAATAGACCACATGTTTCTAGTGGTTAGAGAAAGAATGAAGGAATATGAAGGAAATTTATGGAACTACTATATTTATATCTGTATGAAAAATACCAGGTCATGGTGTGACAAAGTATAATCATGCCATTATTTCTTCAGAAATCACTCTGTAAAATCATGACAGAATGTTTTTATACCGTGAACAACCCATACCAATCTACCCACGAAATTCACATAGTAAATATTTGGAGATATTCTTCATCTAAATCTCAATCAACCTCTAAATCAAAAAAAAAAACCAAACAGGAGTTGGGTCATAATTTATGCCACTATAACATTACCTAACTTAGGAAGATGCATCAAATGCTATCATCTAGGCCTTCATGACATGAAAAAATATACACACTATGAACTATACCATCTCAAAACACCACAAAATTAACCCCCCAATCTTCATGATATGATAGATATTTTCTCTCTATGAATAATACCACCATAAAACACAAAAGAATAAGTGTCCCAAGATTTGTATCATGAAAGATATGTCCACTTCATGACCTACCTGTAAAAAACCATCTTTTAATGAAGGTAAGAATTGTTAGTTTTTTATTTTGAATTCCTTAAACGGACCTAATATTGAGTCCTAATCAAGTTAAGGAGTTCACGGGTGAGGCTGAGGCTCATTTGGAGCCCGTAACCCTAAAATGGGAAGAAGGGTCTGGGATGCACAATTTGTTTACAGCTGTGTGACCCAAGATGCACAACCATGTGACTAGTTGAAGATATGGGACAAATCCATTTTTCATGGTTTGCACATGGTTAGTCAAACCATGTTTCTAACCGTGTGGTGTATTCCAAAGTAGCAGTAAAAGGATCTTAGTTTGGGCATTTTCTGACCAAACCATGTGGGAAAACCAGGTGCCTATGTATTTTTAGGAAAAAATGACCATTTTACCTATTAATTAACTTAAAAACTTATTTTCCTTTCCCCTCTTCTTTATCCAGCGGACTAGTACCCATATCTTCCTCTTTGAGCTTCAGAATCCCTCAAGATAGGAATTGAGACAACTCCTCTATCCGATGTCCGTTATTCGATATGTTAGAAGAATTGGATCCATCTAACTAAGTTCCTCTAGTATATCACTTCCTATTTCAGTTTTCCTTCTAATCCATTACGATATTTAGGTGCAATTTCATTTTCCCTATTTTTAGGGTATTGGACAGTTTCTCAGATCTATTCCAACCTACTCCAAATATATGGTTGATATTGAGTGAGACATCAAATATGACCCTGAGGTAGGTGGTGAAGTTGTTTTCTATTTGAGTTTTGATGCTCTCTAGCTATTCCATTATGACACATGCTAAATTTTACCGAGTGTGACCTTTTAATTGATTTATTCATATCCAATTGATCATAATATATTATTATGCACCTAATGATCCTTTTTTGGAGTTTTATAGTTTGTATACATTTTATATGGTCACCCCATGGGTGTTCCAAGTGAAATTGGCAATTTTTGGTCAATTGTTGAAAATTATTAGAATGCATTTGTAGCTTTTGACTTAGAATTTATATTATTTTTCCCTCATAACATGTGTATTAAATAGAACCCAAGAACCACTTAGGTGATTGGAATTCTTATGGTTAGAATTTCTTAAATGAGAAATTGCCTTATTTTACTATGGGAAATTTATATTTCTTTGATCCTTATGAATTAAATTACCTTGAATTAAGGAAATAAATTGAATTTGAGTATGGGTTGACTTATTCATGATGGTTTTCCCCCTTTACATTATTTGGATGAATTAAATGGAATGGTTTTTCAGGATAGTTCTCTTCTTTAAATGAAATGGGTTTTGAAGTATGGTAAGGCCATGCATTTATTTATGCTTATTATGAATTGTAATTACTTGAATGGAATTTAACTTAACTAATAGACACATGAGAGGCGTGGCCTAATATGTTATGTTATAAATATTATTATTCCTTTATTATATATATGGGATTGATAAATAAGTTTCATGAGAGTTTTTTCTCATGAATTATATTATATATGATACTCCTTGATATAAAATACGTACAATGGTAATGGGTGTTGAGAGTGATGGATAATCATGCTCCTTTACATCAGGTGTTGAGTATGGAATCTCACACCGATGATACTATATAGACATTGAGATGAGGTGCCATGGTCCCTGTTTTGAGTGTTAACATGATGGATCACTCACAATCCTGAGTGTCATGCAAGATGTCTCACACTATATTGGGATGTAGGGCATGTAACCCATTGCATGATATTATAGGATCATTCGACTGGTCATGGATGTTTGATTTACATCCTTCTCCAGCCAACACTAGTATTCCAGGTATATGGACACTTACATCCACATGTAATTGGTTCATATAAGTGGATTTTGTATATATAATTATACTATATATATATATATATTACTACTATATATATATAGTGACTATTCAAAATTCCATTATAGCTATGAGACAAGGTAGACCCGCTAGGTGTCCTATTGGAACCTGGACATGATGGTTATTTATTTCATATTTTATTACTATACTTATTATACCTGAACAATGTTTAGTTATGATCACTTCTTAGATTACACGTTGACACTGTTGGTGGTGGCCTAATGAGATTTTTATCACACACCCTACTCAGGCTTCCTTTTCTGTTTAAGAAGATTATCAATCTATAGGTATGGATAAGGGAAGGATCCATTTTATAGGTTTTTTATGTGTAATTATTTTAGTTGGATCTGAGGAGTAGAGGAACGAGCATACACTCAAGATTCTAGTTGGGATAATGTTTTGTTTTTTTATACTTTTTTTAGTTTTTATAGCATGCTTGTATCTATCTGAACCCTATTCCACTTTTTTATTGTTATTATTCCATGAATCCTTGCATCAGACACTTCCTAGTGGATTTTGAGATAATTATTTAGTTTTTATGTTTATTTACTCTTCCACACTTATCTATTATATCAATTATATTTATTCTTTTGCTACATTTTTATTCTGTCTATTTATATTATGCTTCCACCATTGATAGTATTTTCTTGTATTTTCTGTGCCACTCTGATATAAGGGTATAATATCCCCAATGTACAACCTTTAAACCCTCACTTATAGTCGGTAGACTTTGGCATATGGGGAGGTTCACTTGGGGCCATGTGATTCACCGTCTCGGGGCATGTGTTAAGTGGATTCCAAGACGTGGTGTTACAAAGTGGTATCATAGGGGTTCCTTTCTTACATCACTATTTGGAGACAATATATTGGAGTTTGGGAATGCTTGGGACTTGGTCATAATCCATGATTGGGCATCATGAACCCATGTTTAGGGTAAAGGCTGTGTTTCTTGAATTATAATTATTGTTCTACCTTTTCCTATTACTGTTGATATAATTTCCCCACCGGGTTATGCACATGATATGTTGTGGTTAATATTATTGTTGCAATTGAAGATTTATTTAATCCTTGGACCGATGAAATGAGGTCAAGGAGAATTGTTACATTCATCCTTCTTAGGCACACTAGCATTAATATTCCATGAAATTTTCCATGTCATATCTATTTTCAGTGATAATTTTCCTATTGAATATTGGTAGTTCCCTGAATATGTATTGAACTGTGTTGATAATTCTTGTAGGGGTTGGAAAAAAATTAATACTTACAGTGAATACCTTATCCTAACAGTGTTTTTCTGAATAGGTTAAAGCATACACCTTAAGAAACCAATTATGGCATGTTGATCCATAGACCATTTATCACATGGGTTGGAATGTGTTACAATGTGAGTTGAATGGATATCATATTTTGGTTCATAAGGAGTATGGGACCTTATGAATCAAAAGTGATATACCATCTAATTCAACCATTTTAATTAATTTACACAATTTAACAAACAAAAATTTGAAATGAATATGGACTCTAAAGTGAAATTTGTTATCCTTTATATGTGAAACAAAGACTTAGACCTAAAACCGACCTTTTTAGTGGGTAGTGGGGTATCATTTATGTTATTATTGACTTTTATGGTCTCTTTCTATTATCTAGACCTGGAATTTGAAGTAGTTAGAGAGTCATGGTTTTTTCTAAAGGAAGGCTTTATACCAATCATATTTTCTTAAAAGTAATCTTTATAATTTTTTTAAATCTCTTCTGATGTTTGTGTTTGGAATTTTAGTGTCATACCATCGTAACTTCCTCCTATCGTATGCCCTGAAGGAGGATATGACCATGTCATGAGGTGGATAGATGTGATTCTACAGTGATTCCACCTATAGAGACACCTATATCTCCTATTCCTATTCCTGATATGAAATCTGATTCCTAGTATTGAGAGGGTTTTATGCACATGATTTAGTCTATTCAAGGTGTATTTTGACCTAACTTGAGAATATCAGAGTTGACTTATAAGTTTCAATAATAGCATCCTCCCACCTTTTCAAGGGATGACAAACCTCATGCTGTGGAGTCTTGAATCAAATCAAACCTATCTATCTTCGAGCATCTGAAGATTCCTCCAAAGAAGAGTGTCTAAATTTATTCATATATGATATGTGATTTAGCCAAGCAGTGGTGGGATGTAATCACCCAGGTGGATCAACATCATGATATGGTCTGGGATGAATTCTAGATGATCTGTAATGACTAATTCTTTCCCCATAATCTTAGGGCAGACAAAGCTATAGAAATAATGAACTTGTATTAGAGGAGTATGTCAGTTATGGAATATTCTACTCGTTTCACTGAGTGACAACGATTTTCTCCTACTCTGGAAGGTGATGATCTTATGACTTCCAAGGGATTCAAGGATGGGATGGTTTATGCCATTCGGTCATAGGTTAATTTTTTTTGGTTGACTATTATTTCTAAAATAATCAACCATGCCCTTATTATAGAGAGGAATCTGTTGGTGTAAGTCATGGTAGTTCGACACCTAAAGCTAGCAGTGGTTATTTTTATGGGTGCAAGAGTATCTTAGAGGTTTCTCATGGGGGTATAATTAACCAATCTCCTCACGTTGATGACTTCTTGATTTTTCACCAGTGTGGGAAGCAAAGACATAAGATGCCTCAGTGCTTTCATGACCCAGTAGAGTATAGAGGCTATGGTAGGATGATATATATCACCCATTTTTATAGGATTTTTTCAAAAGTGACTATCGAGTGAGGATCTATACCTACTCCTCATTTAGGAGTGGGGATAGTAGGATCATGAAAATTAGGTATCTGGAATACCACCAATCGATCTGACTGAGGTGGTGGTTGAGGCAGAGGTAGTCAAACTTATGATTCTCAGTACCAATAGAGCAAGCTTTCTCAAGGTGGTTAGGAAGTGACTCAGGGCCATAGTACATGCCAGTTACATGCATTCCAACCTACTCTTTAGGAGTAGAGTACTTAACCTTATAATATATGAGGTCATATTATAGTAGCCTCCACTTTAGTGTCTACTTTATTTGACACAAGTGCATCTCACTATTTTATACATGAGGTAATAAATGAGAGTATGGTCCACAATATTGAGCACTAAAATGGAATTATGACACTAGACACCCTGTCGGGTATCCGTTCTGAGGGAATTTTCCATTGTAAGAATTTTCCTATTGAGATAGGCGGTTACCTTTTCGTGTGTAATATTTATGTCCTCGACATGACGAGCTTTGACATAATCATTATGATGAAATAGTTAGTTACTTATTGATCCTATATTGATTAATATTTTCATAGGGTGATGTTTACATCACCAAGGGGTGTTATGAATGTGAATAAGGGAGAATGGGATGTTAATAAGACACAAGATGGGCTTGAGTAGAAAAGGATGGGAAATGTTAAAAATCATATTTCTAGTATTTTCTTTAATGACTTGAGGTTGCAACACTATATTTTTCCTCATATAGTGGATCATTTTAGAGATGTATTTCATGAAATCTTCTTTGGTCTACCTCCGATGTGAGAGGTATAGTTCACTATTGAGTTAGTTCTAGGAGAAGGACCAATGACCATTCCTCCTTATATGATGGAACTTAAGGTGCTTCTAGAACTAAAGAATCAATTGGAGTATCTAGAGGATAAAGGCATCATATGAACCAAAACTTGTCCTTGGGGTTTATTGATCCTTTTCTCCAAGAAGGTTGATGATACCATCAGAATTTTTGTGAATTACCATCGTTTAAATCATCTCACAGTAAAAAATCAATATCCACTGCCTAAAATAGATGACCTCTTTGATTAGACCCAAGGAGAGAGAGTGTTTTGAAAGATAGATTCGTGGTTTGGCTATCATTAGGTGCATGTCAGGACTTCAGAAATTCATATCACAACTTTTAGGAGTAGTTATAGTCTATATGAGTACCTGGATATGCCGTTCGAACTCAAGAATGAACATATATTTTTTATGGATCTTATGAATCAAATTTTCCACCCGTATCTGGATTAATTTGTGGTAGTATTTTTTGATGGTATCTTGATGTATTCGTTCTCTAAAAATGACCATGAAACCCATATTTAGATCATACTGAATACACCAAGATAACATCATATCTATGATAAGATCAGTAAATGCAACTTATGTATTGAAAAAGTACACTTCTTAGGTTACATCATCTTGGAGTCAAGAGTTTCAGTAGACCCATAGAAAGTAAGAGATTTATTTTCATGGGAGTATCCAAAGAATCTCTTTGACATTTATAGTTTATTAGGTCTATCTAGATATTTCAAATGCCTCATCCTGAATTTTCTTATGCCTTGCACTATCGTTTAGGGGATTAAAAAATAAGGGTGTGAAATTCGTATGTTCAGAAGCTTATGAATCATCATTTCAGGAGTTGAAGTATCATTTGACTTTAGTACCAATATTTATTATTCTAGATCCAGGAAGGATATATACTATATACTATGATACATGATGTATTAGTATTGGATCTGTTCTGATGTAGGATGATCATGTTGTTGCATATGGGTATCGTTAGTTGAGACCTCATGAGCAGAATTATGTGATGCATGAACTTGAGCTCACAGCTGTTGTGTATGCCTTATTCTATTGAAGACAGTATCTATTTAGATATAAATTTGATGTATTAATAGAAAAAAAGAACCTAAAGTACATATTTACATAGTGGTATATGAATCTCAGACAATTTAGGTGGGTTGAGTACCTACATTTGTTTAATTTTGAGCTTGCCTATACGCCTGGTATAGGAAATTATATGGATGATTCTATGATCTAGAAGACTTAGACACAAACTATTTAGGAATATAATGGTGAATGGAATCTTATGGCCTTATTATTAGAGATTCACATTGAGATTCAGGAGGACCATGGTCAAACTATCCTCTCATCCTTAGTAGTGACTACTACTCCTTTATAATGGGTAATAATGAGATAGATATCTGATCCTGAAGGCCTTGTCCTAAGGGAAATCATTTTAGATGATGATATATATTCAGGTTATACTATGGATGGGGATGATACCTTATTATTCCATGGGTTTTTTGGGTACCAATAAACATTAAAGAGTAGTTGATGCAGAAATTACACACCCCATCATGGGCAGTTCACCTTAGTATAACAAAAATGTACTGAGATCTACAATGCTAGTATTGGTGGCCTAGTATGAAATGTGAAATTTCTGACTTCATCACTCAGTGATCCACCTGTGAACAAGTGAAGTGAAAACATTAGTGACCAGTAGGAATTTTATAGATACTATCTATTCTCGAGTGAAAATGGGATGATGTATTGATGGATTTCATGACAGGATTACGTAGATCACCTCAGAGAAACGATACCTTGTGGGTTGTAGTTGATCATTTGACTAAGTTCACACACTTATTTCATATGAGACAGACCTTCTTAGAATATGATCTAGGAAGGATGTACATAATATAGGTTCTACATATTCATAGAGCTCCCTGTTCTATCATTTTTGTTAGAGATTATCATTTAAAATCATGGTTCTGGAAGGGGTTGTAGAAGGCCTTGGGTAAATAGGTACTTTTGAGAAAAAACTATCTCCCACAAACTGATGGATAGATGAATCATATGATTTAGGTCTTAGAGGAAATTCTACATGAATGTGTACTTGATTTTGGATGTTCTTGGGAGATACACGTTCCCCTCATTGAGTTTTCTTATAATGAAAAATTTTAGGATACCATCAAGATGAATCCCTATGAAGCCTTATATGGCAGGAATTGACACTCACCTATATGCTGGCTAGAGGAATGGGAGGCAACTATTATTGGACCACATCTCATGTAGGAGACTGTTGACGCTCCTTTCCATCACAGATTCTAACGACTGAAAAAAGGGAAATACCTTAGTCCAAAGTGATTCATCCTTTGAAGAAATATCAAAAATCGACAAAGGGATGAACAAAGGATCAAAAACACCTGTTCCGCACAAGTTCTATCACTGTCGCGCAAGTCCACTTGCGCGATGCCTTATGGTCGCGCAAGTGACTTGCGCGACCTAAGTGATAACCGCCCAGTAACCGCCCAGGGTCTTCTCCTGCCTATAAATAGACCCTGTGGGCCCCCCATTCGATGAAGATCTTTTTCCAGAAACTCGGATTGAATCTCCCGATGCCCAAGTCTCTTCTCAAAGCTTCCGGAACACTTCAAAGGTAATTTCTTACCTAGAACGGAAGATCTAAAGAGAGGGAGGAAGGCCTAAGTGTTGAAATTCATCAACACTTGCGCGTCTGAGTGGCCAGCCCTTAAGGGAAGTGGCCACACTTGCGCGCCGCCTTACTTCTTCGATAGAACTTGCGCGTCCCTTTGCTGGAAGAATCTCAAGAGGATCCTAAAGGCTTTAATAAAGAGTCTCTCAAGTGTTTCAATGCTGGTTGAATATCGTGCAAGTACCCCACCATGTCGCGCAGGTATACCTGCACGATCAATACTTGCGTGCCCCCGCAATACTTGCGCGCCTTACAAGACTTGCGCGCCCCTTCCTTTTTGGGTGCCTTTCTTGCCCATTTCACCCCTCTTAAGTCATTACACCTTTCTTATTCAAGATTCAGTCTTCAAGACACTCTTCAAAGCCATTTCATGGCATGATTTCTTGATTTGACTTCCTTATCTGAAAGGAATTTTGTGGAATATCTCTCAAAACTTAGTGATTTACACATCTTTATGTCACTAAAGATTGAGATTTCATTGATTCAACCTCATCCTTTAAGATGAGAGAATCCTTAACCTGGGTCTCCTTTTCAGGAATAATCCCCAGTCATAAGTCCTCTAAATATGGGAATCCTTTTCAGGAGTAATCCCCAAGTCCCTTAATTTTTGGGCATCCTTCTTAGGAGTAAGCCTCAGATCCTCTAATTTGGGCTTCCTTTTCAGGAGTAATCCCCAGTCTCAAATATGGGAATCCTCCTCAGGAGTAAGCCCCAAACCTTAATCCTTAACCTGGGCTTCCTTTTCAGGAATAAGTCCCAGTCATAAATCCCTTAACCTGGGCCTCCTTTTCAAGAGTAAGTCCCAGTCATAATCTTGGGATTCCTTTTCAGGAGTAAGCCCCAAGTCCCTTAAATTCTCTTTAACCAGTCCTAATTTACGTTTAATATGTGATTCCTTCTCAGGAGTAAAACCCAATTATCAATCCTCTTCTGATTTGGGTTTCCTTTTCAGGAATAAGTCCCAAGTTAGAGTATTCAAATCTCCATAAAGCACATATACCTTTATGGACCCTGTTCCTGGATTTTCTCTCTAAAGTAAATCCTAACCTTTATTTATCTGGGCAGTCATACATACATAAGCCCCAAACCATTTCTTATGATTACATATTTCATGACCCAATTGTCTATTTTATTACCAATACCTCTTGTTTCTCACACCGAGCATGACTCACGTGAGCTTAGAGTGTAAAAGTAATTGTGAAATCCTTCTTTGAGCTATCAATCATAAACATCATACTCCCTTACTCGAACTACATGGGTTCTGATTCCTTTTCCAAAACAAAGAATACGTAGGTAGCCCATCTATGGGTTCGATCCCAACTCTGAAATAATTCATGTCCTTCTGAATGAAAATAAACTTCAAGTGCCCCACTGAGTGGCTTTAAAACCAGCCTGGTCATTATAATGACCAAGAGACTTTTATATAAATATTTTGAAGGATACCATTGACCAGGAATATCTAAATAGATATAGATGATTCTCTATTGATGAAGAACCTCAAATACATATAAAAGATTCTCTAAATTTCTTACATATTTAATCATTGATTGTTAAACTGAAGGAAATCTCATTTTATACTTGGTAATGTAATAAGGATTCACGAACATAACTTAAATCTATAAAGAGAGTCCCGGAATAGACAATAATTCCCCTCAAAAAGGTGTGATGAGTCCGGCCTCCCATCCTCTCGACCAATGCAAATTCCTAAGCCTCATCAGTTCACAAACTAATGAAGCGCCTACCTTTGGAAAGTAGGTCCAAGTGGATGTGGAATCATTGGATGTTTCCGGTTCTACGAACAAACCCGTTAGAAACCGATCGGAACATTTGAATCTCCCATCCAGGAGGTCATCCCCGAATTCTGAGGGAAACAAAAAATGGTGAACCCGACGTGAATCCTTAACCAAGTTAAAATGATGTTTTACCTATTTGTTAAGCCCCTATTTAAAACTCAATAAGAGGGATGACAAAAACAATCATTGACATGTGTGCTCATCCAAAGGATGAAGTGGCTGAATTTTATCTTGATTACGTCTGTTATATCAAACAGGCACTCTTTTCCAAGATCTTCTGTATTTCCATAATGGCTCCTCTCAAATTCACATCTGTGAATACTGCTACTACAAATACCACTGCTGCTATTCCTACTGGATCGTCATCCGCTCTGAGGATGACATCTCCTACTCAGCGTCTTCAACGCTGGGTATCAAATGCGCTGGTTAAGAAGTACCGTCAACACGGTACCATCCCAACTCTGGAGGCTGCCCGATAGGCCCTCCAAGTGAACAACTCACACAGGTCGTCCGGACAATGATGACCAGTGATCAAGAGGCAGGTGGTGCTGACTACCGTCTCCAACCGTTTTGGGTCGTTATCCCCAGAATGCAATTTCCATTCGCTCCCTTACTCTGAGGAAGTGAATGAGCAGGTCCCTCAGGGCCTTAATTCAAAAAGACAGGAGTCCTTCTCGAGGGCTCCCATCAACAATCGCCGCCAGACTCGTGCGGCAGTGCGCTCTCAACATGATGAGGGTACCGAATCCCTGCATTCGGCTCAGGTTCCTCGAACCCGAGCAGGCAAGACGAATTGCCAGAGGCGGAATCCGGTTAAAAATGGACAGGTTTTCATCCCTGCCATCTCCAGAGAAGTCCACCAACCTAACTTGGTGGCAAACAACGAGCAAGCACACACACTTTTCCGTTTTAATTCTGCTGTCCAGCAGACTCGTTTGGAAGTATCACGCCAATCCCGCCAGGAAATTCCGGCGGAGTACTATAGGAAGGAACATACACCTGCTTATACATCACCAGTTAGTCAGCAGGCTCTCCTGACTACATATGATGGATCTCGTCAACCGCGTTTGGAGAAGTGTAATCAGCAGGCACATACACCTGCTAGTACTAATCAAGCCTACCAATAGTCTCGCTTGGTAGCCCACAGAGAAGTCAGTCGGAAATCTCTGACGACAAACAGGAGGTAGACTCAACTCTCTGCCTCCACACTTGAGTACTGTCAGGATTAAATGACAGAAAAAGGAGGATAGGAGCAGGCACATACACCTACTCCAAGCCTGGAATAGATGTATATTCCCGTTCCGGTGGCTGAAGTCACCAAGCATATTTTGTCAATGGTGAAAGAGAAGAAGAAAATTCCTGCTCATATTCTGGATGCTTGCCAGGATATCATAACAGCTTCAGCATCATCTCAGGGAAATACACATAAATCTATCCCTAGCAGTGGAGTGACACATCAACTATTCACTCCGGAACAGACACACACATCTGTTCCAGTCCAAGAGGGTTATGGGGCATACTCCCCCATATCATACGGACAACCAAGTCAGGCACATACACCTAATTTGAGTGGAGATCGTCAGCCTAACCTGACCATATTTCCTGATCAGGCACATACACCTGCTCAGAGAAACCACTTTCATCAACAAGTGGTTTCTAAAGAGAGTAAGAAGGCATCTAAGAAAAAGATCTGCCCAGCATAGTCAGGAGATCAAAGGCCAATCTGTAACCATGCCTTGCTCAATGCTGGAGTTCTTGAAGCCCTCATACATTTATTTGTTGGAATTCAAGATTCTACTCCCTCAGTTCCCAATAACGGGAACATTAATTTTGAAGGTCTTCAATAGACACTTCCTCATGAAGGCTTGCTTCGTGACAATTCAGTCAATCTTGAAGTTTCGTCTTCAGATGAGAGCCACAGGAACCCTCGGTGTGGTCAGAAGGCCAAGGAGAAAGAGATATCATCTTTTGCTGTAACCCATTATGGTGGTCCTCCCCATGATGATGAATTTTTCTATGAAAGTCCTCTCTGCAGTAGTGATTCACATTTCCTGGAAAATACTCCAGTGGACAATGTAGTGCCGATAAAGCCCTCTTATCTTGAGGCACTTGCAAATGCGAAACCAGTCATGTCTGATGCTTTATCGCTAGAAAGTGAAATATTTTCTCAATCAGAAGATATCCCAGGGTGTAGGTCATTCTCCAAACCACCCCTAAGTCATGAATCTTCTAGTTTGATCAATGATCTCTCTACCAATCTTGTTGAATCCGATGAAGCAACAAGGAAACACCAACTCTGGTCAAAACAGGTAGAAGAATCTTCATTTAATGATGAAGAGGAAATGTTGAACATGAGGAAAAAACTGGCGAAAAGTGAGGTACCAGTCATGTTTTGGCCTTTGGCTAACTCCTAGTATGACATTCCAAAGATGTTGACGGAAGATGGAGTCTATGATATTCGTCTCAAAATATGGAAAACTCTTTTGAAATTGAAGAAGAAGGTATTATCTTATGATGAATATGAAAATCATCTTAAGATAATAGAAGGGCTACAATGTTAGATTGATTTGGAATCTCTATCAGTCTCTCAGTATCCGAAGGCTGAAAAGAAATAGAGAACCCTTCAACGTTCATGCCTTGGCACACTAAGAAAATTACGTCAGTTAATTACCGATGCTCCATCTGGTGTTCATATCAGAGGATGGGGTGTTCACGGAGCACTACATTTCACAGTTCTTTCCAGTCAGCAAAGCCCGCCAAAAATGGTCTCATGCAATGTTATTGCCCATGGCCGGCCACAGTCAATGAGCTTTGTTCGTAATCAAAATCTTTCTCAAGAACATGCTTCAACTAGTTCCTCTCAAAATCAAGCATATAGAGAAAAAGTTGTTCAATTTCTTCTACATCAAGCAGGAGAGAATATTTCACAAGCCTCTCGTATGGAGCAAACACATCAGCAAATGACAGAAGTTTCGGAAATCATCCAACAATCTGTTAAACCATGTGATAAAATTGGATACATGTTAATGCATCCGGCTAATTTCCGAACTAAGATTCGCAAGATCAAGAGAGCTTTTAAGAAGGTCTCAGACATAACATGTCAAGAGCCACCCCAGCTTGTCAGACTGGGGACTCCTTTAACCCAACCCTCAGATTCAACAAATGAGATTCGAGGAGTTGAGAGGAAGCAGCAGGAACATCCCCAGTTCATGAGACTGGGGACTCTTTCAAATCATCAATCCCCTTCTCAGATAATGTCGGTCTTTTCTAGATTGGGGAATAAGCCCCAAGAGGAACGAAGAGAGAAATTATTAGGAGATTCCCTCCAAGTTATAGCTCGTCAAGAAGTTCCTAAAGGATTGAATCAACAAAAGGTAATGTCTCATCAAAGACATGAAAGAAGACAATATCACAGAAATGTTGATAGAAGGGATGTGATGCATTATGCATCAATCAATGTCATCAATGCCGTTGTTGCTAATCCACCAGAGGAGGCTCACTCAGGGGACTCAGATGAAGAGCGTCCTACTCAAGAAAATGTACGCACCGATACAAATGAAGAAGGTGTGCGTACACGAAGTCAAAGGATTACTCAGAACCTATGTAATCCACTTCCCTCTCTCCAAAAAGTATCCAACAAAGGGAGGGGAAAAAATTAGGTCACATATCCTTCCTTTGGAGAAGGTCAATCACTCTCATTAGAGAAAAGGTTTGCACAACAGGAAGAAGAAATGAAAGAATTAAGAAGGTTGAATGCAGAACTACTTAAGAGTAGTCTTCTTCTTAAGAATGCTGAAGTCCGACAGCCGAAGGAATTTGTTGCAGTTACTGAGATGGATCAAGAATATCCTCCTTTATCAGTACAACCTCAGAGGTCTAATCCTGCGGGTCAAGCGCAACAACGGTTGGCAGTGCTACCATCAGTTACAGCACCAACCACCACATCTGTCCAAGCTCCATTCATTGCACCTACTCAAGACAAAATTCAACCAGATGTTTCTCAAAAGTTAATAACTACTATTGAGTCATTAACAGCTCGGTTAGAAACTATGGAAGGGAAACAGGTGCAAGTTCAACCGGAAAAGAATGTTTACCCTGAATGGGTAGATTCAATTTCTCCTCCATCCAGTTTTGGAAACCCTGTTTTTCCTACTTTCAATGGTTCAGGCGACCCTGAACAACATTTGACACATTACGTATCTTATTGTGATCCTATGATGGGAACTCAAGAGCAGCAAGAAGTAGTGAAACTCAGATACTTCGTGCGAACCTTGCAAGGACCAGATTTTGTCTGGTATACAAGCTTGCAATCCCAGTCAATCATCGGATGGGAGGATCTTCGCCAAAAATTCCTTCTTCAGTTCAGCTCAACTTTTCCAAAAACGACAGTTTTCGATCTTACAAACTGCATGAAAATGGATAATGAAAGAGTCTCTGATTTCATTGCTCACTAGAAGGGATTAACATATTCCCTGAGTTTAGAACTCCCTCAGGAGGAGCTATTGCCAATCTGTGTGGCAAATTTGCGTGACGAATTACGCACACCATTGATCCCTGTGAAATACACAGGAGGGTTTCGAGACCTTACTTCAATCGCTCAGCAGATTGAAGATTCCCTTATACAGGATAAGGTTAAATCTCGTGTAATTCCATCAGCTCCAGGAAAGAGAATGAGTAAAGCAGAAACTGCTACAGTTATGCTTAAACAAGTGCCTGTACCTATTTCTACTTCAAAACCTTCATCTTCTCGAAGGGCTCCACCTCCTGAACACCAAAAACAAAGTCTGTTTCATCCAATTGATCAAAGAGATCAACAAAGAAAACAATTTGAGTATTTGAAGAGTAAAACATACTCTTTCCGAAATGAGCAAGTTCCTGGTTACTTCATTTCAGCTCTGGAAAATAATTTGGTTCAATTACCAGTGCCCAAGAGGTCAAACAAGGAAGGAGATGAACACCGTCCCAATTATTATCCCTTTCATCAAATGTTAGGGCATCCCATCCAGGAGTGTTTTGTCTTCAAAGACCTCCTGCAAAAGATGGTCGACTTGGGACAAGTCAAGTTGAAAGGTTCTTCAACTCAGGTTGCATGTGTTACTGCTATAGTTCCAGAGGAGGAAGGTGAATGGAAAGAAGTCAAAAGCAGAAATGCACAGAAGTATGATGATTGGATGGTCAGAAAGACAATCAGTCGGACTCATGCCATTTTGCAAACACAATTAAAGAAACCAATTGTGTCTTCTGCCATGAATATTGAAGTAAAACCCTCTTCGTCAGAGGGAAAGTCCTCAAAGAAACGGTTTGATTCAAAGAAGGAAAAAGAATCAGAAGAAGATGAGTATGTGTCAAAGCCTAAATTGTCTTTGACTCTGGAAGACTTTATGCCATCTACTTCAAAACCACGGGCACCACCCCATCAAACGGCACAGCCTAAACAGCCTAGTCAGGAAGAGTCTTTATTAGACGAAGAGTTAATCTTCAGTTCTGTTAATATGATTCAATTAACAGATCCGTATTCCAGTCGTAATTTCAATTTTGATGAGCCTGAATTCCCTGTATCAAATAAGGGAATCCGAGGAAGTTCCAGAGGTTCAGGATACAGGGGAAGACGTGGATCTTTCCGAAGCCACTACTCCAATTCTACCCCTGCTAGCACTGTGTATGCAGCAGAAACTCATGGTAGAGCCCTTC
Source organism: Viscum album (assembly GCA_963277665.1). Classification (NCBI taxonomy): domain Eukaryota; kingdom Viridiplantae; phylum Streptophyta; class Magnoliopsida; order Santalales; family Viscaceae; genus Viscum; species Viscum album. The sequence continues at coordinate 1,533,654,323 of OY728123.1, read as the reverse complement.
AGCGAGCTCAAAAGGAACAAGCAAGTTCTTCTGCCAATAGTTAACTCAGTCTTGGAACAGTTATTTTGGAAGACCGATTGAAGATTCCATATTCTTTATCTTAGCAAGTAAATGGATCTAATCGGTCTAATATTCCAAAACCAAGGATGTTGCCAACTTCTATCCCAATACAAGATGCATCAGATTCCAAAGCATCTGCTCCCAAGGTACCTGCTAAACCGCATATTCATGTTGGTAAACGCAGACCTTTAGATCAAAAGTATGATATATTGAAACACGTGGCCCAAGTACCAGCCAAGTTATCAATTTTGGATGCTTTGAATCTGTCAAAAGATCTTCAGGAAGCACTCATCGAAGCTTTGTCAAGTCCTCAGGAGTTTGAAGCTGAAATTGCTGCAGCTGAAGTCTATCACATAGAGAATAATCCTGCAGAATGCCATGCGGTGATATCTTTTACCGATAAAGATGAATATGATGTTGTGCATGGGCACATAAAACCTCTGTACTTATCTGGAAAAGTCAATGGTGTAGATATCCGAAAAGCTTTCATTGACAATGGTTCAGGAGTCAACCTCATGCCCATTCGTACACTTCGTCGATTGGGCCTCACGGAATCTAATTTATCTCCTTATACCATGATGTTACAAGGATATGATAAAAATGAACAAGAACCACTGGGCGAAGTTACACTCAGAACTCAGTTTGGAGATCTTGTATCCAATTCAGATTTCATGATTATTGATCAAGACTCCGCTTTCAACGTCTTGCTTGGAAGACCCTGGCTACATCAGCATGCAGTTATCCCTTCATCATACCATCAATGTCTCAAATACTGTTTCAATGGTCAAGTTGGAACATTGTATGGTGATAATACCCCATTCAAGACATGTGAGTCTCAGTACATTGAGGCGGAATTTTATCACATGAAGGGAAGAGAGAAATGTACAATGAAGGAAATTACCAAAATTAATGCTCCATATGGTTTGGAGAAGATTCCAATAAATCCATTTACACATGTGAGTACAGATTATGTGTTAACTATTAGTCAAATTGACAAAATAGGCCCAAATCAAAATACTCTTATGGAAAGATCCATAATGTCAATTACAGCAATCGAGCCAGACAACATGGGAGAAATTGGTCACCTACCAAAAAGTGATGAAAGCACAAGTGGTGATGTATTCATTTCATCTGCTGAAATACAACAGGTCTATACTTCACCAATCAGTCCAGAAGAAGTTATAGCAACATTGGAGGTGAATAATGATATCAATTCTCAATCCATCATCTCCTCTTTATTTCCCAAAGAAGGCCCTTTATCATCAATAGGGTCGGAAATGGAAGCTTCTTCTTCAAAATTTGAAAATTTTGACATCTCTTCTGATCATGAAAATTTCGTTTTATCATCCACTATGCAAGTAGAAACGGAAGAAATAGCACATGATGAAGAGGAAGAGGAAGATCTTAGAGATGCTCCTCCAGCATTTGAAGAGGGTATCTCTACCACTATGGATGAACTCAGAGAAATAAATCTGGGTACAGAGAAAGATCCACGCCCCACTTTAATTAGTGCGGCCATGACCCTTGAAGAGCAAGAGATGTATATTTCTTTTCTAAAGAAAAATAAAGATATTTTTTCTTGGAACTATACAGAAATGCCTGGGCTTGATCTTGATGTTGCTACTCATCATTTGGGTTTACCAAAAGAACATCGAGGATTTAAGAAAGCTGCGAGAAGAACACACCCAACTTATGCTTCCAAAATTGAAGCTGAAGTGGATAACCTGATCAAAGCTAAATTCATCAGAGAAGTTCAGTATCCAAAGTGGTTGGCTAATATTGTCCCTGTAAAGAAGAAGAACAGACAAATTAGGGTTTGCATCGATTTCAGGGATCTTAATCGGTATTGTCCTAAAGATGATTTCCCAGTTCCGATTACAGAACTCTTAATTGATGCGACGGTTGGTTATGAAGTACTTTCCTTCATGGATAGATATTCCGGATATAATCAGATCCGAATGTCCCCAGAAGATGAGGAATCTACAGCCTTCAGATCCCCTCAAGGTGTGTTTTGTTACCGGGTGATGCCCTTTGGTTTAAAGAATTCAGGTGCAACATATCAACACGCCATGCATCGTATCTTCAAACCTTTCTTAGGGAAGTTTGTTGAATGCTATGTAGACGATTTGGTGGTTAAATCCAAACAACGTTCTAATAACTTGGCTGATTTGGAAGTCATATTCCACAAGCTTCGACAACATAATTTGAAGATGAATCCCTTAAAATGTTCTTTTGGGGTAACCTCAGGAAAATTCATCGGCTTTGTTGTACGCCATTGTGGTATTGAAGTCGATCCTGAGAAGACCAAGTCAATCCTTGGTATGTCACCTCCTCATAATTTGAAAGAATTAAGAGGACTTCAAGGACACTTAGCCTATATTCAGCGTTTCATTACCAATTTGGCAGGCAAAAGTTTACCCTTTACCAAATTATTGAAAAAAGGAGTCACTTACCAGTGGACTGAAGAATGTCAAGAAGCGTTTGATGTTCTCAAGAAATACCTCTTGAGTCCACCAGTACTCATGCCACCTGTTGAAGGAAGACCACTTATCCTCTATGTGACAGCTATAGAGTGATCATTGGGGGGCTTTCTTGCTCAAAAGAATGATGCTGGGAATGAAAATAGCCTCTACTATCTCAGTAGAACTATGCTTGAAGCAGAAACCCGATATTCAAGTATTGAGAAGTGCTGCCTGGCATTAATCTTTACAGTCCAGAAACTGAGACACTACCTGCAACATCACGAGGTCCAATTGGTATCTCGCAATAATCCGCTCAAATTCATCCTTAGTCTTCCAATGCTTACAGGACGTCTAGCAAGGTGGGCAGTTATTTTGCAGCAGTTCGACATTCAATATGTATCTCAAAAGGCAATAAAGGGCCAAGCTCTGGCTGATTTCCTGGCTGAACATCCTTCAGTGGAAGACACGTCTTCAGATATTGAACTCCCTAATGAGGAAGTTTTCTCTATTCAAGGGAGTCCTCAAACATGGGAAATGTATTTTGATGGTGCTTCCAGAAGTCCAACAGGGAAGAAAATGGAAAATCCTAAATTCAACAAAGTTGGTTTAGGAATTTTACTCATTTCTCTAGATAAGGCATTGTTACCTTATTCCTTTTTATTGTGTGAAGGTGGTACAAATAATGAAGCCGAATACCAAGCTCTTATCACAGGCTTGGAGTTAGCGCTTCAAGTACAAGTGAATCACTTAAAGGTGAAAGGTGATTCAGACCTGGTAATCAAACAAGTCAATGGGGATTATGCCATCAGAAAAGAAGAATTAATCCCTTTATATGATTACGTCAGAGAGTTAATGGCGGAATTCCCTTCAGAACCGAAATTTTCTTATGTCCCAAGATCACAAAATGCTCAAGCTGATGCGCTGGATAATATAGCCACAGCTCTGGCAGATCCAAATCGGGACGAGACAACCATCAGTATTGCCCACCGTCGTGCAATTTAACCTTATGTTCAATCCAGAATAGAGGAAATTAATGAAATTAGTCCTATTCCTGTACCGTATGGTCATACTACAGGATGGATGTCACCTATCAGGAAATACCTTCAAAATGGAACACTTCCACCTGATAGAGCCGAGAAAGAACAAATCTGCCGACGTGTGGTCAATTTTACTCTTTATGATAGCCTAAACCACCTAGAGAAAATTCTCTACAAAAGTGGTTTTGATGGAGTTCTCTTCAAATGCATTGATGGTGAAGAGACAATGGCTGTCATGAAAGAAGTGCATGCAGGAGTCTGTGGTGTCCACCAGTCTGGACATAGATTGTCTGATCAAATTCGAAGGCTTGGATACTTTTGGCCTTTAATGATACAAGATTGTGTTAATTTCACCAAGAAGTGTCATTCATGCCAAGTACATGCCAACTTCATTCATCAACCTCCAAAGTTGCTTCATACAGTTAAATACTCGTGGCCATTTTCCACATGGGGAATGGATGTGGTGGGACCTTACCCTTCAGCTACGGCCAAGCAGTTTAAGTACATTCTTACTACTACTGATTTCTTTTCCAAATGGGTAGAGGAAATACCTCTCAAAGAAGTCAGTTCTAAATGAATTGTTAGCTTCATCAAGTATAACATCATTACTAGATTTGGTGTCCCTCATACCATATTGACGGACAACGACACCAACTTCTGTTCTTCTGAGGTGAAGAAATTGTATCAAGAATATAACATTAAATCCAACCATTCATCCCGGTATCATGCGGCGGCCAATGGACAAATAGAAGCCTTTAAAAATACTCTTTCAAATATACTACAAAAGATGGTGGATAAAGATAAGAGGTCATGGCCTGATAAACTCTTTCATGCTTTATGGGCTTATCGAACTACCACCCGCAATGCAACGCGGTCAACTCCATATTCGTTGGTATATGGAACAGAAGCAGTCTTGCAAATTGAAGTTCAATTGCCCTCACTCAGAGTAGCCATTTGTGATCAGTTATCTACAGATGAGCAATCCCAAAAGCAATTGAATGAATTGGAACGGTTAGATGAGAAAAGATTGTGCACTTTGCACCATTTGGAAATCTATCAGAATCGAATAGCACGAGATTTTAACAAAAAAGTTCGTCTTTTCTCATTCATTCAGGGAGAATTGGTATTAGTTATCAGAACTCCAATGATACCAGGAAAAAAACCTCCCAAGATTGAGCCAAAATGGGAAGGACCTTATTCAATACATAGGGTCTACTCCAATGGAGCTTATTCATTAATTTCGATGGATGGAGAACTCATTACTACTCCAACTAATGCCAGATTTTTGAAGAAGTATTTTGTATAAACTACAAAGTATTCACCCTATTGTCCCCACAACATGACACTAAACCATGCAACACCAGTTCGTCCTTGCTATATGATGTTAAAATATACAGAAATGGTCTAGTATGACCTTAAACCACAACTTTGTCCCACACGACGTTAAAACTGTGAAAAAGTTCCCTAAAAAGTCCTGTATGACCTTAAACTACACCATGGTCCTGTATGACATTAAACTGCACCATCCATGGTCCATGCATATGACCCTAAACTATTTAAAAGTCCCTTACCTCCGGAAAGACGTTAAACTACAAAATCATCAAAGGTCCTGTATGACCTTAAAACAACACCACCGTCCAGCAAGACATTAAACTGCACCATCCACGGTCTATTTATATGACCTTAAACTATTCACCCTTTTGTCCAACATGACACTAAACTGTTGAAAAAATCCCCAATGCGTCCAACATGACGTAAATGGTGTGTTATTTTGTCCTTACTACATGACATTAAACTGCGCAGTCCCCCTTTTTTTCCAACATGACATTGAACTGTATTTTCCCCACCATCCTAACTACATGATGCTAAACTGTACAGAAAGTCCTTGATATGTCCTACATGACATTAAACTGTATTTTGTCCCTGCTACATGACACTAAACTGTGTAGCACCAATAGTCCTAACTGCAAGACTTTAAACAGCATAGTCCATTTATATATCCTACATGACATTAAACTATGCATCATTAAGGTTGTTGTTACCTCTTGTTTCTCACACCGATTATGACTCACGTGATCTTAGAGAAAACCTCAACCATAACACTCTCTCTGGGCTGCTAACCATGTGTAAGTCCCAACATCATCATTTTTTTGGGTCATTGTCCCTAAGAATAACTTGATCATTAATTCATTCTTTAATTGAACTACACAGACTTTGATCCTTGCCTTCCAGGCTGGGTATGTAGGCAACCTCCCAAGGTTCAATCCCAAAAAAAACAATCTCTTCACTTCGGTTCACCTTCATCTCATACGATGTTGATTTGTGAAACCGCCTTTAGAATCAATATCTTTACATTTGATTCACTTTCGTACTTGTTATACGACGTTAAACTACACAACACTTTTGTTCGGTACGACAATAAACTAAAATACTCCTTGATTTCCTCATTTGAGAGGGAACCATTATTTACATTGATTTTTCAATCATGTTTCATTTCAAAAGACTACGTGCATACATGGTAATGCCTAAACTTTTTATCTCGGGTTAAACCATCATTGTACTAAAGTCCCCTTTCACCCTTCACATGTACGAACCAAATTTGTACAAAGGGTAGTTCTAGAACTACGTGGACTTGATTCCCATCCTTATGGGATACGTAGGAACATTCGAGTGTCCCTCGAATCCAGTCCCAAGTCTTTTGGGCCTAACCCCAAATTTCACTTTCAGTCCCTTAGCTGAAAAGTCCTCATGAAAACACACACTGTGTATTCATTATTATGGTCCGAACTCTATGACCCTAAACTAAGATCTCTCATACTTTCGTCCTGCACGAAATTAAACTGCATTTCAATAACTACGCATGGCTTGATTATCATTCTTATGAGATACGTAGTGAAGTCCAAAATTTCAATTCAGGACCCAGCCACAACATGATTATGGTTATCATTGACCTATGCATCTCTATATACATTGGACAATACCCATCTTTATGTGTTATAATCCTAACCTTAAATATTTTCAGATCTTCATAACCCTTTTCATGACTTTTAGTCACAAAAATGTCAAACTTATGAGAATTCTTTTGCCTGACTATGCAGTACGTGCCCATAGGTGGCCTTGCATAAACAAGTCCACATAATAGACTTGTCAGCCGAAAGATACTATTTATTTGACTATGCAGCCAATTCCCTTAGGTGGCTCTGCATAATTCAACCCCCTAACGGGTTTGTTAAATGATGGTAACTTCATTCTTGGGAAGAATGCCTCTTTTGTCCTTATTTGTCTTAAACGACAGTATGTAGGGATCCGCAAAAAAATAGCCACCCTTAACATATTTTTCCCATATCCTTTTTCATGATCTGAAAGTATTCAAGTCTATGGTTTATTCTTCTTCCCTACGTTTGGGTCAGACCTTCGTATGAGTGATATTCATCCAGTTATTCGATAATCTTGTCTAGAAATATCTTTTCCATATTCAAGTACCTCTTTCCATACAGCAAACTCTATACTTTGGAAGATTTGAATCTCCATAAACTTTCACTGGCTTTTAGCACTAGGAAAGTAAATTTCTGAGAGTTCTTTTTGCCTGAATATGCAGCACGTGCCCATAGGCGGCCTTGCATAAATAGTCCACATAACAGACTTGTCAGCTGAAAGATGCTATTTATTTGACCATGCAGCCAATGCCCTTAGGTGGCCCTGCATAATTCAACCCCCTAACGGGTTTTATTAAATAATTTTAACTTCATTCTTGGAAACTACTTCTTCTAATTCCTTTTAGATCTATTTCATATCATTCCTCAGATTCAAATATTCTTAAGTCATAGCTTACATATTTTCCCTCATACTTGAGTATGGTACTATGTTTTCAGATGAGTTGTCAAGGAATTGAGTCAATTCTAATCCATTTCGGTCAAAGCTATTTCGACCTTAAACATTATCCTTTGTATGTCCGACATGAATGAATTTAAACTACCAGATTTCTTGTTTTTCTTTTCACCTCAGAGTCAAATCCTCTTTTCTCTCCGGATCCAACTCTGAGGGGGGACTTTTGTTGACGCTCCTTTCCGTCACAGAGTCTAACGACTGAAAAAAGGGAAATACCTTAGTCCAAAGTGATTCATCCTTTGAAGAAATATCAAAAATCGACAAAGGCATGAACAAAGGATCAAAAACACCTATGCCGCGCAAGTTCTATCACTATCGCGCAAGTCCACTTGCGCGACGCCTTATGGTCGCGCAAGTGACTTGCACGACCTAAGTGATAACTGCCCGGTAACCGCCCAGGGTCTTCTCCTGCCTATAAATAGACCCTGTGGTCACCCCATTCGAAGAAGATCTTTTTCCAGAAACTCGGATTGAATCTACCGACGCCCAAGTCTCTTCTCAAAGCTTCCGGAACACTTCTAAGGTAATTTCTTACCTAGAATGGAAGATCTAAAGAGAGGGAGGAAGGCCTAAGTGTTGAAATTCATCAACACTTGCGCGTCTAAGTGGCCAACCCTTAAGGGAAGTGGCCACACTTGTGCGCCGCCTTACTTCTTCGATAGAACTTGCGCGTCCCTTTATTGGAAGAATCTCAAGAGGATCCTAAAGGCTTTAATAAAGAGTCTCTCAAGTGTTTCAATGGTAGTTGAATATCGCGCAAGTACCCCACCATGTCGCATAGGTATACCTGCGCGATCAATACTTGCGCGCCCCCGCAATACTTGCACGCCTTACAAGACTTGCGCACCCCTTCCTTTTTGGGTGCCTTTCTTGCCCATTTTACCCCTCTTAAGTCATTACACCTTTCCTATTCAAGATTCAGTCTTCAAGACACTCTTCAAAGACATTTCATGGCATGATTTCTAGATTTGAATTCCTTATCTGAAAGGAATTTTGTGGAATATCTCTCAAAACTTAGTGATTTACACATATTTATGTCACTAAAGATTGAGATTTCATTCATTCAACCTCATCCTTTAAGATGAGAGAATCCTTAACCTGGGTCTCCTTTTCAAGAATAATCCCCAGTCATAGGTCCTCTAAATATGGGCATCCTTTTCAGGAGTAAGCCCCAAGTGCCTTAATTTTTGGGCATCCTTCTTAGGAGTAATCCCCAGATCCTCTAATTTGGGCTTCCTTTTCAGGAGTACGCCCTAGTCTCAAATATGGGCATCCTCCTCAGGAGTAAGCCCCAAACCTTAATCCTTAACCTGGGCTTCCTTTTCAGGAATAAGTCCCAGTCATAAATCCCTTAACCTAGGCCTCCTTTTCAAGAGTAAGTCCCAGTCATAATCTTGGGCTTCCTTTTCAGGAGTAAGCCCCAAGTCCCTTAAATTCTCTTTAACCAGTCCTAATTTATGTTTAATCTGGGATTCCTTCTTAGGAGTAAAACCCAATTATCAATCCTCTCCTGATTTGGGTTTCCTTTTCAGGAATAAGTCCCAAGTTAGAGTATTCAAATCTCCATAAAACACATATACCTTTATGGACCCTGTTCCTGGATTTTCTCTCTAAAGTAAATCCTAACCTTCATTTATCTGGGCAGTCATATATACATAAGCCCCAAACTATTTCTTATGATTACATGTTTCATGGCCCAATTGTATATTTTATTACCAATACCTCTTGTTTCTCACACCGAGCATGACTCACGTGAGCTTAGAGTGTAAAAGTAATTGTGACATCCTTCTTTGAGCTATCAATCATAAACATCATACTACCTTACTCGAACTACGTGGGTTCTGATTCCTTTTCCAAAACAAAGGATATGTAGGTAGCCCATCTATGGGTTCGATCCCAACTCTGAAATAATTCATGTCCTTCTGAATGATAATAAACTTCAAGTGCCCCACTGAGTGGCTTTAAAACCAGCATGGTCATCATAATGACCAAGAGACTTTTATATAAATATTTTGAAGGATACCATTGACCAAGAATCTCTAAATAGATATAGATGATTCTTTATTGATGAAGAACCTCAAATACATATAAAAGATTCTCTAAATTTCTTACATATTTAATCATTGATTGTTAAACTGAAGGAATGCTCATTTTATACTTGGTAATGTAATAAGGATTCATGAACATAACTTAAATCTATAAAGAGAGTCCCAGAATAGACAATAATTCCCCTCAAAAAGGTGTGATGAGTCCAACCTCCCATCCCCTCGACCAATGCAAATTCCTAAGCCTCATCAGTTCACAAACTAATGAAGTGCCTACCTTTGGAAAGTAGGTCCAAGTGGATGTGGAATCATTGGATGTTTCCGGTTCTACGAACAAACCCGTTAGAAACCGATCAGAATGTTTGAATCTACCATCCAGGAGGTCATCCCCGAATTCCGAGGGAAACGGAGACTAAAGAGTATCTCTAGTTGATCAAAAAGTGCATGATGACATATCAGTCTTGACAATAGTCATATTCCAATAGATTCCGGGGACCTCTTGAGTTTGTGGCCAGAGACTAGGTTTTCTTATGAGTCTCACACTGGTTGGTCCATAGAAATATTCATAAGTAGGGTAATATTTCATTGAGTTTTGTTGGTCCCTTTTCAGTTTTGAATCAGATCAGACCAATGGCTTAGTAGTTGACACTTACTCAACTTCGCCGATATTATCCAGACCTGACACATGTATTTCATCATGATGAGGTCGAATTGGATGTAGATGCTTTCTTCGAGGAGTATCTAGTGTGTATTGTTGATTGGATCATGAAGAAACTCCGAGGAAGGTTAGTTCCTTTGGTATGGGTTCAATGAAAAAATGACCAAGTGCATGATGAAACCTTGGAACATGAAGCTTATATACGATCTTAGTGTCCATAAATCATTGTAGATGATACCTCTTTAACCCTAGAAGTCCAAATCAGGGATGAGTTTCTTAAGAGGGTAGGTTGTAATGAAACTTCTATTCAATAAGGTACAAATATTTAGTTTTTAATTTTAATTCCATAAATGGACCTAATACTGAGTCTTAATCAAGTCAAGGAGGTAATAGGTGAGTTTGAGGCTTATTCGAAGCCTAGAGCCCTGAAATGGGAAGAAGGGAATGGTCTACACCATTTATCTGCAATTGTGTGACATAGGGAATACAACTGGTTACAAATATGGGATAGATCCATTTTTCATGGTTTTTACCTGGTTATTCAAATAGTTTGCCTAACCATGCGATGTTCCCCAAAGTAGCAATGAATTGAGCATAGTTTTCACATGATTTGGACAAACCATGTGGCCAAACCATGTGCCTATGTATTTTGAGGTCAAATGACAATTTTCCCCTCACTTAACTTAAAACATTATTTTGGTTTCCCCTATTCTTCCCCCAGTGGACCAGTACCCTTATCTTCCTCTTTGAGCTTCAAAATATATCATGCTAATCATTGAGACAACAAATCCCTCCGGTTTTTGTTCTTCAATCAGTCAAAAGTGTTGGATCCATCTCGGTAAGTTCCCATAGTCTCTCCCGTCATTCAATTTTCCTTTGAATCCATTGCACTATTTAGGTGCAGGCTCATTTGCCCTATTTTTAGGTAATTAGACCATTTCTCAATTCTATTCCATCCTACTCCAAATCTGAGGCTAATATTGAGAAAGGCATTGTCTACGACCTTGAGGTAGGTGGTCATGTCATTTTACCTTTGAGTTTTGATGCCCTGTAGTTATGTCATTGTGCCGTACATAGGTTTCTACCGAGCATCTCCTTTTAATTTATTTCTTCATATACTATTTATCATCATATCTTATAATAAACCTAATGATCCTTTTTTGGTAGTTCATAGGTTTTATACACCTCATATGGTCACCCCATAGGAGTCCCAAGTGAAATTGGCCATTTTTGGTCAATTGTTCAAAATAACCGGAATGCCTTTGTAGCTTTCATCTTAGACTAAATAGTTTTCCCTTAGAACATGTGTATTAAATGGAACCCAAGGCACCACTTATGTGATTGGCCCTCCTATGGTTGGAATTTCCCATATGGGAAATTTCCTTATTTGAATATGGAACCTTTAGATGCCTTTGAGACTTATGAATTAAATTACCTTGACTTAGCAAAGTAAATGGAATGTGACTATGGGTTGAATTATTCATGATGGTTGTCTCCATTTAATTTGTTTGGATGAATTAAATGGAATCGATTTGGATGATGGTTGACTTCTTTAAATGAAATGGGTTGTGAAGTATGGTAAGTACATGCCTTTATTTATTATTATTATGAACTGTAATGTCTTGAATGGAATTGAACTTAACTAATGGACATATAAGATGTATTGCCTTATATGTTTTGTTATAAAGATTATTATTCCTTTATTAAATATATAGTATTGATAAATAAGTTTCTTGAGAGGTTTTTACTCTTGACTTATATTATAAATGACATGCCTTGATATATGCTCTATACGATGGGAAGGAGTGTTGAGCATGAAAGATGATCACACTCCCTTACATAAAGTGTTGAGTATGGTATCTCACACTAGTGATACTATATAGACATTGGGATGAGGCGCATCACTTTCTATTTTGAGAGTTGACATGATGGATCGCTCACCATACCGAGTGTTATGCATGATGTATCACACTCTATTGGGATATAGGTATGTATACCCTATTGCAAGATCTTATAGGCTTGTTATACTAGTAATGGATGTCTGAGTTATGCCTGGTCCATCTAGCACCTGTATTCCAAGTATATGGACACTTATGTCTACACGTAGTTGGTTCATATAGGTGGATGAAATATATATAATTACACTATATATATATATATCAATACTATATATATAATGACTATTCAAACTTCCATTCAATACATGAAATTAAATAGGCAGACTCACCAGGTGTCCTATAAGAACCCGTGTAGGCTGGTTATTTATTTCAGGTTTGTTTTTCTATTCTGATAATACCTATACACTATTGCGTTATGAGCACTACTTGGATTACATGTAGACATTGTTGGTTGTGGCCTACATATATTTTTATCTCACACCATACTCGGGCTGCCTTTAGTACCCGATATGATTATATTTCTGTAGGTATGGATAACGGAAAGTGCCCTTCTATGGGTTATTGATGTGTATTGATTTTATTTGGATCTTAGAATAATAGGATCGAGAATACGCTCAAGATTCTATAGGAGTTTCTTTTTTTTTTGTACTTTTTGTAGTTTGTATAACTTCCTTGTATATGTCTGACCCCTATTACCCCTTTTTATTATCAACATGCCCTGCATCCATGTATCAGACACTGCCTAGTGGATTTTGAGATATTTATTCTATTGTTATTTTTATTTATGCTTCCAAACTTGTCTAACATATCAATTATATTTATTCTTCCATTGCATTTTCATTCTATCTATTTATATTATGTTTTTTCTATTGATTGTATTTGATTGTATCCACTGTTCCATTCTTATATGAGGGCATAGTATCCCCACCGTACTAAATTTACACCATCACTGCAAGTTGGTTGCCTCTGGCATATAGGGAGGTGTTCTTGAGGCTATGTGACCAATTAGCTCAGGGCATGGGTTAGGTAGATCCCAGGTTGGGATGTTACACTACTAAATTATAACACCTATCATCTCTACTGGATGAAACTCATTTTTCCACACCTGTATCCATAATGCGATGTATTTCTGGTATCCATAATTATACCTCCACATCAACTCTTCTTTCCTAAATCCTCCTATTGACACCTCCCATACTTAGAATAGGAAAAGTAACAAGCTAGAAGTTCCAAGCCATTACATTATATAACTCACAAATGATTCTCATACTTGAGAATCAAAACTAAACCTAGAATAAAAATGAAAACCTCTTGAAACCCCATACTCTCTTGGGAGATACCTCTCAAATAAGAGTAGAGCCATCAACCAAACATAATATTAAGGAAAATGGAAATCCCATAAATCCAATCCAATCCAAAAATTACAACATCAAAATAAAATGAAACTAAAATCTTCTTAAGATACTAAGAATGCATTTGTGACTCCCTATAAGAACCTAGATTTTCTATGAGGTACAGATCCTTTAATTTCTGGTCCAGTACTTTGGTTTTGACCTAATATGAATACCTAAAGAATTCACTAGGGTTTCAAGGGTGTATAGATCCTCTTCGGAGCCTAGAACCCCATCTAGTTGGTATGTTTTGGGAAGAAGAAAGTAGGGGGATGAAGGCCGACTATAGGCCAAGTACACAATCTGTATTTGGAATACACAATGTATAATGAAGTTTCCATAGAAGATAAATCAAAATAATTACATGATGTGTAAAGAATTTAAACACTATGTAAATGTCATGAAATGTTTTTAAAGGTCTAGAAACCCTTTTATTTTTTCCTCAACCCTTCTTTTATCCTTATAATCTCTTGCAAAGGAGGTCGACTATAGGAGCTACCCTTTGAGCCTAATGCTTGGATTTGATCCTCCCTCTCTGTCTAAACTCTGATTTGAGATCCATCTATCATGTTGGATATCCACTGATGTGTTCTATATTCCACTTATGGATTTCATCATTATTCTTCCTATAAATGATGCTATTTAGATAAAGGTTCATATGTCATATTTTTAAGATGTTTGTCTATTCATCAGTTTTATTTTGATCCAGGATAAACTAAGGGATGATATTGGATGAGTCATCTACTACATTCATAAGGTATGTGGTCTATGACTTTTACCTAAGATTATTTTCATTTATAAATTATCATCCTTGTATGCATGCTGGTTTCACCGAGAAATGATTTTAAAATCATCTGCCTGAATTATATTTTTCTTATCTCATGTTCTAAAGCCTTAATTATATATGCAATTTATAATGTTAGAGATTGGGACATTAACTCCATCCACCCAATTAGGGTGCATACCATGTTATGACCATTTCCTGATTTTTGAGATTATCTAAGACACCATTTGAGTGTTATTTAACTTGTCCCTTTTAAGGTAAGTTTTCCATCATAATTAAATAGATATTTTAATTTTCAAATAAAAAGTATATTTATAGATATCACATGGACTAGTTAAATTACTATTGAATTGATTTTATATTGGTTTCATGTCCTCTACCTCTTGTAATGTTAATGAAAGGTATGGAATGAACTTATTAAATATTAATAACTTAAAGTGATAAATGGTTGAATGTCCTTTATGCACCCTGTCATGATTATTAAAAGTTAATGGAATGAACCTATTAAATGATTAGATGGAACGAGTATCACATGGACCTTGTTTACATATATTTATATAAATTAAATGAGTATAAGGTTCCTAACTTCTTTGGAAACTCTTATCTTTATAAGAGTGGTGAAACCTGAGCTAGCCTTGGATTCTTAAGGGATTTCCTTGATCACCCAGAGGATTACATTATGATTCATTAATCTGATTTCCATGGAAGACACCCAATACAGAATCTGATAAATATATTTTTTTATGAATTACTCAGTGTAGTACTGAAGTTTCACTTGACATATTTATTTTAGATATTAGAATGCCTTGGATACACTCCTTGGATTTAGCATGATGTATTCAGACATAAATAATTATGGATTCACCCCATTATACCCAGTCATGCTTAGATCAAGATTACTATGTACAAGATCCATGGACTTAGTTAGACTCATTTACTATGGATTTACATGGACATTCCCCTTGGATTACACTCATACACCTTATTGCTAGACTACATGAGTTACTAATAGGATTTGGATAACTCCTGAGGTCATAGATGTGTTGGTTACACCTTGTATACTTTATTATTATCACGATGTTCTATTACAGTACTATTGTCACCTACACATGGTTTATCTATATAGACTAAATCTTGAATTAATTAATTAAATGAATGCATGTTTAAACACGAGTTGAGGATGAAGCAGGTATGATTTTTTATCTATACCACTTTACTTTTTTATAGACCTACACACTGTACATTTTATATTCACAGATTTGATTATATAAATGGAATTGGTGGAGGATTACTGAGATTTATCTCACACCATATCTGGGCCATCATTGGAACACAAGAAGAATTATATGATCATAGGTGTGGAAAATGGGAAGCATCTCACTTAGAAACCTAACTTTCTTGCTTTCTTGGGATGGGAGCGTGGTAGTGGATGATTGAGAATATATTAAGATACTTGGATAGTTTATGTGATTTTGATTATTTTGTATAGAATGTACTGTACTAATTTCATACTTCCCTGTATGCATGTTTTCCCTTTCATAGAGACATGATATAACATCATCATCTTTTAGATAAGTATGATAAGGATCATTGTTACAAACATTATTATAGGCACCTATAATTCACATTCCATGCATATTCCATGACATATAGGTTTATTTTTTTTTCTTGAATTTACTGTGTTTCCTATGATTAGTGAGTGATCTATGGTTATTATATATTCTTTTACTACTAAATCGTTCTACGGGAAAGAAAATTTGTTGTTTAAAATCTTAGAATTAACCTATATTGTGTTTTCAGGTATATATTGATGGTGGAATCTTAAATAGACAGTTTTGAAACTTATAATACATGTATACCTGGTTACATGATCTATGATTTATATTAAATTTAGTGACTACTAGTTTTAATTTATAAGGTGTATGGGCCCTTACAAATTCTAATGGGTAAATCATTGAGTCGAGCCATTGTTTTTTACCCATTACATTCTGGAGACTAAATTTTATATGGTTTTATTATAATTTAGTGGGTGTGCATTTTAGTTATAAAGTGTATGATACTTTATTATATGGGAATGATAATCCATTTAATTTAGCCTTGTGATATGTATAAAAAAAGCACTCACAAACTTAAAATGAAAATTTTGACTTATAAATAAAATGGTTACCAGTTCATGGAGAGTCCAAGTGTAATTAAAAGCATTTTTTTCTCCCTGAATTGTAACTGAACCTCTATAAAATGGAACCCCTATAAATTAAACTTGAATAATTACCAAAACACTGGCCTCCTAAGTGGGTATTTGGGGTCGTATTTTGGATTGCGATCCATTTTCCTTATATTTTTCTTCCATAGTGTTTCTACCTACTTCCTAAACTTTTTCTAAGGAATGTTCTTGGAATTTGTAGAACTATTGCACCATGATTTCCTCTAGTCATGTGCTAGGAGGGTGACAATGACCATGCTATAGAGGTAGTGGGCCCTTATCTAACTATGATACCTCTAATAGTTTCATCTATGGCACAACATGCAATTTCCGAACTGGGAACCGATGCTCAGCATTGAGAGGGTTTTCTATGTCTGATGCATTCTATATAGGGTGATCTTTGACCTGCACCTACGATATATGATCTGACTCATGATTT
Organism: Viscum album; assembly: GCA_963277665.1. Lineage (NCBI taxonomy): Eukaryota > Viridiplantae > Streptophyta > Magnoliopsida > Santalales > Viscaceae > Viscum > Viscum album. Next base: position 1,533,637,458 of record OY728123.1, on the reverse strand, counting down.
CTATAAGAATAATCCTCCTAGATTTTTAGGGGATATCATTCCATAGGCTACTGAGTTTTGGATTGAGGCCATCTTATATATATTCAAGAATCTGGAGATTCCTCTAGAGAGGAGGTTAAATATCACCACCTACATGATTCATTATTTCTCTAAAGTAAGATGTGATTACTCAGGATGGTATTTATCTGGGTATGGTCTGGGTGGACTTCTATACTACCTTTTATGGTTACTTTTTCCCTCAGAAATTGAGAGATAACTAAGAAAGAGAGGTCACGAACCTAGAGCTAGGTGCTATGATTTTAATGAACTATTCAACATGTTTCACTGAGCTGAAACACTTTGCACTACTTCTAGATGATGATAAGTTATCATAAGAAATACATTTCAAGGATAATCTTAAGTATGCCATCTTCTTGTAGGTGATCATATTTCACCTATCTCCCTTTTATGAGATCATGAATCAAGACGTTATCATTGAGAATAACCTAAGCGAAGTTTATAGTACTGGTCACATAGGTTTAATGTAGAGGTAGGGCAATAGTTCTTCTAGTAGGAAAATCATAGTCTTGAGGTTTTTCATCATATTTGTGGTGTCTAGAGTTCCCACACTAACAAATTTATTATATTGCATTAGTGTAGGAGATAAGGTAATGTGAAGCATTAATGTGATAGAAACTCGCTTGAGTGCCTTGCTTGCATCCATATGAGTCATCTTCAAAGATTCTTTTGGAATTTTACATATACTTTTTTTGGAAGAGGATATGTACCAAATCCACCTTCTGGAGCGGGATCAGTTACACCATGTCAGGTAGGAGGTTGGAGTAGTACCAGCTGAGCAGTTCAAGGAGGAGGCCATGCCCGTGGTAGCCAGACTTTTGATTATCAGCAAATGTAGAGCAGACTTGCTTAGGGTAGTCCAACTATAGCTCGAGGCTATGGATCAGGCTAGTTGATTGCATTACATATAATAACTGAGGATCATAGTACATGATCATATACTGTATGAGGTACTTTTCTATTATCCTCTACTATTGTATCTATTTTTTTTGATACAGGTGCATATCGCTCCTTTATCTATTTATCTATCATGGAAGGTATCAGAATGTAAATTTAGTACTTTTTTGGGGTGATGACCCTAGATAAACCATTGGGTGTCTGGTCAAAGGGTATAATCCAATGAAAGGAGTGTCCCCTTGAGGTAGATATTTGTCATTTCTTATGGGATCTCTTCATCCTTGAGATGATAGGATTTGATTTCATTATTTGGATTAACTGGTTGGTCCCCTATCATGCCTACATGAACTACTATTATTGTGGGGTATCATTTACATCATAAGAGGATGATAGTTATCTTCACAAGGGTGAGTGGAATGGTAAGGGTAGTAGAGATTGACTAGATCATCATGGGCTAGGTGGTGTGAAAACCCATATTTCCATCCACTTCTTGGACGACTAGATGATACTTATGAAAGATTTTACCTTTATGGTGGATCATTTTATCTATTTATTCCTGAATGAATTCTCTATAATACCTCTCATGAGAGAGGCAGAGTTTATGTTTTATATCATTCCAAGGAAAACTCTCATATCTATTCCTCCATACATGATGACACCTACCATGCTCTACGAGCTCAAGATATAGTTAGAGGATTTAGTATCAAAGGGTTTTATGTGACCTAGTACTTTATCTTAGGGGTCACCCGTGCTTTTTGAAAAGAAGGAAAATGAGAACCTTAGACTTTGTATGGATTACCGATAGTTGAACTAGATTACAATTAAGAACTGGTATCTTTTTTATCAAATAGATGATCTCTTCAACCCACTCTGAGGAGATAGAGTATTATTAAAGATCGAACAATGATTCTACTATCATCATGTGTGATTCAAGCCTTCAAATATACTAAATATGGATTTCCAAAGTCGGTACAGTCTATATGAGCATCTTTTTATTCCATTTGGTCTTATACATGTACCTGATGTTTTAATGGACTTGATGAATAGGGTTTTCCACCCCAATATAGAATCTTTTGTCATGGTTTTTGTAGAAGACATCTTGGTGTATTCTCATACTCGAAGAGACTATGATAAAAATCTTGAGATCATTTTAAATACACTGAGAGAGAATTATTTGTATTATAATATTTAAAAGTCTCACTTCTAGATCAACAAAGTTCACTTCTTAGGTCATATTATCTTAGAATAAGGAGTATTAGTTGACATTGAGAAGGTGAGTGCTATAGTTTCCTGGGATCATCCCAAGAACGTGTTTGATATATAAAGTTTCTTAGGGAAAGTTGGATATTACAAGAAATTAATATAGGATTTATCATACCTTTCTTCACCTCTTACTGGTCTCACTAAGAAGGGTGTAGAGTTTTTGTGGTCTAAAGATCATGAGAAAATTTTTAAGAGTTGAAAGTAAGGCTAACTTCAGTAACTATTTTGATTCTTCCAAAGCTTGGAAGAGGCTATACAATGTTCTATGATACATAATACATCAGGTTGGGTGTAATATTTATGAAAGAGAATCAATTCATTGAATATTGGTCTCATTAGTTTATATCTCATTAGAATAATTACCCAACGCATGACCACGATCTTGCTACAGTTGTTCATAATTTGCACTACTAGATACACTATCTAATGGGATAGTGATTTATGGTGTATATGAACCATAAAAGGCTCAAATAAATATTTATACAGTGCGAATTGAATCTCATCTAGTGAATATGGGTCAAAAAACTTCATTATTTTGACTTTGAACTTACCTATATGTCTAGAAATGAAAATGAGGTAGCTGATGCACTGAGCCGAAAGACTCAGGCATAAGATGTATAGGAAGAAAGTGATAAATGGAAATTGATGAACCTATTTTATGATCTATATATGGAGTTTTAATTGAGTCATGAGTGTCCTTTTATTGCAGCCTTAGTAGTTTCCTCTTTACTCCTATATAAGGTGAAGAGAATGCGCTCCTCAGACCCTGAGGGGATAGTCCTACTAGATATAATTTTTGGTGAGGAACTAACTCTAGATTGGTCTGTTGATGGAGATGACATCCTACATATATATGGGCATATATGGGTTCCAATAAACATGAGATAGGAACCGATGCAAGAATCTGATGCTTCTCAGTGGGCAGTTCATCCAGGTATCTCTAAGATGTATCATGATATGTATCTCCAGTATTGGTGGCTTGGGATGAAACATCATATTGTAGGTTTTATCACTAGGTGTTCCACCTATTGGTAGGTGAAGGAGGAGAACCAATATCCTTCTAGCTTGTTACATTCATTACCAATTCTTTAATGGAAATGGGATGACTTCATGATGGATTTTGTGGTTGGCTTAAGAAGGTCTCCTTTAGGCAGTGATGCGGTTTGGCTAGTCATGGATAGACTGATGAAAGTATCCCACTTTCTTCCAATCCAGGAATTTTTTTTCAATTGATGATATGAGAAGACTATATATGTCCATAAGATCATATGGATTCTTAGGGTCCCTAGTACAATTATTTCAGATAGGTATTCTCATTTTACATCAAGGTTATAGTATGAGTTATAGGGATCTTTGGGTACACAAGTTCTTTTGATCACAACTTTTCACCCTCAGAACGATGGATAATCAAAACAGATGATACAAGTATTGGAGGACATGATCAAAGCATGTGTCTTTGATTTTGGAGTTTCTTGTGAGAAGAATATCCCCCTCATTGAGTTATCATTCAATAAAAACTATCATGTGACAATTTAGATGGCTCCGTATGAGGATTTATATGATAAGACATGCTGTTAACAACTATGATGGTTATAGGTAAGAGAGGTAGTGATACTAGGTACTCATATCATGTAGGAGACTTAGGAGTAGGTACAATTGATCAGAAAGAATATTTATATCGCTCATTATAGACATAATATTGCACCAATCACCATTGATGATCTCTGGAGTTCAAGATTAGGGATCGTGATTTCCTGTGGGCATCACCCAGGCTTGAGTATAGATGGATACATAGGTAATGGAAGATACTGCTATGATTTTTTAGGACCTTTGATATATCAATAGATTCAAGATGATATCCTATCAGTTGATATTACCTTTGAGGTACTATTCCATGCACGATGTCTTCCACACTTCATAGATTTACTGTTACCATGCCGACCCATCTCATATTTTTTATTCTGATGATGCCAAGTTAGATTTTGATAATTCTTTTGTAGAGTATCCTATACAAAAAGTTGATCAGAGCATAAAGTCTCTCCAAGGTCATACTGTCCCTTTAGTATGGGTGAAATGGTAGCACTACCATGTACACAATGAGTGTTGGGAGAGGGAATCCTAAGTACGTGATCAGTGGACAGAGTTATTCTCAAACAATGTTCAATCACCCTTGGAAGGAAAACATAGGGATTAGTTCCTTTAAGATGGGAAAGATTTTAAGAACCTGATTTTTATATCAGGTATATATCCTTTAATTTTTGGTCCAGTTATTTGGTTTTGACCTAATATTAATACATAAATAGGTCACAAGGGTTTTGAGAGTGTACAAGGCTTGTTCAGAGCTCAAAACCCCAGTTGGTTGGTATGTTTTGGTAAGGAAGAAGGGGGATGTAGGATTGTTGTAGTCATGGTACACGACATTTATTTTTAATACCCAACATGTAATAAATTTTTCCCAAAAGAGAAATCTCGATCACTACATGATGTATAAATAATTTACACATTTTTTCAATGTCATGAAATGTTTTTAAAGGGCCATAACCCCTTATTTTTTCCTTCTTCTCTTTCACATATAAGTTACACTATTGAAGCTCCACTTAGAACCTAAATCTAGGATTTGATCTGGCCTCTCCATACAGACTCTGATTCGTGATCCATCTATTGTGTTGGATATAAACAAACGAGTTCTCTATTCCTCTTATGCCTTTAGTTAATATTATTCCTATCAACAATGATATTTAGATGAAGGATCTTATACCATATTTGTAGGGTTTCATCAATTCTTACATTTTCTTACAATACAGTATAAAATAAGGGTCAATAATAGATGAGGAATCTACTACAACCATAAGGTAGGTGGTCTATGAATTTTCCCTAAAAGTATTCTCATTTATAAATTTCTTTTATTGTGTTCATGTCAGTTTCATCATGAGATGCTTCTAAAATTCATCTGCCTTAATTATAATGATTTAGATTCTGTTATAAATCCTTAATTATACATTTTATTTATTATGTTAGAGGTTGGGACCTCAAAATTTTCCACCCTTTTAGTGTCCATACCATGTTATGATTTTCCCCATTGTTGAGATTATCCAAGACACTATTCAGGTGTGATTTAACTTGGCCTTATTAAGGTAAGTGTTCCATCATAATTAAATTAATATTTAAATTGTTAAATGGAAAGTATATTTAGAGGTATCATTTGTCCTAGTTAAATTACAATTGAATTGATTTGATATTGGTTTCATATCATATACCCCTTTTCATGTTGTATGAAATAACCCTATTAAATGTTTATAACATAAAGTGATAAATGGCTGAATTTCCTTTATACACCTTTTCATGTTTTTTAAATGGTAATGGAATGAAATTATTAAATTATTAGATGACATGGATATTATATATCCCTTGTTTAAATATGTACATAAATGAAATGAGTATAAGGTGCCTACCAACTTTGGACTTTCTCATATTTATAGGAGTGGTTGGACTTGAGCTACCCTTGGATTCCTGAGGGTATGCCTTGATCACTCATAGGATGCCATTCTAATTCATTGAACTGATTTCCATCGAAGATTCCCACCATTAAATATGGTAATTGTATTATTAAATGAATTCATCAATGTAGTACTGATGATTCATTTGAAATCTTTATTTCGTATATTATAATTCTTTGGATATACTCCTTGGATTTAACTTGATGTCTCTAGACACACGATGCCATAGATTAACCCCATTGGGGCCATACGTGATTAGACTAGTATTAATATGGATGATCTCCATGGACATAGTTAGACTCATTTATGGTGGAATGCCTTAGGGGAGCCCCTTTTTTTACACTTAGACCTCTTATTTCCAGACTGCATGAGGAACTACTATGAGTTGGACATCCCTTGAGGTCAGGGATTCTTTGGTTACACCATGGATCCTTTATAACATTATCATGATCTATTATAGCGTTGTTGGAACCTAAACATGGTTTATCTATATAAAATTAATCTTAAATTAATTAATTAAATAAAGAAATGTTTATACACTAGATATAGATAAAGTAGGTATGATTTTTTTATCTTTATTGACTTACTTTATTATATACATGTACATTGTACAATTTATATTCTTAGACTGGATTGTATAGATTCCGTCGGTGGTGGACTACTGAGATTTATCTCACACGCTATTCGGGCCGCTGTTGGTACCCATGAAGAGTTATACAATATCAGGTGTGGAAAAGAGGAAGCACACTACTTGGACACCTAACTTACTTTGTTGATTAGGATGGGAGTTTGGTAGCAGATGAACGATTCAAAGCTCAAGATACTTGGATAGATTTTTTATTTTGATTATTTTGTATAGAATGTTCTCTATTTATTTCTTACTACTATATATTCATGTTTTCCATTTTGTAAAAACATTACATTACATCATTATATTTTTATATGATACAATTTACAGATTTAGTTGATTATTTATTACATGGATGTTTATGTTTATTTACACTTCCAATATTGTTCATTATTATTATTTCACTATTTATCCATCTGTTATATCTCCACTGTGCTCCACTCTGACATGAGGGCATAGTCTCCCCATAAACATACCCTAGGTACTCACTACTGGTCAACAACCTCTAGCATATTGGTAGGCATGATTGAGGCCATTTGGATGATCAGGTTTGGTTACTCATTAGTGAATCAGGTATGAGACATCAAACTCCTTCTCCCATATAATTTTATACAAACCACTATGCCTCCATAGAATCCAAACTGGAGTAATGAAATTCCCGTGTAACACCCTCTCCTGATGACCCTTAATCTCGACTAGACACTTCATGAAAATCATGTCAACCATGATATACAACTCTCCCCAGTAAATGAAATGTGAGTCATCATAAAGATATCTCTAAAACTGGAACATGTGAAGAACATCATGGATTCTCTCCAACCATGGAGGAAGAACCAACCAATATACCACCTTACTAATGTGTTATAAAACCTTGACGGGCCCACAAAAATGAGGGGAAAACGTTCAACCTTTATTAAACCTTAACCTAACATAATGAGTGCAAACCCTTAAGAACACATGATCCCCAACTTTGAACTCCAGTGGTGTCCTCCTTTGATCAATTAATGAATTCTAATAGTCCTATGTCACCTTTATCTACTCCTGAATCATCTATGTTTTCTCTATCATACTCTGCAATAGATCCAAAAAAAGGAGAACCGACTCCCTAACCTCCTTATAGTACAATGTGGATCAGAAAGGCCACCCATAAAATACCTCATATGGATCCATGGCGATGTAATAGTGATATAAGTTGTTATAAGTAAATTAAACCAAGAGAAAGTTCTCCACCCACTATCTTTTGAAATCCAAGATGTAATCCCACAACATATAATCCAGTGTCTGGATAATCCACTCTATCTACCCATCTATCTATGATGGAATGTGGGGCTAAGGTGTAATTAAGATCCAAAATCATGATGAAAAACTCCCCAGAATCATGTGGTAAAATGAATATCTTGATAAAAGTGATAGTCCTCAGTACACAATGAATCCCCACCACCTAATCTATATATCACCTCACTAGAACATCCATGAAACTCGATTTCATAATCACCAGGAAGTGATTTGACTTTATCAAGGGGTCTATAATCACCAAAATAAATTCTTGTACTCCCTGAGAATGAGGTAATCTAATGAATAAATCCATCAAGATATCCTACCATTTATACTTGAGGAAATATAAAGTCTATAAGAATACTCCAATAATATGGGGATCTACCTTCACCTACTGATAGAACAAAAACCATTCCAAAAAATATTCTATGAATTGCTTCATCCTAGGCCACCAAAACTGACTCCTTAGACCATGATATATCTTGGATACTCTGGGATGTACCTCTTGGGGATAGATATGGAACTCATAGATAACCACCTAATCCATCACCATCCGAACAAAAAACCTTCCTAGAAATAGTGTTTAATGTCTATAATCCTTTGACTACCCCTAAGGAGTATCACTATGAAGAACACTTCCCCACATCACCTCCACTTCTAAGACTCCCCACTATTACTCCAATACCCACTATAACAAGGAGGTTTTAATTTTTATATGGAACAAGTAACCCTTACCACCAGCCTCCTCCACCTTAGGATGCCTCACCACAAACTCCCCGATCACTTAAGAATATCAAGATTCATGAATGACATATTACCATGAATTCCAACTCAGTGCATTAGCCACACCATTATCTTTCTCTGAGGTGTAGGATATCTCAAATTCATAGTCTTTTAAAAACTCTATCCACCACTACTATTGTAGATTATGATCCTATTGAGATAAAAAGTACATCAAAGACTTTTGATCTATTAAGAATAAAAATCACTCACTAATTAGTTAATACTACTAAAATTTCATGGAAAATACTACCACCACAACCTGTAGACCATGGGTGGATTAGTTACACTCATAGGGAAATAAATTCATAGAACCATAAGAGATCACTAACCTATGATAGATCATGAAACATACCTCTCAAAATTATAAAGTATCACAAAAAATACCAAAAATCATTCCCTCTTAAGGTAATTGAAGCATATGGGAAATAGTTATATAAGAACCCAGACCTTCTTTTCAGGTACGTTTTTTCCTTTTTCTAGAGTTTTTGAGAAAATAGGAGTTTCTGGAAATTTTAAAAGTACACGCCGTGTACTTTATAAGTACACGCAGTGTGCTTCATTGCCGCTCGAGGCTGTGTGCTGGCCGTGTCATGACTAAACACATGTCCATGTAGGGGTGACATGAAGGCCACCTAAAGCAGAGTACGGAAAAGCCTAATACACGCCGTGTACTCAAAAAGTACACGTTGTGTAATTGTTTTTTCATTAAATGGACTAGGGTCACGTCTTAACCCCAGAACCGTCTTCTTCTCCAGCTTCTTCGACCGAGAGCATTCCATACAGCCGCATATCTTCTCTGAGCCCCCGATCCTCCATCTGTTTTCCAAATCGACCGCCTTCAATTGGGTTAGAACTACGTCAGTGAGCTCTTCCTTCTCCTAGTGGTTTGTTTTCCAATTCCCCCTCTTTCTCAAGTTATCATGGGTTGCGTGTTTTGGACGTTTTCTTAGATCTATGAAGTTCCAAGGAGAATCAATCTTCGAGGTTGAAGTATATCAATCTCCTAACAACGAGGTAGGTGGTTTGTGCCTTTCGGTATAAATTCTTTGATTATTTTGTGCAAATTCCACCAACACCCTTGAACGTGGTATTACGTGTTTCCTTTTTTTCCCTTGTTGTTTGCCTGCTTTTCTAATATGCCTGTGTAGAGGACTTTTCTTGTGAATAGGGTAATTTACCATGCTTTGGATGTCTTTCCCATGCATGTTTCCTGTTATAACCATTTGGTCTAGTTTTTCCTATTAGGCTATTGCCAGTTCCATGCCTAGTTTGTAGTATGGTGTGACTGTTCTTCCATGATTTGATGCTTTAGAGTGCTATCCAAGTAGTTATTGAGGATAATTTGGCCGTTACATGATGTGATACTTGCTGAATTTACATAGGGTTCTGAGAACCTAGTGTAGTAGACCATATGGAGAATGGACGTAAGATCTTCTCCAGTGTGTCTTTAATTTACGATGCGAGACCACAGGGGGAATTGATGTTGTGTGCTTCCTCAGAGTGTTTATAGTTCCTCGACGCAGGACACAAGGGTAATGAGACGTTGATTTCTTCCCCAGAGTGCCTTTAGTACGATACGAGACTATAGGGGGAATTGACGGTGAGTTCTTCCCCAGAGAGTCTATTCTTTCTTAGATAAACTAGAGGGGTGTGACTATGTGTGCCTTCCATAGGGTTTCCAGTACTTATAGGTTAAACCATAGGGGTTAGGATGTGATAACTACCCAGAGGTTACCTGTTTTTTCTACTTGCTTGAGTGGATTATTTCTTGTTTGTAAATTATATGCTAGAACTATGGTTTGTTTATTACTGAGTACTTCTTGTTACTATTTACTGTTTAATGCACTTTTACCTTTCATATATTCACTAAATATTAGGCACATATATTTGGGTGGTTTCCTACTGGGACTTTGTCTCACACCCTATTTGGGTCATGCTTTTGGGCCAAAACAGATTATATTGTTGCAACTATAGATAAGGGTAAGTTCCCTTCTACTTCAGGTTCTTTATTGCACTGGAGCTGGAGTGCATGGGACCAAGCCGAGGCTTGCAATGCTGTGGAGTTGTCTTATCTGTTTTTCTTTGTACTTTGGTTTAGTACTAAATTCAGCATTGTGACTTATTTGGATGCTTTCCTTGACATATATGTATCATGCATCATTTCTATATATATGTGGTCCTACTATTTATCATATTTAGTCTTCCGCTGTTCACTTGTGTATGGATTATTTACTGCTTCCATTATTGTTTATTATTTATCTTTTACATTGTGTACTCTTCCAATGAGGGCATAGTTTCCCCACTATCACACCCAAGACCCTCACTGCTAGTCGGCAGCCTCTGGCGTTTGGGGAAATTCACCTGAGTCCATGTGACCAACCGGGTACGGGGCGCCTCTGGGTGGCTTCCGAAACCGGGGCGTTACAAAGTGGTATCAGAGGAATTCTTTTCTCTTGAATTACTGTTTGGATCCTATATCAAGGGATAGGATGTAATAGGTACTTGTTAATGAACTATTCCTGAGAGTAGCTAACCCGTGTACAGGGAAAAGCCATACTACCTCGTTTATTGTAATTTTACTGGCTTTCAATTTTACAGCTAATTTGATTTCACCATTGGGTGATTCACCACACAAATCATGTGAATCACCCAATTTTCTAGAGCCCTAATACTGAGTCTTAATCAAGTCAAGGAGGTAATAGGTGATTTTGAGACTTATTCTAAGCCTAGAGCCCTAAAATGGGAAGAAGGGAATGGGATCCACCATTTGTCTGCAATTGTGTGACCTAGGGAATAAAACTGGTTCCAAATATGGGATAGATCCATTTTTCATGGTTTTAACATGGTTATTCACATAGTATGCCTAACCATGCGATGTTACCCAAAGTAGCAATGAATTGAGCATAGTTTCCGCATGATTTGGACAAACCGTGTGGCCAAACCATGTGCCTATGTATTTTGAGGTCAAATGACCATTTTACCCTCACTTAACTTAAAACATTATTTTGGTTTCCCCTATTCCCCCCCCTGTGGACCAGTACCCTTATCTTCCTCTTTGAGCTTCAAAATACATCATGCTAATCATTGAGACAACTCATCCCTTCGGTTTTTGTTCTTCGATCAGTCAAATGTGTTTGATCTATCTCGGTAAGTTCCCATAGTCTCTCCCATCATTCAATTTTCCTTCGAATCCATTGCACTATTTAGGTGTAGGCTCATTTGACCTATTTTTAGTTAATTAGACCATTTCTCAGTTCTATTCTATCCTAATCCAAATCTGAGGCTAATATTGAGAACGGCATTGTCTACGACCTTGAGGTAGGTGGTCATGTCATTTTCCCTTTGAGTTTTGATGCCCTGTAGTTATGTCATTGTGCCGCACATAGGTTTTTACCGAGAGTCTCCTTTTAATTTATTTCTTCATATAATATTTATCGTCATATCTTATTAGGAACCTAATGATTCTTTTTTGGAGGTTCATAGGTTGTATACACCTTATATGGTCACCCCATGGGTGTCCCAAGTGAAATTGGCCATTTTTGGTGATTTGTTCAAAATAACCAGAATTCCTTTGGAGCTTTCATATTAGACTAAATAGTTTTCCCTTGGAACATGTGTATTAAATGGAACCCAAGGCACCACTTATGTGATTGGACCTCTTATGATTGGAATTTCCCAAATGGGCAATTTCCTTATTTGAATATGGAACCTTTAGATTCCTTTGAGACTTATGAATTGAATTACCTTGACTTAGCAAAGTAAATGGAATGTGACTATGGGTTGAATTATTCATGATGGTTGTCTCCATTTAATTTGTTTGGATGAATTAAATGGAATCAATTTGGATGATGGTTGACTTCTTTAAATGAAATGGGTTGTGAAGTATGGTAAGTACATGCCTTTATTTATGCTTATTATGAACTGTAATGTCTTGAATGGAATTGAACTTAACTAATGGATATATAATAGGTATTGCCTTATATGTTTTGTTATAAAGATTATTATTCCTTTCTTAAATATATAGTATTGATAAATAAGTTTCTTGAGAGGTTTTTACTCTTGACTTATATTATAAATGATATGCCTTGATATATGCTCTATACGATGGCAAGGAGTGTTGAGCATGACAAATGATCACACTCCCTTACATAAAGTGTTGAGTATGGTATCTCATACTAGTGATACTATATAGACATAGAGATGAGGCGCATCACTTCCTATTTTGAGTGTTGACATGATGGATCGCTCACCATACCGAGTGTTATGCATGATGTATCACACTCTATTTGGATGTAAGTATGTTTACCCTATTGCAAGATCTTATAGGCTCGTTATACTAGTAATGGATGTCTGAGTTATGCCCAGTCCATCTAGAACCTGTATTCCAAGTATATGGACACTTATGTCTACAGGTAGTTGGTTCATATAGGTGGAAGAAATATATATAATTACACTATATATATATATATCACTACTATATATATAATGACTATTCAAACTTCCATTCTATACATGTAATTAAATAGGTAGACTCACCAGGTGTCCTATAAGAACCCGAGCAAGCTGGTTATTTATTTTAGGTTTGTTTTTCTATTCTGATAATACCTATACACTATTGCGTTCTGAGCACTACTTGGATTACATGTAGACATTGTTGGTTGTGGCCTACATATATTTTTATCTCACACCCTACTCGGGCTGCCTTTAGTACCCAATAAGATTATATTTCTGTAGGTATGGATAACGGAAAGTGACCTTCTATGGGTTATTGATGAGTATTGATTTTATTTTGATCTTAGAATAATAGGATTGAGAATACTCTCAAGATTATATAGGAGTTTCTTTTTTTTTTGTACTTTTTGTAGTTTGTATAACATCATTGTAAATGTCTGACCCCTATTACCCCTTTTTATTATCAACATACCCTGCATCCATGTATCAGACACTGCCTAGTGGATTTTGAGATATTTATTTTGTTGTTATTTTTATTTATGCTTCCAAACTTGTCTAACATATCAATTATATTTATTCTTCCATTGCATTTTTATTCTATCTATTTATATTATGTTTTTTCTATTGATTATATATGATTGTATCCGCTGTTCCATTATTATATGAGGGCATAGTATCCCCACCATACTAAATTTACACCATCACTGCAAGTCAGTAGCCTCTGGCATATAGGGAGGTGTTCTTGAGGCCATGTGACCCATTAGCTCAGGGCATGGGTTAAGTAGATCCCAGGTTGGGATGTTACACTACTACATTATAAAACCTATCATCTCTACTAGCTGAAACTCATTATTCCACACCCGTATCCATAATGAGATGTATTTCTGGTATCCATAATTCTACCTCCACATCAAATCTTCTTTCCTCAATCCTCTTATAGACACCTCCCATACTTAGAATAGTAAAATTAACAAGCTAGAAGTTCCAGGACATTACATTAGATACCTCACAAATGATTCTCATACTTGAGAATCAAAACTAAACCTAGAATAAAAATGAAAACCTCTTGAAACCCCATACTCTCTTGGGAGATACCTCTCAAATAAGATTAGAGCCATTAACCAAACACAATATTAAGGAAAATAGAAATCCCATAAATCCAATCCAATCCAAAAATTACAACATCAAAATAAAATGAAACTAAAATATTCTTAAGATACTAAGAATGAATTTGTGACTCCCTATAAGAACCTAGTTTTTCTATGAGGTACAAATCCTTTAATTTTTGGTCCAGTACTTTGGTTTTGACCTAATATGAATACCTAAAGAAGTCACTAGGGTTTCAAGGGTGTATAGATCCTCTTCAGAGCCTAGAACCCCATCCGGTTGGTATGTTTTGGGAAGACGAATGTAGGGGGATGAAGGCCAACTATAGGCCAAGTAGACAATGTGTATTTGGAATACACAATGTATAATGAAGTTTCCACAGAAGATAAATTGAAATAATTACATGATGTGTAAAGAATTTCAACACTATGTAAATGTCATGAAATGTTTTTAAAGGTCTAGAAACCCTTTTATTTTTTCCTCAACCCTTATTTTATCCTTATTATATCTTGAAAAGGAGGTCCACTATATGAGATCCCCTTTGAGACTAAAGCATGGATTTGATCCTCCCTCTCTGTCTAAACTCTGATTTGAGATCCATCTATCTTGTTGGATAGCCACTGATGTGTTCTATATTCCACTTATGGATTTCATCATTATTCTTCCTATCAATGATGCTATTTAGATAAAGGTTCATATGCCGTATTTTTAAGATGTTTATCTATTCATCAGTTTTATTTTGATCCAGGATAAACTAAGGGATTATATTTAATGAGTCATCTACTACATTCATAAGGTATGTGTTCTATGACTTTTACCTAAGATTCTTTTCATTTATAAATTATCATCCTTGTACGCATGCTGGTTTCACCGATAAATGATTTTAAAATCATCTGCCTTAATTATATTTTTCTTATCTCATGTTCTGAATCCTTAATTATATATGTTATTTATAATGTTAGAGATTGGGAAATTAACTCCATCCACCCAATTAGGGTGCATACCATGTTATGACCATTTCCTGATTTTTGAGATTATCTGAGACACCATTTGAGTGTTATTTAACTTGTCCCTTTTAAGGTAAGTTTTCCATCATAATTAAATAGATATTTAAATTTTTAAATATAAAGTATATTTATAGATATCACATGGACTAGTTAAATTACTATTTAATTGATTTTATATTGGTTTCATGTCCTCTACCTCTTGTAATTTTAATGAAAGGTATGGAATGAACTTATTAAATATTAATAACTTAAAGTGATAAATGGTTGAATGTCCTTTATGCACCTTGTCATGATTTTTAAGAAGTAATGGAATGAACCTATTAAATTATTAGATGGAATGAGTATCACATGGACCTTGTTTACATATATTTATATAAATTAAATGATTATAAGGCTCCTAACTTCTTTGGAAACTCTTATCTTTATAAGAGTGGTGAAACCTGATCTAGCCTTGGATTCCTATGGGATTTACTTGATCACCTAGAGGATTCCATTATGATTCATTAATCAGATTTCCATGGAAGACACCCAATACATAATCTGATAATTATCTTTTTTCATGAATTCCTCAGTCTAGTACTGAAGTTTCACTTGACATATTTATTTTAGATATTAGAATGCCTTGGATACACTCCTTGGATTTAGAATGATGTATTTAGACATACGAAATTATGGATTCACCCCATTATACCCAGTCATGCTTAGCTCAAGATTAATATGGACAAGATCCATGTACTCAGTTAGACTCATTTACTATGGATTTCCATGTACATTCCCCTTGGATTACACTCATACACCTTATTGCTAGACTACATGAGTTACTAATAGGATTTGGCTAACTCCTGAGGTCACAGATGCGTTGGTTACACCTTGTATACTTTATTATTATCACAATGATCTATTACAGTACTATTGTCACCTAAACATGGTTTATCTATATAGACTAAATCTTGAATTAATTAATTAAATGAATACATGTTTAAACACGAGTTGAGGATGAAGCAGGTATGATTTTTTATCTATAGCACTTTACTTTTTTATAGACCTACACACTGTACATTTTATATTCACAAATTTGATTATATAAACGACATTGGTGGAGGCTTAATGAGATTTATCTCTGACCATATCTAGGCCATCGTTGGAACACAAGAAGAATTATATGATCATAGGTGTGGACAATGGGAAGAGTCTCACTTAGACACCTAACTTTCTTGCATTCTTAGGATGGGAGCGTGGTAGTGGATGATTGAGCAGATATTAATATACTTGGATAGTTTTGTTATTTTGATTATTTTGTATAGAATGTACTGTACAAATTTCCTACTTCCCTGTATGCATGTTTTCCCTTTCGTAGAGACATGATATAACATCATCATCTTATAGATCAGTATGATAAGGATCATTGTTACAAACATTATTATAGGCACCTATAATTCACATTCCATGCATATTCCATGACATACAAGTTTATTTTTTTCTTGAATTTACTTTGTTTTCTATGATTAGTGAGTGATCTATGGTTATTATATATTCTTGTACTACTAAATCATTCTATGGGAAAGAAAATTTGTTGTTTAAAATTTCAGAATTAACCTATATTTTGTTTTACTGTATATATTGATGGTGGAATCTTAAATAAATAGTTTTGAAACTTATAATCTATGTATCCCTGGTTACATGGGCTATGATTTATATTAAATTTAATGACTACTAGTTTTAATTTATAAGGTGTATGGGCCCTTACAAATTGGAATGGGTAAATCATTGAGTCGTGCCATTGTTTTTTACCCATTACATTCTAGAGACTAAATTTTATGTGGTTTTATTATAATTTAGTGGGTGTCGATTTTAGTTATAAAGTGTATGATACTTCATTATATGGGAATTATAATCCATTTAATTTAGCCTTGTGATATGTATACAAAAATCACTCACAAACTTAAAATGAAAATTTTGACTTATAAATGAAATGGTTACCAGTTCATGGAGAGTCCAAGTGTAATTTAAAGCATGTTTTCCTCCTTGAATTGTAGCTGAACTTCTATAAAATGGAACCCCTATAAATTAAACTTGAATAATTACCAAAACCCTGGCCTTCTAAGTGGGTAGTTGGGGTCGTATTTTGGATTGTGATCCATTTTTCCTTATATTTTTCTTCCATAGTGTTTCTATCTACTTCCTAAAATTTGTCTAAGGAATGTTCTTGGAATTTGTAGAATTATTGCACCATGATTTCCTCTAGTCATGTTCTAGGAGGGTGACAATGACCATGCTATAGAGGCAGTGGGCCCTTATCCAACTATGATACCTCTAATAGTTTCATCTATGGCACCACATGCAATTTCTGAACTAGGAACCGATGCTCATCTTTGAGAGGGTTTTCTATGTCTGATGCATTCTATATAGGGTGATCTATGACCTGCACCTATGATGTATGATCTGACTCCTGATTTCTATAAGAATAATCCTCCTAGATTTTTAGGGGATAGCATTCCATAGGCTACTGAGTTTTGGATTGAGGCCATCTTATATATATTCAAGCATCTGGAGATGCCTCTAGAGAGGAGGTTAAAGATCACCACCTACACGATTCATTATTTCTCTAAAGTGGGATGTGATTACTTAGGATGGTATTTATCTGGGTATGGTCTGGGTGGACTTCTATAATGCCTTTTATGGTTACTTTTTCCCTCAGACATTGAGAGATAACTAAGACAGAGAGGTCACGAACCTAGAGCTAGGTGCTATGATTTTAATGAACTATTCAACATGTTTCACTGAGTTGTAACACTTTTCACTACTTATTGCCGATGGTAAGTTATCATAAGAAATACATTTCAAGGATAAGCTTAAGTATGCCATATTCTTGTAGGTGATCATATTTCACCTATCTCCCTTTTCAAAGATCATGAATCAAGAAGTTATCATTGAGAAAAACCTAAGCAATGTTTATAGTACTGGTCACATAGGTTTAATGTAGAGGCAGGGCAGTAGTTCTCCTAGTAGGAGAAATAATAGTCTTGGTGTTTTCATCATATTTGTGGTGTCTAGAGTGCCCATACTAACAAATTTATTATATTGCATTAGTGTAGGAGACATGGGAATGTGAAGCATTAATGTGATAGATACTCACTTGAGTGCCTTGCTTGCATCCATATGAGTCATCTTCAAAGATTATTTTGGAATTTTCCATATACTTTTTTTGGAAGAGGATATGTACCAACTCCACCTTCTGGAGCAGGATCTGTTACACCATGTGAGGTAGGAGGTTGGAGTAGTACCAGCTGAGTAGTTCAAGGAGGAGGCCATGCCCGTGGTTGCCAATCTTTTGATTATCAGCAAATGTAGAGCAGACTTTCTTAGGGTAGTCCAACTATAGCTCGAGGCTATAGATCAGGCTAGTTGATTGCATTATATATAATACCTGAGGATCAGAGTACATGATCATATACTATATGAGGTACCTTTCTATTATCCTCTACTATCGTATCAATTTTTTTTGATACAGGTTCATATGGCTCCTTTATCTATTTATCAATCATGGAAGGTATCTGAATGTAAATTTAATACTTTTTTGGGGTGATAACCCTAGATACACCATTGGGTGTCTGGTCAGAGGGTATAATCCAATGAAAGGAGTGTCCCCTTGAGGTATATATTTGTCATTTCTTATGGGATCTCTTCATCCTTGAGATTATAGGATTTGATTTCATTATTTGGATTAACTGGTTGGTCCCCTATCATGCCTACATGAACTACTATTATTGTGGGGTATCATTTACATCATAAGAGGATGATAGTTATCTTCACAAGTTTGAGTGGAATGGTAAGGGTATTAGAGATTGACTAGATCATCATGGGATAGGTGGTGTGAAAACCCAGATTTCCATTCACTTCTTGGATGACTAGACGATACTTCTAAAAGATTTTACCTTTATGGTGGATCATTTTATCTATTTATTCCTGAATTAATTCTCTATAATAACTCTCATGAGAGAGGCAGAGTTTATGTTTGATATAATTCCAAGGAAAACTCTCATATCTATTCCTCCATACATGATGACACCTACCATGCTCTACAAGCTCAAGATATAGTTAGAGGATTTAGTATCAAAGGGTTTTATGTGACCTAGTACTTTATCTTAGGGGTCACCCGTGATTTTTGAAAATAAGTAAAATGAGAACCTTAGACTTTATATGGATTACCGATAGTTGAACTAGATTTCAATTAAGAACTGGTATCTTTTTTCTCAAATAGATGATCTCTTCAACCCACTCTGAGGA
Source organism: Viscum album (assembly GCA_963277665.1). Taxonomy (NCBI): domain Eukaryota; kingdom Viridiplantae; phylum Streptophyta; class Magnoliopsida; order Santalales; family Viscaceae; genus Viscum; species Viscum album. Next base: position 1,533,618,205 of record OY728123.1, on the reverse strand, counting down.
GATAGAGTATTAATAAAGATCGAACAATGATTCTACTATCATCATGTGTGATTCAAGCCTTCAAATATACTAAATATGGATTTCCAAATTCGGTACAGTCTATATGAGTATCTTTTTATTCCATTTGGTCTTATACACGTACCTGTTGTTTTAATGGACTTGATGAATAGGGTTTTCAACCCCTATATGGAATCTTTTGTCATGGTTTTTGTAGAAGACATCTTGGTGTATTCTCATACTCGAAGCGACTATGATAAAAATCTTGAGATCATTTTAAATAAACTGAGAGAGAATTATCTGTATTATAATATTGAAAAGACTAATTTCTAGATCAACAAAGTTCAGTTCTTAGGTCATATTATCTTGGAATAAGGAGTATCAGTTGACCTCGAGAAGGTGAGTGCTATAGTTTCCTGGGATCATCCCAAGAACGTGTTTGATATATGAAGTTTCTTAGGGAAAGTTGGATATTACAAGAAATTAATATAGGATTTATCATACATTTCTTCACCTCTTACTGGTCTCACTAAGAAGGGTGTGGAGTTTTTGTGGTCTAAAGATCATGAGAAGAATTTTAAAGAGTTGAAAGTAAGGATAACATCAGTAACTATTTTGATTCTTCTAAAGATTAGAAGAGGCTATACAGTGTTCTATGATACATAATACATCAGGTTGGGTGTAATATTTATGAAAGAGAATCAATTAATTTAATATTGGTCTCATTAGTTTATATCTCATTAGAATAATTACCCAACGCATGACCACGATCTTGCAACAATTGTTCATAATTTGCACTACTAGATACACTATCTAATGGGAGAGTGATTTATGGTGTATATGAACCATAAAAGGCTCAAATAAATCTTTATATAGTGTGAATTGAATCTCATCTAGTGAATATGGGTCATAATACTTCATTATTTTGACTTTTAACTTACCTATATGTCTAGAAATGAAAATGCGGTAGCTGATGCACTAAGCCGGAAGACTCAGGCATAATATGTATAGGAAGAAAGTGTTAAATGGAAATTGATGAACCTCTTTTATGATCTACATATGGAGTTTTAATGGAGTCATGAGTGTCCTTTTATTGCAGCCTTAGTAGTTTCCTCTTTACTCCTATATAAGGTGAAGAGAATGCGGTCCTCAGACCCTGAGGGGATAGTCCTACTAGATATAATTTTTGGTGGGGAACTAACTCTATATTGGTATGTTGATGGAGATGACACCGTACATATATATGGGAATATATGGGTTCCTATAAACATGAGATAGGAACTGATGCAAGAATCTGATGCTTCTCAGTGGGCAGTTCATCCAGGTATCTCTAAGATGTATCATGATATGCATCTCTAGTATTGGTGGATTGGGATGAAACATCATATTGTAGGTTTTATCACTAGGTGTTCCACCTATTGGTAGGTGAAGGAGGAGAACCAATTTCCTTCTAGATTGTTACATTCATTACCAATCCTTTAATGGAAATGGGATGACGTCATGATGGATTTTATGGTTGGCTTAAGAAGGTCTCCTTTAGGCAGTGATGTGGTTTGACTAGTCATGGATCAGTTGAGGAAAGTATCCCACTTTCTTCCAATCCATGAAATTTTTTCCAATTGATGATATGGGAAGACTATATATGTCCATAAGATCATATGGATTCATAGGGTCCCTAGTACTATTATTTCAGATAGGTATTCTGTTTTTACATCAAGGTTATAGTATGGGTTATAGAGAGCTTTGGGTACACAAGTTCTTTTGATCAAAACTTTTCACCCTCAGAACGATGGATAATCAAAACAAACTATACAAGTGTGGGAGGACATGATCAAAGAAAGTGTCTTTGATTTTGGAGTTTCTTGTGAGAAGAATATCCCCCCCATTGAGTTATCATTCAATAAAAACTATCATGTGACAATTTAGATGGATCCGTATGAGGCTTTATATGACAGGACATACTGTTAACCTCTATGATGGTTATAGGTAAGAGAGGTAGTGCTACTAGGTCCTCATCTCATGTAGGAGACTTAGGAGTAGGTACAATTGATCAGAAAGAATATTTCTATCACTCATTATAGACATAATATTGAACCAATCACCATTGATGATCTCTGGAGTTCAAGATTAGGGATCGTGATTTCATGTGGTCATCACCCAGGCTTGAGCATAGATGGATACAGAGGTAATGGAAGATAATGCTATGATTTATTAGGACCTTTGATATATCAATAGATTCAAGATGATATCCTATCAGTTGATATTACCTTAGAGGTACTATTCCATGCACGATTTCTTCCACACTTTATAGCTTTACTGTTACCACGCTGACCCATCTCATATTTTTTATTCTGATGATGCCGAGTTAGATTTTGATAATTCTTTTGTAGAGTATCCTATACACAAAGTTGATCAGAGCATAAAGTCTCTCCAAGGTCGTCCTGTCCCTTTAGTATGGGTGAAATGGTAGCACGACCATGTACACAATGAGTGTTGGGAGAGGGAATCCTAAGTACGTGATCAGTGGACAGAGTTATTCTCAAACAATGTTCTATCACCCTTGGAAGTAAAACATAGGGATTAGTTCCTTTAAAAGGGGAAAGATTTTAAGAACCTGATTTTTATATCAGGTATATATCCTTTAATTTTTGGTCTAGTTATTTGGTTTTGACCTAATATTAATATGTAAATAGGTCAGAAGGGTTTTGAGAGTGTACAAGGATTGTTCAGAGCTCAAAACCCCAGTTGGTTGGTATGTTTTGGTAAGGAAGAAGGGGGATGTAGGATTTTTGTATTCCTGGTACACGACATTTATTTTTAATACCCAACATGTAATGAATTTCTCCCAAAAGAGAAATCTCGATCACTACAAGATGTGTAAGGAATTTACACATTTTTTAAATGTCATGAAATGTTTTTAAAGGGCCATAACCCCTTATTTTTTCCTTCTTCTCTTTCACACAGAAGTTACACTATTGGAGCTCCACTTCGAACCTAAATCTAGGATTTGATCTGGCCTCTCCATACAGACTCTGATTCGTGATCCATCTATTGTGTTGGATATAAACTAACGAGTTCCCTATTCCTCTTATGCCTTTAGTTAATATTATTCCTATCAAAAATTATATTTAGATGAAGGCTCTTATACCCTATTTATAGGGGTTCATCCATTCTTAAATTTTCTTCCAATACGGGATAAAATAAGGGTCAATACTAGATGAGGAATCTACTACAACCATAAGGTAGGTGGTATATGAATTTTCCCTAAAAGTATTCTCATTTATAAATTTCTGTTATTGTGTGCATGTCAGTTTCATCATGCGATGCTTCTAAAATTCATCTGCCTTAATTATAATGATTTAGATTGTGTTATAAATCCTTAATTATACATTTTATTTATTATGTTAGAGGTTGGGACCTAAAAATTTTCCACCCTATTATTGTCCATACCATGTTATTATTTTCCCCATTGTTGAGATTATCCAAGACACTATTCAGGTGTGATTTAACTTGGCCTTATTAAGGTAAGTGTTCCATCATAATTAAATTAATATTTAAATTTTTAAATGGAAAGTATATTTAGAGGTATCATTTGTCCTAGTTAAATTACAATTGAATTGATTTGATATTGGTTTCATATCATTTACCCCTTGTCATGTTGTATGAAATAAACCTATTAAATGTTTATAACTTAAAGTGATAAATGTCTGAATTTCCTTTATACACCTTTTCATGTTTTTTAAAAGGTAATGGAATGAAATTATTAAATTATTAGATGAAATGGATATTATATATCCCTTGTTTAAATATTTACATAAATTAAATGAGTATAAGGTGCCTACCAACTTTGGACTTTCACATATTTATAGGAGTGGTTGGACTTGAGCTAGCCTTGGATTCTTGAGGGTATTCCTTGAGCACTCATAGGATGCCATTCTGATTCATTGAACTGATTTCCATCGAAGATTCCCACCATTAAACATGGTAATTGTATTATTAAATGAATTCCTCAATGTAGTACCGATGATTCATTTGAAATATTTATTTCATATATTATAATTCTTTGGATATACTCCTTGGATTTCACTTGATGTCTCTAGACACACGACGCCATAGATTAACCCCATTGGGGCCATACGTGATTAGACTAGGATTACTATGGATGAGCTCCATGGACTTATTTAGACTCATTTATGGTGGAATGCCTTAGGGGAGACCATTTTATTACACGTAGACCTCTTATTTCCAGACTGCCTGAGGAACTACTATGAGTTGGACATCCCCTGAGGTCAGGGATGCCTTGCACCATGGATCCTTTATAATATTATCATGATCTATTATAGCGTTGTTGGAACATAAAAATGGTTTATCTATATAAAATTAATCTTAAATTAATTAATTAAATAAATAAATGTTTATACACTAGATAGAGATAAAGTAGGTATGACTTGTTTATCTTTATTGACTTACTTTATTATATACATGTACATTTTACAATTTATATTCATAGACTGGATTGTATAGATTTCGTCGGTGGTGGACTACTGATATTTATCTGACACCCTATTCGGGCCGCCGTTGGTACCCATGAAGAGTTATACAATATCAGGTGTGGAAAAGAGGAAGCACACTACTTGGACACCTAACTTACTTTCTTTATTAAGATGGTTGTTTTGTAGCAGATGAATGATTCAAAGCTCAAGATACTTGGATAGTTTTTTTATTTTGATTATTTTGTATAGAATGTTCTCTATTTATTTCCTACTACTATATATTCATGTTTTCCATTTTTTAAAAACATTACATTACATCATCATATTTTTATATGACACAATTTACAGATTGAGTTGATTATTTATTCCATGGATGTTTATGCTTATTTACACTTCCAATTTTGTTCATTATTATTATTTCCCTATTTATCCATCTGTTATATCTCCACTATGCTCCACTCTGACATGAGGGAATACTCTCCCCATAAACATACCCTAGGTACTCACTACTGGTCAACAACCTCTACAATATGGGTAGGCATGATTGAGGCCATTTGGATGATCAGGTTTGGTTACTCATTAGTGAATCAAGTATGAGACATCAAACCCCCTCTCCCATATAATTTTATAAAAACCACTATGCCTCCATAGAATCCAAACTGGAGTAATGAAATACCCATGTAACACCCTCTCCTGATGACCCTCAATCTCGACTAGACACTTCATGAAAATCATGTCAACCATGATATACAACTCTCCCCAATAAATGAAATGTGAGTCATCATAAAGATATCTGTGAAAATGGAACATGTGAAGGACATCATGGATTCTCTACAACCATGGAGGAAGAACCAACCAATATACCACCTTACCAATGTGTTATAAAACCTTGACGGGCCCAGAAAAATGAGGGGAAAACTTTCAACCTTTATTAAACCTTAACTTAACACAATGAGTGTAAACCCTTAAGAACACGTGATCCCCAACTTTGAAGTCTAGTGGTATCATCCTTTGATCAATTAATGAATTCTAATAGTCCCAAGTCACCTTTATTTGCTCCTGAATCATCTATGTTTTCTCTATCATACTCTGCAACAGATCCGAAAAAAGGATAACCGACTCCCTAACCTCCTTATAGTACAATGTGGATCAGAAAGGCCACCCATAAAATACCTCATATGAAGCCATGGCGATGTAATAGTGATATAAGTTGTTATAAGTAAATTAAACCAAGAGAAATTTCTCCACCCACTATCTTTTGAAATCCAAGATGTAATCCCATAACATATAATCCAGTGTCTGGATAATCTACTCCATCTACCCATTTATCTATGATGGAATGTGGGGCTAAGGTGTAATTAAGATCCAAAATCATGATGAAAAACTCCCCAGAATCATGTGGTAAAATGAATATCTTAATAAAAGTGATAGTCCTTAGTACACAATGAATCCCCACCACCTAATCTGTATATCACCTCACTAGAACATCCATGAAACTCGATTTCATAATCACCAGGAAGTGATTTGACTTTATCAAGGGGTCCACAATCACAAAAATAAATTCTTGTACTCCCCGAGAATGAGGTAATCTAATGAATAAATCCATCAATATATCCTACCATTTATACTTGAGGAAATCTAAAGGCTTTAAGAATCCTCCAATAATATGGTGCTCTACCTTCACCTACTGATAAAACAAAAACCATTCCAAAAAATATTCTATGAATTGCTTCATCCTAGGCCACCAAAACAGACTCCTTAGCCCATGATATATCTTGGATACTCTGGGATGTACCTCTTGGGGATAGATATGGAACTCATAGATAACCACCTCATGCATCACCATCCGAACAAAAAACCTTCCCAGAAATAGTGTTTAATGTCTATAATCCTTTGACTACCCCTAAGGAGTATCACTATGAAGAACACTTCCCCACATCACCTCCACCTCTAAGCCTCCCCACTATTACTCCAATACCCACTATAACAAAGAGGTTTTAATTTTTATATGGAATAAGTAACCCTTACCACCAGCCTCCTCCACCTTAGGATGCCTCACCACAAACTCCCCCATCACTTAAGAATATCAAGATTCAAGAATGACATATTACCATGAATTCCAACTCAGTGCATTAGACACACCATTATCTTTCTCTGAGGTGTAGGATACCTCAAATTCATAGTCTTTTAAAAACTCTATCCACCACTACTATTTTAGATTATGATCCTATTGAGATAAAAAGTAAATCAGAGCCTTGTGATCTATTAATAATAAAAACCACTCACCAATTAGTTAATACTACCAAAATTTCATGGAAAATACTACCACCACAACCTATAGACCATGGGTGGATTAGTTACACTCATAGGGAAATAAATTCATTGAACCATAAGAGATCACTAACCTATGATACATCATGAAAAACACCTCTCCAAATTATAAAGTATCACAAAAAATATGAAAAATCATTCCCTCTTAAGGTAACTGAAGCATATGGGAAATAGTTACATAAAAACCCGGACCTTCTTTTCAGGTACGTTTTTTCCTTTTTCTGGAGTTTTTGAGAATATAAGAGTTTTTGGAAATTTTTAAAGTACATGTTGTGTACTTTATAAGTACATGCCGTGTGCTTAATTTCCTCTCAAGGCTGTGTGCTGGCCGTGTCATGACTAAACACATGGCCATGTAGGGGTGACATGGAGGTTGCCTAAAGTGGAGTACGAAAAAGCCTAATACATGCCGTGTACTCAAAAAGTACACGTCGTGTAATTGTTTTTTCATTAAACTAACTGGGGTCACGTTTTAACCCCAGAACCGTCTTCTTCTCCAGCTTCTTTGACCGAGAGCATTCCATATGGTTGCAGATATTCTCTGAGCCCCCGAGCCTCCATCTGTTTTCCGAATCGACCTCCATCAATTGGGTTAGAACTGCATCATTGATCTCTTCCTTCTCCTAGTGGTTTGTTTTCCAATACCTCATCTTTCTCAAGTTATCATGGGTTGAGTGTTTTGGAAGTTTTCTTAGATCTATGACGTTCCATGGAGAATCAATATTCAAGGTTGAAGTATATCAATCTCCTAACAATGAGGTAGGTGGTTTGTTCTTTTCTGTAGAAAGTATTTGAGTATTTTGTGCAAATTCCACCAATACACTTGAATGAGGTATTACGTGTTTCCTGTTTTTCCCTTTTTGTTTTCCTGCTTTTCTAATATGCCTGTGTAGAGGAATTTTCTTGTGAATAGGGTAATTTACCGTGCTTTGGATGTTTTTCCCATGCATGTTGCCTATTATGACCATTTGGTCTAGTTTTTCCTGTTAGGATATTGCCAGTTCCATGCCTAGTTTGTAGGATGGTGTGACTGTTCTTCCATGATTTGATGCTGTAGAGTGCTAGACAAGTAGTTCTTGAGGATAATTTGGCCGTTACATGATGCGATACTCGCTGACTTTACACAGGGTTCTGAGAACCTAGTGTAGTAGACCATATGGAGAATGGACGTAAGAGCTTCTCCAGTGTGTCTTTAATTTACGATGCGAGACCACATGGGGAATTGACGTTGTGTGCTTCTTCAGAGTGTTTATAGTTCCTTGACATAGGCCACAAGGGTAATGAGACGTTGAGTGCTTCCCCAGAGCGCCTTTAGTACGATACGAGACTATAAGGGGAATTGACGGTGAGTTCTTCCCCAGAGAGTCTATTATTTCTTAGCTGAACTAGAGGGGTGTGACTATGTGTGCCTCCCAGAGGGTTTCCAGTACTTATAGGTTAAACCGTAGGGGTTAGGCTGTGAGAACTACCCAGAGGTTACCTATTTTTTCTACTTGCTTGAGTGGCTTCTTTCTTGTTTGTAAATTATATGCTAGAACTATGGTTTGTTTTCTACTGAGTACTTCCTGTTACTGTTTACTGTTTACTGCAGTTTTACCTGCCATATATTCAATAACTATTAGGCACGTATATTTGGGTGGTTTCCTACTGGGACTTTGTCTCACAACCTATTTGGGTCATTCTTTTGGGCCCAAACAGATTATTTTGTTGTAGTTATAGATAAGGGTAAGTTCCCTTCTACTTTAGGTTCTTGATTGCACTGGAGATGAAGTGCATGGGACCAAGCTGAGGCTTGCAATGCTGAAGAGTTGTCTTATCTGTTTTTCTTTGTACTATTGTTTAGTACTGTATTGAGCATTGTGACTTGTTTGGATGATTTCCTAGACATATATATATCATGAATCATTTATATATATATGTGCTCCTACTATTTATCATATTTAGTCTTCCGCTGTTCACTTGTGTATGGATTATTTACTGTTTCCGTTATTGTTTATTATTTCTCTTTTCCACTGTGTACTCTTCCAATGAGGGCATAGTTTCCCCACTATCACACCCAAGGCCCTCGCTGCTAGTCGGCAGCCTCTAGCATTTGGGGAAATGCACTTGAGTCCATGTGACCAACCGGGTACGGGGCGCCTCTGGGTGGCTTCCGGAACCGGGGTGTTACAAAGTGGTATCAGAGGAATTCTTTTCTCTTGACTTACTGTTTGGAGCCTATATCAAGGGATTGGATGGAATAGGTACTTGTTAATGAACTGTGCCTGAGAGTAGCTAACCCGTGTACAGGGAAAATCCATACTACCTCGTTTATTGTAATTTCACTGGCTTGTAATTTTACAGCTGATTAGATTTCACCATTGGGTGATTCACATGATTTGTGTGGTTACCGTTGTTGTTATTGTGGTTCTATTTTTGTCGCAACCCGATGAGATAAGGGCAGAGCTAGTTTTCATTTTAGGGAAGGTTTTCTGAGGATGATGCAGACCTTTCAGGGAGCTCCGCCTCCTACCTCAACTATGGCAGACTTGACATGGGTTTTTCAGCAGTAGTATCCTCCCACCCTCACAGGCGGGTCATAAGCAAGTTATGGCGTGGGAGGAGTTTCAGCACGTATTTTATGACTACTTCTATCTGGAGACCCTGAGGGTCAATCGAGCCAGGGAGTTCCTAAGCCTGGAGCAGGGTAATCTTTCTTTCATGGAGTATTATTCTTGTCTCACCGAGATTCAGCATTTCACACCCCTCTAGAACGGAGCTGGTTTGTTCTTGGAAAGGAAGTTTGAGGATGGTCTCAGAAGGGAGATCCTATCACATGTGAATATATTCAGTCTCACTTCCATTGCTTCCATCGTCAACCAGACACTGATTGTAGAGCACAATTTGAGAGATTCTTGAGCTGAGAGCCAGGGCGGTTCCGCTTCCAGGGTTAGTGCATCACCAGCTGACAGTAGGAAGCACCGTAGGGAGTCTACATGCAGTGATCCGAGGCGGCGGGACACATCTTTAGGTAGCCAGGTGGTATGCTACCAGTGTGGAAGGGATGGGAATACGAGGAAAAAGTGCTCGAGAGACCCAATGGAGTGACGATATTGTGGAAAGATGGGTCACCTTCAGTGTTTCTGTCAGGTTTTCTCACCATCAGCTGGTGAGAGGGGTTGATCCATGACTCCTTGTTCAGGAGAAGCTCTACCAGTTTCTCAACATTTTGGTAACTGGAGTTCTTCCATCCATTTGGGCCAAGGTGGAGGTTGTGTCCGGGGTGGTCAGTCACTAGTCTTCCAGCGATAGTAGTTTGGATCAGCTCATAGCGGTCAGGCAGGGTCAGAGGGCCATGGAGCAGGCCATACTTTTGCGATGGAGCAGACCCTACAGGATCATGATCTTAGACCTTCCACCATTCTAGGTACGATTTTATTAGCCTCAGTTTTATCTTCTTATCTTTTTGATACAGGGGCTTCCCATAGCTTTATCTTTGTTGTTGTTGTGGAGAGATTTGGGCTCTGTATATTTTCTTATGTTGACATGATGACTCTAGACACACTGTTGGGGACTAGGATGGCTAGTGTATGTCAGTGAAAAGAGTGCCCTCTTGAGGTTGCAGGGTGCCACTTTCTATGGGATCTCTGTATCCTAGAGATGAAAGGCTAAGATTTCATTCTCGGAATGGACTGGCTTGTTCCCTTTCGGGCAGTTGTTGACTATTATCGCCGTAGGGTGATTTTCATATCACCATAGGGTGAATCTTTTCTTCATAAGGGTGAGTGGGATGCCCAGGTGAGTAGAGTAGGACCAAAGAATCATGGTCTAGGCAGAGTTACAACTCACATTTCCAGTATATATCTGGATGACCAGGAGACTTCACAGTTAGACTTTCCTCCAGTGGTGGATCATTTCAGGGATGTCTTTCTAGAGAACTTTTCAGGTTTTCCTCTAGATCATTAGGTAGAATTTTCTATTGAGCTTGTTCCAGGAGATGCACCGTTGTCCATTCCTCCTTATAGGATTGCTAAACCTGAGTTGCAGGAGCTCAAGAAGCAGTTAGAGGAGTTGTAGGGAAAGGGTTTCATCTAACCCAGTACATCTCCTTGGGGTTTTCCTGTCCTATTTTCGAAGAAGGAAAATGACACCCTTAGGCTTTGTGTGGATTATCGGAAGCTGAACCAGTTGATGGTCAAGAACCGATATCCCTTGCCTAGGATTGATGACCTCTTTTATCATCTTTGAGGATCCTGTGTGTTCTTGAAGATCGATTTGAGGTCCGATTATCATCAGTTGCGCGTTAGACCATCTGATATACCTCTTATATCTTTCTAGAGTAGGTATGGTCTATACGAATATATGGTTATGCTGTTCGGTCTCACGAACGCACCTCCAGTTTTCATGGACCTGATGAACCAAGTGTTCCATCCATTCTTAGACTCTTTTGTGTTGGTCTTCATGGACGATATCTTTGTGTACTCTCACACTCTACATGACCATGCTACCCATCTTGAGATCATTCTGAGTACACTAAGATATCATCAGTTATATGCTAAGATCTCAAAGTGCCACTTTTGGATAGATTAGATTCACTTCTTAGGTCATGTTATCTCAGAGACAAGAGTATCAGTAGACCCAGAGAAATTGAGAGCGGTAGTTTCCTGGGAGTAGCTGAAGAATGTATTTGAGGTGCAGAGTTTTATAGGGCTGGTTGGATACTACAAACGCTTCATACAGGACTTTTCACGCTTAACCGCACCATTGAATAGTCTGACCAAGAAAGGTGGGAATTTCATATGGTCATATTCTTGTGAGTCAGGCTTTCAGGAACTGAAGGGGAGGTTGACTACAACACCGATACTAGTCTTTACAGAGCTGATCAAGAGCTATACTATTTACTGTGATGCTTCAGGTAGTGTGCTGAGAGCTGTGCTTATGCAGGAAGATGGAGTCGTTGCGTACCGGTCTTGGCAGTTGAGGCCACATGAGTGGAACTACCCGATGCATGACCTGGAGTTGGAAGCTCTTATTCATGCCTTACGCTTTTGGAGACATTATATTCTGGGAGAGCACTTTGTGGTTTTCACCGACCACAAGAGTCTCAGGTACATCTTCACTCAATGTGATCTGAATCTGAGACAACGCAGGTGGGTCGAGTATCTTTAGTCCTTTGACTTTGATCTTGCCTATATACCGGGAAAGGGTAATTCATTGGCTAATGCATCGACCAGGAGGACTCAGATACAGGAAGTTCAGGAGGCCAAAAATGATTGGTATCTTATGGCTCTGTTCTATGAGATGCATTTAGAGGTGCATGACATACAGGGGCAACATTTCTTATCTTCTGTAGCTGTTACCTCTACACTTCTTGATCTGGTACGAATAAGGCTGCGATCAGATTCTGAAGGCCTAGTCCTACGGGAAAGCGTATCAAGAGAGGACCCAATTCCTGGATGGACAGTAGGCGAGGATGAGATCTTTCATTTCCAGGGATGCATATGGGTGCCAAAAGACATACGCGAGGAGCTGATGTGAGACATTCATTCCTCAGTTTGGGTAGTTCATCCTGGCATCACCAAGATGTATCGTGATCTACACCGTCAGTATTGGTGGCCAGGTATGAAGAGGGATGTTTCTGGTTTTTTCATGAGGTGTTCCACTTGTTAGCAGGTGAAAGCGGAACATCAATGACCAGCAGGTCTTTTATAGTAGTTACCCATTCCCGAGTGGAAGTGGAATGATGTCACGATGGAATTCGTGACCGGTTTGCCGAGGTTTCCTCAAGGGAATGATGCTATTTGGGTTGTCATCGACAGGATTACGAAGGTTTCTCAATTCTTTCCTATCAAGGAGACCTTCAGTGTTGAAGAGTTGGGACGGTTGTACATCCGTGAGATTGTACGTCTACATGGAGTTCCACACTCCATTGTTTCAGACAAATATATGTGTTTTACTTCTCGGGTCTGGCAGGGGCTTCAGAAGGCTTTGGGTACACAAGTAATTTTGTGTACAACATACCACCCTCAAACAGATGTCCAATCCAAATGTATGATTTAGGTGCTTGAGGATATGATCCGAGCTTGCATTATGGACTTTGGAGGTTCTTGGGAGAAGCATATACCTCTTGTGGAGTTTTCCTACAATAATAGTTTTCGAGAAACTATTAATATGGCACCTTATGAGGATTTGTATGGTAGGCCTTTCCGATCACCCTTATGTTGGCTGGAGGCAGGAGAGGAAGATTTGCTGGGACCTCATCTTGTTCAGAAGACCACTAAGCAGATAGAGTTGATTCGGAAGAGGATGACTACGACACAGTATCGTCAGAAGTTTTATGCTGATCAGTGGAGATGACCTCTAGAGTTTGAGGTTGGAGATCAGGTTTTCCTACGTGTCACACCGAGGTTGGGACACAAGAGGATTCAGAGACAGGGTAAGCTTTTACCACAGTACGTCGAGCCATTTGAGGTGTTGGAGAGTGTTAGGGCTAGTTGCCTATCGGTTGCAGTTAACTCAAAGGTACTAGGATATGCATGACGTCTTCCACGTTTCTCAGCTCTGACATTACTTTTCATACCCATGTCATGTCTTTCAACATGAGGAGGTTGAGCTCGAAGAGGATGCATTGTTTGAGGAGAACCCTATTTGGATTGTCGATCACAGTACGAAGGTTCTCCATGGCCGGTCAATTCCTTTGGTACGGGTGATATGGTATCATGGGTGAGTATAGGATGAGACTTGGGATAGAGAGGCCGATGTACGATCAAAGTGGTCGGAGATGTTCAGGGTTTCTTCTTCTATGCGTAGCTAGGGAAATTTGAGGATGAATTTCTTTAAGGGGGGAAGTTTGTAAGAACTCGAACCTTCTTTTTAGGTACTTTTTTTCCTTTTTCTAGTGTTTTTCAGATAAGAGGAGTTTCTGGAAATTTTTAAAGTACACGTCGTGTACTTTATAAGTACACACCATGTACTTCATTGCCACTCGAGGCCATGTTCTGGCCGTGTCATGACTATACACATGTCCATGTAGGGGTGACATGGAGGCCACCTAAAGCGGAGTACTGAAAATCCTAGTACATGCCGTGTACTCCAAATGTACATTCCATATACTTTAATTTTTTCATTAAATGGACCGGGGTCACATCTTAACCCCAAAACCATCTTATTCTCTGGATTCTTTGACCAAGAGTGTTCCGTATGGCCGAGGATCTTCTACAAGCCCCTGAGCCTCCGTCGGTCCTCTAAATCGACCGCCGTCAATTGCGTTGGAACTACAACGGTAATATCTTCCTTATCCTAGAGCTTCGTTTTCCAATTCCTCCTCTTTCTGAAGTTATCATGGGTTGAGAGTTTTGGACATTTTCTTATATCTACGACATTACAAGAAGAATAAATCTTCTAGGTTCAAGTATATCAATCTCCTAATGACAAGGTATGTGGTTTGTGCCTTTATGTATACAGTCTTTGAGTATTTTGTGCAAATTCCACCAATACCTATGAATGGGGTATTGCGTGTTTCCTTTTTTTCCTTTTTGTTTTCCTACTTTGATTATATTCCTGTGTAGAGGACTTTTCTTATGAATATGGTAATTTACTTTGCTTTGGATGTTTTTCCCATGCATGTTTCCTGTTATGACCGTTTGGTCTAGTTTTTCCTGTTAGGATATTGCCAGTTCCATGCCTAGTTTATAGGATGGTGTGACTGTTCTTCCATGATGAGATGCTGTAGAATGCTAGCCAAGTAGTTCTTGAGGATACTTTGTCCGTTACATGATGTGATACTTGCTGACTTTACATAGGGCTATGAGAACCTAGTGTAGTAGACCATAGGGAGAATGGACGTAAGGGCTTCTCGAGAGTGTCTTTAATTTATGATGCGAGACCACAGGGGGAATTGACTTTGAGTGCTTCCTCAGAGTGTCTTTATTTCCTCAACGTGGGACACAGGGGTAATGAGACATTGAGTGCTTTCCCATAGCATCTTTAGTATAATACGAGACTATAGGGGGAATTAACGGTGAGTGCTTCCCTAGAGAGTCTATTCTTTCTTAGCTGAACCAGAGGGGTGTGACTGTGTGTGCCTCCCAGAGGGTTGATAGTACTTGTAGGTTGAACCATAGGGGTCAGGCTGTGAGAACTACCCAGAGGTTACCTGTTTGTTCTACTTTATTGAGTGCCTTCTTTCTTGTTTGTAAATTATATGCTAGAACTGTGGTTTGTTTGCTGCTGAGTACTTCCTGTTACTATTTAATGTTTACTGCACTTTTATCTGCCATATGTTCACTAACTGTTAGGTACAAATCTTTGGGTGGTTACCTACTGAGACTTTATCTTACACCTTATTTGGGTCATGCTTTTGGGCCCAAACAGATTATATTGTTGCAGGTATAGATAAGGGTAAGCTCTCTTCTAATTCAGGTTCTTGATTGCACTGGAGCTGGAGAGCATGGGACCAATCTGAGGCTTGCGATGCTGAGGGGTTGTCTTATCTATTTTTCTTTGTACTTTGGTTTAGTAATGTATTCAGCATTGGTACTTGTTTGGATACTTTCCTAGACATATATGTATTATGAATCATTTATATATATATGTGCTCCTACTGTTTATCATATTTAGTCTTCCGCTGTTCACTTGTGTATGGATTGTTTACTACTTCCTTTATTGTTTATTATTTCTCTTTTCTGCTGTGTACTCTGCCAATGAGGGCATAGTTTCCCCACTATCACACCCAAGTTCCTTGCTTCTAGTCGACAGCCTCTGGCATTTTGGGAAATGCGCTTGAGGCCATGTGACCAACTGGGTACGAGGCGCCTCTAGGTGGCTTTCGGAACTGGGGCGTTAAAAGTTAACTTCTACTTTAGGTATTCAAAGGCTTATTAACACTACTCAATCCAAATGAAGGCCTGGTCCCTCAAATATAGGGATATAAATTGGGATGAAATATGACAGAAGTTAGACACAAACCTTTCGTAATAGTCGGTGAGACCAAGAAATTTATAGACCTCCTCTAAATTCTTTGGGGCTACCTAATAAAAAATTGCCTTAATCATAAAAGGATCTACCACCACACCCTCTTGAGACACCACATGTCTAAGTAATTATACCTCTTATATAAAAAATTACACTTATAACCCCATAGACTAATCTAAAAACACAAAAAACATAAATTTAATGAGTCCTATGAAAATAGTTTGGGAATTTGTGACATTGAATGAATTAAATACAAACTTAAAGTGCCTATATCAACACCAAAAGGTGGTATTAATAATTTAATCCTCATTTAACCTAATATAGTGGTACCGATACCACAAATAAACTTTAAAAAACCATTTGGATCCCTCCAACTAGTTAAAAAAATAATCTATCCTCAAGTGGGGATGATAGTTATTGATCATTACCTGATTCAACCTCCAGTAGTCTACAAACAGCCTCAAAACACCACATGTCTTCTTAGAGAACAATACAAGAGAACCCCGTGATGAAAAACTTGGTTAAATAAAACACTTCTGCATCTGACCATCAATCTAAATCATTATATCCTATAACTTTGATGGTGTTATCTGATGGAGATCCATTAAAATTGATGAGTCACATGGTTGAAACTCTATCCAAAACTCGATATCACATCAATGTGGTATGGTCACAACCTCGCCAGGGAAAACATCTATAAGCTTATCAACAAACATAGAGATCTTTACTACTTGTTCCTCTACAAATACTAATGAAAAAAATGCTCTAACTGAGATAATAAGGGCTTCATATTCCTGAAAAACATAGTAGAAATAGATCTTAGGTAGGTATGGCCAGTCCATGATAAGGATGAAAAGGATGAAATCCTATGGATGTATCGATAGTATAAAGAAACCCCCCATATAATAACATTTATCCATAATTAGTATGATGAACTAATACTTAAACACATATTATTTCACAATTCTTAAAATACATTTTCAACAAATACATGATAAGGATATAGAGGTATATTTTCTTTGGAAGATTAGGTATAAAAATACATCACATTAAACATATAAACATCATATTTATTTAATAATCTACACATTTATATTTACTCCCATAGATCTTCTAAAACTACATAGGAAATCCTGGGGAAAATACATAAGGAAAATGGTAATCTAGAAATCCCAATAAGGTAATTAACATGGAAATAAAGAATAATAAGAGAGTCAAGAGGTGTAATATGATATCATAAATAGGATAAAAATAAACATGGAGACATGGAATGAGGAAATGATACAATAATATCATACAAATGTTGAAATAACATAAAACATTATATCATAACATACGTCAAGGGTCACTCCCAATACCATCATTAGAAAGTGGAAAAATTACTATGGTGGTTTAGGTTCACTCCCTAATACCTTACATAACATATTAGATATAAAGGTTTACCCAATGAATGGAATGGATATATAATTCTAGGCCCACCCATCACATGAATGAAAATCATACATATGCATTCCACACAAGGAAAATAAACCATATATAAATCATAAATATGATTAAACCCATGAAATGGGAGTTGGTTTCATGATCCAAATTAAAGGCCTAATCTAAGGATAAGTCATAATAAATCCCAATATAAAAATTAATTAAATTATTTTGATGCTCATATATGAAAATGGAACATATGTATTGATCATTTAGTTCCAATATAGATATTTAATTAGAATATCTTAGGAGAAGGAAGAATAAAAATATACCACTTGGGTGAAGCATTATGAAATAAGTAAAGGATATTTTCAAATAAGTAAAGTAATTTTTGTTTTATATAAACTAAAATTGAACTAATAGGGTTATATATAAAATAATGAGTGTTTTTAGAATCTATTCAGGTTTTAAAAACACTTAATGGGGGTGATTCTCAACATGAGATAAGAAATAGGAAAATCCCCATAAACCGGGTGTACTTTAAAGTAGGAATTTCAAAGGGAAATAAACACTTGTATAGCCCTAGTAACAAAAATGATATTTAAATAGATATATACTTAAGGGACGTATATGAAAAAATAGAAGATTTAAATAAGAATAATATTACATAAAATGGAGACAAATAAAAAGAATTCATAACAGAAATCATGAAGAAGGTATGAAATATACCTTTTTATGTTTTAAAACACATTTTTTGAAATCCTAATCAGAAAAATAAAAATAAAACTTTATTTTAAAAATATTATGAGGTAAATATGAAGTTAAAATGAGATAATAATTAATTATGTTTCCAATTAAAATGGAGAATACTGGAAAGAAGGAAAATTGTAGACAAAGAGGGGAAACCACCATTTAAGAGAATGAAAATTATTATTATCATAGTTGAATTTTCAAAAAGGATTATATCTCATAAATAAATAATATTTGAATAAAAATTGGTATCCAAATTTAGAAATAGGGTATATAATATGAAATGAAAGACAAAACTCAAGGAGAAACATTAATAACCAAGGAAAGAAAATTGAGTTATGAAATACCCTTATATTTTAGGGAAGAAATCAACCATAGACAAAAAAATAAAAGAACATGAATCGAAATGAATTTTCATAGTTTAAAATAATTTATGGTATTAAAAATCAAGGGAGCTAGTGGTTACACCATAAAAATGAATATTGGTTCATAAAATCAAAGAATGCCTTAATGAAAGGCGATTGAGATGGAAACCCTTACCTTATGTTCGAAAGAATTCTACACTTGCAATTAACTTATTGAATAATAAAATTAAGTTTATTAATAACTTTTATAATAACCTTCTACATTTATATTCATTTTTATGAGGTCTATTTATCATCATGTTTCACCAATTTCTTACATTGTTTATGCTTATGTTGGTTACTTTAAGTTCTTTGATCAATTTCTAAGAAACTTTCGTAGTATGTTGACCAAGGTAAAATTGTTGTAAAATAGTTTCATAATCACCATAATTTTATATTATTATTTCATTTAATATACCATTTTTACATAATCTATATAGGTAAATAGGTATTCCATGAATGGATTCAAATTAAAGAAGCTACTTTGATATGATCCTTTTAGAGGTTAAATTTACTACAACCATTTATTGATAATATTACTAATAAAATGTCTAATATTATCATTAAAAATTGTATTTTTTTTTAAAAATAACTTTTTATAAATTAAATACATTATTTATTATACAATTTTAGTTAGTATGGAAAAATAAATATAATTATCATCACATTGAGGCGGTGGTCCACACATACACACAAACCAAGATATCATTTTTTGAAGTATAAAATGAAGGTATAAAAAATATATCTTATAATTTCATAATAATTAAAATTTTATGAATATAATATTCTCTTAGTAAATATCCTTTTTCAATCATCCATGAATGATGGTTATGGAAAATTGAACACATCGTTCATGGAGGCGGTAGTCTGCACAGATGCCTGACAACATTTACATTTCTCTCAATGATTCTCGAGGAAAGATTAAAATGGATGTTCCATTAATTTAACAACAAAAAATAATATTAATAACATTGGGTTTATAATACTATCATGGATATAAGTGGTTTTGGGTGGTAGTAGTAGAAAATAATTAATAAGGTGCAATGGAAAATATTACCCCCTGCTTTGGATGTTCTTATTTGGCCACCACATTAAGACACATTAGCTTGGTATTTTTGAAATATAAAAGATTATAGTACATGGGTATAGGGTTTAAGAGTGACTATGATATATTTTGGGTCCATAATAATAGTATTTGGAATTTTGGATAGGTCGAGGGGTGGTGGTTCTTTTTATAATCAATGAGAAGGACATTTTTGGAGCATATAACTATTTAATATAAAGAGATCACATGTTTCACATGTAATTTAAAGAATAAGTTAATAATAATATAGTTTGGTAAGGTTTAAGTTCTATAAATATCCAACCAAACATTTCTCTATATGGTTGAAACATTTTTTTATATCATTTACTCTTAGAAATCTACTTTTTCCATTTTGGTTTTTATCAAGGTAACAAATTTTTACCTGAGTAATTTTTTTTAATTCATAAAAATAGAATTATAATTATTATATAAATTTTAAATACATATTATAAATATAAAATATAATTTATTAAATAAAATTTCTTTGTGTATGGAAAATTAATTTTAACATTAGCGCATGTCGCACATAAAAACGCATTTTTTAATAAAAAGTGTATTTTTAATCATAAGATTTATGTTTAAGATAAAATTATGAATGATGTTGATTATATTGATATTTAAAATTTTAATATTATTAAAATATTATTTAATTTACATTAAAATAATTATAAAACATAATTACACAATGTAGAAAATTTATTTAGAGAGGCATATAAAAAACGGTTTTCGTAAAAACATTACTTAAGTTTTCTAAAATGTTAAGAATTAGTTTTATATATAAACATAATATTTAGTAGTAATTAATTTAAATTTATATAATATATTTGGTAGAGTAATTTTTTTTCAAAAAATTTCATGGCTTTATTGCATAATAATGTCCTCAAAGTGACAATATTAGTAAAATTGGTATTTTTCACTGTTTACCTAAAAATAAATTATTTTAGAAAAAATATAAAAAATTAATCTTAATATAATATTTTTATTCTAAATCCAAAAATGATTTTCATTTTTTCAAATTCAAATTAAAAAATTCATAAATTTAGCTTTTAATAAAAAACATAAATTATAGTGAAAATCTATTTTTATAGGAGAATATATTTTGGTATATTAACTATTCCTCTTCCTATAAATTACTAATTAATACAATGTAAACTTATTATATATAAAATAAATAACCATTTTTATTATTAAATCATAATAAACTTAGTTCCTTGAAATAAAACAAATACTTCAAGAAAATACATTTTTAAGCATAAAGTGAATTCAGAAAAAATAAACTTTGGGAAAAAATAAAAATTCATGATATATCTATAAATATAAATATTTTGTTACATGTTTTATAATACTAATTTATAATTATATAACCCCTTATTATCTCTGTATAATACTTAATCATTGTATAAGATCTGATTTTAAATTCGGATGACAGTTCAGCTAGCATTGATCCTTTCAAAATCTCTATGATCTTGAACTTCTCCCATATATAGTTTCTATCAAACCATAATTACCCGAGTTTGTCTTGGGATCGGTCCAGAAAAAACCCTATAGAAGATACCTACCTTCTAAGATAAAAAATTGGGATTCATAAGGAAGAATATTTCTTGTAGATTCTATTTCTTCTTACTTTCTTTATTGAATTTGTGATATAGTTAACTCAATTTTTACCAGCTAAATTAACAACTATGTTTTAACGATCATATTTAATATTAAAAATTTATCATGTTTTTTTTCAATATTAGTTTTTTATCATATGTGAAACACACTATTTAATATATTATTTTTTAAGGATAATATACAGTGAAATATCAGGTTGTTACATTCTCCCCGTTAAATAAATTGAGTCCTTGAAATTTTATAACTCATATGATGGAAGTAATTTCCATAAGGAGATCCTAATTAACCATATTATGGTAATTAACCATGTTTTTATTTAGTATGTGAACTGATATTTTCTTATAAAATATTTGATGCATTCCCTTTCTAAAAAGAGATATTTTATTCATAATAGCATACTAATATGTGAATACGATATAAATCTATAAGGTGTAAGTTTCCTCAAACCATGAAAAAAGTTTCATATACCATGGATATAATAATTAAACCAGTTATTTTTGTAGTTCAATACCTAATAGGTGAAATATTACATGAAATTTGACATCAACAAATCTCCAGTGAAAATCACCATCTAACTCAACAATAGTCCTTTGATAGGCTTTCTCTTTCCCCCATGACCTAGGAGGTATTTGGTGTAACTTTTCCACTTTCACAATTGGATTGGTGCATTAGGTTTCATAGTGACTAAATTATTTACATCTAAAACATTGAAAAATTAGTCGATCCTTAGGAATAATATTATCTTCCTTCATTGTATTCTTATTTTTACCTCAAAAACTTATTGATTGATGTCATCTTTTAACATAAGTAAATAATTTTACAGTACATTTGAGGCAATTCACTTGGTTTTTATTTACAAATTTTGACATATAGGTGATTGAATATCCCTTATTTAATCAAATTAACCACCCTAATTTTCATGATCCTCCATCCTTATATTTTTTAGTGTACTCAGGATTTCAACTATGGTTACACTGTTAATCATGTTTCATGGTAATTGGTTTAGAACAATCACCAGATTTTTTAGTTCATATCCCATTATAATGGGTTGATATTTTATGTAATCATCAAATTATACCTCACAACCAAGGTTAACTTAGTTTCTCTTGGTTCCATTCATCACTTAAACCAAAATGGTTGACATGATTGGTGAATATTTAACATACTAGGGGGGTGGGGTTATCATAATCAATAACATAAAAGGGATTAAACCTTAAATTTTTTTCCAATTTTTATCATAAATTTGTCATATAATTCATTTTGTTCAATCTATATCAATATTAGTTTAACCTAGGTTACTTTAAGTTGGTTTATCTTATACTTATGAAACTAGTCCCTCAAATTAACTATAAAATCAATCCATCATTGTAGTATATAAAGTGCATATAGTTAACTAAATAATATCCCCAAGAGTTTATATCTAGGTGTATAGATAGACCTCTTTGTCGTGAACCAGGAAACAATTGAGTTAATAACCAACATTCCCTATTCTGGGTTATTACCCCTAGGCACAACTGTGCCAGATCCTACATCCACTTTCTAGTATCCAAAAAGGGATGTGATTACAATGAAAACTACATAATCTATAATTTACAAAAATATTAGGATATTATCATATAGTTAAGATTATCCATTTGACTTATACATAGGGTTTTCACTAGGTTTTTTTATTCTAACCTCCAAAAATAACTTCACCTTCTTTCGATACCAACTACAGTGGTCTATGCCTTAAACACATATTATTTCATAATTCTAGACATACTTTTCCAACAAATATAATATGGGGATCTATATGTATAATGTCTTTATAGTATAAGACATAAAAATACACCATCTTAAATATAAAAACATCCTATTAATTTAAAACTCTATAAAGTGACCCCAAATCCCATAGATCTTCTAAAACTGTATAGGATATCCCTGTGAAAGTACATAAGGAAAAGGGTGAGCTAGATATTTCAGAAAGAGAATGAACATGGAAACAAAGCATAAGATGAGTGTCAGGAGGCATAACACGATATAATATAGAGTATGATCATAACTATGTATACATGAAATAAGTAAATGATATCATAATATCATAAACATGTAGAAACAACCTAAAACATGTTATAATAACATAAGTCAAGGTTCACTCTCAAGAACATCATCATAAAGTAGACAAAGTCCCATGGTGGATTAGGTTCACTACCCAATACATTAAATAATATCTCATGGGATACAAATATTTACCTAATAAATTTGAGGTTTGTATAATTCCAGGTCCACCTATCACATAAATGAAAAACATACATATGTGTTCCACATGAGAAGAAAAACTATACAAAAATCATAAGTATGATCAAACCCATGAGAAGGAAGTGGGTTTTATAATTTTGATTTAAGGAATAACTGAATGATAAATTATAAGGATTACCTAGATAATACGGAATTAAATTATTCATATGTTAATATTTTAAAATGACATATATTTATTGATCGCTGAGTTCTAATATAGATAATTCATGAGAAAGACCTAGGAGAAGGAGGAATAAAAATTTACCACTTGGGTAAAGATTTATGAAATAAGTAAAGGATATTTTTAAATAAGGAAAGACCTTATTGTTTTATATAAAACAAAAATCGAACCAAAATAGTTATCCATAAAATAATGAATTTATTCACCGTTTAAAAGAATTTGATGGGGGTGATGCTTGACATGAGATAAGAAACAGGAAAGTTCCCTTATATTGGGTTTACTTAAAAGTGGGAATTTTAACGGGAACTAAAAACTTGTATTATCCTAGAAATGAAAAGTATATTTAACTAGGTATATATGTAATGGACATATATACATAAATATAATATGTACATGATAATAATATTACATAAAAGGGAGAAAAATAATGATAATGCGCACTAGGAAAGTCATGAAGGGGGTTAGAAAGATAAATTTTATGATTTAAAACACCTTTATTGATCTATGACATCATAAAATATAATAAAAATGTATTTTTAAAATAACATGAGGTAAATTTGAATTTTACATAAGATAAAACTTAATCAGGTTTTCAATTAAAAAGGATTATATTGGTGGGAGTTGAAATTATGGTCAAGGATGGGAAACCGTTGTTTTGGGGGATTAGTATAATTCTAAATATAGTTATATTTTTACGAATAATTAAAACTCATAAATAAAGATTATTTGAATAAAAATTTATCTCCCAAGTTATAAATAGGTTATACCATATGAAATGAAATATGAAACTCTAATAGAAACATTGTAACTCAAGAAAGAAAATTTATTTATGAAAGACTATTATATTTCAGGGAAGACATATCATAGCCCATGATAGAGAAGATATTTAATTGAAGAATATTTTACTATTTTAGTAATAATATGTGATATTATAAATCAAGGGGTAAGTATTTATACCAGTAAAACAAATATTGGAGCATAAAATCAAAGCATGCCTAAAATTTAAGGTGATTGAGACGAAAAATATTACCTCTTGTCTGAAAGTGCTTTACACTTGAACTTTTCTTCTAGTATAATTAAATTAAGTTTGTTAATAAATTTCCTAATAAACTTATCAATCTATATTTATATTTAAAGGTATATTTATAATCTCGTGTCACCAATTTATTACAACGTTTCCACTTATGTCGTTTCCAAGACGTTCTTCGAAAACTTTCTCATAAATTTTCATGGTATGTTGACCAAGGACAAAGTGTTATAAAATAATTTAATAATATATATAATTTTATATTATTATGTCATATATTATTCTAGAACCATATAATTTATATAGGTAAATATTTCTTCCATGAATAGACTCAAATTTGAAAAGGTACTTTGATATGTCCTTTTTAGAGGTTACATTTACTATAACTGTTTATTGTAAATATTACTTATAGAATATATAATATTGTAATTAAAAAATGATAATATTTTAGTAAATAAAATTTTTATATATTACATAAATATTTTATTTCACCCATATTAGTTGGTATGAAAAAAAGAGAAACGTATTCACATGGAGGTGATAGTCCATATGTACACACAAATGACACTCTCATTTTTTGTAGAATAAAAGGAAGATAGAAAATAATATATATTATAATTTTATAGTAATTAATATTTTAAAAATATCTTATTATATTATTAAATATCATTTTTAATCCATCTTGGAAAGAAGCAAATGGAAAATTGAACACTTCATTCATGGAGGTGGTAGTCCACACACACTCATGACAACATTTTCATTTTTATAAAAGATTTTGGAAAAAGGTATAAAATGGATGTTCCATTAGTATGAAAACATAATATGATATTAATTAAACTTATTTTTTTCATAATTTATTTTATATAATTGTTTTGGGATGATAGAAGTGGAACATAATTAAGAAGGTGTGGTGGAAAATATTACCTCTTTCTTTGTATGTTCTCTTTTGGTCACCACCTTAATACAACTTATCATGGTCATTTGGAAAAATAAAAGATTACTGGACGTGGTTAGAGGGTTTATAAGAGAATAATAATGATTGTGGGTCATTACTATGGGGATTTGTAAGTGTAGAGAGTTTTAGGGGTGATGATTCCTTTTATAATTGAAGATAATGGAATTTTTTGAACATATAACTATTTAATATAAAGAGATCATATATTTAACATGAAATGTGAAGAGAAATTAGATAATAATAGAGACTTTTACCTTTTTGGTTTTTACTGAGGTAACCAATTTTTACCTAAGTAATTTATTTTTAAGGATGGAAAATAGAAAAATCCTTATTATATTATTTTAACGTTTTTATTATAAATACGAAATACAATTTATCAAATAAAATTTCTTTATAAGGAAAATTAATTTCAATATTAGCACATATAATGCATAAAATCCCATTTTTATAAAAATTTATTTTTAAGTATAAGTTTTATTTTTAGGATAAAATTATGAAATTTTTTGATTATATTAACATTAAAATGTTTATTATTATTCAAATAATTTTTAATTAATATTAAAATAAGTCAAAAAACTAATCCAACCTTGAGAAAGTTTTATTAAGAGAAACAAATAAAAAACTATTTTCATTAAAATGTTACCTAATTTTTCTAAAATGTTAAGAATGAGTTTTATATGTCAACTTTGAATTTTAAAATAAATATTTTTTCTTTATAAATTATATTTGGTATATTTAAAAGGGGTTTCAAAAACATTCATGTAATTCTTGTATAATAATGTTATAAAAGTGATAATATTTGCTAAATTAGTATTTTCACTATTTACCTAAAAATCAATTATTTTTGAAAAAATATAAAAACTTAATCTTAAAATAATATTTTTATTGTAAATGAAAAAATGATTTTCATTTTTTTAAATTCAAATTATAAAATTTATAAATTCAATTTTTAATTAAAAGCATAAAATATATTGAATTTTTTTTATAAGAAAATGACTTTTGGTATATTAAATATTTTTAGTTCTATAAATTAATAATTAATTTAGTGTTAAATATTATTCATACAATCAATATATATTTTTATTAATCAATCATAATAAACCTAGTTCCTTGAAATAAAACAAAAATTTTCAGAAAATGCATTTTTTTAAGCGTAAAGTGAATTGAGAAAAATGACCTTTCCAAAAGCATAAAAATTCATGATATATCTATACATATAATAATTTTACTACATATTTATATAATAAAAATGTTTACTTACATAACCCCTTATAATCTTCATATAAGTCCTAATTATCATATAAGTTCTGATTGTTGTTTTGGGTGGTGGTTCATCTAGTATAGATATTTTGGTGATATCCACATGCTTGAAATTATCTCGTATATGGTTTCTCTCAATCAATAATTTCTTGATTTCATATTGGGATTTGTCTAAATAAAACCCTAGAGAAGATACCTTCCTTACAAGATCATACAACTGGGATTCATAAGGAGGAATTATTATTCTAGATTCCATTTCATCTTACTTTCTTAATTGATTTTGTGACATGGTTACTTCAAGTCATACCAGCTAATTTAATATATATGTTACAATGGAAATATTTAATTTTCAAAACATAACATGTTTTTTCTGATTTTAGTTTTGTATAGAATTTGAAGCATATTATTTAATATATTATTTATTTAAGAATAATATATAGTAAAATATCTGGTCATTATAATCAGTTCACATACTCAACACACATCAAGCATGATGGTCTGGCTTCCAAATGATGTAGTAAACAACAAGTTCACCAAAACAATATCAATATTCAGTATAAATGCATGACCAATTATGTGTTAAACAAAAGATTTCAAAGATTTAGAATTAAAAAAATAAAAAACATGGGTATATGATAAACAGATTGTAACTTGAATAACCTATGGTCCCTCTAGAAATCAAACCTTTGCGACATATAACTAACCATGCTCAGATCCTCTACCTTTCAGTTGACGAACACCTATGCATCAATGCTCTAGTCTGGGTCCCTATGGCTGAGGGACATCATATGAAAATTACCTCTCTACTTAATATCCTTTAGGTTGAACATAACTGGACAGTCTTTGTTATTGATATGGTCTCAAAGGCAACTGCTGCTACTGGGGAAGATAAGGGATTTTACAACCCATACAATACTAACATCCCTTTATGGGTGGGTACTAATATTATTGGATACCATGGCATCTATGATAAAAAATCATAAACAGGGAGTTCCTAGAACACTCATGAAAACCGTTATCCCCAAAAAACAGTGAGATAGACTATAGTGGAAAGATCACTTTTGGTCAGAACCTCAAATGTCCTAATATTCAAGATCCCCTATCTGATGCAATTCTCATTGAAAAAACATATTGGTCTCTATATTGAGAAAATACTCCCTAGTAATTCATCCTCTTAACCACCAAGGCCTTATTATTCACTTCTAAATATATAGGAGACATAAATGGTACAATTTCATATCTGATGGTCTAATGTAGTGCCTTATCTAGGAATCTCTCTTTAGACCATTCATAAGGGAAAATATTGGGGGATAAGAAAATAAGATACTTAAACCTAATCCTAATATCTTGTATACTAAGGATACCTTATTGAAGGAATAAAACTCCCTTAGAGTTCATTTCTATCATCACCGATGAAACAAAATAAATGTGGAACTCCCTCTAAAAATAATTCTAGGAAATATCCACCTACTTCTACTACCTAAGATACAAGAAACACCACCGATGGGTTTCCCTCATCATCTAACTAACTAAAATCGGAACACAATAATCTGATCTAGCATAAATCAGGACAAAAAAAATAAAGATTTTATAACCAGTACTCCATCTCTAAACTAGAGACACTCTCTTCTTACTTTACTATACTGTGACACTAAAAATATCACAGTCCTTGCCTTTAAGACTCATTATCCTCAACCGAGTCGGCCACTTGATGGTCAACTGGGCCAACCTACTACACCTCACCACCCTGATCCATGCAAAAATTATGTCCATGATCCATTATTTAAAGAATGGAATATATTCAATAAGTTATATAACATAAAATTTATTTAAATTAAATTAATTAAATTAGGTTTATTTTAATTTCCCAAGATCACCCCATCCAATAACAAGGATAAATAACCTTGATGCATGTACCTATCCTAGGTCTCTAGACTTCAAGAAACATAACTTCACTTAGTGTATTAAATAACCTTAAGGTACTTTTATATAATAACAATGGGTCTTAAAATCCTATGTTCTAGATGGTTTACCTTGATTTGGTCACATACTATGCTCAACAGGCACTTTTTCCCAACCAAACCATGAAATCTTAACTAGTTCCTAACTCTAGTATCTATCATAACCCTTAACTAAAATATTTGATAGCACTCTACCACTACCCAAACTCACTATACATCCCTCCTAATCAAATAGTGAATATGAGGGTTACCACTGAATCCCACCTCCAATAGTATATGAGTTGGAGCATAGAATTGAGGGCATAAAACACGTAAATGGGATGAATTAACCTCATATTTCAAAATATCATTATTATAGATCACCAATAAATACCATGTAATAAATATAAAATAACCATCATCCCATAATGCATGTTAATGTCACATAGATACAAATACTTAAGTTAAAAAAACAATAAGAAATAAATATTATGAAATAAAATCCTCAGAAACTCCAAAACCCAAACTCATAATCTCTATATTTGTCTCTAAAACCCTCATGGAAACCTGAAAAATAGATTATATAGTTAGGAGTGAAAATATCATATATACTCAGTAGGATCATACTTGAGGACTCTCATGAAAATTTAGTATATGAATACTAATTCTTTAGTGAATGAATACAGAAACCAACATGCACTTATACAAGTCAACTATCAACCAACCTAACAATAGAATGTTGGAAAAGTAACACATACAATATAGTAAAATAGTATCAATGCACATAACCAATGTTCCCTATAACCACTTCCCCACTAATTTTCCACTCTCACACCACAATTCTAAATTTCATGTTCTCATACCTTATATATACTTGTACATATATATATTTATATATAGATTTGATATAGGTTAGGTCATGACCCTACCTAACCCAACCTCCATAGAGGTCCTCCTTCCAATGCTGGAATCAGTAAACATTCACATCCTTAGACCCATATCCATCATAATTGGGTATCATGATCATGGAGGTAATTAACCTCATTATCTTCACCTTCCATGGATGAACCCCACTATATATTTCAATCCCTAGGTACCACCACTAAATTTATGCTACCACCAATTGTATAGACCACCAATTATACCCACAACCAATTATATCCACCAACAAATATAAAGTAATACCACCAAGGGGAGAATAATGAATAGGGGTAGTCAATAATTCTCCATCACTAACTTAGATATTAGAAAAAACAACTGAAACCCAAAACCTTTGGGCATTAGTAAGGTTATCTAAATTGAGTTAGGTGATATAGAAATCATAAGTAAAATACAAGTTTAATAGTCACACACAAGCCTATCCTATGGGTTCATTCCACGAAACATTATCAAAACCCACTAATATCAATAAATAATTGCCACTTACACTAAATAAAAACCCCTGCACACAATCCATCACTATCATTACTAAATTACCAAACCAACCCTATACTTCTATATAAAACAACAAAACATTTGTTCACAAACACCCATTTAATACCACCACCTAATAAATATATATATTTACCAAATAAGATATGTTTATTATGAAATTTATTTCCATATTTAATTAAAATATATTGTTTAACCAATTTCCATGTTTCATTCCATCCATTACATATTCATTTACAACCTTAACCATTTTAGTTACTTTCAATACTTATTTAATTTTAGCTGCACCATTTTTGTGTTCAATATTAAAATTTTCATTAAATGGATACTAATAAACTATTAACATAACCCCAAAAATCACACAAAATATCCACCAAAAAATCTCTATACATATCATTCCATAAAGACACCACAATAGCATATAAATCTCACAATAATATCCATCAATTCACATCAACCATAAAAATAAAAATCCACTACAATAAAAATAACTTATGTACCAACCACACACCCCATATCAGATCCCCCCAAACTATCCATAACAATAATTTGAAAGGCCCCAAAAATATTAATAATTAAACAATCATTATAGTAGCAAATGGGAAATAATTTTCAACAACCACCACTTCAAAAAACCTCAATTCTAAACATGGATTCACATTCATTGTAATTTTATAGCATTGATAACAACATATACAATCCAAATTTCACCCAAATAGTTCATTACCATTTTTAATTGGATTATTATTTTATGAAATGTGATTTTAGAAATAAATTTTACTAAGAAATAACATATATCACAAAAAAATCCAGATCCCTCAACAATAACAATAATAAAATAATTTACAATAAGAAATAACATGAGTCAATTAAATATACATAAAAAATCACCCATTTATCTTTCAATTTATTAATCCTTATTGATTTCCTTTATTATGTTAATTATTATCATCTAACTAAAGGACAAAAAAATCATTCCACTTCCACAATTCACATAATTCAAAGGTGAGTTCTTGAATCTTATACCTCAACTAAAGTTTTCAGAATCATGGAACAATATATAAGAGAATAAGAGTGGATTATTAGGTTAAAATTACTCAAGGTTTCCCTAATAATATATTAAAAAAATCCAAATCAGTTACAACCAAAAACCAATAGATCTGACCCCAACACCACTATTGAATCCTTTCTGAACTAAGAAAAAAGAATGAACGAAGAGGAAAAATAAATGAAACTCACCACAGATGAAGAAATTCATGTCCCTATGAAGCCAAGAATATAAAAAAACCATAATGAGGTTAGATACACTATAAATTCACCATAGTTTATTAGTGGTTTGAGATAGAATATGGGGACTTTAAATAAATTGAGGTAACTTCAAGATTCATATCTTGCTATAAAATATTAGGACACAACATAATAGAGTACCATTATTCAATGGATGCTTTAAATATCATCATGTCATTGTGAAATATACTAACACCATGTTTTGACCAACATAGAACACGACACTCCCAAAATCCATGTAATGAATCTTTCACTATATCCTCATCTAAATCCTGATTGACCCCTAAATCCATAAAAATAAAAGAGTAGTAATGCCGTGATTTATTCCACCATTGAATGAAATCACCTGGGTAGAGGCATCAAAATCATATCCTTTAGGCCTTGAAACCTTTGTGAAGTCTACACACCATGAACCATACTATCTTAGAACTCCCTATAATCATCCTCCCAAGATTCAGGCCGTGATAGATTTTGTTGTTCCATGAATCTTATCACCATAAATCTCCCTAGGATCATCCTATCAAGCTTCAAAATGTGGTGTATATGGCCACTCCATGAACTATGAGTATATAAACCCAATACTTTTACATACAATATTACATGATTTTAAGCTTAATATATACCAATGGCCGAATAAGTCTAGTGTATTTGGAATACTAGGTACATAATAAGGAAACTAAAATAAAAAATCTATTTATTAATCTTTATAATGAGTTATTAACTCCCTTTGAGTGTTTACAACTACGTAGGATAACCTTGGGAATACATAAAAAAAGTAGTGAGCTAAAAATCCTATTAAGAGAATAAAAATGGGGATAAAGCATACCACATGAGTTAGAAGACATAACATGATAACATAAAATTCATGAATCCTGAATAAACATATAGAAGAATAGAATATAGAAAATGTAATGATATGATCATGGAAATATTGGAATGTGGAAGAAACACATAACATGAGATAAACATGTGTTAAGGATAACTCCCAAGGTGACATCACATGGTGGACAAAGTACCATAATGGATTAGGTTTATTCCCTAATCCCATATATGACATATCATGATACTAGACACTATCCAATACATTAGGTCACTATCTGGGTGCACCCATCATAACATGTACATGAATATGTGTTCTATATAAAGAAATCAAACATAAGTAATAATCACAAGGGTTACTGTGGGAAAGAAATGGGTTTCGTAATCATGTCATAAGGCATAACCCATGGGTGTATCAAAATGGAATCCATGAAATAAGGGATTAAAACATTTCTGGACAATAATTATGTAAAAATAATAATAGTTTATAAATAATTATGTAAAACTAAAGTGAATATGTGAAAATATTATTTAGAAAACTTTAGGAACAAGTCACTTTAGTGTAGTTTAAGGGAAAATATTAAAAAGTATTTAAAGCAAACAATGTCATAATTTTTTATATAAAACAAGAAATGAACTAAAATAGTTTTTCATGATACAATTAGAGATTTTATAAAAATATTGGTGTCTTAAAATAGTTTCTGGAGTGTACTTGAAATTGGGTATGAAACAGAGAATTTACCTTTAATTGGGCTTAATAATCAAGAGGAATTGAGAATGGACCTTTTAAAACATGTATTTACCCATAAAAGAAATATTAATTGAGATAGATAAATATGTGTGGATCATTTAAACATAATTTAGGAGAATTATATAATAATAATAAATAAATAAATTGGTTTAAATAGAGAGAAAGTGTAACCCAAAAAAATGGAGGTTTAGAGAGATCCCTTACTTTATGTCCGAATGTGATATGAACTTGAACTTAATGTCCTATAAAATAAAATTAGATCATTTAATTACTTAATTAAGAACCTATTATGTATTTAATTTATTTATTATAATTTTATTAAGTTCATTTATGATCATTTTAATGAGTTATAAAGTTCAATTTCTTCATTCTGGGAGTGTTTATTTCATGGTTTCATGATCGATTCACTTGTATATAATTATGGAAGTTACCATCAAATGGGAATAATATTAAAAAAGTAAAATAAAGTGTTATTAATGAACTTATATAAGTATAAATGTTCCCATATATAATTTTTTTTCTAGTATGAGGATGATTCATTTGATAAAATGATAATTATTTAGTTTATTTTGGTGGTTTTTCTGACCATCCTGAACTAGTGTTGTTTTATTTAATATTATGTATATATATTAGTTAAAGGACATGAAAAAAGTTATAATATAAATATTAAAATATTATTTTACTATAATAATGGTTTTATGACCATCCTTGAAGGCGGTAATGGAAAACGAAAAATCACTATCTATGGTGACTATAAACCAGCATAATTTGGACAATAATTTCGTTTTATTGAATTTGAGGATATGAGAAAAGTGGTGGAAAAATATATTCAATTATTAATATAAAATTAAATTATTAAAATTATAGTAGAGTTATTATAATTTTATGGATGAAGTAGGTGCAGATAAGGTTGCAGAAGGAAAGAAATTAAAAGATGTTGTTTGAGAAATTTACTTCTTGAATATCACATCCTTGAAGGACCCCTTAAGGAACTTGGAATTGGTCTTTTGTTGATACCAGTTGTAGTTGTACATTGAGAAGTGGATTAATAAGGTAATTGGGTAGAATATTGACAATATATAAGACTTATAAGGTGTTAGGAGAAGGGGTGGTGAGTCGTTGTATTTATAGGGGATGAGAGAAGTGTTTTTGATTATCCATTTATTAGTTTGTTATTTTGGATCCAGAATACCAATAGTGTTGATTAATATGAAAAAATGTAGTAAATGTTTTAGGATATTCCCAATTAAGGGGTTATTACATCATACATGACTCAAAAATTCATGTATTTGGCTTATAATATTAAATACTGTAAATTATAGTATTTTTCTGTTCACAAAAAAATCAACTATTTTTAAAAAATCCCAAAAATTAACCCTAACAGTTTTTATAAATTTATATTTCAAAAATTGAATCTATTTTATGAAAATAATTTTCTAAATATGATAAATTTAATTTTTAAATAAAATCATCATTTATTCAAAAAATACCGATTTTAATATTATAATCAATTTTATGACCCTTTGAAAAATTACTTATGGTATCATAAAATTATATTGTTATTATAATAAAAAATAATATTTATTTATGAATCTATTTTATGAAAATAAATTTTCTTGTAAATCTTTATATTAATTATAAAATTATAAATAAACACTTTCGTTTTATAAAAACACCAACACATAATTTATCATTTTTAAAAGATTTATTTACTTATACCATGATAAAAATAGATGATTTTTTACTTATAAGATACTTGAATTTTATTTTATACTTTTATTGGTGAGGTTACTATTCTAATGCCCTGATTACTATTCCTAATGATCAGATTACTATTTGTACAGTTAGATTTATAACTATCATATAGGTTCTTTAATTTTTACTAATTTCATTCATTATTAATTAACATATACTTTCTCTCTAGGTTATATATTTTAATCTTAAAAATGAATATTATATTATTAACATTGTTTTTTTATTTCTACGACTTTATTCATGAGCGAAGTCATTCTAGTGGATCAAGCAGATCCATATTTTCCCATTCTCATCATCTTATTTTCAATTTATTTTCCAGCTGTAAAATTTGGAATTCTTGTTAGTTTATTTGTTGAATAATGTACCATTATTAAATTATGAAAATAGTTTTTATTGGGTTATCTATGCGATGTATGTGTTTTATGACATAATAATAAGAATAAAATTCCTTTGATATAATTTTCGGTCCTTACATTATTCCCGCTTATGCAATTTCTCCCTTGAAATTTTATTTTACATACTAAGGTGAAAACAGGTGATTGTATTTATCCTTCATCACTTCATCCAGTTCCCATGTCACCTCTTCATACTTATGGTTGATCCATAGTACCTTGACTAGGTGAGTAGTCTTTTTACGTATAACCTTATCTCTATGGTCTAAAATCTTCACCAGATTCTCCTCATAAAACAGATCATTTTCAAGATGTACTAGCTTTGATTTCAATACATGTGAGGGATATTCTTTGTACTTACTTTGGAGGGATACATGGAATATATCATATACTTGAGACTTGGTCGGTGGAAGTGCTAATCAATAGGCCACAACTCCAACCAGATCAGGAGTCTCGATGGGGCCGATGTACCAAGGAATTAGCTTTAATTTCCTCCAAAATCTCATGACCTTATTCCATGGAGATATGTGGAGGAATAATTAATCACCAACCTCAAACTCTAATTTCCATTTATGATTATATTCATAGCTCTTATGTCAACTTTGGGTAGCCCAAAGATGCTGTTCGATAGTCTTAACCTTTTCTTCCATTTCACGAACCATTTTAGGTCCAAGTAGCTTAATCACACAAAATTCATCCTATAATGTAGGTATTCTACATATTTTTCCATAAATGTCTTTATATGGAACCATTTAGATGTTTTAGTGGAAACTATTGTTTTAAGAGATCTCTTACAGTGAAATATGTTGATCCCAACCTCATTTAAAGTCCATTGATCTTACTCAAAGCATTTATTCCAATGTTTAAATAGTTCTCTTAGCTTGACCATTAGTTTGGGGGTGATAATCCATATTGTTGTTTAACTCATTATTTATAGAATTTTGGAGACTTCTCAAGAACATAAAGGTGAATCTTAGATCAGAATTAGATATTATCAACAATGGTACTCCATGAAGACTCCCCACTTCTCTAATGTATATTCATGAAATTTGGTCAAGTGAGAAGTCCTCTTGAATCACAATAAAGTGAATAGTCATTTTAATACAATCCACAATAAACCATATAGTATTATTTCATCTAGATGTCTTTGAAATTATAATTATAAATTCCATAGTGATGTTTTTACCATTTCCACATATTTATGTGTAATGGTTGTATCATTACCTTATACTTTTTCCTTTCACCCTTAACTTGCTGACATACTAGGAACTTTTATTAATATTCAATGATCTCTTTCTTCATATTGTTCCAACAATAGGTCTTTTGGAAACCTCGATACATCTTTATGCTCCTTGGGTTGATATAAAAGGTCAATATATGGGCATAATTCAAAAAACATTTCTTTGTCTCAGGATTTGATGTTACACATAGACATGAACCAAATATTATGACTCCTTACTCATCAATTTTGAACTCCTAGGATTTTCCATTTCTAATAGATTCAACCTTCTAAATTTCTACAACATTTCTTTGAGAATCATTTATTTTATTTATAAGAGATGGTTGAGAAATCATTTGAGAAAGGAATGATGATGTACCTTCCTTTTTGATCCCCATGTCCATCCTTTATAATTTTAAGAAGATTGGATCCTTCTCAATTCTCATCATTGATAAATTTAAAGGATCCTTTCTAATTAGAGTATCTGGAACATTATTTTCTTTACTAGGATGATAATGAATTAATAAGTCATAATCCTTGATTAGATCTAACCATATTCATTGGTGAATATCGGGATCCTTCTATGTGAATATATATTTTAGTCTCTTGTGATCAGTATATATCTCATACTTATCCCCATAAAGATAATTTCATGAGGTTTTCAACACAAATATCACAACTTCCAATTCTAAATCATGTGTGGGATAATGTTTCTCATGAAATTTCACATTCCTTAGGGAATATGCTATTAATTTATTATTTTTCATCAGTATGTGGCCTAATACCTCATTTAAATCATCACTTTATATCACAAATAGTTCCTCACTTGTTGGTAGTGTAAGTAATGGGGTAGTGAAAAGCTTCTTTTTTAACTCCTTGAAGCATTCTTTGCATTCACTGGTCCAATTTTTTTACTCCCTTCTGATTCAGCTTGGTTATTAGAATTCATTATCATGATATGTTCTTTATAAATATTTGGTAATACCTAGATAGACTAATAAAAATATGTATTTCCTTTATAGATACTGTCATAGGACACTCCTCAATTGCCTTTATTTTAGGAGGGTCAAAAAATATTCCTTTTCTAATGAAAAAATTATTCAATAATGATACTTACTCTATTCAGGGCTCACATTTGCTGTACTTTGCATATAGTTTCTCCCTTCAAAATGTTTTTAGCACAGTATCCAAATGCTCCTCATATTTCTCATTACTTTTATAGTATATCATAATATCATCTATAAATACTAATTTTTTTTGAGGTAATATCTAAAGAATATTCATTAAGTACCTTAAAATTAATGAAGCATTAATGAGTCTTAATGGAATCACTATGAATGCATAGTGTCCATACCTTGTTCGAAAGGTATTTTTAAGAATACCTTCCTTATTTTCCTTTAATTAGTGATATCCCAACCAAAGATCCACCTTAGAGAAATACCTTTCCCCACATAATTGATCAAACAAGTCATATATCCATGGAAGGGGATACTTTTTCTTTATTGTGATTTTGTTAAGTTTATGATAATAAATGAATAGGCACATTGATCCATACTTATTCTTGATGAAGAGGACTGAAATACCCTATGGTGAAGCAATCAGGTGTATAAAACCCTTTCTTATATTTTCTTATAACAACTTCTTTATTTACTCTAACCCAATAGTGGACATCCTGTAAGGTGTATTTGATATGGGTAGAGATCCAGGTGTAAGAGCAATTTATAAATCAACCCCTAGGTCATAAGGAAGACTATGAAATTCTTTAGGGAACACATTAGTTTAGTCCCTCACAATGAGCATGTCTTCAAGCATGATCCTATCATTTTTCTCATTCATTTTAGATAGATATTCTTTCTCATAAGGAAATAGTATCCACAATTGAGAGGATGATTCTGAAGGAGATTTATCCTCTTCCTTACACTTGTAAGGAATTAAGGGATTCCTTGGGATGTTTAGAGTGATATCCATTTCCCAACATATGGTGTTTTATTTTATAAAGATAGTCAATCCATGCCTAATATAGAATCAAACTCTACCAAATGAGGTAAGCAGATATTTTATGGGAGGTTCAATCCACAAACATTAACCAAGGAGTAGTTATATACTTTATATGTAATAATTTTTACATTCACTGTTCTCATAGATAACTTAACATTCATATTTTAAAATTTCATTTGAATAGTTCTTATAAAATTGAAATATAATAAATAATGCATAGAACCATAATCAAATAGTACATTTTCTATTTTGGAATGAATAAACAAAATACCTGTCACCACTTCATTGTAGAGCTCTACCTTAGATGTAGTGATGAAATATTCCTTTCCTTTCTGTCTTAGATATTTTTGTAATTTATTTCCTCTAACAACCTTTGACTTAAGGAATTGGCTCTCATAATTTTTGTGTTCCTTGCAGTTGAAACACTGCACTTCATGTTGAGTGTTAATCTGAATCTTCCTTTATTCTTACATATTAGTGGGATTATTCAATTCTCTTTGGAAATAATTATCTCGATTACCCTCTCTTCAAAATTTGAAGAATCTCTTGGTTCCCTTTAGATAGTTCCTGGGAGACATCTTCCCGCACTTCAGACATGTGGGATGTTGGGTTTTCTTTCCATCATAGGATTTATCTATTGATAATTCCATATTAAAATTCATTTTTCTATTTTTATATCCAAGAAAATGTGACTACTAAGAGTCTTTAATATCTATTTCAACCTTAAGGGAACAAAAAACAATCTCCTCACAGCTTTCAATGTCTTGAATCTCTAAGGCTTTTTGTAGAATCAACTTTAATCCACTAAAGAATCAATCTACCTTACTTTCAGTGTTCATGAAAAATCCAGTGGCATATTTCAAAATCCTTGTAATTTTTTCATCATACATCCTGATAGATTCATCTTCCTTTCTTTAATTTTAGGAACTCCCACTTGATCTTGAGATGGATAGTTCAGGGAAAATATTTACTTAAAAATATTTTCTTGAATCCCTCCCAATCCATGAAATCAATTTACTCTTTAGACTTTTGTGATTTTCATCAGTTTCCAACACTGATAATCTTCTTAATTAAAATGATATACAACTGTTATGACTTTCTCTTCTCCTAATAATTGAAGGATAGGGAATATCTTCTCAATGATGCTAATCCATTTTTCCTTGATGAGGGGAACAAAATATCCAATAAATATATAAATAATTTGTTATAGGATTTGACCACAAATTTCTATTTTTTAAGAGAAGGATGTCATTCTACATGATTTAAGTTATTATTCATAAATTGAGCTGGTTGATCTAGTACTGTCATAAAGTTTTGGGATCCCATTCACATCAGGTTTGGAATTTCATTAGGGAAATCAGAAAATTTCCTATCATATTTATTGTTATCAAAACTTCTTCTATTTCCCATCATTAACTAAGCAAAGAGAAAATGTAAAATTAGAATTATTTAATAATTATCTAATGACCATATAAAATGGAAACCATAATGTTTTTCAGAATAACTTATAAATGAAATATATATCTATAACTTATGATTCTATAAGTTCCAATATAGGTTATTCATGGTGATAGAATTATACATATGAATATTACTAAATATTTTTAGTCCTAATCCCAAAAAATAACTAGACCATCCTCTGATACCAAGTGCAATGACCCAATCCGTTTACACATAAGATTAATTGATTTTATTCTTAATATAAACAAGGATTGATGAAGTCTAGCGTCTTAGGAAGACTAGGTATATAATATTAATACTAGATAAAACATATTTTTATTAATATTCATAATGGTATCATAACTACCTTGGATATCATAAAACAGCATGGGATAACCTAGGGAATACATAAAAAAATGGATGATCTAAAAAGACCAGTAAGGGAATAAACATGGGAATAAAGAATAACAGATGAGTTAGAAGATATAACATGATAAAATAAATGAAACAGATCATGAATAAGAATATAGAATCATAATATATTTAAAATGGGATCACATGATCATGGTAATATTTGAATGTGGAAGAAACACATAACATGGCATAAACACATGTCAAGGATAACTTCCAAGACAGAATCACATAGTGTAAAAAGTCCCATAATTGATTAATTTTACTCCCTAATCCCATAGAAGGAATTTATGAAATAAGGTATTAAATAAATTTTGGACAACAATTAAGTAAAAAATAATAATAGTACATGAATAATGATGCATAAATAAAGTTAATACATGAAAATAGTGTTCAGAAAACTTTAAAAATGAGTCACTTTAGTATGGTTTAAGAGAAAAGATTAAAGAGTCTTTAAAGAGGAAAAATGTATAATTGATTTTATAAATGAAAAAATAAACTAAATTATATTTTAAATATAAAATTAAATATTTTAGAAAAATATTGGCGGTTTAAAAAAGTTTGTGGAGTTTACTTGAAAATAGGTAATAAACAGAGAATTTTCTTTTAACTGGGCTTGCTTATCGAGAGGTATTGAGAATGGAACCTTTTAAAACATGCATTTACCCATAAATTAAAGACGAATTGAGTTAGATACATATTTTTGGAAAATTTAAATATAATTTATGAGAATTATATAAGAAATATTAAGAAATACATTGGTTTAAATATTGAGAAAGTGTAACCCAAAGTAAAAAAAATAGAGGTTCAGAGATATCCCTTACCTTATGCTCGAATGCGTTTTTAAATTGTACCTAATGTATCGGAGAATCAAATTATATTAATTAATTACTTAATTAAGAAAATATTATATATTTATTTTATTTATTATAATTTTATTAAGTTCATTTATGAACATTTCAATGAGTTATAATGTTCAATTTCATCATTTTGGGGGCGTTTGTTTCATGGTTTCATGATCAGTTCACTTGTATATAATTATGAAAGTTCTTTTTAAAATGGGAATAATCCTCTATAGGTGGCATTAAGGGGTAATAACTCACTTAAAAAAGTATAAATGGTCCCATATGTCATTTTTTTTCTGGTATGGGGATGATTTATTTGATAAAATGATAATTGTTTATTTTATTTTGCTTAGTTTTCTAACCATCATGATCTAGTTTCATTTTATTTAATACCATGCCTATATATTAGTTCCAGAACATGAAAAAGTAATATTTTACATATTAAAATATTATTTAACCATAATAATTGTTTTCTAACCAGCCTTGAAGGTAGTAATGGAAAATGAAAAATCATTATCCATGGTGACGGTAAGCCACCATAATTTGGACAACTGTTTTGTTTATTTGAATAAGAGGAGATGAGAAAAGTGGTGGAAAAAATATATTAAAATATAAATATTAAATACTTGTATATACATGATACTGTATTTATTAGGATTTAATGTATGAAGTAGGCAAGGAGAAGGTATAAGAATAAAAGAAATTAAAATAGGATGTTTGAGAAAGTTACCACTTGAATATCACCTCTTTGAAAGACCCCTTAAGGAACTTGGAATTGGTATTTTGTTGAGACTAGTAGAACTTTGACATATGTAAGAGGTTTGGTAAGGGAATTGGGTATAATATTTAAAATCTCCATGTCTTAGAAGGTGTGAGGAAAAAGAGCGGTTAGGGGTGGTATTTATAGGGGGAGGAGTGGGGTGTTTTTGATTATTATATTCATTAGTTTATTATTTTTTCTCAAGTATATCAACAATGTTGATTTCTATGAATAAATAAATTAAATGTTTTATTATAGTTCTAAACAATGGGTTATTACATCAACCATGACTCAAAAATTCATGTATTTTCCTTATAATGTTAAATACCATAAATTATCGTATTTCGCTATTAAAATAAATTAAATATTTTAAAAAAATCCAAAAAATTCAACCTAATTTTTTTCATCACATATAATTCAAAAATGGAATCCATTTTATGAAAATAGTTTTCAAAATATGATAAATTTAATTTTAAAATAAAATCATCATTTATTCTAAAAAAAATGATTTTAATATTATAATTGATTTTATAACCCTTTGAAAAATTGTTTATGGCCTCATAAAATTATATTATAATTATAAAAAAATAATATTAATTTATGAATCCATTTTATTAAAATAAATTATCTTTTAAATCATTATATTAGTTATAAAATTGTAAATAAACATTTATGTTTTACAAAAATACCAACACAAAATTTTCATTCTTAACACATTTATTTACTTATAACATGATATAAATATGTATCATTTATTTATTTATAAGACAAATAAATTTTATTTTATACTTTAATAGGTGAAGTTGCTATTATAATGACCAAAATACTATTTTTTATAGTTAGATTACTATTCCAAGGGTCAGATTTATAATAGTCATATAGGGTCCTTAATTTCCACTTATTTCATTCATTATTCATTCACTTATACTTTCTATCAAGTTTATATGTTTTCATCTTCAAAATGAATATTATATTATTAACATTATATTTTATTTATACACCTTTTTTTCATGAGTGTAGTCATTCTAGTGGATTGAGCAGAT
The DNA here is from genome assembly GCA_963277665.1 of Viscum album. Taxonomy (NCBI): domain Eukaryota; kingdom Viridiplantae; phylum Streptophyta; class Magnoliopsida; order Santalales; family Viscaceae; genus Viscum; species Viscum album. The sequence continues at coordinate 1,533,575,367 of OY728123.1, read as the reverse complement.
CCAAATTTTCCCATTCCCATTATCTTATTTTCAATTTGTTGTCCCACTGTAATATTTTTAATTCTTATTAGTTTATTTACTGACTAATGTGTCATTATTAGTTTTTGAGAATAATGTTTCTATTAGGTCCTCTATTTGATGTATGAGTTTTATGATATAATAATAAGAAGGAAATTACGTTGATAAAATTCTAGGTCGTTGCAATGAGACTATAACTTGTACCATTAATTCTAATTGACACTTTCAAAACCACACCCATGAAAACATTGTGACTTAACTCATATAGACGTAATTCTAGTTCCACACCACCCATTTTTTCCTAAATCCTTCCCCAACACCTACTATGCTTAAAAAATACAAATTAAGAGATTAGAAGGTATGGGGAATTGCAACTGCTTCAAAATAATTTCTTAACACTCTATTTTCTTCCTTGAATTAGTACATAATCCATATGATTTCAATATTTTTTTTATCCCTTTATGTATATTTTTTTCATGTTTTATTTATTTTACATGAATTTTCATGTTTTTTATTCAAACTATTGGATCATACAAATATTTTTTCACACACACACCCACACCCAAATATAAATGTGTATTCAAATATATATGTGTGTATGTGTGTGCATGTATGAATATTTTTATGTACATATGCATGCATGAAAGCATGGAAATATGTATATGTTTATGTAAGCATGTGTATTCATATATTATATTTATATATATATAGTTATATTTATATATAAATATTAACACACACACACATTTCTATATATATATATGTTATATGTGGGTATGTATATATATATTCAAAATTATATATATATGTATATATATATTATATTTAATTTATTTATGAATGTTACATATTTTCTCTATAATATACGTTTGTATATGGTTGATACTATTTATATTTATTAATATTTGTATATTTATATTTATTCTCACAATTGTTTTGTATAAAATTTTATAATTAATGTTTCTTTCTTATGTTATATATATATGTGTGTGTGTTTATTATGTTTATAATATACATATATATACATATATATATGTATTGTATAATTATGTTTATAAATAATACATATATATAGATTCAAATATATGTTTTTTAGTGTATGTATATATATGTTTTATAATATATAAATATATATACATGCATACATACATAAATATGCACACACACACAAATGTTATATGTGTGAAATTTGTGTGTGTGTTCACAGTATTGATGAAAATATATTATTTAGATACTATGGTTTTTATATGTTATATATATGTATGTATGATTCTACATGTTATTTATAATATATTTTTATATTTTTATATACTTTATATTTATATTTATATATATATGTGTGTTTATATATATATTTTATATAATATAAATATGTGTGTTATTATTTACACACACATACAGACACATATGTATTTATTGTGTTTACGTTTATATATTAATTTTATACATGTTTTATTTCGTGTTTCTGTGTGTGTGTATGGTTATATGTAATTATATATAGAAATGTATATTAGTTATATTAAATAGTTTTATGGTTTGTGTACTAAAATAGGATGAATATGAGTTGAAAATGAATGGATTTCAATGATATGACTAGATAGACTGAGGAAGGTGTTACAGTGTATATCAAATTTTCAATAAAAAATACGAATAACCCCCCTCAAATCATGTGTTAGCGTCTGCATTGTTTTTATTCAAAGTGATTTGGTCTAATTGAATTGGAATTACATTTGATCTATTACTAAAGTGATCAGAGTTACAAATATTGGACCAAATGTGGAGAAGAAGTAAATATATTTTGAAAGAGGAATACCAATCCATTTTATGAATCATGAGATATTAGTACAAGTGTATATGGTGATGTAAATCAAATTGATTAAATGAAAATGATATTTTAAGATGAAGTTTTATATTGTTTTAAAATATTTTAGAAATTAAATAATCATATAGAGATTCCCATTTTGATAGTTGTACAAAATACACAAGATTATAAGTACTTAAGATCTACATGGCCTGAAAGTTGGAAATGAATGTAGTGACACCAATTTAACAGAGTTTATTTCTTTATTGAAGGATATGTTTGTAATTAAGAATGATATTCCTTTTAGAATTTATAAATATAAAAATTATTATATTCAATGGTTATGATCTATAGAAAATACATGCTTTCTCTAAAGACTACATATTATTTCAAAAATAGTATGAATCGCTATAGAAATGTCCCAAGTGTAATGTATCTTGATATAAGCATAAAACCCAAATTCCATAAAAATTTATATGGTAATTTCCATTCATTTTTATATTTTTATGTTGGTATTAAAGTTTAAATACTGAAATAAAGTTGACATGGAACACAAATGGAATAAATCAGGATGGTAATCTACGACACCAAGAAGATTCTCCTAAATAAAAGAAAATTAACAATGAGTATCCTAAATTTAGTAATGAGTCATGAAACTTCAATCCATAATTATTTATAGATACATTCATACCCATGATTTATAGAGAAACACTCACAAGACATGGACAATTATGTTGTAAAATTATAATTTACTACCATTTTTATGCATAAAGTACAAGTACATTGTGTTATCATTGCTTATTTCATGATTAAAACATCATAGTAATGATATTAACAATTATTAAGATCCACTAATTAAAAATTTGATTTTTTGGGGGATGGGTGTTATAATATATAATGCTAACAAGAAACAAGAAATATTTTTGATGTATATATTGTTTGGTATAATAAATAACTTCCCTACTTATGGTAAATTTTTAGGTTAAAAAATGAAGGAAGGTCAGGGTTTCCTTTATGTGAAGAAGGTTCACACTCACTTAGGTTGAAATAATGTATGAAGGTTATGTACCTTTTAAGTTAAAGGTTTTGAGCTTGATGATATCAATATTGATCATTGATAAAAACACATTGAAAGACGGGTTTTCACCTTTTCCATTAACAAGTGAAGAACTACTCGATAAGGTAAAAGGTATCATAAATGTATTTGAAAAATTTTTCTCAAAAAATAATTAAATATTGGGTTGATATATGAGATCAATTTGTTATATAAAATTACCTTACGAGAAGAGTTTGTATGTTAGAAATTTTCTAGATGTTATGTATATGAAAAAAAATGCATGTGATAGTTTAATTGAAACCTTAATAAGTACCCAAGGGAATATTAAATATATATTAATGGATAAGTTATAAATATTGGAATGGGTGTCAATTAATAATTAGAGTTAGCGAATGAGGGGAAATTAACTTTTCGTCCTTCAGTGGCTGACACTCTTTATAAAAAGAGAGACTTTTGTTTTATAAATTTTTAAATGGTGTAACCACTTAGAAGGGTAGTCATAAAATATCAAGAATTTTGTATTTATGAATGAAATTAATTTAAAAGGATCAAAATCATATGAATGTTTTTTATTCATGATTTTATACCATTGGAAGTATATTTCCCATTTTCAAAAAATCTTCGTCATAAAAAACCTCCTTTCTTTCAAATCAATACCCAAAAAATATATTTAACCAATGAAGTTTCCTTATCACACCCCAACCTGACACTTTATTTTAATTTATTTATTTTGGGACTTGTTTTTGGGATTCAGTTTGAAATGGGTTTAATTTAAAAAAATAGGGATCTTATACGGGCACGTGACCATACACACGACCGTGTGTAGAGACCAACTTTAATAAGATGACATTTTATTATTAAATTTATTATTACATGGGCGTGAAACTGGGCACATGACTTTGTACGTGCCAGCATCCGTGGATGCACACGCAGCCACGCATGTGACCGTGCGTGGTGTCCAACCTCAGTTAGTAATGATATTATTATTTTGGTTGGTTTTATTATTTTAGTTTTATTATTTATATGATTGTTATTTAAGTTGATATTTAAATTAGGTTATTATCAATATTTTTATTAATTAAGTTAATATTTTAATTTCTTTTTGAATGTTAAATTATTTTAATAATTAAAAAAATTAAATTATTTACTCATTATTATTATTATTATTATTATTATTAATGGATTAAGTTCAATTTTTTTGGTTTTATTTTGATTTTGTTTTTTTATCTCTATTTTATTTTCCTTTTTATTTTTTTTCTCTTTCTTATCTGCCTCTCTTTCTCTCCCCTCCCTTCGCATTTCCCCCTCATTCCCATCATGCACATGACCCGCTTACCTAAATCCTAACTGCGCACGCCTCCTGTGCACCGTCCATCCTCCGGTCGCCCTTCGCTTTAGCCGATGCTATGTCCAGCACCCTTCCCCCCCTTCCGACTACTCCGACCAATGACCGGTGACCCGCGCCGCTTCCTCCCTCTCCCAGATATCCATGCACCTCCAGAACCCATTCCACCTCCCGAACCGAGCATTTTTCTGGCACGACACACCTCCAATATTCCTCCCCCTTGCCCAGTTGTCCATCCTCTCCCTTGTCGCAGGTTCATTATTCTTCGTTTGGTTGATCTCATTATTTGAAAGTTTAATGGATTAGGGATTTGTGTTTTATTTGGTTTTATTTTGATGTTTTTAGTTCGACGTATTGATTTTATGGTCCAATTCAAATTTTTTGTTTTGTGATTGGCGAGCAACTGAAGTTTCTCACTGAAATTGAGGGTTTTGACACCAAAGGTAGGGGCTTCATACATAATATTTATTTGGTGATTTATTTTACTTGTTTGATCAATTTTTTATGTTATTTGATTAATCTAGTCTGTGAGAATATGGTTTTTCTTGATGTATATATATGATTTTGAAGTGTTTAGTAATGTGTTTATATGATATGAATTTTTTGATTTTATGAAAACTTTTGTTGAGCCATTAGTAGTGTTTTCTAAACTATGATCTTAATTTATTATGGCATGCAAGAGGTGTGAATTCTTCTTTGACATGTAAGTGGTGTGCATTTGGCCTCAAAAGGGTTTTTTGGGTGGTCTTCTGTGTTCAAAGTCTTGCGATACTATTTGGAGTCGCTTGAAAATATTTTTAAGTGGTTTATTAAATCTTATAAAGTGTGCACACCATGTGTTGGAAAGTGTTTTAGTGTGAGTTTAATTTTAAATAGGGGAGTTGAAATATGTTTTTTTAGTAAAGCTTTGTTATGCATCCTTGAAAAGTTTTATTAATTATGTAAATGATTTATTAAGTTGGGAGTGTGATGCCAATTTTACCTTGTGACATATTTTCCTTGAAAGGTGTATTTTTCATATGTTGTGATTAGTTTATATTATTTTATGGGAAGTGAAATTGTTTTAGTTGTGTTTGAAGCATTTGGTAGTTATTGGATTTCCTTGCATCGTTGTAGGGTGTTTTTCTCATCGCAGTGTGGGTTTTGGTCATCAGTGACAACGACCTATAGGTATATACACGGGTAAACATGTATATATGTATATCCTCCTTGCGCATATTCCCTCATGGCGCGGGGAATATGCAATTGGGTTAAAGGGTATATATATATATATATATATATTAAAATGTTTATGTGTATAGGTGAAGCGGTTTTGGGTTTTCATCTTCAAGAGAAACTGCTTTTAGTTAGAAAGCGTCAAGAGTTGAGTGGACAACATGGTTCCACCTTGAGGTAGGTCCCCCGCTGCACTTGCCTTTAAATTCAGAATTTATTAATTTCTTGATATTTTATTAATTTTAATAAATGGGAAATAATATAAGATAATTAATTTTTAAATGATAATTTGGTGTAAAAAGAGCCTTTTATTTTATACACGACACTTGAAACATTTTCTCAATGAACAGAAACCTAGTAGTGAAAGAATGCCCATTTTTCCTTTAAACATAATTCACAGAATTTAAAATGTAGTTTTGGTTACTGATAAATTATTTCTTTTGAAGCATGGAAAATTGTTTTGGTTCTCTTGGGAAATGAGGATTTTCTTTAAAATTGGTGATGACCTGTTTGGCACTTTAATAAAATAAATTATTTTGGAAAACTCTCTTTGGGGTGACTTAGGGGTGATCTTTGGTGTAAGTTGACTGCATGAGTTGTGTGTGATGTTTGTGCTACTTTATTGACTTGTTGACTCACCCCTTTCCTTTTTATTACACGTGTTGACATGGGAACCTAGCATAGTAATTGAATCTTCTGAGAATGATTTCTACACTAGTTTAGATTATGAACTTTCTAGTGAAATTTAGTACAGATTATACTATACTACTGGATTAGGACCCTCGGTTATGCCATGTAGGGAAACACCGGGCGTTAGGGCGTTATGAAGTCATCAAGAGTAGGCATGCCTTTCGGATGAGTCACATGTATGGTACATTCTGGATTGTTCACGAGCTCCTAGGTTTGACCCATGTTTTCTTTAGTGTTTATTTATCTGTGGAAGATGATTGAGAGGTCTAGTTTGGTTATTGGCCCTTGTGTGCCACTTTTTCCATTTCCCTTAGTGTGTGTTGTGTGTGGTTTTACTTTTGACTAAAAAATGAAATTTGGATTTCTAAATTGTTCTTAAAAAAATGTTTTAAAATGCAATGCACCTATCCATTTTAAACATTATACTTGTTTTTTTAAATTTAAAAGGGAAATGTACTGTTAATTGTTTGATAAATGAAAGTGTGTGTGGAAACCCATATTTTATATAACTTAGTTCAACCCTAGAATTAGTAAATTCTTTATTTAAGGGTAGTGCATTGGGAATATTTTGTTGGGCACACCTAATGATTTTTAATACTCACGCCTATAGTGTTTTCTTGTTTTTAGTTCTATTGCAGGTTCGACATGATCTTGTTTTAATTGGGAAACGTTCTGTCCTGAGTTGGAGAGTGACCTACAAGGTCACATGAAGATATTGGTTGTTCCATTTGGTTAGTTTTATTTTCTTCAGTTCTTGTTTAGTCACTTTATTTGGTTTATTTATTCTGAGTTTCTCTTTATTATTTCCTCTGATTTTATTTATTTATACTGGCTGAATCCGTTCCCATGATTTCTGTCGATGCCCTAGTGCTTGTCGCCAGCCTGGGAGGATCTGGAATGCCTCTCAGGCTTCACGAAAGATCGGCTCGGGTGACCAGTTTAGGGTCGACCTGGGTTGGTTCGTGACAAAATGGTATTGGAGGGAGGTTTTGTTCTTGTTATTTGTGATTTCATATAGATTGGAGATAGGATTGTCAATACTCAAGTGGTAGTTGCGGGAAGAGTGTCATGAACTCTTACTTATTCTGATACTCAAGTTACCAGGGGTGGTTCAAAATTTAGGTTTTTGGCTTTGGTCATTGTGGATGGGGGATGACAGTAGGAGTAAACCGGTACTGCGCACAACCTCACATGGAGTAGTGACCCATGTGATGCTTGAGAGTATGGTTCGAAACTTCTAGTGGTTGGTTCTCTCCATGGGCATGGTCTGCTAAACGATGTAGCTAGGATAGACATGACCACTAGTCCACCGTCTAGGTTATTTAATGTTTTTGATGTCTTGATTCAGTTTTAGGTTGGCACAAAAGTGTTTTATTTTAAAATAAAAATGGACTTTGTGGTTTCTCTTATTTTATTTTGGTGTGTGTTCGACATGATTTTTGGGGTGCGTTTCTCTTGGAATTTGGTGTTTGATTTGTTGAAAATTGAATTCCTAAAAATAATGTCTTTGGTTATCTAAAATTGAAGTGGGTTGTTTTAGAAATGGAAATAATTTTGAAATTTTTTCTTGAATCTTTGAAATGGTTTTTAGAAAAAAGAGAGTGTATTTTTGGAATATTGGGAATATTTTATTTTTGAAAATGGAAGATCCTTGTTTTGTCCAGTGGTTTTCTTATGGGTGACCACGTGTGCATGTAGACATGGTTAATGGATATTTGGTGGATTATGTGGATGAGTGCTTGAGTGGAAAAATAATACATATCTGCAAGGCATCCAGGAATATCAGTGGTGAGTGATTGATTTTTTTAGGGCTTCTTCTTGTTTCCTGAAATGTGGGTTTTTTCTCTAAATGGGTTTTTGTTCTTAAATGGTTTTGGAAATTGGAAAATGACATTGAGTTCAGAGTGAAGATGAATTTTTCAAAAGAGATTTTGGGTTTTGTTGTGCAGTGTTTGGTTCTTCAAGTGGGTGTTTTTCCTTGAAAAAAATTGATGTTTTAAATTGGAATTACTAGAATTGTGTTTGAGGTGTGGATGTTTATTTTGTGATGTGTTTGGATTTTTAGAAGGATGTTTTGTGTTTCTTATTTGGGATATTCCCCCTAGGCAGAGTTGGGTTCTACTCGGTTTTGTCTATTAAATATGTCAAGGTTGGTTGGATATCATTGAATGCTTTGGGAAAGTTAGGAGTGTCTTCGGTTTTGGAGGAACTCCAAAAGTTGTGTGGGTTTAAGTTGTTTCAAGTATGTCTGGTGGAGTGGGATTAAAGAAATGAATGATGATTGTTCCATTCTTGTTGAGAATAAGGATGTCTTGAGAGATCCTTAAGACTAACTTCATCCTGTGGTCTTACGTAATGAAGTGAAGGAGAGAGAAAGTGGTGGATTTCGTAGGTGCTCGACCAATTAATAGGTGGAGATAGAGGCGTATTGAACTTTCTGATGAGCTAGTCTCATGTTCCCCAGAGGTTGTGTGGAACAACCAGTTTAATGTTCATAATAGATACTGGTCTTGTTCATATTGTGGTAGGTGAAGGTTCCTTGTCCGACAAGGAGTGTGAAACAAATGGACCTATTCTTGGAGTGACCCTTCCACTAGTTTCATCGTGCGTTTGAAAGACTGATCAATTTCCTATCTCTAGTGTGGTCAGTCGGGCGCTCTAAGTTGTTTACCACAATTATCAGTTGGTAGGTTGACAGACTGGCCACTTGGGGCACAAGGAGAAGTACTCAGGTTTCTTTTACAGTGGAGGAAGTTCTAGTCAGAGGTGGTCATATTATGACTACAAGGTGGTAGATGCTTCATACATCAGGTCCCCAACCATAGGTCTCGGGGCGAAGCTTGCGCGCAGTCAAAACTCATCGAACATGGTGAGATCTTGGTCCAACTTAAGTCTATAGTGACGTATCGGGACAAATTAAATTTCCTTATTGCAGTATCATCTTTAAAAGTTTCATTTTTTTGTGAGGGGCATGAAGCCCCTGTCTCCTTTCTATAGTCTTAATTTGTGGGAGTTCCTCTGGGGCCTTAAAGAGGTCTGAATAATCCGTATTATTGTGAAATCAACAGGCATGCACCATGAACCTTCTTGTGGTCGGTTATGGATCCGAATTGTCCTCATCTAGGAGATGATCATGTATTATAGAATTGGTGCATGCCTGTCTGGTTTGCCTCCTGGATAGGGGTTTCTTCTATCAAAACCATCTCATATGGCTGGGTTTTGTCTAGTGTAGGAATCATCCCGTCAGGTCGGCCCGTGTTGGTGGGTTCGTGATGAATTGTTTAGTCCGCATCTCTCAAAGTAAATGGGGAATTCCTGTGAGTGTGTCATGGAGTTAGTAAAATTATAAAATGGTGGGGAGACCCACCTCGAGGCTCGTTGACATCCCCTATCATGCTGGTTGGTTAAAATTAGGGATCTTGGATGGTCAGGCCATTGTTAGATATCTATCTGAGTTTGTGAGTTGTTTGGGTTTGAAGAAACAATGTTTGATGGGAACCCTAATATGGTGGGGAGACCACTATAGGATGAGCTTGTGGAAGACTCTGTTCTCCAAGTTCACTTGGCAGAGCAACCCCTTACTTCTGCTCCGCCTGGCCTTGACCATGGTAATTGGATAGCTTGGGTGGTGGGATGCTTGATGAGTGTTCTCGAAAATCTAGAGTGGCCCTCATGATCCCTAAGTCAGGGGTCGGGGTGTTCCATGATGTATTTGTGTTTGGAGGTGAATTTCTTGTAGTTGGCTATCCTTCTTGGTGATTCTGGTTTTGAGATCTTTAAATTTTCAAGTCATGGGCATTTTGAATACTCAACCTTTAGGTGATTGAGTTTTTATTTTAGTTATCCTCGCGGTCTTGTTTGGAATATTGGGTTGTTCAAGTCTTTTGGGACTTTTTGGGGGAAGAAAGTGTCATGGTGGGGAGAATTGTCACTCCCCTACCCGACGATTTATTTTAATTTAATTATTTTGGGACTTGTTTTTGGGGTTTAGTTTGAACCAGGTTTAATTTAACAAACTTGGGATCTTATACGGCTATGTGACAATACGTTCTACCGTGTGTAGAAACTAACTTTAATAATATGGCATTTTATTATTAAATTTATTATTACATGGGCACACAAACCGACATGCGACTGTGCACGCAACCGCGCATGCGACCATGCGTAGTGTCTAACCTCAGTTAGTAATGATATTATTATTTTGGTTGGTTTTATTATTTTATTTTTATTATTCAAATGATTTTTATTCAAGTTGATATTTAAATTAAGTTATTATCAATATTATTATTAATTTAGTTAATATTTTAATTTCTTTGTGAATGTTAAATTATTTTTATGATTAAGAAAAATTAAATTATTAACTGATTATTAATATTATTATTATTCTTTTTAATGGATTATGTTCCATTTTTTTGGTTTTATTTTGATTTTGTTGTTTTTTTATCTCTATTTTATTTTCCTTTTTTTTATTTTTCTCTTTTTCTTCTCTCCCTCTCTTTCTCTTCCCTCCCTTCACATTTCCCCCTCATTCCCTTTGCGCACAGGACCCCCTTCCCTAAACCCTACCTGCACGCGCCTCCTACAAACCCTCCATCCTCTGGTCTCCCTTCCCTTCGGCCGATGATACGTCCAGTGACCACGCCCCCTACCAGCTACTCCAACTAGCGACCGGTGAAACATGCCACTTCCTCCCTCTCCCGGACAGCCGTGCAACTCTCGAACTCACGCCGCCTCCCGAACCGAGTGGTTTTCCGGTGTGGTGCACCTCTGGTATTCCTCCCCCATGCCCGGTTGGCCATCCTCTCCCTCACCACAGGTTCATTCTTCTTTGTTTGGTTGAATTCATTATTTGAAATTTTAATGGATTAGTTATTTGTGGTGTGTTTGGTTCGATTTTTATGTTTTTAGTTCAACATATTGATTTTAGGGTTCAATTCGAATTTGTTGTTGCGTGATTGGCTATCCACTGAAGTTTCACACTGAAATTGGGGGTTTCAACACCAAAGGTAGGGGTTCCATACATAATCATTATTTGGTGTTTTAATTTTCTTGTTTAATCAATTTAATATTTTATTTGACTAATCTTATTTGTGCGAATATGGTTTTTCTTGATGTATATATATGCTTTCGAAGTGTTTAGTAACGTGTTTATGTGATATGAATGTTTTGATTTTATGAAAACTTTTGTTGAGCGCAAGAGGTGTGAATTCTGTTTTGACATGTAAGTGGTGTGCATTTGGCCTCAAAAGGGGGTTTTTGGTGTTATTTTGTTTTCAAAGTCTTGTGATACTATTTAGAGTCACTTGAAAATATTTTTAATTGGTTTATTAAATCTTATAAAGTGTGCACACCATGTGTTGGATAGTGTCTTAGTGTGAGTTTAATTTTAAAGAGGGGAGTTGGAGTATGTTTTTTAGTGTAACTTTGTTATGTATCTTTAAAAAGTTTTTTTTAATTATGTAAATAACTTATTAAGTTGGTAGTGTGATGCAAATTTGGCCTTATGACAAGTTTTCCTTGAAAGGTGTATTTTTCATGTGTTGTGCTTAGTTTATATTATTTTATGGGAAGTGAAATTGTTTTAGTTATGTTTGAAGCCTTTAATAGTAATTGGATTCCCTTGCATCATTGTAGGGTGTTTTTCTCATCGCGGTGTGGGTTTTGGTCGTCAAAGACAAAGACCTATAGGTATTTACATGGGTAAGCATTTATATATATAAATCCTCCTTATGCATATTCCCTCATGGCGTGGGGAATATGCAATTGGGTTAAAGGGTGAATATATATATGAAAATGTATATGCTTATAGGTGAAGCGGTTTCGGGTTTTCATCTTCAAGAGCAGCTACTTTTAGTTAGAAAGCGTCAAGAGATGAGTGGACGGTATGGTTCCACCTTGAGGTAGGTCCCCCGTTGTACTCTCCTTTAAATTTATAATTTATTAATTGGTTGATATTTTATTAATTTTAATAAATGGAACATATTATAAGATAATTAATTTTTAAATTATTATTTGGTGTAAAAAGAGCCGTTTATTTTATACACAACACTTGAAACATTTTCTTGATGAATGGACACCCAGTAGTGAAAGAATGACCATTTGGCCTTTAAACATAATTCACCGAATTTCAAATATAGTTTTGTTTATTGATAAATGATTTCTTTTTAAGCATGAACAAGTGTTTTGGTTCTCTTTGGAAATGAGGATTTTCTTTAAAATTGGTGAAGGCCCATTTGGAACTTTAATAAAATATTTTTTTTGGAAAAATCTCTTTGGGGTGAATCATGGGTGATCTTTGGTGTATGTTGACTACATGAGTTGTGTGTGATTTTTGTGCTACTTGATTGACTTAGTGACTCACCCCTTTCCTTTTTATTACATGTGTTGACATGGGAACCTGGCATAGAAAGTGAATCTTATGATAACGATTGCTGCACTAGTTTAGATTACGCACTGGCTAGTGGCCCTTAGTTAGGATTATACTCTAATAGGAAATTGGGCCCCTTGGTTAGGCCATGTAGGGAAACACCAGGTGTTAGGGAATTATGACGTCACCGAGAGTAGGTATGCCTTCAGGATGAGTCATAAGTATGGTACGTTCTAGATTTTTCACATGATCCTAGGTTCAACCCATGTTTTTTAGTGTTTATTTTTATGTGGCAGATGATTGAGAGGTATAGGTCAGTTGTTGGCCCCTGTTTTCCACTTTTTCCATTGCCCTTAGTGTGTGTTGTGTGTGGTTATCTTTTTGACTATCAACTGAAATTTGGATTTCTAAATTGTTCACAAAAAAAAGTTTTAAAATGAAATGCACCTGTCCCTTTCAAACATTAAACTTGTTTTTTTAAATTAAAAAGGGAAATGGACTGTTACTTGTTTTAGAAATCAAAGTGTGTGTGGAAACCCATATTTTATATAATTTAGTTCAAACCTAGAATTAGTAAATTCTTTATTTTAAGGGTAGTGCACTGGGAATAGTTTGTTGGGCGTGCCTATTGAGTTTTAATACTCACTCCTATAGTGTTTTCTTCTTTTTATTTCAGTTGTAGGTTCGACATGAGCTTGTTTTCCTTGGGCGACGTTTAGTCGTGAGTTAGAGAGTGACCTGTGAGGTTACATGGTGATAGTGGTTATTCGATTCTGTTAGTTTTATTTTCTTTAGTTCTTGTTTAGTCGCTTTGTTTGGTGTATTTATTCTGAGTTTCTCTTTATTATTTCCTATGATTTTATTTATTTATACTAGGAAAAACCGTTCCCATCATTTTGGTTGATTCCCTGGCGCTTGTCTCCATCCCAGGAGGATCAGGAATGCCTCTCAGGCTTTTCCGCAGATCGGCTTGGGTGACCAGTTCAGGGTCGACCCGAGTCGGTTCATGACAACCCAATAATGGAAAAATTGATTTATATCACTTTAGGTGAACTAAATATGTTTTTACCATCGTAATTATTTGTTATCATGGTTCACTTTATAGTTTATTTTTTAAGGGAAATATGAAATTGTGGCCTGATATATTTCTTATGGATATACATATTGAACAAAATATAAAGATATTGGAATTTTACATCAAAAATCAAAGCTAACTAGAAGGTTGTGTTATTAAGTGGAATATTATGGAAGAATCTATTGAATTTGATAAAAAATAATTATATGGCATGGATATCATTGGTGTTACAAATTTATTCAATAATAGGTTCATAAAAGGTAATGGATTTTGAATAAAATATATTATGAAAGTATCCATCATATATTAAAAATAGGTTCACTTGTATATTTTTTATAATAAAACGAAGGTTTTTATATATGTTCAAACACATAAGAACCATCTTAGGAATATCCATCCAACAAAAAATAAATAATGGTTTGATATATAATACACAAAAGTAATAGTTTCTTACTTGTATTTTTAAACACATTTATAAAGTGTTAACAATAAATTCTAAATCCATTTGTTGAAAATTTTGATAGTTATTTTAAAAAATAAGTTTTTATGTATTATATTACAATCTATACATAGATAATGATTATACATTCTATATAAATGAACATAATAAACATAGTATAATTTCAAATAGTGGAGTCATTTTTGTGGCTGAAACAATGAACGTATGAGGTGTCAAAGAAAGAAATCCAATTTACATAAATATATCATACTTTGGAATCATTGAAAAACTATAGGAGTTAGACTATATAGTATTTTATGTGCCATGTTTTTGATATATATGGGTTTATAATAGGATTGCAATACAATTTAATGAATTAGGATTTGTAAATGTATTATTTAGTAAGGAAGGATGTAAAGATGACACCATTATAATGGAATAACAAGAAGTGTATATTTTTTAGACTCATGATCCCATAGATGAAAATTAGACCATTGTGCTTTTAGAAATGAAATCTAATAGAGAATAGAGAGTTAATTTTTTAGAGGATTATCCATTACTTGGGTGTCATAATTATTTTATATTATATCTATAGGCGATGATGTCCTACATTTTATAGATGAGCATAACTGGGGAATTAGATAATAAAAAAAGTGAAAAAAACACTTCAAACATTAATGAAAAAAGAATATTGTAAAATTTAGGCAATCTATTAATTTAGTTTTTATATGTAATATTTTTTTATTTATATAATTTATATCCAATAAGAAGCATACATAATATAATTTATTTTTCAAACTTGTGGTGCCGACAATCATTTCTCCTTCTCAAGATTCTACCAACCCTAATAAATAATCTTTGGAAAATGTATTTATCAACAATTTATTTATTTAATTTTATCATCTAAATACACCATTAAAGTTTGAATATGGATCCATTGTGTAATTAAAATACATGTGTCGACTGAAAAGGTATATATTAATAAGGTGCTGGTATGCGATTTTCAATAACTAGCTGGTAGTTTTTTTCAAATCAACCAACACACCAAGAAACTTGAGTTCAATTTTTGTATGAAGAAATAATTTTTCCATAGTAATTTTCATTGATGATAATTACCATGAAAAAGAAAATTTTTCATATTAAAAATGAACTCAAGTTACTTGGTGTGTTGGTTGGATTTTAGAAAAATTATCAGTTAGTTATTGGAAATCTCATATCAGTATAATTGGTTAAAATCCTACATTGTAAATATATAAACAGGGAAAGTAAATAAATTTTTTATTTCTAATTATCGATGTACTATTGAAATTAAAATTATAATGGTTTGATTTTAATTTCATATATTTATATAATAATTATTCATTGGATGTAAATGATGTTAACATTTTAATATTTGTAATTCCCTATATATATTTTTTATTATTGTTTTAGTTTCATGAATTAAAAAGGAAATTTTTCAATATAAAAACTGACATTTTAGTTAAAAAAAACCCTTCACATGCTCAAAACCAAGTATATATTCTTGTATTTCCATGAAAAATAGGGAAAAAATCATAGAATCATTTTTGATCCATGGGAATAAACCACATGTCATTCTTATATATGGTGTAATCAGAATGACATAAAGATATTGTTTTCTATTTTAAGTGTTAAAGAAGTAAAAAATACACCTCAGATACTAAAAACTAATAAATTGCACACAAACTGTCATGAAACTCTATTAGAATGATCATTGATTCATTTAGAATATATAAAAATTATCCACACATTAATTTGATTCCTAGTTCATTCAAAATAACTGGAAGTGATTTTTTTGAATATAAAAACGCTTCTTTGGACCAATTCATGTCATATACAAAAAATCAAGTTGATATTCTCAAATTTTATAGAGGCTATAGGAAAAAAATAATTGATTCATTTTTGAATATTAGGAGTTAATCACACATCATTCTAATACACAATGTGGTTGAAATGACCTTAGGTGTATTTTTTCCATTTTAAGAGTTAAAGAAGGAAAAAATGAACATTTTATAATAAAAAAGAAGAAAAAATATTCATCTCTTTAGGAAATTTTTTGAAAATTATCATTGATAAATTTTGGATATACATGAGTTAACCACACGACATTTTGATTATAGTAGTAGTTGGAATGATGAAAAGTGCATAGTTTTAATATGAAAATGGCAATTTATTTCAAAACACACTTCACATACTCAAAACCAAGTAGATATTCTAAAATTTTCATGAACCTATAGAAAAATGGACATTGATTCATTTATGACCTATTCGAATGAACCACCTATCATTCTAATGTGAGTTATTGGCAGAATGAACAAAGTGTATTTTTCTATTTTAATATCTACAGTAGTTCAAAACACATATCTCATATTCAAAATTGAGAAAAAATTTCTGTATTATCATGGAAATATTTGAAATTTATCATTAATTCACTTGGGGAATGTGTGAATTAACTGTACATCATTATGATACTCGATATAGATAGAATGATAGAAGGTGAATGTTTTCAATAAAAAAAATAATATTTTAGTTCACAATGATTGACACATACTAGAAAATAATAAGATATTATTAAATTATCATGGAACTATATCGTTGATTCATTTGTGATATGTAGTATTAAATTTCATGTCATTATGACATACATTTAAGTTAGAATTCCCTAAAGTGTATTTTTCCATTTTAAGAGCTAAAGAAGTTTAAAATGCATGTAACATACACCAAACTAAGAAAACATGATTGGATTTTCCGGAAATTATATGAAAATAATCATTTATTCATTTATGACATATAAGAATGAACTACATATCATTTAGATGTGTAGTGTGTTTTCATTAACCTAATGTTCACTTTTCAATTTCTTACTAGTTTTAATTTTTTATGTGTTACTAATAAAGAAATTGTTTTTTATTATTACTGATATGTTTCTTGTTTCAATTTTAGGTACATTATTGAAGTTGGTTAAAATTTAAAATATTATGATCCATTCCCATATTTTTCTGGTCGTGTTCTAGTATTTATAAAAGTTGTAACAATAACTTCATGTACAAATATATTTTAGAATATTGAAATTTATGTTTTATATGTATTTTGTCAATTTTGGTATTCTTTATATTAATTCAACTACTAATTTTACTATATTTTTAACTTTTATTCTTCCATTTTTGGTAGTTATTGCACTTAATATTGTTATTGTAGTTAGGTGACCCTTTCTCAGTGCTTCATTAACACAGATAAATGGGTCCTTTTTAGTGTTTTTTATTGTTGAAAAGGTCTCCCTTTCTCAGATTCAAATTTATCAGTGCTAAAAAGTAATTTGTAATAGTGTTTTTGAGTGATGAAAAAGGTAGTTATGTTTTTTTTGGGATGAATACACTACTAAATAATGTTATTTTTAAGGGTTCAGTGTGTACTAGAAGAACACTATGTCCTTCCCAATAATTACTTTTTCATCAAATTATTTTCCTAAATCATCAAAACTAAATTAATTTCCACCCATGAATATTCTTGAGAAGATATTTAAAATATAATTTAAAATTAATTTATTTTGATATAGAATTACATTGACTTATATTTATTTCCAAATTGTCAAATTAGTTGACCTATTGTTTTCATACTATCATTTTAAATAGGGATTTAAGGGTAAAATACCTTTATAAGTGACCATCCATGCTCCAAAAACCTCGTAACATCATAATAGAAATCATAGGGTTCTAGTGCAGATGATTCCAATGACTTCATCATTAATCATTAATCACAACAAGAATCCTTCAGGTGCTTGATTATTCTTCTTGTTATCTTAAAGACTTGAAATATAGGTGCATTATTTCTCTACATCCTTGAGAGAATTATATAAAAAGTTTTCTCTATGTTTGATAGAATTATCTAGAGAGTTTTTTTCCACAACCACATCCCATCCTAGAAATGATATAAATAGGTTTATATAGCTAGGTTAAGAATTGGTAATTGCACATAGGCCCTTAAAAAATATCTTAATCAATACCTATCCCCACATTTAATAATAATAATAATAATCATATTAATAATAATTCCTTGATATGTGCACGAATTGTGGATAAAATAAATACCATTTATTAAATAAATAAATAAATAAATATTTAAATTATATTTAATATATCAATCCCACCATACCCTTAAATCAGTATGTAATTCCTACTTGATATTTATTTTACCATTAATAATGGATATTTATTTAAATAAATAAATTCCACCACATTTTTCACCAATAAATAAATAAATATTATATTCACCCAAAACCATGACTAAATATTTATTTACTATTCAACTAATATATATATTCACTCAAATAATTGGTTATTTAGTATTTACAATCAACCAAACATGAAAAATTATTATTCTTATAAACTTGATAATAATATTCTATTCTAATATTAAATTCATATAGAATTTAACTAAGGTTCTTGATGCACTTAGTGTGTGACCCTTTAGGCCCCTTTCTCAGTGGAATTATGTCAAAATTTATTAAAGTACAAGATTTGTATCGAGTAACACATCAAGTCACCCATAGAGAATGGTGTTGATGTTTTAATGATAACAAACACATAAAAACACTTTATATATAATATAATACGCTTATCCAGATTTATCTAATCAATAAGGTTTCATACAAGTTTCATTAACCTATGTGATCAACACATATTTCATTGAATTTATAGAAATGAACCCATAAATATAAACTATGATGGATATGAACTTAGTGAAATAGTTCTATTCCCATTAATGGCTCTGAGATATCTACTTCTAATAAACTTATAAGGGATAAATCCTTTCTTCATTTTTTTATTAATTCCATATCACTCATGATGCACAAAACACATCCTACCACATATGATCACATGTCATCACAATTTTCATCAATACATAGAAGTAAATAACTCATGATATTCATTAATAATAATAACATGTCAAAGGAAAAATGTTAACATATATAGATAGGAATATCCTATGACAAATCTAACGTTTGGATTTGCTACTGGCAGGTCTGTTCTTATAACCTCCTCTCTTGGAGATTATTAAGAGTAAAATTCATGAGAAAAAGTATCGATGTCTTATGATCCTCCTACCCCTTATATCCCATATCATCTATGTCCAACCATATGATGGAATCCATCTATATAACATATATTTCACTTCATTTCCCTTATATAGTAGGGAATTTATATGGCCCTTCAGTGCCACTAGTGCACTTATAAAATTATCACATTCAATGTTATGTAAAATAATGATCATGATGCAATGAAAAAAATATTATTATTCAAAACCATGAATATATATGAAATCATAAAGTAAAAATTAGTTGGTTCTAGGGATCTAAATCTAACATACTCTCAATTTCACTAGAGATAACTACTAATAAGCTTCAATATGCTAGCTCTCATATAATGTTCATGATTCTACTAATATAAGGAAGTAGTCAATGGATCCACTACAGTATCATTCATGAAAAATATACTTATTATGATCTCACCCCTTTGAGAAAAATCCCTCAATAAGTGATATTTTTTAAGTATGTGTGTTGTACTTTGATGTGACCTTTCTCATTTACAAGAGTCACCACTACAATATTACCACAGTATAATTTGATAGGGACCATACTAATATATACCACATCAAGATCTTAGAAAAAGTTTTATATCCAAAATAATTAATTAGATACATCTAACTCTATTATAGAATCAGTGATAACTATCTACTTTGAGCTCTTACAACTCATAATTCCTTAATTAAGACTGAATAAATATATCGACTATGATTTCAAAACATTCATATTTTTCTAGAAACTAGAATATGTATACCCCTTGATGACTGGATCCTTGCATCCTCCCTAAAAAAGAACATATCCTCAGTAAAACTAAGATACTTAAGGATAATATTAAAATCAATCCAATTTTGTTCTCCTTAATTTTCATGACATCTTCCAACGATGCCCAAGTAATAGGAAACATAAATATCAGTACATAACATGTCATACATAATAGAAACCTGTCACATATTCATATGGTATCCTACTCATCCTATCTCTCTAATTCTATGTTTGAGGACACATTTTCTTGGAGATATTTATACCATGTTACTCTAGAACAAATCCTTACTTTGATCATTCTATACAAAATCTATTTAGTATCTGGTCAATGTATATACCCGGAATTACTCCAAGAAACCTCTTGGATCTACCATGAATGATCTTGATCCTGAGGATGTGGGTGGATTCACCTAATTCCTTCCAATATAATCACATGTTCAACCACATATTAATATACTATAAGACTAGTATCTCATTTATAATAAGTAATATCTCATTGACAATACTACTAGGAAAATAATTTCACTCCTATTAAACTACATGTAGATATAGGGATTAGATTTATTCTGTATGAAACCAAATTTTCTTATAGATTTATCAAATTGAATATTCCATAACCTATATTCAAGATCCAACCAATTAATGTATCTCTACAAATTTCATACCTTATTATCATCTTGTGGAGTCACAAACCCTTCTAACTATGTCATACAGAAATATTCCTTAAGGTTCCCATTAAGGAAAGCTATTTTGACATTGATCTTAAAAATCTCATACTCATGGAAAGCTACTATGGAATATACAATTATGATAGATTTTATCATTTAAACCAGAGGAAATGTTTCATAAAATTCTATTCATTTATGTTGTTTAAACCCTTTAGCCACAAGATGAGCCCTATAGATACCATGTTTACCTTTTATTCCTAGTTTCTTCTGGAATACCAATTTTTACCCCATTGGATTTACAACTATTAAAAGATCTATCAGATCCCAAACATGGTTCTGATACATGAAATCCATCTCATAATTCATGTCTTGTTTCCATATTATAACTTCAAATCTCTCTATTCCCTCATTTTAGGAAATATAATCATTATTTTAAACTAATAATGATCCACCATATTCAGTGACTATAAATCCTTATCTCTCTAGTTCTTTAACCCCTCTGTTGCTCCTACACAATATTAGTATCTCTATAATGACATATTCCAAAGGAAATTATATAACCTTTTCATGTATGAACTAATGTGTATCTTGAACATCAAATGCATAAAATAAAAACTTATTTCTACTATATCATTCATATATTTTTTTACCTCTCTATAATGGTGGGATGATAGTCAATCGAAATTATTTTATCTAATGGGTTGTATAGGTAATATTCCCTTGTTTTCATGGGATATCATATAAATATACAATTCATGCCTTAGGGTTCTAGTTTTTTCCTTAATAGTACTTAAGAAATTCCTCTGATCCTCATACACATAAATTCAATAACATAGATTTCCTTCCATACATTTACTTATATGGTATTCTATTTTTCTCTTTAGTTGTAACCCATTTTAGTGCATATACCATAGTTTGTAATTTTTATTCACAAAAGGATAACAGAATATTTGAATGAATCATCATAAACCTCACCCTGTCATGTAAGGTGTGGTTTCTCCTTCCATTAACACCAGTACATTGTGGTGCATAAATAAAAGTGGGTTGTGATATAATCTAAAACTACCATATATAGTCTATGAATACTTTATTAATATATTCTCCACCTTGATTGGATAAATGTTTATTTATCTTCTTATGAAGATGATTATATACTTAATTCTTGAACTCATAAAAATTCTCAAAGGATTTAGACTAATACCTCATTAAGTATACATTTTTATGTATAATAAAGTCATTAGTAAAAATAATTAAGTGAAGGAGTCCACCTCTATATTATAATTGAAAAGGTATACACACATCAGTGTGTACTTATTCTATAATATTTATGGATCTTTCAACCTATCCAAAAAAGGTGGTTTGGTCATATTTCCTTGTAAATAGATAATTCATCTATTAAGTGGTTTTGTCTCAAAAGAGTTTAAATACCCATCTTGATATATATTTTTCAAACATTTCTTATTTACATGACCAAGTGAGTCCCCACACACAATGTTTAGCTGGTGAACCCTCTTCAAACATTCAAATGAAATTTTCCTTTAATATCTCAAACGAATTATTTATATCCTTATTAGAATAAATAAAAGGGAGGAGAAACATCCTATTATAAACATCTATTTTCTTATGCAGCTTCCAGAGATCACTAGAAATGAGTGATTTCATGAGTCACTGGACATATTGTACATCATCTATGTGTCTCAATTAAATATATAACACTTCATTACTAACCTTTTTTAATGGAACATCAAGAATAAGAGACCCAAATATAAATAATTCCTCTCTTAGAATAGTATTATGTGAAAGTGACTATACCACTCCTAAAAGTTACTACCAGTTAAAAAGGTTTTTATTATCCAAAATTTATCATAATGATAATATGTTAGTCAAATTACTTTCTATTTTTATTCAACAAAATAAAATCACATTTTTATTACTTTATATTAATTTCCAAAATATATACTATGATAAATTTTATATATTAGTGTCCCATAATTTTATCAAATTCCAATATCCCTCACCATTGGATTCAAAATAACTTATCGCATGTATATTTAATGGAAATGATCTATATTTACCTTTTCATAACATATGGGTGGACCTTTTTAATAATTTGAAGGTATTTAGGTAGAAATAAATTTACACAAGCATTAACTCATAGCTCTTTGATCTGTTGAATGGATCCCCCAATCCAAAAATGCTAGACTCATATTTCATCAACACTTTCCACCAAATTTTCATTAGATAAACTAATGAAATTACACCTAATACTAATTTTTTAAGTCAACCTAAAAAATTTATTAGAACTCTTTATTAATGGAAGTGTTAAAATAAGGGACATACAAACCATTTGATCTATTAGTTCCATTCTGAACAAAGTAATGGAAGGCTATTCCAACTTAATATTTATATTTATGTGTTTTATGTATTTATGTTTACATATTTTATATTTTATCCCTTTACATTATTGTTAATATTATATAGATTTTACATAAGTTCTTAACCATGTATCAATAAAATAACTAATTTATAATTCATTTATTTTAACCTATCTTACATGATTTTCAATTCCTTTGTTTTATGTGATCACACATAATCATAAATAAATAAAAATAATTAACCATTAACTTAAAATATATAAAATAAATAAATGTGGCATGATCATGAGATTTCTAGTGATAGGTTTGTTGAGAAAATTATAAATTAACACCTGACCCTAGGGGGACAACTCCTTGAACCATATTTGGTTCGACTGGTAGAATTCCACCTATCATCCTATAATTCTCTTTATTTAGTTTCAACATGGTTTTAAAATTTAAATACCACTAATTTCCTGGGATATTCACCCTTTACATATGGTTTAATTCATAAAAAAGTGAAGGTAGACATGATTATTATTGGAGTTGGTTCCCTAGAAACAATTTCTTTGAACTTTAAAATACTATTATATTCAGGGTTTGAATATTTTCTAGTTCTTATTGCATATAGATGGTTCTTCTAGGTGACAATGTGTGTGATAATTTTCTAGGATACTTATCACATCAAATGTACATAGTAGTTCCATGCTATGATGAGATACTTAAGGTTCTTTGATAGTATACCTTAAACTTATGTTCTATGGCTGAAATATATTATCGGATAGGACATGGTAGATATAGGGTATCAAGTATATGGGGATTATAATACATTGAGAAACCCTATAATATTTTTTCTCATGGTAATCTCAAGTAAGGAGATTATGGGATCCAAACCACTGATAGAAATTATATGTGTTACACATGTCATTGGATATTCATATCTACAAACATGTTTAATGTTCCATCAAATTTAATATTATTATTAATACATATTAATTATTGAAAACTTTTATGTATTGAAAAAAATTGTGATGACATATACTCATGGATAAGTAGGATACATCAGGAGCATCATGATTGATAAGGTATCAATGAATAATGAGAGAAAGGATTTTTTCATTCCTAGTTTAATGGAAGTTGATATCTCGAGGTAATTGACGGAGTTCGAACAACTAGAATAATTCCATGTCCATGGTGGTTTATATCAGCTAGTTCATTAATGAAAATTAAATAAAAGATATTTTGAGGGCATAGGTTGATTTCACTATTAATTAAACCTTCTTGAATGAGATATTGATAAAAATGGATTATATTTTAGGGAAAGCAATCATAGGTGGTTGTAATATCGTTACAAAATTAAATATTTTATGTACAGGTTCCTTGACATGTTGATAGATTTTAACCTTAGACTTTAGGTAGTTTTCACTTAATTCTATTTAGAAAAGGTCCTATAGGTTCACAAACTATTCATATTCAAAACCTAAATTAAATTCTATATGAATTTAAAAATTATACTAGAATATTATTCTCAAGTCATGAGGATAATAGTTATTTTGGTGTTTGGTTGATCAGAAATATCTAGTCACTCGCTATTCATGATAATAAATTTGAGTTTAATATTTAATAAATATTCATTTACTAGTTTTAAAAATATAATATTTATTTATTTATTGGTAAATAATATAGTGATATTTATTTCTTAAATAAATATCCATTATTCATGGTCTAATAAAAATTGAAGAGGAATGGCGGACCAAGATTATGTGCACGGTGTAAAATGAAATATTAAGTTTTTTTCAGATAAATATTAATTTATTTGAGGAAATTATATTTATTTATCTATGAGTTGTTTTCATTTAATGTAAATAATAATAATATTATAATTATTTAGACATGGGGTCTTCTGGGGATTGTGAAAATTATTAAGGGACTTTTTGAAATTATTCTCAAATCCTATATCTATAAATACCTAGTTATTACCTTCTTTAAACATAATCCTTGGCAGTCACAATAGAGAATTGACATTGTGAATACCATTATTTGGAGAACTATCTCAACCCTATAGAGGAATTATATAGAACACCAAGCAATGGTTTGAGTCATCAATCCTCCTTAACCTTTATCGAGTCTAGATAGAACCTAAATAATCAATCTAGTCCCAAATAATTTTTTATAGCAATCGATAATGAATGATGGAATCAATAATACCATTTGCGCTAGCACCTGAAGAATATTATGTTGAAATTTGGATGTTTGTAAATAATGTGTGGATGAAAGATATAGGGAATATACTTTGATTCCTCCAAACTTAATGAAAGAGCGATAAGTGGTGTCAACCGAGATCTACCACAATGAAATTATTACAAGTTGAGGTAATATTTATCCTACTTAAATTAATTATAAATAATACATGATGATCCTATTTTAGATTTTATAGGGTTGAAATTTGTATGGTTATATGTGTAGGTTCCGGGTGTAGCGGAAGCACGTTGGTGGGAGTGCCCAACTTTGATTTTAGTGTTAAACAACGTTCAAACTGAGATCCGTCATGATATAAAATTCCAGATCTTCGGAATAGAACGAAGAATGAAAAATAAAAGAGGGAGTCCCGAAAATATAGAGATAAGATCATCATATGTTGGTTATAATTAATTTAATTAGTTCACAAGAATTACCTTGGGGGAATTTTTTCTTCGTTGATGTCTCCGGTCACAATATCTCAAATCAAGTGGGTTTCATGCTAGTGCCATCAACCCATGTTCTCAATTATTCTTTCTTTGACTTCTTGGAATTTGAACTCACCCATACCTTACCATGGAAATGAATTTATTTAGGCTATATCAATTCCATCAAAGGGCCTAAGATATCTACTTCCGTTATAGAACAGAAGGTACAAATCCTTTCTCGCATGATCTATTAATGCAGTATTACTCGTAACGCACCCAATGTATCATAGCTCGCTGAAAACAGTGTGTCGTCACAATTTTTTTCAATACATCTAGGTGCGCGAGTTGTAATACTCATTAATAATAATATTGAAGTCTAAGGACCAATACACACGTCCACATATAGGAACATCCAATGACACTATGAAATGTGGATTTCCTACTGGCGAGTCTCGTTCTCATAATATCCTCCTGGATATTACCACGAGCACACACAATGAGAAAGTGCCTCAAGGTTTTATGAGTCCTCACCCCTAATGGCCTGTATTATTTGTGTCCCTCAAATAACATCATCTGGCCATATAACATATATTCAAGAACAATGTTATGGAATTTCTGGGTTCTCATCATAGCGGTGATCCACTATTACCCTTTAATGAAATAGATGTCCTTAGAACATTATCACATGCATTGTTATGAAAAGGAACAATCAATATGTGATAATGTATTTATTAATGAATAAAGTACAAAGTAGTTGGTTCTAGGACACTAAATCCAACAGAATCCCACTTGGACTAGATCCAACTACTAACAACCTTTAACCCTCTAGCTCTCACATGATATTCATGCTTCTGCTGAGATATGACTTTAGTAATGGGGTCCGCCATGTTCTCTTCTGTGTATACTCTTCTCACTGTAATTTCACCCCTCTGATAGAAATCCCCCAAGAGGTGATACTTCCATATAATGTGATTTTTCCACTGATGTGACCTTGGTTCGTTTGTATGAGCCACTACTGCAGTATTATCACAATACAATGTTACATGGTTTTTACTAATAGGCACCACACCAAGATCCTGGAAAAAGTTCCGAATCTAGATGGATTCCATGGCAGCATCATAAGACGCTATATATTTAGAATTTACTATAGAATCAACGACAACTAGCTGCTTTGAACTATTCAAGCTCATAGCTCCTCCATTGAGACATAAAACATATCTAGATTGCGACTTCAGATCATTCTGATCTGTCTGAAAATTAGCATCCACATACCCTCTGATGACAAGCTCCTCATCTCCTCCATACATAAGGAAATTATCCTTATTTCTTCTCAGATAGTTAAGGATAGTCTTAACAGCAGTCCTATACTATTCTCCTAGACCTGATTGATATCTTCCTACCATGCTCATTGCATAGGCAACATCAAGCCTGGTATATAACATGACATACACGATGGATCCTATAGCCTAAGTGTATGGGATCTTACTCATTCTATCTTTATCCTGTTGTGTCCGTGGACACATTTTGTTAGAAAGATGTAGGTCATGTGACACTGGAACTAATCCCCTCTTGAATTGTTCCATACTAAATCTCTTTAGTATCTGGTCAATATATGTACCCTAACTTAGTCCAAGCAGCCTCTTGGATCTATCACGAATGATCTAGATCCCTAGAATGTAGGCTGCTTCACCCAAGTCCTTCATGGAGAAACACTTGTTCAATAAGTCCTTAACTGACTGTAAGACTGGTAAATTGTTTCAAATAAGTAATATGTCGTCAACATATAATACTAGGATAATGAAAGCATTCCCATTAAACCGCTTATAAACACATGGCTCACATTCATTATTAATGAACCCAAATTCCTTTATGGCTTCATCAAATCGAATGTTCAATGACCTGGATGCTTTCTTTAATCAATAAATGGATTTTTGCAACATGCCAACCTGTTTGGATTCACCTGGTGTCAAAAACCCTTCTAGTTGTGTCATATAGACATCTTCCTGAAGGTTTCCATTAAGGAATGCTGTTTTTTCATCCATTTTCCAAATCTCATAGTCATGGTAAGCTGCTATGGAAAGTATGATTCTTATGGATTTAAACATGGAAACTGGGAAGAAGGTTTCATCATAGTTAATTCCTTGACGTTGTCTGAATAATTTAGCCACTGTACTTTCTTTATAGGTGCTAACTTGACCTTCTATGTCCAGTTTTCTCTTGAATATTCATTTTCATCCAATCGGCTTTACATCAACTGGCTCATTGACCAAAACCCAGAATTGGTTCTGATACATGGAATCCATCTTATAATTCATAACTTCTAGCCATCTTGCAACTTCTGAGCTTTCTACTGCTTCCTTATAGGAGAGAGGTTCATCATTGTCAAACAATAATGATTCACCATCCTCGGCGACTAGGAAACCGAATCTCTCTGGTTCCCTTACCTCTCTTGAGCTCCAATATAGTACTTGTGTTTCTAGAACCTCTTCCATGGGGATCTGTGGAACTTGTTCCTGCACCAACTCCTGTGTATCTTGAGCATCAACTACGTCGAAGTCAATCATGCTCCCACTATCCTTTTTGAGGATGTTCTCCCTCTCAAGAAATACTGCTTTTCTGGCGACAATCACTTTCTTTTCTGAAGGGTTAGATAGGCAATATCCTTTCGTTTCATTGGGATATCCTATAAAGATACACTTAGTTCCCTGGGGTGCTAGTTTGTTTCTTGAGAAGGTATTAACAAATTACTCGCATCCCCATACACGTGTGTGCAAAAAAATGGGTTTCTTTCCATTCTATAACTCAGATGGAATTCCATTTTCCGCCTTAGTTGGTACTCGGTTTAATGTGTATGTTGCAGTTTGTAATACATATCCCCAAAAGGATAATGGAAGATCTGCATGACTCATCATCGACCTCACCATGTCCAACAAGGTGCGGTTCCCCCTTTCAATAACACCATTCCACTATGGTGTTAAGGAGGAGTGAGATGAGATAGAATCCCAAACTCCCTTAGAAGATTGATGAACTCTTGGTTCAGATATTCTCCACCTCGATCCAATCGAAGTTTCTTTATCTTCTTACCAAGATGATTCTCCACTTCATTCTTGAATTCCTTAAATTTCTATAAGGACTCTGACTTATACCTCATTAAGTAGACATATCTATATCTACTTAAATCATCTATAAAAGTAATATAGTAAGAATATCCACCTCTAGCTTCTTCTGGAAATGGTTTACATACATCCGTGTGCACCAATCCAAGAAGCTCTATGGCCCTTTCACTTTATCCACCAAAAGTCATCTTGGTCATTTTACCTTGTAAACAAGCGTGACATCTATCAAGTGGTTTTATCTCAGTAGAGGCTAAATAGCCATCTTGGTAGAGCTTTGTCAAGCGCTTCTCGTTTACATGACCAATATGGTGATGCCACAACTGGGTGATGTATGAGTCATGTGTGTTTGTTTTATTATCGATTTCCAACACTTGGTTTTTGTAATTTAATACATACAAACCATTATATAAATGTGCCATACCATAACATACGTTGTTCTTATAAATGAGGAAACCCTTATTTCCAAACTTGAAAATAAATCCATCCATATCCAACAAAGATACAAAAATTATGTTCTTGGTAACACTAGGCACATAATAATAGTTATGAAAAACCAAAATCATCCTAGTCAGCAATGAGGGGTGGTAATTGCCAATAGCCAACACAGCCAGCTTTGCGCCATTGGCAGCTCGAAGATCCACCTCTCTTCGGGCAATATTTCTAAATCTACTTGGTTCCTGCATTTGAATACAGATGTGGGCCCCTCAAGCTGTATCTAATACCCAATAAGTAGAAATAGAAATATGACACTCGATAACGAACACACCTTTAGCATCCCCATGCTTCTGGGTGTAGTTTCTCTTCCAGTGGCCTTGCTTTCTACATGAAAAACACACCACCTCCCATTCCTTGACCCGACTCTTGATCTTCCCCTTCTTGGAAGGACGGTGCTCGGGCGCTTCAGACCATTTATAAGTCTTTGGACCCTTTTCCTTGTCCTTCCTTTTCTTATTCACCATAAGGACTGCGGGTTTGTCACGCCCCATGTCCTTATCTACCTGGAGAATTAAGGTTACAAGTTCTGATAGACTCTTCTCATTGTTTCTCATGTTGTAGTTGACAATAAATCTTGAGAAGGTCTTGGGAAGTGATGATTGGATGAGATCTTTACACAACTCATCAGGGAATTTAATCCCCTAAGATGTCCAGGCGTTCTATGTAGCCAATAATCTTGACTACATGAGCCCCAGCTAGTGAAGAGTCTCCAATATTAGTTATAAACAAAGCATTGGAGATCTCATATCTCTCTTGTATCGACTTCTCTTGGTAGGTGAGACATCATGATATACAGGTCCATGTTTTCATGTTGATTCAAGAGCTCATTTGACATGGATGATAGCATAAAACATTGGACATATGTGGCATCATCCATATGTTTAATATAAAGAGATATTTCCTCATCACTAGCCTCATTTCTAGGTGCAACTGGAATAGGCTCTTCTAGCACATACAATTTCCTCTCGTGGTGAAGGATGACGCATAAACACCTCTGCCACTATTGAAAATTAATGTCGGTGAGAAGGTTTTACTTCTAGAGTATGGTTCACAATGATATGTTTGAAGTCATTTTAATTTTTGTTTCTACAAATTAAGATGAGCACTGGTTTAGTACTTTATTAAAAAATTGAGACAAATAAATAAATTAATACTTATTAGTCTCTGACTATTTTATCAAAATCCAATAGCCCTCACCATTGACTTCGGAATATTCTGTTTCCAGAATATTCTAGTTTCAAGGATCCATATTGCCCTTCTCATTACCCCAAATAGGGTTGGTCAAGAATCATGAAGGGTTTTTAGGTAGGCATTACAAATTCCAAATGCATTAACTCATAGCTCCTTGATCCACTAAGTGGACTCCCCAATCCTGAAATCCCTTTTTTTGGATTTCCTCAACTTTGCCTCTTGGTCACACCAAGTCCTGTTGTGGCAGTCAACCCTTGATGCGAACCAAGTCAATTCAACCCAAAACCTTGAATTAGAAATCCTTGATAATTGAAAGCACCCCAACTAGGGTTGGTCAAGCACTTTGAACTATTGTTTGATTCTAACCAAGATTATGGAAGGCTATATCGCATTAATATTTCTTTGAGGTATTTTATCCTTATACATAAATTTCAAATTTATTATCTTTTATTACATGCTTGTTAATATTAATTGGGATATACTTAAGTTATTAACCTTGTCTAAGATAATATTTACGTATAAGTCGGTTTTATTTTAGTTCCATCTTGCATGCTCATTTAATTCATTAATTGTGTGATCATGACAACACACCCACAATAAATATACCATGAAACTAACAGTAATAAAATAAATGGTATTATCATGAGCTTTTCTATTGGTTAGTTTATCTAGCGGTTGATAAACTAACCCAAGACCTAGGGGATAAACACCTTGAACCTTTTGGGTTCATGTTTAATGATTTACACCTGTCCACCTTTGTATCTCCTTAGATTGGTTTCGCCTGGGCTCCTGACTTGAGCTGCCTCCACTAGCTTGGGAATTCCATCCATCACATATGCATTTATCTCATATACAGGTGAGGAGTAAAAATGGGGTTTTACATAAAATAGTCCTTGGGTGCACATGCCCTACATATTAATAAAGAGAAGGCCTGCATGCCAACAAATTTAATTTAAATAAATAAATTAAAAAAACCATTCACATACGAAGGTCTTGGTCTGGCTCATGATCATCTATACATGAAACGATATTTACACATAAATAAAACTAGCATTCAATTCTTTAATCATTCTTATTTAAGATAAATCACACTCAAATAAATTAATTATATTTAATTAATTAATCTTTTATCATAAACCCTTTTTCTGAATTTCCTTGAGATTCTCATCCATCATAATTTTAAATAAATTAAAATTATCCTTGTACGTAACTTGTACCTTGGAGGCAACCCGGTAAATTCCTATTCATTACGCATATGTTAAAATTAAACACATATATATAAAACACATAACACGTGTTGTACCTCAGCTTTACACCTGCACCATGGTTCACATCTCAAGGGTTTGTATAATATAATAATAAATTTTAATAAACCTACATAATTTGGGTGAGTACAAGGCGTGTAGTTCCGACTACACGATGTGTACTTTTCTTCACTGTCCATCCGAAGTACACACCCGGGGTCATGGCGTGTTAATGTACTTCAGAAATGTTTTCGGAGTACGCGGCGTGTTTAGTGGGACACACACCATGTAGTTTCCGTGTTACACGGTTTCAAGCTGGGCAAACCGTGTATGGGGTACACGGTCCAACCCTAGCCAGAAGGGACTACATGCCATGTTCTGTTGGAACACATGACGTGTAATCCGGAAATCATGTGCCACCTATTCCTGGTCAACACACTGTGTCATAAATGACTTAGACAGGATCAATACACGTCCTGATTTGGTAGACCTGTCCGATGCATGAGCCTAGACTACACAACGTGTACTTCCGAATACACGCTGTGTATTCTCGTGTTGTACGGCCTAGAATGTTTGACTCCTCCGGATGAGATCCTCTATTTTATTTTAATAAAAAATTAAAAGAGAATGTTTTTTCTGTATGGTGAACGTGAAATGATAGAGGAGGAACATATCTCGAGATTCAGATTTAAAGAATTATTAACATGAATGGAAACAACTAAATTATTAAATGTGTAAATCACCAACGAAAAACTAAATAATTATAATCAACGATATGAACCCTTTTATACCACTTGTAGGTTCCGGGCGCAGCAGAATCAAGTTGGTGGGAGTGCCCAACTTTGATTTTAGGGCTAAACAACGTTCAAACCGAGATCCGTCATGATATAAAATGCCAGATCTTCAGAATAGAACGAAGAACGAAAAACAAAAGGGGGAGTCCCGGAACCATAAAGATAGGATCATAATATGTTGGTTATAATTAATTTCATTAATTCACAAGAATTACCTTGGTGGAATTATTTATTATTTGATGTCTCTGGTCACGATCTTGTGATCTGTCGTTGCGTCGTAGAATCCAGGTGTAGGATTCCTTTAGCGGTGATCCAAACGTGTGCCACGTATCTCTGGATGTCACTGAAGGGATCTCTGGGTGCTAGCGTGGAAGAACGTTCGCTTTCCATGCCTGCCTTCGATCGCCTTTATCAGGTGGTGGTGGATCTCTCTCGGTCTTGAGAGAATTCTTAGAGGAAATATTTCTTTCAGCCTTGAGAGAATTCTCCAGAATTGTTGTGCACAATGATTGGGTTGTGAGGATATTTTTAATTGGGTTTGAGGTTATAGATTTATGAAAATAAATAAACATGTTACGCATTTTATTTATTTCATTAACTCTTATTGAAAACACCCATGTCGAATGATTAATTCCTTGACATGCGCTAATGATGATTATAATAAATATCATTTAATAAAATGATATTATTTCCTCAAAATCCTGACTGAAAAAACTACATGCCGTGTAATCATTAATACACATCGTGCACTCATTTTCCATAAAACTACATGGAGTGTATATTTAATATACACAGTGTGTACTTTTATTTTTCATTTTCCTTTATTTTCTCTATCATATTTATTAGACATTGAGTAATGGATATTTATTTCTTAAATAAATGTAACTGCATTACTCACTAATAAACATATTATTTCTACCACAATATATTCTCTCAAATAACTAGTGTCGAAATAAATCCAATCAGGCACCCTTAAATAATTATTAAACCAAAGTTGAGAATAATATTTATTTAACTTGTTAAATTAATATTTAACTAAGATACATGGACACACTTAGTGTGTGACCCTCTAGGCCCCTTTCTCAGTAGCATTAGGTGGAGCCAACCTAAAGTCCAAGGTTAGAATCTAGCAACACACTAAGTCAACCATAGATATAGAAGTTAATGTTGCAATGATGTGTCACCTCCTACGAACGTTTACAGTGTAATATAATCCCTTTATCACGATATCTCGAATCAAGCGGGTTGCATGCTAGTGCCATCAACCCATGTTCTCGATTATTCTTTCTTTGACTTTTTGGAATTTGAAATCACCCATACCTTACCATGGACATGGATTTATTTAGGCTACATAAATCCCATAAAAGGTCCTGAGATATATACTTTCGTTATAGAACAGAAGGGACAAATCCTTTCTCGCATTATCTATTAATGTAGTATTACTCATGACACACCCAATGTATCCTAGCTCATTGGAAATAGTGTGTCATCACAGTTTTCATCAATACATCTAAGTGTGCGAGTTGTAATACCCATTAATAATAATCTTAAAGTCTAAGGACCAATACATATGTACGTAGATAGGAACATCCAATGACACTAGGAAATGTGGATTTCCTACTGGCAGGTCTCGTTCTCATAATATCCTCTTAGATATTACCAAGGGAGCACATCATGAGAAGGTGCCTCAAAGTTTTATGATTCCTCGCCCTTAATGGCCTGTATTATTTGTGTCCCCCCAAATAACATCATCCGGCCATAGAACATATATTCAAGAACAGTGTTATGGCATTTTCGGGTTCTCATCATTGCAAGGATCTGCTATTACCCTTTAATGAAACTGTTGTACTTAGGAAATTATCACATGCATTGTCACACAGAAGAAAAATCAAGATGTGATAAGTTATTTATTAATGAATAAAGTACGAAGTAGTTGGTTCTAGGCCACCAAATCCAACAATTTGGATAAATCCAAATATTTTGACAAAATTTCATTATTGGGCATCGACCAACATGCTTCGCCTGTACCCTGGAGACTCTAAGTGGTATTATAACATCCACATATCAATTTATAATTATTTATTATTCATTGATCAATTATTTTTATTTATTGTTAGTATAGTATTTATTGTTTATTTTTTCTTAATTTGAAAGTGAATTTTAGTGAATTTTTACTTTATTATCATTAAAATAGATGGAAAAAATATGAATAATTATTAGAGATTCCATTAGAAGGTGTCAAGATTTATAGTAGAATAGAATGGATAGACAAAATTTATCTATAAGGTACACACCGTATACCCATGTTCGTTGCACCAAGATTTCCCACATGGTTTTTAGGTAGTCGTATAATGATTATACATTGTTTTCATTAATTTCACATTGTGTGTCGACAAATATAGTTTCACACATGATTGATATGTTTTACACTATGTATTCCATGTGGTTACAAAAACAAAATAGTCAAGATATGTAATGTGTTTATTACACATTGAATTGAATAACAATAAAGCAATAATGAGGACACACAATTTGTAACTCCCTTACACACCATTTACCTCATTAATGTCCATAAATTGTACACAATAAGTCACTTTGTGTGTACCATAGACACAAAAAAATCAATTAACATGACATGTATCATGCAATCACATGCCTTTTATTCCTTCCATTGATGTGGAAAGGATTTAGTTATTTAATTATTTCATTAAAACTCATCTACATTTGTTCGTGTGTCAATTTATTGATAGTAAATACCATGAGATAGTTTTGTTTATTTTTTTATAAATACTTAATTAATTTCATTATAATTTAATTTCCAAGATTGATACTTTTGTACCATGTATTTTTTATACTCAATAAATTATAAGGATCATGCCAAATATTAATGACTAGTACTTTCTAGGTTTCCAA
Organism: Viscum album; assembly: GCA_963277665.1. Taxonomy (NCBI): domain Eukaryota; kingdom Viridiplantae; phylum Streptophyta; class Magnoliopsida; order Santalales; family Viscaceae; genus Viscum; species Viscum album. Next base: position 1,533,540,056 of record OY728123.1, on the reverse strand, counting down.
CTAGTACATCTGTTTTACTGGATCATTTGTAAATTAAATCAATTATTTTAATTTATTAAAAATTAAGGACGATACAAGTATCCAGGACTCTTCGAATATAAATTAAGATAAAATAATTTATTAATTAATAAGAAAATTAATTGAATTAATTTGAGTTCATTTTCATCTTAATAAAAGAATGAATTGAAATTAATGCTATCTAGTTTACATTTACATATTTATTGTATGTTTTTATGATCATGAGATTATATTTACCTATGAATGAATGGTTACTATTAATTTAATTTGTTTCTTGATTTTTCAATATTTATTATTAAAATGAAATGATGGTTTTCATGTCATCCCTCATCTTTAATATGTATGACATGTGTGTCCATTGATTTATTTATTTTAAAACCCCTAATTGATAATTTTGTTCCCCTAAACCATGTGTGAGTATATATATGTAAAGAGGGAAGTCCCAGGAGAGTGGATATGGTTTAAACATGGATATAAAGAGAAACCATTAATAGAGATATATGAAAGGATAGGTGGAATACTGTAACATGAACCAAGTTATGGTTCAAGGTGTTTTTACCCTAGGTACTGTAATTGTTTTATCATCCACTAGATAAATAAAATATTAGTAAATTTCATGATCATGAAACTTTATTTTACTTTATCAGTTACATGGTTAATTATTTATGGATTTATGATTAACATCACTAAATTAATGAATTAATAATAATGAAATACGGAATTAAAATAAACATTAATATATATAATTTTTTATCTGGACATCTTTAATCACTAATGTAAAATCCATGTTATATGAAAAAGGTATGTGAATTGATAAAATGGTAATTTTTTAGGCATAACATAAAATCCCACAATTAAAATATTAATTTAGTTATATCCTTCCATTATTCAATTTCAGATCAAACCACAGTTCAAAGTTCTTAAAAAACCTCTTTTGTGGGGTATTTGTATTTATTCGGGAGTCTCAGTCTTGAGTTTTGAGTCAACTGAACCTAGTTTTAATCAAGGATTTATCACCTCTATTTAACTTAGTTTAACTAATAGGCAAGTGTTGAGGAAATCCAAGTCTAGGATTTTAGGATTGGGGAGTCTGATCAATGGATCAAATATCTGTGAGTTAATGAAGTTGGAGAGTTATACCTCCCTAAACACCTTTAAATAGATTATTTGTATAACGAACCATACTTTTCATACATATATATAACATCTTAATAAATTAATATTCATTACATAACATAATAATCCACAATATAATAGTATAGTTCTATTTTCTATAGAAACATGGACACATAAATAACTGGTTCATAAAAGATCTACATCATCTTACACTATGTTCTTCTAACTAGCACCTTTCTAAGACGTATCATACTTAGTACCTTTATTTATAATCTAGGTAAAGAAAACATAAGAAATAATGATCTCTGATGCTCAGTAAGGGTAAACAAGGGACATATCAATGGTCACTTTAATAAAACATGAACATAAGGGTACAATAACATTTTAAAACCACACTCTACATATCAAAGATTATAATCTTGTGTCATGGAATAAATCTTGTCAGTTCATAAGACATGAACAATAAAAGAATCAAAGATCATGATCTATGAAATCTTAACATAGGAATAAGATATTGATTTGTAATATACAAATAATAATAATAAAACATATCCTTAGTATTCAAGTATCATTTCCAAGGCTATCATAGTGAAATGGTTTCACTCTCAAACCATCATAGTAGTCGTGGTTCACTCCCAATACTATAATAGTAGTTATATCCACTTACAAAACTAGGTTCACACCCCATTATAGTCTTTTTTTTCTCTTGATATATTAATATTTAACCAATGCATTGAAGGAAGATATAGGTCCCACCCATACGTGGTTATAATGTGACCAATATCATTGGTTATAATGTAACCATCATCATTGGTTATAACGTAACCTCGACCCTTAGTTATAACATAACCACCGTGCTTGGTTATAACATAACCACCATCATTAGTTTTAACATAACTGCTATCAGTTAATTAAAACCATATATATGTGTTCCATAAGATCATAAAAAATTAATAATATCAAAATCCATGAAAATTAATGGGTTTCATAAACATTTCATCATATCATAACTTATGGAAATTAAAGGATTTCATAAAAATTTCATCATTTCATCATTTCATCATAACATAAACCATGGAAATGAAATGAGTATCAAAAAAATTATGTCATCATTTTCATAAAAAATCTATATGAATAATAATGATGGTATCATTGGATATTATTAATAGTAAATAATAAGTGAAATCAATGGTTTCTTTCTTTGATTAATAGAAATACCATTAAAATATCATTAAAAAATTCTTGAAGAAAATAACCTTTCCATTTTGAAATCATTTATTTTAAAATAAATATGAAAATATGAAGGAATTTTTTTTTGAAAAGGAACATAAATTTTTTTAAACAAATATTTAAAGAAAAAACTAGTCATGATGGTGGGAAATTACATTAATTCAATATAAGTTAAAAAATCATTCCTTCCATAATTTTTTTTATAAAAGTCATAAAGTACCTCATTTGGAAAATAAAAAAAATATTCCTTTAAATCTATTTCATAAAAAGGTAAAACATGGGTAAAAATAAATTTAAATAATAATAGGATAATATTAAAAAACTTATTTAAAACATTTTTTTTAAAAAATGGATATGAAAGAATTTTTTTTTCAATCAAAGAGAGAAATGTAGTTGATTTTCCTTAAAATATATTTTTGGTGTCTTGAGTACATAAGGTGAGGAAAATGAACGGAAAATACTTATTTTCACGAAATAAATATAGTATAATAAAATTAATGAGTTTATTGCGAGATATATCATAATATTCCATCATTGTAAATTTAATCATAAACAATCCTGATAAACAATGAGGTTGTAACATAAAACCCTTTACCACTTTGGTAACATTTGAATCATAATCCCCAAGAAATAAATTGAAATATATGTATATTTAAATACCCAAAAAATTAATAATAATAATTATAAAATACATTCATGGGAAGTATATACACCATATCAAAGTTAAGTGCAGAATAAGACATGCATCTCACAAAAATAAAAGTTCTATGAAAACCCCTTACCTCGAGTTCCCATTATTTCAAAAGTAATATAAACTATTGTATAATAAATTTAAATTTATTGTAATTATATAAAATATTAATTTTAAAATTTAAAATATCATATATGATCCCTTTATGACATTTTAGCACCACTTTTTATCAATATTTCCTTAAAATCATCATTTTTGGGTGTTGACTGTTTCGTTTATCATGATTATTTTAGTTCAGTTGTTTCAGTCCATGTGTATTGATCATAAATACATAATAATAAATATTTTAATTAATATATAAATATAATATATTTCAGTCCATGACCGTATCACTTATTTTTAATAAAGATTAACCCGATTCACACTTTATTGAGGTGATAAATTTTACCACAATTAGTATTCATATTAATAAAAAAATGAAATGTGTAAATTTTCAAAAATTAAACATCATTATTATAAATATATAATTAATTTTTTCTAATTCAATATATATAAATGGACAAAATTAATATTAAAGTAATTTCACAAAATATGATAAAAATTTGTCTATAGAAAAATACATTTTTAGCATAAATATAAATTTTTTCTTATCCCATGCATAGTAAAAATATTAAATGAATGTTTAAAATATTTTATTGAATATATAATTTATTTTTTAAAAATAATTCCCCAATAGTGATCAACTTAATTTGTTAAGATAAAAAAATTGGGCATATAAAAAATCATCTTTTACGAATAAAAAATGTTTTTAACATAAATTAAAACATAAAATTTATTATATTGAACAAAATTGGATTATTTAAAATATTATATAAATAATTATAGTTTGAAAACATTTTAAAATTGAACTTTTTACATTCATGAAATAAAAATAAAATTTTCAATAAAAATCTGTATTTTTCACATTTCACTAGAAAATCAATGTTTTCAAAAAATTCTCAAAAATTCATCCTATTATACTCTTATTATTATGATATATATTTTTATTAATTTTAAAATATAAAATTTCTAAAAATTTCTTGAATTAATCATAATATTTTCTCACTAAAATCAATAAAAATATTTTTTAAGAATAAAATAACTTTACTAAACTCTAGTGCTTAATTACTAAGAATTTATAAATAAATATATTTTGAGAAGAACATTTATATATATTTTATAATTTTTTTAATTTTATTCATACTTTCCAATTTATCAGTGAAGTTAAAACTATCATAAATTAGAATATTTTAATAGTATATTGTGGCTTTTTTAAACTCAGTGTTCAATGTAGTACAAGTTATCGAATAAATACAATTATTTTAATAGAAACATTTTTCTTAAATATTGGTGTGTTGCATTAAAACCTCTTTAATAAATCGCGTCCTTTCAATTTTAACTTGTGCTCGGAAATCAGAGGTTTGATATTTAAAATATCGTTTGTTGAAAACCCACATCATAAAAAGGGTTAGTAAAATTACCCCTTAAAAAGGGGGAAAGTGAAGTATAAAGGTGACCACAAAATAAGGTTTCAAAATGAGATAAAATCAGTAGGAAATGAAAATATGTACATGGAAGAGAAAACTAACACCCAACGACTAATAGAGATATATAGGGAATTTTGTCATGAGAAGGTTAAAAACCAAAAAACTGTGAATTAGTAAGGGGTTAAAATGTTATAAATTAATTTAAATTAAAGGTTACATGACAAAAGTTTGGTATTAAGATCCATTTCCTAGAGTTGAGTTATTCCTTTACCATTTAGAAGAAGAATATAAGGAAACATACTTACTTGAAAAGCTGAATTTCATCCTTTAATCAATTTCCATTACAATCTAATCTTTTTTTATAAATGATATGTATTCGAGATGAATTTTTTATTACTGAGAAGTCAAATTAAATTGTAACGGATAAAAAAAGTATACTAATACATTGATCCTATTTTAAGGTGTTAACCAAAACCAACAATGGTTATCAAAATGTATGATATTTACCAAAATGAATAAACCATCATATAGAGAAATCCATCCTTAATATATAAACCCTTGATTACCTCAATAAAACCAAAATGAAATATTTTTTTTATCTCAAAGGCTATATCATACCCTTCGGCATAAATCTTCATAAAAATTTCACTCTTCCCAAATAATCATTTATGTACAGTCACATGTTGATCCAAAGGGTTACATATACCTCAACCCAAAGAAACATGTCCCAAATATTGTTAATGTTAGAGTTGGTTCCCTAGAACCATCGACTTTGTACTTTATATTACTTGTATATTCAATGAAGTGAATATTAATTTAAAAATATTATCACATATTGATTGTTCTTCTACATAACATTGATTTGATAATGTCTTAGAGTATCTGTTGCATTGATAAGGTCCTAGAAGTTCCCTACTATGATGAGAACCTTTAGATTCTATGACGATATCTCTTAAATATAGTTTTACAGTCATATAACATACTATGATAGGGCATGTAGCACATAAGCTTTACAATGTGAGTACTCATAAAAGGATGATGATTCTTGTAATTAAGTTTGTATTTTATAATCCTAAAGATGGGATATTATGAGAATTTACCTATAAGTAGGAATTCAACATGTTTTGGTGTCATCAGATATTCCTTTATGCGAGCGTTGTAACAGACCTTAGATTTTAATATTATTATTAATTCATGTTACGACTCACATAATTAGATGTATTTCATAAACCATAAAGATAACAGTTCATGGTGAAGTTGGATATATTCGCTGTGCTATTAATGAAATGTTGTTAATTAATATGTTGAGGAATTATTTGTATCTTTCATATTTATTTAAGTTGTTATCTCATCCCTTTGGTTGAAATATAATTGTGGAATTAAATTCTATGGCCATGATGTAACGACATTTATTTCAGATAGTCAAAGAAAGGCATATCAAGCACCCAATTTGATGAAATGGATGTGAAACTTTCTTGATGAGATTTTGTGACAAATGGCCTATATTAAATAGTGATTGTTCATATGTGGATGCGCTCATTGCAATATTAAATTCTTTCTCTTGGATGCCTCAACCCATTGATAGATAGTATTCTTGGACATTATGTAAGACCACCTAATGCCAATGAGAAATAATCCTAGAGGGTCACACACTAAGCGTTTCTATTGATCTTTATGAAATTCCTTTTTAATTTAATTAATGGAATACATATTATTCTCAAGATAGAGGAATAATTTTATTCAAGTTTTATTGATCTCATAAATTAAATAAATATTGTAACAGCCCAAATTAGCATGTAATGACACTTTGTTTATTCTTGAGGCTTACAGGGTTTTTAGGAGGCTCGAAGGAAGTTTGGATGAGTTAGGGTGATGAGAACTAGGAGAGGGGAATTTTCAAAACGTGAAAGTGGATTTCATGATGTGTATAATAATATCATTATGTGAAAGTGTGATTCACATCATGTTATATTCCAGGGTTTTAAAAATAAAGTAAATATGAAATTTGACAGTATTTTTTGGCAGAAATCGACCTCGAAGAATCACACAATGTGAAAGGGGATTACACGTTGTGTAATCCCCTAACACTATAATGTTATCAGTGTTTTTCCATCCACTTATTTTTTCAAACCCCACAACTTCAAATTCCCTCTAAATGATCCCAGAAAACCCAACAATCCCATCTTCAGTGTTTTGAAGATCCCTCCAATGAGAATTGATCTCAGGCTTCCATATTCGATCTGTGGTGACCCGACATTATTCAAGGTGTGTTTTCCTTTATTTTCTAGTGGTTTATCCCATTTTATCTTATTTTCCTCTAGTTCTTCTCACTATGCTATGGTTCTTTCTTACCCATGTTTCTAATGGGGTTTCTCTCAGTTTTTATTAGTGTGGTGGTGTTGCGACATCCTCATTTGGATGTAGTTCTTGTGAGAGGGTTGATCGGAGATTCGTTGCATAGTATGTTCTCATGATAAGAACATTGAAGTCCTTTTTAGGTAGTGGATTCGTTATTTATCTATTTATTTATGTGAAATCATTTAGTTAGAATGATATATCCCCTTGGATCATAATGAAATTATCCTAATAATGATTTGAAATAGATTAAAGAGTTGGTATCGATCACATATCAATGCTACTTATTTGTACCATGATAACGGGTTTCCTCTTGATTTGCAAGATAGTATGATATCTATGACTTTCTTGGTTTAACATTTTGTTCTTGATGGGAATGGGTTAATAACCTAAAGACGGAATTAATTTATAATTACTTGGATAAAAGATAAAGAGTCATGTTTAATTAATCCTGTTATTAGTTTAATTTGATGTTAATAAAATGGATGCAAGTAGTAATGTTTAATTGAATTGGTTAATGAACCTAAATCATAATGATTCTTGTTGATAAAAGAATTAAAGGCATGTCAATTTAATTGTTTAATTAATTTGGGATAGCTCGAGATATCTTTTTTCAAAGGTTACTCATAGTTCAAACCTATGAATAATGAATCGATTAATTAATGATGGAATAATAACAATTTGTGTGGAAAAAGATAATTCCTTTGTTGGGTCTGGGTTGCCCGCTTGTTTGTGGATTCCAAGTGACTTGTGCTTTGAAGCTGTGAGAGCTCATTGTGTATGAAGGATCAATTCTTTCTTTTAGCGCCAAGATCTCAGTTGTTATGTTTTTTTTCCACTCCTTGTGATGTGACTTTAGCCTGGGATGGCTAATAATGGAGGGATGTTATGATATGTGGGGTAGGGTGGCCCAAATGTGACATGAGCCCTGGGATGATTGATCTTAAAGGTCTATTTTGTTATAAGGGGTGAGGAGGCCCGATTTTGTGGCAGTATTTGGCCCCTTGAGTGGAGAGATGGATCGATATATGCATGTGGGTTTTGGGGAGGGAAATAGAGATGATAGGACAAGTTGAAACTAGGCTTACACATTGATATGAAAGATGGGTGGTTGTTTGAATATGTTTTTTTGAATTGAAACTAGGTTTTTTATTTATATTATTTCCTTTATCCACTACTTGAGGAAGATGGTTTTGGTTACTCTCCTTCCAAGAGAGGTGAAGACGCGTGGGTTATTCCATGTGCTTCCCATGTTTATCTTCTCACAGTTTAATTATTTCACTATTCTACTATGGGTGGTAAATATTCAATGTGTATTTCTACTACTCACTTTGTCGAGCCCCCTGTACTTGGATGCGATGACTACTTTTCTTTCTTGGGTTCGATGTCTATGCTTGTCCATATGCTTTGTTTGGGAGCTTGAGATTTTTTCCTAGAATACCAGATAATATAGAATTTAATGTTAATAAATGAGTAAATGTCTAACCCATGGGGTTGGAACTTGATGGGAAGCAATGCTGAGGTTGTAATTATGAGAAGTTGTGGAATCAGTTTGCATATGTATGGAGAACCTTGATTTTTTATTGAAAGGTAATGAAATATTAGGTGGGAATTGTTAATGGTTAAATAATTAATTAATTAACATAAAGTGAAACAGATAAAAAATTTATAAAGTAATTTAATGTATCTCCTTAAATGGTTGTGTGCTTATATGATATATGTTCTTTGTAGTGGAAACAAGAAGTCTGAGAGATGTTAGCTATATTTGCGTCTAATACTAGTTTATTCCCACAGTGTGGTTGTGATATATATTATATCTTTTAATTTTTTGTTTCAATATGCTCTTTTAACCCATCAGTTAGGGAAACTGACACCCTTGGGATTCTGAGCCCTGGGGTGGGGGGGGGGGGTGTTTTCCCCAACATCCCAGTAATAGGATGGATAGCTGACTACCCCCTTTGGCCACACTCTCTTCTATTAGTAGTTACTTGTGATGGTATGTACGGTGATTAGTTTTTCCTTTTTATGTGTATAGAGGGATGTAATGGATTGCGGTTATTTCACACACATATATTCATGATATAGTTTCCTAAGGGCTATTATAGTTATAACATGTATAGGCTGTAATGGATTGAGGATCCTTAATCGGTGTAGGGACTATGATGGCATGAGGTATAATACCCGATGTATGATACATGTTGCGCGGGTTGTGGTGGCCCCCCAAAACTACCTAGTTACTTTGGTTATGTGGTTGTGGTGGTATGTTTCTTGAGGTGCATGTTGTGGTGCTTCACCCAGGTGTCTCCAAGCTAGCCTATTTAGAGAGAGATGGTTAAGACTTTTGATGTTAGGGAAGAGTGGAAAACCAGTGGGGGAATCTATATTAGGGTACCCTTGATATTATTTATTATATTATATAATATTGTATGATATACTTGGTGAGAGTATCCATGATGAGGCTGGGAACTTAGTATACATGTTTAGGTGATGGGTTAGTTTCCCTTTTTTTTTTCACTATGATTTAGCATGATTTATTTACATTTTTGCACAAAAGGATCTAGGGAGGATCCTACAAAGTATACTTTTATACTCACCCTATGTATATATAAATTGTTTTTAGGTCAGTTGGAGCATGTTGGAGATCAGGTTGGTTACTACTAGCTTGTAATTTGCAGAAGCTATCTTAGATTCGTGGTCACTACCAAATTGACTTTCTTTTGGGTACTTGAAGTTTCCCCTTTCTGTTGTATTAGTTCTTTCTAGGACTTACATTTGTGTACATGGGTATTCTTTTATATTTTATTATGAGAAGGGGTTGGTTGGTGTATATATCATCTCTCTCTTCCGAATGTTTTTCTTTTAGAGGGTAATGCCTCTCATATTCATGTTTATTGCACCCTCGATGCTAGTCACCAACCCGAGGCCTATTGGAGGAGGGACTCAGGTGTCACTATATCTCTTTTCCCATTACCAACTTAGGAGGGGTACACTTTGTGGGGATGGTGTCATGAAAAATATATATTCACTAGATTTTGAATAAAATATATATATTTATTTTATTGAATATTTAATAAATATTTATTTACTAGTTTGTGAATAAAATATTTATTTACTTGTTTTTGAATAAAATATTTATTTAAGAGGTTAAATTATTTTATTAGAGTATTTAATAAATGTCAAGGAGTTTTAACAAAACAAGACTGAATCTGGAAAATAATATTTATTTGCAAGATAGTACATAATATTCATCACTGCACAAGTTAGTTTAAGTTTTAAAATAATAATATTATGATTATTATTATTTTATGGAATGAGGTCTCATGATGGTTATTATATTATTTAAGGGTTGTTACACAATTAAATACTATTTTAGAATAAACCCTAGATCTATAAATATATGGGTGTGTGTATTGTGTTGGGTTAATCAACATGTAGATAATATTTTCCCACAAAAAATTCTCCATCGAATTCCGTTTTCTCTCCCCCTATTAAGAATGATAAATGTAAGAGATATTCCTTCAATATCGAATAAGAGATATCAACATGAATGAGGAAAGACAATTGATTCACTGATTTAACACCCAAAAATAAATTAGCATCGCATGGAGATAAAAGGAGCACATGTAGATCATTTCTTGAGGGGTTATACCCTTGGATAGTTACCTCACAATGTAAGAAATTTGAAAAGGTTCTTTCGAAAGATCAACAACATCATCTAAGAAAGGATCCTAAGAAAAGTTATTTATTTTATTCAGATATAAATAAATAAATTATTAATTTAACATGAAATATCCTTGCTCAGGGTCTGAGGAAACTAAATATTAAAATAAATTTTAATATAAAACCCACCTACCAGTGCTTCTACTGCGCCCAAAGCCTTCAAGTGGTATGAGAGTGTCCACATTTTCAATTTATAACTATTTATTTTATTTTTTATCTAAATTAAATAATGGTTTAATGTTTTCATTTAATATTATTAATTATTTAATCCAAATTTAATTAATATGTTATAGACATATTAATCATGATTTTTCAGTGTTTCATTTTATTAAAGGTCGAAAAACAGATGGAGAATGTTCAGAGATTCCATTGAGAAGTTCCAATGTTTTATCTATTAAAACTACATTACACAACATGTAGTTGGAGTACATACCATATTCCCATATGTACATCCATCAAATATGGCCCGGTATATATGACACACTGAGCAGTTAACTACATGTGGTGAATTTGTTGGAGAATGCGTGTTGGCCAGGACAACCTAGAACATGGAATGCCATATTACGTGGTGTATAGTTGGTGTAAATGCTCTATATTCTACATAGGTTAGCGACATAAATCATGAAATACATGTGGTCATTATGCATGCTCAAACCATGTGAGACTGAGAGAATATATAATTTATGATATACACAACATATATGTAGTGTACATTCCATGAATTTCATCATTTCCCGCGTTCAAAATACACACTGAGCCATTCGGTGAGAACAATGAACACACGACATAAGGTATGTATGAAATGTAACTATCTTATACACACTGTTTAGTCTAGGTGAGATACTCGCCTAAGCCTAGGTGTTTATCTCAAGCACATGGAAAGTGGATATACAACATGTAGCTGGAATATACATACCATGTAGTCCAACCAAGTTAACACATTGAAGCTCCAGGTATATAGCTTGGATAAATAGTGACCAAGATACACAATGTGCAGCTGAATAGTATACTAAGTGTAGTCTCCCAATTAATAGCAAAATTAAATTACATTAAATTAAAAGTTTCATCATTAAAACCTTATTTTATTGATTGACACCTGTTGTGTTTGAAAATTTAATAATGGATTTAAATAATTTTAAATGATCAATTAATTTATTGTAATAATCTATAATAATTAGTCATTAAGATGAAATGGAATTAATTAATTAATTAATGCACGTGTGTTTATCTTAATAATAAAGTATGAATAAGAAATGAATAATAACCAGTTTGCTTTTTCATATGCATTTCATGTATTAAAATTCATGGGATAGACAAAGAACAATATATTTGTTGGAATTAATTTAATTTAATTTATTTAATGATTTTTCAATATTAATTATTAAATTAATTTGATATATTATGTGTTATCCATACCACCATTATTATGTAGGACCTGTGTTTCCAAGTTTATTTATGTAATCTCCCTTTAACAAATCCTTTGTTTCCCCTCACCCGTGTGTGAGTTATAAATATGTGTAATTAATGGTGTTTCCCAAGGTGCATAGAGGTGGTTCAAGATATAACCATAATGATTCCAACCTAGGTCTTATATAGGTGGAAAAGTGGAATGTTTTAACTCATTCCAAGATCAATAATAGGAGTTATTTTCTCCAATATATAGGTTGAATTAATGTATTCTCATTAAATCAACCATTAGATATGCTCATGAATGGTTTATTTAATTATTTAATTATTTTTGTATATGTATTATTCTTTTTATGAATAGAGGATTTCAATAAAATAAAAAAATAAATTAATGTGAAAATATTGAATTTAAATAAATATATCTTATGTAAATGTTTTATCCTACATGTTAATTAAGTAAAATCCACTTAATATTTACAATAAATATAAATGATTTAATAAGAAAAAATTTATGCATAATAAATTAAAATATCAAAAATTAATATTAAATCATAATAATCCTTCCATTACTTGATTGGGAATCAAACCACAGATCTAAGTGTTTCCATGTAAAAATTATTTACACTTAATTTTATTAGGGAGTTATCATGAGGGTTTTGGGTTGACTTAACCAAACTTGTATTGAATTTGATGGCCAAGTTCCATTCAATAAAAATTTTGAGGAAAGCATTGAGGAAATAAAAGTTAGGATCTCTGGATTGGAGAGTCCACTCAATAGATCAAGGAGTTTCAAGCCTATAGTTGGCAAGACCACTTACCTAAAACCTTATTATGGTTTTCATGTCCAAAGTCTGGATCATGAAGAAAGGTAATATGAATCCTTGATACTAGAAGGTTCTAGAAACTTGAAATTTTGAGTTCAATGGTTAGGGATATCAAGAATTGATAAAATAGTGGATGAATTAATAAAATAAAATAATTATTATTTCTTACATAATTTTTAATCAAGTAAATTACTAATAATATGTTTTAATTATTATAAAAAATGGAAAGAAAAACTACAAAAACTGTGCAATGATTCCATAACTCAGTGTATGTCCTTAAAAATATTTTTGTTGGATATAATACATTTTTTATGAGATTTATTATTATTAGAAAGTTTTTATTACGTGTTATAATCCCCTACCCCTATTATATCACCCCATTTGGTGAGAAAAGGTGAAAAATATGTCTACCAGAGATATGTTGAGGATGCTTCTTATGTTCGTTGTATTATATTATAAACTATGATTGGAAAGTTGATGATATAATATAAAGACATGAATTATTACCCCATAATATCTCATCTTATTTCTCTTGATAAAGATAAGGAAAGGATTGAATCAAATAAGACCATCAATGTAATATATCAGTGTAAACTGGAAGAATGTAATATAACCAATGATCATGCTTTCAAAATGATAGGGTTTATTAACTAGTTAGAAAAATTGAGCTTCCACTTGGATAATAAATTATCCATTAATATTATATTATTATCCCTACCACTAAAACTATCCTTATTTTTCCAAGTCTGTATAAATGAAATGGATAAGTCACTCATGAAACTTTTTTTCATAATTCACCAAGCTAATAAGGATTAGTAGAAACTAGTTTCTATATCCCTCATGGTGAAAATTTTGAAAGAAAAGGATGAATATACCATGGATAATATAAATCTAAAATATCCTTTATGGAGTCTTTCAAATAGAAAAAATATTCAATCATATAATAATGAACATGATTCTATTTTCTTCTTATATAAAAAGAATAGACTCTAGAGAAGAAATTGTAATGAATTGAATAATCAAGAAGTTTTTACCACTTTAGGAATATTCATCAATTTTCTATTTACCACTTTTGTATTAAATAAAATATGCTTAAAACATACAAGAATTTAAATATAAGAAATGAGAAAGAATATAAAGATTGTATAGTGAAATCAAAATGAGATGATAAAGGGTGATTTCTATGTCAGACAAGGGGAGATCACCATTTCCAATTCCAATTTGGATTGATTCATATTGATAATAATTGTTACTAAAATATTTATCTCAGTGTATATGTAGAAACAATTTGTAACATATCTATTTTTTCCATGTAAATTCTTAGAATATATAGAGTAATATTTTCAAGACCAGGCACTCAGACATCATTAGATTCAGAAGTCTAGTGGGCCCAAAATTAATGGTTGAAATATATTAAATATATTAATTACATATACACATAGTTTTCTAGAAATAGTGTAATAACTCCAAAATGGGGAATTAGAATCAGAAATTTGAGGCCTTTTTTGAGTTCTGAGTATGGGTTTTATCCTAGTTTCGAGATAACCTTGGAGAAAAACATATGTTCATGTTGAGAATAGTCGAGGTTGGATTATTAAATAAACAAAATAGTTTTTTTTCACCATGAACTAGTGTGGTCTATAAATACAATATTAATGAAAAATCCCAAGGTTAGCCACATAACCCTAGAGATTTGAGAGAGATCATTGGATGATCATTATCAAAAGTACAATAACATGATCATGGATTCTCGATTGGTGTGCAACGAAATTCAAGGATCTCTCTAACAACAATGGAACAATTTTTTTCTTCATCAGTGATCAATCCATATCAAGTTATGATGTTTGATTTTTGTGATTTCAATCCCATTCTTTATCTTAGTCAAACGTGAATCAATTATATGAACATGAATTGATTTAAGCACTGATGGTTGATTTATTTTGTTTGTGGATTATCAACCTCTTTATTTGTCTAGTTATTCAAAAATTGATTGAGAAAAAAATAGGAAAATGACATGGTTAGATCTTCATATTTTATGGTTTATGGACTTAACCCCTGTTTCTTTGCACGTTCTTCACAAATAATTCCTTTGAACCATGACTTGGTGAAATAATTAGTATTCAATCATTTTATGACTATTATTCAATGAAATAGATCGATACCACATGTATGACTTATGATTGAGGTCTATGATTGAGTATCAAAGAGGATGATGTGAGATCAGTGTAAGGATGAGAGTAGATCGGGTATACCCGTTCTTTGTGTTTCAGGCATGCGATGATGGTGCGACTCGATGGATGATTTCCAAGAAGATCAAGGTATAGTTTCTAGTGAGATAGAGGTGGTGAGGATTGATTGGACCAGATCTGTGATCTTTGGGTGAGATTAGTGGAATGGGTGTACATGGAGGAGGAAACACATGCCTTTAGAAATCTCGTGTTACATGACGCATCATCTGGGATCACACACCATGTGGGGACTTACTGTAGGGATAGTGTTTTTATGGAGAAGAAAAGTATCACATACCATGTTACCTTTACATGAATTCTAGACATATATCCTAGTGGGTACATTAACATGGAAATGTTTAGGTACGCAACATGACCAAAATACATGGGATAAGCCATGTACTCAGACATGGCTTGGTACACAGAAATGATTAGCTATACCGACACAAATAGGTGTACACGGGAACATTCTATAGTAAATGGGTAGAATTAGTGATGAAGGGATACACTATACACTCTTAATAAATATTGTGCACTTATTCAAATGTGTATTAAAGCACTTTTCCTATTCGACATAGACAAGTTTTTTTGGTTGCATTCCCTTGATTCTTTACCTGAGGATTTTTAATGGAATTGAGTCACATGGATAGGATGGTGATCCCCTCTAAGGAACTTTAGACTCATATAGAGTTTTTTGAATCCTTCCTTGAGTCATGAAGTGAGATCCTATATCATCTTCAACCCTAGGTTGGGTTCTCAGAATAGTCATAGAAAAGACTACATGGGAATTGATCCCCTACTTAGTGAGTTAATCAATATTGGGTTGCTGGTATACCCCATGGAAATGGTTGTGATTCCCATCTTTGTGACATTCACTTTAGGCTTCTAGTGTATACTTCTTATGTAGAGACCTGATGAGCATGACATATCAGATAGATTCCATCAGTGATATTTGACTTGTGGAGTGTGTTATCTCGGATGAGTGTTATATGGAACCTTCGAGAAAGAATCCTAAGATGGCTATATGGTTGTCATTTAACATAGAGATTGTGTTTCTACTATGAGTATATCTAGATTTTCTTATTATATATGTTTTTTACATATCCCTATAAAGAGATGAATACTATCATTTATGATATATAGTTAGTGATTTTAGGGTATCCTACTAGGAATTTTTATATTCACCCCTGTATGGGCTCTAACCACACATGTCATGTCTTATGTAGATGATTGAACTTTTTAAGAATACCTAGAGGGATCGTGACCATGTGGATCTAAGTTATCCAGACATACTAAGGTGTGTTTTTGTGGTTTCTTTGACAATATTCCTCTCTTAATTTATAGGTTAGAATTTTTTCTAGTTTCTTTTGGTTGGATTATAACTAGCCCTTACTTTCTAGTACTTTGTTATTGTACTATAATGGTAGGATTACATATACATGCATTTGTGATTGTTAATTGTTTTATATTTCAAAATTTTATGGTTTTGGAGATGTGTGTGCATATAGGTATCTTAAGATAAGGCTTCCCATATGAGTGTTATTCCTACAAGGCATCAGTTTCCAGCCCCTGGCCTATTAGAGGTAGGCTTTGGGTAGTTACACTTAGATTATTTCTATCCAGGCATCCCCCAATGGGTTAGGTCATGACTAATTGGTATCAGAGGAGTTATTTCTACCATATGACCATAGTCTGTGAGATTGGTTTGGGTTTTATTGAAACAATGATAAGTGTTTTGAGTTCAAATCTTAGACCAGGGACTCCATTGTTGGTGTAGTTACTGATGTATCCATTCACAGGGACTCTTAAATCCCTTCTTGTAAACTCTATACATGTAGGAACTGGTTGTGGGGGGAAATCTTTGGTAAATGCTTCATATAGGATTGGGTTGTGGTTTCCATGTCCCTATTTAGTCATATCTCTAGATATACTAATTGACCGTGATATATCTTGTCTATTTTAGGATGCATCCATGATGTTTTCTAGCAAGGATTTAACAGTTGTTTCACAAGGATAATCCCCTGAGTGATGACGTATTGATACATGGACCTATTCAAAAGGTGTTACCTCTAGGTGGTGCACCAGTATTGCCACCACCTATCGAGAATAATATGGTACTGATAGTACCAGAAGATGAGGTATGTCAGATGAGTGTACTTCATGATTTTCATTGACAGTGACCCCTTAGGTTCTGGGGTGATCCAAACCCCTAGGTAGCTGAGGATTGGATTAAGTTAGTGATTCAAATATTTCATCTCATCAGGACACATGGAGAACAGTTGGTGGTCCTGGGCACGATCCTTCTCTATGGATCTATGAGACGATGGGGGTCTTATTGACTTAGTAGTATGACATAGTGAATCTTGCATTAAAAATGTTAGATATATTTTTGGGAGAGGTGTTTTCTCTAGATACATTGAGGCATGAGCGCATCCAATAGATTCAATAGCTTCAATAGGCTAGTACAACTGTGGTTAAGTATTCATTGAGATTCACCATAATCTATTTCCACTCAATGTATATGGTTCATGATTATTTATTCCAGGATAAAAACTTTGAGAGAGGTCTACATAGATACATTTGAGACAACATGATATCTATTTTAATTCCTACATATAATGGGGTTCCAGAACATGCTTTAGTGGTCGAGAGTTTCATGTCTAAGTAGATGTAGATAGTTGGTTCCTGTACTGGAAACATAAGAGGAGAGAATTTGGTTACAGTTAGTCAATGATAGACATAGGGTCCTGAATTCATCATACATTTCAGGAGGTGATCTCAGGATATAGAGTCTATGATTTAAGCTTCATAGGTTGGATCTATTCATCCTATATAGAAGTGTGTGCTACTCTTGTGACGGTTGGTGGCATCTTCTCCAAGATTTCCCAACCCTACATGTGGCTGATAGAGAGGTGGTGGATGGGATGCCTAGGCAGAGGTTGTGGCCAGATCAAGAAGGTCCCAATTGTAGTGGACATGGTAGAGGATATGGGAGAGTGGATGGAGGTGGAAAATGTTTTAACTTGTTACCACCTCCACCCCTAGGTGGTCCGAACCTGGATCATGGAGCTGGGGGAAAGGGGTGAGGACAATTGAAGGTGGTCGATGCTTATGACCCAGAGGCTCCAGGGATTTTAGGAGGTATAATATATGTCTTATCTACTTTATCAGAAATTTTGATAAACCAATTTGTAATCCACTCCTTTAATTTTACTTATCTGGTTAAAGACTTAGAGATTTATGTGGAGCCCTTAGCTCGACCCTTGTGCTTGAAGATTCATATCAGATGTGACTTAATGATAAAAAACATGTTATAATGGTGTTCCTAACTCTTGGGGATGAGATTTTATTTTGGGATCTCTTTATAGTGGGAATGTGGCCTTATGACTTTATCTTAGGTATGGACTAGTTATCTATAGTCTATACCCTGATAATGTATTTCAGGTGGTGGATGCAGTGTGTCCGTATTTATAGGATGATGTTTTCTTTTTTGGGTGAAAAGGAAACCCTTGCGGAGTAGGACATAATATTACATAGGAGTGTGCAACTGAGTTCTCACTAGTTGGATAGTTTAACTCTTGGTGTCGTCAATACTATGTGATTACAGCTTCCGACAATAGTGGAAAAGTATGAGGACGTCTTTTCTGATGATGTGCCAAGATTATCTCCCTACCA
The DNA here is from genome assembly GCA_963277665.1 of Viscum album. Classification (NCBI taxonomy): domain Eukaryota; kingdom Viridiplantae; phylum Streptophyta; class Magnoliopsida; order Santalales; family Viscaceae; genus Viscum; species Viscum album. The sequence continues at coordinate 1,533,521,266 of OY728123.1, read as the reverse complement.
AGAGACATTATTTTTCATTGATATAAACCATGGTAAGATCCCAATATCTATTTCAGCATATCATATGTCTCAGATTTCTTCATGAGTTGAGGGTGCAGTAGAGGACTAGTAGAAGAAGGGATTTGTGAGACCTATTGTTTCACCCTAGGTAGCCCAATGTTGTTCACTATGAAAGAAGATGGGAGATTTGGTTGTGTGTGGATTACCTTCACATAAAAAAAGTGAATGTAAATAAAAATAATACACTATCAAGGATCGATAAAATCAACAATAAGTTTAGAGGTTTATGATGGTTCTCTAAGATTGAATTTAGACCAGTCCATCACTAACTAGGAGTACATGATGAGGATATATCGTAGATGACCTTAAGATGTTGTTATATTCACTATTAGTACTTTTTCATTACCTTTGGTATGAATAATACCCTAGAAGTGTCCATGAGAATATTGAACCATATTTTTCTTACCTTTATTAGTATTATTTTTGGTGGTATTCATTGATGATATCTAAGTGTAATTGGTGTCCGATAAGGAGCACACGAGACACTTGAGGATGAACCTGGACATACTATGAGAGAACCAGATTTACAGAAAGCTCTTGAAGTGCCTGTTTTGGATTTAGGAGGTCCAATTTTTGGGACATGTTGTCTCAGCAGATGGTGTAGTAGTGGACCCAATGAAGGTTGAGGTAGTGTTAGCTCTGGAGGTAGCAAAGATCCCAACAAAGGTTCAGAGCTTCCATGGTTTGGAAGAATATTTTCAAAGATTTATATCTAATTTCAATAGGATATCATATCACTTGAAATATTTGACCTGAAAGGGTAATCATTTCATGTGGAAAGAAAGGTTCTAATAGTCTTTTCAAGAGTTTAGGATGATATTGAAGAGCAATCCCATCTTGTGATAGTTGGAGGAGGGTTTCAAGTACATAGTTTTTTTTGATGAATCAGGGATCAATCTTGATTGTGTTCTGATGAAGAGGATAGAAATGATTGCCTATGGTTCATGTTAGTTAAGACCACATGAGAAGAACTACATTACCCACAATATTGAGCTAATATTGGTAGTCTTCATACTAACATTTTGTATATACTACCTTATAGGTGAGTGATTTATCATCAATTATAACTATAAGAGTCTCAAGTATATCTTTTATTATAAATATCTTACCATGATATAGTGTAAATGGATATAGTTCCTCTAGGTTTTTGACTACGAGATTTTCTATAGTCTTAGGAAGGAAAACTTTGTAGCAGATGATATCAATAGAAGATTTTTTTTTGTAGCTACTAAGTGAGGTGTTGGATCAGTTATCCTCATTACATTAATATTTAGTGGACATGGATGGTGGAGATTACATATATTTGATGGTTTTTACCCCACCACTTTTACAATGATTTAGGGATGTTCAACATGATGATATCGGCTATGAGATCCTATGTACTCAGATATCTAATGGATGTGATCCTAGTGTATTTTTTGAATATGGGGAGCACATTATCATTTTCAGAAGATGTATTATGGTACCTGTGATGCTGCATGAAGATATTTTGAGGGAGTTTCATATGTCAAGTTTAGGGGTACATCCAGGCGTGGAAAATATGTGCTAGGACCTTTGATGTTAGTTTTGGTGGTCAAGGATGAAGAAGGGAGTTGCACAATTTGTCTATCGATGTCTTACTTGTCAGAAAGTGAAGGCTGGGCATGAGGTTTCAGTGAGTTTAGCTAAACCCCTTTAGGTTCTAGAGTGTAAGTGGGATGAGATATCTATATAATTCATGAAGGTGATTCCACATATATCTATAGGACAAAATTCCATCTGGGTGATCGTTTATTGGATTCCCAAGTGAACCCATTTTCTATCTATTCAAGAGAAGAGTTCAATAGAGAGCTTGGGATGCATCTATGTGTTGGAGATAGTATGGATCCATGGAGTTTCCACAATGGTTTTTCAAACTTTGATTCCGACTTCATATCTTAGTTATGGAAGGGATTTTAAGAATCCTTTAGGACTTAGTTGTGATTGACCACGAATTTTCACCCCCAAACTGATGACCAGACTGAGCAGACCATTCAATTTCTGGAGGACATACAGTCGGATTACATGTTAGACTTTGGGCTTAGTCAGGAGAATCATCTACCATTAGTGGGGTTTTCATACAAAAAAAATACCATTCCACCATCGTTGTAGAACCATTTTTGGCCTTGTATGGGAGACCCTATAGGTCACTAGTATATTGGACCAACCCAAGAGAGTCAGCACTTATGGGGCTAGAGTCAGTGAAAACCATGGAAGAGAAGGTTCAGATCATCCAAGAGAAGATGAAGACTACAAAGATCCATCAAAAGTCAAATGTAGAGCTATGAGGAGGCATTTTGGAGTTCTATGAGGGACACCATGTGTTCTTTTGGGTCTCACCGAGATGTGGGTTGTAGAGATTTGGCCAGGGTGGAAAGATTTATATGAGATTCATTGGCCCTTTCTAAACACTATATAGAATTTTAAGGTGGTGTAATTCTTGTTCCTACCCCTGTAGTTGAACCGGGTACATGGAGTCTTGAATGTAACATCCTAGCCCAGATGATACTGAAATTGTTCCTTGAGTTGGTTGGTTTCTTGGCCTCAAGAACGCGTCCCCTTATGCGAGAGGCTGCTGACTAGGACTGAGGTCCTAGGGTGTGATAATGGGGAGAATTCCCTCATATAACAATAAGAAAACCTCAGAAATAGTTAAGTATAAAGCACAATGAAAAGTAAAAAGAGTGCGGAAGCAAAAAAAAACTAAAATAGAACATTCTATAATAATGCATAAAATAATGTTAAATCCCAAACAACTATGTCATAAAATACAAAATTGGTCACCTATTAGGATGACCGTACAAATAAATGATTAAAAAAGAAATTGAGATTAAAAGTATAGGGATCTACCGCTAACTCTGAGCTTGACCACATACTTGGTCTCCATACACTGTCGAACTACACCAACCCGATTAGTAGGATCACACAAGCATCTATTCTTGATCATGTAACTCCAGGACTCACCCCTATCCACCATGAAACTCATGATCAACCTGAAATGGAGAGATAATGTCAATACGTACACTGAGGTTCACATGCAGGGGTGAGAAATAATCCTAGTAGGCCACCCCAACAATCAACCTATAAATGTGCTGCTATAAGTGTATGAAAAATAAACATGCTCAGCCTAGTTGAGTCATAATTAAAGATAAGTAAACTAGAATCCGAAACCATAGTCGAACCTCTAGTCTGTAATCCTAGTAAACTGGGAAAGTGCTACCATGTATGTCCATATCTATATACATACATATGTATAGTCTCATACATATACAAACATACATAAATATGAAATTCACAAGTAAGTGAAATAAAAAACATGAAAAAGAACAACAATCAATGCTTGGGTCCATAATCCCAATCTCCAAGACATTATATGTAAGGGAACTGAGATGGACTTCATACCACTGAAGTTGTGTGTCATTAAGTCAATATATGGGTCCATAATCCCAATCGATGTATACATTCTTCAACTAACTCCAGAATTATATCTCTGAGCAAGCAATGTCACCACATGGGGATACTCTTCCTACACCTAGGCTCACACATACTCACCTTCAATCACTATATAGGATAACTTATACCAATGGTCAATCCTGTAAAGAAGGATACCACATACCGATGGTCAATAATTTCAATAAGGATACCATATACCAATGGTCAATCCTATAAAGAAGGATTACAGGGAGTATGTCTAGAAATCAATTAAAAGGTCAGTGAGTCAGTCTCCATACTACCTATGATTGTAAATCGAGTCCAATGTCTAATCCCTAGGTTTTTTTCCATATGAAGTCATGACATTTTTAACATGGATGAACCCTAAGGGTATTACCCTTCGGTGATCTATAAAGAGAACTCACATGTGAGATGCCACGTGAAACCGCTCGAGTTTCATAACTGATCTAGAAGAGCGTAATCATTTTGATCATAGGTTGAGGATATTGTAATCATCCCCAAAAATCTAGAGAGTTTAATCTACCATGAGTCTTGGGACTCCATTCCCATATAATGTGAACTCATCAGTGAGACACCATGTAATACCCCTCGAGTCTCGTAACTGATCCAAAAGAGCGTAATCATTCCGACCATAGGATGAGAAGATCATAATAATCACCATAAATTAATAGAGCATAATATACCATGAGTCTTGGGTCTCCATACTTGTATCATAGAGAGAATAATCATACCCACCACTTATCATGGACAAGGAGAGCATGTTCATCCCAACCACATATCACTAGCCTATGAGTCTATCCGAGGAATTCCTACCATAGGGAATCCAAGTATCACTCAAGGTATATAAGTCAACAGTTAAGGCTCAATATCCGGATACCAGGAAATAACTATAGACATCCCAACAAAATATATATCACAATATATTTATATCCAAGCTTAACAACAAAGTCCTAGGTAGCACCTATGGGTATACTAGTAAATATAATAAACATCATGGATCAAATTATTAATCATAGGTAAGAACATCTAGGTATACCAACAAGCATAACAAATACTAGAACGAACATTTGGGCATCCCAAAAGAAAAAAAGATTCCTAATGTCAGGTTCTGGAACCACCAACCACTAAGAAGCTCTAGTAAACATCACTGTATCAGCAATAACCATGTCAAGATATAAACAAACGAGTGAGGGTGTCCCAAATTTACAACCCAAAAGTACTTCCACAACCCCAAGGTATTATCGGTTTGTAATAGGTTCTAAGATGACATTCACTACCATCTATACCAAAAACTGATGTACTAACTCAGGGTCGGTAAAACAACAGGGCACCCGCTGGGTCCCTCAAGCCAACACTGAAGAGGCATCCCACTTGGGATCCTCAAGGTCTACATACATGAAATTACATCCTACATGGGATCCTTAGTTGTAAAAGGTAAAGGAGGAATCCTACATAGTATCCTCATATGAAAAAGAAAGGTAGAGGCATCCTACATGGGATCCTCAGAGCAATACAGGAAGCCGAGGTGTCCTACTTGGGATCCTTGGTACAATACACAAGTAAGGGATCCTTCAAGGGATATCCTGGACTATCATGGGAAAATAAATCCCTTAGAGGATCCTTGATAAACTGATAGAAGGTAGAGGAATCTTAAATAGGATCCTCTTGGCCAAAACATAAGCAGAGGAATACTATAGGGGATTATCAATAACAATTGGTCTCATGACCTCATAAGTTAGAAGGGAAAATCTACCATGGGAGACATCCTCACCTGAAAGATACCATGAACCAGTCATGATAGATAAACAATTGATCATCTTAGATAAAGGTCTTAACTTGGATTGTTCTAACACATGACCTATCATTCTTGTTCAAGTCTCTCTCTCAGGAGATGAATGAATTTTGATTATTGGAGGAAGAACCTCTCTATTTAGATAGAATCCTTAAAATAAACATTACGATTCCTTAGATCTCTCCATGGGTTTCACCATCATGATCTACATGGAAAACTACTCATAATGGAAAAATCAAGAGTCCAATTTTAAATCACGGGCATGGAGATAGGAAAAACCCTCAAAGGGTTGAAAATGGGTAATACACTACATGTCACCCTCAGTACACATCATGTACTCCCAATGCACCACAAGGTCATGTACTCTCACTAGACTGGGTGTGTAAATACCATAGGTACATAGAATGAAATGAGGTAACATGGTGTGTACCCTATATGGGGAACCTTCCAGTGTCCCTCATCTGTCCTAGACAAATACCTGGCCAGGCCGTGTACTCCTAATGCGCGCAACCCACATGGGGTCTGACTATGTACTCCACATGGACGTGTACCCCTACATGGGTTCTCATGGATTGATACTTGGCTACACGGTGTATACACCCCTATACATGGAGTGTACTAACTTAAACATCATCTTCACCAAATGGTAAGAACACACAACACGTCACCCTAGACTACACGCCATGTAGCCTGGTTTTGTCTTATGGGAAACCCTCATATCACTCAAATCCACCATTTTCATTCCCAAATAAATAGATTCGGCCACTAGGGTCCACATATAATAATAATAATAATAGAGATTTAAATTTATAAAATGAAAAATATTTGGGAATCTAAGAATAAAATATAAATGGTCCTACCTTTGGGTTGAAACTGACAAAGATTTATTCAATTTATCGGTCTATAGTCATCACACGTTGATCCTGCACGTCGAGATCTCCACAACAGTACCCCTATACCATTAACCCCCTTCTCTCTCCCTCTCTCATTTATCCCTCATACAAGCAGTGTAAAAGGAGGATTCAAATGTATACACGATAAAGAAGGAAGGAAAAGAGAGACAAAATATGAATAGAAATAAAATAAAGAAAAAGAAAAGAAAAATAAAAGGGGCCCAAGCTAGACCTAGTGCCCAACTAGAGTTTATTCCTAACCTATGATTAGATCCCCATTTTGGACTCTACGATGAAGAAAAATCTCAACCTGATTCTCTGTTAAAAAGTTATGTCCAAACGTAACTGTGTGAATAATTAAATAGTTAATTTAATTATTATATTTTACCCCTTTATAAGAATCTGAAGGAAAAAAATTCAAATTTCTTCTCAAAATTGTAGTATGAAAAATCAAGTGTCCTTACATTAAATGTGTCATAGCTAATGTGGTACGTGGATGATTCATTGAATATTATCGACTTGGGAGAATTGGAAATTGAGGATGGAGCTACTTTTGTAGAGTACTCGATAGAGCGTGAGGATCCTCAGGAGAAGATCCTACATGATCAACCGATTATTTTAACGTGTGTCTAGTGGCATAATGTGAATCTTCAGAAGAGTACCTGTGATTGGGAGACCCAGATGCAAGATCAGTACTCATATCTCTTTATGTAGTCATTTTTTTCTTTCTAGGATGTAAATACCTAAGGTGAAGAGAATGTAACATCTCTGTTTTTTCCATATAAAGTCTTCAAATATATTTATTAATATTTTTTAGACCATGTGATTAGAAGGTTTGAGATTACAAGGCCCAATAAGCCCAAAATTGATGTTTTAAATATATATGAAATATATTAATTGCACACGTGCATAATTTTCCTGAAAAAGTGAAATAGTTCAAAAAGGGACTTGGATTGGAAGTCTGAGGTTTCTGTTGGGTTCATTACATAAGTTTTATCCTATCCATGACATAACCATGGAGCGTGTTGGATGTTTTGTTTTAGCCTAGTTGAGGGAAGAATACTAAATAAATAAAATAATTTAACTATTTTATTTTATTTTTTAACCATGACCTAGTGTGGTCTATAAATTTACTATTAAGGACATATTCTAGGGTTAACTGTATAATCCTAGAGGTTTGTGAGATATGGTTAATGGATCATTCTAAAACTAACAACAACTAGATCATGAATCATCGATTGGTGTGCAATGAAATTTGAGGATCTTACAAAAAACAAGGATGCATATTTATTCTTTGTCAGGGATCGATCCATCTCGAGGTTGGATCTTTGATTTGTTTGATTATTACCATTATTTTTCTTAATAAAATGTGGATAAATTACACAAAAAAGAATTTATTCATGCATCAACAATTAATTTTATTTGCAATCTTTTTATTTTATTCATGGATCATTTAACTCTTAATATTTCTAAATATTAGACAACAGATCAAGGATAAAAAAGAAAAAAGGTTGAGGTTTGTTCCACACATTTTATATTTTATTTATTTCTCCCTCTTTTCATTTCAAATTCATTTTTGGAAATTATTTTGGTTCGTGGTTTGATGAAATACCGATATATGATTGTTGTACGACTGTTTTTTGGTGTAACAGATTGATACCATGGGAACGACTTGTGATCAAGGATGTGATTGAGGATCTAAGATTATGGTTGGTGATAACAGAAAGGAAGCGTCTAGATTAGGGATACCCATTATTTTCATTTTGGGTGTGCGATGATAGTGTAGCTTGATAGATGATTTTTGAGAAAATTGAGGTACAATTTTCGGTGAGATTATGGAGGTAAGGCTTAGTTGGACTAAATTTGTGATCTATGATAAAGATAATTGGAAGAACGAGAGGTGAAGACAACTTGGGTATACGATGAAGGAAAAATTATAGTTTTTGGATATCCAATATTACACAGTATGTAATCTGAGATTATATTCCATGTGGGTCCTTAATGCGGATCTAGGGTTTCAATGGAGAATAAAAATATCACATGCCATACGATATGTGTATCATGCTATGTGACCCTTGATGGATCAATATGTATCCAGGAGGGTAAACATACATAGACATATTAAGGTACATGACATATATAAAATACATGGGCTAAGCTATTTATTCCCATGTGACCTGGTATAGGGACATGGTAAGGTACACAACCAAAGCTAGGTGTACTTGGGGATGGACACATGCACAGTCTGTGATACCCAGGTAGACTCAGTTCTGAAGGAAAACAACTTGTACTCCTTGTACATTCCATTTAAATATATCTTGAATCCCTTTTCCTCTTCTACAAGGACAAGTTTTGTTAGGGTTATTTCCCTTGATCATTTCCCTGTGGGTTTATTATGAAATTGCATCTTGTGAATATGATGGTGATCTACTCTGAGGAACTTCAGACTTGGATAGAGTTTCTAGAATTATTCTATGAGGATCATAGGGAGATCCTCTCTCACTATCATCCCCTAGTGGGGTTCTCAAAATCATGATGACCATTAATACACAGGCGCCAATCCCATACTTAGCATGTTAATCCAGATTAGTTTGTTGGTATACTGCATGATCTTTGGTGTGATACCCATCTATGTATCATTATATTCAAACTTTCATCATGTACTCCTTAAAGTGATACTCTAAGAGAAAAAAATCTCAAATGGACACCATCAATGATTTTTGACTCATGGAGTGTGTTCTTATGGATTAGTGTTATATAGAACCTTCGAGCATGAATCTAAGGCTGGCTATATAGTTGTGATATTATATCAAAAATGTGTGTGTACTATGAGTATATCAGGATGTTCTTGTTTTATATGTTGTTGAAATATCCCTGTGATGAGATGACTACTATTACTGATGATATATTCATAGTGATTTCTAGGTGTCATACTGGGTGTTGTTATACTCCCCCTTACATGGGATATTCCCACACATGTCATGTCTTATACAGACAAACAAACTTTTAATGATGTCCTAGAGGGACTAAGACCTGGTGGAGTTTAGTGATATAGACAGACCAAGGTGTATTCTAGTGGTTTCATTGATATAATTCCTCTCATACATTATAGGTTGGACATGTTTCCAATTTCTATTGGTGGGATTGTATTTGGACCTTGATTTCTATTACTTTGTTTTCTTACTTTGATGGTTTTGTTATGATTACATTAGGATAAATACTCCCATGTGAGTGTAATTACCACTCAACACTAATCGCCAGCCCCTGGTCTATTATAGTTAGGCTTGGGGTTGTCACACTCAACTTATTGCTGGGTTAGCAGGCCCTAGTGGGTTGGGTCGGGACATAATTAGACACTCTTTCTTTTTGAATAAATGTTATTATGTTATACAAAACTAATAGTTTAGTTACCCTTGAATCATAAATATAAATTCCAATGAATTATGGAAACAAAATAATACTCTTACCTAATTATGGAAAGTTAATTCTTTTTCAAATAAAAATAAAATTAGTCGACTACTTTATTTAAATTAAGGTGTTTTTGACTCAATTGAGCTAAGATACTGGATATACATACAAAATAATTATTATTATTTAGATGAAAAACATTTTTAAATAAAGGTACTTCATAAAACATTTATTGTTCATTTAATATATCCATGGAAACTATTTTAAAGCTAATAGTAACTTCATATACATCCTGAGAAGTTTTAGAAATGATTCGTAAAGTAAATGAGTGCACTTAGTAAAAGGAATATCTAAGATGGTTTTTTGGAGTATATCTTATCCAACTAATCATTGATCACATATGTGGATAAAAGGTTATCCCTAACTCACACATTATTATATGCCTAAATTTGATGATGGTAGTAAAATTAAAATCAATGACGGGTCTTATATATATTTTAAATATTCCATTATTCATTCCAAGAAATATTTTTCAAAAAGAAGTGAAAAAACTAACCATATGACAACTATATTGTCTAATGGATATCATATTAATTATTATATGATAAGAATATATTTGGACACTTCCACAAGTTTTTCTTGAAAACCATTTGTTAATAGTTTTCCTTATCTATAAATGAACATCAAAATACTAAGGTGCATCTAAGTTAATGATCATACATCCACTAAGGATATTAATTACTAGTGAAGTTTGGATATATTTTTATAAAGGAATCCTATATCTTTGAATATAGTGGGAGAATAATTAACTTACATAGTTTAAGGCTATTGGGTTACATAATTTGGAATCATAATACTATATTCCATTGTGCTTAGTGACAAGAGTAGTTATAGAGACACATACTGTGTAGGAATTTATAACCAAAGTGGTGGATTATTTTCACCATAAATTTTGATACATATATTATTCATTTAGAATAATAATTATTATAAAGAAGAAGTAAATATTAATTTGATATGGTTGAAATATATATATATATATATATATATAAATTCAAGTAATGGACTCCATGTATCAAGATTCAAGGACTTCATATTTTTAATGTTTCTATGACTTGATACTGCTGGTGAGTATTCAAGAGAAACTAGAAATGGATGATATATGATGGTACCAATAAAACATGATTGATTATTAAAATAATTGTTCTATGAAAAAACTTATTCACTACTCATCATGAATAAAATCCGTTTTGAATTCTACTTTTAAAATCATATTTCTTTGATAATAATATTTGGAAATTTAATTTCAAGGCCACCCTATTTAGAGGATCCCTTATGGAAGATATCAATTTTAAACACCACAAAATGAGACCCTATGGTATATGTCTACCTGGAATAACTAAAATATTTGGTGATATTAATTAATTACTATAATAAATGTAGATTTCATACATTGATTTATGAATAAATCATGTATAATGATCATAGAATATTAATTTCAAAACAAATGAGTGATGCTTCTATAATTGGTTAGTGTGAGTGTTACTTGTTTTCAAGAAAAATATGTTGATAATAAATGGATAAAGTTATTTATGTCTTACCAATTTGTCAAGACTAAGGATATATATTTCTCTAAATATTAATTAACTAGACAATATGTTTTGGGTAGTAGGATATAAAAAATGGATCTATGTGTTTCCAGAATCTATTCATAATTAATATATTTAAATAGTATTAAAAATTATAAGTTGAAACAATTCATAAAAGATTTTTCATTAGCATATAATCATTCTAGTAGAACATTCATGGGAAAAGGAATATATTATAGAGATTAAAATAATTTCACAATATTAAGAGCTATGAATTAATCTCATGTTCTATGATATGTTTCAATTTTTGATATTAATGATGCGTAAATCATAAAAGGGAAATATCAAATAAATAAATAAAACATCATATACTTGCAGTTAGAACTATCTATTGTACTTGGAGAGGTATAATTGGAAAAGTTTATAGTTTCTGGAGAAGTGGGAATACTATTGATCAAGGGAATTGAAATCATGTATATACTTATTTCAATATGAACTTCTGTCATTAAAAAAATGGCTGACATAATATTTAAGAAAAACTTATTATATCTAGTGGTTTCAATATATATAATATATGAGTTAGTTGTAGCTTATGAAATAGATTATAAATCAATTTAGAAATATCCTGTTCAAATATTGGGTTATACAAAAAGATATAAAATTTTCAATTTATGATATTCTTTTACTATCGATTTAGTAAGGATGTTAGGATTTTGAAATGGGTATAGGAGGTCGATACTTGGTTATATCACTACTTAAAGGATTTTATCATGTAATATTGTTGTAGTAAATTTTTTTTCTACATATACATGTAACTTTACCAACCCTAGACACAAAATCATTGTTGTCTTAGAAGCTATATCCATACTTAGTATAATTAGGTTTAACATGTGAGGACTAACTAATTTTTAGTAGTTGTATCTAGTGAAAGTGAGAGTTTGTTAGAGTTTGTATCCTAGAAACAACTACTTTGTACTTTAGATTACCTGTATATTAAAAGAGTTGAATATTAATTTAAATTTGTTATCACATATTGATTTTTCTTCTTCATAACATTGATGGGATAATGTTTTAGAGTATCTATCACATTGATAAGGTCATAACAGTTTCCCACTATGATGAGAAAATTTATACGATAGGGTGATTAAATATAGTTTTACATTCAGATAACATACTATGATAGGGAACATAGTACATAAAATATCCAGTGAGAGTAATTAGTAGTATATGAGGATTCTTCTCAAGAAGTTTTCATTTGGTAATCTATTAGATGAGATATTATAAAAACATATCTGCCAGTTGGAATTCTGTGTGTTTTGGTTTGATAACATATTCCTATCTATATGATTTTATGTAATGGCTCGGACCTCTCTGATATATTCCCTTGTACAAATATAGTGGTTGAGGTGTTTTGGGAGGTCAAGGTGACTCATCCCCAACACTTTTCCAAATTTCCAGTTCTGTGAACGGTGTTTCTAGTTTTTTGAAGAACGTGACGGTGTCACTGAAATGGTGTCACAAAAACGGTGTCATAGAAAGGGTGTCACAGAAACAGTGAGTCTACAGTGTTTCAGACTGGTGATTCTATAGTGTTTCTAGAACAGTGAGTCTAGAGTGTTTCCAAACTGGTGAGTCTATAGTGTTTCCAGATCGGTGAGTTTACAGTGTTTCCTGAATGGTGATTCTACAGTGTTTCTAGAATGGTGAGTCTTCAGTGTTTTCAGATCGATGAGTCTATAATGTTTCCAAAATGGTGTGTCTATAGTGTTCCCAGACTGGTGTGTCTACAGTGATTCCAGAATAGCGAGTCTATAGTGTTTCTAGACTGGTTAGTCTATAGGAGGGTACACCTTGTAGGGAGGGGGTTGTGACAGAGTGGCATCAGAGCTCTAGTTGAGGGATAGGATGGAGTTTGGTGTTAGGCATAGGTGAGGTTGCATGGGTTGGTAGGGAAATGGTGTAAGTCAAGTTAAGAAAGTGATGTAAACACTTGAGATCAGTTTAGACATAGGCATTTAGGGTCCCCTGTGATATAATGTACATACCTTTAGGTTTACAATGGGTACTAAACAAGGTGATACTAGATATAGGGTATATTCCAAGGAAAGGATCATGCATCATTATTTTTGGTGCTTGTGTTTGAATGGGTATACCTTGGGAAAGTTTAACCTGAAATGAATAAATGAATAAAAGAAAATAATTAATTAATTAATGTTGTGTCCTCCATATTCCAGGTTTAGGAGCTCTAACTGTTTTTTATTTTGCAGGTATAGATCTAGGTCGACGTCCTCATCAGGTTCACATAGAATATGTCTAGCAGGCTGCGCCAGCAGATCATCAAAGGGTAGAGGTTAAAGATGTTGACACTTGGAGGAGGAAACATAGAGAGTTTCAATGTCAGAGTTTGCAGAAGTACGAGGGATCCGTTTCAGATGCAGTCACACAATATTGGTGGGAGGAGGTCGATATAGGCTTCATTTTTATCTGTTCTTAGAAGGAGAACTGGGTGTCTTTGGTTGTGAAAATGTTGTGTAGAGTAGCGAGGAAATGATGGTTCTTGTTTGTCGGGGATCTCTTGGATTTGGCGATCTCATGGGAGGATTTACGATAAATTTTTAGAGTCGAGTTTCTTTCTTCGACCGTGAAGGCATCCAGTCTCCAGGAGCTTCTCACCCTTCAACAGGGGAGCTACATTGTGTGAGAGTTTGGAATACATTTCAGGAACCTTTTATTATATGATTTGGACCGATTACTAGATGAGGAGGCTAGGGTGAGGCATTTTGAGGAGGCTTTGCATCCGGAGATCCAATGATAGGTCTCCCCATTTATGATGAATACATATCTTGAGGTGCTGGTGAGGGCAGAGGTCATCAAGAGGACATTGGATAGAATCAGGTTGTCATGAGAGGGGAGTCATCATGATTCCCCATGAAGTATAGCTATGGTCCAGGGTTCCTGGTTTTTAGGGCATAAGAGTTTCCATTTGGCTGGGGTATGTCCTAGCCCTCAACATCTCATTTCTTCATGGGAGGTAGATCTCAGGACTCTTCTAGGGGACTAGGTTCTTGTTTTTCTTATGGAGGAAGAGGTCATTAGTAGCGAGAGTGCCTGACCTTTTAGATAAGTCATCATGCACCAGGTGTTCTGCTCCAAGTTCCTCCGTTGAGGCAGTTCCACCCGAGGCAACTCTAGTGGGTTGCAATAGCTTTTGATCAGCAGAGAGAAGATGAGGTAGGCATAGTAAAACCTTGGGATTCTCCCTGTCCTCAGAGATTAGAGCATGGCCTTGGTGGTGGTCTTCATCAGGGTCAGAGAGTCCATGGAGGAGGTCATGGTCAGCTTCATGCTTTAGTGTTTCCAGTGCCAGGTGATCCAGATGTTGTTCAAGGTACCCTTTTCTTATTTTCTACTTAGGTGTATGCCTTTTTTGATTCAAGAGCGACAAACTCCTTTATATCACCTACCATTTTCCATGCTTTAGGACTTGAGGTAGAGAGGCTTCCAGTTCCATTGAAATTTACTATATCAGTTGGAGGTCGATCTGACTTGTTTGAAGTATGTAGAGACTATAAGCTAGTGCAGGGGCATCACTACTCTTGGAGATATTTCCTATGTTTACATATACAACCATATGATGTCATCCTCTACATGGATTGGATGTATTCAGTGTAGTCTATCGTGGATTGATTCTGGTGGCAAGTGGTATTCATCGATGCTGATGGAGATCCAATGGTGTTTGTTGGTGAGCGAGACCCACTGATGGGTCAGAGGTAGGTTCTGTCCCTATCATCTTTTATGTATGAGCTGATGCTGAGTTCTTTAGATGTTAAACAATTGACATTTCCCAGGGTCATAGAAGAGTACCCTAATGTGTTTCTAGAAGAGGTTGTATCACTACCCCCTCGACGAGAGATTGAGTTTGGGATCGAGCTACAAATAGGATCATCTTCTATCTATATGTATTTATATAGGATAGTCCCTTATGAGTTATGAGAGCTACATATACATATTGATGGTTTGGTACCATGTGGGTTTGTTCAACCGAGTGTTTCACTGTGGGGTGCACCGATTTTGTTCGTGAAGAAGGATGACAATAGTTTGTGGTTGTGTATCGATTATCGTCACATAAACAAAGTGATAGTGAAGAATAGCTATCCTCTTTCATAGATTGATGATTTATTCAATCAAATGAAGCGTGAAATTTCATTATCAAAGATTGACTTGTGGTTAAGATATCATTAGATGTGTGTGAAGGATGAGGATATCCCGAAGAATGATTTCCATTGTCGTCATAGGCATTACGAGTTCATTGTAATGCCGTTTGGTGTGATAAATGCTCCAACCGTGTTCATGGGATTGTTGAACTCTATGTTCCATGAGTTCTTGGATAAGTTCATGGTGGGTTTCATCAATGAAATACTTGTGTAGTCCACATCATAGGAGAAGAATACAAAGCATATGCACTCCATTTTGGGATTACTTCTTCAATAATAGCTCTTTGGGAAGTTGTTGAAGTGTGAGTTTTGGGCTCAAGGAGTTTGTTTCTTGGGGAATGTTGTGTCCCAATTGGGAGTAGCTAGGGATCCATCAAATATAGAAGTAGTTGTGTATTGGGAAATCCCTAAGATAGTGGCAGAGGTGTGAAGTTTCCTTGATATTGCAGGATACTACAGGAGGTTCATAGCCGATTTCTCTCTGGTTGAGACTCCTCTAATAGCATTGACCAAGAAGGATCAGGTGTTCATGTGGACTGATCGGTGTCAGGAAACTTTCGAGTATCTGAAGGAGAAGTTGGCAAGTGCTCCAGTTCTTTGTCTTCTAGCAGAGGGAGTTCAGTTTGATGTTCTCTGTGATGCTTCACATTTAGGGTTAGGATGTGTTTTGATGTAGTAGATATTGATCATTTCTTATGGGTCTTCGTAGTTGTGTCCCCATGAATGTCACTATACCACCCATGATATTGAGTTGGAAGCTTTGGTGTTTTCTCTGATGTTGTGGAGACATCACCTCATTGGAGAGCGCTTTGTGGTTTTCACCGATCATAAGAGACTGAGGTATTTTTTCTACCAGTGTGACTTAAACTTGAAACAGTGTCTATGGATTGAGTTTTTATAGGAATAAAACTTCAAAATCTCATATCACCTGGGAAGGAGAATGTTGTAGCTAATGCGTTGATCCAAAAGTCACGTAGTGTTGCAATGTGTGAATCTGTTGATTCCTAGAGAGTAATGGAATAACTTTCAGCATTACATCTTGATATGGGAGAAGTTGGGGGCAGAGGTTGTCCTTTTTATATGATGGTGCAGTCATCCATGGTGTATCAGGTGGAATAGTTCTAGTTGGGGGATATAAAGTTGGAAGTCTAGAGAGAGACTTAGTTGTTTGTTGCGAGGCCCCTGGTGGTTGGTCTGAGGATGAACAATGCTGAGTGTTTTATCATGGAAGGATTTTTTTCCTTTTAATATGCATGATACAGTTCTCAGAGAGTTCCATATTTTTCATTTAGCGGTGCATCCTGGTGTGAAAAATATGTATAGAGGCTTGAGGAGTCAATTTTGGTTGCCTGGGATGAAGCGTGTAGTTTTGGAGTTTGTGTCTCGATGTTTGGTGTACCTCAAGGTGAAGGCTGAGCACCGTGTCCCCAGTGGTTTGATCCAACCATGATATATTCCTTAGTGGAATTGTGAGGACATATCAATAGACATTGTTGCTAGTTTACCTCGAGATTAGGGAGGACATGCCACTATTTGGTTGGTAGTGGATAATTTAACAAAATCATCCCACTTTATAGCGATCAAGGAGTCAAGCTCAGTGAATGTTTTGTCCAGGCAGTATCTGGAGGAGGTGGTGCGACCTCACGGAGTCCTGAGGACTACCATTTCTGATCGAGATCTTCGTTTTAACTCTAGGGTGTGGAGAGGTCACCATCATGCTTTTGGTTCTCAGCTATTCCATAATACTCCTATTCATATGAAGACATATGGTTAGACAGAGTGGACTATCCAAACTCTTGAAGACATGTTGCGCTCTTGTGTCCAATATTTTTGAGGTTCATGGATGAGGAACTTACCCTTAGTGGAGTAATCTTATAATAATAGTTTTCACTCCACTATTGGTATAGCGCCGTTTGAAACCTTGTATGCCCAACCTTTCCATTCTATGTTGTGCTGGACTGGGGTCGGAGAGTTAGAAATTCTCGGATTGGAACTAGTACACAATATAACAGAGATGGTTCAGGTGATTCATGAGAGTATGAAGACAACAAAGGACTTTCAGAAATCATATGCAGATCAAAGGAGGATACCTTTGGAGTTTGATGTCGGGGATCACGTGCTTCTGAAGGTGACTCCTCGTCATGGGCAGCGGAGGTTTGATTGTTAGAGTAACCTTTCTCCCAAGTTTGTTAGACCTTTTGAGGTGTCAGCTCATGTTGGAGCTATGGCATATTGAGTAGCACTTCCCTTACAAATGAGTCGGTTAAACAATGTTTTTCATGTGTAATTTATCCTTTGTTATATTCATGATGACTCTCATGTCTTCAATTGGAGAGAGATCAATGTTGATGAAGATGTGACCTTTGAGGAGCAGCTTATGGAAATCTAAGACTACAAAGAGAAGATGTTGCGTAGGCATTCTATCCCCTTGGTTCATGTCTTGTGGAAACATGGTGGCATGGAGAAGAGTACCTGGGAATGTGAGTCGTAGATATGTGCTCAGTACCCTGAGTTATTTGATGTTTAACTCTTTTCATGTAACAATGTTCACTTTGTGGTTATAAACCTTTCATGTTTATAAGATGAATTTATTTTTTTGCTTATTGTATCTTGCTCTCTTTTGAGAGGTATCCCAATGGGTTGTTGTTCAGACCCATTTTTTGTTTTCTTTTGGTTTGGTTTTGGATTCTCGAGGAGGAGAATGTTTTGATAGCTATATGATGTAATGGCCCAAACCATTCTGGTCCATTACCATTCCAAAATCTAGAGGTTGTGGTGTTCTGGGAGGTCAAGGTGACTCATCCCCAACACTTTTCCAAATTTTCAATTTTGCGAATAGTGTTTCTAGTTTTATGAACAGTACCACTGTGTCATCAAAACGGTGTCACAAAAACGGTGTCACAAAAACTGTGTCCTAGAAACAATGGGTCTATAGTGTTTCCAAACTTGCGAGTCTACAATGTTTCCTGAATGGTGAGTATACAGTGTTTCCATATCAGCGAGTCTACAACATTTCCAAACCAGTGTGTCTACTGTGTTTCTAGAATGGTGATTCTATAGTGTTTCTAGAATGGTGAGTCTACAGTGTTTCCTGACCGATGAGTCTATATTGTTTCCAAAACCGTGAGTCTATAGTGTTTCTAGATCATTGGGTCTATAATGTTTCTAGAACTATGAGGCTATAGTGTTTCCAGACCGGTGTGTATACAATGTTTCCAGAATGGTGAGTCTACAAAGTTTCCAGATTGGTGAGTCTATAGTGTTTCCAAAACCATTTTATATTTCCTTTTCCAAATTTCCATATTTTTCCAGTTTCACTGATTTAACATTTTCTTTGACATTAAATGCATTCAAGGCCTTGTTTTAAGGTATTTAAGGCCGATTTAAAGCAAATAACTCCTATATTAATTTTCTTAATGTTCAGGATGCCTTTACTTAGTAAAGCTACGCGGTTTAATACGATCCTCTTTTATTGGAAAATCCAGCGTATCATAAACCACTGCTCCATTAAATCTTTTAAAGGGGAGGGATATCTTCCTCCCCTATTCTTCCTCCTTGTTATCTGTTACGAGATGATTTAACCTTTACTTACGTCCCATAGGAGTCATGCGATCAACCTTTCCTCCTTGGTTTGGTTCCACTTGAAGTTCTTCTTACTTCAAATACACCCTTTGATTTGGTGCAACCGAGCAGTATCAATCAATCTTTGATATAAGGTATGATTTATCATCATTCCTTTGGGTTCATCTTCTCCTATTTCTCCTTTCCATGTTATGGTATGTGATATCCATGCTTCTAATGGAGTTTTCTTTTGTTTCGGTTGGTGCGGTCGTGTCACGATATCCTTGGGTGGATGTAGTTGTCATGGGAGGAGATGATGGTGATCCGTTGTATGGATCATTCTCGTAAAAAGACCATTAATAACCTTTTGAGGTAAAGGATTCATTTATTCTCTATTAGTTTATGTGAAACTGTAGAGTTAGCATGTTTTAGCTCCTTGTATCACAATTAAATTGACATAAGAAATATTTGAACCAGATAAATAAATTGACATTGATCATATGTTATTGTATCTTGTTTTTATTTCTAGTGTGATATTAATGCTTTCTTTGTTTATCTTTTCGTTCTTGATGGAAATGGGTAAAGAATGTAAATATAGAATTAATTGATAATCATTTGGATAAAGATAAATAGGCATGTAAATGAATCCAATTTTTGTTTTTTTAATTTAATGTCAATGAAATAGATGTAGTAAGAATGTTTAATCAATTTGTGATAGCTATGATAACTTGCTATTTAGGTTACCCATAGTTGGGACCTAAAAATAATAAATTGGTTAATTTTATATGGATTAAAGAACTGGATGTTTGATAAAATGATAATTCATTGTAGGGTTTTAAGTTACCCTATTTCTTGTAAAGGACAAGAGCCTTATGCTTGGAGATTTGAGAGCTCATTGTGTTTGAAGGTTTGATGCCTTGTTTAAGGGACCAGATCCCAAATTGATATGATGTTTGTTTTCCTACTGATTTTATTGTGATGTGAGCCTGGATGGGTATTGTGATATGTGGGGGTAGGGAGGTCCATTGTTTGTGGTAGTAGTTAATTCCTAGAGTAAAGAGATACATCAGTTTATGCTTGTGGGTGTCGAGGATGAAACCAGGGATGATGAAATAGGTTGGATGTGAATGTTTGGATGCTCGCTGATTCCTATTGGCTGTTTATCTTCTTTACTTTATCCAGTGCTCAAGGAAGCTGGTTTGTCTTACCCTTATTCCAAAAGGGGTGAATATGTGTGGGGTATGCCACATGATTTTCATGCTTAGCTTCTTGAGGTAGGATGGGTCTATGTTCTTGCTATAGGTGGAAAATACATGATGGGTAGTTCATATACTCATTGAGTTATGCCCCATTGTGTTCAGTATCTTAGAATGTTTTTCTAGAATGCCTAGAAATATGGGAATGTAATATTATTGTTAATAAATTATTTAATAAATTATGTTAACCCATGGAGTTGGAGCTTGGTGGGACGCAATGCCGAGGTTTCAATTTAAAGTAGCAGTTGACATTGGGTGTGATGCTGATGAAATATAATGTGGAATTATAAATGGTTAATTAATTTTTATAGATTTAATTAACGTAAAGTGCAATTGATAAAAATGGAATGCAGTAATGTAATAATTCTCTTTAAATGGTTGCGTTCTTATAGGATACCTAGTCTTAGAAGTGACAGTTGGGAGTCTAAGAGACTTTACCTGTAGTTGAGTGTAAGACTAGGTTATTCCACTAATATGGTTGTGAGATGTAGTATATTTTGTACTTTTTGTGTTTCTATACACTACTCCATCCTATTAGTTAGAGAAACTGACACCCCAAGGATTTTGAGCCCTGGGGGGGTGTGGTGTTTTCCTCAACATTCTAGTGGGATGATGGATGGATGACTACCCCTTCGGTCCCGCTCTATTCTATTGGTAGTCACTTGTGCTAGTAGGCACATCAGTTAGTTTCCCCATATATTTGTATAGAGGGATGTAATGGCTTGTGTTTATTCACACACATATATTTTGGATATAGTTTCCTATGGACTACTATAAGTGTAACGTGTATAGGATATGATGGCTTGAGGATCCTTACTCGGTTTGTGGGAAATAATGTCTTGAGGTTTAATATCGGACGTATGATACATGTTATGAAAGATGTGGTGGTTCCCAGAAACTACCTGGTTACTTTGATTGCATGGACGTGGTGGTTTTGTTGCATGAGGTGCATGTTGTGGTGCTTCACCCAGGTGACCGTGGGAAAACCTTTTTAGAGAGATATGCTTAGGACATGCGATGTTAGGGGAAAAGAAGAAAACTAGTGGGGATGTATTATCAGGTCACCCTTGATATTCATTTTTATGTTATATAATCTTGTATACAATAATTGGTGAGAGTAGCTATGGGGATGCTGGGAACTTAGTATACCTATTTTGGTGATGAGTTAATTTCACTTTTTGTTCACAATGCTTTAACATGATTTCTTTACGTTTTCACGAGAGGATCCATGGAGGATCATACTGAGTATACTATTATAATCACCTTATGTATATATAAACTCTTTTTTTCAGGTCACTTGGAGTAGGTTGGAGATCAGGATGGTTTCTACTAGTTTGGGGTTGTAGGGGCTATTTGGGTTTTGTGGTTGCTACCATTTTCACTTTCCTTTGGTACTTGTAGTTTTTTCTTTCAGTTGTATTAGTTTTACATGAAATTACATATGTGTACTTGGGATTTATTTTATATTGTAGTCTGAGTTGGAGTTGGTTGGTGTCTATCTTATCTCTCTCTTTCACATGTGTTCTCTTAGAGGGTAATTCCCCCCATTTGTGCATTTACTATACCCTCAGTGCTAGTCTCCAACCCAGGGCCTACTGGAGGTGGGACTCGGGAGTCATTATCTACCTCCTCACATTGCCAGCCCAGGAGGGGTACAACTTTTGGGGAGGGGGTCGTGACATTTCTAATAGCCCTTAGAATTTAATATTGTTATTAATGTATGTAATGACTCATTCGCTTAGATGTATTTTATAAACCATGACGATATCAATTCATGGTGAAGTTGGATACATTAGGTGCATCACAAATGACATGTTGTTAGTTAATAAGTCAAGGAATTATTTGTCTCTTCCATATTTATAGAAGTTAATATCTCATCCCTTTGGTTGAAATATAATTTTAGCATTAAATTATATGGTCATGGTGTAACAAAATATATTTTAGATAGTTAATGAAAGATGTATCGAGCACATAAGTTGATAAGAGATATGTGAAACCTTCTTGATGAGATATTGTGAAAAAGGGATTTTGTTACATAGTGAGCGTTCGTATATAGATTTCATTTTTGCAACATTAATTAATTTCTCTTGGATGACTTGAACCATTTCTATATAGTAATCTTGGGCTTTAGGTAATCCCTTATAATGTCAATGAGATAGTATACTAGAGGGACACACACTAACTGTTTCCATTTTTTACGATTAAATTCTATTTTAATTTAATTAATGTAATAATTAATATTATAAAGACTCAGAAATAATTTTATTCAATTTTATTGATCGCATAAATTAAATAAATTTTATTCAATAGAATATGAATAAAATTTATTTATATATTTTATTGAATATTTAATAAATATTTATTTAATAAAATATTTATTTAAGAGGATAAAATATTTTATTCAAGTATTCAATATATCTCATGAAGTTTGAACAGACCAAGACCTTGTTCGGTGATGAATATTTATTTTCAAGCTAGTAAATAATATTCATCACTGCCTAAGTTAGGTCACACCATAAAATAATAATATTATGATTATTATTATTTAATGGAATGGTGTTTTATGATGGCTATTATATTATTTATTGGATGGTGTGGAATTATATAATACTTTAACACAAACCATAGATCTATAAATAAATGGTTATGTATATTATATAGGTTTAATTAGGATATAGAGGATCATTGCACATAATGAATTCTCACTCTAATTCCTTTTTATCTCTCCCTCTCAAGAATGAGAAATGCAAGAGAGATTTCTTCAAGATCAAATGATGAGTGATCAACACGAATGATGCAAGATAATTGACTCACTGTTCTAACTTTGGAGAATTAATCGGTGTTTCTAGGAGATTAAATAAAAATTTGGGGATCACCACTAGAGGGATTATACACTTGGATCCTCACACAAAAATGAAGGAAATGTGAAAAGGGTCTTTCAAAAGATCAACAACATCATCAAATAAAGGATCCTAAGACAAGGTATTTATTTTATTTAGATATAAATTAATTAATTATAAATTTAACATGAAAGATACTCACTTAGGGTTTTGGGAAATGAAATATTAAAATAAATTTTAATATAATGCCCACAAATCAGTGCTTCTGATCCACCCAGAACCTTAAATTAATCCCCATGATAAATTACTATATAATCTTGTAATGTAGTAAAATTCCCCCAAATACCATGAATCAAATTTGGATACTAGCCTGAAAGGTAATCCTTAAATTGACCATAAATATTTCCAAAAAGATCATATTTTGAATGAATCACTTTTAAAACACCAAGATTATCTATATACCACTATCTAGTATTCATAATCAATTTAACATCAAATCATATACCAACCTCTAATGGTATTTAAACCATAATAGTGTATTAAAATTAAATCACATAAAAAACTAAAAAGGGGGTTTTGGTGCCCTTGAAATTAAGATCAACCTTATACTTATAAACCCATGATGGTGTCAATAACATTTAATTTAACTTCACAAGAAAAAATATATTCTTAATTTTTTTTAACAAAATCCTTATTCCTAAAATAAGTTTATAGACTATTAATGATATTATATAAATCCATATATGTAAGAAAGTTCATCAAAGATGACCTAAATGACTTTTTATTCAGATAACTAAACAATTTTAATTTCCCAAACACTATCATTGTCAATTATTTCTTTATCCAAACTAGACATTATTAGCACAACATCATACAAATTTTAAGGTTTATCTTTTCCCATAATCACGTGTTGTCCAAAAATATCACATTACCACTAAATAAATTTTCTTGGATATCAGTACCATTGAAAATATGTTTTTTAATCACTAAAGAAAAATTATTGTGGAAGATTCCTTCAGTGTTTCATGATTTTTATAAATATAATATCATTCGAATAATAATTATACAATATAATTCTTGAATACAAATATGTAATGGGATTAATAATCCCACTTCTGAAATCATTATATAGGATTCATTATCATATTCCCTAATACTTCTATCATACAATATGAAATACGAATCATGTCTTATGATTCATTAAACTTAATTTAATCATGATTCTTACTTTTAACATAATAAATACAATTAAAACAAACCATACCTATCATACGTCATTCTTAGTATCTTTATAATCATTGGTAAAATAATTAATCATAAAAAGTTACTGATTCTCTTAATTATATTTCTTCCTAGGACATTTATTTTCATAATTCCCATAATTTCCATATTTAAAACATTGAACTATTAATGATACCTTAGGGAGACCATTATTCTCACCGATTTCACTAATCAATATTTTATTTTTCTATGGAAATTACTTGCTTTATGTCATTATTTTTCACACAAAAAACATGTCCCCATTCCTATGAGACATTCACTTGTGTTATTATTTCAACATTTTAGACATATTGGAAGTTTATTCTTCTTTCCTCCATGGTTTTTATAAAACTCAATATTTTTCTTGTCAGGTGCATCAAGAAACTTACGAAAGTTGAGGTTTTTAATCATATCATGAGATAGATGATTAAGTATAATAATAAGGTTTTACATTCTATATATTATTTAAATTGTATTATCATAAGGATAGTCATTCCATTTTATTTCATATTTAACATTAACATGATTCTTTTGGGTTCTAATCATTGACTAAAACAAAAAATCATAGCGTGGGAAACAATAATCATAGTGGGAAACCACATAATCATGAAAAACAATTTAATGGATGTCTAAATTTCAACACCTTCTTTTAAGACACATTAGGTTTTTCTTATTTCATTCATGATCATTAATAAAACACTATTATTCTATCTTATACTTAGTCTTATCCCTCATGTTCTTACTAAAGTTTTATTATCTTAGTCTCCAAAATATAACTAAACCTTTATATAATACCAACTATAACAAACCATAATTTTCATACATAGATATCTCATCTTAATATATAAACATTCATTATATAACACAAAGATCTATGATAGAATCATGTAGGTATAGTTCATTTGGAAACCTGGACAGATAAAAAAATGGTCCATAAAAGACCTATATTTCTTCCCACTATGTTCTTTAGAAAAATCACCAGTCTAAGACATATCATACATAATACCTTTCTTTATAACCTTGTAAAATGAAACATTAGAAAGGGAGAGATTATATTCTTAGTATTGGTAAACAAGGGAGATATCGACAATCACTTGGGAATAACATGAATATAATTACATGAGAACATTAACATAACATTTGAAAATCATACCCTAAATATCATAGATCCTAATCAAGAGTCATATAATTACTCATGTAAATTTATAAGACTTTAGTCATAAATAAATGAAAGAAAATGATCTATAAAATCTTAACATAGGAATTATAACATGATTTTTGGCATACACATACACATTGAAAATCATTTCCTTAGTAGTCAAGGCTCATTTCCTAGACTATCATAGTGTAATGAGTTTACTCACCAAATAATTTTAGTAGTTAAGGTTCACTCCCAAGACTATAATAGTAGACATTGTCACTTATTGAATTGGGTTCACTCTCCATTATAGTCCTATTTATCTCTTGAGACATCAATCTTTACACAATGCATTGGAGGGAGATATAGGTCCTATAAATCATTGGTTATAACATGACCACCATCCTTGGTTATAACTTAACCACGGTCCTTGGTTATAATATAAAACCACTATTCCTTGTTGTAACATAACCACCATCCTTGGTTAAGATGTAACCACCATCATGTAATGAAATCCAAAAAAATGTGTTCCAAAATATTATAAAGCATTCATCATATTAAAACCAATTAAAAGAAATGGGTTTTTTTGACATTCCATCATACCATAACCCATGAAAAAGAAATGGGTTTCCTAAACATTTAATCATTTAATAACAAAATAACCAGTGAAAGAATTAGGATTCCTAAACATTGTGTCATCATATTAAAAAACCATCAAGATAAATAATAAGGATGGTATCCTTGGATTATATCCGTATTAAATCACAAGTGAAATAAAGGGTTGTTTTCTTTGATGAATTGAAATACCATTAAAAGATCATTTAATCATTCTTGATGAAAATAACCTTTACATTTTTAAATCATTTATTTTAAAAAAATTGTGAATATATAAATGAAATAAACTTTCTTTCAAAATAAGCATGTAAACTTGTAAAGTAAGATTCAAATAAAAAATTATTCTTGATGGTGGAAAATACATTCATACCATATAGGTTAAAAAATCATTCCTTCCATACTTTTATTAAAAAATACAAAAAGTACCTCTTTCAGAAAATGATAAAAATATTACTTTCAATATCTTTTGTAAAAAGGTCATACATGGGTAAAAATGAATTTAGAAAAATCCTAGGATAATATTAAAAAACTTCTTTAAAACATTTTTAGATAACATATATATGGAAAAAATGTTTTTCAACCGAAGAGATAAATAAAGACAATTTTTCTTAAGACAATATTTTTGGTATATTGAGTACATAAAGTGATTAAAATAAAATGAAAAAAATTAATTAAAATAAATAACCATATTAGAATAAAATTCACAATTTTTGTGAAACATATATCATAATATTTCATCATTGGAAACTTAATCATAAATAATCCGAATAAACATTGAGGTTGTAATATAAAACCCATTAATACTTTGGTAACTTTTGAATAATAATTCCCATGAAATAAATAACCTTATATGGATATTTATATCCTTATAAAAAATTATAATAAAAATCATAAAATATATTCAAGGGAAGTATATACACCTTATTAAAGAAACAAGTGGTGAATATGGCACATGTCTCACAAAAGAAAAAGTGAGTTGAAAAGTCCTTAGCTCAGTTTACCATTGTTTCAAAATAAATATAAAAAATTATATAATATATTTAAATTTATTATAATTATATAATATCATATGTCATCCCTTTATAGAATTTCAATACCCCTATTTAATAATAATTTATTAAAAGCATCATTTTCAGGTGTTAACTGTTTCGTTTATAATGAGTATTTCAGTTCAGTTGTTCCGGTCTGGGTATATTAATCATAGTTACATAATATTAAATATTTTAATAATTTTATAAATATAATACATATTCATTATATATATATATATTTATATTCATACCTAAAATTTAGAGGTAGAAAATTGAATTACACTATTCATGGAGATGGTAGACCGCACGTACTCAAGAACGCTGTTTTTACTTTTTGACTGATGGAACAAAAGAAAGGTAAATAAAAATTCACATTTAAATAATAATTATAATGATATATATATATATATATATTAGTTAAATCTATCCTTATTACTATCCAATTAAAATGGAAATGAAAAATGAATCACATCACTTCATAGAGGTTGTAGTCGACACGTGCGCACAAACGACATTATCATTTTACAGAACATTGGAAGGTAAAAAGGTAGATGTTATATTATAATTATAGAAGTTTAATTATTTAAAAAATATCATATATAAACATTAAAACCATAATAATATACATCTATAAAATATGGTGGTGAAAAATGGATAGTATCGCTACGTGGAGACGGTAAGCCGTACGTACGCACGAGTGATACTTTTACTTCCCAATTGATGGGAAAGAGGGTGAATAATGGTGGTTTAATTATAATAATAAATTTTTGGTATATTTATGATACTGAATTTATTATATAATGATAAATAACATATATTTAGAGGAGTTAAAGATGAGTAAAAATAGAAACCGATCGGTTAAGGTGATAACCTATTCTTTGAAATGACTCCTTTATATCTAACATAAATGGATATAGGGTTGGTATTTTTGAAAAAAAGAAACCTCTAGAATATTTATAGACAATTTTATAAAATAAATTGGAATAAATTGGTCAATTTATAAGGCTAAAATTGGATTAAAGAAGTAAAAAATTAGGCACCCTTTTATAATTGAGGCAAGGGGTCCTTTTTGAATTTCTCAAAATATTAAATTATGACGAATTAGTTATCAAGAAAAATGAATCATAATTCATATATATTAGAATATAATAAAGGATATATTTCTAATCATATCAAACAATACAATTTATAAATTTTTTGGTTTCGTTTTAAACCTTATATTTTTTATTAACCATTGGTTAACCAATTTTAATTTTAACTACGATAACAAAATTTTCAATATTAAAGGGTTGTAATTTTTTACTTATATGGTAAAAATTAGACCATTAATAGAAAATTTAAAACATTTTAGACCATATACAAACCACCATGTCTAATTTAAATATTTTTATTAATTTTAAATAATTTATTAAAATATTATTTTGATAAAATACCATAATTATCAATTTTGACACTATTCATATAATTTGACTTAAAAGACCTAAAGATTTTTTTGAATTAGAATATATTATTTTAACACAATAATAATATTTCATATTCACCTATAAAATTTATTTAACACTATATATTACTCAAATTATATCACTTAATATTTTCAAATAGTTTTGTTTTATTTTTTCATTAAGTGAATAAATATTATTTGGGGTTGTGTAATAATTTAAGGTAATTATATAATACTTAAATTTTTTAAATAAATTAATATAATAAATATAATTTCTTTAATCTCAAAATTAATATTAATATTCATTCATTAAAAGTTTTTATCCCTTTGGTAACACATAAAGTATATTTAAAACTAATATAGTGAAATTTTGTAACTTTCATTAATTTAAATAATATATAAATTATTTTCATTGAAAATTGTAAAAAAACAACCAAATTTATATATTAAAGTGATAATGATCGAATTAAATTCATCCAATAAGAATTAGGATAAAATTCCTTAGCCCTAACACTTATTTTTAATCAATATTAACCCGATTTACTCTTTATTGATGTGATAAATTTTACCATTATTACAATTCATATTGACGAAAAATAAAAGTGGATGAGTTAAAAATTTTTAACCTCATAATTATAAGTATTTAATTTATATTATATAATTTAATATTTATAAATTTATGAAATTAATTTTAAAGTAAGTTCACAAAATACGACAAAAATAGATTTTCATAAAAATATTTTTTTAAGCATAAAACTAGATTTATTCTTATTCCATGCGTAGTAAAAATATTAGACTAATATTTAAAAAAAATTAATTGAATATATAATTTATAAATTTAATTAAAAGAATTTACCAATAATGATCAATTTAAAATTTAAATATAAAAAAACATTATGCTCATAACAAACAATTTTTCAGGTTTTCCCTTTTTACGTATAAAAAATGTTTTTATCATAAATTCAAATATAAAATTTATTACAATGAAATTATTTTATTTAATTAATAAATATTTGAAGTAATTTTATTTTAAACCATTTTAATGTGTAACTTTTATGATTTCTTAAACAAAAATATAATTTTCAATAAAAATCTGTATTTTCACTATTCCCTTGAAGATCTATTTTTTTTAGAAAATTCTCAAAAATACATCCTATGATAATTTTATTACGATGATTTGAATAATTATTTTAATTTCAAAAAAATAAAAAATGTTTTAGAACTAAATCATAATATTTTCTCATAAAAATAAATAAAAATATTTTATTTAATAAAACATATTTTTGAGGAATAAAATAACCATACTAAAATTCAGTGGTTGATTGTTAAGAATATATCAATAAATTTATATTGAGTAGAAAATTTATATATATTTAATAAATTTTTTAATCATATTTATACCCACCAATTTTATAGGTATGTTATGACTATCATAAATAATAACATTTTAATATAATGTCATGGTTTATTTAAAATCAGTGTTGAGTGTATCGTAAGTTATCGAAGAAATAAAATTATTTAAGGAGAAATATTTTCTAAAATAATGAGGTGTTATAGTCAAGCCCCATTATGGGTTATGAAAAGGGAAATATAGATCCTTGCCTCTAGAATATCTACATAATAGTAAATTCTGAGTTTGATAGTGGGAAATATCAAGACTTAATAAAATAGTGGGAGACTTATGATTCAAAAAATATTCATCTAATTATTTGGTAATCAAGGAATGTTATAAATTTTTTTATTATGTTAT
Source organism: Viscum album (assembly GCA_963277665.1). Classification (NCBI taxonomy): domain Eukaryota; kingdom Viridiplantae; phylum Streptophyta; class Magnoliopsida; order Santalales; family Viscaceae; genus Viscum; species Viscum album. Next base: position 1,533,490,947 of record OY728123.1, on the reverse strand, counting down.
AGAGATAAAATGTATCACGATGTCAACATTATCATTATGATCCATTCTAGATAAAGATAACGTTATCACTGGTGTAAGCTTCATAGAGTGGTATAGGATCTTGTACATAATATTATGCCATGAGGGGAATTTTTAGATCTTATAATCCCCAGTTTTTGTGAGACTTTAATAGGAGGATAGTGAGGAGGATGTTAATATATACTTAAGATACATGGGAGATGTGCTATATGAATAATGGACCAAGATAGACATACATGGATATTACATAATTTTAGATAAATATTTAGTACATTACAAAAATACATGCTCGAGGACCGTAATAGTTTAGTGAATTTGGAAACTTAAAAAAACTATTGTATCATGGTGAAAGATCTTAAAAATTTCCAATAAATATCTCCTCCTTTATTAATTATACCTAAAAAAGTTATACATTACCTAGTGAAAGTAAGCATAATAAAGGGGTGAACTAAAATGCTCAGTAACGGTAAACATGGGAGATATGTAAGAATAACCATGAGAATAAGGGTATGAGAACAAGATCATTAAAATATAAGATCATACCCAGCATATCAAATATCATATACATGAATCTTGGCATAAATATTTTTAGTTCATAAGACATGAATCATAAGGAAATAAATATTAAAAGCCATGAAATCATAACATAGGAATAAAACACAGAATTATGGAAGACAGATAAGCATATAATATTATTTACATAGTATCCAAGGTATGGCTACCAAGACCATATTGATAGCATTGGTTCACTCCCCATACCATCTTAGTTGTCATAGTTTACTCCCATGGACATCCTAATAGCATGAATTCACTCCTCATACCATCTTGATAGTCATGGTTCACTCCTATGGCCATCTTAGTATTCACTCTTTACATTAAAGACCATATTAGTCTATCTCATGAGATATAAATCTGTAACCAATTCATTGGAGGGAGATATATGTCCCAACCATCTCATATTAAAATCATACATACATGTTCTAAAAAATCATAAACAAACATATCTTAACCCATGAAATTAAATGGGCATCATAAACATGTAAACATATCATAACCTATGGAAATTATACAACTTTCACAATATTTTCATCAAAAGCATAACTCATTAAAGGGAAAGGGATTTCATAAACATATAAACCATGAAAGAGAAAAATATTTTATAAATATATAACCTGTAAAATAGAAACAAATTTTATAAACATAAAACCCGTGAAAGAGAAATATATTTCATAAACATAATAACCATTAAAGAGAAATGGGTTTCATAAAGACCATTAAATTAAGCATAACCCATTCATAGAAATGATATGAATGTAACATTTAGACCATTTCCTAAAATGGAATGAGTAACATCAACGAATGTTATCTTAAATAGAAAATAATTTTTAAAAAAATTTCAAAAACATTTCTTGAGTAAAATATCCTTTATTCTTTGAAAAATTATTTCTATTACATAAAACCATTTGATAATAATTTTTTTAGAAAGAACATTTAAAATATATAAATAGGACATGAAATCAATTGAAAGCCTTTTTCCTTGGAAAATTATAAAATAAACTTCAAATCTTTTTAAAAACCCTTTTCTTTGAAAACACTTGAAAATTTATAAATAATGCTTGAAAATGTTTTAAAAATCATATCCTTTAAGATAATTTGAAAACTTATAAATATATTTTTAAAACATTTTGAAAACTATTTCCCTTGAAAATACTTTTAAAACTTATAAATAATGCTTGAAAATGTTTTGAAAACCATTTTCCTTGAAAACTTATAAAACAACTTTGAAAATGTTGTGAAATTTTTTTTCTTGCAAAATTATAAAAGAAGATTGAAAATGTTTTGAAAACAATTTTTTTGAAAACCAATTTTAGAAAACATCATTTTTAAGGAACACATATTTCTGACCAAAGAGAGGGTAAATTTAGGATTTCATTAAAAATATTTATTAACTATCATATGTACCAAAGAGTAGAAAATGGTACCAGTAAATTAATATAGAATTAATGACCATAAGAGAATAAATTTCATGAATTGTTTGATATATGGAACATAATATTTCATAAAAGGAGGCATAAACATAAAAAAATCTCAAAAGCGATGAGATTGTCTCAATAAACTCTTATAACTTGGTTACATGGGATTATACTCTCCATGTAAGGAAAAGAAATTAAATGAAACATAAAATATCATTAAAGAAAGGAAATTCATGATATAACACATAAAATGGAATTATATACGCATCCAAAAAGAATTTAGGTGCATAAGAAAACCTGAGTCTCAAAGAAGAAAAATTGAGGCAAAACTATTTTACCGATTTGGTAACTTTTGAAACTCAAACCTTATGAAAGAGGGATCATAAAATGGATATGTAAATAAAATTAAATTTAAGTATAATATACATATAATACAATCATGGGTAGTACATACATCACGCAAAGGGAAAGAGTGTCAAACATGGTATGTATTTCATAGAAATAAAAAGAGAGATTAACTCTCCTTAACTTGTGTCTTGACTCTCATCATACTCATTCAAACCACCTGTATAATAAATATAAATTTATTATAAATATTTTAAAGAACCATATTATTATATATAATACTATATATGATTTTATTATGATTTTATATTACCCTTTTGTTAACCATCATCTGTTAAGGTTTCACTTCGAGCAATATTCGATTTGTTTTTCATACGTGTCTTAATTTGTTATATTATTGGTCCTTATACTTATATCATGATTATATAATTTAAAAACGATATAAATATAATTTATATAAATTATATTTTTGTTATAATAATCTAAATAATATATAATTATGAAACATAATACACCATTCATGGAGACGGTAGGTCGTACGTACGCATGAACGTTATTTTCGTTTAATTGTTATGTTGAGAGAAAGAAATTTAAATACATATATGTGTATATATATATATATCATTATGAAATTATATTTTTATATAATATATATCATATATATTAACTAATACCATCCTTAATACAATCCATGTAGTTTAAGAATGAATCATATTTCTTTGAGGGGGCAGTAGTCCACAATTCCTCAAACAAAACTATTATATTTACATAAGATGGAAAGCATAAAGGTATGTAAAAAATAAAAACTATAGAAGAATAAAGACATTATAAATATAATATATATCATATATAAATATATCTTCCATCATAATTTATACCATGATAGGTGGTAATTGAAAAATGAACAATCATCGTTTCAGGAGGCAATAGTTTGCTACACATAGAAACAGTATGTTCGTTACCCATTAGATGGAGGTGTGTGTAAGTGTTGGTAGAAAAATTCACATAAAAAATAATATTATATTTAAATTACTAGTGTTTTAATATAAACATATAATAATGAGGGGGTGAATAGGGAAATCAAAAGAATGTACTTGAGAGAAGACATTACTTTTTAATCGGGTAACTCCTTTTGGTTTGTGCCAAAATGATTCCGTAGATTTCCATATGATCAAGGGAAGGATTTTTGGATAAAGGGAGGATTTCCATGAATTTCATTGTTCAGGTATTGTTTTAACTTAATAATGTTGAGATGTTTGAGTAAGTGGCCGAGTTGGTGACTTTTTATAGGGAAGTAATATGACTCACTTGTAATTTTTAGAAACAAGTTAGGTTTAAAAATGTTCTTACATAACAAGTCATAAAAAACAAAAAAACTAAATAATTGACGGATTATGGCCTAAATATGGACGTGTAAGGGGTTTTGGACACGTTTATAGATCATTTTGGCCCTTAATTTTAAGGTTTAGTCCATAATTAAGTTTAATTTGGCCTTAATTTCTGTGATTAATTTTAATCATTTTTACTAATTATTTTTGTCAAAAATTAACTTGGTATTATTGTATTGTTATTATTATAATTAATAAAATGGTGTATGTATTTTTTAAAAATTCAAATAATAGAAGTATAAAAATTAAGATTAATGCTAATCCCACAACCAGGACGAAATAACGGGTTTAAAAAGTAGAAAAATGTCCCAAAGCTTGTTAATTTTTTGCATTCAATTTCGAAGTTAAATTCTTTATAATGAAATAAATTGTATTAATATAAGTATAATTTAAATAACCTGAAATTAAAACAAATTTAATGTATAATTTAACATAAATAATTATTAAAAAAAGATTTTTTAAACTAAAACGTAGTAGTTTTAACTATTCATCAAAAAATGAAGTTTCTCAAAAAAATCCTAAACATTCACTCTAAGATAATTTATACATTATGAATTCAAAAATGAAGTTTATTTTATAAAATTAAATTTCTAAATGGTCCTAAAATTAAATTTATTAATAAATTCATTTCATTCAAGAAAACTGCATTTTTAACATAAAAGGACTTTACCAAAAAATTATATATTTCATTATAAATATGTTATATTTATATAAAAAAATTATAAAAAATATTTGAATACTAGTTATTTCTATTCCTATAACTAATTTTAATGGCTAGGTTGTAATTATCTCAATTAAATAATTATATAAAAAAATTTGTTTCGTAGAAACTCATTGTTGCGTGAATTGTATGCCAAGTCGGTGTTATGTGTAACGTACAACAAGTCCTATTCCAAGTTAGTGTTGCGTGTAATGTACTCCAAGTTGGTTACTTGTGAAAGTAATGTTGGTATTAATGCATTTATAGACTTAAATGAAAATATAATTTATTAGGGTAACACGACTTTGTGACCATAATAATATTTCCTTTTATATTCAATCAGTTTTCATATTCATTTACTGTTAATTGGTAACCAATGAATTCATATTATATTTTTAAAACAATATATTTTAATATATTAGTTAATAATATTAATATCCTCTAATTTAATGTTAAGGTTTTATATTATTATATTAAATAATTATATTTTAATAATATATTATTGTTCATTAAACCTCGGTCTTGCGTGTTACACAAGTCATCAAGAAAATTCATTGTTACGTATAATGACAGACGACCTTGGTGTTTTGTGCAGAGTAAGCCATTTTTTATGTTGCATGTAGTGCATTATTAACTTGGTGTTTCGTATAATGCAACGAAAACATAGTGCTTCAATATAAAATAAATAATTTTCAGTGTTTCATGAAATGAAAAATAGAAAAAAGGATAAATTAATTTGAAAAAAAATAATTCACAAAATCTCGGGGTGTTACATTATACCCACATTAAAATTAATTTCTCCCTAAAGATTCATTTGTTTTATCAATGGTTTAATACTTTAAAGTTTCATTCATAGAAAACCACATCATAAAAATGAATACTAAAACATCCCTTAAATTGGGAAACTAGGAACCATAACGTTTGGACTAAGTAATATATAGCTAGTTTTCCTCATAGGAAAACTTAGGCTAGAAGTGAAAACATAGAAATAGATGAAAAATCTAACCATCATGTTCTGATGGAGAGTGATATAGAACAAGGTCAAAATAAAGTTAATAATCAAAAATCCATAAATCTATGATGACCTATGGGACCTTCGAATTCATCAAAAATGAAAGTACTAGGATTAGATTTTTGGTTTCAAGATAATTTTTGTAGAGACCCAAAGCTTGATGTACATGAACATTACATTAATTTTTTGGAATACCTAATACATAACAAAAACAAACACACAAGGACCGTAATAGTGTAGTGTCTTTGGAAACTCAGAACATAATATTCTAATCTTTGTGAAAGATCTTCAACATCTTCCATAAAGATATTACTTTTTTTTCTTACCTAAAACCTTTCTTTATATCCTGGGGAATAGGAAACATATAAAGGGTGGGCTCAAATGCTCAGTAAGGGTAAGAATAGATAAAATAAAACAAACCATATACATTTGAACTTCAAAACATGAACATAAGTTTTACACATCAAAATCTTGAGTTGTGAAATAAATATTGGCAGTATGTAAGGTATAGGTCATAAAAGAACATTAATCATGATAAAATAGCAGGGGAATAAAACATTTAATTATTGAAAACCATTAAGCACAAGATATTATTTCCATAGTAGCCAAGGCATTGCTACCAAGACCATCTTAGTGGACAAAGTCCCTTTCTGAATCGAGTTCACTCCTCGTTTCAATCCTATAACACTGAACCATATTAACTTACCATTCCAGCCATGTCTATATCATGAGATATAAATCATTACCCAATGAATTGGAGGGAGATATAGGTCCTTCCCATCTCATAATGAAATCATTCTTACTTTTTCCACAACATGAACATAAATCATTCATCATTACCCAAAGTATAAAATGGGTTTCATAAACATCATCCCATCATAACATAATCCATACAAAAAAAGGATATCATTTCATCATATGAAAAGTGAAATCATGTAAATCATAGATAATTTATACTTGAAACATACACATATGAAATAATTCCATCTTATATGGAAAATGGTTTACATAAAACACTTGAAATGAATTCTTGAGGAAAATATCATTTCTTCTTCAAAATCATTTTCTTTTCACAAAATTACATGAAATTTTAAAAGAAAAGGATCTTGTTGAAAATAGTAATTAAATCTTGTAGAGTAAGCTTCCTGAAAATAAGGCGTTATGAAACCGTAAAAATATGTTCATTCCCTATAATTTAAAAAAACATTCTCCTCGAACTTTTAACGGAAAAGTCAAAAAGTACCAAATATGGTAAAAAAAAGAAAGATTCCTTACATGAAAAAAAGTAAAAGTCAAAGAGGGGTAAAAATGACTTTAAACATGTAAGAATATTAAACACTTTATGAAAAACTTTTTTTATGGACATGGATGAAAAATATAACCCCCGTAAATACTTACGAATAAACAATCCCAGATAAAAATGAGATTGCAAATTTGTCCCTTTCCTTATTTCAAATTTCTTCCGTATGTGTCCAAGACTCCTGTATAGCGGGTTTAAACAAATTATTAACTTGTAACAGGACCATAATAATATTTTTGATATCTTATATGATTCACTTACGACTTTATATTATCTGTTCATTTGTCAATTCCATGTTAAAGCAGCATTTTGGGTAAAACATTTCATTTATCGTACCTATTTTGACTTGTAATTATTAATATGATTAATTAGATCATGATTAATTAATTACAGAATATAAAACATGATTTATATATAATATATATTCATAATATACATATATATAATAGATCGATAAATGGAAAGAAATACACCGTTCATAGAGACGGTAGGCCGTACGTACGCATGAACAATGTTTTTCATTTCCTTATTGAATTGAATGGAATTAAGTAGATTACATACATATATATATATATACATAAATAAAGTAGCATTATTATGTCATATATTTAATCATTACTTATTATATATACTTTATAATCATTCTTTAATTGTTAACATGGAAAATGAATCTCATCGTGTCGTGGAGATGGTAATTCGTACGTACGCTCGAGCGATGATATCATTCCCATATTTATTGAATGGAATTGGAGTGGATGATATAATATCTTAGAATCAGTATGATGTTATAATAATCATATATAGTTACTGTTTACACCATTATACCCATCCTAGTATGGTGGTGGTGGAAAAACTGATTACACCACAGCGTGGAGAAGTTATTCCGAAGGTACGCACGCGTGGTGATTTCGTTTTCCGTAGGATGTATAGAAGGTGAAATAGTGTTGTTTAATATTTATAATAAAATTTTAGTATATAATTAATACTGATGTTATTACTTTATAATGAAACAACTAAAGAAGAGGAAGTAGAAGAAGAAAGAAACTTGAAAGAGTCGGTAGAAGAGATTACGTCTTCCTCGACGCACCTCCTTTAAACTTCTTCTTAGGGCACTAGAGTTGGTCTTTTGAGAAGACCAGAACCCCTATGATATAACTAGAGAGGTGGATAAGAGGAATTTATAGGGGTTTTCCGAGCTTCAAGGCTCAAAATGGTGTGAAGAGAAGAGGGAAGTGGTGCCCTTTTTATAAGGGAGGAAAGGGGCACCTTTGGAAAAACTTAAAATATTATTTTATAATAAAGTCATATTCGGTTTATTATAGCTCCAAATTAATTTATTTCGAATCTAAAGTGGGTATGGGTCAAAATAATCTCAACCAATCGGTTTTAGACATGTTTATATTACTATTTTAACCTTATCATTTAGATTTAACTCTAAGTTAATTAATTTAACTTTTACTGTGTCTTCCTGTGTTCTTACACTATATGGTTAATAAACTTACTATAACAAGCCAAACGAACCCGAAGTGGTTAATTAATAATATATATATATTTATATAAGTCATTTTTCCTAACATTAAATTTTTATGACTAGAATAATATTTAATAATATAATATTTGTTTTAAAAACTATTTTCTGTCAATTTCGACACTATTTGGTAATTGATTTTTTGTAAAAATCATAATAGCACGATTAGTTCGAAAAAAGTTAATTAAATAAATAATAACATGTCATATTAACCTATAAAATTAGTCTGATTCATAAAAAGTCTCAAATTACATTTATTTGGGTATTTATAATATCAATTATGGTAATATTTCATTAATAAGGTAATTACTGCATCATCATTGTGTCATAAATTAATTACATTATTTAATGTCTAACAGTTATAAAAAAATACCATTATGTAGGAAATAATTTTATCTTTCTAATTAATATTTATAGTTGAATTTATCTTATGTATAACCTTACATTAAAAATGTTTTAGTTATTAAACATTGATTTTAACTATTTTAACTCTTCTTTAAATAAAATAATAATAAATGTCCTAATCTAATCCCAGTGGCCCTTAAGGGTAATATTTTATTCATAAGGTTGTTTTTGGTCGAATTACACTTATCCAATAGAATTAGGACATGTGTAAGGGTAATAACAATATCTTTTTTACCTTTAATTACCCTATTTATTTTTAACCGTGGTAAATAAAAGTAAAAAGTTATTATTCCCCAAAAATTATTTTTATCTTATTGAACCATATTTTACTCCTTGATATTAACCTTGTCTCTCAAAGTTTTGAAATTCCACTCACAGAAGCGGTAAAATTAAGTTTTATGTAAATTTTCAAACTCTCCTAGGAGGTGGGTAAAAGATGGTGAAAAGTTCAATAACATTATTATATATCTAAAATTATTAAAAAATGTCTCCAATGAATTACATTGAACTTATATAGGTATTATGTATCAATTTTGACCTAAAATAAATTTAAATAAAATAAATAATTATTTATATAAAAAGTCGGTTTTTAAATAGTAACCCAGTGTTTTCACTATTCATCAAAAATTGAAAGTTTTCAGAAAAATACCAAAAAATAACCCTAGGATAATTTCACTATTCTGAATCCAAAAATGAAGTCCATTTTGAGAGATAAAGTTTACAAAATTTTAAAAAGTGGGTTTTACTATTCAAAACGGCTAGTTCATAATAATATTATAATAATACCTCGTTTAGTGAAACTCGGTATTGCGTAATACACACGCTATCGAGGAAGGTCTTGATTATGTGTAATTCAAGCCAATTCAGGGTTGCGTATAGTGAAATCTCTGTGTGGTGTTGCATATAACATGATCAAAACATATTTCATTTATACATTAAACAAAATCTATACTTATTGTTGCGTAGAATAATTTCACAAAACGAACTTGAAATTGTGTGTAACATGAGCCAAGAATAGTGTTGCGTATACTGCAAGCTAATACGGTGTTGCGTATAACACAATATAATTTTGGTGTAGCGTACAACAAAAGACATCAATGAAATTAAAAATAACAATTCTCATAAAATCTCGGGTTGTTACATTCTTCCCCCCTTAAAATGAATTTCGCCCTTGAAATTCGTCGAGGTTATAAATGGTTTACTACTTGAAAGTTTCTTTCATAGAAACCCACAACATAAATGGAATAATAAAACTTAATTTTAAAAATTAAAGTAAGAAACATAACGGTTACCCGAATTAACTCATCAATGGGTTTCCACATAGGAGAACATAGGTGAAAATCTGGATATGGAAGAAAAATCTAACCATCATGTTATGATGAAGAGTGGTAGAGGACATGTCTATGAAAATTACAACAATCACAAAGCCATAAATTTGTGATGATCTAACGTACCATCTGATTCATCAGATATAAGGACACTAGGACAACATTTTTTTTGTTTTCAAGATCATTTCCCTAAAGTTGAAGAATTGTTTAATTAAAAGAAATACTTGATTTTGGTACAATCTCACCATTGTTCGTGCCTTGAACAATTTCCAGTTCATCTCTTAAAGAAATGAAGTTGAATTTGTCATTCGTGAAACATTAGAAGATCATGTGATAGAACGGTGGGTCATTCTATTTATCTCAAATAAAAGGTTTGAAAAAGTTATTAAATATACATAAGTCCATCTATGGTTAGATTAATCGTATATGGTTCCTAAAATGGACATATACTTTGTATATCATACCAAATTATAAATTGAAACTAATTTATACTAACCAGGGACTTCCTGTAGGCCAGTGGTAGGCGATAAAGGCTTGTCGCACTTCGGTTGTGGGTTCAATTCCCGCAACCTTGTCCGACGCGATAGTTTGTCGCCCGTTCTGCAGGTTGTTCCTTTTCTTAAGCAACACTATTATAACATTCTATCAATAATATCGAAAAAATTTCTAGCCTTAAACAATACTATCTTATGTTAAAAATAATCCATTCCAATATTTAGGCTTATCCAAAATACTTCTTTCCAAACTCGTAGTATAAAGAGAACGATAACTAAAAAGGTCATATAACAAGAATTTAAATACCATTATTTATCCCTCATATATCTTGTTGGTCACATTCCAATCATGTGAATACCTTAATCATGCATTGTCTTGAAAAATGAATACCCATTGAACCTTAGTGAAAACATGAATGCTGTCAAAAGTTAACTCTTTCCACATACCAAAATCCAAAAAATTATATATACTCAATTCATGATATAACTTTGTCCTTATATCAGTCATGAGATCATGAATACTATAGAACGTTTAATTTTATTCTTATCCCTTCATTATGATCATATCACCTGTTTTCCAAAAATATTTGAATCACTTTTCATGGTTACCGGTACCATATAATTATAGAAAACCAAAATAAACCATTACATAGATATTTCAATGCTCCACAATACTATAAATGAGATTCCACAACATTATTTTGGAATCCCTTTACATAAACACATAATCACTCCACCACATAGTTTTCATACTCAACATTACTAGTAGTGATCGCATGTGACTTCCCTTTGTCCTTTTCCTTAAGAGGTTCCTCACGTTGATCATAATTAACCCTTGGATTAGGGCATTGATTAACATAATTCTCCATTTCCTTGAACTTGAAGAATTGAAGTGTTGGTGGTGCGTTCTCTGCAGTCTTTTCATTATTCACATCATTAGAAACCCTTTTTCCATTACTTCAACACTCAGCTGCTCGGTGACCTTATTTTCCACTCTTAAAACATTTTCTAGTCTTTTTAAGACAATCTCCACCATGCTTCTTCCCACACTTTGAGCCTAAAAAAACTTTCATCTTCTTTTCACCATTATTCTGATATTTCTCTTTGAACTCCATTTTGTTTCTTGTCAAAACCATGAGATGGATATGTAACACCAACCTCCATTTCTACCTTGATAGCACAACGCACAATTTCTTCATAGATACTGAAGTCTCTTATAGCTAATGCCCTTCGAAGACTTGGTTTTAAGCCACTGAAGAATCGATCAACTTTACTTTCAGGTTGGATGATAAATCCATATGCATACCTTGAAAGCCTTGTAAAATTCGCTTCGTATATACCAACATATTCATCATCCTTTTTCTTAAGCTCACGGAAATTCATTTCCATTTTTGTTCGAAGAATATGAGGGAAGTACTAATTGAAAAATAAGTTCTTGAACTCATCCCATTCCATAGATTCAATTTCATCTCGGGGACTCGTATTCTTAATTAGAGACCACCATTGATCTGCTTCACCTTCGAAATGGTAAATAGCCAGAATTACTTTTTTATGTTCCAAACAGCGAAGTATGGAAAATATCTTTTCAATGGTATTGATCCATTGTTCAGCAACAAGTGGATCAGAAGACCCACTGAAAGAAGGTGGACGTTTCCTCATAAAGGAATCAATAGAATATTGTTCCGTTCTATGCTCATTTAGAATTACAGAATGATTCATAGCTTGTGTAAGTATAGAAATAATATTCTGCACTCTATCTCCCATAACATTAGTTTGTTCATGAGGACAATCATTGCATTGTCCATTACATTGATCAACACAGTTCCTTCGGGTTCCAACCATCGTCTCAAACCCAAAAAGAATAGTGTAAGAGGCCAAAATCATGCTAGGGAAAACAAAATAATAAAGGGGGAGTACCTTAGATATCTAACATATTATGTTTAATTATAATATCATTACTATAATTCTAGGACTATAACCTATACTTATACTTAACCTTACAGACATCCCTAGACATACCTTAGAAATATATCTAGGGATCTCACTAAAGTTTTCGCTTCCTAGTTTCCAAAGGTTAACTAAACCTTTCCTCTAATACCAACTGTAGAGACCCAAAGCTTGACTTACATGGACATTACATTTCTTTTGCGGAATACTTAATACATAACAAAAACAAACACACAAGGACTGTAATAGTTTAGTGTCTTTGAAAATTCCGAACATAATCTTCTAATCTTGGTGAAAGATCTTCAACATCTCCCATAAAGATCTTCCCTTTTTTTCCTACCTAAAACCTTTATTTATATCCTGGGGAAAAGAAAACATATAAAGGGTGAGCTCAAATTCTTAATAAGGGTAAGCATGGAGAAAATAAAACAAACCATATACATTTGAACTTAAAAACATGAACATAAAGTTTACACATCAAAATATTGAGTTGTGAAATAAATCTTGGTAGCACTTAAGGCATAGGCCATAAAGGAACATTAATCATGATAAAATATCAAGGGAATAAAACATTCAATTGTGGAAAACCATTAAGCACATGATTTTATTTCCATAGTAGCCAAGGCATTTCTACCAAGACCATCTTAGTCGACAATGTCCCTTTCTGAATCGAGTTCACTCCTCATTTCAGTCATGTAACACTGAACCAGATTAACTTACCATTCTAGCCACGTCTATCTCATGATATATAAATCATTACCCAATGCATTGGAGATAAATATAGTTCCCACCCATCTCATAATGAAATCATTCTTACTTGTTCCACAATATGAACATAAATCATTCATCATTACCCAAAGTATAAAATGGGTTTCATAAACATCATCCCATCATAACATAATCCATACAAAAAAATGGATATCATTTCATCATAAGAAAATTGAAACCATTTAAATCATAGAGATATTATACTTTAATCATACACATATGAAATAATTCCATCTTATATGGAAAATTGTTTTGATAAAACACTTGAAATGAATTCTTGAGGAAAATATCATTTCTTCTTCAAAATCATTTTCTTTTCACAAAATTACATGAAATTTTAAAAGAAAAGGATTTTGTTGAAAATATTCATTATATCTTGTAGAGTAATATACACGAAAATAAGGCATTATGAAACCGTAAAAATCTATTCATTCCCTATAAGTTAAAAAATCATTCTCCTCATACTTTTAACAAAAAAGTCAAAAAGTACAACATATGGTAAACAGAAGAAAGATTCCTTGAATGACACAAAGTAAAAGTCAAAGATGGGTAAAAATGACTTTAAACATGGAAGAATATTAAACACTTTATGAATTTTTTTATGGACATGGATGAAAAATATAACCCCAATAAATACTTACGAATAAACAATCTCGGATAAAAATGAGATTGAAAATTTATCCCTTACCTTATGTACAATTTATTCCATCTGTGTCCAAGACTCCTGTATAGTGGGTTTAAACAAATTATTAACTTTTAACAGAAGCATAATAATATTTATGACATCATATATTATTCACTTATGACTTTATATTATCTGTTCATTTGTCAATTCCATGTTAAAGCAGTATTTTGGGTAAAATCGTTTCATTTATCGTATGTGTTTTGACTTGTAATTTTTAATATGATTACTTAGATCATGATTACTTAATTATAGACTATAAAACATGATTTATATATAATATATATTCAGAATATACATATATATATATATATATATAGATCGATAAATGGAAAGAAATACACCATTCATGGAGACGGTAGGCTGTACGTATGCATGAACGATGTTTTTTGTTTCCTTAGTGAATTGAATGGAATTAAGTAGATGACATACATATATATATATACACATAAATACAGTAGCATTATTATGTCATATATTTAATGATTACTTATTGTATATACTTTATAATCATTCTTAAATTGTTAACATGGAAAATGAATCTCATCGTGTCGTGGAGACGGTAATCCGTACGTACGCACGAGCGATGATATCATTCCCATATTTATTTAATTGAATTGGAGTGGATGATATAATATCTTAGAATCATTATGATGTCATAAAAATCATATATAGTTATTATTTACACCATTATACCCTTCCAAGTAAGGTGGCGGTGGACAAACTGATTACACCACTACGTGGAGACGGTATTCCGTACGTACGCACGCGCGGTGATTTCATTTTCCGTAGGATGTATAGAAAATGAAATAGGGTTGTTTCATATTTATAATAACATATCAGTATATAATTAATACTTATTTTATTACTATATAATGAAACAACTAAGGAAGAGGAAGTAGAAAAAGAAAGAAATTTGAAAGAGTCGGTAGAAGAGATTACCTCTTCCTCGACGTACCTCCTTTAAACTTCTTCTTAGGGTACTAGAGTTGGTCTTTTGAAAATAACAGAACCTCTATGATATAACTAGAGAGGTTGAGAAGAGGAATTGGTAGGGGTTGTACGATCTTCATGGCTCAAAAGGGTGTGAAGAGAAGAGGGAAGGGGTTCCCTTTTTATAAGGGAGGAGAGGGGCACCTTTGAAAAAACATAAAATATTATTTTATAATAAAGTCATCTTCAGTTTATAATAGCCCCAAATTGATTTATTTAGAAGCTAAAATGGGGATGGGTAGAAATACTCCCAACCAATAGGTTTTAGACAATTTTAGGTTTCTATTTTAACCTTATCATTTAGATTTAACTCTAAGTTAAATAATTTAACTTTTATCGTGTCTTCTTGTTTCCTTACACTATATGGTTAATAAACTTACTATAACAAGCCAAAAGAACCCCAAGTGGTTAATTAATAATATATAAATCCTTATCTAAGTCATTTTGCTGAACCTTAGATTTTTATGACTATAATTAAAATTAATAATATAATATTTGTTTTAAAAACCATTTTATGTCAATTTTGACAATATTTGATAATTTATTTTTGTGAAACTCATAACAGTATGATTAGTTCGAACACAGTTAATTAAATCAATACTAACATGTCATATTAACCTATAAAAATAGTGTAATTCATAAAAAGTCTCAAATTAAATTTATTTGGGTATTTAGAATATCAATTATGTTAATATTTCATTTATTAGGTAATTACTGCATCATCATTGTGTTAGAAATAAATTACATTATTTAATGTCTAAAAATTATAAATAAAATACCATTATGTAGGAAATCGTTTTATCTTTCTAATTAATATTTATAGTTGAATTTATCTTATGTATAACCCTACATTAAAAATGTTTTAGTTATTAAACTTTGATTTTAACTATTTTAACACTTGTTTAAATAAAATAATAATAAATGTCCTAATCTAATCCAAGTGGACCGAAAGGGTAATATTTTTTTCTAAGGTTGTTTTTTTTCAAATTTCACTTATCCAATATAATTAAGACATGTTTTAGGGTAATAATAATATCATTTTTACCCTTAATTACTCTATTTACTTTTAACCGTGGTAAATAAAAGTAAAAAGTTACCATTCATCAAATATTATTTTTATCTTATTGAACTAAATTTTACTCCTTGATATTAACCGTGTCTCTAGGATTTTCAAAATTCCACTCACAGAAGCGGTAAAATTAAGTTTTATGTAAATTTTAAATTCTCATAGAGGTGGGTAAAAGATGGTGAAAAGTTCAATAAAATTTTTATATATCTAAAATTATTATAAAATGACTCCAATGAATTACATTGAACTTATATAGGTATTATGTATCAATTTTGACCTAAAATAAATTTAAATAAAATAAATAATTATTTATATAAAAAGTCGGTTTTAAATAGTAACCCAGTGTTTTCACTATTCATCAAAAATTGAAAGTTTTCAGAAAAATACCAAAAGTTCAACCTAGGCTAATTTTGATATTACGAATCCAAAAATAAATTCCATTTTGAAAGATAAAATTTATTAAATTTCAAAAAGTGGGTATTACTATTCATAACGGCTAGTTCATAATAATATTATAATAATATCTCGTTTAGTGAAACTCGGTATTGCGTACTACACATGCTATCGAGGACGGTCTTGATTGCGTGTAATGCAATCCAAGTCAGGGATGCGTGTAGTGAAAGCTCCGTTTAGTGTTATGTATAACATGATCAAAACATATTTCATTTATACATTAAACAAAATCTATACTTAATGTTGCGTAGAATAATTTCACAAAACAAACTT
The DNA here is from genome assembly GCA_963277665.1 of Viscum album. Taxonomy (NCBI): domain Eukaryota; kingdom Viridiplantae; phylum Streptophyta; class Magnoliopsida; order Santalales; family Viscaceae; genus Viscum; species Viscum album. The sequence goes on along the minus strand of OY728123.1, from coordinate 1,533,474,271 downwards.
GAAATTGTGTGTAACACGAGCCAAGAATAGTGTTGCATATACTGTAAGCTAATACGGTGTTGCGTATAGCACAATCTAATTTTGGTGTAGCATACAACACAATACATCAATGAAATTAAAAAGAATAATTCTCATAAAATCTCGGGTTTTTACAATTTTTTCCTAATGTTAAGTAAATTTCATGAAAATATATACTTTCATTATTTCAGGTCAACCTCACCTTTTTTTGTTCCTTGATTAACTTCACCTCTTTGTCTAAAAATAAAGGTGACTTTTTCATTTCTGAAGCACTAACAGGTCATTAAATCAATGATATTCTATCCCATTTGACATCAGTTGTAATCAACAAAAAAGTAGTTTGAACAGGCTATCCAATATGAATAAATCCACATATGGGTATATAACACTTTAATCTTACTGACTTCATCTGAAGTTTTACCTAATTTTTCCCTAAATGGTTAACCTTATATCCCTTCTAAAAGATGAATATTCAAATCCTTGAAATAATGTCATGAAATTAGATTAACATTAATCCCCAATATAACATAAAGTAGCTATTGGTTGTCACAACCTCACATTTTAATACACTCTTCATATATTCTATTTAAACATGTTAATAACCTAAATTTCCAAAAAATCTTTTGGAAAACATGCATGCTTTCTTATTCTGATAATTACTAGATATAATATGAAAATCCATGAATTTGTAAACTTCATCCATGATAGCACAAACAACTTGTCAACAAGTACTTAATTAGTTCCAAGGTAATCAGTACCATCTACTTTACTTATTCATTTCCTACATATCATTAACCAAAAAACATTATCATAACATAAGGAAAATATTAAGGGTTACCTTTCCCTTAATCATGTGTTTTTCATGGCCATCACCATGCCATTATATCACTTTTCTATCCCATTAGAACCATTCAACGTGTTCCTGTAAATCCATTGAGAAAAAAATAAATTGAAAAATCATTATATATTTCACCTTTCATATTGTAACATCCCGGGTAAATAAAGAATATTACATTTTCATATTTATTAATATTTTTGAATAAAATATTAATATTACTTTAAAAGATATTCTATGTTCGATGGCGTACCCAATACACAACAACGAGTTTCTTTGAAATCTTATGTTGCACAGTAATAATATAATAATATTATTTTAAATGGTAGATAACGTCTAGCCGTTGAAATAGAGGGAATGAAAAAAACTAACTAAAATATAATTATATATGTTTGTTAAATGTTTTTACGTTATTCAATAAATGTTAGAGGCTTAAAATGCAAATTAATCCAATTTTAAGAATAAATATTCTAATAGTCTTTAAAAGGCCGATTAACCGCCTTTTGATGGAAAACCATTTTTAAATCTACTTTTTGTCACTTTTATATGTTATATTTGACAAAATAAAATCCTTCTTTATAATCAAGACATCAAAATTTACTTTGTGTAAAATTTTGTTGTTTTTCGATAAAGATCATTTTTAGTGGAAAATGCTGTATTTTAATTCAAAACCTCATTTTAATCTAATTTATTTATATGGTTAGATTATATTTTTAATAGGTTTTAAAGTTTAATTAAAATATATTTTTACAATTTAATCTAATGGTGGTCATTTTAATTAATTTTACTTTGAAATTGGACATAAACAAGTGTCAATCTTTTAATAGATATTGTTTCTTAAAACCACGCTATTTGTTTTGATCGCGGTAATTGATTATAAAACTAATTAATGGAAATTATATGTTTTTAATTTGGTAAAATTGATATAATTTTCTAATTTGGAATATCAAATATATCTTAGGGTTAATTTTTGGTATTTTTTTGACAAATGTTCATTTTTAATGAATAGTGAAAAATACTGCATTTTAATTCAAAACTGCATTTTCATCCAATTTATTTATATAGTTAGATTATCATTTTAATTGGTTTTAAGGTGTAATTTAATTATTTTTTTATAAGTTAATACAATTTTGATCATTGGATGTAATTTCACTTTTAAATTGGATGTAAAAACAAATCAATCTTTTGATATATTTTACTTCTTAAAAACCCGTCTTTGGTTTTGAAAACGAGAATTATTTTAAATTAATTACTGAAATTTTTGTGTTTGTAATTTGATAAAATGGATTCCATATTTGAAATCATAAGGTCCAAATTATGTAATTAATACTCTTTTGTTTTTGGACATTATGAATAGTAACGACGGTAATTATCTTTAATTATCGTGTTTAATTAGTAATCGGTTAGTTAAAGGTAATAAAATAATATCATAAAAATATAAAATGACCCCAATATGTGTCCTAATACTATTGGTGGTGTCATGGACGACCATGGGATGCCTTGTGCCATCCTTGGGACCCCATGGAATCACTTTAGTGTGATAGTGACCTTTTATCATATTTTTTTTAAAGAAAGGAAAATGTAACCAAAGTATGTAACACCTAAGTAAAACAATTTTAATTTGTCTACATAAATGATATCTTAGACTATATGTATTAATTGGAAATCTAAAGATATTTCCTTCATCAGGGTATTTGTTTTATAATTTTTAGACATTAAATAAATAAATTTATTTTTGATACCATGATGATGCAGTGATTACCTCATTAATGAACGATTTAAATAAAATGAAACGATAAGGTGAAATCAAAGACTTACACTTGTCTAAAACCTATTGTTTTGGTGGATTTAGAACCCTTATCACCTTATCCTTTAAATATATCATTTGGGGACCTTTAAAATCTGAAACTCATTTTATAATAAAGTAACATTTTATAACATTCCAAGAGTGCCCCTCCGCCCTCTTATAAAAGGCCCCCACCTCTACCCCCATACACACACCTATAAAGCCATAGGCTCGACCAAACTATGCCCATTTTATCTATCCAAATCCCTCTCTTCATCCTAGAATCCTTACCTAAGGCAGAAAGCTCTTCAAGAAACCCTTTTGGTTCAAACCAAAGGGAGTTACCCGATTTAAAGACAATGTCTTTCTCTTATGTTCTTTTGTTTTATTTTTCTTATCCAACCCCATAAACTGTTTTTATTCCTTTATTTTGTAACAAAAACAGTATCTTCAATATACTAGGATGTTTTTATGAGAAGGATTCGAGCTAAACTTACACACACCTCCGTCTAATGGTTAAAGAACATACTGTTTCTGTGGATGGAAAATTACTACCTCACGAAATGATGATTGTTCTATATTCTACTACCACCTATAATAGTGGCCATTATGATGGAAATATATTTATTTATGATATATATTATATTTATTTCCTCTATATGCTTCTGTATTTTATATTTAAAACACACCTTTATTCTTTTCATGTTGTGCAAATGCGAAACATTCATTTGAGGAAGTGTGGACTACCACCCCCTAAAGTGATGTGACTCGTTCATGCAAGACATAGAATTTATAAAGAATGAAATTAATGAACTTATGTGACCTATATAAAATATATATTATACTGTAATTATAATATATATATATATCTCATTTATATTTAATTCCATTAATACGACAAAGAAATGAAAGTAACGTTCATGCATACGTACGGCCGACCGTTTCCATGAACGGTGCATTTAATTTTTATCTCCAACTATAATGGAATAGTATAAAATGAATATATACTGTATATATAAGATATTTAAATCATTAATACTATTCTGGATATGGTTTACTTATAACTACATGGACAATTCTTTTCAAACAAGTTCATTTTTGACTCATGTACCGAACATCGACAAAAACGTCTGATATGAACTCACACAATTAAATAATTATTATAAAATTATAATATGTGATATTAATTGAATAATAAACTTTAAAGGAGGTCCTTTTGAAATTAAAAATTGACCAAAGTTTATTATTCAGGAATATAAAGAAACGAACAAGACAAGTCAGACTTGAGGTAAGGGATCCTACCTCTCTCTTTCTTTTCATATATTCTCCTTTATGCCATTTATTTCAAGCTCCAGGTTATTATGTTGGGGATGTTATTTTATATTCATACTAATTTTTTTATGTTCATATTATGAGATACCCCCTCTTTCCTTCATCAATTCATTTTAAGAAGTTTTAAGTGGCGTCGTTAGGCTGCCGGATTTTCATAAGGGATTTCTTATCTCACTTTTAATTATTTGAGATTTTTATTATTCGCCACTTATTTATTGCATGTGGTATATTGTGTACTGCCTTTTGATATATATATTATCATGATATTCATGGTAATCTGTGATTCATTTGGTTCTTATTATCTTTTATTCATACGACTCGATTGATTGCCATGAGGTAAGGAGTTTTTATCTCACTTTTATTCCCATGAGATTCATTCTATATTTGTCACTATCTCTTTTGAGTGGTGTATGTAATGAAAATTATTCTAATATTTGTGTAAAATAATATCATTTATGGGTATTTACATCAACATTTTATGGTCCTTCTTTCATGGGGTGTACGTTTCGAAAGTTACCCAAATCGGTAAGGGAACCTTTCACCCTCCTGTTTTTAAAAGACTTCTTTTTTATGTCTTTTAATTTACATATTATTATGCTGGGATATGTTCTTATATATCCTTATTGGAGTAAATTTTATGTCCAAGTGATGAGATACCATTTTCTCTCTCATCAACTCATTTTTTGAATTTTAATATGACGCCATTAGGCTGTCGAATTTTTGTAGGGGAACTTCTTAACCCAATTTCAATTCTTAGGGTTAAACCTCTACTTATTGATTATGTCATGATATGAATATGTGTGAATGACCCCTGATTGTTTTATAATTAATATCCACTTATTTTTTGTGTATTTATATTTTTCACACATAATTACATAATTGATTTATCCTTAATCTATGGATACCTTCTTTGTAAGGGACTTCGTCTCAATCTCATTTCATTGAGGCATATATTTTTTTATACACAACTTTATTTTATATGGTGTATAAAACCCTTTTTTACTTTTCATTTCATTTTAAGGGAATCTTTCCTCTATGATGCGTTTGACTAAACGACAAAAAGGAATGTTTATTTTTTTAACGTACGTGGTGACAACGACCTTTCCACCGCCACGAGTATTATTTGATCATTGGCTTCCTTAAAAATACGTAATGTTTTTAAAAGGAAAATAAATACCATATACTCTTTTATGTATTTTGGTATTGAAAATGGTTTTGATAATGTCTTAATTATATCAATGTGTTGTATTGATATCTTGTGATTGAAATGTGGAAATGTTAAGTTTCCTTTATGCATGTTTTATGTGATACGATTACGTTATGGTTCTTGGGAATTGTTTATGAAGATGGGTGGTTCTATGATAAACTAAGGGTGGGTGAGCTCGTGATAGATCTCCAATTCATTGGGTAACACAAAGGAGTTAAATTCTAATGTTTCTCCGAAGAGATTTAGGGAATATACTGTGATGGGTATTCCAAATGTAACCATGAGGGTTTCTCCTTACGTAAGAATGTTTTCAATGCCTCAAGTTACCTTTATATCTTATTATTTCTATGAGTTATACATAAATATTATGATTTCAGAAGGTATGTTATGATTGAAAGTTATGGTTTCATTTATTTTTATTTATTGGCGGGTTAATGTTTCCTTTCCTTATGTTCTAACCCTTACTGAGCTTTTTATGCTCATCCCAAGTTTTTGAAATGTTTTTCACAGGTTATAAGTATGGTTAAGAGAAAAAAAGTTTTCAAGAAGATTTATATCAAGAAAAGGACTCGTGTTTTATTTATGGATTTTTTATTGTTGTGAAAAATCATTTATAGTAGTAGTGTCTACTTTGTAATCTTTTGAGATGTAATTGTTATGTCCTAATTCTCTAAAACTCTAAGCCTGAAAAGATCCTCAATGTGAATTAATCATTTAATTCAATATTAAGTAATGTTTTAAGGCCGGTCCTTATAGTTGGTATCAAAGGTCGGTTTGGATAACTTTAGTGGTTAGGGTATTCTACAAGCATAAGTGTCATTACTATAATGGTTAGGATTTCAGAAAGAGTCATAGTTTTTAGATAATGTGAATGAGTTTCAGATGACATGGATAATTTTATCTTAGTATTTTTCCTCCTAATAAGATATTATATGATGATTTTACTGATATACTCACACTGACCTTTTTGGTTTAGTAAATGGATGGATATAGCAGACACCAAAGTGATAATGGGTTTGAAGGAAACTGTGGTGGTTCTCTGAATAAGATACTAGATGAAATGGGGGATTTAATGAGAAATATTGTGGTTATCCTAAACCAAATATCAAGAGTCATGATTAACAACTTGAACCTTAGTGAGTTATCTAATGCATCATGTACGAGAGAACCAAATCGATGTGGAAGTTCAGGTAATAATTATAAAGGTAACCATGGTTTATATGATCCTTACTTTTGAGGTAATTATGGGTTACGATATTTTAGGATGGAAAATGAATGACATGAGATAAACTTGAGGTTAAATTATGTTATGGTTATTTTTGAAGATTTTATCTCTTTTTTGGGAATGTTTTAATAATTATACAGTTTTGGAAAAAGGGACAACACGCAGACCGTGTGACAACCCATCACGTCGGACCAAGCTGCGGGAATCAAACCCACAACCAAAGTGCGACTGGTATTTATTGCATACCATTGGACTACGTGAAGTCCCTGGTTAGTATGATAAATTATTTTTTTGTTAGATAATTTTTTGAATCAAGAATAAGTTGATTTTGAGATATCTATGGAAAATATTGACCTATCATGGAGGATATGTGATTAGGCTAATTACTTTCTAGTATGAGACTTTAAGAGTAAGTGATGTTATTTGGAGATAAATGTTAAGATTTACCTTGGAAGACTATGCGATTAAATCCATCAGAGATTTGGGTTTCAATCTTAGGTTGGTTTATTTTTGATTAATTTTAAGGGAAATTTTGTATTGAATGGTCTTTGTTAAACTTTGGGTTGTTTTACAAATTTTGGAGATTAAGAGTAGTTTTTCTTCTTGTAAAAGATTAACTTTTTTTTGGGATTATCTGATCTTATACAAACAAGTTTGGTTTTGGTTAAGGTCTAAAGAGATGGGAAATATATAGTTCATCTTTTTTGAGTTATTTGATTCTCTCAAAGTTTATTATAGCGCTCTTAATGTGAAAACTTCATCCTGGATACTCATCGTTTGGAGAAAATATGAGTTATTGTTAGAAAATCTAGTAAAAGTTGAATTTCTACACGACAAGTAAGTACGTTTCCTTATGTTCTAGTTAAGATCATAAATTAATTCTTCAATTAAATGTAACTTAAAACAAAAAGGTTGTTTGTTAATGTTTCCTACTGGGGAATCAAATACCATTTAACCCATCATAAGTTTGTGATTTTCTTGTCGTTAACTTTCTCCTAGACATGTTTTCAATCACTCTACATCAGACCTTGATGGTTTGTTTTTTTCCTCCATATCCATGTTTTCATGGAAGCATAGTATCTATTGTCTCGGGTGACCTTTGTACTTGTCATTATTTCTTTTAAATTGATAGTTTTATTGACTTCTTTTCAGATGTGGGGCTTTCAATGAAGTTTCCGAGCCCATTTTGTTTAAATTGTGGGGACGCAATTCCCAAAAGGGTGGAAGGATGTAACATCCCAGGTAAATAAAGAATATTAAATTTTCATATTTATTATTATTTGTGAATAAAATATTAATATTACTTTAAAGGAGATTCTATGTTCAATGGCGTACCCAATATGCAACAATGAGTTTCTTTGAAATCTTACATTACACACTAATAATATAATAATATTATTTTAAAAGGTAGATAACGTCTAGAAATTGGAATAACGAGAATGAATAGAACTAACTAAAATATGATTATATATTTTTGTTAAATGTTTTTACATTATTCAATAAATGTTAGAGGTTTAAAATGCAAATGAATCCAATTTTAAGAATAAATATTCTAATATTCTTTAAAAGGCCGATTAACCGCCTTTTGATGGAGAACCCTTTTTAAATATAATTTTTCTCACTTTTATATGTTATATTTGAAAAAATAAAATCATTATTTACAATCAAGACATCAAAATTTACTTTGTGTAAATTTTTGTTATTTTCTGGTAAAGATCATTTTTAGTGGAAAAAGCTGTATTTTAATTCAAAACCTCCTTTTAATATAATTTATTTATATTTTTAGACGATATTTTTAATTGGTTTTAAAGTTTAATTAAAATATATTATTACCATTTAATACAATGATGGTCATTTTAATTAATTTCACTTTGAAATTGGACATAAACAAGTGTCAATCTTTTAATAGATATTGTTTCTTAAAAACACGCTATTTGTTTTGACAGCGGGAATTGATTATAAAATTAATTAATGAAACTTCTATGTTCTTAATTTTGTAAAATTGATATCATTTTATAATTTTTAATATCAAATATAGCTTAGGGTGAATGTTTGGTATTTTTCTGACAAATGTTCATTTTTAATGAATAGTGAAAAATAATGCATTTTAATTCAAAACTGCCTTTTCATCCATTTTATTTATATAGTTAGATTTCCATTTTAATTGGTTTTAAGGTTTAATTTAATTATTTTTTATAATTTAATAAAATTTTGGTCATTGGATGTAATTTCACATTTAAATTGGATGTAAAAACAAATCAACCTTTTAACAGATTTTACTTCTTAAAAACCTGTCTTTGGTTTTGACAATGGGAATTATTTTAAATTAATTACTGAAATTTATGTGTTTTTAATTTGATAAAATTGATTCCATATTTGGAATTATAAGGTCCAAATTATGTAATTAATACTCTTTTGTTTTTGGACATTACGAATAGTAACGATGGTAATTATCTTTAATTATCATATTTAATTAGTAATCAGGTAGTTAAGGGTAATAAAATAATATCACAAAAATATAAAATGACCCCAAAATATGTCTTAATGCTATTGGTGGTGTCATGGACGACCATGTGATACCTTGTTCCAACCTTGGGACCCCATGGAATCAATTTAGTGTGATAGTGACCTTTTATCATATTTTTTTAAAGAAAGGAAAATGTAACCGAAGTATGTAACACCTAAGTAAAACAATTTTAATTTTGTATAAATAAATTATCTCTTAGACTATAAATATTCATTTTAAATATAAAAATCTTTCCTATATAAAGGTATTTTTTATATAATTTTTTGACATTAAATAAATAAATTTATTTATGACACCATGATGATGCAGTGATTACCTCATTAATGAACGATTTAAATAAAATAAAAGGATAAGGGTAAATAAAAGACTTATACTTGTCTAAAACCTATTTTATGGGTGGATTTAGAACACGTATCACCTTATCCTATAAATATATCATTGGGGGACCTTTAATATCCGAAACTCATTTTATAATAAAGTAACATTTTATAACATTCCAAGAGTGCCCCTCCTCCCTCTTATAAAAGGCCCCCACCTCTACCCCCTTACACACACCTCTAAAGCCTTTGGATTGACCAAAATATACCCATTTTATCTCTCCCCATCCCTCAATTCATTCTATAAGCCTTAACTTAGGCATAAATCTCTTTAAGAAACCCTTTTGGTTCAAACGAAAGGGAGTTTCCCAATTTAAAGGTAATGTCTTCTCTTATGTTCTTTTATTTTATTCTGCTTCTCCAACCCCTTAAACTCTTTTTATTAATTTATTTTGTAACAAAACCAGAATATTCAATATACTAGGATGTTTTTGTGAGAAGTATTCGAGCTAAAGTTACACACAGCTCCATCTAATGGTTAAAGAACATACTGTTTCCGTGGATGACGAATTACTGCCTCACGAAACGATGATTGTTCTATATTCTCCTACCACCTCTCATGGTGGAAATTATTATGTCAATATATTTATTTATGATATATATTATATTTATTTACTCTATATTATTCTATATTTTATATTTAAAACATACCTTTATGCTTTTCATGTTGTGCAAATGCGATAATTTCATTTGAGGAAGTGTGGACTACCGCCCCCTCAAGTGATGTGAATCATTCATGCAATACATAGAATGTATAAATAATGAAATAAATTAACTTATGTGACCTATATAACATATATATTATATTGTAATTATAATATATATATATATCATTTATATTTAATTCCATTAATATGACAAAGAAATTAAAGTAGCGTTCATACGTACGTACAGCCTACTGTCCCCATGAACGGTGCATTTCATTTTTATCTCAAAATGTTATGGAATATTATAAAATGGATATATACTGGATATATATGATATTTAAATCATTAATACTATTCTGGAGATGGTGTAATTATAACTACGTGGACAATTCTTTTCAAACAAGTTCATTTTTGACTCATCTACCGAACATTGACAAAAACGTCTGATATGAACTCACATAATTAAATAATTATTATAAAATTATAATATGTTATATGAATTGAATAAAAAAATTTAAAGTACTTCCTTACAAAATTATAAATTGACCAAAGTTTATTATTCCAGAATATAAAGAAATGAACAAGACAAGTCAGACTTGAGGTAAGGGATCCTACCTCTCTCTTTCTTTCCATATATTCACCTTTATGTCATTTATTTCAAGCTCTGTGTTCTTATGTTGGGGATGTAATTTTATATTCATACTAATGTAATTTTTATGTTCATATGGTGAGATAACCCCTCTTTCCTTCATCAATTAATTTTAAGAAGTTTGAAGTGGCGCTGTTAGGCTGCCGAATTTTCGTAAGGGATTTCTTATCTCACTTTTAATTCCGTGAGATTTTTATTTATTAGCCACTTATTTATTGAATGTGGTGTATTGTGTACTAACTTTTGATATATATATTATCATTCTATTCATGGTATTATGTGATTAATTTGTTTCTTATTATCTTTTGGTCATACGACTCGATTGATTACCACGAGGTAAGGAGTTTTTATCTCAATTTTATTCCCATGATATTTATTCTATATTTGTCACTATCTATTTTGAGTGATGTATGTAATGAACATTATTATACTATTTTTTTAAAATAAATTCATTTATGGTTATTTACATCAAAATTGTATGGTCCTTCTTTCATGGGGTGTACGTTTCGAAAGTTACCCAAATCGGTAAGGGAACCTTTAACCCTCCTCTTTTTAAAAGACTTATTTTTGTTATGTCTTTTAATTTACATATTATTATGCTGGGATATGTTCTTATATATCCTTATCTATATAAATTTTATGTCCAAGTGATGAGATACCATTTTCTCTATCATCAAATCATTTTCTGAATTTTAATGTGACGCCGTTAGGCTGTCGAATTTTTGTAAGGGAACTTCTTAACCCAATTTCAATTCTTTGGGTTTAACCTCTACTTCTTGATTATTTCATGATATGAATATGTGTGATTGTAACCTGATTTTTTTACAATTAATATCCACTTATATTGTGTGTATTTACATTTTCACACATAATTACATAATTGATTTATCCGTAATCTAAGGATACCGTCTTTGTAAGGGACTTCATCTCAATCTTCTTTCTTGAGGCATATTTTTTTTATACACAACTTCCTTTTATACGGTGTATAAAACCCTTTTTTTACTTTTCATTTCATTTAAAGGTAATATTTCCTCTACGAAGCATTTTACTAAATGACAAAAAGGAATGTTTCTTTTTTTAACGTACGTGGTGAAAACGACCTTTCCGCTGCCACGAGTATTATTTGATCTTTGGCTTCCTTAACAAGCCGTAATGTTTTTAAAAGGAAAATAAATACCATATACTCTTTTATGTATTTTGGTATTTAAAATGGTTTTGATAATGTCTTAATTATATCAATGTGTTGTATTGATATCTTGTGATTGAAATGTGGAAATGTTATGTTTCCTTTATGCATGTTTTATGTGATACGATTATGTTATGGTTCTTGGGAATTTTTTATGAAGACGGGTGGTTATGTGATAAACTAAGGGCGGGTGAGCCCATGATAGCTCTCCAATGCATTGGTTAACGTGAAGGAGTTAAATGCTGAGGTTTATCTGAAGATATTTTTGGGATTATTCTGTGATGGGTATTTCAAATGTATCCATGAGGGTTTCTCCCTACGTAAGAATGTTATGAATGCCTCAAGTTACCTTTATGTCATATGATTTATATGAGTTATACATAAATATTATGATTTCAGAAGTTATGTTATGATTGAAAGTTATGGTTTCATTGATTTGTATTTATTGGTGGGTTAATGTTTCCTTTCATTATGTTATAACCCTTACTGAGATTTTTATGCTCATCCCAAGTTTTTGAAATGTTTTTCAAAGGTTATAAAGAAGGGTAAGAGAAAGGAAGTATTCAAGAAGATTTATATCAAGAAAAAGACTCTTGTTTTATTTAAGGATTATTTTTTATTATTGTGAAAAATCAGTTATAGTAGTAGTGTATACTTTGTAATCTTTTGAGATGTAATAGTTATGTCCTAATACTCAAAAACTCTAAACCTGAAAAGATCTTCAATGTGAATTATTCATTTAATTCAAGATTTAGTAATTTTTTAAGGCCAGATCCTTATAAATATAACATACTTAATGAATCTAAATACATAAAAACATTATATATGTCCTCCTTAATCCATTGATAAGGATACATTATAATACCTATCTCCTTTCACATTTCATCTGCAATATAGTCATCATAAAAAAATTAACCGTTACTTGTTCCGCATTTTTTATCCTTTTAAAAATATTTCCTCATCGGAAAATTAGTTTCATAATGACCATTTAATCCACACTTAAATCACTAACCTTCGATGAAAACTTAGGGAGGAAAATATTCTCATCCATTTTGTTAACCGAACTCTTTATTTTTTCCTTGCAGTCACTTTCTTTGATTCTTTCTTTACTATAGTAAAAACAAATTATTTTTCCTCTAAGACATTCACTTATGTTATTTTTTCTACATCTTTAAGACAGAGGAAACCAAATCTTATTTCATCCTTGGTCTCCAATACCCAAACTCTCTGCAAAATCCTTCTTTCTCTTTCTTGGTGAGTCCGAGACTTGGTTAAGGAACACGTTGTTAATAATGTTCCATGAAAACAGATTAGGCATGATCAAAAAATCTCTCACTCTAGAGATCATACCACTTATGTTCTCATCAAAAAATCATCTATCACATTCAACATTAATCTATTTCCTTCCAATTCTGGCCCTTTGATAAAACCAAAAGCATAATGTGAGAATTAATTATCATAGAAGAAAACCACATAATAATAAAAATATTTAATTATAGGAAGTATAAATCAAGACACCTTCATTAATATATGAAACCCTAGTCTTCCTAGGTTATTCATATCTACTTATATTAAAATACATCATGATGGTTTGTGAAGAGTTTTTGAATTCCCAAAGAATATCCATCAAGTATGTCAAACTAGGTGTGCAACAAGACCAATTTTTGTGTACTAGATTACATTGGGTCAGGCCCAGAACATCTTATTTGAGTTTTTATCCCTAGGTAGATATATTATAGATCTAAATCCACTTGTAGTATCCATACATGTATATATTTCTAAGAAACCACTCACTCTACCCTTTACCAAAATTCCAGGACATTTTTATAAATGTTGAATCATCCTTATTCTTATCCTCAAAGACATCTCTAGAAATATCCTTATAAATATACCTAGGGATCTCAATAATGTTTTATCCTCTTAGTTTACAAATTTTGACTAATCTTTTACTTTGATACAAACTATAGTGACCCAGTCTTGACATACATGTATATTACATAATTTTAGATTAATATTCAGTACATTACAAAAAAAGACATGCCTAAGGACCATAATATTTTAATGTCTTTGGAAACATGGAAAAAAATATTCTATTAAGGTGAAATATATTTAAAATATCCCATAAAGATCTACACCTTTAGTACTTATACCTAAAACCATTATTCATTACTTGGGAGATGGAAGATTAAGAAATGGGTGAGCTTCAATGCTCAACAATGGTAAACAAGGGAGATATATAAGCACAATCATGAGAATAAGGGTATGGGAACATGATCATGAAAATAAAAGATCATACCCTTAATATCAAAGATCATATACATGAATCATGACATAAATATTGGAGGTTCATAAGACAAGAATCATAAGGAAATAAATTACATAAGCCATAAAATAATAACATAGGAATAAAACATGGAATTGTGACAGACGCATAACCATATAATCTGATTTCCATAGTATCCAAGGAATCACTTCCATGACAATATTGGTATTATGGGTTCACTCCCCATAACATATTGGCAGTCATGGTTCATTCCCAGGGCCATATTAGTAGCATGAGTTCACTCCTTATACTATCTTAGTAGTCATGGTTCACTCCCATGGCCATATTAGTAGTCAAGGTTTACTCCCAAGATAATATTGGTCTATCTTATGAGATATAAATCTTTACCCAATGCATTGGAGGTAGATATAGGTCCCACTAATTTCATAGTGAAATCATACATACATTTTCCACAAAATCATAAACAATCATATCATAACCCATACAATTAAATGGGTATCAGAAACATGTAAACATAACATAACCTCTAAAAAAGATACATGTTTTATAATAATTTAGTCAAAATAATAACATTTGAAATATAATTTTTTTTATAAACATATATCCCATGAAATAGAAATGTATTTCATACATATATAACCTGTGAAAGAGTAATATATTTTATAAACATAAAACCTATGAAAGAGAAATAGATTTCATAAACATGAAACCCAGGAAATTGAAATGGGTTTCATAAATACCATGAACTTAAGCATAACACATTCATAAAATGGATATAAATGGAACCTTTAGATCATTTCATAGAATGGAATGAGTAACATAAACGGATTTCAACTTAGATGAAAAATAATTTTGAAATATCTTTCAAAAAAATTTAATGAGGAAAAAGTAATTTCATATTTGAAAAATGATTTTTAAAACATAAAACCATTTAATAATCATATTCATATAAAATACATTTAATACTTAAAAATAAGACATTAAATCATTTGAAATTTGTTTCCGAGAAAACATATAAAATAAGATTGAAAACATTTTAAAAAACGTTTTCTTTGAAAATGATTTAAAAAATTATAAATAATGCTTGAAAAACATTTTGAAAATACTTTTTGTGAAAATACATTGAAACATATAAATATAGTTTCAAAACATTTTTAAAAATATTTTCATTGAAAATACTTTGAAAAATTATAAATAAAGCATGGAATTGTTTTGAAAACCATTTATCTTGAAAATAATTTTAAAAATTATAAATAAATATTGAAATTGATTTGAAAGCTAGTTTCCTTGAAAAATTATAAAAGAAGTTTGAGAACATTTTGAAGGAAATTTTTCTTGAAAACTTATAAAAGAATATTGAAAATGTAATGAAAACTGTTTTACTTGAAAACTTATAAATAAAGCTTGAAAATGTTTTGAAAACCATTTTCCATGAAAACTTATAAAATAATCCTGAAAACATTTTCAAGAAGATTTTCCTTGAAAATATATTTTAAACATTTTATTAAAAAAATAACCTTTAAATATGAAAATAAAGCTTCAAAGGATTGATTATGAATAAATTTGTACATGTCGTATGAGGTAAAAAAACATTCCTTTTGCGTGTTAAAAAGGATTGAAAATTGTCTTGTTTAGAAAGTGAAAAGAAGATTCATTTGAAAAAATAGGTAAATGAAAAATATGGTAAAAAGTTCTTCTATTTATCATAGGATATTATTATAATATTCTTGGAAACCCTTTTTATAAAACATTGTTTTTAGGGAACACTGATTTTCAACCAAAGCAAGGGTAAGTTCAGGATTTCTTAAAAACACACTCTTAACTATCTTATATACCAAAAAGAATAAAATGTTACCAATACATGAATATATATTGAAAAACCATTGGAAAATAAATTTCATGAATTTATTGATATATTAAACATAGTAATTCATCAAAGGAGGCATAAACATAAAAAATCATGGAAAACAAAGAGATTGAATCAAGGAACTCTTATAACTTGGTAACTTGGGATCATAATCTCCATGTAAGGAAATGAAATCATGTGAAAATTAAAATATAATTAAATAAATTAAATTCATTATATATCATGAAAAATGGATGTATATACACCTCTAAATATAATTTAGGTGTTTAATAAAACATGAGTCTCAAAGAGACCATATATCTCTTTTCTACCCAATTTTAATGGAATTTACATTTATGGATCTCTAGCCTTCATAAAAGACTCTTATAATATTATATGCCAGTTTTGTTTACAAGGGTTATGTGAGAATGAGATGAAAAAGAGAGTGTTCCATTTATGTTTAAATGGTAGTTTTAAAACATGGTTCCAATAATTAGATGAAAATATACTTGAAACTTGAGAATAGTTTTATAATTATTTTTTCATAAAATTTTCCATTTTAGTCTTATGTTAGAACTAAGAAGTAAAACAAAAAACTTTTATCAAGATGATGGAGAGGCTTTCCACAAATCCTAGGTTAGTTATAGGGACCTTATTAGCACTACCATATCATATGGATGCCTTATATAAAGGGTTATCCCATTTAGTTCAAAATAAAATGGACCAATCTATTGGTGGGAATTCCACTGATAAGGCCGATGAGGAGTTAAGACAGATTTGAAAAACATTATTTTAAACTCATAACATAAAAATTATAAGAGAAGAAGAGTTAATGGGGGAGAGTACCAAAATGGTTCATGGATTGAAATGAATTAAAATATTACTAATATTAAAGACCAAATTAATTCCCTAATGAATCAAAATGAAATTTTTTTAATCATGTTTCTCATCAAAATCAGAATCGATCTCTTAGGAGAAAATGTTCCTAGTGTTGTATATTCGGGAACACAAAAAATTACTGGACAAATTTTGATGCACTTGGATTACTAAATTAAACTGCTAGAAATATAGGACATTGTCCTAGGATTATATCCAATAATTAACTCTTTTAAAATAATAATAATCATTTCTATAGAAACAACACCAATATTTCTTACTGAGAATAACAGATGACTAGACAACATACTTCCCCTAGTTTCTAATATCATCCAATAAAACTATTTCCAAATAAACGAAGGGTTGACTTTTCTAACTCTAAAGATAAACTAAGTGGTATAATTCATTAAATTTTAGGTATTTTTTTCTCATACGAGGCTATTATTGAAACAAAAAAAATATGATATGAGTTATAGTATTCATAACCTTGAGTTATAAATGGGTTAGATGGCCAAATAATTTTATGGAAAAGATAAATTCAAGTTTACATGTAATATGGAAATAAATACTAGGGAGATAATAATGAATGTTACCACATGGAGGGTTTTTAAAACACATGAAAATAGTTATAAATTCCCTAGTGTTTTTCAATATAAAATTCTATAAGTATCTTGTAATCAGAATCTGGGTAACATAGATTCTAGAATTGTTGGCAGAAACACTGAAGATGAATTAAATATTTATCTACCTACATAAAAAAATAAAATAAAAACTTGAAATAGAAAAGGAATAAGGGGATGAAAATGTTTAATAATGGACCTAAGGGTATACCTAAGGTTTTAAGAATATTTTCCCTACCCATATCATTTTATCAAAGAATTAAGAAAAATATCAAGAACCTAAACTGCTGAAGTTCCTTGACCAATTTAGAAAAATTCAAATCAAGATCATTTTACTACAAACCTTCGTTAAAATCCATTCATACTATAAATTATTAAATAAAATTGTTTCAAAAAAATACCTTGATAGGGTTTGGTACTTATCGCCTGTTATAGGAGTGTAATGTTGTAGTTCGGTAATGTATACCACCTAAACTCCAAGACCTATCATAATTTTTTATCCCATGTATATTATGAGATAGTGTTTTAAATACCATTTTATGTGACCTTGGTTCTATAATTAACCAGTTACCTTTCAAATTTTCCCAATAATTTAGATTGGGAGAACTGCAACACATCACAATTATTTTATAATTGAGTAACCAATCCATTACTCACCCCATTGGGAGTGTCTATGTCATTTTAATTAGAGTTTTAAAGATATAATATCTGAATAATTTCTTTATAATTGATATGAAATGTGATTGGAGAATTTCTATCATCCTTGTTAGGTCTTTGTTATCCACTTTTAGAGCTATCATTGATGTAGAAAAACAAAAATCAATATTCAACTTGGGTTAAAAGAGAGAGGAATTCAATGTTTTCCAGATGTCTAAATAACCCACACAAAGTGATAGTTTCTTAAAAGATGAATTTATAGAAAGTAAGGAACCTGTTGATAAGAAAGAGGAATATTTATAAGTATTTTTGATGAGATGAATAGTAAACTAATACCAACAGAAACCTATATAGGAATCTATTATATTAATGAGAAAGATCCCATAAATGAGTATGAGGAAGAGTTTTTGGAGCATATTGATGATTTTTCTCAAGAAACAATCCTTAAACTAGTTTTAGAGTCTAAACATGAGGATATGTTTGCTGAAGATGACAATAATGAATTATTTATTTTCTTTAGTTTCCAATGTTTCTTTTAGAATAATATTGAACACATTGGGCCTTCAAGGACCAAGATTCCTCCCTTATCCCAAAAAATTCCATTAATAACGATTAAAAATCTTTCATATCACCTAAAATATTTATTTTTAGGTGAAAATTCTTCACTACCAATTATGAGAGACAATTTAAAAAATTTATTTTTGAAATCAATTTTGTGGGGAAGTGAGAACCCCAGAAATATTACACGTCTTACCAATTTCAAATGGAATAGGAAATTACCAACCTATTCTAGAAAAACTTTAAAAGATTTGCATTAATAACCATTAGTAAGATCTATGGGATAGAGGTTACGTTCAGGTCTAGATCATCTTTGATGAGATCATAGAAGTGGTAGGCCAACTTGTCCCAGTTCTAAATATATTCTTTTAGATTTATTTCCACCCCATTGATTCGACATGCCAAAATCCAATATTGTTCAGTGACCCAATAATATTTCTCATCATTACGATCAACTGAAACTGATCTCTTGTACAATCTATCAACTCACCCATTTGAAGAATTAATAAAAACAACTTCCCCTTCCATATTTTCTTGAGAATTTAAGAGGACCTTCAGGTTAGAAATATATTTCCTTTCATCATTATTGACATCATTAGATGCCACCAGATCCACATTAGAGAGTTTTTATAGACTATTGGAAGCTTAACTAGGCCACTAAAAAGTATAATTCCAAATTCCATTCTAATATCAAATGATTGATTGGATGGCTGATAATACTTTTTTCTTATTTCTTGATGAATATTATAGTTATAAAAAAATTCCTACATCCCCATTGAGGGTCAATTATGACCACATTCACATACCCCTTTAGAATAATTTAATACTATATATTTACCTTTTTTGTGTGTGGATCTTTGACCACTTTTCAAATATATTTAAAGTCTATATTTTTAAATATGATATATATAAAAACTAAAGTGTTCATAGATGACTTTTCTATTAATTGAAGCATGTTGGAGATATTTTTGGAGAATCATAGATTTTATTCAAAGGTTTCTAGATACCAACTTAGTTGTAAATTTGATTCAGTATGAATTTATTTTTATTGAAGGAATTGTTCTTAGTCATAAGGTGTCTATAATGGGAATAGAAGTTGATACTACTAATATTGAAGTAATAAAGATGTTACCCATTCTGAAAATGTAAATGGAATTAGATTATTTATAGGGATTTTTGATATTAATTAAGAACTTTTTAAATATTACATGCCAATTGTGTTCTCTTTTAGTTAACGAAATACACTTTGTTTTTGATAAGATGTTTTTGGAGTCTTTTAATCTTCATAAAGTAAAACTAACTTAATCACCCTACACCACTACCCTTAAATAGAATATAACCTTTGAAATCATGTATAATGACAATGAAATAGCCATAAGATCTATTTTGGGGAAGAGGATGAAAAAATGCTATATATTATGTATTATTCTAGTAGGTTTTTAGATTATTCTCCATGTATTTACACCACAATAGAGAAGGAATTGTTAGCTATTGTTTTTTATCTTGAAAAGTTTAGGAAATACTTGATTGGGTCTAATTTTTTAGATTTTACTAACAATTAATCTCTCAAGTATCTACATTATAAGAAATAATATAATCCTAAACTTATAAAAGGATTCTTTTATTGAAAGAGTTTGATTTTGAAATTAGGGATAATAAAGGCAATGAAAATATAGTTACCGATCACTTTTGAACCCTACCCAACACCCAAAATAGTGATCATTGATATATTAATTCCTCATTCCCTAATAAAAACTACTTATTGTGTAAAAAGTATATTAACTTTTTATTTATATTTTATGATACTGAATATCTCACATATAATCAAAGAAATAAATTTATTTATGAACGAAATTTATAATTTTGGGATGAAATTTTATTATTTTGGAGGTGTTCTAATGGAATTTTGAGAAGATGTGCACATGAATAAGATATGGTTTCTATTTTAGAGAGATTTCACACTTTACCATGGAGAGGAAACCATGGGAGAGTGGATATTGTAGAAATTGTCTTATAAGCTAGTTTCAATTTCCACACCCTCTTTAAATATGCTATGAATCTTTTTTGATGATAAATATTAATGGATGGGTAATTTTGGAATGAGGCATGAGCAATTTCAATAAGTAATTTTGGAATTTGAAAATTTTATGTTATGGGGGTTAGACATTATGGGACCATTTTTATCTTTCTACGAAAATGATTACATCTTAGTATCTATTTATTTTATTTATTAGCAGGTATAGGTAGCGGGGATTCCAAAAAACGAAGACAATAATGTTTTCAAGTTCATTAAGAAGAAAAATTTCTCAATATTTAGAGTTCCCAAACCATTTATCACTAACAATGCCACAAATTTTAACTTCAGAGATTTAATTGAAAGGTATGATTGTGTGAATAATATTGGAACTACATACCATCCTTATTCTACTAGAAAAGTCAACGTCTTTAATAGGGAGATTAAATATATTTGGAGAAAACAGTTTACAGTTTTATAAAAGATTGGTCATTAAACCCAGATGAGGCTTTGAAAACGTATATAACTACATTTAAAACTCCGTTTTAAATGTGTACCTACAGAAATAATTTTAAAAAATAATACCACCTACCTTTGGAGATTAAACATAAATATTTTTTATGTAGTTGAGGCTTTAAAATTTAATTTTTAATTAATTTGAGAATGAAGGCTGTTAGAGTTAAGTGAGGTAGATGATACTAGAGGAGAATACTATGAAAATTATAGCATATACACAGAAGTAAAGAAATATTTTAATTATTATATATTTCAAAATAGATACTTGAATGATTCCTGACTTCAAGCCACACATCACTGAACCTGAAGCCCTATACCAATAAGCACTCGTCACCGGAAAAGTAGTCAATCCAATAGAAAAAAAAATCACATCACCAGAGAACCACAACTCCAATCCATCGTCACCATTGAGGAAGCCATCACCGTCACCACCGTCGTACAGAACCTCATCATCCTTTCCATTGTCGCAGACATCGCACCACCAAGATCGATGCTGCAAACAACAAATTTGTCCTACTATATTGACACCATCGCCACTTTCATCCTTGACTCATCACCGATGTGAACTCCAACATTGATACCTCATCGACATCGATCACCAACAGCCAAAAACCGAAAATGAAATGACTTCCATCAAGAAAAATCTGAGAAAGGGAGAAATAGAAATGGAAATGAAACACGAAATGGGACTAGAAAAAGAGGAAACTGGGGATAAACCCTGAACAAAAATGGGTATGAAACCAAAAAGGGAAGACCCCCCGACCGCCATACCGATTTCCCAAAACCTCAGAATATCCCTCACATCACCACTTTCACCAACACATCCCCACTGATCTCTTCAAACTTCACTGTAATCCTCATATGTTTGGCTATATTTGTTTTGCAGGGCCCGTGTATGGTTCCCACTTTTCCTAAAAGTGTTTTTTAATACAAAATGAATTGGCAGATACTTGAAAGATGTATAAAAGGTATTTCTTTACAATTAACTACTTAAGATATTTCCGGTAAAAAATTATTTTTTGTAGTTTGGACTATTCATAATCATTATAGTATTAGTCTTCTGAGTTATGGAATTGTTAATTGAAGATAATGTTCCATTCATAGTTAATAGAAAGAGGGTTAAACACTATTTTAGGGGCAACCAAAAGGATTGGATAATATTTTTGTACTATAATATTTAGCATTTTGAGAGTAAAACTAAAGTATTTAAACTTAGTGCTTTTTGAGATTTAACCTATTGCTCATATAATTGTTTTCTTTTATTTGAACAATAGTAAATTTTATTATGTGTATTCCTGAATTTCACTTGTTTACGATTTTTTTGAAGAATAATATGAAACTATTTTAAAAATAACTAGAGAAAAATTCCAATTGGTCATAAGGATTTACATGAGATAATTATTGGAGAAATTATTTAAATCACCTTCCCCCTAAACCCAAACTATAGTCTGAATCTCTTCTAAAGTTGTAATTGGGAAATATTATGTTGAATTATTCATATTATAAGAACTATAACTGAGTATCAAGAGGTACTTTATTCAATGAAAATGGGGAGAGTATTATTTTTTGAACATTAAATGTATAAAATTTTTTTTCAAGGGAGTTATAATTTAAATTGTGTATTCCCTTTTCTACTTTGATATTTTTGAAAAAATATTATAGTTTGTATAATCTAAATTGAATTGTTTTTTAAAGGTGGTTATTTCATAATAAAATTATATGGAAAAATCTTATCACTACTACTGATGTATTATTGTTTTAAATTTTTATAATTATGGGGTTCTATACTTGTTCATGTCCTTCCACATTTTTTAAACATTAACTATTTGGATGAATTTGTGTTGAAAACCATGCAAGGGTACTGAACTATTTTTGTTTTAGGTGGATAATGTTTTTTTCAAAAAAAATTAAATTTGATTATTTTTTATGTTTTGTTTATAAATTTATTTTTGAACTTAATTATAACCCCTTAATAATTATTTTAGTAAGATAAGTTGGAAATTTGTTTTTGAACTTGAATACGTTTTTGAATATTATTAAAACTTAAAATTAAAAATTAGAGATATTGTTGAGATTTAAATGCTAGGGTGGGGTGTTGATTTTGTTATAAAATATATTTCATTGAGTTTACATAAAATTACCCTTAAAATTTTCAAATTTCTTATTTATTTAAGATTCAATTTACATTTTTAGTTTTTGAAATGTTTTTCTAAACCTTATGGTTTTGTACCACTTTGAGGGGATCAATCATTTTTATGTTTCCATGGGTTAAATAAAGTAATGTAATTTAATTTCTATATGAAAAGTAATTTATTATGACTATAATTTACTAGTAATATTTACATTTTTTTTATTGAATATTAAATTCTCATATAGAGTTAAACTTATAAAATTTACCTTGAAACTATCAATGAAATAAACTCCTAATCTGATTTGAGCACTTTTTGTTTTATTATTATTGGAGGAGTCTAATTTTATTTTATAGTTAATTATTTCAATCACTCATGTTTTAGTTGATTATAATTATATAGAGATATTAAATTACACGTGTCAATTAACCATGGAGAAAATGATAAATTTGAAGTAACAATTAAATGAAAATCTTAGTCGGTTCAACTACTTTGAAAATTAAAAAAATAAATAATATTTTTAAAAATAGGAAGACATATTTTTACTAAAAGACATTGTTTTTTGGAGAGAAATCATCAATTTTTACTTGATAGAATTAATGGATGAAATAATTTAAAAATTTTCTCTTGGGATTCATTAGAAATCATTCATGTTTAATATGAATTTGATTTAATGAATATTTTTAATTGATTCCTTTAGGATGAGAAATAATTTATGTGTGGGAAAATTTGATGTGGATTTATTTTAATACATATTTTATGCATATTTTTAATGAAATAATTACAATTTTTATTTCTAAATGGTATTTTAATTGTTAATAACTGGTTTTTGAACATTCCACTGTGATATTGTTATTCTTTAAATAATTTTATTAATTGAAGGAATTGGTATGCCCTAAAGATATTTTTATATCTTGCAAAAGGATATATTATTAATAATTTTAATAAGTATCATCAAAATAATATTTAATTGTTACTTCTCCCTTTCATAGAAAATGAATGAAACAATATTTCGTGCATAAGACTTGTATAAAATAAATATTACACCTAATTTTAATTTAAGAACCATTATATAAGAATTAATGGATTCTAACTACATCATTCAATAATTTTTGACTGAGTTAGCTAAAGAAACATTTACTCACACGTTTAAAACACATGAGTGAATACAACAGTCTAAGGATCGTTATTATGGCTTACTTAACAATATCATGCAATGGTACAATATATGGTGTTCTTATATTATGTTTGGATAAAACTACCATATACATGATTTTTATCATCACCTTTTCTTTATAGGTACTTGTATACCATGGAGAAATGTTGGATCCCATCCATATGATGGATTCTTCAGATTGGATCATGGATACCCATGGGGAATGAATGTATTTTGGCTACCCTTATTTGATTTTTTATAAAACTCATACGATGGTTTTTGAAGATGTTGTGGTTTCCCTACCATTTACGATATGTGTGTTTTATAATGTTCTTTACTTTAGTATTTTAATATAGATATCATATTTCGTGGGTGGATATCCTAAATTATGATTATTATCACTTATTTTGTTTCTAAAAAGTGTTATTAGGCTCATTCAAAATTTTAAAATGGTATCAAAGGGATTCCATTATTTAGTTTTATGAAATCATTCATAAAAATAAAGAATACAACCAAAATAGAACTTTTATTTAGTTTTCTTGTAATCCTAGAATTTTTTTACCTTTACATAGTTGGGCTATGTAAAGGCTACCAAGACCTTATCCCTATGAAATTGAGATGCATAAGGGTATCCTGGATATTAATTCTATATGAGTGGTCATGTAAAGGTAACATGTATCTTACCTTTATGTAAATGGTTTCACATATGGGTAAATATGTTCTTCCAAAGCATTTATAAAGGTTATTGAGGGTTACTTTTATGTAGTCAAGGATTTAACTGGTTGTGTAATGATGATTACGACTTTTAAAATCCTGCGTAAGGGTAAATGGTTTCTGTATAAAGGGAGATGATATTTTCTCAAAGACACATTAAGTTAAAATGGTTTTACCTATATGCATCGGGAATTATCATCACCACAGAAAGGTAACCAGTTTATTACCTTTACACAGTTGTTCCAAAAGGGCCACATAAAGGTAAAAGGGATTACCTTAATATATGGGTTCCTCTACATATATGTTAATAGAAAAAAATTAATTTTTTATATTTTTAATCTTTACTTATAATTTATAAATTATTTATGAATTATAACTAAATATTAATTTTGAGATATTTATTAGTTAAAAAAGTGATAATTAATTATAAAAGGGTTTATAATTAATTAATAAATGTTTATTACACATTTATTATTAAGTATTCCATCAATATTAAAACTAAATATTTAAAATTTATTTTAAATAAATTATACAGTTATTCTCATGATCTAGAAATAGATGTTTTTGTTTAGAAATCATAAGAAATAATTTTTAAAGGGTTATAAATTATGAAATAAGTCCCAAATATAAATGTTTTACATTTAAATTATGAATTGTTCTTGATTAATTAATTTTAAGAGTTCAAATTAATGGGGTATTATTTGGATATTATGTAATCCACATTAAAAAGTGTTTTTAGGATTGATATGATCATGGTTTAAATTATGATAAAGTACATTATATTTAGATCATGTAAAATGTTTTCATAATATAAATTGGATTATACATTGATTATAATTTATCAAATATTATATATTTAAAAAGAAAATATCATATAACGATAAATATAAAATAGTTCATATTGGAATGAATATAAAATGTTTTTATTCAAAATTATTGAATGTTTATAATTTTAAAGATGATATTAAAAATGGATTTATAGTTAGATTACATATATAAATTTTTCATAAATTTAGTTCTCATGTTTGAAAATTTGATTTTTTATTTTATTTAAAATGTTATATCATGCTATATTCATGTTTAATAAGTGTTTTCAGAAATTTGAATATTGTGTATGTTTTAGTTTAATTTTCAAATAACTTCTCAATAAGTCCTTATATTACATGGTAGTTTTAACAATGAATTTAGTTTTTCATATAACTTGAACTATGTTTATAATTGAATTTAGGAAATTGAATTTATTTTTTGAGTATAGTTTTTGAATATTTGGTTTTATAGCTATGATTAATTTAATTCTATTCTAATTAAAGTATCTTCAGGTAGGGGGACTTGGGGTCAGACTACCTACCCCTAGAGGCTTATGCCTTTTCTAAATTGGAGAATGTGGTTGAATATTTCCACTCCTCTCTTACCAATGTGGATATTTTCAATATCATATAAATATATACCTTTACATAAAGTTTCCATGAACCTTATACATATAATACCTTCATATATGTCTGAAAATACTTGATTTACATTTTTGGGTGAGTAACCAAAACCTGTGGCTTGTTTAATGTGTTACACATCAATATGGTTTGATCATATTGATTATATGGAGGAAGTATGAATTCAAACTAAATTAATAGAATAATTCATACAAAAAATTGAATAACATGAGATAAGATGGTGAGATTAAATTCCCTTCAAATGCTAAGTGTTAGATTCATTCCAAAGAAGTGTTTTTACAAACCTCAATCATCTAACTCAGTTGTTTCCCTCTAAAGTGGGGTGCCTTTTGATTATCTTGTGCAAGTAAATAAATTAGTGAATGATATTGGATTATCCATGGGTAGTTTTACCCCAAATCGATGCACCCCAGGATATTCTGGTGATCATATCATTTTTGACATTTTATTTGGGTTATATAAGATGATAAAACCCTGGGGTTAGGATACCAGAGGAATAGTGTTGGTTTTATCCATATTATGGATTATAAAATGTGTTTTCTACTCAATTATCTTGGAATTATATATGAACTGATTGGGATTATTCCTTACCTAAATAATTAATCAGTGTGTTTTACACAAAATTGAGGTCATTTTCTTAGTGAAATATTTATCCTAGACCACTAATGGGTTTTATTAATTTCATTAATAGGGGTAATAATTTTAGTGGGATCCCATTTAATATATGTTCTTATTAAATGGTTAGTAATACATGATATTCATCTAATAAAACATTATTTTGTAGACAATATCATATTCATGATCATACTAAACATTGAGATTAATCCATAGTAGGATAAGATTAATGTAAGAAACTCCTAATACTTGTTACATTAGAAATGTTCCTAAGAAATATTTGTGATTTAACAAAAGTTTTTAATTAATATTCATAGGAACAATTAATTATAGAGTAACCAAGTGTTTAAGTTATTAAACAAGTTTATCTAGATGGTTGTGGATGAATAAAGTTATTTATTCATGGTGTCAACGACATTTGATGAAAACTGTCCAATTGAATGTTATTCTCCACTCACACACTCAATATGGTTGAGTATGTAAATGATTTAAGGAATTATAGTATCCTATACACAATATGACTGGGTACATAAAATAGAATTCAATATGATTGAATATATTAAATTAGTTGGTGAGACTAAAGGTTTACTAAAATATTTAATAGTTTTAGGAATCAATTATAATATTATGATAGATACATGATATTAACTATACGTTTTAAAAAGTTATGTAAATATATAAAGGGTTATTGTGTGAGAATAGTTGAATATTGAATTTTTCTTTCAAGTAACAGTGTGAAGAATATTATAAATTGATAATTTGGATACATTAATCTTGGATAATCTTGTCATATTATGTGTATTTTTATCTCATTTAGGTCTTGATAAGAGCATTAAAATTATAGTTGTTTAAGTGAAATGAGATGGGTTTTTTTTAATACAAATGGTTTATGATTTGTTCATTTATATAAAATACTTTAATTGGAGACTTAAAATGGATTGTTTTGGTTAGAAAATTTATCCTATTATCCTCAATGAAAATGTTTTGACAATATGTTATAATTTTAATAAAAAATACCCAATATTATAAATTTGTTGGAAATATATATATGAATTTGGAATATGATGTCTAGGGTCTAATTCACCATATAGACAGTATAAATAAGTAAAATTTCAAATCAAAATAATAAAAGTTTGCTAAAAATATTAACAGTGTTTCTTTAAGAGTCCAATCTAAGTCATTAAAACCTACTGTTTTTTGGCAGAGAGAGTTATAATTCAATATGATTGGATTATCCAAGATGTACCTGAAAGATTCTACAAAACTCCATGAAATATCCATTTTAGGTATGGATATTATAGAAATTTATTAATCTATTTTGAAAGGTTTGTGATACTGAATGCATATTTTACAAAGTCTTGTAAATATATAGGAGTTAAAAATCAATGTAAGAATTGATCGAGTTTATAGTTTATATTCATGAGATGAAGTAAATAGTTACCACATTGAGGATTTTAATGTAATAGTTTTTATCAAGCATAAATGGTTTTAAGTAAAATATGTTCATCTTTTAATCATTTCTCTTATTTTATAAGAAAAAATGTTTAAAAACAAAAGGTTTTTTTAAAAAAGTATAAGATAATTCAATATATACATATAGTTTATGATTAATTAATTTATATAACTTGTTTTCAAAAACAATATTAGAATAATTTTTTTTATCTGTGATAAAAATATTATCCAAATGTTTTTTAAAATATATTGGCATTTATTCCTTCCACCCTTCATTGGTATATTTTAATAAAGTTCATTTTCCAAGTAAAAATCATCCAAGCACATAGAATACTATATATGATATTTTGGTTTATTTATTAAATATTCATTCTATATGGAAATAAATATTATTTCCTAAATACAAGTTAGTTTGTGCATCTTATTAAATTATTATGAAAAATATATAGTATCTAAGAATTTATTGAGAGTATTCTTGGCCTTAGATAAGATTAAAATTAATAAATAAAAGATTAAACCAACTTATGTTAAAGTATTTGTCAATTTATCCTAAAATATTTTATGAGTATCAATAAAGAGTAATATAAGTAGTTACATTAATTCATGGAATTTTTTTGATAGAGTAGGGTTCCTAGTATTATGATGGTAAACATAAAAATAATTTTGATTATAAAATTTAATTTTGACATATTAATATTTAATGTAGTGAATTTAAGAATTTTGAATACATTTAAGAAAATTAAATGTTAGGAATATGATTCCTATGTCTCACCATTATTCAAAATTTCTTACTTTATATATGATTTTTAATACATAGGTTAATGGGAGGGTTTTATCAGATTACCACATAGGAATGTGATAAGATTTATATATGATGTAATGTGTGGACAAAACCAAGAAAGTATAGAAAATATAAGGCTGATCTGTAACTTTAATATTATATGATATGATAAACAATTTCTAATATTATTATTTTTAAATATTAGTAAATATTTTAAGAATATTAAATTATATCATATCTAGGGAATCCTTTTTTTTCATTATTTCATGTTGGATACATTAATGTATATATATATATATATACATTCTGTGAAGTGAAATAATAATTGACCTGTCAGAGTATAACTTTGAGTTATCCCTAACCTATTTTCTTCATAGAGTATTATAGGTTATGATGAAATGTTAATGTTATCATGAGTATTATTCTTATATAGATATATAGAATATGCTCATGAGGTACAAAACAAGGAATATGATTCATTGTGTGCGTGGGACCACTTACTAAGTATATCACATGGAGTGTCATATGGTTTTCTTTGGTATACTAGGGGTGAATGGATCATATAAGAGTCCCCATTACATGATGTTAGTGAGATATCTTGTATGTTGACCTTTATAATTCTATACCCTTCTTACACAAGACTACATATTTACTTAACTAATATGGGGGTGTTTGGGTATGTTGCTGATCATGTCACTAATCTGAGCTTAACCAAGATTGGATTTTACCTATCATATGATGAGTATAATATCTAGGCCCCTAATTTAGATATACTATGGGAGTGGGATTCCACATCTAGATATTGTATATCTACATAGATAAGGTACATGTGATGTGATTATCCATAAGGATGAATCAAATGTGATGTATTAATTGATTTGATCAATTCACACTCTATGAATAAAAAATAGACGATTTGGCTATATGCATTGACATGTTCCATGTCCCATAGTCACTTGATGTCTTGAAAAAGGGAGAATATGATAATTTACATTTATATGAAAAATATTAGTGGAAACATGTTTATAGATAAGTATTCTTGATGGTGATTATGCAAGATCCCTTTATAGCTTGATTAACATGGACACTTTACTAGATGTTTTTCTTTACATATATATATGGATCCAAAGATTTGTATTTGTTTTCAAAGATATAAAGGACCATGGGGTCAAACATTTTGGTTGAATAAATGGGGATTTATTTTGACTCATAGGTAAATTCTAAAAGTTTTTTAGAGATAATACAAAAGTGTTTTTAATGGGTATTCCCAAGGTATTTTATATAATGTGATACAAAGTGAAGTTGACGATATCTTTCCAAAAGTATTTTGGAAGATATGAAAAATGATTTTTGGTTATGGTTTCAAAAGTTATTTTATATGATACAATATAAGGTGAAATGATACAAAGTATTTTAAGGATTTAGTAAAAGTGGGAAAATAAAGGAATTGATATTCTCTAAATCCATTTGTATATGATATAGAAGGCTATATTGTTTTCCATTTTAATAAGTTGTATGAAAATATTTATATGTTACTTATTCAATTCATATATCATGAATAACATAATTTTTAATTCGTGAAACATGTATTTTACCATTATTCCACCTACTATTTATTTATATGGCTTTACATAAGTGTAATGTATTGAGAGTATATCAATAATGAATTTATGCATGATTTAGAAGAAGTCACATTTACTCATGCATTTTAAAGGAAAGTGTAAATGCAACAGCCTAAGGATTTTTCTTGTGGGATATTTAACACTATCATACAATGGAATTGTATATGGTTTGATTATATTATGTTTGGATGAAACTATCATATACCCTATTTGCTATCTTCATATTCCCCTATTTATTTATAGGTATTATCATACCTAGGGGAAATGGTGAATCACAATCATATGATAAATGATTCATATTGGCATGTGAAAACCCATGGAGAGGGGATGTCTTTTGTCTTCCATTATACGATCTTTATTAAACCAATGTGATAGTGTTTATATATGATTTTTATGACTTATGTTATATGGTACACAGGTTTTAAAATTTTCTTCATTTCAACTTTTTGATATAGGTTTCATATATAATTCATGGAGATCCTTAGTTATGTTTTCTTATTTCTTATAATGTTTCAAATAAGTGGTACTGGATTTATTTGAATCCTTTTATTGAGTTGTGTATTTTTGGTGATAAATTGATCAAATATTATTCTCTTTAACTTTCATATATTTTGAGAACAAATATTTTAATTTCTTATGATAATTTTTTCTTGAGGTATATTTTATAAAATATAATTTAAGGTTTATGATTTTTTAAAATTAAAATTTTCAAAATTCCATTTTTTATTTTTTAATATAAAATGCTGGAATTTATTTATAAATCTAGAATGTTGTATTCAGAAATTTTGAAGTTTAAATTTTCATTTTCAATTGATTATTTTCATAGGTTATGTTTTTAAACTATAGTACAAACGTGTTATTGCATCCTTTGGAAAATTTTGAAAAAATAGAAATGTATGAGAATTATAAGGCTTAAGGTATGAGTGATCACAACCTATATATAAGTGTATCTCATCAATGTATGAGTAACTGTGGATTCATATGAGTTATCCTGGTTACAAAATATGAGTCACTGGATGCCACCCCAACTATGTATGAGTGAATGAAGCTATGATACATGAGTGATAATAATTAATGTATGAGTGAAATGTTACCTCATCTATGGAGTAAATCCATTTGCATGAGGTCTACTAAAGAATGAATGAGTCTGATCTTGATAAAGAATTAAACTAACCAATATTCATTGATGAATACCTTTAAGTAACCTGAAGTCATTGAGATTGAAGAAATCAAGCCAAGTCTCAAGGATGGATTCAATACTGGTCCTACTTGAGTTTATGATGCCTAGAGGAAATTACTATCAATTGATAAACTATTTGTTATAATTTTATTTGAGTGAGGTTGGGGATGACTTTATGGTTTCTTATTATTGCAGTTAATCTGTTAGATCTCATGATTTATTTAATAAATTTTATGAACTCATAAAACCTACTCATATTAGAAGAATCACACATTCCTAAAAAATAGAAAAGAGTGAATGAGACAAAAACTGATGAGGAAATGAGATTAATGGGATATGCTGATGAAGTAATGGGTTTCTATAAATGGATCAAGTAAACTAGGTGATGATTATTAACATTGATATGAGTTAAATAATATGGTTGAGCCACATCTATGATATTTCCCATGTTATCTTATGAAAGTACAAATATTGGGGAAGTGGATATTATATGGATCAAATTTACCTTCAATGGGTTTCAAAATGTATTTAATGTTTGAATAGATGAAGGGGATAATACTTCATTGTTCCCAAAATCTCTGACATTGAGTTCATAGAGGGGTTCATTTAAAATTTTCTGTGTAATACCCCAATGATGTTTTAATAATAGAACATACTTTTGATATTATAATATATATGAAATGAATATTTTGTTAATGATATATTTTTTTGATGTGACCATAAACAAAAGTGTAGAACCCATATTTTCTCTAAGATGGTTTTATAGACACTGGTTTGGAAATTGTGGAATACATCAATATGGGGATGGGGAATTTTTTCTCACCGGTGCTCGATCATTAGTCACTATGGAGTAGAAGGCTACAAGTTTGATGCATGTTTGAGGTCCTATACGAGTTAAAATGAAGTTCAAAGTAGTGGGATTATGTTCATGTTTTTTTATTATGAAGGTTCAAAGAACTTATAATTTTCACATTTCTCATTGTTGATGGAAGTAAAGGAAGTTTAATATTGACCAAAAAGGTTTCTAGATTCCTATTTACCCGAAATTCTTTGGATTGACTTGTAAGAGTTAATTAGTTTTATGGTGGAAGATTCTATCACATGAAAATCACAATAATGGAAGATAAAATTTAAACGACAATTGGATGACACCTAAACTTGGAGATATTGATAAATGTTAACAGGAATTTCTTTTACAAATAATTTAGACACTTAAGTTACATTGGAAAAGGTGAAAATTATAGAGATATATCTTAGGGTTTTGATTCTATGGTAGTGAGAAATTATTGAAAAATTATTGGTATAAAATCATTAGAGATTATCAAGAAATTAATTTTGTGACTAAAATATTTTTGGAGGAGATAGAGGTAGTTTAAGGTCGACATAGACAGGGATCTAGAAGATTATGAAGCTGAAAGAGGAAGTTATCCCAATTGGAAAGAGTCCTCAATATTGTTTTTGGATCTTTTAAAAGGAACTTATTTTATTTCTATGATTTAAAAATTATTCTCATATAAACAATATTTAGGGTAATAGGATTGATGAAATTATTTCTTTTACAACTTTCATTTTTCTGATTGAATTACTATGTCTCTCATTTATTTCCTTATCATTTCAATTTTAAATGATCAATGTTCAAATATAGTTGACCTCGGTCCATTTACATAGTCTTTCAAGTATCAATTTTAAAGAAAAACCTTTTCAAAATATGACCATAAATTGGGAACCACCAATTCATCCAATGTTGACCAAGTTATGAATTGATCAATTCAGAAGTGAAAAAATAGGAAGATTGACTCTTGTCAGAGATTTTTTTAACATTTCGTGATGGTTGTTCTATTTAAATTTTTTCCAAGATTTTAAGAAGTCATTTTATTAATACATATCAATATGAATTCCCCTAATCTAATAATAATTTCTCTTTTCCTTCCTTTCAGTTACTTTCATTATTGACTATCTACTTGTGGACCATTTCATTCTATTTATCACATTTTCTCATTTTCACTAAATTTTTATCATTTTTTATCACAAAAATAATAATTTCAAAAAATAAATGATTCTTCACAATATCTAAATGGATTTAGAGAGAGGAGAATGATTCTTTCTCTCCTTTATTGAGATAATTATAGATAAAGTTCTCTTCCGAATTGAGAGAATTTTCAAGAGAGGTTTTTTTGTACACAACCACATATCAACCTAGAAATAATATAACTGAGATTATATAAGAATTTATAATTTCATATAGGCCCTTTTATAATATCTTAATCATTATAAAACCACAAATTGATTAATAATAATAATAATATAATTATTTCTTCAACATGCGATTGAATTTCTGATAAAAAATATCATTTTTAAATATATAAATTAATATTTATTTAAATAATATTTAATATATCATTCCCACTAGACTTTTAACTCAATCTATCAATACTCCTCAGTATTTATCAATCCTTGAATAGTGGATATTTATTTAAACAAATAAATATCATATAATTATTAACTAATAAATAAATAAATATTATATCCACCTAAATGGATGAATACACATTTATTTAATCTTCAAATTATATATATATATTCTCTAAAATAACTAGGGATTAAATATTTTCAATCCACCAATATTTAATAAATATTATTAATAAAAACTTGAGAATAATATTCAATTATAATATTTAATTCATATATAGTGTAACTGAGGTTCTGGATAAACTTAGGGCATGACCCTCTAGGACCCTTTATCAGTGGAATTGGGTTGAACTTACCTAATTTCCAATATAAGAATCTTGTAACACATCAAGGAACCCATAGATAAAGTAATTAATATTGAAAGAAAAGAAAACATATAAATGATCACTATGTGATATAATCCCTATGTCTCAATATCTATAATCAAGTTGGTTTCATACTTGTGTCAACAACCTATATTCCTGATATATATTTCTTTGAAATTTTAGAAATTAAATCATTGATATAATTTCAGGGTTGTGGAAGTAATTATATGGTTCCATTCCCACCAAAGTTCCGGATATGTTTATTTCCATTAAACATGGAATGGAAGAAATCCTTTATTGACTTATTCATTAATGCTATATCACTTGTGACACACCAACAT
Source organism: Viscum album (assembly GCA_963277665.1). Classification (NCBI taxonomy): domain Eukaryota; kingdom Viridiplantae; phylum Streptophyta; class Magnoliopsida; order Santalales; family Viscaceae; genus Viscum; species Viscum album. The sequence goes on along the minus strand of OY728123.1, from coordinate 1,533,438,899 downwards.
ATCCTACGTCACTAAAAGCATTTTTTATCTTGGTTTTCATATATACATAAAATTACAATAATAATGATATAAATAAATAATAATTTCAAGTATAAGTATTAGTACACACATCCACAGATAGAAATATCCAATGACATATCAAACATATAGATTTACTGTTGGTGGTTCTATTCTCATAACCTCCTCTCTTTGAAATTACCATGGATGAACTTCATTAGATGAAAATTGAATGTATTATGATCCTTATTCTCATAAAATCCTATATTTTATTTGTCCCATTAGATGATGTCATCTATTTATAGCACATGTATTTAAGAATACTGTCATAATACTTTAGAGTTCTCATTATAATAGAGAACTACTATTACCATTCATTGTGACAAGTAATCTTAGGAAATTATCACATTCAATGTCACAAGGAGAATAATAAAGATGTGATGATATCTTTATAAATATTAAAATCCATAAATATATAGTTAATCACAAAGTATAAAGTAGTTTTTTCTAAGGCATAAAATATAACACTTTTATCAATGCAAAAATACACCCTTTATTAATGATTTAAAAAAAGATGATAAAACTTGTATTGATAAAATTTATTTTCATTTATTTGTAAAAAAAGAATGTTAATAAAAGTAAATTTTTATGCGTGTTAGTGTATGATTTAAATTGTAGATTAAAGACCCTTCAATAAAATATTGTCCACTTTGGGTTACTCTCATATTTTTTATAAGGGCTCACTACCCACTAGGGTGGATCACTACCAATCCCCCTCTGAATATAAATTTTGACTGGGAGAGGATATTTGGAGATTATATACCATTCCCAACACCACTATGTGCCCTAATGTGGGAAAAGGTATAGGGATTCATGAAATGAAATCCGTATTTCATGTTGTGAAACACTTCACCCAACAATCCTAGACCTATAGGGCTACACTAAATTCACTAATTACACAAACAATATCCCCCTCAGTTCTTTCCCTATAAATCAAAGGCTCCCTACTTCCTTTGATACCAATTTTAGGATCTACATTGGGGATACAGGATCCTCCAATCACAATATTTTCCACTTTGGATCCCTTTCTCATGGTTTTGTTCTTTAGAAGGGTTCACTACCCACGAGGGAGGATGATTACCCATACTCATATGAAAAATCCTTCGGTTGGGGAAAGGATTGTGGGGGCTTATATACCATGCCCAAAACAACTTCGAGCTCTTAAACAGGATAAGGGACATGGTGTCACAACATGAAACCCATATGTTATGTCGTTACACACTACAACTAGTAGTTCTAGACCCGTAGGGCAGCAATACATTCAATTGGGACTCCAAAAGTTAGTTTTCGAGATTATAAAAGATAACCTTCATAAAAAATAATTTATAATGGGTTTAAAATATTTTCAACATTTTTGGATAAAAAATACTCCACAACCTCATATACTCGAGCATGCTAACACACATTCCACCCTAAAATCACAGACATGTGCCACATCACCATTAAAATTTATAATTAATTCAAATTTTGTGAGATTTGAACCACTCCTTATACATTATTATAATGAAAACCTACCACTACACCAAATAAGTTTTTTATTATATAATCATATATATATATATATGTATATATTTTTACATATACTTATTTGAATATATATATATATATATTTATATATATATTAGAACACATATACTTAACACATATATATGCATGAATATATTTATGTGTGCATGTATATATATATATATTTAATATTAATTTATATTCATTTAAATAAATATATATATATATATATATAAATATTATGTTTTTTTATATTTAAAAAGATGTTTTATACGTAAGTATTTTTATATATTTATATGTTTAAATATTTGTTTATATAGTTAAAATTTTAAATGTAAATATATGGTTATATATTTATATATTTACATATTTATATAAAAATAATATAACTATATGTAAAATTATAAAATGTATAAATTTTCATTTGAATATGAATATAAGTTCATGGAATAAATTTAAAATCCATCCCCAAAAAGTCATGAAGTCCCTCTTAAACAAAGCTAAAATTTCATTGAATGTTCTAAAATAAGGGTAATCTAACTTAAAACTATTTTTAGAGGCCTTGAAAGCCTCTTTTGATTGAGAAAAAAATGTTCCACATGTTAGGAATTCAAAGTATGATTTTCATGTTATGATGAGATGAAATGGAAGAAGAATCTATACAAGCTAACCCGGATTGTTTTTCAGACAGTGAAAATAGAAAACATCAGTAGAAGAAGGCGGTTCCAATGACACATTCTTGAACTGAGTGTTGTAAGATCTTGTTTTGGATGTTGTGTGAAGTGGTAAATTATCTGGATATTGGTTCAATGTAATTATTGGATTAGTATATAATATCCCTTTTATAAAAATATATTAGAGTAATTACTCATATTTTTATGATAAATGGGTGGATTATAATAGTCATTTAGTGGAACATAAGAGTAATTTATTTCGTTCACTAGATTTCACTAGTTAGGTTCTAAATGTTATAGGAAATCAGGGGTAACCATTATCTATAGTAGGAATTCTGTAAAGACATGAGGTCTATTCAACCAAATTTCTATGTGGGACCCACTATAAATTTAGGTGGGACCACATTAATATGGTTTTTGTGATTATTGTGTGATTATTAATCTACATAGTGATTAGTCACATTGATTGTAATCCTTGTAAATTTGGATAGCAATGAAAATGTAGTAGTGTCCTCCCTTGGGCGAAGGACTTAATGGAAAACAAAATCCTTATGGTCCCATTTTCTATTTTTTTATTTTCATTTAATGTTTGTGATATTTTCTTGAGTATTTAAGATCTATCCAAATCAATGTGGTGATTTAGGGGGAAAATACTTCCAATGCTCCGATATATCAAAGTTGGATGGGATCTTATAATCAAAGTAATTTTAAAATATTATTCTATTATCCGACAAGTTCTAGATTGTGTAACTTCCAATGATTAGTGCTTTTCATTTCCCCTCTAATAAGTATTATCAGATATTGGTTCATGAATTATTCAATGCACACTCAACCTCAAACTCATATAACATCCACTCTATTATCTTGGTGTTATTTTATTTTATTGGGAGTTAGTGTTTTGGAAGTTAAGGACTTATAATAAAGAAAGTTACAGATATATAAGTTTGATGGTTTAGACATTCTATTTTTGATGACACATATATAATAATATCTGATTTATATAGAATTGAATGTTCAGTTGATAGGGGTTTAACTAGAGAAGATATAGAAATCAAAATGGTAATGGATAGGTGAAAAGGCACCTGTATTGATCTGGATATCACTTCCTACAAATATATACATTAACATTTTATAAGTGAAGACCATAGTTGAGTTGATGAAATATATGGTCAAAATGTATGAGAAGATGAGAAATTTGAACTTGGTTTCAATGATATAGAGGCTATTTGGTTTTAGATTATCAAAAGAGAGAACTATGATCAATTTTGTAAATGAATTTAATGCGATTCAAAGTCACCTAGAATTATTATTGGTTATGTTTGTGGAATACGTGTGGGATTTACTACTGTTATAATTATTGTAGGAATCATGTAATATGATGGTAACATTTAAAAGTAACTTCTGTAAGAAACATGACATAGTATTTGAGTATATTATGGATCCCATCTTGTATGAAGAAATTATATCGATTCATTTCCAAGAACCTACCAAAAATTTCTAAATGCCGAAGGTAGATGATGGACTGCTCATCAGAACGGTTTAATATGATTAGAAGATTTTTGAACCCTATATGATGATATTATATTCCATGTTAATACATCTTTTAAACATAGTGATTGATGTGATAATCTTTAAGGAAACTAAATCCATGTGTTGATAGATGTAGATACACTGTTCATAATATCTTGGAAGAAGTTTTGAGTTGGTTGAGGAAGGATGATGATACTTTTAGGTGTCTTCGGTTTGAGGTAAATTAATTCTGTCATTTCCAGAATGAGACAAGAAATTTCAATGTTTTTTGTTTGTATAGGATCAATAAGTTATCAATCTAAGAAGGCATGTTCTATTTTAATCAATGTGCAACCATTTTTTTATTTTCATTTTTCTCCCTTTATGTGAATTCTATTTTCTTTTTGTGATTTTTCATCCATACAACATCTCTTCTATCTCATGGTCAACCTACTGGGTGAAAATGTGAGTTTCAATAATTTGTATATTCTAAAGAAATATGAATCTAAAGATTTTCCGTTTTGCTGATCTTTATGGATTTATATATAATTATCAATGCAATAATCATGATCCAAGATGGGGATAATGAAAATATATCCATCGGATATTTTATATAATGAGATGTGTTCCACACCTAAAAATAAGTAATCCACTTCACAATGCACGAGTCTATTCCCAGATGAATATAGATTTTGAGTGATTTTAAGTAACATGTTTTGTAGAGGAATTCAAAGGAAGAGTTAATCCTAATTCATACAGATATTTTAAAGGAAATTTTGACCATATATTATTAATGTATACCAGATTTGATTTTAATAAAAACTTTTTTATGATTTTTCAAAGGAGAGAGAATACTATGATAATATTTGAGTATCATAAGGAAATAAATGAGTTTTTTCCCATAATTTTTAGAAATTGTGCAATAAATGAAGATCAAATATTTTGAAATTCAAATTTTGATATTTTAGATGTTTTTTAATGTTATTTGGAATGAGGAAATTATATTCATATGTATTATGAATATTTATGGGAGAAATGAAAATATATGAAGTTATCAAGAATTTATATGTAAGACCATTCTGATGAGTGTGAGAAGTCATTAAATATTATTCTAAGAATAAGAAGAACATAGGTTTTTAAGTTTATTTAAGGTTTTTATTTTCATTAATGATCTTATTTCTAGTATTTATTGCTATTTTTTATAGAAAATTGTTTGTTATTCACCAGACAATGTCAGTTATTTTATAGAACGTTCAATATCATACTCATTATTATAGATATTCATTATAATAAAATTTTATTTGTGTGTGTTTGGGATAAAAACCAATATACACTAGGGATAGACTCATTTTATGGGAGGAAAAACTCATTAATAAACACACTATGTTCTTTATTCATTTCCTCATTGTATGTTTATCGAGACCATTAATGAATAAAAAATATGAAATAAAAGTATATTAAAATTAAAAATACAATAATTGATTCACCCTCTCAGTTTCAATCATATCAATTAAGTAATTTTAAATTAGTATCAGAGCACTAAGTTCTCCCTCGAAGATCCCTTAACAGTTTTCTATAGAACAACACATCTATGTTAGTTATAAAGGTTTTAAAAAATTTGATGGAAGTTTTTTTCAACTATGTAAAGAAATGATGAAACCACACTTTTCATCCTTAGTATGGGATATTCTTTATGATTCCCTTTAACATTTCATTATTCCCAAGGAGGATGCATCTTGGTCTCAATTGAAAAGATGATTGTTGAGAATGATGAAAAATAAAAAAATGATCTACTTTTTTAATTGTAAAATGTAGAATTAACAAAGGTTATGGGATGAAATAATACTAATAAAATATGGAAAAAACTGTATATAATCTATTTAATAAATAATAAGATAAAGGAAGAAAAACATAAAATTAGTATAAAATAGTTTGAGTAAATAAGATTACCAGAATATGAATATGGTTATGATTGTTTTACAAGGGCTATGTTTTTGTTATCTATATCTATGGATTTGGAGATATGATTGAATATTATACTATTATCAAGTAGATCGTGAGAATACTTCATGATAATTTTGATGCCAAAGTATCACAATTAAAATAAATAGGTCTTGATAATTTCACAATTGATGAATTGCACAACACACTCATCAGTTATGAAATGATAAGAGGATATTCCCTAAAAATTAAAGGGAAGAAAGAGAAATGTATTTATTTCAAATATTTCTATTAATTTATGATTGATTATAAAAAAATATATTTTTATAAATAATAGAATTTAGGATACTCTTCTATGACACTTTATGTAATGTTGATAATATTCATTGGGGAAGATGAGAAAATCATAAAGACGAGATCTCTTTCAAATGGTTAAAATATGGGAAAATTGGACACTTATTTAATAACTACCCCAATAAATTTAAATATGAATAGTTTGAAATATAAAAGGTTTCATACTAAAAAAAGAATATCATAAAAAATAATCCAATCACATATGAGAGGGAAAAATAAAATCTCTTTAAGATTTTTTAGAAGGACTTTCTTATTAGTTGAAGAAGGGGTTTTTTACAGTGGTGATGATGATAAGGTACATTCCAAACTTTATCATAGTGAAATTTTAGGTCAATAAATGGAATTATGTGATATATAATTTGAAAATTTCGACAAAAATAATGAATATTATGCCAAAAAATGCGATTTATCCAATGAATATACTATGAAAATTGAAATTAAACTGTGTCTAAAGAAAATTAGAAAATTGAGAAATGATAACACATATCCAAAAATAATTACATAAGAACTTAAACTATTTTAGGATAATAAGGATAATCTTATTAAAGAAATGAAAATATTTAATCTTGATAATAAAGAAGATAAGGGTATTTTTGATAAAATGAGCTCTACTATATTCCTTAGAGATGAAGAGGTTTAAAAAATAAATAAAAAATATGATGAATAAGAAAATCAAGAAGAATAACAAAAATATAGATTATATAATGCTACTAATGTTAATGTAGAATTCTCCAATTTATAATAATCCATATAATTTGATATTAAAGTTGGTGAACATAGTATTAAACTTCCATTTGAATGCTTATTATATAATGAATAATTAAGGCCTGAAGATATCTAGTTTAAATATAAATCTATCTCAACCAAAAAACAAAAAATAGGAATAAAAATACTATGATATCTATAAGGATAATAATTTAGGTAAAATTTTTATTCAAGTATCATATTTATAGATTATAAGTAAACTAGAAGTCTTGATGAAAACCAATTAGTACATATCTGAAAATTGAGAAAACAAAATCATTTGAATCAGTAGAATTTATATCAAGGAAAAATATTTCATGGTTATAGTTAGTGTTGTGACATGATTATATATAAATTATACTGCTAATTTTATAATATGTATCTTCTAGGTATTAGGAGGGAGAAAATTTCAAGTGGGAGATAGTCTTAGTATATAGTAAACAGATTCAAGATTCAACAATATATGAAAAATAATGAGAAGATAAAAGTATTTGGGTGTTTATAGGATTTTTATAGAAGATTTAGTAAATATGGTCCCAAATGAAATAATTATGATACTATTGCATTTGGACAAGTATATTTTCATCATAATATAATAAATAAATAGATTCAAAATCCATATTAAAATATTGTTGAGGATTCTTTTAATGTAGAAAAAATTATATGTCATGGATAACTGATAGTAATTTTTCATCTCATATAACTGTATATATAAATAACTTGAAGAACATGGAGAAATTTGTTGGAGGTTCTGGAAACTTTGGAAATTTGAGATCACCTATAATTAAAGGAATAGAAATAGTTATGTGTGTGAAGAATTAGAACAGTCATAACAATGTATTATTTATTAATGGATTAAAGTAGAACCTATTAATTTTATGACATGTTTTGAAGATGGAAATGAAGTGATTCTTTGTTATGGTGGATTTATTATTAAGATAATCGAAGATATATCTATTAACATAAAGTATATTATAACCCAAATTAGTCTATTTTATGTTGGATATGCAAAATTAGTTTGGTATTTGAGTTGGAAATATGAAAATAGGTTCAGGAATTAAGTATTGGGCTATATTAGATGATAGAAAATAAGAAAAATTATTAAATAAGAAATTGTGGTAAACTTAACTATTCTAAATTAAGACACACTTTTAGTTTAAATAACTTGAATGAAAATAAATATAATGATAAAAATCCTAAATAAGTTGATATTCAAATATAGAAACCATTGTAGATGGTACACAGAGATGTGTGTGGTCCTATGATCAAAAATTTATTTAGTAGTTAAAGTTATTTCATCACATTCATAGACTATTTTACCAAAATGAGATTTATTTTTTTATTTCTTAATGTTTCATTCCCTGGATAGAAAATGATACTGAACAAGGTAGTAGAAAGTTATCATAATATCTTGAAAATAATGACATAAAACATTAGTTTAGTTTCCCAAAAACTCCTCAATAAAATGGGGAATAGTAAAGGAAATATAGAATTATAGTTTACATAACTAGATATATTCTTACTAAGCATGAAACATTAATATTTTTATGGTCATAATTCCTTAAAATAGTTGGAATTATTGAAAACATATTTTTTTGGAGACTAAACTCTAACATGTATCTCAGTAATATTTGGTCTAGGATGAAACATAATGTAATAAAATTTAGTTTTTTTGGGAGTTAATGTTTTATGAAAATGAAAGTAAGAGCTAGAAAATAATTTTATGATAAGGATAATTATGTAATATTCCATGATTACAAACTAAATTGAATTTCTTATAGATGTTAAAAAGAAACTCTAAGAAAAGTGTTTTCTGTAATGATGTTGTGGTTTTTGAAAATGGTGAGGATGCCAAAATTCCAACAATGGTTAACTATGATGATGATGTTTTTGTATATAAAATAATAAATTAAGATGAATAAAATATGAAAATTAAAGAATATGATGTATATTTTGTATATACAAGTGATGAATAAGTAATATAAAAGTTTATATGTGTGTGTTCAAGGTAAAGGAAGAATGTGGATATTGGAAATTTAATTGGTGATCATAATCTTAGTGTTCTTACTCATAAAAGAGTCACAAGAACTAGTCACACCATCTTTTTATCAAGGTTGAACCCAAAAGTTTCAAGGAATATTTTGAACAGAAAGAGTAGATCCAATATATTAACAGAGAGCTTTATCAAATATAGAAGAATGATACATGCAGAATTTTTACAAGACCTTTTGAGAAAACTATTATTGGAATAAAATGGTGTATAGAAAACAACTCAATAAGGATATAAGTATTGAAATAATTAAATTCATACTTGTTTATAAGGGATATTAAAAAGTAAATTAAGTTGACATTTATAACACATTTTCTCCAATTCCTAGACTTAAAACCATTCAAATGTTTCTTATAATTACTGGTCAAAGAAAATTTAATTTTTTTTGAAGGATGTAAAGTTCAAATTCTTCAATTGTGAACTCAATTAGTAATTCTATATGGAATATCAAGAGGGATTTTAGTTTAATAATGATGAAAAATGGTTTTATAATCTAAATAAGGATCCTGATGGACTGAATCAAGATCCATGATCTTGTTAATTAAAACTTGACAAGTATTTGAGAAGAATGAAGTTCAATAAGGTATAGGTGAAAAAATCTGTATATAAAGGAAATCAACACCACATCACTATTTGTGATTATGTTTTTTGATGAAATTTTTTTTATTGTGGTGAAGGAATAATGTGTGTGTTTTTTCTACTCAAATGAAGATGAAATTTGAGATATCATTTCTTGGTAAAATGAAATTTTTTGGGAATATAAGACACCCATAATAATAGTAATATTATTATTTCACAAGAAATATATTCTATAGAACTATTGAATAGGTTTAGAATATTCGATATAAGATGAATTTCTACTCTTATAAAAATGGGAAAAAAGCACACCACAGATGGTGAAAGCAAAGTAGTGAATGGAAATAAGTTCAACTAAATTAATGGAAGGCTCTTGCATATAACTACTTCAAGAGAAGATTTTATATTCTATATTACAGTCTGTAATAGGTTTCAATCCAATTATAAGGAATTTAATTTTCTTGTATCTTTAATAGTTATCATATATATATATATATATATTTATATATCCAATACTTATAATATTAGACTTTTATAAAAGTAGGAAAGATAGAAAAGGTTGAAAAGGATTTTAGATTTGAATTTGGTAAGAGATCTGGATGATTGAAAATATATTTCAAGTGGAGTATTATTTTTTAGTGAAAAATGTGTCAGATAGAATAAAAAAATTACCTATTGTCCTTTTGGGTCCCACTAAGGGAAAATATGTTTCTTCTACATAAGAAACTACTCAGATGATGTGGATGGGAACATAGATTGAGGGAATATCTGTTCAAAATGGGTACTATTGATTGTGAGTTTTGATAATCAAAGGGCTATAAATCATTCTATAAAATCAATTATCCACTATAGGTAAATAAAATTGATATAAAATATCATTTATTTTAGGAAAATTTTGAACACGATATGATCAAGTTATAATTTTTCTATCTAAGGAATATGTTGATGGAATTCTTACTAGGTTTCTTACAAGAAATACATTTTGAATGATTGAGGATCCAGATAAGAGTATAGTCCAAACAACAAAACTGAGGTATAATTTTTTATTTCCTATTATATTTTATCATATTTACTATTTGAAGAAATTTTTTATATAGGATAATAAAATTAGTTACCCAGTTTTTATGCTATTTTAACATGTGTTTTGAGTGATGGAGGAAATAAATATAGAATTCTGGTTTATTTTATTCATATGGTTAAGCATGGAATTTTAGAGATTTTAGTATATGTATTTAAAGTATAGAATTTATTTCTAATATAATATCTATTATTTTATATACCTAGCTTTCTCTTATAGATTTATAGATGATTATTTTGTGAATATTTTTTTCAAGGGAACATGAGTGACACCTTATTGTTTTTTCTTTGTTTTTTATATTAATAAATGTGATAATAATGTGGTGTATTGAAAATAAATCCCAAGGGGAATATTTTTGAACCCTAGAGGGTGATTTTTTATTTTTTACTATATATATTTTAAATGTGATAATTGATGTGACGAACTTCAAAGAAACTATAGGAAAGTGTTGGTTTATGTAAAAAAATTATATACAACATCTTGGAAGTAGTTTTGAGTTGAGTAAGGAAGGAAAAATATTGTTTAAGGAGGACCTAATTTGGGTTAAAGAATGTCTGAAATTTATAGACTGCAAAATGAAATGTCACAATTAATTGTCTATAAAGATTAAATATGTAGTCGATTCAAGAAGGCACATTAACTTATAATCAACATGGAGTTGTTTATTATGATTTATTTTATACATCAACATACATTCAATTATCTATTTGTGATTGGAAACTTATAGGGTTTCTTGTTTTCCTCATGTTCATTTGATGGTTAAAATTACAGGTTTCCATAATTTGTATATTCTGATGAAGTTTGAATATAATGATGCAGTATTTTGCTGATCTTCATGGATTTATATTTTATGATCAATGAAGTGATCATGATCCAAACTGAGGATGATAAAATCCATCGAAGAGAGATATTACATGATGATATGTGTTCCATATAAAAAAATATGATTCCATGACATAATAAATGAGTCCATACAGACGTGGATGGATATTTCAGGCAAATTAAAGGATAATATTTTGTAGAGGAATTCAAAGAAAGTGTTTAGCATGGGTCATATGAATATTTAAAAGGAATTCTGTCCATGAATTATTTATGAAATCATGGAATAATAATGACTAAAAAATTTCAGAGTTATTAAAGGTTGGAGAATACTATGATAATATCTATGTATCTTGGGGGAATAAAGAGCAAATTCATCAAACAAATTTATCGTAAGAGTTTAAATAAAATGATGAATAAAGATTCTAAGATTAAAATTTCAAGATTTTAGGAGTTTTTGAATATTTCGGTGAATGAGGAAATAAAATTCAAATGTATTATGAACATATAACAGAAAATAAAGATATATAGAGTGTTTGAAAATTTATGTTGAAGATAATTCTGAGGGGTGAGAGAATAATTTGAAATCTAATTTGAGAAGAATAAGATATTATCCTATCGAGTTAATTGAAGCTTATGATTTTTATTGAAGATCTAACTTCATGTATGTGAGGACCCCAACTCCAGAAACCCATGATCTGGTTCCTTCTGAACATGATGTGTGTCTTGAAATAAAAACATGCCTTGAAAAACACACATCATGTCCCATACAGATGCACGAGTGCGGCTCAGGCTCTGGGAAACCAGCAAATTCTGAAACGATTCATCTTCTAAAAGTTGTTACCTGAAAATTTTAAACCAAAATGTAGGGTGAGCATTGAAATACTCAGTAAGGGGTTTTAAAAATAAAAAGACAGTGTAACTTTTGAAAACATTCTTTTAGAATTATCCGTAGAACGTTCTCTTGAGGAAAACTATAACACATAACATAAAAGTACTCAATCATGATTTTACATGAAACGATTATGAAATTTCTCAAAGGATTAATAATGTTCTTCATAAAAAAGTATTACGACATGTGATACTTAAGTACAAAATTAAACTGTTAAGAGTAATGTATAATTAGATTTGCACATAAAGGAAACAACTTCAATTTCATTTGTTGGTTACTATCTTACTAAGTGATAAACAAAAATCATGCTCCAAACTTATACTAGTGAAAAAAAGAAGAACTTTACAAAAACATAATGGAAATGGTTGTGAAGGAATATGTATATTATCTTGAAAAGAACTTGTAACATAACTTGAATTATATGGCATCGACATTTAACTTAGAGAATCATTTCCGTATCACCAAGGTCCATCCCCAAGGTGTCGTTAAACATTACCAAGGTCCATCCCCAAGGTATCGTTAAACTGGTCATCTCTAGAGATTAAGTCATAACTCAATGCATTGGTGCGCTATTAGGGTGCACCCTTAAATTTGTCTTTATTATCATGTGAGCCACATCGTTCATGATTTACTTAAATGGTTTGTATATTCAAGATGTCCTATACCACCTTGAAAACTCATTCATTTTCATATTACCCAAGGTGTCCCATACCAATTTGGGTAATATAATTTTTTAGTTTATTATCGTGATATATCATACGCATTTATTAAGTAAAAAAATAATCAAAATGAAAAGAACCATTACACATTTTGCAAATACATCATAATATAGATAATATTGTATATATGTCCATAACTAATCAAAGGCACACATAGTTTAGTGAACATTCTTTGCACATATGCTAATTACTATATCACATAAAATGATGATATAATAAATGATAAACCTTTTAAATTACTATCTCTTGGAAATGAAATGCTTTTAAGAAAATACTTTCCATAAGTTATGGAGGTAAACCGGTCACTAAACCATAGCTTGATTAACTAATAACATTCACCAAATCAGGTTCTTTGCATAATAAGATAATAAATGGACATAACATGATAACATGATCCCATAACTCCTACATCTTCTAACATATTTTAATTAAGCCAAAATAAACACTTTATCGCAAAACACATCATGGGTAATTTCAAATAAGTTCCTTTAATAACATGCTCAGTTGTGCGTATTGATATATAAAATACATGTTGGTTTAGAGAATACCAAAATTTTCTTTTATAAAAATAATATGTGTATTAAAGCATAAATTAAGTCCTGTCAAAACATCCATAATCACTTTTAGAAACTCTAGAAATAGTTCGGATTTGTGTTATATATATATATATATTATAGATAGAGAAAACCATATATACTCATTATACAACATATGGGTTTTATAGAAATAATTCAAACGAAGTCAATCCCCTACACCAAAAATCCTTAAAAATATTCTTTTACCATATTTAATACCCTCGAATTGATACAATATATTTATATTTATAAAACCGTATACAAAGAATGACATATATAAGTTTTGTTAAAACAGAACCTTTTTTTAAAAATAAAACATGCAGACCCATAAACATGCAAGCCTCCTTGTAAAATTGTGGGAAAATACCCTTAAAATAACTTTAAAATAGGAGGGGTGTTGTTAAAATTTTTAAATATACAAACCGTATATAAAAAAACAGAAAAGAGAAAGATGTTCTTAATGGAAACGAAACATAGAACACCCTTATGTATGTACCCTTATGATAACACGATGGCAGACCCCCCCCCATTTTAGAAGACAATACATACCGAGGGGTTCGTATTAAGTATATATACATATATACACTGTATATATCAAAATGATAAAATGTTGGTTTTTTCCAAACGATTACAAATCATGAAAGCACCCTTACCTTGCTTTGAGGAGGGAGCTCAGACCAGGGTAAGCTTGTTGGGTTGCTGGGGGTCCAAGGGAGAGAAAGAGAAGGAGGAGCCACCAGTGTTTCATGAGGCGAGAGGGAGGTTTAAGTAGAGGCTCTGGTGCAATAAGTGACTCGACCCCAAGGGTAGGCCAACATAGAGAAGAAGAGATAACAGTTCCCTAGGAGGGGGTGTGCGGGAGTCGAGAGGAGAAATGCAAAAGGAGAAGACCGAGGTGTCCTCGGTATGCAGGCCTACTGGTGCGGGACCCCGACGCGAGGAAGAATATGTTGGAGAGGTCGACGCGGAAAGGAATGGACGCCCCAGATTAAAATAGGAGAGATCGGATGATTGGAGGAAGCACGTGAATTGGGTTGATCGGTTTAAAAGCAATCTAAGGCCGCGATTAGATATCGGGAGAGATCGAACGGTCGTGGAAATACACGTGGGTGATCACGCGGCTAAAGGTTCGGACAAACAAGATTGAAGCGGAAATCGATCGAATGGTTCTGATCACGCGGAACACATCCCACATCGAAATGAACCGAACATGAGGAGTGGTTTATAACTCAGAACGCGATGCCTTCAGATCAATAACACAAACACACACACCATGGCCTTATACACAGGACCCATGCGGGCCTTGGCCCAACCCTACGTAATGCGAGTCACGTGCCTTATAAACGGGACCACGTGCCACTGGACGAAGCTATGCTCATCTCGAGCCTAGTTGACACCCACTGCTTGGGATCCCTATGGTCAGTACCTCGGGTCCCTAGGGGCTCGGTCTCGGCCTTGAGGGATTGTCCCCAATGGATGCCCTCGTCTTGGCCGAGTCCCAGCCTAAATGTTTTATTAAAAACTTAATTAGATATAAAGGGTAAGTGGTACAATAAAAATATAAATAGTATACTTTATTTCAAAATAGTATGAAATATGAATATTGGTAAAAATTGAATTTTTATACAATGAAATAAATAGTTTAATCTTAAAATTTTCAAATCTAAAATACATTTCTCGGCTATCTAGAATTCTTTACATTTTTTATAACCCGTTTTTAAAAGATATATATATATATATATATATATATATATATATTATAATTAACATACCAAACCTTTATAAATAACCCTAATAAAAAATCCAATTTTATAATATACTCTACTATTTGATTTATAAAATCATTTTTTTAGAAGAACGATAGTTTTTCCACAATTCAAAATACATAGTTTTAGAGATCCAATAAGATATAATTATTACGGATACCATTTAAACATAAATTTCATAACATTTTAAAATATTAAGTTTCCAACCATATAGGTATCCATCGGGATTTTATAAAAACAAATAGATTTATTTTCAAGAATATTCTTTTTATTTTAAAGTTAAGATTTTTTTTTGAAAAAAATATCTAGACATATTAAAATATTTGAAATATCATAAGTTTATAAGAGAATTACAAGAACAAAGCTTTTATATGAAGATAAACTTTATAAATGGAGACCCAAAGGTTATTTTGAAAACCCCAACGATTATATATATATAACGGTCATAATTTCCTAAAAGACCATTATAAAAACAGGGGGGTTAGGGTGTTTCACATTTTCAAAACACTTGACCCTAGGTGGATGACTCTCCTCATTCCACTGGTGCTGAGTACGTGTGCTGTGGTTCTGGCTATTATGTTTTTCACACTAACGGACCCAGAAAATGAATATTATCCTATTACTCGAGTTGTGATTATTAGCAGTCTTGATGTGGCCATGTTAAGTCTTGGACATGGTGTTATTGGTTATTTTGGGTCTTTGTAGGAATGTAACGTTTTAATGTATACTAGTTCTCTTTATTCCTCTTGTTTTTCATCTATTTAGTTTCAATCCCTTTATTGGTACAAAAAACAAACCATGTAAAACAAGAAAAATCATTTTAAAAAATAACATTGTTCACTCAGAAAAGTTCATAAATACTAGGGCGTTACATTATCCCCCCTTAAAAGAATTTCGTCCTCGCAATTCCTTTCATTAAAACTCACTAAGAGGAAACTCGAAGTTGATTCTACCATATTCCCCATCGTGGGAAATCATCAGGTGTGCTCAGTGGAAGGCCCGCATTGACGCTCAGCTCCTCAAGTTCTCCAATCCAGATACACTTGGGGCAGAAGGGGTTGAACTCATGTGTCGAACACTTGGGCTTCCAGAGGGAGGTTTGAATAGTACAATTTTTGGAAATGTTCAAATGGAAAAACGTACAGAGAACTCGTCGAATTATGTCCTGTTTGAGAATATCTAAATCATAGACATTATCAAACAGGCTAATGCTGAGGATTTGGTACATATAGGTTTCACAAACATTTCCCTCTAAGGAACACCTCTTGAAATTTTACTCAAGCCGTGTAGTTCTGGCCCAAGTTGAAACACAGGAAAATCACTTCATGGTACTTCCCCCTTCACTCACGCTCGTCCAATTGTGATGAGCCTATGTGGTAGAAGATGGAAGCATTACCCTGACAGGTGCGGAGAATCTCCGGACTGTTTGTCACTTCAAACTACTGTTTTCACGTTCCTCGCAGGTTTGTGAAGGGAAGATACTCGTCTTCACATGTTTTGATCGCAATTATCTCCAATATCTCGGTAGGAAGAGATAGCATGTGAGTTTTTCCTTCCATCTAAAAGATTAAGATGGGAGTTCAATCACTTGAAAACCATTCAAAGTTTTAAAAAAAGCTAAGACAGAAAATGAAAGGAAATATATCAACAAACATAAGTTTATTATTACATGTCAGTGCTTGAGTTTCGCCTAATGATTTACTACACGCACTCCACACAAAGAGGAAAAAATCCCTATCTCCTCAAACCAAACACAAGCTGAGCATTCAGGGTCATACTCATGGGGGCACCTGTGACCTCTCCTGAGTTTATCATGAGGGTTATGAAGTTGGGAGATGTCATAATACACTTTTTTTCTACTAGACATTCAGGTTGACTCATATTCTAACATTATTAAGTTCAACAACTCACACCAGAAGCCGTAGTTCAAGATTTCACAGAGGTAGGCTGCTCGAAGGTCACTGACAGCAGCAACCTCTTGAAAAGCGTCGAGGGTCATAAAGCCAAAGACCTCACCTGTCGTGAACACCCAGAAAAGTCCCTCACGGTACCTTCCCCGACGTACATAGGAGGGAAACTGGGTCATCATCATGAGGAGGTAATCCATTCCTAACCCCCGATGCAGCTGGAGCACCTGAGTTGAGTTGGACAGATTGTAAAGGTGTTTGCATGTCATGCAGATATGGGAAAATTTTAGAAAATTCTCTCATCTTACTAAAGACACAATGGTCTCTAGGGACTCAGTGGGGAGAGAAAAAAGATTAGTAACTTCATAATCCATCTGAAAATTAAGAAAACTTATTTTTTAGTAATACTGAAGTATATTTTTCCTTGTTTCAGTTCTGGTTTTCCAGAGTTATCCAAACCGAACCTCTGATACCAACTATGAGGACCCCGACTCTAGAAACCCAGGATCCGATGCCTTTTGAACATGATGTGTGTCTTGAAATAAAAACATGCAATAAAAAACACACATCATGTCCCATACAGAGGAACGAGTGCGGCTCAGGCTCTGAGAAACCAACAACTTCTGAAACGATTCATCTTATAAAATATGTTACCTGAAAATTTTAAACCAAAACGTAGGGTGAGCATTGAAATACTCAGTAAGGGGTTTTAAAAATAAAAATACAGTGTAACTTTTGAAAACATTCTTTTAAAATTATCCGTAGAACATTCTCTGGAGGAAAACTATAACACATAACATAAAAGTACTCAATCATGATTTTGCATGAAATGATTATGACATTTCTCAAAGTAGTAATAATGGTCTTCATAAAAAAGTAGTACGACATGTGATACTTAAGTACAAAATTAAACAGTAAAGAGTAATGCATAATCATAGTTGCGCATAAAGGAAACTAATTCAAATTCATTTGTTGGTTAATATATTACTAAGTGATAATCACAAATCATGCTCCAAACTTATACTTGTGAAAAAAAGAAGAACTTTACAAAAACATAAAGGAAATGGTCGTGAAGGAATAGGCATATTATCTTGAAAAGAACATGTAACATAACTTGAATTATGTGGAATCAACATTTAACTTAGACGATAATTTCCGTATCACCAAGGTCCATCCCCAAAGTGTCATTAAAAATTACCAAGGTCCATCCTCAAGGTATTGTTAAACTGGTCATCTCTAGAGATTAAGTCTTTACCCAATGAATTGGAGCACTATCAGGGTGCACCCTTAAATTCGTATTTATTATCATGTGAGCCACATCATTCATGCTTTACTTAAATGGATTTTATATTCAAGATGTCCCATACCACCTTGAGTAACTCATTCATTTTCATATTACCCAAGGTGTCCCATACCACTTTGGGTAATCTAATTTTTCAGTTCATTATCATGATATATCATAAGAATGCATTAAGTACAAAAATAATAAAAATGAAAAGAACCATTACAAAATTTTCAAATATATGATAAGACAGATAATATTTTATTTATTCCCATATCTAATCAAAGTCACAAATAGTTTAGTGAACATTCTTTGCACATAAGATAATTACTAAATCACATAAAATGATGATATAATAAATGATGAACCTTTAAAATTACTATCTTATGGAAATGAAATGCTTTTAAGAAAATACTTTCCATAAGTTATGGTTGTAAACAGGTCATTAAACCATAGCTTTATTAACTAATTGAATTCACCAAAGCAGGTTCTATGAATAATAAGATAATAAATAGACATAACATGATAACACATTCCTATAACTCCTAAATCTTCTAACATATTTTAATTAATCCAAAATACACACTTTATCGCAAAACACATCATGGGTAATGTCAAATAAATTCCTTTAGTAACATGCTCATTTGTGTGTATTGATATATATAAAATACATGTTGGTTTAGCGAATACCAAAATTTTCTTTTATAAAAATATTATGTGTATTAAAACATAAATTAAGTCCTTTCAAAACATCCATAATAACATTTAGAAACTCTAAAAATAGTTCGGATTTGTGTTATATATATATATTTACAGGTAGAAAAAACAGTATATACTCATTATACAACATACGAGTTTTATAAAAATAATTTGAACGAATTCAATGCCCTAAACCGAAAATCATCAACAATCTTCTTTTAAAATATTTACTACCCACAGATTGATACAATATATATATTTATATATATATATATATATTTAAAAAATTGTATACACAGAACGACATATATAAGTTTTGTTAAAATATATCTTTTTAAAATTAACATGTAGACCCATAAACATGAAATCCTCCATGTAAAATTGTTGGAAAATACCCTTATATTAACTTTAAAATAGGTGGGGTGGCATTAAAATTGTTAAATATTCAAACCATATATAAAAAAACATTAAAGAGTAGGATGTTCTTAGTGGAAATGAAACATAGAACACCCTTACCCATGTACCCTTATGACAACATGATGGTAGACCCCCCCCCTTTTTGAAGACAATACAAACCGAGGGGTTCGTATTAAGTATATATACATATATAAAATGTATATATCGAGAGTATAAAATGTAGTTTTTTTTCAAATGAAAAAAAGCATGAAAGTACCCTTACCTTTCTTTGAGGAGAGAGCTCGGACCAGGGTAAGCTTGCTGGGTTGTTTTGGGTCCGAGGGAGAGAAAGAGGAGGAGGATCCGCCAGGGTTTCATGAGGAAAGATGGGGGATTAAGTAGAGGCTTCGGTGCAATAAGTGACTCGAACCCAAGGGTAGGCCGGCGTAGAGAATATGGAATAATAGTTCCCAAGGAGGGGGTGTTCGGGGGTCAAGGGGAGCAGTGCAAAAGGAGAAGGCCGAGGCATCCTCGGTATGCAGGCCTACAGGTGCGGGACCTCGACGCAAGAAAGAAGATGGTGGAGAGGTCGATGCAAGAAGGAACGGACGACCCAGATTAAAATCAGAGAGATCAGATGGTTGGAAGAAGCATGAGAATTGGGTTGATCGATTTAAAAGAAATCGAGGGCCGCGATTAGATCTCGGGAGAGATCGGATAGTCACAAAAATATGTGGGGGTGATCATGCAGGTAAAGGGTTGGACGAACGAGATTGAAGCAGGAATCGATCGAACAGTTCTGATCGCGTGGAACTTGTCCCACATCGAAATGAACCGTATGAGAGGCATGGTTTATAACTCAGAACACGCTGCCTTTGGAGAAATAACACAAACACACACACTGGGGCCTTATACACGGGCCCCATGCGGGCCTTCACCCAACCCTACGCAATGCGTGCCATGAGCCTTATACATGGGCCCGCGTGCGACTGGACGAAGCTATGCTCGGCTCGGGCCTGGTTGACACCCACTGCTCAGGATCCTGATGGTCGATACCTCGGGTCCCTAGGGGCTCGATCTCGACCTTGAGGGATTGTCCCCAAGGGATTCCCTCGGATTGGCCGAGTCCCAACCTAAATTTTTTATTAAAAACTTAATTATATATAAAGAGTAAGTGGTACAATAAACCTTTAAACAATATAATTTGTTTCAAAATAGTGTGAAATATGAGTATTGGTGAAAATTGAATTTTTATACAATGAAATAAATAGTTTAATATTAAAATGTTCAAATCTAAAATCTATTTATAGGCTCTGTAGAATACTATACATTTTAACATTACCCTTTTTTAAAAGATATATATATATATATTTCATAACTAACATACCAATCCTTTATAAATAACCCTAATCAAAAAAATATATAATATAAACTACTATTTGATTTATAAAAATCCTTTTTTAAAGACAGATAGTTTTTCCCCAATTCAAAATACAAATTTTTAGAGATCCAATAAGATATAATTATTACGGATTCCCTTTAAACATAACTTTCATAACCTTTTAAAATATTAAGTTTTTCCAACCATATAGGTATCCATCGAGATTTTGTAAAAACCAATAGATTTATTTTCAAGAAAATTCTTTTCATTTTAAAGTTATGATTTTATTTGAAAAAAACATCTAGACATATTAAAATATTGAAAATGTCATAAGTTTATAAGATCATTACAAAAAACAAGCTTTTATATAAAGATACACTTTATCAATGGAGACCCAAAAGTTATTTTGATAACCCCAACTATTATATATATATAACGGTCATAACTTCTTGAAGGACCATTATAAAAACTGGGGGGTTATGGTGTTTCACATTTTCAAAACACTTGACCCTAGGTGGATGGCTCTCCTCATTACACTGGTGCTGAGTACGCGTGCTGTGGTTCTGGCTATTATGTTTTTTCACAATGACGAACCCAGAAGATGAATACTATCTGATTACTCGAGTTGTGATTCTTAACAGTCTTGTTGTGGCCATGTTAAGTCTTGTACATGGTGTTCTTGGTTAGTTTGGGTCTTTGCAGGAATGTAACATTTTAATGTATACTAGATCTCTTTATTCCCATTATTTTTCATCTATTTAGTTTCAATCCCTTTATTGGTACAAAAAAAGAAATGTAAAACAAGAAACATCATTATAAAACATAACATTGTTCACTCAGACATGTTCATAAATCCTGGGGCATCACAAATTATTTGTTGGTATTTTTTTATAATTTTTTTATTTATTATTCACTAGTTAGTGTTGTTTCTTCTATTTTAGGTTCAAGATCACACTCTTTCCTATATCTATTATTTAAAAAAAAATTATTTATGCGTATATCTGATAAAAACCATATTTCATTGGGGAAATATTTATAATTAAGGAGAAAAACCTCATTAATAAACATTTTGTGTTCATTATTTTTTCTATATTGTATTTTTGGAAATAATAATGATATATAATTGGTAGTGATTATAGGTATATCAAAAAGAAAAATATAACCACTGATTTACCCCTCTATCTGTGCTTACCATTCCGATTTGATCCTTTTCTAAGATGTGTCTAAAGAGAGGATTAATGATTAATAAAACTATTCTAGACCTATATGTTGGAAATAAATTAAGAAAGGAAATATCAAGAAGGACTATTAAGATAACATGTAAATTTTTTGAATGCTTTTCTTTGGAAGTTCATGTTTTGAAAATTTTTCAGCTCCAGGTAGCATCATTTTACTTATAAGTTTCAACATTCTGATAGAATCATGGGTAATTAATTCTGAAGCATCATTACATTCTACAATAGAGCAAGGATTCATGTTTATGAGGCTCTTGATGTCATGGGGGTGAGCTATTTCAATATTTTGATGTTGAATAAGATATTTCTGTAGTTAAAAGAGGTCTGAACTTTCCTAGTTTATGGAAGAACTTTATTTCCATTAGTTAAATGGATGATTGAGTTTATGTAATGAGATTCAATAATGTAGTATAGAAAATTTCTTAAGGATCTATGGTTTTGGATAGAGGCATTAAGGATATAAATTTATATATGTCTAAATTTTGAGATTGAGTGGCAGTTTATGGAGTAATGAGCTTCAAAATTATGATGTCGTGGAATTGTCACATTGGTTATATGAGTAAATTTAACATGAAAGACCTAGAAGTAAATGGTGTAATTATTCTCAATCATTCTAAAATTAGATGTTATGAGTGTTTTATACTCAGAAAATAATGAATGTTATTGTTTAACTTGAATAGAATGAATTCTGTATCTTAGAAGTTAGAACTTGTCTATACATATGTTTATGGGACTAATAAAACTCATTATCATGGAGGATACATGTACATTTAAACTTTTATGGTTGGATAAACAAGGAAATTATGGATTTAGTTATGAAAACACATATTTTAAGAGTTCATAGTACTCATTTAATGGAAGGCCATGGCGGAAAAAGAAACCAGACATAAGATAAAATTATTAATGTTGAATAATAGTGGGGAATACCATGGAAGGGATTTATGGAAATACTATTAGAATAAAGGAATAAAGATTTAAAATACTACACTTGAGACACTAAATCAAATTTTTTTTGTGGGGATAATGAATTATATTTTAACATAGAAGGTATAGATTATACGGATACATTCTTGTTGTCTAAATAAATTTAGATAGAATAATTCAATTTTGATGTGAACTTAGTTAATAGAATTAATTTAGAATCAATGAGGTTTGATATTATAGGGTATTTATGGACTAGAAAACCAATGGGATTTGACCATTTAAATGTTTTTGGAAGTCTTTCATATGTTCATGTCATTTCCAAGGAATGTAAAAAACGTGAAGCTAAGTCCCAGATATGTTTTTTGCGGTATATGGTGAGTAAAACCCTTGATTACAGCTATAGGATGATGAAAATTGGAATATAATCACAAAATATAATGTTCTCTTCCATGATAAGGCCTTATGGAAATAAATCAACTTGATTGAAAATGAATTTGAGAACAAAAAATCATATTAACATGTTAAAGTATTTATGAACAAGTGTTATGGAAGGATACAAGTTATATAGAGTTCATAGAGAACGAAGAGTCTAGAAGTTATACATGCAGAAGATATAATTGAATTCCCTAGGACTATTGAATCTCAAGTCATATTACCATGATGATAAGTTTTGAAAGTTATATTTTGGGAAAGAGTTGATATTAAATATTAATTATAAATAACTACCGGAGTTATGATACTAGTTTAGATGTTCGAAGTTAACTTTAAATTTCTTCTTTTAATGTATGGAGGATATCCCAATAGCCTAGAATAAATATTTAGTCTTAGTGTTTCTATAAAGTGGGTGTTATCAATGAAATATGATCTTGATTAATTGTATATGAATTAAACATGAGATCTAATAGATCTAAGACAAAGAAATAAAGAACTTGAAAATAAAATGGGTCTTTTGGTTAGACAAAGTGTTTGAAGGTAGGAAGAGGTATAAGTATAGAATGATTGTCAAATTATTTAAGTAGAACAAAGTGATTGAATTATATAAAATATTTTCATTGTTGTTTAATCACACTACCATCTAGATAGGGTTGATCATAGTTTTTTATAATAAATTTCGTCTGGAGTACATAGATGTGGAAATGACATTCCATGATGAAACTTGGTGGTTTTATGTGGATAGAAATAGACCAATATTAAAATATCTAGTTTCTAGAATCATTGTTTTGGGGAATTGGTGTATAAACTGACGAAAATCCTATATGTATCGATGTTGGTACTAAGTAAATGAAACTATTAGTTTGAATATTTCATGGATGATAAATAATTCATATAAAACATCACATATCACTGTTTTGATCAAAAATAATTTGAAATGTTTTGTTTCTTTCTCTAAAACTAGAACATGAATGACATAACTTATTTTGGACGGAAAATTATATTGAATTAGGATATATATAATGAATTTTTTCTATAATACTCACAATTAAATATCTTGTGAAGGCTAAGAAAATATTATGGATGAGGATTGAGAGATAATGGAAAGCTAGAAGCTTGATTTTTTCTCAAAGTGAATACATTTAGAAGGAAATTAAAATATTTTTAATAAATATATATAAAACAATATCAAATTCATTGTTTGTAAACCTTAAGATATCCTAGAGAAAAGAACAAAAAATATAAATAAGGTGAATTATATAGTGAACGTTTTATTTTCATATGTGTTAGGAAGCCTGATACATTCCATGTTACATACTCTCATAGACATTGAATTTGTATTGAGAGTCATTACCTGGTTCATTGAAAATATAGGGAAATAACACGAGGAATCATTGATATGTATCATTTTTTATCTCAATGGATTAGAAAACATAGCAATAAGATTCAGAAATAATTATTTTTTTTCAAGTGTTTTTAATGTAGACTTTGGATAAGATTCGACTCCTTAAAAGAGTGTAAGAGATTTTGTTTTCACATTCAAAGGAATAATAGTTAGTTTGATGTCAATGTTGTAAATGGTGGTATAATTATCTATAGTGGAAGAAGAATATTTTTTAGTAATGAAAATAGGTTAAAGAAATGATATGTTAGAGGTTTCTGATGGAGTTACTTGGACATATCCAAGAGGGAGGATTTATTTATTGTAGTAGTCAGAGTGAAACATACTTTAAAAAATCTAGTGTTTCATTCATGGAAAAAACATCTCAACCTAAAATATCACTTTATCAAGAATATATAGGAGGATGGTGAAATATTTCCATACAATATAACAAAAAGATAGAATCCTTATAACTTTTTTATCATGTTTTTAATCCAAGAATGTTTGTGGAAACATTTGTACCTAGTGGGAGTTGGGTAAATGGAAGGAGTATGGTGATACTATTGTTGATACAAAAGTAGGGTTACATGTTTTTTCCAAAGTGTTAAAGGTTTCCAATTTTGTTGTCTTATATGTAGTCTTGATGTTGGTGATGTTTATGAATGTGAATTCCATTTTCCAATTTGGGTGGGATGATTATAAAAATTATTTTTGGACTCCTCATGTATTAATCATGTTTTAAAGATCAAAAATCCTATTTAGTTTTTAAACTATGTTAACTCTATGTATTCTATCTCACATAAAATGTTCAGTAGCATAGTAAAACCTATTCAAATCTTTTAAGTGCTATACACTCAGTTTTGTTACTATGAACATTCTCTTGATTCACTTTATAATGATTTCTATGACAAACGATTAAGTTTAATTAATTTCATATATACTACTGCTTATGTCTGAATACAGATATTTTCCAAAGTCATGAGAAACCATGAAATCCTGACACCATGACATCTAGACACCGTGACATCCAGACACCACGATATCCAGACACCATGAACAATACACCATGAACAACCAGACACCATGAACAAGACACCATGAACAAGAAATTGTGAACAAGACACCATGAACAAGACACCGTGAACAAGACACCATGACCATGAGACACCATGAACGCGAGACACCGTGACTATGAGACACCATGACCAATCTGAACACCGTGTGAAGGAGACACTGTTTCCATGACATACTGTGACACTATTTCCTAATATATTTTATCAACTTTCAATTTAATATCTAAAAGTCATATTTAAATATTTTAATGCACTGACATACTTAATGTTTCTTTGTAGACATATCATCGGATAGTTTGAGGTACAAGGTGCAGAATACATGCAACCCATCAGCCCCAACACATGCACTCCAAGATAAAAGAGTAATGCGGACCATAAAAAGAAAGAAGTAACACGATACAAAGAACAAGATGGTGGGAATAAGTGTTATAAAAGAATACATTTTAGATAATTGTCTCATGCAAGTCGAATATACTGAAGAACACACGAAGCATACTAAAATCCCAAGAATAGCTTCGCACTGTAAAACACCATGAAGAACACAAACCGAATCTGTCTGACTTGCGAGACTTAGTTTTCCATTCAAGGACTTGAGCTCTGCATATGTCTCATCTCAGAAGCCCAGAGCTAGAAAGACCAACACCCAGAGAAACTCTAAACCTATCTCAATATTACGGCTCTGTTATGTATCATTTTATTAATTTTTGAGCAGAGTGTGTATCTTTATAGCAGCACTCTCTGTCTCCTGCATTATACTAAAAGACACAAGATATCCTTACTCAAACATTCTTTTAATCTTGTGTATACCCATAGATAAGTGTGGTAGAGGTCCTTGGGTGGTCTGGTTGTCTGTACCCACAAAGAACTGTGGAAGAGGTCCCTGTGTGGCCTAGAAAATGATGTATACTTTTGTTTACTCTGACCCAGGGTGTGGATCAAGTTTATTTATATAAACTTTTTGGTTTTAGGTGATCACCATGTGAAGTGGACTAGGTCTCAGCTTGATACTAAACCACTTGTTTCATATCCATTGTCCTGCTTAATTTAGTATTCTCTGCTTTACTTCTTTGCTGTATAATTCAAAAATATCTAAATTTACTTTGATAGTTACTATTGGAAAGAAGTTAAAATTTTCTTACCTTAGTAGAATCTCTTAAAAAGTAATATTAATAATTTATATTAATATTACTAAGAACTAATCAATCTTCTTAGAAGTTTTTTCATACAGTCAAACTATTATAATAGTATAACCTTGATTTACTGGGATGTATTTAATCTTTTGGGGAAAATTTTTAGAAATACTTTTTAATCATAAATTTTTATAGATACTCAATTCATCCCCCCTTCTTGAGTAATCTACTCCAACCAACAATAACCTTTAGATGTTTTGAGGGTTCTGATGGTGGAAACAAGAAGCTTCAGTGATGTCAAGAGGTTCAATGAACTATTTTGGAACCAGGTATTTGAAATATAATATTCTAGTTATTGTTTTCAATGGTTAATTATATAAATAATAGTTTAATATATTTTATGGTTTATTATTTAACATTCTTATAGTGATGAAATATAAGTGTAATTAGTCTAGTTTTTTGGAAAAGGGGTGGACTATAAGAGTCAATATGTGGAACATAAGAGTAACATAATAAGTTTACCATATGTAAGTTGTTAAGTGTGGATTTCTATAGTTGATCGAAGGTAACGATGCTCTATGGTGGGACATCCACAAAGATAGAGGGTCAGTTTAATCAGATGAACTTTTGTGACACACAATAAAGGTGGGAAGGACCAGATGCACTTGGTTTGTGTGAGTACTTTGAGTTGTTTTATCTTCATAGCTAATTATTCAAAATAAATATAATCATTACAACTTCTGATAATATTGAAAATGTAAATGTATTATCTCATGGCTTCATGAATTAATTTCCAAACAACATAATACTTATCTTTCCATTTTTCTTATTTTCTATTTACTTTAATGTTAATTAGTTTTTATCATGTGTGTGCGAGTTTTTCAACTTTATGAGGTGATTTAGGTCACAAATAATTTCTATGTTCTTATACATTGAATATAGAGGGGATCTTCCATTAAAAGTATGTTCTGGAGCTTGTTCCAATATTTTAGAAGTTCTAGATGATGTATCTTACAATGATTGATGGTTTGAATTTCCACAATAACCATGTGTCCATCCCTATTATAGACAACGTATCTTTATTTTCAAGATTTGATTTGATGGTTTGAAAATCCCTAAAGGACACCTCGATCAAAAATTTTAGTCAATTTAAGTTCCAGTTTTATTTTTAACATCCCTTAGATTATTGATTAATTAAATAATATTTAAAAATAAAAATGGTTCTCAAATTTTCATTAATAAATACTAATTATATTTTTTTTATAAATATTAATTATTAATAGTTTTATAAATCATATTTAAGTAAATAAATTGGATATTTAATGTAAATACCTTTTTATCATTATATAAATTATCTTTAAGTCAAAATATTTTATTTATATAAATTTAAATATATAAATATATTAAAATATAAAAATAAATGACATATATAATGTTTATATAATGTAAACCCTTTATAACCACTAAAATAATCATTGATTAAGAGCACCTTAAATTGGATTGCCTTTAGCACTGATAAAGGGGGTATGATAGGGTCCCTTTTATCAATTATAAAAACATGGTATGTAAAATGGTACCATTTATAATAATTTTTTAGTGGTGTGAAAATATATCCCTATATACTCAGTTTATAAATAATGTTAAAGGGAATATATTATGGTACCTTTTATCTTTGCTTCTTAAAAATCATTGAAAAAGGGTCTACATTGGGAACTTAGCATTGATTATTTTATTGAACTGATAAAGTTACTCCTTTATCAATGTTTTTTAAAAAGTATTGATAATTTTCACGACCCGTCCTCGGGGCCCGTACCGTGACTACCCCAAGCCCGCCTTCCATAGGCCAGGGGCTGGCGACTAGCACCAAGGCGTAAATCCCAGCAAAAGGGAAGGCATTGCCTTTGAAAAGTAAACAACCACCATAGAGTAAGCAAGCGGAAAATTAAACACTAAGTAAAAACTGTAACAAGCTGTGCTGAAAGTAAAAGGGGCCGGAAATACAAGCCCAACTATAAAGTACAACTGAAAGGGAAAAACAGCAACTGAAAAGAAAAGCCGCAGCGTCGAGCCGTCCTCTGAAGGTCCCACCTGAAGGGTGGGTACAGATAGCCTCCACAGCTCATCGGGTCCACCTGACCGCTCCGAGTACGTCCCGCCCAGTGGTCCACCTCCAGGTACTGTCCTTCCCCGCAAGCCTCCACCACAATCAGCGTTGTCCGTCGTCTGCAACCAACACAACGTAGTGCAGACATAGCCCGTGCAGGGGTGAGTATAAGCTTCTCAGTAGGGACCCCAAGACCCCTGAAGGTCTCCCGAAATCCACAAAGGATAAACCACAAAGGAAAGATCCAATCACGAAGTAATAACCGACACTGCTTAGGTATATTCCCATACATATACCTAAGTCATCAATTCCCATTCGGCTCCAACATCCGAGTCCAAGAACAACCCAGTCCACATAGGAAAGAAAAACGTATACCCACATAGGATAACACAACATAATCCCCAAAGGAGAGTACAAGTAATCCAAATAGGATAGCTCAAAACAATCCACAAAGGAGAGTAAAGAGTAAATCCACAGAGGATAGCTCAACACAATCCACAAAGGAGAGTAAACAGTAAATCCACACAGGATAGCTCAACACAATCCACAAAGGAGAGTAACACATGATTCAGCTCACACAGGTATACTTCTTGTATGACGATAAAGATTATCACTGATCCATCTAAGTCGTCGGACCCACAAAGGATCAAAAGGTACTAACCCCCACAAAGACCCACACAAGATCTGGCCCACACATGACCTGTAGGCGCTGGCTCACACAGAACCGCTGAGCACTGACCCACACAGGATCAGACCCACACAGGATCGGGCCCACACAGGACCTGTAGCACTGACCCGCAAGGGATCGCTAAGTGCTGTAGTCGTCGCAGTCCACTGAGGATCTTTGCACAGTCGTCGTCGTAGTCCATTGAGGATCTCTGCACAGTCGTCGCTGCAGTTCACTGAGGATTTCTGCACAGTCGTCGCTATCGAAGTAGCAGTCGCAGCAAGCACTAGTGTTCCCGCACACAGCAAACTCGTTCGGGAGGGTCCGCTCCACGAGCTGAGAGGCTGATACATCAACTAACAAAAAGTCCGAAGTTGATGTATCCATAAGTTCTGTATCGTCAACAGGAACTCAACGTCGCAGATGGCGCGTCAATCGGACGCCCGGTCTGAGAGTTATTGGCTTTTTCGTCCCAGGGGCCCTGTTGGGTTTTAAGGCAAAACCAACCCGACCGTACTCCACCAGCGTCTAAACCTCGGGTGGAGTGAGACAAAAGATCTGTCTCACTTATAGGAATTCAACAAAGTTGATGGCACGTCAATCGAACGTCCGTAGCTCAAGATATGAGCGTTTCCGCTCCAAGGCCCCGGTTGGTTTCGTGTACGAACCAACCCGGCCGAACCCAAAGTATTCTGAAATCTTGAGTGCGATATACCAAAAGGACCGTCTCGATCCAAGGATCGTGTTTCTGCTGACGGCGCGTCGTTCAGAGGCCCGTAGCTCAAGTTACGAGCAAAAGACCTAAAACGGTCCGAAGACGGGGGGTCCGGGCCCGGGCCGACCCGGCCCGACCCCCCCTGGGTCGGCCAAACCGGGTCGACCCAACCCGGTCCAACCTGGCCGGACCCGGTCTGGCCCAGCCAGGGCACGGCCCGGCCAGTCGGACCGGCCTGGCTCGGCTCGGCCGAGCAGCTGGACGATGCGGGGCGCCGCCCCCGCGGTTTGGAGGTGTTGCGGCCCCGTGGGGTGCCGCATTGGTTCAATCGGATGCGGCATGTCGCTGCGTCCCATTCGGGCGAGCCGGACCCGTGTGGCCGTGGGTCCGCTGGTCGCCGCCGCAGCGGCTGAAGCCGCGACGGCTCTGTCCGGCGGCGCGCTAGGGCGTCGCCGCCTCCGGCCGCTTCCGCGGGCCCCCGGAGTTGCTCCGGTGGTCCGTTTTCCTTCCCGTCTGCGCTGTTGTTCCTCCCGGGTTCCATTCTTCACTGCGGGATCATCAAAATTCCCTTGCGTCACGTTTTTCCATCGCTCTCCAAATCCTCACAACCACAAAGAACAATAGAGGGTTGTCGGGCCGTGTTCGTTTGGCCCGCACCCTCCGCGTTAGATAAAAACAACGGGAGAAATTATTCAACACATGAACCAACAATTTTAATAAAATAAAATTGTTCATATGAATCCGGTTCTTAATTTTTAAAGAAACATTCACGGGAATATAAAATATTCACAACAACCCCTACCTCGTCAAGTCGTCGTCCGTGGGTTCTTTGCGGAATTGGGGATCGTCGCGTCGTCGCGGTATCCGGCGTCGCGTCGTCACGGAAGGGTGTCACGTCAACGAACTCCGAGGTTCAAGAACAAAAAGATTTAATTAATAATAATTAAATCCTTCTGAGTTAAAAACCACAAAGGAAAATTTAAAAGAAATCCGAAAACCTCACCTCAACAGATGATCGATGGTTTTTGTTGCGGATTAAGGAACGTCGCTGAAGAACGTCGCGGAAGAGGAAACGTCGGTGTCGCGGCACACGACATCACGTCGTCAATTTCTATGGGTTCGGAGTTCTTCGTAGGTGGCCGGCATTCTTCGCGTTCTTCGCGTTCTTCGCATTCTTTTCTTTCTTCGCGAAGAAGGGTGAAGGCACAAGAACCTCTGTAAAAAACCTCTCAACGTGTAATCCTCCAAATGTCGTGTTGGTCTTATTTTATTATTACGCCAACAAATGAAAAAGAGGTAAGTAACGACCCATTAATTCGTAGAATTAATTCAACGAAAGAAACTTCCCATTTAATTCACGAATCAAACCGCCCAATTAAATGGTGTGTTAAGAATTTAAGAAAATGCGTCAGTTGACTTTCATAATGACGGGTTTTCGCGGGTGCGTTACTTAGCGGAAAAGAATTGACGGGGCTCGTGTGGGTCCCACCTCACAAATATCCTACCAAGAGGGTAGGATATTTATGGATAGAATCCTATCCCGATCAACTCATCTTAAGCCTCTTTTAAGTGACTTCAAGTGGCTTAAGTGAAATAAAATAAGGTTTGTCGAACAATTATTTTATTTCTTAACTTTAAGCCCGAAAATTAAAAACCACAACCGAGAAAACACAACTCCGAAAGAGGCGTTTCTAAGAAAATACCGGCGCTACGATTTCATCGGTGCCCTCAGAATTCGATTCCGGGAACCGGTTCAAAAGTTAGAAAAACCCGCTCGTCCGTTCACTGAACATACCCGAGCCAATCTTCGGAAAATGATTCCGGGCACACTGGGCATCGAAATCAGGTGTCGTCAAAAACTGCGATCTTGTAAAATTCCAAAGAAAATTAAGAAAAAAAATTTACTTGAAATTTATGGGTCTTTACATTACTCCCACCTCAGGGCTTTACGCCCCCGTAAAGATACATCATAAACTAGGGAAACAAATGTGGGTACTGAGCACGCATCTGAGCCTCCCGCTCGCATGTGCTCTCCTGGAGGTTCCCGTGCTGCCATCTGATGCGCACAAGAGGAATCGATCGCCCACGTAGGACCCGCTTCTGTAGATCCTCTATCTCCACTGGGACCTCCGCAAAAGTCGCCCCATCATGCACGTCTAGCTCCCCATGGTCAATGATGTGCGTCAGGTCGTGCACGTATCTCCTCAGCTGAGATACGTGGAAGACGTCGTGCACCTGGTACAATTGAGGCGGTAGAGCCAGGCGATAAGCAACCTCGCCAATCCTGCCGGGGACCTGGAATGGTCCAATGAAGCGTGGAGACAACTTGCCACCTCGGCCAAATCTTCGCAAACCACGTCGAGGTGAGACACGCAAGAAGACGTGGTCGCCATCCTCGAACTCTAGTAGCCTCTACCTCCTGTCAGCATAAGACTTCTGCCGGCTCTGAGCTGTCCTCATCCGCTCCTGGATGACCTGGACCTTCTCTGTCGTGGCCCGGACCATCTCTGGTCCCACAAGTGCTGACTCCCCAGGGTCTGTCCAGTACAAAGGAGATCTACAAGGTCTTCCGTACAACGCTTCGTATGGTGCCATCCCGATGGTGGAGTGGTAGCTGTTATTGTACGTGAACTCCACCAAGGGTAGGTGGTTCTCCCAGCTACGACCAAAGTCAAGGACACATGCGCGGAGCATTTCCTCGAGAGTCTGAATGGTCCTATCCATCTGACCATCCGTCTGAGGGTGAAAGGCGGTGCTCAGACGTAGCCGCGTCCCGAACGCCTCCTGCAACCCCTTCCAAAGCCGAGAAGTAAAACAAGCGTCCCGATCGGAGACGATAGACGATGGCACACCGTGAAGTCGTAAAATCTTCTGAACGTAGAGACGCCTCAAGGTCTCCACTGAGCCCTGCTCTCTGATGGGAAAGAAGTGTGCCGACTTGGTGAGTCGGTCAACAATCACCCAAAATGGAGTCGTGACCTCTGGAAGTGCGTGGAAGTCCAGTCACGAAGTCCATAGATATCCCATCCCACTTCCACTTCGGGACCTCCAAGGGCTGTACCAAGCCTGCTGGTACCTGATGCTCTACCTTCACCTGCTGGTAGGTGAGACACCGTGAAACGAACTCTGCCACAACCTTCTTCATGCCCGGTCACCAGTGCTGTCGTCTGAGGTCCTGGTACATCTTCGCCACTCCAAGATGTACCGCCAAAGGAGAAGTGTGAAACTCTCTCAGCACCTCCTCTCGTAAAATGACTGGTACCAAGGTACGTCCTCTGAAAAGGATGTCGTGCTCTGCTCCAAGGGAGAAGCCATCAGGTGCCTGTCCCGAGGATATCTGTGCACGCCGCATCTCACAGTCAGTGTCCTCATGCTGTGCCTCTCTGACCCGCTGCAGTAGTGGAGGGGTGAATGTGAGAGACTGAAGGAAGGCTTCTCCATCCCTATCCACGAAGGATATCTTCAAGGCGGATAGCTGCTCTGTCGCCTCCTCAAGTAGCTGAATGACCGTCCTCCTGCTGAGGGCATCAGCTACTACGTTCCCCTTCCCAGGAGTATAGACTATCTCAAAGTCATAGTCCTCGAGGAACTGAAGCCATCGCCACTATCTCAGGTTCAGGTCCCTCTGAGAGAAGATATACCTGAGACTATGGTGGTCAGAAAAGACTGTAAACCACTCGCCCATCAGATAGTGCCGCCATGTCTTCAGAGCGAAGACCACTGCTGCTAACTCCAGGTCATGGGTAGCGTAGTTATTCTCATGCAGCCTCAACTGACATGATCCATAGGCAATCACGGCCCGCTCCTGCATCAGGACACACCCGAGTCCGGTCCCTGATGCATCGCAGTAGACTACGTATCCAACTCCATCCTCAGGCAACCTCAAGATAGGTGCGCTGGTCAATCTCTGTCTCAGCTCCTGGAAGCTCTACTGACATCTGTCTTACCACACGAAGGGTTTCCCATTCTTTGTCAATGCTGATAGTGGCGCCGCAACTCTGGAGAAGTCCGACACAAATCTCTGATAGTATCCGGCTAGACCCAAGAAACTCTGCACCTCCATCACGCTCCTGGGTGGCTCCCAAGCTATCACTGCTTTGATCATCGCGGGATCCACTGCAACTCCCACCTCAGAAATGACGTGCCCCAAGAAGTGGACCTCACGTAACCAGAACTAGCACTTCGAGAGCTTTCCATAAAGCTGGTGCTCTCGGAGTGTGTCTAGTACAACCTGCAAGTGGTAGGCGTGCTCCTCCTCCGTGGTCGAGTACACCAAAATGTCGTCGATGAAGACCACGACAAATAGATTGAGGTATGGATGGAAGATCTTGTCCATGAGGCTCATGAACACTTCTGGAGCATTGGTTATGTGAAAAGTCATAACCAAGAACTCATAGTGGCCATACCGACACCTAATGGCCGTCTTCTGCACGTCCTCGTCTCGAACTCTGA
This sequence comes from Viscum album, assembly GCA_963277665.1. Classification (NCBI taxonomy): domain Eukaryota; kingdom Viridiplantae; phylum Streptophyta; class Magnoliopsida; order Santalales; family Viscaceae; genus Viscum; species Viscum album. The sequence goes on along the minus strand of OY728123.1, from coordinate 1,533,403,861 downwards.
GCTGATGATAGCCTGACCTAGGGTCTATCTTCGAGAACCACCGTGTTACCTTGAGATGATCGAAGAGGTCATCAATCCTCGGTAGCGGATACTTGTTCCTCACTGTCACCTGGTTCAGGCGATGATAGTCGACACACAGTCGCAAGCTCTCGTCCTCCTTCTTGGCGAAAAAAATCGGGGAAGCCTAGGGTGAAACACTGGGTCAGATGAACCACTTCCCCTGCATGTCCTCCAACTATACTCGATGCTCAGAGGGGGCCATCCGATATGCTGGAGTGTATATCGGGGCTGTCCCGGGGTACATATCAATATAAAAGTCTATCTCTCTGCGAGGAGGTAGCCCTGGAACGTCATCAGGAAAGACGTCCGCGTACTGATCCACCACTGCAGGAAAACTAGGACTCTGCACGTCCACCGCTCCAAGGATGAGGCAAGCCAACTGATGAGTGATGGGTTGTCCCCTCCTCTGCGAGAGTCCATCATGTGCTGCAAAGGACCCCTTCTCGCTGGTGAAGGTGAACCTACTCCCGTCGGTGCGCACACATCGCACCTTGCGCCTAAAACAGTCAATCTGAGCATGGACTGTAGATAACCAATCAATGCCCAAGATGACGTCGTAAGGCCTCTACGCCACTAAAAGAAGATACCAGCCGAAGCTCTCACCTTCTAGAGTAAGCTCACACTGCCGGCACCAGTGCGTAATTGTCGAGTCTGCTCCCTTAGGGGTCTCTAGCCGTAAGGATCGAGCCAACGGCTCTGTCGGAATCTCTGAGCTCCGAACAAGGGCGGAGGCTATGAAAGAGTGACTCGCTCCTGTGTCTATAAGAACTGCAGCAAGGGTGGAATAGACACAGATCGTACCTCGAATCATCTCTGGCGCGCCGTGTTCGTAGGCCTCCACTGCCTGGAGATGTGCCTGTCTCTTCCCACCAGCTCCCTGTGGTCGGGGCGGGCCTCCGGGTGGTGGTGGTGGCAGAGCCTCAAAGCGTCTCCCACCACCTGCTGCTCGGCCAGCTCCTCTGCCTCGTCCGCCTCCTCCCTGTGGACCGCCACGGTAAACCCTCTACCTCTGTCTGGGTGGCCCCTCCACCGTCTGCTGCTCCTCAGTACGGCAGGTCGGGCAGTAACGAGCCATGTGGCCCTGCCCGCCGCACACGTAGCACTACCTGCCTCTCGGAAGACTGGCTCCGCGATGTGTGCCTTGCACTACTGAGCCAGTGTCCTGAGGTCATATACGAGAGGGTATGGTCTACCTGGAACCCTGAGTCATCCGTCAGCTACCTGCTGCCGAAGACTCCGCTACCTGCCGCCCTACGGTAGGTCTCGCTGTGGACTCTGCCTGAAAGCTCTCGATCAGAAGGGCTCGCTCCAGCACTCCTGCCTGGGTCGGGATGCTGAGGGAGATCAGCGATGCCCTGATCTCGTGTCTCAATCCCTGCTCGAAGGTCCGGGCCCGGAAGAAGGGGTCTCGTGCCATGTCGATCGAGTAGCGAGAAAGATCGGTGAACCTTGCCGCGTACTGGGCGACTGTCAAGCTGCCCTACTGTAGTTGAAGAATCTCCTGAATGCGCACCGCACAGAGGGTGGCTGGGACAAACTCTGAGCGGAAGAGGCTCTTGAAGTACGTTCGGAGAAGAGAGTCCACATCGTGCACCGGGAGCATCAAGCTCCACCATCGTCCTGCTGCTGCGTGCAGAAGGCTCACCGCGAGGATCACCATGAGGTCTTCTGGTGTCCTCACTAGCCTGAAAACTCGAACGACCGCCTCCAGCCAGTCCTCGGCTTCCTAGGGGTCCGTCTCCCCACGAAACCTGGGTGGTCACTGGCGCTGGAACTCGTGCAGAGCTCCAAGGCGACGTGCATCGTTAGCGGTCAGTGCTGGAAGCATCAGGGGCTCGACGGGTAAAGGTACTGCCGGTGCCTCTGCTGTCAACGGGCCCTGTACCGAGGCCTCGTCGCTCGACGGGCTGTCGTCGCGCTCTACTCTCGGAACCCCAGCTGGCTGCCGTTGTGGGGCCATCCTGAAAAGGAAACAAGTGCGCCATGGTCAGAACAGTATACCTGGTGAGCTGACACAAGTAATCACAAAGAAAACATGAAACACACATGCAATCAATGTTTTCGTGCGTTAAGTCGGAAATCAGAAGTCAGGGTCCTGGTGTACGGATACGTTGGCCGACACACCAACACTGGACTCCCTGGACTGATAACCACACCCAATACGCTAAACACTATTTCTTCACATAGAATAAAGATCAGAGTTTGTGGTAGAACCGACCACCTCTGATACCAATTTTTCACGACCCGTCCTCAGGGCCTGTGCCGTGACTACCCCAAGCCCGCCTTCCATAGGCCAGGGGCTGGCGACTAGCACCAAGGCGCAAATCCCAAAAAAAATTAAGGCATTGCCTTTGAAACGTAAACAAGCACCACAGAGTAAGCAAGTGGAAAAGTAAACACTAAGTAAAAACTGTAACAAGCTGTGCTGAAAGTAAAAGGGGCCAAAAATACAAGCCGAACTGTAAAGTACAACTGAAAGGGAAAAACAACAACTGAAAAGAAAATCCACAGCGTCGAGCCGTCCTCTGAAGGTCCCACCTGAAGGGTGGGTACAGATAGCCTCCACAGCTCCTCGGGTCCACCTGACCGCTCCGAGTACGTCCCGCCCAGTGGTCCTCCTCCAACTACCGTCCTGCCCCGCAAGCCTCCACCACAATCAGCGATGTCCGTCGTCTGCAACCAACACAACGCAGTGCGGGCATAGCCCGTGCAGGGGTGAGTATAAGCTACTCAGTAGGGACCCCGAGACCCCCGAAGGTCTCACGAAATCCAAAAAGGATAAAGCACAAAGGAAAGATCCAATCACGAAGTAATAACCGACACTGCTTAGGTATATGCCCATACATATACCTAAGTCATCAATTCCTGTTCGGCTCCAACATCCGAGTCCAAGCACAACCCAGTCCACACAGGAAAGAAAAAAGTATACCCTTATAGGATAGAACAACACAATCCACAAAGGAGAGTAAAACTAATCCACATAGGATAGCTCAACACAATCCACAAAGGAGAGTAAACAGTAAATCCACACAGGATAGATCAACACAATCCACAAAGGAGAGTAACACAGGATTCAGCTCACATAGGTACACTTCTTGTATGAAGATAAAGATGATCACTGATCCATCTAAGTCGTCGGACCCACAAAGGATTGAAAGGTACTAACCCCCGCAAAGACCCACACAGGATCGGGCCCACACAGGACCTGTAGGCACTGGCTCACACAGAACCGCTGAGCGCTGACCCACACAGGATCAGACCCACACAGGATTGGGCCCATACAGGACCTGTAGCATTGACCTGCAAGGGATCGCTGAGTGTTGTAGTCGTCGCAGTCCACTGAGGATCTCTGCACAGTCGTCACTGTCGAAGTAGCAGTCGCAGCCAGCACTAGGGTTCCCGCACACAACAAGCTCGTTCGGGAGGGTCTGCTCCACGAGCCGAGAGGCTGATACATCAACTGACACAAAGTCCGAAGTTGATGTATCCAAATGTTTCGTATCGTCAACAGGAACTCAACATCGCAGACGGCGCGTCAATCGGACACCCGATCTGAGAGTTATTGGATTTTTCGTCCGAGGGGCCCTGTTGGTTTTTAAGGCAAAACCAACCCGACCGTACTCCAACTGCGTCCAAACCTTGGGCGGAGTGAGTCAAAAGCTCCGTATCACTTAGAGGAATTAAACAAAGCTGACAGCACGTCAATCGGACGTCCATAGCTCAAGATATGAGCGTTTCCGCTCCAAGGGCCCGGTTGGTTTCGTGTACGAACAAACCCGGCCGAACCCAAAGTATTTTTAAACCTTGAGTACGATATACCGAAACGACCGTCTCGATCCAAGGATCACGTTTCCGCTGACAGCGCGTCGTTCGGAGGCCCGTAGCTCAAGTTATGAGAAAAAGACCGAAAACGGTCCGAAGATGGGGGGTCCGGGCCCGGGCCGACCCGGCCCGACCCCCCCCCCCCCGGGTCAGCTGAACCGGGTCGACCCGACCCGGTCCAACCCGGCCGGACCCGGTTCGGCCCTGCCAGCGCACGGCCTGGCCAGTCGGACCGGCTTGGCTCGGCTCGGCTGAGCGGCCGAACAGCTGGACGCCGCGGGGCGCCGCCCCCGCGGTTTGGAGGTGCCGAGGCCCCGCGTGGGGCCGTATTGGTTCAATCGGACGTGGCATGTCACCGCGTCCCATGCGGGCAAGCCGGACCCGCGTGGCCGCGGGTCCGCTAGCCGCCGCCGGCCGCTTCCGCGGGCCACCGGAGTTGCTCCAGTGGTCCGTTTTCCTTCCCGTCTGCGCCGTTGTTCCTCCCGGGTTCCGTTCTTCACTGCATGATCATCAAAATTCCCTTGCATCACGTTTTTCCATCACCCGCCAAATCCGCACAACCACGAAGAACGGAGGAGGGTTGTCGGCTTGCGTTCGTTTGGCCCGCACCCTCCGCATTAGATAAAAAAACGGGAGAAATTATTCAACACATGAACCAACAATTTTAATAAAATAAAATTGTTCATATGAATCTGGTTCTTAAATTTTAAAGAAACGTTCACGAGAATATAAAATATTCACAACAACCCCTTCCTCGTCAAGGCATCGTCCATGGGTTCTTCGAGGAATTGTGGATCGTCACGTCGTCGCGGTATCCGGCGTCGCGTCATCGCGGAAGGGTGTCGCGTCGACGAGCTCCAAGGTTCAAGAACAAAAATATTTAATTAATAATAATTAAATCAATCTGAGTTAAAAACCACAAAGGAAAACTTAAAAGAAATCTGAAACCCTCACCTCAACAGATGATCGAAGGTTTTTGTTGCGGATTAAGGAACGCCACCGAAGAACGTCACGGAAGAAGAAACGTCGGCGTCGCGGAACACGGCGTCGCGTCGTCGATTTCCGTGGGTTCAACGTTCTTCGTCGGTGGCCGGCATTCTTCGCGTTTTTCGCGTTCTTCACGTTCTTCGCGTTCGTCGCGTTCTTCGCGAAGAAGGGTGAAGGTACGAGAACCTCTGTCAAAAACCTCTCAAAGTGTAAACTTCCAAATGTCGTGTTGGTCTTATTTTATTATTACGCCAACAAATGAAAAAGAGGTAAGTAACGACCCATTAATTCGTAGAATTAATTCAACAAAAGAAATTGCCCATTTAATTCACGAATAAAACCGCCCAATTAAATGGTGAGTTAAGAATTTAAGAAAACGCGTCAGTTGACTTTCATAATGACGGGTTTTCGCGGGTGCGTTACTTAGCGGAAAAGAAACGGTGGGGCTCATGCGGGTCCCACCTCACAAATATCCTACCAAGAGGGTAGGATATTTCTAGATAGCATCCTATCCGGATCAACTCAGCTTAAGCCGCTTTTAAGTGACTTCAAGTGGCTTCCATGTGGCTTAAGTGAAATAAAATAAAGTTTGTCGAACAATTATTTTATTTCTTAACTTTAAGCCCGAAAATTAAAAACCACAACCGAGCAAACGCAACTCCGGAAGAGGTGTTTCTATGTAAATACCGGCGCTGCGATTTCATCGGTGCCCTCAGAATTCGATTTCGGGCACCGGTTCAAAAGTTAGAAAAACCCGCTCGTCCGTTCATTGAACGTACCTGAGCCAAACTTTGGAAAATGATTCTGGGCACACCGGGCCTCAGAATCAGGTGCCGTCAGAAACTGCGCTCTTGTAAAATTCCAAAGAAAATTATGAAAAACAATTTCCTTGAAATTTACGGGTCTTTACAGTGGGGAATTATTTATCTTCTTTTGGTAGTATTGAGAATCCCCTGAAAAAAATAAAAATTAGTATGATTATGAAAATCATGTATAAAATCAAAAAATGACTCAACTAATATAAGTATCTTCTAAAATTTTTCATCAAACTCAAACCATCAATTTTTTTAATAATTGAAAAGGATTTTTTTTATGTTTATCGATATTGATATTAATATTATATCATTGATCCTATAACAAATATTAAAAGTAAAATTGTAAAGAATAATATAATCTGATTAAAATATATTAAGAATCCTAGAGAAAAGTGATAAAATGTACTTAAAAATTATCAAACTAAATAAAATCAATAAACATGATTTTTTTAAAATCATATTTATAGAAAATATTCTTATATTATACATGTTAATAATAACATAGTGATAAATATAAATAATAAATGAGGATAATGAATCTTCTCCATCCACTAACTCCTTTTCTAATCAAATTTTCATGATCACTTTTGGCTTTCATCATCCACATGTTCCTCTCTAAAACTCCCTCTCTGTGAAATTCATTCAGCATATCATTTATTCCAACACCAATATAATTTTATTTATTAATATTTTAGGCTCCTTTAATTTATACATGGTAAAACCTTACCGATTCATTAAATATTTTTCTTGAAAAAATAAATTCCATCCACTACCTCTTAAATCATTAACCACTAATAAATCAAGAAACCCACGATTAAAAATGAAATAGAGAAGAAAAAAATGGATTTAATATTACTTTTCCCCTAAAACCAGGTCTCTAATTTATCTTATTATTATTTTTATTCATAACCCCCCTGTTATAGGGACCCAAAATCATAAGTGAATATTTAAAAGCTTCTATAACTCAAACCATTAACCAACTACATGAAGTGAAACTACTATAAATTTGATCTTTATTAGAACTCAAAAATACATTTATCAATTAAAGAAAATGTACTAATAAATATAGTAGTGATGAAGGTGAATGTTTTTATTAGTTTTAGAAATTAACTCTAATAAAAGATGGTATTTGTCAGTGCTATGAAATTAACAGAAAAAATGATGACTTTATTAGTGATTTGTTTAGTGGTAATAAAAGTTGTTGGAATATTTTGAAAAGATTTTTGGGTAAAAAAACTTCTCTATGAATCCAACCCCTAGGGATACAACGAAAACTTGACCCAACACCCATAAACATACAAGACCCCACTCCTTAAATTTAGAATTAATTTTAAGGGGTTAAAATTCAAACCCTCACTCAATATATTCTTAATAATAACCCTCAGAACTATCTCAAAAGATTTTACTTTTTAAATATTAACATATTTATATTGTTGAAAATTGAAAATATGGGGATATCATATTTTATGATATCCACGAACCATATCTATAAATTTGAACATGAAAATTCCTAAATCATAACATACTATTGGTTTATATCACAGCGTATGATAGGTGTGGGATACGTGATATCATGTGCATGCATTCTTTCATATCTTTAAAATTACTTCCTTCTGTTAGGAATAAATTATATTATTTAATTTATAGACATAAATTAATTTTATATTTATTTGAATCATTCAAATAGTAATATAAACAAAAAAATTACGTTATTTTAATTCCATGAGATACAATTCTATACTATGATGCCCCAATTCTATTTATTTAATTAAGATAGTTTAAAAAAGAGGAGGGATCTCCCATTTGATTATTAATTTGATGAATACAATCCATATATGAAACTATCTTTATTCATTATCAAAATTTGTTTTTTAGAATAAGGTTACACCACCCATTTTGGTATATTGGGTCCTCTCATTTTGAATAAGGATCCAATGATACTATAATGCCTTTATAAGTTGGAGTCATTCAAAACATATTTAGCGATTCTTATCAAGCATGCACTGTGAAAGAGTAAAAGATGAATATTATCATTATTGTGGTATTATTTTATTTTATATTATTTATATACATTTTTATTCTATAAATAATATATTGTTCATTATAATGGTTTTATTCTATTTCCAATTTAATACCGGAGACCCTATTATAGCAAGTAAGGGACATATCCAAAACTATCACACAATGCACACTATAAAGGGCCTTCATCCATTAGTATATTTAATAATTTTAATTTCTAAATGTTAGAAATATATTTTTAGTGAATAGTAAAAAGTATTATTTGTACACAAACTGTAACTTTTAGGACTTTATCAATACATAAGAAATAATTATCTGTTTATAAAAACATTTTAAATGGTCAAATATGTTTTAAAAAATTAAAACTACAAAATTTTTTAAATACAATTATTAATTTATAAAATGAGTGTTTATCATTTTATTAACTTAAGAAATATTTTTCAATTAAAAAATGTTTTGGTTTTTTTAGTTTAATATTATTTTGGTAAAATTAATTTTTTCCTAGATTTTGAATCCAAAAAAACACACACACACACATATATTTATAGTAAACCAATTTATTTCAGTAAAATAAAAATAATTGATGATTTTATCCAAAACATATTTTTTTATGGATAAAAATACACTTTAAAAAAATGGTTTTTACATGCTAATGTTAAAATTAAATTTCCCTATTGATATTAATTTTATTGTATAAAATTAAATTTTTATTTATAATAAGTAGTTCGAAATTATTTAATAATTCCAATCTAAATTTTATTCATCGAAAAAAATTACTTATATTAAATATTAATCACCATGACAAAAGAAAAACAGCTATTTATAAAGAATTGATTTTATATGTGTTATATAAATTTAATATCAATAAATTATATTAGAATATTTTAAATTATGAATATAATATTATATTTACACATAAAAACAACAATAATAATTCACATTCAATTAATAATTAATAATAAATAATAATAAAATAAACTTAATATATATCCAAACTTTTCTCTATAAAAAGAAGTTTTCCTATATCATATGATTTAATTTAAATGTTTTTTTCCTGACACTTAGAAATTTAATTTTATTACATTTAATCTAAATTTGGATTCTAAATTTGGTAATATGGATCATATTATAGTTTTAGTAATAAAATAATTACCATAGATAATTTTTGATCAAGATTAATAAGGTAAAAATGGGCAAATGAATTATCTTAAACTTTTAATAATTAAAAGGTTACTAAAACCATATAAAAATAATTTTATAAGTATTAAATTCACACTAACAAGTTTAAACTATCATTTATTCACATATCCCGACTAACACAAATGTGATTCCATTCATATCCATCACCGATCATCAGTTTCAATGATAAAGAACCTCGTTTTCAACTATAAAAGGAGCCCACTCCCACCCATTCTCTCATCCCAATAAATCTAATTGGAATTTGTCACAAATTTACCTTCCACATCCCACTTTAAATCCCTCCCAAAGAGTTCCTATGGTTCAAAATAGTCCTACCATTCGTTAAGACCATAATTCGTAAAGTAAGGGTGTCTATACTTATATTTCCCTTTTAACTAAAATTATTTAATTATAATACCATTTACAGATTTTTTTATTCTCATTTTATTATCTTCCATTTTTTATTTTATTAATGAGAGTTTACGTAAACCACTTCTTTTTTAACTTTTACCAATTCATTTATTCTTCTATCATATGAATTATCATTCTACCCCTTAAATATTCAATTACAAACCATCATTATAATGTCATCCTACATGTAATTGTATAGAATTATTTCCATTTTGACTTATTGACAATGATATTAACTCTTACTAAATCCTTCACTTAAGCCATCATAATTCAGAAAAATCCTAAATTTTGGGAAATTAACGAGTGTATAGTTTTCATAGAAATGATATCACTGTTTGGATACTAGAAAATGGATATGGATATGGAACATATCCATCTAGAGGTTATCACCCTGAAATGGGTTGGTTAAGCATTGAATCAACCATCATCCATATTCATGATGAGTGTTCCTAGGACTATACTGTTGGCCAGACACTCTTAGAATAAATGCTTTGGAATATTCACTTTCTATTTATAAACCATGATAAAGGATTTTTACTACCACTTCCTTGATCTCCTACCAATGAGAACTGTTAAACCCAATTATGATCTTTCATAGATTACCCAAAAAATTGAAAGTACCCCTATCATTATGTTAATTTTATAAGGGTATAACCTGTTACGTTGATGATACCCCATTACTTTTAAGTCAATTAAGGGATATTATCCTAGATAATCACATTATTCTATGATTTGAAGAAGTATTTTTTTTCTATATTTTTCATTGTATGGATAACCATGCTATATTTTAAGTATATTTTCCTTGTGGAATTGTATAAAATGTACTTTGGAATATTATATAGATTTCATTGGACTTAATTAAGATATGGGTGGGGCCTATAATTATATAGTTACTTAATGCATCGATAGATATCATGAGATAAAACAACATTGGTTTTGGTTTATTCCTATCCCTATATCAGTATAATGTATTGGTATATGACCAGTAAAAAATTATTTGATTTATGAAATTATGCATTACATCATTATGAGATCAATGAGCTTTGTTATTCATGTTTTAAATTAATATATTGGATATAGTATTCCCTATGTTTCAGTTGAATACGACTTCATATTTTTCATTAATTCCTTCCAGATCACTTATTCTATGTTTATTTTATGATATATTCCATTATTTTCTACTCTATACTAAGAATTTTATCTCACCCTTATTTGTTTTATTTTCCCTAGGAAACCTAAAGGAATACTATTTGTAATTTTTAGGGATATGATAAAAGTGATAATAATGTTATCGTAATGTTTTCATGCAATTTCTTATGTTTTAAAATGTAATGTATGTATGTATATAGTCTTATAAGTATACGAAGATGTTGGATCCTATGAAAAATCTTTCATTTTGAATCAATAATGTAATATATCTATGAGTTTTGGGTTTCTATAATCTCAGTTATTAAAGTTGGTGTCATTGATAGTTTAGTAGGATCCCCGAGGAATATATTTATAGACACCAAATTTGATTGAAATACTACTCCAAAGAACACTCAATATTTCTAGATAACACTTTTGAAAAATTTAAAAAAGTTTAATTTAAAAATCAATAAAACTTTCTTTTAAAATTCAATATAATGAACTAACTATGTGTATGACATTATAAAGAGATGGAGAATACCCTGAAAAATTAGAACTATATCAATATCCGTAGTTAATGTAGGGATTTTCCCCCTTATAAAGTCATTTAAATTTGAGTTTTGGATGATCAAATAATAACCACAATAGGTAATTTGACCCAATTTTTTTAAAAATATCTATCCCATATAGAGAAACCTGTTGAATTACAATAATATGAAACTATGTTGGACCAATTCCTGTTATAAAAACTTCTATCATTTAGTGTAACCACTAATACATTGATATTTTAATAGTAGATAAAGTCCCAAGAGAAGATATTTCTCTCCTTCAGATGTAATAAAAAGGAAAAATTAATTGAATAATCATAACTTATTTGAAAACGTGGTTATTAAATTTCTCTAGTGCCCTAGTAAGGGAGTAATCAATTAAGACTCCTAGCATAATTTTTTGCAAAAAATATTTGTTAGCCAGTTCCAATTATGATGAGTAAACATCCCCTCTTTGAAAACATAGTTATATTACCTATGGATGACTTTTATATAATCCCTGGTACGAATTTTATTTTTATGTATAATGACAAAAATTATTTCAAAGAGAAGGATATAATAATTTGTAAAGGTGAGGTGGAATATCTTTTCTTAAGTGGGGATACTTCCACATCTAAACCATTTTTTAAATCTCCCCCAATATATCACCTTAAGTAAATTCTTGTAATATCGGAAGATCATGAATGATCTATAGGTAAGGAAGATATCTTAATAATAGAGGATGTACCCGTGGTACAAAATTGCATTGACGTTCTCCCATAATAATTATGTGGTCATGCACCTGAGTGTGAAGTTGAATTATCCATTGAACTTATTCCTAATTCAATAAAAATAAATAAAAATTCATATAGAATGAAACCAATTTAGTTGGGAGAGTTTAATAAATATCTTCATGAGTTATGTTATAAGGGGCTTATAAACCCTATTATTTCTCTTCGGGGAGCATTTATTTTATTCATGAAAAAGAAGGATGGGTCTAATAGATTGTATATTGATTATAGAGATATCAATGCCATTTATATAAATAGTATGTATACTTTACCACATATTGATGACTTATTTGATCAAATTCATGGAGAAAAATACTTTTTGAAAGATCGATATTCACTCTAGTTATCATCAGCTAAGGGTGAAGACAAATGATATACTAATGAGGAAATTTCATAAAAGGTATGGACATTAAGAGATATGGTAATTTTATTGGGATTAACTAATGAACCTTATATGTTTATTGATATAAGGAATTGAGTATTCAGGGATTATATTGATAAATTTTTGTGGAGTTCATTTATGATATCTCGATATACTCTAAGCATATAAGGATAATGGGAGTCATTTGAAAATAATCATGGAGACCCTTAGAAAAATAATTACATAAAAAATATAGTAATTGTGTATTTTGGATCAATAAAGTTTATTTTCTTGTATATATTGTCTCTAATTATAGAATATCTATTTATCCTTCAAAAAATAATGTAGTGAAATGATGTCCTACACTGATGAACATAACCAAGACTCAATGTTTCTAGGGTTCTTCAGGTTACTATCAATGATTTGATGATGATTTCACTTGGTTATCCAACCCATAAACCAAGATTACATGTAATGGGTTTAAATTCAAATAGTTTATGGATTGTGAAGAAATTTTCTAATTTTTTAATAGGAGACTAATTAATTCATTGGTATTAAATTTACTATCAAGTAAGAATTTTTTTTAATATGCAGTGATATATCAAGGGAAAGAATTTGTTTCATACTAATGTAGAAAGATTGGGTGTTTTCCTATGAATCAAGGAAACTAAAAATCAATTAATAGAACTATAAAACTCATGAACTTAAGTTGGAATCCATCATATTTTCTTAAAATATATGGAGGCATTAACTATATAGAGAAATATGTGACATATATATAGACCATAAAAGTTTGAAGTATATGTTTCTCTTAAAAATAGCTCAAATTTAGGAAAAAAGGATAACTATAACTTCCCAATTATTATGATTGATTGATACATTACCTAAATAGGAAGGAAAAAAAGGTGGATGATGCATTGAGTGGGAGGGATCAAGGTATACAAAATATGTCAAGGATTCAAAACGATCCTATATATAGAGATCTTGTAAAGATGAATATGGTGGTTTTTAGTCAAATGGATCCATCATTCATTTTACTTGAAATTATTAAAGCATATTTACTAGAAAGATAGATAAGTCCCAATAGGATGATAAGGATATATAAAGGATGATTAAATTGAAAAATTATGATAAGTTGATAGACTTCATCTATCAAGATGTATTTTTGAAGTTTAGAAGGAGGTTACATGTTCCATCAGCAACAAAGTTGAAGAGAGAATTGTCAGATGAATAACATAACTAATATATATATATGCACACATTAACACATGTACGTAAAGGTATTTACATGAAAAATAATTGTGGGAATATATGAAGTGGGAAATTGTGGAATTTGTGTCTAGATGAGTAGTATGACATTAGGTGAAGATTGAAATACAACATCCTAAGGGAGTTATGAAACATATGTCTATAGTTATATGGTTTTGGGAAAATATTACAATGGAATTTTTCATTGGAATTCCTAAGACTCTAGGGAATAACAATGACATATGGGTCACTATTGTTCTACTTACTATGTCTACACATTTGTTAGAAATAACAGAAGACCTACCCATTGAGTTCCTTTAATATATTTATATCAATTTAATCATGAGACTTCATGGGGAACCTCTATTAACTGTATTGGATTGAGGACCATAGTTCACATTGAAATTCTCGAAGAGTCTTTCAAAAGATCCCACTAATGATATACATTTAAGCTCCACATATCATTCAAAAAATGATTAATCATCTTAAATGACTATCTGAACACAACATATTGAGATCATTTTTTATTGACTTACAAGGAGCATAGGATCAATAACTGTATCTAAAAGAATTTGTGTACCATAATAGTTTTCATTCAAGAATTAATATGGAACTATATGAGGCTTTATATATAAAGATATTTCATAATATATCTTTTTGGTAATAAGTTGCAGAAAGGAAGATAATAAGACCAAAATATTGTTTAGGAGACAATTATGAATGTATGAACCATCCAGAATTATATTGAAGTAGTACAAAGTAGAAAAAAGATCTATTTTGATAATTGAAGGAAATACTAGGAATTTCACGTGGGGGATCATGTAATCTTGAAGTTTTATCCTTGTAAATTATTTTTAAGATTTTCTAAAAAGGGTAATTTAGACCATAGAGACACTGATATTTTTTAAATACTAGAAATAATTGGACCTATAACTTATGGATTGGCTATGCCACCCAAACATTCCAAACAAAATGACTTCTTTTATGTTTCATTTTTGAGAAAATACTTTCCAGAACCAATGCATGTTCTCAATATTTAGGAAGTATAATTTAAAATTGATTTGTCTTATAATGAAGTGCCTTTATAGATTCTTGACACCTGATAAAAAGTGTTGTGTTTTATGAAAACAAAATTATTGAAATTCTTATAGAGAAATCAGAAAATAGAAGTTGAAGCTTGGGAGATGGAAAAATAAATGCGGAATAAATATCTATATGTGTTTAATAGATGATATATACCATGATTTTTATGATTAAAATATTTGAGGAGAGGGTTGGGGGATAATGAAATACTCAAGACCCTATAGTAAAAAGTAGAGACCATATCCTGAATAGTCACACAACACACACTCAAAAAGGCTTTGTCGGTGAGTATATTAAAATTTTTATTTTTTGAATTTTATAATTTTATTTTAACAAATTAAAATTAATATTTTAACTCTTCATAAATGTAAGGCCCCAAATTTTGTTTTCTCATGTAGTAGTAAAATTGCGGTTTTATTTTTTCATCCGAATAATGTACTAAAATCAATGTAAATATTATCTCACTTTTTTAAAAAATAAAAAATAACTATTATTGTCAAACATAGTTTATTCTTATCGAATGATTATTTCATAGAATATTTTAAATAATAACTATAATAATATAACTAATTGGGTTGTTTTTCAAAATATGATATATATATATATATATATATATATATTTGTATATTGGATTTGAATGAAAATAATATGATTAAAATACAATATTGTGGTTATACATAACATTGAAAGTTTTTGTTTTAAAATATTTAAATGACATCATTTTGTGATGTTTTAACTGAGCAGATAATTAATTAAACTATTATATGAATAACTATATAGTGTTTTAAATATATTTGAAAATATGACATATTTTAGATTATAAATTTGAATAAAGTTTCATAACATCATTAACATTTTGAATATATAATAAAAATAATTTAATGGAGTGATTAATTTTTTACATATATGCATGATATTTTAATAAAAATTATTTTTATTTTAAATCATATATATGTGTGTAATGTTAACAAATATTTTGTAACAAATTATAAAAATTATTATTTTTGAGTTAATAAATTTTTAAATATTAATTTAATTTATAAAATTATAGGTATATAATAAGAAATTTATATAAGAGTTAAATAATAAAAAACTTTATTTTAAAAAGAAATTATAAAAATATTTTAAATAAAATACTAGTTTTATACAACTTTTGACTTTGTGAATTAATGATTATGTAATATATGATAATAAGGGTATTAAACATAATGAAAATATAAATATATTATAATAATAATAAAGGGGATCAGATAAAAAAATCGAAATCCTATAAAGGTATTTGAGTATCCCGTGAGATATGTGAAGGGAGACCGCACTCGAGAGTGGGGGTGCGTCGCACTCCGGCTACAGGCCGGTTCATCCGTGAGGCACGACCCTACGATGGTGTCCGAGTGGTGGAATCATGTGGGTCTATAATGTCACGCCAGGGCCGGAGTCGAGGTGAGGGAGGTGGTCCATGAGTTGGGGTGCACGTCAAAGCAGTCTAAGGCGAGGTCGTGCATTTGAGACCGAGTATTCGCCATGAGGCCAGAGCTGCTGATAGGGTTTCTGTTCGGTGAGGTCGGAGAAAAGTCCGCTGGTCGGAGATGTCGCACCAAGCTATGATGTCAGTCCGATCAGTTAGGGTTTCAGTCTTGTTTTATGTTTTGGTATGCCTTTATCCAACATAAGGTAGGATTTTGGTTTTTTTGGGATCTACCGTGTTAATTTTGTTCTCTTATTAAATTATTCGATCATTGTTTCTCTCTGTTCATAGTTGACCTATTTTATTTTTATCTTCATTTTTGTCCGAAACTATTTTTACTTTTGGACTATAAACAGAATTGTATTTGTCCACAATGCATGTCTAGCCTATTCTATTTTGATTCGGGCTAATTGAAATCTTGGTATTTTGTTGAATCTATGACAATACTGTGCCCTTGTTTTGGTTATGGTCCACAAATGTCTATTCAGCTACAATTCTATGGTATTTCTGTCTATTTGTTTTCTCTATCCAGAACTGTTTTCCACCTTTCACTTCAATCACTTTGTTTCTATGGCTATAAATTCCTTGTTCCTCGCATAATTGAAATGAGGGGATGCCTTGATCTAAGGGTGCGTTCCAAACAATTAATCAACATTTAATTCAAATAAAAAATAAGGGTGTTTTTTATTTTATAATTACCTTCTGTTATACACTTATGATCCTCAAAATTAAGTGTTTTAAAAATTATATAGAGTTGTAAAACCTGTTTGCGTAAGGGGTATACTATCTATAAATTTTTAGTTTACTATCTATAATTTATTGTCTTGCATAAGGGAACTACTATTTATTTTTATGGTTAAAATTATTTAACAAGTGGTTATTTTCTTCTAGTTATTCAATATTTAAGGTCATTGTCTTGTAAGGGGATTAATATTTATTTTCATGGGTGAACTTATTTATTAAGAGAGATATCATGATCCATTACTTTTAACCTTACTTTTTGAATTCATTTACTTGTTAGTTTGAGTTTGAATTTTTTGAATAGTATGCTTATAGATATTCAAATCTGCGGAAAGGAATAATTTTCTTAAATGATGTATATTGTGTTTTGAAAATATTCTATAGGGGATTAATCATTTTATTTCTTGTTGAGTTTTGAGTTGTATGTTTATATACACTTCTAATATAAATACAAATCATCTTACAACTTGAGTTAAATCTTTCTCGACCCAATTTAGAATTTCATCACTTTGAGTTATAGGGTATTAGTAGACCCGAAGTGTGGATGCCTCAAGCAAATTTATTTTATACCTTGAATACATAATAAATTATATATAATCATATGTGTATATATAAGTATAATATACACAGCCTTCAGACCTGCATAAACTCCATATGCCCATATTAAAATCTATGTGTTGAAAGGGTTTTAATTGTTTTCTTAAACAATGTTGTTATAAAATGTTATACATGTCTATATATATATACATATATAAGAAACCATATCTATTTATATAACCTGAATTTCATTAAAATGATAATGGTTTTAAATTTTAAGTAATTATCTCAAAATCTTATGGTTTGTGAGGGTGTAATTTGATCAAATTATAGTTTTTATATGTGTGTGGATACACACACACACACACACACACACATATATATATATATCTTATTATTTTATGTATACACGAGTTAGGGTTTATTTTAATTTGTAAATATTTTCTTTTATACACTTAGTGTATATTCAGACATAGACACATAATTAAATATATCTCTACTTTTTGTTATAAAAGATGATTTACATTTATTCTAAGATTTTAATATATATACATAGGTAATAATATTTTTCAGAATATAAAAAGTAATGGTGCACTAAAAACTATTTTTGGTGGTTGGTTCGTGGTTTTTTTATTAAATTATTGAATGGAAGTTTATTTATCTATTCTAATCTTATTATCTATTTTTTGGTTCTACATATGAGGAGTATCGTTTATTTTTATTTTAAAAACATATATTTGTTTGATTAATCGATTCATCCATGAATTATATATATATGTATATAAATATAAGTATGATGTCACAATATTTTCTTCACTATAAAAATATATTTATATAAGGATTTGATTTTAAACATAGTGACTAATTGTTTCAAAGCAATGTAAGAGGGCGCGACATATACATACTTTATATATGAGGTTTTATGTATGCACCTATAGGTTTTAACCGCAACCCAAATTAAATTGGCCCAAAAAAACATCGGTGTTTGGAGTATGATTATGACATGTTTAACTAATTTCTCATGAATACATGCATTACATAAAACATTTGTTGCACTGTAAATCAATTGGCCTTATATGCCATAGAGCATAAGGCATAAACATTTATTAAGACATGACTGTTTATCAGCACATACTTTGTGTAAAAATGACATCTATCTTAATTTAGAATTAGTCATTTTAAATTATAAATATTCATTTCTATAAATCAAGCCTTTTGAAAATTAAGGAACTATCATTTTATGTGGTAACCCCATCCATTCATTACTTTCGTATTTTAAATTAATATTACATGCACAAAGAATGTTAACTATTTTATGCATGTCATTGGGAAAATTATCATTTAAATAATAACTGACATATTATGATTTAGTCTGTTTCCAATTCCTTTTATCAGTGCATGAATTGAGAATGAATAATGAACATGCATTTTAATGCATTAAAATTTTATTCCTATAGAAGAGTTGTAAGGTTATTATTTAATGTGATAATCAAACTATTTATTTTTCATGATAATTTATTAAATAAGCATTTAATTATTCAAAGTGTTATGGGACACTTTGAATAATGTGAAATGAGAAACCATGTAATATGTGTACTTGAAATGATAAGTTATTTAATAAATCAACGTGGTATGTGCACATTGATTTAGAGATATGAGGAATGCATTGGACATAGTATGTTCTAGGTTGTGGATCGGTAAAAGTATGCCCTCTGGGTTGGGGTTCAGTTAAAGCAGACCCTCCAGGTTTGAGTTTGGTTTTTAGAGGCTCTCTAGGGTGGAGTCCGGTTATAGAGGCTCTTGGAGTTGGGGTCCGGTTACAGTTAGCCCATAGGTCTTGGCATGAAGCCTTGACATAGTCTGAAATATGCACTTTCCTTATTATGACTATGCAAATTAATTAACCAGAGTAATATTCAACCAGTAGAATATTCCTGGTTAAAGAGCTTATGAGTATGTGAATGCAAGGAGTATAAGTAAGGCATATTATTTATTCAATATTCATAGATTTTATGGCTGGTGTATGTTTCACTATAGTAAAAGATAAAATTGATGTAATTATTTTAAGCGCAACTCAAATCATGAATTACACTTAGTTATTAATTTTTTTTCATTCATTTTAACATGAAATATATTTTACTTAGTATTCTAAATGAGCATTTCCATAATTGAGTCATGTTAATGTTAGTATGCTTTAAATTGTGCACTTATATCTCTTAGACAATTGTCATGGTATGTTAAATGTGTTATAGCTCTTTTAAGAAAATGTTTTATGGATATTTTAAAGAATGTTTTCAAAATTTATTTTGGGTATATTATGTTATTTTTTTAAAACCCTTACTGGGCATTCATATGATCACCCTAAGTTTTTTATTAAAAGTTTTCTGGTAAAATCTTTTAGCATTAGAAAATTTTTAGAAGTAGCTGTTTTCTTAGAGCCTGAACCAAATTCGATCCTCTGTATGGCACTGGCTTCGAGTATTCGGGAGATGGGGCGTGACAATAAAGATTTTATCTTAAGAAGAAATTTTGGTATTTTTCCTAAATAACTGATTTTTATATGAATAGTGAAAATACAATTTTTCATAAAATGTTACTTTTATGGATTTATTATTATATAAGAAATACCCTCAATATTATAAAACCTTTTAAATTCCAAAATATTTTTGTAAGGAGTAAAAAAATATAATTTTTATATACTATTATTTATTTATAAAACCTATGTATAACATTTTATCAAGTTAAATACATTTTCCAATAACAGAAAATGATTTTCGTCTTTTCTTAAAATTAAATATTATTTAAAAAAAAATGTTTTGAATTGATTTGGAAGAGAAATAATTTTTTTTATTTTCAAATAAAAATATGTATGTGAATAAAATCAAACTAAAAGATAATTTTATCCTAAATATAATTTTTATGCTTTAAAATACACCTTTTTTTAATGAAATGGGATTTATGTGCGCTAATGTTGAAATTAATTAACACTAAAACATTAATTTTATTTGATAAAAATAAAATTTTATTTATAATATGTAGGTACCAATTATTTTTGAATTAAAATCTTATTTTTATTAATTGTAAATAAATTACATAGATTAAATATTAATCACCACAGTAAAAGTAAAATGGTTCTTTTCGATGAATTCATTTTATAAGAGTTATATAAATTTCATATAAATAAATTAGATTAATATATTATAAATTTTTATTCTATAATTATGTTTAAAATATGAAAAAATATATAACCACACATTAAATTAATAATTAATATGAAATAATTATATAAAACACTTAATGTATAGAACAATTTTTTTAATGTAAACAGTTTTTCCTATATCTCATGGTTTATTTTAAAAGTTTATTTTCTCAAATTTATAAATTTAATTAGATTAATTTGAGACCTAATTTTAATTAATAATGTTAAAATTTGGTATGATGGTTCATATTATATTTTTAGTAATAGAATAATTACCACAGATTATTTTTAATCAAGATTAATAAGGATAAAAATGGGTAAATGAAGTATCTCAAAATTTTAATAACTAATGGCCACTTACACATTCTATAAAGCCTTATTTAGGTATTAAATTCATAACCACATGTATCACCTCCCATTTCTTCCCCTAACTCCACTAACATACCTAACACCCATGTGATTCCATTTTTACACAATTCATAAGTTTTGTTTTTGTGAAAATTCCCCTCCTTTTCACCTAAGGATCTCACTCCCACCCATTAACTCATCCCACTCTAGAAAAAAGGAATTAATCTTAAATTTACCTTCCCTATCCAATTATAAATACTTCTAAATGATATCTTTATGGTTTAAGTATTCCTCCCATGCTTTAAGAAAAAACTTAGCAAAGTAAGGGTTTCCAATACTTGTCTTTCCTTTTTAATTGAAATTATTTTGTTATAAGATAATTTTTACACATTTCCTTGATTTTAATTTAATGGTATTGTATACCATTTTATATGTTTTCAATTACATACTACTTATACCCTATCATTATATACTTTTTACAATTCCTTTATTATGTCAAATAACAAGTTTTCATTACACCCATTCCATTTTCAATTATAATCTTTTATTATAATGTCATAATGATTATAATTATATGGAATAATCACCCATTTCAAATATTTATGATTATAATTCATCTCATTAAAACATTTTCATAATCCATAATAACAGCCATAAATCATAATTTTGGGAAATTAAAGAGTGTATGGTTTTCGATATAATGACAACCTAGTTTGGATAGTATAAAGTATATGTGGTTGTGGAATAAAAGAACCTAGAGGTAATCACCCAAAAAGGATTTTTTGATCATCCACTATACCATAAACCTCATGCATGATGATTGAAATTAATATTCCACACTTGGATATACATTCCCAAGGGATATGATTTGGAATATTCACATGCTCTTTATGAACCATGGAAAAGGTTTTTCCCACCCATTTCCTCCTACCAATACAAATTATTGAACCCAATTAACAAATTACAACGATAATATAGCACATTTAAAGAATCACCACCATATATATTTGATAAGGGTACTTCTTATAACTTTAGCGATACCTTAAAAATTTTATGTTGATTAAGGGATGTTCACCTAGACATCCATATTATTCCATTGAATGGGGAAGTGTTTGTTTTCATATTAGGTAATAGTAAGAAATTTTTTGTTTAATGTTATGGGAAATTAATTAGCCTCAATCTGGTGAAGGGTGAAGCCTAGAATTATGTATCCCCTAGATTCATCGACATGTCTCATGAAAACAAAC
This sequence comes from Viscum album, assembly GCA_963277665.1. NCBI lineage: Eukaryota > Viridiplantae > Streptophyta > Magnoliopsida > Santalales > Viscaceae > Viscum > Viscum album. The sequence continues at coordinate 1,533,381,893 of OY728123.1, read as the reverse complement.
ATCAAGGGTTTTGTTATATACCTCCCCCCATATCTGTATAATGTCTTAGAAAATGGTCGTGAATATATGTTTGGATGTTTGAATTTATTTATTCCATAATTATGAGATAAATGAACTTTGTTGTCCATGTTTTCATTTAATATCATAGATACAGTGTAAAAATATCATTTTTTAATAATTTAATTCAACTTTAAATTTAATTAAATGAATTATTATATATTATGGATATTGAAAAAACTCACTTATTTGGTTTCATTAGATACTATCAGATTTAAATGTCTATTAAATATCATTACCTTTGATAATATACTCATTGAACTATGATTATATGGTTAGTATAAATATATGTTTTCGATAAACGCGATTGGAACAATGGAAGTGATGACCTCAACTAGTATGGTCATACCCTAAAAATCAAATTTACATGATATTCTTGGAGAGAAAATATCAGTAGAATTTTCCCTTGACCAAGACCAACCTAAGATCCTACAACTTAAGCATGACCAATACCATTTATGGGATAAATTCAAGCTCATCGAGATCATGACCAAAACCAGGTACGCCGAACCACCCCATTAATGATTCACTATCGTGAACCTTACCCTTAAGCGGTATTCTGGTTTATTAAAAGGATATGTATCAATACCCTAATTATATGAATATTCATATTGTATATAATAATAAATATATTTTCTTCTTATTATTGTAGCATTATAAATGATTTTTCATTTTTATACAATAAAACAAAAATTACATTTTTGGGTAATATTCAAATTCAATTAATGAATTTATGTATTTATGGATTTTTTTAAATAGATAATATTTTATTAAAATATTATTATGAAATAATTTTTTCTTAAATGTAAGTGATCATATTATTTTTATGAATACAATTGTAATTTCTGTAAGGGTTCTAAAACTATTAGTATTTAAAAGAATAGTATTTCTCAATAAATATAGATTATTATTCTTAAAAGTAAAAAAAATAAAATATTCATAAAATTATTTAGAAAAATATATATTATTTTTAGAATAAAAATTTTGAAAGTATCCAACAATGAATTTTTCCTAATTTTCTAGGGAAGTCAATTTTTATGGTAAAAATTAAATACCGTATAAATTTATGAATTGTATTATGACTTCATAATGAACCAAAAGTGATGTAATAAATACAATAAATTTAATAGACCAAATATATGTATCCCTTTAAAATTATGTAATATTAAGTATATTTATAAATTTTATAAATCCTTTATGAATCCTCCAAAAACTATAATATATTTTAATGTTTTAAAATCATTTCATTAAGAGTACTACTCACTTACACATCATTAAGGTTAATATTATAATAAGTCTGAACCTTTAACAAATACAATAATGAAAACCTATCCAATTTGGGAGAAAAAATCAGAAAAATCTATGGAAAGGTTTTTGGTTTAAACTATTTATATATATATATTCCAAAACCTAAGTTTGAGTTTGTGGCGTTGTCATCTCAGTTATATCAGTGAGAAAAACATGAAAAATCTTTTTGTAAATAGTGACTGAAGCTCGATCACACTAAAATTTTAAGATATGAGGGTTTTATGCTAAGAAAATAGAGAAAGGAATTGTTCAACTTTAATGAAAGGAATACTAGATCTCCTAAGTTGTAACTTGTTTATATGGGTGTTTTTCTCTCTACTCTAACTATAATCATCGAGGATCCTTGTTCTTTATAACTATTTTAGAGAATTTATATTCTAGAAAACCAGTAAAATTTAACCACACAAAAGTTTTTTAGTGTTTTCTATGTCTATATTAATTACCAAGAAAGGGAAAAACCTAAAACTATTTTATATACATGATTTATTGTGGTAAATAGTTATATAAACCTTAGATTTGGGATTTGGGATGATGAAAGTTGGGAGATAGTCAGAAGCTGGAATTTCATCTTCAATGATATGGTCTTATGGAAAGGCAAGAACTTGATATAAAATGATGTTTAAAATAAATAATAAACTAAAAATGTCAATTTTGATATGAACAATAGTTCATGAATAATACAATTTTTGAAGAGTTTAGGGAGAACTAATTTTCTATAAGTTAGGTCAGTGGAAGATATACATGAATTATCTAGCACTGTTGATTCCTGGGTTAGAGTACTAGTATGAGAAGTTTTGAATGTTTATATTCTATAATGAAAATATTTGTAAGTTGAATTATGGATTTTTACCATAGTTAAAATTTCAATTCATATGTTTAGAGATGACTTTCAGAACATTTTTTTTGGATGGAGGAGAGATTGATATCCCAAAATAATTATTTAGTCTTAGTGACTATATAAAGTGAGAGTTATCTATGAAAGATAAGATGGAATGATTTTATATTAATGAAACATGAAAGTTAGTAGATCAATAACAGAGAAGAAAGTGATTGAGAATAAATGTGTCTTCTAATTAATATAATAAGTTGAAGGTAAGAAGAGGTACATGTAAGAATAGTTTTCCAAGGAATTTATTAGAATTAAGTGATTGGATTCTCTAAAATATATTCATATATAGTTAATAACCCCATAATATAGACATTTTTAGCATATTTTATTATAAAATTTTTCATAAGGAGTTAATTGATTTTTAAATGAAATTCCTTATTGAAACTATCTTATTTTATGTTGAACTAGAAAATCACTATTACAACTAATCCTTTTTTGAGGATTATTGCAATAGGGATTTGGTGTGTAACATAATGAGAAGCCAATATGGCTTGAAATATGAACTAATTAAATTATATTTGAAGTTATATTCTTTTATGTTTGATAAAGTGATCATAAGGAGAAGTGAAGATCATTATTTGTACTAAAAAGAATTTTAAAATGGGAGTTTATTTGACTTTATTTAGTACAAGGATATCATAAATCTTCCTCATATGAAAATAAAAATGAATTCAGTAGATAAAATATGATTTTTATTTAAGATTTGTAAATAATGATCTTATGAGTCTATGAAAATATTAGGGATGAGTATTGTGAGAGAATGATAATATAGAAACTAGGTTTTCCCTCAATGTTAATACATTTGGAAGTTAATAATTTAATTTTGGAATATCTAAATATAGTCCAGCATAAACTCCATTGGTTAGAAACATTAATCTATAAAAGGGGACATCACTAAAAATTAAAAAGAGTCAAATTTTACGATGAATGTTTCATTTTCGTTAGTTTTAAGAATCCCAATGTACATCATATTATACACTCTCACAGACATTAAATTTTCAATTAGATTTATTTTTAGGTATAGAACATTTGTGGAGAGAAGACTAAGAATCTAGGAAACGGATCATCTTATTTCTCATAGGATCAGAAAATATAGCCTTATACTTTAGAATAGAAGATATGTTACAAGGGTATGTTGATGTATACTTTTGTGGAGATTTCGATACTCCAAACAGTGTAAAAGGTTTTTCATTCACATTCAAAGGGAAGAAAGTTTTTTGGATGTCAAGGATACAAAAAGTGGTAACATATTCCAAAATGGAATTAGAATTTTTGGCCACAATGAAATAAGGGAAATAAATTATATGTTCAAGGAATATAATGGGGAACTCATAAAGAACCTAAGGGAGTTTTATTTATCAATTGTAACTATCAAAGAGAAATAGACATGGTAAAAAATATAGTATTTAATTCATCGAAAAAAGTATCATCCTGAAATATTAAATCATATATAAGATGATAAAGGATAGTGAGATAATTTTTCCAATGATATTTAGAAGATGAATGCAATTTATATGTTGAAAAAAGTTTTATACTAAAAAATTTTGAGGTAACACTCTGCCTCATTATAACTTGTGTGAATTCAAGAAGTATGGACAATTTTTTGTGTTTGTAGAATTAGAGTCACATGTTGTACTTAAGTGTTAATGGTTTCCTTGGTTTTAATCAAATCAATATTCAAGTGGTATATTTTTAGGAATGTAATGCCTCATTTCATGTTTCAATGAGATAACTAAAAGGATAAGCTATGGAACATAACTCACCCCACTGTTCAAATATCTCCAACAAGAAACATTAGTGGTGGAAGGTGTTTCATATGAAATTTTTTATAATATATTATTTGGATGTTTATTTTTTAGATACTGTGCACAATGGTCAGTTTTCTATATAATGTTTTGATAGTTTTTATGGTTTATTATATAACATTCTTCTAATGATAATATGTAATAGTAATTTCTTATATTATTTTGGAGAAGGAGTGGAATGTAAGATTCTTCAGTGGAATTTAAGGGTAACTTTATACATTTAATAGATTTTATTGGTTAAGTGTTAATTGATACAATCACTTAGAGGTAATTGTGCTTTATGATGGGACATATCCAAATATAGGAGGCTAGTGAAACTAGAAAACCAGTCAGGGCACACTATAAAGGTGGGTGGGACCACAAGCAAATGTTTTTCATGATTACTATGATATTTTTATCTCCTTGGATAATTAGGGGACAAAAATAGAATCCTTGTAACTTATGATAGTAATAAAAATATAGCATTGTTCTCCCATTGATGTAGGACTTCAAAACCACATAATTCTTATTGGTTTTGTTATTATTATTTTTTCTATAATGTTTATGATTTTTCCTTATGTGTTTGAGATTTGGTAAACTTGATGTGGTGATTTAGGGTAAAAATATTCCTATGTTTTGGTACATTGAAGTTGGGGGGGATCTTCTGATCAAATTAAGTTATAAAGATTATTCCACTATTCCAGAACTTCTAGACAATGTATCGTAAATTGATTGATTGTTTTCATTTCCTTTAACACCATGTGGCCTTATCTATGGTAAAAATCATGGATCTATTTCCATCTTTGATTTCATAGATTGTAAATACCCCATAGAAAAATGGATACAATGTTTTAGTCATTTGAAGTTCAATACCATTAGTCAAATTCTCTTAGGATATTGATTAATAAAATAAACTTTTATATCACTAAATTGTTACTAAATATGAATTAGTCAACACTAATAATAAAATATTTAATTAATATTTACCATTAATTGTTTTTTAAGTCATATTTAATTAAAAATATTTGATATTTATTGTAAATACATATTTATTATTATATAAATAATTATTAAGAAAATATATTTTATTTAAATCAATATAAATATATTTATATTTTAAAATATTAAATTTAATCATATATATAGAGTTTAATTTAGAGGTAACATTTTATCAGCACTAAAAGATCACTAATAAAGGGGGTATATAAAGGTAACATTTATCCGTGCTAAAAACAAGCACTGTTAAAGGGTACCCTACATCAATATTTTTATACTGGTAATAAAATGATCCCAAATAAACCAAGTTTATCATAACTTTTTAAGACGCACTGATAAATGGAATATGATGAGGTACATTTTATCCACTCTTTTTAAAAGGCATTGATAATAGCTATATGTTTGGACCTTATCATCGATTTTTAGAAAGTGATGATAAAGGTACCATTTTATAAATGATATTTTTTGAGGATTGAAAAAGGGGGAACCATTTTATCCAATTTTGGTAGTATTGAGAATCTATTTTTTAAAAATGAAAATAAACATTATTGTGAAAATCATGTATAAGATCAAACATCACTCAACAAATAAATCTATGTTTTAAAACTTATTATCAAACTCAGTCCATAAATTTATTATTTAATAACTAAAAAGGATAATTTATGATAAATTATTTTGATATTAATATCTATCAATCCTTCAAGAAATTTTAAAAAATAAGTTTTAAAAAAATTTAGTCATATTAGAATAGTTTAAAAATATTATACAAAAGTGGTAAAATGGTCTTTAGAATTATCAAAATATATAAACTCAATAAAATAATTGTTTTAATTGAAAATTATAATTAAATAAAAATATATTAATGAATTGAATATGGGAATAATCAAAAACTAATGAATAAAAATAATAGTTGGGGTGAATGAATTTTCATCATCGACCACCACTTTTTCTATTCACATTTTCATAATCAATTATCTCTTTCCTCATATCATAATTTCTCTCTTTAACCCCCAATGTGAAATTCAATTAGTATGTTAGTTAATACAATCCTAATATAGTTTTCATTATTGATATTATAGGTTCCTCTAATTTATAAATGAGAAAAACTTCCAGCATCATTTCCTTTTTTTTAAACAACTTATATCCACCACATTTTCAATCCTTAACCACTAATATATCAATAAAACTAAGATTTCAAAAGCATTAGAGGAGTATATAGAATTGTTCTTCTTTTTATTTTCCCCATAGAAACTAGGTTTGAAATTGATCTTATCAATTTTAGTATTTATAACACACCATATTATAGGAACCCCAAAATACAAAAATATCTTATAAGGCTTCTAAAACTCAAACAATTACACAAATATTGGTTCTAACACTAAGAAAAATATTTTATTTTTCAGTACTCAAAATGGGATTTATCAGTGCTATATCAAGTAATAATAAATATAAAAATTATAAATTCAATATAATTTTAGTAGTGCTAGAAATTAGCACTAAATAAATATGGACTTTATTAGTGTTAAGAAAATCACATATAAAATGATGTCACTATTAGTGATTTTATTATTTCTAAAAAAAGCAGAAGGAATACTTTTTTTAAAAAAATGTTAAAAAAACTTCCAAATGACTCCCCCACTTGATATACCACACACACTTAAAACCACACCTATAAATATACCAAACCCCATCGCTTAAATTCATAATTAATTTAAAGAGATGAAATTAAAACCCTCTCCCAACACATTCTTGACAAGAACTATTACCACTATCTCAAATGATATTACTTTATAAATAATGAAATAGTTATAAGTTTATAAATTTATACATATGGGGATATTATATTTTATAATATCCATGAACTTTACCTATCAAATTGAGCATGAATATATGAGATATGAGATATGATATATCATGTTAATGAATTATTCCACATCTTTCTTATCAATTACTTCAGTTATGAATCAATGAGAATGGTTTATTTATGATAGTACATTAATTTTCCATTTTTTGAATCATTTAAATAGTAATGTATAATAATTAACACATGTTGGATACCATGAGGATGTCATCTGGTGATCTCAAGACTGAACTAAATTTATTTAATGAAGAGTGTCTATAAAAGTGATAAGATCACCCTATTGATTGGTAATATAATGAAAGTATTACATATATGAAAAAATATTCATCCCTAGTTACCATTTTAATTTTACAAGAAGGTTCTATCACCCCTTTAGTGATTTTGGGTCCTCTCATTATGAATAAGGATCCAAGGTAAGAGTAATTCCTTTAGAGGGAACATCCTTTATGTTTATGATTGGAGATTCTTATCAAGCATACTCTGTCGATGAGTAAAATATTGAGTTTTTGAGAGTAAAGGTATGATTATATTTTATATTCTTCATATAAATACATATTATATTGATGATATATTGGGATTTATATTTGTTTTAGTCTATTTCCCATATCATTTAATGATTTCTAAATCTTATTAATGTAATTATAACCATATGGATCAATGAACTAATATGTTTTTCTGTTTATTTTTTTTGAAGAACATATATGTTGTAAGTTGTTTGGGACCGTATAATACCATATGATATGAATAATTTCTTGGGTTTTTCTTCATTTTAGTCTATGAATTCCATATATCGTAGTGTATTATATATAAAAAACCTAGGAATTTGTACTATATATGAAGATTTGATATGTGATATCATAACTTATGATTGAATCCTCAATGTCACTTCAACATAGAATCATGTTATATTAGTGATATAAGGGATATAATCAAATATTATTAGAACCTTATGACAATGTGTCACGAACCGCCTTTACCAAAAGGAGGGAAGGGACAACAGATTGCCCGACCCTTCCTTCTTTAAGTTGAAGAAGAGATAATGACCCCCGAGACCCTCCTTCAATAGGTCCCGGAGTGGAGACTAGCACCAAGGGTATAGAATCACACACAAGATGGAAGACATTTCCCTTTTTATTTTAATAGGATCGGGAGATAAGATAGAAAATCTTATACAACACCAAAAGATTAAGGTAAAGGTAAAGCTGAAAGTAAACCATTTCCATATGCATGTTCAAGAGTAAAAGACACAAGCCACAAGAACTACAAAGGTAAGTACCAAGAAAAAGGAAAATGACAACAGCAACTGCCCCATGGTCCAAGCTAGTTTGATCCCGTACGATCCCTAAAGTCCTCCTGGAAACCTGAAAGAAGTTTTATATACGTAGGGTGAGCATATAAGTACACTCAGTAGGGAAAATCAAAGACTCTTTTGCACTAGTGGGGAGGTATTCTAATGCCCTTTGAGAAAAGAGAAAACCAAAGCACCTAGCAATGAAAACTATCCACCCGAGCCTCACCAAGGCACACTCCCCAAATAACACAAGTCATGTAATATATAGTAATATCATATCGATGTTTGGGTACCCCACACCACTTTACCACTGGTTATTGAAGACATCAAACGCATCGAAGCAATCCTGCCATTCTCACCATAGTCCCACTGCCACACCCCGCCCGCACACACCTGGGCCACAACCACGCATCCCACCCGCAAACACCTAGGCCAAAACCGCCATCCTACCCACAGACACTTAGGCCATGACAACCACACATAACCATGTCTGAAAACACCTAGGCCAGAACAACCACTGCCACGCCCGAAGATACCAGGGCTAGAAAGCTATTGTCACGCCCGAAGACACCTGGGCGTCATCTGGAAGACACTTGGGAAACAACCTGCCCAAAAACACCTGGGCCAACCACCACACTACCCTACCCGAAGATTCTTAGGCTAATAATGGACTTTAGTCCATCAAAACCTGCCCGAAGAGTCTTGGGCTATTCAGGAAAGGGATCATAAAAGAGCTAATAACCATCCACTCATAGGAGTGTTGGAAAAAACACCCTGCCCCATGAAATGGAAGCGTTCGGCACTAAGTGCTCAACTTGGGTGGGGTGAGAATAAGAACCATAAAGAATAAAGATATATGTATAGGTAACAATAACTCATCGCAGCCTAGGGATCCAAAACCTAATCACAAACACCCATGTTTCTATTCATTCATAAAAGAACAGCACAACACTCACGACCAAGTCACATCTGGTTCCCAAAACCAATTCCCCATTTAACTCATTCTTGTTTCATGTTCAAACAAACCCATTAAATGAATCCTACACTACTGGAAAACTAGAAGGGGCAACCACAAACCAACGGAAAAGAGAAACAACCAACATCAACTTAAGCATTCACACCTGGTTCTCTTGTAATGTTACAACAACAAAAGGGGATTAGGGAGATCCCTCAAAGTACATGAACCAAAGAAAACCTCACAAAAGGGATAAGTGAGATCCCTCGAAGTACTGGAAACAAATGAAACCTCACAAAAGGGATAAGTGAGATCCCTCGAAGTGCTGGAAACAAGGAAAACCCTGAGACACAGCCCCACGTCCCCAAAACCAGGAACCAATGATTTGTCTACAATAGAGGATCCCACCCAAGTTCGTGTCCCAAGCAGAGCATCCAAACAGTTTCAGACTCACAACCAAGAAGATCTCATCCTCACCCATATCACCCCATAGGTAATCAAATAGAATAACACACCTACTACCAAATAGTGCGGGGAAACTTCCAGGTTTAATCACACCATTCATTATTTTCTTCTTTCTGTTGGTTAACCGGGTTGACCACACATGGCTTTATGTTCACTAGGTATCCATTTAATCCACCAAGTTTATGTGATTAACCAATTTCCAAGTTACAGTCATTTAATCATCACATAAGAAAAGGGTTCATTAGTGCCCAAAGAAAGACCACCAATGACTCTGATTTTCAGTGAGCATAGCCCAATAGTTCACAACATAAACATCAAGGAAGAGAAGAAAAACAGAACAACAACACAACATTCACACCCCTTCCCTTCATTATTTAAAGTAAATTTGTTATCTTTATTATGGTTTGGTTTCACCCACTCCCATGGGAACAACAGCATACCCACCCCACATGATACACATAAGGGAGAGACGAAGGAAAAATACTTACCTGGTTGATCAAGGATCAATGTTTTTCTCCATGTGCCAAGAACAGTGGATGCGAGGCTTACAGGGGATGAATTCCTTGGACTCCAAGTGGTGCATAAAGCTCCAGTGGAATCTCACCACAAGCCACGGGAAGAGAGTAACTCCAGGAACACTAGGAAGAAGAGGAAATCCATCCGAGAAGAGAAAATAAGAAACTCTAGTTAGAGATATAAAGAGGATATCCTACTTTTACGGGATATGGAATTTTGAACACCTGGAAAGTCAGATCGTGGTTTCCCATGTGGTTTGGGTGGTTACACATGACGATATTAAGTTTTTATTTAATACCCCACATCGGGGAGTTTCCTTGGGATTTTTAGGAATTAATTATGGGATTTTAAAAAATTAAAAGAATTAATTTACGTAAAAACAACGTCGCGGGAGCGGGACTAGAAAAAGAAAACGGAGGGCTGGGTGGGGACACAGTGCCACCATCATGGTGTAACCCTTATGGTCCCACCGTCTCGGTGTCACCATCATGGTTCCACCATGACTAGTGCCACCGTGACCAATACCACCATTTTGGTGGATCCTTATTTTGGCAAAGTAATGGGCCAGTATGGTCTGGGCCATTACATTAGATACCTCTCAAACTATTATAGCCCTCGAGAATCAAAAACAAGCCAGAAGAAAAGAGAGGGTCCGAACAACCACATCGAAAGATACCTATCAGGAGTGAACCTCACAATCATCTAGAAACCCATCTCCCTAAAGAAACCATGGAACATACAAGGGTCAAACTGCCCAGTCATATGGGTTGGGGAGTCTCTTCCTCCATGTCAGGATACTATCCGCTTTGGGCGGCACTGACTCGCCCGCACGTGTTTAATCACATCAACCTTAATGCGTCTTGATTAGGGATCGGGTACTCACCTCTCCATATATAGGAACTTTGACACACATTCATAGAATAAGGAAAACCACACATTTCATATACAACAAGGTAAAGCATTCCATCACAAACAAGTACAAACAGAACATCACAAATCTCAAAACAGCTCTGGGTACTGGGTACACATCTGCGTCTCTTGTTCCCAGGTACTTTCCTCAAGCCCACCATGTCTCCACAACACACGTACCAAAGGAATGGTTAATCCACAAAGAACCTTCCATTCACGAACTTTGATCATCACTGGTCGCTCCACGAATGTTGCATCGTCCCCGATATCTAGCTTTCCCAAGTCAAGGATGTGTGAATAGTTGTGTAGATATCGTTGGAGCTGGGACACAAGGAAGACGTCATGCACCCTCTGCAGCGGTGGAGACAACACTAGTTGATAAGCCACATCGCCGACCCACTGCAACACATCAAAAGGTCCTATGAAACTGGGAGAAATCTTACTCCGCCTGTCGAACCTCCGTTGCCCTCACCGAGGGGAAACCTTCAAGAACACATGGTCTCCAACCTTAAACTCCAAGGGTCTCCAATTATTATCGGCATATGACTTCTATCGGTCTTGTGTGGCCTTTTTTCCTTTCCCGTATAAGCTGGACCTTCTCCGTCGTGCTATGCACCACCTCCGGTCCAAGAACACTTGTTTCCCCAATCTCAGTCCATCACATGGGTGAGCGACACGACCTTTCTCACAAAGCTTCGAACGGAGCCCTTCCAATGGTAGAGTGATAGCTATTATTGTAGGAAAACTCTACCATAGGAAAGTGTCACAACAATGATCCCCCAAAATCTAGAATACATTCCCGTAGGATGCCCTACAACTTCTGGATGGTGCACTCTATCTGCCCATCTGTCTGGGGGTGGAAAGTAGTTCTAAGACGTAGCTGGGTGCCGATAGCATGCTGCAATCCTCTCCAGACTCGTGATGTGAACTGTGCATCCATATCCAAGACTATAGACCTTGGAACTCCGTGTAACCACACCACCTCATCCACATACCTCCGTTCTAAGGCATCCACTGCACCAGAGCCCTTGATTGCCAGAAAGTGAGCCGCTTTTGTCAACCGGTCCACCACTACCCAGATAGCGTCACAGCCTCCTTGAACCCTGGGTATCCCCATGATGAAATCCATCAAGATGTCATCCCACTTCCCCTCGGGGACATCTAAAGGTTGCAACAAACCACCTGGAACATGGTGTTCAACCTTCACCTACTGACACACTAGGCATTTGGCCACGAACTTTGCCAATGCTCGCTTCACCCCTAGCCACCAGAACTGACCTCTCAAGCCCTGATACATCTTGAAAACCCCCAAGTGCACTAATAGGGGTGAGTTGTGGAACACACTAAGAACTCTCTCGTGCATCACCTCTGGAACAAATAGATTTCCTCGGAGGAGCACCCAATTCTGACCATCCTCCTTCCACCCTTCTAGAGCATCACCTCGGCTAACCTGGTCATGCATCACTTCACTTTCAGTGTCTCCCCATTGGGACTCCTCTACCTGCTGGAACAGAGAAGGCTACACTATCAACTCATACAAGCAGCATCTACCACCTTCCATCCTCACATCCAGGTGCAGGGCAGCTAACTCCTCCATCACCTTCCAAGCATCAGCAGACTCTCGAACCGCATCCTTCTACGACTTCCTTCTCAAGGCATCGACCACCAAATTCCCTTTTCCTGAGGTGTAGGAAATATCAAAATCGTAGTCCTGAAGGAACTCCAGCCACCAATATTGTCGCAAGTTCAAGTCCCATTGGGATAAGATATACTTCAAGATTTTGTGATCGGTGAAGACCACGAAGTGCTCCCCGACGAGGTAATGCCGCCAAAAATATAGTGCAAAAACAATCACCGCAACCTCCAGGTCATGGGTGGTGTAATTAAACTCATGGGAACGTAAATTCCTAGACCCATCAGAGATCACCCCTTATCACTACATCAACACACATCCGAGGCCTTTCCATGAAGCATCACAGAACACCTTATACGGCACCCCTTATTCTAGAAACCTCAGCACTGGGGCACTAACCAAATTTTCCTTCAAAGAGCTGAAGGCTGCCTTGCACTTCCCGTTCCACACAAAAGCTAGGTCCTTCATGGTCAAAGTTGTTAAATGTGCTGAAACTCAGGAGAAGTTGGGTACAAATCTCTGGTAGTAACCTTCCAGCCTGAGGAAACTACGAACCTCCTCCACGTTCTTGGGTGTTTCCCAAGAAACAACCGCCTCTACCATCAATGATTCCACTGCTATCCCCTGCTCGGACACCACGTTCCCAAGAAAGTGTACTTCCCACATCCAGAACTTGCACTTGGACAACTTCCCATAGAGTTGGTGCCGTCAGAGGACCTCCAAAACCATTGTAAAGTGATCACTGTGATCATCCTCTGATCTTGAGTAGATCAATATGTCATCAATAAATACGACTACGAACCAATCCTGGTACTCCGGGAAGACAGAGTTCATGAACCCCATGAACATTGCCAGAGCATTCATGATACCAAAATACATGACTACAAACTCAAAGTGTCCATATCTGCATCTGAAGGTAGTCTTCGAGATGTCACCCTCCTTCACACTCAGCTGGTGATATCCTGACTGCAGGTCAATCTTCGAGAACCAACCTGCTCCCCTCAGTTGGTCAAAGAGATCATCTATCCTTGGGAGAGGGTAGAAATTCTTGAATGTCAACTGATTCAGCCTTCAGTAGTCTATGCACAGCCTGAGACCACCATCTTCCTTCTTCCCGAACAAGATAGAAGCACCCCATGGTGATGCAGTTGGCCGAACAAAACCCTTCTTCATCAGATCATCAATCTGAATCCACAACTCCCGTAGCTCCGAAGGTTCCATCCAATAGGGATCCATCAAAATCGAATGAGCGCCATGTTGTAAGTCTATCCCAAACTCGATGTCACGTCGAGGGGGTAGAGTCGTCACCTCCTCAAGGAAGACTTCCATAAACTCACTGATGACCCCTAGAACTTCCACCATCTTCGCATCTACTAACTCCACTAATAGCTCAGCTAACAAGGAGAGGAGGGGTTCCCCTCATTTGCTACTTCCCTAGAAACTCTGCTCGCTGATGAAAGTCACCCATCGGTCTACCAAGTATGAAAAAACAACCCTTCCTCAGAAGCAGTCAATGATGGAATATATAGAGAACAACCATTCAATGCATAGGATGACATTGTATGGCTGTATCTACAACAGTAGAAGATCCCTGACTGACTGATGTGGCCCTATCCTCAGTCTGCATCTACGAAAAACATACAACAAGTGGGTATGACCTCTGACTGGTGTGCTCAGCACCAGGGGCACGGGAAGTATCTGAGCTTCTAAACCCAGAGCATGGGCTAGGCTGGGTGTAACAAAGGAGTGAGAAGCTCCTATATCGAACAAGGCATATTCAAGGGTAATAAACAAGCTGATCGTACCTCAAACGACCTCTGGACCTACTAGAACTGCTGCCTCCGCGGCGTGAAACTACCCACACCCAGCTCCTCTGCCTCTCGGCTATCGGCCACCTCCCCGACCACACACGGGTCGAGGTCCTTGAGGAGTGCCCTGAGGTCGGACTCCTCCTGCAACGTCTACCCTCGGAGGAGTGGGAGCCCGCTGCCCCTACTGCTGCTGCTGAAAGGGCCTAGCTGAGAACCACTACTGCTGAGGTGGGTGATGGACCTGCCCACCCCCATCCATACTGTAATCTGTCTAGGAAGTGATTTCTAAGGTTCACATGGCTTTCACAGATGAAGCATCTTGTCCCTGGGCCCAAAAGAAAAGTGCGAGGGCTGGAAGGTCAGAACTAGAAATGCTGAGGCCTACTCCCTGCTAGTCAAAACCTAGAGGGTCCTAATGCAGGAGGCCTGCTGATGATGGACTTCCCTTTTGACGAGCCCAACTGGATCCCCTCTCGTGACACACCTCCCTGCGTGTGCATCCTCTCCACCACTTCAGCCTTCTTATACACCTCTATGTATGTCGGTATGGTGAAGGGAGTAATAACGTACTTAAGAGAATGTTAGAGTGGCTCCTCTAAACCTTTCACCTGAGAATCCTCATCTGGAAAGAGGTCTGGAGCAAAGTGAAGGAGATCCTTGAACTTTATCCCCATCTATCTAACTGACATACTCCCCTATTGGAGGGAGAGTAGCTTCTACCTCTTTTCACCCTTCATCGTGGAAGAGAAGAATTCCTCCTGGAACTCCTTCTCAAAGTCTTCCCATGTCACCTTGGTCTCCCTCTTCTTCCCCAAGATAAAGCGTCCACCACTGACGTGATGCCCCATGCATCTGGCTTACAGCCAGAGGAACCTAGTACTCCTTCGGAGCCCGGATCAAGATGAAGGCTATGACCAGCTCCTCTATCCAGCTCTCCGTATCCATGTATGAGATGCTTCCCTCGTACATCCCGAGGGTCTGTCATAGAAAGGCTCGAATCGTCTTCTGCCACTGATCATACACCTCCTCTCGGTCAGTCCTCTACAGATTGGCCATGTCAACCTCCGGGGCCTCAATTGCCTTCACTACTCGTGGTCACCTCTCAGGTTCCACAGCTGCTAGTTAAACAAGGAATGCCTAAGCCTGAGTAGTGTAGAATATTGTTGTTAAATTTTCTTAGAATTATTTATTTATTTTGAATCCCCGCGACAGCCATGAAACATAAGAACACAAGTAATTATTATGCATGTACCTTTCCAAGGGGTTCTACCCTGTAATCAGTGTATCCTCACTTGGTTGTTTGTTTGGTCCAGAGTCCTTACATCGGATCACAGGGGCCCTAAAATCCCGTGTCCTAGCCAGTATTCCCTGGCCTAATTCACGCACCAAGGTCACCCAACACTGTTTCCCTACCACCCCATGCAATCCTCACTGTTCCTAACTCCAGACTCCATCCTATCTCTCAACACTGCTCTGATACCATTTTGTCACAACCCACCTTCACCAAAAGGAGGGAAGGGACAAAAGATTTCCAGACCCTTCCTTCTTTAAGATGAAAGAGAGATAATGACCCCCGAGACCCGCCTTCAATAGGTCCCGGAGTGGCGACTAGCACCAAGGGTATATAATCACACACAAGATGGAAGGAATTTCCCTTTTTATTTTAATATGATTGGTAGATAAGATAGTAAATCTCAAACAACACCAAAAGATGAAGGTAACGGTAAATCCTAAAGTAAACCATTCCCATATGAATGTTCAAGAGTAAAAGATACAAGCCAAAAGAACTCCAAAGGTATGTACCAAGAAAAAGGAAAATGACAACAGCAACTGCCCCAAGGTCCGAGCTAGTACATTCCCGTACGATCCCTGAAGTCCTATTGGAAACCTGAAAGCAGTTTTATATACGTAGGGTGAGCATATAAGTATACTCAGTAGGGAAAACCAAAGACTCTCGTGCATAGTGGGGAGGCATTCTAATGCCCTGTGAGAAAAGAGACAACCAAAGCACCTAGCAAGGAAAACTATCCATGCAAGGCTCACCAAGGCACGCTCTCAAAATAACGCAAGTCAAGTAATGTATAGTAATATAACATCGATGTTTGGATACCACGTGCCACTTTCCCACTGGTTATTGAAGACATCCTACGCATCAAACCAATCCCGCAATTCTCACCATAGTCCCACTGCCACACCCCACACGCACACACCTAGGCTACAACCACACATCCCGCCCGCAAACACCTGGGCCACAACCTTCATCCCGTCCGTAGACACCTAGGCCAGAACAACCACACGTAACCATGCCCGCAAACACCTAGGGCAGAACAACCACTACCACACCCAAAGACACATGGTCCATAAAGCTACTATCACACCCGAAGACACCTGATCCTCATCCCATAGACACTTGGGAAACAACCTGCACGCAAACACCTAGGCCAACCACCACACTACCCTGCCCGAAGATTCTTGGGATAATAATGGACTTCAGGCCATCAAATCCTACATGAAGAGTATTGGGCTATTTGAGAAAAGGGAGCAGAAAGGAGCTAATAACCAGCCACTCATAGGAGTTTGGGAAAAAACACCCTCCCCCATGAAATGGGGGCATTCAGCACAAAGTGCTCAACTTGGGTGTGGCACGAATAAGAAACATAAAGAATACAGATATATGTATAGGTAACAAGAACTCAAACCAAACTAGGTTTCCAAAACCTAAGCACAAAAACCCTTGTTACTATTCATTCATAAAAGAACAACACAACACTCACAGACAAGTCACAACTCATTCCCAAAACCAATTCCCCATTTAACTCATTCTTGTTTCATGTTCAAAAAAACCCATTTAAATGAATCCTAAACTACTGGGAAACTAGCATGCGTAACCACAAGCCATAGGAAAATAGAAATAGACAACATCAACTTAAGCATTCACACCTGGTTCTCTTATAAAGTTACAACAACAAAAGGGGATTAGTGAGATCCCTAAAAGTACTGGAACCAAAGTAAACCTCACAAAAGGGATAAGTGAGATCCCTAAAAGTACTGGAAACAAAGGAAACCTCACAAAAGGGATAAGTGAGATCCTTCAAAGTAATAGAAACAAGGAAAACCCCGAGACATGGCCCCACATCCCAAAAACCAGGAAACAACTATTTATCAACCATAGAGGATCCCACCAGAGTTTGTGTCACAAGTAGAGCAACCACATAGTTTCAGACTCACAACCAAGAGGATCCCATCCTCACCCACATCACTCCATATGTAATCAAACAGAATAACACACCTACTACCAAACAGATTGGTGAAAATTCTAGGTTTAAGCACATCATTCCTTAATTTCTTCATTCTATTGGTTAGCCGGGGTGAACACACATGGCTTTATGTTCACTGGGTAACCATTTAATCCACCGAGTTTTCGTGATTAACCAATTTCCATCTGAAAGTCATTTAATCATCACAGAAGGTAAGGGTTCATTAGTGCACAAGGAAAGACCACCAACAACCATGATTTTCAGTGAGCATAGCCCAACGGTTCACAACATAAACATCAAGGAAGAGAAGAAAAACAGAACATCAGCACATCATTCACACCCCTTCCCTTCATTATTTAAAGTCCATTTGTTATCTTTTTTAAGGTTTGGTTTCACCCACTCACATAGGAACAACAGCGTACCCACCCCACATGATACACAGAAGGGAGAGACGAAGGAAAAATCCCTACCTGGTTGATCAGGTATCGAAGTTTTTCTCCACGTTCCAAAAATAGGGGATGCACGACTTGCATGGGAGGAATTCTGTGGACTCCAAGAGGTGCAGAAAGCTCCAGCAGAGGCACACCACAAGCCACAAGAAGAGAGGAACTGAAGGCGCACCAGGAAGAATAATTAATCCAGCCGAGAAGAGAAAAGAAGAAACTCTAGTGGGAGATATAAAGAGGTGATCCTACTGTTACAAGATATAGAATTTTGAATGCCTAGAAAGTCAGATCGTAGTTTACCACGTGGCTTGGGAGGTTACACATGACGATATTAAGTTGTTATTTAATATCCCCCATCGGGGAGGTTCCTCGGGAGTTTTTAAGAATTAATTATGGGCTTCTAAAAAAGTAAAAGAATTAATTTACATAAAAAAAAGGTCATGGGAGCGGGAATGGAAAAAGATAACGGAGGGATAGGTGAGGACACGATGCCATAGTCACGGTGTCACCCTTACAGTGCCACTATCATAGTTCCACCATGACTGGTGACACTGTCACAGTGCCACAATGACCGGTGCCACCTTTTTGGTGGAGCCTTATTTTGGAAAAGTAAAGGGCTAGGAGGGTCTAGGCCATTACACAATGCCTATCACAATATTTGATAACAATTTTATAATTTGATCCATTATATCATAAGATATGGTTCAAAATTTAGAAGTATTTCTTGGCTTCCTTTACATATCAATCCTAATTAAGGATTAACAATTCCTATTATCAGTCATAAATTATGATATATTATAAATGTTAAATTTTAATATTTTTTACTCAAAATGTTTATATTATATAAAAGTTTTATAAATGATAAGTATGAGGATTTATAAATAAGGGGCTTTAAATGACTAAATGAAATAATAAATGTTTATAATTATTCTTTATTTTTGGAAAATAAATAATGTTTTTATGTATTTTTTTATTCCTTTTGAATATTAATATTTATAAAGTGTTTAATAAATATATATATTACACATGATTTAATTTATTAGATAAATATTTTCTTATAAAATTTTAAGTAATAGACTACGTTCTTGGTTTGAGAATATTAGATTTAGTTTTAATTTACCATGATCTCAGTATGAAATTATAGATATTCACTTGAGTTTTGTTATTGAATATAGTTTATACAGATTTAGTTTTATAATTATTATTAATTGGATTATTATTTAACCAAAGTATCCATGGTTGGAGGGGATTTGAGTTTGAATTTCCACAAGCCTCAATGGTTATACCTTATTCTATTAAGGCGAGGGTTTCCTAACTGTGGATTCATTCTTACTCATGTGGAGATTATCAATATTATATAATTCAAAATATTTAAATGAAAGTACATATACCTTATACATAGGAAAAATTTTGATCTATATAAGTAGTTTTGGATTCTATTTTTGGTTGATTAATAGAAGCCATGGGTTGTGTAAATAGTTTCATATTGATATGGTTTGAATATATTAATTTGGTGGTTTGAATAATGATTCCAAAAATAAATAATTATAAGAATGCATACATAAATGAATGAAACATGAGATAATAAGTATTTCACGAGTTATAATATATAAGGATTTATTATGAATGTGATGTATATGTTATTGGTGAAACATTAAAATAAAAAACCCTCAAATAAAAAGTTCAAGGTTCCTTCAAAAGTTTAATTTTTAAAGACCATGATCATATAATTGGGTAGGTCCTACTAAATCTGGATGTTCCTAGATTATCTTATATGAAGAAAGTAATTAATGAGTGACCCTATTAAGATTAAATTTCAATTAATTGAATTTTATTATGGCTACCCCAATCTAGGATACATTAATAGGATTAGGTTGTTAGAAAAATATAGTAGAGTTTATCCATATTATAGATTGGGAAACCAGATGTACACTCAACTATCTAATGATCAAAATTATTGCGATTGACATGATTGACCAAATAAATAGGTAAGTGATCATATATATTCTAAAGGGACCCAAAACATAATGAAATATATATATTGGCTTACTAAATGGATATGATGTTTTGGTTCAACATTTTTAGTGTGATTAATTTCATTATAAGTCCTTGATGAAAATATTAAAAACATGATACTTAACCATATAATTGTTTTTATTATAGATTACAGAATGCTTAATGTATAATATATAGGATCTCTTATAAGTATGACCTATGAAATAGTTATAGTTTTTTTATCTAAGGATGAGGAGTGTTCTCAAAGAGAATAACTACAAGCATCTTAATGTGAATGTTATAGAGATCAATTAATCCATCTTGGAATCATGGGTATTAAATATCGGATGTGCATCACACATTTATGCTGATAAACACATACTTAGAGATAGTATGGAATTAAATAAGGGTGAAATAGATATTTGTGTTAGTAATGGAGCATGTGATTCTATATTGGAAGTCATCATTTATGATTTATGTATATATAGGGGATTAGTTGTGGAATTGGAGAAATTTTATTATGTTTTCACCGTAGAAATAAATATAATTTATGTATCTTTTTTGGATAAGAAGAGATTTTCATTCAATTAAGGGAAAGATTATATATATATATATGAACGGAATGATTTATAGATTCAATAATTTGGTAAATGGTTTATATATTCTTGATATGGATAGTATTATATATACCATTCAAAATTAGAAGGTCATGGTTGATTCTAACCCCACCTACTTTTGGCATTGTAGCCATGGACATATAAATGAGAAATCGATCCAAATAGTCCATATATAAAAATTGTTTAACTATTTGATTATTTTTTTGATACATGTGAATATTGTTTATTTGGAAAGATGACCGAAATTTATATTATCAAAAAAGGTGATAGTTTCATTAGAATATTTGATATTATACATAGTGATGTTTTTAGTCTGATGATTACTCAATAAAGTGGTGAATTTAGGAACTTTGTTACTTTCACCGATGACTATAGTTAGTTTGGTAATGTGTTTATAATGATACAGAAGTTTCAAACATTATAAAATTTTAAAGAGTTTTAGAATTAAGTAAAAAATAAACTATGAGAAATTTGTAATATTCTTTGATTGTATTATTGTGGTGAATACTTGAACACAGGCATCACTCATCATCTGAGAGAATGAATAATTGTTCCTCAACTCACTCCACCTAGAGAACCACATTGGAATGGTGTTCTAGAGAGAAGGAATCATACCCTTTTGTATATGGTTTAGTCGATGATGGGTTAGTAAAACCATCCTATTGGATTCAAGGTATATACTCTAGTGACTACTTTATTTCTAATTCATCGCGTTCCATTTGAATTATTAATAAAGGAACTATATGAGATGTAGATTGGGAAACATCCCCAGATTTATTTCATAAATATTTTGTATTGTGAATCACTATTATGATTATTGGTTTCTAATAAACTTTACCATAATTTAGATAAATGCATATTTTTTGGCTATACCAAGGTAACTAAGGGATATTATTTCTATAATCCAACTGAACACAAAGGGCTTGTGGCATGGACTAGTATATTTATTGAGAAGAAATTTATTATTCTAGGAGTTATTGGGAGGAAATATAAACTTAGTGTAGTTAAAAATCAATAAATAAGTAGTGTTCCTGAGATGGAAGTTGATTTAGTTCTACAAAAATTAGTGGAATAAGAAATACCTCAGTTTACAAAAAAAACCAGAAAGGTTTATTAGGTTTTGTTAAGTGTCTAAGAGATATAGATTTTTTTAAAAAAATGATAATGATGTGATGTTCAGAGGTGATGAACCTACTACATACCAAGGTTCCGTTCAAAGTTCTTGTTATAAGAAATGGTTTAAGTCCATACAATTTTTAAAATGGAATCCATGTAGACAAACCATGTTTGGTACATGGTGGATAAACCCTACACTATAATAAAAATGACATTTAGTGATAATTTTTAATTAATGCTTTCATAATGGCCATGAAATGTTATTGTTTAATTATTTTAATTGTGGTTTCATATAAATCACTGAAAAAACCTTAAAAAACAAAAAAAATAATTTTTTTTAATTTTAGTGACGGATTTAAAAAAAAACAGTTAATTATTTCATTTAGAGGTAGTTTTTTTTATAAAATTTCAGCTAAATGAATTAATATATAAAATGTATATAACAATAATTTATTTATACATATATGTATGTATATATAAATTTTATAAGTGAGTAATAAATAATAATATATAATTATTCGTTGTTCAAATATTGAGTATTTCTTATTAATGTTCTATGAGAAGTTAAAAATCAAACTTCAACATATAAGGACATAAATTTTCATCTATTTGTATATTTATGCTCCACGACCTATCAAATCAAATCTTGTGAAAATAACTACAAAAGCAGATAATAATAAATAATAAGAATATTATTATTGTTCTATGATAAGTTAAAAATCAAACCCCAACTTCAAGAAACCATAACTTTTGAATTGGGTGTCTGTTTAGGCTCTGCAAGATGTCAAATCAAATATTGCAACAAAATTGACGTCATTCAGACCCAAGGTAACCCAAAATTTTGTTTTTTAGGGATGCCTTGATTTTTTAAAATTTGATGGAATTTCAACTTAATTTAAGAGGGTCTTATTATACTTGATGGGTCATCTATGATTGTATTTCATCGATTAACATTTTTATCAATGCAATGATATTGTAATTGTAGCAGTCATCCCTATTTTGGCTATTTATTATTTATCATATTTATATATAGTTATATATATATATATATATATATATATTCAGGTATGTTTATTTACAATTATATATAAATATATATATTAATAGAAATTTACATGTATTTGTGTATATTTGTGTATATTTATATATATTTATAGATTGTTATATATATATATATACTTATATATATTTATATATATTATTTGTGTGTATATATAGATAGTTTTATATATTTATATTTATATTTAATTATTTATAATTATATTTATTTATCTTTATGCATATTTACATGTGTGTATATATATATATATATTTATATAAAATTATATTTAATTATGTATGTGTGTGTGTTTATACACATTTATGTACATTTAGTTATATATATATATATTATGTTTTCATGTATATATATATATATATATATTTTTGGGTCTGAATTTATATACATTTATGTAAATTGATTTATATTTATATATTTTTATGATATATTTTTATATATTAGATGCTCATGGATACAAATACATTAAACACACACACACACACCTCACACAAAGGCCAGAATGATAGGTCATAGCCCCTGCAAAGGGATAACCCACTCATCCAACCCTATTTATTTAGATTTTAGGTGCTGGAAAGAATAAATGTTACAAGTCCAACAAGACACCATAATAATAATTATTCTATCTCTCTTGTACTCCAGAACCACCTTTCGTTCAATCGATGTCATTATGTACCTGGAAAGACCACACTTGCACAAATCATTTTTTTGGAGGGCCCCACAACCAATCGCTACCCAATGTCAAGTCAAGAACCGTCGCCATCCTCGTCACCCAACCGAAAGCCCGACCACCCTTACTGAGCTGCCATTAACACTGTTGGACTCCATCAAGGGCTATGTCGAGCCCTAGCATCACCGTCGCTCCCCCATCATCAGACCCTACAAGACCTTCACCACCTAGATCGACCCACTGACACATTATCAGACACCATCAAGGGCTATGCCGAGCCATCCCACCATCATTGATCCACCATCATTAGATTTTACAAGAATCCAAAGCCCAGACACCTTTTGTCCTATAACCTTCTCCATGAAAATAAACCCTAAAATTTTGAGGCAGTTAGTGTTTGATTCCAGATTCACATGCAAGATTACATGGTTTTTTTATAGATGGGTTTCTTGAAAAAAGATTTATCCAAAAGGGCTAGGGTTACAAGTATTTTTTAAAATGGGTCTTGAGATGCGTGAACCACGTTCACACATCACCGAACCTGAGAAGATGCATGAATGGGGTCCACGCATCCTATATAAACTTTTATTTTTAGTAATTTTTTAAAAAAATTAAAATTAAAATAATTTTTTTGTTTTGTTTTGTTTATATATATATAATCAAAATAAGAAAAATTCAGCAAAATTTATCTTCTATTTAATATCCAGTAGTACTGTCATTACAACAGTCTGGATTCTTATATAAACCCTCACCCAGAACTCCATTTTATAAGAGAGCAAGCCCATGAAATCATTCTGCATTTCTGATATGGGATTTAGGTTCTCCCTTTCCTACGCAGAATATTCTGCATTTCCGATGTGGGATTCTATTTCAAGTACATGTCTTTTAAAGACTATAAAAATTAAAACTATAAGACCAATATAAATGAAACTTTAAACATGGATTAATCATATTATAAATAGTTGAAAATAAATATAATTTCATAAATTGGCTGATGAAAAATAATTTATAAGCTTTCAAAACCACAAACTTGAAAATTAAAAATGTTTCAAGTATGTTTCTTTAAAAGACTATAAAATAAAAACTATAAGATAAATATGAATAAAACTAAAAATATAGATTAAACATATAAGAAATATTTGGAAATAAAAATAATTTCGTAAAAAATGTTGATGAAAACTAATTTATAAGCCTTCAAATCCACCAACTGAAAACTTAAAAACTTTTAAAGTATGTGGATTTGAAAGCCTATAAAATAAAAACTATAAGATCAATATAAATGAAAATTAAAACATGGATTAAACATACAATACATAGTTAATAATTAATTAGTAAATTAGTAATATAATTATTAATAATGTAATTATTATTTAATTAGTAATATCAATATCAATTATATAATAAATAATTAGTAATATAATAATTAATTATATAATAAATAATTAGTAAATTAGTAATGTATTTATTAAAAATATAATAATTAATTAGTTAATTATATAATAATTCATTAGTTAATTAATAATATCATTATTAATAATATAATTTTTATTTAATTAGTAATATCAATATTAATTATATAATAATTAATTAGTAATATAATTATGTTATAATTAATAATTATATTATAAATTAACTACTTAATTATTATATAATTAATTATTAATAATTAATAACTAATAATTATAATGAATAATTATAATTACTTATTATAATACTAATTAATTATTATATAATTAATATTGATATTACTAATTAAATAATAATTATGTTATTAATAATTATATTATTAATTAACTAATGAATTATTATATAATTAACTAATTAATTATTATATATTTAATAATTATATTACTAATTAACTAAATAATTATTATATTACAAATTAATTATTATATAATTAATATTGATATTACTAATTAAATAATAATTACATTTTTAATCATTATATTACTAATTTACTAATTAATTATTAACTATTTATTATATGTTTAATCCATGTTTTAATTTTCATTTATATTGGTCTTATAGTTTTTATTTTATAGGCTTTTAAATCCACGTACTTTAAACGTTTTTAGATTTCAAGTTGGTGGATTTGAAATCTTATAAATTATTTTTCTTCAACATTTTTTATGAAATTATTTTTATTTTCAAATATTTATTATATGTTTAATCCATATTTTTAGTTTCATTCATATTGGTCTTATAGTTTATATTTTATAGTCTTTCAAAGACACGTACTTGAAACAATTTTAATTTTTATGTTGGTGGTTTCGAAAGCTTATAAATTATTATTCATCATAATTTTTATGAAATTATTTTTATTTTGAACTATTTCTTATATGTTTAATATATGTTTTAAGTTTCATTTATATTCATCTTATATTTTGTATTTTATAGTCTTTCAAGGACATGTACTTGAAAAAAATCCCACATCGAAAATGCAAAATGATCTACGCAGGAAAGGGAGAACCTGAATCCCACATTGGAAATGCAGAATGATTTCATGGGCTTGCTCTCTTATAAGAGGGAGTTATGGGTGAGGGTTTCTGTTAGAATCCAGACCGTTGTAATGACAGTACTGTTAGATATTAAGTAGCAGATAAATTCTGCTGATTTTTTTTGTTTTGTTTATATATATATATATATATATATATATAAACAAAACAAAAAAAGTAAAAATTTTACAAAAATTAGTAAAAATAAATGTTTCTGTAGGATGCATGAACCCCATTCACACATCCTTTATCAACTTCGTGAAGGATGCGAGAACGGGGTTCATGCATCTTTCAGCATGCCTATGATGCGTGAACCCCGTTCATGCATCTTCTGGGCTTCAGTGATGCATGAACGAGGTTCATGCATCTCCAAAACCATTTTAAAAAATACGTGTAACCCTAGCGCTTTTGGAATTTTTTTTTCAAAAAACCCATTTATAAAAAAAACCCCAGGATTACGGGACTACTTACCACTGATATATATATATATATATGTATATATATTTTCATACATATATAGATTTATATACAACTGAATTTAAATAAATTTATATCTAATTATATTTATTTATTATTTACTTATTTAATAACAGTTTATTATTTATTTGTTGTTCATTTATTTATTTATTAATTAATTATTTATTAAAATTCATTTTTTATTTTGTAAATTTTTAATTAATAATTTTAAATAAGAATTAATTATTAGTTATTGATTATTGATTATTTATTATTGATTTATTATCTATTATTGATTCATTGATTCAATTACTTTTTTATGTAATTTTTCTTTATTATTTATTTATTTTGATTAATTTTTTTGTATTTATAATTTATTATCTACTTATTTATTTAGTTATTGTTAATTTATTATTTATTTATTATATGTTTATTATTAACTTGCCATTTTTTCATTATTCATTTATTATCTATTATTATTATTATTTATTGTTTAGTTATCACTTATTTATATATTATATTTTATACATTTATTTATTCATTTTTTTACTATTTGTTAACTATCTATTTGTTATTTATTATTTATAATTTAGTTATTTTTTTTTATTAATTATTTTTTATTTAAATTTTTTATTTTTATTTAAAAAGTACATAAAAATTATGTATTCATATGTGTTTACACACACACAAAAATATATATATAAGTATATTAAAGTTTATTTACTCAACACATGCAGATCTTGTTATAGTGGTAGAATCTTTGAAGAATACCTAAAAGGTGAGTGGTTTATATCTCAACCTACACATATATGTTCTTAATTTCTATTTAGCATAATAAGTAAATAATAAGTAATAAATAAATAATAAATAATACTTTTTAGAAAAATAATTAATAAAATTATAATCCACCGTGAAACAATTTAGCGGTAGCTGAAATCCCCACTAAATGATTTACCTTGTTTTTAAAAACCACAACTAGATGATTCAAAATGGTTTTTAAAACTCTCATGAAATGATTAGTGACACAAGTATACACAGTTTTTAAGCCATTTCTAAATGCCAATAAAAATTATTGCTAAATGGAATTTTGTCGTAGAGCTAATGGGTGTGTCCCAAATGGTGAAAGTGGGTTTTCAATATGAAAAATAACATTGATGCTAGAGTTTCTACCTAAAAATAATTATTGGTGTAAAAGGGTTACAAACCAATGATAATATTGACTATGAATAAACCTTTTCACTAGTTGTGATGATAAATTATGTATTGGTATTTCTTTCCATTTAATATCATTATGATTTTGAGGTATGTTAAATAAATTTCAATGATACTTTCCTTAATAATAATTTAGTTGAGGAAGATTATATGACACAACCTAGATGTTTCTAAATTTAAATGACTCATCTAAAGATTAAAAGTGGAAAAAATCTATTTTGGGATGGAAGTAAGCCTCTTGGGGTTGGAATATCCAATTGATAATGCAATCAAAGAGTTTAGTTTCATTAAAAATATAGTTGATTATTTTATATCTAATAGGATTAGTGGGAGTGTGGTAGTAGTTATGACATTATATGTGTACAAAATTCTTTGTATTGAAAATGGTGTCCCAAATATACACTCTGCTCAGATATGGTTATGTAAATTCTTCTCAATGAATGACTTTGGTGATGTGGCTTATATTCTGGGCATAAAGATCTATAAGGATAAATCTAATAGTGGTTACTTTTATGGAGTCGAAATATATATATTGTAAATGTGATAAAGCAGTTTTTTATAGATAACTACAAAAGGGTCTTCACTGGTGTTTCAAGTCATGAATCTTAATAAAATTCACGATACTTATTAAGAGTTAAAAATGTTGGATAATATTTCCTTTGTATCCTCCATAAGATCTATCCTGTATTCCTTGTTGGCTACTCAACCCAATGTTTAGTATTCTCTAAGAATAATAGTTAGATAAAAACTTGATCCTAGTGGGATTCACTAGATTATTTTTCTGAATATCCTTATCTATTTATGAAGAACTAATGATATATTCTTGGTCTTTGGGTGATAGGATGATCTCGTTGTAATGGTTTTCACTGAGTCAAGTTTCTAAACCTTCAAAGATGATATGTGATCTCAATTATCAGACCCTGAAATTTGATTTCTCTATTATTTTATTTATTTATGTGTTTTATTATCCTCCTTGAGTTTTTATCTAGACTTTAATGGAAATTTCATGATTTAGAATTTCAAAGTAGGGTGAAAGTTTAGTAATAATCATACATAAAACCATGTGATGGAAAATAGTTCTCAGTAGAGTCATTTGGATCCGTTTCTTTATGGTTTGTCTAACTGTGAACAAAATCATGTGAGTTCCTATGTGGGTCAAGAGAGGGGTTTACGGTTTGTCTAACTACATGCCCAATCCATGTGGCTCACCCCAAACATAAATTATTTGATTTTTCAAAATTATCCACTCCCCAATTTTCCTCCTAAATCGACCCCTCACACGAAATCCGTCCTATCACTCTTTTATGATGAAAACCCTAGGGTAGACCCCCTATATATGTCCACCATCACCTCCCCACATGATCTCCAACCTCTCCCTTAATTTTTGAGCTAGATCATCCCAAGTCAGGGTTGTCTCTTCTTCTCCACCTTCATCTTCTTCTGATTTTATATTTTTCTTCCCTCCCCTCAATATGTTTCTCCCATGAAAAAACCCTAGGTTGGTTCAAGTTCTAAATTATTTTGGATTTGTTTTTTATAGTGAGTGATGGCTTCTTTGTGTAAGAGTTGGTGTCCTAGAACCTATGAGTTTTAATTTGATTACATGTATATTTAATGTATTTAAATATTAACCATCTTATTACATATTTTTCATTGTACTGCATGACTATGATTTAATACTTTCCTAGAGTATTTGTTGGATTGATATGGTTATGGAAGTTCCCCACTCTGATTAGAACCTTGAAATTATATAAAAATATTCTTAAATATAGTTCTACAGTTGGATGACATAATATAAAGGGACATATAGCATGCAGACCGTTAGCTGATCGTACTCATAAGTAGATGAGACTTATTCTCATGACGTTCTCACTTGGTAATCCCCAAGATAGAAGATTATGGGAAGAGACCCACTAGTAAGAATTCCTCAGGTTTTGGTGTCATTGGAAATTTCTATATGCGAGTGTGTGTAATGATCTTTAGACTTTAAGATTATTATTAATATGTTTCATGACTCACACACTTTGATTTACTAATGAAAACTGTCACGCAGACAGTTGGTGGGAAGTAGGGTATGTTGGTTGCGTCATGAGTGACATGATATTAAAGGATAATTCAAGGAAGGATTTGTACCTTCCATTTATGGAAGTTGATATCTTAACCCTTTGATTGAAATAGAACCGTCACACCAAATTCCATGGTCATGGTGTAATGAGGAGTTAATTTTAGGTGGTCAAAGAATGACGTATCATGTATAAAGGTTGATGATACTATCATGAAACCTTCTTAATGATATATTGAGACAAATATATTATATTACATAGTGAGAATTCGTATGTAGATGTCATTATTGTGAGTTTATGTTCTTTCTCAGGTGTTCCTTGACCCTTTCCTAGACAGTACTCTTGGACTTTAGGCAAGCCCACCTAATGCCAACAACAAAAAATCCTAGAGGGTCACACACTAAGTGCTTTTGGTGGTCTCGTATAAATTATATTTGGATTTAATTAGTGAAATAAATATTGATCTCAAGATCATAGAAAATTTTATTCAAGTTAAAATGATCGAATAAATTAAATAAAAATTATTTATTTATTTTATTGAATATTAAATAAATATTTTTTTTCTAGTTTGTAAATAAAAAATTTATTTAAGAGAATAACTTATTTATTTATTTATTCGGGTGTTCAAAAAATGGAAGTGGAGTTCAATCAGACCAAGGCCGACCCAGTAGTAAAATTATTATTTGCAAGATGGTAAATAATTATTATTTGGCATAAGTTAAAATAATAATGATGCTGCTATTATTTTGTGATGCATAATTTTATTCATAATTCTGTTTTTCACTAGTTGGTGCACCATAAATAATGATGCAGTATTATTATGAGCATGGGTTTTCTGTAAGTTCATGAATGTATTTAATTGTTGTTATGCAATAAAATATTATAACTGAAGTTCGATGCATATAAATAGAAAAGTACGTCTATTGTTCCATGGTGAACACACCCCACACTTGGTGAATTGAGAATTGTTAAAATAAAAAATTTGTCTCTCGAATCCTCTTCCCACCCATCTTACGAACGAGAGACGTTCTTCAACTATAAAGAACAAGTGATCAAGAATGACCAACACAATACACACTCTTCACCGCGCTAGTACCTGGAGAATGAGTGGTGTCGATCATAGGCCATCAGATCATGTGTGGATCACTACTAGAGGGATTCTAGATTTGAGTCTCGAAAGTGCAACAATATAATCTGGAAGGGTCATTCCAAATGATCAACACCACCAATGAAGAAAATAATGAGGATCTAGGTATTATTTTATTTATGAAATTAATTCAATTAATTATAAACATGATGTGAAAGATCCTATATAAAGGTTTCTGGCCTCTTCCTTCTTTATCTAAATATTTGATTCTATTCCATAGTGATTGGCATTCATCGTCGTATTGATCTCGGAGTAATCACTGATCACGGTAAAAATTAATGTTGGGTGCCATCCCAACCATACTTCTGCTGCACTTGGAACCTTCAATTGGTATCAAAGGGGTTACATAATAGTTTCTAATTATTTAAATATTTTGTTGATGATTTATGAATTTAATAATTTAGTAGTTTCAATTGAAGGTAATGGTTCTGAGAATCTGAATCTTGAGATATATTCCTCTGCTTTCATTTCTCGTTCACTTTGTAGAAACAATATTTTAATTTAATTTTTATTACAATAAAGTAGGGGATCTCATCCAGAGGTTCTAAAGTATCTTGGACATATGACACAAGAATGCACGATGTGTATTCGGCAGTACAAACTGTGTAGCCAGGTTTCAATGAACATTGTTTGGTCTTCCAAACCAAGTCGTGTTATTAGAGTTTGTCTAAGTCTTATGAATCTGTGTTTTGACCATGAAAAAGTGGCACACAGTTTCCAGATTGCACGCCATGCGGCCCACTGGACACGATGTGTAGTCCCTTTTTGTTAGGGTTATAATATGTACCCCATACACGACTTTCCTAGTTGGACACTGTGTAACATGGAACTACACCACGTGTGGCCTACTGGACATTCCGTGTACTCCGAATATTTCCAAAGTACACTCACACACTGTTTCTCCAGGCGTGTACTTTAGATAGACGATAAAAAATAGTACACACCGTGTAGTTGGAACTACATACCATGTACTCATCCCAATTACATAGATTTATTAAAATTTATTATTATATTATACAAACCCCTAAGACTTGTATGATCATGTAGGAATAAAGCTGAGACACAACATGTGATAATTGTTTTATATATATGGGTTTGATTTAAAATATGCATAATTTTCATTTCTACTCATTGGGTAGTTATAAATAGAATTTCATAGGGTTTCCTCCAAGGAACGAGTTACATATAAAGATAATTTCAAATGAATTTATTTATTTAAAATTATGATGGATGTGAATCTCAAGGAAATTCAGAAAATGGTTTAAGATAAAAGGATTGATTAATTAAAGATGGTAATTAATTTATTTGAGAGGGATTTATCGTAAACAAGAACAATTAAAGAATTGAATGCTAGTTTTATTTATTCATAAATAACGTTTCATGTATGGATGACCATGATCTAGAACACGACCTTTGTATATGGTTGGTTTATTTTAATTTCTTTATTTAAAATTAAATTTGTTGGCCACGAGCCTTCTCATCATTAATATGTTGGGCATGTATGCCAAATTTTTCTTTTAGGTAAAACACCTTTTTACCCCTAACCTGCATGTGTGTTAAAAAAGGCTTATGTAATGGATGGAACTCTCAAACTAGTGGACGATGTTCAAGATGGTTCCAAGATGAAACAAATTCTAGGAGATACAGAGGTGGATAGGTGGAAAGCTGTAAACACAAGCCCAAAAGTTTCAAGATGTTTCTCCCCTAGGTTAGGGTTAGTTTATCAACCTCTAGATAAACTAACTATTAGAAAATATCATGATCATTATCTTTATTTTATTTATGTCATTTTTATGGTTTACCATTATGGATTTGTTTTCATGATCACATAATTAATGAATTAAACAATCATGCAAGATATAACTAAAATAAACCATAATTCTATGTAAATATTATCAAGACATGGTTAATCACGTAAGTAAGTTCCACTTAATATTAACAATAATTCGATAATTATAATCAGAAATTCACCCAAAAGAGATAAAAATACCTCAAATAAAAAATTAAGTCAGACCACGCCTTTTGTTACTTGATTAAGGGAAAAACTCCATAAAACTATGTGTTTGACAAACCATTTTTTTGGAAACTTACTTTTATACAGGAAGCCCTTATGAAAGGTTTTTGGTTGAATTAAACATACTACATAATGACGAGTATCCCTTTATAGACTTGGTGTAATATTGGAGGCAATAGTTTAGGAAATCCAAAAGTCATGATTTCAGGATTGGGGAGTCTACTCAACAGATCAAGGAGCTGCAAGCCCACAACAGGAAAAGACCTGCCTACCTAAATACCTTTTAATAGCTTGATCAACCCTTGTTGGGGTTATGTGAAGGTGAATATGGATCCTTTCCATTAGAATGTCATAGAAATTGGACATTCCGAGTTCAATGGTGAAGGCCATTTGGACTTGATAAAATAGCGGGAGACTTAATATAAATTTATTTTTACTCAAAAAATGTAATTAGGAAAGTACTAATGCTCTGTTATTTTAATTTTAGAATAAAAATGAAATGCTCATCAACCACACTATCCTTGTGATCAATTTTGGATAATGACATCATCCTCACTGGTAGTAACTTCTAGGAATAGTTTAGATGCCTTCAGGTTATCCTACACCATGAACGGAAGTCTCACATGATAGAGTCAACATTACCTGATCTAGCTACCAAAGAGACGAGTGATGATGATTTCTTGGTCTATGAGAAACATATGAACAATGCATCCAACCTTCAATGTTTGATGCTATCATAAATTTATAGTGATCTTATGAAGTCCCATGAAAACATGGATGCTTATTGCATGATCGATCAATTATGTGGTGTTTACCAGGAGAGAGAAAGACATGAAAGGTTTGAGATATCTAAGGTACTCTTTTAGAGTAAGCTTGGTGAAGGTTCCCCAGTTGTGCCTCATGTAGTCAAGATCCTTGGCAACATTGAGTGCCTGGAGGTTCTAGGGTTTAATCTAACTAATGAACTGGGCACAGATCTCATTTTCACATCACTCCCTCTGAGGTTCTCTAACTTTGTTTTCAATTTCAATATGAACAACATTGAGAAGACTCTACCTATTTTTATTATCCTCATTTTCCAGGTGGACAAAGATATGATGAGGGAAAAGCCTTATGTCATTATGGTGAATAAGAGTAAATGGAATGAGAAGATAATTAAGCTGAAATCTTCTTCATAGCCTTCCCAGAAAATGAAGCTCAGAGGGGAGGCAAAGTAACAAGAGTCTATTTGTTTCACATGTGGCAACAAGGTCCACTGGAAGAAGAATTTAACCCAGCCTAAGAAGCAATGAGAATCTTCAGGTGCATTTGTTATCGAATGAAATCTATCTATTTCTACAAATTGGGTATTATATATTACTTTTGGTGATCACATAAGTATCCAAATACAAGAACCAGTTAGATTACGAAAGATTGACTATGGAGAGGTTGATCTACGAGAAGCCAATGAAGCCAGACTTGCTGATGTAGCTGTCGGGGACAACCACCTCACGTTGCCAACTGGGATGATATTAGTGTTAAAGGGTTGTTATTATGTGCCTTATATTACTAAAAATATTATTTATGTATCCAGATTATATACAGATGGATTTGTTTTCAAGTTTGGAAATGAATGTTTCTTCTATTACAAAGATAGCATTTTTCTGGTAGGGCACATTTATACAACGCTCTATAAAGGTTGGATTACACAAACCATGTAATGGAAATCAATAACAAAGATACTTCACATGAATCATACCACACCCATAATTGGCATCATGGGATTGGTCATGTAAATGAGAAACACTTGACAAAGTTACATCAAGATGGATATTTAGATTCTTTCGAACTAAAACCATTTGGCTTATTTCATGCATGTTTACAAGGAAAAATGACCAAAGCCCCATTTAGTGGGAAATGTGAAAGTGCTAAAGAAATTCTTGAATTGGTTCATACTGATGTGTGTGGACCATTTCCAGTTGAAGCAAGGGGAGGGTACTCATACTTCATAAATTTTAGTGATGATTTTAGTATATACTGATATATCTACTAAATGAGTTATAAGTCAGAATATTTTAATAACTTCAAATAATACAAGAATGAATTTGAGAGCCATCTTGGCAAGAAGATTAAGAAACTTCACTCAGACCGAGGTGGATAATATCATAATAAATACTTCATTGACTACTTACAGGAGTTTGGGATCCTATCCCAACTCACTCCTTCACACACTCCCTAGTGGAATAGTGAGAGAAAGGAGGAACCACACCCTATTGGACATGGCGAGATCAATGACGAGTCACGCGCGTCTTCCATTATCCTTTTGGGGTTATGCGTTACAAACAATAACACCCTTAATAAACTAAGTTCCAACTAAATCAATAAATGGTATTCCATATGAGTTTTGGAGTGGAAGAAAAGACGTGTTATCGAATTTACATGTGTAAGGTAGTGAAGAATTTTTTAATGCTTCTTCAGGTGAAAAACTCACACCCCGAGGCACAAAGTGTACCTTTATAAGATAAACCAAGGAAACAAGTGAATATTACCTATATAACCCCTCAGAAAAAAGGTTATAGTGGAAATACATTCCATATTTCTTTAGAGGGATAAAATATCAAAAATAGATAATGGGAGAGAGATATAATTCAATGAAGTCCAGGCTCAAGGCACACAAGACATGGTGTATGAACAGATTCCACAAAGCCCCGTGGAAGAAGAATCTATTCCTGGGACACAAGTTATGTGTAGGAGTACAAGAGAGGTTAGAGAACTAGAATGGTATGGATTTCTAGTTACAGCGGATGGTGACTCATTATTAGTTGATAAGAATGACCCTCTAACCTACAACAAATAAGTAAGTGGCACATATGTTTCGAAGTGTCTAGAATAAATGAATTCTGAAATGTATTCCATTTATCAAAGCCATGTCTAGATTTTGATAAATCCTCTAGTTGATGTAATGTCTATTTTTTTCAAATGGGTATTCAAGAAGAAACTAGACATAGAAGGACAACTTAGTAACTATAAGGCACGACTGGTTGCAAAAGGGTTTAAACAACATTAAGGAATTTACTATGATGAAACCTTTTCACCAGTTACAATGCAGAAATCCATTAGAATTTTACTTGCCGTAGTGCTTACCATGACTATGAGATTAGGAAAATGGATGTAAAAAAACCTTCCTTAATGGGAACCTTTGAGAAGATGTCTACATGACACAACCTGAAGGGTTTTTAACTCCAAAGGATGCCAACAAGGTATACAAGTTTCAAAAATCCATTTATGGATTAATGTAAGCATCCAGGTCATGAAACATTCATTTTAGTGATTCCATAAGGTAATTTGGTTTTATCAAGAATGAATGTGAGCCTTGTGTCTACAAAATGTTTAGTGGGAGTGCAGTAATTTTACTTATAGTATATGTTGATGAAATATTACTTATTAGAAATGAGTTACCTATCATAAATTATGTTAAGGCATGTTTGAATCAATGATTTTCTATGAAGGACTTGGGTGAGGTGGCATATATTCTTGGGATCAAGATTCATCATGATATATCCAAGAGATTGTTGGGACTATGTCAAAGTACACTCATTGATAAGATACTGAAGATATTCAGTATGGAAAAATCCAAGTGGGGATTGTTTACAGCGTCACATGGAATTCATATTTCCAAGAAAACATGTTCTCAAACACATGAGGAAATAATGATAATAGAAATGACTCCATATGCATCATCGATTGGGTCAGTCATATATATCATGCTATGTACTAGGCTAGATGTCAACTATGCATTATGTTCAGTAGGTAGATATCAATCTGAACCAGGTGACTACCATTGGATGGATGTCAAGACTATCCTAAAGTTTCTGAGGCACACTAATGATATGTTCCTTGTTTATGGAGAATATGAGGAACTAGTTATTAGAGGATATGCATATTCTATTTTCCAAAATGATAAAGATGACATGAAGACGCAAACGGGATACATCTACACTTTGAATGGATGTGCAGTGAGCTGGAAGAGCTCAAAACAGAGTGTGGTCACAATTTCTATAGGAGAGTCTGAGTATATCATAGCTTTTGAGGCAGCTAAAGAAGTAGTTTTGATGCAAAGATTTGTCTAATATCTGGATTTGATACCTAGCAGTAAAGATCCAATCACACTATATAGTGATAATATTGCAACGATGGATCTCACAAAAGGGTCAAGGTCACATCAATGGATGAAGAACATAATTCAAATATATCGTCTCTTGAGGGATTTTTCTTAGAAAGGTGAAGTTGCAGTGAGAAATATTTCCATGGAAGACAACGTGACAAACCCCTTGACTAAGCCTTGACTCAGGAGAAACATGATCACCATGTGAGGTCTAGAAGACTGAAAGTCGTAGGCACTTGGCTCTAGTTCAAGTGGGAGTTTTTAAGAGTTGGTTTCTAACAAAAAACTGGTTGTACTTTGATTACTTGGATATTTAATGTATTTATATATTAAATATATTATTTCATATTTTTCATTGTTCTGCATGACAATAATGTAATAATTTCCTAGAGTATTTGTTGAATTGATATGTTCATGGAAGTTCCCTGCTATGATTAGAACATTGAAATGATATAAAAATATTGTTAAATATAGTTCTATAGTTGGATGACATAATATGAAGGGACACATAGCATGTAGACCGTTAGGTGCGAGTACTCGAATGCAGATGAGGCTTCTTCTCATGTTGTTATCACTTGGTAATCTCCAAGACAAGAGATTTTGAGAATAGACTCGCCTGTAGGAATTCCGCATGTTTTGGTGTCATCAGATATTTCTATCTATGAGCGTGTGTAATTATTTTTAGACTTTATGATTATCATTAATACATGTCACAACTAACCCAATTTGATTTACTGATGAAAACTATCATGCAGATAGTTGGTAGGAAAAAGGGTATGTTGTGTGTGTCACGAGTGATATGATATTAATGGATAAGTCGAGGAAGGATTTTTCCCTTCGATTTATGGAAGTTGATTTCTTTTACCTTTCATTGAAATAGAACTGTCATGCGAAATTACATGGTCATGATGTAACAATTAGTTTATTTCAGGTTGTCAAAGAACGACATATGAAGTATCATGTTTGATGTCAATATCATGAAACCTTTTTTATTAGATATTAAGATAAATAAATTATATTACACAGTGGGTATTCAAATTTGGATGTTGTTGTTGTGAATTTATGTTCTTTCTCTTTGGTTCCTTGACCCATTTCTAGATAGTAATCTTGGACTTTAGGCAAGCCCGCCTAATTCCAATGAGAAATAATCCTATAGGGTCACACAATAAGTGTATTTGGTGGTCTCAGATAAATTATATTTGAATAAAATTAAATAAATAAATATTATTCTCAAGACCATGGAATAATTTTATTAAATTTAAGATGATTGTATAAATTAAATAAAATATATTTATTTATTTTATTGAACATTTAATACATATTTATTTACTAGTTTGTAAATAAAATATTTATTTAAGAGAATAATTTATTTATTTATTTAGTCGAGAGTTCAATAAATGGAAGTGGATTTCGAGCGGACCAAGGCCGATCCGATTGTAAAATAATTATTTTAAAGATGGTAAATAACTATTAGTTGGTGAAAGTTAAAATAATAATGACACTACTATTATTTTGTGACGTGGAATTTTATTAATAATTCCATTTTTCTCAAGTTGGTACACCATAAATAATTATACAATATTATTATGAGCATGTTTTTTCTCTAATTTAATTAATGTATTTAATTGTTGTTATGTAATTAAATATTGTAACTGAATTTCCATGCATATAAATAGATAAGTATTCTTATTGTTCCATGGTGAACATGCCACAGAGTCGGTGAATTTACAATTGTTGAGCTAAACAATTTTTCTCTCGAATCCTCTTCCCTCCCCTCTCAAGAATGAGAGAAATTCTTCATGGCCGAAGAACATGCGATCAAGAAAGGCCGACAGAAGACACTCGCTTCGCAGTGCTATAACCCAGAGAAAGAGTGGTTTCGATCGAAGGCCATCAGAGTATGTGTGGATCACCGCTAGGGGGATTATAGTTTGGATCCTTGAAAGCACAATGAGATAATCTGGAAGGGTCATTCTAAATGATCAACGTCGTTGAAGAATAAAATAGCTAATATATAGGTAATCATTTATATATGAAATTAATTTAACTAATTATAATCATGATGTGCAAGATCCTCTCTAAAGGTTTCATGCCTCTTTCTTCTTTATGTAAATCTTTGAGTATATTATGTGGAGACTGGCGCTCATCATCGTATTGATCCTGGAATAATCATTGATCATGGAAAAAATTAAATTTGGGTTCCTTCCCATCCACGCTTCCGCTGCACCCAAAACCTTCACTTTGGGCCTTCTGTTTTCCATTATTGAAGATTTTTCATCAACTATGCTTGGACTAGGTAGGTTTTCTCCATGATTTACTCATTAATTTTAGAACAATTGATTTATTGGATTTTAAGTTCACGATCTTGATAACATATAATTGTATTATAAATGTTTATAAAACTTGTATATATATAATTGGACTTTCACTTGGTTTTCAAAAGATGCGAAGGGACATTCTATTTGAGATATTGGTTTAAAACTAATTTTCTTAATCAATTCATGAAAATGGTTTATAAAATTGTCTAAATGGATATTAAAGAGGTATTTCAGAATTAGTAAATGTATTCCTGATTTTTAATTTTATTTATAAAAGATTTATTTAGACCCAAGTGATATGTCTAGTTCTTAAAATGGAAATTTCAACTCTTAACAGTTTGGTTTATTTTTTAAAGATAAATATTGTTCATTTTTAACCCATGTTGTAAATATTTTATGCTACCTTTAATACTTATACACATATTAATTGATGTTTATATAGACACAATTATATACATATTCACACAAGTTTGTGTTGATATATTTATTGATATGATTAGTATACATATAAATATAAATCTAAATGGATGTGTGCGTAAGGATAAAATAGGGTTTCAAAACCAAAATTTTATATCTTGAACCTAGTTCCCAAGTAATGTTATCAAGGTATTTTACATGTGTTATATTAATGAATAAATACAATTTTGAAACTACAAGGTCTAGTTTTTATTTTCTAAAGCTTCCTCAAAAACATGATGCACTCCAATAGAATCCCAAGATAAATTTTATATGTTAGATTGTAAGTTTATATGATTTTTTATGTTGGTATATTTATTGAGTAAGGGATTCACATTGGTAGTGTAGGGAAGTGAGATGTTGTTACGAGATTACCTTACATTACATTTTGTTTTAGATTTTTTATTGTTACCAAACCTCCCTTTTTTATTTTATAAATAGGGTAGAACATTGGAATCTCAATCACCTAGGTGGGATAACGTGGACAAGATCCACTAGAAAAGATACACCATCCCATTCCCTTGGAACATGTTAAAACACTAGCTAAACTACATGTTGATAAGGATTTGGATACCATTGGGACATTTTCCTCAGCCTCCCTAACATATATTGAATGGGAATGGTTGTGTGTGGTTTAATTAACTAGAGTATGAGGATCCTAGTTTGAGGAACAAACATTATTTTATCATGTTTTTCCTAATAGTGTATACTATTATATACTTCTACCTTTTTGCACATTTATTAGTGATATCCTTTTGAAAACTTATTTTATTAATGTGGTTATTACTATTACTATTATTATATATGTTCAATTTCAAATTCTTATTTGTTTATAAGAAATAGTGGACTATTTTTCTTAAAATGAAAATTGAAAAATTTGTGGCACGTTTGAGTATTTTCAAAGTATATTTAAAATGTGATTACATTTTTTTTTAATTTCTAAAAGGATGATGTTAATAAAAATCTATAAACCCATGTTTTAAAATACATGTTTTAAAAATATATTTGTATATGTATTTTTAAACTATATTGAGAATTGATCTTTTATTAATGGATAATCACACAATAAAGTGAGTGGTGACCTACTGTGAATTTTCTTCATCGCACCTATATTATATATTTTAGTTTTTAATTTTGGGTCATCTTACGATCTCCCATGAAGAATTTATTATTTCAAGATTGGATGGAGACTTCCAGTCACATGGAGTCTTGTTGAAAGTTTGTTTTATTTTTTTCCTTAATACATCAACAAAAATCATCTAACCCTATTTTTTCCCTCTATTTTATGGGTGGTGTTTATGTATGTGGAATTATGGATGTTTAATGAACGGGTTGTTGTGTGGAATGGATTTAGAGGAGATATGATATTTATTCTCCACTATTATGGTTCACTATGATGACCTGATTATTTGTTTCATTATTTTCATCCAATGTATGGATACATCATGCAAAAAATTTAGTAAAATTTATAATGACAGTTTTATTTATTTCATGGGAGAAATATTTCTCAATATTTTAAATCTAACACTCTCTACTTGTTGTCAGCTTACAGGGATTTGGACCCCCCCCCTCGAGCCTTTCTACAAGATAGATCTTCCAAAATACAGATGTCCTAGGTTTTTCATCACATCAATATAGTTTTGATGTTTTGAAAAAATTGTGGAACCTTTAGTCAGAGGAGTTCCAAATAGGCCACCATGATGGAATTGACTAAACATTTAGAGTACATAGTTGTATCAGATTTTACAAATAATGTTATTTGGATAAAGAAGACCATTCACAGACTTTGTTTCATTCCTAGAATTAATGGAGCAATCAAGATTTACTGTAAAAATAATAGTATTACTTCTTATTCTATGGAACTATTATCCCCCAAAGAACCAAAAAAACATTCATAAATACCATATCCATTAAGATATCATTTATATAGGTATGAAAAAATATGTAGTGTCACTACAAATTAAAATTCTGTAGATCCGTTGATGAAACCATTTCCACAGAAAAAAATGACATTTGGGTTGAATCTCTTAGTATAAGATACATGAGAAATTAGATATAATGGTTATATAATGTATCATTATTTTATGATAAATGAGATATATGTTCATCATTCATTCATATGAGCCAAAATATATTTTATATACATAGTGGAATGATAAAATCACCTTAATGTAATACTTTGAGTTGTCCTTAATCAATGATCATCATGAAGTATTATGGGATATGATGATATGTTAAGGTTAGTATGAGTATAATGTATTTCTTAATACAAATAGTTTTATACATGATATGAAGAATATAACCATGCGTTAATATGTTGCGACTTAATACTTGGAATGACATGTAGAAGTATATCTCATGGAATGTTATACTATTACTGATATAGATTGGGGTGTATCCATACTATAAATCCCTATTAAATATGGTTAGATAGATACCTATATTGATAACCTTAAATTTTTTTTACCCTTATTATGTAAGCATTGATGCTTAACTAATCAAGGGGATGTTGGGTGTGTTACTAATAAAGTTATTGTTTGGATATAAACTATGATATTATTTTTCACTCATAGGATGTGATAAAAAATTTGGACCTTGATTAAATTTGATTAATGAAATGAATATACATGATTATTTAGGTCACAGGTGAGGTGCTCAAATACATAGACAAGGGACATTTGATGTTCTATTTTTCTAGATAAATGATATGTGATGTATTCATCAACCTGGTCAATCTTCTTTAGAGAATCATGATGAAAGGATATGAACTATACTATATTTACACGTTTTATATCTATTGGTCACTCGATGTCATGGAAAAAAAGGGTTATGTATGTATAGATATATATTATGTATATTATAATTCCTGTAGTGTACA
The DNA here is from genome assembly GCA_963277665.1 of Viscum album. NCBI lineage: Eukaryota > Viridiplantae > Streptophyta > Magnoliopsida > Santalales > Viscaceae > Viscum > Viscum album. Next base: position 1,533,339,077 of record OY728123.1, on the reverse strand, counting down.
TGTTTATATAAAGATATGGGTATATTTGTTTGAGATCATACCAAACCCCTTTGTTTCTTGAGTATAACAGATGTTAAAATAGTTTAAACTCATTGATTAGATATATTTAAATACTATTTTATATATTTTTTCAATGCTATTAAGGCTTGTAGGTCACATAATTAATCGTTATGAAATGGTTTGTGTTTTGGGTAATATTTCTATTAAAAAATGAAGCTATTTTTTATTAACCTAATATTAATGAGTTTTGGATGGATTCATAATGAATTAGGAAGTTTTATATAAATTAATTCTGGGTTTTTTTTCTTAGTTAATGGTTTTTGGAAGTCAAAAAATTGGGGATATAATATTTTATGATATCCTTGAATCATATATGGAAATTTTATTATGTATATGTTTAGATTGTAATATACAATTGGTTTCTATCATAGTATCCGATTGATATATGAGATGTGATATAAGATGCATATATTAAGACATGTATTTCTAATTGGTTTGTTTAATTATAAATTAGTGATATTGATTCATATATGGTCAAACATTTAGAATATATTTATTTGAATAATTCAAACAACAATGTAAACAGAAATGGGTAGTAACATATGTTCGCTACTATAATATGGAAGCCCAAACATTGATGTTATGTCTCTCTTCACTTAGAGATGAGTGTCTATAAAATGGATATATACCCCCATTGATGGGAAATAAAATGAATAAAAGATGTATCCCAATATATCTTAATCCCATTTCACTATTTGACTTGGATAAGAAGGTATTAACACCCATTTAGTGATTAAGGATCCTCTTGTTATGAATAAGGATCCAAGGCTAGTATAATTCCATTAAATTCTGGAGGATTTCATCTACTAGTTAGTGACCTTATCAAGAATACTCCATTAAAGAGTAAAATATAATGATTTTTATGGAAAAGGTCTGCTTGTATTTTACATTCTTCATATACATATTGATTCATTCTATGATAGAAGATACATTTCATAGTTTTTTTCTATTAACAAGATCATTGGATGATCTCTATATCCCATCATATGATTATGTATATATATATATTAATTTATAATAATATCAAAAAGGTATGTTTCTGACACTGATATGGGGGTTAATTATTGTTAGTATACTTTTATTACAATTTAAAATTTTATCCCATGTCACTACCTCACTTTTTCAGTGAACAAATCTATTTATTTCTTTTTCTCTTTTATGGTTGGTATATATGAAAATATAGATAAGAAAATACTGAAATAAGAACAAAAATAAATTCTTATGAGGTTCACCTACCTAAGCACTAATACATCCCAAATTTACCATGTTTTTTAATCCAATCACACATAAGTTCCTATTTATTATCAAAAGAAGCTATGAAAGGGGAATATCATTGGACCTACACAATTTTTGGAACCTACTACAATTTTTCTCAAGTAAAATATTTGACTTTCTATTTATAGAGATTCAAGATATATCCTACTTCATATAAAGTTTGATCAACAGTTCCATATAGGTTTTTTGTAGACACAAATAATATGATCTCCTTCCACAGTTACAATAGTATGATGGGTTTCCTCAAATACTTCATCCATATATATCAAATAAATGTTGTAGACTGATTCACTCAATATATCAGCTTAAATGTAATCTATAGAAGTAATACTGCAATCCATTCCCTTATTCTTCTTTTCTTTCTTTTTTTTCATTGCACCAAAAATATTTTTTTCTTGAAACAATAGAACCAATTATTTCATAAAATTCTCTGGATGTGTACGTACAAGAAAATTGGTTACCCAATATCTCGTCCATACTAAGGTGCTAATCATTAATATCATACATGAACCATATCTATTTATCTTCCCTCAGATTATATATATATATATATATTAAAAAAATCCATGTGGATATTTTTCGAAAAAATATGCACTTTTAAAACTCTTGGAAACTCATGATTCATTTCCATTTCAATCAAATATATTAGAATATTTTATAAAACTCCTAGAGTCTAGTCATTTTGGGGATTCCCTTTTAGTAAAAAATGACAAGTCATATCAAAACCCATGATATATAAATTTACCATGGAACTCTGTCTCTTATTTATCACTTGTAAATTCATTGTATGTATTAATTTTTCTATAATGACATGTGATGATAGAATAAATTAATTTAATAAAATCTCCATCATTAGAGGTATTGATTCTTCCCAAATTAATATTCTTTTCATCCTCTTAATTCATCTAAACGAATCATGTTATGTGCATCATAACTCTTCTAACTTTTAAATCATAGACTATAATCATCATGATTATTTCTCATCATAAGTTTGTAGTGTGGAATATTATTTTGGAACTTGGAACACACATCTTCAACTCTATGTTACTCCAACCTTAAATAAGACATGGTTCTATCCTAACATTTCTCATAGATAATATTTTCTTGAAAAAAATAATTTATATGGCATGGTTTCCATACACATTTTATTTTCCCTTTGAGTTTAAATATATCATAACTCAACATGCTATAATAAATCACTATGACGACCAAAATTTCCACTCAAAATCCTCAATGACATGGTTTGCTTCATCGTTTCCTCTAACAATTCCTTATTATAGTATAAATAGACTGTATAGCTCTATAAACTAGTTTTATTATCTTGACATAAATCAAAAATAATTTCAATATCATTTTAATGTTGAATCCATGTAGAGAAATGGAATAACATTATCTGAATTATTGGATTCCTGATTCAAATATTTTCACCAAATATTTCACCATTATGTAGGTCTAAATTACCTACATGTTGGGTTAAAATTTATTTTATGTCGCTTAGATTGATCAGTATATCCTTTTTATAGTTTAAAATGTTTCAAAAATTCCCTTCACATAGCATCTTTGATTTTTGGGTTACCTTTATGCATGATTCATATCAATAGTGTTACCTTTGTTTGGGTAGTTATAATTTATAGGTAGACTTTACAAAACATATATATAAACATTAAGTATTGAATAAAACTACTAGATGACCCTAATGTAGGTTGAAAATTACTTTTACATAGCTAGAATATTTCTTGAATTAAATTTAATTGGGTTTCATAAATCTAAATTTACCTTTATGAATGAATATAATGAACTTAAAAGTTTATAGAATTTCATTAAAAAATTTCAAGGTATTTTTCAAAATCCAAAACTCATATCTAATCATCATCCAATAAGTATTAATCCCATAATAAAATATATTTAAAATATTATATTTAATTAATTATTTCTCCCTCTCTATTATAACATTTTCGTTTTTCATAACATCTTTTCAAGATCTTCTTTGGCCCACTATCTATAGTACAAATTATTTGGATTTGAATTCTCAATTCACATAATATTTATCCAATATATATTTTTTATTTATCAATCCTATTAACACAAGGATGGAACTTCATTACTTCAACATTAAAACTTCATCCAAAACCTATGGATGGAACTTCAGATATTTAGAAACTTTTTCCTTTAATAATAAATATGTCACTAAATATTTGAAAGGTAAGTAATTATTATATTATCATATAAATAACAAAAATTATCTTTGAACACAAATATTAAAATATTATATTTAATACTTATGCACTTAAAATTAAGTAAACATGTTCTTGGGATATCTTCTTCTCCACAAAAAATATTATTTTAGCCTTCCAACCTTTCAAGCCCTTTATTATTTTACGTATTCTTTAAATTATATTTTCCATACATTTTAATTTTGAACTAAAAACAAAACAGAAGATTATTTATCGTATAAATAGGAAAACATATTCTCTATTATATTATATATTAATAGTATCATAAAAAACATCCAAGATACCATGGTGAATATGTAAATCTTAATAAATATTCACAATAGAGTGAACAATCAAACCATTTCTTGGGAAATGAAGCTCCTCCTTTTCTCAACATGATTAGGTGAAAAATTAATCTATATCCAGGAAAATAAACATCAATATATTCAGATTATGAATATTTATTTCATATTCATTGATTATTATTGAAAAAATATAACATAACGTAAATATAGTTCAATAATATCACCTTTTTATTTCTTTTCAATACCACTTGTTAAAGAATGGTATGTCATTATGTTTGAATTTTTTTCACATATGATTTTTCCTCTTTATCCCTTTCTCATTTTTATATCACTTTCTTTTGTCACCATTATATACACAAATACAAATAACTCTATAAGAGAGGATTACACCACTTAATTATTTTAAATATTTCATCAATCATTACACCCTAAATCTAATTGATCCATGATTAGTGTAAAAAACAAGATAATAGGATTTAGGCAACAAAGATGTGCATTAAAAAACTGAATATGATACCAACTGATATTTATTTCATAAACTTATTTACGGGTTTTAGATATCTCTTCAAAATAAAAACAATTGATTATAAATGATATCTTCATTAATTATGTAATTAAAACCAAATTTCATTTAGTTATCTCAACACACTAGTTAAAAAAATATTGTACATAGAGTTGGTTTCTAAAATCACTCATAATGTCTTTTCTATTTTTTATATTTTATAGTCATTTATTAGAAGAATTTATCCATATTAATTTCAAAATTGGTTCCTAATAAATAAAGGAAAAAATAATATTAATTCATGATATTTTTAATGAAACATCATAAGAAATTTCTATAAATTTATATTTATAAGAATTATAAATTCTAGAATCTTCTCAAGAAACTCCTCCTAAAGGGATGCATTCCATATCCACTTCATCAAGGAAGATCATTACATTAGAAGTTATTTAGAATATAAATTGTTTAATCATAGAAAAATAAATAGTTATTTATATCTAGAATGATTATTCTAGCCTAATTATTTTATTTGGTTCTCTATTTTAGAACCAACATCACATTCAATTCCACACATAGTTATCACAAAAATACAGAAAAAATAATATGCAAATAATATGGTACCTCCTTTGGATTCTTAGTGTGAGTAATAATAAAAATAATCTTTTCTCAACAGGATACTATTTTATTAATTTTATCTTTATATTTTGTGAAATTCATCATTAATGGTATTTTTTTGATCAAATCAGTGTTCTTAGATTTCATGATCACCTTTACTATTTCAATAATAGTATTTTTTGGAATCCTATTTGCATTAGTCAAAAAATAATATTCATTTTATTATTCCTATTGGATATTATAAAGAATTTATACTAGGGTAGACATCATGAATACCCATTCATCCAAGTTGTTTCCAATCTATATTCATCTCCCATATAGTGCTAATAAAATATAGATTCAAATTTTTTTACAACTATAATTTTTTTGTTACATCTTAATGTGAAATTATTACCATTAGCTATGCACTTTATTTCACTGATACTTCCTCCACACTTATTATTTATTTGAATTGGTCCATCAAAATGGCCAAAAATGATTTAGGAGTATGGTATGATTACATGGAACCTACACATGGAATCTTAGGATTTATCTTCACAACACAAGTCCTTTTCTATTTCTCTTGGAATGATTTTATCTTTTTATCCATATTTCTTTTATTAATAAAAATATTCATATATTGATTGTAAAATTCAAGGGTGTAGCATTTTCTTCCACAGTAAAAGAATTTAATATCTACTAGTGGGACACACCTCTTTATCTTATTAGGAATATTTTTTAAAAATGATTTTTTCAAAATTATTTAGAAAGGTGGGATTATTTTATTCCTAAAATTACATGGAAATATTTTAAAATTTTATTTTAGTATATACTATGGTTAAAACAAACCAATATTTTGAGCACAATGGTTGAAAAAATTATAAATATATTCATTTTTTCAAATTTGTTTGAAATATATATATTTTTATTTATATATGGATATTTATTATTCTCAGGCATTATCCCCCTTAAAATGGACTCCATTTTCACTTATAAAGTTGATTCATTGTATCTAAAATCTAATTACCCATGCCCAAATATTTTTCAGAATCATTACCTAAAAACATTTATTTTCTTCTTTTAACTATTTTTGTCTAGAATTTTCAAATTGAGGAGAAACCTATTTTTGTGTATTCTCCAACATTGGCGGGACTTTATTTGGGGGAAAGGTTACTATATACTATCTTACAACCACTATATATGTAATGATGTGAAAATTTATATTTTTCCTCATCCAAAAATGTATATATTTTATATTTTAACTAGAACTGTGAGAAAAACTAGAATTAGCACAATTAAGGTTTTTTTATGTGGATGATACCCTTTTCTCTATGGTTACATTAAAAAAATCTTTAGAATATGTCATAATATTTTTCACTATATAAAGGTATTTTATAAAAAGATTAATAATTGGTGTTTATTGTTTTAGAAACTCTCTTTCCAACTTGTTGTGAAGACATTAATTGAACCAATTTTGTATTATCCAATTTAATTACAAGTTCCAAGCATTTTTAATTGAGTATTATTATACTATTCATTACAAATTTCATTATTTATTGGAAAAACCTTCTTATTTCTTCAAATTTATCTTCATAAATATTTATATTTTCCTAAAAGTTATGGGCATGAACTTTAATCCACTTTGCATTGACCTTTAGTGGATCGTTTTTAAAGGTTTTACTTCTTCCAATGCATGGTTGTTTCTTCAAATTATTTTAAAATATTTTATTTTCACGAATTTTATTAATACACTCATTCAAAAATACAGAACATATTTCTTTAAGTTTAATATTTATTTCCTCTTTTCCTCGAAATTGTTTAGAGAATTTTACAGAAGTCTTAACTGCCTCTTCAAAATCTTTATTCAAGTATTTTGATCCATCTTCAAGGTGAGTGGTCATTTATTATAAATTGTTTAAAATCCAAAAATATAAATTATAATTTATTTTGGAAAATCATAAAATATATGAATTAAATTATCTACTAATTCATCATAAAAATCTTCAAATGTGTGATCACTTCGAGTAGAGATATTTTGTTCAATAGGAAAATTTTATAGGAAAATTTTCCATCCTTCAATTTATATAGTGTTAATGAACTACATGGGTTTGAACTATTTTCTATTAACATTGTAGTTAATTACATAACTAGGTATTATTATTCCATTATTGATTTCTATTTATTAAAATTTCTATATGGGCAAAGTGACTACACTTCCTCCTTACGTAATAGGGTTATTTTATTTAGTTTTATCAACTCTTTCTTCCTTTAGTTATTTCGGTTCATAAATACTTAGTAGTTGATATGAATATACCATAATTGCACTTCATGTAGCCTTTATAAGTGAAACTAAAAAAAATAAATCTTTTAAAAGTCGAGAATGCAAAATATAAATGTGACAATGATTTAATAGCTATTGATTGGATTTCAAAGGGACATGACCAATAGTTATTGGGGGTGAATCAGTGTTTGTATACTTTTAGAATAATTTAAACATTAATCCCTTGTCACATATTCACTTATTTAGTGAGTGGATCTCTTTCACTCTTTAACTCCTCTTTGGTCGATATTCATTCAATTATAGATAATAAAGCACAATACTAGGAAAATTAACACTTGTTAATGAGGTTCTCCTTCTTAAGTATAACTACATCCTTGGTGTACAATAGTTTTATCATAATATCCTAAAAATTTATATTTATTATCATAAAAATATTGGGATATGGTATTTCCTTGGACCTATACAATTTATATCACCAAACTGACATTTTATAAAGAAGCATCTTATATTCCCTCAATGTTGGGATGTGATATACATATTTCTTGTTATAAAGTTTGGTCAATTATTTATCATATATCTTCTATAGACACAAATAATTTGATCTCCTTGTATAGTAGAAGCAGTTAGATAAGCTACATAAAATCATTCAATCATCTATAGTATATTAATTGTTTAGTCTAAGGGGATAGATCCATGAATTATAAATAGGGAGGAAAATTTAAATTTTAATATATTTTTAAATAATTATAATATTGAAGTATGTTTTTTTTGAAAAAAAGTCAACATAATTTTTTGGTTGTTCACATTTAAATGATCATATATCTAGTCTTCACTCATCTCAAGTACAGAGAAAGATAACACCCAATATAATGGGATATCTTTTTTATGGGGATTCAAAACCATATACAACATATTTCAAAACCTTAGAGGCTCGAAGGAATACTATATTTTTGCACACTATGTGGATCAACCCGACACTTATTTTTTTCACATGGAGGCACAACCCATAACCTAAATTTTGACATTGATCCAAAACCAGCCTTACCTTTAAACTAAACTATGGTACAACCAATACCCCATGTCTCTTACCGATTATGGAACAACCCATAGTTTCCTTTTGTATGAGAAGGTATAACCCACTAATCCAACATTTTAAGGGTAGTATAACATAACATGATTAAATGTAGGAAAAATGGAGAGAATTAAGAACCATAAAAATAAAATTAATAGTTTTAGTGGTATTTTTGAAGTAGTGGGTTATCTTCTAGCAACCAATGATCCTAACAACAAATTACAGCTACCATGGTTTTAGAAACAGTCACAATAGTGGTTCACTTAGAATATTGTAAGTATCCTATACTTCCATGATGTCGAAGTATTTTTTTTGAACATGATATAAATATATATAGAGATTTACTTAATACATAATATATTAAACATTTGAATCCTAGTTAATTTATTATTTTCTAAATTATCATATTAATTATCTATTAAATTTGTATGCACAAAATTACCACATTTTTTTAATTTAAAATTTTTTAAAATGTAAAAAATGTTTATTAGAAACCATTAGAATATTTAATACAATAATAATTAAAAGAAATAATATAAATATTCTTGGAAACATCTCGTAATTTATGCAAGAAAATCTTTTAATATTTATAACCATTAATAGTTAAATATATCATGTTTTGAGAATACATGGTTCATATTAAGACTTGCATTATAAAATTTATTGTAATTTAAATACATCATAAAATATATCTAAATAAACATAATTAATTAATTAATCATTGGAAAAATATGACATAGTATGGAATAATTAAAAATATAGAATAATATGATAATTAAAGCATGTTATAAACTAAAAAGTGATAAAGTGATTAAGTGGAGGTATGTCTCTCTTTATGGTAGGTCACACCCCAGGGTAGTTCTCTCCTCAATTTTGTTGACTCCTCACCATATGTCATTCCTCACGATAGGTCATTATGGTGTTTATATGGTAGTTTGTAATGTAGGTTATAGGTCATAGGGTGGGTCATAAGGTAGGTTGAAGATTTTTCCAATATTTCACTTATATTATGTCCTTATATATCATAATTAGGAAATGAATATTTTTAATTTTCCCTCATAGTCAGTCCTCATAACATTATGTCACTTGGATTTTATTCACACAGTCAGTTCCAAACGTTACCAAATTTTTACTTCTTATAGGTAAATTTTTGTTATGATAACTTGAATTTTGTCCATACTTTTTGTTGAAGGCTTTACTAAATTTTTTCTCAATATTTGTCTCATTATTTTCAAAATTTTCAAGAGTAGGGTAATAAGAGACTAAAAACAGATAAAATAACAAACCATATTATAAAATATTTTCCCCTGAAATCAATTCATAATAAATAGCAAAATGATACTAAAATTATTAAAACTTAAATAAATAAGTGATTAAGGAGACACTTCAACATTATACCAATTATTTCTAATTTAAAAACCACGTTTATTTTCCAAAAAAAAATACACCTTTTTAAAATTATTAAGAATATAATGTTTCAATAAATTTAGTTTTCATTAAATTATAAAATACAATGATATGTTATACCTAAATTTAATTAAACATAATTCTTCTAATGTTGATCCAGAATATTGAAAAATTATTAAAAAAATTTAAAAGAAAATCTAAGGGTATAATCTTTTTAATTATTACTGAGAAATAAAGTATTGTTTCTCATAATATCATTAAAAAATGGATTCACCCTCTTAAAACATGTATTTTCGGCAGGGTATAAAATTTTGTTAATTAAAAAGAAGTATAAATTCAAAAATATCATAAACAATTCAGGGATACAAGGAAATATATCATTATATTAGAGGAATCATATAAAATATTATTCAATGAATTAAGTGGTAACCAATAGTTAAAACACCTAGAAGTGTGTTAAATAACAAAAAAAAATTGGAAAATTTCTAGAAAATAGAATTAAATTTAAACATAAAAAAAATATCAAAATTCCATTTAAAATATAATAGAAATTTATATTTACCTCATTCAAAGTTATTTTTTTTCAAAGTTAGTTACATTTTAGAATTAGCAAAAATATCAGAAAATTTATCTTTTAAAGAAAATGATTCCATAATTATATTCCCTTTTTAAACATGACTTAGAGAAAGTGAAATCTATTATCAATGTGTTTTTTATAGAATAATTTATGTATTTTTTGGATATATATTGTTGATTTATTGTTAAAATAAATTGGGATATTTTATAAGTTAAAATAAAAATCAATTTTTTTGTTCAATCCATAATGATTGCACACAATAAGAATCAACAACAACAGGATAACTTTTAGTTGTTGATTAAACTAAAAAAAATTCTTCTTAGAATTATAGGAAAGTAAACAATTACCATGAAAGTTATTTATACCTATGGTTTTATTTATTTATATTTTACAACCATTAAAATTATAATATGAAAATTAGATATTTCAAATGATTTATGTACAAGATAAAACTGTACGAGATTCAATGAGAATCGAACATACTTAATAATATTTTTAAATATTTTAAATTAATTTATTTTGGATTCAATTTGTATCTATAATATATATAAATATATATATATAGGAAGAGATAGAAGTCAAAAAATCAGGTCTGGATGATATCAAATAAACAAGCCTACCAATCATAGCTTTAAATGTATTATTATCAACAGTGTTTCCAAATGCTTCATAATATAGCTTTTAATAATTAATATTTTAAATATTATAGAATATAAAACCAAAAATACCAATATTTTTAAATAATTACTTATAATAATTTGATTTATGAATAAAAAACCATATTTTCATTGAATAGTTTTCAAACCCAAAACGAACATAATTTCTCCCATAAGAATCATGGAAAATTTTGAAGAGATTACATTTTAATAATAGTTAAAAATATAATCATTTTAAGATACAAAGAAAATGAAATCAGTATATATTTGAAAAATAAAAATATTTTTGAAATCCATTTTAATAAAAAAATATGGATAAACGTTTCCCTTTTCAAAACCATTATTAAAAAAAACAATATAAACTGCCATACCAAGCTCTAGGGGCCAGATTTAGTCCATAATGGTTTTTTGAATGTTTCAAAACAACGTTATGTTTAGATGAATATTCAAAACCTGGGGTTTTTTGTACAGAAAAAATTTCATAAATATATTCATTCAATTTTTTTTTTTGAAATACATTTAAAAAGATTTTATTTCAATTTGAGATTCAAATGAAAAACAATTATAATTCATTTTCATCTTGAAAATGAGGAAAAAGACTCTTTAAATTCAACTCCATAATGGTTTCAACCTTGAGACACTACTCTATACTTCTTTCTAATTATCTATCCATATTCATATTGTTTATTCAGAAAGATCCATTTACATCCAACTATATTTTGTTCTTTAGGATGTTCAACTAAGGTCTGCACTTTATTACTATTAATTTAATTTAATTTTTTATCCATTTTTATAATCCAATTTCTGTCAGATAAAGATTCATCTAGATTTTTATTTAAAAAATCAGATATAAAGGCTTGATAAGCACAAACATTACTTATGGAATTTCTAGATTTAACACCATCTGTTATATTACTAATAACTTTATCAGCCTAATAATATTTAGAAAATATTAAAATTTGACTATGAGAAAGACTCTACCCTCACTTGATGCATCCAAATATGATTTTTAGTACACCAAAGATAAATTTTCTAAAAATATTCTGAAATTACTCTATGTTTGATTTTATTTCAAAGAATTTATTTTCATAATATTTTAAATGAATTTATTCCTAGATAACTAAATTATGTTTATTATAAGCCCTATATGGATTAATAGAATTTTAGTATCCATGAAAAATTCCTTCACTTGATTTTGAATCTTATTTTTCTAACAAAAAAGTGATATTAAGAATGAATAATTTATAAAGAAAAACTATCAAATAACCAATTATAGGAATACTGACCTTCTGGATTTCATATGGTGTTTAACTTAATAATAGTGTAAGAAAAATTTTACTTCAAATATAAAAAGCAATAAAAAAATATTTTTCCAAAAAATTTGTTATCAAATTATACTCATTTAACATTTTTATATCTAGTTATTATGAGGTTCTATTTTTTCATTTCCACCACTTATATTTTGTGGCGTCTTAGGGCTACAAAGTTATAAATATATCAATTTTATTTACGTAATTTATCAAATTATATATTTTAAAAATCACCTCCTATATCAATTATAATTGATATAAATAAATTACATTTTTATTATTGATTTAATTTTCAATGTGTAATAAATGAAGACAATGTATCATATTTTGCAATAGGAAAATAAATCCTTGTTAATCTACTATAGTCATTAATAATAATAGGAACATACCTTTTTCCTCATAGACAAATAGTTTTCATAGGGGAAAATAGATCCATATGTAAAATATAAATAGGTGTGGATGTTCTTACCTCATGAACATATTTAAAAATATCCTTATTCTACTTACCTTTAAAACATGAGTTACATACATAAGTGTTCTCCATATTCAACTCAGGTAGAGACAACACCTTTTTATTTTTCAAAATATTGTGTATGAACCAGAAATTTTCAAAATATAATATTCTATTCTATAGAACATTATCAGATTGTAAAATATTTAAAAATTTACCATTTTTCTTATGTAACTCTACAAAGTAAACTTAATAAATGTTATAATTTATATTTATAGAAAAAAATAATTCTTTTAAAAAATAAATTAATCATTTTTTAATAATATAAAAATTCTATCATCACAATGATGAAAAATTCAATTTAGATTATACTTCGAACCCTTTACAAATGATACTTTTGAAATGATTCTAAATTTGAAATCCTGACTCCTCTGAAAACTTTTAGTTTTCTATTAGAGTTATCACTAAATGAAATTCTACACCCATCGCTCTTTAAAAAAATAATAAATTTGTGATATCACCAGTTATATGTGTAGATCATCCAATATCCGTTTACCAAATATCATTTTTAATGCTACTAATACATACATAAAAAAAATTAGATTCGAAGGAATTTTGGTACCCTTGAAAACATTGGTCCAATTATATTATAAAAACAATAACTGAGAAGATAAACTGATTTCAATGATGTATTAATAGTAAATATATTAAAATTTTATTTAGAAATAAAATCCATGATGTGACTAAGCGATTATGGAAATATCAAGTAATAATGAATTTCATACAGATCTCTTAAGTAACATTTAAAATCTCTCACACTTGACACATTTTCACTTAACCCTTTAAAAAAATGTTTTATACATATGAAGTGAAATATTATCATATCTATGTCCATTTCTATTTTTTTTAATTTTATGAAAAATAATAATTTTATCTTAACTTCGACTTCCCTGAACAAAAGTTGACATTTTAGTTTTCAATATTTGAATTTCATTTATTATCTTATCACTTTATTCTAAAACAGAATAGAATTGAATTTTTTAATATTAATTTCACTTTTAATAAAAGCATTTGAAACTTTAATTTTCTTACTCTGGTTCTTTAATTTCTATATGTAATTTATCATTATATATTGAAGGAGTACTTCTGAATTTTTAATGATCTTCAAGAACCTTTTTATTTTTATTAATAATTTTCTTAAGTTTATATTAAATATCTATGTGAATACAAAAATATATATATATGTTGAGAATTTATATTTTCCTTTCATTAAAAAATAGATCATTATTTTAATTTTTATAATAATATCTAGAAGATAGATAATAATTAGATTCAATTAACTAATTTTTAGAAGCCACTAAACATAGGTCTATAACTCCTTTTTTAGTACTATATTTTTCAATTAAACATGAATCTTTTTTATAAATCCACCAAGCTCTTAAATATTTATTTTCTTTATTATATCATTGTATGTTTTCTTATAATTCTTGTGATGAGGGATTGAATTTTTATGTGACATTTCTTTCTATGCTCATAACAAATAATATCACTAGCATCGTTACTTTTATTGTTTCTTTTGTCATCATTTCAAGGATGATCCATGTTGTTTATCCCTAAGAAACTTTTTGTTCTTATTCCATTGTAAACCTATAAAACCTTTTCCATTTCAAAATTTTTAATTTCAGAATTATTTTAGTAATAAATATCTTGGATTTTTTATTTAAAAGCAATAACTTTATTTTTCAATTTTTTCTCTTGCGAAATATTCTCTATTTCCAATTACTTTTTCAATAATGATTCAATAATCTCATATAAAGTCTATTATTTGTAATTTTTTAATTCATTTATTTCTACTTTATTATCATTCCATTTATTGGGAAAATATGATAAACAAATTTTACGTAGAACAATTTTTTTCTAAAGCTTCTCCTAAAGTACACATAACATTTATAATACTTAAAAATCTATAAACAATTTGATTAACTATTTCATAATTTTGTCTTTTAATTCTTGATATTCATCTATAAACATTCCATGATTAGTACCAATTAATTTATATAATCTAAAATGAGTTATTTACAAGATTATCTAAATTTATTGACCAGATTTACACATATATATGGCTAAAAATACCCGAGGTAATAAAAATTATAATATCTTAATTATCATTCAATTCAGAACATTTTTAGAAAAATCATTACTATCCTATGTATCAGGATTAAATTTAGGAACTTTTTCTGGTTTGATTATGATAGAAAAAATATCATTGATTAATTTATTGAGAAAATATTCCCTGGGTGACTTATAATAACCGCAATCTATTTCGATAAATAATGGTGTGCTTTGATGAGTTTAGCTATCATTAGAACTTATTCATGGAATTTTAGAAAAATATTTTTCCCTTGATGGTAAAGTCGAGATATTATTAGTAAAAATATATATAAATAAAATCCAATGATCTAGAAATGATAATAATTGTTAGGATCAAGAGGAAAATGAATTAATGGTCAGGAGGGGGATTCATTGACTTTTTAAAATAAATGTAAATACTTCTCATTGTTAAGTATGATTTTGCGATGAAAATAAAAATAAATGAACAAGGATATTTTTATGTTATTTTGGTTTTAAATTATTAAACATCTAATCTTCACTCATCTCAAACACATAGAGTAAAAAACACACTATAATGGAATCCCTAGCTTTTTATTGGGAGTGACAACCCTTTATAAATCCTTTTTAAACCTTGGAGGCTCAAATGAATGATATCATTCTGAATACCTTGTATCTTAACCCAACACTTCATTTTACACTGATATATGTACAACCATGACCCTACCTTTTAAAGAGCAGTTAGAACTATCCTTTCCTTTTTACTAGATAAATGAACAATCAAAACCCCTTGAATTTTTCTAGTTATGGAAAAAGTCAAACATACCCTTTTAATTGAGTTGTACAATCTAATAATCATACCTTTTAAGGCTAGTATAACTTGATATGATTAAATAAATTTTTTTTGAAAATAACTATGAAACATAGTAACCAGGTGAATAGTACAAGTATGAGTGTTGAGGTAGTGGGTTCTCTTATAGTATCCAAAGATCCTAATGATGAAGTCTAGCTAAGAGAGTTGTAAAAATGATCACAATAGTAGTTTTCTCAAAATCATAAAATTAGCCTAAACCTTTATGGTGTTGAACTAGTTTTTTAAACTCGATATATATATATATATATATATATATATATATATATATATAGACCCTTTATTCATATCCTATTTAAAATAGAAAACTCATTTTATTTCTTCTTTAAAAAGTAGCACATGAATTCTCTATTCAGTGCTTATGAAAACAATTCCCACATGGGTTTAATTTTTTAATTTTATAAACTAAAACACATTGTATAACAGAACACATTAAAAAATTTAATGAAATAATAAATTTAAAAATATGTATAATGATCTTGGAACTCTCTATAATTTGTGCAAGAAAATTTTGTAGTTTTTCAAATAATTCAAATTTAAATATCTCATGTACAAAGAATATAGTGTGAGTATTAATACATGGGTAATAAAATTTAATACATTTTAAATAAAATATAATATATCTCCAAATAAACTTCCATAAGATTAAAATAATTAATGAGTAATTAAGGATTAATTAAATGAATAAAACATGCAGTAATTTGAAATATAAAATATTATTGAAAAATAACATATTCTGAACTAATAAGTGAAAGTCATTTGGTGATCATAGGCATATCATTATGGTATGTAAATCCCCACGATAGGTCACCCCTCATGGTAGATCACTTCACAAAGTAGGTTATTATGGTACTTTATGTGGTAGGTCGTAAGGTAGGTCATAAAGTAGGTCAAAAGCTAGTTTAAATACCTTTCCAATATTTCACATATGGTTGGTCCTTATAATGTGTGATCAATTGATGACTATGAAAAATTGTCACTCAAGGTAGGTCCTTTCAACTTATCATCACAAAAATTTTATTTATATTTTCTATTTAAGTATTTAAAATGTTTTTAATCATTATTGGTCAATTTAACTTATGGTTACTTGAATTTTTTTCACATGGTTGATTCCAAAATATAACACCTTGACCTAAATCGCCTTGTCTGGGCCAGAGGATCACATGAAATCATGCGGGCCTCCCCGTATGTAATAAGTTTCCGAATAGCGGTGAGTTCCTGAGCTATAACATAGGGAGAATATTCCTATAGTAATAGATATCCATCAAAGTATTGCGTAAGTAAGTGATAATAATCATAGTAAGTGGTGGAACTAAGAAAAAACTAGTAATCAATATCAATGTAGTGACATAATGTAACACAAGAGTAAATACCTTGTATAAAACGATTCTCACATGTGGGGGATCAATGTACCAAAATGAATAAATATGAGGAAATAAATGGGGCGTGATTGAAATTATCCAAGAGTACACCTCAAAATTACCTCATCCCTTCCACCTATATTACCGGCTCAATTACCTTACATAGGGCTGTTTTCCTCTACTGGATCAATAGACATAAATTCTACAAGGTCACCAAGATTATCATGAAAGGTGTGAGTAAAAACCCTCTCGGACACCACCAACATCTCCTTAACATAAATGCAACATATATATAAAGTTGTATAGAAATTACTCCAAATAAAATAATAAATGAATATCCAACCAATTAGGTCATCATTTGAAACCTAGTTACCATGTATCCTTGTACTACATAAATTAGATTAATGATAAAAGGTAAAATTATACCGAGTTATCATGTAACATGGATAAGAATCAGAAACAATTCACAACTCAACCATATTTCGATGTATGACCATAATATATCAAAACTAAGAAGTTATCATCATATGGATAGATATATTAACATCAATAAAGAACCCTCTATTGGGTATATATATCTATATCAAGTATATCCCCTCACTTGAGAATATATATTGACATTAATAAGATCCCCTCTCTCAGGATGTTTCAATAGTATCAAGTAGTTTCCCTTCACACAAGAAGACATATCAATATCAAGAAAATATCCCTACACAAGAAGAGTTCTCACTGGGATTCACACCAACACCCACACCCATATTATAACCAAGATACACAAAAAATTCCCATATAACTACATATGCACATACAAGCAATCAATAAAATATTAAAGTTCTCATGGGGATATATGAACATTCACATGAAATTCAATTCAAACCACATTATGCAAATCCTATAATATGGTAACAACTTTCTAATTACTATGAAATAGAGTTTAATTTCCAAAATTCACCACTGAGTTCTATCATAAGACACAATATCCCTATATTTAGCCACAAATTAAATGCAAGAGGATTTTAGAATGAATATACAAGTAGGAAAAGACATCTCAGGAAAGGTATACTTATACTTACCAAACATGAACCACCACAAAGAAAAAATATTGAATGATTCTCCAGATGGAATAATAAAAAAGGGATCCATGTTCCTCACCTTCAAATAACCATGGAGAACTTATCATATTATACTCTTTAACTTAGATCTATGGAGGAAATATCTGATAAGTGGTTCCTTTTAAGAGAATATGAGAAGATCATGGGGATAAATAATAAAATGGATACATGCCTTTAATTTTTGGATTCAACACAACATGATTGAACCGAAACATGTTCTAGGTATAAAGGAATCACTAATATAACCCAAAGGAGTATGCTAGTTTAATATCCCTAGATTTAAGGGGATGAATGAGATGTTTTGAGGTGGTTTGGGGTCAAAATTATACTTTTTAGATTAATTAATCTCACATACCTGGTTTGTCCATTTGGTTTTAAAAACTATGAACCAAAAATATGAAACAAAACCTCAAAACCAAAGATTTCGTAGTTGGAAACAACATTTTTTAAATAGTTCACAGAACATAAAAACACCATTTCTCCAATCACGTGATTTTTTGAACTCTTTTTTGTTTCATTTAACCGTATTCCAATTGTGAACCTCTTCTTGGTGCTCCCCAACATGCCATATGGTTTATTGGGAAACATAACACCATTTAACATAACTATAATCCAACTTAGAAGCCTCTAATGAGATTTATAAACTTCCCAAAATCACCTAGAAACATCCCAATACTAACCTAGAAGAATCCGTAGATCAAGAATATATAAATTAGTCTCAAGAAAATAAAAAATTTTAACAAAAATTTAAAAACTAAGGATCTTTATAGAATCCCCCTATAAAGGACTTATTATCCTCAATAAGTGTTTATATGAGTCATAATCAGGTAAAATTTTCCACTAAACCCACACATCTAACACCCACTACTAATTATCCTCTTGGATCCATCCATTATACCACAACACTCAGGCCAGGGGAATAATATTTCTGTGAAGTACCTTTTCTCCCTGGTCTATAATATTTGTTCGACATTCTTTGAACATGGAATATTACAACATCTCAACATATTATGTATTAATCACTTGAATATGATCTTATTCATACATATGTAGCTATGATACATGAAACACATTGTGCAAACATTGTTTTTTACTAGAAGACCCAATCAGTAAGTTACCATCCTGATTCGTTCCACGATATCAAATGGTCCGAAAACCAAGGTGATAACTTCTTCTATCCCCACAACCATAGAATCCTCAACCATGGTGAAACATGAAAAAAATACTCATCCATACATGTAAAATTCCATGCTTCATTCCATCTGGTCAAAAAAATGAACATTTCCTTCTCTGAGTGGTCAAAAACTAATTCTAGACCAACAGAACTCACTTGGTAGATTTCTACTATAATCATGGACCAATACATTATTATTTCTTAACCCCCATAAAATACACCTATGGTAAAAATGGTAGGATATATATTTCCTCAAAGGTATTAATCTGGATTGAATCCTAAAAGGTATTTTTAAACAAAATCTTTACCAAGGACTATTGGTCATCACAACCTCCTCTGAAATCATGAACACATGATCTAATCATATCTTCCAAGATATAAATTATCCAATTATACTTCTTTACTTTCTAAGGACAATACATCATACACATATTTAATTTTAAATCTGTAACTTCATGTATCCCTTTATAGAACATGATGTGAAGAACACATCTAAATTTGAAATTATTCTCTAAGGCATTCTATGTAACCGAATGATTTATATTATATAAAATATTCTCAACTAATCTACTTTATATATATATATAATTGGAAAAATGTGAAAATTTAATCAAATGATCGACCAAAATCCACACTACATCATGATTAATTGTAGTTATGGGTAATTCGGAAAATTAAATACATGGTTACCTCTTCCTATTTCTATAACAACATGGGAAGTGGTTGAAGTTATCCAACTAGTATATGATACTCTTACTTTATTATCTGATAGGTAATACAATGAGAAAATAATCCCAAAATATCACTCTCGATACAAACCTATAAAAATGATTCCATATGTCATGATATATCTTGGTTTATCTCAGGTTCACAACCCAATGTGAGGCTTGGAAGTCCCTTATTAACTACTCTCTTGTAGCTATAGTGAATACCACTATAATATGGAAATGAATTATGTATTTTTCATCCAAGGGCCATCTTGGATCAAGGTTTTCTCCCTTAAACCATTTCGACATCACATGTGAATACGAATCAGACCCTTGGATGGACTTCACTGAGTCCACCAAGTGGATGTAATGACCAATGGATCACAATTCACTACCAATTGATCCTCTTATGCACCCATATTCCATGTGAAAACAATCCCAACAACTCCTTCTCCTTTTCTATTTTTCATTCCCCCTACTAATAATATTTCATATCGATATAATTTTTGAAGACATTCCCCTTCCTAGGGTACCACGCCATGTCAAAATCAAACATCTATAGATAATAAACCCAATTATTTTGTCACAAGTTCAAGTCTCACTCATAGAAAATACATCATAGTATTTTTTCGTCCATGTAAATGAAATATCTATAGCAGTTGAGATAGTGGTTATAAAACTTCAAGGCATGAACCAAATCATAAAATTCAAGATCATGGGTAGGGTAGTTCCATTCATAGGTTATGAGTTTACAAGACTAATAAGCAAATAAATAGTCTTCCTACATCAAGAGAACTCCCAACCAAACTACTAAAGGATCATAATAGAATGTATACCCGATTACAAGGTTTGGAAGATTCATAATGGGATTAGATTTCAACCATATATTCAATTCCATGAAATCCCAATCTCATTGACTTTTCAATTCAAATATTACCCCAATTATTGGTCATATATATCAAAGGGACTTCTATATGAGAGAAATTTCGAATGAATTATCTATAATACACATCCAAACCTAGAAATATCTGAATATAAAACATGTTCTTAAGTATATACCACAACATTTCTCTTTCTATATTATATATATTGATGGATATTACTACTTCATAGATAAAATTTATAGAGACCAAATCTTGACGTACATGGACATTACATTAACTTTTAGGAATACTTAATACATAACAAAAATAAACACACAAGGACCGTAATAGTTTAGTGTCTTTGGAAACTCAGAAAAATAATATTCTAATCAGGGTGAAAGATATTCAACATCTCCCATTAAGATATTCCCCTTTTGTTTTCTTACCTAAAACCTTTATTTATATCCTTGGGAAAAGAAAACATAAAAAGGATGAGCTCAAATTCTCAGTAAGGGTAAACATAGAGAACATAAAACAATCCATAAACACTTGAATGCAAAAACTTGAACATAAAATCTAAACATCAAAATCTTGAGCAAAGACATAAATCTTGGAAGTACGTAGGGAATATATCATAAAGGAACATCAATCATGATAAAATAGAATGGGGATAAAACATGTAATTGTGGAAAACCATTAATCACACGATATGATTTCCATAGTAGCCAAGGCATTTCTGCCAAGACCATCTTAGTGTACAAAGTCCCTTTCTGAATCGAGTTCACTCCTAGTTCCAGTCCTGTATCACTGAATCAGATTAACTTACCGTTCCAACCATGTCTATATCATGAGATATAAATCTTTACCCAATGCATTGGAGGGAGATATAGGTATCAACCATCTCACAATGAAATCATTCTTACTTGTGCCAAAATATAAATACAAATCATTCATCATAACCCAAAGAATAAAATGGGTTTCATAAACATCATCCCATCATAACGTTATCTATATAAAACAAATGGATATCATTTCATTAGAAAAATAATCAAAACATATAAATAATAGAGAAATTATACTTGAAACATAATCATACTAAATAATTCCTTCTTATATGGAATATTATTTTGACAAAAAACATGAAATGAACTCTAGAGTAAAATATCATTTCTTCTTTAAAATCATTTTCTTATCACAAAATGCCATTAATTTTTTAAATAAATAGATTTTGTTGAAAATAATCATGAAATTTTTTAGAGTAAGATTCATTGAAATAATTCATTATGAAACCGTAAAAATCCATTCATACCGTATAAGTTAAAAAAAACATTCTTCTCGTACTTTTGCCTGAAAAGTCAAAAAGTACCTCGTATGGTAAACAAATGAAAGATTCCTTCCATACCTTGTGGTAAAATTCATAAAAGGTTAAAAATTAATTTAAACATACATGTAAACATTTTATGAAAACATTTTGAGAAAAAACATACATGGACGATAAACATAACCCCATAAAATACTTACGAATAAACAATCTCAGATAAGAACGAAATTGGAATAATTATCCCCTACCTTCGGTCTGATATAATTCATATGTATCTAAACCTCCTTTATAATGATTTAAATAATGTCATTGACTTTTACAGAATGATATTCATTGTTATGATATAATATATGGTTCACTTATGACTTTATATTACCCGTTCTTTTGTAAATTCCATGTTAAAGTAGCGTTTTGGGTAAAATCGTTTCATTTATCGTACGTGTTTTGATTTGTTGTTCTTGATATTATTAATTATATCTTGATTTATTTAATTCCATAATTTAAAACATGATTTATATATAATATATATTCATAATATAAATATATATATGATATATCGATAAATGGAATGAAATACACCGTTCATGGAGAATGTAGGTCGTACGTATGCATGAACGCTGTTTTCGTGTCCATATTTAATTGAATGGAGTTAAGTAAATGAAACATATATGTACATAAATCCAGTATTATTATTATGTATTATATTTCTTTATTATTTATTATATATACTTTATAATCATACTTGAATGGTTAATCATGGAAAATGAATCTCATCGTGTTCGTGGAGACGGTCGTCCGTACGTACGCACGAGCGATGATATCATTCCCATAATTATTGAATAGAATTGGAGTGGATGATAGAATATCTCTAAATTAGTATGATATTATAATAACCATATATAGTTATTATTTACACTATGATACCCTTCCAATTAAGGTGGTGGTGTAAAAACTGATTACACCACGGCGTGGAGACGGTATTCCGTACGTATGCACGCGCGGTGATCTCGTTTTCCGTAGGACGGATAGAAGGTGAAATGGGGTTGTTTCATATTTATAATATCATATCAGAATATTAGTGATACTTATTGTATTACTTTACAGTGAAACAACTAAAGAAGAGGAAGTTGAAGAAGAAAGAAACTTGATAGAATATGTAGAAGAGATTACCTCTTCTTCGACACACCTCTTTTAAGCTTCCTCTTAAGGGACTAGTGTTGGACTTTTGAGAAGACCAGAACCCCCAAAATGTTTATAGGTAAGTGGAGAATAGTTATGGGTAGGGTTTTTCATAACTTGAAGGCTCAAAATAGTGTGAGGAAGAGAGGGAGGAGGTTCCCTTTTATAAGGGAGGAGAGAGGCACTTTTAGAAACCTTAATAATATTAATTTATAATAAACTCAAACCCAACATAAAAACTTTCAAAGTGACTAATATTAGGATATGAGATAATATAGGGTTGTTATCACATCAAAAAATCAAACTAAGACATGTTGGGAAATTATTTTAAACTTTATCAATTTGATTTATCCTTATTTAATTTATTTAATATTATTTGTGGAAATAATATTCTAAATTTTAAATTGTTATAAATAATTACTTATGTGTTTTGAATTATCCATAATTGGGTAATTTATGACATTTTAGACCATATAAATTTTAATTTATAATTTTTAAATATTTATGTCAATTTTAAACAGTTTAATAATATTTTATTTTTATAAATTAACAATAGTGTTAATTTTGACACTATTCATTTATTTGAATTTAAATAAAATCCACATAGAGGATATATTCAAAATAAAATGTTTAAAAGATACCTAAAATGTCATATCCATCTAGAAACTTTGTGGAGAACATTAATTATTTCATTTAATGTTTATTTTAATATTTATAAAACCATTTATTTGATATCTCTCTTAATAAAAAAATTACTACATCATTTTTGTGTAATCATTTAATATACTTATTAGTAGAATAAAAATTAAAAATAAAATCCTATGATGAAGATAAATATAATACCTTTCATAATAATATTTTTTCTCGATTTTATCATCTTAAAAACACCACATTTAAATTGTTATATTTATTAAATTATGTAGGTGACATCTTTGACGTCATTTAAAATAAATTAATAAAAATGTCCTAATCGGTTTTATAAGGCTCAAAATGGTCCACAAATCTACCCTTGGATGATTAGGGTATATATATACTCTAAAAATAATGTTTGGTCATGTTTCAGGCCCTTTTTATACGTATTGTTATTTTAATAAAAACTATATTATTCATTTTTCACTAAATAAATAATTTCTTCCTCATTAATGTTTAAGCTATTAAGGTAATTAATATTTCGTAAAAATTTCAAAAAAATTACAAAAAATTACCATGATAAAGAAAAAAATTTTATCTTTAAAATTAGTATTAATAAACTAATTTATATTCTGTATAACCTTATATTAAAAATAATCTAATTATTAATGTTTGAGTGAGACATATTTCACTTTCCTTTAAATAAAATAAATAAAAGGTCTTAATCAAATACAAGTGGGTTACATTAGATTCAATTTCTACTCAAGTATGATTTTGAGAAAAATATAATAATCTAATTATATTAAGACAAGTGTTAGGGTGATTTTATAATATTATATTTACCCTTAATTACCCGATTTACCTTTAACTATGGTAAATAATAATTACAGTTGTTACTATTCATAATGCCTAAAAATAAAAAGTGTCTTATTAAAATAATTTGGACCTACTGATTCCAAATATGGAATACATTTTTCCAAATTCAAAACACAAAATTTGCAGTATTTAATTTAAAATTAATCCCGCTATTGAGAAAAGGGGTTTTAAAAGTTAAAACGTTGCAAAATATTGAAATGTTTTTACATATGAATTTAGTGTAAAATTAATGGTAATGACTTAAATTATATTAAATGGTAAAAATAAAATATATTTATACTTTAAAGTCATTAAATATTATAATTTAACCATATAAATTATCTCGATGAAAATTTTTTTTAAATTAAAATTTAGCATATTTGTACTATTAATCAAAATAAGAAATTTATCAGAAAAATATAAACTTTTTATCCAAAGTAATTTTTTATATCCTGATTGAAAATAAGAATTTTATTTTGTAAAATTTAACTTATAAACATTTCAAAAACTAAATTTAATGTAGGTGCACCATCAAAAGGCAGCAAAACTGCATTTTTTGAAAAATACTTATTTTACCTGAAAAATTTATTTTGTTCTCATACCATGTTCAATAAAATGTGTAAGATGAATTATAATTCCATAAAATTCAAAATGTATTTACTACTATTCATAACAGCTAGTTCATAATAATATTATAACAATATATCATTGTTTAGTAAAACTCAGCATTGCGTACAACACAGGCTATTAAGGAAGGTTGCTCATGCGTGCAACACAAGCCAAGAATAGTGTTTGCGTATAATATAAGCTGATATGGTGTTATGTACAACACAAGATAATTTTGGTGTAGCATGAAACACACAACATTAATTAAATTAAAATAATATTTTTCATAAAATCTCAGGGTGTTACATTCAACCCCCCTTAAAATGAATTTCGTCCTGAGAATTCGTCGGGGTTATAAATAGTTTACTACTTGAAAGTTTCTTTAATAGAATCCCAAATCAGAAAAAAGAATTCCAAAACAGAACTTTATAAACTGAATTATGAAATGTAACGGTTACCCAAATTAACTAATCATTGGGTTTCCACATAGAAGAACATAGGTGAGAATATGGATATAGAAGAGAAATCTAACCATCATGTTATGATGGAGAGTGTTAGAGAACATGGCTATGAAAAAGAAAAAAATTACAAAGCCATAAATTTGGGATGATCTAAGGTACCATATGATTCATCAGATATGAAGACTATAGGAAAACATTTTTGGTTTTTAAGATCATTTCCTTGATGTTAAAAAATTTTAAATAGAAGAAATACTTACTTTATTTCGTTACAATCTCACCGTTGTTCATGCCTTGAACAATTTACACTTCATCTCTTAAAGAAATGAAGTTGAATTTGTTTTTTCTTGAAGTGTTAGGAGATCATGTGATAGAATTATAGGCCATTCCATTTTTCTCAATCAAAAGGTTAGCAAAAGTTATCATATATACATAAGTCCATCTATGGTGAAGTTAAGTGTATATGATTCCAAAAATGGACTTATACTTCATCTATCATACCACTTAACAAAATAAAACTCATTTCTACTAACCAGTGACTTCTTGTAGGCTAGTGGTAGGAGATAAAGGTCTATCACACTTCGGTTTTAGGTTCGATTCCCACAACCTTGTCCGACGCAATGGGATGTCGCCCGTCCTGCAGGTTTTCCTTTTCTAAAACTACACTATTATAACATTCCAGAAATAATATCAAAAAAAAGTTCTAGCCTTAAAAAATAATATCTTATATCTAAATTATTTCATTCCAATATTTAGGTTTGTCCAAAATACTTTGTTCCAATCTAATAGTATAAAGAAAACGATTACTTGAATAGTAACATAACAATCACATGAATACCATTATTTATCCCAAAAATATCTTGTTGATTGTATTCTAAACATGTGGATACCTTAATCATGTATTCTCTTGAAATATAAATTACCATATAACCTTAGTGAAAACATGAATGCTATCAAAAGGTAACTCTTTCCACATACCAAAACCTCAAAAATTATGTATACTCAATCCATGATAACACTTTGTCCTTATATCAGTCATGAGATCATGAATACTATCAAACATATTATTTTCGCTTTATCCCTTCATTATGCTCTATTTATCTGCTTTCCAAAAATATTTCAATCACTTTTCATGGTTACCGATACCATTTAGTTATTGAAAACCAATAGATAGATATTCCAAAATTCAATGATACCATAAATGAGATTCCATGATACTATTTTTAAATCCCATTACATAAACACTTAATCATTCCCCCACATCATTGTCATACTCAACATCACAAATAGTGATCGCATGTGACATCCCTTTATCCTTTTCCTTAAGAGGTTGATCACATTGATCATCAATAACCCTTGGATTTGGGCATTGATTAGCATAATGCCCCATTTCCTTGCACTTGAAGAATTGAAGTGTTAGTGGAGTGTTCTCTGTAGTCTTTTCTCAATTCACATCATTAGCTACCTTTTTTCCATTACTTCGACACTCAACTGCTCGATGATGTTTTTTTTCCACACTTAAAACATTTTCTAATACCTTTTAGACAATCTCCCCCATTATTTTTTCCACACTATGAGTA
Organism: Viscum album; assembly: GCA_963277665.1. Taxonomy (NCBI): domain Eukaryota; kingdom Viridiplantae; phylum Streptophyta; class Magnoliopsida; order Santalales; family Viscaceae; genus Viscum; species Viscum album. Next base: position 1,533,311,548 of record OY728123.1, on the reverse strand, counting down.
TAAAGAAACATTCATCTTCTTTTCACCATTGTTCTAAGATTTCTCCTTGAACTCCATCTTTTATTTTTTGTCAAAACTATGAGATGGATATGTAACACCAACTTCCAGTTCTACCTTGATATCACAACGCACAATTTCTTCATATCTAATGAACACTCTTATAGCTAATTCCCTTAGAATACTTGGTTTTAAGCCACTAAAGAATCGATCAAATTTACTTTCATGTTGGATGATAAAGCCAGATTAATACCTTGAAATCCTTGTAAAATTCACCTCGTATATACCAACATATTCATCATCATTTTGATGAAGCTCAATGAACTAATTTTATTTCTTTTTTCGAATAATAAGAGGGATGTACTTATTGAAAAACAAGTTCTTGAACTCGTCCCATTCCATTGATTCAATTTCATCTTGGGGACTTGTATTATTAATTAGAGTCCACCACTAGTATGCTTCACCTTATAAACGGTAAACAACCAGAATGAAATTTTCATGTTCTGAACAACAAATTATGGAAAATAACTTTTCAATTGCACTGATGTATTGTTCAGAAACAAGTGGATTAGAAGACCTACTGAAAGAAGGTAGATGTTGCCTCATGAAGGACTCAATATAATATTTTCCCTTCTCTGCTCATTTGGAGGTCTAGAATGATTCATAGCCTGTGTAAGTATAGAAATAATATTTTTCACTCCATCTCCCATAAAATTGGTTTGTTCAAAAAGAAAATCATTTCATTTTCCATTACATTGATCAACACGGTTCCTTTGGGTTCCATCCATTTTCTAAAACCCAAAAAGAATAATGTGAGAGGAAAAAATCATGCTAGGGAAAACACTATTATAAAGGCAGAGTACCTTCAATATCTAACATCTTATGTTTAATTATATGATCATTACTGTAATCCTAGGACTATAACCAATACTTATACATAACCTTAAAGACATCCCTAGACATACCTTATAAATATCTCTAGCGATCTCACTAAATTTTTCGCATCCTAGTTTCCAAAGGTTAACTAAAACATTCCTCTGATATGAAATAAAGAGACCCAATCTCGACGTACTTGGACATTACATTACTTTTGTGGAATACTTAATACATAACAAAAACAAACACACAAGGACCGTATTAATTTTGTGTCTTTGGAAACTCAGAAAAATAATCTTCTAATTATGGTGAAAGATCTTCAACATCTCCCATAAGGATATTCCCCTTTTGTTTTCATACCTAAAACCTTTCCTTATATCCTAGGTAAAAGAAAAAATAAAAAGGGTGAGTTAAAATTCTAAATAAGGGTAAAAATATAGAACATAAAACAATCCATAAACAATTGAATGAAAAAACATGAACATAAAATCTAAACATCAAAATCTTGAGCAAAGACATAAATCATTGAAGTACGTAAAGCATATATCATAAAGGAACATCAATCATGATAAAATATAATGGGAATAAAACATGTAATTGTGGAAAACCATTAATCACATGATATGATTTCCTTAGTAGCTAAGGCATTTCTGCCAAGACCATCTTAGTGGAAAAATCCCCTTTCTGAATCGAGTTCACTCCTTGTTCCAGTCCTGTAACACTGTATCAGATTAACATAACGTTCCATCCATGTCTATTCTAATGATATATAAATCTTTACCCAATGCATTGGAGGGAGATATAGGTCCCACCCATCTCATAATGAAATCATTCTTACTTGTTCCACAAAATAAACAGAAATCATTCATCATAAACCAAAGAATAAAATGGGTTTTATAAACAACATCCCATCATAACGTAATCTATATAAAACAAATGGATATCATTTCATTATAAAAATAATCAAAACATGTAAATAATAGAGACATTCTATTTTTAACATAATCATACTAAATAATTCCATCTTAGATGGAAAATTGTTTTGACAAAACACTTGAAATTAATTCTTGAGGAAAATATCCTTTCTTCTTTAAAATCATTTTCTTATCAGAAAATGACATTCAATTTTAAAGGAAACGGATTTTGTTGAAAATAATAATAAAATTTTGTAGAGGAATATTAATTTAAATAAGTCATTATGAAACCGTAAAAATCTATTCACGCCATATAATTTGAAAAAAAGTCTTCTCTTACTTTTTCTGGAAAAGTCAAAAAGTACCTCGTATGGTAAACAAATGAAATATTCCATCCATACCTTGTGGTAAAATCCATAAAAGGGTAAAAATGACTTTTAAAACACATGTAAACATTTTATGAAAACATTTTGAGAAAACATGTACATGGATGATAAACATAACCCCAATAAATACTTACGAATAAACAATCTCGGATAAGAACGAGATTGGAATAATTATCTCTTACCTTCAGTCTGATATGATTCATACATATCCAAACCTCCTGTATAATGATTTAAATAATTTCATTGAATTTTAATGAATAATATTCATTGTTATGATATCATATATAGTTCACTTACGAATTTATAATACCTGTTCTTTTGTAAATTCCTTGTTGAAGTAGCGTTTTGGGTAAAATCGTTTCATTTGTCGTACGTGTTTGGATTTTTTTTTCATGATATTATTAATTATATCCTGATTTACTTAATTATAGAATGTAAAATATGATTTAAATATAATATATATTCATAATATAAATATATATGATAGATCAATAAATGGAATGAAATACACCGTTCATGGAGACGGTAGGCCGTATGTACGCATGAACGCTGTTTTCATGTCCCTATTGAATCGAATGGAATTAAGTAAATGAAACATATATGTACTTAAATCTAGTATTATTATTATGTAATATATTTAATGACTATTTATTAGATATATTTTATAATCATACTAGAATTTTTAATCAGGGAAAATGAATCTCATCGCGTTTGTGCAGACAGTAGTCCGTACGTACGCACGAGTGATGATATCGTTCCCTTAATTATTGAATATAATTGGAGTGGATAATATAATCTCGTAGAATTAGTATGATGTTATAATAACCATATATAGTTATTCTTTACACCATGATACCCGTCCAGGTATGGTGTTGGTGAAAAAACTAATTACACCACGGCGTAGAGACGGTATTCCGTACGTACGCACGGGCTGTGATTTTGTTTTCATTAGGATGGATAAAAGATGAAATGGGGTTGTTTAATATTTATAATATCATATAAGTATATTATTGATACTTATTGTGTTACTTTATAGTTAAACAACTAAATAAGAGGAAGTTTAAGAAGAAATAAACTTGAAAGAATCGGTAGAAGAGACTACCTCTTCTTCGACGCATCTCATTTAAGCTTCCTCTTAAGGGACTAGAGTTGGTATTTTGAGAAGACCAGAACCCACAGAATGTTTCTAGGTAAGTTTAGAATATAAATTTTCATGGGTTGTCTGAACTTGAAGGCTCAAAATGGTGTGAGGAAAAGAGGGAGGAGGTGCCCTTTTATATGGGAGGAGAGGCACACTTTTGGAAACCTCAAAAATATTAATTTATAATAAACTCAAACCCCACATAAAAACTTCCAAAGTGACTGAAATTAGGATATGAGATTATATAGGGTTTTAATATCGTCAACCAATCAAATTTATACATGTTGGGAAATTATTTTAAACATTATCAATTGGATTTATCCTTATTTAATTTATTTAATATTATTTGTGGTAATAATATTCTAAATTTTAAATTGTAGTAAATAATTACGTATGTGTTGTGAATTATTTATAATTGGACAATTTATAAAATTTTAGACCATATACATTTCAATTTATAATTTTTAAATATTTATGTGATTTTTAAACAATTTAATAATATTTTATTTTCATAAAATAACAATAGTGTTAATTTTGATAGTATTCATTTATTTGAATTTAAATAAAATCCACATAGAGGATATATTCAAGAACAAATGTTTAATAGATTTATAAAATGTCATATGCATCTAGAAAATTTGTGGAGAACATTAATTAGTTCATATAAGGTTTAGTTTAATATTTATAATACCATTTATTTGATATTTCTCTTAATAAAACAATTACTACATATTTTTTGTATAATCATTTAATATACTTATTAGTTTCATAAAAATTAAAAATAAAATCCTATGAGGAAGATAAATATTATAAATTTCATAATAATATTTTTACTCGAATTTATCTTCTTAAAACCACAACATTTAAATTGTTATATTTATTAAATTATGAAGGTGACATCTTTGACATCATTTAAAATAAATTAATATAAATGTATTAATCGGTTTTATAAGGTTAAATGGTCCAAAAATATACCCTTGGATGATTAGGGTATATATATACTCGACCAATAATGTTTGGTAAAGTTTCAGGTCCTTTTGATAGGTATTTTTATTTTAATAAAAACTATATTATTCATTTTTCACTAAATAAATAATTTCTTCATCATTAATGTATAAGCTATTAAGGTAATTAATATTTCATAAAAATTATAAATAAATTACCATGATAAATAAAAACATTTTATCTCTCAAATGAAAATTAATAAATGAATTTATATTCTGTATAACCTTATATGAAAAATAATCTAATTATTAAAGTTTGAGTGAGACATATTTCACTTTCCTTTAAATAAAATAAATAAAAGGTCTTAATCAAATACAAGTGGGTTCCATTAGATTCCATTTCTACCCAAGTATGATTTTGGAAAACATATAATCATCCAATTATATTAATACAAGTGTTACGATAATTTTATAATATTATATTTAACCTTAATTGCCCGATTTACCTTTAACTATGGTATATAAAATTTACCGTAGTTACTATTCATAATTTCTAAAAACAAAAAGTAGCTCATTAGAATAATTTAGAACTAATGATTCCAAATATGGAATCCATATCTCCAAATTAATAATTCAAAAGTAACAGTTTTTAATTTAAAATTAATCTCGCTGTTGAGAAAACGAGTTTTATAAGTTAAAACGTTGCAAAAGATTGAAATGTTTTTACATATGAATTCAGTGTAAAAATAATGATAATGACTTACATTATATTAAATGGTAAAAATATATTCAATTTATACATTAAAACCATTCAATATCATAATTTAACCATATAAATTATCTTGATGAAAAAATTTGTTTTTAATAAAAATTTAGGGTATTTTTACTATTCATTAAAATAAGAATCTTATCAGAAATATATCAAAAATTTATCCAAAGTAAATTTTTAAATCCTTATTCAAAATAAGAATTTTATTTTGTCAAATTAAACTTATAAACATGTCAAAACTAAATTTAATTTAGGTACGCCATCAAAAGGAGGAAAAACTGCATTTTTTTGAAAAATACTTATTTTACCCGAAAAATTTATTTTCTTCTCATACCATGTTCTATAAAATGTGTAAGATGAATTATAATGTCATAAAATTAAAAATGTATTTACTAATATTCATAACGGAGAGTTAATTATAATATTATAGAAAAATATCTTTGTTTAGTAAAACTCAGTATTGCGTACAACACACGCTATTGAGGAAGGTTGCTCATGCGTGAAACACAACCCAAGAATAGTGTTTGCGTATAATATAAGATAATACGGTGTTGTGTATAGAACAAGATAATTTTTGTGTAGCATACAACACAAGACATTAATGAAATTAAAAGAATATTTTTCATAAAATCTCGGGGTGTTAAAACATTACTAATAAAATTAACCTATTTAATCCAGAAATGATACATAATTTTTTTCATAAATCTTATTTTTTAATACTCGAGATCCTACTATAATAGGTAAATTCCATATCCTAAACTATCATAAAATGTTCCCTTTAAAACGAATTTAATCATGAATTCATTTAATAAATCGATTTTATAATTCAAAAATGAACAAACTAAATTCATTTTTGAATTCATAATATAAAAATTTACTTTGTATGGATTTTTGATATTTTTCTAAAAAGTTATTTCTTTAGTTGAAAAATACGGTTTACTAGAAACATATAATTTTTTGACTCTATCATTATAGAAAAAATACCCATAAGTTTAAGAAAACGTAAAATTAATTAAATATGAATTTATTTAGTTAAAATATTAATTTTAAAATATTCTTTGAACATATAAATGTAATGTCCAACATTTTTAGAACTAATTAAAATGATACTTTAAATAAAAAAATCTGTTTTGGTATTTTCCTTAAATCAAGTATTTTCAAGTGATACTTGATTTTAGCTTCACTTAAAATCCTTATACCATTTTTCATAATGAATGAATTTATGTTATAAATTTTGTTTCCAAGATAATTAAATATTATATATAAATTTTAATCTTAAAAATATAATTTTTCTAAGAGCACCTTTTACGCAATTAAGTGTGTCTATTTTAAAATTATAATTTCACACCATTAGAAATTTTATTCAAAAAAATTATGTTCAATTTATAATTACTATGTTTATAATTAGGTAAGATTTTCAATATTAGTCTTTCTCATTGAAATTAAATTTTATGGTTAGAAATTAATTTCCAAGGTAAAAGTAAATTTGGATAAAAGTTCAATGTGAAAAAAAACTCAAATAACACTAGAATTTATCTAGATAAGAAGAGGTTAAGGTGATTTTAAACCCCCACTCACTATCCACACCGATTTATTCCTTTTTTTGTCCAATGACCCTAGAATGGTAACCTTACGCTATTGAAAATGTAAGGGTTACTCACAAAATACACTTCTCCTCACTTTTAAAAGGGTAATATCTCCACCACTCTAAGACTCACATGTCCTTAAAATATACTATTAAAACTAAGAAACACTTCTCCTTTTATTAATCTATTATATTTTCAAAATCATCTGGTCACCATTACATATCATAAGGCCTTCATTTCAAATGAGACTTCAAAGGAAAATTCTAGTCATTTACATGCATAGTATCAATTGATTAGTATTTCTTCTTATTTATCATCATTAATTTTTTTTATGAAAACTATAATAAAATGATAATAGTACCTTTTATATACTTTAATGTTTCAATATTTAGGATATTATCATTGTATAACCATCGATCGCATCAATTATGAAAAATGAAATCGTCGTTTGTGCATCCATGCAGATTACCACCCCCATGAGAAAAAAAATTCATTTTTCATCACCACCCATCATTGATGCTTCCTAGAATGAATTTAATGTGGTAATAATTATTATTATAATATCATTAAGGTTATATAATGAAAAATTAGAGAATATATTAATTATATGATCAATAAACTGCCAGCATTAATTCAATCATTTAAAACAAGTGTGCTAATAGGATACAAATTTATTCCAATTATGTAATATATTCATTTCATGTAATTATCATTATACTTAATTTATAGTTATTATATATAACACTAAAAATAAATAATTAAGATCATTATTATTATGGTGTAATGATGTTATAACAAAACCAAACTGTAATCATTCATTAAATCAGGGTATGCTCATGATTTGGTCCGTTTGACCGTATACTTGAAAAATAATATATATTTGTATCATTAATGAATATAAGGACGTAAATATTGTTATAATATAGATGAATTTTTAAATAATTAGTTTTCATTATTAATATTTTTTTATAAATAAATAATAAATTAGTTCATAAAACACTTCGATTAACAAGAATGCTAGAAATATGCTCGTTATCGATTTCATCATCAAGAATAAATACTAAATCACTCATTAGAGTAATTTGAAACATAATAAATAAATATAAAAAATCCAAAGAAGTAAATTTAATGACTTATTATTAATTAACTTTGGAATAATAACTAATTCTAGTACCACTATATTGAAACTAGTACAAATGATCAGAACTATAAACACATAATTTAGAAAATTGGTAGAATTAATATAGATAATGATTATTTATCCATAGTATAAATGATAATGGATATTATTGATGTTTTAATTAAGTTGTTAATATATATATGATTTTTATATAGGATTTTAAAGTACATTAATGGATGTCAGAACTGGTGGTAAGAGTTTTTCAACTCAAATTCAATACTTTGATTTATGTTTGATATTATGAACCTAATATCCTTTATGTGGTGTATATAACGCCTATTTGATATGTTATATAATGAAATTAATTAATTAATGATATTTTAATATGCATTTTAATTCCTCTGTTTGAAGTGTTTTTGATATAATTATTACCCAAGACATAAGTTGGGTTTTTTCTGTAAAAAATTTCAGTCTTTGGTAGTCATGTTATATTCACCACCTATTTATTTTGGTCGGGTGAATACATTTCACAAGAATTATTTCACCATATTAATATTATAATTTAAGGAATTTAATGGTCATCATTGTTATCCCTCACCCATATTCTTTTTATTTATGAGTTACCAGAACCAATGTAAGACTCATTATTTTACATGGTGGAAAAACTATTCTATGTTTTAGTAAAGTAAAAGTGATTATCATTTCGTAGAAAATACATCCCTATCTATATAATCAAAAATGTATGTGGTTGTGGGACTAATTCATTTAGGGGTAATCACCCTAAAATTGGTTGGTTGATCATTAACTCAATCATCACCCAAATACACTATGAGTGGGCCTAAGACTACAAACCTGGTAAGACACTGCAAGGGTATATGTTTTATAATATTAACACACTATTTATTAACCATGATAAAGGATTATTTATATCATTGTCATGGTATCCTACCAATACATGGAGTTGAACCCAATTATAATCTTATATTGATAACCCCACATAATAAAAGTTCATTTTCTATTATATTTCTTTGATAAGGGTACTTCAAATTCCCTTAAAGATACACCCAAAATTCTAAATTGATTAAGGGATATTATACTAGAAATTCACATTATAATATTAAATAGGGTAGTATTAGATTTTTGTATTTATCATTATACAGATATCCATGTGTTTATTTAGTAGGTGATTCCTTTGGGAACAGTTTGAAAATTATTGTTCAATCATATAGTGAATACTTTGGACTTAATTAGGTGGTGGGTGGTGCTCACAATTATATATCCCCTTGATACACCGACAGGTTTCATGAGAAAAAATATTAGGAACAAACCCTTTTTCAAACTATAAATTGAATCATTAAAAATAATTCAATTTATTTTCTTTTTAAGATCATTTTTATTTAGAGTGTTATAGTATTAGGTCATAAATCTTATATAAAAAACCATATATTATAAGTTGGATACTTCTATATAGTATCCATTTTTATATAACAAAAAAATATATAACATGTTTTATTTTCATGACATATCTTTTTAATTTTCATATTGACTTCATCCTTTTCCTGATTCATCCTTAAAACCATGTGACAAACATTTTAAAATTTGGGAATAATAAAAAACAATTAGTAAGGGGCATAAAAAATAAAAAAAATGAACTCATTATTTTATAGAAACACATAAAATATTTTTTTTTAAAAATAATTTTTGTGTTCCAAATAAACATTTTTTTAAGAAATAAATTAAATTCTATGCCCAAATTATTTAAGGAAGTATTTCATTATGAATCATTAAGGAAAAATAAAACTCATAAAGTATTATTTCAAATCGTGAGAAACTCGTGGAATTTTTTTTGAAAAGTTATACTTTTCACATTTAAGGATTAGCTTATACTTTCCTTTTAACATACTATTATTAGCTTACCTAGTGAAATTATAATATTTTCATAAAATATGATAAAAAGAATAAATAAATCATATAGGTGACTTGGGAAATCATTTTCATAGTACTATTATAAATATAATTATCAACCTGGTAAATTCCAATAATCCCTTAAGATGAACCTAAGTGGTTAGCTCCATACCTTTACCCAATGTATTGGAGAGTTATATCGGCATCACCATCCATGTTTATAACAAAACACCATTTATTAGTTTATAATGTAACCACCCATACATGGTTTATAAGATAACTGAACATCATCATAAAAAAATACCATGTACCATCACATAATAATAACACATTAAAGCTTCCATCTCCTTCATTATAATCATAAAATTATTCTTTCCACCAATAAGAAAACATTTATAAATACTGAAAATTCCATTCCAACTAATACACTTTTTGAAAATACCTAGAAAAAAGAGTTAGGTATTTTCTTTTAAGAAGACATAAAATCATATAAATTAGTTCAAACATTAAATAATGGTTATGGGAGATTGAAAAAGCATTTTCATTATATATGTTAAAATAGAACATTCTTTTTGTCCTTTTTAAAAAATACTCTATATGAATTACATAAAAATATTCCTTTTAAAAAAATGTAAAAGAAATTAAATAGTGAAATAAAAATACCTTTATAATTCCTTCATTCCCATATAAATTCATCTATAAAATATTTTAAAAAATATGTATGTGGATGAATAAAATGTATAAAATAAATCCTAAAAAGATTTAAAATAAGGTTTTTAAAGTAAAGCGTACCTTACTTAAAGTATGACTTATTGAGTACTTTATTTTTCTTCTATAATATTAAAATTATTAAAATTATTTACCTTATTGAGATCCTTTTTCATGTCTATTATTTATTTTAACATGTTATAATTAATAAATTAATAAACTAAGCTCACATCGAATGTTTTGAAAATATTCAGCTCGTATGTCCAAAATGATTTTGGTAGATTGACTATGGTCAAAAAGTTCACTATTTTATCATATATAACATAATAATAAATTATATAATTATAATTTATTATATACATTATACTTTTAAAAAGAATTGTGAAATATTATTATGAAGAACGAACTGCGTTACAATCAGGGAGACGATATGTCATACGTACGAAAGAGTAACATTTCCATTTTTCAATGATCATGATGGAAAGATGACAAGTATTATTTTTTATTTATATTATTATAGTTATATAATAAATAAGATATTATTTATTTCAAGATGCTTATATATACCAGTAATGTGATGTGGTTTTGAAAAATGAATCACATTGCTTTATGGAGGTGGTAATCCATGCATAAGCATGAACGATGTTATCATAATTCAATGGATGAAAGTGTAAACAATTAGATGATATATAATATTTATATAATGATAAATATTTCATTCATATCATATATATACATTAAATCCATAATTATATCTATTAATGATAGGTGGCGATGGAAAATGTATTACATCAGTTCACAAGGCGATAGTTTTCCATAGACATGAATGATGCCTTCATTTCCCATTTAATATAAGGGGAGATGAATATAGGAAATTCCATTAACATAATAAAATATAATTATATTAAATATATTGGATTCATTATTTTAGTATTATTTAATAATATTTCATTATGATAGAATAATAAATAAAATAAAAACACATGGTTAGGAAGCATATCTCTTCTTCGGACAACCTCTTTAGTTTTATACCTAAAACCTTCTTAGGATTGTTTTATGATCAAATCAGAGCCTATAAGACATTGGTAAGGATGTTATGAATTTATTTTTTTAGATATTGGTTGAGATAAACTACTAAAAATGTTTTATGGAGAGGGGAAAATGGGTTCCCTTTTATAAATGGGGGTAGGGGCACACTTGGAATAACTTACAGAATTCAATTAATATAAATTAATTTTCCTGAAAAATAGATCCAAAAAATATAATTCAAATATAGGATGAGGATGGTTTTAAATCATATCATAAAATATAATTTAAATAAGTTTATAATATTTTTTTACCCCTATTTGTTTTTTTAATCCCTCACTGAACCTTTTTAAAATTAACGCGATAACAATGGATTTTACGCTTTAGGGGTCAATGGATTTAAAATAAATGAAAAAATGACCTAAAAAATTGATAATTTTTTATATTTAAAACAATATTCCATTATCTTGGTCAAATACTTTATTTTTAGTAATTTTAAATCATTTAATAAAATATTATTTACTGTAAAATTATATTAATGTCACTTTAGGAACTATTCATTTTTTTGACTTTGCAAACAAAATGAAAAAATGTAATTATAATATATTATATTAAAAAATATATAATATACTATTATGATCTATAAAATTCTTGGTATACATTAAGTTAACCAAATAATATTACTTTTAGAGTTTTTATATTATTTACTTGAGGTTTTACTGGTTTTATAGGTACCGAGTCAGCGTTGGATAAGAATTTTAGGTAGTTAATTCATTACTAAAAATTAAAAATAATTTACCACGATAAAAAAATTTCTATATTATTTAAAATAAATATCTACAACAAAATATATATTTTTTTTCCCTCTAACAAAATATTATAGATATTAAAATCAATAGAGTGACACTTTTGACTTTATCAATTACTTAAATATTATAAAGGTGAAAATCAAGAATAAATAGAAAAAGGTAAAATTTTTTATTTTGGATTATTATGAACAAAATATACTGAAGAAATGTAATGGAATAATCTGTTTGGGTCACTTTTTAGTCTTCATCATAAAATTTTTGACCTTAATTACATGTTTTACCCTTATAGTGATGAATTTTGTTCACTAAGGGTACCATTAATAATTAGAAAATATAAAAGGGAAATATTAAAAAATATATAAATCATGATTAAAAATATGGATTACTATTTTCGATATTAAATTTATTTAAGTGGTATTATGTTATACAAAATGAAACCCGTAAAATGTTATGAAAAACCATTTTTCAGAAAAAATCCTGTTAAGTAAGAAATAATTTTTATTCAAAATTAAAGTATAAAATACATTAAAAATACCATAAAATGGATTATTTTTAATCAAAATAGACTAATTAATATTTAAAAATAATAAAATATATAATTTTAATTTTTATATACATGAAAAAAATATAGCTTTCAACAAAAATCATAATTTTTTCACTATTAATTGAAAAATCAATTTTTTTAGGAAAAAAATTTCATCCTCAGTTAATTTTGATATTCTGATTTAAAAAATGAATTTCATGTTATAAAATTTATTTTCTAAAATTATCAAAACTTAAATATAATATGTTCTCACAAAAATTAATAAAAACCAAATTTGATGGAAACATATTTTTAAATTATAAAACAACTTTACTATAAATTGAATGATTATTTCCAAAGAATTAATCAATAATTTTTCATTAAATAGGAAATTTATATATCTATTTCATAATATATTTATTCCAAATCATACCATAAAATTCAATGACTAGATTATAATATTCATATTTAAATAATAATATTTCGAGGTTTGCTTAAGATCTATGTTTTATATTATATATGCTATCAACCTTAATGTTCTTATTTTAAAATAAATAGGTGTAAAATTCTCCCCATTAATAAATATTCCCTATCAATATGAACTTGATCTCAATAATCAAGGTTTTAACTTTTTCTTATAACATTTTCTAAATAACACATCATAAAATGGATTAATAAAACTTCTTCTTGAGAAAAAGGGAAAGGAAGTACGAAGGTTGACGTGAATAAAACATATTGCATTTCCCAATGGGATAAAATTCATGGTATGTAAAAATGTATAAATTTAGGAAAAATTAATATCCAAAAAATGATGGAGAGTGAGAGAGGTTGTTGATAAAAAGAAAGTGAATGATCATGAGAAAGTTATCGAACAAAAAACTGTAAACCAAAGAGATGCGAAAAAGACTATCGATTTATATAAAATGAAGGGAATTAGATAATGTTTTTGTTTCAAGATCCATTTCATATATTTTAGGAATTACATTCCCATATATACATAGATCATAATGAAATATACTTGAAAAATATAATTTCATCCTTTAATCAATTTCCACCATAATCACATTTTTTCTCCAAATAATGAGTATTGATGACAATTTTTTCATGCCTAAAGCACTAAAATATACTTCCAATGAATCATATAATTCTAAAAAGGATAAAAATATATTCTTTCTATCTTTACATATTAACTGAAAACTAAATAGTTATGTTAAAGTATATAATTATGAAAATAAATAAACCATTATCTTAATCTCTAATGCTTCAAGAATAATTCCCAAAGCTAGAAATAGATAATTTTATACATAAATTAAATTTTAAATATTAAAAATATTTATAAAAAGTTATAAACAAAAAACCAGAAGTATTTGATAACATATTCTTCCAATATAAATTTAACATTTATGTCCAAATAATAGAAATCACTCTTAAGACCTCATACCAAAAATATTTATTCCCTAATCATATATTCTGTAAAATATTCTATTAATTTTCATAAATAACATAAATCACCACGAATACACTTTAAAATAAAACATTATTCTAAAATATAATTCAGAATTTATCATAATATTATGTTTACCTTAATATAATGTTCCAAAAATGACACAGATCTTATTCTGAAATAACATTAATCAATTAATCACTAAATCACTTTTCAAAAACATATGTTCCCAAAAACATGATGAAAATAATAAAAAATAACTTCAATAACATTGACATTAAGTATTTTTAACCTCAATGGTTATCTTATACCATTTAGCTTAAGTTAATTAAATTTTAAAATAATTCTTCTGAAATAATCCTTCATGTTAAACATAAGGGTTGTATATACGTCCACACAATAAAATGTACTGTAAAATGTCACTGGTCACCTTAAAATCCCATCACTTAAAACATAAAAAAATGGTGTCTAAACCTTTTAAACTTATGATAAAACTTAAAAATATAAATCCATGATGATATCAATAACTCCTAAGTTAAAGACACATGAAAAAAATCATAATTTCAAAATTTTTATAAATCATTTCTCTCATGACAAATCTAATTAATTAGACCTTATTCAAACCATAAAAGGAATATTTATAAAATAATTAACTTTATTTCATTTTATGGATCCTATTAGTTTATATATTTTTATTGAATTAAGTCATAAATATTACATAAAAACCTATATATTAAAATTCATACACTTACAATTAGTATACAATTTTCTTAAAAATCAAACATTTTAATATATAATAAGTTTTCTTTTCATGAGACATATTTATGATTTTAATCATGACTTTATCCGTATAATTATTCACTCATAAAAACCCATGGAAAAAATTTTAAAATATTGTATGTGTAAAAAAGTCTCATTGAGGGATAAAAAATAAATAAAGAAACATGCTACTCCACGAACAATCGTAAAACTTTTCTTTTTTAAAATAATATTTGGTACCAAAATAAACTTTTTCTTATTCATGAAATAAAATTATTTACACAAATATTTTCATAAGACATTTAAATTAAAATCTTAATGATAAAATAAAATTCATAATTTTTTATTTGAAAACATAAAAAACCCTTAAAAACATTTACCATGTTATAATTTTCACCATTAAGGAGTAGTATATACTTTATTTTGAACATAATCTCATTAGTTGTCCTTTTTAAATAATAATGTTTTCAAGAAAAAACCATAAAAAGCATAAATAAATCATGTAGGTAACTTTGAACTTATTTTAATATCACTCCTAGAAATAGAATCACCTACCTTGTAAATTTTAGTAAGCTCTTAGGAGAAACCTAATTGGTTAAACATATCACTTTACCTGATGCATTGAAGATCTATGTCAGGCTCACCCATCCTTAGTTTTTAATGGAACCACCCATCCCTGATTTATAATGAACCCACACTTAATTGGATTATAATATAACAAAATATCATTAGAAATATTTCCAAAGAACCATATCATAACCAGAACACGAGAAATTTTGAACTTCCATTATTATACTCATAAGAATATTTTTTTGCCCATCAGAAAACATATATTGATATAAAAATATCCATTCCATTTAAAATCATTTTTTAAAATATCCAAATCAAAATGAAGGTGGGGTTTTATTTGAAGAAATTATAGGCATCCAATAATGGTTAAGGCGGAGGAAAAACCCATTAACGCAGTAAATATTAAAATATAACAATAGTTTTATTATTTTATAAAAACTTTCTATATAAAATATGTAAAAATATTCCTTTTGAAAAATATTGAAAAAAAATTAAAAGAGTCATAAAATTTACTTTATAATTCCTTTATTTTATATAAATTCATCTATAAATAATTTTAAAATATGGACTTAGAAGAAAAATATTATGAAAATAAAACTTTAAAATAATTAAAACGATGTTTTTAAAGTAAAGTATCCCTTACCACGAGTTTGGATCATCATGTACATTATTTATTTTCCTAAATAATTATATTATTTTAATTATTTTCTTGGTTAACAATGATTTTATAGTTTATTATTATTTTTACCAAGTTTTAATCAATTACTTAATCAACAAAGGCCACATTGGATGTTTTGATGATATTCATCACATTTGTCGAAAATGAATTTTGTAGATTTAATATGGTCAAAGAGGTCATTATTAAATCTTATAAAGAATAAAAATCATAAATAACTATAATTTTTATATATTAATAATAATTTTAAAACCAATTATGAATATGGTTAGGAATAATGAATGATGTTACAATCATGGAGATAGTAGGTCTTTTATATGCATGAGTTACGTTTCCATTTTTCAATGATTATGATGGAAAGAAAGAAATTATTATTTTATATTTTTATAATGGTAATTATTTCATAAATTCCATATTATTTATTTTAATATAAGTATATATATAATTCATGTGACATGGATTTGAAAAACAAATCACATTACTTCATGGAGGTGGTAATCCACATGTATACATGAACGATGTTTTCATTACTCAATGGACAAAAAGGTATGAAATTAGATGATATATTTTCTTAAAAAATTATAAATATATCATTAATATACTATATATGTATATATATATATTAAATCCGTCATTATTTCCATTCATGAGAGGTGCTGATAGAAAACGAATTACATCAGTTAATTAGGAGGTAGTTCTTCATACACATGAAAAATGGTTTCATTTACCATTTGATGGAAGATGGTACATATATGGGTTATTAAATTAAAATAATAATATAACTGTATATATAAGATGTTTTTTATTATTTAATCATGTTCAAAGATGATTTTATTGATATATAACAAGAAATAAAATGAAAATAGTAGGTTAAAAACTATACATTTTCATCGAACAACCTCTTTTAGTTTATACATAAATCATTTATAGTATGGGTTCTATAATCACACTAGGTCCTCTAGGATGTGTGGAGGGATGTTAGGAAGGGATTTAGTTAGATAATTTATGAAATAAATCTCTAAAAAGGCGTTTGAGATAGAGGAAATGATGTGTCATTTTATAAGTGAGGGGAGGGGAACTCTTTTAATTAATCTAATTATTAACTTAATATAAATTAATTTTCATGAAAAAACATATCTAAAATGATACAATTAAAATATTGGATGAGTATGGTTATAAATATCCTCACACAATAAAATATGGGCAAGTTTAGATTATTTTTTACCCTTATCTCGTTGTTTAAACCCTCTTTAACCCTTTTGATAATTATGGTGATAACAATGTTTGATACTCTTTACAGGTCAAGAAACATACTATAAATGAAAAATGACACATAAATTGATTATGAAAAATATTTTCAACCATATACCATTTAATTTAAAAAAGATATGATTTTTAGGAATTTTAAATCATTTATAAAATATTTTTTATTATAAAATACAATTAAAGTCATTTTTGAAACTATTCATTTAATTTGACTTTGAAAACAATAGGGAAACAATGTAATTAGAATATATTATATTAAAAAATATATAAAATGTAATTATTATTATAATATTATCTTAAGAACTTATCATACCCAAATAATATTACTTTTATAGTTTTTAAAAACATTTAACTGATTTTTACTACACGCACAAACACCGATTCGACGTTATGTAAGAATTTAAGGTAATTATTTAATCAATAAAAATTTGAAATAAATTAACTTGATAAAAAATAAAATCAATTTTAAAATAAATATTTATAACTAAACATAAGTTGTTTTTATCCTTATCAAATTATTATATATATTAAAAGCAAGGGGTGACATTTTTTACTTTATCCTTTATTTAAATATTATAATGGTAATGATTAAAGTTATATGTAAAAGATAATATTTTTTATGTTTTTATGACTATAAAATAAATATAATCATCTAATTAAATAAAGGCAAGTTTTAGGGTCATCGCTTTACTCATTATCATAATATTTATAACTTTAATTAGCTAATTTACCCTTATCGCGGTGAAAAAATATTAATAAAGTTACCATTCATAATGAAAAAAATAAAAGGAAACTATTTAGAAAAATTAATCCTTCTAATGATTAATATGGAATCCATATTTTAGTATTAAATTTTCAAAAGTGTTATAATTTAATTTAAATTATTTTGAGAAAATTTGACGAAAAATGATTTTTCATAATATTGTCTTTTAAAGTATAAAAATGTTTTTATTCAAAATTTATGTAAAAAATTAATTAAAAAGGCCATAAATATTTATTTAATCCAAATGGACTAATTAATTTTTAAAACTAATATAAAAAATAATTTTAAATTTTAAATACATGAAAATAAAATACAGTTTTCAATAAAAATCAGTATTTCCACTAGTCATTAAAAACTAAATCATTTATAAAAAATCAAAAAAATTCACCCTTATATATTTATTATATTCTGATTTGAAAAATGAAGTTAATTTTATCAAATAAATCTTCTAAATTATTAAAAAATTAACTATTATATATTTTTTTCAAAATGAAATAAAAATCAATTTTGAAGGAAACATATTTTGGGATCATAAAATTACTTTTCTAAAAAATAAATTCTTATTTACTATGAAGTAATAAATACATTTTTATTGAGTATTAAATTTATTTATATTTTGAAATGTGTTTATTCCTATTCATACCCACCAATTTAATGACTATATTATAATGGTCATATTTAAAAAATAATATTTTGTGGTTCCTTTAAGGCCATTATTGGGTGTTGTATATGTTATTGAACATAATGTTCTTTTAGAATCTCAAGGTATTACACAATACATGTTTGGTATTGGTGTATTCCTTTTCCCATAATAATATAGTGTCATGGAATAGTTCCATGAAATCAAATTTTTATGACTAACATTATGTAATTCATCAGAACAAAATTTATGATTAATGTTATCTATGTTTTTATTTATTGTCAGGGATATAACAGGTTCTTGGTTTCAATTGATTATGGATTCATGTTTATTTATCCTAAACGTATCACTTATTCCATGTTTATGTTATCAATTATTCCATTTCATGCTAATCCTTACTGATAATATGAACTCACCCTTATTTTTTTCCTTTCCCTAGGAAAACTAGAGAAGAACTAGGTATAAGTTTTTAACAAAATAACATAAGGGATAATCATGTTCTTTCAATGAGATCATATTGAATTTTATGTTTTAAAATTTTATATATGTATATATTTAGTCATATAATACTAATAAGATTTTGGATCCTTTGGGAACTATTTTATTCTGTACCAGTAATGTAATATTACAACTGGCCTTGGGTTTTTGAAGTTTGGGATGTTTTAGTTGTTATGAAAGAAATTTTAGAAGAAACATTGGGGAATATATTTTAATGAACCAAGTTAGATAACACATTTTCTATAAAAAACAATCATGATTTATAGGGAACCCTCCAGAAAAATTAATAGGAATTTTATTTTAGAATCAAATTTCATGTGATAATTATATGCATGCCATTGTAGAGAGAAAATTACTAAATGGAGGAATGTGAATCGTATCAATACCCATAGTCAATGTAAGGATTCCCCCCTGAGAAAGTCAGTGAATAAATATTTGAGAATAATAAAATAATAAAAATATTAGGGAAGTTTACCCAGGTTATGAAAAACTACCTCGCCCACATGGAGAAACATTCAGATCCACAATGTCATGCAACTATGTTATACCACATCATGAGAAAAGAACCTCCACCATTTAATGGAACTACTAATCCTTTGGTATCTGAATAATGGATCATGTACATATAATAGATATTATTGAAATGAGAATTTATAAATATCAATAATGATATACAGATAACGAATATATCCAAATAATATAGAATGTAACTACAGTATAAAAAACAATGATTTTTTTTGGAAGAATTACTTATCAACAAGAGTGTGAAGTTGAGTTCTTTATTGAAATAATTCCTGATGAAGGGACTATATAAAAAATCCTTATATAGTGGAACTAGTGGATTTGTTTGAGTTTAAGTGATATCTGTAGAAGTAATGTGATAAATGATTTATACACCCCTAGAGTTTCACCATGTGGAAATCATGTTTTATTAATGAAAAATAAGGATGTTTCTATGAGAATATACATAGATTATAGGGATCTCAGTGACATTAATATAAACAATAAGTATCATTTAACATGAATTGTTGACTTATTTGATCAACCTCAAGAGTCCAATACTTTTCAAATATTTATCTTCACTCTGATTATCAACAGCTAAGAGTGAATAAGGATTATATATTTAAGATGAGTCTTCAAACAAGGTATGAACATTATGAGTTTGTAGTAATGAATTTTATAATGACCAATTCACCTATATTCTATGTCTATCTGGTGAATATATTATTCAAGGAGTATTTGTTTAACTTTTTGGTGGTATTACATAATGATATCTTGATACAATCGAAGATATTTGTTGATCAAAAGAGTCATCTGAAAATAATTAAGGAGAAACTTAGTAAAAAGAATCATATGTGAAATATATTTAGTTCGAATTTTTTTAATGATTTTTATTTTGTTATACATATTCAATACAAAAATGAAATATATATTAAACCTTAAAATAAAATGATATTAAAATAACATCATGTCTTGATGAACATAACATAGATCCAAAGTTTCCAAGGTTAAGCAAGTTAATATCAATAGTTTATTCAAAATTTCACAAGGTTTCCCAACCCATTAATCAAGTTGATATATATAGGGTTTATTTTCACTTGGTCAAGGTATTGTGTGGAAGATTCAAAGATCTAAAGAGGAGTCTAATTAATTCACTAGTAATAACTATTCTATCAAGTCAGGAAGGATTTGAAATATATATTGTTGCATTGAAGAGAGAACTTGTTTGTGTCTTTATCTATAATGATAATGTGATTTAGTATGAATCATGGTAATTGAAAATCCATGAATATAACTATCCATCTCATGACCTTGAGTTTTCAACCGTAACATTTTATTAAAAAACATAGAGACACCATGTCTGTGGAGAAATATGTGATATCTATAAGGAATATAAGAGTTGAAGTATATATGCTCTTATAAGAATCTCAACATGAGGAAAATAATATATTTATAACTACTCAAGGAATATAATTTCTCAATACTCTACCACCTTTTGAAGAAAAACAATGTGGTTAATATACTGACTGGGAGGGACCACAGACTTCTGACTATGATGAGAATTAATAAGGAACATATATACAAGGATATATTAAATATGGATATGGTAATTTTTATTCAAGGGGATTCATCTTTAATTTTTAAATAAATTATTAAACCATCCTACTAGAAAATATTGAGAGGTCCTAATAGGATGATGGTAACATAAAAAGAAATATTAATGTAGTGAATATTCATAAATTGATAGATTTCAACTATAGATATGGAGTGTTAAATTTTAGGGAGAGGTTATGTGTTCCATCCATACCAGAGTTGAAAAAGGGATTTCTTGATAGAGCACATAACTCAAATTTCACAATGCACTATGATCAAAAAAAGATTTATCATAATTTCATATAATATTTCTGGTCGGATGGTATAAATATGGAAATTTTGAACTATGTGTCTAGATGATTATTATTCCATTAGGTGAAAGTTAAAATACAATGTCATAATGCAGTCATGAGACCCCTATCTATACCTATATAGATGTGGGATGATATTAAAATGTAAATTTACACAAGACTAAAAAAGACTCCAAGGAATAATGATGATATATAGGCCATAATTGATCTTCTTACTAAGTATTCTAATTTCATAGCAATGAGATATGATCTACCACTTGAGTGACTTCATCATATTTATATAAATGAAATCACATGGATCCATGGTGAACAATATAAATTTTATTTTATCTTGACCCTTAGTTTACATCAAAATTATAGAAGTTTCTTCAAAGGTATCTCAATACAAATATAAAATTTTTTCATTGCTTATCCTCCCAGGACCGATGACTAGTCTAAAAGAACAATTCATACATTGTAAGACATGTTGAGATCATGTCATATTAAATTTATATGTATGTAGGATCATTATATATATTTATAAAAAATTTCATAAAATAATAACTTCTACTTGAGTATCCATATGGAACCATATAAAGCATTTTATATAATGGGGTTTTATACTTCAACATCTTGGGAAAAAGTTGGAGAATGAAATATAATGGGCATAGAGCTTATGAAGGAGATGACTATAAAAGTTTAGACTATATGAGATCATATCAAAGAATCCTAGAAAAGATAAATAATCTATACTAATAATAAAATGAATGATTTGGGATTTCATGTTATAGGTCACATGTTTTAATGGTTCACTATAGAAGGAATTTTTATTATTTAGTAAGAAGGTGAAGTTAATCAATATGTACATTGAGCCCCTTGAAATAATTAGAAGAGTTGGAGTCGTAGCTTACTAATTGGTTATTCCACCTAACCATTCTAAAGTATATAACATTTTACAGGTTATTTACTAAAGAAAAACATTCCAGGTCCAATGAATGTTCTCACATATTAGGGAAAGGATTTAGAGATTGAATTGTCTTATAATGTTGAATCTATTGATATTCTTGACACCAGAGAGCCCGTATTGGAGAATCGGAAAACTCAATTAATGAAAGTACTTTAGAGAAATTAAAAATTAGAAGAGTGATATTATGAGACTAAAGAAGGTGTCAATAATAAATATCCATGTTTTTTCAATAGTTGTTATTTACCCCAAATTCAAGGATCAAATTATTTAAGGTGGAAATGTAATACCGGATACCCAACGGTAGCAGGTAAACACCATATCTTGAACTGTCACACAATACACCCTTTAAATAGAATTTATTTATGAATTTATGAAAAATATTAATTTTATAATTCAAAATTTACTAATCTAAATTCATTTTTGAATTCATTATATTAAAATTATCTTAGTGTAAAATTTTGATCATTTTCTAGAAAGTTTTATTTTTAGTAAAAAAAGGATTTCACAAAACATATAATTTTCAGGACGTTATCATTATATAAGAATAACCCTAAAGATTATAAAAAATTTCAAGTACTAAAATATGAATATTAAAAATAAAAATATTCATTTTAGAGTACTCATTGAATATATAAATCCCATTTCTGTCATTTTTAGAACTAATTTAAATATTACATTAATGAAAAAGTTTATTTTCATTATTTTATATGAATCAAGAATTTTCAAGGGTGACTTAGTTTTGGATTTCCACGAAATCATCATAGCCTTTATTTTTTTTATATTAAATCAATTTATGTTTTTAAATCTGAATCCAAGCTAATTTTATCTTATGTGTAAATTTCAATGTTATAACATTATTTTTCTAAAAGATATTTTTATATGATATAGTATGTCTATTTTAAAATAAAAATTTCACACCATTGGAAATTTTATTTGATAAAATTATTTAACTTTTTTAACTAATAGGTATAAATTTAATAAAATTATCCAATCCTAATATTTATCATTATAATTAACTACTATGGTTATATATTAATTACCAAGGTAAATGTAAATTATGATAATAGTTAAAATAAAAAACCCTAAAACAATAAAATATGTATATAAAAAGGAGAAATTGATGTGAGTTTCAAAACAAAATCATTATACCCACCTGTATTTTAAATTTCCTATCCATTTTCCCATGTATTGTAACCTTATATTATTGAAAATAGAAGGGTTACTCCAAAAACTACCCTTATACTCACTTATAAATGGGTATGATATCGACCACATAAAGACTAAAATATACATAAGATTTCATATTTAAAATCTATTAATTTTTCCCTCCTATAATCTTATTACATATTAATAATATTTTTGTCACATTTAGTTATCATAAGGCCTTCATTTACATGGAGAATTATAAGGACAAGTCATTTCACCGACACAAGTTTTATCAACTCTTAGTTTTTATTCATAATTATATTCATTTAAATTTATTATAAAAAATATATTTAATTATCATTTATATATTGTAATATTAATATATTATTTTTTTTATCATTGTCTATTCATATATCCCATCTGTTATGAAAACCGAAATTGTCGTTCATGCGTACTTGCAATCTACTTCCACCATGAGAAATGAAATTTATTTTAATCACCACCCATAATTGATGTTTACTTGAATCAATTTAATGATTAAATATGCTTTAATAATTTCATTATGGTTCTGGCCTGAAAAATTGGAGAAACTATTGATGATACGACCAATAAACCATCACTATTATTTCAATCGTTTAAAAAACATGTTCTAAGAGGAAAATATTTTTTTAAAAATTATGTAATATTTTAATAACCAACAATTTTTCTTATAATTAATTTATAATTATTATATATCACACTAAAAAACAATAAATAATATCATTATTTTTATTTTATAATGATAATACAACAAAATCACCTCATAATCAATCATATGATCATGGTATGATCATGTTTAGGTTAGTTTAACATCATGTATGAACAATTCTATGAATTTTTATCATGAATCAATAAAGAAACTTAATTACTATTATAATAAATTATAAATTTTTAAAGAATAATTATTTTTTTTATTATGGAGATGTTATATAAATATTTAATTAATTAGTTAAGAAAATACCCTTCGATCAACTATAATCACTAGAAGAATCTTGTTTTCGATTTCATTTTCAAGGATAAAGACTAAAACACTCATGAAAGGAATTTAAAAAATCAACACTAATAATGAAACATTGTTAATAGTAATATTAATAACCTATTAAAAATTTTCTTTTTTAATAATAATGAATACATACACTATTAAACGATCAAAACTATAAACACACGATGTGAAAAATAAGTACAATTTTTATAGAGAATGAATATTTACAAAGAATATAAATTAAATTTTTTTTATTAAGGTATTTAATTAATTTATTAATATATATATATTTATATAAATTTTGATACTGGTGGATAATGTATGTTTTTGGAAATCAGAACAAGGGGTTAAGGTTTTCCTTCTCAAATTCCTTTTCTTTAAGTCATGTTTGGTACTATGAACCTAATTTTAATTAATTTGTGTATTTACTACCTATTTTGGATTTTATATCAATAAATTAATTTATTAATGGTATTAAAAGATCAATTTTAATCCCACTATTTCATGATTTATTTACTCAATTGTTAGCCATGCCCTAATTGAGGTATTTCGTATCAATTTTCATTCTTTAAGACTCAATTTATGATCACCACATATTTCTTTTTTGTGTGGTGCATACATTCATGTGGAATACTTATAAAATATTACTCCTGGAATTTAATGTATTTAAAATTCTATAATTCCATATTTCCCTCTTATCCTTTTGATTCAAGATTTTCCAATACTATTGTAAAACTTTATAATTTCCGTATGAAAGAAACATCCTACATTTTTTTCAAAGTAAAAGTTATATATTTTCATACAAAATAAAACCTTTAATGGATATATTAATGTGGATGTTTCTTTGTCAAATATGAACCTAGTAGTGATCACCCCAAAAATGGTTTCTTGAGAATTGACTCAGTCATCATCACAATGCATGATGAGCGGGCATATTACTGTACACATACCCAAACACTCATGGGGGAAATGATTTTTAATTTTTACAATCTATTTATGAATTATTATTAAGGATTTATCCTACCATTATCTTTTTATCATAAATTTTCATACTATTGAACCCAATTACAATCTTACATGGAGACCCCAACACATTGAAAGTACACTCAACACTATATTTCTTTGATTAGGGTACATCAAGTCCCTTTGATGATACTACAAAACTTCTAAATTTATTAAGAGATGTTATCTTATATATCCACATTATTCTATTTAATAAAGATGTATTTGAATTCTACCATTCTCATTATATTGATATTAATGTGTTTATTCAACAATATAGTAAGTTTTTAATGGAATGGAATGTCATGATAACTCTTTTGTGGGTATATTGGACTTAATCAGATGAATGATGGGACCTAGAATTATATAGACCATCGATGCATCAATGAGTGTCATGAGACAAATTTTGTTGGTTTTTTCATATATACCTATTCCCATAATAAGATATTGTCTTGGAAAAAGGCCTTGAATACATGATTTTTATTCAGCATTATGCATTTCATCATTACAAGATTAATGATTATTGTTATCTAAGTTTAAATTTTTTATCATGGATATAGAATTTCCTTAGTTGTAGTTTATTATAAATTCATGTTGTTCATTTATTCCTACCATATCACTTATTCCATGTTTATGTTATGAAACCTTCCGTTGTGTGATACTTCTTATTGAGCATCTGAGATTAACCATATTTTCCCCATTTATCTAGGAAACCTAGAAGAGAACAATGTATAATGTTGATGGATATGATGAAAGGGATAATCATTTTTTAGTGAGTTTTTTTGTATCTTTAGTTTCAAAATGTTATGTATGTATGTATCTAGTCTTACACTACTACTAATTTGATGTGGGAGCTCATGTATTATGTTCCAATAAGGTAATATAACTATCATCTATAGGTTTCTGGAGTTAGAGTCGTTATTGATTCAATCAAATTGTAATCAATACAATATCTAAATAACAATCATGAAATTATTTTATCTTTGAGTATACCAAGATGTATTTGAAAAATAATATGATGAAAGAGTCCAGGTAATGATGAAAATTTTGGATCATCACATCTATGAACTTCTTCATTTCATTCATCAAACTAAATAGCATCACAAGATACTCGTATAAATTTTAACTTATCTTGAATGTTTTTTTTGGAATATCCTTAACCCTAAAACTGATGCTAATGGAAGCCATACCATAAATTAGTCATGGATAACCATTGATATCCCTTGACATAGTCAATGAAGTCATATATTCATGGTAGTAGATTTTTATTATTTATTGTAACTTGATTCACAATCCCATAATCCACACATAATCGAAGTATTCCATATACATTCTTATCAAAAGGATAATAATGAAATATAGAGAAGTGTTTGATTGTATAAATCCTTTCACTAAAATATTCTCAAGTTGCACTTTCAGTTTCATCAACTCAGATAACGTCATATGATATAAATGAATGAATATATTCTGCATAGTTTACATGGGTTCAATTTCAAATTTAAATCCTCTATCTGGAATAATTATAGAGAAATCATTCAAAATTCATCCTAGTAATGGTCCATCACTAAGATAAAGAGTGGACATAATAGTTACGAGATCCCCTGCCAAAACTATATTTTATACCTGTGTAGTATTAAATGCAATCTAAATGAGGCATGGTATCATTTGTTCTAATCCTAATGTAAAACCCCAAGATTTTAGAATTTATTTTATTTAAATAATATATTGGATATATTGTGCTATATGCAATATCATGTTTAAACAATCCTTGATATATTATTATTCAAATATAACCACTATTTCCTAGTCATTGGTTTGGTGTGTATGAATAAGAATAAACATATTATGATATATATATAAAATTATTTTCCATAAACATGAATATAAAATTATTCATTGACTATCAATTTCTTAAAAATGATGATAAAATCTTATGAAAGAAAATGATATGTTTCTCATAAAACAATTTTTATGGGAGGAATGTATTTTAATTTTATTTTTCATTATTTATAAACTATTTTAATCATATAAGTATATATATATATCCAAGTAAATGAATTAAAATTCATTCAATTGTGCTTATTATAATATAAATGAGAATAAAGTCATTTTATACTTCAAAAATACCTTTTCTTTAAAAATTGTTTTTATTGCATTTTTTTGTGAATATTATAATTAATTTATTCCTATTTTATAAATTTTATTTTAATATAAATATATATATATTATTTTTAAATTATTCAAATATAAATTATCTTTATGTGAAATTTTGATATTTTTATGAAAAGATTAAATTTTTATTAAATATTAAAAAATACCGATTTTATAGAAGGTTGTATTTTCCGTTAACGTATTTAAAAAGTAATATTTTGTTCTAAATTGATTTTAAAATTTAATTAGTTAATTTTTATAAATAATAATCAAGATAATTTAATTGGAATCAAAGTTATATTTTAATTTTTTATAAACATGTTTTTATAATTAAGAATAATTTTTTTCTAGAAAACTATTTTCATTTCGTTGTGCAGGTTTGATTTCAAATTAATTATTACCACTTATAGAAATTGAAATTGGTAAAATTTAATATATATTTGTAATCATGTATTAAATATTTTCTTAGAAGGAATCATTAATTTTTGTTCTTTATGAATAGTGAATTTCTTGAAAACGTTTGTCACCACGATTAGAGTTACAATGGCTTAGAACGATTAAAAATAAAACGATAATGGTTATAATGACCCAAAAACTTGTCTAAATACTACTTTATGGCCATACATATAACTTATAACATCTATTATTCTAAAATTATAAATTTTTATCTATTTCATTCAAGTAATAAATTTATATATTTTAATTATTTGAAAACAATCCAAGTATGTCCTCTCCTATGCTTTTAAAAGAGAACCCACTCTCCTCTTTTCTCCACACTTTAAGAGCCTATTTTGTCATAAAATATCTACCTCAATACCTTATTGAAATCCATCACCATTTAAAATACATTCTTTTTGGATCATAATATCATCCTAGGAAGCCATTAGATATAACCAAAAGAAGGTTTTCTGAAAAAGATATATAGTTATCAACCAAGAGTTTTCGTTTTACCTACATCAAGTCTTAATCAAACATACTGAAATAATAGTATAAGTATATAAAATATAATGAAATTCTATTATGTTTATGTTATAAACTTTTTTCATAACGTTCGACATGAACTAAATAGATTATGAAATTAAGTATAAAATGGATATAGGTAAAATAAATGGAATAATAAATTTTAAAAGGGGTTATTAATCACTTTAATAATTAACATAACTTTATTATTTAGTAATATAGAGAATTTACCTGACAATCCATTCTCGCAGTAAGGGACACTTTATCTCAAAACCTCATTTTTTATGTTTAGATGATTTAGTTTCTAAATATTTTTATTCCAAATACATATTATAAAAAAAATATTTTATGGATATTAATATGGAAATAAAATAATTATATATTATATTTTATGTGTCATTTTACTTTATTTCAAAGTTTTTCAAATGGTATTTTTTATGCATTTTTTATGGAACATTTTGACAAGAGGAAAAAATAAATGTTCTATTTTCGTTTATACAATGTTAAACAAGTTTCCATCGACCATAACTATTATATGATGGTTGGATTTGTTTTACAATATTACCTATTTTATTCAAATAAAATCAATCTTTCCATTGGTTATAGGAATTTTAGTTTTTAAATTTGGGTTTTAAAAGAAATGAATATATCAATATTTGAAAATGTTTTTCTTATGGGTTAAAGTGTATATTTTTAGGAGTTTGATGATGGAAATGAAAGATTTTACGTGTTTCAGGAATTTTACGATCCATGAACAATTTTTATGGTTATGTGTGATCCTAATATATCTCTCTAATTCAATTTGTAAGGATAATGTTTGCTTGAAAATTATGTTGGAATCAACTGAGTAGGATATTCCATTTTAAGGTTTATTATAAGGGTTTTATAAAGATTATTACCCAAGGAAAGTACATGAATTTATTATGCTTAATAATGAGTTTAATAGTACGATTTTTATTTTATCTCACAAGATAATGATATTTTTAAGGAATTATTATTCCCTTGAAGGGTAAAAGTTGTGTTTTTTATAAAATTTTATTGATGTGTTTTCATGTTTTCTAAGAAACCCTCATGATGATGAATTTTTAGATTATGTTTTCTAATAATGGGTTTTATAGAATCTTCAGGCAAAAAAAATGGTTTCTTTTGTAAGTAAATGATTATTTGAGCTCAGTGTTTATTATGTTAATGTGTAACTATATTATAGGATCTCATTGTTTAGAAATGGAATGATGAGTTTCTTTTTTATTTTTTTATTTTCCAATTTCTAAGATTTTCATTCTTATCCCATGACTTCAAAAGTTTTTCTTAGGTTTTAAAGATGAGTTGAAAAATAATGAACTCATGTCAAAAATCATGATGATTTTTCTCGTAAAAAAACATTTTTCATTGCAAAATTTGTTTATAGTGAAATAAATGGATAACTAAGTGGAATTGTCTTCTTTATAATGTATGGATTTTTTATCTAAGAGTTATAACGTAATTATCTAAACCTTTAAGCCTAAAAAGATCATGTAGAAAGAAAGAAAATTAATTATTGTTAATGAAATGAAATTATGGGTTTGATATGGATAGGGTTCTTAATGTTCATATCAATGAAAGTGTTTAGACAAATTAATAGGTTAGGATATTTTTTGAGAACAAGGTAAAAGTCATATATAATCAAGAAGGACAATATGTTGGGGAGATTTTTTTGGATAAATCAGAATGTTTTTAAAATAATATGACATGGTTAATAATATATTTGTGTTTATAATCCTAAAAATATGATTTGTTATTATTTTATAGATATAATCATTCTAACCTTTTTTATTTTAGTAAATTCTGGGAATGAGAAGAAACCAAATTTAAAATAAATGAGAAGGATAATGTTATGGTTGTCTAGATGACAAACCGAATAGAATGTGAGATGTAGTGAAAACTATTGTGGTTATTCTAAACCATATATCATGAATTATGATTAATAAACCAAACCTAGGTGAGTTTTCTAATCAAACAAATTATTTAAAATAGATTTTGATGGAAACTGGGTGATAAAGGTTATAAAATTAAAAATATGCAACATATTATGTGTCAATAACGTGAGTAGAATCACCCGTATAAATATATTAATGGAATGAGATGGTGATTTATATTTCATAAAGTGCAGAATAGAGAAAGAAACATCCAAGGGAAATAGAAGACTTCAGTTAATTCCATAAAGGGGTATAATAATCTTCCCAATGTATCAATTTAATTCTTCAAATGGGGAGTGTATGATAATTATTTAAGTCAATGTCAAAGGGGGGATTCTCAAGAATGAGATAAGAAATTCTGCATAGATAAAGGTTTAGTAATGCATAATTTCATTACATTTGAAGATGGGAAAACTATGAATGAAATATAAAAGGTATAAATTATACTTTTTCTTATGAATTGTTACTAAGTAATATTAGAAAATGATTCATATATTTGATTATAGGAAGTAAGGATTAAGGAATAAAAAAATATTTTGGTTATTGGAATATAAAGTACTTTAATATGTATAAGTTTCTAAAAATAGGTATTGAAGAGTTAGGATTTAGTGGTAGTTTTGAGGATGATCATAATTTTTAAGAAATTAATACTCTTTTGATGTTGTATATAATAAGGGTACTTTTGGATACATTTATTTATTTTTAATAAATGTTTTAGGAATATTTAACTCTTCTGTTTAACTTGTGCGTTAGTGAAAATAAATTTGAGGAATGATGAATTTAAAATTTTGGGACATAAGTTTAAAAGAATTGATAAACTTTAGGGTTAATCATATCTTTAATGATGAGGTAATGATAGTTAATAATGAAAAAATGTTTTTAATTTTTTTTTGGATCATATGTTTTATTTTATAAACAACCATGGTATTTATAAGAGATTTGGTGACTAAGTGAATAATTTTATTTTTTAATAATTTAAATCTTTTATAACATTATACAGTTAAGGTAAACAGAAATACTTTTGGCTAAGATGGGATTTTATTTTAGGAATAAAGGTTGAATGATATTTTGAAAGTAAATATGATTTTATTTTGGGTTTATGATGATTTAGATAATTAATGGAATATATTATCATAATTTAATGAATATATTATTTTTCCATATATAGTTTTGGGTATATGACTTTATGAGTGACAGATTTTGTTTTGAGATAAATGTTAAATTGATCTTTAAGTAACTTGTGATCAACTCTATCTATTTCTTTGGTTTAAATCTTGGATAAAAATATTGTAAAGGGTTTCAAGGTTATTTATTTATGGAATTTTTAATATTTAACTTTCGGTGTTAATTATTAGGATTATAATTTTAATCGAGTATGTATTTTAATTGGATATTATATTCCCTTGTGCATGCCATTTTGTGTTTGATTAATTTCTTAAGATAAGAGGAAAAAATTTATCATTATATTGAATAATATGACCCATTATAAGATAGTTTTAGTTATTTAGGTATGATAAATTCATATTGAATATTCATTTCTTGGAATGAGATATGTCGAAGTGGAAATCGATTGAAGTGAAACTAAAGAACGAAATTGTGATTCTAAAATGGAAAGAAATCAAGTTAGTATATTTTATTTTTTTCACCATCAGGATGGAAATAGAATTCCTTAAATTTAGGAAAAGGATATTGAAATAAAATATTTATTCTATTAAGATATTATAATGCTTTATCATAAATGTATATTCCTTACATGTGTTTTTTTTCACTTCCCACCAATGTTCTCTTTATGTGGAAACCCCATGATGTGTTATTCCAGATAACCATAATATTTAGATTCTATTATTTTCAAAATTATGTTTCATTATCCATTTTTATTATGTGGGTTTTTATTAAAGGGGTAGTTAAATATTAAAAAGAGTTTCTTTTCATGATCATATGTTTTATCTTCCACTACATGAAATTATTTATGAAAATATATTAAACTCTTTCTATCAAGCGTAAGATAAAATTTTTAGGATGAAATTTATTTAAAGAGGGTATAATGTAACTCTCATATATTTCATTATTTATTTTCATTTAATAAAATATTTGATAAATTTTGTTATAGAGACATAAATCTTAAACAAACCACAATATACATTTATTTCAATATAATAATTATTACACAGTCATTGGTTTGGCTGGTAAGAATAAATATATCCATATTATGATATATATATATATATATAATTTTTTCTGTTAAATAAATATAATAATCTGTTATGAATTGAGAATCAATTGGTTATAAACGCGGATAAAATCTTCTAAAAGAAAAAGATATATTTTTCATAAAATTATTTTTTGGTTGCAATGTATTTAAATTTTATTTATCAGTATTGATAAATGACTATAATAATATGAGTATTTTATTTATGGATAATTTAATAAATTAAAATTCATTTAATTTTGGTTACTATTAAATGAATGAGAATAAATTTATTTTATTCTTGAAAAATATATTTTATTCAAAAATTGTTTTTATTGCATTTTGTGTGAAAATATTATAATGAATATATGGAAATTTAAAACTTTTATTTGAAAAAATTGATATTATTTTTTAATTAATATTATAAAAATTATTTAATTAGGAAATGTTGATATTTTTGTGAAAATATTAATTTCTTAGTGAATAGTGAAAAAATAACGATTTTATATAAGACCGCCTTTTCCATCATTTGTATTTTCAAAGTATAATTTTATTTTTAATTTATTTTAAACTTTATCTAATCAATTTTCGTTAAAAATAATACAATAAAATCATTATAATGATCATTTATACTTGAATTTGGTATATAAACTTTTTACATATAAAAATAAATTTGCCTTGAAAAGTGTTTTCCATCACATTGGGGGTTTGTTTTTAAATTAATTTTTGAAACTAATAGAAACTGAATTTGATAAAATCAAATATATATTTTAAATCATAATTTAAAAATTTTAAATGAGTTCACTTTCATTTTTTATCTTTATGAATAGTAATTTTGGTAAAAAAATCCAGTTACCAAAGTAAGAGTTAAAATGCGTTAAAAAGGATAAACCAAAAATAATAAGGGTTAAAATGAACTAAAAATTGTTTAAATAATATTTTATGGGAATATTTTAATCAAATATTTTATCTTACTGGATTATGAGTCATTTTGGATCCATTTTCTATAAGTGATACATTAATATATATTTTAATCATTTGAAAAATTTCATGTGTGTTCTCTACAACACTTATAAAATAAAACTTTCTCTCCTCTATTATATACACTTGAAGAGCATATTAGATCATAAAAGAACTAAAAATTATTTCCAAAATCCATCTTCCTATTTTAGAGTCCCTGTTTTGATCATAATACCATCCTAGGAAGGCTTTTGGTATAATCATAACGAGGTTTTCAAGAGAAGATGTATATTTCCAAACCTAGAATTTTCATTTTATTTATTATTTTAACTCCTTAGAATATTATTAAACTATGAAGAAATAATAAAATCAGTTTATTATGTATACTTTAATAATATTATGTTTATGTTATAACCCTTTATCATCTACTTAATCGTCTAACGATAAATAAAAACATCCCCCATGCATACGTACAAAGTACAACCTCACGAGATGATGTATTTAATTTTTCATTAGGGATATTTATGGTTGGTAATAGAGAAAGATCCAAATAATATAAAATGACATAAATGATATAAATTTATTTCTATAATGGTAAAAAAATATTATACTTCTTCCTTTGCCATTCAAAAAAATCATTTGTGTGTAGATGTAGCCCACCGCCTCACGAACCAATGTATTTTATTTTTCATCACCACATCACTTGGATTTAATATATAGGTGTATTTAAATAAATAGTATTGTATTTATTATATAACAATAATTATAGAAATATAAAATTACACTTAAATTCTTTCTCTAATTCTCATTAAAAAATGGAAATGTTACTCATACATACATGAAACCTACCATCTCTATGATTATAATGTAATTAATTTTTCATGAAAATCATATATAGTTGGTTATAAAAGAATATTTAATGTTTAGTAATGATAAATATAACATTATTACGATTATAAAAATGATATAATCATGTTCCATTTGACTATATTCAACCCACCCAAGCGCTTTCCATCTTATAAAATAGATTCTCTCAAAATGTTTGGTGTGAACTTAATAAATTTTGTAATTAAGTATAACATCGACATATTTGAAATAAAATTAATAATAAAAATCAAAAGGGTTATTATGAAAGTAAATAATTTACATAAGGTTATTATTTAGGAAGATAAATGACATACATGACAAGTTGGACATGAGGTAAGGGACACTTTATCTTAAAACCTCAATTTAAATTTTTTAAATATTTATTTGATTAAAAATTATCTTCTATGTCCATATTAATAAAAAAATTCATTAAATTATTTATATAGACCTAAATGAATTATGAAGAAAATTTAAGGCCTCTTTTTTACTTTCTATTAATGGATTTTAAATGAATTATTTTTAATAATTTTTTATGGTACATTTTCATAAATCTAAAAAGGAAAGTTATATTTTAATATATATGGTATCAAAATATTTTAAAACCTCTATAACTATAATTTGAACATTGAAATAATTTACAAGACTCTCTATTTTATTCAATGAAACCCCTCTTTCCCTTTGTTTTGGTAATTTTGTTTTTGAAAATGGAGTTGTAAAGGAAATGAAGATACCAATTTTTTAAAATGTTTTTATTATGGGTTTAAAGTAAATTTTTGGATTTTGATGAATGAAATGAAATATTTAATGTGTTTCACACATGTTATGGTCGTTGGAAAAATTTTCATAATGATTTTAGATCTTGATATATCTCTATAATACATTGGGTAATGATTATTTTCTATGGAGAACCATTTTGGAATTAACCAGGTATGTTATTACATTTATATGGGTTATTGTAAGGGTTCCATAAAAATGATGTTCAGAGGAACCTGTATGAATTTTTTATGATTTATAATGAGTTTCATGGTAATATTTTTATTTCATAAGGTAATATAATGATCTTTTTCTAAAGGAATGATTTTTCTATTTAAGTGTAAAAATGTATGTTTTTAAGAAAATGTTTTCATGGGTTGTAATTTATTATAAGAAAACCTATTGATCATATTTTTCTTTTATGTTTTATTATAAATTATTTTAAAAAAACATTGGGAAATAAAACTGATATCACGTGTAATTAAATTATTATTTGAGCTCTATGTTTATAATGTTAAAGGAAAGCTCAGTTATATGATATCATGGTTTTGAAATGGATGAAAAAGTTTTTATTAATTTTTATATATTCCTTGTAGAGATTTTTATCCTAAAAACATATTCTATAATTTTTTTCATAGGGTTTAAGGATGAGTAAGAATATTCATCAAGTCAAGTTTAAAACCAGGAAAATTTTCATGAAAAGAAAACAAGTTTCATTTTAAAAGGTTCATATTGGGAAAAAATGGATACTGAGTGGAAGTGGTCACATTGTAATGTATGGTTTTGTTACATAAGATTAATTTTATAATTATAAAAATTATACAAACTAAAAATATCTTCTAGGGAAAAAGAAAATGAATTATTGCTTAAAAATAAAATTATGGGTTGAATAAGGATTAAGTACTCATACCTAAATCTCATTATCTATAATCAGATCCTTACAAAGCACTTCTTGGTACGCCATCTAGTCAAAGTTACTCACATAATTCCTACGTCATGTTTGTTCTGTATTTCAAATTTATGGGAATTTTTTCATTATTTTTATCCACAATGGTTAAAAGATAAATAAAATTCATGAATCTTATGGAATAATTGGTTACTAACTTCATTCCCTAATAATGATCCATGAATTCTTTAGCTCGATCCAACCCCCGTATCTATAGAAATAACTCCTCAGAGAAAATGTTCTTGAATCCCTCCCATGTTAGATATTAATTCCTCTTTTCCAAGTTCATTACATTCTTTAATCTTCTTAAAGTTACCTAAATCATGTAGATAATAAAAGTTACCTTTTGATCATTAAGAGTTTCTATCAGATCAAAGATCTCTTTGAGGATATCTATCCCATACTCTACATTATGATAACAACATATTCCATGGAATGATTAAGGTTACTATATCTTGATGTATTAGGAAAAAATTAGTCATCATCGGACCAACCATGTGTGCTCCCCCACTCTAATCCAGCACTAATCTAAAAATGCCTGGTGAGGGTAGATCCACCACCTTGACTACTTGAGAAATTACTAGAGTGTTATCGACTACTCCCTCTAGTACATATAAAGGAACCATAGTAGTGTATAACACCTTACGAACCGTTAGAATTGGTTCCCAATGTGATTAAATTGGACATCATCCAAACCAAATTTATGAAAGACCAAAAGAAAATTTATAATCTCCTTTAATAGATTAAATCATCAAACAAATTTAATTAATTTAATTAACACATTGTACTCAAGGAATGCACTGTAAGATTGTACCCATAATCATTAGGAAACTCTCCCCTACCTACCAAAATTCTAATCCCCTCATGGTACCATTACATTAATCATGATCATAGCTAATATAATTTACAACATGCTTAGGTCATATCAATAATAGGTAAAAAAGTGCATGACATGTGAACTTACATGCCTACTATGATACATGAACAAAACCAATCTTGCTAATCAGCCAAGTGTAAATACCATAAATTGTAACTAAATAATAATAACCATTTAGAAATACAAAACTGTAATCTCACAAATAGTAAATGTATTCTGAATTCCCTAGTAACGCAAAGTTCTACTAAACAGTTTTTTTCTAAAAATTGGCATAATTCCCCTACTCAAGTTCCGAACACTCTATATCCACACTAGAAATCCCCAAATCATAACCAAATAAAAATGGGACCTTTATTCCATTTGTAACACCCCACCCAATCAACCTATTATAGGATAAATCCTCACATAAAACCTTTTACAAATCCCTATATGCAATAGGCCTTTGACTAGTGTCTATGTCATGAGTAATAACATGGGTAGACATTCCCATTGGTAATATATATCCATCATAATAACACCTAAAACTAAAGTTATAATAATTAGATTAAGAAACATAATAAAAATTAATAAAAACTTGTTAAAAATATCCATGCATTAATATAATGGAATACATGAGTCAATACCCAGTAGAAAAGGACACCGACATGTGGTGGGTCAATATAACCAAATAAATAAAGATAATAAAATAAATGATACATGAAATCAAAGATCCTAGGGTACATCCTAATATCACATCCTTCTATACATATGAATTCACAACATAACTACTCGATATATGGCCATTTTCCGTCACTGGATACCTAGCTCTAAAGTTTGAACATGCATTGAGATGACAGTCCATGGTGTGATTAAAAACCTATAAGGACACCACTAATGATTCCCGAACATATGTATAATATATTTACAACTGTTTATGTGAATAGATGGAAATAAAATCATAAATGAACATCTAACCTGTATGGTCATCATGTGTGAAATGGATTCCATGAATCCAGGACCTACCTACTTCAGCTCCATACTAAAAGAAAAATCATACCAAGTAAACATTTACCCTATACAAGGATTAGAAAATAGCCATTACTCAACCATATTTTGATGGATAATTACCATATATCAACATCACATAGTTCCCCTCACACTAGCAGATATATCAAAATCAAATAGGTCCCCACTCTTAGGTAATTATATCAATATAAAGAAGACCCCTTATCTTTACTAGATATATCAATATCATGAAGATCCCATCAATCATCCAATTACATTAATATCAAGCATATCCCCTTACACATTCATAGTTCTCGCAAGGCTACACCGACACCCACATGATAATCATGTTATACAATTAAATTATTATGAGGATACACATGCATACGCATAAAATCAATCACATAACATATTTATCATGGGGATACACATGAACACACATTCAATTCATGTCACACCACTTTATACAATGTCCATAATATGGTATGTACTTCCTATATTATGAGAAATTATGTTTTAGTACCAAAATTCATTTCCTGGTTTTTGTCCAAGACACCAAATCCTTATATTCAACCCCATATTTAGAAAAATAGGACCCTACAATAAAGATCAAATAAGAAGAATAAATATAGGTATAGGGTGGAATTAGTCCTACTAAACAGTAACTAAAATAATTAATAAAACTTGAAGTATCTAAGAAATATTCTATAGATGGAATAATAAGAAATGAATCTGTGTTCCTCCTCTTTAACGATCCTAGGAAAAATTATCATATCATGATATGAAACATTTATGTGTGTTTGATTGATCAAATATTTGGTTCCTTTCAAGAGAATATTGTAAAATAATGAGGATAAATAAAAAAATGGATACATACCCATAATGTTTTGGATCCCACACACCATGATCAGATTGAAACAAATTCTAGATGAAAAGAAATCACCAAAATCACCCAACAGAGTCTCTTATTTTGAATTTCCTCATTGTGGGAGGAATAATGAGAGTTTTAAAGGTGTTTTTTCATTTTAAATTATAACTTTCATATTAATTAAACCACTTTATAGGGTTTGGATACATGTTTTTAACATACCATGCACTAACCTTGTGGAACCCAACCTTAAAACTCTAGGTCGCATGGTTGGGACACATAATTTTTTAAAACACGTAATAACCATGAAAAATCCACTAGCCTAAATCACACATCCTTCTAATAAACTTTTCATGGTTTCATATAACCACACACAAAATATTTACCTCCTCTTGGGCCTCCTCAACAAGTCTCACGAATTCTATGGAATCTCTCCACAATTTACCTTATCTATTCTCCAATCATGTACCTTTTAAATGGATAAATAAACTTCCAAAACTCACATAAAAACTTTATTATCCTTATATAAAAAATAGGTTAAGTATAAACACATTTGGCTGAAACAAAAAAAATGTAATGCACCATACAAACTGAAGGATATTACACATAATTTACTAAAATTTGACTCATGATATATACCATAATTTTGAAACTTTTTAAGAATATACTAATAAAATAATATAAACATATAAAATAAAAACCCAATTTATAATAGTATTCTTCTTTGAAATTAGTTCATAATAAAAAATGTACTTTAATTATAAAAAATATAACTCATGAAAGTGGTTTAAGGGGCTACATCAACATGAATGTTGTAGGCTTGTTTATAACGACCCATAATTTACATACATTGTTATTACTTCAAAATTGAAGCATACATGTTAAAAAATATAACAAAACCATGGTAGGACCATATAGGTATAGTGTCTTTAGAAACTGGGAAACATAAACAACTGGTTCATAAAGAATCTACATTGTCTCCAGTTTGTTTCATCATATCTAGAGTCCCTTTTGGCATATCCTACTTAATATCCTTTTTCCTGACCTGGAAAGAAAACATACAAAAGGGTGATCTCAAATGCTTAGTAAGGGTAAACAAAATGAATATCAATCACATCATATTCATAAGAACATAAAATTTTTGGAAATATTAACCAGCAAAAGAGATCATAATTTCATAACATGGGATAAATTATAGTAGTGAAATGTAATCCCAATAATCATAACTTAAAACATGAAATTTTTTGTCATTCACACATAATCATAGAGAATCATTTATTAGTAGTCAAGACTCATTTCCAAGACAATCCTAGCAGACACAGTCCATTTCTGAACTGCGTTCACTCCTCATTTCAGTCATGTATCACTGAACCAGACTAACCTTCCATTCCAGCCATATCTATCTCATTATATATAAATCTTTACCCAATGCATTGGAGGGAGATATAGGTCCAACCCATCTCAAAATTAAACCATTCTTATGTGTGCCACAAAATCATAAATCATACATCATAGCATAACCCATGTCATAAAAATGGGATTCTTAAACATCGTGCCATCATAAAATAATCCATATAAGATAAAATAACTTCATAAAAATAAATCCATCATAAAATAATCAAATTAATGTAAAAATAGGGATATAAACAAAACCCTATATTATCTTATATGGAAAATAATTTTGATCAAACGCTTGAACACCATTCTTGAAGAAAATATCCTTTCTACTTGAAAAACATTTTTCCTTTCATAAGATGTCATAAAATTTTAAACTAAAAGAAGTTTATTATAAATAAACTTAAAAACATGTAAATGAAGCTTCTTGGAAATAATTTTCTAAAAATCCATTCATTTCGTATAAGTTAAAGAAAAACATTCTCCTTGTACTTTGGCAGGAAAAGTCAAAATCATACCTCGTACAAAAAAACGACAAAAGATTCCTTTCATATATTTTACTAAAAACTCACCGAAGGGTAAAATTGGATTTAAAAAATTGTAGGAGGATAGAATTAGTATTATATATTGAGGAAACATGGATGTGGATGATAAATACACCCCAGTAAATACCAAATTATAAACAATATCAGATAAAAAATGAGATTGTGAGATTTTCCCTTACCTTAGGTCTGATTTGCTTCTTACATGTCTGAACCTCCTTTATAATGATTTAAATAATGTTATTGACTTATTCCAGAATCGTACTCATTGTTATGATATCATATATGTTCATATTCTTATCTTCTTATTAGTAATATTTCATTGCTACTTGTCATTCGGGTGTTTATTGCTTTTTGTTCTTATGCGTGTTTTGTCGAATAAATTCTTATTCTTCTTTTTAGGTTATAGATACCTCATTTATATAATGGTATTAGTGTAATATATATCATATTTATTCATTAAATTCATTTATTTAATCATTAAACATTGAAGATCATGTAGAATGAGTCGCATCACATCGTGGAGACGGTAGGCCGTACGTACGCATGAGCGATGATATCATTCCCTTGGTCGTGGAATTGTATTGAAGTGTATGTATACTATTTCATAATAAATATAACATTACTAAAATAATATATAGTTATTATTTACACCATTATACCCATCCAATTAAGGTGGTGGGGGAAAACAGATTACACCACGGCGTGGAGACGATATTTTGTACGTACGCACACGCGGTGATTTCGTTTTCCGTAGGATGTATAGAAGGTGAAATAGGTTTGTTTCATATTTATAATAAAATATAAGTATATGAGTGATACTTATGTTATTAATTCATAATTAAACAACTAAATAAGAAGAATTAGAAGAAGAAACAATGTTGAATGAATCCGTAACGAACATTACCTCTTCTTTGAACCGCCTCTTCTTAACCTCCTCTTAGGCCACTAAAGATGGTCATTAAAGAAGACCAGGACCTATAGGATGTTTCTAGGGAAGTGTAGAAGAGAAATTGGCAGGGTTTGGCCGAGCTTGAATGCTCAATGTGGTGTGAGGAGGAGAGGGAGGAGGTCTCCATTTATAAGGGAGCAGAGGGGCACCTTAGAAAAAACTTAAAATATTATTTTATAATTAAGTCATATTCATTTTTTTAATAGCTAAAAATTGATTTATTTCTAAGATAAGGTTGGGATGGGTCGAAATCCTCTCAAAAAAAATATTTTAGACAAGTTTAGGTTACTATTTTAACGTTATCATTTAGATTTAACTCTAAGTTAAATAATTTAACTTTTACCATGCCTTCTTATTTTCTTACACTATATGGTTAATAAACATACTATAACAAGCCAAAAAACCCCCAAGTTGTTCATTATTAATATAAATAACCTTATATAAGTCATTTGGCTGAACCATAGATTTTTAGGAATAAAATGACAATTAATAATATAATATTTGTTTTAAAAACTATTTTATGTCAATTTTGACACTATTTGGTAATTGATTTTTGTGAAAGTCATAACTGCATTATTAGTTCAAAAAAATTTAATTAAATAAATACTAATATGTCATATTAACCTATAAAATTATTTTAATTATTAAAAAGTCTTAAATTTTATTTATTTGAGTATTTATAATATCA
Organism: Viscum album; assembly: GCA_963277665.1. Classification (NCBI taxonomy): domain Eukaryota; kingdom Viridiplantae; phylum Streptophyta; class Magnoliopsida; order Santalales; family Viscaceae; genus Viscum; species Viscum album. The sequence goes on along the minus strand of OY728123.1, from coordinate 1,533,268,622 downwards.
ATTATTTTAATATTTCATTAATAAGGTAATTACTGCATCATCATTGTGTCATAAATAAATTAAATTATTTGAAGTATAAAAATTACAAATAAGATACCATTATGTAGGAAATATTTTTAGATTTCTAATTAATATTTATAGTCTAATTTAACTTCTTTATAACCCTATATTAAAAATGTTTTAGGTATTAAATTTTGATATTAACTATTTTAACTCTTCTTTAAATAAAATAATATTAAATGTCCTAATCTAATCCAAGTGGACCTAAAGGGTAATATTTTATCCCTAAAGTTGTTTTTGGTCTAACTACACTTATCCAATAGAATTAGTACATGTGTTAGGGTAATAATAATACCATTTTTACCATTAATTACCCTATTTACTTTTAACTGTGGTAAATAAAAGTAAAAAGTTACTATTCACCAAAAAAAATTTATCTTATTGAACCACATTTTACTCCTTTATGTTAACTGTGTCTCACAGATTTTTGAAATTACACTCACATAAGCGGTAAAATTATTTTTTATGTAAATTTTCAAACTCTCCTAAGAGGTAGGTAAAATGCGGTGAAAAGTTCAATAAAATTTTTATATATCTAAAATTATTATAAAATGACTCCAATAAATTATTTTTAACATATATAGGTATTATGTATCAATATTAACCTAAAATAAATTTAAATAAAATAATTTATTATTCAAATAAAAAGTCGGTTTTTAAATAGCAACCGAGTGTTTTGACTATTCATCAAAAATTGAAAGTTTTCATAAAAATACCAAAACTTTACCCTAGGCTAATTTTGATATTCCGAATCCAAAAATGAAGTCCATTTTGAATGATAAAATTTATGAAATTTTAAAATGTGGGTATTACTATTCATAACGGCTAGTTTTAATAATATTTTAATAGCATATCGTTGTTTAGTGAAACTCAGTTTTGCGTATAATTCATGATATGGAGGAAGGTCGCGATTGAGTGTAAATCAAGACAAGCTACTATTGTGTGTAGTGGAAGATTCCTTTGATGATGTATATAACATAAAAACAAAATATTTCTAATAAAAATCTCAGGTGTTACATTCTACCCCCCTTAAAATGAATTTCGCCCTCGAAATTCGTCACCTTGTAGAAAACAGATGAGGATACCTCTCCCTCATCATATCCTCAAGCTCCCATGTATCTTCTTCTAATTGGTGGTTCCTCCATAAAACTTTCACCAAGAGAGTGGTCTTGTTCTGTAGAACTTTTTTACTACAATCCAGAATCTCTATCGGCAGTTCCTCATAAGAAAGATCTTGCTCCAGGGGTACAACTTCTGAGATGAGTACATGTGAAGGATAGGGTATATACATTATCAGGAGATATACATGGAACACATCGTGAACTTGAGAGAGATTCGGTGGAAGAACCAATCGGTAAGTTACCTTCCCAACACAATCCAATATTTCCAAATGACCGATATACCTAGGGATCACCTTTCCCTTCTTTCCAAATCACATTTCTCTCTTCCAATGAGATATTGGTAAGAACACCTTATCACCCACTTCAAACTCTAGGTCTTTTCTTTGGTTATCGGCATAACTTTTTTTTTCACTCTGAGCTGCTCTTATGTGTTGTTGAATAGATCTGATCTTTTCTGCCATCTCATCAACAAGATCAGGTCCTAATAGATTTCTTTCCCCAACTTCATCCCAGCAAGTTAGAGTTCACCATTTCTTTCCATAGAGAGCTTCATAAGGAGCCATCTAAATACTAAAGAGAAAGATATTATTATATGAAAATTACACCCAAGGTATGTGTTGATCCCAACCACCTTTGAAATCCATAGAGCAAGCTCTTAACACATCTTCTAGAGTTTGAATTGTTCTCTCAGACTGACCGTCTGTCTGAGGATGATAAGCAGTGATGAAACTAAACTCTGTATCCAGATTATGCTGAAGACTTCTCCAAAACATTGAGGTAATCCTCGGATCCCGATCAGATATAATGGAAAGTGGTACTCCATGAAATCTTACCACTTCCTTCACATATATCCTGGCAATCTGATCAAGAGAGAAATAATCTATAATAGCAATGAAGTGTTTCATCTTCGTAAGACGATCAACTATGACCCAGATAGCATAATTTCCTTTGGATGTTTTTGGAAGTCCAGTGAAAAAGTCCATAGTGATGTTTTACCATTTCCATTCTGGTATGGGTAATGGTTGTAACATCCCCTTAGGATTCTGTCTCTCAGCAATAATTTGCTGACAAACTAAGCATCAAGAGACATATTCAACAACAACTCTTTTCATTCCATCCCACAATAAGTACTATTTTAGGTCCCTATACATCTTCATAATTCTAGGATGAATATAGATTGAAGAACTATGAGCCTTATCCAGAAGCTCCGTCTTTAATTCTGGGATGGGAGGAACACAAACTTGATTTCTAAACCTTATTATCCCATCACAATCAAGGTTGAATTCAAGAACATTTCTCACCTTCTTTTGTAACTCTACATCTCCTTTTTGTGCCTCATTAATCTTAATTTTTATAGATGGTTGAACATTCATTTTAGAAAGATAAAATTTTCCCCCTTCCATTATAATTCCAAGATCCATCCTTTGTAAATCCATAAATATTGGATCTTTTGTGATCCTCATCACGGAGAAGCTAGCATAGTCTTGTCGACTTAATGCATCTGCCACCTTGTTTTCTTTCCCAGGGTGGTAATGAATTGAGCATTCGTAATCATTAATCAGTTCCAACCATCTTCTTTGGCGCATATTCAGTTCCTTTTGTGTGAAAATATACTCTAAACTTTTATGATCAGTATAAATATCACTCCTTTCTCCATAAATATGACGCCTCCAAATCTTTAATTCAATGATTACCGCAGCTAACTCCAATTCATGAGTTGGGTAATTTTACTCATGGATTTTCAACTGTCCTGAGGTATAAGCTATCACCATTTCATTTTTCATGAGAACAAACCCCAGTCCCTTATTGGATGCATCACTGTAGATCACAAACCTTTCTCCACTACAAGGCAGCGTGAGTACAAGTGCACTGGATAACCTTATTTTTAACTCCTTGCAATTCTCTTCACACTCCTCTATCCAAATTAACTTAACTCCTTTTCGAGTCAACCTGGTGACTGGATTATATAATCATGAAACATCTTTCACAAAACGTCGATAATATCAAGCCAAACCAAGAAAAATTTGGATCTCAGTTACTGTTGTTGGCCTCAACCATCTTTCGATAACCTCTATTTTTTATGGATCCACAGATATCCCCTATTTTGAGATTATGTGACCCAAAAATGCAACTTTTTGAAGCCAAAATTTACACTTGGTAAATTTGGCATAAAGCTTCTCCTTTCTCAGGGTCTTCAATACAATTCTCAAGTGATCTTCATGTTCTTCCTTGCTCGTTGAATAGACAAGAATATCATCTATAAAGACTACCACAAACTGATCAATATACTCTCTAAAAATCTATTCATTAGATCCATGAAGATAAGCTGGGCATTAGTAAGACCAAATGGCATCACTATAATTTCATAGTGTGCATACCTTGTACGGAAAGTTTTCGTTGGTATATCCTCCTTTTTGACCCTTAATTAGAGATACCCTGAATGAAGATCAATCTTGGAAATGTATTGAGCTCCGAGTAGTTGGTCAAATAAGTCATCAATGCATGGGAGATGATATTTTTTCTGGATAGTTATCTTTTTAAGTTCTCGATAATAAATGGAGAGTCTCATTGATCCATATTTCTTCTTAAAAAACAGAACAATTTCTCCCCAAGGTGACACACTAGAGCATATGAATCCCTTATAAAGATTCTCTTAGAGTTGCTTCTTCAATTCCTGCAACTCAATTAGGGCCATTCTATAAGGTGTTTTTGAAATTGGTAAAGCATCCGGCACGAGTTCTATTGAAAACTCAACTTCACAATTTGGTGAAAGACTAGGAAATTCCTCCAGAAAGACATCATCAAACTCTCATACAATAGGAATATTATTAATCGTGGGTTTCTCCCAACCATTTGAGATAAATAACCATCATTTAGAGGAATCAAGACCCATAAGATGGAAGAAATTTCCACCGGAAGGTTATGTTCATCCTTGCATCGATAGACGATCATAGATTGATCTGGATTATGAAATGTGACTTCCCTTCTTTGGGAATTGATATGAGCTCCATATAAAGAAATCCAATCCATGCCAAGAATCACATAAAATTCCACTATAGGAAGGATCACAAGATTCGCAGGAAGCACTTTCCCACAAACTTCAATCAGAGAAGAATTATAAACTTTTGATGCGACTGTTGTGCCATTAGGGGTTGTCACAGCTAACTCAACATCTAATTATTGAGGTAATACAGCGATACCGTTAGGAAATTCTTCCGAAATAAAATAGTGGGTGGATCCAGAATCAAATAAAACATTTTCTACTTTAGAGTGGATGGTAAGTGTACCTTTCACCACTTCGTTATCATACTCCACATCGCTGATAGAAATTACATGTGACTTTCCTTTGTCTTTAGCCTTAAGAGTTTGTTGACGTAGATCATCATAAAAACCCTTGGATTAGAGAATTGATTGGAATAATGCCCCATTTCTTTGAACTGGTAACATTGAAGTGTAGGAGGTGCACTCTGTGTAGAATTTTCTTTTTTCGCATCACTAGACATCTTCTTCCCGTCATTGCATCATTCAAATGAAAGATGATCTTCCTTTCCACATTTGAAACATTTACTTCTCCCTTTAAGGAAACTCCCTCCATGTTTCTTTCCACACTTTGAGCATAAGGGAAAACTCATCTTCTTTTCAGTGTGCTCTTTATATTTTCCTTTGAATTCCATTTTCCTCTTCTTATTAAACACATATGACTAATGGGTTACTCCAATATCCATCTCGACCTTGAGAGCACATCGAAATTTTTCCTCGTAGCTATTGAAGTCCCTTATGGCTAACACCCTTCAAAGACTTGGTTTTAAGCCACTATAGAATTGATCGATATTAATCTCAGGTTGGATAATAATACCAGAAGCGTACCTTCAAAGTCTTGTAAAATTTTCTTCGTAGGTACCAACAGATTCATCATCCTTTTTCTTTAGTTTAAGAAACTCCTTCTCCATATTTGTTCGAAGAATACGAGGGAAGTACTTATTGAAAAACAAGTTCTTGAACTTGTCCCATTCCATGGACTCAATTTCATCTCTTGGCCTTGTATTCTTGATAAGATTCCACCATTGATCGGCTTCACCTTCCAAATGATAAACTGCTAAGATGATTTTATCATGTTCAGAACATTGTAGAGCTAAAAATATCTTTTCAGTAGTACTAATCCATTGTTCAGCAACTAATGGATCAGTAGACCCGCTGAATGAGGGTGGACGCTGGCTCATGAAGGATTCTACAAAATTTTGCTCCTTCCTTTGCTCGTTTGGAAGTTCTGCATGATTCATAGCTTGAGAAAGTTGTGTGAGCATGGCTACAAGATTTTTCATTCCAGCTCCCATAATGTTTGGTTTCTCATTGGGACAATCATTGAATTGACCATCGCATTCCTCATTAACACGGTTCCTTCAGGTTGCAGCCATTGACTAAAACCAAGAAGAATAGTGTTAGCAGCACTAATTATAATAAGAAAATCACATAATCAAGAATAAAATTTCACACTTAAGGTCTTATCATAGGATGTTCATGGCCATTTCCAAAACACTAAGTTTGTGTTCTATGCTTAGACTTCTACTTAGGGTTCTTACTAAGGCTTTAACATCCTAGTTTCCAATGGTTGACTATACCATTCTTTGATACCAACTATAACGAACCATACTTTACATACATTGTTATTACTTAAGAATTGAATCATACTTATTAAAACATATAAAAAAACCATGGTCGGACCGTATAGGTATAGTGTCTTTAGAAACTGCGAAACATAAACAACTGGTTCATAAAGCATCTACATTGTCTCCCATTTATTTCATCATATATAGAGTCCATTTTGGAATATCCTACTTAATAAACTTCTTCCTGACCAGGAAATAAAACATACAAAAGGGTGAGCTCAAATTCTCAGTAAGGGTAAAAAAAAGAAATATCAATCACATTATATTCATAAGAACATAACATTTTGGAAATCTTAACCTACAAAAGAGATCATAATTTCATAACATGGGATAAATCATAGTAGTGAAATGTAATCCCAATAATCATAAAATAAAACATGAAACTTTGTGGCATACACACATAATCATAGAGAATCATTTCTTAGTAGTCAAGACTCATTTCCATGACTATCCTAGTGGACACGGTACATTTCTGAACCGAGTTCACTCCTCATTTCAGTCCTGTATCACTGGACCAGATTAACCTGTCATTCCAGCCATGTCTATCTCATGAGATATAAATCTTTCCCCAAAGCATTGGAGGGAGATATAGGTCCCACCCATATCATAATGAAACCATTTTTATTTGTGCCACAAAATCATAAATCATACATCATAGCATAACCCATGTGATAAAAATTGGATTCTTAAACATCGTGCCATCATAACATAATTCATATAAGACAAAAGAATTTCATAAAAATAATTCCATTATAACATAATAAAATTAATGTAAAAATATGGATAGAAACAGAACCCTATATTATTTTAGATGGAAAATAATTTTGATAAAACGCTTCAACTCCATTCTTGAGGAAAATATCTTTTCTACTTCAAAAACATTTTTCCTTTTTTAACATGTCATACAATTTTAAACTAAAACAAGTTTATTAAAAATAAACATGAAAACTTTTAAAGGAGGCTTCATGGAAATAATTTTATAAAAATCCATTCATGCCATATAAGTTAAAGAAAAACATTCTCCTCGTACTTTGGCTAGAAAAGTCAAAAAAATACCTCGTACAAATAAAAACGACAAAAGATTCCTTTCATATCTTTTACTAAAAACTCACCGAAGGGTAAAATTGGATTTAAAAAATTGTAGGAGGATATAAATAATATTACATATTTGGGAAACATGGATGTGGATGATAAATACACCCCAGTAAATACCAAATTATAAACAATCTCGGATAAAAATGAGATTGTGAGATTTTCCCTTACCTTAGGTCTGATTTGCTTCGTATGTGTCCAAACCTCCTGTATAATGATTTAAATAATGTTATTTACTTATTCTATAATCTTAACCATTGTAATGATATTATATATGGTCATATTATTAGATTCTTATGAGTAATATTTTATTGTTACTTGTTATTCAGGTGTTTATTGCTTTTTGTTCTTATGCATGTTTTGTAGAATATATTCTTATTCTTATTTTTAGGTTATAGATACCTCATTTATAGAATGGTATTAGTGTATTATATATCTTATTTATTCATTCAATTCATTTATATAATCATTAATCATTTAAGATCATGTAGAATGAGTCGCATCACGTCGTGGAGACGGTAGGCCGTACGTACGCACGAGCGATGATATCGTTCCCATGATCGTGGAATTGTCTTTAAGTGTATGTATACTATTTAATAATAAATATAAATTTAAAATAATATTATATAGTTATTATTTACACCAATTTACCCATCCACGTATGGTGGTGGTGGAAAAAAGATTACACCACGGCGTGGAGACGGTATTCTGTATGTACGCACACGTGGTGATTTCGTTTTCTGTAGGATGGATAGAAGGTGAAATATGGATGTTTCATATTTATAATAACATATCAGTATATGAGTGATACCGATGTTATTACTTCATAATGAAACAAATAAATAAGAAGAAGTAGAAGAAGTAATAAAGTTGAAAGAATCGGTAACGAACATTACCTCTTCTTTGAAGCTCCTCTTCTTAACCTCCTCTTAGGGAACTAAAGACAGTATTTGAAGAAGACCAGGACCTCTAGGATGTTTCTAGGGAAGTTTATAAGATAAATTTTCAGGTTTTGGCTGAGAATTAAGGCTCAATGTGGGGTGAGGAGGAGAGGGAGGAGGTGCCCTTTTATAAGGGAGGAGAGGGGAAGCTTATGAAAAATGTAAAATATTATTTTATAATAAAGTCATATTCAGTTTTCAATAGCTCCAAATTGATTAATTTCGAATCTAAGATGGGTATGGGTCCAAATCCTCTCAACCAATAGATTTTAGGCAAGTTTAGGTTACTAGTTTAACATTATCATTTAGATTTAACTCGAAGTTAAATAATTTAACTTTTACCGTGCCTTCTTGTTTTCTTACACTATATGGTTAATAAACTTACTATAACAAACCAAAAAAAACCCCAAGTTTTTAATTATTAATATATATAACCTTATCTTAGTCATTTTCCCAAACCTTATATTTTTAGGAATAAAATAACAATTAATAATATAATACTTGTTTTAAAAACTATTTTATGTCAATTTTGACACTATTTGGTAATTGATTTTTGTGAAAATTATAACAACATTATTAGTTCGAAAAAATTTAATTAAATCAATACTAATATGTCATATTAACCTATAAAATTAGTTTAATTCTTAAAAAGTCTCAAATTACATTTATTTGGGTATTAATAATATCAATTATGTTAATATTTCATAAATAAGGTAATTACTGCATCATCGTTATGTCGTAAATAAATTAAATTATTTAAAGTTTAAAAATTATAAATAAAATACCATTATATATTAAATTTTTTTATCTTTCTAATTAATATTTATAGTCGAATTTATCTTATTTATATCCCTATATTAAAAATGTTTTAGTTATTTAACTTTGATTTTAACTATTTTAACTCTTCTTTAAATAAAATATTATTAAATGTCCTAATCTAATCCAAGTGGACCTAAAGGGTAATATTTTATCCCTAAGGTTGTTTTTGGTCGAAATAGACTTATAAAATAGAATTAGGACATGTGTTAGGGTAATAATAATTCCATTTTTACCTTTAATTACCCTATTTACTTTTAACCGTGGTAAATAACAGTAAAAAGTTACTATTCACCAAAAATTATTTTTCTCTTATGGAACCACATTTTACTCCTTGATGTTAACCATGTCTCTCGGAGTTTTGAAATTTCACTCACAAAATCGGTAAAATTATGTTTTATGTAAATTTTCAAACTCTCCTAGGAGGTGGGTAAAAGACGGTGAAAAGTTCAATAAAATTTTTATATATCTAAAATCAATATAAAATGACTCCAATGAATTATGTTGAACTTATATAGGTATTATGTATCAATTTTGACCTATAATAAATTTAAATAAAATAAATAATTATTTAAATAAAAAGTCGGTTTTTAAATAGTAACCCAGTGTTTTAACTATTCATCAAAAATTGAATGTATTCAGAAAAATACCAAAAATTCACCCTATGCTAATTTCAATATTCAGAATCCAAAAATGAAGTCCATTTTGAATGATAAAATTTATAAAATTTCAAAAAGTGGTTATTACTATTCATAAAGGCTAGTTTAAATATTATTTTAGTAGCATATCGTTGTTTAGTGAAACTCGGTATTGCGTACAACGCAATCTATAGAGGAAGGTTGTTATTGCATGTAAAGAAAGCCAATCTAGTGTTGTGTGTAGTGAAATATTCCTTTGATGATGTATATAACATAAAAACAAAATATTTCTGATAAAAATCTCGGGTGTTACATTGTTCTCTCAATATCTCAACTTGAATGTAATTTGTATAAGGACTACTAAACTAACTTATCATATTAATAATTTATTTATTCTTCTTCATTTTGAAATAAATAAGTTCTCTATGCAATAATATAGCTCCCTCTTTCTTTCAATTCACAAAATGAGAAGGTTCATGAAAAGACAGTTCTCAATCTGTTATCGATACTATGGTGATAATCTTGAACACAATATATAAAATCTATTTCTTCATCTTTAATAAAATTATATATATATTCACACAACATATGTGAATATTTTCCCACAAAATATGCACTTTTAAAACTCTACGAAACATTGCCTTTATTTCTATTTCAATCCCCTATATTATCTTTTTAAAAAAACTTCTAATGACATGGAATATCAACACCCATGATATTTAAATTTATCTTGGAATCTTCTCTCATATTCATCACTTCCACAATTTGCACATACATTCATTTCTTCTTAATTTGATGTAATAATTCAATAAATATATACAATAAAAGATTCATCATTTTAGGTGTATATTTTTTACAAAGTTATATATTATTTATCCTCCCCATTCTTCTGTAAGAATCATTGTATGAGTATGATGACATTTCAACCTTTGAATGAATATCATAGAATCATCGGGATTTTTTCTCATCACACACTGATGATAGGGAGTCTTATTTTATGATGTTGAAATCTAATATTTAGTGATGAGTTACCATATTTGCAACTATGACGTGTTTGTATCTCATTTTTTCTCATATATGAACGTTTTCCATGAAATAACCATTGTTATGAAATTATGTCCATCCATATGGTATTTTTACATCATATTTAAATCTCGTGTAATTTAACTTGATCAAAAAACTCACCATGATGACCAAAATGCACACTAAAAAACCACTAAGGAATAATGTTCTTAATTTTCTCATTTAATTATTCCTTCTAAGGGTGTAACTAGTTATTAGATCTATATAATCTAGTTTTAGCATCTTATATTACATAAAAATGAATTTTAATCTCATTATGAAATTTAATCTATGATGGGAATCATAACTACATCATTGAAATCACTAAATTATTGATTCATCAATTTGTAATAAGTGAATCACGTTTATATAGGTCCGAATTAACTTTATATAGTATCTATATCACCTTTAGATAGGTAAAATTTATTATTGGGGACTTTAAATAGGTTTATATATATAGCTAATTGAAAATTACACAGGCTCTTCAGATTTCTAGGATTCCTTTAAACATGGTACATATCCCTAAAGATAACTTTACATGATATTTTGTAATTTATAGACAAACTTTAGACAACATATTTATTGACATTGTGCACTAAATAAAAATTCTAGATGAACCTTACATAGTCATAAAATTACTTGTACACATCTGAAATATTTTCATATATACCTTTAGACAAGTTTTAGATATCTGGAGTTACCTTTATATAATTCCAAAATAAACATAAAACTTTTCATTTTTTAAATGATTTATTTGATTTCTTGAACACCAAAAAACATCATAAATCTTTAATGGTTGGTGTCTTGAGAACCAAGTGTTTTGTACTTTGATTACATGAATTTACTCTTGTTATATGTTGTTCATTGTTCTGCATGACTATAATATAATAATGTCCTGGAATGTTTGTTGCATTAATAAGGTCATGGCAGATCCCTGCTATGATGAAAACCTTGAAATGCTATAAAAACATTCTTAAATAAAGTTCTATGGTTGGATGACATACTATGATAGGACAAATAGTATATAGACCGTCATGTTCGAGTACTCGTAAGAAGACGAGACTCTCTCTCATGGAGTTCGCACTTGGTAATCTGCAAGATGGGAGATTATGAGAACAAACCTGCCAGTAGAAATTTTGCATGTCTTGGTGTCATCAGACATTGCTATCTACGAGTGCGTGTAATGGTCCTTAGACTAGAAGATTATCATTAAATCATGTCATGACTTGCACACTTATATTTACTAACAAAAACCATCACCCAGACAGTTTGCGGGAAATAGGGTACGTTGGGTGCGTCACGAGTGACATGTTGTTAACAGATAAGTCGAGGAAGGATTTGTCCCTTCCATTTATGGAAGTTGATATCTTGGCCCTTTGATCGAAATAGAATAGTCGCATTAAATTCCATGGCCATGGTGTAAACGATGAGTTTATTTTAGGTAGTCAAAGACCGATAGATCAAGCATATAGTTTTATGACACTTCCATGAAACCTTCTTGATGAGATATTGAGATAAAGGGATTAAATTACATAGTAAGTGTTTGTCTGAGGTGATACGTCAATGCGGCATCAACTTCTTTCTCTTGGGTGCCTTGACCCGTTTCTAGACAATAATCTTGGACTTTAGGCAAGCCCACCTAATGCCAATGAGAAAGAGGCCTAGAGGTCCACACACTATGTGTATTCAAGTATCTCAAGTTGAATAAAGATTATTATCGTACGTGGTTTAATAATAATTTAGGGAATCCTAAATCATTTTAATGTTGGAGGAAGAATAAAATGAAAACAAGTACACACCTTTTAGTTTTTATTTTGAAAAAAAATACACGTAGTGTATTATTAAATGTACACGCCTTGTAATTTTCATTTTGTAAAGGAAAAGAATAAATGAAAACAAGATATACACTCCATGTACATTAAAAGTACACGGCTTGTAGTTTTCAATGAAAAACAAGTACACACCGTGTATTTATTATTTCACGCCGTGTAGTCTTTCCAATCGGGATTTTGAGGATATAATATTGTTTTATTACAATATATTAATTATAATCCACGTGAGTGCATTTCATGGAATTAATTATTTGACCTGGAGGTTTTCAACAAGAGTTAATTAAATAAATGAAATTGGTAACGCGTTTATTTATTGTCATAACTCTACAACCTCAAAACTCGATTAAAAATATCCTCACAACCCCAACTCTTTTCCTACACAAGAGAATCGTTGTGCACAATAATTCTGGAGAATTCTTTCAATAGTGAAAGAACCTCTTCCTCCAAGAACGCTCTCAAGACCGAGAGAGATCCTCTTCCATCGGATCAAGATGATCTAAGGCAGACAACAAAAGCAAAAGTTTCTCCACACTAGCACCGGAGACTCCTTTGGTGACGTCCCGATATACGAGGTACATGTGTGGATCATCGCTAGAGTAAGTCTACATTTGGATTCTACGACGCAACAACGAATAAAATAAAAACGTGATCAAGAACATCAACGAAGAAAGAACACCCAAAATTTATTTCTTTTTAATTGATTAAATTAGTTACAATCAACCTATAATGATTTTACTTTTTGGTTCCGGGACTTTCCTTTTCTTTGTCTATTTCTGTGATTCGATCTGTGGAGACTGGCGTTTATTGTCGTATTGATCCTAGATTGATCATTGTTAATGACAAAAGGCCAAGTGGGAACATCCCCCCATGTGCTTCCGCTGCGCCCAAAACCTTAAAATGGTATCAGAGGGAGGTTACCACATTGATTATAGTTATTTAATTTTCATTGATAATTTACGCATTTATATTTGATTCAATTCAAGATAAATCATTCTCTAATCTGAATAAATGAGATATGTTCTTCCTCCTTCATTTCTCGATTCATATGACAGAAACGACCTTTTAATTTTAATTTTTTATTAAACTAAAAACGAGGAACTCATCCAGGGGAGCCGCTCTTTCTGTCTATATGACACGGAAATACACGACGTGTAATGAAAACTACATGCCATGTACTTAGGTTCAACGAACCGGTACAGGTCTGCCAAACCATGCCATGTGAATTGATTACACCTAAGTATTTATTACCCCATGTTGACCAGAAATGAACAGAATGTGGGAACATGAATACACGATGTGTATGTTGGAGCAACACTCCATGTAGTCTGATCCTGCCCAAGTGAAACCATGTACAAAGGAGATGCTGTGTACCATGTACACGGGATCGCCAGGCCGGTTACCACGTAACAAGGAAGTACACATCGTGTATGATTTATTTACACGTCGTGTACTCCTAAATTTCCAAAGTACAGAAAACACACCAAAGCCCCCAGCATGTACTTTGCATAAAAGGTGAAAATAAATACACGCTGTGTAAATATAAACTACATGCTATGTACTTTACATAAATTTCAGCAGGTTTCCTCTAAAATTACAAAGACCTATACAAGGAATATGGATCATAAGAATCACATTGAAATTCATAATGGAATTTAAGATAAAGAATTGATTAATTATAAGATCATAATTATTTTAAATCAAGCGTGACTTATCTTGAATAATAAAACGATTAAATGAATTTGAATTCTAAATATGCGTAAATGTCGTTGCATACTATGGATAATCATGAGCTAGACCAAAGACCCTTTGTATGTGTGTATGGTTTCATTTAAATTTTTTTTATTTAAATTCGTTGGCCTGCAAGCCTTCTTGCAATAAAATGTAGGGCCTGCGTGCCCATGGTTTCTTTAATGTAAACCACATGTAATGGAGGATCTCCCAAGCAAGAGGAGACAATTCGAAATCCAAAGCTGAGGTGAAACCAACCCAAGAAGATAGAAAGGTGGACAGGTGGGAGCTGCAAAACAGGAACCAGTAGGATCAATGTGTTTTCCCTAGGTCAGGGTTAGCTTATCAAAATCGCCAGATAAGCTAACCAATAGAAGCTCATGATCATGCCATCTTATTTTAATTCTGTCTGATTTCATGGTTTATTTATTATGTATGTGTTGTCGCGATCACATAATTAATAAACAAGCATGCAAAGATGAAATAAAATAAAACCAGACTATAAGTAAAGAGTATCAGAACATGGTTAATCACTTATGCTAAAATCACTTAATATTAACAAGCATGTGATAATGAAACACTACACATAAAAGATAAAAATCCCTCAATATCATATTAAGTCAGACCAAGCCTTCTGTTACTTGATTAAGGGAAAGACTCAATAAAACTATGTGTTTGACCAACCCTTGTTGGGACACTTACTTTTATAAAGGAAGCCCTTATGAAAGGTTTAGGGTTGACTTCACCATTTTACATTAAGAGGAGAAGACCTTGCTAGAGTTTATGTAATATTGGAGGCAAGAGTTGAGGAAATCCAAGTAGGTATTTTAGGATAGGGGAGTCCACTCAACAGATCAAGGAACCGTAAGCTCACAGTTGGCAAAGACCTGCCTTCCTAAATACCTTAAAATAGCTTGACCAACCCTTACTGTGGTTATGTGAAGTGGAATATGGACCATTTCCACTAGAATGTCAAAGAAAATATACATTCTGAGTTCAATGGTGAGGGCCATTGGGACTTGATAAAATAGTGGGATAATTAATAAATTTATTTATTATTTCTCATAAAAATGTATTCAAGAAAGTACTGATAAATCTACTCTTTTAATTTGTAGAATCAATATGAAAATCTAGTCAACCACATTTTCTCTACGATCAATTCTGGATAAAGACTATATCCTCACCATCATTAACTTTCAGTAATGGTTTAGGTGCCTTCGGGTTATCCTGCGCCATGAACGGAAGTTTTACGTGCTCGAGTCCTCACTTCCTGATCCTCCTGCCCAAGGGGCGAGTGATGAATCTTTCTTGGTCTATGATCAACATTTGAGCGATGCACTCGACGTTCAATGTTTGATGTTTTCATCAATGTCTAGTGATATCATGAAGTCTCATGATGACATGGATGCCTACAGCATGATCGAGCACCTTCGTGGTCTATACCAGGAGAGAGAAAGATAGGAAATGTTTGAGATCTCAAAGGCTCTATTTCAGAGCAAGATTGGAGAGGGTGACCTAGTCGTGCATCATGTAGTCAAGCTCATTGGCTACATTGTGTGCTTGGAGGTTATAGGGTTTAAACTCCCCGAAGAACTGGGTACCGATCTCATTCTTGCATCACTCCCCCAGATCTTTTCAAACTTTGTTGTGAACTTCAACATGAACAACATTG
Source organism: Viscum album (assembly GCA_963277665.1). NCBI lineage: Eukaryota > Viridiplantae > Streptophyta > Magnoliopsida > Santalales > Viscaceae > Viscum > Viscum album. The sequence continues at coordinate 1,533,252,993 of OY728123.1, read as the reverse complement.
GGAAGTCTCTATCTGATCTTATTATCCTCATTCACTAAGTGGACAATGAAATGAACCGTGAAAAGCCTTCTGTACTCATGGTGAATAAAATTAAAGGGAAGGTGAAGAGCTTTAAGACCAAAGATTCTTCAAGGCCTTCCTTGAAAAGGAAGATCAAAGGGGTGGAAAGGGAACATGAGGCTGTTTGTTTCACATGTGGCAAGAAGGGCCACTGGAAGAAAAACTGCACCCAGCCAAGGAAGCAAGGGGAAGCTTCCGGTGCGTTTGTTATCGAATGCAATCTATCTATTTCTACTAATTGGGTATTAGATACTGCTTTTGGTTCCCAAATCTGTATCCAAATACAGGAACCAAGTAGATTCATAAAGATTGATCGAGGTGAGGTAGATCTACGAGTAGCCAATAGGGCCAGACTTTCTACTGTAGCTATTGGGGACTGCCACCTCACATTGCCAACTGAAATGATCTTGGTGTTAAAGGGTTGTTATTACGTTCCTTCTATTACTAAAACATTATTTCAGTATTTAGATTAGATACTAATGGATTCATGTTCAGGTTTGGAAATGAATGTTTCTAATTTTATAAATATAGAATATGTTTTGGTAGGGCACATTTATATAACGTCCTTTATGTGTTAGACTACACAAACCAAGTAATGGAAATCGATGACAAAGTCAATTCACATGACTCATACCACTCCCAACTTTGGAATCACCAGATAGGTCATGTCAATGAGAAATGTTTGACAAAATTACATCAAGATGGGTGTTTAGATTCTTTTGAACTAAAACCAAATGGTGTATTTCATGCATGTCTACAAGGCAAAATGACCAAATCCCCATTTAGTGGGAAATGTGAAAGTGCTAAAGAGCTTCTAGAATTAGTTTACACAGATGTGTGTAGACCATTTCCAGTTGAAGAAAGGGGTGGGTTATCGTACTTCAAAACATTTACTAAAGATTTTAGTAGATATGGATATATCTAGTTAATGAGGTATAAGTTAGATTCTTTTTATTGGTTCAAAGAATACAAGAATGAAGGTGAGAACCAACTTGGAAAGAAGATTAAGAAACTCTGCTCAGATAGAGGAGGAGAATATCTTAATCAGGAGTTCATTGATTTCTTATGGGAGATTAGGATTCTATCTCAACTCACACCTCCTTACACACCTTACTGGAATGGTATAAGTGATAGGAGGAACCACACCCTGTTGGACATGGTGAGATCAATGATGTGTCATGCAAGTCTTCCATTATACTTTTGGGGATATGCATTACAAACAGCAACACACATACTAAACCAAGTACCAACTAAATTTATAAATGGTATTCCATATGAGTTATGGAGTGGACGTAAAGCTATGTTATCGAATTTACATGTGTGGGGTAGCGAAGCATTTGTTAAGACCTCTTCAAGTAACAAACTTGCACCTCAAGGGAAAAAGTGTATCTTTATAGGATATACCATGGAAACAAGGGGATATTACCTATACAACCCCTTAGACAAAAGGGTTATAGTGGAAAGACACGCCATATTCCTTGAGAGGGAGCAAATCTCCAAAAGAGATAGTTGGAGCGAGATAGACTTTGATGATTCCGAGGCTCAAGATACACAAGAGTTGGTACAAGAACATATTCCACAAAGCCCTGTGGAAGAACAATATGTTCCAGAGACATAAGAAATGTGTAGGAGCACAAGAGAGGTGAGAGAACCAGAACGATATGGTTTTATTGTCACCGAGGATGGTGACTCGTTATTGGTTGACAATGATGATCCTTTTACCTACAAGGTAGTAGTTGAAGGAACAAACGTTGCCAAGTGACAAGAAGCCATGAATTCTGAAATGGATTCCATGTACAAAAAACAAGTTTGTATTTTGGTAGATCCTCCAGTTGATGTAAAGCCTATTGGTAATAAATGGGTATTCAAGAAGAAACTTGACATGGAGGGGAAAGTCAGAACCAATAAGGCATGGCTGGTTACAAAAGGTTTTAGACAATGTCAAGTAATTGAATATGATGAAACCTTTTCACCTGTTGTGATTCTAAAATCTATCAGAATCTTATTGTCCATTTCTCCTTACCATGACTATGAAATTTGGAAAATGGATGTCAAAACAACATTCTTTAATGGGAACCTCCAGGAAGATGTCTACATGACACAACCTGAAGGGTTTATGACTCCAAAGGATGCCAACAAGGCATGAAAGTAGCAGAAATCCATTTATGGATTGAAGAAAGCATCAAGGTCATGGAACATTCATTTTGATGAAGATGTAATAGAATTTGAATTTTTTAAGAATGAATGTGAGGCTTGTAACAACAAAATGTTTAGTGAAAGTGCAGTCGTTTTTCTAATTGTATATGTTGATGAAATATTACTAATTGGAAACGATGTACATGTCTTACAATCAGTTAAGGCATGGTTTAATAAATGCTTCTCCATGAAAGACTTGGGTGATGCAGCATATATTCTTGGGATCAAGATCCATCGTGATAGATCCAATAGAATTCTGATCCTGAGTCAAATTACATACATTTACAAGATACTTAAGAGATTTAGTATGGAACAGTACAAGAGGGGATTGTTTCCAGTGTCACATGGCATTCATCTTTCCACGAAAATATATCCTCAGACACATGTGGAAAGAAAAATAATGGAAAGGATCCCTTATGCATACACGATTGGGTCAGTCATGTATGATATGCTATGTATGAGTCTAGATGTTGCTTACGCATTAAGTGTTGTAGGTAGATATCATGCTGATATAGGAGACAACCATTGGATGGCAGTCAAGACTATCCTTAAGTATATTAGGATTACTAAGGATATGTTCTTGGTTTATGGAGGAGATGAGGAACGAGTCATCAGAGGACATGTAGATGCTACTTTCCAGACTGATCAAGATGACTTGATGTCATAGATTAGATATATCTTTAGTTTGAATTGAGGTGCAGTGATCTGAAAGAGCTCAAAGCAAAGTGCGGTGGCAGATTCTACAGTGGTGTCCGAGTATATCGCTGCTTCTGAGGCAGCTAAAGAAGCAGTATGGATACGGAGCTTCGTCCAAAAGCTGGATGTAGTACTGAGTAGTAATGATCATATCACACTCTATTGTGATAGTATTACAGTGGTGGAACTTTCAAAAGAGCCAAGGTCACATCAGCAGACAAAGCAAAAACTTCGGAAGTATCATCTCTTAAGGGATTTTTCTCAGAGAGGTGAAGTTGTAGTGAGTAGTATTTCCACAGAAGAAAACATGGCAGAACCCTTGACTAAAGCCTTGACTCAGAAGAAACATGATCATCATGTGAGTTCTAGAGAACTAAAAGTCATAGGTAGTTGGCTCTAGTCCAAGTGGGAGTTTGTAAGGGTTGGTGTCTTGAGAACCAGCTGTTTTGTACTTTAATTACATAAATGTACTCTTGTTATATATTGTTCATTATTCTACATGACTAAAATATAATAATGTCCTGGAATATTTTTTGAATTATTAAGGTCATGGCAGATCCTCGATATGAATAGAACCTTGAAATACTATAAAAATATTCTTAAATGAAGTTCTACGGTTGGATGACATACTATGATAGGACACATAGTATAAAAACCGTCATGTGTGAGTAACCATAAGAAGACGAGACTGTAACACCCCAAGTTTCTACGGTACACTTCTCTTTGAATAATGCGATAGCGTGTGTTGTATGCAACATCGAGTTCTAACACACCACAACCAATCAAACTAGACGTTATGAATAGTAATACCTACTTTTTGAAATTATATATATTTTATATTTCAAAATGGACTTCATTTTTGGATTCAGAATATCGAAATTATCCTAAGTTGAATTTTTGGTATTTTTCTGAGAACTTCCAATTTTTATGAATAGTGAAAAATACTTAAAAACAACTTTTTTAATCAAAATAATTTATAGTGATAAATTATATTATTGAGTGGTTTTAAAGTATAATTAGAATATATTTTTACCATTTTATCCAATGGTGTTCATTAGAATTAATTTCACTTTGAAATTGGATATAAACAATTGTCAATCTTTTGATATATATTGTTTCTTAAAAACACGCTATTTGTTGTGACAGCGGGAATTAATTATAAAATTAATTAATGCAACTTTTATGTTTGGAATTTTGTAAAATAGACATCATTTTTGAATTCAGAATATCAATTATAGCTTAGGGTGAAATTTTGGCATTGTTCTGAAAAACATCAATTTTTGATGAATAGTGAAACTACTAAGTGGTAGTTAAAAAACTGAATTTTTCATAAAACTAAATTTTATCGCTTTTGTGATTGGAATTTCAAAAATCCGAGAGAAATGGTTAATATCAAGGAGTAAAATGTGGGTCAATGATATGAAAGTAATTTTTGGTGAATAGTAACTTTTTACTTTTATTTACCACGGTTAAAAGTAAATAGGGTAATTAAGGGTAAAAATGATATTAATATTACCCTAACACATGTCCTAATTCTATTGGAAAAGTTTATCTCGACCAAAAACAACCTTAGGAATAAAATATTATCATTTAGGTCCACTTGGATTAGATTAGGACATTTATTATTATTTAATTCAAAGAAGAGTTAAAAGAGTTAAAATCAATGTTTATTTACTAAAATGTTTTTAATAAAGGGTTATAAATAAGATAAATTTGATTGTAAATATTAATGAGAAATCTAAACAGATTTCCTACATAATGATATTTTATTTATAATTTTTAGACAATAAATAATTTAATTTATATATGACACAAAGATGACGTAGTAATTACCATAATAGTGAAAAATTAAAATAATTGATATTATAAATACCCAAATAAATATAATTTGAGACTTTTAATGAATTAAACTAATTTTCTAGGATACTATGACATATTATTATTGATTTAATTTACTTTTTTTAAACTAATCAATCTATTATGATTTTCACAAAAATCAATTTTCCAAATAGTGTCAAAATTGACATGAAATAGTTTTTTAAACAAATATTATATTATTAATTAATATTAAATTCCTAAAAATCTAAGGGTCGGCCAAGAGACTTATATCCTGATAGGTAGATCATTAATGGACCACTTGGGGGTCGTTTGGAGATATATAGTAAGTTTATTAACTATATAATATAAAAATACAAAGTGACATGGTAAGTGTCAAACTAATTAACTAAGAGTTAAAACTAAAGGATAAGGTTAATATAATGACCAAAACCTGTATAAATCCTATTGGTTGAGTGGTTTTCGACCCATCAACACCTTAAACTTTAAATAATCGACTTTTGAACCATTAGAAACCGAATATGAATTTATTAGAAAATAATATTTCTATCTTTTCCAAAGGTACCCGTCACCCCTCTTATAAAAGGTCACTCCCCCTTCTCATTAATTCGCACCTTAAAAGCCTTTTGGATCGGCCAACCTCTGCCCAAATACTCTCTCAACTTCCCTCACGTCATCCTAGAGGCATTCCTTTAGTCATAAAGCCAACTTAAGGAGCCCTTTTGATCAAATCAAAAGGAAGAACCCGAAGAAGAGGTAATGTTTTCACCACCCTTTTTCAAATTCATTTCCTCCTGCACTTCTTCTTTCTTTGTTATTACCATTCTAAAATAATGAATCCAGTATCTCCTATATACTTTAATATTATAATAAATATTTCAATACCATATTCAGTATTATATCCATCTTTTGAATGACATGTCACCATACGTGCATACGTACGGATTACCTATCCACATTGTGGTGTAATTGTTATTCAATATATTATTATTTGGATGGGTATAATAATGATGTGTAATTCATGTAAATAATAAATATAACATGATAATGATTCTGTATATAATATATACCATCCAATTATATATTATTTTAATATCAAAACAATGATATTTCCGCTCGTGCGTACGTACGGACAACTGTCTCCATGAACGTGATGATATTCATTCTCCATCGTATCTATTCAAGTATAATTATCATTTGATGATTAGTAATAGTATTTAAGGACTTGATATAATTCTGTATATGAATAAGATACAACCTATCCATAACAAACAAGGCTTATGTAACAAAACATATAAAAGAAAACGAGTAAGTTAACACACGAAACGACGATAATTCTAAGATATTATTAACAAAACAATGTTAAAAGATCATATATGATATCATATTAATGTATATGATTCATTAATAATTTAATTACAATTATTTCACCATTATACATGAGGTTAACCTACCTCCAACCAAGGAAAAGTACAAAGTAAGGGTTTATTTCGCATTCTCTTCATTATCCGAGGTTGTTTATACGTAATAATCTATTGGGATCTCTTTATCATCCAAATCCATGTTTCTTAAAAATGTATTTCAATTTTTTTTTACTATTTACAAGAATATGGGTTAATGTCATTTATACCATTGTTTGAATTTTTATAAGAGGTTTATAAAGGAATCTTTCTGTCATTTTCCAAACAAGGTGCTTTTAACCTTTTTGACAGAATTAAGGTAAAAATGTTTTTTTAACCTATACGGCGGGTGCAGCTATTTTCCGCTGTTATAAAATCATCGAATCTTCCCTTACAAGCTTATAAGAAAATTTTCAATGTAAATGTTTTATTTTATAATTATGTGACTTTTAAATGATTTCAAAAAAAGGGATATTTCTCTCAAATAGTTTTGATTTCACCTATGTCAACATCCATTGATGGATTTTAAGATTATTTGAAGTTGATTTATTATGATACAAAACTTTAATATTTTATTGAAGGTTTAGTGATATGTTTGACTGTGGATGTGTTATTCTTATACCATTCATGGTTTATGGAGAAGGTATTGACATCTTGTATGCTAGTTTTAATACGAATGTTTATGTTATGTTTAAACCTGTTCATATGAGGAATGCATTGGACATAATATGTGATGGGTGGAGCCCGTTATAGCTCCTCGATGCATCGGTAGGTCTCATGAGGCAAAATAGTGTCTTGACATAAGGCCTTGCCAAAATCGTATTTTTATTCTTCGCACGAGGCCTTGGCTATGTGGTTATGATAGTTTGGAATTATGCATTCCATCATTATGAAAGTGGATATTGATATTGCATGTGATTATTCAATTAGTAGAATATCTATGTGAATAAGTAAATGGCATTATTTCATTTTATTTTTTCCATACTATGTTTAAGTTCAATTTTAAAAGGATTTTGTTTTATTTATACATTGACTTACATGTTTATTCTTACTTATGAATGTTTCCTCTATATTGTTATCTTTACTGGGCATTTGAGCTCACCCCTTTTCTATGTTTTATTTTTTATAGGATGTGAATAAGTAAATTATGAATGACTTGCAGGGATATTATGAGGGGATAATAGTGTGGAATATGGAGACAATATGTTTTTGTAGTAGTTTTTCAATTTATGATGTAATGTAAAACTTTATGAATACATCTAGTGTTTCCAAGGCTACTAAACCAACTGGTATTTCGATATTTGATCTTTCTTGTGATCATGCCAATGTCATGTAATAATGCACCGACTATGGGTAACTGGGGTCGGGGCATTACAGTTGGTATCAGAGGATGTTTAGTACAAAACATGGAAGCTAGATTTAGATAAAATCTGATTAGAGAACGTAGACCTAAGATGGACTTTGAGGATTAGTATAGAAGAACTTCCTAGAATTTTTGTATTGTAGAGATTTTGTGATTTTTCTGAGAAATACATCTCTTTATGGATACGAGCAGGTAGAGGCGGCTCTGGCACAGATGTACCTAGGGGTAAAACCCGAAAACAACGCTTTAAGCTAGACTCGAACGGGAATGGGTGCAAAAAAACGGGCCTTGCTGTACTCTTGGTTACGACACTCCCGCGGGATATTCTTAGGATAACTCTCATTTTCTTCACATATCATTATGAAGGGTTTATGAGTATATACTTCCTCAAAGAAAACATTTTTATGATTACGGATTATATCCATAAATAGTTCAATTTATGTTAAGTGTTTTATAAGTATGGAATTATGTATTTTGATTCATAAAATGATCTAGTTTATGCCATTATTTAGAAATGGTTCCTAGTGGAAGAAATGGAAATCATATCAATGCACGCACTCCATGTAGGGATTTCCCTCCTCCTCAAGATAATTATAGTGGATCTGGTGATGCAACTGGTGCTGAACATATAATTACCATACAGGGACAACTCACTCAGGTTATTAATAATAACCTTACCCGTATGGAGAACCTTGATCCGTAGCATGGAGGATCAATGTTAGATCGATTCATGAGGCAACAACACCAAAATTCAATGGGAGTACAAATCCATTAGTAGCTAAGCAATGGATATGTTCCCTAGAGACAATATTTCAGGCTTTGGGGAGTAGTGAAAGGGAACAAGTTATCATGGAAGTTTACCGCCTCACTGGAGATGCTGATCAATGGTGGTCATTGATTCAAAACACGAAGGAACATGATGAAGTATCAAATATGTAATGGAGGGAGTTCAATGATCTGTTTTTAGAAAAATACTTTCCTCGTGACCATCGAGCAGATATGGAAAGGCAATTTCTGAGTCTGAGACAAAAGGAAGATGAGAATGTCACAAAGTATGAAGCCAACTTTACAAGGTTAGCAAGGTATGCTGGAGATTATATACGTAACCCAAGAAGTAAGATTGATCATTTCTTTGATGGGTGAAAACCATTTCTCCGTCGAGCATTAGTCTCACAATCCTTCTCGTTGTACGAAGACATTGTCTCATGTGCTATCAAGAAAGAAAAGGAATTCTCTAAGTCTTACGACTTTAAAGCAAAGAAATAGAAGAAGAGATCTGTAGATCAATCTGGGAATGGAAATAAGGGGAAGAATGGAAAGGTTGAATATCCATCCTGTGGTAAATGTGGGAAGAAACACCCCGGTACTTTCTTGAAGGGAATGGGTGTCTGTTACAAGTGTGGTGAAAAAGGACATCAAGCTCGTGAATGCAAAGGGAAGAATGAAGCTACCAATGTTCAGTGCTACAATTGCAGGGACATGGGACATTATGAAAATGAATGTCCAAATCATTAGGGAAACTTACCTTAGACTAGGCCAATGGATCAAGGTCATGCTTATGCTATCACTACTGTTGAGGTAGAAGCTCCGAAAGACGTGGTGGCAGGTAATTTAATGGTTTCCTCAAGTTTAGAAAATGCATTATTTGATTCTGGATCATCAAATTGTTTCATATCTTCCCAGTTTTCTATGAAAATTAGATATTTCCAATTTGATTTAACAAGGGAGTTGTCAGTTAAAACTCCTAAGGGAAGTATCATTGCAACAAAGTTTTCCGAATCAGTCCCCATTAGAGCACATAAATGTTCTTTATCTTCTGATCTCATCATCATACCTATGATTGAGTTTGATATAATCCTCAGTATGTATTGGCTTTCGGACTATGATGCGAAGATTTATTGTAAGAATAAGGAGGTTATGATTTTTGATGATGATGATAAGGATCACCTTATCTTTAGAGCAGAATCGTCACCACCTAATTTTTATCTAGATCCACCCCCAATAGCTCAACTAAATTCAATTATTGGGGAGGAAGAGAATGAAATGACTGTGGGTGAGGAAAGGAATTTTCAAATAGAGGATATACCTATTGTGAAATAATATGTATATGTGTTTCTGGAAGATTTACCTAGACATCCTCCAGAATGAGAAGTTGAGTTTTCCATTGATTTAATTCCTGGATCAAGGCCTATATCGAAGACCCCTTATAGAATGGACATTGTAGAATTAGTTGAACTAAAGAAACAACTAGAGGAATTTAGTAATACGAGATTTATTCGTCCTAGTGTTTCTCCACGGGGAGCCCCTGTTCTTTTTGTTAAAAATAATGATGGATCTATGAGGTTATGTATCGACTACAGGGAGATCAATGCTATAACAATAAAGAACAAGTATCCCCTACCTCACATTGATGATTTATTTGACCAACTTCATGGAGCTCAATAATTTTCAAAGATTGACCGTCGATCTGGATACCATCAGTTGTGTGTAAAGAAGGAAGACATTCTGAAGACATCATTTCGAACTTGGTACGAGCATTACGAGTTTACTTTAATGCCTTTTGTATTGACTAATTCACCCACTGTACTCATGGATCTGACGAATAGAGTTTTCAAGGAATATCTCGATGAATTTTTGGTGGTATTTATTGATGATATCTTGGAATACTCCAAAAGCTACGAAGATCATGAAAATCACTTGCGCATTATCCTAAAGACTCTGAGAAGACATGAATTATATGGGAAGTTTAGCAAGTGTGAATTCTGGCTTCAGGAGATTTCTTTTCTTGGCCACATTGTCTCTAAAGATGGAATCTCTGTTTATCCTTCTACGACCAAGGCAATCCAAGAATGGCCAGCACCTACGAGTATAACTTATGTACGCAGTTTTATTGGTTTGGCAGGTTATTATCGATGTTTCGTCAAGAATTTTTCCTGATTGTCAAACCCATTAACGAAGCTCACACGTAAAGGGGTTAAATTTTATTTGGACAAAAGAGTGTGAAGAATGTTTTGAAGAACTGAAGAGAATATTAGTCAATGCTCCTATATTGACTCTACCATTGGGGAATGATGGGTTCGTTATTTATAGAGATGCATCGAAGAAAGGACTTGGTTGTGTCCTTATGTAGAATGATAGAGTTATTGCCTATGCATCACGACAGTTGAAAATTCATGAACAAAACTATCCTACTCATGATCTTGAGTTAGCAGATGTGATATTTTCTTTGATGATATGGAGGCACTACCTCTATGGGAAAAAATGTGAAATTTATACTGATCACAAGAGTTTGAAGTATATTTTATCACAAAAAGAACTCAACATGAGGCAAAGGAGATGGCTTGAATTACTCAAGGATACGATTGCACAATACACTACCACCGGGGAAGGAAAACAAGGTGGAAGATGCTTTGAGCAGAAAAGATCATGGAATTTTGAACAATATGAGAATTAAAAGGTATCCAATTTTCATGGATCTAGTGAACATGGACATGGGAATAACCAGGGAAGGCGAAACATCAATTCTTTTTCAAATGGTTTCCAAACCATCTTTACAAGAAAGGATTAAGAGTTCTCAGACCGATGATGAAGAATTTCAAAAGAATATTAAAGCTGTGAATGATGGTAGATTGAGAGACTTTGTGTATGAAGATGGAAGTTTGAAATTTGGGAAGAGACTTTGTGTTCCCGATATACCTGATCTAAAAAGGGAATTGCTGGATGATGATCATAGTTCCAATTTCTCTATAAACCCTGGGAGCACCAAAATGTATAGAGATTTGAAGGAACATTTTTTGTGGGACAACATGAAGAGGGAGATTGCTAATTTTGTGTCAAGATGTATGGTTTGTCAACAAGTGAAAGCTGGAAGGAAACAACCTGGAGGAGTCATGCAACCTCTTCCCATACCAGAGTAGAAATGGGACAATATTATGATGGACTTTGTCATGGGACTACCAAAGACTCCTAGAAGGAACGATGCAATATGGGTCATTGTTGATATTCTTACCAAGTCAGCACATTTTCTTGCTATAAGTGAAGATCTACCACTGGAACGTCTAGCAAGACTATATATTAATAAAGTTGTGAGAATTCATGGAGTACCCCTATCGATTGTTTCTGATCGTGATCCTCGTTTTACTTCAAGATTCTGGAAGAGTCTTCAGAAATACCTGGATACTGAACTTCATTTGAGCACTTCCAACCACCCTCACACAGATGAACAATCAGAACGGACTATTCAAACCATAGAAGACATGTTGAGATCTTTCTCACTCGACTTTCGGGGTATGTGGGATCAATATTTACCTTTGGTAGAATTTTCTTATAAAAATAGCTTCCATTCGAGTATTAAGATGGCACCATATGAAGCGTTATATGGAAAGATATGTCGCACACCAACCTGTTGGGATGACGTTGGTGAAAGAAAACATGTAGGTCCAGAACTGGTAGAGGAAACAATGGAAATGGTGAAGGTAATCCAAAATCACATCAAAGCAGCTCAATGTAGGCAGAAGAGCTATGCTGATAATCGAAGGAAGGATATGGAATTCCAAGTCGGTGATCATGTTTTCTTGAAGGTGTCTCCAGGTAGGGGAGTCATATGTTTTGGTAAGAAAGGTAAATTGAGTCCCAGGTACATCGGAACATTCGAAATTCTAGAACGAATTAGGGTTGTACCTTACCGATTGGCAATGCCGCCAAGTCTCTCCAAAGTTCACGATGTGTTCAACGTATCTCTATTGAGGAAATACATGCCTGAACCAACACATGTACTCACCTACGAGGAATTAGAACTGGAACCCGATCTGTCTTATTGCGAAGAGCCCATCATGATTCTTGATACGAGATAACAAGTACTGAGAAACAGGGTGACGCCTCCGGTAAAAGTCTTGTGGAGAAACCATAAGATGGAAGAGGCAACGTGAGAACCCGAGGAACTTATAATGAAGAACCACCCGAGTATTTTCATGCGGTAGTATTCTAGAAATTTTGAGGATGAAATTATTTTAAGGAGGGGAGAATGTAACACCCCAAGCTTCTACGGTACGTTTCTCTTTGAATAATGCGATAGCGTGTGTTGTACGCAGCATCAAATTCTAACACACCACAACCAATCAAACTAGCCGTTATGAATAGTAATACCTACTTTTTAAAATTATATATATTTTATATTTGAAAATGGACTTCTTTTTTGGATTCGGAATATCAAAATTATCCTAAGTTGAATTTTTGGTATTTTTCTGAGAACTTCCAATCTTTATTAATAGTGAAAAACACTTAAACACAACTTTATTAATCAAAATAATTTATAGTGATAAATTATTTTATTGAGTGGTCTTAAAGAATAATTAGAATATATTTTTACCATTTTATCCAATGGTGTTCATTAGAATTAATTTCACTTTGAAATTGGACATAAACAGTTGTCAGTCTTTTGATATATATTGTTTCTTAAAAACACGCTATTTGTTGTGACAGTGGGAATTAATTATAAAATTAATTAATGAAACTTTTATGTTTGGAATTTTTTAAAATAGACATCATTTTTTAATATGGAATATCAATTATAGATTAGGGTGAAATGTTGGCATTGTTCTGGAAAACTTCAATTTTTGAGGAATAGTGAAACTACTAAGTGGTAGTTAAAAAACTGAATTTTTCATAAAACTTAATTTTACCGCTTCTGTGATTAGAATTTCAAAAATCCTAGAGACACTGTTAATATTAAGGAGTAAAATGTGGTTCAATGAGATGAAAATAATTTTTGGTGAATAGTAACTTTTTACTTTTATTTACCACGGTTAAAAGTAAATAGGGTAATTAAGGGTAAAACTGATATTAATATTACCCTAACACATGTCCTAATTCTATTGAACAAGTGTATATCGACCAAAAACAACCTTAGGAATCAAATATTATCATTTAGGTCCACTTGGATTAGATTAGGACATTTATTATTATTTAATTTAAAGAAGAGTTAAAAGTGTTAAAATCAACGTTTATTTACTAAAACGTTTTTAATATAGGGTAATACATAATATAAATTTGATTGTAAATATTCATTAGAAATATAAAAATATTTTATACATAAATATATTTTATTTATAATTTTTAAGCCTTAAATAATTTAATTTATTTATGACACAAGGATGATGCAGTAATAACCATAATAGTGAAAAATTAAAATAATTGATATTATAAATACCCAAATAAATATAATTTGAGACTTTTAATGAATTAAAGTAATTTTCTAGGATAATATGACATATTAGGATTGATTTAATTTACTTTTTTTGAACTAATCATTCTTTTATGATTTTCACAAAAATCAATTTTCCAAATAGTGACAAAATTGACATCAAATAGTTTTTAAAACAAATATTATATTATTAATTGATATTAAATTCTTAAAAATCTAAGTCTAGGACAAGAGACTTATATGATCATAGTTGTATCATTAAAGGACCACTTGGGGGTCTCTTGGAGGTATATAGTAAGTTTATTAACTATATAATATAAAAATACAAAGTGACATGGTAAGTGTCAAACTAATTAGCTAAGAGTTAAAACTAAAAGATAAGGTTAATATAATGACCCAAACCTGTATAAATCCTATTGGATGAGTTGTTTTCTACCCATCCCAACCTTAAACATTAAATAATCCACTTTTGATCCATTAGAAACCGAATATGAATTTATTATAAAATAATATTTCTAGCTTTTTCAAAGGTGCCCCTCACCCCTCTTATAAAAGGGCACTCCCCCTTCTCATTAATTCACACCTTCAAAGCCTTTCGGCTCGGCAAAACTCTACCCAAATACTCTCTCAACTTCCCTAAATTCATCCTAGAGGCCTTACTTTAGTCATAAATCCATCTTAAGGAGCCCTTTTGATCAAATCAAAAGGAAGAACCCGAAGAAGAGGTAATGTTTTCACCACCCTTTTTCAAATTCATTTATTCTTCCACTTCTTCTTTATTTGTTATTCCCATTCTAAAATAATTAATCTATTATCTCATATACACTTTAATATTATTATAAATATGGCACAACCATATTCAGTATTATATCCATCCTTTGAATGTCATGTCACCATACATGGGTACGTACGGCTTACCGTCTCCACTTCGTGGTGTAATTATTATTCAATATATTATTATTTGGATGGGTATAATAATGATGTGTAATTCATGTAAATAATAAATATAACATGATAATGATTCTGTATATAAGATATACCATCCAATTATATATTATTTCAATATCAAAACAATGATATTGTCGCTCGTGCGTACATACGGACTACCGTCTCCACGAACGCGATGAGATTCATTCTCCATCATATCCATTCAAGTATAATTATAATTTGATGATTAATAATAGTATTTAAGGACATGATATGATTCTGTATATGAATAAGAAACAAACTATCCATAACAAACAGGGCTTATGTGATAATACATATAAAAGAAAATGAGTAAGTTAACACCCGAAACGCCGATAATTCTAAGATATTATTAACAAAGAAATGTTAAAAGATCAAATATGATATAATATTAATGTATATGATTCTTGAATAATTTAATAACAATTATTTCACCATTATACAGGAGGTTAACCTACCCCCAACCAAGGAAATTTACAAGTTAAGGGTTTATTTCGCAATCTCTTCATTATCCGAGGTTGTTTATACGTAATAATGTACTGGGATCTCTTTATCATCCACATCCATGTTTCATAAAAATGTATTTCAAAACATTTTTACTATTTAAAAGAATATGGGTTAAAGTCATTTATACCCTTGTTTGAATTTTTATAAGATGTTTATAAAGTAATCTTTCTGTCGTTTTCCAAACAAGGTGCTTTTAACCTTTTCGATAGAATTAAGGTAAGAATGTTTTTTTTAACTTATACGGCGGGTGCGTCTATCTTCTGCCTTTATAAAATCGTCGAAGCTTCCCTTACAAGCTTATAAGAAAATTTTCAAAGTAGATGTTTTATTTTATAATTATTTGACTTTTAAATGAGTTCAAAAAAGGGATATTTCTCTCAAATAGTTTTGATTTCACCTATGTCAACATCCTTTGATGGATTTTAAGATTATTTTAAGTTGATTTATTATTATAAAAAGCTTCCATACAGTATTGAATGTTTTATGATATGTTTTACTGTGGATGTGTTATTCTTATACCACTCATGGTTTTTGGAGAAAGTATTGGCATCTCGTTTGCTAGTTTTAATACGAATGTTTATGTTATGTTTAAACCTGTTCATATGAGGAATGCATTGGACTTAATATGTGACGGGTGGAGCCCGCTATAGCTCCTAGATGAATCGGTAGGTCTCATGAGACAAACTGGTGTCTGGGCCTAAGGCCATGGAAAAATCTTATTTTTAGTCTTGGCACGAGGCCTTGGCTATGTGGTTATGATAGTCTGGAATTATGCATTCCATCATTATAAAAGTGGTTATTGATATTGCATGTGATTATTCGATTAGTAGAATATCCATGTGAATAAGTAAATGGAATTATTTATTTTATTTTTTCCATACTATGTTGAAATTCAAGTTTAAAAGTCTTTTGTTTTAGTTATATATTGCCTTAAATGTTTACTCTTACTTATGAAAGTTTCCGCTATATTGTTATCCTTACTAGGCATTTGAGGTCACCCCTTTTCTATGTTTTATTTTTCCCAGGATGTGAAGAAGTAAATTATGAATGACCTTTAGGGATATTATGAGGGGATAATAGTGTGGAATATTAAGACAATATGTTTTTGTAGTAGTTTTTCAATTTATGATGTAATATAAAACTTTATGAATATATCTAGAGTTTCAAGGATACTAAACCAATCGGTTTTTCGAGATTTGATCTTTCTTGTGATCATGCCAATGTTATATAATAATTCACCGACTCTGGGTAACTGGGGTCGGGGGGTTACAGAGACTCTCTCTCATGGAGTTCACCCTTGGTAATCTCCAAGATGGGAGATTATGATAATAGTCCCGCCAGAATAAATTCCGCAAGTCTTGTTGTCATCAAAAATTGCTATCTACGAGTGTGTGTAATGGTCCTTAGACTAAAAGATTATCATTAACTCATGTGATGACTTATGCACTATGATTTAGTAACGAAAACCATCACACAGATAGTTGGCGGGAAGTAGGGTACGTTGGGTGCATCACGAGTGACATGTTGTTAATGGATAATTCGAGGAAGGTTTTTTCCCTTCCATTTATGGAAGTTGATATCTAGGCCCTTTGATTGAAATAGAACTGTCACATTAAATTCGATGGCTATAGTGTAAACGATGAGTTTATTTCAGGTAGTCAAAGAACAATGGATCAAGCATATAGGTTTATGACACTGCCATGAAGCATGTTTGATGATATATTGAGACAAAGGGATTAAATTACACAGTAAGAGTTTGTTTGAGGTGATACGTCAATACAGTGTTAACTTCTTTCTCTTGGGTGCCTTGACCCGTTGCTAGACAGTAATCTTGGTCTTTAGGCAAGCCCGCCTAATGCTAATAAGAAAGAGGCCAAGTGGGTCACACACTAAGTGTATTCAGGTATCTCAAGTAGAAAAAATATTATTCACGTACATGGTTCAATAATTATTCAAGGAATCCTAAATATTTTTAACGTAGGAGGATGAATAAAATGAAAACAAGTACACGTCGTGTATTAATTATTACACGCCGTGTAGTTTTTATTTTGAAAACAAATACACGTCGTGTATTATTAAATGTACACGCTGTGTAGTTTTCATTTTGGAAAGGAAATGAATAAATGAAAACAAGATATACACGCCGTGTACATTAAATGTACACGCCATGTAGTTTTCAATGAAAAACAAGTACACACCATGTATTTATTATTACACACCGTGTAGTTTTTCCAGTTAGGATTTTGAGGATATAATATTGTTTTATTAAATGATATTTACTATAATCAGCATGAGCACATGTCAAGGAATTAATTATTCAATATGTGGGTTTTCAATAAGAGTTAATCAAATAAATGAAACGCGTAATGTGTTTATTTATTATCATAACTCTACAACCTCAAAACTCGATTATAAATATCCTCACAACCCCAACTCTTTTCCTACACAAGAGAATCGTTGTGCACAAAAATTCTGGAGAATTCTTTCAAGGCCGAAAGAACCCCTTCCTCCAAGAATTCTCTCAAGACCGACAGAGATCCTCTTCCATTGGATCGAGACGATCTAAGGTGGACAATGCAAGTAATGGTTTCTCCATGCTAGCACCCAGAGACTCCTTTAGCAATGTCCCGAGATACGAGGTACACGTGTGGATCACCGCTAGAGGAATTCTACACATGGCTTTTGCGACTCAACGACGAATCACATCCGAACGTGATCATGAACATCAATGAAGAAAGAACACCAAAAAGGCATTTCTTTTCAATTGATTAAATTAATTATAATCAACCTCTAAGTATCCTACATTGTGGTTCCGAGACTTTCCTTTTCTTTTTCTATTTCTATGATTCGATCCGTGGAGACTGGCGTTTATCATCGTATTGATCCTAAATTGATCATTTTTAAAGACAAAAAGCCAAGTGGGCACATCTACCCACGTGTTTCTGCTATGCCCGGAATCATCAAAATCATCATTCATGCAGCCTTCATCCAATGATAAAATATATTTCAAACATGCTATTCAATAAATGATTTCTCTAATTCTATTAGAAATTTTTCTTCATTTATAACCTCTCTTCAAGATTCAATTTGACAAAATCACTTCAATATTCATGCTCCATATTACTCTCATTAATTCCATCAATATTCATCAATTATTTTTTTATTTCTCAATCCTGATTGTATAAGGATATAAGTTTATATATTTTTCACCAAAAATTAATCCAATACCTAAATATGGAACTCCAAATCTTCAAATAATTTTTCCTTGAAAAAAATATATCTAAAAAGATTCAAGAGGCACGAAGTTATCCTATTTTAAAATAAATATTGACAAGTTTATTCACAATAAAATCTGCCAATTTTGAATTTAATCTTGGTGTACTTAATAAAAGATATACATGTTCTTGGGATCTCTTCATCTCCATGAAAAGCTTGGATGATCCTTTTAACCATTCATGATCTTTCTTATTTCACTTCTTCTTTAAATTACCTTTATCATACATTTTCTTTATGAAATAAATACATGGAAGCACCTTATTTTTTATATGAATTTCAAAATAACTTATTTATTCTATTTTTTTCACATAAAATGGGGAATTAACATCTTCCACAATATAATGGTGTGTCTATAAAACTCATGAAATATTCACAACTAATAACACAATTAGACTTTTTCTTGGGAACTCAAAATCCTCTTATTCTCAATATATATGGGGGAAACTCCAATCTACATTCAAGATACTCAACATAAATATATTGGAATTATGAAACCTAACTTTATATTCATTAATCCTTATCAATAAAGAATATAACACAAGACAAGGTGGGTTCAACATATATATATATACACACACAAATATAATAGAATATATATACATAAATAAAAATATGTTTATTAATATATTTATGAATACAGAAATTTATATATACACTGTATATATACATTTTAATATGTATATATATATATATATTAATTTTTATATAGTAAATAAAATGGAAAACGTTTATTTTAAATAAAATGTATAGAAAATTTTTATTTTAATATGTTTTGTATATTTAAATTAACAATTTTTATATGAATATATTTAAATATTTATTTATAACCTTATTTTTTTAAAATATATAAAAATAATTTATTTATTTATTAACAAATAAAAATACAACATGAAAAATAATAAAATGGAAACACTATCATATTAATATGAATGTTATCCTGGAGAATTAATTCATAATATTTCTAAAAACGACAAGAAGGTCCACTTAAACTAAGCTAAAATTCCATTGAATATTCTAAAATTAGGGAAACCTATCTAAAAACATAGTATTGGAGCCCTTCTAGGATTATTTTGACTAATAATAATAGACATATAGGGCCCCATCTTATAAAATTACATGTATCTCTTTGGAGACTTCGATTTGAGAAGTCAGAAATCCCAAATAGACACACATATCAAAAGTTATGTTCGTTTAAATTTTAACTTATAATATCAACCACTCCTAGAATATTAATTAATGAATTAATATTTTTAATTTGTAAAGTTATACTATATACACATCACTAAATACTAATTAGCAATTTTAATATTATTGTTATTTGTTATTTATATTGTAAATCATATTAGAAGTAAATATATTATTTATTTAAAGTAAATAAATATTTAATATTATATAAATCATATTTAAGTAAATATGGTTTATTTTTAACAATATAAATATTTTTATATATTAAAATATGATATTTAATAACACATAGAGTTTATATGAAGAGTTCCGTTTATCAATGGTAAAAAAGGTGAATAACCCATGATTTTTTTTGAAAAATGTTGTATTTATTATTAAAAGTTTGTGAGAAGAATTAGAATGTGGCTGAGACTATTTTTTATTCGAACTATGGTTGCCGAAGTTGTTTGTAATATAATTACGGAGGCTAGTGATGGCATTATAGAAATTGAAAACATTAGATTAAGTAACATTATTTAGGATCGAGATATGTAGGATCTGATAAGATATGAAATAGGAAATTTATTAAGGTATATAATAGTAACACACACACACATATAAGAGTTACTATTGATTTATAAAGGATATTTAATATCTTAAAAAAAATACTAAAGATAATGTAAAGGATTTTGTGAAATCACCTGAATATATAAGAATAAACCTTAGTTAATTATGATACATAATGGTAATTCAGATTGTATATAAGATTAATCCACTAAAATTTAATATCTATTTAAGCATATGTAGGATCTAGTTATAATATTCATAAGAATAGTATGATGATTCCTAAAAGTAACATGTGATTTCAACCAATACATAAGATCTTTAAAATGATCAGGAAATATTAAATAAATTTTATCAGGAAATACATAAGATTTAAAGTTATATGATGATATATTGATCCTAATGTTATAAATATCATAATGATTGGTGATTAATCCCGGATTTAGGATGATTAATTTTGTACCAATATTTAAATAGAAATATTACACCATGATCTATATCTTTACACCACAATAGTTTTTTCATGTGAGGATACAGAAGTAGAAAATAAATTTGTATATTTTATGGATTTTGAATAAAGATATTACTAAGGATAAGCAAATATTTGAGGAGAAGTAAATGAAAATATCATATAGATTTTATAATATCTTTGAATTATATTTCTATAGATTATAAAAGGATATAATGGATTCCATTTATCAAGATCAAAGATTTGATATTTTTTTTACAATGAGTATTTAACATATTTTCAATACGAGGATCAGGGTTCATAATTATAATGAAATTTTAAAATTAAAATATTTTAAAATATCACTACTATCATTATGAAGATTTAAATAGAATTTAATAAGTCAATGAGAAGTGATAATGAGAATATATTAAGAGAGACTAAATATATTATACATGTTTAATCTTTTGGACTTCGAATTAATTGTGTTATGAGGAACCCTGGATTTATACTGAAGATTCTAAAGGCATGAGAGAATATATTCTGATTGATGCTGAATCATTATAGGGTATAATAAATATCTTTTCATTTTTATTTTAAATAATATTATTAACAGGATGGATCCAATATAAATAATAATTTGGTGGCTTATTTATTGGGAGATAACCATTTAAATTAAGGATAATACTACCCCTAAATGAAATCACTTTTCGACATTAATGGTATATTTGTGTAGTAGATGTGACCTAAACAAAACATAGATATAGTCACCCACATTTGGGGTGAACTATGTTAAAATATTACGTGCCTAGTGTTTTTTTTGTATGCATATGGGTGAGTGAGAGTCTTATTATTAAGAGGTTCTCAACATTAACTAGTCACAATGATTTATTTCAAAAATAAATTACAAATGTATAGTAATACTAATTCAACCTTACTTTATCCATATTATCAATATGATTACCTAGGATCTTCAGGTGGTGTTAGTGTGAATCCAATTTTCCTTTTAAATATCAAATATTTTCTAAATATATGATTGACAATAATAATTACCCTAATAATAAAGGAATGTTAATTACATATTGGAAGAATTATCATGGATAAAAAAATAAAATGAATATTTATCTCCTTTAACTTGGAATAGATTTTATTAATGGTGTGACTATATATTTTATTACAATTAAGAAATATTTTCCTATGGAACATATTGATAAAATAATTGTTTTCTATGATGGAAAAGAAAAAATTACATCATTATTTCCTTAGTTGACACAATGTACACCAGTATTATTAGACTCAAAAATAGAAAAAATAACTATGGGATAATAATGAAAATATTTTTAATGGAAATGTTAAAGTAAAGGAATATAGGATAATGATATGGAGTGAAATATTTGAAGATATATGGATGGATGGGGATGAAACAGTTGATTAAAGTTTCATTATAGTGAAAGATATTATTAGTAACATCAACTATTTTTGAGAAACATTAAGCGATTCAAACATTTATAACAATTTATGAGAAATATTCTTGAGATATTTTATGCAACAAAATAGATTTAAAAGATAAAGACATAAATGTGTTATCTCTTTTTGATTTTTACAAAATTCTTATATCTTATAAAATTAGAAGGCATCTTAATTTCAAAAATAATATAATGGAGATAAAGGATATTACATTTAAAGGAAAAAGAATCAAAAAATCAAAAAAAAAATGAATAATATATTCTTGATGACTTTGAAAAGGATGAGGAACTTTATGATGAGTATGATAAGATGACCACTTTAATTGAAAATAATTTCGAAACATTATAATATAGATATAAAGGTTAAATTGAACTAATTGTTTTTTTAATTTTGGTGAAATTGTATATTTTTTTATTGATTTAAAATGTCTAATAATTGTGGAATTGAATATGATGAGAAAGAATATGTTATTCCTAAGAAGAAATGTAATTAATCTAAGAATGTTTTTCATGGGAAGAAATATTCAAGAAGAAATAGAAGAATTGTGTCAAATAAATGCAGAATATGAAAGTTCTTCAAAAATTTATGAATTAAATGATTACATGGCCATTATAAAATAAAAAAACATTCACAAATCATGATATAAACATTATAAATATTTAAGAAATGATAAGGAGGATGAATAAAGAAACACTAAATATATCTTAAAAGAAAAACATAAGTATTTTCTTGAGAAAAACTCCATGATCAAGAAAGAAATTTGGATGCTAAATCAGGAAACTAAAAAGTAAAAGTAATGTGAAGATGATTCAATCAAGAAGTATGTTTATTAAATAAATGTACTCAACTTTCTAAAGAATTTTATTGTAGGAAAAAAATATTTTGAGAAACAAAATCTATAATAATTGAAGAGGAGGTAAATAAATCACAATCTACGCATATTGATGCTGAAAATATGTTAAATAATATGATATAACACTACAAAAAATATATTTAAATACATTATAAATCATCTCAAGATGGTGAGGATGATGTCATAAATAAATTAACACAACAAACTTTGATCAATGCTAATGTTATTCATTCCATTTTTACGATAAATGTAGATTATAATGTCAAAAATTGGGCATGTTCTGGTGGAGAAAAATCATAAAAAATGAAATCATTTATCATATAGTGTTAACATAAATTAGAGTAGGAAATTTCCCCAAAACAAAGAAAAATAAGTTCAATATTTCACTATATAACAATCAAATAATCCTAAAATAAATTCATATTATTATAGAATATAAATATTTTAGGGCTATTTATAGTTCAATAGAGCCATTGAGTATAAATATAATCTCTATTAGTAAAACATATATATTCTACAGAAATAAGGCAATAATTGAGGAAGATTCACTCAAGAATGATAGAAAACAATACGGGACACATTCAAGTATAAATGGAGGGAATATAAATCAGAATAGTCAAAATATATTTTATAATTTGGAGGAAATTAAAAAAATATTTGACCAAAAGTTCATTTTTATAAGAATGTGTGACTACTATTTTAGGGAAAAAAGTTGAATCTATTATATTTTAGAAATTTAAGATAAAAAAATATATATATATAATTTACTTCATGTTGAGGTGGATAGAAAAAAGGGAAAGTCATGTATAATTGACAGGGATTTTTTCTTCTCACATGTCTGAATATGAAATAATATTGAAAAATATTGAAATCCATGATGGGGGAACTACAAAAAATTATAATTTAGCATTTTTTGTGACATTTATAAGAAAATGTTTCTAATTTGATGATGTTTCATAAAAAAATGTCACTAATTTGTGTCGTTTCCCAAAAAACATCACTCAATTAGCGATGCTTCCTAAAATGTGTGTCTAAATTAGTGTTGTTTTTATGAAACCTTGATAATTTACAGATGGTTTTAAGTAAGTGTCTCTAATTTAATGATGTTTTTAAGGAATCGCCTCTAAATTAGAAACATTTTTTAGGAAATATTTCTAAACTAGTGATCTTTTTCATGAAACATCACTAAAAATATACACATTTATACAGATCATTTCCTCGGGTCAAAGTAAATATATATTTAGATATATTTATATGTATATATATTAATATATATAAATAGAGACACACATATATAAACATATATATATATATATAAACATATATCTGCAAATATATATCTATATATATATAAATACACACACACATATATAATTAAATATATAAGTAAATTAATATATATACATATATTTATATATGAAAACACATTTTTTTTAAATTTAGTCATATTTTTAAGAAAATTTTATTATTTTAGTTATATTCTTAACCTTTTTTTAAAACATGGATATTAATATATATATATATAAATATATATATATGTGTATATATACATATATATTTACACACACACACACACATACAAATAAACATATGTATATATAAACATATATGGATATATATTAATATAAACATATAATATATGTATACGTGTAAATATATTAATATATATATATATATAATATTATCACATGAAAATATATATATTATAAACATACATATATAAAATATATTCATATAAATAAACCTAAAGATAAACATTTATATAATATATATAAACACAAAATATAACCATATAAATTTATATATTATAAACAACCTTGATCCCAGTAGCCCAGAGTTAGTGGTCGTTTTAAGATAATGACATAAAAAAATGAGTTCACATCACCAAGGATAAATCATTTCAGTATTCTTGAAGAACTAGATAAATAGATGGCCCCCTTATTACATTGGTAATTAAACATATAACATAAAAAATGAAAATAAACAACTTCCTTGGAAATTTTTCAAGGATTCCGTCCTCATTACTTGGGGAAGAAAAATAAAATAAAAGGGTGAGATAAAACTGTTTGTAAGGGTTAAATGAATCAATAATAAGTGAATCCAAGTAAATAAATCATAGTCATTATGGGAAGGTAAATAACATAATAAAAACACATTCCATCAATATAATAAGTATGAAAATGAAACCATAGACTTGTTTCATAATGAATATATCATAGAATATAATAATATAATAATTAATTAAGAAAATTCTTATTTATTTGACATCTTGTATCTTGAACAGGAACCATTATACATTCTAGGTGGTTTAAGTCTTTGGGCAGGATCCCATCTGATTTTTCTTGGAAACAAACATGAAGGGTTTTTCGCTAACTATTTTGTCACATGAGACTTTTCAATGAATCGAGGGGCTATCTAAAACTATGCCAAACCCAACATTACTAGTCAAAATCATTATTCATTCATATATTTAATTCTTGAGCAACATGACTTATCAAAATATCCATATTTATAAGAAAATATGAATTTATCAATATTTCCCTAGTTAAAATAACATTAAAAGAAAATATATATGTAAAAATGGTATATGAATAAGGAAATAATGATATACATGATATAATAAATATTTATATTTAATTAAATATTTAATAAATTATTATCATAACTAAAAGGTAAGTATACATGCACTAGAGACATGGAATAAGTGGTGTATGAGACATAATAAAAGGTAATATCATAACAGTGTCCATAAAAGAATAGTTTTAAATCATACTAGGAATTTCATAAAGGCATATATTCATAAATAATGATAAATTATGTCCAACTAAAGTTAAAAATGTAAAAAAGAGTGTTTAAGAAACATTAGAAATGATATATTTTAGTTCATTTTATGGAAAATATTAAAGAGAATTTAAAGGAGGAAAGGAATAAGATTTTATATAAACTAATAAATGAACAAAAATATTCTATCATGACAAAATTATTGAGTTTATAATAATAATGGGGGCTCAAAATAGATTTTTTATGGTACGTGAAAATGGTTATGTAATTGGTAAGTTCTCAAAAACCGAGCTTTCTTTTGGGGAGGAATTACAAAGGTAACATTATAAAAACATGTATTTCCCCATTAAATTATGATTAATTGATCTAAGAAAATATAATTTGAAAATAACCATTGTATTTATTAGTAGTAAATAAGAATAATCAAGTCTTACATTGGGATAAATAGAGAGAAATCATAACCCGAAGGGAAAAATGGTGTTTGGAGAGAAACCCTTACCTTATGTTTGAATATGTTTTGTACTTGCACTTAATATATTTGGTATTGAAATTAGATTCATTAATAATATAATTGAGAACCTATTAAAAATTTATTTTATTTATTATAATTTTATTAAGTTCATTTATATCAATTTTCAAGAGTTATAATATTAAATTTATTCATCTGAGAGTGTTCGTTTCCATTGTTTTCATGATTGGTTCACTTGTATACATGTATGAAAGATAATTTAAAATGGTAAGACTTATCTAGAATTTAAATTATATGTTATTAATGAAATTTAAAAAAATTAAATGGTCTTCTATATCATTTGTTCATATTTTAGTATGATTCATTATATAAAACATTACTGAAAAATTATTGATTTATTTTGGTAGTTTTTTGATCATCACGAAATAGTTTTATTTTATTATTTAGTATTATGCATATATACAAGTTAAAAAATTAAATAAATTTTAATAAATATATTATAATTTTCTTTAAGAAAAAAATTGGATTTAAAACCATATTTGAAGGTATAATTGAAAAATGAAAACCTTCCATCCACAATGGCGGTAAATAACATGTCACATATGATGTTTTATTTTTTAGAATAAATAGACAGAAGAATAGAATTGATGATGGATATACCATTAATAAAATAAAAATATATTATATTTATGATATTGTAGTAATAATTCCCCTTTGTATTGGGGAGTTAATGGAAAGATAATAAAATAAATGAAATTGAAAGAGAGAGTGGGATGATTTTACGTCTTTATCATTGTCTGGTTGAGAACCGCCTTAAGGGGTTTGTAAATTTTATTTTTAGTGAGAAGAGAAGTATATAACATGGGTAAGGGTTTTGGAAGAGGAATCAAGAAGAATATTACTATGATCTAAGGCATAGAATGTGTGAGGAGAAGAGGTGGTGAGAGGTGGAATTTATAGTGGAGGAGAGGGAATTTTTTAATATTTTATTCAATAGTGTTTTATTTTGGATCCATACTACCAATAATGTTGATTATAATGAATAAATAAAGTTAAGAGATAAGTATATTTCAAGCAACTTGTGCTTATATTTTCCATACAATATCAATGACTCAAAAATTATTTTATTTACATATAATGTTTAATACCATAAATTAATGTATTTCACAATTCACAAAAAATATACTAATTTAGAATAAACCAAAAAAATTATACAAACCATTTTTCAATTTTTAAAATTTAAAAATGGACATGATTTTATAAAAATAATTTTCTAAATTTGATAATTTCATGTTTTAATTAAAATCATCATTTATTTAAAAAATATTAATTTTTAAATGATAACTGATTTTATGACCCTGAAAAATTAATTAAGGTCACATAAAATTATGGTATAATCATAATAACACAAAATATTAATTTATGAAATTATTTTTCCGAATATATTTTCTTTTAAAAATTTATTTTAACTACAAAATTGTAAATAAACATTTATGCTTCACAAACAATACCAAGACTTAATTTATCATTTTTTAAAAAATTATTTACTTTTTCCACGATATAAATATATTAAATTTTCATTTATAAAGTATCTAAATGTTATTTATACTTTCATAGGTGAGGTTATAATTCTAAAAGTCACATTATTAATCCAAATGGTCACAATACTATTCCAACAGTCAGGTAAATATTTAATTTTATATCATGGTTCTTTTAATATTAGTGTTATTGAAACATAACCCACTGAATAAATTGAATTTATTTAAGAATATATGTACCATAAAAGATTAGGGTGTTATAATCTTCTGTCCTTTGGAAAATTTGTCCTTAATAATTTTCATGAATATTTCCTTCTAAACAGATGTTGGCGGTTCTTCTTCATAACATCCTTCGGTCCCCACATTGCTTCTTTCATTTTATCATTTCTCTAAAGAACCTTCAATTGTCTAGTAATACGAATTCGGAATACATTATTTATATTGTCAATAATCTCAATAGACTCTTAGTAGTAAGAAAAATTGGGTTCCAGTTCTATTTATTTGTAGGTGAGTATATGTGTTGGGAATGGCATGTACTTCTTTAATAATGATATGTGGAACACTTAATGAACACTGAAAAGGCTTTCTGGCATTGTTAATCAATATGATACAATTATAATTCTTTCAATAATTTAAAATGGTCTAATGTAATTGGGGATTAGTTTCTATTTCTTACTAAACCATATGACACCCTTCCATAGATATACTTTTAGAAAGACCAGATCTCCCACTTGTAATTCCAAATCCTTTCTCTGGGTGTCAACATTACACTTTTTCCGAATTTGGGATTATTTAATATGATCCTGAATAGCCTTTACCTTTTTTCATTGTTTCATCAATAATCTCCAGGTCTATAAGTTTCTTCTAACCAACTTCTTCCCAAAAACTTGGAGTATGACTTTTCCTACCATATAATTCTTCATATGGTGTCATCGGAATTCTAGAATGGGAACTATTATTATAATAAAATTTTACCACAGGTAAATACTAATCCCACATACCTTTAATGACTAGTTTGTACGATCAAAAAATTTCTTATAAGGTTTTAATAGTCCTTTTAGACTATCCATTGGGTTGAGGGTGATAAGCAGTACCCAAAAGTATATCAGTTTCAAAATTATTCAAAAGACTCCTCTAGGATTTGATATAAAATGAGGTTATTGATCAGACAATATCAATAGAGGGGAACAATAAAGTCTTAGAAATTCATTAACAAGGATTCTCTTTTGGTGCTCAAAAGGTAAATATTCTCTTAAAGTATGAAAATGTGTCGATCTTTTATGATGATAAAAAATAACCCATATCATATCATTCTTTCTAGTGGTATTTGGTAATTTAGTGATGAATTCCATAGTAATTTCATTCCACTTCCACATAGAAGTAGGTAGAGTTTTCATGAATCCTCTAGGATTCTATCTCCCAGCCTTCAATTTTTTAGAAACTAGAAATCTTGACCCATATTATCTCACAAAAAATGTTCCTTTTGATCTCTATACGTCTTGGTAAAACAAGGTGTACAAAATTTTTTTCTATGAGAGTCATCTAATAGTTCTTTCTCAGGTATTGATGGAACACATATCCTCTTTACAAATTTCTTAATTCCATCCTTATAAATGAACTCTTCCAATATACCATACTTAACACCATTAATTTTATTTTAAAAATTCTCATCATCAAATTGCGTTTATTTTTTTCTTCTCTAGTAAGGATGATTTAGTAATCATTTGAAGAAGGATATGTTTCCCCTTTCACAAAAACTTCAATTTCCATCGTTACTAAATAAATGAATATATGATATTTATTGATCCTCATTTGGGTTAGAAGTCTATGATCATTCCTTATTATTACATCTCATACCTTGTTTTAATTTCATGGGTGGTAGTGTATTGAGAAATCATAATCTTTGAGTAACTCGAGCCATCTTCTTTACATCATGTTTAGTTCTGTATATGTAAATAAACGTTTAAAACACTTTTGATCATTATATATCTCACATGTTTCCCCATAGAGATAGTGCCTCCATATATTCATTGAAAATATTATGGCTTCTATGTCTTTAAAATGAGTTGGATAATTTTTTTCTTGACACTTTAACTGCCTTGATGCTTATATAATAACATTATTACTTTTCATAAGGACACAACCAACTCCTATTTTGATGCATCCTATATATCCCAAACCCATCATTTATATGTGGTAGATTCAAAATAAGATATTTTACTAATCATATGATCAATTAGTCAAATCATTCTACACATTATTTTGTTTATAGAAAATAACACCATTACGTCTGAGCAGGTTAAAGGGTCAGCCAATCAGGAAATTTTCTTCACAAAATTCCAATGGTGACCTACTAAATCAATGAAATTACTTAACTCAATTATGTGTTTTGGTTTATGACCTTATTTTATTTATATATCATTACCGGGTCAAAATAGATTCCATTATTAGAGACAATATGACCAAGAAAATAAATTTCTTGAATCCAGAATTCAAACATCAAAACTTTTCCATAAAACTCTTTTATTCTAGGTGTATCAAGAATAATTTGAAAATGAATCTCATGGTCTTCACAGATTTTAGAATACATCGGAATATTATCAATTAATACTTTAATAAAATATTAAATATATTAATTGAATACATTGTTCATTATATCCAAGAAAATAGAGGGTGCAAGAGTCAATCCAAAGGGAATTATTGTAAAATCGTAATGTCTATACCTCATCCTAAAGGATTTATTCACAATATAATCCTTATTTACCCTTAATTTATGATACCTATAATGATGTCCAATATTTGGAAAATATTTATATTTATGAATTAGATCAAATAAATCATCAATGTGAGGCATATGATAATTTTTATTTATTATAATATCATTGATTTAACTATTGTCGATGAAAAACCACAAGGATACTTATATTATCTTAACAAGGAGAACATGGTATCCTAATGGATAAACACTAAAGAGGATAAATCCATTTTTACTCAACCCATATATTTTTTTCATCAACTCCACTAATTCCACAGTGGCCATTATCTAAGGAGTCTTTGATATTGGTCTATAATAAAGAATTAAATAAATAAAAAACTCAACCTGGTGCTCTGGGGAGTGTCTAGGTAATTCATCAGGAATTAAATTCTCGTAAAATTAGTTCATCCTCAAATTTAAAATTAAATTCCATATCCCAGGATGATGTATTTTCTTCCTCCTCAAGAATTTTATAATTTAGATCTAACAGTGGCGGATCTAAATATGAATCAATTGATGAAGTTTCTACTAAAAGATAAGGGATTATACTTCTTCCTCAAAAATCATAATTTATTTATTCTTACCATAATTTTTCACATAAAATTTTGAAATCCATAAAATTATGAGGATTATATCAATTTGAACAATATGTATTATGATAAGGTTAAGATAAAAAGAATGTTTATATGACATAATAGGAACTGACAAAAACATTTTTTGGCAAAGAGACTTAACATATGAGTTTTTACTGAAAACTCCTCAATTAAATAAAAAGGAATATATCTAATTTATTAGAAAAATTAGGATGGTATAAAATAGTCTGATGATCTAGAATAAAATAAATCATTGGGTAAATTTGAATATTGGATTAATGTATCTTCCAACACATCATTGGGTACTTTCACATTAGCTATAATGATTACATAACCTTATCCATCTCCCCTTGGCCTCTTTTATGGTATATTCCCTTGATTATTGGGTCATTGATGTGAATAATGTCCCAATACATTATATTTGAATCATTGAACCTCATTTATTTGTTTTTCCCCTTTCATAAATTATCTCAATGAACATTTTCTTGTAACTTATAAAAAATCCCATGGCTTTCAAGAATTCCCCAGGATGATTCTTTCTACAATTTTTACATAATGGAAATTTTTTCACCTCCCTCTTCTTCTTTGATGCTCCACATTTTCCATTACTATTATAAGACCTTTTCTAGTCTTGATTTACCTTAAACATATAGGATCTAGAAAATTACTTCCCAATTTTATGGAACTTAATAAAATTTCATCAGAGGATAAAAATGTTTGTCAAGCAATTTACTTTCAAAGACTTGTCTTTAGACCATAAAAAAATGACCATTCTTGTTTTCTAAATCATTTATAAAATATATACCATACCTTTGTATTCTTGTGAAGATATCCTCATACTCTACAACATTATCTTATTCTTTTTTTTAATTGAATGAATTTTCTCTTTATTCCAGTTCATTTTTCATGTGGGAAATATATTTAAAGAATGTTTATTTAGGAGTTTTCTATTCCATGTATTCTATCTCAACTTTATCATTAGTATTTAGGGTCATGACCACTATTGATTAGAATCTCCCCTGAGAAAATATATTTCAAGTACCAATTTTTCATTTTCATTGCATCCTAATTATATAAATATAATTTCAATAGACTTGATCCACTATTCAAATACCACTGGATAAGTACTAACACTAAAATATGGGGGATTATTCTACATGAAATGATCCAAGATAGGTGTTTTATTCTTATTCTTCATTACCTGAGTAAGTTGTCCTAATATGCTCACGATCTTCTCACCTCAAACACTAACTATGTTGACTTTATTAGTGAGGAAATCCAAACATTATACATGGGTATTGATTTATTTTATTTTATTAGAATCTATCACTAAATAATGGCACACACTAAGTTAGATCATAATCATTATTATTCATCAGCCAAAAATTCACTATAATTAATTATTATAATTCTCATGTCTACTTAACATCTAGTCTCCAAGGATTCTACGAAACTTACTTGGATACCAATTATAACAACCCTGACCCTAGTAGGCCAAATTTGGTGGTTGTTTTACTACCATAGCATAGATAAAAATGATCACATCACCAAGGATCGATCAGTTTAACACTCATTAATAACTAGATATATATATGGTACCCTTATTACATTAGTAATTAAATATAGAACATAAAAAAGAAAATAAATTTTTACCTTGACACGTATTCAAGGATTTTATCCTCATAACATGGGGAAAGAAAAAAAATAAATGATTGATCTCAAATGATCAGTAAGGGTTACAAGAATCAATAATAAGTGAAGTGAAGTCAATAAATTATAGTCATTATGGGAAGGTAAATAACTAAATAAAACCACATTCCATAAATACCCTAAGAATGAAAATGAAACCATAGATATTTTTCTTAATGAAAATCTCATTGAATGCAAAAAGGAATACTTAATGATGAAACCGCTTAATATTTTGATGTCAAATATCCGGCACATGAATAATTATAATGTCAATACATTTTAGGTCTATAGGTAGAAACCCATATGATTATGCTTCCAATGAAAACACAGAGGGTTTATCTCCAACTATTTTGTCTCATGAGACATGTTGATTCACTAAGTGGAAATCTATAATTGGCCCTAACCTTTCACTAAAAGTCCAAGTAATTCCTCACACACATATTTAATTCTAAAATAATACAACTTGTCAAAATATATGTAATGATTAGAAAATATGGATTTATAAATATTTCCCTAGTTAAAAAACATTCAAGGAGAACTCCATATATAAAAAATTGTATACGTCTAAAAATAATCATATTCAGGATAAAATAAATATAGATATTTAATTAAATATTTAATGAATTATGATAAAAAATAAAAGGGATGCATACATACACCACAAACAAAGAATAAGTGGTGAATAAGAAATAGAAAATTTTAATATCATAATGACGTCCATAACAGAATAGTTTTAAATCATACTATGAAATTCATAAGGGAAAATATGCTTTGATCATGATAAATGATGTAGAAATTATTTTAAAACAAATAAAAATGAGTGATTATGAAATGATAGAAATTACAAATTTTAGTGTGGTTTAAGGAAAATATTATAGAGCATTTAAAGAGGCAAAGGAATGATATTTTATTTAAAACCTAAAATGAACTAAGAAATATTTTAATGATAAAATGATTGATTTTATAATAATAATGGTGGATTAAAATATATTATGGATGGCACTTTGAAATGGGTAAAAAATTGGGAAGTTCCCTTTAATTAGGTGCGCTTATCGAGAAGAATTGAGAAGGGATCCTTATAAGAACATGTATTTCCACTAAAAGAAATAATATTTGATCTAGGAATATATTATTATAACATAAAAAATTATTTATGAAGATTAAATTAGAATAATTAAGAACTGAATTTGGGTAAATTGAGTGAAAGTGTAACGCGAAGGAAAAAAATAGCGGTTCGAAGAGAAACCCTTACCATGTGTCCGAAAGTGTTCCGCACTTGCAATTATTGTCTTCAATAATGAAATTAGTATCATTAATAATTTAATTAATAACCTCTTAAACATTAACTTTATTCATTATAATTTTTTATTTAATTTATGTCTTTTTTATGAGTAATAATAATCATTTTCGTCAGTTGGGAGTGTTTATTTCCTTGGTTTTCACGATTTGTTCCCTTGTATACATGTGTGAAAGATCGTGTAAAATGGGAATAGTTAACAATAATTGAAATTATATGTTATTAGTGAACATAAATAAATTTATATGCTCTTATATAACATTTTTTCCATATATGGTTAAAATTAATTAAAAACAACATTATGGAAAAATGATTGATTTATTTTTGTGGTTTTTAGATCATCACAAACTAGTTTTATTTTATTATTTAATATTTTGAATATATACTAGTTACAATACATTAAATAAGTTTTAATACTTATATTATTGTCTTTTTAATCAAAAAATGGTTTTATGATAATCCTTTAAGGTGGAATTGAAAAAAACTTGTCGTCCATTAAGTCGGTAAATCAGCACCTCACTGATTATTTTTTCATTTTTTCAAAATAAAAGAAGAGGAGAAGAGAATTTATGTTGAAAATACCATTAATAAAATAACATTACAATATATTTGTGATATTTTAGTTATAATGTAAAATCGAATATGGGAGGTTATGGAAGGATAAAAAAATAAAATAAATTGAAATAGAGGGAGGGAAGGTTTTTCCGCTTGAGTTTTGTCTCCTTGAGAACCACCATAAAGGGCTTAAATATAGACTTATGGTGATACCATAAAGACCATTAAATGGGGAAGAGGTTTGGGATAAATACTGGGAATGATATTAACAATATATAAGTTTTATAAGGTTTGGGGATAATAGGTGGTGGGGTGGTATTTATAGCGAGGGAGAGAGGTTTTTTATTATTTTATTCATTAGTTTACTATTTTGGATCAAAAATACAAATAGTGTTGATTCCGATGACAAAATATAGTAAATAGAGAATGAATGTTATATATAATGGTTCTTACAAATTACATACATCATAAATGACTCAAAAATTCATTTATTTTCATATAATGTTAAATACCATAAATTATTGTATTTCACTATTCACCAAAAATTAAACTATTTTAGAAAAATCCCAAAAATTCACCCCAAAGTTTTTTTAAATTTAGAATTAGAAAATGAACTCCATTTTATAAAAATAATTTACTAAATGTGAGAAATTAAAATTTTAATATAACTCATCATTTATTCAGAAATACCAATTTTTAAACTCTAACCGATTTTATGACACTTAGAAAAAATTATTTAAGGCCACATTAAATTATATTATAATAATTAAAAAATAAAATATTAATTTTTGAATCTATTTTTGAGAATAAATTTTCCTCTAAAACATTATCTTTATTATAAAATTGTAAATAAACATTTATGTTTCACAAAAAATACCAACACATAATTTATCATTTTAAAACATTTATTTACATTTTCCATGATATAAATATATCATTTTTCCTTTATAATAATACTATATTTTATTTATAATTTCATAGGTGAGGTTATTTTTCTTATGGTCATGTTAATATCCCTAAGGGTCACATTAATATTGCAACAACCTTGTTAATATTCTATAGTATATCATGGTTCATTTAATCTTGTTGTTCAGGCAACATAAGAAATCGAATAAATTCAATTTATTTAAGAAGATATGTACCATAAAATTTTGTTGTGTTATATAATATAAAGCAAAAACTTATATATATAATATATATATACATATAAAATATGAACACACACACATATATATAATATAGACACACAAATATATATAAAAATATAATATAATATAAACATATTTATATAAACATAAAATATAAAACATAAGATATAAACACAGATATATATATATATTATTAAATTTTAAATACTAAAATGTATGTATGTGTATATATATATATATATATATAACATAACACAATTAAATATTTTAAATTTAGTCGTGTTTCTTTTGAAAATGCGATGGTTTTAGCAACATTTATACCAGTGTTTTGATACGTGGCGATATATATATATATATATACATATATATATATATATATATATACGTAAGCATAAATATTTACTCACACAAACACTCACACAAACATATATAAACATATATATATATCTATTAATATAAACATATAATAATTATAATATATATATATATATGAACATATATTATAAACATATAAATGAACATTAAATATAAACATGTATATAATATAATATATAAACATTTATATATATTATATAAACATACACATATATATATATCAATATAAAATATAAACATACACATATATGATATAATATATATAAATATATCTAAATTAATATATATATATATATATATATTAATTTTTTAAATACTGATATATATATATTTATAGGAAAATACTATTTTTGAATGAAAATGGAAATAGGGTGTTGGTTTATTCTTTGTTTGTAAAGATAGAGGTCACCAGTTTGTGTTCTACAGGCTTCCGTTATCCATGGTGTGGGAAAAGGGAAGGGTTCTCGAACTATTGGGGGGAGTGAGGATGCAAGGTGTAGGAATACTAGAGGGGTTGGGATTTATTTGGGGTGAGGTAGAGGGCTAGGCAGGGAAATTGAGGAGATATGGGAGGGTGATACGAGGCGGGGGAAGAACTAGGTTTTTACTGAATCATGGGGGGGTGGGTGGGGGGGAGGTGGGGGGAGATATATCTAGAAAATGTAGATAAATGAGGCACCACTAAATAATAATGTTTATAGATGATGAAAAATTAGAGATATTTGTTTACAATCTTTTTTTAAAAATATCTTTAAATGTGATGTTGCTAAATGGAGACATTTACAAATTTCACTAAATTAGTGACATCTCATTTAGAGATGTTTTTGAGAAATTTAAGTAAATAAACCAGAAACATTTCTAAATGTAGATAATTTTTTTTCAGTGAGAATCAATGACTTTTGAAAATGATAGTTCACTAAAAATCAATGGAGTTGGTATTATTGAGATTAAAATAATGAAATTGATGCATATGAATGTTTTATTTATTAATTGGCTATAAATGTTTTTTGATTGTTATAATTTTTTTTATGATATTAATAATGTTAATTTAATAAAAAAAATCAACATTAAAAATATTTATGGTGGAAGAGTTATCACTAATTAGAGAAGAACAAGTGGTAATCGAGTTCAAATTGGTAACAAAAGTTATTCATGTTATTTTAATTCATCATATGTGAACCTATTTTGACATATAAGGCTTGGTAATCATGGATAAATGTGTACAAGAAATATATCTAAATAATAGTTAGTGAAAAGTTTTATCAATATGAAAATATAAATGTATCCTATTTTTAGGACTTTAAAAAAGGGAAATTGGTCCATGAAATTCTCAAGATAGTGGATATATAATCCACAGGGCCAATTGAGTTAATTAGTTCTAATGTATGTGAGATAATGAGACATAATTCAAAAAATGGTGAAATATATTTTATTAAATTTATTAATTAATTCACTTGGATAAAAAATTATATGTTTATGAATCATAAGTCTAAGGTTGTGGGAAAGTTCAATTTTTTTATAAGAGATATCAAGTAGGATCTAGGAGTGTTTATCAGAAGATTAATAACTGATAATGGGAAAAATTACACTTTAAATACATTTTAAGAGTGCCTCTTTAAAAAAATGAAACATTATTAAAAAAATATATACACATTAAATCAAAATGGATTTTCTAATAGGAAGAATAGAAGTCTTGTTGAAATTTGGAAAATAAAATTGGTCGAATACAAACACTCAAAGATCTTCTGGAGAGAAGTTATTTCAATAGACATACATATCTATAATATAATCATCATAAGGCCTAAATGGAATATTATTTCTTGTGATATTTGTTTCTAAAATAATACATTAGTGTAGTACTTCAACATGCTTGTTATTAGATGCTTTATAAATATAAACAAAATTAATATAGGAAACTTTGATGAACAAGAATAAGAAAGAATTTTCATGGTATATTTATCTAATATAAGAAGCTACAGAAGATGAATAAATAGACTAAAAAACAATCAAATTGAAATTATGTGAACATTATTAAAAATTAACTCAATTTAAGTAATGTATATAATGTATATTTTGGATGTTCTGATGAAGGAATCATGCATAATTATGAAAGAGTGAGATAATAAGAATATGGAAATGGATCAAATAATGTTGATGCTTATATATCTCAATCCAAAGATGACAAGATTGATAATATAATTTTATAAAATAAGAATTAATGACTAAGAAACATGATAAACATATAAATATCATTAGAATCAAGAAGTAGATATTGATACTAGATGAATGATAAGACAAAACAAACAAATAGCTCTTGTATCACAAGATAATAAATATTAATTTATTAAAGTAGTTACAAATAAATAGTAGGTAAATTATATGAATGATGATATGAGTTATAAGGAAAATAATTCCATATGGGATAATTTTCTAATACATTAATGAAACAATATCATCGGAACTAAGTGGGTTTTACATAAACAAATATATTAAATATGATATATTTCAAGAAATAAATCTATAATGTTGTGAATATAATACTATAAAGTAAAAGGAGTTGAATTTGAATAAAAAATTTATATTTTTAATACTTGAATCTATAAAAAAGTTCTTCTTTGTTTTATTAGAAAAAATAATCAATGTTTATCAAATGGATATGTAATATTTTTTTGTGAATGATTATATCTTTGAAGTGTTTATTGGGAAAACGAAATGGTTTACCCTTGAAAGTGATGGTTCAATGGTAACATGAAATATTATTTTGGGGAGTTTTTAAGGAAAATAAAAAGGCATTCTGAGGTTTTTATATTAGCAGAGATGATATCTTTTCATGGATTATAGGTTTTACAAAGTAAGATTTTATCTTTTTATCCCATAAAAAATATGCCAATGAATTTTTGAAAAAAAAATTCATGAAACACTATAAACTAATTTCTATACCTATTTTTATTTGATAAAATATGAATATGTTTTTTGAATGTAAAAGTTTAAATCAAAAGTTGTGTAGAAAGAGGATTAGAAGTTTATTGTATTTAATTTCTTGTAGATCGGGCGTTTTTTTCTCTATAACCTTAGGTAAAATATTTAAAAGTGAACCTAATTATTTACAATATTATTATTTAAAAGGATTATTACAAACATAAAATGTACTAATAATTATATAATAATGGATCCATGGAGTGATAAAATAGAATTTTACGGCTACAATGACGCATATTGGGAAAGATACATTATTGGAAAGTAATCAACATCATATCAAAGTCTCTTTCTAGGAAATATTTGTGTGTGTTAGCGCTGAAAAATAAGAATTAAGTTACTTCACGTTCTAATGAGACTAAATATGTTTTTAATACTTCATCATATATTCAAATTTAATTGATGAAAATATAGTTTGAATATTATAGGTTAAAACTAAATGAACATTGAGAATTAGTTATGGTATTCAGAGTACAATCATGTTACCTAAAAATATAAAGCATCACTCTAAATCCAATAACACTGACTTAAAATATCAGTTCATGAAGGATAATGGTCTAATATTAATTTTAGGATGTAATAATTTTCTATATTTATGAAATTACATATATTTTCACAAAGTGAATACCAAATGACATACTTGAAGATTTATGGATGAAAATACATGTCCAAACTTTCCCACTTATAAAAGGTGTTTATTTGGATATAGAATTATTTAGAATCTATTATCAATTGTGGAGAAAAAAAAAATTCTTTTGAAAATTGGTTTGATGGATCTTAAGCTGTTATTGTTATTTAAAGGTGAAGAATTTAATGAGTTGATTAAGGTGGAGAAGATCTAATTCACTAGAAAAAAAATCCACATCCCTAAAAGTTATAATTCTATATAAATAATTGATTTTTCAAGAATTATAGTGTTAGGATGTTTCAAATTTAGAAACAAATGTTAAATATTTTCAGTTATGGAGTTATCAATAAATCCATAGAGGGAGATTGAAGAACTTGTTAAATTTGTTGAAAAATGATTTATTTCTTATGAACATCTTTTGATAAAAATTTTAAGTATTTAAGAATTTTTTTGAGTTAAATTGAGGTTGGTAAAATTGTTTAGAATGGAATTGAGAAAGTTGGAGATGAGTTCTGGGAATTTGAGTTAACACATAAGAGTAACATTGTTTGTGCTCATGTTATGTAAGATCTGATGAGAGATAAAATTATAGGATTATTGAGATATGTAGGAGTAACTTGAATATATTTAATAAAAAATAAATATATCCAAAGGATTGATAATATCTAATAGATTATATGTATGATTCTATAGTGGAATCTGGAAAAGCATTGGAATATGTAAGAATAAGTCTATGTTCATATTGATACATAAGAATAATTTTGATGGTAGATAAGATTAAATTAAGGATGTGTAATATCTCTCATAGTATATTTAAAATCTAATTGGGGAATGTGCTATAATCATATGAGTTCACATAAGACTAACCCATGATTTCAACTAACACTTAAGATCTTTCATAAGGCCTCATAAGATTAAGTAGGTTTTCTTGCGTGATATGGTATTTTTAAAATTAGATGATGATTAACTATTTTTTATGATATAAACATCATGATTATTAGGGAATAATATTTTCTTTAATCTTATGATTTATGTTATAATTTTTTAAGAGGAATATTTTATTATAATATGGAACTTTTCAACATACGTTTTTATGCACATGAGCATGGGAAAGTGTAAAATAAAGCTATATATTTTTATATTATTTTAATTATGAGGATAATTTGCAGAATCCATGATTTTGGGAGAAAAACTAATAATATCATATATATATATATAAGAATATATTCGAATGAGTGTTCTAGAGATTAAAAAAATGAAATATTAGACTACATTTATAATTTTCTTATCTATAATTTTTTTAATAATGTGTATTTGACCAGTTTCAAATATGTGGATCATGATGCCATAATATTCCTAGAATTTTCAAATATGAATATTGGAAAATTTCCTCAAGACCATTATAAATATTTAAATTGTAGAAAATGGGTTGAAGAAAATGAAAATTATAAAATATTGAAAGATACCAAGAAAATTTTACTATCTATTGATTATTATAAATAGAGAAATTGTTGAGATTTAAGGGAGATTGAATTCATGTTGGAGGTTCTTAGATCTTTGGAGAATATCTTTTGATAGATGTTGAATAATTAAAATTATATTGAAGAAATATTCATTTATGGGTTGAACACCCTTATAAACTGGAGGGATCTTGTATAAAGAATAGTTAAGAGAATTTTCTATTTATAATTACCCATTTAAGCTAAGGATGGTAACATGCATCATTGTAATCCGTTAATGATATTAGTTATAAATATATATCTCAGAGACATCCTAATCACAGTATGGGAAAAGACATCAATATTAAGGGAAAACCGTATTAACATTTCTTATACCTTTTGTTTTTTATTATTTTATTTATATAGCTGAGTGAACGTTTTAATTACTGAAAGGGTCTTAAATTTTACCAGTTAAATCAGTTTATTTTATAAGAAAATTATAAAACGATAGTAATAATGATTCAATATCCCTTCTTAGTATTACTTATTTAATTAATTCAACACTTCAAAAAGCATTGATAAATGGGTTCTATAGGGTCCCTTTTATCAGTTTTAAAAATAAAAACAATTAAATTCCTTAAATAATTCTTGTTTTTAGTATTTATAAAAGGTATCCTAGGGGACTCCATATATTAGTGCTTCTTAAAAAGTGCTGATAAAGGAGGTACCTTTTATCAACACATTGTATAAATGTTTTATAAAATAAATAAAATGCAATAATCGATGATGATAAAGATGTCATGGCATGATGAAGAACCAATAGGCATCAACTCAGTCACTTTTACGAAATGAACTTCCATAAAAATTTATGCATGTCACTAAATGTACTTGTATACTTGTTGTCTTTAAAACATCAATCCCATTAACTCTGACACATATTTCTCAACAAATTATTTTGTTTCTCTTTTAAGAATATCCTTTATGAAGTCATGTAATTAACACGTATGCACTACCTAAAAGGAAAATGTTCGGTTAAATTAAAAAAACCAACATTATACTAAAAAATTCATACAAAAAAACTATTTTATAATTTATCAATATAGGAAGATATCCCATTTTTTAATTAAGAAAATATTAAAATTAGTTTCACAATATTCTTTTTATGAATTTGTCTCAGGCTGTTAATGGGTACTCATTTACTAGGTACCCAACACTACCTAATCCGACATAATTATGTTAATGGTTAATCATTTTTTCATAGTATTAAGTGTAATAAATTAAAAACCAAATTTAAAAATAGATATGTTTATGGTTGTTGTTATATGGTATTTCAAAACTCAAACCTAATTATATTATTAATAAATAATTTCTTATTCAAATGTTTTATATTGAAGTAATTTGATTAAATGAATTTATATTTTTTTATTATTTCCTCGTAATAATTTTATAAAATTATTTTAATCCAAAATTAGATTATATTTTTTTATCAATACATTGACTATATTTTTTAAAAGGATTATAAAATTATAAAATATATTTTTCTAATTTTACATCTATTCATTTTAAATTTTTAAATAAGTTCTAGTTTATAAAATTTCAAATGATTATTTAAATTTTTTAGAGTAATTTAATTATTATTTCAAAATGTAATAGCATATGCTTAGGGAAATATATATAAAAATTAAACAATTAATAAATGGGTTTGTGCCCAAAATTTCAAGGTTATTCAACCAATTTCCACCCATGAATTTGTCCGAAAAACATTTTATAGTTAAAATCTAGATCAAAAATATCAATTAATTTACTACAAAATATTTTCTATTTTTTATCAAAATATTTTAAATTTATAAGAACAAAATATTTAAAATTTTAAATCCCAGAAAACCCATTTATATGAACTAAAAAACAATAATGTAAAACTCTAGTATCAAATCAAAATACATAGAATAAGGAAATTATAATACAATATATTTTCAAACAATAAATAAATTATACCCTAATAGGACCTTCAATGTCACTAACATAGGAAAATAATTTTTTTTAACACTAATGTAAAATAAATTCACATCAAATCATCAATGAGAATAAATTAGTTAGCTCTGTGCTAGTGAAACTAGAACAAAATTTAGAATATTGGTGGCCTTTGCTGACCCTTATTAAATACTAATAATGATAAACATTATTAATTATAAAAATAAGGGTTAATAAAACCTAATATTTTTCAATTCTAATTTTATCACTCATAAAGAGTTTAAAATTGACACAGACATAAACACACACTAGTTAGGTATTTTCATTTCACCAAGAGGGATATCCTTCATATCTCATGAAACTATATGTATATATATATCTATGATTAAATTTTCAATATTATTATATAATCTATAAAAATATCTAGATATAAAATTAAAAATTTAAATAAATAATTATCTAAATAAATATTATATATATTTGTATATATATGTTTATATATATGTTTATAAATATGGTTATATACATATAAATCTAATTTTTAAATGAATTAATTTAAATTTAACATGTAATATAAAATTTTAAAATTAAAAATAATAATTTATTAAATATATATGTATATAAAATTATATATATTTGTTTTGTTTTTGTATATATATTTGACTATATTTTTTATTAAATCTCTCTGTTTTTTCGATAGGGAGAAGGGGAAATTTTTAAAATTTCATTAGATCACCTTGAAAATCCAAGGACCCACCTTTACAATATCAATAATTTTATTCTACTTATTTAAATTGAATTAGAAAATAATTTTCATCATGAAATCCAACTTTAACCTTTATGAAACAAATAAGCATGATTCTAATCTTTATCCCAATTTTCGAATGGGGATCTTTGATTAAGAATATAACTAAATTCAATTTGAGATT
Organism: Viscum album; assembly: GCA_963277665.1. Taxonomy (NCBI): domain Eukaryota; kingdom Viridiplantae; phylum Streptophyta; class Magnoliopsida; order Santalales; family Viscaceae; genus Viscum; species Viscum album. The sequence goes on along the minus strand of OY728123.1, from coordinate 1,533,208,852 downwards.
CCAAGGAAGAAAAATTAATTTTTTATTCCATGAAAGATATCAATAGGACCCCCTTGAACAGATAGAGTAAAGTTGAATTCAATTTCTAAATTATCCATGAATCGATTTCTACCTAAAGGGATGATTAAAATAGATCTATTCACAGAGGAAGTTAAACTTGAGGATCTCTATCTCTGGGTTTCATGTCTTAATGGAAATTAAGGTTCAGAAACTCTATCATATATATATATAATGTAATTAAATATAATTCTATACATAAATTATTTTTTTAAAATATTATTAATTAGTTTTCGATTGGCTATGCACATTACTCCCAAGATTGAGCATCCAGTTTTGATCCTACTATTCTCCCAAGAACATTTTATTTTTTATATGTAGGTTAGTTTTTATCAACAGTAATAATTTTAGTGTTATAAAATAATCCATTATTAGTTATTTTTAAAAATCAGGGATAAAGGCTTCATCTACCTTAAATAAACCTACACATTATTAATGATTCATTCTCTATCTTTATGATCTCATTAAAGTGCATCATTGTGTATTTTATGTCAACCCTTTTGATAAATAGGTTTATAACGATATTAAATATAAATGAAAAAATAAATTCATTTATTTTTATTACCATCAAATTTAGGATCAATGTTAGTGTTAAATCTATCATAGACACATTTTGGTTGTTGGTGATGGTTTGTTATTAACACCTGATGGTTTTTAGATGATGGTTTTTTTCAAAACATGTTGTTTTATAGTGTTATATTTATAATGAACCAATGATTTATGACCATGTTGTGGATTTAGTGAAAGATGGTATAAGGTGATTTGGAAGAGTTAGAAGTAGTTGAAACAATTCTGTCTTTGGGATAGAAATTATGTCCTGACATCCTTTGTCACACCATAAGAAGACCATATTGGTATAACCCATTATAGATATTTGTATATGAAAGAGTAATTTAGAAAATTAATAGAGAGTCATGATATTTAGTCTTTGGGATAATTTAAATTGATTAAATGTTTATATTGTGGATATGGGTTCATTCCTTGAGTGATGTTCATAGAAAAATGGAAAATCCATGAAGCTCCTTGTATATTTAATATTTTTACGCTACATATAAAATATATTATAGGAATTGGAAGAAGTGAAAATGTTTTATATGTCCTAATTTTAAATGTAATATCAGATAGAGTTATGGAATGTTGTAAAGTAAAAACACTCATTGGAAAATACAGAAGATTTTTGGATGATTCAAAATATATTTCATTATATAGAAATGAGATAAAGAAGAAATAATCATTGTATACATATGTTTTTATCCACATTTATTAAAGAACCAAATCACGATTCAAGCATAATGATCACACTATGATAGGACATAAATAAATGAGTTATGAAATAGGAACAAAGACCACAAAATGACTTGTTAGAAAAGTTGATGCTTTGAAAAGTGTTATTTACTTGTTACATAATGGTATATATAAGAGTATAGATAAGATAATTTACATTACCATAAAATTATAATAAATACATATTATGAAGTCATTTAATTGGATTTATGGCCATGCCATGAAGATTTTTAGGCAGATTTGGACAGTTATACCTATTTGGATATGTCTATTCCATAATACAGTACATCACACCACACCAAGTTTGTATATCATGAAGTTTTTGAGTATCAAACCATGATATTTAGTTTATATGGGATATTATAATATATTGGATTGATTTGGGTTTTTAGATATATCACACTATGATAAATGAACCCACATCGTGGAGATCTTGTTGGTGAAGGTGTTTGAGTTCAAGGATTTAAAGAGGGAGATGAGCATCATTTCTTGGTGATAGAACTCATATCATGAATATGATGATTCAATGGGTTTTTATATTTCGAATATTCTATCTTTTAGAAGGAAAGTTTTAGAATTCAATGAGTGTCTTTGAATTTAACTTAAAGGATATATTTGGATATATTATCCTGTCAAACACTTGATGAATTAATGATCTTATTTTAGGGAAACATGTATAGTTTCTATTAGAATAAATAAAATAAACATTTTGATATATAAAAACCTATAAATATCTATATGCATAAATAATAGTGATTTCCACTATACAAAGAATGAAAAAATGTATAAGATTAATAGATCAAAACATTAAAATATCTGGAACTATAGAATTATAATAAGAGAGTGAATTTCCATGTTAGCATTGAAACTATTTAAAAATATTCAAAACACGGAAGGTGGAGCTTTCATGATGACTCATGGAAGGTTATGTTGCTATTATGGTGGGTTTTATAGTCATCATATGAAGGATAAACACAAGGAGATCAAGGATCCCTTGTCTACACTCAGTGGATCAAACCAACAACAATGATTTAATTTTGTATTGGATTTCATGCCAAAGTCATGTTTCTTTTTTAAGTTAGTGATCAAGTGAAAGGAGTAAGGGAATATCCTTTATAAGTGTAGTAACCCTTGGCTTGTATTTCTTAAGTCTAAAACCACCAACCAATAGTGAGTTTAGTGGAATTTAGTAAATTTAAACATTTTCATTGTATGATGATTGGATTAAACCAATGTGGTTGAACTATTAATAATTATTATACCTTGTGTGCAGGCTTTATTTATATTTTACAATATATACATAAGTGACTTTGGGTTAATAAATAACAGGTCAAATATGGTTATGGGTATGATATGTCCAATAACTATTGGATCATCCTTGAGAGAAAAACATAACTGTGACCATATTAACTGTGAGATCAAGATTATTTTGTGTAGTGAGAGTTTGATGATTAATTTAGTTAAGATGGAAAGTGTTATATACCCTAATTCACCACCTCTTAGAGTATCTCTTTTTTTAAAAACCCTATGGGTCGAACAATTTTTTATTAATAAAATGCATGTTTATGTGTACTTGAATTCTGTTTTCATCATCTGCTTAAAGTTATATATACATATACATTGAAACCACTGAAAATAGTTCATATATATCTATATAGTAATTGATATTTATATATATGAATATATATATATATGTGTGTGTTCTTATATATAGGTGTGTGTTTGTGTGTGTGTTCCTGTATGTGTAATTTACACACACACACACACCCACAGATATATATACATACATAGTTGGAATATGTAGTTTTGATATGTTTGTGTGTGTGTGTCTTTGTTAGTTTTACTATATATATATATGAATGTATATTTAATATGTCAATATACATACATGTGTTCTTAATTATTACACACACACAAAGATATATATATATATATATATATATTTATGTAAATATATTTATATTATATATATATATATATTCTATATAAACTCACCAAACAAAATAATGTTTAATTAGATGACGCACACACATATATTATATATAAATTTACACACATTGAAAAATGCATATTTGTACATATAAATTTATATATGCATATTTATGTGTGTCTGTGTAAATTTATAGACGTATATATATATATATATAAATATATATTTGTACATATATTATCCTAATATGTTTTTTATAATGATTAAAAAATAAATAAATAAAAATACACAAACACATATAGATATATAGATATATAAATACAGATGCGCACATATTTGAAATGTTTAAAAATTATATTAAAATATACTTTATACCTATAGTTTATACATTATGTACTTGATATTATAATGTAAATTTCATATGTATTATTTATATTAGATTTTAACTTTTTTATATGTTATATGAATAATTTATATTTATATATATAATTTATACTCTATATATATATATATTCCATTTTATACTTAATATATATTTATATTATATTTTACAAGTATATTTGTTGGTGCCAAAAATCGGAAGGGATAAGGATAATAAGAAAGTCTTTGAAGCTACCTTTTGAAGACCCTTCGTAGAGCTCCAGGGCCCTGTGCCCTCCGCGAAGCAAGGAGGCGGGATGCTCCGTGGGCCCCTTTGAAATTCGCGAGCCCACCCTGAAGCTAAGAGGTTGGATGCTCCGTGAGCCCCTTTGACGTTCGTGAGCCCGCTGCGAATCCAGGAGGCGGGATGCTCCACAAGCATCTTTGACGTTCACACGCCTGCCACGAATCAAGGAGGTGGTATGCTCCATGAGGCCCATTGACGTTCATGAGCCTGCCGTGAAAATAGGAGGTGGGATGCTCTGCGAGCCCCTTTGACATTCGCAAGCCCATCGCAAATCCCGGAGGCGGGATGCTCCGCGATCCCCTTTGACATTCGCGAGCCGGATGAGGTGTTAAATCCATCTTCAAGGAGAGCAAGCAATACATCTTGGCTCCTATTGCCTATAAATACTAGCCTCCCCCATTCCCATATAATAGATCATCCGACCTTTCACCTTCTCGACTATGAAATCGCGAAGCACTTTCTGCTCTACAAACCATGAGATACTCAAGGTAGTTTTTCATAGCGAAGTGCCTCCCCTTTTACTTGTTTCTACCCCCTCTTTAGAGAGGGATTCCTTTCCTAAATCCCACGAGCCTTCGTGAAGGAAGAAGATAATCACAAGGACATGGGTCATCGCGAAGCTTTTATGCTTTGTAAAGAACCCCCCATTGACAAGAGAATCAATTATAAGGAAGAGTCACTCTGCATTGTGAAGCACATTGCTTCACAGGACCTTACTTCGCAAGGCACCCTTGTTTCATAGGTCTTTGCTTTTCGAATTCCCTTCCACTTTGCGAATCACCTGTTGTGAGCACCTATTCCCTATGCCTAGGATATGACAGTTCACTTCGTGAATCCTTCTCCATCACTAAGCCCTTCCACTTCATGGAACACTAGAGCTTCACAAGACCCCTGCCTATGAACCCCTTTTCTCGGGAACTCCCTCTCTCCCATGCAGCCTTCTAGGTTCTCACAGAGCAATTTCAAAGTCCCCTTGACACCACTTTCCATTGCATTGCTTCACATCATTCTCCTTCACATAGACATGCTAATGGATATTGCTTCTTCACATAGCCCTGCTAATGTGGACCACCCAATGGTTCGCTCCCTGAATCCCCCTATCCAAGGCATTACCGATGCATTCCCTTCACCAAGGTGTAGAGGGTACAGGTTATATAAGCCCTAGGGATGTGGAGTGAACCCACCTCCTCTTGGATACATGATGTTAAAATTACAAGAACCGTTATCCTTATCACGTGACTTTAAACTATGATTTCCCCCCATGCATCCTACGTAGGGAAAGGGTTACCACCCTAGTGTAAGCCCCTAGATTTTTTTACAGGAGGCAGCATCCCTGTCCATCCTTTCTTCGGTGCCAAATCCCTCTCCCGCTTTGCTTTGTCGCCACCGAGCCTCCATCCCGGAGTAATTCCCAAACTCTTCGGTCTGCTAACCATGCATAAGCCCCTATTTCCTCTTTGGGAAGCGATCACGTGTAAGCCCCACTCCATTTACCATGGGTGAACCTTTCACGACCTGATCATCAGGTCCTTACTGTCTCTTGTTTCTCACACCGAGCATGACTAACGTGGGCTTATAGTAAGCACTGATGATCAGGTCGTGAAAGGTGCACCCATGGTAAACCAACACCGTGTCCCACCACCCATTGGTCCCGACCATCTTCACGTCGGTTAACCAACATCGTGGCCCACCTCAGAGCGTAACCCCCAAACGCCCCTATAACCTAAACTACGTGGTTTTTGATCCATTATATGGAAAGGTACTTAGGAACCCTACAAGTGGTTCAAGACCAAAACTCAGTCGCTCTAACCACCTTCACGTCGGTTCACCCCCATCCTGTATGATGTTAAACTGTGGACCCCAATCAGTGGTAATCCATTGTTTCCCCAGTCAGAGGTAAGCCATTGCACACACAACCCACCCATAACTATGTGGTATTTGATCCTTTCCATGGTAGGGTACGTAGGAAACCTCCCTGAGGTTCAAACCCACCATCCACTGGTCTTCCCGACCATCTTCATGTCGGTTCCCACAACCTGAACTGTGAGGTCTTTGATCCTTTCCAAGACAGGGTACATAGGAAGCTTCCATGAGGTTATATCCCCACCATCCATCTAGGCCCCAGGTCCTCATACACATCATTGACATCCCTATCCAGCGGTAAGCCATTGTAACCTCAATCAGCGGTAAGCCATTGTGGCCCTATTCAGCGGTAAGTCGTTGACATTCTTATCCAGCGGTAAGCCGTTGTGACCTCATCCAGTGGTAAGTCATTTAAAACCCAAATCGGCGGTAAGACGTCATCAGATTAACTACATAGACTTTGATTCCCTACCATAGGGATACATAGGAAGCCTCTTTGAGGCTCAAGCCCAAAACCATCATCATCCTCATGACAATTCCATCCCATTCACCGCCCACTTCATTCAGCCGCTCCATCATCCATCTGGATTCCTCTCTGGTCCGCCACATCTCGATGAAATAATTACATATCATTCCCCACTCCACTCAACAGTAACCAAGAAGTCAACCACATATTGGCCCCTAACATCAGTGTTCCCTCCAGGGGTTTTACACATCTGACCCACTCTAATCAGTGTTATGATCTGTCCAATCCATCTCCACTAGATGTTAAACATTCGGCATACCCTGTTTTAAACACGGGAAGATGAGGAAAACCATAGAGATATGCCTATGGAATATAATTCCTTCCATTCTACATGGGATGCCTCGAGCTTCCACACCCTCAAGAAGTCCTATAATAAGCGGAAGAAACCCAGTAGTGCCAGTGTCCCAGTGTCCAGACATGCCAATGATGTCCAACGTGACCGCTCCCCTGACCGAAGTTTGCCGCCCTAACAGGATCCCTTGGAATGTCTTGACAGAAGCAGTGTAATTAACTGGTGTCTATGAAGATATGGCACCAAGAAGAGTTACACAGACAACATCTTAAATATATAAGGGAGACTCGGACTAGGTGACGAGTTCTGAGGAGGAATCCAAGGAAAGAAGAACCAACATCCCATCATCCCGTTTCGATCAAGGAGTAAACGTCCCTGAATAAGGATCAAATGCCACCTACCTTTGGAAAGTGGTAATGTGGGGAAATAGACAACATCGCCATCCCACCAAACGAAACGGACGTGCACTCCCCAACAAAAGTGTTGGAAACAATATTTTTTAAATTTATAAATTATATTATTACCATACATAAAAATTAAACCATATATGCATACAATATTTTCATCAATGTTTTAGTGAAAGTTGTATAATTTAGAACCAAATAAGACAAATATGAATAGATTAAGTATGGATAATAATCGTATAAGAAAGAGTATGATGATGGAGATAAATAGTTCATCAAGTTTTCAACCGAGTATAAAAATAACCCTCCTTAGATTGTTTTTCTATACTTACATTGATGTTATTAAAAATGAATCAAATGACTTGGAAGAACAAATTATACTTCATAGAATATGTTGAAGCTATAAATGTTGGACTGAACATGTAAAACAACTAAATATAGCCAGTGAATGGAATAATAGTGTCATTTATGTATTGTGTGATATTAGTACAACTATATACAATGATTTAGATCATATTAAGGAATAGAAAATGACAATTGAACGTAACATTTGTGATTATCCAAATATATTTGAGAATCTCAAGAACTATGAAAATATGTTTATGTATACAAAATACAAAATATTTTTAGCTATACTAAAACTATATATTTTGAAAGTTGCAAATGGATAGAGGGAAAACAACTTTACACAATAGTTTCCCTCTTTAAGGAAATATTACCAAATGAAAATGATCATAATTCTCGAACATATGATTCTAAAAAATGTTATGTTCAATGGGTATTATCTATAAAAGAATACATATTTATCGGAATGAATTTATATTATTTCACATAGACTAAAATTCACGTAAAAAATCATTATGTTTAGTGTGAATTGATAAAATAAAGAGGAATCAAGTCCTTTGAAAATATTATTGTACTTTCAAATCATTAAAAGGATTATATGGTTTTATGTAAGTGAAGAGACTTTGATTTAATAAGAATAACACATAAATAAAAGAATTCAATATGAGAAACTTCATTACCCAGTAAGTGGTACTTGTAGAAGAAAATTTTTCATGAGTATCATGAATTCGGAAACATTCTATGAATCCTCCATCTTGTGTTATCTACATATTTAATGAATCCTTTTATTATAGAAAGAATCATCCACAATACCTGAAAATTTAAGTTGGTAAATTATAACTTTTCAACATGGTTATACATGAAAGACATGTACATTATACTATATCTTCTTAGTCCCAGACTAAAAGAATCATATAATGATATTTATTATTATTTGGACCCCTTTTTGAATATTTAAAATTGATATGGGATACAAGTGTTATGATACACAATGCTTAAATTATTGAATAGCTCATGTTAAGAGTGATATTTCATGGGAAAAAATATTTTCTTACTTATGAAAATTTATTAATATAAAAAATTAAAGGAATGTTAGGGTACCATATTATTTATGATTGTACACACTTAGCTAGGTCGAAATATAGTATTTAGACAGTGTTTCTTGGACATCCAAATTTCTTGACCCGATGGCATTAATATCGATCTTGGAAAAACATACATTAAGAAGTCTAAAGAAGATATGACACATTATCTATTAACATGTGATGAATAATTTAATAAATTAAAAAACATTATCAATATTTTTGGTATGAATTTCTAAAAAATTACAACAAAAAAATATTGTATTAAGTTAAATTTTTTGTTCAAATTATTCTATTCTAATTTTTTGTACAGCATGTATTTTCTTGAGGTTATGCATACAAATATTTTTGCGATAGATTCATTGTCACATTACTAAATAAACATTGAACAATAAAATATTTCAGTAATTAAATGTTACAAATGATTTATATGGATATAGGGGAAGAGATGAAACTAGTAAAGGAGAGAAGATGACCTTTTCTTCATTCAATAACACACGCTCTTTCCAAGAAAGGGAATTTTTTTTGTAACATCCAAAATAGTGTAACAGTTTTAGAGGAAAAGACATTAAATATAAAGAATATCATATCAATGAATGAAATGAAATTAAAGTGATTATAATCTTGTATAATATTTTATATCAATGGTAATACAATTCATTTTATCAAAAAATGTCTTATAGATAATAACCTAGATTTTTTTCTTTTTCAAATCAATATCAAATAATGTTTTAGAACATATAAAGTTATAAATAGTGGGAAATTTTTATATTGTATTAGATTAATTAAATATATTTTCTCATCATAATTATTTGAATTAATGGTTTACTTTGTGAGAGAAATCCTATAATGTGTTCATGTACATTACTAAATATATGTACCCCATTAAATGTCAATAGATGATTTTTAAAGAGTATGTTAAAAATCAAATTTTACTTGAAGGTTTTTTTGAGATATTTATTGTTAAATAGATATTTGAAATATGTATTTAATACTTATATGATGTCAATAACATTGGACTCCCAAAATCATATCACAACAATTGACTTAAGGGTGATGGAATTTTAGGAATATATATTTTCTTGATTTCCAAAAATATTTAGTAGAAGGGTCACATTGATGTTTTATATGATAGTATAGAGGATGGTCTATTTATTGAAACTCATAATGAAGTTATTAAGAATTTGAATCTACCAAGGGATAGAATATGGATATATAATACACATAATCTATAGTTTATAAGGTTGTTTCAAGAGCATATTTTTAAGAACTTATTTGTAAATCCAAGTTAAATTTTTGGAAGATGTCAATAGATAGACATAGGAACAGGTGTGTATTTATCATCTTATAATGGTCACCCAATTAAAAGTTTTACATTTTATATAAAGTAATAGGTTGAACTTAGTATGGCGAGAAGTAATCAATTTACTATTATGGTGGAAAAGATTCACGCATCTGGTAATATGGATCCACATCCAACTTATGTGAATATTTTATAATTTGGAATAAATGAAAAAATATAGCTGTTTGTATTATATGATATTCAATGTGTTGATTTTTTTGATGAAAATGGTTTGCTAATAGGTGTACAATTATAATTGATAAATTTTGGTTTATAAAAGTGATTTTTTAGGAAGTGTTCAAGGATAAACCCATCATAATAGAGTCACATATGATAATAGAATTTAATTCACCATATCTTACAAACAAAAATTGGTCCATTATTCTATTGGTGACTAAAAAATTAGAAATGAATGTAAATTACATTTTGTACGATCCCTTTATTGAGACATCATAGTCATTTCATAGTGATGCCAATGTATATGGTGTATTTTATGTCAATGGTGAACACATGGAGGGGTTTTTTATAATTCATATTTGGGGAAAATGATATAAATATTCAGTAATGCCAAGAATACATTGTGCTGGTTTAGACCACATTGTAATTTATTTTAGGATAGACCAAGACATGGTAAAAAAACATTGTTTTCAGGTTCTATGCATGGAGATTTACGTGTTATACAATAATTAATGGTTTGAAAATATTATCTAACTATAATCTATTATATTTGGTTGATTTTCATTCAATTTTAATATAATGGACTTTTTATAACTAAACCCTTTATTTTACCATTATTCAAAAAATCATAATGGTGAGCTGTTTTGAAATGTTTTGTGAAACGTCTCATTAAAAAATGGATGTTTAACAAATGAGTAGACTACATGGAGAGTCCTTGTAATGTTTATATAAATAATATAAATATTTTTGAGGTTTATGGTACTATAATTTATCCATCTTATTGTTGTGATACTTTTATATAAAAAAATATATTTATATATAAATATGGTTCTAGAAAAATGTAAGAAAGATATAATAATTAAAAAGTGTTGTGAGAGTTATTAAGATCGTAGATATCTTATGATAAACGATCTCATTGAATAATTATCAATATTTTTCATAAAGATAGTGTAGGGGAGAATGGTCAAGCTGAATCAATATTGAAATGGGTCAACATTCTTTATATATTATCAGTATAACATAAATCAAGATATACTGCGTATGAATTTTGTTTTAGTTGATTTTTTTATTGTGTTTATATATTACCTACCCCCAAAACTGATTAGTGGTATCATATCCACTTTCTATTCATTTAGATTGATTTTTCAAATGTTTGAAGAAATTGAAAAAATTGTAATTTCCAGAACTATGATACGTTTTTTATAAAATGAGTATGTTTCATAGAAGTATTTGAAAACCAAAACATAATATTTTAGAAAGATTTGGCATGATTATATAAATTTTATAATACCACATCATGGTTTTATGAAACAACCATATAAATGCATCATGAAAAATTGATCATGTTTTTTTTCAATAAGCCATTGTTTACAAATCACTACATTAAAGTTATAGGAATTTAATTTATAATATTACAAAAATATCTATTAGGATAGATATAAAAAATAAATGGTTTATGTTATATCCACATAATCAAAATGAATGATCTCTATCTAAAATAATTTTTGTTATACTGTTTCCATAAATAAGAAAATGGTTTGGCTAAAGGGAAAATGTTGTATCCCCTTTTTAAGAGTTGTTAGTTGGGATGAACCATAATGAATTTTATATCAACATTCCCATGATTTTCCCCTTTGAAACATTTTTCAACCAATATAATACCACTAAATGGTTTATATTAAAAATGCCCATGGTTTGTATAATTTTAATGATTTTTTTTTAAATTTAAAAAACATTCTACATTGACCGAGGTCCTTCATGCCCTCACTAAATCTGAGGTGGATTTAAACCATACAAAAAACATTTCAGTATATGTGATATGTGTTTGAAGTATATTTACAAGGTTAATTAATTTAAAAGTGTTTTATAAATTATATGAAAAATTTGAGAAGTGTTTATAATGATGTATGAATTTATCATAAATGAAAATAAAAAATGTTTATATTAAAAGGATATATTTTTAAAATATTAAATGTTGAGTCTTTAAAAGTGTTTACATTAAATTTGAAATATGTATATGATTATAAGAGTTTTAATAAATATTAAATATTATAAATATAAATTAGTTCATCATAAAATCCATATAAATTAATAATATAAATGTGTTTATTTTAAAATAAATATTAAATGTTGATGGTTATATATGATATTTAATTTCAATAAATCATGTTTTATTATTCAGTGTTTATAAATAATTTTTATTTAATTTTTATAAATTATTTTCTCATATATAAATATATGAACTATTAATTTATTTATTTTATTATCCTATCTAAAGTGATAGACCTACTCTCTGGGACTCCTATCCATCTCCTCATGATAGTGTTACTTCCCAACATCACTGCGTTCTCCCTCCTATCATGCCCTTAGGGTGAGTGTATTTCTATGGCATGATTTCCTTCTCAAATTCTTACTCCACTTGTTTTCCTCTTGGAACATGTTTGTATGCCTTTTTGGCTTCTTTATTCTTGTATTTTTTTATAGATTCTATGATTTGTTGCTGATTTTGGTGCCTCGTTTGTTGTGACTATCACTATTTTTGTGGGAACCATCATGAATAAACCACATATTAGTTTAACTTGATGAAACTTTAATGATTTGGGATAATTGGTGGTGGAATCTGGTGGGGTTTATTTTATAATATCTAGGATGGATTTTAGTATTTTTTTTGTTCATCCTTTCATTATCGTAGATCTTTTTTTGAATATCATCTTGTTCTCATTTCTGGATTTCATGTTTTTTCAAAGATGTGGCTCAATTTTGAGTCCTTACTTGGTTCAATATCTTATCTTTCATTTATATATATTTCATTAAGACCCATCTTGGGAAAATATAATGGATTTTATAGGGTTTTGGGATGTTTTTGTTGACAATTAACTATTTTACTTAGAATACAACCCTCGATTCTTGTTTCTTGGGTATCTTTCTTGGTTGTGTTTTGAACCTTTTCTGTTTCTGGTGGCCTTCTATTTGGGTGGTTTGGTTTCTACCTGTCTTTTTTGTTTGGAATTTATTTTTTTGGTTCTTTTTTTTCAACCTCAATGATAAATATTTTTATTGGAAGTAGTGTTTTAGAACATTGAAAATTTCATTTTAGGTTATACTGCTTCTATTCATGATGGTTGGTTTCATTTTTGGTTGGTACAGTATTTAAAAACTGTGTTGATGGTGGATGTATGGTCTTTTCCATGTGGTACTCTAATATGTTGTTTTTCTATAGAGATGATGGATTCTAGTCAGTTATTCTTATCGATTAAGGGTTTAGTCACTCTATATTTCTATTTGCACGGGTGAGGAATCTGTTAATGTGATTTTTATAGTATGGATGGGATGTAGTGAAATTTTTTATGGGGGGTTAGAAGAATAGACTACAATATTAATTTCAATGGTTAAAATATTCTCGATTCATCTAATATTTAGTGGGTGATGGTGATATCTTTTGGATTTGAATTTTCAATGTCTGTATTTTGAAAATGGGTTGATGGGGTTTATTGATGTAATTAGTTTTTGAGTTTTTCTATTATGTATGAAAGGCATGTGGGTTTCCAATTAAACTCTTAAAATTGGTTATTTTGAAAATATGAAAAAATCATTTAGGATTTTATTCCCTGGGTAATAATTATTAAAAATAGGTGTTATATAATTAATGAATGTAAACTTTAACTTAATTGTGTTTAAATATGTAACGTCCCGGTTCCGGGTGCCACTCAACGGGTGCCCCGAACCCAGTTCGCCACGTGACCTCAAGCACATTTCCCCAAATGACAGAGGCTGCCGACTAGCTGCGAGGGCCCAAGTCTGATAGTGGGGAAACTATGCCCTCATTTGTCAAAGTGAAACATAGTGGAAGAAAATAGAAAGCATACAGTAACTGCAGAAGCAATAAACCATACACATTTCATATAACAACTACAGTAAAAGGTAATCAACCAGATGTAGAGATATGATGCAACATGTCTCCAGTTCTATAAAACAGCCAAAAGATTTTACACTACAATACAATACAACTGAAGTACATGTACAGAAAGGAAAAACAGAATATCCAGCAGCATCGTGAACCTAAGCCCGATCCCATGCTCCCCTACACCTAACCAGCTATCAAGTACTTGTATAAGGACCCTTGCCCTTATCCACACCTGCAGAAATGTAATCTGTTTCGGGTGAAAATCATGACCCAAACAGGGTGTGAGAAATAAATCTCAATAGACACCCACCAAAGGCTTGTTCCCAACTGTTTGTAAACATACAACAACAGTGTGCAGTAGAAAAATGCAATAAAGTAAGCAGTACTGAAAAGAAACTAACTTAACCAGTAATATTTCCATTTTAATATCCATTTAATCATTTAATTTAAAATACCACCACATTGAATATTCTAACTAAACAGCCAATGTCCTCAGACACGTAAACACATACCCTAAGGTAAAGAGAATCCAACCACAGTAATCCACCCACAGGCATACAGATATTGCCCAAGGGCGTAAGAAGTGTCACCCACAGGCACAGAATCAGCTGCCCACAGGCACGGAAGAAGTTTCCCACGGGCTAAATAGTACAGTGCCCACAGGATAATCACAACACTGCCCTCGGGCTAAATAGGTAACTAGGCCAAGCCCAATATGTAAATAAGCAGTAAACAAGCAATTCCTCTCAAGGAAATTCTAAAATCATTACATTAAAGGCATACCCTCGGGTATTCTCTCTAAATGGCTAAATAGAGTAACGCACCCTCAGGGTGGTCCTGGATCCAATCAATGATCCCAAAAAGCAGTTTTACTATCACAATTAATTACCTAATAAACTATTGGTATTTAAAATAGCCATGGCCTCAGCAACACGACACCCCAACATGGGATCGTGGCACAACAGTACACAAAAATGCACAACAGTTGGAATATAAACACCAAGCCACCAACCATAAACGCCCCTGATCAGTGTACTCAAACGACGTTCCACGAATCATCCTAGAATGAGGTAGATCTGAGGTGAAATAAAAATCGCTAAAACTCAAATAACATCCATTAGAAGAAGAAATGGTATGAACTACTTCTGGATAAGGGAGAGCTTACCTGTGCGGTTCCAGGGAGATCGACGGTGCAGAAAACAGATTCACGACGTGCGCTCGGAGGATCTCCAAAGCTTCAGCCTCCCTCTCCCACTCCTTCCTCCGGTTTTAAGCCTTACCTATGAATAAGGTAGGATACTTCCTATTTTAAGAGAAAAAACAAAGTACACGATGTGTACTTACGAGTACACGGTGTGTACTTCCCATTTTTTAATTGTTCCTCTGGCGGTTTCCCACCAGCATGTCATTGTTCACCTGCCGACATGACTACACGACGTGTCTGCTTGAGTACATGGCTTGTGCTGTCGCAAAACTGGCCACCGCCTTACTATTCGCATGCCGACTGACTACACATCGTGTAAGAGACCACTACACGGCGTGTATTCGGTATTTACACCCTTCGTCGCCGACATGGCTACACGCCCTATGTACTCATCCCACACAACCAAAAGTACACGGCGTGTAGTTCCAAAATTTCGGATTTTCCCCCATTTTCCTTATTTTCTCAAAAAAACATAAGGAAAAGAGAAAAGAAGAAACCTGTACCTCAAAAGTAAGAACTGAGTTCTTGAAAACTCCCCCCCTTAAAGAAATTTGTCCCCAAATTTCCCTTCCAAGAGTTGTGAAGATAAATCCGTGAACAACACCGGTCACTGAGCATGTACATCGGTCTCTCACTCCCAGGTTTCGTCCTGCACTCAGCCATGCTGCCATAGCACCCGTACGAGAGGAACTGACCGGCCTCAGAGAACCTTCATGCTACTATCAATGATACGAATCAGATGCTCCTCAAAGGATGCATCAAGCAAAAGCTCAACCTCCATGGGCTGAAAGATGTGAGACAGGTCTGAATGATAGAGGGACTACTGAGATACATGGAAGACGTCGTGTATGGACCGGTACCACTGTGGTAACTGCAACCGATAGGCAACCGACCCGACACTATCCAGAATCTCAAATGTCCCCACATACCTCGGTGAAAGTTTGCCATGTCTCCTGATCCGCCTGGGTCCCAACCTCGGCAAAACATGCAAGAAAACCTGATCCTCGAACACGAACTCTAAAGGTTGTCTGCGTCGATCAACATATGATTTCTGACGATACTGTGCGGTATCCATCGTCTTTTGAATCAACTGGACCTACTCAGAAGTCTCCTGCACGAGATGTGGTCCCAGTAATGTTGCCTCACCTGCCTCTAACCAGCACAAGGGTGATCGTCATGACCTACCATATAAAACCTCGTATGGTTCCATATCAATAGTTTCCTGAAAACTATTGTTATAGGAAAAATAAACTACGGGTATATGATTATCCCAGGAGCCCCCAAAGTCTAGGACGCATGCAGAAAACATGTCCTCAAGCACCTGTATCGTACGTTCTGACTGGCCATCGGTCTGAGGGTGGTAAGCCGTGCTCAGAAGCACCTGTGTACCCAGTGCCCTCTGAAAACTCTACCAGAAACGAGATGTAAAACAGGCGTCCCTATCTGGTACGATAAAACGAGGGACCCAAAGTTGACATACGACCTCTTGGATATACAACCTTCTAAGCTTGTTAACACCAAAGGTCTCCTTGATTGGCAAGAAGTGAGCTACCTTTGTGAGTCTGTCAACAACAACCCACATGACATCATTTCCTCAAGGTGACCTCGACAATCCAATCACGAAATCCATCGTGACATCATCCCATTTCCACTCCAGAATGGGTAACTGCTGTAACAGTCCGGATGGCCTCTGATATTTTTCCATCACCTGCTGATCGGTGGAACACCTCATAACAAAACTAGGTATATCTATCTTCAAACCCGGCCACAAGTACTGACGTCTCAAGTATCGGTACATCTTGGTAACTCCGGGATGAACTGCCCAAGCTGAAGCATGAAACTCTCACATCAGCTCCTCACGTGTATCCCCTGAAACCCATACTCGTCCATGGAAACACAAAACTTTATCATCACTAATCATCCACCCAGGAGGAGGGTCCTTACTTGCCACTGACTCCCGTAGAACCAGGCCTTCTGAATCAGATATCTGTCTCATTTTTACTCGATGCAGAAGGGTAGAAGTCACATCCAAAGAAGAAAGATAGGTCTTCCCCTAACTGTCGTGAACCTCCAAATGCATCTCAGAGAACAAATCCCTGAGCTCCCACTCGCCACTGGCCTCCTACAAATCCTATATTTGAGTCTTCCTTCTCAGTGCATCAGTTACAGCATTACCTTTACCAGGTGTATAGGCAAGATCGAAGTCCAAGGACTGAAGGTATTCAACCCACCTTTTCTATCTCAGATTCCAGTCATGCTGAGTAAAGATATATTTGAGACTTTTGTGATCGGTAAAAACCACAAAATTATCTTCCAAGAGATAATGCCTCTAATAGCGTAATGAATGAACCACTGCAGCCAACTCGATATCATGTTTCGGGTAATTCCTCTCATGTGGCCTCAACTACCGAGACCCGTACTCAATGACTCGATCGCCCAGCATCAACACCGCTCCAAGCCCAATACTTGATGTATCACAGTGAACCGTATATATCTTTCCTTTCCTTGGGAGTATCAGGATTAGTGCTGATGTCAACCTTCCCATCTGGTCCTGAAAGTCCGTCTCGCAAGATTCCAACCATATGAACTTCACACCCTTCTTAATCAATCCCGTCAATGGCACTACTAAGCGGCAGAAGTCATGTATGAAGCATATATAGTAACCAGTCTGCACTAAGAAACTCTGTATCTCAAACAAGATCTTAGGATGCACCCAGGAAACTATTGTTTTCACCTTCTCTGGGTCCACGGAAACTCCTACATCTGAGACGATATGACCCAGGAAGTGAATCTGGTCTATCCAAAAATGGAACTTTGAGAGCTTAGCATATAGATGATGCTCTCTCAGTGTACTCATTATGATCTCAAGATGGGTGTCATGGTCGTGTCAAGTGTGAGAGTACACCATGATTCCATCCATGAATACTACCATAAAAGAATCCAGATATGGATGGAACACACGATTCATCAGAGCCATGAAAACTGCTGGCGCGTTCGTGAGTCCGGACATCATAAAATTATACTCTTATAGACTATACCTGCTCCTGAAAGCTGTGAGAGGTATATCAGATGGTCTAACATGCATATGATGATATCCTAATCTCAAGACAATCATTGAGAAAACTCGTTCCCCACGAAGTTGATCAAAAAGGTCATCAATCCTTGACAAGGGATATCGGTTCTTAACCGTCTACTGGCTCAGTTTCTGATAATCCACACAGAGTCTGAGGGTATCGTCTGCCTTCTTCACAGAAAGGATCGGAGAACCCCACGGATAAGTATTGGGTCGAATAAAACCCTTTTCCTATAACCCCTCTAACTGCATCTTGAGGTCCTGGAACTCATGTGTGGTCATCCTATAAGGAGGAATGGACACCGGTGCTGCCCCTGGAACAAGCTCAATAGAGAAATCAACCTCTCGCTTTGGAGGAAGACCTGAAAAATCGTCCGAGAAGAAATCCCTGAAACTATATACCATTGGAGGGAAAACTGTCTGACAAGTCCCCTGATCATCTAGATATAAACTTTCCATCTGTGCTATTACTCCACCTTTCCCACGATGCTCTGGTCCATCTCGACTAGACTAAACATCCCATTCTTCCTTGTATAGAAACTCTCCACCCTCTGGTGATGTGAAACTCAACCTGCGACGATAGCAGTCTACAAAGGCTCGAAAGGGAACCAACCAGTCCATCCTGAGAATGACGTCATAAGTTGTAATCTCTAAGACATAGAGGTCCCAAAGAAAGTGACACCCACCAACATCAAGGGGGCAGTCTTTGC
The DNA here is from genome assembly GCA_963277665.1 of Viscum album. NCBI lineage: Eukaryota > Viridiplantae > Streptophyta > Magnoliopsida > Santalales > Viscaceae > Viscum > Viscum album. The sequence continues at coordinate 1,533,189,992 of OY728123.1, read as the reverse complement.
ACTGACGCACACCAGCAGTTCTAGTCCCCAACAAAGTGTCTAGCATCATTATAATAGATGAAGTAGAAACACAGAGCCCAAGACTCTCTACAATGGGAACATATATGAATCTATCTGTAGCACCCGTATCGAAAAGTACTGAAGATAAAACAGAAGCTACTAGAGTAGTACCTCTGACAGTAGAGGTCCAGAATCCTTCTTCTGCTGGGTCTGTTGCACCGCATATGTCTTCCCAGTGTCGCGGCCCTGCGACACAACCTGACTACCTGGAGTTGTCCCACCCTGCTGCCTCTAAGATCCTGGTGTCTGGCTACCATAACCACGACCACCATCTCAGCATGCACGCCCTGAAATATTCCAGTTCCCTGACTGGAATGAAGCCACGGGTCCTACTCCCGCACGCATAGTCTTTACTGAACCCCTCTCACTAGTCACTGGTTGGAAAGCCCTACAAAAGCACTCCAGGGGACCCATCCTGCCGCAAGCTCGACACTCCACTGGGTCTCGTGGACATTGTGGCCTCTTATTCCCCTCTCTACCACACTATTAGCACATGACCTGGCCACCTGTATCATTCTTCTGGTTGGTACTACCACCCTGAGAGAAGTCCATATGTCACTTCCTCTTTCCAGTAGAAATAGTACCAAAAACTGGTGCTGAACTTCCCTGGCCTACATCACTAGCTTTCTGCAGGTTCCTCTCCATAATCAGCGCTCGATTCACAATGGCATGTACTGAAGGCAACCTGAAAACATTCAATAGTGCTCGGATGTCATATCGGAGACCATCCTCAAAGCGCCTGGTCCTCAACATCTCATCACCCACCAGAACAGGTGTAAAACGCTGAATCTCAGTAAGGCGAGCAGAATAGTCCATCGCTGACATAGCGCCCTACTGTAGATTCATGAAATCTCAAGATCAGTCTGCCCTCAGTGGATCGGGAAAGAAGAAGTCATAGAAGACTGCCTAAAAATATTCCAACGCCATGTCTTTGTGATTCTCTAACTGGGTGGTAACATCCAACCATCTCTTGGCGGAATCACACAGCATGTATATCGCGAGCTTGAACCTCCTTCCTGGAGGCGTCTCAAGATGCTCGAAAATAGTCTACATTGATCCCGGCCAAGACTCCACAGCCTGAGGTCCTCCATCCCTTGAAAACATAGGTGGATGTTGCTGCTGTAATATACGAGTCAGCTCAGCCATAGTTGTGGCAGCCGATGGTGCTCCCTAAACGGTCTGCATGAACCGCATAAAGACTTCACGGAACTGCACCTTCGTGAATGTGTCTGGTATAACAGCTGGTGCCGCATCTGGCTCTACTGGGTGATACACCGGTAGCCCATGGCCCACCATCTCTAGAGTATACTCCTTGACACTCCCCTGGCAAACAAAGCGCGGTCGTCTCAGTGACATGACTCTGCAAGGTCAAATTCACACCTTAGAACAAGATTAACAACGGACAAAAACAAAAAAAAAATCCAAAAGGGAACAGGAGGAAGAAGGCATTCAAAATTTTCAAAACAAGACTACACGGCGTGTATACTGATTACACGGCATGTACTTGACTTCTCTTTCCCTACCTGGGTCCTTCTACATGGCTGAGCCACACGGCTCTCGTTGAAAAAAACTAAATGGCGTGTATATAACCTACATGGTGCGTATGGTGTAATTTTCCAACTGCCCGTATCGTTTGTGACATGGCCGACTACTCATCTTGACACTACACGACGTTTTAAACCTGCACACAGTGTGTCAAAAACCCCGTTTCCCTAGCCACATGGCTAACTCCACATGGTCTGTCCTCGGACAAGACTACACGACATGTCCCACAGGTACACGGCGTGTACTTTGACGAGCTCCACCGACCCGTGTTGTTAGTTACATGGCTGGATACACGGCTCAACCTACATGGAGTGTTCTATATACACATAGCATGTACGCGAAAGGAACACCCTGACCCGTGTTGTTAGTTACACGGCTGGGTCCCCAGGTCACACTACACGGTGTGTTCCTCATTGACACGACGTGTTCTTAATTGACACAGTGTGTTCAAGAAACTATTACACCCGCTCGTGTTTGTTTGTTACACGGCCGAGTCTCCGAGTCAGCACTACATGGTGTGTACATCCGGTACACGGGATGTTCGCCCCAAACATTTCCCTTCCCTGGGTCGCCGCCCACACGGTTTGTGACACTGGAAAAGACTACATGGCGTGTACTCAGGGTACACAGTGTGTACTCAAAATTTTTTCTTTTCTTCGCGAACAGAAGACCATACACGACATGTTTAAAGCACTACACGACGTGTATACTGGTTTTCTAGATATAATGCCTCAAAAACTTCTCCGGAACCCAGAAAAAACTGAAAAACAACACTTAAGTGCAAAATTCCGATCTGTGAGGGCCCATACTCCCCACGAATCAATGTTTGGCATCTTATCTGTGTTATGAAATATAGTAAACACCCAATGATCCACCAAATTCCGGTCAATGAGGGCCATTACTCCCCAAAAACCAATGTTTGGCATCCATTCTATAAACAGGCTCATGCACAAATACCCTATCACGTAGCAGGTATTTATCAAGCAGTTATCACAACAACATGCTTTACTAGCACAATAACTGTCCCAACAACATGAAATTTCTAAAGCACCTACATGGAATGGAACTATGCATGGAATGTGATTTCTATAATGTGCCTAAATGATGCATGAGATGGAATACACTCATCTCATCGGGTTTCAACTAAATAGAACCCATAGATAAAATATAAACAGCACAATCACAAGTGTGTCACCCAACGGTGAAATCATATCAACTGTAAATTGCAAAATCAGTAAAATTGAAATACGAGGTAATTGGATTTTCCCTGTAAATGGGTTAGCTACGCTTGGGCCCAGCTTATTACCAACTAACGTTCTCATCTTATCACTGACTAAGGATCCAAATAGTAAGTCAAAGAAAAGAACCCCTCTGATACCACTTTGTAGCATCCTGGTTTCGGGTGCCACTCAACGGGTTCCCCGAACCTGGTTCGACACGTGACCTCAAGCGCATTTCCCCAAACTCCAAAGGTTGCCGACTAGCAGTGAGGGCCCAGGTCTGATAGTGGGGAAACTATGCCCTCATTTGTCAAAGTGAAATGCAGTGGAATAAAATAGAAATCTTATAGTAACATCAGAAGCAATAAAAAATAAACATTTCAAATAACAACTATAGTAAAATATAACCAACCAGATGTATAGATATGATGCAACATGTCTCCAGTTATATAAAATTTCCAAAACATGTTACACTGTAAAACAATACAACAGAAGTACAAGTACAGAAAAGCAAAACAGAATAGCCAGCAGCATCGTGAGCCTAAGCCCAGTCCCATTCTCCCCTAAACCTCATCAACAATCAAGTACTTATATAAGGACCCTTTCCCCTATCCACACCTGCAGAAACATAATATCTTTGGGCTGAAAAGAATGACCCAAACAGGGTGTGAGAAATAAATCCCAGTAGGCGCCCACCAAAGGCCCATGCCCAACTGTGTGTAAACATGCAACAACAGTGTGTATTAGTAAAATACAATAAAGTAAGAAGTACTGAAAAGTAACTAACTTAACCAGTTATATTTCCATTTTAATATCCATTTAATCAATTAATTGAAAATACCACCATAGTGAATATTCTAAGTAAACAGCCAAAGTCCTCAGACACGTAAACCCCTACCCTCAAGTAAAGAGAATCCAACCACAGGAATCCTCCCACAGGCATACGAATATTTCCCACGGGCGTAAGAAGTGTTGCCCACAGGTACAGAATCAGCTGCCCACAGGCACGGAAGAAGTTGCCCAAAGGCTAAATAGGACAGTGCCCACAGGCTAATCACAACACTAACCGCAGGCTAAATAGGTAATCGAGCCAAGACCAACATGTAAATAAGTAGTAAACAAGAAATTCATCTCAAGGAAATTCTACAATAATGTCATTAAAGGCATACCCTCGGGTATCCTGGCCAAATGGCTAAACAGAGGAACACACCCTCGAGGTGGTCCTGGATCCAAGTAACGATCCCAAACACCAGTTTTACTATCACAATTAATTACCTAATCAACTCTGGGTATTTAAAATAGCCATGGCCTCATCCACAAGACACCCCAACATGGGTTTGTGGCACAAATGTACACAAAAACGCACAACAGTTGGAATATAAACACCAATCCACCTACCATAAACGCCCGTGATCAGTATACTCGAATGGCGTTCCACGAATCGTCCTAGAATGAGGTATATCTGAGGTGAAATAAAACTCACTAAAAAGAAAATAATTTCAATTAGAGGAAGAATTGGTAAGAACTACTCCAGGAGAAGGGAGAGCTTACCCATGCGGTTCTAGGGAGATCGACAGTGTAGAAAACGGATCCCCGACATGCGCTCGACGGATCGCCAAAGCTTCGGCCTCCCTCTCCCACTCCTTCCTCCGGTTATAAGACTTCCCTATGAACAGGGGAGGCTACTTCCCATTTTAAGCAAAAAAACAAAGTACACGGTGTGTACATCCGAGTACACGACGTGTACTTCCCATTTTTTAAATGTTCCTCTGGCAGTTTCCTACATGTGTGGCACTGTTCACCTGCTGACTGACTACACGGCGTGTAAGGGACCACTACACGGTGTATAGTTGGTCTTTACACCCTTCGTCGCCGACATGGCTACATGCCCTATGTACTCATCCCACACGACAAAAAGTACACGGCGTGTGGAGAAGTACACGACGTGTACTTCCAAAATTTGTGATTTTTCCCCATTTTCCTTAATTTCTCAGAAAAACTTAAGGAAAATAGAAAAGAAGAAACCTGTACCACAAAAGTAAGAACCAGGTTCTTACAAAATATCTTCTATAAATTATCATACATGAATTTAAAGAGTTACATTCTTTGTATGATAATTTGGTTAGATTTCATGTACCTTGACTTTGGATTCTTCATAATTTATGAGCATTAATTTGAAGGACAATTATATTGTATACATATTCTGTGTTATAATTATGATAGAAAAATGCATCTCTTGAGTATTGAACCATGGGTAATGTGAATTTATGTCATAATACACACTAGCTTGGGCTTTGTATAGAAGTGTGACAGTTCACTACCTATCATACCATCCTGAATCTTGTGAGTATTATTGATTTCATATGTCTCTTAGCCTTTACAAAAAACATTTTCATGTACATTTATCATGGGATGAATTTGGATATGTCTAAATATTGGTGGATTTTAATTTTGGTTTGTTGAACATGATATGAGTAGTATAATGAGTTAAAAATCAATATGGTTTAAACATATTAATTTGGTTGAAGGAATAAGGATTTAGAACTAAACCATTAGATTCACGTATAAAAGTCAGAATAATTCATGAGATATGATGGTGAGATTTTGAATCCCTTTAATGGATTAAGTGTTGAATTCCTTCATGATAAACACTTATTAAGACATTGATCATCCAACGAGGTAGAATTTAAAAAATTAGGGGTACATGGATAACCTTATGTAAGTAAAGTAACATTTGGGTAAAATTAATAAGAATATGTGGCTATATTTCACATATAATTAGAGTAAACATTAATTGGGAAACCTTAAAGGTGAGTATTCTAGAGAAATATTGTTATGATAATTCATATTAAGGATGGGTTATGATTTTTCTAATCATATATCCTAGATTTATATATGATATGATTAGCCATATTAACTACCAATATAGAATATTGATGTGAAAAATTCAAAAGTGGAGTCATTACATAGTGAAATATGGATCTTGGATAGATAATGGATATGATGTAATTGTAGGGTTCATCATTTTCGTGGAAGATTATTTAATAAAATTATTTATTAAAGGAATGTATTACATGATACTCATCTGATAAAATATTAGTTTCGAGAAAAAAATACATCATCATCATCAAAAATGAATTTGAGATTGAACATATAGAAATAAAACCTCAGTGGAGAAAAATTTATAAATTGGTATAGGAACCTAAGAATCGTTAAACAAGATGGAAAATTTTACATGTTAGAGAAACCCCTTCTCGAATAATTGACCAATGAAGTTATTCAATAAATATATCTTGATTAACTTGACAATACTTTCAAGGATTCACATGATGTCTCTACTCTAATTATAGTATTTATAGAGTCTATGTCTCAAGAAAACATAAGAATATATATTTGTTGGCGGAAAAATATTAGACGATAAAGGAAGAAAGAAAAGAAGCCTGCGCGACGCCCCGTGAAGCGCAGCTGCGGAGCGCACCCCAGCAAACGCGGCTGCCGCGAAGCTCCTGAGGCGGTAATGCTCCGCGAACGGCTTGGTGTTCATGAGCCCGCTGCGAAGCTCCCGAGGAGGTAACGCTCCGCGAACGGCCTGACGTTCGCGAGCCCACTGCGAAGCTCCTAAGGCGGTAATGCTCCGTGAACGGCCTGACATTCGCGAGACCGCCACGAAGAAAAGGAGGCAGTAATGCTCCACGAACGGCCTGACGTTCATGAGCCCTCCACGAAGCTCCTGAGGCGGTAATGCTCCGTGAAAGGCCTGACTTTCGCGATCCCTCCGCGAAGCACCCGCCGCCCCATTACGTCGCGTGAGCTCTACTTCGCGGTTCCCCTTGCCTATAAATACTGGGCTCCCCCTGAGTCCAGGGGTGGACGATCCGACCTTTCGGCTTCTCAGCTCCCGAATCGCGAAGCACCCTTCGGCCCCGGGAATCATGAGCTCTACGCGGTACTTATACTTCACGAGATGCCTTCGCCTTGTCTCGTCTTGATCCCCCCTTCCGAGAGGGATGCCCTTTGCGAAGCCTAAGGGCATTCGCGAAGGAAGGCGATTTCCAAGGGAACCCAGGCAGTCGTGGAGCATTTATGCTTCGCGAAACACCCATCCTGTAATAGTGATTGACATGCCAAGGCGGGGTCGCTGTACATCGCGAAGCACACTGCTTCACAACACCTTTCTTCGCGAGGCACCTCTGCTTGGCGAGGCAGTGCTCCGCGAATACTATTCCACTTCGCGAAGTACCTCCCATTCACACCCCTGCCCCATGGTAATGCCAAGGCACTCCACTTTGCGAAGCATACTCCTTTTCTTGGCAATTCCTCTTACCGTGCGACCCTAAAGGTTTGCACGATCTAATTTCAAAGTCCCATGGACAACACCACCCATAGCGTTGCTTCACCTAATGCTTCTTCTCATAGGAACGCTAATGACTATTGCTTCTTCGCATAGCCACACTAACGTGGACCCCTCAATGGTTTGCTCCGCGACCCCCCTTTACCATGGCCTTTACAGTACCTTCCCTCCCCCAAGAAGCAGAGGATACCAGTCATGTATGTCCTAGTGGTGCAGAGTAAACCCACCTCATCCGAGCAGTAGGATGTTAAACTTCCAAGAACCTCATCCTCAACACTTGACATTAAACTGTGATCGGACCCTGTGCCTCGCTTGTGGGGTCCCCCCTGGCTCAGACATTCTTTACGCTGCTCATCTCCACGGGAATGGAATCACTCTCACAAGGGATGATATCCTCCTTCTCAGAGTAGCGTATGTACACGGGAGAAGGGAGACCACCCTGGTATAAGCCCCCAAGCCTCTCTTGCGGATGGTATCACCCATGCACCTCCATAATTCCCCACTGCCAAGGCCAGTGGAGGGCATGATAGGGAACGAGGCACCTTCCATCTTTGGTCCCAAATCCCACTAACGCCACACTTTGTCGCACTTCGGGCCTCCATCTTGGAGTAAGTCCCAACACCGTGGGCCGCCCAACGCATAATCCCCTCTTCGTTTTCCACGGACTCATCCTTCGCGACGTGATCCTCAGGTCCCAGCAACCTCTTGTTTCTCACACTGAGCATGACTCATGTGAGCTTAGAGTGATCACCGACCCAGACCCCCACCTTAAGCGAACTACGGGGACTTTGATCCATGTAAAGGCATGGTACGTAGGACGCCTCCAAGAGGTTCAAGCCCACCACTCGGTCATTTCTTCATGTCGAGTTCCACCCTCGTCCATCATGACGTTAAACTGTATGCCCCCATCCAGCATGACGTTAAATTGTTTCCCGAACTACGAGGAGTTTGATCCATGTCAAGGCATGGTACGTAGGAAGCCTCACGAGGTTCAATCCCACCACCAGTGGACCCCCCGGGTTCACCTTCACATCGGCACGCTGAAAAAACCTTACCCAAACTACGAGGACTTTGATCCATTCCAAGGCATGGTACGTAGGAAGCCTCCACGAGGTTCAAGCCCACCACTTGTCGTTTATTCACGTCAGGGTTTAGCCTTGTCCCTCATGATGTTAAACCGCATCCTAGTCCAGCGGTAAGCCGTAATGACCTAACCTGAACTACGTGGACTTTGATCCCTGCCAAGGCATGGTACGTAGGAAGCCTCATGAGGTTCAATCCCCCCCCCCACTGGTGGACCCCCCGGGTTCACTTCAACGTCGGTTCACCAACAAAACCCAACTTAAACTACGGGGTCATTGATCCATGTCAAGGCATGGTATGTAGGAAGCCTCTCTGAGGTTCAATCCCATCACTCGTTGGTCATTCTGACCTCCTTCATGTTGGTTCACCAACACCTGGGCATCCTAGTGTATAAGCCCCACATCATCTGGACCATGGTCTCTTTTTTTTCACGTCGGTCCACTGACACCCACCATTCACACCCGAACTACAAGGACATTGATCCATATTAAGGTATGGTACGTAGAAAGCCTTCCTGAGGCTCAATCCCAACTTTATTGTTTCCCTTACGATGGTCCCATTTCATTCCCCCTCTACTTCATCCATCCACCCATCCATCCACCCATCCATCATCCACCCTGATTCTTACCCAGTTTTCCACATCCCGAGGGGATCACGCCACTCTACTCCCCTCCACGGCATCTGGGAAGCCACCCACAAGCTGATCCCAACCTCGACACCCCTTCGAGGGAAATTCATCAATCTGATCAACTCCAGCTAGTGTTTTGATCAGACCGATCCGTCTCTGCTGGATGTTAAACTCGAGAACTACCTCGTGATAAACATGAGATTCCTGAGGAAAATCTTTTATGGCATGACTTTGGCGTAACCGTCTCCACTGGACGTTAAACCTGCGGCATACCCTATGTTAAACATGGGAAGCTGAGGAAAACCTCAGATACATGCCTATGGAATATGATTCCCCGCGCTCGATGTGGGATTCCTCGGGCTTCCGCGCCCTCGAGAAGCCCTATGACAAGGGAAAAAAGATATACATGCCAATTACCTAGCATTCAGACATGCTACTGATGCCTCGACGCGACTACTTCCCCGAATGAAGGTTGCTGCCCTGAACGGACCCCTTGGAATGTCCTGACAGAAGTAGTGTAATTAACTGGCATCCATGAAAACATGGAACTGGGAATAGTTTCATGAAGAACATATTAAATCTATGAGGGAGACCCAGAATAGGTGACGAGTTCCAAGGAGGAATCCACAGAAGGAAGAAACGACATCCCATCATCCCGGTTTCAATCATGGAGCAAACGTCACTGAACAAGGAAAGGATTCCGCCCACCTTTGGAAAGCGGTAATACGGGGCAACAGCTGCGTGTCCTCCGCAGACGGATGCACACGCCCCGTCGTAATAGCGTCAGAAATAGAAATGGTGAACCCGACGTGAAACTCTTATCCTCAATGTGGAGATTAGTAGTGTTTGAGACACCAGTAGATTGACGTGTCATCGGATCCAGATATTCGGCGCTAGGTCCTGCCAAGAAAATAGTGGGCTTGGTATGAAACTCACTGGAAGTTAGGGTAGTAAAACGTGGGGCATTCCATTCTGTAACATTGTCGGCATGGATCCCTCTTACAGGACATGAAAGATGGAATAATGTTGGGGCACTGGTTGTCAAATTGTTTTCCTCACAGTGCTAACGAGTTAACCTCCCTACTTCCCAGGAACCCAGTTGCTGCTATGGAGACAAGAACACCACCCGCTCACCTACGCAGGGGCGGGGGAAATTCTAGGACAGCCGCTCCACGTGGTTCCACTACCGTCACAACGACATCAACATTCGTGAATATGGGATGCCCATGTCCCCTCTTCCTGTCATAGATCATCCAACGAAAGGTGATCAACAACCTCATACACAGGTACGAGGTGGAAGGGGTCATCCCAACTCGGGATATGGACCGCCTGGACCTAGAGGCATCCAGGCCCCGCCGTCAACGCCACCCTCAAAGGATTCACAGAGAGCCCCTGCTCCCCACCCCATCGTTCAATCGTTTCAGGAGCCTATCCCCGAAACACCTCAACGACTCCTCACCTTACGCTGATGAGGCGGGTGATGTTCGGCTCAGCCCAGTCAGAGTCCTAATCCAAGGGCTCTAGGCAAGGGCTCCCATCCTTCCACGTTAGCGCCGCCATCCGGCTTCGCCAGAAGAGCTGGTAGGCTATGCCCCTGCACCACCTGTGCCAGCTCGTCTGACCAGACGTCAGGGCCGTGTCCAAGCTGAGGATGCTCGTCAAGGTGCGTCGATGTCAACATATACTGTGGCTTGAGTCACCACTGACGTGCATCATGGAGTCCCTGCATACACTGAGCAAGGGAACTCCTTCATCCAACCAAGATCGAGGCCTCAGCCGCCCCATGGGCAGGATGGGTTGACTCTCAGGGTCGTAGGCCCGAGCGATGATTGTCGTGAACCAATCCATGGTAACGACACTCCATATGGAGGTCCTCTACGTACCACCATTCCATAGAGCGTGGGCCTCCCCCGCTCTGAAGCTCATCATGGGGGTATGCCTCGTGCCACTCCCATCCCGAATGAAGACCTACCCCGTGGTAGTGACGCTTGGCGCGAAAGCCTCTCCTGCACCCACCATACTAGGAATGGAGTTACTCCTCCTCCCCTCGACCGCCGATGTGAAGGCACCGCCCATCCGGCCCCTCTCCAATGTGGGGCTCCTCCCTACGTCCTCTCTACAACTGGAGATGTTCCTCCTTGCCCCGGAAACCCTAGGAGTAAAGGTCAGCCTCGCTCCACCCACATCAAGCATGGAGGTCCTCCCCGTGCTCCTGCCGGTTCCAACAGAGGTTCCAACCACATGGGTGTTTTCCATGGAGGTCCTACCCATGTACCCTTAGACATTTTCCCTGGTTCCCCTCGCAACCCGGCTATCTCAAGCGAGAGTCCTCCCCGCCATGGCACCGATGCCGCTCCAAGACTACATGTCAAGCATCAACCCTGTCCCAAAGAGCCATCTAGGGGAAGGAGATCGGGTCTTCGCCACCACCTGAACAATCCTTGGAAGGCCCGAGTGGAGATCAAACCGGCCCATTTCTCAGATTCTGAAGCAGAGTGCGACTCAGTGATGAAACCTTCTCCCCGCTCCTCCGCGTCAAGGACTGGGGAAGGAAGCAGGCGCGTCAGCCTCATCCTCCCAGAATGCGAGGTCCACCGGATTCCCGCCTCCCTCCGTAGGTACGTCCATGAGGAAGAAATTGTGGAAATTACACAGGTCCCGACCGCGCAATCACCACCATCATCACAAGAAGTGCGCTCTATCTCTACCAAAGATCACAGAGAGCTGTTTTGGGGACCAACGACGGTAGAGCAACGATGTGACCCATCACCGGTGGCCGCAATTCTTGCTTTAGAGGCTGTGGCTATCAGCCCATTCTATCTTTATATTGTGGTCAGGTCACCTCACTATTCAGAGGATAGCCCGGAATTCAGCGGCCAGTCAGCTCGTTCGCCGTATTCTCCGCCACCCAACATATTGTCCCAGCGGTCCGCCTCAGTACCGCTACCAGTCCCTCAACCACCTCCGATTGAAGAGTGGGGAAATACGGGGCCGGAACTTGAGTCTGAACCCAGGAGCTTCTAGAGCATTTTCACAATGGATCACTTCCCAGAGAAGTTCTGGCCGACGGTAGCGCAGAACTTTTGTGTGCCGGAATACTTCACCCCAGAAGAAGTAGGGTGCTTCTGCCGAACCCTATGGGCGACACACGTCCTCCTTTGTTATGAGTGGATAGTGTACCCTAGGAGCAGAGAGAACTTCTAAGAAATTGGTGAGCAATTCCGCCTGATCGATTTGGCTGCACTCTCCGTGGCCGAGCGCCTTGAGTCGCCAGGCCGCCAGAGCACCCTTCAACAGAAATGCGTTCAGTGTCTCAAAGTACTCTGTAGAATCATAAGGGAAGCTACCCCCCATGTGCAAGTCTATGGCTAGGGACAGTATGCCACCCTCCTCTTCAGTCCTGTCCGATGACAGTCTGATTCGTTATGCGACATTGAGGACATTCCCCCAAGGAGGGTCACGGTCCACATGGCTGACGTAGTAGACAAGGAGGAAGAGCTTGAATTCATCGATGGAGACCTACCCCTTGAGGGTGTACCACCACTGCTGGACCCATCAGGGAGGGTTTCCCATCAGCAGAGAAACCATTTAGGCCTCCCGGTACCCACCGAGTCGCTGGTACTCAGTCGAAATGCCGGTAAGGGTAAGGAGCTTGTCAGAACCGTCAAGCACTCCGACCCGTATGCCTCTGTAAAGAAGACGGAAGAAGATCCCGAGAAGGCCGCGTTATGCCAATAGCTTGCTGAGTAGAAGATGGTTGTTGACGAACTCCTGGCCGAGCGCGCTGCAAAGCGGCAACCCGACTATGGTAATCCCATGCCGGGGCAGCAGGGGCTGGGAAAATTTCCCCCCAGCGAGATGCTTCTGGGAAACACTGATCATGATACTCCCGCAGACAGGGAAGAACCCAGAACTCACGACAAGAGGGCACGATACGTCTCGAAAAACCCTCTGGAACGACGGGGCAATCTGAGGAATCCAGCCCGGGTCCCCCCAGCCGCCACACAGGTCGTTCCTCCAGTCGCTCCACGAGCTGCTGAAGCTATCTACCATGTCGAAGAACCCAACAACGCACTTGTGATTAGGGATCCCTGTCAAGACAGGGACCCCCAACCAGATAATCTTATAGTGCCACTCATCGCCTGCCTCGAAGCATTGGAAATGCGGCAGGTGGAAGTCCCACCAGATGGCAAGCCATATCCCGTGTGGGAGGATGATATGCCAGTACCCCCAGGTTTTGGGAAACCCACTTTTTCTCCCTTCAATGGGATAGGGGACCCACCACAGCACTTGGCCCACTTTTCTTCCAGGTGTGGCCCCATGCTGGGGACCCCGACCTAGCAAGAATCCTCCAAGCTCCGATGTTTCATATAGAAATTGGATGGCCCTGCTTTCTTCTGGTACAGTCAGCTCCCTATCGTATCAGTGACTGGTTGGGAGGATCTCCGCCGGCAGTTCCTATACCAATTCAGCTCTACCACGTGAAAGACCAGCATCGCAGACCTCTTCAATTGCAAACAAAAGCTTGATGAACAAGTCGCGAACAACATCACCTGGTGGAAGGGACTTGCATACTCCCTCGACATGCCACTAACTCAGGAGAAATTACTGACGATGTGTGTAGTGAATGAAAAAACGGAGCTGGTTCCTTCCTTGATCACCCAGAACAACCCTGGAAGGTTCTGGGTTTTCTTAGATAAGGCTCAGCGCCTCGAGGAGGCTATGCAACAGGCTAGTCAGGCACGTTTTCTGCCCCCTGTGATCCCATCCAGGAGGGATTCCAGAGTCGAACCCGCTGCGATGGCCCAAATAGAAGCCCCCAGGCAGCTGGAATTACTGCCAGCGGCACCGACCTCGCAACCCTGCAGAGGTCCTCCGCCTCAAGAACATGATCCTGCCCAGCAGTGACCGCCTCAGAACCTACAAGTTCCCCCGCGCAATGCTCCACCACCGCCTAGGCGAGACAACCAGGCACCACATCCTCGGCAGGCCCCTCTAGGACCTTAAACTAAGATCTCCCATGTCCATACTGTAATATGTTAAACTGCAAGCCGGTCAGGCCTCCCTGAACGAGGCACAGCCTCAGGCCCCTTGGCCTCTTTAGGACCCTAGCCCCTATCCCTACTGTAAGACATTAAACTGCTAGCCGGTCAGGCCTCCCTGACCGAGGCTCAGCCTCATGCCCCTTGGCCTTCGTCGACACAAGCTCTCTTATGGGATTGTACAGTGTGGTGCATGACACATCCTCATTCACGTCGGGTTACCCGCCGTACCGTACATATCACCAAATGATATGCATCTCATCTAGCATGACATTAAACTGTGCTTTCAAGAACTACATGCGGCTTGATTCCCGTTCTCATGGGATACGTAGGAATGCTCATACATCCTATCTTGAGCCCATCCCTGAGCTCTTCTCTCTCAATGTCCCCCTGGGTATAGTTTTCTTGGAGGATCCTTTCATGACGAGCAGTAGGATTTCTTATACCCACTTATACAAGGATTATAAGGGCCGCACCACGTTCCCACTCTTGTTCTTCTATTCTCCCACATTCTTACCGCACGACGTTAAACTGCATGGCCTTCAAGAAATATTTATGGCTTGATTCCCATCCTAATGGGATACGTAAGAACGCCCATACATTTCATCTGTTGGCCCAGCCCAAAATCCAAAATCTTCCCCTCGGGTCAAGACATATGGCAGGGTGCACACTTTTTCCCTAACTCATGTCGTGCAAGCCTCGACCCGGCTGCACGTCCCCCTTGGAGATGTTTGCCTCTTTCATGGATGGGTACAGCTATGCTCCACCCACTCCATGACTGGGATTCCATCACTTTCCTCACCCAGAGGGACCCTCAAGAATGGCATGGATACCATTCCCAAGGGCTCTCCTACCGATACGTGCCAACTTCCCCGAGGGTTTCCGAGCAACAGGTCGATACAAGTCCTGCGTTTCGAATTTGGTAAATGGTCGACGCTCATTTGTTTCTCCCATATCGGGTCACCATAAGGACGCTATGTTTCGAACATGGTCAACAGTGTCCTAGATCTTCGGGTCCACCCCAAGATGTCCCAAACATCGAGTGCAGTGATTCATTCTGCCCCATCCCGAAGTGACAAACTTCCCTCCAGGTGGTGCCAGCGGTCGGGCCCATGGCCTTAACTCTCTTATAAAGGATATACGGTGGGGTGAAGGATTGCGTCCTCATTCATGCCGAGTTAATTGCCATGCCGTACACATCCTCGGATGAGATACAGTTATCTCTTTCCCCGTCATCATGTAAGACGTTAAACTGCAAACAAGTCGGGCCTTCCTGACCGATGCCTAACCTTAGGCCCCTTGGCCTTCTTGGGCCCTAGCCCAAGTTCTTACCCGGAGTGTATGGTGTGGTGAGGGATTATGTCCAAATTCACATCGGTTTGTTCACCATACCACACACCTCCTCCGTCTAGAAGTTCCTATTCCCCGACCATCGTCCTTACTGCAAGATGTTAAACTGTGAGTAGGCCAGACCTTCCTGACCACAACCCAACTATCATGCCCCGTGGCCTTTTCGGGCCCCTGGCCCAGGTGCTTTCCAATGAGATTGTGCGGAGTGGTGTGGGGTTATCTCCCCATTATTCGCTATGCCTCACACGCCCTCGATAGGGTATCCTACCCCTTGAGTATCTTCTAGAACTACGCGTGGCTTGATTCCCATCTTTATGGGATATGTAGGATCACCTGAATGTCTAAGCTTCAGGTCCAGCCCCACCTATCGAAAATCTTCATCCCACCTTGGCCCTGTAGACTACCCTTTCTCCACATGGGGAGTATATGGTGTGGTGTGGGATTATTTCCTAATTCACAACGGTCTTGTAATGACCACGCCATGTACCTCTCCCTTCGGAGCTGTTTTTTCGACCCTCTTCACCGGTTCACCAATGTGCCTAGAGGTAATATGGTTTATTACCTGGAATGTCAGAATTTACTCAGACATGTCCGCACCCACTTTTCAGGATTTGTGTATCCCGCCATCAGGGCTCCCATCATCTTTCACACCCGGGGGGACCCCCAAGAACGGCCTAGATAACACGCCCAAGGGCTCTCCTACTGTTACGGGCCAACGCCCCCGAGGGTTTCAGACAAGAAATCCATAAAAATACAGCGTTGAAAATATGGTCAGCGGTCGATGCTCGTTTGTTGTTCCCACCTCAGGCTAACACGATTGGAGACTGTTTTCCACCACGATTAACGGTTATCCTCTATCGCCACACCAAACCCAGTAAGCCCAAAATGAAGGTTACACGATTCACGTCCTTCTCCGTTCTCATCACGTCCAAGTGAAGTTTCAAAATTCTTGGTACTATTCCTCCATGTACGTCTGCGCGTTGGGGGAACAAAGTCGTGTCAAAGGTGTCCTTCAGGGATCTTCACCAACTTCCCCTCGATGGATGTTTCACGTATTGTGATAGGGATCTACCCCCCTTGTTTTCCACACCGAGTTTAACTCACGTGGGCTTAGGGATAGGGTCGAGGTCTGCGCTTACCTGGAAAGTTGTCATCCACCCCTGGTCCGAGCTCTAAGATCATAAACTAAGATCTCCTCAGAACTAAGTTCAGCTTGATTCTCATCCTCATGGAATACGTAGGACCGCACAAACGTCTCGTTTTCGGGTCCAGCTCATCTGGGAGCCAGTCTCTCCCTCGTTACCTTTCACCTCTAGGTGGGACCCTCGTCATGAGGTTCCTCTCTCGGGACTGCATACGGTATAATGTGGGATTATGTCCCCATTCACTTTGTTTATGCTGCATGACACCATACACATTCCCCTCCTAGCATCGTCTCTGCTACATCTGCGTTGTATGACATTAAAATGCATACTTGGTCCTATCACACGGCCCTAAACTGTGACATTATCGTCCTGGCTGCACGATGAAAAACGACACTGCATTGTGATGACCTTGCTGTAGAGGACATCACGTTGGGTATTGGTCACGTGCCATGCCATTTGGAAAACGCCTATCACGAGTTTATTCTTGTGGCGATACCCGGGCCTGCTACCCTTGCCTTGTTGCTTCACAAAAAAACCACTCACCTTAAAGGACAAACAAAATTTATCAAATTCCTCTTCTTTTTGTGCAAGGGCCACGCCCGCAGTCCCCTTTTTCCCTGGAACTGATACCTTACCATTCCACCTTTCCGAACTACGTATGGCTTGATTCTCATCCTCATGAGATACATAGAAGTGCCCGAGCACTTCCCCGCAGGCCCAGCCTAACCTTCATGTTCAGTCCCTTGACTCGAGAATTTCCCCATAGAACACATGGTAAGTAGGGCTTAGGTCCTCATTCACGTTGGGTTTTGTAACTGCCTTGCCATCTGTCCCCTTCTCCCCTTACTCATTCATGGTCCGAGATCTAAGACGTTAAACTAAGACTCTCTCAAGAAAAATTTCCAGCTTGATCCCCATCCTCATGGGGTACGTAGGAACACCTTTGAATTTTTTTTTGCACCCAGCTCAACTCTCGTTTATGGTCCTGCGACCTAAAACTGTCCGAGAAGCACATGGTGGTCGGAACCCCCAGTTCCCATTCACGTCAGGTGTCTGAGTTACCCCACCATGTGCCTCCTATGTTTCCTCCCACCCTTTGGTCCATATTCTACGACCCTAATCTAAGTTCTACCTATGGGAAAGGACTCTTCTCCCTCTATCTAATACGTCTTGTTGTCGTATTCAGATGTGTTTTGACAAAGAGCCTGAAGTGTGGATTTTCATAGGGACATTCCCCTCATCCCATGACCAAGCTTCGTGAGCTCGCTATTTGGATCCTCATCCTCTTCCAAATCCAAAAGGACCCTCAGACGACATTGATTCTAGGATTAAGGGCTCTCCATGGATGCTGGACCTAAGGGCCCTCTAATCATTTCGGGCCAACATCCCTACGGATCTCTGACAACATTTGTGACAAGGTTCCATGTTTCGAACATGGTCAATGGTTGACCTTCATTTTCCTGTCCCCAATCTAGGGAAACACGATATGGGTGCTGCGTTTCCGCCACGGTTAACGGTTATCCTCTATCGTCACACCTCCATCATTGTTATCCAAATTTTGACTGTCATGATTCACACATTTCCACTTCCTTATGTTCAAGTGGAATTCCAACATGCTCGGCTCTATCTCTTCACGCATCTAGGTGAGACACACGGTCATGTTAGTATTAAGGGTCTGATATTCACCAAGCATCCCCTCACCCAAACCTGCCCCCTTTCTGTGTCGGGAAAGTCCTGCCACTACTTATTGTTTCCCACACCGATCATGACTCACGTGGGCTTAGTAGTTGTGGCAGGATGTGTACCAACACGGCCAGGCTTCTCATCGTCCCACATGAAGTTAAACTACACTTTCAAAACGACGTATGGTTTGATTCCCATCCTCATGGGACACGTAGAGACGCCCTGGTATTTCACCTAGGGTCCAACCCATAGGAATCATTAATCATATTCTTCCCCTTTCCGGCCCCCTTTCAAGACCCCTCGTAGAGGAACACGTAACTATGATTCTACCCTGGACAAGTTTAGGATGGACCAAGATCCCATTGGGAGGCAACATACCCCCTTGCCAGAGAGGCTCTGTCCCAAATAATGAAGGATGTGTAATCAAACTGATGCGCTCATCTAGCGTACTCCCACCATGGTGGTGTAGTTACATGAGTGTTGGATTATATTCAGAAAAACCATCACTCCATATTCCACGCTTTACGTGCCCTTTATTCAGACCCTTGTCCCCTTTCATGTCTGAAGGGACCCCCTAGCGGCCCGGTATCATGCCGCATCGGCTCACCTACCGTCCTGGGCTAATGTCCCGGAAGACCGGTCATGTTTGGAAGGACCCACTAACAGTATGGGTGCTAGACCTAGGGTCTGCCTACTATCATGGGCCAACGTCCCAAAGGATTGATCAACAACATTTGTGACATGGTCCTGTGTTTCTAACATGGTCAACGGTCGACCCTCATTTTTTGTCCCCATATCACGCTAACACAGTAAGGATATCGTTTCTCCGACACAGTTAACGTTTTTCCCTTATTGTCACGCCATCCCACAGTGTTCCGAATATTGGGTATTGTGATCCACACTTCCCATTTCCATCTATTCAGACCGATTTCAGCGCCCCTGGCATTGCACCGTTCATGCATAAGAGCACGCTAAAGAAATTGTAATTCGGCTGTTCTGAGAACCTCCTTCTCTGGCCGGGCCTCTCCCATCTTCCAGAAATCTGGACTGGTTATCCAAACCATGGATGCCCGAAGCTTTTTTTCCACTCCCATATTGGGTGGGATGATGAGGAAACTATCTCCTATTTCTCACATCGGGATTGACACACATGAGCTTGGGGAATTGTCGTCGGACGTCCAACAAACATTGTAGGTATGTAATGAACTGATGAAAATAGTGGAAATCGTGCGTGCTACGACATTCAAAAGAAGAAAAATTGAAGAACAAAAGTACCATTAAAAGGTTTGTAATTTGTTACAGTACCCGGGGGTCGACTCCCCCCATGGACGGGTTGACCCCGTCAAAAGAGTGTTGCAGCTCCGCCAACCTTCGGCTTGTGGTGCACAAGAATTGCTGCCACTGACTCAGCTCCCGCTCCTCCTCAGAAGTGGCGAGGCGCAGTTTGTCAGCCTTGGCCCTATCCCTCTCTATGCCAGCCTTAATGGAATCCCTCTTTCCAGATGCCTACCTCATATGCTCTTCTTCCTCTACCATCTGGGCCTTCAATCGTGAGATCAGCTCAGATTGTGTATTAAGAGAGGCTGAGTACTCATCCGCCTGGGCTTGCAGATGTTGAACTTCACCTTCGGCCTCCTAGAGCTTCTTGATGTTTGTCTCCTTCCTCAGCTTCCAGCCCACGCTGAGCCCGCGATCACACTCCCAGATCTTCTCGACCATGAGATCGTGGATTTTCACTTGAGGACGTTGGGAATCCACTCCCCCAGTTCACAGTTTGTGTAGCCACGAGTGAAGTCTATCTATTTTGTTCAGCCTTAGTGCTTGTGGGTGTCCTTGATGATGCGCATGATTAGCTTCCACGATCGGCGGTAGACTATACTGCTGTCTTCTTCGTCGGAGGCCATTTCATCCTAGTCTGCACGATTGGCAGGCTTTTTGGAGGATATGCCCACTGGAATTCCTCGGAGAGATCTGCATCTGGCGTTGAATCTGGTGCGACATCTGGCGCCAGAGCAGGCGTCACAGGACTTGGGTCGTCTGGTTGATCCTCTTCATCGGAGTCCACCTCAATAAACTTGGGCACAACCCTGATGGTGGTCCTGCCAAAGATGGTGTGTGTTGCAGCTCAGGGAGATGGGGGAACTATCTCCACCATCACCGGAATGACCCTAGGAGGGATGCCACCATACATCCCGACCACCCTTGCCGCAACAGCCCATGCCAGTCGGAGAACTGTACGACAGAGAGGGACATAAACATTAGTTGGTGCAATCTACATGTGACAGCAATGAATCCAGTAGAGGAGACTTACGGAGATCTAACTCCTTGTGTTTCTCTTGAGTCGATGCTGATGGGACCCTGGGGCGTGGCCCTCCATATAATGTTGGAAGGACTGGAGATCCTGGAGGAGCCGCCTCGGGTTCTCTGGCCCCACTAGACACAGAACTAGACGCATCCATAGGCGCGGGTTCTGAAGGTCTTGTATCGTCACCCGCCAAGGGGAAAGAGCAAGGACTGTGTACAAGTTCCTCCTACATGGTTCAAACATCAGTGAGAAATCCGTGATGGCCCGAGAATGGACCATGAGGAAAGTAGTTCATAATTCTACCTCGAGAGCCTCTGCAAAATCATCAGAATCTGATTCTTGGTCTCTGACTTCGCCCTCCTCCAACGGGATCCCTCCACCAGCCTCATCCTCCCGAGAGGAGTCCTCTGATTCTTCTAGAAGGGGGATGTGCTCCCTCAAATTGGCAGCTGACAACGGTGGGGGAATCGTCCGATCCAGTAGTACCCTCACCTGATATGTCATTGGGCATGGGACACCACTGGAGTGAACGTAGTCCTCCAGCTCGTCCAAGTATTGGTCTGCCTCCACCGGAGACACCGTGAAACCAGCCCGGACTGGGCATATACACGGTAACTCCATACCGAGGTGATTCAAGTGTGCCCACATCTCGGGTGGACTGAGGAATTGCTGGTTGACGTCCCAAATTTCCCAGGCCTCCAGAAATAAGGCATCCTCTGCCATGTCGATATGATGCAGCCACTTCCCTGGAGCCTGAGTGGATATACTACGAAATCCCCGCGGCGGCCGCCCCTCCGGATTGCCCTGCTCTCCTGAAATCACCGGATATGCCGCTGCTGCAACACCCTCAGCTGGTGCGGGCCTCGCTGCCACGACAACCCCGCCACCGCGAGAGGCCCTTGCTGCCCTCCGGCTCCAACCTCGGGATAGGGGAGTCCCGCCATCACCAATTCAAATGGTTGGCTGCCTCAGCATCTCACCCGGATAAGTGACCTCTCAACTGATGGCATACTCCCTCACTAATCCGAAAGCGGCTGTGGATGGAAGCAATGTAATACGCATCTTACTATCTTCTCGTGTGAACATGAGCCACAGCTGCCTCATCACACATGGGTGATCCTCGTGACGCACCTCCCAGAAGACCTGCGGGGTCAGCCGCTGGAGGCACCGGAACTGCCTCGCAAACCGAAGTGGGGTGTACGGTTCATAGAGCGGCTCCCGATCCACTCATGCCACCAAAACTCCACCTTGAAAGGCCAGGAGATAAGCCCAGTGCTCTTCTGTCCCCTGCATGTCATCCGTGAGTACCCCCGTCGGCAATGGAAATGGGTGGAAGATGAACTCATCTGCCCTCCACACTCAATTCAGTAGCATCGGTACGGTTAGATTGAATGGGAAGCTCCAGGCCGCATTTAGAATGGAAGTGCAGATGTTTGATCCCGGCGGCGAGATAGGGTTTGGATACTCATAAATCCCCCGAATGTGCGCCGCAATCCACCCATGCAGAAGGTGAAGGGCCCGCATATCCTTGGCGGCCTCTTGACCTCGCTAACGTGCCACAACATCTTGTACAACTTGGAAAGCATTGGAATCCCCAGATTGACCCGCTGCCCCATGGCCAGCATAGGCGCCATGATGAATGAGCTGGGCCACACCCCCATGCTGGTATCTCTCACCGGTAGGATCCAAAAACAGATAAGGGCTGCGATGAATGCCTCCAGCCTGACTATCGGCTGCTGTTGAGTGCTGACACTGAAACCCCAAGTCTTCCATTCGATGTCCTCCAAGACCCGCCAATACGTGTGCTCCTTGCCCCGTAGAGCCGCCTTGGTACAAGTTCGAGGCCTCAGAGGGAACTCTTGATTCTCCAGGAAGTTCAGGAACTGCTCACACCACTTCATAAAGTGGAAATCTCTCACTACCTCCTTGTCCTAACCAGGGACCAGTGCCATCAACACCGACGCCAGTCACGACATCTGCTCTGTATCCTCCCACGTGCTAATGACGGGGAGGAACTCATCATACATGGCCCCCAAGATCATATCCCTCGAAATCTGGTGGACCTCCCACAGGAAGATGCCCACCTCCCCATGGTGCATGTGAAAAGTATTGGTCCTAGATGACCATCTTCTCAGCAGCTCCGGCATCAGCTGTTTCAGTTGGTAAATGTTGAATTGGGAGTCCCATGCTGCCTCATACAAACCCACTCTCCTCATCTCGACTGCAAAATCTTCGCATGAGGTGCCTACCCAGTAGGCCCATGCTCAGTCATTGGTGAAGTTGTCGCCCTGGCGCAGGTCCGACTCATCGGACCACCCCTTCGTCGAATCCTGCAAAGCCGCCTTCAGCATAGTGTGGTACAGAGGAGGGGACGTCTCTGGTTGCAGTGGATCCCCGTCAATATTGTTCACATGGTTTTAGAGACAGTCAGTGGTGATGGGTGTGATGTCCTCCCATGCATGACCATCGGCCTCCCTGAACCACTAACGCTGGCACGGCGTGCTCCTGAACCAGCAAGCTGGTTCCTCCCTACTCGCCTCAGGGATGAAGACATCATCCCTCAACCCGAAGCCATACAAAGGCTGCTTCTTGCACTGTGGGTAGTTCTTCTGACTCTCTGATAGCAGGGCTGTCAAAGAATTATGGTCCGAGTGACTTCAGACCATCCCTCCAAGGCCCAAATAGATATCCATCTCATCCCTCTGAGAGGCGTCTACAAGAACCCCCAACACAGCTTCTCTATGGGATATTTCGATTGCGGAACTCGAAAAAATTTCAGGTCAGGTCGCGAAGGTTGCTCGCAAAGAGATCTCGCGATGCTCGGACGCAAAACCAAGCAGTGGAGCCTATCCTAGGCCGGTAAAAAGAAGTTCCCTGGGCGCAGTCGCTGAGTCAGAGACTCGCGGTTCTCCACGATGCTCGATTCCTGGAGAGCAGACGCGGAGTATGCGGAGCTTCGCGAAGTCAAGAGCACAAAAGGATAAAAGTTGCGAGAAGACAAAAGAGAGGTCATCCCCCTTTTTATAGGAGACGACCCTGGAGCATCGTGGTGCGTATCGCCCATGTGGAGCATCGTGGCACGTCCCACCCACATGGAGCATCACGGCACGTCCGGACAGTGCAGCCGTTGGCCGCCCCGCGCGCCCTCTTCACGGGGCTGCTTCGCGAACCACCGATAATTTTGGTGATTTTCCCTCAGACTTCGACCCTTCATCCCTCCACGACTCCAAGTCTGAGGGGGGGAATTTTTTGGTGCCAAAATATTGGATGACAAAGGAAGAAGGAAAAGAAGCCTGCACGCCGCCCCGCGAAGCACAGCCGCGGAGCGCACCCCAGCAAATGTGGCCTCTGTGAAGCAAAAGAGGCGGTAACGCTCCGCGAACGGCCTGACGTTCGTGATCCTGCCTCGAAGCTCCTGAGGTGGTAACGCTCCGCGAACGGCCTGAAGTTCGCGATCCCGCCGCGAAGCACCCACCACCCCATCACGCCGCGTGAGCTCTGCTTCGGGGCACCCCTTACCTATAAATACTGGGGGCCCCTGAGTCCAGGGGAGGACGATCCGACATTTTGGCTTCTCAGCTCCCGAATTGCGAAGCACCCTTCTCCCCCAGGAATCATGAGCTCTGCGAGGTACTTCTACTTCGCGAGATGCCTTCGCCTTGTATCGTCATGAGCCCCTCTTCCGAGAGGGATGCCCTTCACGAAGCCTAAGGGCATTCGCAAAGGAAGGGGATTCCCAAGGGAACCCGAGCAGCCGCTGAGTGTTTATGCTTCACGAAACACCTATCCTATACTAGTGATCAACATGCCAAGCCGGGGTCGCTGTACATCGTGAAGCACACTTCTTCACAACACCTTACTTCACGAGGCACCTCTGCTTTGCGAGACACTACCCCGTGAATACTATTCCACTTCATGAAGCACCTCCCATTCACACCCCTGCCCGATGCTAAGGCCTAGGCACTCCACTTCGCGAAGCATACTCATTTTCTTGGAAATTCCTATTCCCGTGCGACCCTCCAGGTTTGCACGATGTGATTTCAAAGTCCCATGGACAACAACACCTATAACGTTGCTTCACCTAATGATTCTTCGCATAGACACGCTAAAGGCTATTGCTTCTTCACATAGCCACGCAAATGTGGACCCCTCAATGGTTCGCTCCGCGACCCCCCTTTACCATGGCCTTTCCAGTACCTTCCCTCTCCCAACGAGCGGAGGGTACCATTCATGTATGTCCTAGTGGTTCGGAGTAAACCCACCTCGTCCAAGTAGTAGGAATTTAAACTGCCAAGCACCTCTTCCTCAACACATGATGTTAAACTATTATCAGACCCCGTGCCTCGCAAGTGGGGTCCCCCCCATCTCGGACATTATTTACACCGCTCGTCTCCACAGGGAATGGAATCACCCTCACAAGGGATGATATCCTCATTATTTGAGTCGCGTATGTCCACGGGAGAAGGGTAACCACCCTGGTATAATCCCCCAAGCCTCTCTTGCGGAAGGTAGCACCCATGCACCTCCGTACTTCTCCACTACCAAGGCCAGTGGAGGGTGCGATAGGGAATGAGGCACCTTGCATCTTTGGTCCCAAATCCCTCTACCACTACACTTTGTCGCACTTCGGGACTCCATCCTAGAGTAAGTCTCAGCACCGTGGGCCACCCAACACATAAGCCCCTCTTCATTTTCCATGGACGCATCCTTCGCGACGTGATCATCAGGTCCCTGCAACCTCTTGTTTCTCACACCGAGCATGACTCACGTGAGATTAGAGTGAGCACCGACCCTGACCCCTACCTTAACCGAACTACCGGGACTTTGATCCATGTCAAGGCATGGTACGTAGGAAGCCTCCACAAGGTTCAATCCCTCAACTCGGTCGTTTCTTCACGTCGAGTTCCACCCTCATCTTGGATGACGTTAAACTGTATGCCCCCATCCAGCATGACGTTAAACTATATCCCGGACTACGAGGACTTTGATCCATGTCAAGGAATGGTACATAGGAAGCCTCACGAGTTTCAAGCCCACCACCAGTGGAACCCCAGGGTTCACCTTCATGTAGACTCGCTAACAAAACCCTACCCGAACTACGAGGACTTTGATCCATGGCAAGGAATGGTACATAGGAAGCCTCCATGAGTTTCAAGCCCACCGCCCGTCGTTTATTCACGCCAGGGTTTATCCTCATCCCGCATGACGTTAAACTGCATCCTAGTCCAGCAGTAAGCCGTTGTGACCTCACGTGAACTACGTGGACTTTGATCCATGCCAAGGCATGGGACGTAGGAAGCCTCATGAGTTTCAATCCCCCCCCCACCAGTGGACCCCCCGGGTTCACTTCCACGTCGGTTCGCCGACAAAACCCAACCTGAACTACGGGGTCATTGATCTATGTCAAGGAATGGTACGTAGGAAGTCTCCCTGAGGTTCAAGCCCATCACCCGTTGGTCATTCTGACCTCCTTCACATCGGTTCACCAACACCTGGGTAGCCTAGTGTGTAAGCCCCACATCATATAGACCAAGGTCTCTTTTCTTTCATGTCGGTCCACCAAAACCCACCATTCATGCCCGAACTACGAGGACTTTGATCCATATTAAGGTGTGGTACGTAGGAAGCCTTCCTAAGGCTCAAGCCCAACTTTACTTTCGCCCTTTCAATGGTCCCATTTCATCCCCCCTCTACTTCATCCATCCACCCATCCATCCACCAATCCATCATCCAACCTGATTCTTACCTGGGCCGCCACATCCCGGTGGGATCATGACACTCTAATCCCCTCCACGAAGTCCCAGAAACCGCCCACGAGCGAATCCCGACATCAACACCCCTTCTAGGGAAATTCATAAATCTGATCTACTCCAGCTAGTGTTTTGATAAGGATGATCTGTCTCCTCTGGATGTTAAACTCGCGGCCTACCTCGTGATAAACATGAGATGCCTTAGGGAAACCTCGGATTGCACGCCTTTGGAGTAACCATCTCTGCTGGACATTAAACCTGCATCATACCCTGTGTTAAACATGGGATGCTAAGGAAAACCTTAGATACATGCCAATGGCATATGATTCCCCACGCTCGATGTGGGATGCCTAGGGCTTTCGCGCCCTCGAGAATCACTATGACAAGGGAAAAAGATATACATTCCAATTCCCCAGCGTTCAGACCCGCTACTGATGCCTCGGCATGACTACTTCCCCAACTGAAAGTTGCTGCCCTGAAAGGACCCTTTGGAATGTCCTGACAGAAGTAGTGTAATTAACTGGCATCCATGAAAACATGGCACTGGGAAGAGTTTCACGAACAACATATTAAATCTATGAGGGACACCTGGACTAGGTGATGAGTTCCGAGGAGGAATCCCTGGAAGGAAGAACCGATATCCCCTAATCCCCGTTTCGATCAAGGAGAAAACGTCCCTGAACAAGGAACAGATGCTGCCCGCCTTTGGAAATCTGGAATGCGGGGAAACAACTACGTGTCCTCCGTAGACGGATGCGCGCGCCCTAGCATAAAAGTGTCAGAAACAATATTCATTCAAGAGGATAGATAATATAAAAAGATTTTATCCAGAACATGGAAGACATGAGAGGAATGTGGTTTCAAATGGATTTTATATGCAATATGATTGAAATAAATTCAATCAATACTCATATACTGAATATGATCATGTATATGTAATAACTTGGGGTTTTATTAATTCTGAATAGGTTAAATTTTTAGTTTCTATGGCTCGAGACCTCTCTAAGAATAAAATATGAAATTTACACTAATAGGTAACCATATAATTTTTTTAGTTATTTTTTTGATCCCGATGTGTGGTGTTAATCCTTGGGTAGGGGTTTGGGAATTTACATTGATTGTCTACTTTTATATATTGTTTAATTTTTATCAATTAAATATTTATTATTCTTATGCAGAAATATGGAAATATCTTCTAAATATGATATTTTATGGAACTTAAGACACCGTATATGTATACAAAATATGGTATTTTTCCAATGAGAGGATTAATATTAGTATATAACTAGTTTATAGACCATAAATCATAAGGGTGTTATTATTAAATGAATGGA
The DNA here is from genome assembly GCA_963277665.1 of Viscum album. NCBI lineage: Eukaryota > Viridiplantae > Streptophyta > Magnoliopsida > Santalales > Viscaceae > Viscum > Viscum album. The sequence continues at coordinate 1,533,162,496 of OY728123.1, read as the reverse complement.
TTAATTGTCTCAGTAATGAATATGCAGCACATTTACCAAGGTATAAAATATTAAATCCCTATTATGGGCCATCTAGAAGAATGTTTTCCATTTTTGATGACATAAACCCAATGTTGAGGAGGATGGAGTGGGATCGAGTTACTTTGGAAAACATATTAGATCAGAGTAATGATATTGGATCCATGAAATAACTATAAATAAGATCACATGGTGATGATGAATAAAATCATGAGAAAAATGATAGATTAAAGAGATGGTAGTTGTTACATGAGGTAGGGATTAATTCATGAACTCATAACTCATTCTTCATGAGGTATTTAATTTATAAAATCACCCTATCATGAATTTTTACCACTTTTTAAACTCATTAAAGAATAATGACCATGATCTGGGTTATGATAGTTAATTACAATGTTAATTTATTAATTTTGGAATTTCATCATGAAATGGTTCTTTATAGTCTTCCTCCTTGATCATTATTGTGTATTTACCATTGATGATTCATTTATGGTATAAATTTTTGGTAGTGTATCTTGGGAAAAATTATTGGGTTATTGGTATCAGCCCTGACTACCATTATAACTTTTCCCTATTTTGTGTGGAAAACAAATGTTATTGACCATCACTTGGAATGGTCATTTAAAATTGGGGTGATTATATTGGGAAAGTGGTGAGATATTGTGGTGATGATCATGTTATGGAAACAAAAAAAATGGGATAGATTTTAGGAATCACAAAAGTTTTTTTGGTGTGATAAAATAATCTGATTCCTTAGGAGAAGGAAGAAATCAACAAATAGATTGATGGAAAGGAACCTTGGTGGTCACTAATGGTGATTCGTGGTGAGATGAATTGGAGGAATGTTAAATCAGGTTTAAAAGTCATGAAATTCATAAAAACCTACAAATATAGTGAATAATAGAGCTACATGATGTGTAGTTAAAACTAACACATGTCATGTGCCTCTCTAGTTGTAGAGATAATGTTTTAAAATTTATAAATATTATTAGATAGTTTCCTAAACCCAATTGTTGTATGTACTCTAATTAATATTACATGTATACATTTTGATATATACACATGTTTTCTCCTACTGTGTTAGTAATATTACTTATTTATGTACTATACAAATGGTAGTGTCCTTAGATTACATGTCATATAAAAAGGTTGTAGTTGTTCCCAAATATAATGAGAAAATCAAGATATTATGATAATAGTCTTAAATATAAGTCATATAGTCTAGATATATCAAGTTTATGGGACACATATTTTGTAAGGATATTAGGTGGTGCTGGATCATAAGGGTTGATTATTATTTTCATGATATTCTCACATAGTGATATCAAGTACATGAGACCATGAGGACTAGACATCCAATAAGAATACTTCATGTTACAAGTTTCATTGGTTGTTACAATATATGAACAGGCTTATTTTTCTCTCAGCTTGAGATCATTTTTTTTACAGACCATTTGACCACATACTTTGATTCAAGATGAAAACCATATCATTTATCTTGTGTTGAGGTATTTTTTTTGGGTATTTCATTGGTGTTGTTGAATTGTTTTAATGGCCAATATAGGAATTATCACTTATGAGAAGAGGAAAATATATCTCATGCCTAGTTTACTAAGATATTATTACCTTTCAAAAATCCACAGATATAGAAAAAGAGGTTAATTCTATCTAGTATGGTCATATAAAGAATAAAAAAAGCATGTAAGGATGGTGACATAAGTTATGATTCCAACACTATGAAATATTGTATGAAAAATAGATTAAATTACACGATGCACATTCATAAGAGAGATTTTCATTGTTATGACTATAACTTATCTCACGTGGGGATATTTTAGGATTATAGATTTTTCTTTTGGTATATGAGTAGACCACACCAACATTGAAATATAGTTCTAGAGGGTCTCACAATATGCGTATTCAAAAAAATTCCATATTTTGTTTAATGTTAGTTTAGGACATGGTGGGAGACACAATGAGGTTTAAGTGATATTTGAGTTTTAGAGATCACCAATAAATAAAGATATTAAATATTACTTTAGTTCCTAATAATAATTGTCGAATTTATTTACTCAATGTATTCAAAAGTTATTAATTGAATATAAAATAATTTTTTTGAATGAATATAATTATTCATGGTTCATTAAGTATTTAATAATGTATTTAATTTTCTTATCAGACATATGTTTCAGGTTACCAATATGTGATAAAATATGAATAATAATCATGAAATTGTTTCTAGGGAATTTAGTGTCATTTAGGTCTTATTTATAAGGTATATGTTATACAGAGGCCTAAGTGTAATTTTACAAACTCTAAACCTGCCTATATAATCTTTTAGAGGATGAAATTTTTGGGACTATTCATTACCTCTAATAAAATAGCCAATGAATATTCTCTCCCAAATTATAGAGTGGTAAGTGTGAGATCTAACAACCCTAATCTAGGTTTTTCATTACAGATCTAAGAAATAGTCTTCTGATTATTGTCAGGACATAAAGGACATATTTGATTGTCTATGCTAGCACTCAAAGACCAAATATCTATATACTGATAGCCTCTTAAACAGTGTGTGGATGATCTAGATGGATCTAGTCTTGGTTCCTTCATTTTAAGATCATCATCAAGGATAGAAACATTCATTTGTTCAAAATCAAATGAGGTACACTTCCATTTTTATTTTTCAAGTGTAGTTAATTTAAATGAGATCCTTGGGCCTTTTATTAGGTGTTAATTCATTGTAATGAAATTATAATGTTGATTGTAGTGAAAATTTTCAATTTCTAGTGATTTTGTGCTTCCAATGCACACCTGGTACTAATAATTGGTATTATAGTGATCTTGTATTTAATAAATTTGATATTTAAATTAACATTTTCATGAATTCAAGTAGAGGTAATTGTAATAGTCCGAAATCCGCCCATTGAACTTATATTTTTGGTCGTATGGTAGATATGTGGCCATATAGATATTTTATTTCATATTGGGATTTATAATAATTAATATGTGTGTGTGTTTCTTGTAAAAGTAGGAGACAATGATCATGAAAAATGTGGATAAAAAAATAAAAACAGAGGGTTGTCTCTAGAATTGAACATGGGTGTATAAAAAATTTCAAAATTGGATGATGGAAACCCACTTTCCTTAGTCCCCCCACTAATTAGACTGGATTATAACATAAGTTCCCCCTTGTAGGCACTGTTATTCTATGAATTTTATTATTATCATTTAATCACTATATTTAACCAACAAGATATCACACTCCCCATCTTGTATTCCCCCATAGAGAAAACCTCATCCTACTAACCCAATATATCAATCAGGTTGCCCCATGACCCAAAAAATCCTATGGGTGTTATTTTAAGGCTTGGGGACCTTAAAATGTAACAAAAAAATGAAAAAAAATATATCATAATGTTTGGAATTTATAAAAAAAACTAGGAGCACATGAAAAATAATTTATGAATTAAAATTATTTTAATATATTTTTATTCATAATTAATCCCCTTAAGTTGAATAAATTGAAAATTGAATTTCATGCTGCAAGTATATTTCATGTTAATTGATCTTAATAAATATAATTCAAAGTATGTATAGACTTTCATTCAATCATTTAATTCATGTTCAAAATGTGAATATATATAATAATTAAATAATAAATAAAGGTTGGTGCATCATCTCTCCATATATCTCATTTTATGTATAAGGGAACGTGTATCCATGAGATATTATTTTATTATGTATTTTTCATTTTTTTGACACCTCACATACATGTGTGTATTTATGTATAATAATGAGGATGTAAGAAGATACAGACCATGCATGAACTTAGTAAAAGTACCAGACCAGACATTGGTATGTTGGATGGGAATAAGAACTACAACTCAAGTGTGACATAGCTTAGGTAATTACCTATAAGGTCTCAATTTATACTTTATAAAATCAATGGGTTAACAAGTAGAAAATTTATAATTATTAGTTTCTTAATTTATTCTTTTATACATGGTTTATTATTATTTCATGCATGTGTATTTTTTTTATATCATAGAATAATAAATGAGAATGCATAGATAAAATAAAATATTGCATGGTGAATGTTTTTGTTAGACCAATTAGGTTACATACCATGATGGGGGGGTGAATCAGGTTATGACAGATTAAAATGATTTCCATTTCAAATCTTGTATCATTGTTAAACCAAACACTCTTCTCTACCTTTACCATAGAAATATATGAACAAAATTTAAATCATACAGAAGATACATAAATTTTACTTGGTTCCCCCTCACTGGGATATGTCCAAGAAGTATAAAACAATGATCTACCGATGTACCAAATCGATAAAGGCTCACTTCCAAATTCCAAGGTTTGGGATAGATCACGGGTTTACCAAGGCTCTTTGGATTTATAATGTTTAGGGTTAGCTCTTTTATTTACCAAGGTTCATTCCCTATGTATCTTTCTCTAGGTCACTATTAGTGGAAAGGATCACCTTCTTCCACTTCCTTTGCTCATTGGTCATGGAATGGATTCACTCACAGTTTATAGACATGTAGGGCCCTTCATTATCACTAATGAATACATCTTTTTTATAGATATACACTCTATTGAAGTCCCAAATTAATCCAATTGATGAATTCTACTTTACCAGAGATATACTCAAAAATATCTTTCTAAACATTTTCTTAATGCTCAATAACTTCGCGAAGCTCACTTATTTTGTTAAGCTCCATTAACATTCGAGAAACACCCTCCTCTCGTGAAGCTCACTTAGCCTTTATGAATAAAAAATGTTAACAAAGCATTCTACCTTCACCAAGATCACCACTTTCATGAATCTAACTTAGAATTTAGAAAGATCCCAACTTTTGGACAAAACTTTATTTCTTTCATGAACTCCCTTACTTTTGTAATGCTTAGGAATTTCAGTTTTATTTTATAGCCTTTGCCAACTCCCTTCCTTTGATAACTTCTTCTCTAAAACCCCCTTTGCCAACCACCTTCTTGAACCCAATCCCTTCTGATTTTTGTTAAGTCTAGCTAAATATATGAAGGGTTAAATTCCTATTTATAGGAATTTCCACCAATTCCAGAATATTATAGCCACATCATCACCATTTTTTGATACTCCCTCAATTATTTCATGATTATCCCAATCTTTTGATGATCCATGGGAATTTCTATATGGAAATGATTGACGTAATTGCGGAGATCACTATCAAAACCATCCAAACATTTTCAAGAACCCTTCAAAAACCCCAGTCTTCACGCCTTCTTGAAGCACAATTCTTGAATAACCCTTCACCTTCTGTATGAAATTCCCTATACCGATTTTGAGGAATCCATTCCTTTTTCTTGGATATTTTTCAACATTCCTAGTCAACAATATTTTTGTCCTTCACAATGTACCTTGGAAACCCACTTTTTCAACAAACATAATCAACCCAAAAAATATTCAATGTTACCATGAGGTATTTTTTCCCAATATTTTTCTATTTAAATCATATTTATATTTTGAGTGTAGTCACATAGAAAAATAAGGTAAAAAATAAAATTATTTCATTCATAAAGAATAATTAAAAACCCTTAGATAAAATATTAAGTTAAACACCTTTAATCAGTTAATTGTGAAAGGAACCATTGTATGAGGTTCTCTTCAGCCACAATTGGGGGTGCTTCTTTCCATTAGCAAGTTCTTATGAAAGTGATGAGTTGAAGCAACTAAAATTGGAATCTAAGAAGTAGTCAAATATATACATGTGAAATTTTATATGAAAAGTATTGATTAAATCAAGGTTATGATTTAATGAAGTTGGGACATAACTCAATAGGTTAGGGAGCTATAAGTTAATGTAGTTGTTCATCTAAATGTATACCTTGAAACTCTCCATGTAGAGTTGTACTCATAACATGAAATATGAGGCGTTGTTTTTTAAGGATCCTTGAAACTATATTATTGAAGTGACTGAATATTTCAAATACAGTAATGAGGGCTACTAGGATTCAATAAAATGATGGGATACCTGAAAATGTTATTTAATTGATAGATTTTATAATTTGGTAATCAATATATGTTCTAATATTCTAATGTTTATTTATTTTAGATAAAATATAAACCACCATTAATTAAATTTAAATTTCATAAATATTGGATAAACACAATATCCTGATTGGACAGAACTTCTAGAAGTGTCATAGGTGCTTGATCATAGAACTATTCCAATAGTAGAAAAATTATTTGAAGGAGTCCCAAATTCTTTTTGGGCGTCCTCTGGGTGGAATCAAGACATATAATGATAAATATAAGAATAATATATATGATTCACTAGATATCCAATTCTTATTTTTTCAAATATTTCTAGTGATCAATAGAAAATACATGAAGATGATGATTCCTACAAGATTCAATATTATCTCCAAGAGTTATACCCTGACAAATAACGACAATAATTATATGTGTCTTTTAGTGCACTGTATAGGGTAGGCTAAAAGTAGGGAGTTGATTAAGACCACATTTACTCAAAATAATTATGAACATCATAAGACTAGAGTACCTTGGTTTCAAGTTAAACCAATGAATATCAAATGATATTATTCTTTCCAATTTACAACCAAGATTATTGAATTTAATAATTAAATATAATATAAATAAGATAAAAAAATCACTCTCATACCTATTGGATTTATATCTCTAATTTGACAAGAATATGAAGAATACATAATCTCAAATACTTATGGTTAATAATAAGAGGAAGGGAAATGATAAGCGGTTAAAGGCTTAGAGGAGGAAGGAAAGGACTAAGAAGTCACTCCCATTATGGTTTTCATGTAGAATTAAAGGCCACTGGAAGACGAATTTCATGGCTAGGAAATATAAGAAATGGGATGATTCATCATAAAATGTATTTATCATTGAATGTAATATAAATATTTCTATAAGTTGTCCATTGTATATAGTGGGTTTATCACACATTTGTATAAAATACAGGAATCAAGTAGATTCTTGATGATTGTAAAGGGTAAGGAAGATATCTGAGTGTGAGATTAGAAACAATAGCAGTGGGTGATTATCATATTACTTTGAATAGTGGAATGGTTTTTTATTAAATAATTTTTATTATGAAATTTATATTACAAGAAACATAATCTCAGTGTTTATTCTAAACACTCTGGGATTATTTATCATGTTTAGAAATAAATATTGTTTCTTTTATAAGGATTAACTATGTTATGGTATGTCACATATTATCAATGGAATGTATATTATTGAAATTTAAAACCTAATTTAGGAAATTCAAAAAAAAACTATTGAAAATTAATCATATAATACACACCTATAGAACATTAAGATTGGTCATGTAAATGAGAAGCATTTAAAAAACTATATCAAGAAAGGTATTTGGATTATATCATGTTAAAACCCATGGATTTATGTCATTCTTGTTTAAAATAGAAAATAACTAAAGCACTTTTCAGAAGGTGGGGAGAATGAGATACAAAAAAACATGACTTGATTTATACAGATGTATTTTGTCCATTCCTAATAGAGTCTAGTGGTGGGTTTTCCTACTTCATTACTTATATCAATAAAATTTTTAGATATAACTATATTTACTTAATGAGGTATAATTAGGATTTATTTATCATGTTTAAGGAATATAAATAATAAATGGCGTTAAATGAGCATGGGATAGTATCCCAACTCATTCATCCTTATTCACTTTAGTGGAATAGTGTAAGTGGAAGGGGGATGATACCTTGATTTACATGATCCGATCGATGATGAATCATGAGAGTCTACCAATATCCTTTTAGTGATACATACTATAGAAAATAGTATATAAACAAAACCAGGTACCAAATAAAATGGTATAATAGATTCTATATGATTTATAGTATGTAAATAAACTTAATTTTTCATATATACATTCATAGGTATGTGGGATTTTTTCAAGACCATATCTAATGAAATACTAGAATCCTTAATCATAAAGTGCATATTTATTGTTTATAATAATGAAACCAAATTATGTATACTATATAAACTTCATATAGATAAGAAATTATGGAAATACATTCCATTTTTTATGAAAGGGAACACATTTCCAATGGAAATAGTGTGATAAAAATGAATTTGATTATATTGATTCTCTAGATGTGAAAGATTTGGTATATGAAAAATCATTACAAGAGATAGTACAAGATGAAGAAATTACTGAGATATAATTACTATGTAGGTATGTTTGAGAGGTTATAGAACTGGTGAGATATAGTTTTCATATCACCGAGAGAGGTTACACATTACTCATTTATTATAATAATCCTTTAATATATAAGGATCCAATGGATGGCAGGGATGTTTCCAGATGGAAAGAACCAATGTATTCTGGGTTGTATTTTGTGTACCAGAATCATGTTTGGATTTTTGTGACCCTTCAAATGATGTAAAACCTATTGGGTAAAAATATAAATTTAAGAAATTTTTAAATGATGGTAAATTAAGCACCTACAAAGAATAAATTACAATAAAGGGTTTTTGGAAATCTCAAGGCGTAGACTATGAAACACCTTTCTAAGTAGTTATAATTATAAAATATATCATAATGTAAATTAAAATAAAATCCATTCGTGATTACATAATTTGGAAAATGGATTTCAAAATTTCTTTTCTAAATGGAAATATGGTTGATGATCTCTATATGACACAAAAAGGGATTATAATTTCGAAGAGTTCCAATAATGAATACAAGATATTTATATCCTTTTATGAATTGCAGTAGGAACCAAAATAATATAAGAATAATTTTGATGAATCAATATGATAATTTTTTTTTCAGAAACTGATGTGATCCATGTGTTAATTTGAAGGTTAATGGGAGTTCCATCATTTTTTCACTATATTTTGATTATATATTTTTCATATGAAATGAAGTTAAATTTATATAGTTACATAATACTTGGATAAATTAATGGGTATCCCAATATGAATTCAGATAATAAACCCATATTCTAGGGACAATGATATATAGATATTGATCTCAAAAGATATTTGGTTTACGTTAATTCACACATATTGACAAGGTACTAAAAATGTACAATATAGAAGAATCCAAAATAAGATTTTTGCTACTATCACATAGTATTTATCTCCCTAGGAAAATGTATCCATAAACATATCAGGAGATTGAAAGAATTTTTAGAGTCCCTTATTATGTTCTAAGGGGATCTACAATGTATTTCCTGATATGCACAGGGTTTTATGCTTCCATTTACATAATCATTGTGGGATGATATCAACCTAATATAAGTGATCTTCACTAGGTAGCTATAAAAACTATCCTAAAGTAATTGATATATACAAAAGATATGTTCCTGGTTTTGGAGGATATGAGGATCTATTAGTGAGTGCTTACATTGATGTTATCTTATATATAAATCATGGTGAGCTAAAATCACAGTAAGATTATGTAGTTTTCTTGAATGGTGGGGTGGTGAGCTAGAGAAGCTCAACGAAACCTGTGGTCACTGAGTATATAGAAAAAAAAGTATATAGTAGCTTCTGATGAAACTAAATAAGTATATTGGATATTAAAATCTTTCATATATAATTCTATTTTAGCATTTAGTTTACTTGAGTTTACATCACACTATGATAATACTATTGTGGTGGTACTTTCTGTGGAGCATAGGTTACACCAAAGGATAAAATATATACTTTATAAGTTTAATCTTATAAGGTATTTTACTTATATATATGAAGTCAAAGATATAAAATTATCTACACATGATAATTTTTAAGAACCCATGTATAAATATATATCTCAAAAGAATCATGATTCTCATGTAAAGGCTAGTGTGTTGAGATTCATTAACAATTAACACTATTGAATGTGGGAGTCTTGTGAGTGAGAGTTGAGGACCCAAATCTTGTATATAATTTCACTAAAATTACTTGTATAAAGATTTATATATATTTTTATTTTATCTTATAATTTTTATAACATTAATTATACATATACTATAAAAATTTTAATGTCCTTGGATTACATGTCATAACATAATTTTATAGTAGTTCCTAAATATAATGAGAACCTAGAGATACTTTGAAAGAAGTGTTAAAAATATTTCATATATTCTAGACACATAACAATGTAAGGTAATTGATTATATTTGACTATCAAGTGTTGGGGATAATAAGCATCGTGACTTCTTCTCATGAAGTTCACACTTGGAGATCTTGAGTACATGGGAACACGAGGACTGACCCACCAACATGAACATTACATGTTGTATGTGACATTATTTGTTCATATCTATGAAAATGATTATTGTTCTATAGACTTAATATCATTATCAATTTATACCATTTGAATCACATTATTTTATTTAAGAAGAAATCCATTGAGTTTATGTTGTAGTGAGGTATCTTTCATTGGTTGAGTCATTAGTGGTATGATATTGGTTAAATGAATAAGATAATATTTGTCACTTCAGAGTAAAGGATGATATATCTCAGGCCTAGTTGACCTAAACAAAATCACTTTCAAAAAAACCATATTCATGAAATAATAGGTCAAGTCTATATTGAAAGGTATACAATGAATAAACAAAAAATGTATGGATGTGAATAAAATTTAGGAAACTTGATCCATGAAATATCATATGACCAAGAGATTAAATTACACTAAATTTATTCAGAGTATAGGATATAATTGATATAACTACACCTTATCTTCTTTGGGACATTTTTGGAATACTATAATCCGCTCTTGGTCTAAGAGTAAAACTCACTTATATCAGGATAAGATCCTAGAGGGTAACAAAATACGAACATTCAAAAATATGTTCCAATTGTATTGAATGTGAGATTTGGACATGGTGGGACTGACCATGAGGTTTGGGTGATGTTCAAGTTGGACCGATCACTAAGAAAAAAATAAATTCAATATTTTTCAAGATTAAAATAATAAGCGTAGAATTTATTTACTCATAATATTAATTAGTTATTAAGTGAATAGAAAATAAATATTTTTAAATGAAATTTAGTATTCACTATATGAAAAGTATTTAATGAGAGACATGTGTATAGTTTATTTATTGAATTTTATCATGTAACATAAGTTTGATTTTACATGTATGTGATAAAAATATAAATGAAATCAATGTGTTCTTGTTTGGGCCAGCTATAGAAACTACATAAAATTTGTTATAATTTTTATATCAGGAATTATTATGAAAAATTATTTAGTTTTAATATATGATATTTACATGAAAACAATTTTTATTTTTTATTTTTGTAATATTTATATTAATATTTAAGTTATTCTTAATATACAAACTTTTGAAAGATAAATATGACTGAAAGAAAATCAATTATGCATTTTATATCTTCAATTCATAAATAAAACTCGCATGGAATGATCCCAAAAGTTCATAACTTATTATGTAACTTCTATTATAATAACATAAATCTAATTGATATGATGAACTCAGGAACATAGAATAATTATCAATACCATTATTTCAAAACAAATTAGAAAAATTAAATATCATGGACAATCTATGGTCAATATTTCCTAAAAATAAGTAATAACTACGTAATAAATAAATTTAAAATATTAATATAAAAGAAAATAAATAATAATAATTTCATAAAATATTTTTTTAATTATTCTATAATTAATATATAGAAGGTTAAATCCCATTTTATCAAGAGATATTCCAAGTAAAGGGTTAATGGTATAAATTTTCTTTCTTGAGACATGTGTAATATCCAGCCCTTGTTTCCTTTTATGTGGTGTATATAAATACATATAGATATATAATTTCATAATATTAACTTAATTAAATGGATATAAAAATACATATCATTTTCATTCTTTCAATTTTCTTGATTCAAAAGTTACCAATGTCATAGGGGTTCTTTATCTCAATTTCCATTCCATGAGACATATTTCTTTGCATGCACTGTTTTTTCTTTTATATGGTCTATTTTCAGCTCCATTGACGTCTATTATTATTCAAAATTATTTTTTAATTATATCTTTAAGTATTTCTCTTGATCAATAACTTTAATTATATTTATTCATTTAAAACTGATTCCATAAGTTTTTTTCATCTCAATTTCAATTTTATTAAGTAATAAAATTTTTTCTTTGGTAATGAACTTATAAGTTTATTATGTCTTAATATTTCCCTATTTCATGGGGTTTTTCTCTTTATATCTAGTAAATTTATGTGTTCACATTAACATATTCTTCTTTGATTTATTTCTTTCTCCATAACAATATTATTCGGTTAGGAATAATTATCATCCTTTCAAATGGTTGTTTTTCCTCCATGTCTGTATTCTTATATAAAAGGTTTTATTTGATTCATGTGAAATCCAATTATGAAATATCTTATGTGAACTAAACATTTACCCTTGCCTGTTTTTTAAAAAATGTATCTTCTTCCTTTATGTGGGTTTTTTAAAACTACGTAAAATGCTTAAAATAGAATTTCTTTTCACCTTCATAAATTTTTATCTTCCACAAAACAATTTTAGGTAAAATTTATTTATTTTCAAGTGTCCAATATTTGGAATTATTTACATGTAGAGATTAAATAATTACTCATTTTACCATCCTGAAAATGATTTGTTGAAGTGATTTAAATCTATTTTTATGATAATGATAAAAATATTCTCTAAAAACTCTTTATATGATTTCACATATATTTTACCTCTCTACCTATAAAAGAAATATATATTATATAGTAAAGTTAATGATCACTCTCTAACTAATTATATATATATATATTTAGTTTTTTAGTTTTTTTCATCCTATCTAATTTAGAATTTTATTTTATGTGATACCATTTAGAATTGTGATGAAACCCATTTTCTTTCCTTTGGTTTTTCATAATTTGATGTATGGTCTATTTTATATGAAAGAAATGTGTATTTTTTATCATTATTTTATTGGTAAAAACTATATAAACCACTAATTCATTGGTTAAATATCTATGTCTCATGAAATGATTATGGGGCACAAGTTATGGTACTCAATCCACTATGGGGTGCCGGTTATGATTCATGATCCACTATGTCATGGGGAATAAGTTGTGAGGTAGAATCCAAAGTTTTATAGGGTGTAAGATCCCAGACATTTTTGGAGAAACCTCGAGCAGGTTTTCAGGTACATTTAATTAGTATTAAGTTCCATTGGGTAGGGTTATGACCTAGGGTGTGATTGGGTGAAAGTTTTAAGGAGCATGGGAAGATAGAGGATGGGCACAGTTTGTGCACAATGTATCCAAACTGTGCGCAAGCTAATCGGGAGGACAATAGAGGTCAGCATAGTTGGCACACAGTTTGACTAACCTTGTTTCATTGATCCATGGGGGTAGTGGAAGACCCCACAGTTGTTGCATGGTTTGGCCTAACTGTGCGACCTTACAAGTGAAACCATGCAAGCAGACCTGTTTATTCCAAAAATTGGTTTTAAAACCACCTAAACTCCCAAAAACCGTCTAATTCAACCTAGGATTGGGCTCAAAATTTTCTAGTTAATCTAAGAGCATTATAGAGGGATTCCAAGCCAATATTAATGCCATTGTTTGAGATCTAAATCCCAGATCAAAGATCTTGTCTCTTACCTGTGAGTGGATTTCATCCCGTTGCTTCACCTATTCTTTCTCTTATATTTTCCAGATCTTTTCATGGAACATCTCTCCCATCTTCATGGATCTAAACCTATGGGTTGAAATCTAGATCTAGTATTTTGGATCTAGATCTATATTTTCAAGATCTTGATGCCTTTGATCTTAATATTGGTTTAGGGATTTACATCTAGAGCTTGATTGATGACTTAATGCCGCTCAGATTTTGGGGGTTTCCATTCGGCTAACATACATCAATAAACTAAGTTAAGTGGTATAAATCAAACTCCCATAGTAGTGATTTTGATATGTGTATGAGTTTATGATTATCTATATTCTAATGATGATTAATTTCCTAAATTAGAGTGATTAGGAATGTGGAATTGAATTATGTTTTCCTTGGTGGTTAATTGATAATTGAATCATGAATCAAAGGATGGTTGATTTCCCTAATAGAGAATTTGGATATTTGTCATGGGTTGAGATATTTTAATTGAGATATTGGATTGGTTTTAATAAAAAAATTAATTGGGGGGAATTAATTATGAAATGATATTTGGAAATGTAAGATAATTAATTGCGAGAATTAAATATGTGCCATGATGTTGACCAAAGATAATTAATTATAAGAATTAATTATGTGCCCTAATTTTGATCAAAAATAATTAATTGTGAAAATTAATTACGGAATGTTGAGATTTTATATGGATAATAAATTATGGAATGGGAACTGTGTTTATTGATTAATCATTTGATGAGTTAATTAAGACATTGGGTGCTGAGTTAATTGTTGAGTTGACTAATGGACTTTGAAATGACTAAGTAATAATTGAATTAGTAATTGAATGATGTGGCTAATTGTTTTAAATTAAATAATGATTAAATGGATGAGATTTTTGTGGTTCTAGACATGGACTTCTAGACCAATTAGATATTGGGACTTGGACGTGGCATTCCTCCCTAATAGTTATTGAACATGAGATTATGGGGTTCTAGACATGAGGACCTCCACCAAATGATAAAATAAGTTCTAGGAATGATGACCTCCACTCAATGATATTTTAGGGTTCTAGGCATGAATATGTACACAAAATTCATGACAATAATGAATAATGATTCAAATGAGAAACATGAATTGATAATGGGCTTAATGTGATGATTTAAGAATAATTGACAATGTGATTACTAATAAAATTATGCATTGTATTTATTTCTTCAGAAATATACATGCACTATCTTTTGACAAGGCTTGTTTTTGACACCTTTGGTGGTGGCCTACTGAGTTATACTCACACACTATTCAGATTTATTGATCAGCACTCAAGTTGACTTTGTTACTGCAGGACATGATTAGTGAAATGCCTTGAGATAGGTTTCATTTGGGGATTGAAGCATGGGAGAGGGAACCAAATGTCGTTTGGGACCCTCTTCAAAGACCTTTTGCCTTTAATTTAAGTTTCATTATAGACAGTTTACATTTTCATTATCATAGAATGTTTTACCTTTTAGTTGAGTATTTTTCTTTCCTGGTTTTTGACTATCATATGACATGGTATTGTTCCAGTTATTTATATGCTTCTGCACTTGGTCATTATTTACTAATTCCATTGGTGTTTTGATTCTGATAAAAGAGGCTATAATATCTCCCAGAATGACATACTGGACCCTTGCTGCTATTCGACACCCTCTGGCATATGGGGAGGCATGATTGAGGGCATGTGGCCAACCGGCTCATGGCACCATTTAGAGAAACCCTGGTCGGGACATTAAAAAGTGGTATGATAGGGGTTTTATATTTATTTCTTATTTGTTTTTCTTACTATTTTAAGAAAGGTATAAAAGAGACTAGGAAGATCTTAGGCTTGGTAATGATCTTGGGTATGAGAGTTGGAAACCCATGTATGGGGGAAAATATGAGTATTCAAAGTGGGATTATTGAGATTACTTTTTGTTGTTACAGTTGGATGTTATTTCACCTTGGGTGATGCTCTTATGGTGTGATGTGATATTTGTTTTGAAAATTGTGGAATTTTGATTCATATCATGAAGAGGCACGATACTTGATTCTATATGAATCATTCTAGGAACTTAGGGTTTTTGTTGCATGCATCATTCCAGGAACTCAAGGGAAAACGGGTTATGGATATGTTATTGAGTTTGAACTATTTTTCATTATTGTAATATTGGAATAATGATGAAAAATGAGAATAAATGGGTGTCTAATGTGAACCTTGATCTATGAAATGGGTATGATTAATTAATTAAGTGTTTTATTAATTAATTTTAGATAATGTGGTTAATTAATGCTTGGTTTAATTAATGAGGATGAATGCACCCTTGTTAACCAAAACCTAGGAGTTGGATGGTTAAGGGTAGTGATAAGGCCTCACTATTGACCGTGTGGAAAGAAAAAGGGTAAAGGACATGTTGAAACATTTTGTGTTAGTTTATCCTCTTACTAAAATGTTTTAATGTTGGCTTATGAGACCTAAGATGCGTGTTTGTCTTGGTAGAGTTATACCTATATGATGCTTGTTGAGGCAGATACCAAGGGATATGGCCTAGAACGAACTTCCAAATAGGGATCATGAGGCACCATTGGTGCAATATGATGAGGAAGGGAAATAGTTCTGAGAGAACATTTCTCATTTAATAAAATTAATGGAGAGAGACCTAGGATGGGTTTAGAAAAGTATGTCGGAATTGAAAAGGGAGATTCAGCTGTATCACCCTCCTACTTTTACTCGAGAGGGTGTACCCAAGGGAGATGAATTCTAGATTGAATCCAAAGAGATGATACTTGACCATTTTGAGACTATGGTTGGGAGGAGGGTCATGTTGGATGCTTATATGCTTTAGGGTTCAGTGAAGCACTGGTGGGACATTTAGGTATGATATGGATAGACAAATGATATGTTATGGAAGGAATTTCTGGAGAAGTTATTGGATCACTTCTATCCAGATACCCTGATATAATAGAAGGCATCATATTTTATGCATTTGGCTCAAAGAAACATTTCTATAATATAATACACTGAGTGTTTCACATATTTATATATTTTTTCTCTATCTTTGGAAGAAGATGAGGATTATTTGGAAAAATGACTTCAGGATGGAATTAGGTGTCAAATTAAGTCCCAATGAATATCGTTTTGCTGAAGAAATTCTCAGAAGTGGTACATCATTCTCCCAATTCGGAGGGGATCCTAAATAACGAAACTAGTACTGGACTGGTATCTGTCACTGGATGATTAGGGAGTGTACCTTATGAGATCAGGAAGCGCCATCATGAGAACGATAGTTAGGATAGGGGAAAGAAAGGTAGTTAGTCGGGAGGAACAGCTTCACTAGATCTTACTCAGGTTCTTATCCACTAAGGATATAGGTAAGGACACTATTGTATACATTGTACTAGACAACTAATGGAGTGCTAGTTTTTTTTCAAGATGTGGAACCTATAAAAGTTCTCTAGGAAGAAGCGGCTAGCTAGTCCTGAGGGAGATGCT
The DNA here is from genome assembly GCA_963277665.1 of Viscum album. Lineage (NCBI taxonomy): Eukaryota > Viridiplantae > Streptophyta > Magnoliopsida > Santalales > Viscaceae > Viscum > Viscum album. The sequence continues at coordinate 1,533,145,331 of OY728123.1, read as the reverse complement.
ACTCAGAGTCAGAGTTTGGGAAGAGGGTCTTCTATGCCATTTACGTCTGGTAGTTGGAGTTCTATAGTTAGAGGTGGTAGAGGCAGTGTAAGTGGTGCTTTAGGGTATGGACACCTGTAATAGCAGAGTGGTGCTACTCAGGGGAGTCATACGACACCACATGTAAGAGGGGAAGGACAATTACAAGTAGTGCAACCTACTCTTCTTGAGAGCGATGATGGTCCATCAATAGTGAGAGGTACTATTCTAGTTTCTTATAATTTAGATACCACCTTGCTTGATATTGGCGCCTCTCATTCCTTTATATCATCAAATATTGTTAATGGATTGAGCCTGGAGGTGGTTTCCACAATCAAGGTGATGAATATCGATACACCATTGGAAACACAGTCTAGATATATCAGTTTATAAAAAGGATGTGTGATTGAGATTGTAGAATATAGCTTCCTTTTGGATATATATTCCCATGATATAATGGGATTAGACCTTGTTATGGGTATAGACTGTCTATTTGCATACCAAGAACACATTGATTGTTACCTTAGGAGAGTGACCTTGGTATCTCTTAAGGGTGACCAGTATGTTCTTCGAAGAGAATGGGATATCCTTGTAGGCTGTGCTGGGCCAATTACTCAGCAATTTGGAGAGATCACATCCCATTTTTCTTGTCTTTTTATGGATGATGGGAGTGCTAAGAAATATGTCCTTCCACTATTAGTGGAACCATTTCAGGATGTCTTTCCTAAATAACTTTTAGGGTTTCCACTTGAGAGAGACGTGTAATATACTATTGAGCACAAGTTGGGGGCTGAGCCATAATATATTCAACCTTACAAAATGGAACCGACTTACCTTCAAGCGATGAAAACATTGTTGGAGGAGTTAAAGGATAATGTTTTTATACATCTATGGACGTCGCCTTTGGGATCACATGTCCTGTTTTCAAATAAGGACGACAAGAGTTTATGTTTGTGTGTCGACTTCCATAAGTTAAATAAAATAAAAGTGTAGAATCAATATCCTATTATGCGCATCGATGATCTATTTAACATGCTGACGGGGGCTTGTGTGTTCTCAAAGATCGATATGAGATTAGGGTATCATCAGGTGAGATTTCCAACCTTTGATATACCAATAACTACTTTTAGAAGTGGGTACGGAATTTATGAGTTTGTTGTAATGTCGTCTAGGTTGACCAATACTCTAGAAGTATTTATGGACTTGATGAACAAGATCTTTCATCCATACTTAGATCAGTTTGTGGTGGTGTTTGTGGATGGAATCTTGGTGTACTTTAAGACTCATGATGACCATTACCAACATCTTGACGTCATTTAGGGTACACTGAGAGATCATTGTCTATACATCAACCTATCCAATGTTTAGTTTTGGATTAATAGGGTACACTTATTGGGGAACATCATCTTAGAAGAAGGATTGGTAGGGGACCCAAAAAAAGTGCAGGTTGTGATTTCTTAAGAGAATCCCAATAATGTTTTTAATATCCAATGATTTTTTGGATTAGCTTGTTATTACAGGAGGTTCATCCAGGACATTTCCCGATTGTCATCACTACTTACTGGTTTGAAAAAGAAACATATAATGTTTTATTGGACATAATCAAGTGATAATTATTTCCAAGAGTTGAATAATCTTATGACATCGATACCAATTTTGATCTTACTTGAGTCAGGTGTGGAGTACCTGGTGTATTGTGACGCTTCGAGGATCAGACTAGGAGCACTGCTGATGAAAGGGGATCAAGTCACTGCTTATGGGTCTCAGTAGTTGAGTCTACATGAAAAGAATTAACCTATGCATAACCTCGAGTTGAAAGTAGTGGGTTATGCTCTTAAGTTTTGGTGACACTATCTTTTGGGTGAAAAGTTTATAGTTTTTATGGATCACAAAATCTTGAATTATATCTTTTCACAGTGCGATTTTATTCTTTGGAAGTGAAGATGGGTAGAGTATATGTAGTCCTTCGTGTTTGGTCTGGCATAAACACCTAGAATGTGGAATAGTTTGGCTAATGACTTGAGTAGGAAAAATAAAACTTAATTGGTACATGATCCCAATACAATGTCAAAGATAATGACTTTGCTAGCAGAGATGCATGTGTTAGTTTAGGAGAGTATGGAGAGGATGAATTTGATTTATGTAGCAGTGGAGTCCAAACTCTTGAGATGGACTAGGAATAGATTTTATGAGGATTCAGAGTGTTTATCCTTAAGGTAACTAAGTAAAGGTTGCTAGACACATTCATATTGGATAATAGACAAGGATGAGATCATCTATGTGAAAAATAGGGTTTTTGTGCCTACGTGTATGAGAGAGGGACTATTGAGAGAATTTCTTGCTTCAAAGTTGGCAGTATATCCTGGAGTGAGAAAAATTATTGTGACCTACTACAATAGTTTTGGTGGATAGGTATAAAAAAATGAGATAGTAGGGTTTATAACAATATGTTTCACCTGTCCGCTGGTGAAGGCAGAGCATCAACGAACTAGAGGCCTATTGCAGTTGTTACCTATTCCATAATGGAAATGGGATGACATGACTATGGATTTTGTAGTAGGTAATTGAAATAATCTTAGGTAGAATAATTCTATTTGGGTCATTGTGGATTAGATAACATAGGTAGCACATTTATTTCCTATCTGGGAAACTTTTACCGCATAGCAGTTGGGAGAATTGTATGTACAAGAGATAGTTCGTTTTCATGGGGTGCTACATACTATAGTTTAAGGTCGCAATTCACACTATACTTCATTATTTTGGAAGGGCTTATAGAAGCTTCTTCACACACATATTATATTAATTATTTCATTCCACCCACAGATAGATGGGTAGTCAGAGCGTACCATTCATGTGTTAGAGGATATGTTGCGAGCATGTGTACTTGAATTTGGTGGTTCTTGGAAGAAGCACTTGGGTTTAGTGGGTTAATCCTATAAAAATATTTATTAGAAAACTATACATATGGAACCATATGAGGAACTTTACAGTAGAACTTTTACATCAGCGTTATGTTGGTTAGAGGTGGGTCAGTTAGAGATATTGGTTCTATGTCTCGTTTTGGAGACATCAGAGCAGGTACAATTGATTCTGAAATGTATGTACATGACTTAGAGTTAGCAGAATTCATATGCTGATAAATGGAGACCCCCCCCTAGAGTTTACAAGGGGTGATTGTGTATTTATTCTACTGTAACCTAGATTGGGTCACAATAGGATACATAGATAGGGAAGGTTAGCACCCAGGATTGTAGGACCATTTGAGGTGCTGAGAGAATTGGGCCAGTGGTGTACCAATTATCCCTTCCATAGAAATCCAGATCTATGCAAGATTTTTTTCATGTATCAAAAATACAAAGTTATCACCTCAATCCTTCTCATGTGATTTATGTGTAAGAGGTTGACCTCGAGATAGATCTGTCCTTTGAGGAGCACCTAATACGTGTGGTGGGTCGCACTGAGAATGTGTTATGGGGAAAGACCACGCAGTCAGTTCATGTGTTATGGAAACATGGAAGTGTTAAAGAGGAAACATGGGAATGGGAAGTATACATGGGGGATTAATGGACCAACCTTTTCAGTTCGGAATCCTAGAGAAGTTCAGGAGTACATCTCGATGACAAGCTTTTATAAGGTGGGGAGATTGTAAGATCCCAGCCTTTTCTAGAGCAATCTAAGGTGTGTTATCAAGTACTTTTTTTATTAACTACTTTTGTATTAGGTTATGTCTTGGGGTGTGTTTGGGTGAAGTTTTTAATGAACTATAGAAGACATGGGGTTGTGCATGGTTTGCACACAGTTTAGCCAAACCGTGCACAAGCTAACCATGATGACAGTGGAGTTCCACGTAGTGACCTTACGGTTTGACTAAAACATTGACATAAATCCATGAAGACAGTGGAAGATTGCATGATTGGCATAAGGTGTGGCCCAACCATGCGTCCTCCTAGGTGAAACTATGCACACAGACCAGTTTATTCTGAAAATTTGTTTTAAAACTACCTGAACCCACGAAACCTCACTAATTCGACCTAGGCCTAGGCTTGAATTTTAATTGGTAATCTCAGAGCCATACAGAGGTATTACAATAAAATTAGAATGCCGTTCTTTGATATTGAAACCCTATATCGAAGATAAGCTCTCTTCTCGATGAGTGGATTTCAACTCGTTGCTTGTCTTGTTGTTTCTCTTATCTTTTCCAGATCTTTTCATGGAATATCTCCCCCATTTTATGGATCTAAACCAATCAGTTGAGATCTAGATATTGGATTATGGATCTAGATCTTTATTTTCAATATCTTGATTCCTTTGATATTAATATAGGTTTACAGATTTAGATCTACAGCTTGATCGATGACATTGTGAAGCTCGGATTTTAGGGATTTACGTTGGGCTAACATCCATCAATAAATCAAGGTAGGTGGTATAAATCAAACTCCCATAGTAATGGTTTTGATATGTGTATGATTTTATGATTATCTAGATTCTATTAATGATTAATTTCCTCAATTAGAGTATTTTGGTATGTGGAGTTGAATTGTGTTTGTGTTGGTGATTAACGACTAATTGAATCATGGAACAAATTAAGGGGGTTGCCCAAATTGAGATTTTGGAGATTTGTTATGGGTTGAGATATTTTAATTATGATATTGGATTGGTTATGATGAGACAATTAATTGGTGGGAATTAATTATGAAATTATTTGTGGATGTGTAAGATAAATAATTGCGAAGATTAATTAGGTGTCCTGATGTTGACCAAAGATAATTAATTGTAATAATTAAATAGGTTCCCTAATATTGATTAAGTTTAATTAATTGTGATAATTAACTATGACATGTTGAGATTTGAGATTTATAATTAATTGGAAAGAACTAAATATGGAATAAGAATTATATTGATTGATTAATTAGTTGATGAATTAATTAATGGATTGGGTTCTTAGTTAATTGTTGAGTTAACTAATGGACTTTGAAATGATTAACTAATCATTGGGTTAGTAATGTAATTATGTGGTTAATTCTTTGAAATTAAATATTTATTAAATTTATGATATTTTTGTTGTTCTAGACATGGCGTTCTAGAAAAATTAGAAGTTGGGACTTGGACATGACATTCCTCCTCAATAGATATCCAAGCTTGAGATTATGGGGTGGTAGTAATGACGACCTACACTGAATGAGAAAAGAAGTTCTAGGAATGGAGACCTAGACTCAATGAGATTTTAGGGTTCTAGGAATGAAAAACTACACCAAAATAATAATAATAAGGAATGAATATTCAAATGAGAAACATGAATTAATATTTGTCCTAATGTGACGATTAAATATTAAATGGCAATTTGATAACTGTTTAAATTATTCATTCTATTTATTGCTTAATAAATTTTCATGAACTATATTTTGACTGGACTCATTTAAGATACCATTGGTGGTGGCCTACGGAGTTGTACTCACACCCTATTCAGGTCTCCCAATAGGCACCTGAGTAGACATTGTTATAATATTATTGGATAAGGGAAAGGCCATGGGATAAGTTGCAGTTTGGGATTGGATCATGGGGGAGGGAACCCGATGTGGTTTGGGACCTTGTTGGGAGTCTTTGTGTCTTTACTTTCTATTGCATTGTAGACACCTGGAATTTTTATTGTCATATCATGTTTTACCTTCCAGTGGAGTATTGTATTTTCTTGGTTTTTGACAATCATATGACATGGTATTGTTCTGGTTATTTATATGATTCCACAATTAGTTATTGTTATTTCATTCAATTGATGTTTTGATTCTGATAAAAGAGGGTATAGTCTCCCCAAGGATGACTTACCAGACCCTCCCTACTAGTTGGAACCCTCTGGAATACAGGGAGGCATGCTTGATGGCATGTCGCCAACCAGCTCGTGGCACCGTTTAGTGGCACCCAGGTCGGGACGACACATAGGGTTTAGGTTTTTGTTCCTAAACCACTATCTTATCATATTTATACTTTTGTATGTACCGCAAATACATGTTATTTGTCACGAACCAAAACTGGTCGCCATAGAAACCTGTGCCAAATCTGGCCTATGACAATCCCAAAGGGTGTTCATGATCCCCATGGGCTAGCACAAGTTTCCGAGTATCTTAAACTGAAAATTATGAATGATTTACCCGAGTTTATAAACATCAAACAACAATTGAATCCCATAAAATGAATTTAGTTTTTTCATACAAAACAATATTTTCTAAAAAAAATTCATAACTGAAATACATAGTTTAAAACAACTCACCATGAATATAAAAAAGGTTCAAAATAAAAAATAAACAACCCAAAAACCCTCATGGAAAGGGGCACCTCCCTCAAGCCATCTCCACAAAATATCACCACCAATGACCTTCTAGAAACCCAAACCAATGGAACTAAAAACTTTAGACAACATGCAAAAAAAAACCAAGACTACTTACACCCAAGGGTGTATATAGGGTGTGATCCAATTTCTAGTAGGAAACTATCACTAGGAGATTCCATGTGATAAAAATTCAAATATGAAAAGCTTGCAAGTTCTCCTAAATAGGAAATGCTAGTTACGATTTTTAAAAGATGGAACTTAAAAATTAAAATAGTTTTCAAGTGGGCTGTCTTTAAGATTCAAAAATTTTGAAAATAATGTCAACACTACTGAATTTTCCAACCAACCATACCATATGCCAATGGTAAGAACAAATTAACTAATGAGAACACGCCATAGTAAATAGCCCCTAGGCACTAGCTCGCTGTGGGTCCCAGGTACCTCGTATCTCAGTGAGAGTAACCATCACAATATCCATTCTCATGCACAAGACACTAGTAGGGAACATACCCATAACCTAGTGGTCCCAAATCATCATCATCATAGTTTAGTTAGTGTTGTAATCATCAATCTTACAATGTGAAACTGAGGCCAAACACCACAAATTCACTAACATACTAGTACACGTCAACCCACCTAGATACCCTAGTTTCCCTCTTGTGCTCAAACAAGTTAAACATGCTAAGAAATATTGTTTTCACATGGAAAAAACACCTCCACATCACACATTAACCAAACATCCCCATGTATATCAAACAATTAACATAATCCACTTTTTCATTCAAATGCATTTTGAAATCAAACTCACACAAAAAATATCCCACAACACTATTCACATTTCATAAACACTTCCAAAAATCCATTAAACAATTTTATAAAACCATTCAATGATCTTCCAAATCACATAAAATCTCCCTACATGTTACATAATACAATTTTTATAACCAAAACCAATTTTTCACATCACACTCACACAGAACAGCCCACATCACTTTCACATCTCTTTCACACTATTGTAAATCCCTCAGACATTTTTTATAAAACATTTCCCAGATGGAACACATCATAAAACAACCCCATTCACTTTTAAAATGTACTATTTGAAAATATGTACATTCCAAAACAGTTTTCGAATATGAGTTCACCACTTACATAAATCATTAAACCATTAAAATATTTCATAAAACAATTCTAAAGAGTATACCAAAAAATTTCTCATAAAATCCATTTCAAAACCATATTTCAAGGAAAAAACCACACCAAAACCCTACCAAAGAATATTTGGCAGCCCTTGAAACATTTAATAAACATTTCTCAATTACTATAAAATCACCTCAAACTATACCACAAAAGATACACACGAAAAACAAACATTTTCATAAACCCCTTGATGAAGTCCAAAAAAGTTATACCCATAAAACCCAATAAACAAACCCCTTCAAATGACCACATGACTCTAAGGAAATTAAAAACTTGAATTTGAAGCCCCCTTTAGTAACTAATAAATTAATTTCACATTTTATAAAAGTACCAGATAAGTTATCACATGAGTTACATTTAAAAAGTACACAATTTAAAATAAAAATGCCACTATAAAATTAAATGATTAAAAAAATCCATCAAAAATAGTTTTCTCACCACATAAAACGGATTATAAGAATGTTAAATTAATAAGCCAAGCATGATAACTCATACTAATATTGTTACACATGGAATCACCTTCCTTTTGAGTCAAACCCCTTGAATCCTGGTGCGAAACCTCAACCACACCTTAGCTGCACCCCAAGGGATTGAAATCTGACCTAAAACCGCAATATTAGACCAATAACTTCAAAGTAAAAACCAAGGTATGATGCCCTAGTTTTTGGACAAGAGTAACTTCAAAAAGGGTGGAAGAAAACCTAATGAAATGGAAGAAGACAAAGAGATAATGGTTTAATTACATGATTTTGATGTCCCCCCATCAAATATCCCTTCAAAGATGAGTTCCAAGGGAGGGGGAGCGACCATGGAGGTTGGCCATTGAGGGAGAGAAATGGAGAAGAATGAGGTGGATTTGGATTGCTTTAGAAAGGGACAAATGGTATTTTAAAAATGATTTTTAATGACCTGTACATAGTTTCACGGTTTTCCAGCACGGTTTGGAACCGTGTGGCCAAACCATGCAGCCTGTTCTAGCCACCCAAGAACATATTTTTTATCTCCAATTACAAGGGGGTATAAGGGGGAAACCAAGGGGAAAATATATTCCAATAATAGAGGGAAATAATACCCAAAAAAAAACCACCTTTTCACTCCAAGAATCACCCAACTCGTTGATACAACCCACCTAAACAACTTCCCCACTATTGGTGCCAATAGGATTTTCACAAAACGAACTCCAAATCACCAAAAACTAAGAACATACCATTGAAAAAATAGGAGTCCAATTTCCAAAAAAACCCCAAATACCAAGGTCAGAGACCAATATCACAAGATACACCAAAAATTTCAAACCAGAAACCCTTGGAAACTAAGAAAAGCTAAGAATCGAATGAGTATTTGAACCAAAGCATGGAATTGAAAATTCAGTTGTAAAATTTTTCGCCACCATAAAGGTTTACACCCCAAGAAAGTCACAGAAAGGAAAAAAAATAAAAAAACCAACTGATAAAACAAGATACACTTCCATGCCAAGTATCACCCCCAATGGCCAAGACACCTCTAGTGATCCATTAAAGAAGGAATACTCCCAAAAACCAAGAGTTACATCACATTAATGAAATGACCAAGTACATTAAGAATTTATCCCAAATGAAAACTCCTCAAAAACCATCCAAAATAGACTCCATCATCTTATCCAAAAGAACAAAAAATCAAACAAGGTTACACTTACCTTACATTAACAAGACCGTTGGGTGTTCTCCAATCCCAACATTTACCCAAGGAAGATTTAGGTAGGTAGAAAGATCCGAACAAGTATACCTACTACCATGCCAAGACCATGGATGAATCTAAGTTACTAGTATGGGGAGACACAAATGGGCTCCCCACCATCATAGACAACTAAAATTCTTCCCAATACGAGACCGGGACATCAATAGGGGAGGCCCAAATGGACTCCCGGGTACAAGGGGTAAACTTCAATTTGAAATTTCAAAAAAAGACATAAATGAGAAACATAATGGGTCTACCCACTATAATGACCGACCATATTAACTGACCATCATGGGCCAGCATAGGAAGAACCCATATTTAAAGAGTTGGGATGACCGCACTGTTAATCCACACAGTTTGAGAAACCATGCTCTAACCGTGGGGATCATTCTGTCTGCTTAGATTCCAAGCACGCTGTCACAACTAACCATGAAAAAATCAAACACTCAAACTGTCTATCCAAACATAAATCCTATCTCCAAATACCCAGTCGAAACCAAATGTTAAAAGTGTGAACTTAGTATACAACATGGAAACGAGGTCCTCACATCTCTACCGTTGAACAGAACACCAGGAAGAAGATACTGACATCTGAGGTTTAAACTATTCCCATATTTCATACTGAAGACAATAATTTGTAGAAGGGTTTAAAAAACCCTAGGATTTCCCCTGACTACATGCCAGCTTCTCTCCAAGACCTATGGATGGAGCTCAAATGATTTATTCCACTTCGTCCATGCAATTAGGATTTGGAAACCCCCTGAACGAAACTTTTTTTTCAGTGCCACAAACCACTACACCACATACCCCGATGGGTTATCTAAGACATAACAAACTCTAGAACTCACTTTACCAAAACCTGATATTTCACTGATAAAAGGTATCAGAATATGATTTCACATAACACCTTGTTTCTTTAAGTGAGAAACAATATAAGGGGAGGAAACATATAAACACCTTCCTCTAAGATAAAGGATTTGATGTTTTTTCAAAGGGATACATACTTCTAACATCACAAATATTGTTAGTGTATTTCACAACCTTCACATTTATTATCAAACAATCACATGAAATCACAAGGCATCACCGAACATGACCATTGTGACTGATAGGAACAATACAAGGAACCATATAGAAACTCATCCATACTAACAACCCCATACCACTTCCACCTTTGAAAAATCAAGTAACATAAGATACTAAGGATTATTACAACCTTCCACGAGCACTCTACCACTACAAGAGGATCCAAAAAATGAAGAGAGTAATGGGTGTAGACGCAGTAAAAAAAGATCGATAAAATATTCCTTATATTGATCAACTGAAGGATTTTCCAATGGAAAAACAATCTGGATTGCACTTCAGTTGTGCATTAACCCTTAATGGTGGCATACTTTATCCAATGAGAGAACCCAAGCACCCAACCAAGCCGGTCCATTGGTCAAAAAATGCCAAAAACAAGATCCAAACACATGAAGGGAACCACTATAAAGGCATCCTAAAACATTTCTCAGAAGAGACTACAACCAGTCCTTTTACCCATCTAACCTACCAAACACTAACCCAAAACACAGTTCGAATAGGAGGGGTTCTTGGACTCAAAACATCCCACAACATGAAAATTTTCCCGAAACACATAATATAAACCATCCCAATCTAGTTACAAAAACATCATGTTTTACATTAAAAGAATTTCTTAGAAAACAAACAGCTCATCAGTTAGCGTATCCACCAATGTTACTGCATGGGCCTCACACGTGCATGTTTCTATGCCACACTAGGCACCCTCCTCATATACATCCCGGCACTCATCCAGTCATGCCATCAACCATAACTCATCCCATACAGTCCCCATTCATGTGGCCTCTCATGGAAATACCAAAGGCTAAAACAAAAATTCTTTCCACTTTTCAGAACCAAAAAAATCAACCAATACATCCTTTTTTTCTCAAGACTGCTAACAACGATATCAAACCCAAATTACAACTTTAAAAAAATTTCAGAAAGGCACAAATACTAAGATAATAAATAACTTTCATGTTATTCCCATCAATTTTAAAACATATCTTAACATTTAAATAACTTTCAATAGTTTATAAATCTCTATTGGGAGCACTTTTTCAAAACAAAATTTAACATAATTTCCTGCTTTTAAAAGAAGTGAAAACACACAATTTTCAATTTCAAAAAAAATGTGAAAACTCAGTTTAATCATTTTAGAAATAAAACCATTCCCTCCATATAGGAAAATAATTTCACAAAAACTATACACTTCTTAAAAACATGTCATTTTTTCTTTAAAACTAAATTTCACGTGATTTCAAAACAAAAGGACACAAGACAATGTGAGCAGAAACTAGTTTTAGTGGGTGACTTAGAGATATGGTTTGCATCCATACTCCAATAACTTCACCATCACAAAGAGTTTTCTTGGGAATTATACTTGGATCCACATGGCTTGCATACCCTGTGAGCTCACTGAGACCATTAACCCAACACTCTTTTTATTTCCCCCAATCATCATCAAACCATGAAAACCAAAGGACTCAGATAATTCATGACTTCCCCAAGTGACTTGAATCCCATCATGGGGTTTGGTGATCAGGATCACTACCCATAACTGGAATTCCTAGTCTGAACCATCTTTACCCCAGACTACCCTGACTTTTTCCTAAATAATAGGACCCAAAGAGTTAACCAAAACCTGCCAAAAATACCATTTTTTCATAAACCAAATCTGGTCATCACTGAAACCGATGCCAAAACTTCCCTGTGAAAAGACCTGAAAAGTGTTACTGATCCCCATGGGTTAGAACAAGTGCCCAGGTATCATAAAATAAAAAATGGGAATTATTTACCAGAGTTTATAAATATAAAACGACAATTGAATCCAATAAAACAAATCCGGATTTTTCAAACCAAACAATATTTTATGAAAAAATTTATAACTGAAATACATAGTTTAAAAAAACTCACAAAGACTACAAAAAAGGTAAAAAATCAAAAAGAAAATCCCAAGAACTCTCATGGAAAGGAGCACCGCCCTCATGCCATCTCCACAAGACATCACCACAAATGACCTGCTAGAAACCCAAACCATTGGCACTAAAAATTGTACCCAACCTGCGAAAAAATAATTAACCAAGACTACTTACACCCAAGGGTGTAAGTAGGGTGTCATATAATTCCTAGTAGGATACCACCAATAATATATCCTAGGTGATAAACATTCAATGATTAAATGCATGAAAGTTTTCATAAACAAGAAATGCTAGTTACACTTTCTAAAAGATGAAACATAAAAATTAAACCAGTTTTCAAGTGGGCTATCTACAAGAATCCACACTTTTAAAAATAATTTCAACACTACTGAAATTTCCATCCATCCATTATCATATGCCGATGGTAATCACAATATAACTAATGAGTACAAGCAATAGGAAATAACCCCTAGGGCCTTGCTCGTTGTGGATCTCTGGTACCTCGTATCTCGATGAGAGTAACCGTCACAATATTTGTTCTCATGCATGAGCCACTAGTATGGAGAATACCCATAACCTAGTGGTCCCAAATAATCATCATCATAGTGTAGTTAGGGTTGTAAGTTTCAATCTTGCTACATGAAACTAAGGCTAAACCCCACAGATTCACTAGCATACTAGTACACGTTCACCCCCTAGATACCCGGGTTTCCCTCTTGTTCTCAAACAAGTTGAACAAGCCAAGAAACATAGTTTTTACATGAGAATACCACTTCCACATCACACATTAACCAAATATCCCCATGTATATCACACAATTCACATAATCCACTTTTTCATTCAAATTCATTTTGAAATCAAACTCAGACAAAAAATTGCCCACAACACTTTTCACATTTCTTAAACAATTCCACAAATTCATTAAACAATTTTATAAAACCATTCTAAGATATTAAAACTCACAGAATAGCCCACTCACATGTTACATAATACCATTTTCATAAACAAAATCCATTTTTCACGTCACACTCACACAAAACAACACACATCACTTTCACATCTCTTGCACACATTAGTAAATCCTTAAAACATTTTTCACAAAACATTTCCAAGATGGAACAAATCATTAAAAAACCCCTTTCACATATAAAATGTACCATTTAAAAATATAAACACCCCAAAATAGTTTTCCAATATGGTTTCACCTCTTACATAAATCATTAAACCATTAAAATATTTCATAAAACAATTCTAAAGAGTATACCCAATCATTGCTCAGAAAACCCATTTCAAAACCATATTTCAAAGAAAAAACCACACCAAAACCCTACTAAGGCAGAGTTATCCACCATTGAAAAATATACTAAACCTTTCTCAAGTACTATAAAATCACCTTAAATTATACCACAAAAGATAAAGATGAAAAACACTCAATTTCATAAACCCCTTCAAGAAGTCTAACAAAGATATACACATAAAACCGAATCAAAATCACACTTACAAGGACCAAATGACACTAAGGAAATCAAAAACCAGAATTTGAATCCCCATTAAGAAACTAATAATTTAATTTCATATTTTATAAAACTTCCAAAAAAGGTATCACATGAGTTACATTTGAAAAGTACACAAATTCAAACAAAAATTCCACTATAAAATTAAATTCTTAACAAAATCCCTCAAAAACAGTTTTCACACCACGCACATAAAATAATAAACATGCTAAATTAATATCCCAAGAAACATAAATCATCCTAAAATGGTTACCCAGGGAATAAACTACCTTTTGTGTCCAAACCCTTGAATCTTTGTGGGAAACCTCAACTGCACCTTCGCTGCACCACAAGGGATTAAAAACCGACCTAAAACATCAATATTAGACCAAGAAATTCAATGGATAACCCTAGGAATGATGCCCCAGTTTCTGGACAAGAAGAACCTACAAAATATTGGATTAAAACCTAATTAAATGGAAGAAAAAAAGAAATAATGGTTTACTAACACGATTTTGATGTTTCCCCCATCAAATCTCCCTTCAAATATGAGGTCTAGGGGAGGGGGAGTGACCTTGGAGGCTGCCCATGGAGGTTGGGCACAAAATGGGGAAGAATGGGTCGGATTTGGGTTTATTCCGGAAGTGAAAATTGGAATTCAAAAATTATTTTTAATAACCTAGACATACCTGCACGGTTTGCCTCCATGGTTTGGAACTGTGTGGCCAAACCATGCAGCATATTCTATCCACCCAAAAAGTTATGTTTTGCCTCCAATTCCAAGGGGTCTAAGGGGTAAACCAAGAGGGAAATATAGGACAATAATAGGGTGAAATAATACCAGAAAACACATTTTTACACAATTACTCATCCAAGTCATGGGTACAGACCACCTCAACAACTTCCCCACAAGTGGAACCACTAGGAGAGTCACAAAACCAGTTTCAAATCACCACAACCTAACACCATCCCTTTGACAAATGAGGAGGCCAAATACTTACAAAACTCCCAATACCAAGGAAATAGATTAGTATCTCAAAAGAAACCAAAAATTTCAAACCCAAAACACCCAGAAACCAAGAGAAAGCTAATAATCGAATGCGTATTTGAACCAAAGCGTGGAATTGAACATAAGTGTGTGAAAATATGCTACATATTCCATGGCCCAATATTATTGTCTTAGGTTTCTACATTCTTATGTTACAGTATAATTTTGAATTTTTTTGATGTTATATGTCCTAACGCCATGTATTAGGGAAAATTTTATGATTCCATATTCATTTTAATAATTTATTTATCCCATGGCCATGTTTTCTTACATGTTTATGATCTAAACACTTTTTGAAAATCTTTTACGTTACAAAAAATTTTAGATCAATCAATTTTTTCACATACCTAGGAAACTATATGTATGATTTTATATAAATAAGTTTTATGTAGAGTCTTATGAGGGAGATATTTTAATGATAATGTTTTGTATGATATTTATGTATCTAATATCAAAATACAATAAAAATTTTGGTTTTAGTATTTTTTGATTTTTTTTGAGATGTAATATTTTGTTTTAGAGAATGATATAAAATATGTTCCTATTTAACATAGGTTTTTTATGTTGGTATCCGATAGATATTTTGTTATTTTTGGGAATTACGTTAGTTAGAATAAAATAAATCAAATTCATATAACCTATGGTGAATAAAAAGTGTCATTGGATAAATGAATGTGTAAGGGTGTGTGATGTCATGAGGTTGAATTTTTATATGGGTTTTTATATTAATTACCATAAGATAATTAATTTTTATCACCCAAGTTAACCCATGTTTGTTTTAGTAATACACAGATCTAGGAGGAACTATGGTAAAAATGGATGAAATGGATAATTAAATGATTATATTAATAAGAAACAAAATTGGATGGGGTCTGAAGTATAAAATATCATAGTGATTCTCATCCAACTATTTCAAGTAATTAAAAACTATGAAAACAATATAAAACTCCCAAGGGTTCCAAGGACTAAAGAAATCTCCATTGATTCACTTATATAGTAATTCCCTCCCTCATTTAGAGGGTCTTTCATAACACTAATTACTGAGTAATGGATTAACACAATAGAAAAAAAATCTACATTCTCTAGTTATTGGAGCATGAAAAATTGGTGTTAGTAATTTATTTCGGGGAAGGTGAAGCTAACCAATAGTGAACTCTAATTAATAATATGACACAAAAGGATGAAGTTGACTCTATAGAAAGGGAGTTGTTTTAAAAAAATCACCAAATATTTTCCTCTAAATATTTACATAAAAAATGGAGTATAATTACAAGAATTAAAATAAAAATAGGATAAATCCATTGGTTCTTATGAATTAAAATTTATGAGACTCAAAATGTAAACATATGAGGTTTTTTAACTATTCTGGAGGCATGATGGATCATGTTTTTAGTGTCATAAAAACTATTCTTATAAATTTATTTAATATAATATTATTTAGTTAATAGAATGAATTTTTTTTAATATGTACTTAAAGTATAAATAGAAATGGTAGGATATAATAATTATCGTATATTTATTAATAAAAATAGGGAAATGGTGTTCCATTTAAATTAAAATGGAAAATTACATGGAGGAAAGAATCTTTAACTACATACATGGAAATATAACGGTAGAAGAGCCTGATAAATTTCATCAAATGGTTAAAAATATATATTTACATGTGTTTGAGAAAGATATAATAAACACAATTGTTGAATAAATGCAAAGATTCTAATTAACATAACACAGGACAATAAGGTCCCATGTAATGTACCAACCACACATTAATGCTTCAAATGAAATAATTTAAGGAATTACACAAATAAATACCCTAATCCAAGGGATAATGGGTATAATAGGTGTCAATAACTTCCTAAAACAAATGAAAAAAAGTAAGATCCTATTATTTCACTACCGCTGATGTGGTTCAGGATAATGAATTTATGAAAGGTACATTTCTTCTCTACTATGGATCTGTTAAGGTATTATTTGATTATGGTTATTCACAATATTTCATATCATATATGTTTTCTATCAATATTGATTCACCACCTCAATATTTGGATATAAAATTTTTGGTTAAAACACATGGTGGCATGGTAATTATATTCGATGTATATGAACCTTCGCCAATCTAGTTTTCTGGAAAGATAATTCCATAAAATTTAGTTCTTATTCCATTTGTATAACTAAATGTGACATTGGGCATGGATTTTTCATCCCAATATATAAATAATATAAATTTTTATGATAAGGAATTGGCATTCCATATCCTAACTCATCTTATTATCAATTTTCAATGAATGTATGATTATGATATCCCTTTAGAAACAAATTACTTTATATAGGACATGATACCTAATACCAAGAGATACCTGGCACTAATGGCTGGGGGTACTTATCATTGATGTTATGATAATTGTATGGGTGTATATTGAAGTATTCCCTAAAGAGATATATTGTCTTACCCTAGACCTTGAGGTTGATATTTCAACTCATATTGAGTTAAATGATAATATAAAATAGACCATAGAAAATATAACCCATTAAATTGGACTAATTGAAGAGGAAACTTAAATTAAATCTTGAAAATAATTTAATACACACATGTGCTTCACCATGGGGTCTGCCAGTCTTATTTTTTCAAAAAGTAAGGATGGATAAATGCACCTTTTCACATATTATCTTGAAATTTAAAAAAATCATGATCAAGAAAAAGCATATTTTTACCCCATATTTATATTTTATTTGATTAAACTAGAGGGTCCCAATACTTATAACATGTGTATCTTAGATCAAGCTGAAATAAATTAATAGTGTATATAAATTATATACCTATGAAATATTACCTTGAAATATTTTTTGTAGTATTTATTAATGATATTATAAAAAATTATAAGGGAAAGTAAGATCATGAATGAAATTTAAAAATTGTTATAATGACCTTTTTAAATGATGAATTATATGTTAATTTATTTATGTGGAAACTTTTTCTTCATAAAATATTATTTTAGGGTCATGTAATTACAAGAGAAGGTATATTTTGTATCCTTTGATGATATGGGTGATTGAATAATGTCTCAGACCAACCAATTTGATACAATTAATAATTTTTTAGATTATATGGATAATATAGATGCTTTGTGGGAAATTTATCATGATTTTAAAATCAAAAAACCATGTCAACACAAAAGAGCGTAATTCTCATATGGATATAAGAATGTGAAAATAGATTTATGGAGCCTAAGAGGAGATTGTTCATTTCTCTTATAATCACACTACCATGTGGTAGAGAAGGATTTGTGACACGAAATGATGTTTCTAATAAAGGATTGATATGTGTCTTTATAACCAACAAATTGTTAATAAATTATACCACATAAAACTAATAACACATGAGAAAAATTACTAGATAAATGATATAGAGAAGGAAGCAATAATCATTGAATTAAATATTTGGTGGCATAACCTCAATGGAGAAAAGTATAAAATATAAATTAATCCCATGATCTTAATTTATAAATTCATATAAAAGGAGTTCAATATACTCTAAATGATATGGTTATTTATTAAAATATTATGATTTATCAATAAATTACTTTCCAAGGGAGGAAGAAAATGATAGGTTATCTAAGTAGAAAATATTACATGCTACCCAATTATTGATGAGGGTTAAAGTGGCCATATTATTTTTTGGAAATTCAATGGATATATATATAAATCATAAAGGATGATATGAAATCCGAAATTTACCAAATTATTTCTCAAAAATTTATCTATGTGAAGATCAAGGAGGCATAAATATATGATACGAAGCCACACAATAAGGTATAAAATATTCTAGAGTTAAACCTTGATATATATGGAGATAAAATATTTAGAACCCATATATATTCCTCATCCATAATAGAACTAATGAATGGTATTTTGAATAATTCACATAGACCATTCTTCTCTATTCACATAGGATTAATCAATACGTATAAAGATCTTAAGATACATTTTTGGTGGGTTTCCATGAATAGGTTGATTGTGGGGTATATATATCAATGGTTGGTATAACTTTGAGTAAGGGATGAATGTAAAAAATATAAGGGGATTATACAACCATTAACAATACAATTATAGAATTGGGAGAAGACCTCCATGGATTTTCTCATAATACTTCCAAATAACTTTAAAGGGTATAATTCAATATACTTAGTGGTGGATAAACATACATAGTCATCACATTTCCCTTATTGTTCATGAATTTTTTTCACTTGGTCATATTTTCAGGTTATACATAAATTAAGTGTAAACACTAATAGGAGTGACAATTTTACTTTTATTTGATTAATATCTATGGTTCACATAAAATACATTAGAGGATTATTCAATAATCATTATATACATAGATGATATTTAACACAGATTGTCATCCTCTAGACGTTGGTTAATATATAAGGTACATTAGTATATTTTAAGATATGTTAAGATTATTTTTAGTGGCATTAATAAGAATTTAACATCAATATTTACCTATGGTTGAATTCACATATAATAACAGTTTCCACTCTATAATCTCAATATCAAAATATGAGGCTCTATATGGGAAGAGATATAGAAGTCAGATATCATGGGATAAAATTAGAGAGAGAGGATGATTTTTGGAACTTATCTTGTCCATGATATGGAGGATAAGGTTCAAACCATTCAGTTATAGATGAATTTTGTACAAATTTAACAGAATAACTATGATAATAATTTTTTTGAGATATATATTTTGATGATAGGGACATGGTATTCTTTTAAATAACCCCATCAAATAGGATTATAGGATTTGGTATGAATGTAAACATTTTCCTTAGATACATTAGTCCCTTTTAGATTACTGATAATTTAGGGACTAAAGAATATCACATAGATATTTCACCAAATATCTCTTATGTGTATTATGTGTTCCATTTATCACTTTGGGGGAAGTATATAGAATCACTACTAGAAAAGGGGGCATTGAAGCCCCCCAAACTCGGGCGACCGCCATTGGCGGTCGCTATAGCTAACCAATAGCGACCGCCAATGGCGGTCGCTAACCTACATAAAAAAACGGGGGGCTTCTGCGCCCCCACCCCCCCCCCCCCCCCCCCGCGCCCCCTCGACCCCGATCCCCTGATCGACGCTCTAACCCCCTCCCTCGCCGCCCTCCCTCGCCGCCCTCCCCTCCCCCGCCGCCCGGCCTCCCCCGCCGCCCGCCCTCCCCCGCCGCCCGCCCTCCCCCGCCGCCCGCCCTCCCCCGCCGCCTGCCCTCCCCCGCCGCCCGCCCTCCCCCGCCGCCCGCCCTCCCCCACCGCCCGCCCTCCCTCACCGCCGGCCCTCCGGCCTCCGGCCGCCGCCCTCCGCCCTCGGGCCTCCGGCCGCCGCCCTCCGGCCTCTCGGCCCTCCCCCCCACCCCGGATGGAACCCGCACCCCGGACAGCCCCCGCCGCGCACTCCGGACCGCCCCCCGCACCCCGGACGCCTCCCCGCACCCCAGACAGCCCCCCCCCCCCCCCTCGTGCACTCCGGACCGCCCCCCGCACCTCGGACGCCTCCCCGCACCCCGGACAGCCCCCCCCTGCACTCGGACACCCCCCTCTGAACCCGGACAGCCCCCCCGCACCCCGGACACCCCCGCACCCCGAACACCCCTGCCCGCACCCCTAACAGGCCCCCGACAGCCCGGACACCCCTCCCCGCACCTCAGACAGCCCCCCCTGACCCCGGACACCCCCCCCCCCTCGCTGCCCGTCCCTCGTCCCCTCACCGCCTCCTCTCCTCCAGCTCCCCGCCGCCGCCGCCGCCCGTCCCCTCCCTTGCCGCACCGCCTTTGGCTCCGGCTCCCCTTCGCTGCCTCCTCTCCCTCACAGCACCGCCTTCGGCTCCCCTCCCTTTCAGGTTTGTAGCTCAATCAGGTAACATGAGCTTTCAGTTACATTATTATTTTATCAATGGTTCATAAACAAATGGTTAATATTTATTTTGAATATAGTTGATTTGAAAAATGTAAATGTAATAAGTATTGTGTAAATGTTTGTTATACATATATTATTATGGATAAGAGTTGGATTGATCTTCCAAATCGAACGTCTAGAGAATATTTCAATGGCATTATTCAGTTTATTGACTTCACGAGAGGATTTGAAAGTGACTATATTAGTTGTCCATGTAGAAAATGAGCTAACAGATATCAATTCACACGAGATACTGTGAGGGAGCACCTTTTCTTTAATGGATTTCTGAAAAATTATAAGAGTTGGACTCGTCATGGAGAAGAATATGTTCGTTGTAAAAATACAGATGCAGCTCAGATGGATGTTGATGCAGGGATGACTGATCCAATGCATGAAATGCTTACTGAAATGGTACGTGGGTTTGATCCTGAAGGCATTGACATCCAGAATCTTGAGACCGGTGAGATAAATCTTCGCTCTGGTGCAGATCGTGATTCGAGGAGGTTTTATGAAGTACTTGATGATGCGAAAACAGAATTATATCTTAGATGTACTTCTTACAATAAACTGTTGTTTATCATGGAGTTGTTGCATTTGAAGACTTTGAATAATTGGTCGACACATCATTCGACTTGCTTTTGGTTTTATTGAAAAAAGTTTTTCCTGTCGACGCTAAGATTCCTAAGTCATATTACTATGCTCGTAAGTTGACAAAGAACTTAGGTTTTACATATGAGACTATAGATGCATGTGCAAACAACTGTATGTTGTTTAGAAATGAAACTGCTCATTTGGATATTTGTACGGTTTGTGGCGCTTCCAGGAGGAAAGAGAACAGGGGAAATAAGACTCATCAAAGTCAGATTGCGATACAGGGGAAACCGATTGCCGTAAAGCAAATGCGTTACTTTCCCCTTAAACCGAGGTTGAAAAGATTTTTTATGTCATCTAAAGTTTCTAATTTAATGAGATGGCATGCAGAAAGAGTTCATGAAAGTGACATGTTAAACCACCCGGCAGACTCTCATGCATGGAAGGATTTTGATAAGAGACATCTCGACTTTGCTAAAGATGTTCATAATGTCCGATTGGGATTGGCAGCAGATGGTTTCAATCCATTCAAGTCTATGGTTGGTGCAACTCATAGCACATGGCCCGTGGTGTTGGTTCCATATAATCTTCCTCTGTGTCTTTGTATGAAGCAACAATTTATATTACTTTCCACTCTTATTGATGGACCTAAAATTCTGGGGGATAAGATTGATGTTTACCTTCAGCCATTGATTGATGAGTTGAATGAATTTTGGGGCGATGGTGTGATGACTTATGACTGCGAAACGAATGAAATGTTCAAACTGCATGATGCTTTATTGTGGACAATCAATGACTTCCCTGCTTATGCAAATTTATCAGGCTGGAGTACGAAAGGGGAATTTGCTTTCCCTTGTTGCAATAAAAGTAAAAAATCTGTATGGATTAAAGATTCCAAAAAATGGGCATACATGGGTCACAAGCGTTTTCTCCCTCCCCAGCACAGGTTCAGAAAGGACAGAGTGGCATTTGATGGTTCTAGAGAGTTCATCCCAGCACCAAAGATCATGACAGGAGTCGAAATGTTATCGCAGATTGAGGAAGAAAACTTCCGCACGATATATGAAATTCAGGATTTGGTGGCTCCTCCAGTACGTAATATTCGTGCTGTGGGTAGGCAGCGCAGTCACAATTGGAAAAAGAAAAGTATTTTTTATAGTCTTCCGTATTGGAAAACTAACATGTTGAGGCATAATTTGGATGTCATGCACATTGATTAAATGTTTGTGATAACATATTGTGGACCATTTTAGGTGTCAGTGGAAATTCAAAGGACCATGTTAATGTACGCCGTGATTTGGAAGAAATTGGTTTAAGGAAACAGTTGCATTTACAGTTAGCTGAGGGAAACAAGGCATATATGCCTGCTGCACAGTATTCGATGACTACAGAGGAGAAAGAGACATTTCTTTCCATTTTGAAGATGGTCAAGGTGCCTGATGGTTACTCTTCTAATATTTAAAAGTGCGTGAATCTGACGAGCAAGACATTGCAAGGGTTGAAAAGTCATGACAATCACATATTACTTCAGCAGTTGATTCCAATCGCAATTTGTGATTGTTTATCCCCCAATGTTGTTCAGCCCTTGATTGAGATGAGTAATTTTTTTAGACAGCTTTTTTTAATAAATCAACGAATGAGTGATTTAAAAAGTTTGTAGGACCGAATTGTACTTATGCTTTGTCACTTTGAGAAACTTTTCCCCCCCTCATTTTTCGATGTTATGGTCCACTTGACAGTGCACCTAACTGATGAAGTAATGGCTGCTGGTCCAGTGCAATTCAGGTGGATGTATCCTATTGAACGGTATTTGAGTACATTGAAAATATTTGTACGCAACAGAGCTCGTCCAGAGGCATCAATAGCCAATGGTTATTTGATGGATGAGTGTACTACCTTTTGTGTAGAATATCTTACGGATGTTGAAACAAAATTAGATAAGCCCTCTCGGATTCATGATGGTCCAGTTGGAGAAGGAACCACATTTGATGTGGACAACATCGAGTGGATACAAGCACATCGATATATCTTGTTCAATACTCCATCAGTTGCACCATTAATGCAGTAAGTATCTTATCAATGTGCTTGTATAAATTTTACATGTTTTGTGTGCATAAGTTGATCTTTTAAACATCGCGTAATCATTTGCAGGAAACACATTAATGAGATAAAAGAAGAGATGCATCGTGCGACTGAGTTGCAAATACAACAATCTCATTATGCGGCATTTCATGATTGGTTCAAGGATTATGTATGTATAAATTGATTTTCATTATGAGTGAAGTATTAAACTAATTCTTTCTGCATATATCAGTATTTATTTTTATAAATTATGTAGGTTCGTAAGCTGAGGGAGTTAGGGGACCCCACGCTACCTGAAGTATTTATCCAACTGGCTGAGGGTCCATCTATAACGGCTCATCGTTATAAAGCTATTGATGCTAATGGTTTTCGATTTCTCATTAAAGATGTTGATGAAAAACGAGCAACACAAAACAGTGACATCGGTTGTCCCTTTGTCGATTCTGGTTATTACTATGGTCAATTGAAAGACATCATTGAAGTTGTATACACACACGGTTTGAAGTACATATTGTTAAAGTGTAATTGGGTTGATCCAGTGCGTGGATGTAAAGTCGATCAATATCAGTTTTCATTGGTGAATTTTAACTATATGTTATACAGAAATAATCAACGAGTTGAGAATGAACCTTTCATTTTGACATCACAAGCGGAACAAGTATTCTTCGTTACTTTGCCTTTGGATCCAAGTTGGCAAGTTGTTGTCAAAATGTCTCGGTGAGGAGTGTTTTTATTTGAAGAAGATGAACCTGAGACTGTTCCGTTTGTTTACCAACAACTTGATCAACATACCGTAGTTCAACGTGAAGAAGATATTTATTGGGTCAGAGCAGTTGTTGAAGGAGAAACGGTCGATTTTCATGCTTAATGAAAGGTATAATTGTTTTCCCGCTATTCAGTAGAATGTCCTAGGATATCATAAATTATCTAATCATTTTATAAATCCTTATAAGTTTTAATCCTCACTTTTGAAAGTTAATTCAGTCATAAATATTTAGGTTGATTAACTTTCTGATTTTTTAAAATTCATTCACAACTAATTATTCAATTCATTTTTTGTTTGATTAACAATTGTACAAGTTTGATTTATTAAGAACAATCCAATTTATCTTTTAAACACTTTGGACTCAAAACTGGTATTTTCTATGACTGCATACATGTCAGGGGAAGAGGCAGAAGATCCACATCATCCATCTGAGGCATCTACGTCTCAGGGTCGAGGTATGTTTGAATGTCATTGTCTATATTTTTTATGTAATTGACATATATATATATATATATATAACATTTGTCAATTTATATATAAAATTGTTTTCAACAGGATCAAACTCGGCTGCTTCTTCCTCTCGCAGGAGAGGCCCTGGTCGTGGCATATTATCATGGAATTCTGACACGACGACAAATGTTTCATTTGATGAGGTATTTCATCCCGTGGGACCGAATGCCCCAGCATTTATTCATCAGCTGGGTCATATCATACGTGACCCACATCGATTTCCATTGACCACGCGTGATTGGGCTTCTATCCCTCAGGACACAATAGATCGTCTATGGAGGGAGGTTCAGGTAAGAAAATAATTTTACTTTATTTTCTATTTATAAAGAATACTAATATGTTTGATTATTTTCATTATAGAAAAATTTGAAAGTATGCCCTGAAGAGTTTCGGACCGTGTGTATGAGAAAATGTCGTAAGATGTGGAAAGATTATAAAGGAAAAGTGAAGAGGGACCACTGGGTACCAAATGTGGGTGCCCTTGACATTTTGGAAAAAGTCCCGAGAGGTGTCCTCCCGGCTCAGTGGCGTGACTTGGTTGCATATTGGTCTACTGAGGGTGTTGCGGTTTGTATATTAATTATTTTGCTGTATATATATTTTCAAGAATATGTGATTTGTTTGAAATTTGAATGAATTGAATGTAGGAGGTGTCAACATGCCATTCGGAGAATCGAGCGTTGCAGGGACCAGCTCACAGGCTCGGGACTCGTCACGTGTCTCAGATCCGACATGAGGTATATATTATTCATTTTTTAATTTATTAATTAATATGGTTTTGTGTTTATATTCTTTTAATATACAGTTGTGAGGGCAAGGTGCAGCAACTGATAAAATGTCGGTGTGGATAAGGACTCGTGATCGCAATGATCCAGAGGTTGCAGCATTGATAGTAAGTGTATGTACTTACCAATAATTACATAAATCTATATATTAAGATATATATATTTATATATATTTAAATATTTCATAGGCTCAATTTGAAGCTGAGTTAGAACATCTGCCAGAGGACCAGCGACAGCTTCCCATGCGACGGGATGAGATCTTTCATCGCATTATTGGTCGGGATGGGCATGGCTATAGTTTGACCTATGGAGCAGGGATTCCTCATTCTATAGTGTCACGCGCTGCGGTTGTCGGTCCTGCTGTTGCTCATATGACACAGAAGATGTCAGATTTTGAGGCACGACTGCGTGCTTCCGAGGAGACAAATGCGCAATTGACAGCTGAGGTTAGAGCACTGCGGGAATATGTGCGTCGAGCTGATGGTACAAGGGATCATACAACGCAGGTATATACTGTATTTATTTATTTAATTTAAATTATTTTTGTTATTAAAATATTTATAATGTTTATTTGTTGTAGGCACCTGGACCACCAGAAGGAGGTAGCAGTGATGACAACGCATGACGCACCATATATTCACGAGATATGTTTTTTGTTTTTACTGGTACGGTTGACATTGATGTACTGTATTTATTCATTTAAGTAATGCATTATTACCATCCATGATGGTCTTTTAAAAATTTTATACACATATTGAGTTTTTGATCAGATAATTTTGAATGATTCTACATTTGAAAAAGTCGAACTAATTCCAACAGATCAATAAATCTGATATTATAGATTATGTATTATCCAATATATTTTTTATAAATTTCTGTATGGTATCGATAAAAGAAATATGTATTAATTAGATATTATCACTTTTTTTTCACTTTTGTAATCAATGGGATGGCCTTTGCACCCCGGAGAGCCCCCCAAACCCCCGTACAGCCCCCCACACCCCCGTACAGCCCCCCCGCATCCCCGTACAGCCCCCTGCACCCCCGTACAGCCCCCGGTACCCCCGTACACCCCCCCCCCCCCCCCCGCACCCCCGTACAGCCCCCCGTACAGCCCCCTGCACCCCCGTACAGCCCCCCCGCACCCCCGTACAGCCCACCGCACCCCCGTACCGGCCCCCCCCCCCCCCCGCACCCCCATACAGCCCCCCGTACCCCCGTACAGCCCCCCTGCACCCCCGTACAGCCCCCCCGCACCCCCGTACAGCCCCCCCGCACCCCCGTACAGCCCCCCGCACCCCCGTACAGCCCCCCCGCACCCCCGTACAGCCCCCCCGCACCCCCGTACAGCCCCCTGCACCCCCGTACAGCCCCCCCACACCCCCGTACAGCACCCCGCACCCCCGTACAGCCCCGCCGCACCCCCGTACAGCACGCCCGCACCCCCGTACAGCCCCCCGCACCCCCGTACGGCCCCCCGCACCTCCGTACAGCCCCCCCCCCCCCCCCCCGCACCCCGGTACACCCCCACCGCACCCCCGTACAGCCCCCCGCCACCCCCGTACAGCCCCCCACACCCCTGCAACGTCCGATTGTGTCCTTTTCAGCAGCGCGGCGCGCGCTGAAATAGCGCGTTGGGGGGGTCAAAACCACCCGAATGACCTCCGAATGCCACGAAACCGTACGACAACATCCGGGGCGTGAATTGTGAAATGGTCGGCTAGACGTCACCTCATTCGGAGGTGCCGTGTGAACGCGGCGGCCGAAAATGCGTTTCTGGCGCCATTAAACACCAAAACGGCGTGCGGCGGTCCAATTCGGAACAACGTGCTCCGAACGACCTGAAACCGCACGGGAATGATATAAATATTATTCCTGAGATTCAGGAGGAGGCCGCACATCCATCAGACGTGCGGTGCGTGCGACACGTCCGATTGTGTCCTTTTTAGCAGCGCAGCGCACTGAAATGACGCGTTGGGGGGACAAAACCACCCGAACGACCTCCGAATTCCACGAAACCGTACGACAATATCTGGGGCATGAATTGTGAAATGTTCGGCCAGACGGCACCTCATTCGAGGGTTCCGTTTGACCGCGGCGGCCGGAAACGCGTTTCCGGCGCCATAAAACACCAAAACGGCGTGCGGCGGTCCAATTCGGAGCAAACGTGCTCCGAACGACGTGAAACCGCACGAGAACGATAGAAATGTTATTCCTGAGATGTAGGAGGAGGCCTCATGTCCATCGGACATGCGGTACACGCGACACGTACGATTGTGTCCTTTTCAGCAGCGCGACGCGCGCTAAAATGGCACGTTGGGGGGTCAAAATCACCCGAACGACCTCTGAATACCACGGAACCGTACGACAACATCCGGGGCGTGAATTGTGAAATGGTCGGCCAGACGGCACCTCATTCGGAGGTGCCGTGTGACCACGGCGGCCGAAAACGCGTTTCCGGCGCTATAAAACACCAAAACGGCGTGCGGCGGTCCAATTCGGAGCAAACGTGATCCGAACGACCTGAAACCGCACAGGAACGATAGAAATATTATTCCTGAGATGCAGGAGGAGGCCGCACGTCCATGCGGATGTGCGGTGCGCGCGGCACGTCCGATTGTGTCCTTCTCAGCAGCGCGGTGCGCGCTGAAATGGCGCGTTGGGGGGTCAAAACCACCCGAACGACCTCTGAATACCACGAAACCGTACAACAACATCGGGGCGTGAATTCTGAAATGTTCGGCCAGACGGAACCTCATTCGGAGGTGCTGTTTGACCGCGGCGGCCGGAAACGCGTTTCCGGCGCCCTAAAACACCAAAACGGCGTGCAGCGGTCCAATTCGGAGAAAAAGTGCTCCGAACGACCTGAAACCGCACGGGAACGATAGAAATATTATTCCTGAGATGCAGGAGGAGGCCGCACATCCATCGGATGTGCGGTGCGCGCGGCACGTCCGATTGTGTCCTTTTCAGCAGCGTGGCACGCGCTGAAATGACGCGTTGGGGGGTCAAAACCACTCGAACGACCTCCGAATGCCACGAAACCATACGAAAACATCTGGGGCATGAATTGTGAAATGGTCGGCCAGACGGCACCTCATTCGGAGGTGCCGTTTGACCGGGGCGGCCAGAAACGCGTTTCCGGCGCCATAAAACACCAAAACGGCGTGCGACGGTCCCATTCGGAAAAACGTGCTCCGAAAGACCTGAAACCGCACGGGAACGATAGAAATATTATTCCTGAAATGCAGGAGGAGGCATCACGTCCAGCGGACGTGCGGTGCGCGCGACACGGTCCGATTGTGTCCTTTTCAGCAGCGCGGCGCGCGCTGAAATGGCGCGTTCGGGGGTCAAAACCATCCGAACGACCTCCAAATGCCACAAAACCGTACGAAAACATCCTGGGCGTGAAATGTGAAATGGTCGGCTAGACGGAACCTCATTCGAAGGTGCCGTGTGACCGCGGCAGCCGGAAACGCGTTTCTGGTGCCATAAAACACCAAAACGGCGTGCGGCGGTCCAATTCGGAGCAAACGTGCTCCGAACGACCTGAAACCGCACGGGAACGATAAAAATATTATTCCTGAGATGCAGGAGGAGGCCACACGTCCATCGGACGTGCGGTGCGCGCGACACGTCCGATTGTGTCCTTTTCAGCAGCGCGACGCGCGCTTAAATGGCGCGTTGGGTGGTCAAAACCACCCGAACGACCTCTGAATGCCACGAAACCGTAGGAAAACATCCGAGGCGTGAATTGTTAAATGGTCGGCTAGACAGCACCTCATTCGGAGGTGCCGTTTGACCGCGGCGTCCGGAAACGCGTTTCCGGCGCCATAAAAACACCAAAACGGCGTGCGGCGGTCCAATTCGGAGTAAACGTGCTCCGAACGACCTGAAACCGCACAGGAACGATCGAAATATTATTCATGAGATGCTGGAGGAGTCCGAACGTCCATCGGACGTGCGGTGCGCGCGGTACGTCCGATTGTGTCCTTTTAAGCAGCGCGGTGCGCGCTGAAATGGCGCGTTGGGGGGTCAAAACCACCTGAACGACCTCTGAATGCCACGAAACCGTACGACAACATCCGGGGCGTGAATTGTGAAATGGTCGGCAATACGGCACCTCATTCGGAGGTGCCGTTTGACCGCGGCGGCCGGAAACGCGTTTCCGGCGCCCTAAACAACAAAACGGCGTACGGCGGTCCAATTCAGAGCAAACGTGCTCCAAACAACCTGAAACCACACGGGAACGATAGAAATATTATTACTGAGATGTAGGAGGAGGCCGCACGTCCATCGGACGTGCGGTGCACGCGGCACGTCCGATTGTGTCCTTTTCAGCAGCGCGGCGCGCGCTGAAATGGCGCGTTGGGGGGTCAAAACCACCTGAACGACCTCCGAATGCCACGAAACCGTACGACAACATCCGGGGCGTGAATTGTGAAATGGTCGGTCAGACAGCACCTCATTCGGAGGTACCGTTTGACCACGGAGGCCGGAAACGCGTTTACGGCGCCATAAAACACCAAAACGGCGTGCGGCGGTCCCATTCGGAGCAAACGTGCTCCGAAAGACCTGAAACCATATGGGAACGATAGAAATATTATTCTTGAGATGCAGGAGGAGGCAGAACGTCCAGCTAACGTGCGGTGCGCGCGACACATCCGATTGTGTCCTTTTCAGCAGCGCGGCGCGCGCTGAAATGGCGCGTTGGGGGGTCAAAACCACCCGAACGACCTCCGAATGCCACGAAACCGTACGACAACATCCGAGGCGTGAATTTTGAAATGGTCGGCCAGACAGCACCTCATTCGGAGGTGTCGTGTGACCGCGGCGGCTGGAAACGCGTTTCTGGCGCCATTAAACACCAAAACGGCGTGCGGCGGTCCAATTCGGAGAAAACGTGCTCCGAACGACCTGAAACCGCACGGAAACGATAGAAATATTATTCCTGAGATACAGGAGGAGGCCGCACGTCCATCGGACGTGCAGTGCGCGCGGCACATCCGATTGTGTCCTTTTCAGCAGTGCGGCTCGCGCTGAAATGGCGCGTTGGGGGGTCAAAACCATCCGAATGACCTCCGAATGCCACGAAACCGTACGACAACATCCGGGGCGTGAATTTTGAAATGGTCGTCCAGACGGAACCTCATTCGGAGGTTCCGTTTGACCGCGGCGGCTGGAAACGCGTTTCCGGCGCCATAAAACACCCAAACGGCGTGCGGCGGTCCCATTCGGAGAAAATGTGCTCCGAAATACCTGAAACCGCACGGGAATGATAGAAAGATTATTCCTGAGATGCAGGAGGAGGCAGCACGTCCAGCGGATGTGCGGTGCGCGCGGAACGTCTGATTGTGTCCTTTTCAGCAGCGCGGCGCGCGCTGAAATAGCACGTTGGGGGGTCAAAACCACCCAAACGACCTCCGAATGCCACGAAACCATACGACAACATCCGGGGCGTTAATTGTGAAATGGTTGGCCAGAGAGAACCTCATTCGGAGGTGCCGTTTGACCGCGGCGGCCGGAAACGCGTTTCCGGCGCCATGAAACACCAAAACGGCGTGCGGCGGTCCCATTCGGAGAAAATGTGCTCCGAAAGACCTGAAACCGCACAGGAATGATAGAAATATTATTCCTGAGATGCAGGAAGAGGCAGCACGTCCAGCGGACATGCGGTGCGCGCGGCACGTCCGATTGTGTCCTTTTCAGCAGCACCGCGCGCGCTGAAATGGCGTGTTGGGGGGTCAAAACCACCCGAACAATCTCCGAATGCCACAAAACCGTACGACAACATCCGGGGCATGAATTTTGAAATGGTTGGCCAGATGGCACCTCATTCGGAGGTGTCGTGTGAACGCGGCGGTCGGAAACGCGTTTCCGGCGCCATAAAACACCAAAACGGCGTGCGGCGGTCCAATTCAGAGCAAACGTGCTCCGAACGACCTGAAACCGCACGGGAACGATATAAATATTATTCCTGAGATGCAGGAGGAGGCCGCACGTCCATCAGACGTATGGTGCGCACGGCACGTCCGATTGTGTCCTTTTCAGCAGCGCGGTGCGCGCTGAAATGGCACGTTGGGGGGTCAAAACCACCCGAATGACCTCCGAATGCCACGAAACGTACGACAACATCTGGGGCGTGAATTGTGAAATGGTCGGCCAGACAGCACCTCATTCGGAGGTTCCGTTTGACCGCGGCGGCCGGAAACGCGTTTCCAGCGCCCTAAAACACCAAAACGGCGTGCGGCGGTCCAATTCGGAGCAAACGTGCTCCGAACGACCTGAAACCACACGGGAACGATAGAAATATTATTCCTGAGATGCAGGAGGAGGCCGCACGTCCATCGGACGTGCGGTGCGTGCGGCACGTCCGATTGTGTCCTTTTCAGCAGCGCGGCGCGCGCTGAAATGGCGCGTTGGGGGGTCAAAACCACCCGAACGACCCCCGAATGCCACGAAAACGTACGAAAACATCCGGGGCGTGAATTTTGAAATGGTCGGCCAGACGGCACCTCATTCAGAGGTTCCGTTTGACCGCGGCGGCCGGAAACGCGTTTCTGGCACCATAAAACACCAAAACGGCGTGCGGCGGTCCCATTCGGAGCAAACGTGCTCCGAAAGACCTGAAATGATATTATTTCTTGAATCGAAGTTTTTAAATTATTATAGCACAATGATTTGATATTATATATATATTATATATATATTAAAACATTTAAAATATTATATATATATATATATATTTAAAATATTGTATTTAATAGTATATATATAAATATATATATATATATATATTTATATATGCAATTCAATAAAAAAAATTTAAAATTTTTTTTTTAGACTAGCGACCGCTATTGGCGGTCGCTGAAAGCCTCTAGCGACGAGGCAACAGCGACCGCCAATGGCGGTCACTAAAGGCGGGATTTTCAGTAGTGAATATAAATCTCATTTAATAAACTCAAAAATAGTACAATTAGAACATGATCTCTCTGATAAGGAATAACTTGTGGAGATATTATGTTATAAAGTCAAAGTAATTTGAAAAGATACCACCCACCTATTAAATGTTTTGTAGTGAAATCATAAGTTTTAGGAAGTTGTATAGGAAATTAAAAGATGTAATGAGATAAAAGTACCCTCAGTTTTTTCATCTGATTAATAAAATTTCAAGGGAGAAATTATTTTATGTTGGTAAATTGTAACCCTCATCAATTTTGTCATCCGTTTACTTTTAAATAAATATTGTCGCAAATAACTTGTTTCACACAAAACTCTAAACTAAAAAAATTGATACATTTTTATTAAAATAAAATATTTTAATACAAGATAAGAATTGTTACATTGTCAGAATATAGTATTAAAAAAATTATGAAAAATATATGGGGAATAATCCCACAAGTAAATAAAAATATCATGAACATATAATATTTCTCCTTTTGTTTCACTATAAATATCATAAACCAAATTAAAACTACAGAAGTATTGGTAAATAATTATAAATATAATAAACATGTTTGTAGGGAAGTAAATGAATGTGATGAATAATTTTAGTGATGTGTCAAAGGCTATATATTCGAATGAAATTTCAATGTTATATATATGGTCTTTGGGATTATATACCCATGGGTATTATAAGGATGTTACACTTATATATCCATTTTACATATATAGATAATGATACCATCATTAGAAATATAAATTATTATTGATACGTATGAAATGTAATAGTCTATTATAATATGATAGTTGTACCATAGTTTTCAAAATTGTGGGTATAAATAAAATTATCTAAATTATGAAATATTAATAGAAAATGGGAAGTAATGGAGTCAAGTAGTATATGTATTCATTATAATAATCTTTTTTATAATATTTTTATGTATTTTTAATAACAAGGGTTTTCTCTAAAGCATACCTTAGATAAACATCAACATGTAAAAATTGAGAAAAATATCTTAAGGGATAAGTTTAAGCTCATGGAAATCACAATGTGATATATTCTAACTAAATCACCATCTACGAGTACTGCCATTTTAGATGTTACCCATATGTATTATATGATGGTATTAAGGGGTTTTGTAAGTAGATGTTACCATTATATTAAAATGTGTTTATTGATGTAATAAATGATGCACATATTTTCATAACTATATGTATTTCTATTAATTAACATGTTTTATAATATTTTACTTTTAAAAATAAATCTGATTAAATGCTAAAAAGTAATTAACAACTTATAAATAAATAAAAATTAAAAAATTGGTTATTAATTGGATAGAAACAAGAATAAACTTATTTAATTTATTAAAGGGTACCATTAACAATATAAATATGTTACAGATATATATTTGAGTAAACTATATAAATTAAGATTGAATTGTGATTTTAATACAATGAATTTTTTATGTGAATAAATAAATTGATAGTCATTTAATTGTTAATTGGTCTAACATAATATTAAGAACACTAAATTTTTAAAATTTCATTTTTCAATAAAATTTTTTTTCTAAATAAAATATATTTTCTATTTAAATATACTTTTTTATTTATAAATTGATTTATATTATATGGATTACAAAATTGGAATCATCACATAAAAATTAGGTAATAGGATTCAAATTATATTTTTATTAAAAAATAATTACCATGGTAATAATT
This sequence comes from Viscum album, assembly GCA_963277665.1. NCBI lineage: Eukaryota > Viridiplantae > Streptophyta > Magnoliopsida > Santalales > Viscaceae > Viscum > Viscum album. Next base: position 1,533,111,201 of record OY728123.1, on the reverse strand, counting down.
ATACAAAGTATATAGGTGTAAAAAAAGGTAAATTATCATGATTGAATTATTAATTAATTAATATAATATTGAGACATTATATAAGACCCTTTTAGCTGTAATAGTAAATGTGAAATTTCTTTCTAGTATTTCCTTAGTTAACTCACCTAACTCTTATGTGATTTATTATTCAACCTTCACTTAACTTGTGTTTCCAATGAAATGTTTTACAATTTAACCTATAATAGGAGAAACAATACTCCCAATTCATACCAATATTATCCTTATATTATTCCTTTAATACCTACCCATTTTTTCCATCATAAATTCCTCTCCCTTTTTGGTTAATCTATGGTCACAAGAAGAAGTCCAAAATCCATTATTTTAAAGAGGCTCTCTAAGGGAATATTCATGACATTAACATAAGTATTATCCACTCATTGGATAACTATTCATTATTTTTTTCATAAAAATATGATGAAATATCATTTACAAATTTAATATTATTATTTTGAAAAAAATATTATTTTATAATGTTGATATTATTTCATTACAATAACATGTTATTATTCATTCTTGTTTTATAACATGTTCTCATTTTGGTCTACTCTACCTGTTACATGAATGATGTTGTGATGAAAATATGATCAATGATTAAAAAAACTTAATTAATGGTAATATATTAAATTAATATGTAATAAATGATACTATTTTTGGTTCTACAATATAAATATTAGTATATTACGCGTTCTTAATATACAAACTTTTTTATAAAATACTTAAGCATGCTTGATAATATATTTAATATCTATGAATCATGGATAATAATCCCATGGATTAAACATATATGTATATAAAACATTATATAAATTCTATTATTATTCCGTAAATTTAATCTATATGATTAATTCATGAATATGGAATGAATCTTGAAAATGTTATAATAAAACAAATGATAAATCATTAAACTCACGAACAATTTATGATCAATATTATATAAAATAATTATTAAATATAGAATAAATGAATATAAGAGATAATAAAAATAATTCTGGTTCTTAAAAATATATTTAATATATATATATTTATTATATAGTATATTAGAGAACATTTAGAGGGAATCCAAGGTAAAAGTTTGTTGTCCTGATTACCTTTCCTTGATACATATGTCATGTTCACAACTTGTTTCATTTTTTTTGGTGTACGTGTTTCTCTATGGATATAATTTTTTACACTTTTCATGAAATTCAAGGTTTTTCAAAATCCAACTCATGTTATTTCTTTTAATGGCTCGTGGTTCAAAAGTTACCAATGTTATAAGGGCTATTTTGTCTCAATTTCTATTCCTTGATACATATTTCATATTATGATTAATGTTTTATTTTTTATGGTGTATTTCATAACCCATTAACATAAATTATAATTGTTATGTTTTTTTTATGTTATTTAAAAGCGTTTATCTTGATCCCTACTTTGTAATTTTCATCCATCAAACATTAATGTCATGAGGGTTTGGTAAAATATATCTTCTTTTCATTGGGTGGTGAACATTATTCCTTGTTTATATAGTTATAAGTCTCTAATGTTATGAAATTTATCTATTTAATGTGTTCTATTATCTTTCTCTATTGGGAATTTTTATTTTCACAATAAAATATTTTTGTTTCATTGATTTATTTCTCCATAAAAATAGTATATTGTTAAAAATAATTATCATCCTTTCTAATGGATCTGTTTTCTCCATGTCTATATTTTTATATTAGAAAATGTTTTATTTCCTTGTCATGAAATACAAGTATGTATTTTATTCAGTATTTTTCATAGTTTTCTTTTTCTATTTTCCAAAATAAGTTTTTTTTACAATTTTAAAAATAATTGGATTCATTTAAAACTACCTAAAAGTTTAAAAAGGGATTTGTTTTCAAGATTTTTAAATATTATCTTACACAACATATTTTTATATAAAATTTATTTATTTTGAAGGTTATATTTTCTAGGATTATTTTAATGTGAATTTTATAAATTATTCTTTCCACTGTCTTGAAAATTATTTTTTAAAGTGATTGGAAACTTCACCTTTTATTGAAAATGATAAAAATGTTTTCTGAAAACTCTTTTAATGATCATTTTTCATTTTTCCACTCTACCTAAAAAATTACAATATATTATTATTTAATTTTCATAATCACTATCTAAATTATATTTTAATAAAAAATATTGGGTGATTCAGGTTTGGTATCAACTACTTTAACTTTTGATATAATTCTACTCAATTCCATTTAAAATATTGTAAGATCCATTTTATTTCCATGAGAGTTTCATAATATGATGTATGATTAATTTTATATGGAACACATATGTATTGTTTATTAGTATTTGATGGGTGGGGTCATATAGATCACTCAAATATTTTGGTAAAATTTCTATATCTTATAAGATTATTATGGGGAATGAGTTATGATACACAATCCAATAGGGGGTTTAGGTTATGATATATGGCACACTACATTATGGGGGTGTATTTTGTGATGCCTGATGCACAATGTTATGTTGTTTAGGTTCTGATTCTTGATACACTAATTTATGATTTATATACTTATGTTTGTTCTACATTTTTGTGTTATTCTACACATCTATGTTATGCTCAATGGCTCATGATTATTATTTTATGTTTCTATATTATTATGACATGGTATATTTTTGACCTTTTTGAGGATACATTTATTATTATCATACCATATAGATAAATATAATGATTCCATGTTAAATTAGTCTGATATTTCTTTCAAGTTGATTTTTTCTCTCATGCTTATGACATAAATTATTTTTGATAATTTTATCCCTTAGTGAGAATTTCATCTCACCCCTTTATTGTTTTGAACTTGCCAAAGAAATTATATACTGGACTATGTGTATAAAGAAGTATTATATTGTTATGTTTTTAAGATATGATTAGGACTTATTTTGAACTAAGATATTTGTTAATATAATATCTAATGAAACTAATGCATTGGGTTATAAGATAGTGAGTTTATTTATGATATATGAAATTTAATTTATCATAATGATATAAAATATGTGCATGTTTTTCTTGGTTCATCTCATTCAACCTTATAATCTTGATTTAATTTTAATATATGTTTTAGTATCTCATTATTTAATCATTTTTACTCAATATATATTTGAAATTAATTTCAAATAAACATACCCAAAAAGATAAAAATACATTCATGTGTTAATCGAATTAAATGGAATATTTTTATGATTAAATTTTCACCACTAATCTAATATTCAAAATCCATAATTTTAGTATCCATGATCTAATGGTCAACATTTTATTCATCTGCACCAAAATATGGACCCAATCAAAAGATGTCTGATGGGGTCTGCAATATAAAGAATATCAGGGAGAGGTAAATTGGAAATACCTTCTATATTTTAGCCATATCATGTGATAAGGATATTATATAAGTTTTATTACACCTCCTTTAGAAATATGAATCAAAATACCAAATCCACAGCATATTTAAAATTAATATTCATATGAGAATGAATTAATTGATGTGGTTTATATGGGTCTAAAAATGTGTGATTGATATCTCACTTATACCCTTTGTGTATTGAATTTATTTTAGATTTATCTTCTAAAAGTATTAACAAAAAATAATTCTATCTCCCATTTATAATGGATTCACTACCAAAGGGTAGGATTGAAGTTTTTGTGACATCATTGTACCCATCACATGGTTTCCTCCAAATCCATGGAGTTCTAATCTCCTTGTGATTTCTAGGGTAAGAACTTGATATAAAACTCAAGATTAATTTATAATTAATTGAATGATATTTTAAATTATAGGTTTTATGTTCTTTATTAATCATTTATTACATTTTATCTTAGTTTTTTTCTATTATACCCCACTCTTTTTTAATTGTCCATTTTCGGGTATTCTAATTCTTATATTAATTTTCCCATCCCTTATTAATCATGATATTTGTGTAGATAATATTTAATGATTTATTTCACATGAACAAACACATGAAAAATTATATAAAATTTATTTTATCATGATTAAAATAATATATAAATAGGGTAAACACATCAAGTTTCTGATTTATATCCTTGTGGATTTTGGGTTATAACATTGGACATAAATCAATAGATCACCAACGATAACTGGTGAATCGCTATGCATATCTAAAAAACACTTGGTGGTATCCAATTTGAACTCACTTAACAATGTGGATTTTGTTGTTTAAAATATAGGATTAAAATATCAAACTATTTCCCTTGAATAAATAAGGGATGAGCGTCAAGGTTATTACTTAGGGTAATCACAATCTCATAATTTTTTTGAAATTAGTATTTTTAAAACATAATTATTTATTGATTATAAACCAAAAATCCATTATTCATTTATAAACTTCTACCTTTCTATAATTAAAAATACATTTTAGTTTTTATCTATGTTTCTATAAAGAAAAAAACTAGGGTTCTTCTATAATTCATAATTCTAATATTACTAACATCTAATTTGACATGTTTTACGACACAATAAATTTGAAATAAATTTATTGTGGATCCAAGATCATTTTTTATTTTATTTTTATTTTCTATAATATTTTTCATTATTAACTTTTTATTATTTTTCTTCCACTTATCCTCCCCCTCTAATTTTATTTTTATAGGTTTTTATCTCCTTCTATATATATTTCTTCTTCTTATATAAATAATTTTTAGAATAGTTAATATTATTTCTTTATTTATCAACAATATTTTCATTAATCATATTTTAATTTTTTTTTAAAAAATATATTTCTTTACATGATCCAACCAGGAAAGGAAAATATTATTTAAATAAATCAAGTAATTGAAAATGATCTTCACACACACATTCAATATTCTATGGTAAATCAACCAACCAACATTGATTAACCAATTATGGAACATAAATTGTAATCAATCCAAGATAAGTGTAAACCAAAAAAGGACATAATAACCTGGATATAAGTAACTAAAACTTTAAATAATTAACCACCATAGATGTGGAGTACCAACCAATGTGCATATAATATACTAGGTAAGTGGCCAACATTAATCTTGGAACAAACTCATACATATCTTTTCTAAATTTCATGGTATTTCAAGAGAGGACCATAAAAAACATCTCAAGGAGTTTCATATATTTTTATTCACCATAAACCCCCTCGGTGTGTTTTAGGTCCTCATTATATTTTAAGATTTACCTTTCTCTCTTGACAATGTATCCAAACACTAGCTATACTCTCCGCATTAAATAATTTTTGGTTTAAATTACCATTAACATGTATTCCTAGATATGTTTTTCCTACCTATTATACTATATATTTAAAAAACTATTTGTGGGATTAGAAAAGAAGGAGGATATACTATTCTTGAATATTGGGAGAGATTTAAACGTATATTTTCAAGTTTGACCATAATAATAAGTTAGAAAACAACTACAAATTAAACACCTCAATGAATGTATTTTACCTAGAGATCATGGAATGATAGGTGTTTTAACTGTGGGTGATTTATAACCAAAAATAATATCCCTACACATGATTAGATAACCAACATGCCTCAGTATGCATAATAATTCAAAAAATGAGCAATAACACCCACTAAAAGAGTACACGAGGTAAAAATTTATTTCATAGTATAAAATGTGGATATTAAACTTAGTGAAATGAAATAACTTTTAATAAAATTGGATTAAGTTTGAGGTAATTCACAATCACCAACTATTCCTTTAATGTATTTTATTTTGTTATAATAATAATCTTTTCTCGGAGAAGCACACCCAACATAACTATAAATCTATGTCATGTGCAGTATTATTTTTTAGGAAACCATTTCAATAAGAACCACAATTCTAATACGGGAAATTCAGGTAGAAACTTTATCCAGGTTTAAAAAACCATAGAATTCATAAAAAGTAAAATTAGGATACCATAGAAAAATTGGTATTAAAAAATGTCAAGGTAAAAATCCTTTTTTTCTATAACCATATTAAAATAACCCTTCCTTACCAAAAAAATATGGACCTAGACTTGATTATATAGTGAAAAAAATATAATTCCAAAATCTATGAACAAGAAACTCCAGTTCCAAAAAACAAGTCAATTAATAATTCAAGTCCTACAAACTCAAGTGGGAATTGTTTTTCAATAAAATGATATATTTACAAAAAACTAAAATCCTCCTTTCTTTAATAAAAAATTACATAAGTCTAAAAAGTGATTTTTTATAATATTCCATTTACTAATAAGAGAGGATCTCCATGGGTATTTCATTGAACAAGGTCAAATTGTGGGAAGTATTCCCTTTATGATCATGTATATTAGCCAAGTAATTTTTCTCATGACATGAATGTGTGATGACTTTGTTGACGAATGGAGAGGAGTCTATAAATCTATTACATTCGATAGCTAGCTTCTATGAAAGATGAATAATGTAATTTATCATAGCTTGAACAACAATAGTGGAGTCCCATTCAAGAAAAAAATTTAAGGTAAACTCATTGTTTTTGAATTTAAACCACATTAATTATACCGATCATTTCTGAATAAAGGGATGATGTTATTAAAAAAGGACTGTAATGGAATTTTATTTCTTTAATAATACCATTTCTCAAAATCACACCACATCTAGAAGGACCTGTATTTCCTCTTGAGGATCCATATTTATTGCATTTGATTCAGCCCAAAAGTGGAGGGATCCACATGAAATCTTGGGTTATATATATAGGATAATAATTTCCTATAATTCTAAAATTATTAATCATTATATGACCATGTATTGAGTTAAAACAGAAACCATTTTGAATTATTTTTTTCTTGTTTCACAACAATGAGAAGATGTTCCAGGGCCAACAGAAGGGAAAATGTAGGGTTTTTTTTACAAATTTGTTGTTTCTAGTATAAATGATTTGTATGACTTCATAACTATCAACAAGAAATAGATTCAGTAGCCTTTGGTAATAAGGAATATTGATATATGCATGAATGTCTTCCTAGATGATGTACATACAAGAGATTTTGATTTCGAAAAAATAAGAAATATTTTTCCATGGTGAAGTGGTCGTGACATAGATTAGAAATAGATAGTTAATTTAATCCCAATTTTGGTTTCATTGGACACATCTCTAGCATATATTAATACTAACACCCTATAGAAAAACAAAAGTTGGAATGTTCAAGTATATATAACTATAGGAAATAGAAAATCTAGAGGGAAGTATTTATCCCTTATTAAGATCCATAACCCATCCTGTTTTGTGTCTCTACACTACCTTTGGGTAGAAATAATTTGATGAGATCCTCCCATTGTCCATACGTTTGCAAACAAGATATCATCACCATTATTAAAGTTGTATTCAAATACTAATTCATTGATTTTAGTAGGAAGAATGTCCAAGGAATAATACATTCTATCTTTGATCGACACATTTGTGTAATGTAATGTATCAGTAGATTTTAGAGTGTTGATAAGAGGAATACTTATCCATTTTCAAACTATAAATTTTGGGGTGATTTGATGCTTAATATCCAATGAGAATCCATTAAAAGGTGGAGAAATAATTCTGGAGGGTAGGCTAAATAAATGAGTCAATATAATTTAAATTACCAGATTTGAGCCTGTTTAAAAACCAAGATCTCAGAAAAGTAAGATACAATGATTTCTCATCGATAAGACTCCACATGAAGTTATCCTACAAATATTGACTGAATTTACCTAGAATTTTTATTCGAATCCCACCACATTCAATTGTTTTTAAAAGGTTGAGGGTCAATCCCCCTTTATTGAATATAAAAATATAGAACCACTTTTAGAATTAGGATAGAGGAAACCCATTACAAGAAGGGAAAATGACTTAAAAAATGTCAACAAGTTTCTAATTGTCTAAAAGAACAAAATCTGCAAGAAGGTACCAGAAATACTTGTTTTCTGCCTCACCAGACAATGCAATAGTAAGATTAGTCTAAAAATGAATCACCCTTTCTGCCAAGAAGTTTCATCGTTCTGGTTAGACAATGTGGTATACAACCTCTCCCACCAATATAGAAATGGGGAGGAGAGCCGAATGATAGATACCAAAACACCCTCCTCTCTTTTGATCTGTCCAACCAGGAAAGCATGAAAGGAACTCTCAGTAATGTCAACATGATGAAATGCATAAAAAGACAGAAAAATTCTGAGCAAATGACAATTAAAGGCACCCATGCATCCAACAAAGTTATGTCACATGGATGAATGATGGGTGTCATCACACCCATCCCTCTTTCTTGGAAACCCACCCATCAGCTCCTAAAATAAGCAATTCCATATACAAATACAACAAGAATAACTAGTACCTAAAAAGAAACCTACTTCCCAACAACAAACAAAACCTAGAAAACTAAATATATGCTCAAAAACATGTGAAACAGTCTATCATAGAGTCAATCTAGAAAAAAAGTCACTACAGGGTTTCATGAACCATAAACAACCAATGATCTCTTGAAAATCACTGCTGCTGACTAACAAAAAACATCTCCACTAAAGCATATAAGATACCACATCCCACGGTCACAGCTGTAATTCCACCGATCTATTCCAGAAATCCAATAATACTAACCAAATCCATACTAGAACAACCTATGCTATGCTATACTAAGGCCAACATAGATCGATGCATCCTCAAACCAGATCCACCAAGTATCAACCTCCCCTAAAATCTCAACAATGTAGAAACGATAGAACCATTTTGAAGAAATCTCACAAACACCATTTGGATCCAAATCTTATACACTGTGGGAAAAAACCCACTGACACCATTCAGAAAAAACCATAATGCCAACGCTGACACATACACCATCACCATGATAATTAAGGAGGTGAGACTCGAAGAAGATCTTGAAGCAAGGGAGGAAATGATAGATAATGAAAAGAAGATATGTCTTAGATGGAGGTGTGAAACTGAAGAATCCGTAGCGAATCTCCATGAAACCGAGACTAGATAATCTCTAAGAACCCACTGATGAAGATCAAACAACAATTTAAACCTAATTGGAGAGCCGAGGAGATAATGACCCACCATACAGGAAAACGACTGAAACCCTATAAGTAGGGGAAATTTCTATCCAGAAAGTGCAGAGGCATCTATCTATATTCAATTGGTTGAAAACATTATTTCTAAGGGAAATTCAGAAGTATAATCTAAATAATTATTCCACTATAGACAACATTTTTGATATAAGTGATGAAATTATTAATGAGGGAAACATTCCATTTAAAGTTCATAAAAGAGTATGAAAATTTTTACAAGATAACTTATTTGATAAGGATAATCATTCTTACCATTGGGAGTGAATTAACTTTCTAATAATCCAACTGATTTCTAAACTGACTCATAATGTTAGAAAAAAAAACAATACATGATTTTTCTCAGAACATTGGGACACCAAGATGAGTGAATGGATGAACACCTTCTTTTATTCCCAATGCATTGATTATGTAAAAATTTCAAGCCTTGGGGACATTTTTTCCAATTTATAATAATGAATTATTTCAACTAATATCTTAATCATAGACTTTTTCATAATGCAGAAGATAATTTTTAATGTTATTGATGTTTCTTTTATCACATTGAGTAAATATGAGGATTTCATCAACATACATTAAGTGATTAGTGGAAAAAAGACCTCTAGAATCTCTTATGGGATTAATTTTAATAAAATTTTCTTTGTTGAGGATTATCATGTTTATGTAATCTTCAGCACAAAAGAAAATAATGGCTGAGAGAGGATCACCTTTAATTACACCTCAAGATCATTTGAAATAGCCATCAAGAGTTCCATTGATAAGCACTGTGTTTTTTTTGAGATCATAAGTCTTTGAACCCATCTAATAAAGATTTCATTAAAGCCAATTTATCTTAACACCTCGAAAATGAATCCCTAGTCTAACATATTGATGTATTTTTAAATCACCCTTGCGAGAGATGTTACCACCTCTAGGAGATTTCTTGAGAAGGTTAATACTTTCATAAGAAATCATAGAAAAATCATGAATAGACATGCCTTTGATAAAAGCAAAATAGTTTGGAGAAACAATAATATTATAAATTCTTTAAATAATTTTTGTAATAATTTCTGCAATAATTTTTTATATAGTGTTTAAAAGTTCAACAGGCCTGAAGATATGATTCACATTCACATTATCCACTTTGTAAATAATGGAATGAAACTGATCATTAATTACTTGTGTCAAATAGACACCTTTGAAAAAATGATTGACAAGCCTACACACATCACAATGAATAATATCTCAATAGGTTTGAAAGAAATAGTTGGTGAACTCATCTATTCCAAGAGAGCAGCTACAATTTAGACAAAAAACAACATCTTTGATATCAAATTCAATGGGAAAGCATTAAGGATTGAATTTTCCTCATCATTAGAAAGCCTCAAGAATGATATACTCTATAATATCAGTACTAGTACTACATCCATAATAGATTTTATTACAGAAAGAAACAATATTTTCAAAAAAAGTCTATTTTTTATCAACAAACAACCAATTTTCATTGAGAATATCTATGAGTATAATGAGTTTTCTAATTCTTTGAAGAGAGTTAAAAAAAGTATTCCTAACACCCTTAATAATACATATATATTTAAAGGCTTATCTTTTCATACATTATTTGAGGTTTAAAGGGGTCTAGGGGTCTTGTGTAGAAACATTTTCCTACTCAATACCTATAGAAAAATCACAACCAGTGTCACTCTCTTGAATGGTGTGAAGTAAAGATTAAATAGGAGAAACATATTCCTAAAAATTACTAAAACAATCATGAATGCAAAATTTCGATCTTATATTAATTATTTTGAGCTTTAGAACACAAGTCAATGAATAATCCGTATAATTTAAAGAGATTCACGTGTCTTGTCTAAATTTTTTATATTTAGGAAAGAATATCCATGCATTATTAACTCTAAATGGAAAATGTGGTTTAGTCTCTCTAGTGAAAAGACATGAAAAAACATGATGATTGTATGAATTAAATATTTATATAGTAGATAATGAAATGGAGGCCCAAACATCAAGGTACACATCAATTGAAAAATTACTTTCCAATTTACTAAAAACCAATTTATTAAAATTACTTTTATACCAAGTATATTTAGCACTGAACATGTTGATTTAATATAGGATGTTATTCTCAATACATGACCTAAAGTCTCTGGTCGAAGTAGAAGAGTTAGGCATGCCGAACCTCTCATCTAGATTAATAATGGAATTGATGTCTGGAAGAATAATCTAATATAAAAATTTTATACTACTCAAAAATTATATATTCATCCATAAATATATTGTTTCTTGATATCAATTATAATAATATATGAATGATAATAATTATTTCATTCCCATACTATTATAACTTAGAGTGACCATATGTTATATAGAATTGATAAATGGGATTCGACCAATGTTGAGTGTCTTACAACCAAAATCCTTTTGATGTCATTACTGGAATAATTAGTTCTTATCATTTGGTAGCCTATCATTTCAAGAGAAGTAATCCTCTGATAAAAAATCATCTTTTGTTCAAAGAGACCTATAATACAAGGATTATTCTTACTGATAAAAAACAAGAGAGGGATAATTTTTTCATGATTGACTAGTACCTAACAATTCTAGAACTTCGGGCTCTAATGAAGAATCAGATGATCCAAAGACCTTCATAATGCCTTAGAGAACCCAAATAAGGATAAAAAAATAAATTTAAACTAAAAAAATGATCTGAACTATCATGAAATGTTGGGTCATCACAACATCCACTCTTTAAAGCAACCCATCCTTGAGTTGGACTTATTATTGTAAAGAGGGATCATATTAAAAAAGATCTCACCACTGGGATTATATATCATCTTCCCACTCCCATGTCTCGTACTATACTCGATCAAGCTTCCGTATAACTCATAAAAAAGTGGCTGAACTGGCTTTGAGATTCTGTATTCTCTAATCCATAATACGCATTGGGTACTCCTAAAAGGAAGTATACCCTTTTAACTCAACCTCATCAGTCTGGAAAACATGTAATGGGTCTATATAATACTGTAAAGATGAGTAACATGAAAAATTATATGCATATATTGGTAATCTTAAGGATGTGTTATCCGATAATCCATTGTACCAATTATCTCCAAGACCACAAAAGGTCGAATGAATTGAGGAAAAATATTATAGTACTTATGAATTTTTCAATGGAACAACATGGGTGAAACTCTTCAGAAAACAAATCCCCAATCTCTATCTCAAAATCTCGTCAGCATTGATTGTCATATGACTTCTTACATGACTGATCTATCAACATACGCTTCCTGATCCATTAGACTTTCTCATAAGTATTCTGGATGAGACATGTTCCGAAAAAATTTTCCCCCTAATTCTAACCAAAACATATGTGATTGGTACATGCTACTATATAAGGCCTGATTAGGAGCCAACATTATAGTATCTTGAAAATTATAACTGTAGGAGAAATAAACCAAATGTATTTTTATCTCCCAATAACCCCCATAGTCAAGGGAAAATGCATGGATCATGTCATCCAACACCTAAATCATGCACTATATATGTCTTCTAGTCTTTGGTTGATAACCCATGCTCAGAAGCACCTATTTTTCCATGACCTCTTGTAACCCCTTCCAAAAATTTGATTATAAACAATCAACCCTTTTGTTATATGATAGATCATTGATCTCCATGAAGACATATGACCTCCTTGATGTATAGAATCTATAGATTGTCTACCTAGTAAGTCTCCCGAATGGGAAAAAAGTGTGCAACCATCATCGAATGGTCAAAAAACACAAAAAATATATCATTTCCCCAAGTTAATATAGGTATATCTATAATTAATTCCATGGATACATCATTCCATTTCCAATCAAAAATGGAAAATGGTTGTAAAGGTCACGTCAGCCGCTAGTACTCTGCCTTCACCTACTGATAGGTGGAACACTAAGGGATAAAGTCTGTCGTATCTCATTTCATTATGCGCCAAAAAAATTTGTGACTAATGGCTCAATAAATCTTTGTGACACTTGTATGAATTTCCAATATTGAGGCATGATATTCCTACATCAACTACTTTGGATGTATTATAGTACCCAAACACACCTATATAAGCATAAGATCTCATCCTTATCCACAGTCCTTTTATAAAATGAATCATAATCTAAGATACTTTCCATTACTACTAATCCATAGGGATATGAAACTTTCCTCCTTATATCCCTTCTATAATGGTAGAGGTCACTGCTATGGTTTTGAAGACTTTCTAACCATGATCCTCCAGAACCTCAACATGTATCATGGAAAACAAGGTCTTCAGCTACCACTCACCATTGGCCTCCAGAACTGTTTGTGTCTATGTCTTCTATCTTAAAGAATAGGATATTTCATTGTCTTTCATGGTCTTATAGGTAAGCTCAAAATAGAAATATTACATGTACTGAACGCATCTACACATTTTGATATTCATATCATCTTGTGTAAATATATAATTGAGGAATTTGGGATAAGTGAATACCATAAAATTTTTCCCAATTAAATAGTGCCTCCAACAGCATAGAGAATGAAAAATTCTAGGTAACTTGAGGTCATGCGTCTGGTAATTATTCTTATGATCCCTCAACTAATGAGACTCATATACTAAAAATCATGCTTCCTACATCAATATTTCCCCCATCCGGATACCTGATGAATCACAAAAAACAATGTATCTCTTGTTGGTAGGTGGTGGAATAAGAATCAGTGCTGAAGTCAATCTTTCTTTGAAATCAAAAAATTATCTCACACAAGATTTTGATCATATGAATTTCACACCATTACTAGTAATTCTTGAAATAGGTGCTTCTAAGAATGGAAAATCATAGATAAAGCATCAATAAAACTAGTCTGCTCCTATGAAACTCTGTATATAAAAGATGTTCTTGGGATACTCTTTGGAAATTATATCTCTCAACTTCTCTGGGTCTACTGATGCTCCCGACTCGAAGATTATATGACACAAGAAGTGTAATTCATCTATCCAAACGTGTCATTTAGTGATATTTTAATGGAGATGGTTCTATCTTAGTGTATTCAGCATGATCTCATGTTGTTTGGAATAGTCATGTTAAGAGAGAGAATACACCAAGATGTATTCCACAAATACTACCATGAATGAATATAGATTTGGGTGAAAACCCCAATTCATTAGAACCATGGAAATTGTTGTCACATTAGGGAGACCGAATGAAATCACCTGGTACTCATAAGGATAATACCCTCTTTGCAAAGATATATGAGTTATATCTGATGAAATGACACACAACTCATGGTATCCCGAACTCAAAAAAATATTTGAAAAAATCCTTGCTCCGTGGAGCTGATCAAAGAAGTATTCTATTTGAGTAAGTGCATACAAGTTCATTACCATGATCTGATTAAAACCTCGATAATTAATATAGATAATCATGGTACCATCCTTCTTGTTTGAAAAAAAGGGCCAGTGAACCCAATAGTGAGGTACTATGTTGGATAAAAAATTTAGCTTCCAAATATTCGAACTATTACGTGATCTCCATAACTTTTCTAGGTTCTATACTATATGGTGGAATGGATAGTTGTGTCACTCCTGGTACTAGACTAACTAAAAATTACTTTTTTATTATCAAAACACTTTTGAGGAAGAAAGTGAGAAACCACAAAAATAGTCTAACCAAACTTCAAACAACATAGGTAGGAAAAGAAAAACCAAAGGAAACCACCAGACCTACCCCACCCCAGCAATTGAACCTGATAACAAGTCTTCACCTACACATGGCCCTTCAGCAAGAATTCTCCTGCATAAGTGAACGAGCATAGTACCAATGGCATAACTACACCCTCTTAAGCCTTATCCAAAAGGCCTACATCGATGAAGACTTCATGCTCTGGTCCCCCTCTGGCGCAGGTCCAAGTAAAACACTGGAAAAGACACCAAACATCCAAAAAAAGAAAAAAGTAGGAAAACCTGAGGGTTGTACTTCTAACAACCCACTCGAAACACCTAGCGAAAACCAATAACATAACCAGGATCATTAAAGAGAAACTTAATATTACCTAAATCCCAGTACCTAAAAAGTTTTCAGGGAATAGATGTAACCTGAAAATTAGCCACCTCAAGTATTCACTTCTCAAGCACCGAATCAAGTTGGTCCCACATCTTAATATACTTCTCAATACTAATTATCCCTCTATTGAAACCCCATAGCAGAATGATGTCCTTTCTGTCAATCCATGTATATTGTTCCTCATTAAGAGACACCTCCAGTGACCTTCCCATCATCATAGCTGCCTCATCCTTAGATGCATAGAGCATCAAGGTCTACTCCTTCAATTCTTCTTCAGAGCTTAAAAGTAGAGTTGTGTCTTTGTCACCCAATTCCTATGGCCTCTGTATGTATAGAGAATCTTTTTCCATCTTCTTGTCGTCGATCTTATTTACAGAGTGGGTCTCTAAAGGAGGAGGTAATGAGGAGTAGTCCTTCTTCCCCGTCATCTTCACGAAACCCTTATTAGTCCTCGGAGTTGAATCTTTATTTGATAGTTGTCCATGTTCTACCACTTTGGAAACCTTCACTTTGGCCCCATCTCCCTCAGCTCGTGTAAGGAAATCAGAATTCACATCGGCATCTGGGATTCCTTCTAACCCATTTCAAAAGGAAACTGAGGTCTGAATCAAGATCAAACCCCTCCATCATTCACCATTTGAAAATCTCTTCTAGTCCTATCACCCTTATCACACAAAGAAGTATTCTCCATACTCGGATTAGCCTCCCCATCCAGTGGAATCATGCGAAAAGATTCATACTGAATGGGATGTATGAAGCCACACACCATAAACTGGGGAAACTTGCAAAAGACCTCTAAAACAACACCTTGTGAAGCACAAGAAGTAAGCTCCATAGGACACTCTTCATTGATTATAGATTTGGAATCAATTGCAAGTTGAGACAAACCATGCCTGGCCACTACATTACCATTGGGCCACATGACATGAATTCTCACACCACTGAGGTCACCTATCATCTTGCTAAAACCATCTTGTACTTTTGGATCAATAGGGAAAACCAGTGGTTGCTCCTAACTCCCCATACTGGCACCAAAAGAATTTAAAGGACCCATGCCAACTGAATTTATGCCACCCCCCCGGTACTAGAAAAATGATTAATTCTACCTATCTCACTAGAGGTAGCCTAATTTTTTTTAGTGAATACATCCCTAAAATGATTCACTAAAGGAGGGAAAATAGTGGGTTGAAACCCTTGATCATCCAACAAGAAACTAGAAACATATGCCATCACTATGACCAAACCCTAATGCATAGGTCCAAATAAAGATGAATGTAAATCATATTGTCCCCTGTAAATATTCCTATAACTATACGGTAATGTGAATGAAGCCCTCTAATGATAACAGTTAATATGGGCTTGATAGGGTATTAACCAGTCCATCCTAATAATTACATCAAACCTTGTCATGTCGAGGATGAAAAGATTCCCCAGGAAAATATATCCACATACCTCAAGTGGATAATCATTACATCGATTTAAACTCTCTGATCAAAAACCCATTTGGGTGTTAGGAATCATTATTCCATATAATTATTCTATCATGAGGCCCATAATCACTAGAATTTCTCGGGATATAAGAGACTGTGATGCACTGATGTCTAATAAACAAGACACTAAAGTAGAGGCTACTATAATTGTTCCAAAAATCGTATAATATTCTACACTCTACTACTCCATCATAGGTTTTAGAACATGTAACTGGCCTGTACTGTAGCCCTCAGTTGTAATCGGATTACCGTGAGAATGATTTCTCTTTTTGATATATAAATCATGAGTCTATTTCCCCTTCCTTGAACCCCACCTCAGCCTAAGCGGCTAGTTTTATTCCTGCTTCCTTCATAGAGAGATACTATTGGTCACTCTCTAGAGTATGGAGTCGGTGTATACCCCCTCTTAGTAGGTACTGGTTAAAATACTCCTACAGTAGTGTTAGATATACCCCATCCTCTCATAGCCTATGCACTCAACTGAATATCTCATACATTGGGGTTTTGTGTGTCCTAGTATCCCTCACTGGTGGAATAAAAGGAAAACATTAGTTTAAGTTTCTTGACTTTTAATAACCCAATGAGAAACTTCAAAGTGACTCTTCTTTATATTAAAAGAAATACTATCAGGTCTGTGTGATGCACCGCCCTGGATCAAACCATTCGTTTCCCTGAAATTCTGCTAAGTAATGAGGTTTTGGTTTACTATATTAGAAATAGTAGTAAACTAGCATATGTTTACATATGATCCGATGGTGTATACCAAACCATCCTAAAATCACCTCATAGTCATGCTCTTTTCCCCTTCTAGAGTTAGTGAGAATCTTTGTAACTTAATAAAATGAGAAAAATAATCCATTACAGAAAATTCCATCTGCTACAAGTTCATGAGCTCTATTGTCTGACCATCCTTTAATGTCTATGGAAATATGTAATCATAGAAAATCATTTAAAAATTCCTCCATAACATATAATGATATCAGTCTACCTGGGTAATTCCAACACACCATTTCTTGGATGAACCACATAGAAAATAGTTAGTGATAATGAACCTCAGTTATGGAGGTGAAATTAGATGGCTGAATATAGAATGCATAGATTCTAGTGATGAATCGATAACATGAGGTCTTCCATACCCAAAAAATGTGTGATGCTTCTACTAAAGAAACTCAAGAGTTAGATATTCGATATTCGTGGAATGTTGAGCAGCACATTTCATGGACTACATCATATGAATTAATCCCTCATGAAAATGGGTGTCAGTGCCCTTGTCAGGAATAGAAGGTGGTTCCACTAGCGGAACTATGGGATGTAATATCTAGGGCTCAGGTCCCACCTCCTCTGGTGCATGGGAATCAACATCTTCGATGTTTACAACTCACGTTCTTCCAAGTGGAATAATTCTACAATTTTAAACCCATTCCTTATAAGAGAATTTAGAATTTGAAAAGATTACAGATACATTAAAGGATTATTACAGAGTCTTCTTATGAAATAGGTAACACCTATCAGCCTACTCCAAAAGTTAGGTTTAGGTAATAAAAGGAAACTATATCAGAGCATATGAATGGAAGATACACTCCCAAAAACACTCTAGGTTGGGGTCTATGTCTCATGTTACACAAATCTAGTTCAAATATATGTAGTGTCAATTGAGAGGTTTAGGTGAAAAAACCAATACTTCACAATAGACATCCCATTTAGAGGTAACCATTTCATTTAAAGGATTAATTTCCTTTAAACATCATACTATATTATGTAAACACATATATAAAATGGCATAGTCAGATCCATATCCATTCCTAATTTGTAATGGTCATGCCTACTATAAATAAAGATTCTCATGTCATTTAACTATAACCTAGAATTTTGATATGACATTAGGATGTAATAGGTTATAGACAATGATATGATTGCATGAATCACCATTCAAGATTCATATAATTACATGATCTATAAATTACCTTTGTAATTCAAGTAATCCAATAAACTAAGCTTTTCTCACTTCATGGAACCCAAGGTCCAAAACCCAAAACATGGTATAATTGGTCAATTAAAGTGTCATCGGCAATCAATGTGGGAAAACACCAATTTATATTGGTGTAGGAACTTTAATTAACCAAATTATTTCATCCTATAGAAATCATTATCACATTTAAAATACATAAAAATTAGGGAACTAAATATATGATGTAAGAAAATGAACACAGAAAGTAGACATGGCATGCAAAAATTCATGGTATATTAGTCCTATGGTGCTGAAGATGATGCATTGGATGATAATTACTTGCCTTAGTAGGATAATGAAATATGAATCCAATAATAATAATAATATCAATATTAATAACATCACAAAACATGTGTCTCACTAAATGGTAAATTCATATCAACTATAACAAGCACAAAAAATAACAACAATAACCCATCATAGGTAATTTTGGTTTCCTCAATATGTGGGTTAGCAACTCCATGGAACAAGATCATTACCAAATTCCATTATATCCTAGTCTCTTATCTAACAACCAAATAGTAATTCAAAAATAAAAATATCTTCATATACCACTTTTTGATGACACGACCTAGAATCCACTTTAATAGTTCGTCGAGTCAATGGGTTACATGGCGTTAACTATGCCTCCAAAAATCCTAGAGTATTCTAACTAGTTATGTGGTTATAATATGGTAAATGGGGAGACTATACACCAATATTAGATTGTCACACTTGTAATAATAAATAAACAAAAATAGTGGTAGCATGATACAACTAGAATCATAATAGAAACAAATTCAAAAATACACATAATGAAAAACAAAACATCTAAAAATTAATAATAATAAAATAAAAATTATGAGTCATGTACAAAATGATTTATGAGAATGATGATTTAAAAAAAATGTGAAACAAGGGATATAAGACATAAGAATATGAAACATGCTATATAAAATACAAAAAATACATAGACATATCTATTAGAATAATGATAATTATCTAATTCCTCCACTACCATGATCCATGACATAATTAAAATATATCAAACATATATGGTAAGGAACTTTCCCACTTCTGAACCTACAGTCATGAGAGTCTGCTCAGGTACTAAGGGAGACACATGTTTGGTGTGAGATAAACCCACTATGTCATCACCAATGGTGTCTAGAATAATCTAGTTAGTGTGTATAACATATCAGTGTACAAGATAATGAATAATAAATGAGGATAGAAATGTAAATACTAGTCATATTAAGTTTCCATAAGACACATGGGTGACTCGACCTACTTTAGCATAGGGTGGAATAACTTTGGTCGGTTTACCATATATATATATATATATATATATTGTATACAGGTATATAAAATCTGTATGTACAGAAATTTAGAGTCATATAAAAGGATTTTAGGTGCTTGGTAGACCCGAAGAATAAATCTGGCATCCCTAACAAGCATAACAATATAATGGCTTTATCAAGGGTATTATCCTTGAATCTCATATAAATACAAGACTTCATGATCATTGCTCAAGATAGTCGGATGATTCATCATTCCCAATACCTGATGCGGATGAACGTGGAATGTCATTCCCATCATCTAAATAAGTTAAGGTGTGAGATGTTATTCCCATCACCCGATGTTTGGGAGCATGAAATTCCATGTTCAACTAAACCCTTAACCATTTGTCACCCCCCATTATCCATGGCCTAATAATAATAAACATGTGAGATTACCACTAAATCATTATAGTCATTTTTCATAATTTAACAAAGGGTCCACAATTAATTTAATTTATGTTTATAAATATGAAACAAATGGTGTGTCCTTTCCTCAAACTTTTGTTTAATTAATTACATTCATTTGATTAGTAAAGAAAGCCAGTTCGTATTTCATTTCAAGACAAATACTTAGAAGTTGAGTTTGAAATTTAATCATTTAAATTGTAGAGGTTATTCAATTTATCAAACCCAAAGGTGTGAAAATCAATAATTTCAACATCCTGTAATAATTCAATGTAGTCTATGGGAGTAATTAGACATGGTATAATTAATTAAAGTAGTTAAACTCATTTTTTGGAAATAAATATAATATTTTAGAATATGAAAAATTGAAAAATATTATGAAAACAACAAAAAAATTAGGGAAAATTGTTAGACTAATAACCTTAGGTATGTATTTCTCTCTTCATCTAGTGTTGGCCTTTGAATAGATCAAGAATAAGAGAAATTGAAAGAACAAACCAATTCCCCGTAATTAGGGCATATGACCACACACTAAAATAGTCAAATAGATTGGATGAAAATCTAATATAGGAAGAAATCAGATTAATAATATTACCACTATAGATCTATTGTGATTAGCAGCGATTCAATTAGAGTCCAGATGGAGAAGAAATGAAAAATCCTAACGAAGGAGGTGGGAGAGCTTAACCAGAGGATAAAATTGGTTTTATCCACTGGAGGAAGAAATGTAAATATAGGGTGATGTCTTAAGATCATTAAAGGGAAAAAAATAAGATCACCCAAAATGGTGTTGCATAGTTGGTCCACAAGGTTGGCCAAACTATGCGCTAATTGTGCCCCAAACATTGTCCAAGAACACCAATCGCATGGGCTAGGCTCAGAGATTTTCTAATCATGTGAAAGCTACATGAAGATCCTCTGTCAGAAAATTCTACAAATCCTTAGAAGTGTACAGTCTAGCTTTCATGTTTTTAGACAAAACATAGATCATATCATGTGAACTGGGTTCCTCACACGTTTTAGTCGTATGGTTAGCACTAATCATGCACTAACTGTGCATCTTGGTCTGTCTCCCAAATTACAAAAACATTGGGCTCTGAAAAGCCTTAGATGATATCTATACCTTCTTAAGGCAGTAGGGAACCCTCACTAGGATAAAACAAGGAATTTAAATGAAAACAATGGTCCATGCCTTCATGAAAATACAATTTATTATAACATGGATCTAATACCACTGATAGTTTTTTAAGGATCAATTAATACTTAATTAGTAGAGTGGAAACAATAATAAAAAATTAAACCCATAATCTACCATGGATAATTCAAAAAATATGAAAAAACTAAATGAATACCATTTTGTGTTAAACTCTTCATAGATAGATACTAGCACTATATTCGATCAATATTATGGATAATGATTCCTTAATGGGTGCTAAAGGACTAAATCCTCCTTGGTGTATTCACATAGCAATATAAATCACTTGATATTTAGGTGGGAATAACCTCACACCCATAATATTTTATTATCTCACTTTGGCATAGAGAGGGGAAGAAGGAGAGTTCAAGATAATTTTAAAGAATCTTGATTCAGAGAAGAATACATCATCTCAATGGTGTTTTCCACCTTTTGTTTCCATTGAGAAATTTTCTTACATTAACACATGTGTTTATCACTTTAAGTTAATGATATGTATATTCATTCATATATCACATGAATTAAATGATCCGTTTATATGTCTCATCTTATGAAATTTTTCTAAAAATGGTAGGCTTTAGTGGAAGATATATTAATGGTAACTTTTATAATTTGGATTCTAAAGAATCATATATTATTTTAAATTACATGTCCAAGGTCTTCGAGCCTTAATATATCCTTATATCATAAGGAATAGTATATCCAAATAGCATATTTCATTTAATAATATTTAAAAATATGATATCACATATTTTCACATATGTTATGGAAAACATACATCATATGTATTAGAATTTAGGCCATGTCGCCATCACAATCATGTTAATCATATAATATATGACTATTGGATGGTTGAGAAAGCAACCCTAGCCCAAATAAATCATATGGATTATCTAAAATCCATTCCTATATTGTTATAGATTTTAGGGTTTCTTGGATATTTGTAACACAAAGAATACAATGGGATTTAGTTAACTAACTTTTAGGGTTAAGTATTTCCACCATGTCTTACACAAGATAGCTCATGGATCACTAATTATTAATGTTACACATAATAATTTAGTTATTTACTTGTATTATCTTGGTAAGGGATCTAAAATTAGTGTTTTTAATGGATTTTAACATATCACCATCTTATTTCTTTCACCCCATTTATATATACATGTTTCCTTAAGTCTATTTGTTTTATCATAAATGTTAAATCAAATTAATATGTGAGAAAAATATAAATGTAAAACTCTTTATAAAAATATTCATTTGACATACTTATCCAAAAAAATCAAATTATATCCACATATATATAAATACATCCAATGCATAAGGTGTATGAAACTCTTAAATATAAAAGATTAGAATCACATGAAATCAAAATAATCATAAGATAATGTATGATGTGATAGGTAACGAACACTCAATTTTTTAGACAGAGACTAAAGCTTCAGGAAAACGGGTAGTCTAACCAATATTCTAATTATCCATGGATCAATGCTCAAGGGAGACCTCAATTTAAATAAAATCTAGGCACCTAATACATATAAGTCACGGTTATTATTTATAATTAGGTTTATAATCCATAATAAAATCATAGTCATGGTTGAACAAAACTAAATATTATATCATACCAAGCATGTAACTCTTTAAATGCATGTTATCGAATTTATAAGAAGAAGAATAACAATCTAAACTAAAGAATGTATTCATTCATAATATAACATTTATATTCATTAATAAAATAAAATGATTAATAATCAAAATAAATGGATATTTCAAATATTTATTGATGAGATAAACATTTGTGATCATTTCATAAATAGACCAATTATAAAAACATTATAATTTTAGGCATTTTCTTATGAAAATTCCATAATATATGAATATAAAAACATTATATTTATATCACAAATAGAGACACATTATATTTTATTATATATAAATTAATATTTATGAACTCTTTTATATTTTTAAAATAATAAAATTTTAAAAATATTTATAATCAAATAAACATTTCAAATTTTTTGTAAACATTCTACCTAAAAAATATCATATTTTTCACTATATTTATGCCTTTATTAAATATATTTAGGACTAATTTTAGCATGGTTTAGATAACTTTTTAAATTTAAATATTATAAAAATAGTCTAAAATGTCAAAATATTGACATTGGTTATTTATTAACCAATGTTAAAATTGTTTTTAATATGGTTATTAAATAAATGACATGAAAATCCTCACATGGTCAGTTTTTAATCGTTTTTAAAAAATCTAATGATAAAAATATATTTATAACATTAATTTGAAAATTACAATATAAATTTTTTAAGACACACTTTAGTGATTTTAATTTTTTTTATATCCCACATTTTTGGCTTTGGTATTTCCACACACAAATACATCTCACTGATCACTATTATTTATTTCTCATTTATAGTTAATTTTTATAGCTTTGCACTTTCTCAATCTATTCCCTCATCACCTTTCCACCAATTCTAAATGGTACACAATCCTTGTTTAGATTATTTTTGGGATTTCTTTTTTAATATACATTTTTTTAAAAACATAATTTC
The DNA here is from genome assembly GCA_963277665.1 of Viscum album. NCBI lineage: Eukaryota > Viridiplantae > Streptophyta > Magnoliopsida > Santalales > Viscaceae > Viscum > Viscum album. Next base: position 1,533,087,072 of record OY728123.1, on the reverse strand, counting down.
TTTATAAAGATGACTCTTTCAAATAGAGTATAGATTATTAAACATCCATATGAGATATAAAACTCAAAATTAACAGTTCCTCATTAGTTTTTCATTATAGATAAAATTACTATCCAGTAATTATCTATATAGTTATAGGATATAATCACAATTAGGGATAATAGAGAGAAACATTAATTTTTTTTTGGTTGTTGTAATTTAATGGTTTTTCTATTTTTTTTATAAAACAAATGTTGTATAAATTGAAACATTATTTTCAAAAAACTCAGGTAACATAGATTGTCAATTATTTTAATAATTTATGTTATATATTATACAATTTTATAAAAAACATTATCTTAATCTTAAATTTATGTAATTGATGTTAATAGATATTTAAAATTTCGATTGTTGTATTTTCATTTGAAAACCCACATTAAAATAAAAAAAAATATATATTAAAATAGTATTTTTCTAATCGTATAAGTACTAACAATATGAATATTTCAAAAAAATTATTTATTAAAAATTCATAAATTAATATAAATGGTTTTTTATCCTTATTTTACTACTTATAAAAATTGTATAAATCGATAATGCATTTATATCTAATTTAAACCAAGACCAAATCCACCAAATATTTTTTAGTACAACCAAAGACCCCCCAACTATATTTTTTGTGGTTCCAAAGGTTCAATACCAATGAAGGTTATTATTGATTTTATGAAAACCAAATTTTCATTATAAAAAAAGAATGAAGATAATTTTCTATATGGTTTATGGAGTGATTATTTTAATAAGATAATAACTAAAATGAGAGAAATTATTGTTTTTAATTGATTAAAGACATTATAGGTATAACCTTTAAAATCACTTCTCTTTAAACCATGACATGGTTTTTTTGGTTACATCATGGGTTTCCTATAAAGACCACATTTTGATAATAACCATGAATGTTTTCATCCAAAACCATATTATTAAAAACCCATTTTAGGATGATATATTTTTTAAAAAAAAATCTCCAGGACTGTTTTTATTAAACCAAGATGTGTTTTTATAACATTTATAAAATGATGACCATTTTTCATAGAATTTATTTGTGATTTTGAAAACATTCATGATCCATGATCACTTTTTCTAAAATGTGGCATGGTTTTAGGAAAAACATTGTTTTTAAGTTTTTTCATCCACTTAAAACTATAATATAAATTGTGTAGAATATTCTTTAATATAGTGAAAGTGTTTTAGAATTGAAAATAGAAAATAACTAACCACCAAAACATATTTTCCATAAGATCAATCCATTCAATTTAATTGAAGATATATAAATATATAACATATTTTTTCTTCATATAATATGTATCTCCAAGATCTTCTTACATGAGATTTCCTCAGAGGTACAATTAACCCTTCTATGAGGGTATTATATGGTTTGTAATGAACCTCACAAAAGATATAAAGTCTCATATTTTCATCATGGTCAACTAGAACTATTTTTATAGAGATAAAAGTTGGGATAGCTTCAATGTTCTTCAGTATAAGGAATATTCATGACCTGTGTTATATTTAGTGACCAATAAACAACTATGTTTATATTTTTATTAAAAAAATTAAAAATATTATATCACATGATGAGTATTATTATATATAATATTAATGTGATAATTACCTTATATAATGTGTTTCCTTGAGAGGTTATAGTAGTTTTTCTCTATATTGAGAACGTTGAAATGATATAAAAATATTATTAAACATATATCATATGGTCTATATGAAATCTTACTAACATGAGAGATGTGATTTTTAAATATCATGCACTGTAATTTCATAATATAGTGAGACTTATTCTCATGAAATTATCATATGATATGATAATTTGTGATTAATTTTTCATAATTAATGAGCTTATTGATATGTTAATGAGATGACGAGGGATATCAGATGATCTTTGACTATTAGATGATGTTTTACTATTAGGTTTAGTGAATTAAAATTAACGAGTTAATGAGGTGCTTAAGAGGTTTTTTAAATTAAGACATTTACATATTTTTCTATGGCTGTCTTTATGTATTGTTACAAGATAATATTATACTTTTGATATCTTAATTTGATGCCAATTAAAAAGAGACCCAAAGGGTCATGCACTTAGTATACCCATAGTCTCAGTTAAGTTCTATTTAAATATAATGTCAAGAATATATTTCATTCTTTTCCCATAAAATAATAATTATTATATCATCGTCTATTATATAAATTCAATTTCCAATAATATAAAAATATTATTCACCAATAAGTGAATGAAATATTAATTTACTTATGATTTATTTTTCATAAGGTAATAAAAATTAATTAATTTATTCCCCAGTTAGTGAATAAATTAATATAAATATTTTTATAGTTATCTGAATATTAAATATATATTCATTCTTGGGTTTCTGGAATATAAAATTCATTTATTTTTTGAATGAATAATATTTATTGTAATAAGTATTTATTATCCTAGGTTTTATAAATTCTTAAAATTATAGATGGGCTCAGTTATAAGCACAAAAAAATGGATATATACTTTCAATATCATTTAAATAAATAATGATTTATTTATTAAATAAATGATACCTATATATTTTTGAGTTTAGATAATTTTTTGGAATATAATTAAAATAGTATTAGTATTATTTGAAATGGGGTTTACTGAGGATAATTGTTTATTTAAAGGGTCTTTGTGCACATACTAAATGTTTCACCCAAACTATATATATATCTGATTTTTAAATTTTTTATTGGAAATAATTATCATGTAAAATGATATTCTCTCAAGAGAATACTATCAAATTCTATATAAAAATTTTGCAGTTTATGGAGAGATCATCCTCCCCATTCATATCAAGAACCAATAGAATAAGATTAAATTCCTTATCATTATTGATGAATAATGTTGTGAAATGATTGGTTCCTTTGTTATAACACTCATAATACCAAGTGTTATGTTTAAATATTCATTGAGCATGTGTGGATTCCACTAAAGGAATTGTAGTTTGGATTATTCACCACAACAACAATATGACTTGATAAATAGTGGAATTAATTTATTATAATAATATAGAAAGTACTTATCAATCAATGGAAATTTTTGTTATAAATTAACTATAAACTATATATGAAAATATCTTAATTGCAATGATTTTGGGGTAGATACGACATGATCTTGATGTTTTATTTATTTAAATTGATAAAACACTTTGTTAGTCATTAACTTGGCCCACCTCCATTTCACTTTGGAACCTACAAGTGGTATGTGAGAAAATAAATTATAAATTATAATTTTTTTACTTGTTAAATAAAATTTAAACTAGTTTTGTTAGTTATTAATTTTCTAGTCTTTTATTATTTATCCAAGAAGTTGAGATATCATGATTATTTGGTTTTATATAACCAAGAAAATTACAAGAACTGTTGAATAATATTCAAAGGATCTATCTAGATGTGACAAGGATACTTTCCAAATGATAAAAATATGTGTGTGTAACTGAAATTGTCCTTTTTTACCCTCAATCTAGCATAATAAGATGAGACATGACCATAATGGAACATCATGTGAGAGTAGGTAGACAGTGTCATTACATGTCATGTAATTTCACCAATCTAACACTTGTATTATCAGGGAGTACAAGATGTGTAACTATTGTACACATCATGTGACACCACATAGTAATTATTAGGTCCCATATATTATGATGTTAAATAGATTTGAGGGTGGTGAATGGGTAAATTTAAAAATTTTAGGAAATAAAAAATCAATGTTATTCAATTATAGAAAACAAGTGAGAAAAAAAATAATGCAAATAAAATCATATATCACTTTTTATTTTATAGTAGTTTGGATAAAAAATGATATTATATATACTACTTGAAATCATCCACTATTTGAGTGGTATGGTATGAACCAAAACCAAAAGATTGTAGTGGATTCACATCCCAATAATTGAATTCATTTTCTAGTAGAAGCACAATCATGACACAACCTAAATTTTAAAGGGGATTCACAGCCTGATTACAACATATACATTTTTTAAAGTATTAAAAACTGAGAAATTAATTTCATTAGGTAAAATCATAAATCAATATATGTAGATCACAAATGAAGAATATAAATAACTATGTATATAGACTTGAGAAATAATTGTGGTAAAAAATCTTGATGAATTTTCATAACCCATTCATTCCTTGAGTAATGGAACAATACATCTCTTCTATGTAATATTGATTGGGTAAGTTCAGTTTTTTCCTTAAGAGTAATTCAGAAATTTTAAAATTGTTCACAAATCATCATTATATATCATAGAGTCTCACATTTATATCTCCTTTTCCCCAATTATCAAATATATTCACATACAAAATTCCCCTTAAATAGAATTTATGATAGCTACAAAAAATTATATAATCTTTAGAATAATTTGAAATAATAATATCATTTTTATAAATTTCACCATAATATTTGTTAATTATTAAACGTTTTCATCTTTTTAAAATGACCTTCCTTCAAATAAGAAAATGCTTCAAAGATGATCAATCCTTTAAATGATTTTAAAATTTTTCCAAAAATTGTTAAATATCCCCCAAAATATTCAGCATTAATATCCTAACAATATCATAATATATTTTTATTTTGAAATATTAGAAATTTGGAAATCATTATAAAATTATTCATAAAGATATATGTTTTCAAAACAACTTCTTTAATCTAAAATAAATAATACAAACAACAATAAATAAAATTAATAGATTCAAAATAATATTTATAAACCAATGAACCAAATAATAAAAAACTAAATATATAAAAAATCATAAGAATAAATTCTAGTACGGTTATAATTCATTTAAAATTTATTTTCTATAAGATAAAAATTTCATAAGATAGTAATTCTACTCCCTTTGTAATGTATTTTACCAAATTCCATGATGCTAAACATCATACTGTTATCATGAACCTTTGTAATGATAAAATTAATTTCATAACGATTAAAAAAAATTTCTTTATATGTCTTTGTAAAATTCTCAAGGTATGTGAACTTTCTATAATATATAATTCTCACATGATAAATTTTACACCTTTGTGTGATACACAAGAAATCTCATATAATAGAATAACCATCTTTTTGTGATAGAAAAATAATCTCATATGATATAATAAACATATTTATATAATGGAGGAAACATTCCAAAATATGGAAATGTTAGAATTTTTAAGATAGATAATTAAAGTTTATAAGGAAAAAAGTATAATTTAATAGGGACAATATCTAACTTCATGAGAATAAAAAATGATCTTCCTCAGGTAGAAATAAAATTTCACAAAGTTAAAGAAAAATTTATAAGTCATAAAAATGATCTTCATAAGGATGATCTTTTTCAATAAAGGATTGAGTTCATAAATTTAGAGTATAATTCATTTATCAAAAAACTAAAAACTCATACATATTATTATTGAAAAACTATATATCCTAAGGTTAAAATAATTTTTGAAATCAACAAAACCCATCATCAAAAGTTTAAAATTGTTTACCATAAATAAAAAAACAAATAAGAAATAAATATTCTCTAAAAAGTAAACCTTGAAACAATAAATGAATAATTAAAATCAAAATATTAAAGATTATGAAGTGAATGAGAGGTGTAATAATTAATTCTAGGCATCATAATTATCAGAAAAAAATTACTTTGGTTCATGGAGACTCCTCAATACCCCATTTCAAAAATATCCCCTTTTTATCATTACTTCAATATAAAATAATTACAAAGACTATACCTTTTTCTTTAATTGTTAAAAAGTTAAATTGAAAAGAACAAAAATAACTTCTACCCCGAAATAAATAGCATACAAATAATTATGCTTTAATATATTTTAAAACTAGTATAAGAATATATTAACAACTTATCTCTCCCAAAAAGCAGGATTTGAAAAATAAACACATCTAGTATTAAAATAAAAATAATAAAAATCAACCTAAATTAATCAAATATAGATCAAATTGGCATGATTAGATAGGGAAAAAACTCTATATATAGAAATAAATATAAATAGTTCATATATAATGCTCCTTAAAAATATATTCTTCTCTTCAATCAATGAATATAAATCTTAGTTAACTCATGGAATATAAAAACATTATATAAGGATCACTAAATAGATTATAAAGACAAATGCATAAAGTATGTACATTAATTCTTATAGATTATAAAAATACTTTCTAAAATTTATAAAAATTATTCAAACATACATGATTCCATGTTTAAAATTGATTTTATCAAATTTAGAAACATCCAATGGCTTAGTAAATATTGCAACAAGTTGAAATTTGATGGAAATAATTTCATTTTAAATATCAACTTTCTGCATACGGCGTATGATAAAATGAAATATTATATCAGTATTTTTAGATTTATAATGTATACGTGTGTTTTTTTAAATTGAGATAGTAGATTATTTATCACATAAAATCCTCATTCTTTCATAATAAAAATACCAAAGTCAAAAAAACTTATAATCCATAAACTATAATCCCAACTACTATATTCTGAAACATATTAAAATTTAGCTATATATAAATCATTTTAAACTCACATCTTCAAACTCCATGATACTAAAATTCTAAAAATAAAATAAAACATACCCCTAGTATAATGACCCAAACTTTTATATATAAAATTCTCCTTGCAATTTAATTAAGTGAATTATTATATGTTATGGTTAAAAACACAAGAAATTATTTGGTTTTATTATATCCTATAATATTAAATATATAATTAATTATAAATAGTTTTGATAATATCACTATTGAATAGTGATTGTATGATTAATATTAATGTAGTTTTTTAACAAATCCAATTGACCTAGACAGAGGAAGGGATGACCTCAACCAGTAGGATTGTACCATAGGAATCCCATTTATTAGATATTCCAAGTGAGATACAATCACTAGTAGTTTCCTTTGACCAATCCCAAGATGATATACAAAAGATTAACCATGAGTGGAATAGTTTACAAGAGAAGATCAAGCTTATCAATATTACATCCCAATCCTTGTGCGTCAAACCACCCCATGAAAGTATAACTATCATACACATTACTCTTAGGGAATTTTCTAGTGTATTAAATGTATACGTATCAAGGACCTAATAATATAAATATAAATATACTGTATATAATAATGAATATATTTTCATTATATTATTGGTTTTTTTATAAATGAATTTTCATTTTTAAAACACAAATCGTTTTGAAGTAATATTCAATTCCAATGAAGGAATTCCATTTGATAAATCAATGTATTTTTGAAATAAATGATATATTAATTTAATATTATTATTAAATGATTATTGAAGAGTTTAATTGATAATATAATTTTTATGATGTCAGATATAATTTCTATGTGGTTAAAAAACTGTAATTGTCAAAAAAATCCACCATTTATCAATAAATATCGATTCTTATTTTAGAAAAAAATAACATATTTAGTTTTTTTTGGACAAAATAAATTTTATTTTTGGAATAAAAATGTTGAAATTATATAATGGTGAATTTTTCATAATTTTTTGAGACAATTGAATTTTCAGGTAAAATTTAAATATAATATAAATATTCATTGTTTATTATGACATCATGATGACTGAAAATGATATAATAAATACTATAATGTTTATTTATGTCCAAATATATGTTTTAAATTTAAAATAATTTAATAATAAGTTTATTTGATTAATTTTATAAATCATTTATAATCCTCCAAAACATTTAATATATTATAATGTTTAAAAATCATTTCTTTATGAACAAGACTCATTCCATATTAGAATGGGTAATATTTTAAAATTTTCATAAATTGGACTTATAAAATAATGAATACAACCTCTATTTAGTATACACCATGGTCTTAGTACGTGGAATATTTTTGGTTTTGGTTATGTTTTTGTATAGAATACAAAACCTAATATTGGGAGATAATAAAGAACTCCCCTATCTTTTCATACATAAACCCACCCACGATCTCATTTATTTTCACTCAAAAACCATGGATTACATCCATAACCTTACCTACCCTCTATATAGTCCTCCCAAGTTTCCACCAATCTCTCAATATTCTTCTCCCAATCTTTTATAAACACACCCTCAAGGTATGGGATTTCCCACTTCCCATTTCTATTCAATAACCCTCTTTATAATTATCCTTTTGGATCCCAATTGGGTACTGTGTAATATAATTAAAATGATCCCTATAATAACCAATTTATTCTCTAAAAATGATATTTCATTTATCTCCTCTCACTATATCATTTACCTAAGCTATTACTTAGCTGAAATTTAGTAAGGGATCCTCTCATTCTCCTCTTTATTCAAGTTTCTTCATTATCTTATATGTTTTATATCTAATTCCAAATTATGGTGAATGTCATTTCATATCCACATTACTATCTATTTTATTTAAAATTATTAGACAAATATTTCAATATCATTAATAACTTCCATGAACATTTATACTCTCTTGTTATACAACCAAAATTTCACCATGATTTTTCATGCCAAACAATTATGTAGTGAATACCCGTTACCATTTCATATCAAGGGTGTTAAAATTATGGTACTTATACTTATTTTATTGATAACATACATGTATTCAGTCCACACTCCATAATCATGGAATATAATGTGACAATTAATGATTAAATTTTTTAAGATCAACATGGAACACTTAAGAATGAGAATGAAATGAATGTGACAGGTGTGCCAAAAATTATATATCACTCTAATGCATTCGGTAATATTTTAGTCTGAGGATACTTCATAAAAGGAATTACAGAGTGAAAATAATTCATTAGGGTACATTTTACCTCATGATTACTTTATAGTTATCCTTGACCTATGTTTATGATGTAGTTTTTTAAGTTATTGTCACATTTATCATGTTATATTTATGTTATCATTCCATATAGGGCCTCATTGTTCATGTTTATAATTATCAATCCTTTTAGTACCTATTTATTTTAATTGTGTTTAACATGTATTAATTTATTCATTTTATTCCATGTTTATTCCATTACTAATCTTTATAACTCTCCCCTTTCTTGTGTATGTCCCCAGGTTATCCCTTGTAGTTTTAAGTATTAATAGAAAAATATGAGCATGCGAATGAAGTTTTTAATAAAGGTGATCTATTTCGTATTATAATTTGTCATTAAATGTACCTAATTCCACAATACACTAGACTTATTGATAATCTAGGTTTTATTATGTTTACTCTTATGTAACAAATCATGAATTAATGTGTAATAAAGAGTATGGTTTTTATAGTTCGTATCAAAGGTAATATAATTTTTATTGGATTAGAAAACTCTACGGAAAGCATTTGGGATAAAAATAAGTAAAATGAAACATACCTAAAATTTGGTAAATAATATAGTAAGTGGGGTTTAAATATAATAATTCCATATATAAATACAACAATTAGATGCAGCTCTGGTACAAATGTACATAGCTTTAAAACTAGAAAACTCAACATTAAACTAGAATCAATCGGTAACTAGTGTAAAACTATGGTCCTTGCTGCAAACCTAGTTTAAAAATCTTAGGGGATATGATTTTATGAATTCACAATCTCATTATTAACTATTATTAATGGAATTTTTTTTATATAAGTGTATATCTTATAAAATAGATCATGCATAACATATATAAAAGCCTATAAATTCATAATTTAATTAATAAACATCATTGATAGGTTAGCCATGTGTTTGTAATTATTTTTTATCTGTTTAATTTGTTGAAAATTATCACCCCTAAATTGAAATATTAGAACTATAATTAAATATTGAAATATAAGGTTATCATCCATATTTATATTCATTCCTTCATATCATGTAAGTTTTGTAGAACTTTTCAAACACCCCCATAAAGTAGGGAAGTAAATCTATTCGTGATACTTGAAAATGGGGTAATTCTTTCATCCTATGTACATAAATACTCCCATTTCAATATTTAGGGACTAAAGTTTCTATAAAACATTGTGACACACCATTTAGTTGAATTTGGAGATATTTTGTGCATGGATTGGATTTCCCTATATAGAGAAAGCATAAATTTCCATTAGAAGTAAATCACTCTCTGTATTGTGAATCGTCCTTCAATTCTATAAAAATGTATAGAAAAGGATGATTCTTCTTTAGTACCAATATCTCCAGCATGGATATTATTTCCCTATGAGAATGTGTATCTAGCTCAAATGATTGTGTCTAATAAAAAGACCATCCTAGAAGACAAGACTACTGTGAGGGAATACATTTAAGTGTTTCTCGAACAATTTTCTATTCATTCAAATAGTCGATAGGATGAGTATTAAATATATCTTTTACCTATGGTTTTTCCATTATCCAAGAATATATATATAATGGCTATTGTGGAAATTGAATATATGAGAAAACAATTATAACAGAATTTGGTTAAAGGGTTTATATGATAAATTTGTTCACCTTGGGGTTCCCCAATCCTCTTGTCCATGAAGAAGGATGTGCGAGTGATCCATTGCATTGATTATAGTGAGGTCAATTAGATCATGATAATGAACATTTATCCTCTACTATGGATTGATTACTTATTTGATAAGCTATGTGGAGAACAATACTTCTCCAATGTGGATATTTTATTAGGATATTATAAAGTAAGGGTGAAGAAGGAGGATATCCCAAAGACCACTTTAACTGAAATCTATAGATACTCTGAGTTCATAGTAATTAAATTGAGACTCACTATGTATAAAATAATAATTATGGACTTGATGAATAGAGTCTTTATAAATTACCTTGAAAAATATGTGAGATTATTTATAGATGATACTCAAATATACTCTAAACATAAGGAGGAGCATGAGGAGCATATGAGCACAATGAAAAAAAACATACAAAAGGATAAGATTTATGAAAAGTAGAAAATTTGAGTAATGGTTGAAGGAAGTATCATTCTGGGGGAATATTATCATAAGAAAGAGGATATATAAGGACCCATCAAAGAGAGAAAAAATTATAGGATGGATAAGGCCAACATATGTGATAGATATCCATAGTATACATAAATTATGTAGGTATTATCATCGATTTGTGATAAATTTCTCATGAGTATCAAACCCTTTAAGTAAGATAACATGGAAGGGTGTCATGTTTTTTTTGAATTATTAATGTGAATAGAGATTCAAGGAGTTGGAAAATAGGCTTATCACTACACTGGGGCTCACACAACCCTAGAGTGGAGAAATTTTCATTGAATTCAGTGATGATTAAACGAAGGGATTAAGATGCATGATAATAAAAAGTGACAAAGTTATAGCCTATGCTTCATGTAAATTTAAATTTCATGAATACAACTACCCATTACATGATTTTTAGTTAGATGCAGTGATCTTTATGTTGAAAATATGGTGTAATTTACTCTTTGTGTAGAATTGTAAAATATATATGAATAAAAAAAGCCTGAAATATATATTCACATAGAATGAGATAAATATGTGCCAATGAAAATGGCTAGAGATGATCAAAGACTATGAGCTTCATCTAAAAATTATCTCTTTTTTTAGGCATGTATGGAACACATATCCTCTTTCCAAATTATAATATACAATATTAATAGTTTAAACCTACCAAATGTTTCATCACATTTCATAATAAACACATCAACAACTTTATTTTACTTACTAAGGAAGAATTGTATTGAGATATCATAATCTTTGTTTAATTATAGAGATTTAGTTTTCCTCATGTTGAGATATTTCTTTGAGATGATGTATTTAAAACTTTTTTGAGTCATTTATATTTAAAATTTTCTATCATTATGGTAACTTATGGATTCCAATTCAAGATCAAGGGTTGGATAATTATGTTCTTTTATTTTAACTTCCATAATGTATATGAAATATCTCTATCATTCTATATTAGGACATATCCAATTAATTTATTTCATGGATCACTATATATCACAAATACATCCTTTATTAATGGAAAAATTAATAATAGTGCATTCACTAGTATCCAATTTAATTATTCAAAACTTTCACTACATTGTTCTGACCATGTGAACTTGACACCATTATATGTAAATTTTGATAACATGTTAGGTAATTGAGAAAATATTTGAATAAATCAATAATAGTTAGTTGTTATTCCAAGGAAACTATTTACTTAAACTATTTTCATTGGAATTTATCATTATATAATTTCCTTTTTCATTAAAGGATTAACTGATATTCCATCCTAAGTAGAAATATATCAAAGGAAAGAAACCTAGTAATTAATTTTTTTACATTTTATAAATTTTCTATATAAATCCTTTTCACTGAGAGTCATAAGAATGATTTTCAAATGAAACTTATGCTCATGATAGATTTTAGTGTATATCAACATATCAACAATAAATACTATAATGATATTTCCACGATAATCATTGAATGTTATATTCGTCAGATTAATAACAACATAGGGTGTATTTGTTAATCTAAGGTAAATTACTATAAAATCAAAATTTTTATACCTCGATTGAAATATCATCGTTTTAATATCGTATTTCTTTAATCTGGGATGATCATAACAAGAGTAAATATAATTTTAAAAATAAAATTGATCACCTTGTAGTTTATTTAATAATTTATCAATCTGGTGAGGAGTATGAATTTTTTTGTTGTAATGGGATTGATTTCTATATAACTAATAAACAACCAAATGAACAAACTTCTCTTACTAAAAAATAACAGGGTTTCCCCATGGTGAAATGGTAGGGTGTATAATTCTATTTTCACACAAATACTATAGTTGTTTCTTCAATTATATGAATTATACTATTGTTATCATGTATGGACTATTATATATAAATTTTTAATTGAGGATGAGATCGATAGAAAACTCAACTTCATGATCTGTTGGATATTTAAGTAGTTATTTGGGAAACAAATCAAATAATTATTGAATAATAGGTACATCAATTGTTCTAATGATACCTTTCTCATTCATATGATTATTCAACTCTTATTGTCTAATACTTTCATTGTGGAGAGCAACTTTAGGTGGATACAGACATGATCCAATGATATTGTATCCTCCTCTTTAGAAAAGATATTCCACATCTTAATCAAAAATCATAATCACATTCTCTTGGATAAAAAATTCATTAAATTTTATATCCAATACATACTGAGTATTATATCAAATTCATTCATAGGAATAAAACTAAGTTTTGAAAATTGGGTCTGTTTATTTATTATAATGGCAACTGATTGAAGAATCCTTATTGAAATCATATTTACACTAGGAGTCCTTATTGACAAATCTCTTCTTAGGGTGCATGGGAAATATCAATTTTTCATGGAAAACATGATAGAAATAAATGAGTGTGAATATCCTGAATCAAATAATTTTTTTTCTAAATTTGGGGTTATGATCAAAGTACAGACCAATATATATTTTTAGGAAATTCAACCTCTACTATGGTAATCAAATAAGCTCAGCCTTCTCCCCTAGGCCATTTTTTGGGGAGGTTACCTTGATACTTGAGACATTGTTTCGAAAAATTCCCCATTTATTTACAAGTGAATCACTATATATAAGTGTATTATTAATTTTCCTAGTATTCAATAGCCTAATGAACTATTTTTAAAAAAATTATATAAATTCATGTTCCCATTATGTAAGTACTTGTGTGTTTCAATCCACATTTATCAAATGATAAAAATATCATCCTCCCTTTATTCCTCTTAAACACACTTCTTTTTCATTTATGCTCAGATGATAACTTATATTATTACTTTACCATGAAGTTATATGACCTTGAAAATTATTTCTCTATCTTGATGGCACTTGATATTATATCATCATATTATGAAATGTTTTGAGAAACTAGTACCCTTTGAATACTCGGCATAACCATCAAAGAATAGTCAATATTAATTTTTGGATTTTGTATTTAATATAAAACTTTTTGTTTTAAAATTTTAATTTTATCCTTATAATATGTGACACCATATTCATCCTTCTAATTTAAATTGAGGAACTCATTTTCTATTTCATCTCGTTTTTCTCAATGAAATTATTTCATGAAGAATTACACTTTAAAATTTATCCATTGAGTAATTTCAATTAAATGAACATATTTAGTGTTATAGACCAATGGCCCTAATTATTCATAATATCTTATAAAATAATACACTTTTAGGATGACCTTATCCATTTCATTACTTCATAATTCAATGAATATATTTTGTAGGTACTTAATCCTTTGTCCAGCTACCAATGGATTTTCAATTTCATTAAAATATAGAAGATTATATTTCATGAAGTGTTACAATATATGTGAATCATCATTTTGAATAATCAGTTATTCCATACTAGATAGGTTATTCATAAAACCCTAAATCATCTTCCTTAATATTCCCCTGATCTACTTAGTTCCAACACCATCTATATTAGCTGTATCGACAGGGAAATACTTCCATTAACTGTAGGTATTGATTACATTTCACCCATTAATAATCATCATAAAATAATTCAACACACTAATTTAACTCATAATCATCATGAATACTGAGTCGTAAAATAAAAATTCTTATAATGATACAAGTTATTAAATACCTTAGCGGATTATCATAATTATTATGTTAATTTTGTTCACTTTAAAAATTTTCCCATGGTTTCGAATAAACATACTATGATACAAACTATAACACCCATAGAGTAATAACCCTAATGTATTGTTTACATTATTCCATTTGTGTTTGATAAAATCGATCAGACCACTTAGTATTGACCAGTTTAACAATCTTGGTAAACTAGATATATACATGACTCTTATATTACATTTTAAATATAAAAACATATTATGAGAAAAATTATTACATCATTGATATCATTCATGATATACTTATTCATATCCTTGGAAAATGAAAAAAAATAAAGGGTAAGCTCGGATGCTTAGTAAGAGTTAGGTATAGTGAAATATATCATGAGTAAATAAAGAATAATCAATATGGATGAGTAGATAATCAATAATAATTTAATTCAACAAACACCTTGAGTTAAAAAAAATCATGGATGATATCAACATAAAAATCACATGGATAAAGGAAACATAATTTTTAACAAATTAAATTCATAGTTATGGACATTCATGATCAGGGCTTCTCAACCAAGATATCCTTAATCTTACACTTATGACCTCTTAACCAAGACAACATTATCAATATATGGGAAGGTGTAAACCAGCAACCAATATAATATGGAATTACTATTTTTTTGTCTCATGAGACCATTAAATGTATCAAGAGGATAGTGAGGCCCCACCCATCACTTGTATGTCCTATTAATTCTTTATATTTTGAATAATAAAAACAATTCATTCTAAAAATACCTTATAAATAAATTATCATCCATATTGAATCAGGAATAGGGAACATCAATATTTCATAGTTATAATAATAAATAATAAAGAGAAATAAAAAATATGGTATCATAATATCATATCCCTAGTAAAATCAATGAGGGTTTTTGTTGAGGAAAATACCTTTAAAAATCACCCAAACACTCTTATGGAAAAATAAACATTTAATTTTTTTGAATTCACTTTTTTAAAATCTAAAATGTTAAAAAATATTTTGAAAAACATTATCTTTGATAAAATATCAATGGAAAATTATAATGTATTATTCAAATAAAATTATAGTCATGGAGGTTGGAAAATTCATTGGTGTGGTGTATGTTATAATAAATATAAGATCACACCTTTGGTAAAAAGTCCCACATTCGGAAAATGATAAGACGATTCATTTTTTACATATTTTATATAAACTAAAACATGGGTAAGAATTATTTTAAAACATATTTATATAATATTAATAAAAATTATTGGAAATATTTTCAATAAAATATAAATATGGAATAAAATAACTGGAAAAAAAACTTAATAGTATGGTTTTTTTCAAAAATTACCTTACATGTAACTTGTTGATTCATGATCCAAAATGATAATAAATGGAATATAAACATGAAAAACCAAAAAATAACCATATGATAAGTAAATATATGGTTTTTAAGATATTAGGATCATATTATTTTCCTAAGGTAAATCTGAATATAAACAACCCAAAAATATAATGAGATTGTAAATCAAATCTCTTACCTCAAGGTAGAATTTCCCTGTAAGTGATTTTAACCACAAATATACTAAATTAAAATTTATTATAATTGTATAGTTGAATCATATACATACTTATAATATCATATGTGATCCACTTATAACATTTCAATACTTGTTTATTAATAATTCCTTACTAAAATATTTGTTTCCACGTGATAACTATTTCGTTTTTCTTGTAAGTTTGGATTTTGTAGCTTTGGAAATCGCATATTGATCATGGTTCCATATTATAGATAATTTTTATAATGATATAAATATCATATATAGTAATTATATAAAAATTTACAATAATCTATGAATGGTGGATATGTAAAATGGATCACATCACTTAATGGAGGTGGTAGTTCACACTTACGCACGAGCAACGTTATCATCTTTTAACGGGTGGAATAGAAAAAAATAAATAATATATTATATTTAAAGAATAATAGGTTTATCATAAAAACAAATATATATTATATTCATTATAAGTACCATCCATGAATAGTATTGTTGAAAAATAAAACATATCACTTCACATGGCGGTAGTCTACACGTACAAATGATGGATGATTTTGATTCCCATTTGATAAAAAATGAGATAAATGAAAGTTTATAATTTTAAATAATAACATAAAATTATATGGCATACATTTATTTTTTATATAATATTGTTTATCCAAGAATTGAAGGATGGTTAAGAAGAAGTAAAATAAAAACAATCGATTAAGAGTTATACCACATCTTTGGAAAACATCCTTTGGCTTACCCTGTAAGCCTTATAAGGTTTTTATTTCGACCAAAAAAATACGTATAGATAGTGTTTAGGGATTTTAGAAAATTATTTTAGTAGTTATTGGATAATATAAGAGAATATCAAAGTGCGTAGAAGAGAGGATAGGTGAGGTCCTTTTATAAAGGAGTGAGATGCACAATTTGAAGTTTTCAAAATATTAAAATATATTAACATATTACTCAAGATAAATGGATCCAAAACTAATAATATTATAATATTACAAGGTTATGGTTGAAATAAAACAAATAAATGGGGTTTTTTCAAGTTTTGTGTGTTATATTGAAGCTTTATCCAAATATTTTTTAACCTTTAAACCCATTTTACCATTAATCGAGATGACAAAAAGTCACCATGGATACAATTAATTATAGACAAAAATTAAGTTGATTTTATTTACTAATATAAATTAATATTATTAATAATATTTAATCCAATATACATTATTAAAATCCTATAATTTTCAAAAATTACTTTCATTAGAAGTTCGCAAAACACAACAAAACCTTATTAACAAAAATGACTATTTTAATCATAAAAATGATTTTATAGTAAAATAAAGTATTATATTTAATAAAATTGAATTAATTGTATTATTTAAAATTAAATGAGTCTTATTTTTCATTCAAACCGATGAAAAACGAAAATGAACCTTGTAAATACTTGATTAAAATAAAATATCTAAAAACTATTTTCATTTGAACCAAAACATTACTTTGATTTCCAAAATGTTTAGAATACATTTCTATGTTACAAATTATATTTATATGTGAATTATATTACTTATTTAATATATTTTTGTTCTATATTTTTTTATAAACCTTTATGTTATTCTAATGTCATTATAATGTCAAAAAATTTGTAGTTTTGTAAATTCATTATTTTACACTATTCACCTAAAATTAATTATTCCTAAGAAATATCAAAAATACATCCTATAAAAATTTTGAAATTTTTAATTCACAAATTATATTCATTCCCTAAAATTCAATAGAAAAATGAGATTTAATGTTTTAATCGCATTCTTGAATAAAGTTATGTGCATTTTGTAATTATTTATCAAAAAAACATTACTTAATATAATTGAATCTCAGGAATTACTTAAAATTTATACATTTATATTTGATAGTGTCTAATTCATATATTTACTTCAACCCTTGTTCATTTTAATGCAGTGAACCAATAAGTTCATCTGGATTATATTCCTTTCAATCATTACCTTTATTAATGGAGACCTTTTTTTCATGGTAATTCTTAGGTAAAGCTCCCAAAACCCTTTAAACGATTATTTTCTTGTCCAATGTTCATCTAAGAGAATTTATCATATTAATAAATCAATTAATCCTATGAAATATCTTATGAAAATATTTATTTTCTCAAATCCTTATAGTTAGATATTCATGCTAAAACATTCCAGGATTTTTTGGTATTTACTTATCCAAGGAATGGTGAGAAGATGAAAAATTTATCTAAATATTTTGAGTAGTTTTTTAACACCTTGATATTTTATATGTATTTTATTTTTAAATAAATTTGAAATAGGTGATATCTTTCTTTACAACCAACCCCAATTCTAAATAAACTGAGGTAAATTATATCCTGTTTTACTAAGCTATTGGATTAGAGAGTATGAATAGGTTTATACACATTATGGAAAATAATTATAATTATCTAATATGTTTAAAATATATATTAATTAATATTTAATATTCCAACATTTTTTCTTTTAATAAAATAATTTTATTACTAAATACTTGTTTTACAAAGAATTATTTTTTTCAACATATTTGGTATTTTTATATATTGATCACTATTAAGAAATTGATTTAATTATATATATTTATAAGAATAAATGAAAAATATTTCGTACATTTGTTATCTAATGGTTAGGAATGAGGATTAAATCATATGAAGGTAAAAAGATTTATTTTTATGAAAACTATTTTTTTATGCTTAGTGTGTTCTTATAATAATAAATTAAATAAATAATTTTTAAAAATTGACTTTAATAAAATCTATATATTATATATTCAATACAATATTTTAAAATTCATCTAATAGTTTTGAAAAGGAAATAAATGAAAGTAAATTTTGTTTTATGCGGCAAAATGTGTTTTTTTTCTAAAAACGGGTTTCATTGCATTTTGCACACTTATTTTTAAGTTAATTTCAACCACTTATATAAATTTAATTTTATGAAGTGGAATACATACTTATAATCATTATTTATATTTTTTTTAATGATTCCACTTTTTGATAATTCACAATAAACACACTAAATAGTTGTTAACCTTGCTAGGGTTAAAACAAGTTAACAACGGGGTTTAATATAAAATATAAGGGTAAAGATGGCACATAAAATTTTCTAAATATTACTGGATGAAGATATTTCAACATTATAATATCTTACCTTTGAATTCTATTCCATTGTTTTATAATTTCCAATATAAATACATTAATTATATTTAAACATTTTAAGTAATTCAATGAGTGTACCGCCCCACACATATAAAAGGCAAAATCTTCTCATACCTTATTCATAAAATTTGAGACCTATATCTTGGAAAATAAATGAAAAAAACCTTCTTAGATTTTTTAATTTCACTATTTATATTTTTATATTCCTCTAAAGCCATACTAAAGAGGATTAATGTTTGTACAAACGAACATATTTTAAAAAAGTGGTAATCGCCTTACCTGGCCCTTTTAAATTTAATTATTATTATATGTACTATAAATAAGTTATGTAAATAATAAAATAATTAATTCATAAACATAAATATAATTAAATTTTATAATTATTATGGTACAACCATTTTACACCACATTTCTATCAAATAGGAAATGGATGTTTCGCCCATGCGTACGTGCATACAATAACCTCTACATAGTGATGTGATTCATTTTCCATGATCACCTCACATGGATATATATAATGATGTATTTAATAAATATACATTATATTTTGAATATAATATTTATTCTATAACAGTAAAATAATTTTATTTCTTTCCTTCACTTTTTTGGAAAAAGAAAATAGCATTCATGCATATATATGGACTACCATCTCCATAAACGGTGCATTTTTTTAACTTATCATTTTATAGAGGCTTATAAATATTTATATAATGAATATATATGATATTTATCTCATTATCTATGTTTTATATATAATTAAACTATGGATAAGATGTAAAGACCACAAAATTATGTTACAAATCATACCTGAAAAACAAAATAGTTGAATACATAGAATGATTATGAAATTTTCTTAATAAAGATATGAGAAGATGTTATAAGTGGGTAATAAATGATATAATAATGATGAATATGGTTCTGGTATAGAATTATAATAAATTTAAATTTATTAAAAAGTGGATAAATCACTTATGAAAGAAGTTGAACATGAGGTTAAAGTTTATGTTACATTTTAACTATTTACCGGGATTGTTTATTAATAATTTTTTTATGATGCAATTATATGATTTATCACTAATAAATATAAATTATTTTATGATAATATATTTATTTATATATATTAAAATCATTGCTTTAATTTTCCTCTCATTAAGTAAAAAAATACTTGAATGAATTCTTTAATGAAAATTGAATCTATTTTTCTATTAAGTCAAGATTCCACTTCATCCATGTGCATATTTTCTTAAAAATATTTTCAATAATTTTTTTAACAATATAATTAATTTATTACATTCATTTTTCCCATGTTTTACATTTTAGAAAATGTCTTAAAGTGAATCTACATTTCATTTTCCAAACGATGTATTTCTTTTACCGAAGAGATGAAAAGAATTTTTGTTTTAATATATTCCTCATGAATGTATTTTCATATCATCATGATTACATTTTTTATTTGAAAATTAAATTATATGTTTCCATAGTTTTTTCAAATAATTGTTTTACTTAATATTATGTAATGTTTTAGATTTTTATTATGTTATTTCAATGAAAAAAATGTTCCAATGATATTTTAATGGTATTTTCATATATAATAAAATCCTGTGATGTTACTATTGATTTAATAAGCATATTATCCAATAATAAAAAATCTATTATTTCAAAGGAACGTTTGTGACTTGATAATGAAATATCTATAAAACTAATTTTATTTTCCCTGAGTTAATCTATTATGAAATGAAAAATGTTTTTATGGTCCTATATAATTCATATGAATGGGTTATGATTATGTGATTGGTAGGTACATTATATCCCTCCAATTAATTAGATATTGATAAATGTTTCGTGATATTAAAGGGTACACGGGTGATTAGAAAAAGATAAAAAGATGGTATACAGGTGGTTAGCCCATTTCCAATGTAAGTACAAATATGGTTATCCAAAGAGTGACATATGACGAATGTTTTAGTGGGTATCCTTAACATATCATTCATATGATTATGATCATTGTCGAATTTTTATTCCACTCTCCAAGACATATTATTACGCCATTATCATGTTCCCATGGCTCATGATCATTGATTCTAATATGCTTCATGCCTTATGAACTACCAAATAATTATTCTTTTATTATGATATTTGAATATTTGGGTATGAAATTTAAATTTTCCACTCATGGATTCATAACCTTATTATAATGTTATCCTTAAATATGATAATTGATGGAAATCTTAATTTTATACACTTAGAGAGGATTTTTTCTCACCCTTTCTTATGTTTCCTTTTCCCTGGGATATGAAGAAAGGTTTAAAGTATGTTACTCATATAAAGGGTTATGGATGTAAAGAACTTAGTGGTATATACTATAAAAATTTTATTTAATAGAAGTTTATGTATACAAGTTTTTGATGACACTAAACCCTTATCATTATTGGTTTGGTTTGAAATGATACGTAAGGAACATTCATTGAATTTTTTTAATATTTATGTATTTCATCCTCTGGTTTCTTTAGTTGGTATCAATGAAAGGTTTAGTTGTTTTTGGAAACTAGGATAAGAAAAATATAGTTATAACTTTTAGGATAATCCATGTTATAGAAAGAAATTATTTTTAGTAAAGTAACATGGGTTGCCTAGAAAATAAATTTTTGTCAAGATACTAACAATTGGATGTGTATGTGGAATAAATTCACATAGGGGTAACAACTCTGAAAGTGTTGGATTGGGTGTTACCTTAATCATCACCCAGTGTAGGATGATTGGGGATAAGACTATACACCTGTTTAGAATCTCTTGGGGGATATTCTTGGGTCAATTTTCATTTTCAGTCTGAAACATTATAAAGGAATGAATATAAGTTTTTGGTCAGAATATTTAATAAAATAGCTTCCACAATGGTTAAAAATTAGGTCTCTGAGGAGCATCATAGGTTTATCAAGGGACAATCAATCTAAGGTGCTATTATAATTTCTAAATGTAGGATCAAAATAATGATGTGGATGCTGAATATACAAGAGGAGGGTGAATTTTACTCTTTAAAAATTTCATTAAACAAAGAAAGATCTAAGTTTAACAAAGTTAAACTAATCAAATAAACAACAACACTAATAGAAATTGTAGGATTGGTAGTCTATGCACTTGCTTAAATCTGGAAAGTGAATCCGAAAAAGTGGTTCTAGAAATATGGATCTGGAAATTTAAACTTAACCAAAGTTCACAATATGAGATTCTACCTTATAGCGTATAGAATTTAAATTAATCAGAGTACAAGTGTAAGGAAATATAAGAATGTTATACTTTCCTTACAATATGAAATGCAGCAGAAAAACAAGTAGTAAAACTACATGTAACAAGATATAAGTCTTTTACCCCAAAGAGAAGGGTATCCAACAACCTTGGATAAAGGTCATTTGATTTATACTTTCAAGCAAGTCTATATTACCCACACCAGGTTAAGCCCTCGATATGAAGATCAGAGTCTTTGTCTTGCTATCCCTGCAAGCCCTCAACTTCAAGGTAGTTGGAGCCTCTGTCTTCCTTAGCAAGGAAGCCCTAAAACTTCAAGGTAGTCGGCACATGTGTCTTCCTATCCCCGGAAGCCCTCGATTGTAATCACCAACAATCGGAGTTTCACTAAGAAAGTCTTCACAAGGAAAAGTTTAAACAAGTCATTCAAACTTTCTGCATGAATCTTGAGAGTTGATAAGAGCCTCTCTCTAGAAATCACTTCAACAGCATATATGCACAGATGTCAAAGTTGTTAAAGTTTAGTTGTGTTGAGCTCTTTAAAATGAGCTTCTATTAATAGGCTCGATTAGAACGGTCAACTCTCTCCTCCAAAAATCATATTTTCCTTAAAATTTGGAGGGACCTGTACATGTGTCACTAAACCAACAGTTAGTTAGAAATATAATAAACGACATCATTTTATGAAAAAACATGTGTAACTGAATGTAGGACATCATTTTGTAATGAAACAATTGTAAGAATAAGTAAAACTTAAGTTCATAATGTAATCAAATAAAAGTTCGGAGTCTAACCAAAAATGGAATTCAGAGTCTACAATAAAAGGATATTCGGATTCTATTTTATAGAAATTTTGAACATGAATTCTCTAGAAATCCGGAATCTGAATTTCTAAGGAAATTCGGAGCCTGGTTTCATCAGAGTTCAGAATCTGAACTTACAGAGTTCAGAGTATAACTTGTAGAAGTTCAGAGTCGAACTAGAAAAAGTTCTTAGTCGAACTTATAAAAGTTCGGAGTCGAACTAGTAAAATTTTGGATTCAAACTCATAAAAGTTCAGAGTCGAACTCATAAAAGTTCGGAGTCCAAAATTCAGATATGGGCTTTGTTAGAGTTTGTATCCAGAATTTGGAATGAAACTTTATTAGAGTTCGAATCCAGAATTCTGAGTGTAAATTCATTACAGTTCATATCTAGAATTCGTATCCTATAACAGAATGCTTCATATTTAAGTATTTCACGATTCCAAGTTTTGGGGTATGAATCCGATTTTTATACTTAAGAAAAATATTGATATGTATAAGGAAATATAGGTTAGGGTAAATTTCTTTAAGTAAAGAAATTTTCCTTATAGAAGAAAAATATATATTTGCTTATGTAAAAGGTGTTTGTGATTTTCAAAACAAGAAAGAATGAAAAAATCATAAGGAAAACCTTATGGACTCAACAATCTCCCCTTTTTGGAAAGCACAAACATCCTTACGAAAAAGAATATAAGGACTTTGAAAATTTTCATTAGACATTAAAATTAAAACTTATCTCCCTTTGTTCATGGATGATAGTGAATACAACTAACTCCCCCTTAGGGATTGAAACTCTAAGGATTGTATCATGAATTTCTGGAGTGGATTTTTCATTATCATGGAAATGAAAAACTTCATAATTAGGAACTACCCCTCACTTTAAGGATATCTTCACTTAGAAATTTTTCATTATCCATTTTAAATTTTTCCTTCTCCCCTTTTAAGTAATTCTTTTTTCCTTCTCCCCCTTTGTGATTTTCAAAAATAATTTAATGGAATGGAAAAGAAAATATGGCACCTGAAACATTAGTATATAAAAAGATACAACCAACCAAATTTTCATTAGTGATAAAAAATTTACAAGGAAAACTAAATGCAACAAAAGATTGGATTTGTATATTTGTCCTCCTTTTCCTTCAGAATAAGCTTCTTCAACAAGATTTTCAGCTTATTCAAGTCTTTTTTATCCTCTTCAGCTTGCTTCTCCAATGTTTTTATTTTTTCATCTTGAGCTTTAGAAACTTCTGCCAGAGCCTTCATGGATTCTTCCTACATCTTCACTAACTCATCTTTCTTTACATGTATTTTTTCGAGCTCAATCCAGAGATATCTATCCCTTATAAAATTTTGAGCAAGATATTTTGCCTTATCATTCAAGTATTTCACTTGTTGATTCTGAGAACTTTTCTCAATGATCATCTCATCCTGAAGATTCTTAATCTTGGAGTCCTCGGTGTTAAATGCATCTTTAGCATCATTCTGAAAACGATCAAAATCTGCCATGTCTTCTTCCACTTTCTTAGACCACAATGTGATTTTGCTGCATGATTTCTTGTGTACATCATAATTGATAAGAAAATTTCTATGTCCAGCCTCAGTTTTCACACACTTATCCATCACCATGGACAAGGATTCTAATTTCTAATTTAGACTATGTTGCAGCATCTGACATCTGTAGTCAATAGTGGGAAATATCGGAATGGTGTCCACCAACTTTTTCAAAGATTCAACAACAAAATCATGACCGTGTGCTGATGACTCTGAATCAGAGATTTTTCTTGGAGATTTTTCTTCTTCAATATGCACCAAATTCCTTTTATAAGAACCACCAACATCTTTCTTCCTGATGACATCTTTTGGTGGTGTATCCATGAGCACTTGCTGGCCTTTATCTGTTTTCGGAATGGGTTGATCATCTGGAGATTCTTCCTCACTCTCTGAGTGTTGAACAATATGGTCTTCATCAATTTTCTCCTTCTTTGTTAATTTTTCAAGATAATGCTTCTCAAAACTTACTTCCTCATCAGACAAATCATTTTCTTCCTCTTCCTCTTTCTTATCATCATCCTTCCTACTTTTTTCTCAACTCCCTTTCCCGGAGTGACTAATTTTGTGGATTCATCCTTTTCTTGATAATATTCTACTTGTTTGATTAGGTCATCAAGATCATCACTTTGTTCTTCTTCTTCTTCTTCCTCTACTCTCTCAACAACTTCTTCTTATATTCTTTCACCATCTTCTTTTTCTACTTCTTCAATTACCACTTTACCCTTAGACTTTTTTAGAGAGATATAGTTCATTCTAGGAGTCTCTAGTAATGGTTGGACATAAAAGGTTTCTAGAATAGGAATCTTCTCAGAGGCTACTTCAGTATCTCTCAACAGAGATTGTACAAGCTCAACTTTAGACATCATCTTTTTCATTTTATTATCTTTTTCTTGCTTTTGTAACTCATCGGCAGCTCTCTCTTCTATGGCCTTAGCCTCAGCAGGGTCCAATCCGAACTGTGGATCCCCTTCTTTCCTCTTCTCCTTGTCTTCTCTCCATTTGAAAACTACCTCATCTGGATGTGCTTTTTGTTTTTTCTGCTTGGGAGGTGAGGACTTGGTTTCCTTAGCTTTGGGGGTTTTGTCTTCAACAACCACTTTCTTAAACTTCATCTTCTTAGTAACTTTCTTCACAGATTCAACCTTCTCCACATTTTCCGGAATGGTCTCAGCCTCTCCCTCTGGTAAAGGGTAGAATTCTTCGAATTCATCAGAAAAACCCACTTTCATCCTCTTTAATATTTCATCACTTACTAGCATTACCTTGCAATTTCTTTGCTTGGAAGTGAAAGCAAATTTAAAATAATCAAGACATCTAATGATAAGTTTAGAAATCAAAGCTGGATACATTATAATCTGAGCTTTCAGGTTTTGTTCTTTGATATTCTTAACTATAATAAAAACAAGACTAATTAGATTTATCTTCCTTAGATTTACCAATAAATCTAAGACGTAAATGTCACTCTTCTTTAGATTATCCTTGTCACCCCTTCTTGGTATGAGAAAACCTTGTACCCAGAGCTGTAGAATCCGATTATTCAGAGAGAGATGAGAAATCTTAGTTGTCTTGGCATCTTTACGTCCAAGGCATTTCAATGCCTTCACTTTGTTGAAACTTCCTTGATCATCCAGAAGCTTATGTGAACAAAATTCAGCTTCACCTTCATAAGATAAACCCACCATGTTTGCAGACTTGGTGTAAGATAATTTGTAAGTCTTCACATAAGACATGAAATAGAAAAACTCTCTGCCATCTTCCTCATGGAAGGAAACAGAATCATAGAACTCAATAAGCAACACTATATAAATCGGATCCTATTTCTCTGGAGCGATAAGAAAACCTCCCACAGCTATTCAATTTGATATTCTTAGATATAATAAAATCATATTTTAAGAAACTCAGATGTACTAACCTCTCCATGTAAACTAACCATTTTGAGATTAGTTTTTTAGGTAGACATATCTTGGGATGTAGCTTCAACAGTCATTCAGAATGGAGAATTCTGGATGATTAAAAATAGGATTTAAGAAGGGAGGCAGAGCTTCAACACGTGAGATCTTGAATATCGATGTGGGACAAAAAATGGGGATACCACTTATATAGGCAATGGAGTTTACCTTTGAGCTTCCAAAAACCATCTAACGGTTGAAAAACCCTTTGATCTGATCTGACAGTTGAAAACGTACCTGCAAGGAAATCTTGAATTCGATCTTTTGAGGTTTTAAAAAAATCAATCAGATTTAAGAAAAATAGAATAAAATAAATTTTAAAACTCATAGGAAAATAACAGCAAGCAAAATATGACTATGAAAACTTACGTAAGGAAATCATACCTTTCAGATTGGATAGAAAGTTTATTTGTAATAGGTGATATTCTTCTTGAAGAAAATTTTGACTACAAAAAACTTATTACAAAAAACTAATTACGAAAAACTAATTACGAAAAACTCATTATGAAAAACTCATTAAGAAAAAATCATTACGAAAAACTCATTATGAAAAACTCATTACAAAAATTCTCAGTATGAAAATTCTCATTACGAAAATTATAATTACGAAAACTTCATTACGAAAATTCTCATTATGAAAATTCTCAGTACAAAAATTCTCATTATGAAAATTTCAGTTCCGAAAACATCATTATGGAAATTTCAGTTCCGAAAATGTCCATTATGAAAAATTCAGTTCTGAAAATTTCCATTACGAAAATTCTAGTTCCGAAAATTTCATTACGAAAATTTTAGTTACAAGAGTTTGAAAAACTGACTACGAAAATTTTTATTACAAAAACCATAAAAAATAATTACAAAAATTTTGGTTAGAAAAGATTTAAAAAAAATGATTACGAACATTTTGATTATTATATCAAGCTAATGTACTCCCCCTATGAAAAGGGGTTTATTACTATAAGGATAATTGTTCAACAAGAAGTTAATGAAGAAATATTACCTCATAGTTATCATTCATAACTTCTTTTTAATGTATTCAAATCTATTAGAGGGTGAATATTTTGTGAAAATGTCAGTAAGTTGATATTTCGTTCCAATAAACTAAAGAATGATATCTCCTTTAATTGTGTGATCCCTAAGAAAGTGATGCCTAATATCTATGTGCTTTGCACGGGAGTGATGTGCAAGGTTTTTACTAAGGGCAATGGCACTTGTGTTATCACACAAAATTTGAGTCTTAGTAAAACTCAAGCCATAATCTGTGAGTGTGTGTTGGATCCACAACAATTGAGCACAACAACATACAGATGCTATATATTCAGCTTCAAGAGTGGAGAGTGCTACATAATGTTACTTCTTGCAGGACCAAGAAACTAATTAATCTCTTAAGAAATGACAAGTTCCGGATGTACTTTTTCTATCCATTCTACATCCTCCAAAGTCAGCATCTGAAAATATTTTTAAGATAAAATCATTTCCAGAAGTATAAAATAATCCTAGATTAATGGTTCCCTTTAAGTAGCGAAAAACTATCTTCACTGACTTTAAATGAGATTCCTTAAGATTGGATTGACATATTGCACATAAGCATACTGAGAACATCACGTCTGGTCGAATAGCTGTCATGTAATGTAGACTTCCTATCATACCTCTAAAAGATATTTGATCTACTGGTTTCCCATCTTCATCAAGATCAAGTGTGTTTGAGGTACCAATAGAAGTACTTATACTCTTAGTGTTGTCATAACCATACTTTTTAAGAATATATTTAATATACTTATGTTGGGATATATAGATTCCATCTAGTTTTTGAGAAATTTGAAAACCAAGGAAAAATGTTAGCTCACCCATTATACTCATTTCAAACTCCATTTTCATTAGATCCGCAAAGGAATCAGTTAAAGATTGCTGAGTTGAACCAAATATAATGTCATCAACATATATTGGAAAAATCAAAACATTTTTCTTATCTTTCTTTATAAAAAGGGTTGTATCTGCATTTCCCTTAACATAGTTATTTTGAACCAAAAATCCTGTAAGTCGATCATAACAAGCTTACGGGGCTTATTTAAGGACATACAAAGATTTGGTAAGTCTAAAAACATGATTTCGATGTTTTGTATCTTCAAATCCAGGAGGTTGTTCATCAAAGAAATCCTCTTGAACATAACCATTAAGGAAATCACTTTTCACATCCATTTGAAAAAGTTTAAAATTGAAGAATTCTGCAATGGAAAGTAAGATACGAATAGATTCATGTCTAGATACTAGAGCATAGGTTTCTTCATAGTCTATTCCTTCTTGTGGATTATAAGGTTTAGCAACTAGTCTAGATTTATTTCTAACGATGACTCTATTTTCATCACACATGTTTCTGAAGACCCATTTTACTCCAATAACAGAACTTTCCTTAGGTCTTTCAAACAAGGTCCATACATTATTCCTTTCAAATTTATTTAGCTCATCTTGCATGGCTTTGATCCAATCATCATCACCTAAAGCTTCATCAGTGCTTTTTGGTTCCAATTGGGAAAGAAATTCTAGATGTTCTACTTCATTCCTTAAGGAAATTCTAATCCATAGAGTTTGATTTACATCACAAATGATACTATCACTAGGATGATTCTTAAGAAATATCTGACTTTGGTTTTGTAAAACATGTTCATCAACATAGGGTAGAAAGTCTTCCGGGGTAAATGTTTCAGAAATATCATCTTGAACATTTTCCTTATCAGAAGGATCTTCTAACAAATGTTGATAATTAGTTTTGGAAAACAAATCTGAGGATGTAGGTTGGGATGGTTTAAAAACAAAAGGATTAGTTTCATCAAATTTTACATGCACTGTTACTTCAACAATACAAGTGTTTTTTTTGAAAACTCTATAAGCCTTAGAAGTTGTGGAGTAACCTAAAAAAATTCCTTCATCAGATTTTGGTGTGAATTTTTGTAGATTATCATCATTATTCAGGATGAATACCTTGCAACCAAAAACCTTGAAGGAGGAAAGTCTAGGTTTTCTACCATTCCATAACTCATAAGGAGTTTTATTAAAAAAGGTCTAATCAAAACTCGATTTATAGTATAACAAGAAGTACTTACAGCTTCATCCCTGAAATGTCTAGCTATATAATATTCACTCAACATGGTTCTAGTTATCTCATGAAGAATTCTATTTATTCATTCAAGTACACCATTTTTTTGAGGAGTTCTAGGTGCTGAAAAGTTGTGAGTAATGCCTTTTCTACTACAAAAGGTTTCAAAATCAAATTTTTGAAATTCTCCTCCATGATAACTATGAAGAGTTTTCAATGGAAGTTTTTTCTCATTTTTAACTTGGGATTTAAAAATTTTGAAATAAGAAAAAGATTCAGACTTATTTTCTAGAAAATAGACCCACGTAAATCTAGTGTAATCATCAACTAGAACAAACACATAGTATTTGCCTCCAATGCTTCCAGATTGTGTTGGAACAAAAAGATCCATGTGAACCAACGGTAATGCATCAGTTGTTGAGACTTCACCAATTGATTTAAAACTTCATTTATGTTTCTTTCCATATTGAAAAGGATCACAAACGTTAGAAGAATCAAATATAAGATCTGGTAGATCCTTAACTAGTTTCTTCTTAGATATTTTACATAAGTTCCTAAGGTTACAGTGACCTAGTCTTCAATTACATAACCAAGAATGATCTTCCATTGCAATTAGGCAAGGTAAATCTTGGCCCATAAGGTCTTCTAAGTTTAATGTGTAAACATTCTCTTACCTATGGTTAGAAAGAATAAAATCTTCCTTGGAATTGTGTACTAAGAACTTATCATTCCTAAAATTCACAAGGAATCCTTCATCAGATAAGTGACTTATTCTAATAAGGTTGTGGATAAGACCCTTAAAAAACAAAACATTTGAAATCAAGGTTTTACCAAGAAGAACAACATTACCTATACCAGCAATTTCTCCCTGAGCATTATCTCCGAAAGCTACTTTTCCTCCTTTCGTCTTGATAATATTTTCAAAACAGTTTTTGTTACCAGTCATATGTCGGGAACATCCACTGTCCATGTACAAAGTATTGTTCTTGGTAGTTCCTTTATCTTTCTAATTTTTTTGAAGAATTAGACTTTCAGAATCCAAACTTGTTTGGATCGAGATTTTCAAATAACAAAATTTAGGGTATCCACATTTGTTTAGAGAAATATGCTTTATGAATCCCAAGAGATTGAACTTTGTTCAAAGAACAATTTTTCTTCCAATTCCCACCACTTTGACACTTAGTGCAAAAAGGGGCTTTAGAAGGAACAAAATAGTTGTTTTTGAAAACTGGATTTTGGTGAGTATAACCTACTCTAGTAGTGTTTCCATTAGGTTTAATTTGATAATATATCTTGTCAAAATTTTCCTTCCCATAGGTAAATTTTGCAAGAAGCTTCTTAAGAGAAAAAATTTTGGATTTTAGTCTAATGACTAAATTCCGATCCTCAAGAATCATTTCCTTAGAGTTATATTTTTCCTCAAAATTTTTTATTTTTGAAATAGCATTCTTAAGATCATTAGAAAGATCTTCCTTATCAGAATTTTCTTTCTCGAGGTCTTTAGAACGTTTTTCTAACAGCTCTTCTATATCTTTATGATCTGAAGAAAGATATGAAATCTCTTTTGTAAGAACTTCTTCCTTAGTATTTTCCTTGTCTAATTTCTTAGATATTTTACAAGTCTTTTCTTAATGTAACATGGAAAATCTAGATACTTCTTCATATGAGGGTTCTTCATTTTCTGAGGATGATGTATCTTCATTATAAGTACTATTTTCGGAATAGTAATTCTTATCAAGAGATAGATTTGTTAAAGCCTCGGCAGAGCGTACCTTGGCCATAAGACATGTATGTGGAAAAGAAGTATTAGCAATGAATCTCATATTCTTATGAGACGATGAATCGTATTCTGAATATTTACTTTCTGAAGAGTCTTCACAACTAGCACTCCAAGTTGTATTAGCTTTCAAAATTTTCTTAGCTTTAGCTTTATATAACTTCTTCATGTTCCTTTCAGAATGCCTTTCTTTTCGTTCTTTATTTTTAAGCATAGGGTAATCAGGTCATATGAGTCCACTTATCTTGAGTTCATAGCATGTGACCTCTGAATATTTCTTATCTTTTATTTCCTTCTTCTTATACCTGGATTGGAAATTTCATTGACCAGCTATCTTGTTCTTTGTTCGAGCAAGATTTGCTAACTCATTCTCTCAGACTTCACTCTCAATAGGTTCAGATAGGATAGTAACCTTCTTAGACTTGGATCTGGTTACTCTCTCAGGAGTCTTTGCTTTCATGTTATTTGATGTTGTCGTAAAAGCAACAGTACCATTCCAATTCTTCTTTTTGATGTTTTCACCATCCCTCTTCATTCTTGTTTCATATTGAAGAAGAGTTCCAAACAGCTCATCTATGGAAATTTGAGTAACCTTCCTGTTCTCATTAATTGATGTTCTATTTGATTACCACTCATTGGGCATAATATTAATAATCTTATCTATAAGAGCATCACCATCTAGACCTTTATCTCCCATAGATTGTAAGCTATTCATGATGGTCATAAATCTGTGTTGCACCTTACAAATGGGTTCTCCATAAGGAAAGTTAAAACCATGATACTCAGCTATAAACATAGCTCTTATTGACTCAATCACTTTAGATGTACCAAAATGTATAACCTCGTGTTTCTTCCATATAAAGTTAGCTGTTTCACTTGAAGAAATTTGTCTGTATATATTCCTAGTCATTGAACATAGTAGAGTATTGTGTACCTTATAGTTTAATTGATAATCACGCTTCTCTTGATTTTTGAAAGCACTCACTTCCTTATCAGGAATTTTATAACCTCCGGTAAGCATAAAAATGTTATCTACCCTTGTATTGATAATGAAAGTCTTCATTCGATCTCTCCAGTATTCATAATCATTTCCATTAAAAATCGGTGGTCTTGTAGGATTTAAGTTGTAGATGGAACCAACATTTAAACCTTCCATCTTAAAAAAATATTTCTACACAGAAACTTCTTAATTAAAAAAGTTCGGATTCAAGGAAAATATTCCTAAGCAATGAAAATATAGAACAAGGAAAAACTGAGCAAGGAAAAACATATATTTGAGTATAAGTATTTCAGAGACCTCCTCTGATACCAAATGTAAGATTGGTATAGAGTATGAGGTTTCCAAACATTGATACGAATTATAGGATCGAAATAATGATGTAGATGCTCAATATACAAGAGGGGGGTGAATAGTACACTTTAAAAATTTCCTTAAACAAGGAAAGATCTATGTTTAACAAAGTTAAAATAAGAAAATTCACAACACCTCTAACACAAATTGTAGGATTGGTAGTTCTATGCACTTGCTTAAATCTGGAAAGTGATTCTGAAAAAGTGGTTCCGGAAATATGGATCCAAAAAATTTAAACATAACCAAAGTTTACAATATGAGATTCTACCTAAAATCGTATAGAATCTAAATTAATCATAGTACAAGTGTAAGCAAAAATAAAAATGTTATACTTTCCTTACAATATAAAATGCAGCAGAAAAACAAGTAGTAAAACTACAAGTAAAAAGATATAAGTCTTTTAACCCAAAGAGAAGGGTATCCAACAAACTTGGATAAAGGTACCTTGATTTATACTTTCAAGAAATTCTATCTTACCCACACTAGTTTAATCCCTCGATACGAAGATCAGAGTCTCTGTCTTGCTATCCCCGCAAGCGCTCAACTTTAAGGTAGTTGGTAACTTTGTCTTCTTCAGCAAGGAAGCCCTCGAACTTCAAAGTAGTCGGCACCTCTGTCTTCCTATCCCCGGAATCCCTCGATTGTAATTACCCACAATCGGAGTCACACTAAGCAAGTATGCACAATGAAAATTTTGAACAAGTCGTTCAAACATTCTGCACGATGCTTGAGAGTTGATAAGAGACTATCTCTCTAGAAATCACTTCAACAACATATATGCACAGATGTCAAAGTTTTCAAAGTTCAGTTGTGTTGAGATCTTTAAAATGATCTCTTATTTATAGGATCGGTTGGAACGGTCGACTCCCTCCTCCAATGGTCATATTTTCCTTAAAATTACGAGGGACATGTACACATTTCACTAAACCAACGGTTTGTTAGAAACAGAATGGATGACATCATTTTATGAAAAAACATGTTTACCTGAATGCACAACATCATTTTGTAATGAAACAAGTGTAATAATAAGTTAAACTGATGTTCGGAATGTAAGCAAATAAAAGTTCAGAGTCTAACCAAAAATGGGATTTGGAGTCT
The DNA here is from genome assembly GCA_963277665.1 of Viscum album. Classification (NCBI taxonomy): domain Eukaryota; kingdom Viridiplantae; phylum Streptophyta; class Magnoliopsida; order Santalales; family Viscaceae; genus Viscum; species Viscum album. The sequence goes on along the minus strand of OY728123.1, from coordinate 1,533,052,821 downwards.
ATAATAAACGGTTATTCAGATTATGTTTTATAGAAATTTAGAACCCGAATTCTGTAGAAATATGGAGTCTGAATTTCTAATGAAATTCAGAGTCCGGTTTCATCAGAGTTCAGAATCTAAACTTATAGAGTTCAGAATCTGAACTTACAGAGTTAAGAGTCAATCTTGTAGAAGTTCAGAGTCGAACTAGTAAAAGTTGAGAGCTTAACTTATAAAATTTAGAATTGGAACTAGTTAAAATTCGCAGTTGAACTCATAAAAGTTCGTAGTCGAACTCATACAAGTTTGGAGTCCATAATTCAGAGTTGACCTTTGTTAGAGTTCGTATCCAAAATTCGGAATGGAACATTATTAGAGTTCGTATCCAAAATTCGGAGTGGAACTTTATTACAGTTCATATCCAGAATTCGGTGTGGAACTTAATTACAGTTCTTATCTAGAATTCGGAGTGGAACTTCATTACAGTTCATATCTAGAATTCGGATCCTATAACAGAATGCTTCATATCTAAGTATTATATGATTCCGAGGTTTTGGGTTTGAACCCGATTTTTATACTTAAGAAAAATATTGATATGTATAAGGAAATCTAGTTTAGGGTAATTTTCTTTAAGGAAAAAAGTTTTCCTTATAGAAGTAAAATATATATTTTCTTAAGTATAAGGTGTTTGTGATTTTCAAAATAAGAAACAATGGAAATATCATAAGGAAAACCTTATTGACTCAACACTAAAGAAATGGTTAGGGATATCAAATCTATGGAACTTGGTTCCAATGTTGTTATGAAAAAAACCTAGATAAAGTATGTGATAGTTGGAAATGGAATTTCATTCTAAAGGTGATGAGTTGTATAAGGTTTTATTCTTGGGTTAATGACTTTATTTTTATATCTTACAGATCCACATGGTTCTACATATATTTTATTAGTAAAAGTGTGTATTTTTTGGATTCGGTAAGGGGGATAAGGTATGGGGTACCCCTTTATCTATGTCTATTCATTATATTATAGTTTACCCTTAGTAGATATCTTGTCCAAAATCTCCTTGATCAGAAATTCCTCCAATTTCATTATAGAGATAGATATAGTGGGATCTTAAATATTTTGTTTACAAATTATATGTCATTTTTTTGTGAAAAAAATAAAAATATCCATCCAAGGAATCAAAAAGTTGATGGATGTTTATTGTAGATGGATAAGACATGTTGTTAAATGAGTCAAGAATTTATTTCATTTCTCAGCTAAATTTCTATGTTGTAATGTTAAGAATAATGATGAATAATTGAACATTCATCACATGAGATTTCCAATGGATTATATGGGTGCCCCAATTTCCTTAGGAAAGATGTGCACCCATCATTTAGAGGGTGGGGGTTGATAAAATAAATAATCATATCAAAAACATGAAAAATTGATATCCATATTTTGGTGGTAGGATTACCTTGGTAATATATGTCATTACTTCTTTCCTTAGGCATATTATTTTTGTTTTTAGAGTGACACTTACTGTTATTAAGGAAATTGAGAGGCTTATATTTGGTTTCATCTGGGTTTCCTTCTCATATGGTATTAATCATTGGTCCTCATGGTCCAAGAAGGAAAATCCCATTAAGAGTGGTGTCATCTACATGAGCGAAATTGTTGGAACCATGCACAACTTGAAAGATAAGCTTACGTGGGAAGATATTGAAGTTTGATCACTTTGGGTAAATCTCCATTCAATAAATAAATGAAGGACCTGAGTAACATAAAAGGTAAGGTTTCAATTCTGTGGCTCTCCCTTCAATGACATGTTCCAACTCTCCTAGATAATTCCTAGTATATTATTTCTCGTGGTGATATTGGTTTCCAAAAAACAACTGGGTTACTGTGAAACCCAAATTTCCTATATTCCCTTCTCCAAATATATCATTCCAATAGGCTTGTGCTCATCAATCTTTTATTGAATCCATTATTGAACAGAACTGACGAGCAATCTTCAATAGTATTCATCTGGCTAGTGAACTGAACTTATATATTTTTATGGGTTCATCTTCTTTCCTATCGACAATGAAGGCCTTCCATAATACCCTTTAGGTATTTCCAGAAAACTAATCTTGGGTGTGTTTCCTCTGGTTTAAGGATCTTCCTCAATAAATGAGTTTCTTTTTATGGAATATCTTCCACAATAATCTTCTGACATATCCCCGGATAAAGAAGAAACTTATGTCACTCTCTAAAAAATTTCTCTTCTGCATGAAATATAATGAAGAATCGGGTACCCATTTATTTGTTTAATGTATAATGGGTTACCATGATTTGGAGTGAGTTTGGTACTTTTATTGGGTTGATGAACAAGATATCCAACAATGATACCTTATTTTAGTGGTGTCTAAGTAGCATTAGTCTTAAAAAATTGGAGAGGAAAGAATGTGCCATTGTTCTATCTATTGGATACTAGTGTATTTTGAAAGTGAGGAATAAGATTCGTCTTAGTGTATTAAACTACATAATCCATCTACTAGTTACATGGATCAAGTGCATGGTAGCTGAATTGGATCCCCTTATAAAAGACTGGGCTAACTACCCTACTCTCAGACATTTCATCCAAGTTCATGGGACTATGCTTATATGTAAGGGTATCTCATCGAAGGGCCACTTGGTTCTCTGGTTTCCTCCTCCAAATTGATTAAGATTAATCATTTATGGTTCTTGTATTTCTAGAATGATTCGAGTGGTGGTAATGTTCGAGAAATTATGGGATTAGTTTTTCATACTGTGGATGCTTCACATTGGTAGGGTGACTCCCATAATGCTGAGGTGAGCATGATTCAAGATGGCTTTGATATACATAGGGGTCATGTAATTGATCTATCAGTGGTAGTTATAGACTCCTTAGTTATTTTAAGGGGTTTCATGGGAAGATCAATACCCCTCGGTACATTTATTATCACATTTTTAGTTGTAAGAAATTCATACCCAACATGTCTATCCTTCATCGAACATGTCCTGAAGGTAATAAAGAAGAAGACTGTATAGATTTTAATGTTAGAATGACTATCTCATTCACCCTATACACTAGTATTGGATCCTTGTTACAATTATGTTTTCATGTCATTTTAATTTATGCCTTTGTATTTATTTAATTCCTCACTCCCTTTACCTATCATAGATTTATTTTAATAACTTTTTATAGAAAATAATGATTTTTGGGGCCTGAAATAGATAATTTCCATGAATAACCCAAGTTAAACATAACCATAGATTGAAAATAAAGTTCCATGAGTTAAAAATTCAATGATTTATTCTCATGATTATATGATTTATCATTATGATTTGTTTACTCACACTATTGTTTAGTCAATAGATAGAACAATGAATAATCATGTTAATGAGGGATGTGATTAACAATGAAATTATTTACCTTCTAAGAAATTGAATTTGATAAGATATTAAATAAAAAATATTTTTGTTATGCTCATGAAAATTTATCAATCCACTACAACATAAATCACCCTTAGCAACAGTCTTTTAGAGGAGGTTTACAAAACAACCGCAAAACATTTTTTAAAAGGGTTTCACAGCGGTTTATGAAAATCTTCCGCGAAACCCATTTATTTTTTTACAGTGGTGACACTCCCCCCCACCTGAGCTGACCCCCTTCCCACCCCCAACACGCCTTCTCCCCCGACCCCTTCGAGCCTTAACCCTTGGTTTGCTCCCCTCCTATGTCGCCGATGACCTCACCGCTCTTCGCCGCTGACCCCCTTCTCCCCTCGACACTCGCAATGCCTCCTTCTCCACCCGACCCCGTCGAGTTCCTACCCTAGGTCGGATCCCCTCCCCTACTGTTGGTGGTTTTCCTAGTGGTAGGTATGGTTTTTCATGTTTTTTATTATTTGGATGTTTGGGTATTAGCCTTTTCATCCAGGATATTATTTCTAATTTATCTTATATATGGAATAGTTTTCTAATTTTATGTCGGAATTATGTGATGGTTTGGTTTATGATTTTTGTGATTAATTTTACTATGTTATACTCTTCTTGTTTCTTTCACTATTAAGAAAAATGTTTATTTTTCTGGATGGATTTCTGATATACATATCGATTATACTGGATTTCTAGGTGAATTCTGTGATGTGGTTATTTATATTTTGATGTAAAAACCATTCCCATTAGTTTCATTTTGATGACCTAGAACATGTTTCAGTCCTGTGGGGATTAGGAATTCCCTTCAATCCTTGTTGTTATCTCGGTCGGGTGGTGGGATGGATCAACTCGAGTTAGTTCCTGGAAATCACTCATTTACTCTAAATCATCTTTTTCAATGTTATCTATTTCAGGGATATAAATATTTTCGATTAATTCCTTTTTATTGGTATATTTTTAGTATCCTTTAAACATAAAAAGATAGTATCACTTTTTATTACATATAAATAAATAAATATAAAATTCATCTATGTAACTACTTCCTCCTCTAAATTTTTCTTTTTATTAGTGGTCTAATTTTACTAAATTCAATGCTTGATATCCCTTGTTATATACCAAATTCAATATGACATGATTGATTCATTTAGTTAAGGCTTGGAAACCTCTTTTTATTCTAGAATTATCCCTTTTATGTAATTTTAGATTCAACAAGTTACTTTACTTCAGCATTAAACTTCTAGATCACGTTTTGAAACAAAAGGTGGTTTCTTAACACCACTTGCTGAGTCATGATCATACATGGAACGTTTTGATCATATATTATATCAAATGAGACTTGAAATAATTATTACATCACTTATTTCCTTCATTTTTTGGATTTAATCAGATCTCCCTTTAACTGAATAACATGTTCTTTATTAGAACATCCACCCCATGGATCATATCTCCCCCTAAATATTGGGCCAATTCAAACAATAGTTAGAATTATTTAATTTAATGGGAGAGGGGAACCTCAAATTTTTTTTTAGTTGGGTAATGTGGTTAGACTTTGTTCACTCACCCTAATCTACCAATTTAATTATAATCAATTGTGGCGGTACTACATTAGATGACACAACTAGTAAACATTTCTTCACCAATGTTCAATTTAAAATATTATGTGTCCTAGTCATTGGGCTTCAACCCAGTTGTGGGATTTAGCCAAAAAAAATTTATTTCCTCCATTTTATGAACTATGAACCATCCATGAACTCTTTGTTATGCTTATTTTTCTATTCAAGGATAATTCCATCAGTCTTATTCTCATGCTTTGTTGTTTTGTAAATGAGACCACTTAAGCATTTTTATTACAATCCTTCCTTAAATTATTTCAAGAACATTTTTTCTATTTCAATATAGGGTGAATCGAATAAATTAATGCTCCTTTTTTTCATAGGTGAGGTAGATTCCCCCATTTTCTTCATCCTCCAAATTTATTGTTATGTTAGTTTAAATTTTATTTTTCATAGGGTTTAGATTCATATTTTCATTACTTGTTTATTAGGTTTCATACTACAATGTTATAACCTGTACTAAAAGTCCCTATAAATACAACATCAATGATAGTGAGAGAAATTTTTTCATTTACATTCAACTATCTTCAATATATAGAAACCATCAATTATTTCCAAATTCCCTCAGGGGTACATTTCTTGTGTAGGAGTTATGAAAAGTTAGGACATACATATTCAATAAAGGGGGTCCCAATTTAACATCATGTATTGTGGGGAATCAAAATAACAAGACCCAAATTGTGTATGTGAATTAAAATATTGATTAAATAAGATTCAATATGTTGAACCATCACCAATCATGGAAAAATATGTTCAAAATGTATATTTTCTAAGAAAATACTCACTATCTTCTTGTTTCTTTAAGTGATTTTGTAATCACATGTGTATAAGCATGCACATAAATGCACATAGGTACTTTGGTTTTCTAGTGGGTTATTTACCATATGTATTTATATAGGAAAACCTTATATAACATATTTATATATTTTTTCAACCAGTATATATGAATCTCTTTACTTATTTAGTAATAGTTATGTGTTTTAATTTTTTTTAATATTGTGTAGGCACATTGTGATATACCTGGATAAAAGCTGGATCACATTACTGAAGAACAAACCTCATTTGATTAAGGGTTTGAATGAGTTTTTAGATTTCGCAATTTCCAATCGATCCATTGAAGGGAGAATAAGATATCCATGTACTAAATGTAAATTTAAAAGATGGTTAAAGAGAGATTAATTTTATAAACATTTAATATTGAAGAAATTCCCTTGTTAATATTTGTGTTGGATTTGGAATAAGAATTGAACATTTCTGAAAGGTTGAGCACTGATGTCAATCCACAGAATGACCTCCCAACTTGATCAATAATGTAAAATGAAATGCAAAATGCTATAAAAGATGCAATAAGCACTGCAAGAGACCACCATCTACATCAAAACATATCATAACAACTAGATGAGGGTGCTACAAATAGAAACGATAAATGTGATGTTTTTGAGACTGTAGGACATCCATATCAAGATTGTAACATATCAGTGGATCATACACTTGATTCTGTAGAGACTAATGTTAGAGAAAACTTAACAGAGGAAAATGTATTTCATAATCTAGTTGACGATGGAAATCAAGAGTTGAAGAGTGGATGTTTTAAATATTCAAAACATTCATCTATGTTGATGTTGTACCATATCATGTGTCTATGCATAATTAAAAATAAAGAAATGTCTATGATATTGGAATTTTTGGGTGATGCATTTCTTGAAGAAAACATCCCCGAGTCTTTTTATGATATGAAAAAAGTTGTTAACATGCTTAGTCTGAATTATAAAAAAAATACATGCATGTCCCAATGATTGTATGCTTAATTGGAAAGAGGATTCAAGTATCCAGGATTGTAAAAATGTTCTCCTTATAGTTAGAAGTCAATGGGTGGTGTTGGAAGTCTTAATCAACATGCATTCATGAAGAAAAAGAAAAGGAACACAGCTCCAAATGTTTTGGGTTACTTTCCTTTAATGCCTCGATTACAAAGATTATTCATGTCATCGAAAACCTCCAAACACATGAAGTGGCATTCTGTAGAGAATAACAATGATGGGTTAATGAGACATCCATGAGATTCACAATAATGGATGAAATTTGATTCATTACATCCTGATTTCTCAGCTGATCCTAGTAATGTTCGATTGGGATTGGCTACCAATGGATTCAATCCATTTGGGACTTTGAGTACTAGTTATAGAATTTGGCCAGTTGTTTTGATCCCTTAGAATCTGCCTTCATGGATGTGTATGCAACAAATGTATTTTATCATTTCGATGAATATTCCTAGAAAAAAATGCCTTTAAATGTTATTGATGTATACTTGAAACCATTAATTTAAGAATTAGAGGATTTGTGGAGCAACAGTATTGATACATTTGATGGTTCTTCTTAGACAATGTTCAAAATGCATGCTGTTTAATGTAGACAATTAGTGAATTTCCTGGGCATAAGAATTTATCTAGTTGGAACACTTACACAGTATTGGATTATCCTGTTTATAACATTGATTTTGAGTCCAAATGGCTACCTCATAGTAGAAAATGGTTTTTATTATGCCATCAAATATTTCTCGATGCATCTCATAGATTTCGGCTGACCAGATCAAAATTTAACAGTTTCATTAATTGTAGACCACCTTCAAAGTGTTTAACTATTTTTGAAATATTGAAACAACTTGGAAATGTTTAAAAATAATTTGGTAAGGTTTTTCATTTTAATGATAGTGGGAAATGATTTCAAAGTGCATCGTCAAGCAAAATCAGAACGCTACAATGGAAGGAAAAATGTATATTCTTCAAACATACATATTGGGAATTTAATTTTTTGCAGCATAATCATGATGTGATGCATATTGAGAAGAATGTATGTGAAAATTTGATTTTTACATTGCTTAATGAGCATATAATATTGACGGATCATCTCAATTCACGTAAAGACATACAATTAATGAACATAAAATGCAATCTCTGGCCAGATGAGAAAGAAAAGTATCCTCCGACAATTTTTTCAATGAAAAATAGGGATAATGATACATTCCATTGAATTTTAAAGAATGTTATGGTATTTTATGGGTATTCAAGTAACATCTCGAGGTGTGTTGGAATGAATAATTTCAAGTTACATGGATTGAAAAGTCCCGAATCACATATTTTGTTACAATATTTACTACCATTGGCATTGCATAAATTATTACCTGAAAAAATTACTACTGTTATACCCCAATTCTGAAAATTTTTCAGACAACTATGTGAAAAATATCTACAACTATTTCATTTTGACAACCTCCAGGAGAGGTTTTTATTGACCCTTTGTGCAATGGAGATGATATCTGTTGCATCATTTTTTATTGTATTAATGCATTTAATTGTGAATTTGGTTGAGAAAGCTAAATTAAGAGGCCCCATTCATTATTGATTGATGTATCCAATTGAAAGTTACATTATTTATATGTTTTTTAGTAATGTAAAAAAAATTTGGCACTTAATTAAATGAATAATTATGTTTATTTTATTTCACAGATATCTTGGGAATTTGAAATCATACGTGAGAAATAAAGCTCAACCAGATGGCTCTATTGCTGAAGGCTATTTGGATGAGGAGTGTCTTACCTTATGTTCTAGACACTTTTATGATTTTGAGACAAGATTTATTCGATTTAGACATGTTGATGATACATCAACTATATCTCAGATACATCAGAAATCAAAAATATTTCATGTTATGGGCCAATCAGTTGGGAGGACCTCAATTGTGACACTGGTAAAATTGGAACTATTACTGGAACATAGATATGTTCTACTGAATAGTGAAATTGCAGATCCATTTATTGAATAGATGAGGATACAAAAAAAGAGATGAATGAGAGGCCAAACACGAAATGAGAAAGATATAACAAAATCTATAAATAAAGAGAATGTAGAATGGTTTGCACGACGTGTAAGTTCAAAAATATTGAAATCAATATGAATACTAGTTTGACACATATATTTTGTAAATGTAATAAATTATATTTATTTTTATAGATCATGAATATTGATACTCAAGTATAGGTGTTAGAAGATTTGAAGTTTCTAGCTTGAGGTCCTCAAAAACAAGTTAGAATGTTCGACGCTTACAATGTGAATGGCTATAGATTTCGTACAGTCGATTGAGAAGAGGGTTTGAAGACACAGAATAGTGATTTATTTACATTTTCTGAAGTGGAATAATATGGAATGTTGACAGATATTATTGAATTAAACTACCATGGGAATTTTTCAGTTGTTTTATTCAAATGAAATTGGGTTGATATTCTCAGATGTGTTAAAAGATATTCCTTGCAGTTTACTTATATGAACTTCTCTCACTTGATAGATGTTGGTGATCATGAATACTGTGATCCATATATCATATAATCGCAAGAAAAAATGGTATATTATGTGAATGATTTTGTGGATTAAGGGTGGAGTGTAGTTTCTCACATTATAAAAAGATATGTGTACGATATGGGTGATGAAGTGGAAGATTTGACCACTGAAATTGAATCTCATCAAAAAAACGAAGAAGAATTATTTGTCCATAATGATATTGAAAATATTATTCTAGAAAGGATGAATGAAGTGGATAAAGTAATGGAGCAGGAAACAAATATGATTGCAGGGGGAAATGATTGTATATACAGTTATTTATTAATTCAGAAACCACTTATTTCATTTGTGCAGTCATTCATTATCATTGTTATGTATATTTTTTTTGTTAGTACTGAGCATATATTATCACTTTTAATTTTTTTTCTACATAATTTATTTGAAATCTCTGTTTTGAACTTAATTTTATTTTATTAAATGACAAGAATTCCATGGAGGAAGCGATACTGTATTTCATCCACTACTACAACAGATGAAGATCCATCTGTCTCCCTCCCTATGGCATCTGAGCCACTAGCTGCCTGCCCCCTGCACCATCTCCACCTGCACCATCTCTCACATCCTCTTTGTGTGTCCCTTTAGAATCTGAGCCATCGACTCCCCCTTCAGCAGCCTCATCAGTCGGGCGGCAGCACGCCACTTCTAGTTCATCATGGAAAAACCGGAGGGTCACTATTATAGGTACAAATTTTAATATAAATAAATTTATTGCACTTTTTTTATAATATATTTTTTTCATTAAAGATAAAAAATGAAACTATGCAGAAAAATATAAAAGCTTTAGATTTGTGGAATATGAATGGAGAGAGTATATTTTTTCCATTTGATTCATATGGGGTCCATATGGATGACGCTGGAGGATTACTTGGGAAAATTCTAGGCCAGCTGGCAGTGGAGCCCATTTCCCTTCCTATTTCGACTGATGATTGGTGACATATGACTCAAAGTTGAAAAAATGAAGTTTTTGATTCCCAAATGAAGGTAATTTTAATACATTATGGCGTAATTGAATGTATTGTTATTAATATGTTCAAAATGAATTTCTATATACAAATGTTTTTCCGCTTTACTATTTCTGATGTGATAGCACGAAAGCAGACGTTGAAAAATATTGGTAAGAAATAGAAATACTTAAAATGGTGATTCTGGGGTGATGTCAATGATACTTTGTTGACCTTCCAACAAATTTATGAGAAGCTACCCAGTGGGGTACCTAAAGATTAGTGGAAGGTTTTTGTTTACAGACATCATGATAAGAAGCAGATTGTATTTAAATATATATTATTATATTAACCTCATTTTACATTTATAAATGTATATGAGGAGGAGATGACATTGAATATATTAAGATTAAATTGAATTTCATTAATTTTAGGATCTCTCAAGAAAGAATGCATCATGCTGGGCTAAGCAAGCCATCCCTCAAACTGTAGGGTCAAAAAGATTTTCTAGAAGCCGATCGACTTTGGTAATCTTTTCATTATTTTAAATATTTATAAGAAAATATTATATGTTTAATATATTAAATTGTTGATTTATCTTTGTTTAATGCAATAATATAATTTAGGGCATGAAGCATCCCAAACTGAAGTGTGGTTGGATGTTCATAAAAAATCTGATGAATGTTTTGTTAATGAACCTGCCAAAGAAGTTGGGGTATGAACTCATTTTTTTCATTATAATAACTTATTATCAGTTTTTTCTACGTTAATATATATTGATATTTGATTAATAGGTAAAAATTAAAGAACTATGGGATGCCAATCCAAGGCAGTCCAATTCAGTTTACCAGGATAACCCGGTTGCTAAAGTCCTTGGGATGGAGCATCCTGGTAGAGGGCGCAGGACCGGTTTGGGACCCGTACTATATATGGTTTTTGGCAGGCCACCAGAGATTGCAACTACATATACTACTTTTTTTAGTCAGTCCATACCCAGATATGCGCAGAGAGAGATTGTTTCTCTACGAAACATAGTTCACGGGCATGGGGATCAGATATCTGCTTTGTAGAAACGGTTGACTGATATATGTCAGCAGATGAGAAGATATTCCCCCGGTAGTACTGTATCAACTGGTGGTGGGAAGGTCAATCACAAAAATTTAAAATCATTTTGTTTGAAAACTTTTATTGGTTTTAAGTTTAAATATAAATGTGAAACACTATTTAATTTTCAATATAATGTTCTTACAGGTGGTAGAAGGAAGTGGATATAGAGGTGGAGAGGGTGAAGATATGTGTTCATCATCGAACAATGATTTGTTGTATTGTTGATATATTCTAGGTGGAGAGGGTGACATTATGTGTTAAACATTGGTTTTTATATATATCATGTGTGGCACATAGTTTCCACCAAACATTTTCACCACCTAACATTTTTTTGATTTGTCATGTTTTCTTTTATGTATTTTATTTATTTCTATTGTTTCCTATAATGTCTTGATTTCTTAAGTGTTGTATGCACCATATATTTCAATTCTTTATTATGATGATTCATTTTTTATGATTCATTTTTTCTAAATTTATTAGGATTTCCAGCTTAGGGTGAACATCCAACATCAAATCATTATAGACAAGTTATGGGGATGTCAGTCCTATAATGTTGATATATATAATTAATTTAATATATTCTAGGGAGATAAGTAAAATTTTTAGATATAATGAGAGGCATTGTATCCAACCTCCCATAACAAAACTCTCTGAATACTAAATGAAGGATATTGATGTTGAATTGATTGTACGAGGAATCATGAAGCCCATTTCATATTTAGGACACAACAACCTACAGCTATCCACTACCAAATCATTAATAGAACCAACCATTCTCTTTCCTACAAATTTACCATATTGAAGAATAGGGAAAAATTAGGATATGGTAAGAGGGAAACACACCTAAAACTTTTAAGGGTTGGTCTCCCGAAATTGAGGTTAAAATCTAATGAAAAGGGTCCACAATTACTCTTAGGAATATACTTGGGTCATCTAAGAACTGATAGAAAATATGGAAGAATGTGGGGGATTAAGGGTATTTTAGAATATATAGGTGGTATAGAAAATAGAAGACCTTGGTGCAACCCAATAAACAATTCAAGAGAATTACTGAAAATGGTGGGTCTATGAAATAATGAGAAACACCTTTCCATAATGAGGTTGGTCAAGGCATCCTTTGAGAATTTCAGTTATATCTGTGATGAAGATCATATAAAATAATATAAGGGGCTATGATATATTCTAGAAAAATATTTCGGAGAGCACAACTAGGAATGGGGTCTTATGAAACAGTCCCAATCCATGATTCTACTACCCCAAATTTGATAAAACCCCCAATCCCCCCCAACCAAAAAAACTCACCCTCCGATACCATAACACAACCAAGGTGACAATTCTTAATCCATGACCAAAACGGATGAATAACCCAAACTCTCCCACGAGACCTAATGTCGTAGCCTACCAACCCACACTATAGAACTCCAAGGCCCATGTTGTGACCCTTCTCCACAATGTATCCATGAAGAAAATGGATATATCCCCAAAATCATTTATACACCCCCCACTGCACACAAACAACAGGACCAACCTATCCACACCTTTGTGGCACTATTTATGGTGAAAATGATCTCCTCTATAGTTCAATTCCTATAAAAACATTTTGATTGCCTTAAAATTTCCATGAAACTAAACTAACAACTCTCAAACGTTAAAAAATAGTAACCAGGATGTTACGATTCTCCTCAATATAGGTTTTTTTACTTCTGGGATGTCATGTGGGAGAAAGATGCCCTATAATTGTTATATTGTGCATCCAGATTAAATTGAGTTAATAGTCCCATCAGGTTCTATTATTCCATTGATTCTAAAATTTCATGTGGTGGAACATTCTTAATAAGTGAATTAGTGGTGTAAATCCTCTCTTCCCAAGGGTGTAAGAAATTACAAAATTTAATGTATAAAGGTACTCTACCCACCACCTCTATCTGATATTCATGTACTTATAATAAAATATATTTCTCATACTATTATGATAAAAAATATCATGAAAATATCTCCAAAGGATTGTGTCTCCAATAGTTAAGCACATGCATATATGAAAAAATTTTCAAACTCGTTATAGTGGTAATTTTTATCTTGTGGATAATGTTGAAGAGATTCATAGGCCACGAAAGAAGTTTAAAATTTTATAAAAAGATATTTCTCACACCACTTGTCATTTTTTTATTAAAAGTAAATCAAAATTACCTTGGTTGTGCTTATTTAAGCATCTATATTCATATTGACTGAAGTATGTATTATGTTGGTCTTTTGGTATTCTTGGAATGTTTTTTTAGGGAACTGGTATAGAAGCTAAAGAAACTGCTGTTTTTTTGTAATTATATTTTTATCGGCACTTTTAACCACCGCTAACTGTAATTGGAATAATTCACAATAGTTAAAATTGCCACTAAATTTCAGTATTTTTATATTAGCGGTGGTTTTAACCACCGCTAAATGTAACCATAATACTTAGCGTAATTTTTAACAACCGCTAAATTTCATCATTTTTCTATTAGCAATGGTTATAACCACCCCAACTGTGTTAAATTTAGAAGCGGTTAAAACCACCGCTACAAATTCCCATCATCCACACGAAGTTCATTGTGGTTCTGATGTTTTTAGCGGGGGTTTGACGGGGCAGCGGTTGCCTTTTTTTAGCATAGGTTTTAACCGCTGCTAAAAAAATTGAACCACTGCCCCGGAAAACGGCCGCTAAAAAACATCATAACCTCCGTGAACTGTGAAAAATATGAAGGTTACTATATGCACCCATTAAACGGATTTAACCACCGGTAAAAATTTCCCAACACACAATGTATTGGTGGTTTTTGGAAACCACAACAGAAGCATATAGCGGCAGTTTAAACCATCACCATACCCAAAAATAACTGCCGTGAACAATCTATTTTCCTGTAGTGATCCATAAATTATATTGGGATTCCAAATGATAACCATTGGTAAAAACTTAATATTGATTTATTTATGAGGAAACACCGACCTTCTATTAGGGGGCCTTTTTACCAATTAATTTCTGAGAAATGGATTGGTATAATTGAAAATATATTTTCCATTCTCTAGTGCTCAAATCATGAATTTTTTTTGGGTGTTTTAAAATTTGGGATAAAAATAAATTCAATGGAGGAATCATATTTGGAACATGAAAAACCCTAAAGAAATTAACTCCATAGAATGGGTTGAGTTTAGTAGGGTTATTTTTAAATAAGTACATTCCTAGTATTCATTGAATTAAATGGAGAAGCAATCTATTAAGCTAAACTAGAATTATAATGAATTCATTATTAGCTAGGAGGTATAATTTAAAAGACTTTAATGTTACAATTATAATATTATCTATCATTATAAAATTAATATTTATCTATAATTTGGTAGATTAAAACCAAGTCATTGAGACAAATTATCTATAAGAGACATTTGTAGTTATGAGGGAATTATTTGATGTGATCTCAAGGTAAAAATAGACATTTGGGTAACTCAATATTCACATAATTTTGATAAGAATAAAATTATGGAATTCAAAGGAAATTTTAATTATAAAAATTGTAGAAGGAAGAAGATGAGTCTTCATTTTTTCCAGATGTGTGGAAACAAACATAGATGAAATTGTATTAAGGGGACTGATAAATTATTTAAGTGTGTAAAAGAAGGTTATCAGTCAAATGAATGTTGAGGGGATGAGAATAGGTTATCTAATGATGTGAGTGGAGATAAATCCCCATATAATACACCATCCACACTCTAATAATTCAAATTTGAGAATAATGGGAATTATGATAACCCATGCTCGAATATGAGGGTTAAATATGATGAACAATTTCATCATCATATTAATCCCCTAGGGAGATGGAAATATCATGATATCACTGTTAAATCAATTAGTTATGATAATGAAGTGGTGGAAGGTACACTTACCATACACTCTAGAACTATTAATGTGTTATTTTATTCTTGTTCTAACCACTATTTTATATCTAATTAATTTTATAATGATATCACATTACCACCTCAATAATTATATGGGGAATTATAATTGAAAACTCATAATGGCATGATGATTGAATCTCAAGTCTATTATTCTACTCTGATTAATGTTTATTAGATTTTTTTTCCTATAAATATTTTTAGTCTCCCTATAGTTTAATTTGATGTGATTTAGGGAATGCATTTTATCTCTATATATAGATACCATATCAATTACTATGGAAGGGGTATAATATTTCATATTCTAAATGAACCTATGATCATTTATCAGTGTGAGGATAAATAAAAGTTTTGATTGTAAACTACATCTATTTTATGGGTCTTAATTCCAATTAATAATGTGTATTTATCTCAGATGTTTGGGGGGGAACACGACATCACAAATATGACTATTATGTGGGAGTTTTCTGATGTTTTTATGGAATATGTTCCTAATCTTTCACTTAATTATTATGTTTAGTTTCAAATAGAACTCATATCTGGTGCTACACCTATTTGAAAGACTCCTTATAAAATATCCCAAATTCAGTTATAGGAATTGAAGAACTATATCCATGATAATATAGGTAAAGTATCTGTTGAACTATTACATCATTATGGTGTGCACTAGTTATTTTTGTTAATAAGAAAGATGAATCAATGCCACTCTACATTTATTACTAGGAACTTAACAATATTACGATCAAGAATGAGTACTCTTCCTCATATCTATGATTTTTTGATCAACTAAAATTAGATAAATACTTCTTAAATATTGATATTTTTTAAATACTATCAATTCAGGGTCAAAACTAAAGGAATATCTAATATATCCTTAAATATGAGGTATGTAATCTATGAATTTATAGTGATGTCATATTTATTTACTAATGCATTGATTATATCCAGGGATTTTGTTAATTGAGTGTTTAGATATCACTACGATCAATTTTTTAGTGTTTATAGATCTTATATATTCCATGAGAAAAATTCCCAATGATTAATTGGAAATTTTTTTGAGTACCATAAGGATATAGAAATTGTATTCCAAATTTATCAAGTGTTTATTCTTGTTAAAAAATGAATCATCCTTGGGAAATGTGATCAAAAGAGAGGGTATATTAGTATATCCATCTAAAATGAAATTCATTGAACATTTTACTTAACCAACCATTTTTACTATGATCCATAGTTTTCATGGATTGAATGCATATTATCAGTGATTTGTGAAAAATTTCTCATGATCTCTAACCCACTCACCAAATTTATTCATAAAGGAGTCAAGTTCTTTTAGAGTAACGAATAAAATGAAAATTTCCTAGAACTAAAGATATGGTTGGTCAATGATACTATAATCACACTTCCCTAGAGTGTACAAGGGTTTATTATCTATAGTGATGCAGTTGAGAATTTATTGGGATGTGTTTTATTTTAAGATGCCACAGTGATATCTTATACATCCCATCAATTCAAGGTTCATGAGAAAAATTTCCAGAACCATAACATAGAGTTATCAGTATTAATCTTTGTCTTAAAGGCACAAAGGAATTATATTTATAGAGAAAGGTGTGATATATATAATGATCATACAATTTTAAAGTATATATTCACCCAAAAATAGTTGAATGGGTTTCATAGAATATGGTTTGAGCTGATTAAATACTATTACTAGTCAATAATATGAGGGTTATGAGTGTAGTGTAAGTGACAGATGAGGCATTCTCAACTTGGATTTTTATGGTTATCAATGATTAATCTATGATTTCTAAAATAATAAATGTTTTGATCAAAAGAATTAAATCAAATAATATTGGAAATTGAAAAATTTTTAAACCAAATAACAAGATCATCACATATTATTTGTAATTAATTTATTCAATAAAATAGTCATCTTATAAGGAATTATTTCTTGGTTTATAGATTGGACAACTTCTCTATGTCATACAATTCCTTCTTTATAGGAATCAAGAATAGATTCATTCCAATGGTGATATACTCATGTTCCAAGAACCACTGTACATCGTCATATGAATCTATGGGTACTAGAATAGTAGATCCTAATGTAGTCATCATTTTCCATTGATCACACTATGAATCGCTTGCAAGAAGTGTTCTCTTATATCTCTCTCTTATTGAGAGTGGTGGAGAAGGAGGATCAATCTCCTTTCTTGAGATCATTCTTAGAGAGGTATTTCTCTTGGGCTCAGATAGAATTCTCAATAGATCTAATTGTTCAAAAAATAAAGAATTAGATCAATTAAAAAATTAATATAATCGGGTTTATATACTATTAGGTTTATAAAAAACTAATATCACATGGACCGTCATTATTTTTATAACCCCTACGAAACCACATGTCTATAATAATAATATTATTATCATTTCTTAACATTCACTAAAATCCCAAATTAAAATAAATATTCTTTATTAAAATAGTATTCAATACATATTATTTCTCATAATATGATTAATATCAGTCTATCATTACTCAAAAATATTTATCGAGAATTGAATAATTACTATTTATTAAATAGATAAATATCACTATATTATTCATCAATAAAGAAATAAATATATATTCATTAAATATTAAATAAATATTTACTAAAAAAAATCTCAAATAATATTTACTCAAATAATTGTTGATGAAATATATGTAATCAATAATACATGAATAATTATTGAACCACATGTGGAAATAATATTTATTCAACTTTTTAAATAATAAATAATATTATTATTTAACTAGGATTCTAGATACTCTTAGTGTGTGACCCTTTATGCCTCTTTCTTAGTGGAATTTGGAAAAAGAGCCCAAATTCCAAGTTTGCATCTAGAAACACACCAAAAAACCTCATAAAATATAAGTCAATGTTGCAATAACATAGTACCTCGTATGGATTCTTACTATGTTATATAATCCATTTATCACGATTTCTCTAATCTAGTAGGTTGCATGCTGGTTCTATCAACCTATGTTCTATAAGACTCATTCATTTAATTTTTTGAAATCAAACTAGAATATATAACACCATGGATATAGATTTATTTAGGCTGTATAATTTCCATCAAAGAGACTGAGATCTCAAATTTCATTAAAGAACATACAAGAAAAATCATTTCTAATGTTATTCATTAATGAAATCTTACTTGTGACCACCCAATGTGTCATACCTCTTCATGAACATATTTCTTCATGATTTTCATCAATACATAAAAGTACATGACTTATTATACTCATTAAAAACAATCCTAATGTCTAAGGATTAATTCACAAATCAAAATATAAAAGCATCAAATGACATATATAAATGTGGATTTCCATCTAGTAGGTCTCATTATAATAATATTATTTATTGGATATTACCAAGGGAGAACACCATGAGAAGGTTACTCAATGTACTACGAGTCACCACCCCTAATAGAATATATCATTTATGTACCTAAAATATTTTCATCAGGCTATATAACATATTATTAAGAATATTTTCATGTAAATTCAGGGTTCTCATCATATCTGGGAACCATTATGACCTTTCAGTATGACAACCACTATTAGGAAATTATAACATACTATGTTATACAGAAGTCAAATAATGATTTGATAAGAATTTTATTATTATTAAAAACAACGTATATAGGTTATCTTGAAGCAAATAGTTGTTGGTCTGAGGGAACCAAATCACATAGACTCTCTATGTCACTAGATACAACTACTAACAACCTTTATTCTGCTAGCTATCACACGATACTCATTATTATGATGAGATAATTCTTTTTTGAAGAGGTTTACCAAATTTTACTCCAAGAGAAATCTTATTAATGTAACTTCACACTCTTAGGAAAATCCCTCAAGTGGTGATAATTTCATAGTATTTTATTTGTTTTTTGTTGTATCCTTGGAACTTATACAAGAGCCACCACTTTAGTTATATCACAATATAGCATGATAGTTTATTTAATTCTAGGTACCCCATCAAGATCTTTGAAGAATTTTCATATCCAAATAGATTTATTTACATTCTAAGAATACTCTAACTAGTTAGACACTGATATATTATTGGTGAAAATAGATGATTTGAACTCTTCCATCTCACATGTCCTTAATTGAGATAGAAAATATATTCTACCTATGAATTCAGATCATTTTCATCGGTTTGACAACTAGAATCTGTATAACCCATGATGATTTGATCCTCATCACCTCTGTACACTAGGATCATATCCTTATTTCATATCAAATACATAGTGATAGTCTTAGTGGAAGATCAATTTTTTTCATGGATCATCCGACTGTCTACATACAATTCTCAATGCATCAGAAAAGTCATGTCTAGTAAATAAAATGGAATACATGATTGATCCAATTTCTAAAGTGTATGACATCTTACTCATTATATTTTTCCCCAGTTGTGTCTGATGACAAATATTTTTTGAAATATGTTTACCATTTGACACTTGAACCAATCAACTCATTAATTATTCCATAATAAATATATTTAGTATCTAGTCAATTTATTTAATTTCACTTAGTCCAAGATACCTCTAGGATCAATCACAAATGATATTGTCTCCTAGAATATATGTTTATTCAACAAAGTCATTAATGGGGAAACACTTGTTTAACCAATCCTAAACAAATTTTAAGACTGGTATGTAATTTCCAAAATAATAAATAATCAATATAACCTATTAGGATAATGACTAAAATCCCACTAAAACTTTTCTAATACATGGATCACATTCATTCTTAATAAAAAAATTATAGCTTTATGAAGTCAAATGTTCTATGACCTAGATTCTTGCGTCAATCCATAAATGGATCTGTACAGCTTATACTTTCTTGTGGAATGACATGGAGTCCCAAAACCTTCAGGATGTGTTATATAGATATATTCTCGAAGATTCCAATCATGGAAAGAAATTTTGATATTCTTCTTACAAATTTCATATTCATGGTAAAATGATATAGAAAATAGAATTCATATGTATTTAAACATGGAAACATGTGAAATTTTCTCATTGTATTCAATTCCATGACTTTATTTAAACCCTTTATCCACTAGTATTAATTTATAGTTATTTAATTTACCTTTCATGTCCAATTTTATCGTAAATACCCATACATACTCAATAACATTTACATCAACTGACAAATTGACTAGAACCCTATCATGGTTCAGATACAAGGAATCTATTTCAGAATTCATGGATTCTTTCCATCTTTTATCTTTTGGGCTCTCTACAGCATCTTTGTAGAAGATATGTTCATGATTTTCAAATAATAATGACTCTATATATTTGTTGACTATAAAACCACATCTCTCTTGTTTTTATACCCCTCTAGTTATCATAAAAAATACTTCTATACCAGGAATACCTTATTCAATGGGGAAATTTGGAATTTGTTCATGTACCAACTCTTATGTATCTTGAGCATCAAATTAATCAAAATAAAAATTTCTCCCAATATTATTTTTGAGTATTTTCTCCCTCTCAATAAATATGTCTAGTCTATGGATAGCCACTTTCTTGTATCATGGGTTTTATAGGTAGTATTCCTTATTTTTATTAGGATACCCAATAAAAAATATTGTTACCCAGGGTTCTCATTTTTTCTTGATAAGGCCATAACAAATGACTGACAACCCCATAAATGTGTATGTGATAGAACAAGATTCTTTATACTCCATAACTCAAACAAAATTCTATTTTTTCTTTATTTGGTACTCTGTTTATCATATAGGTCATAGATTATAATGCCTATCCCCAAAATGATAACGGAATATTTTCATTACACATCATCTACCTTACCAAATCTAAAATGGTATTATTCCTATTTTCACTGACACCATTATATTGTGGCGTGTATGGGTAACTGAGTTGATATTGAATCCAAAATTCTCGTAGAATGTTGATAAACTCTTTTTTAAGATATTCACCACCCCTGTCTGATTGAAGCTACTTTTTATATTTTACATGTTGATTCTCTATGTTATTCATGAATTCTTTGAATTTCTAAAAGGAATCAGACTTAAACATCATTAATGAGCCATACCCATATCCATTAGATTCATCAGTAATAGTTATCAAATAAGAACACCCACCACTATTTTCTACTATAAATGGTTCACACACATCAATGTGTTCCAATCCAAAAAATTCTATGGCCCTTTGACTATGCCTGTTGAATGGTAGTTTGATCCTTTTTCATTGTAAATAAGCATCAAATATTTGAAGTGGTTTTGTCTCAAAAGAGTCAAAATAACCATATTGATTAATATTTTTCAAACACTTCTCATTTACATGACCTAGACAATGATACCATAGGTGTGTGTTATAAAATTCATGGAAACATGATTCATTATAAATTTACAATACATGGTTTTCATAATTTAATTCATATATTTTAATTTATATATTCCATACCATAGCATATTTTTTCTTTATAAAAGGATTTATTTCCAAATTTGACAATAAAACCATCTATATCTAGGTGGGATACATAAATTAAGTTCTTCCTAAATGTTGGTACATAATTACAATATATGAAAACCAATATCATTATTTTTGGAAATGAAATGTCATAATCTATAATGGATCTTAAGTTTATCCTTGCACCATTAGCATCTCGCAAATCCACCACGCCTATAGAAATATTTTGAAATCTACTTGGTTCCTAAATTTAGACATATATGTGAGCACCGCAATCTATATCTAATACCCAATGTGTAGATATTGAAATATCTCACTTGATAATGAATGAAACATCATCTTTCCCTTTCGTATGGGTGAATTTTCTCTTCCATTGTACTTTATTTATACATGTAATGAATAATACTTCCTTTTCCTTTCCTATACTCAAAATATTTCTCTTATTGGAAGGATGGTTCTTGGGATATTTATAATTTTTATGAGTCTTCGACCCCTTTTCCATATTCATCTTTTTCTTATTC
Source organism: Viscum album (assembly GCA_963277665.1). Classification (NCBI taxonomy): domain Eukaryota; kingdom Viridiplantae; phylum Streptophyta; class Magnoliopsida; order Santalales; family Viscaceae; genus Viscum; species Viscum album. The sequence goes on along the minus strand of OY728123.1, from coordinate 1,533,030,445 downwards.
ACTATATGCAATATGGGTTTGTCACAACCCATGGCCACGTACACTTGTAAAATTAGAGTAAGAAGTTATGAAATAGAATTCTATTTGTTTCATGTTATAATTAACAATAAAACTATAGAATGGCTTAGTAAGTGATGGAAGTATGCGATATATGCACAAATAATCTTGGAAATTAATCCCTAATATTTATCAGGATTCAATGTAGCTAAATAAATTGACTACATGCGGATGAGATGTTTTTGAATCTCCAATATTAGTTGTAAATAGAGCATTAAAGATATCATATCTCTATTGTATCACCTTCTATAGATAGAGATACTGAAGGTGATACATCATTCTATACATATCCATATCCTCATGATACTTTAGAATCTCATTGGTTATGGATGATAGCATGAAATATTGAGCATTTGTAGTATCATTCAAATTTTTCCAATAGAGAGTCAACTATTACTAAATAGAATATTTACGAAGAGTTTCACCAATATGCTCTTACAATGCATATAAGTTCCCTTCATGTCATAAGATAATTTTTAAATTCTTTTTCTACTCATGGAAATTTTTTTCTAGTAAGAAGGATATCATTATCATGTTTGGAACATAATGATATGTTGGAAGTAATTTATATTTTTATTTATACAAGTAAAAAAAGATAACACTGTTAGTAATTTATCTGATAAAAGTATATAAATAAATAAAAATCATATTTATTAATCTCTCTCTATTTTATCAAAACCCAACAGACCTCATCATTAGGTTTCGAATATCTTCTTTCTTGGACATTCTAGTGTAAATGGTCCACATTTAACTTCTAATCACCCAAACATTAGTTAGTCAAGATATTTGAATGGTTTTTTGGTAGGCATTAAAAATGTCAACTACATTAACTCACAGTTCCATGATCTCTTAAGTGGAATCCCAAATCTAAAAATCTATAACATATATTTCCTCAAACTTTTCCTCTTAGTTACAAAAAGTCCCAATTTGGAAGTCCATCCTTGATATAAAGTATATTATGTCAACCTAAAACATCTAGTTAGAATTCCCCAATAATTTAATGCATCCCAAATTTGGTTGTTCAAACACTTTTAAATATGGTTAAATTTTAACTTAAGTAGTGTAAGAATATAATGAATTAATATATATAATTACGGGATTTTATATTTACATGTAAATTTATAATTAATACCATTATTATATTCTTTTGTATATTAACTGAATTTTCATAGGTTATTAACTATGTATTTTATGATGGTTATCCATTATCTAATTCATTTTAGATTTATCATGCATTTATTTTAGTTCAATAATTCATTTGATCATGAAAAAAATGATAATTAAATAAACATGAAACTTGAAAAAAATAAAATAATAAATTGGTATGATCATGAGATTTTTCTAATGGTTAATTTATCTAGAGGTTGATAAACTAACTGTCAACCTAGGGGAAAACCTAGAACCATTTATGGTTATGTTGTAGTTTTCCAGCTATCTATCTATGTATATCTATTGGATTATTTTTAGTTAGGCTCCAAACATGAACAACCTCTACTAGATTGGGATTTCTATCCATTATATATGCTTTCACTCACAAACTGGTAAGGGGAACCAAATGATTTGTTAATGGGTTTACATAGAAAACCATGGGCACACATTCCCTTCCATTATGAGGGGATGGATGAAACGTAGGCCAACAATTTAAATTTATAAAAACCTAAAATAATCCAATCATATAAAAAGGTATTGTCTATGCTCATGATCATCTATATACATGTAATGAATTATGAATTTAATAAAATTATCATTAAACTTTACTCAATCTTATTTAAGATGAACATTGCTCAGATAAATTAATTATATTATTTAATTAATAATTTTTTTATCTTAATTCACATGAAAATTTTATTTATATTATCGTCCATCAAATTTTGAAATAATTTAAATTAATGTATTTAAAATTAACTATATAAAAAAATGTACCTTGGAGGCAACACGATGAGTACCCATCCAAACTAGAGAACATATATTATATTTGTATACTATTTACTCATGAAACATCTAATATACCTGAATTATAACGTAATGTCACATTGTGTACTATTAATTTAATGATAACATAGAACACATGGTATTTACATAGAATGTAATATTTAAATTTGAATAGAGTAATAATTGTATTATGATCTATACATGATATGTTGTTACAAAAATTAAGAAGAAAATTAATTAAAAGTTTAATATATATATATATATATATATATAATCAATCACATGATGTATACAATCAACTTAGTGGACACATAGAACACACGTTGACACATTTTATCCAGTATAATACATTATTTTTTAATTCAATGAAATTTGGTAGAAGAACAGGGCATAAAAATTCAAGCTACATGTCATTTATTATTCTTGTCATTTATTTTTCAAAAATTCCTAGGGACTCAGTATATAATCATTCCATGGTTTATATTGGTGTACACAACATGTACATGGGCTATAAAATTTGTTATCTCTGAGTTATACAGTCACCAATCATGTAGGCAATGTAAGATGATACATGGGTGATCAGTTAATAATGGACTAGACGTTTTTATAGAATTTATATGACATGATCTCTGAATGGTCATGTGACATGCTAGACTAGTCAACACATGGTGTATAATTTAATTCACTATATTTAATAAATGAACATGGGATAAATTAATTATGAATTAATTCATGATTCATTAAACCTAGGTACACATCATCTACCTCCATGTTACATAACATGTAATCTTGTGTTGTCCATCCATACTCGTTGGAACCTCTGGATGTGATTTTGAATTTATTTCTTTTATAAAATTAATCAATTTTATTGTATTTATTATAATTAACAAAAATAATATCAGATCTCATTATTCAGATTAAATAATGATTTACATAGAATTTAAAACATAGAACGAATGCATAAATAGATCAAGGATATATAAATAATTATAAATAATTATGTGACCCTTAGATACCACTTGAAGGTTCTAGGAAAAGAGAAAGTGTTGGATAAGGAATACCAAAATCATATTTTTCTCATGATTTATGATTAATTTGAGATTTACATGTTGATAAAAAATATGATCAATGGAATTGAATCAAATAATATAGATAATAAAAATATACTATAACTGAATCCTAGGATAATAACATGTTATTTATAAAACATTTCAGCCATTAAAGAATTTTCTTGTGGTAAATTTTTATTTCTTATGGATCTGACAATGTCTCTGCATCATACCTTAATTTTTTTGTAGTAATAAAAAATATATTCCCTCTAGTGGTGTCCACACATGTTCCAAAATCCTATAAATTTTGTTGTAGAAATCTTCATGTTCTAACATGGTGGATCCTAACACTTTAGTTTTTTTTTACTTTGATCACCCTGAGAATCACTTCAAGGAATTATTCTCGTCGTTCTCTCAATACTTAAGAGTAGTGGTAGATGTCAATCCCTATCTGTTCATGATAGAGTTATTAGGGATGGGTTTTTCTATGACATTGAGAATATTCTCTATGGATCTCTTTATGCATCAAAATTAATTAACTCTGTTACAAAAATATAATTGGGTTTATAAGCTATTAGGGTTTGAAAATAAAAATTTCACATGTGCCCTTATTATTTCAATAATCCCCACGGAACACCATGTCTATAATAATAATAATATTATTATTATTGTTTATTGACATACACACAAATCAAGAATTAAATTTAATATTATTTATTTAAATAATATTCAATATATATTATTTATTATTAGACCATTAAACTCGGTCCACCATTCATACAAAATATATATCTGGCCGGGAATAATGACTATTTATTTAATAAATAAATATAAATTCCCTATTTTCTAATAAATAACTAGATATTTCTTTAAAAAATAGAAAATAAAAATTAATTAAATATTATCGTCACTTAATATTATTTTAAACATATAGTGACAGAATATATGTTATCAACCAAACATAAATAATTATTAAACCACATTTGGGAAAAATATTTACTAAATTTTTTAATTGGTAAATTAAATTATTATTTAACTAAGATTCTGGATACACTTAGTGTGTAACCCTATAACCCTCTTTCTCTATGGTATTTGGGAAATAATCCTAACATCCCAAGTTAGAATCAATCAATTTGATAAGTAACACATATAGAAATAATTTAATTCCACAATGATATAATATATTATATGGATACTTCCTATGTAAAATAATCATTTTATCATGATATCTTTAATCAAGAAGGTTGTGTGATGGTTCCATCAACCTATGTGGTCGATTTATCTTTCTTTAACTTTTCAGAAATCAAAATTTCCTATAGAATACCATGGATATGGATTTATTTAGACTATACCATTTCCATCCATGTTACTAACATATCACCTTCCGTTAAAGAAAATAGGGGAAAAATCCTTTCCTATGTTATTCATGAATGAAATATTTCTCAAGATGCACCCAACATATCCTACATTGTTGTGAACATATATCTTCACGTTTTTTATATATACATAAATGTACATGAAAAAAACAATAAATAATATTAATATAAATTTATAAGAATAAATAAACATGTATTTATGTTGTAAAATCCAATGACACATATAAATTTAGATTTCTTACTAGAGTGTCTCATTATAATAATATCATTCACTAGATATTACAAACAGCGTACACCATAAAAACATTCCTGAAACTCCTATGAGTCTCCTACTATGATAGGTTGTATCATTTGTGTCCCTAAAATGATTTCATCTAGATATATAACACATATTTAAGAATATTTTCATGGAATTTTTGGTTTCTTTTCATAGTGGGGAAAAACTAAGACCTTTCAGTTCGACAAATACTATTTGTACATTATCACATACTATGTTATATAGAAGAACAATCATGTTGTCATGATGAGTTTATTAATATTCGAAAAAATGAATAATGGTTGTCATTAAGTACATATAATTTGGTTTTAGGTTACCAAATCCTACATACATTAACACCCAGGGAATGAGAACAAGATTCACAATGCTTTGAGTTGAAAGGATCATGCTCTCTTATATTAATGAGGATCATAAAAGATATAATATTTATGGATTATAAAAGGATTTACCAGGAAATATTTATGGAAGTTGAGAAATATTATCTTTCTAAAATGACTTTCCAATCATCTATCCATATGAAATTTAAAGAGGTGTGGAAGGAAGATATAGAGTCGTAAAAGAAGGAGAGAAATATTCTTGAGTTAGGCTTTGATTGTGATGGAATGATATTGTTCAAGAACATATTATGTGTCTCTATTATACTAGAATTAATGTTTCTATTGGATAAATATCATAGATAATAATTACTTATTCATACTAAAAGTATGAAAATGTATAGAGACCTTAAATATCATTTCTAGTGGAATAACATGAAGTGAGATATTACAGAGTGGGTATCTCAGTTCTTGGTGAACCAAAAAGTTTAGGCTATGAAATTCAAGTCTAAGGTGATGTAAAAACCATTACTAACACCTATATGAAAATGATAAAATTTCACCATGGAATTTGATGTAAGACACATTAATAAAAATAAAAGGTAAAATGTTATCTGTGTTTTGGTCGAACACCTTTTGAATCCAATACATTTTATTATTATCAAAGAATAGTTCTCTCTTGATCATATTTCATGGATATACATTAATGAAGTGGTAAGGTTTCATGGAGTAGCACAATATATTATATATGATCTAGATTCGAGGTTTACCATGGAGTTCTGTATAAGTCTTAAGTAAGATCAAAATAGAATATTGTCTTTTAGTCATGCCTATCATTATTTGATACATGATTAGTCTGAGAAAACATTCATACCTGATAAATATACCTAAATATTGTTCTCTATATTTCAAAGTTAGTTGGGGTCAAAAAAATATCTTTTCAAATTATATTATAGTAATTGATTTAACTCAGGAATTCAGATGGATTATTATGAAACCCTTTATAGAAATAATTGTGAATCTAAAACATTATAGAATGAATCTGGATAAAAAATCAATTGATGCCTATGTTATATGAGGAAGTGGCAGAGAAAGGAAGAGTTATTCAGCAACATGTCAAGGATTACAGAATCTAAAGAAGAGATATGTTGATAATATTCAGTAAGATATGGAATTTATAGTTGGTGGGAATGATTTCTTATGAATTTCTTTATATAAAAATTCCATGATATTCCAAAATTAAATGAATGTTAATCCCCCTGTACATTGGATCCTTCTATATTCTTGATCGAGTAGGGATGGTATCATATCAGTTGGTGCCTCCACCAAACCTCTCTCAATTTCATGATGTGTTTAAGGTATCTCTTTAATGAAGAACATACATGATATTACATATGTAGAGATATAGTGATATGGAATAGGACTACTCACCCGAGTAAAGTTCGGTGGAGGAATAAGAAATTAGAGGAAGCAACTTGGGATATCGAGGATGTGATGAGGAAAATGTATACAAATTTGTTTATATCAATGTAAGATAATTTGGAGGGTAAATTTTTTTTATGGGATTATAATGTAGCACTATAAAAAAATTTATAAATTTTCATTGGAAACAAATTTATAGTAACAAATTTCTTTCTTTACATGCAACCCCAAGTCTAAGTGAACCACGATGTGTTACAGACTTTTTAACCTAGCTATTGGATTAGCGAGTTTGAATAGAATTAACCAAATTAATAAATTTACATTTTAAAAAAATATGGTAAAAATATATATTTATTAATAGGAAATAATACATCAATTTCTTTTAATAAAATCATTTAATGATAAAAGACTATTATTTTGAAGAATTATATATTACTATATATTTTGAATTTTTTATATATTTATAATTACTTAAAAATGTTTTAAAGAAATATATAGATAATAATAAATGAAAAATAATTCATACATTAGTTATCTAATGGTTAAGAATGAATATAAAATCTATTGAAGGTGAAAAAGAGTTATTTTCAAAAAATTATTGGAAATGTGTTTTTATCATAGTAAATAAAAAATTCTCTACTATTTAATAATAAAAATGAAATTTTTAGATTATAAATTCAATATAAAAATTTAAAATTAATCTACTAGTTTTTATATAAAATCCCTATCCTTTTACACATGCCATTAAATGATTTTAAGCATAATTATCCACTAAATTAAAACCAAGGATCATAAAGTCTAGTGTATTTTTATGAATCAGTAAATAAGATTAAAAACATGTAACTTGAATAAAGAATATCTTTATTAATATTCTAGAATTATCTCATAACTTTCTTTTATCTTCTAAATCTATAAATGATAACCTGGGGTATACATAAATAAAATGGATGAGCTAAAATTCCTAGTGAGGGAATAGGAATGGAATATAATTGCAGCAGAAGAATAAAATGGTTAACATGATAACATAATAATTATGGAACATAAATAAACATGTATTGGAATATCATACAGAACATGGGATCATATGATCATGGATACAAATTAATGTGTTTAAAATGTGCAACATGACATAAATATGAGTCAAGGCTAACAGCCAGGACTATATCACATGGAGGATAAACTCTCATTGTGGATTAGGTTTAATCCCAACCCCCATTAATAATGTCTCATGGGTCTAAATATTACCCAATTAATTGTAGATATAGCTGGGAACAACTGTAAAAATATTTTATGGAATATGTGCGCCACATAAAGAATCAAGCATATGAAATAAACATAAGGGTTACTCGTAGAAGAAAATGGGTCTCTTAATCATGTCATAATGAACAACCAAGTGACATATCATAAGGTAATCCATGAAATAATGGATTAAATTATTTTTGGGAAACAAATACCATTAACAATTATATCCCAATGGTGTGAATATATGAAATATAGTGATTATGAAACTTTAGAAATGAACCACATTAGTGTGCTTTATGGGACTATATTAAAGAGTCATTAAAGACGAGAAGGTCATAATTTTTTATATAAAACCATAAATGATCTATGATATTTTTTATGATAAAATTATTGGTTTTAGAAAAATAATGGTGGATTTTATTAGTTTATGGAATGTACTTGAAAATGGGTAAGATATGTTGAAGTTCCCTTTAATGGATTGCTTATCGAGAGGAATTAAAAAGGGTACATTTTGAAGCATGTAGTTCCACATAAAATAAATATGAATTGAGATACAAAAATATTTTTTGTATATAAACTAATAATATTGCAGAATTATATAATAATAATAAAGAATTACATTTGGGAAAAGAGAGATAAATTGTGTAGGAAAATGTAATTTAAGTGTTGGTCTCCCAAGATCGAGGTTAAAATCTAAAGAAAAGGGTCTTGAATTCCTCTTAGGGATATACATGAGTCATCTAAGAACTAATATAAAATATGGGAGAATGCCTGCGATTAAGGGAATTTTAGAATATACAGGTGGTCTAGAAAACATAAGACCATGGTGCAACCCCATACAAAATTCCAGAGAATTACGGAAAAGGGAGGGGTCTATGGAATAATGGGAAGGACCATTCCATAATGAGGCTGGTCAAGGAATCCTATGAGAAATACAGTTATATCTATGATGAAGATATTATAAAATAATAGAAGGGTCCATGATATATTCTAGAGATCTATTTTGGAGAGCACAACTAGGAAGGGGGTCTTATTACAAAATCTAAATCCTTGATTCCAGTACCCCAAATTTGATAAAACCCCCTACCCCCCCCCACAAAAAATACTCACCCTTAGACACTATAACACATCCAAGGTGGAAATTTCTAAGCCATGACCAAAATGGAAGAATAACCCAATCTCTCCAACGAGCCCCAAAGTTGTAGCCTACCAATCCACACCATAGAACTCCAAGGCCTATGCTATGACCCTTCTCCACAATGTAGCCATGAAAAAATGGATGTATCACCAAAATCCTCTCTATTCACCCCCTACACACCACAACCATTATATCCACACCTTATTTGCACTCTTTATGTGGAATAGGATCTCCTCTATAGTTCAATCCCTAGAGAAACATAGTGATTTTTTTATAATTACCCTAAAACTAATGTAACAACTCTCAAACATTATAAAATTATAAAAATAGTAACCAGGATGTCACAATTATCCTCACTATATGACTTTTTTATCTCTGGGATGTCATGTGGCAGAAAGATGCTCTAGAATCGTCATCTTGTGCATCTAGATGAAATTGAGTGAATAGTCCCATTAGGTTCCACTATTCCATGGATTCTAGAATTTCATGTGGTGGAACATTACTAATAAGTGCATTAGTGGGGTAAATTCTCTCTACCCTAGGGTGTAAGAAATTTCAAAATTGAATGTCTTAATGTACTCTACCCACCACCTCTATTTGAGATTCATGAACTTTTATGAAAATATATTTCTCATACTATTATGATAAAAAAGATAATGAAAATCTCTCCAAAATATTATGTCTACAATACTTAAGAACTTTCATATATAAAAAAATGATCAAAATAATTATAGGGGTAATTTTTATCTTGTGGATAATTTTGAAGAGATTTAGAGGCCATAAAGGATGTTTGACATTTTATAAAAAGATACTGCTCACACCACATGTCATGTTTTTGTTATATATGAATCAAAATTCCCTTGGTTGTTCTTACTTAAGTATCTCATTTCATATTGACTGTAGTTTGTATTGTATTGGTCTTTTGGTATTCTTGGAATTTTTTTTTTCTGGGCACTGGTACAGAAGCTGTAGAAACTGCTGTTTTTTTTGTAAATCTGTTTTTAGCGGTGGTTTTAACCGCCACTAACCGTAACCAGAATAATTTGCGGTGGTTAAAACCGCCACTAAATGTCAATATTTTTATATTATCGGTGGTTTTAAAAGTCTCTAAATTTAACTAGAATACCTAGGTGCAGTGTTAACTACTTCTAAATGTCAGCATTTTTCTATTAGCGGTGGTTATAACAGCCACTACGATATGAAATTTAGCAGTGGATTTAACCACTGCTACAAATGCCCATCTTCCACGTGCAGTGCCCAGTAGTTATGATGTTTTTAGTGGCAGTTTTACCAGCCAACGAAGGACTTTTTTAAGTAGATCTTTTAACCACAGCTAAATGGATTTAACCACCAGCAATAGTGTCCTGACACAAAATATAACAACAGTTTTCTGAAACCTCCGCAGAAGCATATCATGGCGGTTTAAACTGCCACCCTACCAAAAAATAACCGACGCAAACAATTAATTTTTATGTAGTATTATTATAATGTAAAACAGAATTATAGAATAGGGAAAACAATCCATCAACATGGTAGTCATATAAAAATTTATGATTTGAAGGATTTAACTTTGTAAGAAGATGTAATTTATTTATATTAAAATACCAGTGGATGTGTCCCCACTAAAATTTCTATTAGAGGTGGTGTCCTAGAATTATGTTTTATATAGTTTGTAGTAAATTTTATTCAATTTTTTCATTATTAAAAAATAAATTATCACATCATGATTTTTCCTATGCAAGATGTAGTTTGCGATAATATCCTAAGAGTGAATGCCACACTTAAAGGTCATAATAGTTCCCCACTATGATGAGAACCTTGATGTTAAATGATATTATTATTAAAATATATTTTTTCTATAACCGGATGATATTAATTGATAGAAGAAAATTAATATTAGCTATCCGGGATGGAAACTCATAGGATATTTTGGGACTTTTCCATGGTGTACACCCTTACTAATTTAATGTGAAGGTGATTATGAGAACACGACCCACCTGTATGAAATCAACATTTATACGTGTCCTAAAATGTTACTAAATTTTGATGTCTATATTGATCCTTATAATTTAATAATATTATTAATGGATATAATTAGTTTCATAGTTCTATGTATTGATTGAAACCATGAGGACGTTTGTTCCTTGAAAAGTAAGATACATTGGGTGTGTCATGAGGTATATTTCTTGAAGGAATACTACAATATATAATTTTCCCCTTATGTACTTCAACATAATTTTACATCTCATTCTCGTTTATCATAATGAAAAAAACTAAATAAATCTATGAACTTGGTTTTCTAGGGGTTGGTTTATTTCTGGAAGTCAAAGAAAGAGACACCGATCAAAATGTTTGATTACACTAGCATAAAACATGCTCGATTGTAGATATCATGATAATGATATTATATTCTAGAGTAAAAATTCATATGAGGTTTTATGTATTTTCAACATTATGTTATTTCTCTATGGGTTCCATGACATGTTTCTAAATTCACACCTTGACCATTAGACATCTCTGTCTAATGACACTAAGAAGGAGACCTATATAATTACACACTACATGTTTCCAAAAATTCAGTTAAATATTAAATAATATTTATTATTTAAAATATCGAATATATATAATTCGTTACATTGTTTAATAACTATTCATGTTTTCTTGGTCACATATATTTAGGTAGTATTTATTAAATAGAATGTTTATAAGAATAATTAAAAAGACCCTGGCCTCTGTAGTTTAGATACAGTTCCTTACATTATTACATTGGTATAAGATAAATTAAATTTCATCTTAAAGGATAGAATAGTTTATAAATCCTTGTAAATACGATACTTATGTTAAATCTACATTAAATTTTAATCACAAAATTTAAAAGGTATTTTTTTAGGACATCATTATTCCCACTAGCATAACCCTACACATCAGTCATAATATACTCTTTGGAATCCTAGGGAAAGATGAAATTCAATAAAGGGGATATCAAATGATCAGTAAGGGTATAAATACAACATAAGTTTTCATAAACAACCAGACATGACTATGGAGAGGTGATTAACTAAATCACATTCTATTAAATCAATAACCTAAGAATTATATGAAAGGAATTAAATATGTTCAAGTAATTCCATTTAAATAATCACATATGAATTAAACTTAACCATGAATATTATATTGGTTGAATAATCACAAAGAATATCAATAAATAATCTCACAATGAGGGAATTCATAATGTCTAAGATCATAAGAATACTACCATGGCTTTAGTGAAGACATAATACATAAACAGGTAGGGGATTAGCCAATACCCAATCTTGTTTGTCTCATGATACCTACAGATTCATCTAGGGGATACAGTGTGACCCACCCTTCACATTCTAAGACCACTTCTTTCCTCATTTTAAATGGACGAGTCAAAAACAATTATATTAAAAAACTAGCATAGAAAATGTGAATACTCAAACCATAAACCATGAATGGTATCAATATAGCACATCCATAGTGAAACTAATAATAAAACCTTCAATAAAATATGGTATATGGTATCATAAGAGATAAACCTCATTCAGGCATAAAATAAAACAATGTATGTTTACATATATAAAAATTCTCTTATAAAACCATTAAACATTCTTGAGAAAAAATACCCTTTTTTACTTTAAACTCGTTTATTTAAAATATTCAAAATTATAAAAGTTAATTTTTTTTAAATAACATTTTAAACTTGTAAAGTAAAATTAAAAACATTTAGTCTTCATGATAGTGAAAAAATACACTCATACAAAATAAGTTAAAAAAACATTCTTTCAGTATTTTTGTTGATAAGGTTTTAAAGAACATTATTTATAAAATAGAAAAATATTCCATTTAAATTTTGTTATAAAAAAAATTTAAAAAGTAATTTAAATGGTATTATACCCTTCCAAGTAATGATATTAAGTTTATAGATTTCAAAATTATTCATTATATTCATTTTTATAATCATTATTAAATTTAAACCTTGTAAAATGTATCATATCACGTCGTTGAGATGGTAATTCGTACATACGCATTAGTAGCAATATCATTCCATTAATGGATAAAGGGTAAAAATGTGGATGATAAATTAATTATCCTGAATCAATATAATATTATAATTACAAAATATTTCCATTATTTTCCTCATTATACCCTTCTAAGTAAAGTGGCGATGAAAAAGTATTACACCGCGATGTGGAGACAGTAAGTCATACATACGTACACATGGTGTTTTCATTTTTTTAGGATAGATAAAAGTTGTAATGTAGTTATACCATAATAATAATAATATTTGATAATATATTTGATACTATATTTCTTACTTTAATATGGAAACAAAAATGATGATGAATTAGATGATGAAAGAAACTAGAATGAGTTGGTAAAACAATTACCTCTTCTTTGGTATACTTCCTTCAGATCTCTTCTCAAGGGATCTAGAGTTATTATTTTTTAAATACTAGGTCCTCAAGAAAATGGATAAATATGTTTAGAATAGAAATTGGTAGTCTTTTGTTCAGATATAATGGTCAATGTATTGTGATTAAGTGTTGAAATAGACGCCCTTTTATAATTAAGGTGAAGGGAACTTTGGAAACCCTAAGAATATTAAATTAATATAAATTAATTTTCACTTCTTAATGGATAAAAAGAGAGTTATATAAAATATAAGATTAGTATGGGTTGAAATAATCACAATAAATAATTTTTATACGAGGTTAGGTTATATTGATATGCTTATCTTTTGGCTTTAACTATTATTTAATCCCAATAACTCTTACTATGAAAACATGTGTTTTTCTTCATTGAAGGTTAATATAATTACTATAAAATTCAGTGAGAAGATTAAATGATTTATGGATGATAGTTTTAACATTATTCTAACTATGTTTTGAAATTTTATTTTTTAAAATTTTTTATATCATTTAATAAAATATTTTTTATTTTAAAATATCATTAATGTCATTTTTGATACTATTCATTACTTTAATTTTGTAAAACATCATAACAACATGAAATTTTTAGAAAAAATAATTTAATAAATTAATAATATGTAAAATTAAAATATAAAATCCTTTGATGACATCAATTTTGTAAAATTATACTTATGTTAATATTTTTAATAACATATATTTTATATATCCATTAATTAAAAAATTACTACATCATCTTGCCTAAGCCATAAATTTAAATATTTATTCCCTAAAAATTAATATTAAATTATAATTATGAATATAATTTTATTATATTAATTATTAATATTTATAATTGATGGTATGTTTGGAATAAAAACATATTAAAAATTTAATACTTACAAAACATATGAGTAAAACATATTTGTAATTTCTTAGAATTAAATACTATAAAAGGTATAATGAAATCCAAGTGGCTTCCATATGCTATAAAATCACCGTAAAAAATATTTTAGTAAAAAATAAGTCATAAAATAAAATTATTCTAAGTTTTAGGGTAATTTAAAATATTAAAAATATTTTTTTAGCCCTACTTACACAATTTACCTTTAATCATAGTAATTTAATAATTTTTTACTAAAGTAAATTTTCATATATTTCAAAAGAATAAAATGGACATAATTACTAAATTTGGAAATTTTGATTCCAAATATTTAATCCATTTTTCAATATTCAAAACATAGAATTAGATAAAATTAATTTAATATTAATCACATAAAAGAAATGAGAAGACAAATTTTTAAAGTGAAAATGTTCAAAATATTGAAAAGTTTTTATATCCAAAATCAATGAGAAATTTATTCCAATGACATTAATTTAATTAAATTATATAGAATAGATCTAATTATAATTTAAAATCAATCATAAATATAATTTCACACTATAAATTTTTTTAGGTGAAAAAGAGGTTTTCAATTAAATTGCTATATTTTATCATTATTCATCAAAGCATGAAACTTATCAAAAAAATACCCAAAATTAATGAAAAAGATATCTTTATATTCATATTTAAAATAATAATATTATTTTTCAAATATAATTTATTAAATTTTCAAGAACTAGATTTAAATAAAGTACTCTACCAAAAGGTGTCAATAATATCTATTTATAAAATTGCATATTTTATGCGTATATTTGGATTTGTTTTTATATCATGTATTAAAATAACATTTGATGAATGTTTAATATTATATTAAATATTATATATATATTTCATTAATATAAATAAAAATTGTAATTTTTGTATTTTATTTTTATAAAATACACTTTTCCTCATTTAAATATATATTTTAGAAAAATATTTTATTTTATCTTTAGAAGGGTTTTATATTAATTTATAAATAATTGGTCCCCATACATTCATAATTAAATTAATCAGATTCATCCCCTCCATTATAATAGATAGGTTATAATTATAATGTTTACAAAATAATTCCTAGTTTTTTATTTAAGCAAGATGTGGTGTATCATATATGCTATAAAAACATAGTTTTTCCTTTAAAAACTAGGGATATTACATTATCCCCCTCTTTAATAAATTTAATCTTAAAAATTTGAACTCAAGATAAAAAAATAAGGGTCTGAATGTTTAAAATACCTTTTTTAAAATCCCACATCGAAGAAAGAAGAATAAAAATTCTAATTTAAAATAAAAAAATTGAAGTATGAATGTCACCTAAGATAAAACATAAGAGTTTCCATTTAGGATATCATGGAAATGAAAGAGAAATCTAAAAATCAAGTTCTTATGGGTAGTGATAGATAAATTAGACATAAAAAATTAACAATCATAAAACCTTAAATTTATGATTAACTAAAAGACCATTGATTTATTAAAATGAAAAGTAAGTGGATAACGTATTTGTTCCAAAATCATTTTCCTAGAGTTGAGGGATTAGTTTACAATACATTAATGAAACTAATTGACTTTATTCTATTTCAAAAGAATAGTATCATCCTTTGGTTGTTCTTCGAGCTATTTTTACTTCATCCCTTATACATGGAAATCAATGTTCAAAATGAATTCTTTATATTTGAAGCACTTATATAAATCATAAAATCCACAATCCATTCCTTCGACTTATAAATGTTTACTGAAACCAAAATGGTTAGTATAGGTTACCCAATATGATAAATAATAGATTAATCTCAGACAATAATATCCAATGTTTAACTTAATATAGTCCATAAGAAGTTACAATAAGAATGATCCAAAATATATTTTTTCAAATTCAAAGGCCAAAATTTTATAAGGTCACTAAATTTACAAAATATTCTTAACATCAAATTTTCCCCAGAAAACCTAAGGTAGAACTTTTTATTATATACCAAATAAATTAAAACCTTTATCGCCTTTGTATATTAATTAAAACATCCATGCTAATAGTAATAAAATGACAGTTATATTTCTTATATATAAACATGTAGTAATCCCAACAATGATAACATAACCCATCGAATCACTAATGACATTCATAGTCACCAATAATATTCCATAAAATTATCTTTCAAAATTATCGCAATGTCAAGAAAATATTAAGGGTTCTCTTCCCTCATTCAAGTTTTTTTTGTATCAACTTTATACTAAATCAATTTTCCTGATCATCATCACCATTAAACATATAATCTTTAATCCTTAAAAAGAAGTGATATAGTACAATACATATATGTTTCATAATTATTAAAATGATAATGGAATAAAATATATTTATAGAATACAAAGAAACAAAAATTAAAAACATTCCAATTAGACTATATCAATTGAATAATCTTGACCATGATCCCTTATATTGTTTTGAGGTATATCTCCATGACATTTTGGGCATTAATTTGAGTAGCGGATCGTCTCTTTACAGTGGAAAAATGTCACATTTATAAATTCTTTTTCCCTCTTACAATTATGAGCCTTGTGACCTTTCTCTCCACACATGTAACAAACACCCATTCCCTTCAAAATATTATTGGGGTGTTTCTTTCCACATTTATCACATGTGGAAAAATCCTTCATTACCTTATTCCCTTTATATGTCTTTTAATCCACTTTTTTCTTTATCTTTTTTATTTCCTTCAAAGTCAAAATCCATTGATTATTATTTATATATTTTTATATCACATGAGAATACATCGTTATTTTATTAGAAATTTTGGGATACCAGTGCCATTTGGAGGAATAGATATAACCCATCAATGAAATGATTAACATTACTCCTCGGGTTACATATGTAGTCCAAAAAATGAATTTCTAAAATTTTAAAGTTGGGTTCATAATTATCAATATTATCATTATCCATTTCCATCATACTCATAAATTGTATCTTTAAATCTTATCACTTTCCATGAGAAAATTTTTTTTAAGAAAATTTCCTTAAAATACTTCCATTCCAAGTATACTATTTTTTCCTCGTCATTCATGTTTTGAATCAATGAACACCATTGATCCAAATGTTATGAGAGATGATAAAAAAAATGAAAACCTTCTCCCTTTTTCAACTTCACAAAGAAATAAATATATTATCTAAGGAACTTATCCATTTCATAGATATAGATGGATTTTTAGTCCAATTGAATGATGGAGGTTGTTATCACCAGAAGCAGTATAACATTTTTCCTCTACATTGTTGATTATGATGCTTCATACAGGTAAGGTTATTGTTTATAACCTAAGTTAGTTTTCTAAAAATAGTTAGAAGTTGTCCAGAACCAATTGTAGCTCTAACTACAAAATCATTATCTTATAAAAGAGGGAAGTCCCTATATTGACTACGTTAATTTATATGGCCTATATTCCTTCCATTAGTCACCATTTATAAAAATGGTATACAATTCATTAGATCTTAAAATTATGAAACAAAATGCATAGTCTCAAAATTAGATAATCACATATCCTAAATTGAAAATTTAGCTCTATACAGTCTCTAAATCATTTGATTAGTTTATTTTGATATATTTAAAAAATCTTTCATAGGGTATCAATATATAATCTATGTTTTCCTAAATATTATTCCCAAGATTTCTACTAAAATTAAGCTGATAGAAACTATAAAGACCCAAACCTTGGTATTCCATAGTTGGTTACTTTATTTATTACATTGGTATAAAATACAAGGAAATCACATGCCAAAGTGTTTAATAGTTTAGTAGTCTTGGTAAACTAGATACATTTTTGAAAATCACATTATATTTTAAACATAAAATAAAAAAATTATTTTCTTTGAGAACACCATTATTTCCCTTATTGTAAACTTGCACATCATTTATAATATAAATCATAAAATCCTACGTAATGATGAAACATAAGAAAGGGGTGAGCTCAGTTTCTTAGTAAGGGTATACATATAGATTAATCTATCATACACCAGTATAAATGATACGAGAAAGGTGATTAACTGAAAAATTATATTAAATTAACAATCTAATAATTATATGGAAGGATTCAAAGATTGAAAAGTAATTCAATATAAATAATCATGAGAATGAAACATAAACATGAGTATTATTATAGTTTAATAATAACATGGAATATTAATAAATAAAATCATAATGATGGAATACATAATGGAAGACAGTATAAACACACTGTCAAGGCTTCAGCTAAGACACCATACATAAATGAATAAGGCCTCAACCAATACCAAAAATAGATTGTCTCATGAGACCTAACAATGCATAAATGGGGCCCCAATTTTCACCGAATAAGTCCAATGAATTACTTATTTGGATAGGGTGAAATATAAATAACATAAACACTTGTATTGAAAAACAATCATACGAAATGTGAATAAATTAACCATAAACTAAGAATGGAATCAACATATCACATCCATAGTCAAACTGATCATAACCCATTCATGTAAAGACCCATAAAATTCAAGGGAAATTTTTTCTTAATTTTCTTTGGGATTTTACAAGAACGCAGTTTCTGACGGGATCTGATTCCGAGGCCCGGTGAGCCCAAAATAATTTTCCGAAGTTTAGCTCGGGTACGTTCAGTGAACGAACGAGCGGGTTTTTCTAACTTTTGATCCGGTGATTGGAATTGAAATCCGAGGGCACCGATGAAACTGTAGCGATAGTAATTTCTTAGGAACACCTTTTCTGGAGTGGCGTTTTCTCGGGTGAGGTTATTAAATTATTTGGTTAAGTAAAGAATAAAATAAAATGGTGCAACCAATTTTATTTTTGTTCAAATTAGTTTAACCTAAGCTAAGTTGTTGGAGTGGGACCCACTGATGTTCTAAACTTCCCTTGATAGGATTTAAGGTGAGGTGGGGCCCACACGAACTCCACCCCTTCAAATTCCCTAACCCCTCATAACTCTTCCCCTTAAAACCCCCATTGTAATAAATGATGTGACTTCCTTTCACATTAACTCATGCCATTTAATTTGAGAGTTATGCATTTGAATTTTAAAAATTTAAATGCATGGAATGTTATAAGTAAATAAGCATAACACTTATTTTATTTTGGGGGTTGTTTTGTTGTGTTGGGTTTTTGAGAGAGGGAGCAATCTATCCTCTGAAGAAGTCCATCTTCCACATTCAAGAACGCGAAGAACGCCACTCTCTGATGAAGAACGGCCTTCCGACTCAGCGAAGAACGCTCCACGCTTCTCCAATCCTTTTCTTTCTCCACGTCAAGGGACAAGACTCAATTTAGGGGAAGATCACCATCAATGACGGTTCTTTTCTGGTGTTGACGGAGCCACATCGCTTCCCGCGTCTTCGACGAACGAACCATTTCCAATGTAGGGAATTAATTTTTGAATGTTAATGAACCCATGTTTACTTACTTCTAAAACATAGAATTTGGATCAACTAAATATTAAGTTGATCCGCGAAGAATATGTTTGCGGGTTGGGAATTATTGATTTCGGGGAAAATCGTAGGGGTTGATTACTTTTTGTTTGTGAAATATCATTTGTCGTTCTTCGTCTTTATTTTTGGGTCGCTTGTTATCGTTGTAACGGGAGGAGGTCAGACCTCCCAAACACGGCCGAACCTCCTCCCCTTTGTTGTTGATTATGTTGTCACTCGAACGAAGGTAGCGCGGTGCAACGACACTGTGCGGAAACAAAGAGGAACACATCGAAGAAGAGTGGCGCCGTCGCGCCATGCCGTTGAGGCCGAACGAGACCGTGGTCGGAGTCGGGGCCGCAAAGTAAATTCAAAGCCTCCGCAGACTGTTTATTTGACGTACGGATCGATGGGAGACGACGAAGCAGGCCGCAATGGTGTTTGAATTCCTTCGTAGTGAAGATCAGGTCCTGGGAGGACCGTTGGCGAAAATGGCAGGAAAAACGGACCACCGGAGCGCGTCCCGTGGTCCGCAGAAGGTGGCGGCGGTGCGCTGCCGGAGCAAACCTCCACTGCCGAGCCGCGACGGTGGATAGAGGACCGGAACGGCTTCGGCCGTTCTGGATTGGGGCGGAGCGCCTTATGTCGCGCCGGTTCGTCAACCGCGAGGGGTTATAACCCCCCCCCCCCCCCCCCGCACCCGCTGGCCACATGGGTGCCGCGCCAGCGCCAGGCCGCGCCCTATTGGGCCGGACCCGGACCCAGGTCAGGTCAACACGGTTCGGGATGACCCGGGGGGTATTGGGCCTGGTCGGACAGGGCTCGAACACCCCATTTTCAGGCAGTTTCTGTTCAAACGCACATAACATGGGCTACGGACCTCCAATCGATGCACCGCCTATTGAGATGTGATCTTTGGATTGAGACGGTCATTTCGAAATATTACACTCAAGGTTTCGAAGAACTTTGGGTATGGCCGGGTGGGTTTGAACCCGAAACCAACTGGGCCCGCGGAGCGGAAACACTTATAACACGAGTTCCGGACGTCCGATTGACGTGCCACCGACTTTGTTGGATTCCTCTTGATGAGACGGAACTCATGGCATAATTCTCCTGATGTTTGGACATAGTTGGAGTATGGTCGGGTTTGATTGTACCCGAAATCCAATAGGGCCCCTAGAACGGAAAAGCTGATATCTTTCAGACCGAACGTCTGTTTGATGAACCGTTAGTGGCGTTGGTGATCACGTTGAGAAACGATCCCTATGAGTATACCCTATTAGAGTTCGGGGTATATTTGAGATACGACCGGGTTGGTTCGTACATGAAACCAACCGGGCCCCTGGGACGAAAAGTCTAATAACTCACAGACCGGGCGTTCGATTGACGCGTAGTTTGTTGCGTTGAGACCCCTTTGATGAGGAGGTCCTTTGAGATACTTCATCGTGTGACTTTGAGATACTTGAAGTATTGACCTATAGCTCGTGGAGCGGACCCTCCCGGAGACGAGTGTACGGAGTACGGAGACCATGTTGCTGGCTGAGACCTGACGACTGCTTGACCGACTCGACTTGGTGTGAGTCGACTAGCCCAGTCGACGGAACACTACTTTGTTTGGGTGCAGACCCATGGCAGATGTAGCACTATAGTGTTTGGGTGCAGACCCACGGTACTCGTCCAGAGAGTACCTCTGCAGGCTATTTATGGGGATGCACTACTGTGTTTGGGTGGAAGACCCCGACGGGTAGCACTACTGTGTTTGGGTGGCCGACCCGCGGAACTCGACAGGAGGAGTACCTCAGCAGTCTTAGGTCAGTGAGCAGTACCACGGAGTCATGATAGGATCACTTTACTCTCCAGAGATGGGGCTCTTCAGCAGTTACAGTTTCCATAACGAAAATCCTGGTTTGAGCTGAGTCTATGACCTTTGTGTTTACCTCTTGATTGAGATGGGTCACTTGATAACTTAGGTATCTGTATGGGCATATACTTGGGTAGTGGTTATTCATTGATTTCATAATCTTTGTGTTTCCTCATTATTGATATGGGTTACTTGATAACTTAGGTATATGTATGGGCATATACCTAAGTAGAAGTTATCTGTTGAGATCTTTCTTTGTGGTTATCCCTGTTGGATTTAGTGAGATCTTGAGGGTCTCGGGGTCCCTACTGAGTACCGTTATACTCTCCCCTGCACTGGCTATGCCCGCACCTCATTGTGTTGGTTGCAGATGACGGGAACGTTGACAGAGCCCGAGTGTTCGAGGAATGGATGGTACTTGTAGGTGGACCTAACGACGAGTTAGTATCCGGAGGTGGACTTCACGATGAGACAACACTCGGAGGAGGTTGACGGTAGAGAGCGTTATGGAGGCTATCTGTACCTACCCTTCAGTTAGGATCTGTGGTGGATGATCTAGGAGCGGCGCTATCTGTACCTACCCTTCAGGTAGGATCCGAGAAGGACGACCCATGAGCTGCTTCCATTCTTCCAGTTGTTTTTCTTTTCTGCTGTACTTTCGTTCCGTTGTAGTTGTACTTTCAGTTGGGTTTGTATTCTGGCCCACTTACTTTTCATCACTTTCTTTTTTTACTTAGTGTATTACTTCTGCTTGTACTCTGTAATGTTTTTTTTAATTTTATAAAGGCATTGTCTTCCCAGTTATCGGGATTTACGCCTTTGGTGCTAGTCGCCAGCCCCTGGCCTATGGATGGCGGGCTTGGGGTAGTCACGGAACGGGCCCCAAGGACGGGTCGTGAAAAATTGGTATCAGAGGAGTCGGTTCTACCGCAGAACTTAGGACTCTGATATTTTATTTCTGTGAAGCAATAGTGTTAAGGGTACCGAGTGTGGTTTTCAGTTCAGGGAGTCCAGTGTTGGTACGGCGACCGACGTATCCATACACGAGGACCCTGACTTCTGTTTTCCGACTTTTTGCACGAAAACACTGATTGTGTGTGTGTTTCCATAAGTTTTAAAGTCAGCTCAAACCAGGTCATCTCACCAGGTATAAATCGTTGACCGTGTCGCATCTGTTCAGGATGTCTCCACACAAACAGTCAGTTGGAGTTCTGAGATAGTACACGATGACGGCCCACTGAGCGACGAGGATCCGGTGCAGGGCCCTTTTGACTATGTTGGAACCCTCGGGTGGTGTACCAGCAGCACCACTACTTGTTGGGTAGCAGATTCCACTTGCCATACTTGCAGACGGTGCACGCCGACAGAGCGCGTTGCACGAGTTCCAACAAGAGAGGCCTCCAAGGTTACGAGGCGAGGCAGATTCCCAGACAGCATAGGACTGGCTGGAGGCGATTGCTAGAGTTTTCTGCCTAGCTGAGACACCAGTGGAGTGGATGAAAGACTTGGCTACTAGTGTTTTCCAGTGAGTGACCATGAGGATGGTCCGCATAGTGATGAGGCTTCGGTACGTGGACCGATGCCTGAGATAGTGCCTTCGGGTAGTGTGTCATCTATACATCACTACCTTTTGGTCAGCAGTTACAACCGGCGGTACCCGTAGGTGACACATGTAGGCTTACTGAATTAAATGTGTTCCAACATCAGATCCCCTCAAATTCTGAGGTGAGCCCGACTCACAGATAGCTGATGACTAGCTTGAGGAAGTGGATGAGAGTTTTCTAGAGCTTTTGCAGCTTCGGCAGGACGACGTGTCGGTAGCTGAGAATTCATCGAGGCGTACCGAACATTACAGGTACTCGATGAATACGATTTGATCAGTGCTATAGAGATCGGACCTCTGAGCATGGTGTGTTTAAGGATATTCGAGCCATCACTTTTTCCTCTATTCATTCCTACTCATGTTAGGGTGCTAGAGAGAACCTTGAGGTTGAATGTTCTTTGGCTGAATGAATACAGATAGAGAATGGTAGAATTTGGAACGTAGCGAGCTGGTGTCAGTCTCAGAGACATGGGCGTGCGAATGTTTCAAGAAGAGGAAATGTTAAGGACAGGTGAGTCTACGAAGTAGCAGATGTGGACGCAGAGCTAGGAGAGCAGCATGAGGTGTTGTATATTTTAACATGTTACACTCACCCGCCTTTGTAGTCCCCGCTAGGCTCAGGGAGCTGGAGGGAAGGGGAAGAGAGTAGCTGCATGCGGTCAAAGATTGTGAACCAATGGCTCTAAGAATGACTCAAGGGACAGTCTGTGTCCACTACTTGCTGTTGTAGTAACAGACGTAGATATGAATCATTCTTTACTTCCATAAATCTTGTCCTAGACCTAGATTTTCCGGTAAGCCGTAGACTTGTCCCTCACGCCTGGAGATACCTTGGAAGGAGACTCGATAATCACACTTACACCAACAGTGTGATATGACCCACGAGGCGAGAGTTTTGGTTGGAATATCTTGGTGTAAGCGTCGAGCCCTTACGATGTTGGTCTGAGTATGGATTGGATCCACAGTTCATACACTGATTGACTGTATTAGGCAAAAGGTTTTGGTTTATCTACAATGTTGGGATGGGGTTTTCCTTGGTCGGTGAAAAGGAAAACCTAGGCAGCACAGGATGGAATCATGCCTAAGAGGGTGCATTCGATCACTCAGGAGATGGCCAAACTTACCTTTGTGCCAGAATTCTCCAGAGTTGTGGCACCACTTCCAGCAGAGCTTTCAAGAGCTGGGTTGACCGGTGTGCCCAACCTGTGGGTGTTGGTTACATAGTTCACTACGACGCATTAGGGATTGGACTCGGGTGTGTCCTGATGTAGGAGTGGGCAGTGATCGCCAATAGATTACGGCAGATGAGACTGCACAGAGCAGATATGAAGCCTCTAGAGTTCAAGGATGATGACCACGTCCTTATACAGGTCTCACCTCGACGAGGTTTATGGAGATGTGGCTGAGGTGGCATGTAATATCCAAGGTTCAGCAGACCTTTTCAGGTCCACAGCTGGGTAGACGAGGTGGTTTACCGCTTGACCCATCCACCTCAGTTGCACCGGGTGCACGACGACTTCCACATATCTCAACTGAGGAGATACGTGCTTGACCAAATGCATGTCATCGACCATGGTGAACTGGACTTTGGCGATGGGGTGACTTTTGTGGGGTTCCATTAGAGGTTGAGGATCGACAGTAGCGGATCCTACGAGGACGGTCAATTCCTTGGCTACGCTTTCACTGGCAGTACGGAAACCTCCAGGTGAGCACATGGGAGCGGAAGGATAAGGTGCGTGCTTAGTACCACTTTTCTTTCCCTAGTTTGTGTTATAGCTTTACGGGGATGTAAATCCCTGAGGTGGGAGTAATGTAAAGACCCGTAAAATTCAAGGGAAATTTTTTCTTAATTTTCTTTGGGATTTTACAAGAACGCAGTTTCTGACGGCACTTGATTCCGAGGCCCGGTGAGCCCGAAATAATTTTCCAAAGTTTAGCTCGGGTACGTTCAGTTAATGAACGAGCGGGTTTTTCTAACATTTGATCTGATGCTCGGAATTGAAATCTGAGGGCCCCGATGAAACCGCATCACCGAAAATTACTTAGGAACACCTTTTCCGGAGTTGCGTTTTCTCGGCTGAGTTTATTAAATTATTGGCTTAAGTAAAGAATAAAATAAAATGGTGCAACCAATTTTATTTTTGTTCAAAGTAGTTTAACCTAAGCTAAGTGGTTGGAGTGGGACCCACTGATGTTCTAAACTTCCCTTGAGAGGATTTAAGGTGAGGTGGGGTCCACATGAACCCCACCCATTCAAATTGCCTAACCCCCCATAACTCTTCCCCTTAAAACCCCCCTTGTAATAAATGATGTGACTTCCTTTCACATTAAATCATGCCATTTAATTTGAGAGTTATGCATTTTAATTTTAAAAATTTAAATGCATGGCATGTTATAATAAAATAAGCATAACACTTATTTTATTTTGGGGGTTGTTTTGTTGTGTTGGGTTTTTGAGAGAGGGAGAAATATATCCTCTAAAGAAGTTCATCTTCCACGTTGAAGAACGCGAAGAACGCCACTCTCCGATGAAGAATGGCCTTCCGACTTGGAGAAGAATGCTCTACGCTTCTCCAATACTTTTCCTTCTCCACGTCAAGGGACGAGACTCAACCGTGGGGAAACTCACCGTCAATAACAGTTCTTTTCCAGTGTTGACGGAGCGACATCACTTCCCACGTCTTCTACGAACGAACCTTTTCCAAGGTAAGGAATTAATTTGTGAATGTTAATGAACCCATGTTTTCTTCCTTCTAAAACAAATAATGTGGATCAACTAAATATTAAGTTGATTCGTGAATAATATGTTTGCGGGTTGGGAATTCTTGATTGCTGGGAAAATCGTAGGGGTTGATTAATTTTTGATCGGGAAATATCCTTTGTCGTTATTCATCTTTGTTTTTGGGCTGCTTGTTATCGTTGTAACTAGAGGAGGTTGGACCGCCCGAACATGGCCGACCCTCCTCCCCTTGTTATTGATTATGTTGTGTCTCAAACGAAGGTGGCGCGGTCCAACGACACCGCGCGGAAACAAAGAGGAACACAACGAAGAAGCGTGGTGTTGTCGCGCCACGCCGTTGAGGCCGAACGAGACCGTGGTCGGAGTCGGGGCCTCAAAGGCAATTCGAAGCCTCCGCAGACTGTTTATTTGATGTACGGATCGAAGGGAGATGACGAGTCGGGCCACAAAGGCGTTTGAATTCCTTTGCAGTGAAGATCGGGTCCCGGGAGGGCCGTTGGCGAAAATGGCAGGCGAAACGGACCTCCGGAGCGCGTCCGGTGGTCCGCAGAAGGCGGCGGCGGCGCGCTGCCAGAGCAAACCTCCACGGCCAAGCCGCGGTGGTGGATGGAGGACTGGAACAGCTTCGTCCATTCTGTATTGGGGCGGCACGACTTATGCCGCGCCGGTTCGTCAACCGTGGGGGGTTGTAACCACCCCCCCCCCCCCCCCCGCACACGCTGGCCACGCGGGCGCCGCTCCAGCGTCAGGCCGCCCAGGCCGTGCCGCACCGCGCCATATTGGGCCAGACCCGGACCCAGGTCGGGTCGACCCGGTTCAGCCCGACTCGGGGTGTGGGGGGGGGTATCGGGCCGGGTCGGGCCGGACCCGAACCCCCTATTTTCGGGTAGTTTCCGTTCAAACGCACATAACATGGTCTACAGACCTCTGATCGACGCACCACTAGTTGAGATGAGATCCTTGGATTGAGACGGTCGTTTCGGTATATTACACTCAAAGTTTCGAAGAACTTTGGATATGGAGGGGTGGGTTCAAACCCGAAACTAACCGGGCCCGCAGAGCGGAAACGTTTATAACTTGAGCTCCGGACGTCCGATTGACGTTTCACCGACTTTGTTGGATTTATATTCATGAGACGGAAATGTTGGCATAATTATTCTGAGATTTGGATGCAGTTGGAGTACATCCTAGTTGGATTGTTCCCGAAATCCAACCGGGTCCCTGGAACGGAAAAGCTGATATCTTTCAGACCGAACGTCTGTTTGACGAACCGTCAGCGGCGTTGGTGATCACACTGAGAAACGGTCCCTATGAGTATACCCTATGATAGTTCGGGAAAAATTTGAGATATGGACGAGTTGGTTCGTACACGAAACCAACCGGGCCCCTGGGACGAAAAGGCTAATTAACTCACAGACCGGGCGTCCGATTGACGTGTCGTCTGTTGCGTTAAGACCCCTTTGAAGAGGTGGTCATTTGAGATACTTCTTAGTGGGACTTTGAGATACTTGGAGTATCGACCTATAGCTTGTGGACCAGACCCTCCCGAAGACGAGCATACGGATTACAGAGACCGTGTAGCCGACTGAGACCCGACAACTGCTTGACCGACTCGACTTGGAGTGAGTCGACTAGCCCAGTGGACGGAGCACTACTTTGTTTGGGTGCAGACCCATGGCGGACGGAGCACTACAGTGTTTGGGTGCAGACCCGCGGTACTCCTCCGGAGAGTACCTCTACAGGCTATTAGGGGGGATGGACTACTGTGTTTGGGTGGCAGACCCCGGCGGGTAGCACTGCTGTGTTTGGGTGGCTGACCCGTGGTACTCAACAAGAGGAGTACCTCAGTAGTCTTAGGTTAGTGAGTAGTGCCTTAGAGTCATGGCAGGATCACTGTACTCTCCAGAGACGGGGCTCTTCAACAGTTACGGTTTCGATAATGAAAATCCTGGTTTGAGCTAAGTCTATGACTTTTGTGTTTAACTCTAGATTTAGATGGGTCACTTGATAACTTAGGTATATGTATGGGAATATAAATGGGTAGTGGTTATCCGTTGATTTCATAATCTTTGTGTTTCATCATGATTAAGAAGTGTTACTTGATAACTTAGGTATATGCATGGGCATATACCTAAGTAGAAGTTATCTGTTGAGATCATTCTTTGGGGTTGTCCTTGTTGGATTTAGTGAGACCTTGAGGGTCTCGGGGTCCCTACTGAGTATCGTTATACTCACCCCTGCACGGGCTATGCCCGCACCCCGTTGCGTTGGTTGTAGATGACAGGAAGCACTGACAAAGGCCATGTGTTTGAGGACTGGACGGTACCTGGAGGTGGACCTCATGACGAGTCAGTATCTGGAGGTGGACTTCACGACAAGACAACACTCGGAGGAGGTTGACAGGCGAGAGCGTTGTGGAGGCTATCTGTACCTACCCTTCATGTAGGATCCTTGGTGGACGATCCAGGAGCTTCGCTATATGTACCTACCCTTCCGGTAGGATCTGAGGAGGACGACCCAGGAGCTGCTTCCATTCATCCAGGTGTTTGTCTTTTCTGCTGTACTTTCATTCAGTTGTTGTTGTAGTTTAAGTTGGATTTGTATTCTGGCCCACTTACTTTTCAGCACTTTCTTTTATACTTAGTGTATTTCTTCCGCTTGTACTCTGTAATGTTTTGTTTACTTTTCTAAAGTCAATGCCTTCCCAGTTATCGGGATTTATGCCTTTGGTGCTAGTCGCCAGCCCCTGGCCTATGGAAGGCGGTCTTGGGGTAGTCACAGCACGAGCCCCGAAGACGGGTTGTGACAATTAAATAAAATATTGTAGGTGGTATCATAAGATATCAACCTCAATCAAGCATAAAATTGAGAAAATGATGTTGAAATAGATGAAAATACTATAATAAAATCATTAAAAATATCATGAGAAAAATAAAAATTTTCATTGAAATCATTTATTTAAGAGCTATTCAATTACAAGAGTAAACATTTAAAAAAAATAACATGTTAAAATTGTAACGGATGGTTCAGAATATTAAGGCATCATCATGATGGAAAAATCCACTCATGTTATATAAGTTAAAAAACATTTATTCCTTATTTTTTCATAACACGGTTAAAGAACATCATATTGAAAATGAAAAAAGAATCTATAGAAACAATTATCTAAAAAGTAAAACATGGGAAAAATGATTTTAATTCATTTAGGATAATACTAAAATCCTTTTTTAAAACATTTTTATAAAACTTGGACATGGAAGAAAAATTGTCCCTAGAAGAAACTTAAACATAACCAATCCTAAATAATAATGATATTTGGTAATACCCCTTACCACTTTATAATTAACAGAATCATATTCAACATGAATGAAATAAAACTATATGGGTATAAGAATACTATAATATTTGGGAAAATACTCATAAAATAAATTCATGGATAGTATAAACATTACACAAATGAAACAGGTAGTGTATAAGGTATGTGTCCCACAGAAATAAAAGTGAGACAAAAATTCATTAACTTGAAATTTCTATTTTATAAACACAATTTAACATCAAATATAATGATTTAAATCGTGTTATTAATTTATAAAAAGCAAATTAATATTTATTATATCATATAATGTCCTTTTATATCATCTTGATAATAGTAGTTCATTATTACGATTGTTTAGGGTGTTAACTGCTTCTTTTTTATTTGCATGTTTTGTCCGGTAAGTCATATTTCTTATAAATATGATGTTTTTATTTAGTCTCCAAAATTATATTAATTTCATAGATATAATATTTATTCATTATATACATTTTTATAATCATTATTTAATAGTTATCATGGAAAATTAATCAGATTGTATCATGCATATGGTAGGTTGTATGCACGCATAAGCGATGATATCATCTCCTTAATGTTGAAAGGGTAAAGAAGTGGAAGGTAAATTTATTATACAGAATCAATATCCTCTCATAAATACCATATATATAAATTAATTCTATCATTATAAACAGCCAATTAGTGTGGTGTTGAAAAATATATTACACTGTGGTGTAGAGACGGTCAATCGTACATACGCGTGCAAGATGTTTTCATTTTTTTGTAGGATGGATAAATGGTGGAATATGAGTGTCAATAATCAAATTAAAATATGATAATATATATGTTACTTGATTTATTAATCTATTATGGAAATATAACATGAAGAGGATATATTTGATGAAATAAACTTGAATGAGTTAGTAAAATAATTACTACTTCTTCGGTAGGCTTCCATTACATCTATTATAAATGGATGTAGAATTGTCATTTTTGGAAGACCTAGACACAGAAAACATAGATATGTAAGTTTATAAGTGAAAATGATAATTTTTTCTTTCAATAATGCTAAAATTTCTATGACGATGTGAGGGAGGAAGTTCCCATTTATAATAGAGGTGAGAGGCACTTTTTAAACTCCAAAAATATTAAATTAATATAAATTAATTTTCATTTCTAAATTTCTAAAAAGTGATTTATTTCAAATATAATATGATTATAGGTTGAAATATTCTCAACCAATAATTTTTATACAAGTATAGGTTATATTCTTACCCTTATCTCTTGAATTTAACCATTATTTAA
Organism: Viscum album; assembly: GCA_963277665.1. NCBI lineage: Eukaryota > Viridiplantae > Streptophyta > Magnoliopsida > Santalales > Viscaceae > Viscum > Viscum album. The sequence goes on along the minus strand of OY728123.1, from coordinate 1,533,000,036 downwards.
TCCTTTTATCTTTTACCATGACTACATGTGTTTTTACTCATTGAAGGTCAATAGAGCTACTATAAAATAAAAAAAGAACCTCAAATGAGTCATGGATAAAAATTTTAACTTTATCTCAATAATTTTTAAATTTTTTATATTTTTATGATTTTTATATTATTTAATAAAATATTATTTATTTTAAAATAACATTAATGTCAGTTCTGATACTATTCATTACTTGTCATTTTTAAATTATCAAAACAACATGATATATTTTAAAAAAAAACATTAATACATACCTAATATTAATAGTCAACATATAAAACTCTTGGATTAAATTAATTATAGAAAATAATATTTATTTTAATAATTTTAAGAACATTTATTTGATATGTCCATTAATTAAACAATAAAAGCATCATAATTGTGAAAGCCTTTAATTAAATTATTTTATTCTTAAGAACTAATAATAAATTATCATGATAAATATAGTAATTTTAAATTTAATTTTAATTTTTATAGTTGAAGACATGTTTAGAATAACCACATATTAAAAATGAAATACTTGTTAAAAACTTGAGTATTACATATTTGGATTTCCGTAAAATAAATTACTATAAAAGGATTAAAGCCATCTAAGAGGATAAAATGGCCTTAAAAGCATTCCAAGGAGTATTTTGGTGTAAAATAACATATGCAATAAAATTTTGAAATGTGTTAAGGTAATTTATGATATTTCCAAAAAAAATTACCCTTAATTACCAAGTTTACCCTTAACATTATTAATTAAAAAAATCAATATTGATACTACTCGAACTGTGAAAATATATAAGGGTTATATATATTAAATTTTTAACTTCTGATTCAAAATATGGAATCAATTTTTTGAAATTCAAAAAATAGTATTGGAAAAAAATAAATTTAAAATTAATCCTTGATACGGAACAAGAAGACACTTTTTTGTAGTAAAAATGTTCAAAACATTGAAAATATTTGATATCCAAACTCAATGTCAAATTTATTTAAATGACCTAAACTGGAATACCTAATATAAATGAAATCTAATTTTACATTTAAACAAATAAAAAAAATAACACTAAAAATAATTTAGATGAAAACGTTGTTTTCAATTAAAATACAATATTTTATCACCATTCATCGATGCATGAAAACTTTTCAGTAAAATACCAAAAATTAATCCAAAATAAATGCTATATATTTATTTACAATATGAATTTTATTTTTTAAATATTATTTATAAATGATTCAAAATGTATATTAAAAATTAGTGCACCATCAAAAGGCTGTAAAACTAATTTTTTTATATAAGTATATATTTTATTCATAACATTGGATTTGTTCTTATATAATGTCTCGGAAACACATAGAATACATTTTACATGTTATATTGAATAGTATATATATATATATATATCATTAATATAATTTGGAATGTATGATTTGTTTATTTTATTAGAATAAAATAAAATTGTGTGTGTTTAAATAGTTTTTTAGAAATATATTTTATTTTATCTTAAAAGTGGTTTTATCTTTATTTATAAATATCAAGACAACAGATTTTCACAATTGAGTTAATACTTTTTTCTTCTTCCATTATAATTGGTAGTTTATAATCATCAAAATTAAATAATGATACATAGTAACTCATTTATGCTTTATTTGGCATATCATGTATGCTATCAAACAAAGTGTTTCTTTTTAAAACTCGTGATGTCACATTATCCCCATATTAATAAATTGCATCATCCGAATTTGAACCAAGAATTGAAAACCAGGTGTTTTAATTTTCAAAACACCTTTTTTGGAAATCCCATATAAAAAAATTAATCAAACATCAACTTTAAAATTAATATAGGGAAGTAAAAAAGGCCAACTGAGATAACACATACTAGGGTTCTATGTTGGAAAACACAGATATGGTGGAGAAAAATAATTATCTAATTCAGATTATAGTTTATAGATAACATGTTCATAAGAATGCTAAAAAACCCATAAATTTTTGATTGTTTATGAGACCATATATTTCTAACAAATAAAAGTAAACAAATTATGTTTTTGTTCCAAAATCATTTTACTAGAGTTGAGGGATTGTTTTACTATACCGATAAGCACATACTTAATTCCTTTCCATATCATATTCATAATCTCATAATTTATTTGTTATTTTATATATTTTCACTTCATCCCATATACTTGTAAATGAATGTTCAAGATGAATTTTTCACTCATGAATTAATTTATGAATAATAAGATCCACGAGTCATTCCATCTACTTATAAAATTTTACTAGAACCAGAATTGTTATCGTAGGTTACCAAATATGATAAATCATACATTAACCTCAAAAAATTATATCAAATGTTCAAAATAATCCATTTTATAAGTAGTTACCGTAAGACTCATCCAAGATACATCTGTTCAAATCCAAAGACAAAAAGTTATAAGGTTGCTGAATTTCCAAGATCAACTTAACTTCATATTTTCCTGAAACAACATAATGCATAACTTTTTGTTAAATACCAAATATATGAATACCTTTATCACCATTAAATATTAATTAAAACAACCATTCTTCTAATAATAATATTTAATAAATGTTTCTTAAATACTAACATATTGTAAACCCAGAAAAGATAACATAAACCATAAAATCACTAACCTATTTCATAATCACAAATATAATTCCCTGAAATTATTTTTCATCAATATCTCAAAATAAAACCTAATATTAAGGGGTCTCTTAAGTAAACCAAGGTTTTATAAATATTAAATTTCTACTAAATCAGGATTCATTGTCATCAGTACCATTCAACATATGTTATCCAATCCTTAGAGAATAGTTATTATAGTATAATTCTTATATTCTTCATAATTTTTATGAATATAATGTCATACAATATATTTCATTAATCCAAAAAATAAAAGGCTTAAAATAATTCCAATTTGGATATTTCAATATCATAATCCTGACCTTGATCCCTTATCTTGTTCTAAGGTATATCTACTTGAAACTTTTTGAATTCATTAGCATGGTGTCACATCTCATTACTGTTGATACAATACTGATTTCAAACATCCTTCTTTCCCATTCAATTATGATCTAGTTGACCTTTCTAACCACACTTGAAACAAACTCTCATTCCATTTAGGCAAGTACCCCAATGTTTCTTTCCAAAATTATCACATGAGTAAAACGCCTTCTTACCCTCTTTCCTTTTATCTATTTCTTTCTCAATCATTATCTTCTTCTCTTGGTTTCCTTTGAAGTCATAATAGATTGATAATTATTTCTATGTCTTGATACCACATGAGAATACAACCCCATATGATGAGAAAGTTTGGGAGACCATTTCCCTATAAAATAATGTATTTAACCCATAAAAGAAACATTCAATATTACTCTTTGGGTTGTGAATGTATTCTATAAAATTACATTTTAATCTTGTAAAGTTAGATTCATAATTAGAAACATTCACATTCTCATTTTGATTAAGACTGAAATTTTTTCTCTCCGTATCTTCATAGTGTTCGTTAGGAAAATATTTTTCTACAAAAGAATTCGTAAAATCCTTCCATTCCATATTTGTTATTTCTTCCACCCCCTTCATGTTTTGAATCAATGAGCACCATTGGTTTGAATTTCATAAGTGACGATGAAATTCCATGAAAAAATCCTCTCTTTTATAACATTTCAAATAAATAAATGTATTCTCTATGAAACTTAACCATTGTTAAGAAGGTAATTTATTTATAGTCCTATTGAATTATGGAGGTTTTTATCTCATGAAGGATTATAACATTGTTCCTCTTCATTATGGATCAAGATGCTCTATATAGGTAAGGTTATTTTTTATAAACTGAGTTAGTTGTCCAAGTATATCTATAAGTTTGTCATCACCAGATAAAGATCCACCTCTAAAAATATAATCTTGTATATGGATAAATCCCTGCAGGTATTATGTGAGTTGATAAATATTACATTCCTTCTACTAGGCTCTTTTTATAAACAATGTAGTACACTAGATTATATCATAACATTATGAAACATAATGTATAATACAGAAAATAGTCAATCAGATAACCTAAATTGAAAATTTAGATGTATAGTGTCTTTAAAACATAAGTTTAGTTTATTTTTATATATTTAAAAATATTTTCATAGGGTATTGTTCTATTATATATATTTTTCTAAATCTTGTACCCAAGGTTTTTAATAAACATGCTATATTACCAACTATAATATATCCCAGACTTATGTATTATATATTTGGTACATTTCTTTAATTCAGTGGTATAAGATACATAGAAATCATATACCAAAGGACAAAATACATTATTATTCTTTATAAACTAGATACATTTTTGAAATTGACATTACATTATAAATATAAAATACAAAAAATCTTTTCCTTGAGAACACCATTATTCCACTTAGCATAACCCTGCTCATCAGTACTAATATACTTTACGGAATCATAGGGGAAGATAAAATATAAGAAAAAGGTGATCTCAGAGGATCTGTAAGGGTATATATACAATGAAATCATTCACAAACAGGCATACATGATTATGGAAAGATGATTAACTGAAAAACATGCAATTACATCAATAACTAAAGCATAATATGATAGGAATGAAAGCTGAAAAAGTAATTCCATATATATATCCACATAAGAATAAAACATAACAATGGATAATTAAATAGTTTAATAATAACATTTAATATAAATAAATAATCTCATAATTATAAAATGCATAATACTAGATATCATAAACATACTGTCAAGGCTTAATCCAATATATCATACATAAACGGATTGGGAATCATCCAATACCCAAACATGTTTGTCACATTAGAACTACCGATGCATCTATGGGATATAATAGGACCTTCCCATCACCTAATAATCCCAATATATTCCTCATATGTAAAGTAAAAAATGTAAAAAAACAAAAACATTCATATTAAAAAACATGCTTATGAAATGTGAATACTTTAACCATAAAACATGAATGGTATCAAAATATCACATCCTTATTTAAAAACATCAAAAACCCTTCAATAAAATATGTTATATGGTATCATAATATATCAATATAAATAAAGCATAAAATCCATCAATGGATGTTGATATAGACTAAAACACTCTAATAAAATCATTAAAATTTCTTAAGAAAAATATCATCTTTTTACTTTGAAACCATTTATTTAAAAAATGATCTATTATAAAAGAAATTTTTTTATTTTGAAATATCCTTGAACCTTAGAAATGAATATTAAAAACATTATGTTGTTATGATAGAAGAAAAATCAGCTGATGCTGCATAAGTTGAAAAAACATTCTTCTATATTTATTCAAAATATACTTTATGTTCCTCATGTGGAAAATAAAAAATATTGCATAAAATAGATTAAAAAAATCTGAACATGGGTAAAATATACTTCAAATTTTTTTATTATAATAGTTCATATATTTTTAAAACAATTTTAGAGAACATGGACATAAAATAAGAATGTTCCCTAGTGGATACATAAACATTAACAATCTCAAATAAAATTTATATTGTGTAATATCCCTGACCACTTTATAATATGAATAATAAAATACCCCATGAAAGAAATAAAATTAGATGGATATTAAATTACCATAATAGTTATAATAATAATCATAAATGAGATTCATGGAGATTATACACACTGCACATAAGAAACAATTAGTGTATAATGTATGTTCCCAAAAAAAACAGAAATGTAGGACAAAAATACCATACCTTGCACATTATTTTAGATGAAAGTGTCTTAAACTCTTTTATTAAGGTTTTAATGAAATTATAAATTCATACCAGAATTATTACAATATTTATGATTTCATATATGATCCCATTATATCATTTTTAATAATATTTCGTTATCTCCCTTGTTATAGGTGTTAATTGGTTCATTTTTTCTATGCATGTTTTGGAATGTATATCCTATTTACTATGAATAGGATGTATTTAATTAATATCTAGAATTATATTATTATCATAAATATAATATTTATTAATTATATGCATTTTTATAATCATTAAATTTTTTAACAAGAAAAATTAACCACATCGCGTCGTGCAGATGGTAGGTCGTACATATGCACTAGCAGCGATATCATTCCCATAATCGTGAAAGGGTATAGAAGTGGATGGTATATTAATTATACATAATCAATATAATTTCATAAGTACAATTTATATATATTATTTCTATCATTATAATAATATATGTACAGTGGTGATGAAAAACAGATGATGTCGCGTCGTGGAGATGATAAACCAAACGTACGCACGCATGGTGTTTTTGTTTTTCATAAGATAAATTAAAGGTGGGATAGGATTATACCATAATCACAATAAAATATAATAATATATATTATATTGTATTTTTATCTTTGTTATGTAAACAACACATTAAGATTATGTATAAGAAGAAATGAACTTGAATGAGTTGGTAAAACAATTACCTATTCTTTGGAAAACATCCTTTAGATCTCTTCTCTAGGGATATTTAGTTGGTATTTTTTAAGACCCAGATCCAAATAAAATGTATAAGGATTTTAATAAGTTAAATTGTAAGTTTTTGGTTGATCTATACGAATCAAAGTGGTTTCAGTAAATGAGGGGGGCATTCCCTTCTTTAATTAAAGTGAATGGAACTTTTGGAAACTCAGATTTTTTTAAATTAATATAAATTTATTTTATTTGAAAATAAATTTAAATTGAGTTATTTAAAATATAATATGATTATAGGTTGAAATAAAACCAACCAATATTTTCTAGGAATGTTTATGATATATTCTTACTATTATATTTTTGGATTTAACCCTTATTTATTGCCATTCACTCTTGTCGTGACAACATGGGTTTTTACTCATTGAAGGTTAATATAGTTACGATAAAATGAAAAACTATCCATAAATGAGTCCTGGATATTATTTTTTACATTATTAAAAAAAGTCATAATTTTAGATTTTTCATAATTCAATAATATTTAATAAATGAGTAAATATTTTAAAATATCATTTGTGTCAATATTGATACTATTAATTATTTGACTTTTTTTTAAATATAATTACAACATTATATCTTCAAGGAAAAACTTTATAAAACCCTAATATGAATAGGTAATCAGTTAAAATATTATAATGACATTTCTTATATTAATTTATATTTAATATTGTATATTTAATAAAAATTATTTGATATGTCCCTTAATCAAACAATTACTGCATCATCATTGTGAAATCCTTAAATTTAATTATTTCATCCCTAAAAATTAAAAATAAATTTTTATTATGAATATAATAATTTTATATTTCAAATTAACATTTTTTATTTGAATATATTTTTTGTAATAATCACATATTAATGAAATAATACTTATTAAAAACATGAGTATTATATATTTTTTATTTATAAGAAAAATTCTATAAAAGGATTAATGTCATCCAAGTGGCTCCAAGAGAAAAACAATTTACCTAAGGATTATTTTAGTAAATAATAAATCATCTAAAAAAATTAAGAAACATTTTAGGGTGATTTTATAATTTCTATAATATTATTTTTTCCCTTAATTACCCAATTTACCCTTAATTGTGGTAATTTAAAAATATTACTAGTTACTATTCATACTTTTCAATAATTAAAGGGACCTATTTACTAAATTTTGACTATATAATTAAAAAAATGTAATCTTATTTTAAAAAATATAAGCATAGAATTAGATAAAATTTATTTAAAATTAATCCCCAAGACAGAATAAGAATATGTGTTTTTAGAGTGAAAACATTTAAAAGATTAATATTTTTTTATATCCAAAATTAAGGTGAAATTGATTAAAATTGCCTAAATTAGATAAAATGGTATGATATATATATAATTGTACTTTTAATTCAATAAAAAATATAATTTAATGGTATAATTTAAGTATATTACAAGGATATTTTAAATTAAAATGTAATATTTCATCAACATTCATCAAAGCATGAAACATATCAAACAAATAAAAAAAATTAAACTAAATGAAATATTCATATTTCGATTCGAAATAATAAGTTTATTTTTTTCAAATATAATTTATATAACTATCAAAAACTATATTTAAAATAAATGAACCATCAAAAGCCTATAAACTGACTTTTTTTAAAACGTCTTTTTTAAGTAAAATTGGATTTTTTTTATATAATATCTAGAAAACACATAGGATGAATCATAAATATTATATATATATATATATATATCATTAATATTAAGAAAATTGTGATTTATTTATTTTATTTGTACAAAATACACTTGTGAGCATTTAAATTGTTTTTTTAGAAAATGATTTCTTTTTATATTAAAACGGGGGTTCTATTCATTTATAGATAACGTGTCACCATATTTTCATACTATAGTTTGTCTTGTTCATTATGTTATTTCTAATTTTTAGGTTATAAATGAAATTTTTAAATAATAATGCATATTTTTTCATTTAATATCTATTTGGAATATCATATATGCTATCAAATATAGTTTTTCCTTTTAAAAACTTTACATGTTACAATAATATTAATTAATATTTATTTCCAATTTAATTAATAAAATATTTATTATTTTATTTCAAAATTATGAAATGATATTTATTTATCAAATAAATAGTAAATTTTCATTGTGCAATAAATATTGTGGAAAAATGATAGATTGAATTTAAAGGTTTGATAATAAATAATAAATAATATTATTATTCGAATAAATTTTAAACAATGAATTTAATAAATAGTATTTAATTTATTTGATGTCTTAGCGCATGTTAAGAAATAATAATATTATTATTGCCTAAAAGGGGTGTGTGGGGACTAATAAATTAATAATGGTTCATGTGAAATTATTATTTTCTAAATAAAACACTATTTGACCCTAATTATATTATTTCCAGCCCTAATGCTGGCTATAGGTTTTTTATGCACAAAAAAACAAAAGAATCCTCTAGATCCCTAGAGAGGTCATGTAGATGAGTTATCTCAATAATAGATTTTGATCCTCCTCATCCACCCTTATTTATTCTTGAGACATCAAGGACAATCCTTCACTGTAGTGAATCTCATGGAAATCGTAGGCAAATGATGAAAGCATTTGAATCTTCCATACTAGCACTGATAGATTCCTAGGGTGTCACTCATAGGTTTGTGGTGAATGTGTGGATCATTACTAAAGGGAATACATACTTAATTATTGTAAAATAATTATTGTAAGATGTAGATATTTAAGATTCATGAAGGGGGAAACAATTAATCTCAAGGTAATTTATTAAGTTCTTTAAATTCATTATAAATTATTATTGGTGATACTATATTTGGTTATATCACTATCCTATAAATTAATCATGATTAAATTATTTTAATCAGAATTTTTTATTCAGTGCACATATTATATTAATAATTTATTATGAAAAAAATGAAAGTTGGTCATTCTGAGTCGACATTTTCACTTTTCCTGAAACCTTCAAGTTCTATCAGATCGGCTACATAGTAATTTCTAATTATTTTAATATTCTTGATTTATTTATGAATTTATCATTTTTTCAATTCTATTTAATAATTATTTAAATATAAGTCACAATATATTCTCTTTTATATCTTCATTATTGTAAAAATAATAAACAATTTATGTATTATGACTAAAGAACAATTTAAGAACTCATTAAGAGGTTCGAAGTATTTTTGTCAGATAATATAATAATACATGGTGTGCAGCCCATAGTTACATTCTATATACCAATGTTTAAGAAACCATGGTTCCTTATGAATTAATTCATTTAATCATTGATGTAAAGGTTTAGGTCAAAAAATTACGACCAAGAAATGTATCCCCAAGGGATATGAAATATAGTAGTCCTTGGATTGTCTCTCGAGTGGGATGCAATTTGAGTTATAAAATTGTCTCTTTTTTTGGGTTTACAAAAAGAATTTCTTGGTGTATGTTATGAAAATTTCTAATAAATAAAACAAATATAAAGTAATGTGCATGAAAATTAAAGATAAAGATATAAAATTTATTGGGAATAAAAATGGTTTTATATCATAATGGATATTATAGTTACGAACAAGCTTAATCTGATCAGATAGTCCCATATTCCTTGGTAAAAAATAATTTCCCCATTGAATTTCTCAATGACTACCAAAAGACCTCTAGATAAACACACTAGTTTTTATAGATACCATATGAATACCTTATTATGATTTTTCCCTCCAATATAAGTGTTTCAATTACTTTAATACCTCTAAGAAATCAAATCAAATTGAAATCATTATTCTCATCAGAAAGAACTCACCAAAAAAATGTATATAAAGAAATAAATTATTTTACTTAATAGGATAGAAAACCATAAAAAAACAATTGAAAATGTCTTCAAGAAATCAAATAGCTACTTTAATTCAAGAAATATAATTTCGAGATATGATTGAAGGAGATTAAACATGAAGATAAATACTCAAAAAGCGAGTGCCAATTAGTTTCTAAAATCCACAATTACCTAGTTCTTAGCATTGAATCCCTTGATCAGCCCCCAAATTCTGTATGATTTAATGAATGAATAGAATATTCATCAAAATATCTATCTCAAATATCCAGTTTCTATTTCGACCAAAAAATAATCCCTTGAAAATGTAGAGATGTAAATATAAAAATGAGTAGAGGTTGAAATATGTTATCTGTTTTCTATCATTACGAAGTCGGACCGATTTTATCCCTATTATGAGTCGAATTACCACTTAGGTTCTGGTAGAATGTTTTTAGAAAATGGATTATATGTAAAACCTAAAAATTTAAATTCTTTTTGAAACTTTTAATAATGTTTGAAACTAATTTATTGAAGTATGGTTTTTTTATTTTAACATACCTTCTAAATTCTGCCACATTAAATCATAAATAGACTAGATTAATCGGAGAATATTTTCTGAAAACATAAAATTATTTCTCATCTTGGATTAATATGTTCTCTCCATATAAAATCACCTCATTTGGACAAATATATCTACTTTTATGGCTCATTTAATTATGGTGTGTTAATTCTATCAGTAAAAAACACTTATCCACCTTGACTTATTTGTTTGCGGAAATGAATTTAAAATTATCACATAAAACAATTTAAAATGTTTTATACCAAAACAATAAGACTAATATAAAGGATAATTTCTCAAATTTAATCAATATGGAAAACTTATGCAATAAATGAAAAAGTGATTGAAAATAGTTAAATTTAAAGAATTAAGTAATATCACTTTTTAGCTCAAAACATTATTAAAGTAAAAATGTAATGGGATTAAGATAAAATTTATAAATATGAAGTGGTAAAATAATTGAAATAAAAAAGTTAAACAATTTAAATATTATCTATATCAATTCTCTACACTTATCACTTAGACTCGTGGACAAATAATCCTCAAAACCAAATGAAGATAAATTCAAAACAAATAACCATGAGATCCTCCAATTTATCAACATGAAATAAAAGATATCATGAATCCTCATAAAAATATAATTCAGTACTTGAATTAAAATTATTCAATCCATTTCTACATATTTTATCCTCCCAATCACATAACAAACATACCTCATATTGATATTTTCTCAACACACAAATATAGATTTTTCATTAAGGATTTTTTTATCCAACCTCATGAAATAATAACCATGGGCTTGATAAATTTCTAAATATCCAATTGATTTGATCCAAGAACATGAGATTATAATGATTAATTTTTAGGGTTGTTCTGTGGATTTAGGTTGGTATGTTTTGAATTTCAATATTTTTTGAGGTTGAATAAATAAGGTTTGGATATTTTTGTAGAAAAAATGCATGCTTCTAATTTTCACCCAAGTATGGTGTCCTCCTCAGTCCCTTAGAAGAAATTCAATAATTAGAATATTTTAAAACCTATTTTCCATCCCACATCATCAATATTTCAGTATAAAAAATGACATTTCTCTTCACTTTTTTTCTTGAAATATACAAATAGGAATAAAGTTTTTTATTTTAGAGCTATAGAAAGGCACAACTCTCATTTACATTATTTTTATACAAGGGAACAACATTCATTAAAGTATGTTTTTTATCATAAAACATTTATCCTTGAAATTTTAATTTACTCCCAAAGTAGCACCAAATAATGTATCACACCACAAGTTATAGTGAAAGCGTGATTACTTTATAATGGATTATTACATATAGAACTTGGTTTAGGATTATAGATACAATGCTTCACACCCCCTTGGTTTGGGATTTTTTACATGGAATTTCACATCATTTTGTATTGTTGGAAATGATGTCTCACACCCCTCAATTAGGATTCTAGACATGACACTCCAAATAATAAATTGACATACTGTAAATTATTCCGAGATCATTTATTAGGACTATCATACATGATGCACTGTATCCCTTGCTTTGATTCTTTGGTTTAATCCCCTTTTTATGATATGTGACACTTATTATTACTATAATTATGTGTATTCCTTAGTCTTACGTCTCAGGTACTCATCTATGAATGTGTATAATTTCATATTATATATATATATAATTTCACATATTTAAAGAAATTTTTTCTTTCTTCGAAGCATGTATGGTCAAGTAGCAGTCTTTTGAGGAACCTGAGCCTAAATGAAATTAATTTATTATTTACTATTTTTTATTATAACAACTTATTTATTTTATAATAATGAAATTTATTTAATTATAAAACATTATTATCGGCCTATAGAGCTTATCTTATACACTATTTGGGATGTCGTTCGGTACTCGGACAAACATATTGATTACATGTTAGTATTTAGACTGTGTTATGTGCTATATTTTATTATGGACTAGGATTGGACATGAGATCTTATTGATATAGTATGAGTATTTACTTTTGATGACTTAAAAATTTGGATACTTTTAATTATTTATTCCTTTATTAGTCTATCCCTGTTTATTGTTTTACCTATTTCATTTACTTCTTGTATTTATGCCTTATCATATTCGTGCATAGATGTTATTAGGTGATGGATGTATTATTAGATATTATTATCCATAATATTTTTACTTGTCTTACACTATTTACTACGTGATTATTCATCCATTACTTTATTTTAGATCCAAAAGGTATAGTCTCCCCAGTACACCACATTTATACCCTCACTGCAAGTTGGAAACCTCGAACACATGGGGAGGTGTTCTTGAGGACATGTGACCAACTACTTCAGTTATTCTTTAGAGTGATATGGTTCATAACATTAAAATATTTATAAGTGGCTTATTTTTCCTTTATACTACTATTGTCGGATGTTAGACAAGTGATTATAAATTTTTATACACTTGGTAAATATACCATGTCTGCGTACAACCATCCCATGCATGGGGGAAAGATCAAGTTGCAGTGGATGGGACTGATATTCATGCTATATTTTTATAGTTTATTATTATTTCAACTTGGATAATTGTTATACTTATACAAGTAATTTACTTATTTTTTTTTTTCATTCTGGCCTAGTATAGAAAGGGGTAGGGTGTTTTCTTGAATAATTTTAGGCACATAGGATTCACATTTCATTAACTTTCTTTCCTAAATATCATGAATGAGTTATTATGTTCCATGATTATTCGTATACCATGTTATTTAATTCATTAGCATGTTTTCCTATATACCATGTTTGGGTGATAATTATCATGATCATCTATTTTCCATGATTGTGTAAAAAGTTAGCATGCTTGGTTGTATAATATGCTTATGTGATTGTATGCCTTGCGTATCAGCACACTTGGTTTTTTGAAGTACCATTCCATGATTACTATATTAATTGATTGTGATATCATGCCTTGTAATTTCTATGATATTTTATTAGTTACTAATGTTTCTCCTTCATCCTAAATGGGGTTTTCCCATATAGCTTTATTATGGCTCTTTAATTAACCAATTAAGATAGTTTTGATCCATGAACATGGGTTGTAGGGGATGAAACATTAGTTTTTTAATTTAAGTTTGTTCGAATTAAAATTTATAAAGTGTATGAAAATTTATAAATTTGGCGTGTGGGATAGTATAATAAAAAAACATTGTATAGACTTGTGATATTTTGAGCCTATGGGATAAAACATGGTTTCAGTTATATGAATTCCAATTATAACATATGAAGTATTATATATTTATAAAATGGAAATGGTAATTCATCTCACTTGACTATTTTTTAAGAAAAATAATTGTTAAAAATTGATTAATAAAGGAAATTATGGGATTTGGTAAATGTGTTAACATTGAATAAATCGACAAATTTATGAGTTATTATATTTTTTTAAACAAAAACCAAGGTATCGATTATGATATAGAACAAGTTTGGGTGTTTGAAGGTTATGTTCAATTTTATACTAATGGGTTTCACTTAAATGGGGTGTGAATTTTAATTTATAAAATGTTGAATCTTAAAGTTGTGAGTGGATGCATGTATAACTAAACCCAAGATGGCTTAACGAGTCCTTTATAGGTCACATTATTATTTTTATGCCTTAGTACTTAACCCCATAGGGGTATGATTATGCTAATGGTATGGTTATCTAAACTATCAGCAACCACTTATATAATTCTACATATAAACTCATGGTATAATATTACATAACTAATTCCCTAGAATGTACAATAACCTTTTATCTACTTATGATCTTTATTGGTATGATATGTCGGTTAATTAAAATTCCAATGAAAACATAAATAGTGTTTTTATATATATAATTAAATTGAAATGTTGTTTAAATCAGCTTGATTATGAGAACTTATGGATGAATTTTTTTAAAAATTAATTTAGAATTTTGTTTTCTTAATGTTACATGTCATCTTCTAAATAAATGAATTAATAATATTCACTTTAAAAAGTGGTATTTGATATGCCATATGTAAGAGTTTATTAGCATGTTTTAATGAATTATAAATTATTAAATATATTAAAATGAAACCTTTTTGTTGTCTTTATGGTATGAACCCTCAATTAAGGGTTAACTTTATATTTTTCTTGAGAGTACCTCAAATGGGAATGTGAGCATTTCCCCTAGGTCGCAGTTGGTTTATTTTCTATTTTTTTCATTTAACCTTAATGGATTAGTGTTAAGTTATATTTAACTATTAGTCATGAATCTAGTTTAAAGTTGATTTCCTATGTTTATATGACGGCATATCCCATTGTAGTAGCTCCCTTTTGAGATGATAAACATGTAGAACTTTGGGAAGAGTTTCTAGGAATGATAAGTGTTGTTCGTTCGAATATTTGAGATGGGTAGGACTACTAGATGATTAAAAGACTCCCCCTAAATAGATGGGTGGTGGTATATTAACTCAAAACATGATGCTTATTACTACATACAAATACCTAGTGAGTTTTATGTTATTTTATCCATTACATTATCATAGTAACCCTCCAAGGGCTACTCCTTATGGGGATTATTAATGGGTACTAGGACCCGGTAGGGAAATGCTTGGATGGTGATTTCATTACACCTATGTTGATTGGTTTTATTTATTATATCCAATTTTATTATTTACCTTATTGAGTTTTACATCTTATAGAGAGTGTTTATCGGTATGATATATGAAGTGTGATAGATGTCCCTATGTGGGATATGGTTACAATACAAGACACCTTAGGGATAGGTGGACAATCCTAGAGACCCTATTTTTAGATTCAATAAATAGGTCTTAATGGGAGAGCTAGATGTATTTTTTACGTAGAACATTATGTGTCAAGGATGTGATTTTTATATAGGGAAAATGTTCAGAGAGGTTGAACCAAGAGTTTATAGATGACTTAATGGAAATAAGATTGGTTATTCACATGTTTTGAGATTGATTCATGGACGGTGCTCAGGATTTATAAAATAAAAATGATTATACCATTGGTTTTACTGTATAAAAAATGTCTTGGATGGTAAAGACTGATCCAGTACCTATCTATGCCAACATGTGGTTTCATGGTCAATACTTCCTTTTCTAAAATTATGTCATGAGGTGGGTAGTCGTTCGCTAAATAATGGCATGTGGAGGGTCCCAATTTTGAATATGAGTTCCAAGGGAGCTCCATGAATATTAAAAAGTGACATACTATGTTTCACATTCATATTAAACTTATTGATGGATGACTAATGGGAGTGTGATATGGGTCTTGAACCATGTGGTTCATGGTGATACACCCATTGGGTCTGACATGTTTAGTTAATATTAGTTTTGTGTGAAACTATTTGGTGTGGAACATCGGTGCGTTACTAGGTGCGGGATAAGGATTAATGGTTATGAATATGATTCTTGTGGGTAAGTTGTTTGAATATTCAGATAAAATTTAATTAATGTACTCAATGATGAGGAATAATTTAAATTAAACTGGGTAATGTGAAATAGTTGACCCATGGTTGGACCTGGACACAAATTATCAGGATATGTGTTGTTAGGGTATTGTTAAAAGAAATTATTGGCTAGTTTGATATGAGAATGTATTGGGGAGAGAAATGAACACATATTAATGAAAGATTAGTGTACTCCAAATATAGAGACGATCATTTCAAATATCTTAACATCATCCTTAGAATGCTAAGAGGTCATCATCTAAATTCCATCCCACCTAGATATCTTCTATGATTTGAAAAATATGCTATTTAAGAGTTTCACATAAAGAGCAGTTGAAAGTATCCAGATGATTCTTAGTTAACCATTAGTCATTAAAGGGAGGTGACCATCAATATGTTTTGAAATTCATTTAATTCCATAGAAACAATTATTGGGATGCTGGAATGGGTGATTTATGAAATTTATGAGAGTGTTTGGGATGAGAATATTTTTAGAAATTCCAATTGTTATGTATGGAGGTAAATGGGTCATGGGATATGGTAATCAGAAAATAATTCCATTTGTATAATGAAGAGGAGGCTGCTAAGGTGGGGAGTAGGACCTCGGTCATTGGGGGGTGGGAATCATTTGATGAGGTCCAAGATACCTTTAGTCCAGTTTCGTGACGGTTTTTTTTATTATATTCTTCTGGATAAATGGAACAATATACAGATGTTTTTTTGTTAAATTTCATGTACATATTTGAGTATAGTCTTGGTAGAGTTAAAGTATGGGTGTTAATCCTAGAGTAGCTTATGATGATCCATGGATTTTAAATCTAGAATGTTCTATTGATTATCCTACAGAATAATAATGGAGATAAATAGGATATTATTCTTTTAGGAGATGTCATTGGAAGTAGTTATGGGATTTTGTAAGTGTTCTCAGAACAATCTATTTATGCCTTAGGATAAAGTATTTTGGAGTCTGGTTTAATGAAAAATCATCTATTAAATATAAATGTGTTTGAAATTAGTTTTAAAGATATGGTTCAACTTTATTTTCCTCTAATAGTATTATATGGTTAGTAAGAAACCGTGTTTAGCACATAGTTGAGGGGTAAAGGTGAATTTTAAAGGATGGTTGTGGTTTTTCAAGGAAATGTTGAGGCAATCACTAAAAGATTGATTGATTTGAGTTCAAACATTCTAATAAAATAAAATACTGATAGATATTTACTTGTTTTTAATGTATTAAATGTGTTGGGTGCATCATTAGAACACTCAGAGAACACACATTAATAGGAAATTACAATGGTGGGTGCACTATGATTTGGAATTGGATGGTACAAGATAGAACCTATGATGGGAAGAACCATAGTCTATTTTATGATGTAAATAAATATATGATCATGTATCAGGTTAATTAGGATAACATTAGAACTATATTGATGTTTCCATATTGTCTTTGAGTGTTGGTTCTTTGTTAAATGGCTTACCTATCGTATTCCTGAAGTTAATTCAAGAGGCACGTTAGGTGTTTAGAAATGAAACAAAACATTTTAAATGGGATTTTCTAACCCTAGTAGGTGAGGTGATGGTTGTTTTGTTACAAAAAGCTTATCAGGGATGAGAATTTATAAGGTAGATAGGTTGTAACAACCCATATTTTGGACGAGTTGAAATTTATTTTAAGAATAATTGAGTTTTATATTTAGTGGACATGCCATATTGGAAAGAAGGATATAGAATTTAATTCCGAGAGTTAGAAAACCTAAGTTTTTTTTGGAAAATTTTAATGTAAAAAAATGTGTCTTAGGAGTTTGGATGTGTTTTGGAAGCATCGGGATCAAGAAACTCAGTTTTGGAGGAAGCATATTGGGCGCACAATTGGCACATGGTGAGTAAAAACATTGCAGCCAAAACAATGATGCTTGTTTTGTATAGGGTAAAATTTATTTAAATTTGTGCATCCCTCTAGGATAATCCTTATGACCTGGTTTAGTTTCATAGGAAAAATTAAATATTAGTGCATAGTTTGTTTAACCATGCATTATAACCCTTTGAGGGATGCCCCTTAAGACAGTGGCACCAAATGGTTAGTGAGTGGTTATTCAAAATGTGAATCCAAAATGTGAATATATTTATAGGGGATGGAAATGACTATTTTACCCATTACTCATTTTTTTATTCTCATCCCATATTTCCCTCATTTCTCTAATGCCTGTAAGTAGCCCGAGTTCCCCACATAGCCTTCTCCTTGGCTTTGATGGATCTCCTTCATTTGGAATCATAATCAAGGTCCATTGGTCAAAATTTTAATTCGCTCAGATATTTAATCATTACTCTTACCTATTTTCATTTATTATCTATTATCATCATATACTATTTCCATAATAGATTATATTTCCTATTTTTAGATGGTTTTTCTATTATTTCGATTTCTCTGATTCTGACATGAATTAAATCCCAATATTGGTAGAGTGAATCGTCCAAAGCATGAGTTAGGTGGTCTACATTTTTTTTCTGAAAAATTGAATCTTTTATAAAATGAATCATTATATTGAAACATCGTCATTCCACACATTTCATCTTAAATTTTTACTTCCTCAAATTAAACACTTTGACCAAAACCATTTGGTTCATTAATCCCCCTTACATGGTAGGATTTAGACGACCTCAAATCAACCCACCACATATAGTGAGTTTGATTAAAATGTTTATAATGGTCATTATTTCATATTCTTACAAACCACCAATATAGGTGTGTTGATATTTCCCCTTTACATTCAAATGTTTTATTGAATAAAAAAGTTTGGATAAACCACTTAAACCTTGATAAGTTACTTTATACTTGATTTTCATGAAGTACCATTTAA
This sequence comes from Viscum album, assembly GCA_963277665.1. Taxonomy (NCBI): domain Eukaryota; kingdom Viridiplantae; phylum Streptophyta; class Magnoliopsida; order Santalales; family Viscaceae; genus Viscum; species Viscum album. The sequence continues at coordinate 1,532,980,800 of OY728123.1, read as the reverse complement.
ATGGATTTAAATCAATTGAATAATAGTATGGAATTTATTTTACACATGGACCTCTTAATAACATTTGGGTGATTTGTTAAATAAACTGATTTATTGAATTTTTGTAATTGTGTTGTAGTATGGGTGATTCCCATGGCCTTCGTATTTGGTTATAAATGAAATGGTTTAATTTCATATTTTGTATAATATTATGTTATGAATATTCTAATGGAATTATTTTAAATATTAAATACAATATACAAATGAAATTACAATGTGCCTTGAGTGATTCATAGTTCCCCCATTATCAAAAGACATGGTAACAAGAAAATTGGTAAAGATGGATTACATTATGATAGATTATTATTTAGATACCTTGATTAGGGTTGATTGACATGATTCTTCACACCACTTTTTTCTAGTATGTAACTCATGGAATTTTAAATCATTTTGGGTTGTTGAATAAGAAATTTGACTCACCTTTATTAGTATATTGGACATGAAACTCCACATCATTGATTAGGATGTTTGAAATGACTCTCCAAATCATTGATTGGGATTTTCAAGAATTGTTCTCTATATCACCTAATCTAATTCCTGAGATTATTCCTCGTTATGAAATTCAATATCATTATTTTTACTATTATTTTGTGGATGCCTTGGTCTTATTCCACAGGTCCTTATTTGTGGGTGCATGTCTTTAAATATATATATTCTTATATATATTCAAAAATATATATTATAGAACATTTTTAGATACATTTTGTTTAAAGAATATTTAGGTATTATTGTCCCATTGTCTTTTTAGAAGCCTAGGTCTCATTGGATTTCATTTATTATTTACTTCTTTGCATAATATACCTAAGCACTTATTTATTTTGTAATCATATAATTGTTTTCATTAGAAATTATTTGTGGTGGACTATTGAGTTTATCTCACACATTGTTTGGGCCTCCATTTAGTTCCCAAAAAATCCTTATTATTGGTTAGGAATTAGAATATTCTCTCTGCTATTGTTTTTTAATTATATAATTATGAGGGACATGTGAACATGGGAGTAGGATATGATCATGTAATTGGGATTCCTTCTAATGTTTTTGTATTTTACAATTTTATTCCTTTTTCATTTTAGCCTATTTTATTGTATTACATTTTATATTGACTGCATTCATTTATGTCTCATCATGTTCATGAAAAGATATTTATAGGGTAATGAATTAGTAATAAATTTCTATTATTTATCAGAGTTTTACCTTTCTTCCATTTTTTGTTCATTAATTATCCATCTATTATTTTATCACTAATTCATAGGGTAGAGTCTCCCCACTGCACTGCCTTTAGACCCTCACCACTAGTTGACAACCTATGGAATACATGGAGGTCTTCTTGAGGCCATGTGACCAACTCATTAGACTACTATTTATAGAGTGATTTAGGTTGGGATGTTATATTTTATCATCATATAAATCTAACAAATAGTGTTTGTAAAGGGAGATCACTCTTCAAATATCAATTAATTCTCAGTCTCTATATAAGTGTAAGGAGGAGGATGAATCTACTTTGGAATACTTTGATAATGTGTGGATATTATTGACTTTTTAGCTATCATATCTAGCTCAAATGATTGATACCAATGAGATAATACATCTTGAACACATGCCCATTGTGAGGGATTCTGCTGATGTATTCCCTAAAGAGTTTTCAAGTCATCCTCTTGAATGAGAGATTATGTTCTCAATAAAACTATTAGCTAGATCATTGACTATATCCAAGAACCCTATATAATTTCCACCATTGAGTTTGAAGAAGTGATGAATAATTTATAATATAATATGTAAAATGGTTTTAAATTCCCTAGCACTTCCCCATGGGGTGTGCCAGCCCTCTCCATAATTAAGAAGGATGTGTCAATGTGCCCTTATATTGATTATCATGAGCACCAAAAAATCATGATAAAAAAAGAATTATCACCTACCATTGAAAGATGACTAGTTTTTTCAGATATGTGGGGAAAATTATTTGTCTATGGTAGAACTTTAGTCAAGATGTCACCAATTAAAGTCAAAGAAGGATTATATTTCTGAGACATCCTTTTAAATGAGTTATGAACCCTATAAGTTCATTATAATTCCTCTAGGACTCAATAATGATCAAAAAACATTTTTGGACATAATTAATAATGTATTTAGAGAATACTATGAAAAAAATTATGATATTATTTATAGATGATAATATCATACACTCCAAAAATATGAGGATCACGAGGATTATTTATATACAATGCTAATGACTTCCTGAAAGGGTAGAAAATATTCAAATTAACATAAATGTGATTTTCATATAGAGGAAGTTTCTTTATTGAGGCCTATTATCCACAAAAAGGGATACCTATGGACCCATATAAGATATTGAAATTAAGGAGTTCCCAATAGAAACATCTATAACTAAGATCCATTATTTCCTTGGAATAACTGGGTATGAAGAATGAATTTTGAGAAACTTCTCCGGATTTTCAAACCTACTAACCAAGATAACATAGAAGGGAGTGAAGTTCTAGACTGATGAATCTAAATAGAGATTCAGGGAATTGAATAAGATCCTTATCATAGACATAGTTCTCATGCTTCACAAAAATTGAATATTTTGTTAGTATATAAAAAATGCTTAAAAATAAGGTCTTGGGATGTGTACTAACAGAAAATTTAAAACAGATAGCCATGTGTCAATGATACTGAAAGTTCATGAGTTGAACAACCCAAAAATTATTTTGGAGTCATCTATACTAATCTTCAAATTAAATATTTTATGGATATATATTTTGGGATGAATTGTGAAATATATAAGGATCATAAAATCCTCAGATAAATATTCTCACAAAAGAAGATTCATATGCACCAGTGAAGATGGTTAGAGCTAATCAGGGACTATGACTGTCCAATCTATTGCTATCATGGTAAGGAAAATAAAGTGGTAAATGAACAAAGAAGAATGTATCTGAAAACCTTATCAATGATTGTAATTTAGAAGGATATAATCTTCATAGAATTATAAAGGATGTAAATGGGTATTATAAAGGACGGAATATCATAGTCCCTTTCTCAAATGATTTCCCAACCATACCTTCTTGAGAATATAAAGGATTCTCAAATAGATGATGTGGAAATCTAGAATTAGAAGGAAGCTATAAGAAAAGGTAAATTCATAGAGTTTAAAATTATTGAAGAGAGAGTTGTAATATTTGGGTCATGGCAATGTGTACTATAAAATTTTGAGATAAGGAAGGATATATTGAATAATACACATATATAAACCTTATCCATTAAAAAAGTGAGAAAATAGATGTATTGAGGTCTCTGATATAACTATTGGTGGGAAAATATAAATAAGGATATCATATAATATACATTAAAATACATGGTATGCCAATATCTAAAGGATTAAAGGAATAAGTCGAAGGGGATGATGAAAGCATTACCCATACCTAGATAGAAATAGAAAAACATCACCATGAAATTATTCATTGGCCCTTTTATGACCTCAAGATGAAATACTTTTATAAGGGTTGTGGTGGACTATCTTATAAAAACTTCTCGTGTCAACACTTTTTGAGAGGACTTCTAACTCGATCAATTTTCAAGGATATAATTTAGAGAAGTGGTGAGGCTATATGGAACACAATTATCAATTGAATATGATTAATATCCAAGGTTTACCTCCATGTTCTTGAAATGATTACAACATGATCTAAATAATTAATTGAACATCAATATGGAACATCATACCCAATTCATAGTATTCATTTATTTGAATATAAAACATGTGGCTTGGAGTTTCCACCAAATTACATATATTTAAATCAATATGTTTAATTTATAAAGATACCAAACTCCAAATTTAAGGTTGATATAAAAAACATAGGAGGAGTTTGGTTAATTAAACATTTATATTAAATGAGGGAATTTATCTTTTCACGCCAAATGGGTTTGAATTCAATGAGGTAGATATCCTATAACCAATCAACAGGGTTTTAAGGGAGTATTAAAACTTGTATCATTAAATTTATAAAGAGGAAATACATTTTAAGGCAACGTGTGCAATATTACAGAAAGTTTCACAATAAAAAATGATATAGAACTTATAAATATTTAGGTAACTTTATAAGAAAAATTAATTTAGGCCCATATCACTCCCCTCTTCTAGTTTAAAACCCTAAATCGAGCTACAATGGAAGAAATCAGAAGAACATATTAATGCGTTGAAATTTGGGAAAATGATATTGCCTCAAAAATATCATAGTATATGAGAAGTTAAATGAATAATAAAAGTAAGATAATCATAGATCTTACCATTATTGATACAATACACCTGATAGTGATGAAAATAGAGATTAGATGAAGAAGAAATCAAGAATATTATCTTAGGCATGGGAGAGCTTCATAGGAGAGGAATAAGTGTTGCACAACTGCTGAAAGAGAAACAAAAAGAGGGATAGTGGTTAAAATCATTTCAAGGGAAAAGGGTAGATTCACTTTAATATATGTGGTTACATTGTTTGGCTATATGGTTGGCCAAACCATTCACCAACTATGTGCCCTGAACTCCCCAAGGAACCCCCTATCATAGTATATGAATGTAGTTTGATTAACCATGTGTTTCATGTGAAACAAAATCACTATAAAGATGTTTTCTACCCCGACAATGGGAATGAAATAGAGTTCGCATGGTTCTGTAAATTCATGCAGCCTCCTACTATGCACTACGAAACCCTCATGGTTATGTAACATGGTTAGCACTAACCATGTGCTAACCAGAGATCTCAATATATTTCTCTAATTTCCAGAGCTCCAGGATCTGAACAATCCCCAAACACTCTTGATAACTTCCTTTGTTTGTAGGGAATCCCCACTTAGATAAAACAAAGAACATAAATTGAATAAACAATGATATATACCTTCATGAAAAAATAGTTCATTATAACCTATCATTCTTAAAGAAAATCATCCATGAGTCTTTCTTATGATGGTACAAATGGATTATCTAGTATAATAATTATACATGGATCACATACCTTAGCTTCCTGCTCTCAGGTCTCTTCTTGTACTCAGACATGCTCCCTTAACACCTATACTACAGGAGCTAGCCTACCTCAAAGAGCCTTCATGAATTAATCCATGATGCACACTAGGTACTCCTTAGAGTAAGAATACACATCTAACTGAACATCCTCATGTTGTAAGTCATGTGATGAGTCTAGATAATATAGGTGAAGCTATGATACATGGAGGACATCATGAATACCTCGGTATCTCATAGAAAGTTCAATCCGGTAAGACATTAGTATTATTTTCTCTACAACTTCAAAGGGTCCAATGAATCAAGGAAAAATATTTCCCGTCCCCCAAATACATTGATGGACCAACCCATTTGAAATAATTTAGAAAACCCAAATCCCAAACTCTAACTCTAGAGGTCATCAACATAGATTTGAAAAAGAATACCTTCTCGACTATGTTTTAAACATTTGATTCCTTATCAGTTATACCTTCTCTAATGTCTCTTGAATGAGAAAGGGTCTAAGTAGTATTTCTTTCCATTTATCTAACTACCATAGAGGTGAACGGAATATCTTACCATATAACAAATCTTAAGGAGATATCTAGATGGTGGTTTGAAAGATTTTATTATAAACAAATCAACAATGGGTATGTATTTTTTCAAGAACCCATGATGTTAAGGACACATGAATAGAGCATGTCCTCAAACACCAGAATCATATGATATGTCCATCTGTCAGTCTATGGGTGATAGGATATTCTCAAAAGAACCTATTTACCCTAGGCATTCTAAATACCTTGCCAGAACCAACACACTATGTAAGTGAACCTATCAGATACGATAGAACATGGAACTCCTTGAAGGTTTATTATATCTTTGATGTATAGATTTATAATATTGTCAACTAAGAAGGACTATTGAATATATAAGAAATGGGAATCCTTTTTCAACCGATCAAAAATTACCCAAATAGTATCATTTCATCAAGGGGATCTAGGAAAAACTAGCTCGACATCAATGGATACATCATACCATTTCCAGAAATGGATGGATAATGAATATAAAATTATTACCTGCCACTAATGTTCCAACTTCACCTATTGAATACTGGGACACTGAGTAATAAATTCAACTATCTCACATTTCATTCTAAACCATAAATTCTATAGACATAAGTCTCAGTAAATCATAGTGACACTTGGATGTATTTCCCATGTTGAGGCATGATATAGATGCATTATCTCCACTCAGATCTATTGTTTAACCCAAAAATGTTGATGTATTCATATGACATCATCCTCATTCACAATATAACTTTAATATAAATACTCATATAAGATACACTCCCTAATGAATAATCCCTCAGGATCAAAATGTTGTCTTATATATCCATTTAAAGAGGGTAGAGTTCACTTCTAAAGATTAAAGTATTTTATTAACCTGAACCTCTCGAACCATAACACGAATCTCTAAAAATAGGTCCATAAGATGCAACTAACCACTGGACATCTGAACCACCTGTGTCTCATTCTTCTAGATCTGAGCATGAGCATGTGAATTACCTTTCTTATGTGTATAAGAAATCTCAAAATCAAAGGAATATAGGTATTCAACCCACCTAAACATCTTGAGACTCATATCACACTACATACAGATATAATTAATGATTTTGTGATCTGTGATCATCAAAAGATGCTCTGAAAGTTAATAATTCCTCCAATATGACAGATCATAAATAAAAACTACTAGATCGATATTGTGTTTTAGGTAATTATTCTTGTGAGTCAACAACATATGAGACCTGTACACAATGACTCACTCATCCTGCATTATAAATTCTTCAAACCCAATACCTAATGCATCACATTAATCAATATAGCTTCATCCTATATCTATTAGAATTAAAATCGTTTCTGAAGTCAATATTCATTTTAATTATTCAAATTCCCTTTTACAAGATTAGGACTATATGAATTTAGAACCCTTTTTATTCAATCCCATAAGAGAAGCTTCTAGGTATGATAAATCCAAGATGAAACATTTTTAATACCCAAAAATACCCAAGACCCACAGTATATCAAATATGTTCTTTGGATTCTACTAGGAAAATGAAACCTTAACCTTATATGGGTTTACTAATACTACCAACATAGAGACAATTTGACCCAAGAAATAGACTTTATTTATCCAAAAGTGGAATTTATGAGATTTGTAAAAAAATTGGTTCTCTATTAGTTCATTCAACATGCAATCATAATATTGGTAATGATCATATCAAGTATGAGAATACACCAAGATGGAATCAAAAAAATACTACCACAAATGAATCCAGATATGGGCGGAAAACCAGAATCATCAAGTCCATGATTATATATGGCGTATTCATGAGACTGAATGACTTTACCAGGCACTCATATAGGCCATACCTACATTGAAAAGGTTTATTGGTTATGTATGAAGCCCCAAAATAAACATGATGATAGACTAACCTTAAATAAATTTTGAAAACACCATTTCCCCTTAGAGATTATCAAAGATGAATTCCATTAAAGGCAATGTATCCTGATTATTCACTCTGAGTTGGTTAAACTATCAGAAATACACAAAAATATTAAGGGTATTGTCCATAATATTTTGAAAACGGACAGGTGAATCCCAATGAGAGGTAGTTGTTCAGTTAAATACCTTAGTCTCTAGGTCTTAAAACTACTTCCTGATCTGCAAAATCATCATAGGTACCATCATTTAAGGAGGAAAGAAAACTAGTGCTTCCCCAAACACTATATAAATGGTAAATTCTACCACTCCAACTGGAGGTATTCTAGAAACGTCTTCATAAGAAGACATCCTTGAAACAATCAACCATTATATGGAAAATAGTTGGTTATATACCCTATTCATACATGAACATATTATTATCCGGGTCTATCAATATTCACAACCCTTGATGCTCATGGCCAACTCGAGTAACATGGATATCCCATTCTCTATTGTTGACATGTCTATTTCCCTCTTGTGATGTGAACATCACCTTCCGGTGAGAAAAATCGATATGAGATTGATAGTGAACTATCCAGTCTATTCCAAGAATTACATCAAACCCTATCATATCGATGATGAGAAGATTTCACATGAAAAGATAACTACATATATCAAGGGAAGAATACTTAAATTAGAGAAGACTCTCTAATCAGATACCCAACTGGTTTTTTAGTGACATAAAGACACATAAATACTCTATATCAAGGTTTAGACTCTCCAGAATTTTCACATATATAAAATTGTGTAATTCACCATTGTAAAATAAAGAAGGCACTAAAGTAGAGGCTATGAGAATAATACCTTGAACTGTAGAATTCCCAAATCTATGTTCCTCTAGTGTAGGTATCAATGCATGTAACTAGCTTGTACCATGTCCCTGAGGCACTGCAAGAATTCCTGGAGCTGGAATTCTATGATGGTGCTATGAATCCTAAGTCTGATTCCCAATGAATCGACCACAACCTCAGCCTGAGTAGCCGGTGGTATTATATATTCCTACTTGTAGAGATACTATTGGACCCACTCTAGAATTTGGGGATGGTCTAGATTCTCTCTCACTGGACACTGGTGAATATATCTAACATAAGCATTGGATATTCCCTATTCTATAGAAACCAATACACTCAATTTGATCAATTATACAATAAGGTTTTTTTTCCTTAGTTTTCCACACATGTGATGGATAATAAAACTATTAGATTAAGATTTCTAATTACCAATTATCCCATGAATAACCTCAAAATGTTTCTTCCTTCAACTAGAAGAACCACTACTTATTATAGGCACTCAACTTCTCTAGATCACATCGTCGAATTACATAAAATTCCCCTCACTAATGAAGGTCTTTTTTTACTGTATTTGAAATATATTTCAACAAAAAATCATTAACATATGATAAGATGGTGTATACTAGCCCGTCCTCAAATATCATCATAGTCATGAGGTTATCAGCCGCTAGAGTTAGTGAAAACTATTGTAGCTCAGTAAACGGGATGAATACACCATTACAAACATAACTCCCTACTGAATGTTTATGAACTCTCTTTATATGGCATACATCAATGTATATGGGATGATTTAATCATAGAAGATTGTCTTTATATCCCTTTAGATTATATCCAGATATTGGTTTTATTGGGGAATGACATCCCACCATCACATGGAAGAATAGTGTGACATATAATTCATGATATTTACCCTCCATTTTAGAGGTGACTCTATATGCTTGAATATCAATAACATGTCCTATCGACCTGAATTTGTAGCATGAGGTCAGTTATCCTTCAAGAACATGGGATAATGATGCTGTGAAAATTCACAAGTTAGTTATTCCATAGTGAGGGAAGGTTGAGAAACACCTTTTCTAAACAAAATCATATGAATAAAATGCACTTGAAATTGGGAACCAGTTCCAAAATATATAATAGTATGTGGTTCCAATATTGGAACTTCTTGACGTGAAACTATAGGCTCATGTCCCACCCCCTAATCTATGGTCATCACCACCCTAATCATATATGACTCGAGGTGGACATGATGGATTGTTTCTAAAATGAGAAAGTAATTCCTTGTAAAATAATCTTGCAGTTGAAATGATTTTTAGATAAAGGAATAGGATTGGTGTATATCATTCTTATGAAAGACCATGCCACTCTTCCTAGTCCTAAATCTAGGTCTAGGTGATAAGGTGAAGAACATAATAGCACATAAGGATTATAAGATACACCCCAATATACCCACTACTAAGGTTGGTTTTGGGTTTAGGTCTCATATTATATGAAAAGGGTCCTATTAAATAGATGTCCAATTGGATGTTATAGTGGAAAAACTCATTAATTTATAATTTTTATCCATATTTAATGGTCACAATTTCATTTAAAAGTTTATTTTCACTTATGTTCATCCATATATAAATATATTATTGTAATTAAATGTGTCACCATTTCTAATTTATAAAAACAATAATCTTACAAATTGTAATTATCACATCATGTAAATGTGACCTAGCATTTATATCTAGTATCAAGATGTAACAGGTCATATAAAATGTCTTAATTACACTAGTTACCATTCCAAATCTTTAAATACAGTTGCTTTATAAATTTCTATTAGAATTTATTCAATCAAATAAACTAAGGTTTCATCCCATGGAATCATGGTTTCATGGCTAAAACCAGGTATAATTGGTTAATTAAGGGGTTATCAATAATTTTTATAGGAAAAACAATTTTTTATTGATTTATAAACACCAATTACTCCAATTATGTTTTCATTATAATAAAAAATTAGTGAATTTCCATAAATATATAATATTCTACAAATTAGATATATGTAGCAGGAAATGCACATGGAAAGTAAACATGTCATAAAAAATACATGGAATATAAGTCCTAAATTGCTTAATATGATGCATGAGATGATACCACCTTACCATAAAAATACACTGAAAAAGGTAAATTCATAATAATATAAATAATAATATCCACAATAATAACATCCCAAAATATGTGTGTCACCCAAAGGTGAAATCAATAAAAATGTAACAGGAAAAAACCCGAACAATAATTACCCATCCTATGTAATTTATCTTTCCGCTATATGTGGTTTAGCTACTCCTAGGAACAGAAAAATTACTAAATTATGAAACATCATATCATCTTTTCTAATGCCCACATAGTAATTCAAAAGTAAATTTAAGCTCTAATATCTCTTTGTAACATCCTAACCTTAGAGACACTAAACTATACCTCGTGTCAGTAGGTCACATGGCCTTCAGTACGCATCACCATATGCTATAGGCTTTTGAATATAATGGAGGTTGTAAAGGGGGTATAGTTAAGATAATATATCCTCACAGTAGAGTATTAAATCAGTAATAAATAGAGATGATAAATAGAGGAATTATATAAAGTGAAAAATAGCACATCAGTTTAGTAAACATCCATGTAATAGTAATAATAATAATAAATCCACATGATGATCCATATACAAAATGATTTCATTATAAGATTATGTAAAAAAATGGAGATACATGGGATAAAAAGAACAAGAAAATACAACATGCTATATAAAATGTAAAAAGTACCAAAGGATAGCTCCTATAGAATTGGAAGCATGTGTTCAGTCCTTTAATCCCATGTGACATGCTATAAGAAAAATAGATCTATAATCCATGATATATTTATTGACTTTATTAACACTTGCAATCATAATGTATACTCAGGTACTAAGGGAGACCGTAGTAGGGTGTGAGATAAACTACGTTTTCCACTAGAAATTTTGTCTAAAATAAACCAATCAGTGTGTATAGCATAATAGTGTACAGGTATGACAAATAATAAAAGATGATGAAAATAAATAAAAGTCGGCTCAGCTTCCTATAAAACGCATGGAAGGTTATACATGCTTCGACAAATACTAGGATAACTCTGATCAGTTTACCATTTATAAGTAACCATATATATAATATATATACATTTAAAAAATTTATATATGTGAGTACATATATAGTCATATACGTGGATACTGGGTGTGAGTTGGACTTGGGGAATAACTCTGGTGTCCATAACTAGTCTAATGAGCTATATTATCCAAAATATGGCATAATCCCTGAATCTTAGATGAATGCAAGAAATCATGCCTATCACTTGAGATAGTAGGGTAAGTTTTCATGCCCAACACCTGATATATGGGAAAGTGTAACATCATTCCCATCATCCAAATAATAGAAAACCATGTGAGTCAACATGCCCATCACACAATATAAGGGAGTTTGAAACTCCATTCTCAATAAATACCTTATTGGTTCCCCAATGAACAATATCCATGGTCTAATAATAATAACTATGAGGGATTCCCTCAAATTCATTTATAATTACTTAACTAAATCTTACTATTGGTTTAACCTTTAATATAATTAATTTATATAAATATACAATAAGTGTAATTACCATTCCACCCACATCCATTTGTTTAAATTAATACTTCTAATTTATAAAGAAGTGAAATTCAAATTTAAGGTCGATCCAAACCACTTAATAGGTTGTTGTCTAGTTAAACATTTTCATTAAGGGAGGGAATAACGATTGTCACACCAAATGGGGTGGAAACCAATGAGGTATAAATAATATAAACATTCAACAATGCTCTAAAGTTTTTTTAAAACATGATTTATTAAATATATAAAGAGAAACAAATTAAGGCAACGTGTAAAAAATTCAGGTGTATGACACAATTAAAAATGAAATAAAACACCTAAAATATTAAGGAAAATTACTATACAACCTACCTTAAAGTCATAGAACTCTCCTCATCTAGTTTAATCCCTTGAATTATGAAATAATGGGTAAAATCATAAAAATTGAGAAATTCCCCACAAATTGAGTGAATGATCTCTCACCAAGACAGTGTAGGAGACCAGAAGATAAATGAAGAACTAAAGAAAGAGTATTATAGATCTTACAGTTACTAATAAAATACTACCAATATTGATGAAATTGGATATTGGATAGATAAATAATCAAAAATCGTATATTAGGCTTGGGAGAGATCCATGTGATACTAACAAGGGATGAAAATCCACAAAAAAAGAAATGAATATAAGGAGAATTGTTAAAAACAGTTTAGGGTAAATTGGGTAAATTTCCCTTCATTTAAGGGGAATCAATGTCTTGTTGCATGGTTGGAAAAACTGTGTGCCAAATGTGTTCCCAAAATTAACCAAGGAACCTTATTACATAAGATAAGTGAACAATTTGACTAACCATGTGCACACCATGAAAAATTCCATTGTCAAGATGTCTGCAGCACCCACAGAGGCATACATATTGGCTTGAATGGTTAGGGAAAACTATTTGGCCTCCTTTAGTGCACAATGTTCCCTGTATCGATAATTTGATGTGTTAGTAATAACCAAGCACTAACTATGTGTGTCAATATGTTTCTCTAATTTCTAGAGCTTTGGGCTGCAGGCAAGACGTAGACTGTCATGTAAACATCCTTAGTCCTTAGGGAACCCTCAATTGTATAAAAAAGAAGAATTTAAATCTGAATAAATGAGATATACCATCACGAAAAAACCTCTATGTTTCCTTTTATTAATTGCTTTTAAATAATATCAATATGATTGGTTTACACTGTATAAATGGAAAACAATTTCTCATGCTCGTAATCATGTCTCATAGATGGCTTTAATTATATAATTCATGTAAAACAATAATATTAATATTTAATTTAAGATATTTTTTATATTTTAGTCATTAAAAATAGATATGAAAATACTTATCGAATTATTGTAATATAATGGTCAGTAAAACCACCCACATCAAGAATACTATTTCAGATTTAGTTACATGATATATAGATATTTAAAAATAATAATTTATTGATCTCTTTAAATTCATTTATTTCATAAATATTGTACACATTAAATTTTATGTTGAACCTCTAGAAAAATTACATGGACTATTACCATATTATTAATGAAATATTTAAACCATTAATTAAACTTTAGATCCAATAACAGATTTACCTCACTAAGAGGGGATGTGTGATCTAGTGATCCCAACCTTTTATAAATTATTCTTTTCAATCCAACATCTATGGCTGATTAAATTCTCGATCTGATCTTATTTTGTCTCCGAACCTTGAATCAAATGATGTAGTAGATAAAAGGAACTGAATAAAAGGATTTAAATTTTGAGGCTCAAATATGTGAGCCTTATCATTGCCTTATTATTTAGAACCCCCAATATCAATTCTCCACTATTATAGTTATGTATTTATGCTTACAATATTTATTAAAAATCAATACACAAAGGTTACAATCAATAACTAATTATTCTCCAAGTTTTCAATCCTCCTTTATCAATTCTTTGGATACCCTAATAGATATATTTATCTTCAATGATTGGTTAGAATATCCAATCAAAAGCCTTTAGTAATCGGTTCGATAACCCATTTAAATGATTATTTTTTGTTTATCATGTAATTGAATGTTCTCATTAATATTTATGGTTTCTCCAACACCAATTGATTTTGATTTATCTCGTGATCTAGGAAGATCAAAATTCATACCCATTTACCATTTTTCATGAAATTCTTTAGCTGGTATGAAATTATACTAGTTTGTCTTTCGATGATCTGAACCTCAATGTGTAATCACGTACTTCAACATTGGATAAACGATCAAGCAAATAAATTCTACTTTCGTTGATGATGTTTCTAGTCTAAATTACACTTCCTTATGATATTATTTAATAAATGAGTTATTTTGAACAATTAAATACACTTTATACCAGAATTTACATCTCAAGAACATTTAATGTAGTTTATAAAAGTATATAAGATTTCATGTTTCATAGACTTCTCATGTAAACCTTATAATATATACATGTTGTTATCTTATATATTGAATTACTTCCAATGGGTTCACATTAATATTCACTTATCACCATTATATCACATATTAATGAAACTTAAAGGTGTCTCAAACACCCTCTAAGATTCACATTGTGAATCAAAGTCAACATGACTTATACAAACAGTTGTGGTTTTCTCAAATCATGTATCCATGTTTCAGGATTCAATGCATATTATATTTATTCATGAAAGATAGTTAACTATGAAACAAATTTTACTACATAATATATTTATATTAGAACATATTCTCTAACAGTCTGATATTTTATGAAATATCTCATTATAAATAAATTTTATTTCTTTGATATCTAGTTCTACATGTGAGACCGAGCTTAAATGAACTGTGAAATAGTTTTATACGACCTTTATAAACTAAAAAATAAATTTGAGGGTTGGAATAATATTAAATAAAATTTAAAATACATATAAATTACCTAATAATTATAAATTTATTGTCTAATTATTAATAAACAATAATTAAATTTTTATTAAAGGCATTTTATTTTTCAAAAACAAATTTTCATCAAAAATAGTTTTTTTGTTTCTTTTTTGTGAGTAAATAAATATAACTTAATTTATTAAACATTAGAATTTATATTTGAAAAAAAAAATATTTTTTAAAATCATAATTTCAAAAATATATTTGGGTTAAATTTTGGTTTTTTCTGATAAGAATGATTTTTCAGTGAATAGTGAAAAATACCAAATTTGTTAAAATATCATTTTATTTTCATTAAAAAATATCATTATGGATTTAATTTTATCACAATGTAATATGATTACTATTTAATTATATTTAATATAAAAATTTTATTTGAATCATCATTATACCACATTTTAGTATAAGTACATTTTTTGGCTTAAAATGCATTTATCTAAAAACAATTTTAAGTGCGTTTTATGAATTTATATGAAAAGTAATTCCCCCCACTTATAGAAACTGAATCTTGAAAATTTGATTCAATATTTTGAGAATAGGGGTCAATTTTGTTTAAATATTTGTCTTCTATATTTGAACATCTTGAATAGTTACATTAGTAATTTTGTTACTATAGCAAATGGTAAATCTGGTAACTAAGGTTAAAAATATAATGAAAAGGACTAACGAATCAATAAATTACTAGAATAATTTTTATTGGATGTGTATATATCATAAATAATAATAAAATTTCTAATATATGTACTTTTCTCATTTGGAAATGATTTTTACCATTATAATATTTAAGGAAAAATAATAATAAAAATGTCACAATCTTGATTTAACTAAAAATAATTTTTAATATAGGGATAAATAGATTATATTTTTAGTGATAAATAATGTTTTCAAATTTAAATGATATGTTTTTATCATGGTAATTTAATTTTTATTTTTTGTGAAAAAATAATTAAGTTAAAAATTATGAAACATTGAAATAATAACTATAATATTAATAGAAAAATAAAATAAATGATTTTAAAAATGCTAAAAAAAATATTATTTTGAGTAATATTTGTGTTCAAATATTTATATATATATATATATAAATGACATATTAAATACGTTTTTATGTATTTTGTTGAAATACCATTGTTTTCTTGTTGTTTTAAAACTCAAATTAAATGAATAGTTTCAAAATTGACATTAATGTAATTTTATAATAATTAATATTTCATTAAATACTTTAAATTTTCTAAAAATATTATCATTAGACACAATAATATGATATGGTTTATAAAATCAACCATGGTCATTTTAGGGGCTGTTTTTCCTTTTATAGTAACTATATTAACCCCTTAAGAGAAAAATATATTGATATCATCATAATTTTCAAAAGGTTTAACAAAGGGTTAAAACACAAAGTTAAGGTTAAAAATGGGATCCAAAATTTTCCAAATACTATTATATGATATTATTTATACTCATACTCATCTTATATTCGAATATTATATATTTTTAACCATTTTCTATTCAAAATTAATTAATATTAATGAAATATTTTTTGAAATTCAAAAGGTTTATATCCCCTATATTTAAAAGGGAACCCCTCCTTTCTATTCCTAACACCACTATTTATTATATAGCTCAAACATACCCCAAAAATATCAATTCTCAACATCATTTTCCATATTATAGAGTTTTTTATTCCAAAAATACCACCCTGGGATCCTTAAGAGGAGATATAAAGGAGTTCGTTCAAAGGATAGTTAATCGCCTTAACCAATCACTTTCATTTGATTATTATTTTAATTATATTAAATATGTTATATTTATAATAAAATAATAATATAATTGTATTAAATATATTTTAATATTATTATTATTTTATACCACCTTTATTCAGCCTCTAACCATCAAATGGGAAGTGAACGCATCGCCTGTGTGTACGCATGATTTACAGTCTCCACATAGCGATATAATTAATTTATGATCACCATATTTTATAGATGGGTATTATAATAGATTTAATTTTTATATATGGTATTTATGAAATATTTATTATTCTAAAATGATAATATGATACCAATCATCTTACCTTCCAATCAATTGGAAAATGATAACACCACTTGCGTGTACATGTGTACTACCACCTCTTTGAAGTGGTGTAATTCATTTTTCCTTTAATTTGTACTTGGATGGTAATAAGTACAGATTTAATAAGAATTTATTATATATATTATATAATAATTATTATTTAATGGTTATTTTTTTACTATTATTTCATTCCATCCTTCAAAAAGTGAAAACAACGTATATGCTTAGGTACAACCTACCGTCTCAATAAACGATGTATTCATTTTTCAATCTCTATATTGTGTGGATGATTGTAAATATAAATATCATGAATATATATTATATTTGTATCGTAATTAATATTCATCAGATGATTGAACCATTATCATTATACAAATATCAAAACCACCAAATCAAAACATACATGGAAAATGAGGTAGATATCACTCGGAAGAGTGATTTTAATGAATATTTGTCAATAAATTGGGGACGGAAGGTTATAAGAAAAATAATATATTGATTTATATATTTAAATTTCATTATGTTATATATTTATAATAAATATAAATTTATTATAATGTATTTTCCAACATATATGAAGGAAGTCAGACCTGAGGTAAGGGATTTTCACCTCACTTTTATTTTTGTGAGACATAGGTCATATTCCCCCACCAGTTTCTTTTTTGTGGTGTATATAGATCCCAGGGATTTATTTTATGATGATTCATATGAATTTTATTAAGTTTTAAATATCCATATAAGTCTCTATAATTCATAGGTTTTATAATTCAAAAGTTATCCAAGTGGTAATGGTTTTATTCTACGAACTCATGTTTTATCAAGATAATTTACAGTTATGTTTAAGATGATCAAATATTATTATCTATCTCTAACTTAAATAGTGTATTTTCTTATCCTATATGTGTTTATAGATACAACATTTTTTACATTCATTTTCCTCCCTTTATTTACTCATGATACTAACACTAATTGTTTATGAAGTATTGTTGTTATTTCTCTCATCGGTCAAAGGAATTTTTCTACTATGATGACATACATGGATGTTATTTAGGTTTTTGTTGGGATATGATCTAGTGAAATAATCCTTATCCTTTCTATGCATGGTTTATTTTATGATTATAAGATTTTTTATGAAACATATTTATTTCACAGGTTATTCTATGATGAATAATATAAGAAACTTGTTTCTTTTATATGGGTTATTCTATGTTGAAATATTTATGATAAACATTAATTTTTGTGTGTTCTAATATGATTATTATTTGATTATATATTGGAACACTCATATATTATTTCCATTATGTTACGGGTATGACCATAATTATATATCACTCTAATGAATTGGGTAAATATGGATAACTAATGATTTAAATGTGTTATGCATGAACAAAATTTCATAATCACAATTTTATGAATAGAACTAGTTTTCATGTCCATAATATTAAGCTTCGAAATGGATTTCATTTCTATAAGATTACACATGGACCTAGTTTTCTTGTCCATAAGTTTATGTGTGGACCTTGTTTACATTTCCTTATGTTTATTTGTCTTCCTTATTTTAGGACTTTAACTTAATGAGTCAACTTGTTTCTATTTATACATGTTTAAAAAGTTGTATAATTATTTATTCTATAAAACCATATCATATCCCAATGTTATTCCATCATGGATCATTTTATTTAATTAATTTATGATTTATGTCTTATAAACTTCCATGATTTAGTCCATGAATTGAGATTATGATCTAGGATATGCAAGGTATGGATTTCAAGTGTCTAGGTAATTTTCAATTACCCATATACTTATGTCATTATTATATGATATCTGATGTCTCCAATTTTTAACCTTATTGAGAATATAATCTCTACCATTCTTATACTTCCTTTACCTTGGTTACAAATAATGGTTTTAAGTATGAGAAGTCTTACAAGGGTATTAGTTCTGAATAAATAAGCGGATGATGATGTAGACATATTATAAACCAATTGTTTATGTATCTACATTTCCAAAGACAATAGACAAATATAATTTTGTAAAGGATCATTATTTAATGTAATTAATATTAATCTAAAATGATGAAATATCATTGTATGAAAAGTATGGATCACTTTAGTTGGTATCAGGGCATGAGATAATGTGGTTTTTCTTGCAGTGCATCCCTCTCGATGTGGTTTTGGAACATATAAATCTAGGGGTATTTACCCTAAAAAGTTTTTATTTTTAACACCCCATGCTTCCACAGTACGCTTCTCTTTGATTAATATAGTAGTGTGTGTTGTATGCAACTTTGAGTTCTAACACACACCACAACCAATCAAACTAGCCGTTATGAATAATAATACCAACTTTTTGAAATTTTATAAATTTTATATTTCAAAATTGACTTCATTTTTGGATTCGGAATATCGAAATTAGCTTAGGATGAATTTTTTGTATTTTTCTGAAAAAAAATCAATTTTTGATGAATAGTGAAAAAACAGTAAGTTATAGTTTAAAACAGATTTTTTATTTAAATAATTATTTATTTTATTTAAATTTAATTAACATCAAAATAGATACATAATACCTATATAAGTTTAATGTAATTCAATGGAGTTAGTTTAGAATAATTTTAGATATATAAAAATTTTATTGAACTTTTCATCGCCTTTTACCCACCTTCTATGAGAATTTAAAAATTCACATAAAACATAATTTTACCACTTTTGTGAGTGGAATTTCGAAAATATGAGAGAAACGGTTAATATCAAGGAGTAAAATGTGGTTCAATAAGATAAAAATAATTTTTGGTGAATAGTAACTTTTTACTTTTATTTGCCACCTTTAAAAAGAAATAGGGTAATTAAGAGTAAAAATGATATTGGTATTACCCTAACACATGTCCAAATTCTATTGGACAAGTGTATATAGCCCAAAAACAACCTTAGGAATAAAATATTATCATTTAGGTCCACTTAGATTAGATTAGGACATTTATTATTATTTAATTCAAAGAAGAGTTAAAAGAGTTAAAATCAAAGTTTATTTACTAAAATTTTTTAATATAGGGTTATACATAAGATAAATTCTACTATAAATATTCATTATAAAGATAAAAATATTTCATACATAATGTTATTTTATTTATAATTTTTATACATTAAATATTTTTATTTATTTATGACACAATGGTGATGCAGTAATTACCTAATTAATGAAATATCAAAATAATCGATATTATACGTATCAAAATAAATGTAATTTGATACTTTTTATGAATTAAAATAATTTTATAGGTTAATATGAACTATAATGATTGGTTATATAAATTTTTTTTGAAGTAATAATGCTGTTATGAAATTATCAAAAACAAAATACCCAATAGTGTCAAAATTGACATAAAATAGTTTTTTAAAAAAAATATTATATTTTTAATTGATATTCTATTCCTAAAAATCTAAGGATCAGAAAATGGACTTATATCATGATAGGTGTATCATTAATGGATCACTTGGTGGTCTCTTGGATGTATATAGTATGTTTTTTAACTGTATAATAAAAAAATACAAAGAGACATGGTAAATGTCAAACTATTTAACTAAGAGTTAAATATAAATGATAAGGCTAATATAGTGACCCAAACATGTCTAAAATCTATTGTTTGAAAGTCTTTCGACCCATACTATCCTTAAACGTTTAATAATCCAATTTGGAGCCATTAGAAACCGAATATGAATTTATAATAAAATAATATTTCTAGCTTTTCCAAAGGAGCCCCTCACCCCTCTTATAAAAGGGCACTCCCCCTTCTCTCTAATTTACACTTTCAAAGTCTTTTGGCCCGGCCAAACCCTGACCAAATATTTTCTAAACTTCCATAAATTCAACATAAAGGCCTTAGTTTGATCATAAAGACAACCTAAGGATTCTTTTTGATCAAATCAAAAGGAAGAACCCGAAGAAGAGGTAATGTTTTCACCACCCTCTTTCAAGTTCCTTTCTTCTTCATCTTATTCTTTCTTTGTTATTTCCATTATAAAATAATAACTCCAGTATCTTATATATAATGTGATGTTTTTATAAATATGGTACAACCATATTCAGTATTCTATCCATCCTTTGAATGACATGTCACCATACGTGCGTACGTACGGCTTACCGACTCTACGTCGTGGTGTAATTGTTATTCAAAACATTATTATTTGGATGGGAATGATAATGATGTTTAATTGATGTAAATAATAAATATAACATTATAATTATTATTTATATATGATATACCATCCAATTATATATTATTTTAATATTAAAATAATGATATTGTCGCTCGTTTGTACGTACGGACTACCGTCTCCACGACCGCGATGAGATTAATTCCTAATCGTATCCATTCAAGTATAATTCTCATTTAATGATTAAAATAATGTTTAATGAATTGATATAATTCTGGATATGAATAATATAAAACCTATCCATAAGAAACATTGATTATGTAACAAAACAGATAAAAGAAAACGAGTAAGTTAACATCCGAAACAATGATAATACTAAGATATTATTAACAAAGCAATGTTAAAAGATCATATATGATATCATATTAATTTAAATTATTATTGTATAATTTAATAACTATGATTTCACCATTATATAGGAGGTTAACCTACCCTAGACCAAGGAAAATAAAAGGTAAAGGTTTATTCCACAATCTCTTCATTGTCTGAGGTTGTTTATACGTAATTATCTATTGGGGACTCTTTATCATCCACATCCCTGTTTCTTAAAAATGAATTTCAAATAATTCTTAATATTTTATAGAATATGGGTTAAATTAATTTATACCCTTGATGACTTTTTATACGATGTTTATAAAGGAATCTTTCTCGTTGTTTTCCAAACAAGGTCCTTTTTAACCTTTTTGATAAAATTAAGGTAAGAAAGTCTTTTTTTAACTTATACGGCAGGTGCGGCTATTTTCCGCCATTATAAAATCTTAGAGGATTCCATTACAAGCTTATAAATATATTTTCAAAGTAAATGTTTTATTTTATAAATATGTGACTTTTAAATGATTTCAAAAAAAGAGATATTTCTCTCAAATAGTTTTGATTTCATCTATGTCAACATCCTTTGATGGATTTTAAGCTTATTTGAAGTTGATTTATTTTGATACAAAACTTCCATATTGTATTGAATATTTTATGATATTTTTGAATGTGGATGTGTTATTTTTATACAATTCATGGTTTATGGAGAAAGTATTTACATTTTGTATGCTATTATTAATATGAATTTTTATATTATGTTTAAACCTATTCATATGAAAAATGCATTGGACTTAATAAGTGATGGGTGGAGCCCGCTATAACTCCTCGATGAATCGGTAGGTCTCATAAGACAAAATAGTGTCTTGGAAAAAGGCCTTGAACAAATCTTATTTGTAGTCTTGGCAAAAGGCATTGACTATGTGGTTATGATAGTCTGGCATTATGCATTCCATCATTATGAAAGTGGTTATTGATATTACATGTGATTATTCGACTATTAGAATATCCATGTGAATATGTAAATGGAGTTATTTCATTTTATTTCTACCATATTATGTTAATGTTCATGTTTAAAAAGAATTTGTTTTAGTTATACATTTCCTTAAATTTTTATACTTATTTATGAAGGCTTCCGCTATATTGTTATTCCTTACTGGGAATCTGAGCTCACCACTTTCTATGTTTCATTTTTTCCAGTATGTGAAGTAATATTTTTTGAATGACCTGTAGGGATAGTATGATGGGTTATGAGTGTGGACTATGGAGACTATATTGTTTAAGTTTTCATTTTATGATGTAATGTAAACATTATGAATGTATCTAGTGATTCCAAGGATACTAAACTAATTGGTAATTCAAGACTTGATCTTTTGTGATCATGCCAATGTTATGTAATAATGCAACGACTCTGGGTAACTGGGGTTGGGGCATTACAGTTGGTATCAGAGGAAGTTTAGTACAAAACTTGGAAGCTAGATTTAGATAAACTCTCATTAGAAAACATAACCCTAAGATAGACATTGAGGATTAGTATAGAAGAACTGCCTAGAATTTTGGTATTGTTGAGATTTGGGGAGTTTTCCAAGCAATACATCCTTGTCTGGATACGAGCAAGTAGAGGAGGCTCTGGCACAGATGTACCTAGAAGTAAAACCCAAAAACACTGCTTTGATCTAGACTCGAACGGGAACTGGTGCACGACAACATGCCTTGATGCACTCTTGGTTACGACACTCCCAGGGGATATGCTTAGGATAATTCTCATTTTCATTACAAACCATTATGAAGGGTTTATGAGTTTATAATTCCACAAAGAAAACATTTTTTATGATTATGAATTTTATCTATAAAAAGTTCAATTCATGTTAAGTGTTTTACAAGTATGGAATTATGTATTTTGATTCATAAACTGATCTAGTTTATGCCATTTTTAGAAATGGCGCCTAGTGGAAGAAATGGAAACGGTGTCAATGCACGCAATCGGCATAGGGATTGCCCTCCTGCTCAAGATAATTATAGTGGAGCTGGTGATGCAACTGGTGCTGATCAGCTAATCACCGTACTGGGAAAACTCCCTCAGGTTATGAATAATAAACTTACTCGTATGGAGCACCCCGATCCACAACGTGGAGGATCAATGTTAGATCAGTTCATGAGGAAACAGCCACCAAAATTAAATGGGAGTACAAATCCATTGGTAGCTGAGAAATGGATATGTTCTCTATAGAAAATATTCCACACCTTGGGGTGTAGCGAAAGAGAAAAAGTTATCATGGCAGTTTACAGACTCACTGGAGATGCTGAACAATGGTGGTCATTGATTCAAAACATAAATGAAGATGATGAAGTATAAAATATGGAATGGAGGGAGCTTAAAGTGATTTTCTTAAAAAAATACGTTCCTCGCGACCATCGAGCAGATATAGAAAGGCAATTTCTGAGTTTGAGACAAAAGGAGGACGGGAATGTCGCAAATTATGAGGCTAACTTTACAAGGATAGCGAGGTATGCTGCAGATTATATACGTAACCCTAGAAGTAATATTGATAGTTTCTTTGGTGGGTTAAAAACATTTCTTCGTCGAGCATTAGTCTCACAAACCTTCTCGTTGTACGAATATATTGTCTCATGTTCTATCAAGATAGAAAATGAATTCTCTAAGTCTTATGACATTAAAAAAAATTAGAAGAAGAAGAGATATGCTGATCACTCTGGGAATGGAAATAAGGGGAATAAGGGAAAAGTTGAATATCCATCTTTCAGTAAATGTGAGAAGAAACATCCTGGTACTTGCTTGAAGGGAATGTGAGTCTGTTACAAGTGTGGTGAAAAAGGCCACCAAGCTCGTGATTGCAAGGGGAATAAAGATACTACTGATGTCCAATGCTAAAATTGTAGGGATATGGGAAATTATGAAAATGAATGTCTTAAGCGTCAGGGGAACTTACCTCAGAAAAGGCCAAGGGATCAAGTCCAAGCTTATGTTATCACTACTGCTGAGTTATAAGCTCTGAAAGACGTGGGGGTAGGTAATTTAATGGTTTCCTCAAGTTTAACAAATGCATTATTTGATTCTGGATCATCGCATTGTTTCATATCTTCCCAGTTTTCTAAGAAAATTAGATATTTTCAATTTGTTTTAACAAGGGAGTTGTCAGTCAAAACTCCCAAGGGAAGTATCATTGTAATAAAGTTTTGTGAATCTGTCCCCATTAGAGCACATAAATGTTCTTTATCTGCGGATATCATTGTAATACCTATGATTGAATTTGATATAATCCTCGATATAGATTGGCTTTCGAACCATGATGCAAAAATTTATTTTAAGAAGTAAGAGGTTACTATTTTTGAAGATGATGATAAGGAACACCTTATCTTTAGAGCGGAATCACCACCACTGAATTAATATCTAGATCTACCCCTAGTAGCTCAACTAAATTCAGTTATTGGGGAGGAAGAGAATGAACTGACTATGGGTGAGGAAAGGAATGTTCAAATAGAGTATTTGCCTATTGTGAAAGAATATGTAGATGTTTTTTCAGAAGATTTACCTGGACATCCCCCAGAATGAGAAATTGAGTTTTCTATTGATTTAATTCCAAGTTCAAGGCATATATCGAAGAAACCTTAAAGAATGACCATTGTGGAATTAGTTGAACTAAATAAACAACTAGAGGAATTGAGTTATAAGGTATTTATTCACCCTAGTGTTTCTCCATGGGGATCCCCTGTCCTTTTTGTTAAAAGGAAAGATGGATCTATGAGGTTATGTATCGACTATAGGGAGATCAATTCTATAACAATAAAAACAAGTATCCCCTACCTTGCATTGATGATTTATTTGACCAACTACATGGAGCTCAATACTTTTAAAATATTGTCCTTCGATCTGGATACCATCAATTGTGTGTGAAGAAGGAAGACATTCCGAAGACAATATTTCAAACCAGGTATGGGCATTATGAGTTTACAGTAATGCCTTTTGGGCTGACTAATGCACCCTCTGTATTCATGGATCTAATGAATATAGTTTTCAATGAATATATCGATGATTTTGTGTGGTATTTATTTATGATATCTTGGTATACTCCAAAATCTACAAAGATCATGTAAATCACATGCACATTATCCTGAAGACTCTGAGAAGACACGATTATATGGGAAGTTTAACAAGTGTGAATTTTGGCTTCAGGAGATTTCTTTTCTTGGCCATATTGTCTCTAAGGATGGAATATCTGTTGATCCTTCTAAGACCAAGTCAATCAATGAATGCCCTGCACCGACGAGTATAAATTAGGTACACAGTTTTATTGTTTTAGCAGGTTATTATCAACGTTTCGTCCAGAAATTTGCCCGGTTGGCTAACCCATTAACAAAGCTCAAAAGTAAAGGGGTTAATTTTTTTTGGAGAATAGATTTTGAAGAATTTTTCGAAGAACTGAAGAGAATATTAGTCAATGATCTTATATTGAATCTACCATCAGGGAATGATGGGATCATTATGTATAGTGATGCATCAAATAAAGGACTTGGTTTTGTCCTTATGCAGAATGATAGTTTTATTGCCTATGAATAACGATAGTTGAAAATTCATGAGAAAAACTATCCTACTCATGATCTTGAGTTAGCAGCTGTGATATTCTTTTTGAAGATATGGAGACATTATCTCTATGGTGAAAAAATTTTATAGTGATCACAAGACTTTGAAGTATATTTTCTCATAGAAAGAACTCAACATGAGGTAAATGTGATGGGTTGAACTACTCAAGGATTATGATTGCACGATACACTACAACCTGGGGAAGGAAAATAAGGTAGAAGATGCTTTGAGAAGAAAAGATCATGGAGTTTTGAACATGATGAGAATTGAAATGGATCCTATTTTCATGGATCTAGTAAAGTTGGATATGGGAATAACCATGGAAGTTGAAACATCGATTCTTTTTCAAATTGTTTCCAAACCATCATTACTATAAAGAATAAAGAGTTCTTAGACCGATGATGAAGAATTTTAAAAGAAGATTAAAGATGTGAATGATGGTAGATTTAATGACCTTTTGCATGAAGATGGAATTTCGAAATTTGGGAAGAGACTATGTTTTCCCAATATACCTGATCTAAAAAGGGAATTGTTGGATGATGCTCATAGTTCATATTTCTCTATACACCCTGGGAGCACCAAAATGTATAGATATTTGAAAGAACAATTTTTGTGGGACAACATGAAGAGGGAGATTTCTGATTTTGTGTCAAGATGTATGGTCTGTCAACAAGTGAAATCCGTAAGGCAACAGCCTAGAGGATTCATGCAACCTCTTCCCATACATGAGTGGAAATGGGATAATATCACGATGCACTTTGTCATGGGACTACCAAAGAATCCTAGAAGGAACGATGCAATATGGGTTATTGTTGATCGTCTTACCAAGTCAGCACATTTTCATGCGATAAGAGAAGATATACCATTGGAACATCTAGAAAGACTATATTTTAATGATGTTGTGAGACTTCAGGGAGTACCCCTATCGATTGTTTCTGATCGTGATCCCCGTTTTACTTCAAGATTCTGGAAAAGTCTTTAGAAATCCCTAGATATTGAACTTCATTTGAGAATTTCCTACCACCCCCAAACTAATGGACAATCAGAACAAACTATTAAAACATTAGAAGACATGTTGAGATCATGCTCACTTGGCTTTCAGGGTATGTGGGATCAATATTTACATCTGGTGGAATTTTCCTATAACAATAGCTTCCATTCAAGTATTCAGATGGCACCATATGAAGCTTTATACGGAAAGCGATGTCACACACCAACCTGTTGGGATGACGTTGGTGAAAGAAAACTTGTAGGCCTAGAACTGATGGAGGAAACAATGGAAAAGGGAAAAGAAATCCAAAACCACATCAAAGCAGATCAATGTAGGCATAAGAGCTATGCCGATAACCGAATGAATAATTAGGAATTATAGGTAGGAGATCATGTTTTCATGAAGGTATCTCCATGGAATGGAGTTATACGTTTCGATATGAAGGGTAAATTTAGTCCTAGGTACATCAGACCTTTCAAAATTCTAGAACGAATTGGGGCTGTAGCTTACCGTTTGGAAATTTCACCAAGTCCCTCCAAAGTTCACGATGTGTTCCACGTATCACTGTTGAGAAAATGCAGGCCTGATCTAACACATGTAGTCACTTGCGAGGAATTAGAACTAGAACATGATCTATCTTATTGCGAAGAGCCCATCAGGATTCTTGATACAAGAGAACAAGTGATGTGAGACTGGACGACTCGTCTGGTAAGAGTTCTATGGAGAAACCATAAAATGGAAGAGGCAACGTGGGAACCCGAGGAACTTATGAGGAAGAATCACCCGAGTCTTTTCATGTGGTAGTATTCTAGAAATTTCGAGGACGAAATTATTTTAATGAGGGGAGAATGTAACACCTCAAGCTTCCATGGTACGCTTCTCTTTGAATAATAGAGTAGCATGTGTTGTATGGAACTTCGAGTTCAAACACACACCACAACCAATCAAACTGACCATTATGAATAGTAATACCCACATTTTGAAATTTAATAAATTTTATCTTTCAAAATGGACTTCATTTTTGGATTCAGAATATTGAAATTATCTTAGGGTGAAATTTTTGTATTTTTATGAAAACATTCAATTTTTGATGAATAGTGAAAAACACTAAGTTATAGTTTAAAACCGAATTTTTATTTAAATAAATATTTATTATATTTGAAATTTAATTAAGGTCAAAATAGATAAATAATACTTGTATAA
The DNA here is from genome assembly GCA_963277665.1 of Viscum album. Classification (NCBI taxonomy): domain Eukaryota; kingdom Viridiplantae; phylum Streptophyta; class Magnoliopsida; order Santalales; family Viscaceae; genus Viscum; species Viscum album. The sequence continues at coordinate 1,532,952,474 of OY728123.1, read as the reverse complement.
TATCAATGTAATTTATTTGAGTTAGTTTAGAATTATTTTAGATATATAAAAATTTTATTGAACTTTTCACCGTCTTTTACCCACCTCTTAGGAGAATTTAAAAATTCACATAAAACATAATTCTACCGCTTCGGTGAGTGGAAATCTGAAAATCTGAGAGACACGGTTAATATCAAGAAGTAAAATGTGGTTCAATAAGATAAAAATAATTTTTGTTGTACAGTAACTTTTTATTTTTATTTACCACGGTTAAAAGAAAATAGGGTAATTAAGGGTAAAAATGATATTAATATTACCATAAAATATGTCATAATTCTATTGGACAAGTGTATATCGACCAAAAACAACCTTAGGAATAAAATATTATCATTTATGTCCACTTGTATTAGATTAGGACATTGATTATTATTTAATTCAAAGAAAAGTTAAAAGAGTTAAAATCAAAGGTTATTTACGAAAACATTTTTAATATAGGGTTATACATAAGATAAATTCTATTATAAATATTTATTAGAATTCTAAAACTAATTTAATACATAATGGTATTTTAATTATAATTTTTATACATTAAATAATTTAATTGCTTTATGACACAATGGTGATGCAGTAATTACCTAATTAATGAAATATTAAAATAATTGATATTATAAATATCAAAATAAATGTAATTTGAGACTTTCTGTGAATTCAAATAATTTTATAGGTTAATATGTAATATTAGGATTGGTTATATAAATTTTTTTTCGAAGTAATAATGCTGTTATGAAATTATAAAAAAAACCAAATAGTGTCAAAATTGACATAAAAGAGTTTTTTTAAAAAAATATTATATTATTAATTGATATTCTATTCCTAAAAATCTATGGTTCGGCCAAATGACTTATATCATGAGAGGTGTATCATTAATGGACCACTTGGGGGTCTTTTGGTTGTGTATATTAAGTATATAATATAAATATTCAAAGAGACATGGTAAATGTCAAACTATGCAACTAAGAGTTAAATATAAATGATAAGGTTAATATAATGACCCAAACCTGCCTAAAATATATTGGTTGAAATTATTTATCCCCATACCCACCTAAAAATTTAAATAATCCACTTTGGATCCATTATAAACTTAATATTAATTTATTTTAAAATAATATTTCTAGCTTTTCCAAAGGTGCCCCTCACCACTATTATAAAAGGGCACTCCCCTATCTCACTAATTTACACCTTCAAATCCTTTTCGCTCGGCCAAAACCTGCCCAAATATTCTCTAAACTTCCCTCACATCAGCCTAGAGGCCTTTTTTTGATCATAAATCCATCTTATGGAGCCCTTTTGATCAAATAAAAAGAAAGAACTTGAAGAAGAGGTAAGGTTTTCACCACCCTCTTTCGAGTTCCATTCTTATTCAACTTCTTCTTTCATTGTTATTTCCATTCTAAAATAATAACTCCCGTATCTTATATATATTTTAATGTTATTATAAATATTGTAGGACCATATTCAGTATTTTATCCATCCATTGAATGAAATGTCACCATACGTGCGTACGTACGGCTTTCCGTCTCCACGCCGTGGTGTAATTGTTATTGAAAACATTATTATTTGGATGGTTATGATAATGATGTGTAATTTATGTAAAAAATAAATATAACATAATAATTATTCTGTATATATGATATAACATCCAATTATATATTATTTTTATATCAAAAGAATGATATTGTCGCTCGTACGTACGTACGAACTACCGTCTCCACGAACGCGTTGAGATTAATTCCCCATCGAATCCATTAAAGTATAATTCTCATTTAATTATAAAAAATAATGTTTGTAGACTTGATATAATTATGTAATGAATAAGATAAAAACTATACATAACAATCATAGCTTATGTAACAAAACATATAAAAGAAAATGAGTAAGTTAACACCCGAAACAACGATAATACTATGATATTTTTAACAAAGCAGTGTTAAAAGATCATATATGATATAATAATAATTTAAATGATTATTTTATAAATTAATAACAATTATTTCACCATTATACAGAAGGTTAACCTACCCTCGACCAAGGAAAATTACAAGTTAAGGGTTAATTTCACAATCTCTTCATTATCCGAGGTTGTTTATACGTATTTATCTACTGGGACCTCTTTATCATCCACATCCATGTTTCTTTAAAATGTATTTAAAATAATTTTTAATATTTTATATAATGTGTTTTAAATTCATTTATACCCTTGTTTACTTTTTATAATATGTTTATAAAGGAATCATTCCATCATTTTCCAAACAAGGTCCTTTTTAACCTTTTCGACAGAATTAAGGTAAGAATTTCTTTTTTTAACTTATACGGTGGGTATGGGTATTTTCCACCCTTATAAAATATTCTAATCTTACCTTAAAATATTATAAGGATATTTTAAAAGTAAATGTTTTATTTTATAATTATTTAACTTTTAAATGATTTCAATAAAAAGGTATATTTCTCTCAAATAGTTTTGATTTCTTCTATGTCAACATCCTTTGATGGATTTTAATCTTATTTAAAGTTGTTTTATTATGAAAAAAAACTTCAATATTGTATTGAAGGTTTTGTGATATTTTTGACTGTGGATGTGTTATTTTTACACCATTCATGGTTTATGGAGAAATTATTAACATTTTGTATGATAATTTTAATACGAAGGTTTATATTATGTTTAAACCGGTTCATATGAAGAATGCATTGGGCTTAATAAGTGATGAGTGGAGCCGGCCATAGCTCCTCGATGCATCGGTAGGTCTCATGAGACAAACTAGTGTCTTGGCACAAGGCCTTGAAAAAATCTTATTTGTAGTCTTGGCACAAGGCCATGACTATGTGGTTATGATAGTCTGACATTATGAATTCCATCAATATGAAAGTGGTTATTGATATTGCATGTGATTATTCAACAAGTAGAATATCCATTTGAATAAGTAAATGGTGTTATTTCATTTTATTTCTGCCATATTATGCTGAAGTTCATGTTTAAAAGGCTTTTGTTTTATTTATACATTGCCTTAAATGTTTATGCTTATTTATGAAAGTTTCCGCTATATTGTTATTCATTAATGGGAATCTAAGATCACCCCTTTCTATGTTTTATTTTTCCCAGGATGTGAAGAAATATTTTATCAATGACCTACAAGGATAGTGGGAGGGGTTATGAGTGTGAACTATGGAGACTATGTTGTTGTAGTTTTCACTTTATGATGTAATGTAAACTTTATGAATGTATCTAGTGATTCCAAGGATACTAAACTAATCGGTCTTTCGAGACATGATCTTTTGTTATCATGCCAATGTTATGTAATAATGCACCGACTCTGGGTAATTGGGGTCATGGCATTACATGGTTAATTATATCACAACCCTAATTCTAGTGCGTGATGAGTGTTCCCATACTTCACACCTGGTTTGACCCTACTATGTAATATGATTGGGTTAATTAAATTTTTTATTTAGAATCACTATAATGCATGTGAAGAGATAATTATTATGGATGAACTTGTTTAAACCTAAAGTGTCATATATTGAGAATATGGATTAATGATTTTCCCTGATTAGGTGGTTTTCCGCAGTTATTATTAATACCAACACTGTGAGTTTTTTATTAAATGATGGGAACTATAAGGAAGTATGTTAATAATGACAATGATCAAAATTTTGTTGATGAGAAACCTAATGGAATGATGACAAGAGTGAAGGATATTATTATTATTATGTCTAATAGGTTATCATGATACATGATTATAAAATTTCTCCCCAACCAACTCTTGAAATCACTAAATAAGTGAAGGATTTAGTTTTCTATGAGATCAAGTGGTGGAGACGATGGAGGAAAGATGATTCATCTTACTATATGTCGAGAATGTGGGATGAAGCACTCAAGTGAATGTCTCAAAATAATTAAAACATGTTTTAAGTGTGGATAATTAGGGAATGTAGAAAATAATATCAATGAAAAAAATTAATAGTTTGATGGGGGATATTATATCCATGCAAAGGTACCACTTATTGTTCAATGTATTATGTTAGAGGAATATGGAAATTATCTGGGTCAATAACCTAAACTAAAAGAAAACTCATAGTTCAAATAAGTTCTTATGTTATAAAGATCATTTAAGTGGAATTAATGATGAATTTATGTATGGTAATTTAATAGTTATGTTAAATAAGTATTTTTATAATGATATTATGGTTATTAGTTCCTTGATACATCTAGTGATTGTTCAACGTATGATTTTCATAAATGATTTGGAAGGATGTGTTTAATTGTATAGTTGACTGAGAAAATTGAGTTAGTGGTAAGGAGGTATTTTTGGATAATATATGATTAAGAGAAATATAACCCTGAATATATTCATGATGTTGATATAGTAATGAGATAATTAAAAGTTTGATAATTATAAATTAAATGTGATAGTATTAAAGACATTAGAACTGATTAGTAATTTAATGAATAAGTGGTTTATATTCTAATTAATGGGGTTTATAATATTTTTAGATTTATTGAATATATTAAAAAAATAGTTATTTTATATATTAAATGAAGAGAGAGTTACTTTTTTGAAATAATTCATATTTTCATTATTATTTTATGGTAATTCATGTTGTTATCATGTTTCATGAAAATATATGATCATGGTATTCATATATGTGTTATGTGATAATAAGAGATACTTTAGTTTGTTTCAGTAATTAATTTTAGTTTTATTTTGTAAATTTAGTAACCTTCCTTTTAAATTATTGTATTTTTATTTTTTTGGACATATTTTAGAAGGTTTTATGGTTAATTATTTATGGAGTGGTTTAAGTTTAAATTTGGATGAGGTTTTAGAAATTACATTGTTATTTACCACATTGGATTACTGGGGAAAACCATTTTAGCAATGGTAAATATTTATAGGATGAAGGAATGAGTTATAAATCCTATGATTCATTAAAATTAAATCATTCATCAATACATTATCTTAAATATCCATTTATTAGAAAAACTGATGGGGAAGAAAGCGATCAAATAAAAACAGAAGGATCAGATTGCTCTTAGGAAATGGAAATAAATCTATTAAATTTATTTTCGGTACTAATTTTTCAAAAGAGTAAAAAAATACCTTGATTTTATTAAAATATCCTTGAAATAAAAACATTATCTGTTTACTTTTCTTTTTGAGGAATAAATGGTCTTTTAACTCACTATATATTTATAGTTTTTTGGTGGTTACCTTTATCATGAAAATTTTATCAATCACTCTCTAGTAGTCTTTGAGAGTTATTTTTCTTCTCCATGCCCATATTTTCACTCCCAAAAATATTCTCCTTAAATGGGAACTTTATTTTATCTTATTTTATGTAACCATTATGTTTCTCACCTTCCGTTTTTAAGGGATGGTTTATACTTCTTTTGTACTGTGTGGGTTTAAACAAAGGAATTTTCAAATATTAAACCTCTGATGAAAGAGAAAAAATATGAGGTTGAAATGTTTTTAGGGATTGTGTGAGAGAATGTATCACCAGAAGATTTATTTAATATTTCTCAACAAATTTATTTTATTTCATTGATGGATTACGGTAGATGCAACAATGATCTTAAATGAAAAATGAAATATTATTATATTACCATTAAGACCAAGATGATAACTTGGTTTTTATGAATGGAATTAAAAATTTTAGAAATGAATATTAATGTTCTAGAAAATATATATCCATTGATTAATTATTAAGAAATATACGCTCAATTTTTATTAAATCCATTTTATTCTTCAAAAAAATGTTTTCTTCAAATTGTTTTTATTGTTCCCTTATGAGAAAATAATTATAAATAAACATCAATATAATTTATAAATTTAATTTTATGAAAATTATATCATTTTTTTAATCATCATGTCAAAATTATCCTAGGGATTAATTTGGGTACTTTTATGAAAAGATTGATTTATTCAGTGAATAGAGGAAATTAAGGATTTTTGTAAATGTGTCATTTTCTTTTCAACAAAAAGTATCATTACGAATTGAATTTAATATAAAAGTAACATAAGTATTATTTTATTAGATATAACTTTATAAAAATATTTTAATCATTATTTAACCTGAATTTTTTTAAGTACAATTTTGGGCTTAAAAATGCATTTTTCAAAAAACTGTTTTTTGTTGATTTTTACACATTTATATTAAAGGTTTTTTATGAAACTTATAGAAATTGATTTCTAAAAAATGGATTCCTTATTTTAAATTAATAGGTCCAATTTTTTTTAATAGGTCCATTTTATTTATAGACATTATGAATAGTAACCTTAGTAATTGTGTTACCATTGTAAAGTGTAAATCTAGTAATTAATGTTAACAATAAAACGAAAAGGACTAAAGAATTAACCTAACACCATAATTAATTTTTTTGAATGATAATATCTCATCCATAATCATCCAAATGTTTTATATATGGCTTTTCCCCCCTTTATTTATGATTTTGACCATTATATTTTTAAGTGAATATTAAGCCCAAAATGTCACCCTATTGAATTTAATAACTATAATATTTTTATTACACGAATAAATAGAGGATAGATTTGGTAATACATAATAATTATTAATATAACATTAGTTTTATATAATGGTAATTTGTTTTAATTTTTTTGTGAATAAATAATTAACTTAAAATCATATGCAATGCTGACATGGTTATTATACAATTAATAATAGAAGTAAAATATATTTTTAAAAAATGGTTAAAAATAAATTGATTTGAATGAATGATTTTTTGAAAATTTATTTATAAATATTTAAATTTTATATAGGTTTTGATGAATTAAATTAAAATTCTATTATTGTACTGTAGTTTTAAAAGACAAAATAAAAAAATGGATGCAGGCTCACAGGAGCCCACCATCGATTGGATGACTTCTATGGCTCTCAGACATGGGTGAATGAAATTAATGTGGCTACCATATCATTCCATCATGTGTTGGTAGATGATGGATATTGGAGGAACATTGGTGTAATTAAGGAGGTTCGGAGCTCGATATTTTATGCATTTTACCGAATTTAGCAGTAAGCAGTGGTGGATGAGGACCATATATCTTTGTCAATGTCAGTGATTAATTTCGAGGAGTTTTTTTCGTAGATCTGTGAAAGTCATGTAATGATGGAGGATAGGGATATTAGATCTGTAGAGGTATTTTTTGTGGTGGTTTGCAAGGACAGTAGATCTATGGCGATTGATTCTATGGAGGAGAAGACTGATAAAGATTGAATTTATTTGATGGTGGTTGGAATTATCCCAATGACTGTTGTTACTCAACGGATTGTAAATTTTAATGGAGTAGGGGTAGTGAAATAAGATAAATTGAAATCTAGGTTGAGTTATCAAACTACAGTTATGGACCAAGACTTCGATAGAAAAACAAAATCCACATGTAAAAGATGTTTCTCCAGAGTAAACAATGAAGAAATGTGACACCACCCACATGATTGATAGTATAGAGGAGATTCTCAATAGATTTTAAATTTTTTATAATTTTTTAATTCTTAGGCTAGTTCTTCCCTCTTGAGATAAATTTTTGAAAACTAAAGATTTGTTTTGGAAGCTATCCTCTACATGGGGATATTCTATTTGGAGATGTATTCCAATGGGTTGGGTATTTTTTCACATTACTTTTTCCTCAGAGGATCTGAAACACATGCCTTGGGTAATTGGATCAATCACTTTAAAAAATTTTATAGTGTGTTTTCAGGAGTTGGATTTCCATTTTAATCCTTTTTTCCATGAAAACAATAAAGTACATGCTTGAATCAAAATTATTCGCCTGAATTGGATCTGGTGGCATCCTAAGATCTTATTTGACATTGCCTCCATATTGGGTATACTGGTCAAATGTATAGGAATACTAAGGTTTCCAAATTTGGAAACTAATCTAGGATCCTAGTGAAAATTGATATGATATCTTTATTGATTTAAAACATTTTATTGTCATCACTAAACAATGATATCTCTCTGAAAGTGGAATATAAATGACTTCTTGACATCTTATCACTGTGTAAAATTATTGATCATGGAATGTATACCCTTTTCAGGAATGCGGTTTTCATGTTTTTATCATTAACGAGACATCATAAATATTTTTATAGGAATAAAGTGGGGAAACAAGCTCTACATAATTATTTAGCCTCTATAGGAAAAAACACTCTTTTATTGATAACGAAAATGTGCATGTATATTATAGTTCACTGGAAATGTCTCCAAATATGACACATATGATTCAAGGTTAAGGTATGAATCTTGTGGCGAAGGATGGAGAGTTTTCCTAAGAGGATGATGGTAGTCTTAATCTAGTTGTTATTTTTGAAACGAATCAGTGTCTGTTGGTTTTCACACTTGTTTTTGAGGGGCATAACAATCTAAATGAGAGTTGGAATAATTCATGGTTTCATGTGAAAATAAATAAATTAAAGGATTCTAAAGACATTCAATTATGGTGGGAGTATATAGAGTATTATTCTCCAAAAAAGCATCCTTTAGCTAGGCCTCGTCTAAAGTATAAAATCTTGTTTTCTATAATGAAGGGGTGAATAGAAATTTCTTTTTTATGGAAGAAAATAGTAGTGGTCATGACTCGCTTAAGGATTCATTATTAAATGGGAAGGCAATGTTATCTAACACTAAGGGCTTCAATCCTGCACCTTTGAAGAGAAGGACATAAAAAAGACTACGCCAACACACTTTAGACTATTTCTACCTGATCATTTTTTAAATTGTCAAAAGGGCCAAGGTAGATATCCTAATGATATTCAATTAAGGTAGGCCCCAATCATAGTGAGAAACTACTGATGAATTTGATTATGGACATGAAATTTCCTTTTATGATCTCTAACTATATTATTTATATCTAGGGGAAATCCATTTTGTTGACCCTTCCGGTTTTTTATTGTAGTTTTTCATTAATTTTAATAAATGGTAAGGAACATCACATCTTGCTCGACTTGTTTTGAATAATAAATAAAATTTTATTAAATGATTTAAAATCCATAAATATCTCATATTCATCTAATTTAATGTGATATGGTTTATGAAATCAACCATGGTCAATTTATTATCCATTTTTACTTTTATTGTATGTATATTAACCCCTTAATAGTAAAAAACATTGATATCACTGTATCTGTCAAAATGTATAACGAAGGGTTAAAACAAAAATATAAGGGTAAAAATGTGTTCTAAAAATATCCAAGTTTTATTAGAGTATATTATTTTGTATCATACATATCATATATTTCAAAATTCTCAAGCTTGATATATTTTGACAACAAAATTAATTTATATTAGGTAAATAATTTAAGAAATATTGAAAGTTACCTTAACCTCAACTATAAAAGGGAACCCTTCCTTTATATTATTCACACCATTTTGAGCATTACATCTGGTCTATAACTTGAAAAACATATCTTTTCAACCTCTATAGAAAAATTCTAGTGGTGATCATCTTCCTGAAACACAATCTCTAGGATCCTTAACAGGATATCTAAAGGATTTTTTTAAAAGGAGAGGTAATCATCCTTACCAATCAATTTCTTTTTAATTATTATTTTACCTCCTCTTAATATATTATATTAATCATAAAATGAAAACATTATAATCATTAATATACTGAATTGTTTTTATGATTATGAAACCACCTTTATTCTATAACATCACAAAACCCACACTCCCAAATCCGATACTAAATTCAACAACTATATATTTTAATCTTTGAACAAGAATAATGTGGACCAATTTTTTCTAGTAAAAACATAAAATGCAAAAAATAAATAACATAACGCTTAAATACCCATGTATATTCTACGATTAGAGTTTTAGAGAACTAGGAAAAACCCGTACACAAATAACTCCCATGACAATAAATGTTCATTTTTCCCACTTAACCCATCTTTTCTTATTTTTAATTAGGCCATCAACACCATCCTCAGGAAATAACTTATAGACATTACTTTTTTAACATCCTTATTTGTAACATAGGTACGAGGAAAACATAATAAGGGAGAGCTCAAAATCACATTAATGGTAAAAATAAGAGTTAACAAACAAATGTAATTAATGAGAATAAAAAATGTATAAAGGTGTGGTAAAAAATCATACCATTTGAGTGATTCATAAAAGGAATCATACCAAACAATTCCAAGATCATCAAATATGAAAACATGGAAAATGCAATATTCCTCAAAATCTAAAATCATGAACATTATGATATCAATCGTGAATATAAGAAACATTATAAAATCATAAAAAGAAATTTAAAATATTTTTGGTAACTTGGATCATCATATTCATAGAACACTTTCAAAAAATCTTAATTTGAATAACCATATGATCATCTTGAAATATAACCATTACCCAATGCATTGGAATGCTATATGGGTGCACCCATTATTTTAGCTATTACGGGCTAACCTGATGCTATCTTGGCCACCTTATGTTAAGTTGTAACAGGCTTACCCGATTCTATATAGGCCACCAAATGGTAAGTTATAAAACTATTACCAAGCTCTATCTAGGCCACCCAATTCCAAGAAATAACAAGATTACTTGGCACTATTTGTGCCACCCCATGTTTAAGAAATAATGTCTAAGAACCACAACATGAATAAAATACAAAGATATTTCATCATAAAACTTATAGAAACCATCATTATTATTTTATAACATGAAAACTAATGTAAAATAAATGGGGTTTATTTTCAATATATTTTAACCATGATTAACCCATGACAAAGAAATAGTTTCAATAAAAATACCTTTGAAACATGGTCAACCTGTGGAAAAGATTCATGTTCCATAACTACATATTTATAAAAATAATCTTAATAAATAATGTTGATGGTATCATTGAAAAATATCCCCAGTGTTTTCTGTGTAAAAAATGGTTTTTAATATTGATTAAATAAAATAAAATTAAAATATCATTAATGAAAATTTTAAGAAAATACCATTTTAATTTTGAAAATCACTTTTTTTAAAATAAAAAAATTCAATTAATTTTATTTAAAAATTTAATTGAAATATTATAATATGATATTTTAAAATTAAATAAAAATATTTATTGTTGAAAATATACATTTTCTGTGAAAAAAATGGTTAATGTTTTTAAAACATATTTATAAAACATGGGTTTGGATGAAAATGTGTTTTTAATTGAAGACAAAAATGAAGTAAAATATTATTTAAAATCCATTATTAACCACATTAAGAAACAAATAGTGGAAAATTTTTACAAGTACTCTAAAATTTCATGAATAACTCTAGGATGACATAATTTATGGTAATTATAATATTTCAATATTGGATACTTAATCTTATAAAGTCCTCATAAACAATTATATTGAAACAAAAGACTCTTACCAGTTTGGTATCTTTGAATCACAATCCCCATAAAATAATATGATATATAATATCAAAAAACTAAGCATATTCCTGATATGAAATGTCAAATGGAAAAAATATACACCTCATAAAAGAAGTTAGGTGTATAAAAAACATAAATCACAATAATGGCATGTTGAAAGAAAAATCCCTTAATGCTTTGTTATCATTGAAACTGTAAACCCCATGAAATAGAGATCCAAAAATAGATAGGTTAATATTAGTTAATTTAAGTCATATTTTTTGAACATATTCAAATTATGTGTCAAAAACTACTTAGGTAGGTTGAAAATGATAAAAATGTCATTATTTAAACATCACCGGAATAATAATCAAGAAATAATTATCAGATTTAAATATAAATTATACTTTTAAAACCATTAATAAAATATAGTTATGAAAAATGACCCAATTTTATGATCATGGAGATGGTAGGCTGTACGTATGCACGAATTACATTTCATGTTTTTCCATGATAACTTTTGAAAGATGGTAGTTAATATTTTATATTAAAATAATGATCATTATATAATAAATACAATTATATTTAATTTTTAATGATTTTATTTTTCATTATTTTTATGTAAAAAGAATTAGATCACTTATAGGAGATTGTAGTCTACATGACCATGAATGGCGTTATCAATTATTTAGTGTGTACAATGGTAAGGAAAAAAGGATATATTATATTTATAAAAATATAATTATTTCAAGATTATCATGATCATTTCATTTTTATCATACATATAAATTATATTTACCTTTATTATCTTCCATGTAACACATTAACGAAAAAGGCTTCACATCGCTTCACAAGGTGGTAGTCCACCATACAAAAGAGCAATGTTATTGTATCCCTTACAAAATGGAATGTAAAAAAGGTGTATATGATTTAAATACTAGATATACATTATTATTTTATAAATATCATAAATATCATATATAAATAGTATTTACAACATTATACCCAACCATGGTAGGTAGTAATGGAAAAACGAATGATATCGCTTCCTGAGGCGATAGTCCGCTACATACAAGATTGATGATTTCATAACCCATTTAATTATTTTGTGTGTGGTTTTAGGTCATATCCTTACATTAATAAAATAATTTTATATTGAGGATACTTATTTTATTATATAATAATGATATATTAAGAATTTAATGTGGTGGATAATGAAAAAAAAATGATTGTTGATGAATGTTACATATTCTTTAGGTAACTCCTTTTGGTTTTCACCAAAGGAATTTCATTAGTTATATTTAGGAAAATTTTAAGGATTACAGGATGATATTATATAAGTGGAGAAGTTATTTTTTCAGTGATTTTTTATTCTAAAGGGCCTGAGCATTATTAATAGTGGAGGAGAGTGGATGTCATTTTTTATAGTTGAGTAGGAGTGTCTTTCTTGTAAATACTCAACATTATATACTATTGGGAGGTATCCCTTACCTCATGTTCCACAAAAATTTAATAATAATATATTAAAGGGGATATTTGGTTGATAAAAACTTCCACCAAAGAAAATAAATACATTTTAAAAACATTTTCTTCCTTAATATCATCTGTTTTGTTATTTTTTTCATTTTGTTTTATCATTAAGGGAACTTGTTTTTTTCAATGTAATTTATCCATTAAAATTTAATTAAAGTGAGAATTACTATATAATATATAACCAATTTTTTTAAATGCTAAATTAAAATTATAAAATAAAAATACATTCTTTGTTGGAAATTAAATTTTACAGAAACACATGTAACATGCCAAAACACTGCTTTGGCTGTAATTGTGCCAACAATAGTTTTACTATTTATGGGTCAGTGTGATCACTATAACAGAAAAATTGTCCTGTAATGCAATATAATTTATATTTATTAAAATATAAAAGTCACTAAACATAATATGGGTTTTATAATAATTTTAAATTATTAAATAAAATATCATTTATTTTAAAATAATATTAATGCCAATTTTGACCTTATTTTCTTAATTTGAATTTAAAAAATATAAAAACAATATTTGAGTTAATGTATATTAATTTACATATCTGTATAATGATATATTAATATATAAAAATATGGTTACATAAAAATTAATTCTATTAACCTCACATTTAATGTTTTTCGCATCAATTATTTTATTTAATAATTAAATAAAAATCCACGCATTTTTGTTTCTTAAGAATATAATTATAAGGACCCATCCTTAAAACAGAACATAATATTGAGTTAATTTTATTATTCACATTGAGGATATTTTCTAGTTTACAATTTTATAGAATTATTCCATAACTATTACATTACATCTAAAAAATTATAAACTAGACACTTCTACTCAGTTTCCATTTTTTCATTAAACAAAAACTTTTGAAAAATAGAGTCATGTCTAGTTCCATGTTTTAGACAGCATGACTTTTCCTTGATCCCGTCCTTGACCAAAGTCCTGTGAAAGACATTTTAATACTTGGGATGAGCATAAAAATATCATTAAGGGTTATGAAAAAAGAAAGAAAACATTATTTCACAAATAAATACATAACAAAATATCTTTAACATACCTCATGAAATCATAAGATTTATGAATAACACATAGTAATAACATGTCATAAAGGTTATTTGTGACATCCATAACATACTTATGTTGTTTCTTTCACTGATACGTAGGGAGTTACATTTGGAATACACATCACAATATATTACCAAATTCTCTTAGGAGAAACATTCATGTTTACTTATGTCAAGTTACCCAATGCATTGGAGATATATCTTGGTCTCAACCTCCCAAGGTTTTTCACAGATCCACCGATATATGTAAACAATTCCCAAGAACCATAGCATATTCATAAGACATAAAAATACATAATGGAAAGATAGAGTTTCCTCATTTCAATCAAAATATGTCATTTAAATATATTGACATAAAAAATCCATTATCAAAACCATTTTGAATACCAAAATACTAAAAAGATTATATGGTATTTATTTTCCTTTTAAAAACATTGTGTCTTGTTAAGGAAGCCATAGATCAACTGATACTCGTGGCGGCGTAAAAGGTCATTTTCATCACTTAAATTAAAGGAAAAATTCTTCTTTTCATTTATTAAAATGCCTCATATAAAAATAATCCCATTGGATTAAATTAAATGTCAAAGGTGTTTATACAACGTATAAAATAAATCCCTGTATAAAATAAAATGTTCTTCAATGAAAGAATATTGAGACCAAATGCCTTACAAAGTTCATTTTGTAAATAAAATTGATCGAATTTGTGTATTCACTATAGGTACCCATAAGTAATGTAAAAATACAATATTGGACATCAAATGTTTTTTCTTACATAATCATAGAACGATGTAATTTAAAAGTAGAATATTAACCCAAAGAATGGAAATTGGGTTAAGAAGTTCCCTTACCTCGTGTTCGACTTGACCCATTCTTTCTTTAATCTCCTGAATAATAAACTAATGTTTATTTATACTTGGTTAATATATTTTTTCAACATTATTATTCCTTTTATATCACTTATTACCATGTTATTATCATTAATTAATCATTTCAGTTAATAAAGGTTGATTTGTCGATATTTGGTACTTGAGTCAAAAATGTACTTATTATAATTACATGTTGTTCATGTGGTAAAAAGTCCATTATCTCAAGATTTATATTAATTATATACATATCATATATATCATATATATCTATTATATATTTGTATTTATAATAGCACATAACAATTGAAGGTAAGAAATAAAACGCACCGTTCATGGAGACGATAAGTTGTACGTACGCATGAATGCTTATTTCATTTCTATTTCATATTTAATGGAATTTAAACTTAATTATACATAAGTATATTATAATTCTAGTATAATATCATATATAATTTTAGTAACTTCATCCTTTATACGTTCCACATATGGCATGAACGCGTCATATAACTTTGAGGGTGTGGTAGTTCGCACTTCCTCAAATGAAATTATCGTATTTACTTGTTATAGAATCCATAAAGATATGATATAAATAATAAATTAAAGGTATATAGATAATAGAAATATAATATAAATCACATATGAATACATTTCTATCATAATGGCCACCATAAGAGATGGTATGAGAAGTTTGAATAATCATTATTTTGTGAGGTAGTAGTACGCCATCCACAAAAACAGTATGTTAGTTACCAATTAAATGGAGGTGTGTGTATGTGTAGATCGAATAACTCTAATAAAAACAACCTAGTATATTTATTATACAGTTTTGTTTATAAAATAAACGAATAAAGAGAGTTTTTGGGGTTAGAGAAGTAAAATAAAAAAACGAATTTAAGACGAGATGTCGCCTTTAATTTGGGAAAATCCCTTTGGTTTGAACCAAAAGGATTTAGTTAAGTGCATTATGCCTAAGGTAAGTCATATAGATGGAATAGAGGGTTCTTGAGAGATTATTTGGATAGATTTTGGAAGATCCAAGGTGTAACGACCCAAAGTTTCATTAATGGAAAATCCCTCTTGATCCAGTTAAATGTCACTTTATATAAAATGTTTTATAAAATGGAAACTTCTTTGGTTTTATGATAAGAGTTGTGACCATTAATTTTATATCCATTGAACAATGATCACATGATTAGTATAAATATAAGGCTTTAATGAACCCAATTTTTACTCAGACAAAGGAAGCGATGGCCTCATCCAGAATAATTGCCCCATACGAAGCCCATTTGTCAGAGCTCGGAAAAGAGGTGGCGTCTTTGGGCTTTGCCCTTGACCAAGCCCAGGATGAGCTTCATTATGTCAAGATCGAACGTGACCATCTATGGGAAAAGTGTAAGTTCATTGAAATTACCACTCGAGCGATGTTATCCGAGCCACCCCAAGAGTCTGTCACCATCGCACACCTTACCCTTAGGTCTTACGCGGCTGTTTTAAGGGGTTATGTAACAAATAAGTAGTACTATGTTCATGTACATTATTTTTTTTATATAATAATGAATATAATTTCTAGTCATTTTTGATACATTGTAAATAGTTTTTAAAGTACAAATGATGTTTTTATTTATTATTTAATTAAGAAGTCTATTTTATTAAATTAAGGGATTTTTGAATTCAATAATATTTTAATGAAATACTAATATTATTATTAAATAAAGTTTTATTAAATATAAATGATCTTATAATTTTATGAATTCAATTAAAATTTTATTAAGGTTTGAAAGCCATTTCTGTCAAAACCCGTGAATTTTCGATAAATGTCGGTTTTTATTTTAAAAGTGAAAATTCACATATTTAGAAAAAAATTTAGATAAAATAAATGTCATTTCTGGAATCATGACGTCGAAATTATCCAACGTTGACTTTTTCATAATTTTCTGATACAGTCGAATTTTTGGGTAAAAATTAAATACCGTTTAAATATATAATGTGTTTTATGACATCATAATGACCCTAAAGTGATGTAATAAAATACTATAATCCTTATGTTTGGCCAATATATGTTTTACCATTAAAATAAAGTGATTTTGGGTTTGTTTGACTAACTTTTCAAAGCATTAATTAACCCCTCAAGACATATTCAACACTTCTCCTTTTTAAATTAATTTCCATAGGAGTGTGACTCACATCCACATAAGAAACCTTATTATTTTAAGAAATTCGGACTTTTCCTTATAAAATATTGTTTTCTTCTTCCCGTTTCCGAAAACCATGGGCAAAAACCATGGGATGGTTTGTGGTTTGGATTAATTTAATGTAAGGGGACCCAAACCTAAATAATAAAGAATTCCCTCATCTTTCCTATATAAACTCACCCAAGATCCCACTTCATCCTCAATAAAATCCCTTGGAGTTCGTCTAACATCTTCCCTACTCTCTCTAGAATCCTCCCAAGGTGCCCCAAGCTCCCAAGAAGCCTCTCACAAGCCTCTCTCTAGCCTTTGGAAGCACACTTCCAAGTAAGGGTTTTTTCTTCCTTTCTCATTTTTGTCAATTTTCTTTGAGTTGTATTTCCCTTTTAATTTCAATTATGAATATTGGGGTAAGGTTTCGCACCTCCCTCATACTGCCCTCTTTATTTTTGAATGATGGGAGACCCATTTCTCTCTCATTTAATGCCTCCCATGTACACTCGTTACTATGCCGAAATTCCGCAAGGAACTTCTCTCTCTTCTTTTACATTCAAGAAATACTTTGGTATCATGAATCTAAATTCCATTTCAATTGTTGGGACATGTATCTATATAACCTCCTTACTGTCCATTACATGTAAATATGATGAGGAACCCTTTTCTCTCTCATCAACCTTTTTTATGAATTCTTATGTCACGCTGTTATGCTGCCGAAATCGCACCAATTTTTTAAGCCAATGTCATTGTGTAGTGAATACCATGCCCATTTCTCCATCAAGGGTATTCACCTTTATTCACATTTACTTATTTATTGTAAAGTTTCATGTATGAATTCCACATTTCTTTATCGTGGAATAAATGATTATGTTTTATGAATCCATGTTTTATGATCCATGTGGCACACTTATGCATGAAATGAAATGTTTAAGAAGGGTGTGCCCTTATAGCGCTCCAATGCATTGGGTAAAGTATAGTATCATGATACTTTATGTTCAATGAGTGTTGAATCATGCTAATTCAAGTGCAACGAGGGTTTACTCGTGCTTCATGTGCAACGAGGGTTTACTCATGCTCCATGTGCAATGAGCCTTGGCTCATGCTAATTCAATGTTAGGTGTTGTTGCCACATTTCCATGTTATGATTATCATGCTTTATCATGCCTTTATGTTCATGTTTATCTTATTATCTATTGACATTCCTATTGCCTAACATGTATTGCACTCCTCATTTTATTCCATGTGTACTCCCTTACTGGGCTTTATAGCTCACTCTTTTCTTATGCATGTCCTCAGGTTATCCCATGCAATGCAAAGTACGAGGGAATGTAGTGGTCATGTAAAGGAAGTTTTCAATAAAGTTGTTTTATTTCATGTTTTAAGTTTTAATTTAGTGATCCTAAGCCCCAAAGACACTAAACCTCTCAATCATCTTTGTTGTATCGAGTGAAGTTTTACGTAATAAATCATGTTTAAGTTGTACTAAAAAGCAGGGTTGTCATAGTTGGTATCAGAGGATAGGTTTAGTTATTTTTGGGATTAGGAAACCCTAGAAAAGCCTTACATACAAGAATAAGTATAATAAAAACATCCCTAAGTTTTGGTAAATACTATGTAAGTGGTTTATCAAACAAATACATCTCCGTCTGAATACGAGCAGGTAGAGGCGGCTCTGGCACAGATGTATCCTAGGGGTAAAACCCGAAAACACCGCTTTGAGCTAGACTCGAACGTGAAATGGTGCGCGACAACGGGCCTTGGTCCTCTCTTGGTTATGACACTCCCGGGGGATATGTTTTGATAAATTCACAATCATAGTATGAACCCTTATTAAGGGAAAAATTGTCCTAAGAATATATGTTAGAAAGTAGATCATGAAAACCCTATATTGAATCCTACAGACTCATTAGTTAAAGAAATAAAAGTTTATTTTTGAGTCATCAACCTTTGTCTTTGGATCACCCTTTATGTGTTACCCCTAACTTACCTTTTATTCCAGCCAATGGCCGGTAATAGGAGTACTCGGGCTAACAACCGTTGTGAAGATCAGTGTGATGATTGTACTAATGAGATGCCAAATCCAATGGTAGTGGGAATCAGGAACTTTGTCACACTTCTCTCTCAGATAACTCAGGTTTTGAATAGAAACACGGGTCAAGGGGAACGTTCAACCCCCCCCCCCCCCAAGAAAGAACAAGTCTCTACCGAGAGCTTCATGAGACAAAGGCCTTCTACTTTTAGTGGATCATCTGATCCCACAATCGTTGAACAATGGATCAACTCCATTGAAAAGATATTCTCCGCCCTCCAATGTTCTGAATAAGAGAAGGTTCTCCTGGCGGCTTATCGTATGAAGGGTGAAGCTGATCAATGGTGGATTTTGATCAAAAATATGAAGCCTGAGGAGGAGATCGAGGCTTTGGAATGGATGGAATTCCGAAAGATGTTTTTCGATAAATATTTTTCGCACACCCTTTGGCTTAAGATAGAAAGGGACTTCCTTTCCCTCACGCAAAAAGATGAAGAATCTGTTAAAGCATACGAGGAAAACTTTACAAGGATTGCACGATATGCTTCTGACTTTTTCGTTACCCCCGAATGCAAGGCTGACCGCTTCTTTGGTGGGATGAAGCCTAGCTTGCGGAAAGAATTAGCGATCAGTGACTTCGACAGCTATGAGGAAATTGTCTGATGTGCCCTCAAGGTTGAAATGGAGATTGGGGAATCACAGGGGTATCATGGGGACAAGAATCGTAAGGTGGACTTCAATGCTGGTGGTCTGATGGATAAATCCAACGGTGCTAAGAAGTTCCATAACCCCACTTTCCAAAAGTGTGGGAAGAAGCACCTTGGAAATTGCCTTAAGGGGACGAGAAAATGCTTCAGGTGTGGAAGAGAAGGGAACCTAGTTATTAACTGTCGGAAAGAAGGACCCACGACTACGACAGAGGAGAGGAACGCTCCGTTCGAACCTCAACACGTTGTTCAATTCTATAAATGCAAATAACTGGGTCATTTTTCAAATCAGTGCCCTAATCCAAGGGTTATCGGAGGCAACCAACAACCTCCAAGACAGAAAGGAACAGCTTTTTCCATCACTTCTGCCGAAGTGAACCTCGAAAACGAAGTGGTGACAGGTATGCTAGTTATTAATTTAGGAATAGCGAATGTACTTTTTGATTCAGGTTCTACGCATTCTTTTATATCTCAAAAGTTTAGTAGAACAATCCCATCACCACCACAAATCATGGAAGTAAAGATGTCGGTGAGTACAGAAAATGGGGCAATCATTGCATCCCATGAATATAAGTCTTCCCCTGTTATAATATGTGGATCGAATTTCCTGGAGAACCTCGTCATACTCCCTCTGGTGGAATTTGATGCAATTCTTGGCATGGATTGACTTTCCTTATATAGAGCCAACATAAATTGTAGGGAGAGGGAAATCACACTCCATATTGAGAATCGACCCCCGATTATTTACAAGTGTCAGCAGGAAGATGAATCTCCTTTATCTCCATCATCTCAAGAATGGATATTACTACCTTATGAGCACGTATATCTGGCTCAGATGATTGAGTCCAAGGAAGAAACTATCCTTGAAGAAATGCCTATTGTGAGGGAATTCACAGAAGTGTTTCCCGAGGAACTGTCTGGTCTTCCTCCAAGAAGAGATGTTGAGTTCTCAATTGAACTTATACCAGGGTCGCTACCAATATCCAAGACTCCATATATAATGGCTGTTGTAGAGCTTGAAGAGATGAGGAAACAACTACAGGAGAATCTGATAAAGGGTTTATACGCCCAAGTGCTTCACCATGGGGTGCACCAGTCCTCTTCGTCAAGAAGATTGATGAGTCAATGCGGCTTTGCATTAATTATCGTGAACTTAACAAAATCAAGATAATGAAAAAGTATCCTCTCCCACGAATTGATGACTTTTTCAATCAGTTTCGTGGAGCACAATACTTCTCCAAGGTGGACTTGCAGTCAGGATATTATCGAGTAAGGGTGGAGAAGGAAGATATCCCCAAGACTGCTTTTCATACAAGTTACGGGCACTATGAATTCATAGTAATGCCTTTCGGACTCACCAATGATCTAGAAATATTCATGGAATTGATGAATAGAGTCTTTATAGATTACCTTGACAAATTTTTGGTAGTCTTTATAGATGATATTCTAATATACTCTAAAACCAAGGAGGATCATGAGGAGCATTTAAGAACTGTACTAGAGACTTCGCGCAAGGAGAATCTCTATGAAAAGTACAGAAAGTGTGAGTTCTTGTTGAAGGAGGTCTCATTATTGGGCCATATCATCACAAGAAATGGGATATCGGTGGATCCCACCAAAACAAATGCAATTGAGGGATGGCCGAGGACAACATCGGTAACCGATATCCGTAGATTCATGGGGTTAGCAGGATATTATCGACTATTTGTGAGGAATTTATCACGATTTTCCAACCCTCTTACCAATCTAACTCGAAAGGGAGTAAAGATTGCATGGAGTGATGAATGTGAAGAAAGATTCAAGGAGTTGAAAAGAAGGATTATCACTGCACCCGTGCTCACTTTAACCACAAGTGGGGAGCTTTTTGTGGTATTCAGTGATGCTTCGAAGAAGGGCTTAGGATGTGTGCTGATGCAGAATGATAAATTTATATCCTATGCCTCAAGGCAGTTGAAAATCCATGAGCGAAACTATCCAACACATGATCTGGAGTTGGCAGCGGTGATCTTTGCCTTGAAAATCTGGTGGCATTATCTCTATGGTGAGAAATGTGAGATATATACTGACCACAAGAGTCTTAAGTATATATTCACACAGAAAGAGCTTAATATGCGCCAGAGAATATGGATAGAGCTCATCAAGGATTATGACTATTCAATACATTACCACCCAGGGAAAGCGAACAAGGTGGTGGATTCCCTAAGTAGAAAGGATCCAACGATTCTATCAATGATGAGAATTGAGAAGGATCCAATATTCTTAGACTTGATGAAGATGGACGTGGGAATCATAAAGAAGGGAACATCATAAATCCTTTCACAAATGATTGTTCAACCATCTCTTTTAGAAATGTTAAAGGATACTCAAAAGGATGATGTGAGAATTAAAGAAAAATTTGAAGCTATCAAAAAGGGAAAATCCTCATAGTTTAATGTTAATGAAGAAGGAACTGTGCGGTTTGGGAAAAGACTATGTGTTCCATCAAGGCCGGAGGTGAAGAAGGAACTCTAAAATGATGCACATAGTTCGAATTTCTCTATTCACCCAGGGAACACAAAGATGTATCGAGATCTCCGAGAAAACTTTTGGTGGGATAATATGAAGAAGGAGATCGTCGAATATACATCAAAGTGCCTGGTGTGTCAGCAAGTGAAGGCAGAGAGGCAGAAGTCTAAGGGGATGATGCAACCATTGCCCATACCAGAAAGGAAATAGGAAAACATCACCATGGACTTTGTCACCGGACTTCCAAGGACATCCAAAGGTAAAAATGCAATCTGGGTTATTGTGGATCGTCTTACAAAGACTACACACTTCATTGCTATTCGGGAGGATTTCTCATTGGATCAACTGGCACAAATAAATATCATGGAATTGGTAAGGTTTCATGGAGTAACACTATATATTGTGTTTGACCGAGATCCAAGATTCACCTCTATGTTTTGGAAGAGTCTTCAACATGCTCTGAATACTGAACGGAACTTCAGTACGACCTATCATCCTCAAACTGATGGAAAATCCGAGCGGACTGTCCAAACACTTGAGGATATGTTGAGAGCATGATCAATGGACTTTAAATGAGGATGGGATCAACATCTTCTTCTGGTTGAGTTCTCTTATAATAACAGTTTCCACTCGAGCATCCAAATGGCATCATATGAATCCCTTTATGGGAAAAGGTGCAGAACACCGGCATTTTGGGATGAGGTCGGTGAACATAAAGCTTCTTAGACCAGAAATGGTCGAGGAAATGGTGGAGACGGTGAAAACCATTCAACAGCATATAAAGGCATCCCAGAGTCGACAGAAGAGTTATGCAGATAATCGTCGACGAGACCTTGAGTTTAAATTTGGAGACATGGTGTTTTTACGCATATCTCCGTGGAAGAAGTTCATGTGGTTCGGAAAGAAAGGGAAGTTAAGTCTAAGGTACATCGCCCCCTTCAAGATTCTTGATCGTGTTGGGGCTGTGGCCTATCGACTAGAACTTCCACCTACTATGGCCAAGGTGCATGATTTCTTTCATGTATCCCTCTTAAGGAAGTACATACTGGACCCTTAACATGTACTCTATTCCGAGGTGGTACAATTGGAAGATGATATTTCTTATGAGGAGCAACCAGTGAAGATCTTAGATCATAGAGAAAAAGTTCTATGAACTAAGGCAATGCCCCTCGTCAAGGTATTTTGGAGAAACCACAAGTTTGAAGAAGAAACTTGGGAGTCGGAGGATATGATGAAGCTGAGTTACCCACATTTGTTTTAGTGTGGGAAAAGGAAAATTTCGAGGGCGAAATTTCTTAAGGGTGGAATATTGTAACGAGCCAAAGTTTCATTAATGGAAAATACCTCTTGATCCAGTTAAATGTCTGTTTATATAAAATGTTTTATAAAATGTAAACTTATTTGGTTTTATGATAATATTTGTGATCGTTACTTTTATAGCCGTTGAACAGTGATCATATGATTAGTTTAAATATAAGTCTTTAACGAACCCAATTTTTACTCAGACAAAGGAAGCGATGGCCTCATCTAGTAGAATTGCCCCATACGAAGCCCATTTGTCAGAGCTTGGAAAAGAGGTGGCATCTTTGGGATTCTCCCTTGACCAAGCCCAAGCTGAGCTTCATTATGTCAAGCTCGAATGTGACCTTCTACGGGAAAAGTGGAAGTTGATTGAAATTACCACTTGAGCGATGTTATCCGAGCCACCCCAAGAGTCTGTCACAATCAAACACCTTACTCTTAGGTCTTATGCAGGTGTTTTAAGGGGTTATGTAACAAATAAGTAGTACTATGTTCATGTACATTATTTTTTGTATATAATAATGAATATAATTTCTAGTCATTTTTGATACATTGTAAATAGTTTTTAAAGTACAAATGGTGTTTTTTGTTATTATTTAATTAAGAAAGATATTTTATTAAATTAAGGGATTTTTGAATTAAATAATATTTTAATAAAATTATATTATTATTATTAAATTAATTTTTATTAAATATAAATGATCTTATAATTTTATGAATGCAATTAAAATTTTTATTAAGGTTTGAAAGCCATTTCTTTCTTAACCCGTGAATTTTCGATAAATGTCGGTTTTTATTTTAAAAGTGAAAATTCACATAATTAGAAAATTTTTAGATAAAATAAATGTCATTTCTGGAATCCGGATGTCGAAATTATCCAATGGTGAATTTTTTATAATTTTCTGAGACAGTCGAATTTTTGGGTAAAAATTAAATACTGTTTAAATATATAATGTGTTTTATGACATCATAATGACCCAATAGTGATGTAATAAAATACTATAATCCTTATGTTCGTCCAATATATGTTTTACCATTAAAATAAAGTGATTTTGGGTTTGTTTGACTTACTTTTCAAAGCATTAATGAACCCCTCAATACCTATTCAACACTTTGCCTTTTTAAATTAATTTCCATGGGAGTGTGACACACCTCCACATAAGTAACCATATTATTTTAAGAAGTTCTGACTTGTTCCTTTGAAAATATTGTTTTCTTCTTCCCTTTTCCAAAAAACATGGGCAAAAACCATGAGATGGTTTGTGGTTTGGATTAATTTAATGTAAGGGGACCCAAACCTAAATAATAAAGAATTCCCTCACCTTTCCTATATAACCCCCCCCCCCAAGCTCCCACTTCCTCCTCACTAAAACATCTTGGATTTCGTCCAACCTCTGCCCTACTCTCTCGAGAATCTTCCCAAGGTGGCCCAAGCTCCCAAGAAGCCTCTCACAAGCCTCCCTTTAGCCTTTGGAAGCACACTTCCAAGTAAGGGTTTTTTCTTCCTTTCTCATTTTTGTCAATTTTCTCTAAGTTGTATTGACCTTTTAATTTCAATTATTAATATTGGGGTATGGTTTCTCACCTCCCTCATACTTCCCTCTTTATGTTTGAATGATGGGAAACCCCTTTCTCTCTCATTTAATTCCTCCCATGTACACCCGTTACTATGCCGAAATTCCGAAAGGAACTTCTCTCTCTTCTTTTACATTCAAGAAATAATTTTGTATCATGAATCTAAATTCCATTTCAATTGTTGGGACATGTATCTATATGACCTCCTTACTTTCCATTACTTATAAATATGATGAGGAACCCCTTTCTATCTCATAAAACTTTTTTATAAATTCTTATGTCATGCCGTTACGCTGCCGAAATCGCATCGATTTTCTATGACAATGTCATTGTGTAGTGAATACCATACCCATTTCTCCATCAAGGGTATTCACCTTTATGCACATTTACTTATTGATTTTAAAGTTTCATGTATGAATTCCACATTCCTATATTGTGGAATAAATGATTATGTTTTATGAATCCATGTTTTATGATCCATGTGGAACACTTATGCATGAAATGAAATGTTTACGAAGGGTGCACCCTTATAGAGCTCCAATGCGTTGGGTAAAGTATAGTATCATGATACGTCATGTGCAATGAGTGTTGGTCATTCTAATTCAAGTGAAACGAGGGTTTACTCATGCTTCATGTGCAATGAGGGTTTACTCATGCTTCATGTGCAATGATCCTTGGCTCATGCTAATTCAATGTTAAGTGTTGTTCCACATTTCCATGTTATGATTATCATTCTTTATCATGCCTTTATGTTCATGTTTATCTTATGCTCTATTGACATTCCTATTGCCTAACATGTATTGTACTCCTCATTTTATTCCATGTGTAATCACTTACTGGGCTTTATAGCTCACCCTTTTCTTATGCATGTCCTCAGGTTATCCCATGCAATGCTAAGTACGAGGGAATGTAGTGGTCATGTAAAGGAAGTTTTCAATAAAGATGTTATATTTCATGTTTTAAGTTTTTATGTAATGATCCTAAGCCCCAAAGACACTAAGCCTCTCGATCTTCTTTGTTGTATCAAGTGAAGTTTTATGTAATAAATCATGTTTAAGTTGTAATAAAAAGCAAGGTTTTCATACAAGGGGCTTGAGAGGTGTGAGTAATGGGTTATAGGTGAGGTCCTTTTATAAAGGGTGTGGGGCTCTTTAGGAATGTTTGAAAATATTATTTTATTATATAATGATTTCCTATTTTTAAAGGTCCAAAACATATTAAAGTTGAAGATAAGATGAGTCTTTTTCAAAATAAAATCATCCAATAAGAATTTTTCAGGTTTTGGATTTTTTTTAATCTTTATAATCTTATTTATTTAAATCATTTGTTAATGAGGTAAAAACTGCATCATTATTGTGCCATAAATTATTTTATTTATCTAATATCTAAAAATTATAAAAAAATACCATGATGTAGAATATTTTTTTAACTTTCAAATGAGTATTTATTGTCTAAAAGATAACTTATATTACCCCATTTCAGAATTGATTTTCTAAAAGATACATGTTTATGTCATTTTTGTCATTAATTAAAATTAATTAATATGAATTGTCATTATCACTCTTAAGTGGCTCCATGGGGTCTAAAAATCAATCCAAAGATTCCCATGGTCAGAAATGTATCAACCAACATGATTAGGACACATGTTAGGGTAATTTAGTATTAATATAATATTATTTTTAACTTCAATTACCATATTTACCTTTAACCGTGCTAAATAAAAGTCAAAAGTTACTATTCACCCAAAATTATTTTCATATTACTGAACCAAATTTTACTTTCTAATAACAATCGTCTATTTCATAATTTCAAAATTTAATTCACAGAATTGGTAAAAATTCATTTAAATGAAAAATTCGGTTTTTTAACTACTACTTAGTGTTTTCACTATTCATCAAAAATTAATGTTTTTCAGAAAAATACAAAACATTCATCCTATGATATATTTTATATTCTAAATTCAAAAATTACATCTATTTTACAAAATTCAAAATGTTGAAGTTTCATTAATTAATTTAAAATTAATTCCCGCTGTCAAAATAAAAAACATGTTTTTAAGAAATAATAACTATCAAAAGATTGACACTTGTTTATGTCCAAATTCTATGTGAAATTACATCTAATTTCCTAAATTGGTTTAAATGGTAAAAATA
This sequence comes from Viscum album, assembly GCA_963277665.1. Lineage (NCBI taxonomy): Eukaryota > Viridiplantae > Streptophyta > Magnoliopsida > Santalales > Viscaceae > Viscum > Viscum album. The sequence continues at coordinate 1,532,925,155 of OY728123.1, read as the reverse complement.
TAATATAATTAAATTTTAAAACCATTTAAAAATTTAATCTAACCATATAAGTAAATTATCTTAAAAAGGTAGTTTTGAATTAAAATACATTAATTTTCACTATTCATTAAAAATTGAATTTTATCAGAAAAATACCAAAAAATTACCCAAAGTAAATTTTGATTTCCCAATTATAAAGAAGAATTTTATTTTTTCAAATATAAAATATAGAAGTTACCAAAAATATATTTAAAGAGGGTTCACCATGAAAAGGCGGTAAATCGACTATTTAATGAATATTAGAGTGTTTATGCTAAAAAAAGAATTCATATAACTTTTAAGCCTCTAAATTTTATTGGATAAATATAAAAACATTTAACAAACATGTATAATAATATTGTATTTAGTTCTATTCATTGTTTCAATATAACGGCTAGGTGTTAACTACCATTAAAAATAATATTATAATTTTATTTTTCAGTATAACTTAGTATTATATGCAACATTTGACTTTGGAGAAATCCATTGTTGTGTGTAGGGTATGAAATCAAACTGAGAATACCCTTTAAAGTAAAATTAATATTTAATTCAAAAATATTAATAAATTTGAAAATATTATATTCTTTATTTATATGTGATGTTACATCCTTCCCACTATTTGGAAATTGCGTCCTCACAATTTTTATTCAATTATTAAATAAGTGGGGGTATTTATCCCTCATAGAATTTTCCGATTCCCACATTTCCTCTTCAACTATATGGTTTTTTCACAAACCCTTTACATGATGAATTAACTTATTCTACAACACTTGCTCTCTTCGGTCAAGAATTTGGATGGGTTGTGATATTGTCTTCCAACTGAACTACCTCTGGGCTCAAAACATGAGATGAATCTGGAATATACTTTCACAACATTGAAACATGAAAAACATTGTGTACCTGGGATAAACTTGGAGGTAGAGCCACTTTGTATGCAACTAATCCCACATTCTCAAGGATTTCATAAGGTCCAATGAATCTCAGACTCAACATTCCCTTCTTAACAAAGCACATCACACTTTACCGTGGAGAAACTTTTAGAAAGAAGTGATCACCTACCTCAAAATAATGATTCTTCCTTTGGTTATCTACATAACATTTCTACCTACTCTGAGCTATTCTCTTGTGGTTCTAAATCAACATAAATTTTTTCTACCATCTCTTCTACCAGTTCTGGTCCCATCAACTTCCCTTCACCTACTTAATCCCAAAAAGTAGGAGTTCAACACTACTTCTCATATAATGCTTCAAATGTAGCAATCAGTATACTGGAATTAAAACTGTTATTATAATAAAATTCAACCAAATAAAGATGTTTGTACCAACTTCGTTGGTAATCCATTGAGAAAGAATGTAACATATCCTCATAGGTTAGAATTGTTTGTTCTGACTACCGATCTGATTGAGGATGAAAGGTTGTACTAAAATATAATTCAGTACACAACGGCTTCTAAAGGAATTTCCAAACGTTATAAGTAAACCTGCTATCACGATCAGATATAATGGAGGGGGGAACTCTAGGAAACATTATTATCTTTTTAACATACAACATCCAAATTTCATCATGAGACAAATTATGTCAAATTGGATGGTAATGAGGAGATTTAGTCAATTGATTAATAATAAAACAGATTGAATTATTACCTTGAGATGTATTTGGTGATCCCACAACAAATTCCATGGATATATTTTCCCATTTCCACTATGGCACTGGTAAAGACTGAAGCATCCCATTCAGTAACTACTGCTCTGATTTAACTTATTGACAAATCAAACATTTCATAGTAAATTCCGCAATATATCTTTTCATTTCATCCCACTAGTAATACTCCTGAAGATCTCTGTACATCTTAGTAAAGCCAGGATGAACTAAAATCAGAGAACTTTGAGCTTAACCTAACAACTCATTCTTAAACTGTGAATCACAAGTCATGCATAATATCATTCTAAATATCAAAATACAATAATTATCAATGTTTAAATCATTCAACTTATCTTCTGAAACAACTCTTCCTTTTTCTACAAATCAATGTCTTCTTTCTATTCTTGATTAATTCTATCTCATAGAGAATATTTCACCAACACAGGAAACAAAATAGAGTAATTTCATGCACCAACAACTTTTATGACAATGTTCATCATGTCTTTAATCAATGGATCATGTTCCATACATAACAAGGTTAATGTATAATTACTTTTTCTACTCAAAGAATCAGCCACTTTATTTTCCTTTCCTAGATTGTAATGAATTATGCAATCATAATCCTTGATTAATTTTAGCCATCCCCTCTATCTCATGTTCAATTATTTTTGATAGAATATATACTTCCAACTTTTGTGATCAGTAAAAATTTCACAATTTTCTCCACACAAATGATGCCTCAAATTTTTTAAAGCAAAAACAAAATCAGATTATTCCAAATCATGTGTAGGTTAATTTAACTCATGAGGTTTCAACTGAAATGAAGCATAAGGAATTACCGAATCATTCTTCATAAGGACACAACAAATTCATTTCAACTAAGCATCACTGTAGATAACAGACTCACAATTTCTAGAAGGCAGTTCCAAAATTGGACCATTCCCTAATCTTCTTTTCAATTCATAAAAACAATTATCAAATTTTTTTCCTGTTGATATTAACACCTTTTCGAGTTAACTTAGTCACTGGAAAAGATAACAGTGAAACATTTTCAACAAAAAAACCATTGGCTCATTAATAACGCTCTTCACTCCAAGCTTACTTGGAGACTGGTAAACAATAATTCTGACTCCATTGCCTTCGTAAGAGAAGGATTCCTTCACAAGCTCAAAAAAGGTAATTGAAACTATATCCAGTCTTCCATATGGCCCTCCATTAAACAGTCCTTCACAAATATTATGATAAATTCTAGATGGACTAATAGTGTGGATTCTTCTTTACAGTTTTGGTTGGACAATTGGGCTGATACATCGCTTATATATATATTACTCCTAAATTATCTTTGGTCAACACCAATTGTACTATAAGGGATGTCTTCTAATCTGGACATATTAACTTTCCTAACAATATCATGAGTATTGTTGATAATTACTCTTTCACTAATGATGATGATTTTATTACATGGGAACCAGCTCACAATGGGGTCCTTAACACAAAAGGTTATTACAATATTAATTTCTCTTCCACAGATATTAACATTGCTTGGTTAAAACATTTTGCAAATCCCTAGATTAAACCTTCAAGGCTCAATATTTTTGGCGTATTTCTCATAGCCATGTTCCCACAAAAATTTGTTTTTAATCTTTTGGAATACAACTTTGTTCTCAATGTCATTTTTGTTTTTAGCACATTGTAGATGCTAATCATTTATTTTTATCTTGTGCTACATCCTTTTCTATCTATAATTTCATTACTAACCTATTTGACTGTAGATGGTTACAATCTAACTCTATTTGTGCTCAATTTATTCATTGTGTGGAGCTGAATCTTCGCAAAAAATCAATAACCTTTTTTAGAAGCAATTGTGGAGTTACTTCACGTTATCTGGTATGCTCGAAACACCATTATCCATAAGAAATACTCATTCAGTCTTCATGTAGGTCACATGAGAATTTTAATTGCTATATCAGATGCTGCTTCAGTCCAAAAACCTTTCTGTAATAATTCTGTTGTAGATTTTGAGATCCATCATAAACTCAAGGATGATGGTCTATATAGACAACAGAGATGCACCTTTGAGGTTTTTTGGAAACCTCTGCTTCCAGGATGGATTAATGTTAATGTTTATGGAGCCTCAAAGGGAAACCCTGGACCTGCTGGTTGCAGAGTTATCTTCAGGAACTCCCTTGGGAAACTCCAAGGATGTTTCTATAGAAATTGTGGCATGGCCACATCTTTGGAGGCAGAAATGAAGGCTGTGATTTATGTTGTGGACTACATCAAACAAAATGGGTTTAACAACATCTGGATATAAAGTGACTCAACTACAATTATCCAAGCAATTTGGAACTACGTTGTGTGTCTTTCTTGGCCTCTTACTACTATTTTGATGATATTCCTCTATTTTCTCCTAGTTATCAACTACTTAGCTACACACACCTTTCAAGAAGTGAACTTGGTGGATGATGGCCTTGCCAATATGGGAATCAACCAGAACATCACTTGGATGGATGATTTTGCCGGTTGTTCATCTTCATTATTATGAAAGGGATTTTAATATGATTCCTTCCTTTAGACTCATGTAGGTCATGATTTCTTTATTAATAAATTATATCTTGACTTCTACAATGTGACCTGGGAATGAAATTTGTTATAACTAAAACTCACACTTACTAAATTTCCCAAATAGTTTCTTTTCTTTTATGGTTTTTTAAGACTACCCTTAAATGACATTTATGTTCCCCATAACTTTTAGAATTAACCAAAATATCATCTATGAACACAACCACAAACATATCCAATAATAGATGAAAAAAACTATTCATAAGATCCATCAATACAGCAGGTGTATTAGTTAACCCAAAAGGCCCTGCTTCATTTACTTTCAACTGCTAGTACCCTGACCTCAAATAAATCTTTGAAAATTACTGACCTCGCTATAGATGATAAAACAAATCATTGATATGAGGCAAATAATACTTTTTCTTAATAGTGATATTATTCAATGCACTATTGTCAATGAAAAGTCTCATAAAACCATTATTATTTTTAACAAACAAGATAATAGCACCCCCATGGTGATGTGCTAGGTTGAATGATACCATTATCTAATAAATCCTGCAATTGCTTCTTTAAATATAAAAGTTCAATTTGAGTCATTTAATAAGGTGGTTTGGAAATTTAATTAGCATCAGGAACTAAGTCAATAGTAATTTAAACATCCTGATCAGGTATAATACTAGGCAACTCATCAACAAAAACATCAAGGTACTCATTTACCACTAGCACATCATTAATATGAATATTTCCTTTGTTTTCAACAATATGTGCAATGTAACATTAATTTCCATCATTTTTTAGTCTCTCGGATTCCTGATATGTTATCAAAAGTAATGGTTCTTTCTTGTACATAAACTAAAAATCTATCTGAAAAGGAACCTATTTAGCTCTGCAGTCAATCTTAGCACGATAAATGGAAATCCAATCCATAACCAAAATTACATCAAACTCTACTAGAGGAAAAATAATAAGGTTTGTAGGTAGATACTCTCCACACACAAGGACATGAAGGTTCTTATAATATTTTTTTTATCTCATCATTACCTCCTGGTGTTTTTACCATAAGATCAATATTCATATCTTGAGATGGAATTCCAAATTTACTAGAAAACATCTCAGAAATGAACGAAAGTTTACACCCTGAATCAAACAACACATTGGCATAATCTGAACAAATTAATAGAGTACCTAACAATACTTCATTTGATGGCCCAATATATACTGATGTAGTTAAAAAGGATTTCACCACCCCTTTCTCCTTGTATTCTGGTTGCATTCCCTCAATTGAGTTATTCATTGGACACTCATTTTCATAATGACCCATTTCATTGCACATATTACATTTTACTAACTGTAAATTTGATTTTTTCTTACCATTACCCTTATAATTTTCAGTGAAATTACGAGCCTTATGTCCCATTTTACCACATCAATAGCACTTACCAAAATTCAAAAGAAATTCCCCAGCATGATTTTTACCACACTTTTTCACAAATTGTAATCTTAAATTTCTTACCATCATACTTTTTTGAAGATTTCTTCACTTTCATATACCTCCTCGACCTCTTTTTCTTTTGTTTTTTAAAGAACACCAGATCATCAGAAAACTCCATTTCCACCTTGTACACATATCAAACAAGTTTCTTATAAATTTTGAAATCATGAGAATCTAAATACCTTGAATCCATTAGCTTTAATCTTGAGTAAAAATGGTTGAATTTACTATCAAGATCTCCAATGAAATTTGGAGCATACCTTTCTAGTAGAGTGATTTATATTTATAAGCATCCACTAAGTAATCCTCCTACCTCAATTCCAAGAATTGTTATTCCATCCTAAGACAAACCAAATTTGGTAAGTATTTCTCAAGAAACATACCTTTGAATTGATCTCGATCAAGAGCTTTAATTCCATCACAATCACTAATATTTTTCACCATTGAACACCACTGATAATTTTCACCTTCAAAACGTTAAAAATCAAGACTAACCTTTTGATGTTGTGAACACTACATGAAATCAAAAATCGTTTCCAGTTATTTAATTCACCCTTCTTCTAGCACAAGTTCAGATAATCCTCTTCATAATGGGGGATTTTTCCTCGTGAAATGCTCCACTAATGTCGTGTTTCTCTATGGATGATCTAGATAATCTCATGCATGGATACCAACACAATTTATAGCCAAATTCAATTATTCCATCATTGAAACAAACTATTAAGTTCCGATTCAGACCATCTCAGGTTGTGGATTTGGAAGGTTGTCTTCCTCCTGATGTCATTCTATCTCAGCTACCCTATTTCCTCTTCGGAAAACCATTCTGAAGAAAGAAATATCTTAAGCGAAGCAACATGGTAATATATAAATTCTATATCATTTCAATCATAACCTAAATTAATTTATGGACATTAATTTAACAATATTTGAACTCCTAAAGTTTTCTAAACTGACCTCTAATACCAAATATAAGGACTCAACCTTAAAAAATTACACAATCTTTGATTAAATGAATAATTCACATTGAGGATCTTTTCAGGTTTTGTGTTTTAGAGAATTAGGACATAACTATTACATTACATCTCAAAAATTACAAAGTATACACTTCTACTCAGTTTCCATTTTTTCATAAAATAAAAACTCTTGAAAAAAAAGATTCATGTCTAGTTCCATGTTTTAGACAACATGAATTTTTCTGGATCCTACCCTTGACCAAATTCATATTTATGTCTTGTGAAAAAAACATTTCAAAACATGGGATGAAAATAAAAATCTCAGTAAGGTTTATAAAACAAATAAAGAAAACATTAGTTAATTAATTCATACATAACATAATCTATTTAATATACCTCATGAAATCATAAGATTAATAATAATACATAGTAATCACAAATCATTAAGGTAACTTATGGAATCCATTACATACATACATTGTAGGTTTCATAGCTACGTAGGGAGTTACATTTGGAATACCCATCATAGTATAATCCCTAATTATATCAGGATAATCATTCATGTTTACCTCTATCATGTTACCTAATGCATTGGAGAGATATCTCGGTCTCACCCACCCAAGGTTTATCACAGAACCACCCGTGTATGTAAACAATTCCCAAGAACCATAACATATTAATAACACATAAAAACATAAAGGAAATATAACATTTCTACATTTATATCACAATATCTCATTTAAATATATTTACATAACAAATCCATTATTAAAACCATTATGAATAATAAAATATGTAAAAGATTATATGGAATTTATTTTCCTTTTAAAAACATTAGAGCTTGTTAAGGAATCTGTAGATCAAATGATACTCGTGGTGGTGGAAAAGGTCATTGTCATTGCTGACGTTAAAAGAAACATTATTTTTTTGTTCAGAAAAATGCCTCATAGAAAAATATTCCCTTTCAATAAAATTCAATGTCAAAGGTGTTAATACACCGTATAAAATAAAGTTGTGTATAAAACAAAATATGCCTCAATGAAAGAATATTGAGACAAAGTCCCTTACAAAGATCACTTTGTAAATAAAATAGATTAATTATGTGTATTAACTATAGGTACACATAAGTAATGTAATAATAAATGATAGGACATCAATAGTTATTTCCTACATAATCATAACATGACATAATTTAAAAGTAGAATATTAACCCAAATAATGGAAATTAGGTTTAGTAGTTCCCTTACATTAGGTCCGACTTGACCCGTTCATTCTTTAATCTCCTGAATAATAATATAAAGTTAATTTAAACTTTATTAAGAACTGTTTTCGAGTTTATTATTCCATTAATATCACTTATTACCATGTTATAAACATTATGTAATCATTTATGTTAATAATGGTCATTTTGTGGATATTTGGTACTTGAGTCAAAAATGAACTTCTTATAATTACAAGTTTTTAATGTGGTAAAAAGTAAATTATCTCCATAATGATATTAATTATTTAGATATAATATATATCATATATATCTAGTATATATATGTATTCATAATAGTATAAAACATTTGGAGGTAAGACATGAAATGCACCATTCATGGAGAAGGTAAGTCGTACGTACGCATGAATGCTACATACATTTCTATTTTGTATTTAATGGAATATAAAATTATTGATACATATGTATGTTATAAATACATAAAAATATCATATATATAATTTTAGTAGATTTTAACTTTATATGTTCCACATATGGCATTAACGAGTCATATCACTTTGAGGGGGCGGTAGTCCACACTTCTTCAAATGAAATTATCATATTTACCCATTATGAAAACCATAAAGGTTGGCTATAACTGAGAAATGAATAAGTATAGAGACAATATAAATATACTATATATCACATATAAATATAGTTCTGTCATAATGGTAACTATAAGAGGTGGTAAGAGAAGATTGGAAAATCGTCATTTTGTGAGGTGGTTGTTCGTCGTCCACAGAAACAATATGTTATTTACCCATTAGATGGAGGTGTGTGTTAGTGTAGTTTGAATAATTCTCATAAAAACAACCAATTATATTTATTATACTACTGTTGTTATAAATTCAAATAATAAAAAGAGTTTAGGGTTTGTAGATATAAAATAAAAGAAAATAATTTAAGGGAAGATATTACCTTTAATTTGTCTAACTCCATTTGGTTTGAACCAAAAGAATTTATAGAAGTGCCTTATGCGTAAGATAAGTCTTATAGGTGGAATATAGGGATCCTGAGAGAATATTTAGGCAGATTTTGGACAATCCAAGGGGCTTGAGAGGTGTGAGTAATGTGTTAGAGGTGAGGGATTTTTATAAGGGGGTGGAGGGGCTCTCTAAGAAGGTTTGAAAATATTATTTTATTATAAAATTATTTTCGGTTCATATTAGAAATAATCCTATTATATTCAAATATAAGATGAATCTTGATATAAATAAAATCATTTAATACGAATTGGAAAGATTTTGGATATTTTTTTAATCCTTACAATCTTATTTATTTAAATCATTAATTAATGAGGTAAGCATTGCATCATTATTATGTCATAAATAATTTTATTTATTTGATCCCTAAAAATTGTAAAAAAATACAATGATGTAGGAAATATTTTTATATTTAAATTTAATTTTTATAGTTAAAATGATAACTTATATAACCCCGTGTAAGAAATGATTTACTAAAAGATATATGTTTATGTCATTATTGTCGTTACTTTAAATTAATTAATATAAAGTGTCATCATCACTCTTAAGTGGCTCCATGGGGTCCCAAAATCAACCCAAAGATGATCATGGTTGTAAATGTATCAACCAATAGTATTAGGACACATGTTAGGGTAATTTGATATTAATATAATATTATTTTAACCTTGAATTACCCAATTACATTTAACTATTATAAATAAAAGTCAAAAGTTACAATTCACCAAAAATTAATTTCATTTTATTGAACCACATTTTACTTAATAATGAAAAAAAAATTTATGGAAGATATTCAAAATTCAATTCACAGAAGCGGTAAAATTTCATTTAAATGAAAAAGTCTGTTCTTTAACGACTACTTATTGTTTTCACTATTCCCTAAAAATTGATGTTTTTCAGAAAAATACTAAAAATTCAGCTTAAGATATATGTGATATTCTGAATTCAAAAATTATGTCTATTTTAACAATTTAAAACATAGAAGTTATATTAATAAATTTAAAATTAATTCCCACTGTCATAACAAAAAGCGAGTTTTTAATAAATAATAACTAGCAAAAGATTCACACTTGTTTTTGTTTAATTTTAAAGTAAAATTAATTCCAATGACCAAATTTGGATTAAATTGAAAAAATATAATCAAATTAAACTTTAAAACCAATTAAAAAGATAACCTAACCACATAAATAAATTATCTTAAAAGGTAGTTTTGAATTAAAATAAATTATTTTTCACTATGCATTAAAAATGAATTTTATCAAAAAAATACCAAAAATTTACCCAAAGTAAATTTTAATGTCCCAATTCTAAAGAAGAATTTTATTTTGTCAAATAGAACATAAAAAAGTGACAAAAACTATATTTAATGAGGGTTCACCATCAAAAGGCAGTAAATCGACCTTTTAATGAATATTAGAGTGTATATGCTTAAAAATGGAATCATTCACATTTTAATCCATATAACTTTTATTGGATAAATGTAAAAATAATTAACAACCACGTATAATCATATTATAGTTAGTACTATTCATTCCCGCCATTACCGCAGCTAGACATTAACTACCATTTAAAATAATATTATATTATTACATTTTAGTATGACTCAGCATTGTGTAAAGAGAATCAAATCAGGCCTCAGAGCGGGATAGTTTATTCTCCCAAGTGTGGAATAAGGTTTCTGCCAGATCGTTCCACCTTCCCCTTTGGGTGGGATTTCCATACGGCAGCTACAAATCTATATCGGCATGGGTGCTGAGGCTTGTGTGGCGCTGTTGATCGGTGGATCTTTGTCTGCTCAATCCGGGTTTCTTTGGATGATGTTTATGTGGTGGTGTCACGTCATGGAGGAGCTCATAGGTTGGATGGATGGGTTCAGAGGTCTTCTTGGAGGTTGTCTCTAGGTTGGCTCAATGGTACTTCGGCGTTCGGCACAGCGTATCTCGGAGGAGCTCGGCTTGGATTGGCAGTTCTTCGGCCAACATAGTGTGGTCTTCATTGTCCGTCAGCGACGAGGCAGGGGTGGCCTGATCTGTTGGTATGGGTTTGGGCTCGTTCGTCAAGAGAGTTTTCTCCCAGCGATTTGTGGTGCAGTTTAGGGCAGGTCTGCAGAGCATGTAGGGGGAGTTTTTTCCTATTTCTGTTTATGTGGTCTGTCATGCGTTTAATTTTGAGATGTTGTATTTTTGTTCTGAAAGCTGTAATTGGTTTCATTGTTCAGGTTTGTCACGGTGGTCCTTCATATTCTTGTCACCGTGAGGCTTGGATGGAACCTTGTGAGGTTGTTTCTGCAGTTTTGATTGGAGTAGATCCATGCCCAGAGTGGTGTTTTTGTTTCAGGATGACCTAGATTCCCTCACTGGTGGTGGTCCCTCCGTTTGGGGTTGAGTCATCCAGTCCTAGGTGATATTGGCTTGATCTCGGGTCCATTGACTATCTTTCGGGCTTCTGTGGCTGCACTAGGGGGGACTGCGGAGGTCGTCGGTTTCGTCCAGGATGACTGATTATTGAAGTTTTTTGCGATATTATCTCTCAGAATGGTGAAAGGGTTTGTGAGGTCTGCTTGTTTGGTGGTGCACATGGACTCGTCCATGTGTATCAGGCCCATGTGAAGGTTTTAGAGCTGAGGTTCTTTGTTGCAGAGTTTTATGGATTTGGTTGTTTGAGAGGGTGTGGTGTTTTCCATTGGATTGGGCCTATGCTTTGACACATGACACTTGCTCATCATTTATCCTTTCACCGGTGGATTGTTTTTTCACTTTTAATTGTTGGGGAGGGGTTTTTCCATTTTTCAAGTTTTGTATGTCTCACTAGCCTTCATATTGAAATTTCTTTTAATTCGATGATGTCTTTAAGGTTTTCCCCTTTCATCCATTAAAATGGAAGTTCTTGCATTCAATAAAAAAAATTTGAAGGCCTCTGGGCCGTTGGATAGACTCGTCATTGTGTGCAACATTAGACTTTGGAGAAATACATTGTTGCATGTTGGGTAAGACATCAAACATAGTATCCCCTTTAAAGTAAAATTAATATTTAATTCACAAACATAAATCAATATGAAAATGTTATATTTTTTATTTACTTGGGATGTTCCATTAATATAATTATATCATGGATAAAAATTAATGATAAATTATTATGATAAAAAATTTATTTATATTTCAAAATAGTATTTATAATACAACATATGTAGTTTTTCCCTATCACAAAAATATTATATAAATTAAATGGAAGAAATGTAATTTTTTTGTCTTTTTCTTTTGCTAACATATTATATCATTAACTTTCAATGGAATGTGGTTATAAAATGAATATATGTTGATCGTAAAAATATATGTGTATAAATTATTCCAGGAAATGAGTTCTAGAAATGTTTTGCATCATTTTTACACTATATATTCTATGATTAACCATTACATAAACCCAATTTTACCTTACTCGTTTTAGTTAATTTTAATTATATTCAGTAATAAAATTGGTCCAAAAATATGTTGATATTATTAGATAATTAAAATCATAATGACTAAAAATATTTAATCCATTTTTAGAAATTATAATCATAGGATTTTCAGAATTCAATTTAATAATAATCCCACATATGTGATGATAAAACACATTTTAAGGTGAAAATATTTAGAAGATTAAAATATTTTTATATCGAAATTCAATTTGAGAAAGATTTCAATGACATAAATTGGGTTAATAAATGTATAATTAAACTATTTATTCCCTAAAAAATCAATATATAATTTAACCTTTTAATTTCTTTATAAAAAAGGTAGATTCTGATTAAAATTTAGTATTATTTACTATTCGTTAAAAAAATGAAACATTTTGGAATAATACAAAAAATTAACCCTACGATTATTTTGGTATACTGATTTCAGAAAAATATGATTATTTTTTAAAAAAATATTAAATTTTAAAAAATTGCCCTCTAAATAAGTGTTCCATAAAAAGGTGACAAAACAATATGTTTTAAAAAATATATTTATTTTTAAGAATAAAATTGGATTGATATTTATATCATGTATAAAAAACACCTTGGGTGAAGGTTAAAAAATATACATAATATATTATATTTAAATTTAATTAATTCAATTTTTTCTTTTATAAACATGGTATGTTACATCCTCACCCATTTAAAAAAATTCATCCTCAAAATTTTAACTTTATCTTTGTAATCAGTGGTCGGGCATTGAATATAATTTTATTGTAAAACCAAATCATTAAAAGGTTCAGAAAAAAAACCATATTAATTGGATATAATGTTAAGTACAATGGTCATACAAAATAATACATGACTAGGTTACCAAATATCAATAACATAGGTAGAAATTGAGAAAAATCACAATTAATTATAGAGAGTTATTTTCGTCATTGATTACAAATAAGTGAATTATTAATGGAACATTAATGGCCTCAAAACCATAAATATATGATGATAAAAAGAACATAGGTTCCTTATAAATAATGGTACAAGAATAAAATTTTTGTTTCATGATTGTTTTCCTATAGTTTAGGAATTCCCTTACCATCCAGACTAAGAGAATATAGAAATATACTTACATTATTTGTAGAATATCATCATTTGATAAAATTCCACCACAATCTCATCTTCTTCTCTAAATTTTGTGTTATAAGGATTAAATTTTAATACCTAATGCAGTAAAATATAATTTTCAATACCACATAACCACAAAAGTCTTAACAATATATTCCTCATGTCTTTAAAAATTACCCTAAACCATATTGGTTAACACATAGTAATACAATTCACAAAATTAATAGACATTCATATGACATAATAAGCATTAATATTTAATAGTAATATCCAAATTTCATACATAATTATTCCATAAATTATTATCCTTAAAATTCTTCAGAACATTTCAAACTATGTTCAATACATAACGATAATAATTATTAGATATTATATTTTTCCCAGATAAATTTACTATTATAAGTCAAATAAAATCCCATGTGTGTCCAAAATAAACATAATATTTACCTGTAAAAATGTCATAAAACCAGGACATCACATTGGTTGGTGTTATGTGCGAAAAAATTATCGTCCTTCAGCCTTGGGTTCAATCCTCACTTCCTAGCTAGATGCGATGGGTTATCACCCAACATACTGGATGTTCTTTTTTATTAAATAAGGAAAATAATTTCTCGCCAATGTTATACTTCTTGTTGATCCTAGGGGTTAAAAATACCTAAAACTAATAAAAGGTCTCCGAATATTTCATTAATCTCATTAAGATATCATTTATTAAAACATCGATGGAGGTGTCTACGAATTTGAACTTATTATCATCCTCAAGCTTATATACCTATTACGGTATCCATAACACATATATACACCTCACATGAAACCATCCTTATCTGCAAATTTATCTAAATCCCACTCTGATACCAACTATAAGAACCCAAAACTTACACTCTAGGATCCAGTGATAAATTCAAGAAATTTTTATTTTAGGCTTTGATACCGAATAAGGTGAAACAATTTTTTCCAAAAAAAACTTAAAACATCAAAAATAAATATCAGATCACTTAAATAACTATATACCTTTTAGGTTTAGAGTTTTATAGAATTAGAAAAAAATCCTAAAAAACTAATCTCGTGACATTAAATGAGAATTTATTCTATTTATCCTATATTTTATTATTTCACATTAGGTCATTAAAAAATCCTTTGTAATTCCTTGTAGACTTAAGTCATTAAACAATGTTATTTATAAACAAAGGAGGAGGAAAATATATGAAACTTGATATCAAATTCTCATTAAGGTTAAACAAAATCATTAACAATAAAATGTCATCAATGATCATTAGAAGTGCATAAGGGTTCGATGAAAAATCATAGTCTATGATTGAATCATAAAAGGGATCATACTCACAAAAACCCAGGTAATTAAACATGAAAACATAGAAAATTTAAGATTAATCAAAATCAATAATCATTAGCCATGAGATATGAATCTTGATTATGAGATACATTATAGACCCAAAAGGCAATTTTTTTGGTAATGTGGAGCATTATATTCATAAATCCATTTCGAAACACTTTTAAAAGAAATAACGATATATATGACTTCTATTATAATCATTACATAGTACATCATATCTTTATCTGGGTGAACCCATTATTTAATTTAATATTTTCTTACCTGACGTTGTCTGAACCACCCCATGTTAAGTTATAATAGGCTAACCCAATGTTTTCTTGGAAACCCCATGTTAATATGTATCAAGATTACCCAACTCTATCTAAAAAACACTATGTTAAGTTGTAACGGGATTACCTGATGCTATATGGTCCCCCTATGTTTAATTTGTAATGTCCAAGAACAACAATATGAATAAAATAAATAGAACCTTCATCATAAAACTCATAGAAACAATCATTATTATTTTATAAATTTATTAACCTATGGAATATAAATTTGTTTTCATGTAAATCTAATTTAAAGGTTATTAACATATTAAATATTAATAGGTTCTAAAAAATATATTTGAAACATGTTTAACTCATGGAAAAGAAATGTGTTCCAAAAAAATCTATTTGAAAAAATACTAATCCATCCAAATGAATAATAAGGATGGTATCACTAAAAAATATCCCCATTAGTTTATAAGAAACAATTATGTTTTTTGACATTTTTGAATATAAATACAATTAAAATATCATTAAATAAATTTTAAGGAAAATAACCTTTCCATTTTGAAAATCACTCTATAAATCATATAACATTTAGAAAATACTTTTATTTGAAACAAAAATTGAATTCTTAGAGATAAGTATTTTAAAAATAATTTAAAATGATTCATGATTAAAATACCCTTTAGATCTTGAAAAAAACCATTGGAAACATTTTGGAAAACATTTTTAAAAAACATGGTTTTGGAAGAAAATAGTTTTTGATCGAAGATAAAAATGAAGTCATATTTTCTTAAAAAACATTCTAAAAAATTTTATATACCAAATATTATAAAAATATTATCAATGCATGAAAATATCATGAATATCTAGAGGAGAAGATATGAAAATAGAATTATTAGATTTAAACACTGGAGACTTAATCCTAAACAGTCCCGATAAACAATGAAATTGTAAAAAAAAGACTCTTCCCGCATTGGTTAATTTAAATCACAACACCCACAAAAGAATATAATTTATAATATAATTAAAATAAGTATATTTATTATATAACATTTCAAAGGGATAGAATATACACCTCAAAAAATAAGGTAGGTATATAATATAACTTACATCTCAAAGAAGGAAAATTGAGACAAAAATCCCTTAAGACTTTTGTATCAATGAAACTATAAAGCCCATAAAATATGGATCCCAACATTGATATTTAAATTCCCAGAAATTAGAGGATAACAATAGTAAAATAAATTCATGTGTATTATATATTCCACATAATAAAAACAAGTGTTTAACATGTCATATATCTCACAGAAATAAAAGTGAGATGAGAAAAAACCTAACATGGAGTTCGGTTTGTCACGTGTGTATTTAATTCAATTATTAAAAAGTTATATAAAATCACTTAATCAATTTTTTTTTATATTATATATTTTGACCATATTCTTCTCGTGTGTAAAATAGTATATTGGTATGTTGATTTTGATAACAAATTTCACAATTTATAAATATAAATAAAAATAATTATTCAATAATTATAATATTTATACGTAAATTTTACTTTTAAATCTAATCATTAATGCTGGTTATGAAAAATTAACAAATATTATGATCATGGAGACCGTATGGTTTATAAACGCATGAGTAACATTTCAATTTTTTGGTGATCATTATGGAAAGAAGGTAAGAAATATTTATATTTAATTACTGATCATAATATCATAAATACCATTATATTTAATTATATACAATTATATATATCATTACTATTTTGTTAAATGAATGACATCACTTTAAGGAGGCGGCAGTCTACACGTCCACGAACAATGTTATCACTTTTTCAGTGTGTGAAATGGTAAGAAAATATTGATATAATATATTTCTAAAAATATAATTATGTTATTAATAATGTAATAATTTATTAAATATCATAAATATTAATTAAAATTACCCTTATTACCATCCATGTAACATGCTAGTGAACAATTCTTCACATCACTTTGTGAGGCAGTAGACTCCCACACACATGAGCGATGTTATCATAATTCTTACGTGGTCGAATATAAAAATATTTTATATTATATAGTGATTAAAAAGGGATTATTATGTCAAAAGTATGATAAATATCATATATAAATAGTATTTACATCATTATACCCAACCATATGTGGTGGTAATGAAAAGACGAATGACATCGTCTTGTGTGGCTGTAGTCCTTTGTACAGATGAATATAAATTCCATATCCCATTTAATGAAAATTTGTGTGGGTTTATGTCATAAACTTAACATAATAACATATAATTATATTCAAGATACATATATTGTTATATAAGATTGATATAAGAATAATTTAAGGGGATTTAGAAAAAAACACTTGTTGATGAACATTATCCCTTCTTCGAGAAAGTATTGTTGGTTTTCACCAAAGGACTTACATGGTTGGATTTTTGGCCAAATTAATTATTGATGGATTTAAATTGGTAAATAGAGAATTTATTAGGTCAGGTATTTTTTTTGACCCAAAGGTCTTGATAGGTATCAAGAGAGGAGTAAAGTGAGCTTCTTTTTATAGTTGAGGAGTGAAATTCTTTTAAAAACCTCAAAAGTATTTAATATTTGGAGGTTTTCCTTATTTCATGTGCCTAAAAAATTAAATAATAAGGTATTTAATGATTTATTGTTTCAATAAATTTATCCACCACACAGAATAAATACATTTTCTATACACTTGATTCCATACCTCCAAAGTTTTCTTTTTTCACTTTTGTTTTTCATTAACGTAAATAGTTTTCTAACCTATGTTATCCTTACCTTAAAACTAAACTACAGTGATAATTAAAATAAAATTTATACCCACTAATTTTAAATATTAATTCCAAATTATATTATAAAAATACAATGTGTGTTGGAAATTAAATTTAACAAAAGCATACATACCATGCAAAAACACTGCTTTAACCATAACTGTGCGAACGATATTTTTAATATTTACGGTTCCATATGTTCATTATAAAAGATAAATAGTCTTATTAATGGATCATAATTAATATTTATTAAAATATAAAAATCAATTCACATAATATAATTTTTTTAGTAACTTTAAATCATTTAATAAAATATCATTTATTATAAAATAACATTAATGTGAATTTTGAAATTATTTGTTTAATTTTAATTTAAACAATATAAATAAGACAATGGAATTAAAATATAAAGTTAAAATATTTTTATAATGATATAATAATATAAAAAAATAATTAAACTCAAAAATTAATTCCCATTTACCTCACTTTTAAAATTGTTAGTATCATTTATGTTATTTAATTATTAACTAAATAACACAGGTGTCGATGTTTCTTAACAATTAAATGTGACTATATCAACTTGAAAAATTAATGTTAAATTAGTGTGATAAAAAAAATTAAATATTTTGAAAAAAAGTATTTATAACCGAACATATGTGGTTTTTACCTATCCAAAAATCTTTCTAGAAATTATAAAGAAAAAAAAATTACATTTTTTGTCTTTCATCCTTTCTTAACTTATTATATGGGTCAATTTCATAGGAAAGTGTTCCATGAACTCATAAATTGAGATTTTAAGGTTGTACGAGTTGAAATGTATATATATAATGGGTTTTGGATAAGTTTTGGTACATATTTACACCTTATATTCTATGTTGAACTACTAAGTAAACTCATTTATACCTTAATCACTATAACAATTTTTTATCATTTCCACTAATTAATTTTGTACAAAATTAAGTTAAAATTATTATATAATATAAACTAATATTATTCTGAAAAATTAATTAATTTATCAAAATTAAAATCACAAAATTGTCATAGTTTAATTTAAAATTTATCACGTAGATATGACGATAAAACAAGTTTTTAAAGTGAAAATTTTCAAAAGTTTAGATTGTTTTTTATATCGAAACTAAATTTGAAAATTATTTCAACAAACAAAATTTTATTAATATATGTACAATTTAACTATTTTAACATTAATATAGTCTAATTTTTTTAACATTATAATTTTTTAGATGAAAGGTAATTTTCTGATTAAAATTTTGTATTTTAACTATTCATCAAAAAATTAAACTTTTCAGAATAATAAAAAATATTCACCCTATGATAATTATTGTATTATATAGTCAAAATGTAAATTTATTTTTTAAAATAAAATTATCAAAAAATTTCAAATTATTTTTTATATAAGTGCAACATAAAAAGAGACAAAAATATTTTTTATACGGTTGTAAGCATAAAATTGGATTTATTTTTATATCTTGTCTTGAAAACACATAGGATTAATGTTAATCATTAGATAGAATTTATTATATATATATATATATATATATTATATAATATTTTCTTATTAAAAACTTTTTTTGTTAAATATTCACCCTCTTTCCATCAAATGAAAAGTGAAAGTATAACGTGTACATGCATACGACATACCGTCTCCACATAGTGATATAATTAATTTCTGATTACCATCCTTTATATATGGTTATTCTGAGGAGCATATTGTTTATAGATTATATTTATGAAATAATTATTCTTCAGTAATGAAAATTTCATATCTGCTATCATATCATCCAAACTATTGGAAAATGACAACGTTCCTTTTGGGTACGTGTGGATTACAACCTCTACGAATTGATGTGAATCATTTTTCATTTCCATATTATGTGGATAATAATAAGGATGAATTTAATAAAAATATATGATTTATATAATATAATAATTATTATTTAATTGTTATTTATTATTTATCTTTATTTCATTACATCCATCAAAAAGTGAAAACACTTTTTATTTATATGTTCGACCTACCATCTCCTAGAACAATATAATTTATTTTCCATATCAATGTTTTATTGATGATTATAAATATTTATATAATTAAGAAATATCTTATTTATATCATAAATAATATTTTATATATGATTTAAACATTATGAAATTACAAGGACCAAAACTACCAAATCAAAACATTCAATAAAAAAAAGAAGATGTCACCTGAAACAAGGATTTTAATGAATAATTGTTAATAAATGGGTGTAAAAATGGTATAAATAAACAATATATGGAATAATATATATCATTTTGGTTATTTAATTTATTTATAATAAATATATATTTATTATACATTATTTTACATTGCATATAAATGAAGTTGAATTAAAGGTAAGGTGTTTTTATTTGAATTTTATTTCTCTGAGACACAGGTGAGATTCACCACCTTTTTATTTTATGTAGTGTATATAATTCAAATGAATTTATTTTATTATTATTATTAATAAATTTATCTGGATTTAAATATCCATATATGGTTCTTTCTTTAATAGGTCTTATGATCCAAATCTTTCCAAAATGGTAAAGTTTTATGCTATAATCTCGTTGTTTATTGGGATTATTTTTAAATAAATTTTCAATGATAAAATATTACTATCTATCTCTCAAGAAACTCATGATATTTATTTTCTTATATATATTTCTTGAGAATATATGTTTCCATTTAATTTTACTCTCTTTATGTAATCAAGATACTGAATTAATGTTTAGGGAAATTTGATTTCATTTATCTATTCAGTCAGAAATAATTTTTCTTATTTTTCCGTGTTTTTAAGAATTTTTTAAAGACTATTTTTACTATTATAAAATGATTATTTAAATATATTTCTAACAATTTGTTACTTTCAAAAAAATAAAATTAATCTTCTTTTCAGCTTCCATGTATGGTACTTTTTCACTTTTTCAACAAAAGTGTTAAAGAAATATTTTATTTTATCATATACAATATGAATAGATTTTTAAGATATCATAACTCATCAATTAATTGAAGATTACATTATATGCTTACATGTTAATTTAAAAAATTTTCTTTCATTGATATTCTGTACATTTTTATATTTTAGAAATATTATTTCAAAATTAAAATGGTATTTTCCTCAAGAAATGTTTCATGTGATCGTCTGAAGAAAATTTTAATCTATGAAGACATCCTTTTATGTTACTTTTGTATTAATGAGGATATGATAAAATTATAAAATTTTTATCCTTTATCTCTATGCTTTATGTTTATTCTGAAAATATATTTATGAAATCCATTTATTTTTTACAGGTTAAGCTATGATGAAATGATTATCAAACACATTAATTTTCAATAGTTTATGATATGATTAAATGTTTTTGAAACCCATTTATTTTCATTGGGTATGATATTATGAAGTTATTATGATATTATAGACCACATATGTAAAAGTTTCCTTATATAATGTGTGGGATAATATTTATATAGTACTTTAATGCTCTGGATAAATGTGGATATCCCATGAGGTAAATATGTTATCCCTGATCTTGATTTAATGTTCACAATTGTATTTGCAGGCTTATTTTTTAGGTCTATAAATATATGTGTGAACCTAGATTACATGTCCATATAATTATGAATTCACCTAGTTTTTATGTTCATAAGTTCATGTGCGGGCTTGGTTTTTATATTCATAAGTTTATTCAATGGACTTATTTTATGTCTTTACCTTAATTAGTGAACACTTTTCTATTTATAAATTTTCAAAAGTTTATAATCAGATATATGATAGAAAGTCATGTCTGATGATAATTTTATTTCCTCATGCCTAATTTTTTTCATTCCTTATGATTCATGTCTTATTAAATTACATTATTTTTTCATGACTCGATATTATGATATATAATATTAAGGGATTGGATTTCAAGGGTTAAGATCATGTTCTTATACCCTTATGCTCATGATATTCTTATGCTATGATTTATATCTCCCTTATTTACTGTTACTATACAAATGAGCTCAACCACTCTTATATTTTCATTCCCCATGTTCTGAATAAATGTGTTATGTATGATATATATAATAATGGTGATAGTTATGAAGAACTAAGTGGGGAATGATATAGATCACTTATGAACCGATTATTTATGTATTAATGTTTCCAAATACAATATAACAATATCATTATTGAATGGATCATTATGTTATGTAATGAATATTCATATAAAAATAATAAATATATATGTATTAAATATATGGGTTTAAATATATTCAACACATGTGCAATTTACTCATTCACAGAAGTCTGAGTGCACTACTTCTTTAATATTTTTTGGATATTTAGAAGGTTCTTGTACTCTATCATTAACATGAAAAAGAGTGTACAAAATAATTCCTTCATATAAAATGGATCACATAAGTTATCTCCTCCTTCACAAGAATGAGTATTCAAGTGGCATTATTCATCTTCACAAGAAATATGATCTGATATCAAATATTCTTTGTATGCATGAGAGTGTATAATAATTTCTTAACATGGCTAGGTATGAGAATGGATACTCTCTTCTATATAAGATAAGGCATGGGGTTTATTCATGTAGTAATATAGGATTATTATTTTACCCTTCATAATACCATATAATACCACTACCTCTCTATTATTTTGTGAGAAAAAAAATATTTCTCAAGGATCATCAAGGGAGAAAAAAACTTCTCCCACATGGAATTTATAGTAGAGATGATCACTGCCTAAGTTCCCAAGATTAATAGGGTGCCATAACTAATTTCATGTTAACATAAATATTCAAAAATATATATATCACATGAACCTATGATTCATGGTGACTAATTGCAATTTAGTTAACTTCAGAATGTATCTATTTTATAAAAAAACTATCCCTGCAAGGGTCATATTGTAGAAAACATAAAATATATTATGCATATAGTATAGTGTAAATTCATTTAATACTTTTTTCGCTACACTCAATTTTTCCTGGAATAATTTATCCCGTTGATGATATTCATATAAATGATCATGATATAAAAACATGGTAAAAACGTTTTTTCAACCCGATCTAAGTGGTTATTACGACACACTAAATAGAATGTAAAAAGAATTTCTAGATCTATATTTCTAGTGTTTGGATGAGAAATATGACTCAGAAAGTGAATTTGGTGGAATGTTATTATTTTTCAGTTCAAAACCTTTTTAATAAATTTATTATTGTGAGAGAGTGAAAAATTTAAATAATCTATGCTATGTTTATTATTAATAACCAAAGATGTGGAACAACCCTATAATAAACATCTTAAGTACCATACATCACTCTTTATCCTCATGTTCTTTCCTAAATGAGGGAGGATAATGTAAAATTTCCCTATAAACTAGATCATGCACACCATGCTAGAATATTTCTCAAGCCAGGTATAAACTCATTCACTTATGAACCTCTATATGACCATGATGGACATGGTCTTTTCTAGGATTAAAATAATATTCTTTAAAAACTTCAAACACCTCTTTTTATTATTCAAAACATCTAAAAATATTACTAAAATTACTATTCGTAAAAGTTATCAACTTATTTTTCACTTTATTTAGAATTGAAAATTATTATTCACCTTTAAACTTCTCAATAAATCTTTACCCTAAAATCTCGATTAATAATCAATACTGTATTGTAAACAATGATCACCTTCTAGTCACCATTTAACACTTTTTATAAACAATATGAATAATTTATCAATTATCCCATATTATGGGAGGACTTTTTCATCTACCATAACATATAAAGAATCCATAAAAATCATAGAATAATAATCACCCTCCTTACTTTTACTTATTCAATCCATTATTTGCAAAATAAATACCAATCATTGACTTGCGTACTTCATGAAAATCTAAAAAAAACAAAATAAAAAATTATCAAATAAATAAATAATATTTGATTAAATTTTTTTAATATCATTCTCTTAAAATATGTAAAAACCCTTTTATTACCTTTTTAACATCATGTAATTAACCTTGATTGATGTGTTTTTGGGGGTATGTGTTGTGTCCATATCCTTTTGGAAGTTCGAGGCTCAAATGAAAGGATGAAGCATAATGTTGTAGAACCACCAGATTGTCATTATTTTTCTACTATCTAGTCACTAGTCAAAAAAAGAACCATATTTTTTCTTGGATCCACCAGATAGGTGGTGACCAAGGACTGACCAGTTAATGATTCACCAACTTGTCGGGGGATGTCATTAGTGAGCCATTTTCATACTAGGAAGAATTATAATAATGGAAATCCATGTAATTTTACTCAATTTAACCACTCTTATTCTTACTCTATATTTTATACCTTTATTCCAAAGAGAACCCCATCATTCCATCTTCTCCATCTTCTTATCCTATGGGGGATGTCCCATGTTTTATGGTTATTTGGGTTTCTTCTTGGAGCGATGAATCACTTATTGTAATTATACAACTCCTCCACCCTATAATATTCAATTTATCAATTGTATTTTTGTATATCAAAAGTTTAATATAATATTCCATTCTTCTAGGGCGATTTTCAAAATTTTCAATTTCATTAGATTCTGGATGAACTGGTGGCCAAAATTGGATGAATCTACTTATCTAATCATTAGATTTGTGGTCTATTAATTTAACACATAGTATTGATTAAATATTAGGTTCATGTATTCTCTGGAATCATTGTTTTTTCATGGGATGATATTAGACATGAATAAATGTTTTAAATTAGGTCTTTTGTTCATTAGAATCCATATATTTGGATTACTGGTCATGTTTTACCTAGAAAATTTTAAATGGTTTATAAATATTTCAATTGTTTCAAAATAGGGGTTATGTTTTTGAATTGATGACTAGGAAATATATTTTCACAATCATTAGTTAATATTAAATGATATTAGGTCTTGAATCAGAAATTTTAAAATATTAACGTGGTTTTATAAATGATAACTCCTTGTTTGGATTTCCATAATTAAAAGGGAACCTTGTTTTCCTAAATTATGAAATGTTTTTAAAACTATTAAAATGGGTTATGTGCTTTGAAAAATCAAGATATTATATTCAAAAAATTGTGTGACTTTATAATGTTTTATTAAATAGAATGGTTTATTTTTTGGGTTTTAGTTATGTGTTTTGTTTAATACAGTTTTATAAAAATGGATAAAATATCCCAAATGGTTTACTGTAAATTAAATTGGTTGAAGTGGTTATTGGAAATATAACTTTTGTTGTGCATTGGAATGGAAGTCGTGTGACCTCTATGATAAAATAATTTTTTTAGAATTTTTTAATGGAAATGGAAAAACCCCTTAGGTATGACAATAGTTTAAATATAGTTGAAAATTCCATTATGGGGTGGCCTTGTTTTAAAATTAATGAAAACACCTATTTGGAAAATATTTTTATAAAGTATAGGGAAATATATATTATGAGTGATTTTTTTTTAAAGGAATATAATCCATACTTTAGGGGTAGTATTATTTTTAAAAAAGGAAAATTATACTTTGTGTGGTCTTGTTTGAAAGAAAAAAATAACACTTTGGGTGTGGTCATGTTTTAGAGGAAAAAACCACCATTTTCATTTTTATGATATCGGGAAGAGAAATCACATTTAGGGAAGGTCGATGTTAATAAATGGAATATTCCATAGGCTAAGAAAGATTACATAATGGAGGTTCATGTTACTCATGGGATTAGCCATGGTCTAAGAGTACTCTCATAGTGGAGGTTTATGATACTAATTATAACTTATACATGTAATTTTATATCATACTAATTATTTTTTGGAATTTAAATTTTAGTGGAATACATAGTGGTACTCACTCATATTTCACACCTCCATGAAAATTTGGTACCCAATTAGATATCATTATTTGGTTATAGGATTATGTTTTCAGGAATGAGAAGTAGCATGATGTTTTTCATGGAAAGCTAGACTATGGTGTGGAGGATGGTACAGACTTGGGATTGGTACTAGTTGCTGATAAGTTTTATTTTTAGTTTATTTTTAGTTTTTAAGCCTATATAAATGATCCACCTTTGGGGGATCCATTGTGGAATATATGGAATGCATCCTTTGTTATAACATTGTAACGATTGGTATATTTTTTTTAACATTCTTGTTTTATTTTCATTGGTTACATTGTTTGGTTTATATGTTTTCTATTATTTTCAATGTTATTGGTAATATTATTAGAGGGTAGAGTCCACCCATAGTATCATCATAGACCCTCAATGTAATTCA
The DNA here is from genome assembly GCA_963277665.1 of Viscum album. Classification (NCBI taxonomy): domain Eukaryota; kingdom Viridiplantae; phylum Streptophyta; class Magnoliopsida; order Santalales; family Viscaceae; genus Viscum; species Viscum album. Next base: position 1,532,899,002 of record OY728123.1, on the reverse strand, counting down.
ATTTCTTCTAGTGTATAAGGAGACACAATATATGTTTTGTATCCATTTATGATACGACACTAGTAAGTTTTCTAGCCTTTGGGATGTTAAAAGGTGGTATTGAATAATTTTTTACATTTTATTTTTGGGAATGGTATACAATGAATATTTTGTTCCAAATATTATTAATGATCTTTTGTTTGAGAGTGATCAACCCACACTTTGGGGAAAACCCATGTTTCCTAGGATTAGACTTATCGTTCATGGATATCGTTTGTTGCACATATTTTTTATTTTCATTTTGAATGAGACACAAGATTTTTTATGTTACTTGTTTATGGAATTTATTATATTTTCCTAGAATAGAAAGAGGTTATGGGTGTGTTCATATAATATTTCTGGCACATAGGGATTCACAAGATATGTATCAGGGAAATATGATTCAGAATTCTATTACATATTTCATGTGAATTATATCATCTTGTGATTATTTATTTCTGATTTATATCATCCTTTGATGTGACCACCTATTGGTAAAAATGGTTTAGTCATTTGAAATTAATGTAACAACTTATATGGTGTTTTATTATATAGGGATATGGTGTCATCTTACATAGAGAATTCTCTAGATGATATCTTATTGGAAAAGAAAATATAAATGGATTTTTAACGAAAATTATTCATTAAATAGAGTGCTAGTAAGTAACCTATAAGTTTATTCCATTTTATCTTCTAAATTACATTCTATATTAACAAGACCTAGAGATTTTCACTTCCTGGTAACATAGAAAATGTTTTAAAATATGAATCCTATAAAATGTTCAAGTAATAAATTTGAATCCTATGATATTTTTAAATTTAAAATTGTATTCTTGATATGATGTTATAGTTTAAATGTGGGTTTTGTAATGTAGTGGTTTTAAAATCCTTTTGAAATTGGAATGTTTTAAAATATGATTTTCTGATTAAAATGAAAATCTGGATGAATGGTGGATTTTATGGACTTGGTGTAATAGAAAAAACTTGAAAATAGTATGAGAACCCCATGATTATGGTCTTGGTACTCTTGTATAAATGGATTATCCTTGTTTTTTATTTTTAGGGGTTGCTAAGAGTACCTGAGTTGTGAGTTTCAGGTGGTACGTGTTGAGGTAGACACTATGGGGTTTTGAACCTTGTGAATATATTGTGTTTAAATTATTAGTGGTATATGAGGCTAGAGAGAGAGCTCAATTTGTGGAAACTTTTTTGATATGAAGTGTATTTCATATTTATTGCTACAACTTTTTTGTTTTTAACTTGAGATATGACATTTTGGGTTTTTGATAAACTATGATGAGCATTAGAGATCTTTCCTATTCTTATGGTTTTTGTATCTCCTAGGATTGGGTAGGATATATTGTTTCATACTTTTATGTGGGAACCCCGATATGGGTATTTAACATGAAATATATTTTGTGGCACTAAGATAAGACCATGTTAGCCCAGAAAACTATAGATTTAATAAGAAAATGATTTATGCACTATGTAGGAGGACCAAGTGACCTTTAAAATGTGACTCGTTGTTTTTAGTGTGTCATTTCCAAGATATATCTGAGGTTGACCCCTGACTGGGTAATCACATTTTTGTGAATGCCCTTAGATATGCAGGTCATGGTTAACTTCTTTGTTTATGTGATAATTTCATAGTTGTTGGTTCCTAATTTTGATATTATTTTTGTTTAATATGTCATGTTATTGTGACTTGTGTTTAAGTTAGTGTCAAAAGGTGGGATCATTAAGATTCTATCACTTTTCAGTTTTATTCACAGTTTTGGTATGTAGTGTAATTTTAGGTAAGCTCATTTTATCCTTGAAATGGGCCCCACGATGATGGGTGTCTATGCGCATAGACTTGATATATGAAAGGTGTAATTCCTATTATACGAAGGCTTCAAGGATACCTCGGTTTTGATAAATCAAAAATCCAGGAGCATGGCTTGTTCCTTGGTTTTGTGAATAATCCTGGGATCACGGACACCAGACTCACGAGATGATGATTCGGGTTTTGATAATTGGTTGTTGTAAAACATGATACCCCTATGGTTTGATATAACTAGGTGGTGAGAGAGTGACCACCCATTGTTTTATAATGGAATTGAGAAGGTATGTGTTGAGACTATTGGCCTTGGATTAAGGGAAAATTTCACTTGTTGTTCCTTTGGGAATTTTCGTTGTTTTTGAAAATATAAAGTGATGTGATAGAATTAGGTTCATAGTTCTCATTGGTTTTTGATTTTTTAGATATTTTTTGGGCCATAGTAGGTTTATATAGAGGTCCCATTATGGAATTGGGTGATCAGAAGTTTGTGGATTCTTGAGGGCTGATGAGCTACAGATTTTTATGATAATTGTGAGGTACCCTTGGTAAAGGACTATGTTTGTGGATGGATTAAAATATAGTGACATGGTTTATCTAATACTTACCGTAGTTATGAGTGTTTGTGGTTCAGTGGGTGTGTGATTATCAAAAAGAGTCACACAAATTTTGTAGCAATGCAACCTGATAACGCTCCCCCCACCGTGAGTGGCATAGGTGAATCCATATGTTGGGTATATGTCTATTACCCGACTGAGGGAATTGACCTAATTATTAGTTAGGTTTCAACAACTATAGATTAAGGAGATACTATATTCCAGTAATGGGTTATTTTTTGTGATTTTCATACAAAGTGATCAGATATGAGTGGGGAAACTATGTTTGATTATTATGTACAAGAACATATTTGACATGGAATGTGAAGTAAAAAATTGATATGGTTGAGTGATGATAAGAACACTCCTATGATGGGGAGCTCCATGTTCATTAAGGTTTGTGACCCTCATGTTAGAGAGGTTTTTTATGTGGAGTAATGATCTTTAGATAGTCATAATGAAACCAGATGTTGGTGTTCTTGTGGTAATGATGTAATTTGGTTTCCTCAAGGGATACCATAGGATAATGTACATGTAATTATAGTTGGAGTTTGAGTGGTCATTTTGGGATTGAGATGAAATTATGTGACCTAAATAGTATTTGTTTTTCCTTTCCAATGCTTGGGTGAGATCATAGTATATAGTGTGGGTGGTTGGTGATTTGAGCATGGAGTTACAATAAGCGTTTAGCTTCAGAAATTAGTGTGTATTTTTTATTATGATGAGATTTTTATGATGATTAAGAAATCATGATCTTGTATTTAATGTAATTTTATTTTTCGATGATTCAAATTTTCATGATGGGTTGGAAAGATGAGGTTCAGGTGGATGTCTTTCATGTATCTTGATGTGATGGGCGTGGTACAATGTCAGTCACATTTTGGGAGGTGAAATATACATTTTATGGGTTTTTTCTGTGGATCTTATTCAGATGTTGGCATGTTCCAATTAATTTATATGGTGATGTGTACTCATCTCATTTAATTTGGACATGGTAATGTTGGTTTCTACTAGTGATTTAACTAGTATTCATGATTTTGGGAGTCGTTTTAATCACAAATTCTATTGGTGGGGATCACACCATTAGTCGATAGAGAATGTGGTTCCTATTAAATGTTATCTAGTACAGATCCAACAAAATGTTGTCTAGTAGATACTAATAGGTACGGATCACATGGGATAATTATTTTTTGGTAAAAAAGAACTATTAAATATGGAAATATGGTCATATGGTGTGAGTGAGTCTGATTTTCAGGAAGTAGGCTAGAGGAGTCGCCAAGATCGTAGATATTTAGAAATATAGAGTGACATGCTAACATGAAAATTCAGGAAAGTCCTCATTTTTTAAATCATATAGACATTGAGATGATGTGTTTTAATTATCATATTCATCATGGGAGTGAGAAGCGAATAGTGTATATGGATGGCATTAAAAGCAGGGTGTAATTCTGTGTTTTGATATCTTTGAGTTAGAACTCTAGTGGGAAATATGGTGGAGTTTTCTTAATGAACCAGTGGTGTAATGTGTGATCCGATGAGGGTTTTGATCAAGAGAATCGGTTTGGGGTATTTGGTTACCACAATCATAACCTAAAAGCTGTTTTTTTCTTAGTTCATGTACTGAGACATAGTAATGATTGGGAGGATATCTAGGGGATGATCTATTGTATGGTGGGGAGGTTACAAGATATAAACCTTTACTGACGTTTAAACCCATAAAAAACTTTTTAATATCATGTAATTATTGTTGATTAATGATTTTTGTGGGGTATAAGGCATTTGAAACGTGTTCTGGGGGTTTGGGATATGGATTCGGGGCTAGGTATAACATTGTTGAACCCCCAAAAATCACATACAGGTTCACCAGTTAGTGGGGAAATTGAACCTGGATTAAATGAGGGGGCCACTAGAATGCTAGCAGGCTAGGTCCAGTTGGATGATGCTTCATCATATTTCTTATAGAGGTTATCAACAAACTAGTGTTCTCCTGGATATATATTCAATAAGGGGAGTCCATATTATTTTATTTTATCCACACCCTTTTCCTCTTATATTGTTTTTTATTACCTTTTCATTCAGTAGTATACCCTCACGTCCTCTTCTCCCTCTCTTTCTCCCATGATGGATCTCCTTTGGTTCGTGGCTGTTGGAGTTTCCACTTGGTGGTATAAAGGGTATATGGTAAGTCAACAACTCCTCTTGCCTATAATATTCATTTCCATCGATGTCTCATCTTCTCTCACTAGTTTCGTTTAATATTACAAACATCTTGGGTAGTTTTCTTAATTATTGGTTTCTTTAGATTCATTTTGAACTAGTAGTTGATATTGGATTACTAGAATTATCTATGTATGAGGTTCATGCTTTCTTAATTTAACATATACTCTTGATTGAAATCTAGGTACATGTGTTGCGTTGTATCTTTGTTTTTTCAATGAAATGATCTTGAACTTGATTAAATTTTTTAAATTTGGTACTTTCTTGGTTATAATCCCTCTCTCAATATTAGTTTTCATTATTTTACCTAGATGATATTAAATGGATAAAAAATATTTCAATTGTTCCAAAATGGGGGTCATGTTTTGGGATTGATTATTATGAAATGGAATTTCACAATCATCTATTAATATGAAATGGGAGTGTATTTTTAATTAGAAATTTTGAAATGGTAATGTTGTTTGTAAAATGAAGACTCCTTGTTATTATTGGAATATTATAAATTGAACCATGTTTTTTAAAATTCTGTATTGTTTTTAAAACTAATAAAATGGGAATTTTGTTTTGAAAAATAAATTGGTTTCCCTGGAAAAAGTTCTGAAACTTGGTAACGATTTTTTAAATGGAAAGGTGGACATTCATAGGGTTTTGGTTATATTTTTTTGTAATTATTTTTTTATAAAAAGTTAGTAAATCCCATGAAATGGTATTTTTTTAAAATTAAAGTTATTAGAAGTTGGTTTTGGAAATGTAAATTTGGTAATGAATTTGAATGGAATCCCTATGGCTTTTTTGATCAAATTCTATTTTCTATTTAAAATGTTCCTAAGGAAATAGAAACATTTTTTGGTATTTGTATTCATTAAAATGAAGATGAAAACTTTTTCTTTGGTTGGTATTATTTTAAAAGTAATGAAAATTACCATTTTGGTGGTTATTTATAATGGAAAGGAATTTACCCCTTGGTGGTCTTGTTGTTTTAAAGGAAAGGAACACACCATTTTGAGGTAATTTTTTTAATAAAAATGGATAAGTCCTCATAGGATGGTTTTATTTTAAAAAAATCGAAAACACCCCCATGGGGATGTATTATTTTAAGGGAAATGAAAACACCCTTATGGGTGGTTGTGATATTAGGATGAGAAAAATATTATAGGGGAGATCCTAGTTACTCATTGTCATAAATAATAATATGATAAAACTCTCATTGGGGAGGTCTATGTTAATCATTCTCCTATGACACATACTGGGAAAAAATTTATATGGGAGGTTTTTTATAATTATTTACTAAGGGTACATGTTCATAAAACTTTCATATGTGGTGGCTAGGTTTCTTTTTCATGTATACCAAGGAAACCTGGGTTTGTTATTTGGAGGAACACTAATCATGACATTCTGGAGACACCCCAATGCTGGTTGATGTAGGTATGGTACATCATGGTGACAAACCTAAGGATAAACAATGGTATATTCTTTTTTAGGTGCCACTGTGAACTCAAGCATTGGTGATTGGTTTTTATTTTTGTTAAATCATTTTTTGATTTTTAAATTATTTATTTATGGAACATCATCATGAAATTTTATATTCAATAGATTATTTTATTAAGACCATTGGTGGTGTACTAATATGTTATACTCAAACCCTTATTAGGATTCCATTGAATATTGGTACTTGAGCATATATCAATATTTGATCATAAGTTACAAGTATAAGGAAACTGTTTTTGCGTTATGTTATTCAAAAAATACTAGAGCAGAGTATGGGTGACATCACTAATATGGGCTCAGGACCAGTTGATGATGAGTTACAGTTTCAGTTAATTTTTAGTTTTTTGTTATCTCATATATATGATTTCCCATTGGGGGATCCATTATGGAATGTATGTAATACTATTTATTATAAAATTGTGATTTTTGGTTTATTTTACCAGGACATAATTCTTCTATAAATTTTGGTTATTTGGTATTTTTTATATAAATTTTAATTTTTTATACTTTGGACCCTTTTATTAGAAGGTATAATCTCACATCATTATCCTCACAGACCCTCTCCATTAGTAAGTATCATATGGATTAAGAGGAGGTGATCTTGAGGTGATGTTATGTCTATTAGTCATGCACCGATTATTTTTTCGAGAAGCAGTACATTAAAAATGAATAATAAAAGGTGACTCCCAAATTTACCCATGTTTTATGGTTTAAGTGGTCACATATAACACATATTGGTTTATTGAATCCTCGGATACCTAAAAACAATCCTAAAAAACATACATTATATGGGGTCAATTTGGCTATGAAGTGGAAACTGTGGGTTTGAATTGGGTGGTTAATTAAATTGGTTTAAATACTTCTGGGAAATTTTTTAAGAGAATGAGACGAAACATGGTTATCAATTGTGTTCGATTGGATGCAATAATTTTTTATTTATTTTAATTTCATTAACTCGAGAATAATTAATTCAATGAAATAAATATAAACCCATAACTTACTGGTTTAACACCTTCACATACACATGTTAATCAATTTTACACATAGAGGGTCATTTTAATGATAAATACAGGGAAATCATCTTATTATCACCTGAAAAGTGTGCCAATAAAACTAAATAAGGAAGGGGAAGATAGAAAATAATAGAATGGAAAACTCAAAAAAAGAATTGATTAATAATTACTAAAATTATAAGTACAAAATAAGAGAATACTATGAACTTTTATTATTAAATGAAATTTGTAATGCCCCAACCCCCAGTTACCCAGAGTTGGTGTCGTATTACATAACATTGGCATGATCACAAAAGATCATGTCTCGAAAGAACGATTAGTTTAGTAGCCTTGGAATCACTAGATACATTCATAAAGTTTACATTACATCATAAAATAAAAACTAAAACAACATAGTCTCCATAGTCCACACTCATAACCCCTAATACTATTCCTGCAGGTCATTCATAAAATATTTCTTCACATCCTGGGAAAAATAAAACATAGAAAGGGGTGAGCTCAGATGCCCAATAAGGAATAAAAATATAGAAGAAACTTTCATAAATAAGAATAAACATTTAAGGCAATGTATAACTGTAACAAAATACTTTTAAACTTGAATTCAGCATAATATGGAAGAAATAAAATGAAATAACTTCATTTAATTATTCACATGGATATTCTTCTAGTCGAATAATCACATGCAATATCAATAACCACTTTCATAATGATAGAATGCATAATGTCATACTATCATAACCACATAGTCAAGGCCTTGTGCTAAGACTTCAAATAAGATTTTGTCAAGTCCTTGTGCCAGGACACTAGTTTGTCTCATGAGACCAACTGATGCATTGAGGAGCTATAGCGGGCTCCACCCGTCACTTATTAAGTCCAATGCATTCCTCATATGAACAGGTTTAACATAACATATACATTCATATTAAAACTAGCCTACAAAATTTCAATACATTCTCCATAAACCATGAATGGTATTAAAATAACACATCCATAGTCAAACATATCAAAAAACCTTCAATACAATATGGAAGCTTTGTATTATAATAAATATACTTCAAATAAGTATAAAATCCATCAAAGGTTGTTGACATAGATGAAATCAAAACTATTTGAGAGAAATTTATCTTTTTTGAAAGCATTTAAAAGTCACATAATTATAAAAGAAAACATTCACATTGAAAATATTCTTATAAGCTTGTAAGATAAGCTTTGATGATTTTATAACAGCGGGAAATAGCCTCACCCACCGTATAAGTTAAAAAAAGACACTCTTACCTTAATTCTGACGAAAAGGTTAAAAAGGACCTTGTAAGGAAAATGACAGAAAGATTCCTTTATAAAAATCTTATAAAAAGTCAAAAAAAAAGTATAAATTACATTAACCCATAGTCTGTAAAATAGTTATAATTATTTTAAATACATTTTAATGAAACATGGATGTGGATGATAAAGAGGTCCCAGTAGATAATTATGTATAAACAACCTCGGATAATGAAGATATTGTGAAATAAACCATTAACTTGTACTTTTACTTAGTAGATGGTATGTTAACATCCTGTATAATAGTTAAAACATTGTTATGAAATTATACAAGAACCATATACATAATTATGATATCATATATGATCTTCTAATAATGCTTTGTTAACAATATTTTAGGATTATCATCGTTTCGGGTGTTAACTTACACATTTTATTTTGTATGTTTTGTTACATAAGTCATGTTTGTTATGGATAGGTTGTATCTTATTCATATCTAGAATGATATAAAGTTCTGAAACATTAATTTTTATCATCAAATGAGAATTAATCTTGAATTGATACGATGGGGAATGACTCTCATCACGTTCGTGGAGACTGTAGTCCGTAAATACGCACGAGCGACGATATCATTATTTTGATATTAAAATAATATATAATTTTATGGTATATCATATATACAGAATCATTATCATGTTATATTTATTATTTACATGAATTACACATAATTATTATACCCAATCCAAATAATAGTATATTGAATAACAATTACACCACGACGTGGAGACGGTAAGCCGTACGTACTCACATATGGTGACATATCATTCAAAGGACGGATAGAATACTGAATATGGTTGTAAAATATTTATAATAACATCACATTATATAGAATATACTGTATTTATTAATTTATAATGTGAATAACAAAGAAATAAGGAGTTGAATAAGAAAGGAACTTGAAAGAGGGTGGTGAAAACATTACCTCTTCTTCAGGTTCTTCCTTTTGATTTGATCAAAAGGGCTCCATAGGATGGATTTATGATCAAACTAAGGCCTCTAGGTTGAATTGAGGGAAGTTGATAGAATATTTGGGCAGGTGATGGCCAATCTAAAAGGCTTTTAAGGTCTGAAATTGAGAGAAGGGGGAGTGCCCTTTTATAAGAGGGGTGAGGGGCACCTTTGGAAAAGCTAGAAATATTATTTTATAATAAATTCATATTCGGTTTCTAATGGCACAGAAGTGGATTATATAAATTTTAAGGTGGGGATAGGTCGCAAACCACTCAACCAATAGGTTTTAGACAAGTTTAGGTCACTTTATTAACCTTATCTTTTAGTTTTAACTCTTAGTTAATTAGTTTGACACTTACCATGTCTCTTTGTATTTTTATATTATAGAGTCAATAAACTTACTATAAACTTCCAAAAGACCCCAAAATGGTCCATTAATGATACAACTATCATGATATAAGTCATTTGTACTATCTTTAGATTTTTAGGAAGAGAATATCAATTAATAATATAATATTTTTTTTAAAAACTCTTTTATGTCAATTTTGACACTACTGGGTATTTTGTTTTTGATGATTTAATAACTGCATTATTACTTCAAAAATAATTGATATAAACAATAATAATATGTCATATTAACCTATAAAATTATTTAAATTCATAAAAAGTCTCAAATTACATTTATTTTGATATTTATAATATCAACTATTTTAATATTTCATTAATTAGGTAATTAATGCATCATTATTGTGTCACAAATAAATTAAATTTTTTATGGTATAAAAATTATAAATAAAATAAAATTATGTAGGAAATATTTTTAACTTTCTAATGAATATTTATAATAGAATTTATCATATCTATAACCCTATATTAAAATAGTTTTATTAAATAAACTTTGATTTTAACTCTTTTAACTCTTCTTTGAATTAAATAATAATAAATGACCTAATCTAATACAAGTGGAACTAAATGATAATATTTTATTTCTAAGGTTGTTTTTGGTCGTTATACATTTGTCCAATAGAATTAGGACATGTGTTAGGGTAATATTAATATCATTTTTACCCTTAATTACCTTATTTACTTTTAATCGTGGTAAATAAAAGTAAAATGTTACTATTCACCAAAAATTATTTTTATCTTATTGAACCAAATTTTATTCCTTGATATTAACCGTGTCTCTTAGATTTTCAAAATTCCAGTCACATGAAAGAGAAGTTGCGTACAATAGACACTACTGTATTATTCAAAGAGAAGTGTACCATGGAAGTTTGGGGTGTTACATTCTCCCCTCCTTCAAATAATTTCATCATCGAAATTTCTAGAATAATACCACATGAAAAGACTCGGGTGGTTCTTCATCATAAGTTCCTTGGGTTCCCACGTTGCTTCTTCCATTTTATGGTTTCACCATAGAACTTTTACCAGAAAATTCATCTGGTTTCTCAGTACTTGTTCTCTTGTATCAAGAATCCTGATGGGCTCTTCACAATAAGACAGATCGGGTTCCAGTTCTAATTCCTCACATGTGAGTACATGTGTTGGGTGAGGCATGTATTTTCTCAATAGTGATACATGGAACACATCGTGAACTTTGGAGAGACTTGGTGGCATTGCCAAACGGTAAGATACAGCCCCAATTCGTTCTATAATTTCGAAAGGTCCGATGTACCTGGGACCAAATTTAACCTTCTTACCGAAATGTATAACTCCCTTCAATGGAGATACCTTCAAGAAAACATGATGTCCTACCTAAAATTACAAATCCTTCCTTCATTTATCGGCATAGCTCTTCTTCCTACTTTGAGCTGCTTTGATGTGGTTTTGAATTACCTTTACCTTTTCCATTATTTCCTCCACCAGTTCTAGGCCTACAAGTTTTCTTTCACCAACTTCATCCCAATAGGTTGGTGTGCGACATCTCTTTCCGTATAACACTTCATATGGTACCATCCGAATACTTGAATGGAGGCTATTGTTATAGGAAAATTCCACCAGAGGTAAATATTGATCCCACATACCCTGAAAGTCATGTGAGCATGATCTCAATATGTCTTCTAAGGTTTGAATAGTTTGTTCTGATTGTCCATCAGTTTGGGGGTGGTAGGCAGTTCTCAAATGATGTTCAATATCCAGGACTTTCTGAATACTTTTTCAGAATCTTGAAGTAAAATGGGGATCACGATCAGAAACAATCGATAAGGGGTACTCCATGAAGTCTCACAACTTCGTTAATATATAGTTTTTATAGACTTTCTAGTGGTAGATCTTCTCTTATAGCATGAAAATGTGATAACTTGGTAAGACAATCAACAATAACTCATATTACATCATTCCTTCTAGGAATCTTTGGTAGTCCCATGACAAAGTCCATTGTGATATTATCCCATTTCCACTCATGTATGGGAAGAGGTTACATGACTCCTCTAGGTCGTTTCCTTCTAGCTTTCACTTGTTGAAAAACCATACATCTTGACACAAAATCAGAAATCTCCCTCTTTATGTTGTCCCACCAAAAATGTTCCTTCAAATATCTATACATTTTGGTGCTCCCAGGGTGTATAGATAAATTGGAACTATGAGAGTCATCAAATAATTCACTTTTTTGATCAGGTATATTGGGAACACAATGTCTCTTCCCAAATTTCAAAATTTCATCTTCATACACAAATTCATTCACTCTCCCATCATTCACAGCTTTAATCTTCTTTTGAAATTCTTCATCATCAGTCTAGGAAAACTTTATCCTTTATAGTAAATATGGTTTGGAAACCATTTGAAAAAGTATTAATGTTTCACATTCCATAGTTATTACCATATCCAACTTTACTATATCCATGAAAATAGGATCCCTTTCAATTCTCATCATCTTAAAAACTCCATGATCTTTTCTACTCAAAGAATCTGACACCTTATTTGCCTTCCCCAGGTGGTAGTGTATCATGTAATCATAATCCTTGAGTACTTCAAGCCATCACCTTTTCCTCATGTTGAGTTCTTTCTGTGAGAAAATATACTTCAAACTCTTGTGATCTGTATAAATATCACATTTTTCACCATAGAGATAATGTCTCCATATCTTCAAAGTAAATATCACAGCTACTAACTCGATATCATGAGTAGGATAGTTTTCCTCATGAATTTTCAACTGTCGTGAGGCATAGGCAATAACCTTATCATTCTGCATAAGGACACAACCAAGCTCGTTCTTCGATGCATCACTATAAATAACGAACCCATCATTCCACGATGGTAGAGTCAATATATGAGCATTGAATAATATTCTCTTCAGTTCTATGAAACATTCTTCACACTCTTTTTTCCAAACAAATTTAACCCCTTTACATGTGAGCTTTCTTATTGGGTTAGCCAATCGGGGAAAATTCTGGATGAAATGTTGATAATTACCTGCTAAACCAATAATACTGCGTACCTCAGTTATACTCATCGGTGAAATCCATTCATAGATTGCCTTAGTCTTAGAAGGATCAACAGAGATTCCATCTTTAGAGACAATATGGCCATGAAAAGAAATCTCTCTAATCCGGAATTCACACTTGCTAAACATCCCTTATAATTCATGTCTTCTCAGAATCTTCAGGATAATGTGCAAGTGATTTTTATGATCTTCATAGATTTCGGAGTATAACAATATATCATCAATAAATACCACCATGTAGTCATCGAGATATACCTAGAAAACACTAGTAATTAGATCCATGAATACATAGGTTTCATTAGTCATCCCAAAAGGCATTAATGTAAACTCATAATGCTCGTACCTGGTTCGAAATACTGTCTTCAGAATGTCTTCCTTCTTCACACACAACTGATGGTATCCAGATCGAAGTTCAATCTTTGAAAATTATTGAGATCCTTGCATTTGGTAAAATAAATCTTCAATGTGAGGTAGGGGATACTTGTTCTTTATTGTTATAGCATTGATTTCCCTGTAGTCGATACATAACCTCATAGATCCATCTTTCTTCACAACAAAAAGGACAGGGGCTCCCCATGGAGAAACACTAGGGTGAATAAATCTCTTATTACTCAATTCCTCTAGTTGTTTCTTTAGTTCAACTAATTCCACAGTGGCCATTCTATAAGGGGTCTTCGATATAGGCCTTGAACCAGGAATTGAGTCAATGGAAAACTCAATTTCTCATTATGGGGGATGTTCAGGTAAATCTTCCAGAAACACATCTACATATTCATTCACAATAGGTACATCCTCTATTTGAACATTCCTTTCCTCACCCATAGTTATTTCATTCTCTTCCTCCCTAATAATTGAATTTAGTTGAGCTATTGGGGGTTGATCTAGGTAAGAATTAGGTGGTGATGATTCCTCTCTAAAGATAACGTGTTTTTATTATCATCATCAAAAATAGTACTTCCTTCTTCATAAAATAAATTTTTGCATCATGGTCCGAAAGCCAGTCCATACCGAGGATTATATCTAATTCAATCATAGTTATGACATCGAGATCCTTAGATAAAGAACATTTATGTGATCTAATGGGGACTGATTGACCAAACTTTTTTGCAATGATACTTGGCTTAGGAGTTTTGACTAACAACTCCCTTGTTAAATCAAATTGTAAATATCTAATTTTCTTAGCAAACTGGAAAGATATGAAACAATGTGATGATCCAGAATAAAATAATGCATTTTATAATCTTGAGGAAAACATTAAATTACCTACCACCACATGTTTCGGAGCTTCTACCATAGTAGTAGTGATAGCATAAGCTTGGCCTTGATCCCTTGTCCTTTTCTTAGGTAAGTTCCCTTGATGCTTAGGACATTCATTTTCATAATGTCCCATCTCCCTGCAATTGTAGCATTGGACATCAGTAGCTTCTTTCTTCCCATTCCAATCATGAGCTTGGTGGCCTTTTTCACCACACTTGTAACAGACTCCCATTCCCTTCAAGCAAGTTCCAGGGTGTTTATTTCCACATTAACTATAGGATGGATATTCAACTTTTCCCTTTATCCCCTTATTTCCATTCCTAGAGTGATCAATAGATATCTTCTTCTCCTGTTTTTCTTTAAAGTCATAAGACCTAGAAAATTCCTTTTATGTCTTGATACCACATGAGACAATATCTTCGTACAACGGGAAGGTTTGTGAGACTAATGCTCGACGGAGAAATGGTTTTAACCCATCAAAGAAACGATCAATATTACTTCTTAGGTTATGTATATAATCTGCAGCATACCTTGATGACCTTGTAAAGTTAGCCTCACACTTTACGACATTCTCATCCTCCTTTTGTCTCAGACTCAGAAATAGCCTTTCCATAGCTTCTTGATGGTCATGAGGAAAGTATTTTTCTAATAAAATCTATTAAAACTCCCTCCATTCCATATTTGATACTTCATCATCTTCCTTTGTGTTTTGAATCAATGACCACCATTGATTAGCATCTCCAGTGAGGCGGTAAATTTCCATGATAACTTTTTCCATTTCACTACTCCCCAAAGCTTGAAATATTTTTTCTAGGGAACTTATCCATTTCTCAGATACCAATGGATTATTAATCCCGTTGAATGTTGGTGTTTTTTTCCTCATGAAGCGATCTAACATTGATCCTCCACACTGCAGATCAGTGTGCTCCATATGTGTATGTTTATTATTCAAAACCTGAGTGAGTTATCCCAGTACGGTGATTAGCTGATTAGCACCAGTTGCATTACCAGCTCCACTATAATTATCTTGAGTAGGAGGGCAATCCCTACATTGAGTGTGTGCATTGACACGATTTCCATTTCATCCACTAGGCGCCATTTCTGAAAATGGCATAAACTAGATCAGTTTATGAATTAAAATACATAATTTCATACTTGTAAAACACTTAACATAAAATAAACTATTTATGGATATAATCCATAATCATAAAAAATGTTTTATTTGAGGAAGTATATACTCATAAACACTTCATAATGATTGTTAAATTAAATGAGAATTATCCTAATCATATCCCCGGGAGTTTCGTAACCAAGAGTGCAGCAATTCCCGTTGTCGTGCACCAGTTCATGTTCGAGTCTATCTCAAAGCGATGTTTTCGGGTTTTACTTCTATGTACATCTGTTCCAGATCCACCTCTACCTGCACGTATCCAAATAGGGATGTATTTCTTAGAAAATTCACAAAATATCTACAATACCAAAATTCTAGGAATTTCATCTATACTAATCTTCAAAGTCTATCTTAGGGCTATGTGCTCTAATCAGAGTTTATCTAAATCTAGCTTCCCAGGTTTGTACTAAACTTTCTCTAATAACAACTGTAACTCCCTGACCACTAGTTACCCGGAGTCGGTGCATTATTATATAACATTGGCATGATCACAAAAGATCATGTCTCGAAAGACCGATTAGTTTAGTAGCCTTGGAATTACTAGATACATTCATAAAGTTTACATTACATCATAAAATGAAAACTACAACAACATAGTCTCCATAGTCCACACTCATAACCCCTCATATTATCCCTGTAGGTCATTCATAAAATATTTATTCACATCCTGGAAAAAATAAAACATAGAAATGGGTGAGCTCAGATGCCCAGTAAGGAATAACAATATAGCGGAAACATTTATAAATAAGCATAAACATTTTAGGCAATGTATAACTAAAAAAAAGCCATTTAAACTTGAACTTCACCATAATATGGTAGAAATAAAATGAAATAACTCCATTTAATTATTCACATGGATATTATACTAGTTAAATAATCACATGCAATGTCAATAACCACTTTCATAATGATGGAATGCATAATTCTAGACTATCATAACCACATAGTCAAGGCGTTGTGCAAAGACTATAAATAAGATTCTATCAAGGGCTTGTGCCAAGACACTAGTTTGTCTCTTGAGACCTACCGATGCATCGAGGAGCTATAGCAGGCTCCACCCGTCACTTATTAAGTCCAATGCATTCCTCATATTAACAGGTTTAACATAACATAATCATTTGTATTAAAACTAGCATACAAAATTTCAATACTTTCTCCATAAACCATGAATGGTATAAAAATAACACATAAATAGTAAAAAATATCACAAAACCTTAAATACAATATGTAAGTTTATTATATTAATAAATAATCTTCAAATAAGCTTAAAATCCATCAAAGGATGTTGATATAGATGAAATCAAAACTAGTTGAGAGAAATATCTCTTTTTAGAAATCATTTAAAAGTCACATATTATAAAACAAAACATTTACTTTGAAAATGTTTTTATAAGCTTTTAAGGGAAGATTTGAAGATTTTATAACGGCGGAAAATAGCCGCACCCGCCATATAAGTTAAAAAAAGACATTCTTACCTTAATTCTGTCGAAAATGTTAAAAAGGACCTTGTTTGGAAAACGAAAGAAAGATTCCTTTATAAACATATTATAAAAATTCAAAAAGGGTATAAATGACTTTAAACTATAGTCTTTAATATAGTAGTAATGATTTTAAATACATTTTTAAGAAACATTGATGTGGATGATAAAGAGGTCTCAGTAGATAATTACATATAAACAACCTTGGATAATGAAGAGATTGTGAAATAAACCTTTACCTTGTACTTTTCCTTAGTCGATGGTATGTTAACCGCATTTATAATAGTTAAAAAAATGTTATTATATTATAAAAGAACATTATACATAATTATGATATCATATATGATCTTCTAATAATGCATTGTTAATAATATTTTAGTATTATCGTCGTTTCGGGTGTTAACTTACTCATTTTATTTTATATGTTTTATTACATAAGTCGGTTTTGTTATGGATAGGTTGCATATTATTCATATCCAGAAGGATATAAAGATCTTAAACATTACTTTTAATTATCAAATGAGAATTAGTCTTGAATGGATATGAATGGGAATGAATCTCATAACGTTCGTGGAGATGGTAGTCCGTCCGTACGCACGAGCGACAATATCATTCTTTTGATATTAAAATAATATATAGTTTGATGGTATATAATATATACAGAATAATTATTGTGTTATATTTATTATTTAAATGAATTTCACATCATTATTATACACATCCAAGTAATAATATATTGAATAACAATTACAACACGACGTGGAGACGGTAAGACGTACGTACGCACGTATGGTGACATGTAATTCAAAGGATGGATAGAATACTGAATATGGTTGTACCATATTAATAATAACATAAAAGTATGTATAAGATAATGGAGTTATTATTTTAGAATGGGAATAACAAAGAAATAAGAAGTTGAAAAAGAAAGGAACTTGAAAGAGGGTGGTGAAAACATTACCTCTTCTTCGGGTTATTCCTTTTGATTTGATCAAAAGGGGTTTTTAAGATGTCTTTATGATAAAACTAAGGCCTCTAGGGTGATTTGAGGGAAGTTTAGAAAAAATTTGGGTGGGTTTTGGACGATCCAAAAGGCTTTGAAGGTGTGAAATTGAGAGAATGGGGAGTTCCCTTTTATAAGAGGGGTGAGGGGCACCTTTGGAAAAGCTGGAAATATTTTTTTATAATAAATTCATATTTGGTTTATAATGGCTCAAAAGTGTATTATTTAAAGGTTAAAGTGGTTATTGGTCGAAAACCACTCAACCAATAGGTTTTAAACAGGTTTGGGTCACATTATTAACCTTATCTTCTAGTTTTAACTCTTAGTTAATTAGTTTGGAAGTTACCATGTCTTTTTGTATTTTTATATTATATAGTCAATAAAATTACTATAAACTTCCAAGAGACTCCCAAGTAGTCCATTAATAATACACCTATGATGATATAAGTCTTTTGGCCGATCCTAATATTTTTAGGAATATAATATCAATTAATAATATAATATGTTTTTTTAAAAACCCTTTTATGTCAATTTTGACACTATTGGGTATTTTGTTTTTGATAATTTCATAGAAGCATTATTACTTCGAAAAGAATTTATATAACCAATCCTAATATGTCATATTAACCTATAAAATTAATGGAATTCATAAAAAGTCTAAAATTACATTTATTTGGATATTTATAATATCAATGTTTTAATATTTCATTGATTAGGTAATTACTTCATCACTATTGTGTCATAAATAAATTAAATTATTTAATTTCTAAAATTATAACTAAAATATAATTATGTAGGAAAACAATTTTGATTTCTAATTAATTTTTAAAATATAATTTATCTTATGTATAACCCTATATTAAAAATGATTTAGTAAATAAATTTGATTTTAACGCTTTTAACGCTTCTTTGAATTAAATAATGATAAATTTCCTAATCTAATCCAGGTGGACCTAAATGATAATATTTTATTCCTAAGGTTGTTTTTGGTCAAGATAAACTTTTCTAATAGAATTATGACATGTGTTAGGGTAATATTAATATCATTTTTACCCTTAATTACCATATTTAATTTTAACCATGGTAAATAAAAGTAAAAAGTTACTATTCACCAAAAATTATTTTTATCTTATTGAACACCATTTTACTCCTCGATATTGACCATGTCTTTCAGAATTTAGAAATTTCACTCACAGAAGTGGTAAAATTATATTTTATGTGAATTTGTAAATTCTCCTAGGAGGTGGGTAAAAGTCGGTGAAAACTTCCATAAAATTTTTATATATCTAAAATTATTCTAAACTCACTCCAATGAATTAAATTGAACTTATATAGGTATTATGTATCCATTTTGACATTAATTAAATTAAAATAAAATAAATAATTATTTAAATAAAAATTTAGTTTTAAACTTTAACTTAGTGTTTTTTCACTATTCATTAAAAATTGAATGTTTTCAGAAAAATACCAAAAATTCACCCTATGCTAATTTAGATATTAAGAATACAAAAATGAAGTCCATTTTTAAAGATTCAATTTATGAAATTTCAAAAAGGGGGTATTACTATTCATAACCTCTAGTTTGATTGGTTGTGGTGTCTGTTAGAACTCGAAGTTGCGTACAACACAAGCTACTGTATTATTCAAAGAGAAGTGTAGCATGGAAGCTTGGGGTGTTACAAAATTAATTCAGGCAAATTACATGATATAAATTTATATGTGGTTACAAAAGGAAAGAAAAAAATAAAAATTGAAATAATTAAAAACCCCCCCACAATTTCATCACTAAAAACCATAAATATTAATTTTTTTCCTAAGGTCAATCCCCCATCAATCAATGGAAATTGGAAATTTCAATGTTGAATATATAATTCAGACCAAATTAATCCCCCTTTTGGAGTGAAAGTATGATATTGAATATGAATGAAAATAGGATTGTTTTAGAAGAATAATACATTGGTCTTGGTATCTTACAATATCTATCAAAGTTTAATTTTCATTTTATCATCCATTTGGATTGTATGCTCCATATGGTGGTTTGATTTTATGGTCCCTAAAATCTAGCACATAATTTAATCCTCAAGTTTTTCTCACTTGATATCTATGAAAACTTCAGAATAAGATCTTGAAATACATTAATTAAATTGTCCTTATAATTATCTCTATCATGAAATAAAATTTTAGTTTAATTGGTCATGAAATGTGGGATCCACTTTTATTTGATGGTCATAAGGCCCATTATACTTTGATAAAAAAATTATCAATGTAAAAAAATTTCCATATTCCCTTTTGATTAATACATTGATTCTAAAAGAATTTTTTTCCACACAATTTTGTAAATCATATCCCAAAATATAAAATTAAAATAATAATAATAATAATAATTAATTCCATAAGTTGATTATTAATTGGTCTCAAATTCAAACATTTTAAACATGAATTGCAGAATGCTGTAAAATGAGGTTCACATAATAAAATAAAATAAAACTGGTGTTTATGGACATTTAAATTCTTCAATATTAAATTATAATAAATAAATATTATCCTCTTTTAGTGTATAGTCACACCCCTAACAGGAGTTTTAATATTCCCCCGTAAAAAAATATGAAATTGAATTAGCTTTTTTAAAATCATTTTAGTAGACAATTCTCATAAAAATACATCATGCTAAACAATCATTAAACCTATAAAAA
Source organism: Viscum album (assembly GCA_963277665.1). Lineage (NCBI taxonomy): Eukaryota > Viridiplantae > Streptophyta > Magnoliopsida > Santalales > Viscaceae > Viscum > Viscum album. The sequence goes on along the minus strand of OY728123.1, from coordinate 1,532,878,536 downwards.
TCATCTAACATATTATAGGTTCAAAATAATATCCCAAGCCCGAGACCATTCATTTTATAAAATTTATTAACACATTTTATTCAACTCTAATTAAGCATGATGATATGTTTTGAATCACAATAAATATGTGGTCTATTTTCTTATTCAGTGGAAGGGGATATAATAATTAGGTGTTAATCACATTAAACCATCAGATGAGTATCAAATTTAATCTTTTCATTTTTTTTAACCACAATACAGATGGAATAACTTACTCTAATAAAGACAATTATGATGTCACAAAATCAAATATCTATACCTCACACATTTTTTCAATTATATAATCTAAAATAGAGATGCAAAGACAAACTATAGGAAATAAAAAACATTTCTCATGATCCTCAAGTTCCAGACTCCATGGATTTGGAAAAAAATTCTCTTTGAAGTCACAATTTTTTAAATTTTATTATTATATTCTCAAATTAAACTAGTTGTGGCCCAAAAAAAAATTCTATGGTGAATGGGACCAAGACGAAAAAAATACATCCAAAATAAAATAGACATGCATTGTGGAATTTTGATTAAAAGGATGAAAATGTTAAAAATGATATATCTTATCAAACAACCTCACTTTCCAAAAACAATGTTCATGAACTTAAATTTGCATCAAAATCATAATCATAGAATTCAAAATTATTTTAAATTCAGAAAAAAATATTGAAATGTGTCTTATCATGTTCAATGTTAAAGAAATATTCCACAAAAGCATAGTTTTTTATTATCAAATCAGAGATTTTCACTCCCCCAGCTTTGAATGACTCTTGCCTCTATGTTGAAAGAGAAGAGAAGAGAGAGTTTGGAATTTTGAAGAAAAATGAACATAATGTGATTTGAAATTAATTTATAGAAATAAATATTGTGGTTTGAAGTTGATGACCCATAAATAATAAATTGATCACTTTGGATTCATGTCATAGGTAGAGTTATTAGGGATGGTTGAAGGTAGGTTTTAATTCTCAAAGGAATTTGTTTTCATTTAGAAATACTAAAACAATTCAGCTATGAAGCAAGATACATTAGATCACATTAGAAACCCCAAGGGGGTTACCTTTATAAAAAAATAAAATGATAAAAATGTACTTATTTAATTTTAAATTCAAAATACTAATTCAATTTATAGTTAAAAGGTGGGTTACATATCAAAAATTGATTTTTCAATGTCGTTATCTTGACTTTGACCATAAATTTAATAATTTTTTTCCATGTTTATAGGTTGTCACGGTTAGCTCTTCATTTTTTATTTAATGATTCAATTAATGGTTTTAGCCTATGGCCATCGAATTTGATGATTTTTCCACTGGTGGGGTCTTGAATATTTACTTTTCCATGGGGGTACATTTGATTCACTGTTTAAGTGCCTTACCATATCGACCTTACATTTCCTTGGTGTAAATAAAATTTGTAACTATACAACAAAATAAAAGTTTCCTGCTTAAAATCATTTTTATTTATGATTCCAAGATTGGTAGGATTTAACTATATGTTTTTTAATCCTAGAATTTTCATAATCCTCCATCCTAAGTTCCTCAATATCATTAATGTCAAATTTAATCTTTATTCATGCCAAATAAATGTTAAAGTTTGTTCAATAATTTCGAAAGGTCTGATGTACCTGGGACTCAATTTAACCTTCTTACCGAAATGTATAACTCCCTTCCATGGAGATACCTTCAAGAAAACATGATCTCATACCGAAAATTCCAAATCCTTCCTTCAGTTATCAGCATATCTCTTCTGCCTACTTTGAGCTGCATTGATGTGGTTTTGGATTGCCTTTTCCTTTTCCATTGTTTCCTCCACCAGTTCTGGGCCTACATGTTTTCTTTCACCAACATCATCCCAACAAGTTGGTGTGTGACATCTCTTTCCATATAATGCTTCATATGGTGCCATCCGAATACTTGAATGGAAGCTATTGTTCTAGGAAAATTCCTCCAGAGGTAAATATTGATCCCAAATACCCTAAAAGTCATGTGAGCATGATCTCAACATGTCTTCTAAGGATTGAATAGTTTGTTCTAATTGTCCATCGGTTTGGGGGTGGTAGGCAGTTCCCAAATGAAGTTCAGTATCCAGGGATTTCTGAATACTTTTCCAGAATCTTGAAGTAAATCGGGGATCACGATTAGAAACAATCGATAGAGGTATTCCATGAAGTCTCACAACATCATTAATATATAGTCTTGCTAGACGTTCTAGTGGTAGATCATCTCTTATAGCAAAAAAATTTGCTAACTTGGTAAGACGATCAAGAATAACTCATATTGCATCATTCCTTCTAGGAGTCTTTGGTAGTCCAATGACAAATTCCATCGTGATATTATCAATTTTTTACTCAGGTATGGGAAGAGGTTGCATGAATCTTCCAGGCCGTTGCCTTCTGGCTTTCACTTGTTGACAAACCATATATCTTGACACAAAATCAGCAATCTCCCTCTTCAGGTTGTCCCACCAAAAATGTGCCTTCAAATCCCTATACATTTTAGTGCTCCCGGGTTGTATAGATAAATTGGAACTATGATAATCATCCAACAATTCCCTTTTTAGATCAAGTATATTGGGAACACAAAGCCTCTTCCCAAATTTCAAAATTCCATCTTCATACAGAAATTCATTCACTCTCCCATCATTCACATATTTAATCTCCTTTTGAAATTCTTCATCATCAGTCTGAGAACTCTTTATCCTTTATATTAAATATGGTTTGGCAACCATTTGAAAAAGTATCGATGTTTCACCTTCCATGGTTATTCCCATATCCAACATTACTAGATCAATGAAAATAGGATCCCTTTCAATTCTCATCATGTTCAAAACTCCATGATCTTTTCTGCTCAAAGCATCGGCCCCCTTATTTTCTTTCCCTGGGTGGTAGTGTATCGTGCAATCACAATCCTTGAGTACTTAAAGCCGTCGCCTTTTCCTCATGTTGAGTTCTTTCTGTGAGAAAATATACTTCAAACTCTTGTGATCAGTATAAATCTCACATTTTTCACCATAGAGATAATGTCTCCATATCTTCAAAGCAATGATCACAACTACTAACTCGAGATCCTGAGTAGGATAGTTTTTCTCATGAATTTTCAGCTGTCGTGATGCATAGGCAATAACCCTATCATTCTGAATAAGGACACAACCAAGTTCATTCTTTGATGCATCATTATAAATAATGAACCCATCATTCCATGATGGTAGAGTCAATATATGAGCATTGACTAATCTTCTCTTCAGTTCTTTGAAACATTATTCACACTCTTTTGTCCAAACAAATTTAACCCCTTTAAATGTGATCATTGTTAATGGGTTAGCCAACCAGGAAAAATTCTGGACGAAATGTTGAAAATAACATGATAAACCAATAATACTGCATACCTCAGTTATACTCGTCGGTGAAGGACATTCTTGGATTGCCATGGTCTTAGAAGGATCAACAGATATTCCATCTTTAGAGACAATATGGCCATTAAAAGAAATATATTGAAGCCATAATTCACAATTGCTAAACTTCCCATATAATTCATGTCTTCTCAGTGTCTTCAGGATAATGTGAAAGTGATTTTCCTGATCTTTGTAGATTTTAGATTATACCATGTTATCATCAATAAATACCACCACGCAATCATCGAGATATTCCTAGAAAACTCTAGTCATTATATCCATGAATACAAAGGGTGCATTAGTCAGCCCAAAAGGCATTACTATAAACTCGTAATACCCGTACCTGGTTTGAAATACTGTCTTCGGAATGTATTCCTTCTTCACACACAACTGATGGTATCCAGATCGAAGGTCAATATTTTAAAATTATTGAGCTCCTTGCAGATGGTCAAATAAATCTTCAATGCGAGGTAGGGGATAGATGTTCTTTATTGTTATAGCATTGATTTCCCTATATTCAATACATAACTTCATAGATCCATATTTCTTCATAACAAAAAGGACAGGGGCTCCACATAGAGAAAAACTAGGGTGAATAAATACCTTATTACTCAATTCCTCTAGTTGTTTCTTTAGTTCAACTAATTCCATAGTGGCCATTCATTAAGGGGTATTCAATATATGCCTTGAACCAGGAATTAAGTCAATATAAAACTCAAATTCTCGTTATGGGGGATGTTCAGGTTAATCTTCTGGAAACACATCTACATATTCAATCACAGTTGGTACATCCTCTATTTGAACATTTCTTTCCTCACCCACAGTCCTTTCTTTCTCTTCCAACCCAATAATTGAATTTAGTTGAGCTATTGGGGGTTGATCTAGGAAAGAATTAGGTGGTGATGATTACTCTATAAAGATAAGGTGTTCTCTATTATCATCATCAAAAATAGTAACCTCATTCTTCTTATAATAAATATTTCATCATGGTCTGAAAGCCAGTCCATACCGAGGATTATATCAAATTCAATCATTGTTATGACACCGAGATCCACAGATATAGAACATTTATGTGATCTAATTGGGACTAATTGACCAAACATTGTTGCAATGATACTTCCCTTAGGAGTTTTGACTAACAACTCCCTTGTTAAATCAAATTTTAAATATCTAATTTTCATAGAAAACTGGGAAGACATGAAACAATTCAATGCTCTAGTATAAAATAATGCATTTTCTAATCTTGAGGAAAACATTAAATTACCTGCCACCACATCTTTCGGAACTTCTACCTCAATAGTATTGATAGCATAAGATTGGACTTGATCCCTTGGCCTTTTATAAGGTATGTTCCCCAGACACATAGCACATTCATTTTTATAATGTCCCATCTACCTGCAATTGTAGCATTGGACATCGGTAGCTTCTTTCATCCCCTTGCAATCACAAGCTTGGTGGCCTTTTTCACCACACTTATAACAGACTCACATTCCCTTAAAGCAAGTACCAGGGTGTTTATTCCCACATTTACTATAGTATGGATATTCAATTATTCCCTTATTCCCCTTATTTCCATTCCCAGAGTGATCAATAGATCTCTTCTTCTCCTGCTTTTCTTTAAATTCATAATACTTAGAAAATTCATTTTCTGTCCTGATACCACATGAGACCATATCTTCGTACAACAAGAAGGTTTGTGAGACTAATGCTCGTCGGAGAAATGGTTTTAACCCAAAAAAGAAATGATCAATCTTACTTCTTGGGTTACGTATATAATTTGTAGCATACCATGCTAACCTTGTAAAGTTAGCCTCATACTTTGAGACATTCTCATCCTCCTTTTGTCTCAGACTCAGAAATTTCCTTTTCATAACTTCTTGATGGTCAGGAGGAAAGTATTTTTCTAAGAAAAGCTCTTTGAACTCCCTCCATTCCATATTTTATACTTCATCATCTTCCTTTGTGTTTTTAATCAATGACCACCATTGATCAGCATCTCTGGTGAGGCGGTAAACTGCCATGATATCTTTTTCCCTTTCACTACTCCCCAAAGCTTGAAATATTTTCTCTAGGGAACTTATCCTTTGCTCAGCTACGAATGGATTTGTACTCCCATTTAATGTTTGTGGTTGTTTCCTCATGAAGCGATCTAACATTGATCATCCACACTGTAGATCAGTGTGCTCCATATGGGTATGTTTGTTATTCATAACCTGAGTGAGTTGTCCCAGTACGGTGATTAGTTGATCAACACCAATTGCATCACCAGCTCCACTATAATTATATTGTGTAGGAGGGTAATACCTACATAGTTTGAGTGCATTGACACGGTTTCCATTTCATACACAAGGTGCCATTTCTAAAAAATGTCATAAACTAGATCAGTTTATGAATCAAAATACATAATTCCATACTTGTAAAACACATAACAAAAATTGAACTATTTATGGATATAATACATAATAATAAATAATTTTTTATTTGAGGAAGTATATACTCATAAACCCTTCATTAAGGTTTTTAAATAATATGAGAATTATCCTAAGAATATCCCCCCGAGAGTTTCATAACCAAGAGTGCAGTAAGGCCCGTTGTCATGCAGCAGTTCCCGTTCGAGTATAGCTCAAAGTGATGTTTTATGGTTTTAACTCTTTGTACATCTGTTCCAGATCCACCTCTACCTGTACATATCTAGACAGGGATGTATTTCTTGAAAAACTCACAAAATCTCTACATACCAAAATTCTAGGAATTTCTTCTATACTAATCCTCAAAGTCTATCTTAGGGCTATGTGCTCTAATCAGATTTTATCTAAATCTAGCTTCCCAGGTTTGTACTAAACATCCTCTAATACCAACTCTAACTCCCTGACCCCCAGTTACCCAGAGTCGGTGTCTTATTATATAACGTTGGAATGATCACAAAAGATCAAGTCTCGAAAGACAGATTAGTTTAGTAGCCTTGGAATCACTAGATACATTCATAATGTTTACATTACATCATAAAATTAAATCTACAACAAAATAGTCTCTATAGTCCACACTCATAACCCCTCATACTATCCCTGCAGGTCATTCATAAAATATTTCTTCACATCCTGGGAAAAATAAAACATAGAAAGGGGTGAGCTCATATTCCCAGTAAGGAATAACTATATAAAGGAAACATTCATAAATAAACATAAATATTTAAGGCAATGTATAACTAAAACTAAATCCTTTTAAACATGAACTTCACCATAATATAGTAGAAATAAAATGAAATAACTCCATTTACTTATTCACATGGATATTCTACTAGTAAAATAATCACATGAAATATCAATATCCACTTTCATAATGTTTGAATGCATAATGCCTGAATATCATAACCACATAGTCAAGGCCTTGTGCCAAGACTACAAATAAGATTTTGTCGAGGCCTTGTGCCAAGAAACTAGTTTGTCTCATGAGACCTACCGATGCATCGAGGAGCTATATCAGGCTCCACCCGTCACTTATTAAGTCCAATGCATTCCTCATATTAACAGGTTTAACATAACATAAACATTCGTATTAAAACTACCATAAGAAATGTCAATACTTTATCCATAAACCATGAATGGTATAAAAATAAAAAATCAATAGTCAAACATATCACAAAACCTTCAATACAATACGGAATTTTTGTGCCATAATAAATAAACTTCAAATAAGCTTAAAATCCATCAAAGGATGTTGACATAGATGAAATCAAAACTAGTTGAGAGAAATATCTCTTTTTGGAAATAATTTAAGAGTCACATAATTATAAAACAAAACATTTAATTTGAAAATATTCTTATAATCTTCTAAGGGAATCTTCAAAGATTTTATAACGGCATAAAATAGCTGCACCCTCCGTATAATTTAAAAAAATACATGCTTACCTTAATTCTGTCGAAAAGGTTAAGAATTTCCTTGTTTGGAAAACGACAGAAAGATTCATTTATAAAATTATTATAAAAAGTAAAAAAGGGTATAAATGACTTTGAACCATAGTCTGTAATATATTAATAATGATTTTAAATACATTTTTAAGATACATGGATGTGGATGATAAAGAGGTCTCAGTAGATAATTACATATAAACAACCTAGGATAATGAAGAGATTGTGAAATAATCCCTTACCTTGTACTTTTCTTTAGCCGATGGTATGTTATCATCATGTATAATAGTTAATAAAATGTTATTATATTATAAAATAACCATATACATAATTATGATATCATATATGATCTTCTAATAATGCATTGTTAATAATATTTTAGTATTATCGTCGTTTCTGGTGTTAACTTACTCATTTTATTTTATATGTTTTGTTATATAAGTATTGTTTGTTATTGATAGGTTGTATATTATTCATATCCAGAAGGATATAAAGTTCTTATACATTACTTTTAATTATAAAATGATAATTATTATTGAATATATATGATGGGGAATGAATCTCATCGCGTACGTGGAGACGGTAGTCCATCCGTACGCACGGGCGACAATATCATTATTTCTATATTAAAATAATATATAATTTGATGGTATATCATATATACAGAATAATTATCATGATATATTTATTATTTACATGAATTAAATTAATATATAATTTGATGGTATATCATATATAAACTTATTATAAAAATTCAAAAAGGGTATAAATGACTTTAAACTATAGTCTTTAATATAGTATTAATGATTTTAAATACATTTTTAAGAAACGTTTATGTGTATGATAAATAGGTCTCAGTAGATAATTACATATAAACAACCTCGGATAATTAAGAGATTGTGAAATAAACCCTTACCTTGTACTTTTCCTTAGTCGATGGTATGTTAACCGCATGTATAATAGTTAAAAAATGTTATTATATTATACAAGAACATTATACATAAATATGATATCATATATGATCTTCTAATAATGCTTTGTTAATAATATTTTAGTATTATCGTCGTTTCGGGTGTTAACATACTCATTTTATTTTATATGTCTTATTACATAAGTCGTTTTTGTTATGGATAGGTTGCATATTATTCATATCCAGAAGGATATAAAGATCTTAAACATTACTTTTAATTATCAAATGAGAATTAGTCTTGAATGGATACGAATGGGAATGAATCTCATCGCGTTCGTGGAGACGGTAGTCCGTCCGTACGCACGAGCGAAAATATCATTCTTTTGATATTAAAATAATATATAGTTTGATGGTATATCATATATGCAGAATAATTATCATGTTATATTTATTATTTAAATGAATTTCACATCATTATTATACACATCCAAGTAATAATATATTGAATAACAATTACAACACGACGTGGAGACGGTAAGACGTACGTACGCACGTATGGTGACATGTCATTCAAAGGATGGATAGAATACTGAATATGGTTGTACCATATTAATAATAACATAAAATTATGTATAAGATAATGGAGTTATTATTTTAGAATGGGAATAACAAAGAAAGAAGAAGTTGAAAAAGAAAGGAACTTGAAAGAGGCTGGTGAAAACATTACCTCTTCTTCGGGTTATTCCTTTTGATTTGATCAAAAGGGGTTTTTATGATGTCTTTATGATACAACTAAGGCCTCTAGGGTAAATTGAGGTAAGTTTAGAAAAAATTTGGGTGGGTTTTGGATGATCCAAAAGGCTTTGAAGGTGTGAAATTGAGAGAATGGGGAGTGCCCTTTTATAAGAGGGGTGAGGGGCACCTATGGAAAAGGTGGAAATATTTTTTTATAATAAATTCATATTTGGTTTATAATGGCTCAAAAGTGTATTATTTAAAGGTTAAGGTGGTTATTGGTCGAAAACCACTAAACCAATAGGTTTTAAACAGGTTTGGGGCACATTATTAACCTTATCTTCTAGTTTTAACTCTTAGTTAATTAGTTTGGAAGTTACCATGTCTTTTTGTATTTTTATATTATATAGTAAATAAACTTACTATAAACTTCCAAGAGACTCCCAAGTGGTCCATTAATGATACACCTATGATGATATAAGTCTTTTGGCCGATCCTAATATTTTTAGGAATATAATATCAATTAATAATATAATATGTTTTTTTAAAAACCCTTTTATGTCAATTTTGACACTATTGGGTATTTTTTTTTGATAATTTCATAGAAGCATTATTACTTCGAAAACAATTTATATAACCAATCCTAATATGTCATATTAACCTATAAAATTAATGGAATTCATAAAAAGTCTAAAATTACATTTATTTGGATATTTATAATATCAATGTTTTAATATTTCATTAATTAGGTAATTACTTCATCACTATTGTGTCATAAATAAATTAAATTATTTAATTTATAAAATTATAAATAAAATATAATTATGTAGGAAAACTTTTTTGATTTCTAATTAATTTTTAAAATATAATTTATCTTATGTATAACCCTATATTAAAAATGATTTAGTAAATAAATTTGATTTTAACGCTTTTAACGCTTCTTTGAATTAAATAATGATAAATGTCCTAATCTAATCCAGGTGGACCTAAATGATAATATTTTATTCCTAAGGTTGTTTTTGGTCAAGATAAACTTTTCTAATAGAATTAGGACATGTGTTAGGGTAATATTAATATCATTTTTACCCTTAATTACCATATTTACTTTTAACCATGGTAAATAAAAGTAAAAAGTTACTATTCACCAAAAATTATTTTTATCTTATTGAACACCATTTTACTCCTCGATATTGACCATGTATTTCAGAATTTCGAAATTTCACTCACAGAAGTGGTAAAATTATATTTTATGTGAATTTGTAAATTCTCCTAGGAGGTGGGTAAAAGTCGGTGAAAACTTCCATAAAATTTGTATATATCTAAAATTATTCTAAACTCACTCCAATGAATTACATTGAACTTATATAGGTACTATGTATCCATTTTGACATTAATTAAATTAAAATAAAATAAATAATTATTTAAATAAAAATTTAGTTTTAAACTTTAACTTAGTGTTTTTTTCACTATTCATTAAAAATTGAATGTTTTCAGAAAAATACCAAAATTTCACCCTATGCTAATTTCGATATTCCGAATACAAAAATGAAGTCCATTTTTAAAGATTCAATTTATGAAATTTCAAAAAGTGGGTATTACTATTCATAACCTCTAGTTTGATTGGTTGTGGTGTGTGTTACAACTCGAAGTTGCGTACAACACAAGCTACTGTATTATTCAAAGAGAAGTGTATCGTGGAAGCTTGGGGTGTTACAAAATTAATTCAGGAAAATTACATGATATAAATTTATATGTGGTTACAAAAGGAAAGAAAAATTTTAAAATTTAAATAATTAAAAATCCCCCCACAATTTCATCACTAAAAACCATAAATATTAATTTTTTGTCCTAAGGTCAATCCCCCATAAATCAATGGAAATTGGAAATTTCAATGTTGAATATATAATTCAGACCAAATTAATCCCCCTTTTGGAGTGAAAGTATGATATTGAATATGAATGAAAATAGGATTGTTTTAGAAGAATAATACATTGGTCTTGGTATCTTACAATATCTATCAAAGTTTAATTTTCATTTTATCATCCATTTGGATTGTATGCTCCATATGGTGGTTTGATTTTATGGTCCCTAAAATCTAGCACATAATTTAATCCCCAAGTTGTTCTCACTTGATATCTATGAAAACTTCAGAATAAGATCTTGAAATACATTAATTAAATTGTCCTTATAATTATCTCTATCATGAAATAAAATTTTAGTTTAATTGGTCATGAAATGTGGGATACACTTTTATTTGATGTTCATAAGGCCCATTATACTTTGATAAAAAAATTATCAATGTAAAAACATTTCCATATTCCCTTTTGATTAATACATTGATTCTAAAAGAATTGTTTTCCACACAATTTTGTAAATCATATCCCAAAATATAAAATTAAAATAATAATAATAATAATAATTAATTCCATAAGTTGATTCTTAATTGGTCTCAAATTCAAACATTTTAAACATGAATTGCAGAATGCTTTAAAATGAGGTTCACATAATAAAATAAAATAAAACTGGTGTTTATGGACATTTAAATTCTTGAATATTAAATTATAATAAATAAATATTATCCTCTTTTAGTGTATAGTCACACCCCTAACAATAGTTTTAATATTCCCCCGTAAAAAAATATGAAATTGAATTAGCTTTTTTAAAATCATTTTAGTAGACAATTCTCATAAAAATACATCATGCTAAACAATCATTAAACCTATAAAAATCATCTAACATATTATAGGTTCAAAATAATATCCCAAGCCCGAGACCATTCATTTTATAAAATTTATTAACACATTTTATTCAACTCTAATTAAGCAGGATGATATGTTTTGAATCACAATAAATATGTGGTCTATTTTCTTGTTCAGTGGAAGGGGATATAATAATTAGGTGTTGATCACATTAAACCATCAGATGAGTATCAAATTTAATCATTTCATTTTTTTTAACCACAATATAGATGGAATAACTTACTCTAATAAAGACAATTATGATGTCACAAAATCAAATATCTATACCTCACACATTTTTTCAATTATATAATCTAAAATAGAGATGCAAAGACAAACTATAGGAAATAAAAAACATTTCTCAGGATCCTCAAGTTCCAGACTCCATGGATTTGGAAAAAATTTCTCTTTGAAGTCACAATTTTTTAAATTTTATTATTATATTCTCGAATTAAACTAGTTGTGGCCCAAAACAAAATTCTATGGTGAATGGGACCAAGAAGAAAAAAAATACATCCAAAATAAAATAGACATGCATTGTGGAATTTTGATTAAAAGGATGAAAATGTTAAAAATGATATATCTTATAAAACAACCTCACTTTCCAAAAACAATGTTCATGATCTTAAATTTGCATCAAAATCATAATCATGGAATTCAAAATTATTTTAAATTCAGAAAAAAAAAAATATTGAAATGTGTCTTATCATGTTCAATGTTAAAGAAATATTCCACAAAAGCATAATTTTTTATTATCAAATCAGAGATTTTCACTCCCCCAGCTTTGAATGACTCTTGCCTCTATGTTGAAAGAGAAGAGAAGAGAGAGTTTGGAATTTTTAAGAAAAATGAACATAATGTGATTTGAAATTAATTTATAGAAATAAATATTGTGGTTTGAAGTTGATGACCCATAAATAATAAATTGATCACTTTGGATTCATGTCATAGGTAGAGTTATTAGGGATGGTTGAAGGTAGGTTTTAATTCTCAAAGGAATTTGTTTTCATTTAGAAATACTAAAACAATTCAGCTATGAAGCAAGATACATTAGATCACATTAGAAACCCCAAGGGGGTTACCTTTATAAAAAAATAAAATGATAAAAAATGTACTTATTTAATTTTAAATTCGTAATACTAATTCAATTTATAGTTAAAAGGTGGGTTACATATCAAAAATTGATTTTTCAATGTCGTTATCTTGACTTGGACCATAAATTTAATAAATTTTTTCCATGTTTATAGGTTGTCACGGTTAGCTCTTCATTTTTTATTTAATGATTCAATTAATGGTTTTAGCCTATGGCCATCGAATTTGATGATTTTTCCCCTGGTGGGGTCTTGAATATTTACTTTTCCATGGGGGTACATTTGATTCACTGTTTAAGTGCCTTACCATATCGACCTTACATTTCCTTGGTGTAAATAAAATTTGTAATTATACAACAAAATAAAAGTTTCCTGCTTAAAATAATTTTAATTTATGATTCCAAGATTGGTAGGCTTTAACTATATGTTTTTTAATCCTAGAATTTTCATAATACTCCATCCTAAGTTCCTCAATATCATTAATGTCAAATTTACTCTTTATTCATGCCAAAGAAATGTTAAAGTTTGTTCAATAACTTCGAAAGGTTTGACGTACCTGGGACTCAATTTAACCTTCTTACCGAAATGTATAACTCCCTTCCATGGAGATACCTTCAAGAAAACGTGATCTCATACCGGAAATTCCAAATCCTTCCTTCAGTTATCAGCATATCTCTTCTGCCTACTTTGAGCTGCATTGATGTGGTTTTGGATTACCTTTTCCTTTTCCATTTTTTCCTCCACCAGTTCTGGGCCTACATGTTTTCTTTCACCAACGTCATCCCAACAAGTTGGTGTGTGACATCTCTTTCCATATAATGCTTCATATGGTGCCATCCGAATACTTGAATGGAAGCAATTGTTCTAGGAAAATTCCTCCAGATGTAAATATTGATCCCAAAGACCCTAAAAGTCATGTGAGCATGATCTCAACATGTCTTATAAGGATTGAATAGTTTGTTCTGATTGTCCATCGGTTTGGGGGTGGTAGGCAGTTCTCAAATGAAGTTCAGTATCCAGGGATTTCTGAATACTTTTCCAGAATCTTGAAGTAAATCGGGGATCACGATCAGAAACAAACGATAGAGGTACTCTATGAAGTCTCACAACATCATTAATATATAGTCTTGCTAGACGTTCTAGTGGTAGATCATCTCTTATAGCAAAAAAATTTGCTAACTTGGTAAGATGATCAAGAATAACTCATATTGCATCATTCCTTCTAGGAGTCTTTGGTAGTCCCATGACAAATTCCATCGTGATATTATCAATTTTTTACTCAGGTATGGGAAGAGGTTGCATGAATCTTCCAGGCCTTTGCCTTCTGGATTTCACTTGTTGAAAAACCATATATCTTGACACAAATTCAGCAATCTCCCTCTTCAGGTTGTCCCACCAAAAATGTGCCTTCAAATCCCTATACATTTTAGTGCTCCCGGGTTGTATAGATAAATTGGAACTATGATAATCATCCAAAAATTCACTTTTTAGATCAAGTATATTGGGAACACAAAGCCTCTTCCCAAATTTCAAAATTCCATCTTCATACAGAAATTCATTCACTCTCCCATCATTCACATATTTAATCTCCTTTTGAAATTCTTCATCATCAGTCTGAGAACTCTTTATCCATTATATTAAATATGGTTTGGCAACCATTTGAAAAAGTATCAATGTTTCACCTTCCATGGTTATTCCCATATCCAACATTACTAGATCAATGAAAATAGGATCCCTTTCAATTCTCATCATGTTCAAAACTCCATGATCTTTTCTTCTCAAAGCATCGGCCCCCTTATTTTCTTTCCCTGGGTGGTAGTGTATCGTGCAATCACAATCCTTGAGTACCTAAAGCCGTCACCTTTTACTCATGTTGAGTTCTTTCTGTGAGAAAATATACTTCAAACTCTTGTGATCAGTATAAATCTCACATTTTCACCATAGAGATAATGTCTCCATATCTTTAAAGCAATGATCACAACTACTAAATCGAGATCCTGAGTAGGATAGTTTTTCTCATGAATTTTCAACTGTCGTGATGCATAGGCAATAACCCTATCATTCTGAATAAGGACACAACCAAGTTCATTCTTTGATGCATCATTATAAATAATGATCCCATCATTCCATGATGGTAGAGTCAATATATGAGCATTGACTAATCTTCTCTTCAGTTCTTTGAAACATTATTCACACTCTTTTGTCCAAACAAATTTAACCCCTTTAAATGTGATCATTGTTAATGGGTTAGCCAACCAGGCAAAATTCTGGACGAAATGTTGATAATAACATGCTAAACCAATAATACTGCATACCTCAGTTATACTCGTCGGTGAAGGACATTCTTGGATTGCCATGGTCTTAGAAGGATCAACAGATATTCCATCTTTAGAGACAATATGGCCATTAAAAGAAATATATTGAAGCCATAATTCACAATTGCTAAACTTCCCATGTAATTCATGTCTTTTCAGTGTCTTCAGGATTATGTGCAAGTGATTTTCATGATCTTTGTAGATTTTATATTATACCAAGTTATCATCAATAAATAACACCACGCAATCATCGAGATATTCCTAGAAAACTCTAGTCATTAGATCCATGAATACAGAGGGTGCATTAGTCATCCCAAAAGGCATTACTATAAACTCGTATTGCCCGTACCTGGTTTGAAATACTGTCTTCGGAATGTATTCCTTCTTCACACACAACTGGTGGTATCCAGATCGAAGGTCAATATTTTAAAATTATTGAGCTCCTTGCAGATGGTCAAATAAATCTTCAATGCGAGGTAGGGGATACATGTTCTTTATTGTTATAGCATTGATTTCCCTATAGTCAATACATAACTTCGTAGATCCATATTTCTTCATAACAAAAAGGACAGGGGCTCCCCATAGAGAAAAACTAGGGTGAATAAATACCTTATTACTCAATTCCTCTAGTTGTTTCTTTAGTTCAACTAATTCCATAGTGGCCATTAATTAAGGGGTATTCGATATATGCCTTGAACCAAGAATTAAGTCAATAGAAAACTCAAATTCTCGTTATGGGGGATGTTCAGGTTAATCTTCCGGAAACACATCTACATATTCATTCACAGATGGTACATCCTCAATTTGAACATTTCTTTCCTCACCCACAGTCATTTCTTTCTCTTACAACCCAATAATTGAATTTAGTTGAGCTATTGGGGGTTGATCTAGGTAAGAATTAGGTGGTGATGATTACTCTATAAAGATAAGGTGTTCTTTATTATCATCATCAAAAATAGTAACCTCATTCTTCTTACAATAAATTTTTTCATCATGGTCCGAAAGCCAGTCCATACCGAGGATTATATCAAATTCAATCATTGTTATGACACCGCGATCCACGGATATAGAACATTTATGTGATCTAATGGGGACTAATTGACCAAACATTGTTGCAATGATACTTCCCTTAGGAGTTTTGACTAACAACTCCCTTGTTAAATCAAATTTTAAATATCTAATTTTCATAGAAAACTGGGAAGACACGAAACAATTCAATGCTCTAGTATAAAATAATGCATTTTCTAATCTTGAGGAAAACATTAAATTACCTGCCACCACATCTTTCAGAACATCTACCTCAATAGTAGTGATAACATAAGATTGGACTTGTTCCCTTGTCCTTTTCTAAGGTATGTTCCCCAGACACATAGCACATTCATTTTTATAATGTCCCATCTACCTGCAATTGTAGCATTGGACATCGGTAGCTTATTTCATCCCCTTGCAATCACAAGCTTGGTGGCCTTTTTCACCAAACTTATAACAGACTCACATTCCCTTAAAGCAAGTACCAGGGTGTTTATTCCCACATTTACTACAGTATGGATATTCAATTATTCCCTTATTCCCCTTATTTCCATTCCCAGAGTGATCAATAGATCTCTTCTTCTCCTGCTTTTCTTTAAATTCATAATACTTAGAAAATTCCTTTTCTGTCCTGATACCACATGAGACCATATCTTCGTACAAAAAGAAGGTTTGTGAGACTAATGCTCGTCGGAGAAATGGTTTTAACCAAACAAAGAAATGATCAATCTTACTTCTTGGGTTATGTATATAATCTGTAGCATACCATGCTAACCTTGTAAAGTTAGCCTCATACTTTGCGACATTCTCATCCTCCTTTTGTCTCAGACTCAGAAATTGCCTTTTCATAACTTCTTGATGGTTAGGAGGAAAGTATTTTTCTAAGAAAAGCTGTTTGAACTCCCTCCATTCCATATTTTATACTTCATCAACTTCCTTTTTGTTTTGAATCAATGACCACCATTGATTAGCATCTCTAGTGAGGCGGTAAACTGCCATGGTATCTTTTTCCCTTTAACTACTCCCCAAAGCATGAAATATTTTCTCTAGGGAAATTATCCTTTGATCAGCTACCAATGGATTTTTACTCCCATTTAATGTTTGTGGTTGTTGTCTCATGAAGCGATCTAACATTGATCCTCCACACTATAGATCAGTGTGCTCCATACGGGTATGTTTATTATTCATAACCTGAGTGAGTTGTCCCAGTACGGTGATTAGTTGATCAACACCAATTGCATCACCAGCTCCACTATAATTATATTGGGTAGGAGGGTAATACCTACATAATTTGAGTGCATTGACACGGTTTCCATTTCATACACTAGGGGCCATTTCTAAAAAATGTCATAAACTAGATCAGTCTATGAATCAAAATACATAATTCCATACTTGTAAAACACATAACAAAAATTGAACTATTTATGGATATAATACATAATCATAAATAATTTTTTATTTGAGGAAGTATATACTCATAAACCCCTCATTAAGGTTTTTAAATAATATGAGAATTATCCTATGAATATCCCCCGAGAGTTTCGTAACCAAGAGTGCAGCAAGGCCCGTTGTCATGCAGCAGTTCCCGTTCGAGTATAGCTCAAAGTGATGTTTTATGGTTTTAACTCTTTGTACATCTGTGCCAGATCCACCTCTACCTGTACGTATCCAGACAGGGATGTATTGCTTGAAAAACTCACAAAATCTCTACTTACCAAAATTCTAGGAATTTCTTCTATACTAATCCTCAAAGTCTATCTTAGGGCTATATGCTCTAATCAGATTTTATCTAAATCTAGCTTCCCAGGTTTGTACTAAACATCCTCAAATACCAACTCTAACTCACTGACCCCCAGTTACCCAAAGTCGGTGTCTTATTATATAACGTTGGAATGATCACAAAAGATCAAGTCTCGAAAGACAGATTAGTTTAGTATCCTTGTAATCACTAGATACATTCATAATGTTTACATTACATCATAAAATTAAATATACAACAAAATAGTCTCTATAGTACACACTCATAACCCCTCATACTATCCCTGCAGGTCATTCATAAAATATTTCTTCACATCCTGGGAAAAATAAAACATAGAAAGGGGTGAGCTCAGATTCCCAGTAAGGAATAACAATATAAAGGAAACATTCATAAATAAACATAAATATTTAAGGCATTGTATAACTAAAACAAAAGCCTTTTAAACATGAACTTCACCATAATATAGTAGAAATAAAATGAAATAACTCCATTTACTTATTCACATGGATATTCTACTAGTAAAATAATCACATGAAATATCAATATCCACTTTCATAATGTTTGAATTCATAATGCCTGAATATCATAACCACATAGTCAAGGCCTTGTGCCAAGACTACAAATAAGATTTTGTCGAGGCCTTGTGCCAAGAAACTAGTTTGTCTCATGAGACCTACCGATGCATCGAGGATCTATATCAGGCTCCACCCGTCACTTATTAAGTCCAATGCATTCCTCATATTAACAGGTTTAACATAACATAAACATTCGTATTAAAACTACCATAAGAAATGTCAATACTTTATCCATAAACCATGAATGGTATAAAAATAAAAAATCAATAGTCAAACATATCACAAAACCTTCAATACAATACGGAATTTTTGTTCCATAATAAATAAACTTCAAATAAGCTTAAAATCCATCAAAGGATGTTGACATAGATGAAATCAAAACTAGTTGAGAGAAATATCTCTTTTTGGAAATAATTTAAAAGTCACATAATTATAAAACAAAACATTTAATTTGAAAATATTCTTATAATCTTTTAAGGGAAGCTTCAAATATTTTATAACGGCATAAAATAGCCGCACCCTCCGTATAATTTAAAGAAATACATGCTTACCTTAATTCTGTCGAAAAGGTTAAAAATGTCCTTGTTTGGAAAACGACAGAAAGATTCATTTATAAACTTATTATAAAAAGTAAAAAAGGGTATAAATGACTTTAAACGATAGTCTGTAATATATTAATAATGATTTTAAAAACATTTTTAAGATACATGGATGTAGATGATAAAGAGGTCTCAGTAGATAATTACATATAAACAACCTAGGATAATGAAGAGATTGTGAAATAATCCCTTACCTTGTACTTTTCCTTAGTCGATGGTATGTTATCATCATGTATAATAGTTAAAAAATGTTATTATATTATAAAATAACCATATACATAATTATGATATCATATATGATCTTCTAATAATGCATTGTTAATAATATTTTAGTATTATCGTCGTTTCGGGTGTTAACTTACTCATTTTATTTTATATGTTTTGTTATATAAGTACTGTTTGTTATTGATAGGTTGTATATTATTCATATCCAGAAGGATATAAAGTTCTTATACATTACTTTTAATTATAAAATGATAATTATTATTGAATAGATATGATGGGGAATGAATCTCATCGCGTTCGTGGAGACGGTAGTCCATCCGTACGCACGGGCGACAATATCATTATTTTGATATTAAAATAATATATAATTTGATGGTATATCATATATACAGAATAATTATCATGATATATTTATTATTTAAATGAATTAAAATAATATATAATTTGATGGTATATCATATATAAAATTATTATAAAAATTCAAAAAGGGTATAAATGACTTTAAACTATAGTCTTTAATATAGTAGTAATGATTTTAAATACATTTTTAAGAAACATTTATGTGTATGATAAAGAGGTCTCAGTAGATAATTACATATAAACAACCTCGGATAATGAAGAGATTGTAAAATAAACCCTTACCTTGTACTTTTCCTTAGTCGATGGTATGTTAACCGCATGTATAATAGTTAAAAAATGTTATTATATTATACAAGAACATTATACATAATTATGATATCATATATGATCTTCTAATAATGCTTTGTTAATAATATTTTAGTATTATCGTCGTTTCGGGTGTTAACATACTCATTTTATTTTATATATCTTATTACATAAGTCGTGTTTGTTATGGATAGGTTGCATATTATTCATATCCAGAAGGATATAAAGATCTTAAACATTACTTTTAATTATCAAATGAGAATTAGTCTTGAATGGATACGAATGGGAATGAATCTCATCGCGTTCATGGAGACGGTAGTCCGTCCGTACGCACGAGCGATAATATCATTCTTTTGATATTAAAATATTATATAGTTTGATGGTATATCATATATACAGAATAATTATCGTGTTATATTTATTATTTAAATGAATTTCACATCATTATTATACACATCCAAGTAATAATATATTGAATAACAATTACAACACGACGTGGAGACGGTAAGACGTACGTACGCACGTATGGTGACATGTCATTCAAAGGATGGATAGAATACTTAATATAGTTGTACCATATTAATAATAACATAAAAGTATGTATATGATAATGGAGTTATTATTTTAGAATGGGAATAACAAAGAAAGAAGAAGTTGAAAAAGAAAGGAACTTGAAAGAGGGTGGTGAAAACATTACCTCTTCTTCGGGTTATTCCTTTTGATTTGATCAAAAGGGGTTTTTATGATGTCTTTATGATAAAACTAAGGCCTCTAGGGTGAATTGAGGGAATTTTAGAAAAAATTTGGGTGGGTTTTGGACGATCCAAAAGGCTTTGAATGTGTGAAATTGAGAGAATGGGGAGTGCCCTTTTATAAGAGGGGTGAGGGGCACCTTTGGAAAAGCTGGAAATATTTTTTTATAATAAATTCATATTTGGTTTATAATGGCTCAAAAGTGTATTATTTAAATTTAAGGTGGGTATTGGTCGAAAACCACTCAACCAATAGGTTTTAAACAGGTTTGGGTCACATTATTAACCTTATCTTCTAGTTTTAACTCATAGTTAATTAGTTTGGAAGTTACCATGTCTTTTTGTATTTTTATATTATATAGTCAATAAACTTACTATAAACTTCCAAGAGACTCCCAAGTGGTCAATTAATGATACACCTATGATGATATAAGTATTTTGGCCAATCCTAATATTTTTAGGAATATAATATCAATTAATAATATAATATGTTTTTTTAAAAACCCTTTTATGTCAATTTTGACACTATTGGGTATTTTGTTTTTGATAATTTCATAGAAGAATTATTACTTCGAAAACAATTTATATAACCAATCCTAATATGTCATATTAACCTATAAAATTAATGGAATTCCTAAAAAGTCTAAAATTACATTTATTTGGATATTTATAATATCAATGTTTTAATATTTCATTAATTAGGTAATTACTTCATCACTATTGTGTCATAAATAAATTAAATTATTTAATTTATAAAATTATAACTAAAATATAATTATGTAGGAAAACTTTTTTGATTTCTAATTAATTTTTAAAATATAATTTATCTTATGTATAACCCTATATTAAAAATGATTTAGTAAATAAATTTGATTTTAACGCTTTTAACGCTTCTTTGAATTAAATAATGATAAATGTCCTAATCTAATCCAGGTGGACCTAAAAGATAATATTTTATTCCTAAGGTTGTTTTTGGTCAAGATAAACTTTTCTAATAGAATTAGGACATGTTTTAGGGTAATATTAATATCATTTTTACCCTTAATTACCATATTTACTTTTAACCATGGTAAATAAAAGTAAAAAGTTACTATTCACCAAAAATTATTTTTATCTTATTGAACACCATTTCACTCTTCGATATTGACCATGTCTTTCATAATTTGGAAATTTCACTCACAGAAGTGGTAAAATTATATTTTATGTGAATTTGTAAATTCTCCTAGGAGGTGGGTAAAAGTCAGTGAAAAGTTCCATAAAATTTTTATATATCTAAAATTATTCTAAACTCGCTCCAATGAATTACATTGAACTTATATAGGTATTATGTATCCATTTTGACATTAATTAAATTTAAATAAAATAAATAATTATTTAAATAAAAATTTAGTTTTAAACTTTAACTTAGTGTTTTTTTCACTATTCATTAAAAATTGAATGTTTTCAGAAAAATACCAAAAATTCACCCTATGCTAATTTCGATATTCCGAATACAAAAATGAAGTCCATTTTTAAAGATACAATTTATGAAATTTCAAAAAGTGGGTATTACTATTCATAACCTCTAGTTTGATTGGTTGTGGTGTGTGTTAGAACTCGAAGTTGCGTACAACACAAGCTACTGTATTATTCAAAGAGAAGCGTAGTGTGGAAGCTTGGGGTGTTACAAAATTAATTCAGGCAAATTACATGATATAAATTTATATGTGGTTACAAAAGGAAAGAAAAAATTTAAAATTGAAATAATTAAAAATCCCCCCACAATTTCATCACTAAAAAACATAAATATTAATTTTTTGTCCTAACGTCAATCCCCCAACAATCAATGGAAATTGGAAATTTCAATGTTGAATATATAATTCAGACCAAATTAATCCCCCTATTGGAGTGAAAGTATGATATTGAATATGAATGAAAATAGGATTGTTTTAGAAGAATAATACATTGGACTTGGTATCTTACAATATCTATCAAAGTTTAATTTTCATTTTATCATCCATTTGGATTGTATGCTCCATATGGTGGTTTGATTTTATGGTCCCTAAAATCTAGCACATAATTTAATCCTCAAATTGTTCTCACTTGATATCTATGAAAACTTCAGAATAAGATCTTGAAATACATTAATTAAATTTTCCTTATAATTATCTCTATCATGAAATAAAATTTTAGTTTAATTGGTCATGAAATGTGGGATCCACTTTTATTTGATGGTCATAAGGCCCATTATACTTTGATAAAAAAAATTATCAATGTAAAAAAAATTCCATATTCCCTTTTGATTAATACATTGATTCTAAAATAATTGATTTCCACACAATTTTGTAAATCATATCCCAAAATAAAAAATTAAAATAATAATAATAATAATAATTAATTCCATAAGTTGATTCTTAATTGGTCTCAAATTCAAACATTTTAAACATGAATTGTAGAATGTTGTAAAATGAGGTTCACATAATAAAATAAAATAAAACTGGTGTTTATAGACATTTAAATGCTTGAATATTAAATTATAATAAATAAATATTATCCTCTTTTAGTGTATAGTCACACCCCTAACAAGAGTTTTAATATTCCCCCATAAAAAAATATGAAATTGAATTAGATTTTTTAAAATCATTTTAGTAGACAATTCTCATAAAAATACATCATGCTAAACAATCATTAAACCTATAAAAATCATCTAACATATTATAGGTTCAAAATAATATCCCAAGCCCGAGACCATTCATTTTATAAAATTTATTAACACATTTTATTCAACTCTAATTAAGCATGATGATATGTTTTGAATCACAATAAATATGTGGTCTATTTTCTTGTTCAGTGGAAGGGGATATAATAATTAGGTGTTAATCACATTAAACCATCAGATGAGTATCAAATTTAATCTTTTCATTTTTTTAACCATAGTATATATGGAATAACTTACTCTAATAAAGACAATTATGATGTCACAAAATCAAATATCTATACCTCACACATTTCTTCAATTATATAATCTAAAATAGAGATGCAAAGACAAACTATAGGAAATAAAAAACATTTCTCATGATCCCCAAGTTCCATACTCCATGGATTTGGAAAAAATTTCTCTTTGAAGTCACAATTTTTTAAATTTTATTATTATATTCTCAAATTAAACTAGTTGTGGCCCAAAACAAAATTCTATGGTGAATGGGACCAAGAAGAAAAAAATACATCCAAAATAAAATAGACATGCATTGTGGAATTTTGATCAAAAGGATGAAAATGTTAAAAATGATATATCTTATCAAACAACCTCACTTTCCAAAAACAATGTTCATGAACTTAAATTTGCATCAAAATCATAATCATGGAATTCAAAATTATTTTAAATTCAGAAAAAAATATTGAAATGTGTCTTATCATGTTCAATGTTAAAGAAATATTCCACAAAAGCATAATTTTTTATTATCAAATCAGAGATTTTCACTCCCCCAGCTTTGAATGACTCTTGCCTCTATGTTGAAAGAGAAGAGAAGAGAGATTTTGGAATTTTGAAGAAAAATGAACATAATGTGATTTGAAATTAATTTATAGAAATAAATATTGTGGTTTGAAGTTGATGACCCATAAATAATAAATTGATCACTTTGGATTTATGTCATAGGTAGAGTTATTAGGGATGGTTGAAGGTAGGTTTTAATTCTCAAAGGAATTTGTTTTCATTTAGAAATACTAAAACAATTCAGCTATGAAGCAAGATACATTAGATCACATTAGAAACCCCAAGGGGGTTACCTTTATAAAAAAATAAAATGATAAAAAATGTACTTATTTAATTTTAAATTCAAAATACTAATTCAATTTATAGTTAAAAGGTGGGTTACATATCAAAAACTGATTTTTCAATGTCGTTATCTTGACTTGGACCATAAATTTAATAAATTTTTTCCATGTTTATAGGTTGTCACGGTTAGCTCTTCATTTTTTATTTAATGATTCAATTAATGGTTTTAGCCTATGGCCATTGAATTTGATGATTTGTCCACTGGTGGGGTCTTGAATATTTACTTTTCCATGGGGGTACATTTGATTCACTGTTTAACTGCCTTACCATATCGACCTTACATTTCCTTGGTGTAAATAAAATTTGTAACTATACAACAAAATAAAAGTTTCCTGCTTAAAATAATTTTAATTTATGATTCCAAGATTGGTAGGCTTTAACTATATGTTTTTTAATCCTAGAATTTTCATAATCCTCCATCCTAAGTTCCTCAATATCATTAATGTCAAATTTACTCTTTATTCATTCCAAAGAAATGTTAAAGTTTGTTCAATAATTTCGAAAGGTCTGATGTACCTGGCACTCAATTTAACCTTCTTACCGAAATGTATAACTCCCTTCCATGGAGATACCTTCAAGAAAACATGATCTCATACCGGAAATTCCAAATCCTTCCTTCAGTTATCAGCATATCTCTTCTGCCTACTTTGAGCTGCATTGATGTGGTTTTGGATTACCTTTTCCTTTTCCATTGTTTCCTCCACCAGTTCTGGGCCTACATGTTTTCTTTCACCAACGTCATCCCAACAAGTTGGTGTGTGACATATCTTTCCATATAATGCTTCATATGGTGCCATCCGAATACTTGAATGGAAGCTATTGTTCTAGTAAAATTCCTCCAGAGGTAAATATTGATCCCAAATACCCTAAAAGTCATGTGAGCATGATCTCAACATGTCTTCTAAGGATTGAATAGTTTGTTCTGATTGTCCATCGGTTTGGGGGTGGTAGGCAGTTCTCAAATGAAGTTCAGTATCCAGGGATTTCTGAATACTTTTCCAGAATCTTGAAGTAAATCGGGGATCACGATCAGAAACAATCGATAGAGGTACTCCATGAAGTCTCACAACATCATTAATATATAGTCTTGCTAGACGTTCTAGTGGTAGATCATCTCTTATAGCAAAAATATTTGCTAACTTGGTAAGACGATCAAGAATAACTCATATTGCATCATTCCTTCTAGGAGTCTTTGGTAGTCCCATGACAAATTCCATCGTGATATTATCAATTTTTTACTCAGGTATGGGAAGAGGTTGCATGAATCTTCCAGGTCATTGCCTTCCGGCTTTCACTTGTTGAAAAATCATACATCTTGACACAAAATCAGCAATCTCCCTCTTCAGGTTGTCCCACCAAAAATGTGCCTTCAAATCCCTATACATTTTAGTGCTCCCAGGTTGTATAGATAAATTGGAACTATGATAATCATCCAACAATTCCCTTTTTCGATCAAGTATATTGGGAACACAAAGCCTCTTCCCAAATTTCAAAATTCCATCTTCATACAGAAATTCATTCACTCTCCCATCATTCACATCTTTAATCTCCTTTTGAAATTCTTCATCATCAGTCTGAGAAATCTTTATCCTTTATATTAAATATGGTTTGGCAACCATTTGAAAAAGTATCTATGTTTCACCTTCTATGGTTATTCCCATATCCAACTTTACTAGATCAATGAAAATAGGATCCCTTTCAATTCTCATCATGTTCAAAACTCCATGATCTTTTCTACTCAAAGCATCGGCCCCCTTATTTTCTTTCCCTGGGTGGTAGTATATCGTGCAATCACAATCCTTGAGTACTTAAAGTCGTCGCCTTTTCCTCATGTTGAGTTCTTTCTGTGAGAAAATATACTTCAAACTCTTGTGATCAGTATAAATCTCACATTTTTCACCATAGAGATAATGTCTCCATATCTTCAAAGCAATGATCACAACTACTAACTCGAGATCCTGAGTAGGATAGTTTTTCTCATGAATTTTAAACTGTCATGATGCATAAGCAATAACCCTATCATTCTGCATAAGGACACAACCAAGTTCATTCTTTGATGCATCATTATAAATAATGAACCCATCATTCCATGATGGTAGAGTCAATATATGAGCATTGACTAATCTTCTCTTCAGTTCTTTGAAACATTATTCACACTCTTTTGTCCAAACAAATTTAACCCCTTTAAATGTGATCATTGTTAATGGGTTAGCCAACCAGGCAAAATTCTGGACGAAATGTTGATAATAACATGCTAAACCAATAATACTGCATACCTCAGTTATACTCGTCGGTGAAGGACATTCTTGGATTTCCGTGGTCTTAGAAGGATCAACAGATATTCCATCTTTAGAGACAATATGGCCATGAAAAGAAATATATTGAAGCCATAATTCAAAATTGCTAAACTTCCCATATAATTCATGTCTTCTCAGTGTCTTCAGGATAATGTGCAATTTATTTTCATGATCTTTGTAGATTTTACATTATACCAAGTTATCATCAATAAATACCACCACGCAATCATCGAGATATTCCTAGAAAACTCTAGTCATTAGATCCATGAATACAGAGGGTGCATTAGTCAGCCCAAAAGGCATTACTATAAACTCGTAATGCCCGTACCTGGTTTGAAATATTGTCTTCGGAATGTATTCCTTCTTCACACACAACTGATGGTATCCATATTGAAGTTCAATATTTTAAAATTATTAAGCTCCTTGTAGATGGTCAAATAAATCTTCAATGCAAGGTAGGGGATACATGTTCTTTATTGTTATAGCATTGATTTCCCTATAGTCAATACATAACTTCATAGATCCATATTTCTTCATAACAAAAAGGAAAGGGGCTCCCCATAAAGAAAAACTAGGGTGAATAAATACCTTATTACTCAATTCCTCTAGTTGTTTATTTAGTTCAACTAATTCCATAGTGGCCATTCATTAAGGGGTATTCGATATATGCCTTGAACCAGGAATTAAGTCAATAGAAAACTCAATTTCTCGTTATGGGGGATGTTCAGGTTAATCTTCCGGAAACACATCTACATATTCATTCACAGTTGGTACATCCTCTATTTGAACATTTCTTTCCTCACCCACAGTCATTTCTTTCTCTTCCAACCCAATAATTGAATTTAGTTGATCTATTGGGGGTTGATCTACGTAAGAATTAGGTGGTGATGATTACTCTATAAAGATAAGGTGTTCTTTATTATCATCATCAAAAATAGTAACCTCATTCTTCTTACAATAAATTTTTTCATCATGGTCCGAAAGCCAGTCCATAACGAGGATTATATCAAATTCAATCATTGTTATGACACCGAGATCCATGGATATAGAACATTTATGTGATCTAATGGGGACTAATTGACCAAACATTGTTGCAATGATACTTCCCTTAGGAGTTTTGACTAACAACTCCCTTGTTAAATCAAATTTTAAATATCTAATTTTCATAGCAAACTGGGAAGACATGAAACAATTCAATGCTCTAGTATAAAATAATGCATTTTCTAATCTTGAGGAAAACATTAAATTACCTGCCACCACTTCTTTCGGAACTTCTACCTCAATAGTAGTGATAGCATAAGATTGGCCTTGATCCCTTGGCCTTTTCTAAGGTATGTTCCCCAGACACATAGCACATTCATTTTTATAATGTCCCATCTACCTGCAATTGTAGCATTGGACATCGGTAGCTTCTTTCATCCCCTTGCAATCACAAGCTTGGTGGCCTTTTTCACCACACTTATAACAGACTCCCATTCCCTTCAAGCAAGTACCAGGGTGTTTATTCCCACATTTACTACAGTATGGATATTCAATTATTCCCTTATTCCCCTTATTTCCATTCCCAGAGTGATCAATAGATCTCTTCTTCTCCTGCTTTACTTTAAATTCATAATACTTAGAAAATTCCTTTTCTGTCCTGATACCACATGAGACCATATCTTTGTACAACAAGAAGGTTTGTGAGACTAATGCTCGTCGGAGAAATGGTTTTAACCCAACAAAGAAATGATCAATCTTACTTCTTGGGTTACGTATATAATCTGTAGCATACCATGCTAACCTTGTAAAGTTAGCCTCATACTTTGCGACATTCTCATCCTCCTTTTGTCTCAGACTCAGAAATTGCCTTTTCATAATTTCTTGATGGTCAGGAGGAAAGTATTTTTCTATGAAAAGCTCTTTGAACTCCCCCCATTCCATATTTTATACTTCATCATCTTCATTTGTGTTTTGAATCAATGACAACCATTAATCAGCATCTCTAGTGAGGCGGTAAACTGCCATGATATCTTTTTCCCTTTCACTACTCCCCAAAGCTTGAAATATTTTCTCTAGGGAACTTATCCTTTTCTCAGCTACCAATGGATTTGTACTCCCATTGAATGTTTGTGGTTGTTGCCTCATGAAGCGATCTAACATTGATCCTCCACAATGTAGATCAGTGTGCTCCATACGGGTATGTTTATTATTCATGACCTGAGTGAGTTGTCCCAGTACGGTGATTAGTTGATCAACACCAATTGCATCACCAGCTCCACTATAATTATATTGGGTAGGAGGGTAATACCTACATAGTTTGAGTGCATTGACACGGTTTCCATTTCATACACTAGGTGCCATTTCTAAAAAATGTCATAAACTAGATCAGTTTATGAATCAAAATACATAATTCCATACTTGTAAAACACATAACAAAAATTGAACTATTTATGGATATAATACATAATCATAAATAATTTTTTATTTGAGGAAGTATATACTCATAAACCCTCCATTAAGGTTTTTAAATAATATGAGAATTATCCTAAGAATATCCCCCGAGAGTTTCGTAACCAAGAGTGCAGCAAGGCCCGTTGTCATGCAGCAGTTCCCGTTCGAGTATAGCTCAAAGTGATTTTTTATGGTTTTAACTCTTTGTACATCTGTGCCAGATCCACCTCTACCTGCACATATCCAGACAGGGATGTATTTCTTGAAAAACTCACAAAATCTCTACATACCAAAATTCTAGGAATTTCTTCTATACTAATCCTCAAAGTCTATCTTAGGGCTATGTGCTCTAATCATATTTTATCTAAATCTAGCTTCCCAGTTTTGTACTAAACATCCTCTAATACCAACTCTAACTCCCTGACCCCCAGTTACCCAGATTCGGTGCCTTATTATATAACGTTGGAATGATCACAAAAGATCAAGTCTCGAAAGACAGATTAGTTTAGTAGCCTTGGAATCACTAGATACATTCATAATGTTTACATTACATCATAAAATTAAATCTACAACAAAATAGCATCTATAGTCCACACTCATAACCCCTCATACTATCCCTGCAGGTCATTCATAAAATATTTCTTCACATCCTGGGAAAAATAAAACATAGAAAGGGGTGAGCTCAGATTCCCAGTAAGGAATAACAATATAAAGGAAACATTCAAAATAAACATAAATATTTAAGGCAATGTATAACTAAAACAAAAGCCTTTTAAACATGAACTTCACCATAATATAGTAGAAATAAAATGAAATAACTCCATTTACTTATTCACATGGATATTCTACATGTAAAATAATCACATTAAATATCAATATCCACTTTCATAATGTTTGAATGCATAATGCCTGAATATCATAACCACATAGTCAAGGCCTTGTGCCAAGACTACAAATAAGATTTTGTTGTGGCCTTTTGCCAAGAAACTAGTTTGTCTCATGAGACCTACCGATCCATCTAGGAGCTATATTAGGCTCCACCCGTCACTTATTAAGTCCAATGCATTCCTCATATTAACAGGTTTAACCTAACATAAACATTCGTATTAAAACTACCATAAGACATGTCAATAATTTATCCATAAACCATGAATGGTATAAAAATAAAAAATCAATAGTCAAACATATCACAAAACCTTCAATACAATATGGAATTTTTGTGCCGTAATAAATAAACTTCAAATAAGCTTAAAATCCATCAAAGGATGTTGACATAGATGAAATCAAAACTAGTTGAGAGAAATATCTCTTTTTGGAAATAATTTAAAAGTAACATAATTATAAAACAAAACATTTAATTTGAAAATATTCTTATAATCTTGTAAGGGAATCTTCAAAGATTTTATAACGGCATAAAATAGCCGCACCCTCCGTATAATTTAAAAAAATGCATGCTTACCTTAATTCTGTCGAAAAGGTTAAAAATGTCCTTGTTTGGAAAATGACAGAAAGATTCATTTATAAACTTATTATAAAAACTAAAAAAGGGTATTAATTACTTTAAACCATAGTCTGTAATATATTAATAATGATTTTAAATACATTTTTAAGATACATGGATGTGGATGATAAAGATGTCTCAGTAGATAATTACATATAAACAACCTAGGATAATGAAGAGATTGTGAAATAATCCCTTACCTTGTACTTTTCCTTAGCCGATGGTATGTTATCATCATGTATAATAGTTAAAAAAATGTTATTATATTATACAATAACCATATACATAATTATGATATCATATATGATCTTCTAATAATGCATTGTTAATAATATTTTAGTATTATCGTCGTTTCGGGTGTTAACTTACTCATTTTATTTTATATGTTTTGTTATATAAGTACTGTTTGTTATTGATAGGTTGTATATTATTCACATCCAGAAGGATATAAAGTTCTTATACATTAATTTTAATTATAAAATGATATTTATTATTTAATAGATACGATGGGGAATGAATCTCATCGCGTTCGTGGAGACGGTAGTCCATCCGTACGCACGGGCGACAATATCATTATTTTGATATTAAAATAATATATAATTTGATGGTATATCATATATAAAGAATAATTATCATGATATATTTATTATTTACATGAATTAAACATCATTATTATACCCATACAAGTAATAATATATTTAATAACAATTACACCACGACGTGGAGACGGTAAGCCGTACGTACGCACGTATGGTGACATGTTATTAAAAGGATGAATAGAAAAATGAATATGGTTGTACCATATTAATAATAACATCACAGTATATATAATATACTGGAGTAATTATTTTATAATGTGAATAACAAATAAAGAAGAAGTTCAAGAAGAAAAGAACTTGAAAGAAGGTGGTGAAAACATTACCTCTTCTTCGGGTTCTTCTTTTTGATTTGATCAAAATGGATTTTTAGGATGTCTTTATGATCAAAATAATGCCTCTAAGTTGAATTGAGGGAAGTTGAGAGAATATTTGGGTGGGTTTTGGACTAGCCAAAAGGATTTGAAGGTGTTAAATTGAGAGAATGGGGAGTTCCCTTTTATTTGAGGGGTGAGGGGCACCTTTGGAATAGCTAGAAATATCATTTTATAATAAATTTATATTCGGTTTATAATGGCTCATAAGTGGATTATTTAAATTTTAAGGTGGGGATGGGTCGAAAACCACTCAACCAATAGTTTTTAGACAGGTTTGGGTCACTTTATTAACCTTATCTTTTAGTTTTAACTCTTAGTTAATTAGTTTGACACTTACCATGTCGCTTTGTATTTTTATATTATATAGTCAATAAAATTACTATAAACTTACAATAGACTCCCAAGTGGTCCATTAATGATACAACTATCATGATATAAGTATTTTTTCTGATCCTAATATTTTTAGGAATAGAATATCAATTAATAATATAATATATTTTTTTTAAAACCCTTTTATGTCAATTTTCACACTATTGGGTATTTTGTTTTTGATAATTTCATATAACCATTATTACTTCGAACACAATTTATATAACCAATATAAATATGTCATATTAACCTATAAAATTAATTGAATTCATAAAAAGTCTAAAATTACATTTATTTGGATATTTATAATATCAATGTTTTAATATTTCATTAATTAGGTAATTACTTCATCACTATTTTGTCATAAATAAATAAAATTATTAAATGTATAAAAATTATAAATAAAATATAATTATGTAGGAAAACTTTTTATCTTTCTAATGAATATTTATAATAGAATTTATCTTATGTATAACCCTATATTAAAAATTATTTAGTTAATAAACTTTGATTTTAACTCTTTTAACGCTTCTTTGAATTAAATAATGATAAATGTCCTAATGTAATCCATGTTGACCTAAATGATAATATTTTATTCCTAAGGTTTTTTTTGTTCGAACAAATTACATGATATAAATTGATATGTGGTTACAAAAGGAAAGAGAAAATTTAATATTGAAATAAATAAAAATCCCCCCACAATTTCATCACTAAAAACCATAAATATTAATTTTTTGTCCTAAGGTCAATTCCCCATCAATCAATAGAAATTGGAAATTTCAATGTCGAATAGATAATTCGGAACAAATTCATCCCCCTTTTGGAGTGAAATTATGAGATTGAATATGAAAGAAAATATGATTATTTTAGAAGAATAATACTTTGGTCTTGGTTTCTTATAATATCTATCAAAATTTAATTTTCATTTTATCATTCATTTGGATTGTATGCTCAATATGGTGGTTTGATTTTATGGTCCCTAAAATCTAGAACTTAATTTAACCCTCAATTTATTCTCACTAGATATCTATGAAAACTTCCGTATAAGATCTTGAAATAGTTTAATTAAATTGTCTATATAATTATCTCTATCAAAACATAAACTTTTAGTTTAATTTGTCTTTAAATGTGGGATCCACTTTTATTTGATGGTCATAAGGCCCATTATACATTGATAAAAAAATATTTATCAATGTAAAAAAATTTCCATATTCCATTATGATTAATACATTGTTTCTAAAAGTATTGTTTTTCACACAATGTTGTAAATCATATCCCAAAATATAAAATTAAAATAATAATAATAATAATAATTAATTCCATAATTTTATTCTTAATTGGTCTCAAATTCGAACATTTTAAACACGAATTGCAGAATGCTGTGAATTGAGGTTCAAATAATAAAATTAAATAAAACTAGTTTTTATGGACATTGAAAAACTTGAATATTAAATTATAATAAATGCATATTAGCCTCTTTTAGTGTCTAGCCCCACCCCCAACATGAGTTGAAATATTCCCCCATAAAAAAAATATGAAATTGAATTCCCTTTTCTAAAATCAATTTAGTAGACAATTCTCATCAAAATACATCATTCCAAACAATCATTAAACATATAAAAATAATCTAATATATTATAGGTTCAAAATAATATCCCATGCCTGAGACCATTCATTTTATAAAATTTATTATCAACTTTTATTCAATTTTAATTAAGCATGATGATATGTTTTGAATCACAATAAATATGTGGTCTATTTTCATGTTCAGTGGAAGGGGATATAATAATTAGGTGTTAATCACATTAATCCTTTAGATGAGTATCAAATTTAATCTTTTCATTTTTTTAACCACAACAGAGATGGAAGAATTGACTCTGATAGAGACAATAATGAAGTCACAAAACCAAATATCTATACTTCACACTTTTTTCAATTATATACTCTAAAATAGAGATGAAAAGAAAAACTATAGGAAATAAAAATATTTTCTCATGATCCCCAAGTTCCAAACTCCATGGATTTGGAAACAATTTCTCTATGAAGTCACAATTTTTTAACTTTTATTATTATATTCTAAAATTAAACTAAATGTGGCCCAAAACCCAATGCTATGATGAATGGGACCAAGAACAAAAAAAAATCCAAAATAAAATAGTCATGCATTGTGGGATTTTGATTAAAAGGATGAAAATGTTAAAAATTATATATCTTATCAAAAAACCTCACTTTGTAAAAACAATGTTCATGAACTTAAATTTTCATCAAAATCATAATCATGGAATTCAAAATTATTTGAAATTCAGAAAAAAAAAATATTGAAATTTGTCTTAACATGTTCAATGTTAAAGAAATATTCCACAAAAGCATAATTTTTTATTATCAAATCATAGATTTTTACTCCCCCAACATTGAATGACTCTTTCCTCTATGTTGAAAGAGAAGAGAAGATAGAGTTTGGAATTTTGAATAAAAATGAACATAATGTGATTTGAAATTAATTTATAGAAATAAATATTCTGGTTTGAAGTTGATGACCCATAAATAAGAAATTGATCACTTTAGATTCATTTCATAGGTATAGTTATTAGGGATGGTTGAAGGGAGGTTTTAATTCTCAAAAGAATTTGTTTTCATTTAGAAATACCAAAACAATTTAGTTATGAAGAAAGATACATTAGATCACGTTAGAAACCCGAAGGGGGTTACGTTTATAAAAAAATGAAATGATAAAAAATGTACTTATTTAATTTGAAATTCTAAATACTGATTCAATGTATAGTTAAAAGGTGGGTTACATATCAAAAAATTATTTTTTAATGTCGTTAGCTTGACTTGGGCCATAAATTTAATATTTTTTTCCTGGTTTATAGGTTTTCATGGTTAACTCTTCATTTTTTATTTAATGACTCAATTAATGGTTTTTTCCTATTGCCATTGAATTTGATGATCTGTCCACTGGTGGGGTCTTTAATATTTACTTTTCCATGGGGCTACATTTGATTCTCTATTTAAGTGCCTTACTATATCGACCTTACATTTCCTTGGTGTAAATAAATTTTGTAACTATATAATAAAATAAAAGTTTCCTGGTTAAAATTGTTTTATTTTATGATTCCAAGATTGGTAGGCTTTAACTCTATGTTTTTTAATCCATGAATTTTCATAATCCTCCATCCTAAGTTCCTCAAGATCATTAATGTCAAATTTACTCTTTATTTCTGCCAAAGAATTGTTAAAGTTCATTTTATAATTTCCAAATAGGACTTATATTCAAAATAAATAGGTAAATAGATATATTTTCCATAAACAAACCTATATGGTGATATTAATGGTATGTTTTTTGGAAATTTTATGATATTCCCCAAAGTAATCCAAGTGTTTCTTAGACTAAATAAATTTAAAAGTTCATTTTTTGATTTCCCAAAGGCCTTATCTTCAATTTCAACAACTAGAATGTGTGTAAGGTCCATTTGGTTTCTTTTGGTTATGGATCCAAATTTAAGACATCAAGGACATCATTGATAGAATGTGTAGGAATACTTAATTACATAAGGAAAAATTAAACCGCATTGGAGGACCTTTTCAGTTGTTTCCTTTTTAGAAAAGTGTCCTCCATTTTCCTCTTCATGATATAATTTCGAAATAGACTCTTTATTAGACTTAGTAAAACATCTCATAATGATTTGACTAGGAATGAACTTGAACATGTATGGATCATCAAACACATAGTTTTTGGTATCATAAAGGAATTTCCTTTAATTTTGGGTCCTATGAAATTATGAAATTACACCTGTAACCAAGTAGTTTTATATGTCATCATACAATGTGAAATCACTCAAAGAATATAGATTCTCAGAATGAAATGAATCATACATGGAAAGGTTATGTGAGTGGTCTTTTAATTCCATCCTTGATAAGTGATTATATATGAAATTTTCCACACCATTTTTACGCTTAATGGTCATTTCAAACGATTTAAGAAGAAAGAACCAACTAATCAATCGAGCCTTGAAATCTTGTTTTCGGAAAAGGTATTTCAGATGTGAATGATATGTTAAGAAAATTGTGGGGTATCCCAAGAGTTAGGACCTGAATTTATACAAGGGAAAGAAAAAAGTAATACATTCTTTCTCAGTGGTGGTGTAGTTTATTTTTGAATCATGTAATGATTTAATCTCAAAAGAAATGACAAAATGGAGTTTTATCACAAAAGTTTCCTAATACAACTCCTATAGTGACATCATATTCATCATAAATAAGTTAGAATTTAAATTTCTAGTTATGATATTTCATGATAGGTGGAGAGATATGATATGAATTGATTATTAATAATTCTTCTACATAGCTTTTAATCTATTAAAATGGATAAGCATTTACCAGTTGTGCACAATGTAGTCAGAAAAATAATCTCAAATTCCTAATGAACATTCTCTAGAAACTATAATGTCCTGATAAGGACATTAGATCATTTAGATTTTTCAGAGTGGTAGGGTGATGAATGATATAAACCATAGATTTATCAACATAAATCCCTGTACAAAAGAGTATATGGATGATAAAAAGTCCTTTTTTACCATGAAATAAAATTTCCCTAGTTTAGGATGATATTCCTATCCTCACATATAGAAAAAAACTTTTCAATATTTATATGGAATCCATCAAATTTATCTCCAAGTATGAAAAATTCAATCATAAAGATCTCTAAAAAATCCCCCACCTTGTTAGAGTAGATTCCCATCATGTACAACTAGGAGGTAACATGGGAATTAAAAACCCATAAGTCTGGAACTTAATGGAAAAACATCCAAATTCACTCGTAAAGGATGTTTTTTCTTGATCTTAAAATAATACCTCAATTAGATTATACCCTATGAATCCATCTAGGAAGTAGTAGAACCGATGACCTACCACACTCAGTAGGATTTGATCAATGAAGGAAAAAGGAAAATGGTCTTTCATGTTATCAGAGTTTAACTTCCTATAGTTAATGAACACTCTCAATAGACTACTCACCCTTTTCAAGAGAATATCACCATTGTCACTTGTAATCACATTGAATATAACCTTTTTCAGAACAATAAGAATTACGCATGCCCAGTCACTCTAGATAATGAGGTAGATGATACTTGCTTTTAGAAACATAAGATGTTCGTTATTTACCACATCCATATGATTGAGATTAATTATCTACTAAAGTTGATGACCAGGTTTGGTTTTAGATTCTATAAAAATCCTATGGCTTCCAATGAGTGGGCTAATCCCGAGAATATCATACAAGGTTTATATAATTTCATTCTTGTGCTTTTACAAGACATCGAGAATCATATTATCTTGATTAGATTCAAGAGAAGATGGAAATAAAATATTTAAGGTTTTATTATCCCCCAAAGAATTTATAATTTAGTGATGATGTCAAGGCTATAAATTTAAGACTAGTTTGGTTAATACTTTCAAAATATGTATGGGGCTTATCACCAGACCTGATTTATT
Source organism: Viscum album (assembly GCA_963277665.1). Classification (NCBI taxonomy): domain Eukaryota; kingdom Viridiplantae; phylum Streptophyta; class Magnoliopsida; order Santalales; family Viscaceae; genus Viscum; species Viscum album. The sequence goes on along the minus strand of OY728123.1, from coordinate 1,532,840,934 downwards.
TTTCAATATTTTATGATAGAATGAGTTCCTTTTGAATGGAATTTTATTTAACTACATTGGCTAGATCAGTTTCACGAATGGATATGGACCCAATGTTTTTGATTTAACCACTAGTTTTATTGATTGGTGATCATATAAAATCATCAATAGAGAAATCTAAATGAGATTCAATCCAAGGAGACAATTTTCCCTCTTGTAATCAAATGAAATAAATCTAATATTCACATAAAAAACCTTACAATTTTTTTTTCTATTTATCATGTTTTGTATCAACACTAATAATCAAATTTACCACATTAATATCATTATCAACCTCAATTTTAGAGTTTTCATTATAAATGTTCTAATACAGGCTCATCTTTATGAAGGTTATTATCATGTTCTATTTTCTAACTTGGATAGATTAATTAATTGTTTCTAAAAAGGGATGACCAAGGTTGATTAGTTTTTTGTCCCTAAGACCTATGGTAGAGTGAGTTTCCCATATAATTAATCCATTAGGGTAAATTATATTATCAAATTTCACCGAGACATCTTCTATGATCCCCTTTGGAACATGAACAATATGATCTAAAAGTTGGAGTGTAACAGATGCTTGTTAGAGATATTCAATACATAATTGAAAATACATTACATATGTAATGAGTTTCACATTATCTTATACTTCAAAATGGTCTTTGAAATATTTTCTCTCTCCTAATTCAACATTTATGTTTGTAAACCTGGTTCTTTTATCATATGAGGAATGATCCCTTGAATAGTGTTTCTCACATTAGTAGCCAAAAGGACTTTGTATTTACGTGAAAATATTAGTTTAAAAGTGAAACGTCCTTAGGGAAATTTTAGTAGGTATTATGGGTTTTCATTTCATTAATAAGGGGAATTTTCATATTAACATTAGAGAACATTTATCTCAATTTTTCATTTCGCTTAGATGTTTATTTTCCTTTAAAATTCTGAGGGATGGGAGAATATTGTTTAATTTTTTTCTAAGGTTTTGGTTCATTCACGTTATTATTGTATTTTTTATAAATTGATTGTTGTAATTCAAAAAAATTAGGTGATACCGAGTATTTAAATGGTTCAATAATGGTTTGTTCATGTTTTTCATTATATCTCTCACTTCTTAAGGCAATCACTTATTTTATTTGTTCATGGGAGGAATGTGTGTAACTAGATTAAATCCTAATTAATGGGGATGGGATAACATTAGTTTGAATAGGTTCATTTCCAATATTTATGTTTCTAATTAGTTTTTATATTATAAAACTTCAGAGTTCAATTTATCCATTTATTTACACAGTTGTTTAAGGATTTGGAGAGGAAAAGATTGGGGAGGGGCTTGTGCTGTTTAGTTTAGCACAAGAGGATACATTTTCAATTTTAGGGGATATAAAATGTGTTGATGTATGTGTTATTGGTAACAGACAAGAGGATTTATGTATTGGACTATTTGTGGTTGGAACTGATTATGGGTTTAAAAATTCTATTGATTGTAGGTGTCAAGAAATTGTTTTTGTGTTGGTTGTTGATTGTCCTTCCAACAAAAGATTGGATGGTCATTATACATTGGTTTGATGTTGTTTTGGTATGATGGATTATGAAAATCCAATGTATTGACCTCTTCTGGTGTTCCTCCTAAAATAACATCCTTGATAGAAAGAATGGTTGTGAAATTTTCTGTCTTTTGGTCATGTTTGTCACAAATTGTCAAAATAGACTCTATAGGTTTGATTTTTTAGACCTTCCTAAGAATGGTCTCTTTGACCTTCCTATTGAGTTCAACATTTTTTATCTAATTATTTCTATTTATTTTTTATTTTTTATTCAACAAAATTTTGGAGGATTCTAAAAGTAATGTGACATTTTCCATGTTTTCTTCTGTTCGGCAAGATATTTCAAATACTCATAAGCATCATTTGTGTATTTTTTTTAATGTTCCATTGCACATAATTCATATAAACTGTTTTTTACATAGACCCAAACCATAATTGTAAATTCTCACAAGTTTTTGGATTGATAGACCATGATTTTTACCATCTTGAAAGTGTATTTGAACATTTCCCACATTTAATGTAATTATTCTCCCTGTTTTCAAAAAAATTGGACACTATTTTTAAGTGAAATTGTTTTTTGATGGGGGGAAATATTTTTTGTAGAATTATAATTTAATTTGCTACAAATATTGAATATATTTTGGTATCAAATTATTTAACTAATTACTTTTTCAGTACATTAGAGAAAAATAAAATAGTGTCATTTTATCTTATTCAATTTTTTGTGGTAGGGAAATGGTTTCAATAATGTGATTATATTATTTAACATGAGGGCAATGAATTTCAGACTCTATACCATGAATGGTGTGAAAGAGTTTTATGACATGGGGTATAAAAACATATTGGTAATATTTTATAGAAGCATTCATTATTCCTGAGGGTGTATAGGTCCAGGAAGTTGTGAGGTTTTCTTTCATGGGTTGGCCTACAACCATTCCCATGTAAGGGTCTTGCTCATTTTTTCCTTTTGGGTTCCCCCTAGTCTATGATTTATTTTTTAGAAGATTATCCATTATATTAAACTCAATTTTAGAATACAAATTCTTATAAATACTTGGATCATTATTAAGGATTTCCCTTGGTTCCTTAGACTCTCCACCCCTCATGTTTTCCAGCCTAACTAGTTAGTTTGAGTGTTCACAAGTATAAGCAGACATGGATGAACTAAAAGTGGAAAAGATATTTAAAAGTTGTGGTGAGATAAAATAAATGGGGAAAATGAATGAGTTTATAATATGACATACTTGGGTCCCTTTCAATGAAATCAAAATATAGTGATCCCCAAATTTATCTAAGTTATATGGTTTATGCAGTCACATGTAGAACAAAATTGGTTATCAAATCTTCATAGACCTAAGAAGATTACTTAGAAAACATGTCTAACATAGGTCTGTATTGAGTGGATAATTAAAATGGTTTTAAATATTTATTTTAGTTATATTTAAGAGTGTGATTTGATCCTTGGTTATCAATTTTCCTGGATTGGATCAATTCCTTTTTAAATTATTTCGATTTCAATAATTCAATATGGAATGATTTAAATAAATAAGTATAACCTCATAAATTATTGGTTGAACGCCTTTACATGCATATGATAATCAATTATACACATGGAGGATCATTTTCATGAGAAATTCAAGGTAAAAGAAGTTATTATTACACAAAAATTGTGGGGATTAATTTCAATAAGGAAGAGGAAGAAAAAAAATCATTGAATGAAAAAAAAAATATAAGAATTTATTTAGAATTATTAAAATGAAAAATAAAATCCAATACATCATCTCAATACTCCCGTCAATCAACCCATAATAGTTTTATCCCATAGTTTATTCTATTATGTCAATGAAATCTGGAAAAGACTCATGAGGGTAGAAATGAAGAAGAAGAAAACTGAAATAACGATCAATCAACTATTGTGTGAAGCATTTCAAAAAATATGATGTGAAAATAATGAATCCCATATGAAAATATTTTCAAAATGATATTAATAATAATAGAATAAGATAATATTAATAAATTTTATTAATATATGAATGTGATTTGAATAACATACAAGAAAAAAATTTATATGTGATTAACAAATGAAAGAAAAAAATTAAAATTAAAATAAAAACACATACACACAAAATTACTTCACAAAAAATAATAAATAAGAATTTTTGGGTCATAGGTTCAACACCCCATAAATAAATTCCATCCCATTAAATTATAATAGTAAAATGTGGGTGAGAAATCAATGTAAATAGGATTCTTCAAGGTTGACTGGAAAATTCCGACAAGATTCATCACCATTTTTTGCAAGAAAATATGAAATTTGAATATGAATGAATATGGGATGTTTTTATAAGATAAATATATTAGTCCAGGTGTATTATGAAATCTTTCAAAACTTCATTGTAATTTGATCATAAATTGAGATTTTATGCTTGAAATGGTGGGATGATTTTATGGGACCTGAAATCTAGCCCATAATTTAATCCTCAATTTGTCCTCCCTGTATCTCCATGAAAATAAAAGAAGTATCACTCAACATAGTTTACTAAATTTAACCCCATTATTTTATATATCTAAATTTAAAATTTGATATTTATTTATATTGAAATGGGTCTCCACTCTTTATTTTATGGGCATAATTCCCATTATTATTAGATCATAAATTTCTACATAAACAGAACAAAATGTCCATATTACCTTATGATTCATCCATCAATCCTGAAACAAAAACTGCTCCATCAAAAGTGATAATTTTATTAACAAAATATCAAATTAAAATAATCAAAATAATTATTTCTTGATGTTGATGATTAATTTGGACTAAATTGAAACCTTTTAAACCTGAATTTCATAATGATGTGAAATGAGGTGAAAATTATAAATTAACTAAAATATATTTATATAGAAATTGAAACACCTGAATTTTAAAATACTATTATTTAATATTAGCCTCATTTAATGGATTATCACACACCAACTTGAGTTTTTCTTCGCTTGAGAAAAAAATATGATGTTGAATTTCAGTTTTCTAAAACATTTTAGCATAAAATTATCACTAAATTACATCATGAAAAACAATTATGAAACCTATGAAAATAATTTAATAAAAGATAGGTTCACAAGAATATCTCAATGCCAAAGACTATTTCAATGTTCATATTTGTTGACTCATTTCATCCAATTTCAATTAATAATGATGATATGTTTTGCATCAAAATATATATTGGGAATATTTTCTTATTCATGGGATAAAATGGAAGCTCTAGGTGGGAATCACATTATACCTTAAGATGAAAATACAATTTAATATTTTTTAACCATAATAGAGATGAAAAAATTAACTCTAGTAAAGAAAACTATGGAGTAAATATACCCATGATCTAAATTCCACATATTGTTTCAATTATATACCCTATAAAAGAGTGTAAAATACAAACTCTAGGAAATAAAACTATGGAGTCATGATCCCCAAGTGTCAAACTCCATGCATTTGAAAAAATAAATTTCTAAATAGTCACCATTGTTTTTCAATTTTTTATTGGATACTAAAATTAAACTAAATGTGTCCCCAAACCCAATGCAATGATTAATGGGACCCATGAACTAAAAAATACACCCAAAATTCATTATACATTAATTTTATTAATTTTTCTTAAAATGATGAAAATATTAGCATTGAAAATATCATTGTATAACAAATATTTCCAAAAGAAATTCTCGTGAACTTAAATGTAAATCCGAATCATAATTAAGGAATTAAAAACTATTTTAAAATTAGGTAAACATTTTTAAATGTGTATTATCATATTCAAATCAAAATAAAGTTTCCATAAAATCCCAATTTTTTTTAATAAAATCATGGATTTTTAGACCCCCCCCCCCCAATTGAATGTCTCTACCCTCAATGTTGAAAGAGAAGAGAATAAAGAGTTAAAATTTTTAAATAAAAAGGGGGATAATGTGATTTTGAAAGAATTATTGTAAAAAAGTAACCTTGTATGATGTTGAGGACCCATCAATAAGAAATTTATCACTTATGATTCATGTCAAAAGTAGACTATTTTTGGATAGTTGAAGGTAGGTTTAAATTCTTGAAGGAATGTGTATCATTTGGAAATAATTTAATGGTTAATCAACTAAATCGTTCACATAGGATACATTAGATCACATTAGAAACCCCAAGTCATTTCCTATAATAAAAAAGGAAATGAAAAAAAATATAATTGTATATTTTGAAATTCCAAACGTGGATTCAATATATAGGTAAAAAAAGTGTTTCAACCAAGAACACGATTTTGTTTAATGTTGTTAACACAACTTGGACCATAAATGTAACTGTTCTTTTCTAGTTCCAAGATTTTATTAGCTTACTCTTCCTTTGTTTCATTTAATTGAGTGAATAATTGAATGGTTTTAACCTATGATCATTGAATTTGAAGATATGACAAATGGAGGGGTCCTAAATCTCTACTTTCCCATGGGGGTATATATTATGCATATCATACAGACTTGACCATCTTGACATTAACCTTCATGGGTGTAAAATATTTTGCAACTATAGAGGAGAAGAAATATTCCTAGGTAATTGGTTTTTTATATTTCAATTCCTAGATTGGAAGGCTTGAACTCTAGCTTTATTGCTCCTTGAATTTTCATAAGCCTCCAACCTAATTTCCTTAACTTCATTAATGTTTAATTTCCTCTTTGTTTCATTCTAATAAATGTCACAAACAAATTTATTTCTAAAAGGCCTTATGTAAAATTAAAATTGGTAAATAAGAATATTTTACATTAACCAACCTATATGGTGACATTCTTAAGATGGATTTGAACAATTTATTATATAACCAAAGGTTATCCAAGAATTTCTCAAACCAATATTCCCTTTGGGTATTGATGCTTGTTTTATAGAACTTGCTTAATTTCTATGTTTTCCAATTCAACATGACCATTAGTATGAGGATGGTAGGAAATTGAATCATTTTGATAAATAACATACTTATAGAAGAGTAATGAGAAGGGAAGATCATTGAAATGAGCTCCATGGTCAGTAATGATAGCCCTAGGAATTACAAATCTAGGAAATATGTGTTCTTTCAGGAATCAGATCATGAAATGATAGTCATTTTAATTGGTGGGAATGGATGAAACAAATTTAGATATTTAATAAGTAGCTAAGATAATTTAGATATATCCCATAGATATTGGGAGGGTCCCATTAAATCTATTCCCCAATAACCAAATATTTTAATAGCCAAAATGGGTGTAAAGGGATTTTATTTATTTTGGTTATGGATCCTTAATAATAACTTTAAGGACAACATTATCAGAATGTATAGGAATACTTAGAGAGTTTAGGAATATATAAACCACTTTGGAGGACCTTTTTTGTTTTTTCATTATAGAAAAGTTTCCTTCACATGTCCCTTTATGATTGAATTTACAAAGGGACTCTTTCTTATACTTAAGAACGCATCTCTTAATGATATGATTAGGATATAACTTGAATATGTATAGATAATCAAACCAAGAGTGTTTGATATTAGAAATGAATTTCATCTTAGATTGGGTCCTAAACAACTTTTTAATGAAACCTATAACTATGTGGTTTTCTATGTCATCATACCATGTGAAATGACTCACATAATAGATATTCTCATTGGGAAATGAAAAAGGCATGGAAAGGTGATGTGAGTTGGATTTGAATTGAATCCTAGAGAGATTATCATCAACAGAATTTTGAATAACCGTTTTATACATAATTTTTGTTTCACTCTCTTGAAGAGTATGGAATCACCTATTCAATATAGACCTGGAATATTGTTTTTGGATAATGTATTTCTTAGCTGAATGATCTGTGAAGTGAATGATGGGGGATTTTAATAGATTTGAACTGAAATATTATAAGGAAAAGGAAATATAATAAAACTTTTTCTTTGTTATGGTGTAGTTTATATATGCATCATTTAGTGATTTACATTCTCGAGAAAAGAAACATGGAGTTTTATCACAACATTTTCCTAATAAAAGTACTACAGCGAGGTCACTTGCATAACACATGAGTTTTAATAGAAGTTTCATATTTTTATATTTCATGATAGATGTCGATATAAGAGATTACTTGAGTGTTGAGAATGATTCCTCATATATTTTGGTTTATATAAAAGGATCATATTTCACCAGAAGAGCATAAATTGGTCACAAAATTAAACTGATATTACCAATGAGCCTTCTATATAAACCAACATGTCAAAATAAATACGTCACCTCCTTGATAGTTTTCAAAAAGGTATGGTGAAAAATGATATAAAACATAGATTTATCAATTTCAATCACTCTACCTTGAGACCAAATGAACCATAACAAATCCTTATATTACCATGAAATGTAATTTTTCCTAGTTTTGGTTGAGATTCTTAACCTCACATATTTAAAAAATCGTTTCATCATTTATTGTGTATCCCTCAACAGTATCCCTGAATATGGAGAATTCATCCATAAATACCTCTAAACAATCTCTCACCATGTCATAGAAGAGTCCCAATATGCACCTCTAGAAGGTACAAAGGGCATTAAATAACTCAAAAAGAAGTCTATTAAAGGAAAAATGCCAAATATACATGTAAAGGTTGTTTTTAGATGATTTTATAATGAAAATTAAATTTTAATATACCCTTAGAATCCATCTAGGAAGAAGTAAAACTAATGACATTCCACTCTCTCTTGGATTTGATCAATCATGGGAAAATGGAAATTGTCTTTCTTGGTGCATGCATATAAATTCCTATATTTAATGCACACCCTCCTTCACTACTCACCATTGTTAGGATAATATCACCATACTCATTGGTAATAATATTGATTCTATAATTCTTTGGAATAACTTGAATTGGGCTTACCCACTAACTCTCAGTAATGGGGTATATGATACATACTTTTAAAAGAATTAGACTTTATTTACTAACCTAATTCATAGAATTGGGAATTATTATCCGATGAGGTTGATGATATGATTTGGAGTCATGTTCTAGAACAATATTATTAGTTACAATGTGTGGGACAATCCCAATAATATCAAACAAGGTCTATTGGGTTTCATTCTTTTGATTTACTAGGACATCAAGAATCATCCCCTCTTCATTGCATTCACGATAAGATGAAATGAAAATAGTAATGGTTTTACTATCCCCTAAGAATTCATAACTGAGTTATAAAGGATGGAACTTAATTTTTAGAAAATGTTGGTAAAGAATTCAAAGGAAGGACGTGACCTCACGCAATACCTGATTTATTTTTCAAATTTTTTTGATAGAATTGGTTATTTTTAATAGAAGTTCCAACCGACACATTTGATAGATTAGTGTCAGGAATGGTAATGGACTCGATGTTTTTGATTTATCTATTATTTTCATTGATTGATGATCCTATATAATCATCATAGGAGAGATTTTGAAGATATTCAATCTAGGTAGACAATTCTACATCATCTGAACAAAGGAAATGAATATTTTCTTAACTTAATCATCCTTAAAAAATTCCTTCATGTTCCTTAGGTTCTCTTTCAACACTACCTATCCAACCTCATGGATATCTTCATCATCCCTAATTTGTGATTTCAAATTGTAAATGTTAAAATTGATGCTCATATTTCCAAGGGTTATGTTCATTCTCCCATTCCTATCTTAGATGACATCGTTGATTGATGATAATTAAGGATAGCTAAATATGATTGGAGTTATCTCTTTAAGTCCTAAATCTTGGCAATTTAATCTGGTAGTGAAGTTAGTTGGGTAAATGAAATTTTCAACTTTCACTAAAACATTTCTTAAGATCCACTTAGAAACTCGAACACTATGATCTTCAATTTGTATTGTGGTAGAATTTGGCTGGAGATCCTCTAGACCTAACTAAAAATACATGTAATATGGAATGAGGTTCACATTAGATCCTAGATTACATTATGAACCAAAAGGACTTGGTTTTGATTTGATGATTTCCTTTTAAAATTGCACAAGACTTTAAGGTACTTTTATTAAGTATGGATGGTTTGTATTTCCTCACGAATTGGAATTTTCATCTTAACATGAGAGAATATTTATCTAAATGTTTCATTCAATTTAGGTTTATATTTTTCTCATGCGAATTTAGGGAAGGTAGAATATTGTTTTATTTTTTGGTGAGGTTTTTGTTTATTTACATTCATATTGAATTTTTCAGAATCTAAGTGTAGTTATTCTACATTTTCACGTCATATTGAGATTTTTAATGGTTCAAGAATGGTTTGTTCATGTTTTTCAATGGATCTACCACTTCTTAAGATAGTTACTACTTTTATTTTTTCATGATAAGTTTGTGTGTAACTAGATTATCCTTTTAAGGATGGGGATGAGACAGGTAGAGTATGTGTGGGTACTTCTCTAGATTAGATGTTTTTTAAATCAAGTTCATGTGAGGATACATATGATTTCATTTTATATATTTACTTCATAACTCTTTAAGGATTGGGAGTGGTACAGGTTGGGTAGAGACTTGTGTTGGTTGGTTGGCCCCAAGAGGATACATTTGTTGTTGGATTGGCGGTTGAATGTGTAGGAACCAAGGTTGTACAGTGCTAATACTGATGTTTGGTTTGTGTTTGTTGTCAATTTGTACATGGATAACTTTGGAGGTTTCAAGGAATATGGTCATATGTTTGAGGTTGAAAGTCATATTGAAGGTGGCGCATTTCCCAATGTTTTACAATTTTGTGGGCCTCAAAAATTTGGAGTTCGGTAACAGTTTTCATCAACGGTACATGGTGAAGGTCGGTGGTATGAGGTGAATGCACACGGTACGTAGTGAAGGTGCATGGTATACGGTGAAGGTACACGTTATGAGGTAAAGGCATGAAGTATATGGAATGGTGTGCAAAACTGAAAATAGTTCTTAGTAACATTGTGTGGTGAAGGCATGCTGTATGTGGAATGTTGACGAAAATAGGTCGTAGCAATGGTACACGGTGAATACAAGTAGTACAATGGATGTTGATGTTTTTCAGGATTGTGGAAGTTCACAATACCGGATTGGTACACTGAGGAGCCTGTCTATACGTGGATGAAGTTTAGTTGACAATTATTATTGTTTCCCATTAAAACATTGGGAAAATTAGATTACCAAAATTTGAGGATTTATGTACCTATTTAAGGAAAAATAATCCTCTTTGTTAGTGGATGAGATTAGAGATTAATATTTCCGAAAGAAATTCATAGAAGTATGATGTGTTTCATGGGGGAGATGATGATACACATATAGACTCATCTACATAAGGAAAATAGTTCTAAATAGAGTGTGTGGTTCACACAATAATCTCTCAAAGTACGTAGTGGGGAAAGGTAGTATGCAGAGCAGAATGATACACGAAGGTGTAGAGAAGTGCATGGAGTAGGGTGGAACACGAAGAAGCCCAGTTCGCGGAGGAGCTGGACAATACGTGGATGAGTTGGACAGTACACAAAAATCATTGTGGTATGCTGAAACAATAGTAGTACATGGAACACCCAAGGAAGCCTAACATTTACCGAATCAGTATTCTATATTAATCGTCATAACATACCAGTGTACGGGAAAAAAATTCATCTGTGTGGGGTTATGTTACTTTAATATAGCATCCATTTATAGTTGAGGATGTGGGAACTAATTCAAAACCATTTAAGTGACATTCAAGTCAATACTCTGAGTGAAGACCTCTCCAAGACAATGAGTTAGGGGGAGTATGCGGAAGTGATCTGAGGGAAGCAATGAGATATCTTTGAACCTCATAACGGTAGTGCAACTAGAACAGAGTGACTATTCTAAACTCTTACAACACAAAACATGTAAAGATTAGTGGTTTTTTGTTTGACTGACACATTGTCAGCAAAATCTCCTTGTGTGTAGCCCTTAATGGTGAACCATGTAAAATTATTGTGTCCTTTATTTGTGTGTGATTGTTTTTATTCTTTACTTCTTCATCAGATATGTTTAACAGGTTCTTACCAATGTCAGAACAAGATCAATCAGTTTTAAGGTATCATTTGATACCTTGATTCACCCCTCCCCTCTCAGGGTGCTCTTGGTCCCTTCAAGTGGTGTTAAAGCATAATGGTTGCTTATGTTGAATCTTTCTATCGTGGAGAACCCAGTCAAAGTGAGGGGAGTTCCCCTCTTCGATGGAATTAATTTTCAAATATGAAAAAACAATATGAGATCTCACCTAAGATCTCTTGGAATGGAAGTATTATTTTTTACTATGCAAGGAATATAATTCACTGATATTATAGGTCTATCGATGATAGATAAAGACAGTAAATTGCTTGATGTTGGTGCAAAAGAACAGAATGCCCTCACTGTAGCCCTTTTTATCAGATTTATCTAATATTAATGATTTCCACATCTTCGAATTCAATATGGGTTAAACTAGACAATATTTATTAAAGTGATAACAAAGTTAATGAGGAGTAACTCCATGTTTTACACAACTTTTTTAATGATCTTAAGATCCACCCAAATGAAAATGTGAATTATTTCTTAATTCGAATTACTAATGTTGTAGGAGAAATTCAAGGACTTGGAGAATAGATCAAATACATTGGTATCATAAAAAAAAAATTTAGACGAATTCTTCCCATTTACAATGCAAAAGTTTTAGTTGTTTAAGAAAGAGATCTTTCCAAAATTTCACTTATTAATCATCTGAGTAGCCTGGTGGAATATTAGATGATACTCAACCTAGAAGATGCAACAACTCGGGTATGGAAAGAAATATAATTCAAAGCCAAAGACAAACAATAAATTTCAGGAGATTTTTTTGATGAAGATGATGAGTAAAAAGAAGTTATTTCCTTCTTTTCCAATAAACTCAAGAAGGTAACTGGGAAATTTTAAGGAAATGTACCTCATGATTTTTTTCACGATGGAAGAGATGGGCACAGTTCATCTCGTTGCCCAAGAATGTTCAATTTTGAAGAGAGATAATATAAAGATATTCAAAATAATTAGAAAAGGATAATAAAAAATAGAGACTTCAAATTAAGAAATAAATTTCAATGAAAGAGTTTTGTGTGCGAATAAGTAGATTATGAAAATGAACTCTTTGATGTAGAGGAAGAAAAATTCAAATATGGGAACCATGATTCCATGACAGATCTAATTGAAAACTCAAAACCATTGATAGAGAAAGCTATATATAATCGATTGACTACTGATGTTGATCCCAAGTTGAAACTTAAGGATTCTTTTAGTAAGTATGAGAATAAATTTAAGAGATGAAATATGTGGAATGCAATGGTGTAGAAATATTCAGAATATATTGATCAGTTGGAAGTATAAATTTATCTACATGAAGAATTGGTGAAAGTTCAACCATCAATACTTGAAAGAATAGATGATGTTATGGAACTAAAACTCAATATTGAAGAACAAGAAAATTTCATTAATGACCTTACCTTGAGACAGGAGGATAATTCCAAGACCATTGAGGTACTCTAAGAACAAGTTGATACTCTAAAAGGTAAACTCGAAAGTGAATCATTTTCAAAATAAGAAAAGAAGAAAATACAATTTTGAAGGTTCTCATATACAGATCTTCTAGAGAGAAAATAACATGGTTCTGATGGGGTTGAAAATATATAGAGTAATCAATGACCCATATGCATGGAAAATAGTGTAATTGGTTGTGATGCCAAAATGTCAAATGATATAAATAAAGTTATCTTGAATAAAGGCAATATGAAATCTAATCATGTTAAAAAGCCACCAGAAGTGATAAAAAAACCATCAAATAAAACTGAAAGGAGAAGTAAATATTATCCTTAACATTCTAGAAATGAAATGTATTCAAAGTATTTCCTAAGGAAGAAGGCATGAGGAGAAATAAAAGAGAGAAGAAATTTCCTTTCATGAAGTGTCGTTTTTGTGGCTATTTGGGCCATACCATGTCATACTACAAAGAGGCGAGGAGATATATGAATGGGGGAAGAGGTAGGAGTTCAAAAAATGAGAACATATTCATATCCTACTTCTTATAGAAGAAATAATTTCTATGGATATTGTTTTCATTGTTCTAACATTGGAATAAGGTTGTGTATTGCAGGTAGAGGAATTATAAGAGAAATTATTTCAATGTTTATAGATGACTAAATTCACGTCAAACAGATAGTGTTTCTATTTCGAACGGGTTTTCACTTCCAAAAGAAGAATTTGATTATGAATAAGACATGTACACAAAAGAGATACTTGAAAGTCCATAAGCACCCTACTGTCTTTCCAATATATCATGGAAAGAAAGTGGAAAATTAAAAATTCCAATTTTGTAGAAGTATCCCTAAAAGTTACAAAGAACAAACACACCTATATTCTTGATATCATATGTTCATCCCACTTGATGGGTAGTGTAGAATTATTTATGAAAGTCAAGAAAAAGGCCGATGGAATAGTGAGGTTCAGTATGGATGGTGATTTTAAGATAAAAGGTAGTGAAAGTACTGAGATAGCTAATGGAGAGTTGAAGAAAACTAAAGTCTCGTATGTGGACGATTTTCCTCAGAGTCTTCTTAGTTTGAGTCAACTCTGTGACTTAGGTCTTATTGTAACATTTTGTCAGAATGGATTTAATAAAAGAGTAAATTCTAGGAATTCTATAATAAGAGGTTTTATAATAGAAGGAAACTTATATCAGGTTGACAACAAAGAGAAGCTTTTATACCTAACAGTTGGAGTGGAATACAACTTATGTCATTGGAGATTGAAGGAAATCAATCAGAAAGACATGGAAAAGATATGTATGATGAAGATATTCGTGAATATCCCTAATCTAAAGTATGAATGATAAATTGACCTGTGATTCTTTCATGTGAGGGAAACTGGTCTGCTGTTACCACCGGCCAAAGAAGAAAAAAGAATCAAATCTCTAAGACCTCATCCATACAGATATATGTGGCCAGATAAATGTTGATGGAAAACATGGATAGATGTACTTTTTTCTTTTCATATATGATTACAGTAGAACGACATGTGTGATCATTATACATAGGAAGAAACAAGTTCTTGATTTCAGGAAATCCTATTGAAGAATCGTAGAGAATGTACTCAATGGAAGATCAAAGTCCTAAGGTCTAACAATGGAGGGGAATACATGTCCATTGAATTTGAAAAATACCTAGAGAATCATGGGAAACAACATGAGGTGGAAACTATGAGAACTCCATAGAAAAATGGATTAATTGTGCACTGAAATTGATAGGTAAATAATATGGGTAGAACTCTACTAATTGAGAGTCTTATTCCTCGAAAATACTAGAAATGACAGTACAATTTGTATTATATATTCAAAATAGAATAGGGATATATATGGGTGAAATAAAGACACAATATTAACTGTGTCGTGGAAGAAATCCATCATTGAAATATTTTCTTCTCTTCATAAGCAAGTATTTTCTTCGAAATAATGATGGAAATCAAGGGAAGTATGGAGACAATGCATATGAAGGAACATTTCATTGATACATAATTAACAGAAAATAATATAATTACTTCAAAAAGAACTTGGGTATAAATATTGAAAGAATTTATGTAAATATCAATTAAGAAAAAACCTTGAATGCTTCAAGGATTCATTATTCTAACATGATAGAAGATGAGGAATAATGTGAACATGGAATAAATTATAATATTTAGGAAGAGGAAGGTTTGACAAACTCTCAGGACTCACATCGTGATGTTCACTTTAAAGAATACTCAGGAGAGGAATCCATAGCTAGAGAGAATTTGGTTGATCCCCAAAGGAGAAATCATAGTACAGAGATTGATCAATCCAACATTATTGGGGATCATAATTCACCTACACAGAGAATAAGAATGAGGAATAATAGACAATATTTATTTCAATCATTCATGGAAACATCCCCATTTGAAGAGGCCGCAAAGGATGAGTCATGTTAGAATGTAATGAAATAAGAGTTAGATCGGATTGGCATAAATTGGACATGGGATCTTGTTAAAAGACTTGAAGATCATAATGTGATTGGTACGAAGTTGGTTTTCAAGAAACAAATTTCTGAACATGGAAATGTAATCACAAATAAGTATTTATTGGTCTGTAAAGGATATTTAAAAAACAAAGGCATTGATGTTCAGGAGACATTTTCTCCCACATCAAGACTGGAATCAATAAGGATGTTTCTTGACATAGAAATACAAAGATGTTATAAAGTGTATCAAATGGATGTCAAGTAAGAATTCTTAAATGGAGTATTAGAAGTAGAATTCTATATTGAACAGATTGTTGGTTTCTTGATTGGCAATGATTAAATGAGGGATTGAAAATTAAACAAATCTCTTTATGGACTGAAACAGGAACCATGGGTGTGGTACTCTTAGTTGAATTCTTATTAGAGAAATCTATAGATTAAAAGAGGAGTGGATCACAATATCTTTGTGAAGAACTCACAATAGGATCAGTTCATGGTATTAGTATACATGGATGATATTATTTTTGGAGGAATAATACATAGATCAATAGATGAATCTTCCAATCATATGAAATCAGAATTTGAAATGTCAATGATTGGTGAACTCACATACTTTTTCGGGTTTCGGGTACTTTAGAAGAAGGATTACACTTTCATTTATCATGAAATGTATTCAATATATCTATTAAATAAATTCAATATGCATGTTTCCAAACCATTTTTGACACTTATTGCAATTGGGTAAAAGATTTGAAAGCTTGAGAGGATCTCACCTTGTACAGAAGAATCATTGGAAGCCTATTGTACTGGACAACAACATGACTAGATATTATCTCAACAACTTTATTTGTAGACCTCTTTTAGAGTAATCTAAAGGGATACGATATGGAAGTAGTGAAAGGAATAATGAGATACATTCAAGGTACTCACAATTATGGGCTATAATTTTCTACAGGAATAGATAGTGATGTATTTGAATTTTTTGATGCTGACTAGGCTGGAGATGTAGTGGATAGAAGGTCTACTAGTGGTGGAGAATTCTATATTTGGAAGAAATGTGTGGTCAGGTTAAGCATGAAATAGGAAATTACTTCACTTATTACTGTTGAAGCTGAATATATATCTTCTACCAAGGTGTGAAATCAATTACTTTGGATGAAATGGGAACTGAGTGACATAGGTGATTAGGTGAAACCACCAATGATGATTAAATGTGATAAAAAAAGTGAAATTGATCTTACAAAGAATCCAGTTCAACATTCTCATACAAAACATATTGAGATCAGATATTACTGTATCAAAGAAAAAGTTGAACAAGGCGTGATCATAATGGACCATGTGGGAACTAATGAGAAAGTGGATGACATTTGACGAAGCCACTGTCAGTGGTCATGTTTGAGAAACATAGGTTGAACCTTGGTCTTCATCCACATCCCAGGGCATTAGGAGGTTACAAGATTCCCCTCTCCCAAACTATTTTAATGGTGTCAATCTGTTTGTGGAAGTGTTGCAGGTTTTGGGGGGATATACGATCTAGGGGGATTTTGTTCTGATCTCTATAATGTTTGCATACTAGCATTTGGATTTTATTGAAAATGTGGGATTATGGATAAATTCAACAGATTCAATAGAGAGTGTGGATCTGAAAAAATTCATATCTACAACTATGGGGGAGAATAGAAATGAATGAGAACTCAATTTATAAGAAATCAATTCATGTACTCTCCCTTGTTTTCTATGACGAGCATTGCTCATGTAGACTTAGAGTGATGGTTGAGTTGTTTCATAATGGTTCTGGTTTTAATCGTGAATGGAACATCAGTGAATTTATCTAGATATTTCCAACAAACCCAAATGGGGATATTATTGGAACCAAGTCTGTCTGTTGTTAATACTGGAGGTTGGTTTGTGTTTGTTGTCAATCATCACATGGATGACTATGGAGGTTAGAAGGAATGAGGTCATATGTTTGAGGCTGAAAGCTGTATTGAAGGTGGCATAGTAAGCCTATGTTTTTTCAATTTTTTGGGACTCAAAAATATTGAGTTTGGTAACAGTTTGTAGCAATGGTACACGGTGAAGGCTCACGGTATTCAGTAAAGTCACGTAGTACGTGGTGAACATGCACCATATGCGGTGAAGGTGTGCGGTATGCAGTGAAGGTGTGCGGTATGCCGTGAAGGCGTGTAGTACATGGAATAATGCACAGAATCAGAAATAGTTCGTAGTAACGGTATGTAGTGAAGGCATGCAGTACGTGGAATGCTTTCAAAAACAGGTCACAGTGACAGTACACAGTGAATACATGTGGTACGAGGGATGTTGAAGTTCCGTAGGATTGTTGCAGTTCACCAAATAAAAGAGGTATATGGTGGAGCCTATCAGTATGCAGATGTTGAGTTTATGGTGAATATTGTCCCACATTGAAAATTTGGGTAAATAAAATTACCAAAATTTGAGGAGTTACATTCCTATTTAAGTAACAGTAACTCCCTTTGTTTTTCAATGATATTTAAGATTAATATTTTTGTATCAAATCTAAATAATATCGATGTGGTTTTAAGAGTCGAAGACGGTGCGTGGAAAGACTCAACTGTATAAGGAAAATAGTCCATGGAAGAGTGTGTGGTTTCCGCAGGATGCTCTCACATTTCACAGAGGAGCAATGCAGTACACGGAGTTGGATAGTATGTGGAGGTGTAGAGAATTACGAAGAGTAGGGATGAACATGGAGTAGCATAGATCATAGAGGAGCTATATGGTATGCTGAGGAGCCCGATGTTACATGAAAAGCACTATGATATATGGAAACAACAGCAGTACGTGGAACACCCAGGGAAACCGAAAATTGATCAAATCAGTTTGTGAAATTATTCTTCATAACATATCAGTGTACGAGAAAATAAATTACATCTATGTATGATTAAGGGACTTTAACAGAGCATCCATTTACAGTTGATGATGCATGAATTAATTCTAATCCATTGAAGTGACCTTCAAGTCGATAAACAGAGTGAAGACCACTCCAAGATAGTGAGCCAAAGGGAGTCAATTAAAGAGATATATGGGAAGAAGTGATCTATATCTTAACCTTTTAAAGTTAGTGCACCTAGAATATAGTGACTTTACTAAACTCTTGTAACCCAAATCCTATGAAGAATAGCAGTTTCTGGTAGGACTGACATATTGTCAGTGTATGCTCCTTGAACGTAGCCCTTAGTGGTGAACCAAGTAAAATTGCTCTGTCCTTTCTTTATGTGTGATTGTTTTTATTCTACACTTCTTCTTCATATAGTTTTAATAGTTTCATACCAACTAGAGAAAAATATCAATCATTTTAAAAGAAACATTTGACACCCTGATTCACCCTTCCCCTCTCATGGGGCTCTAGAGTCCTTCCAAATGGGATTTTAGTGGGTTGTTGGTATTGTAAAGGGGGATATTGGTATTGGAATGGTTGTGTTTTGATTTGATTATAGGTTATATATTTTATTTTGGGGTAGGTTTTGAAACATTATTGTTGTATTGGTTATTGATTTCTCTTCGAACGAATGCTTGGATAATCATTATAACGTGGATTTAAAGTGTTCGGGTACAGTGGATTTTGAAATTTCAATGAATTTTACTTATCTATGGGTAATCTTAAATGAAAATCCTTAATAAAAGGGATATTTGGGAAATTATCAGTCTTGTGGTCATGTTCTTCACAACTTGTGAAAAAAGGCTGAGTGGTTTGGATTTCATGGACCTTACTAAGATCGATCTCTTCTACTATCTGAGTGAGTGCGCCATATTTTTCTCTAAGGTGTTTCTCTTATCTAAGAATGTTGATTCCAATATATATGGGTTGATTATGAAATTAATTTTATGTTAACCATATTTGGATCTATTTAACATGATTTTACAAATACTCACAATCATCATATAGAGATTTTTTTTAATGTTCCATTGAAAATCATGTTAATAAACTATTTGTTACCTAGCCCTAACCCCTTATAGAATATTCTAAAATTTTTTAGGATTGGAAAACACTGGTTTAGTACAGTTTTTAATGTTCTTATAAACCATTTCCATGTTCTATTTAGTTTTTATCTCTCTTTTATAAAAACATTATGGATGATCTTTTTAAGTTGAATTGTTTAGTAGAGGAAGAATTATTATTTGTAGAATTAGCTATCATGTTGGGCCCAATGCTGAATAGATGGTGGCCTCAAATAATTTAACAAATACTGTCTTGATTCTGTAGAGAAAAAGGAAAGAGTCTAGTTTTATCTGATTCAATATGATTTAGCAGGCACATGGTTTCAACAAATGTAATTGAATTCTTTAACATAATGGTAAGGCATCACATACTCCCTACCATGAAAGGTTGAAGGTGATTCAATACATTGTATTTGAAAAAATATTAGGTATATCGTACCAAATCATTCCTAATGAACGAGGATTCATTTTACTAGGAAGGTGTGAGGTAGTCATTCATGGTTTGGTCTACCATAATTCCCAATTAAGGGGATTGCTCATTTTGGTTTCCATTTGGGTTCCCTCCCTGGTTTATGATTTGATTTTGTGGAAGGTTCACTATTTTATTAACCTCAATTTTATAATACAAATTCTTATAAACACTAGGATATACGAGAAGTATTCCTATAGATTCACTGGACTCCTCACTCCTCAGGTTTTCTAGCCTAACTAGACGGTTTGTGTTTTCACAAGTATTGGCAGACACACACAGATAGAGAGGAAAATATAAGATAAATTTTGAAGAGGGAAGAAAAATTCTAGAGGAAGTATTGAGTTTCTAAGATGACTTACTTGGTTTCCAAAAAATGTCCCCAATATTTGGTGATTCTCGAATTTACCCAATTTATATGGTTCATGTTGTTCCATGTAGAACAACTTGGGTTATTGAACCCTTAGAGACCTAAGAAGGAATTTAAAGAGACATAAATTATATGGGGGTGATTTTCCTTTTAAGTATCCAAGATTGGTTTTAATTTAGTGAATAATTAAATAGTTTCAAATAAATAAGTTAATTTTATTTAATATAATGATTTGATCCTTGGTTATCAGTTGGGGTGGACCACATGAATTAATTTTTTAATTATATATCAATATCATTAACTCGAGAATAATTCATTCAATAAAATCAACATTAACTCGTATATTAATATTTTAAAACCTTCACATACATATGATAATCACATATACACTTATAGAATCATTTTTATTGTCACTCCCAGGTGAAGGAACTTATTATCACATGAAAAGTGTGGTGATAAAATTCAATAACAAAGAGGAAGAAGAATTCATTAAATGAAAAATTAATAAAAAAGTTAATTGATTAAGAATTATTCAAATGATATATAACATTTAATAAATGACCTTGATAATCCATTTGATCAACCCATAATAGTTTTATCACTCCACTGATGCTATTCTATCAATAGAAGTGAAAGCTAGACTCATGAGGGAAGAATTGAAGAAGAAAAATAGTGAAATGGTGATCACCACGCAGTTGTGTGAAGAATTTAAAAAAAATGTGATGTGAATAGATTCAATAACTAAGGAAAAAGTATAAATTAGATATAAATTATAATATAAGAAGATAATAATAAGACCTTTTATTAAGAAACTAATGTGATTCGAACAACTTACAAGAGAGAAATTCACGCGTGATTACAAAATGATAGAAAAAAATAATAATTGAAAGAACAAAACATCCAACCCCAATTACTTAAATATTACAAAATAAATAATAAATTTTGGGACTATGTTGGATCACCCATCAATTAAATCCCTACAATTTTATTAGGATGGTAAAATGCGGGTGATAAATCAAAGGATGTAGGCCTTTCCAATGACGACCATAAAATATGGGCAAGATTCGTCCCCATTTTGGAATGATAAAATGACATTGAATAAGAAATAATTTTGTATTTTAGTTGAATATAAATAAAATTTTATATAGTTACTCTCATATTTGTAAAATGTTCATTTTAATTTAATCATCCATTCATATTTTATGCTAGAAATGGTGTGATGATTTTATGGGCCCTGAAAATGGGTCCATAATTTAATCCTCAACTTGGGCGCCCTGTATCTCCTTGAAAAAATTTTAATTATCACTTAAAATAGTTTAATGATATTATACCGTTAATTTTATCTCGATAAAGTTAAAATTTTATCATCCTTAGGATTTAAATGTGGGATCCACTTTTAATTGATTGGCCTAAGGCCAATTATTCTTTGATTGGAAATTTCTACCTTAATGGAAAAAAACATCCAAATTCCCATACGATTCATCCGTTGATCATGAAAGAAACAATATTACACATGAAGTGCACAATAACATAACAAAATATCAAATAAAAATAATCAAAATAATAAATTTCATATATTTATGATTAATTGGGACTAAATTGACACATTTTAAACATGAATTTCACAATGATGTGGAATGAGGTTCAGATAATAAAATGAACTAAAATCGGTGTTTATAGACATTGAAACACATGAATATTAAAATAAAAAAACTGAATAATATACTTTTTCAGTGGATAATCAATAATAATAAAATAAATATGAATAAGGTTCAAAAGAAAGTAGTTAATAACTAGAATTTAATTATTTATAAGGATAAAGTATATCTGTAGTAATATGGGATCTAAGTAAAAAATCACTCTCAGAATAATTCACTTAGTTAGGATTTCTTATAATAATTTAACCATATTTAAAAAAATATGTTTTTTATAATATAATTATCCTATTTATTTTATTAAATTATTTTTATGGATTTGAATAATATTTTATTTTAATATCAAATATATTTTAATAATTAACACCTTCAATTTTTGTAAGGTATTTTCTATCCCAATTATCATTATTTTGAGTTCATGTTCTATATTCATCCTCATTACACACACACACACACATACACACACACACACACATATATATATATATATATATTATTTTATTCTCTCTATGTATCGACATCATTATTTATTTATTTTTAGAAAATATCCAGTTTATTGAATATAATTATTTTAGTAAAATACATAACTTCTTTTAATTAAAATGTTTTTATTATCTATTTTATTATATATTATTTCATAATTAATATATTAAATTTATATTAAACTGAAATTTTGTTTTATCAATATTCAATTTGGGGAATTTATATTTTTATATCATATTTTCACTGAGATTTAATATTACTCTAAACATTATAATAATATATATACGATACATTTCCACACCTTCCCTTGATTTTCTCCCACAAAAGTTTTTGACTCACTTTCTAGGATATTTGTTAAAAAAATTATTAAATAAAATATTATTTAACATGTACCCTTTATTTTAGGTAAATTTACCTTTATTTACATATTTTTAAATAAATTATTTTTACCTTGAAAGGATATATGAGATTTATAAGAAAATTATTTAATTTTCATCATGGGTTATCTATGTTATATAGATTGATTTAATTAAAATTTATTTATTTTTTAAAATTTATATAAAATCATTTTCACATATTATGGTATGATTAATGGGCCAATAATTATTCATCCCTACACTATATTCATTAATGCATAAATATAATTAGATGATTTGTAACATTTATTGGCATCCAACTAAGTGAACTTTTTTTTGTTGCGTGGGTATTGATCATGGAATACTATGTTATATTTAATAGTATGGGAGAATATAATACAATTTTATGAAGTCATAATAGTGTGTATTAAATTATTTTTATAAATAGACATTATTATTATTTTACCACATTCAATTTTTTTCAATTTTTTTCAATGTTAGGTTTATATTAATTTTTTTTCACATACATTCCAATGTAATACTGAATGATTTCTTGGAATGTCAAATTTTTTATTCTTCACATGTTACTATTTACTTCACCTCATTATGTTTTTATCTTACCCATATTTTGATGTATATCCCAAAATGATCTAATATATTAATAGGGGTTTCACTGACCAATTGAAGGAATAAGATAAATGTTTTGATTAAATTATTTTGATATAATAATGATTTATGGTGTATTAAATACCCAGTTCCTAATAAAACTAAATTTTTTATTATATTATTTGATTGTAGTCCATGTTACATTTGAAAAATAAGTAACTGTTATAATATATCTAGTGGTGTTGGTTGGGGGTTATCTTATTTTTTATTAGATAAGTGTTTTTTTATTTATAGTAATTTAGTAATCGAAACATTTCCTTATAAAACTAAAATAATATAACCATTGTTTTAAAAAAACTAGTCCATGATTAGCTGGTATAAAAAAAATAGGATGAGCATTTAAACCCTAATTATTCTATGTCATTTCATGAACTTTTAATATGTTAGGTATAAATTATTTTCATAAGATAAAATAGATTGATTATTAATATGATATTACCAAGGAGAAAAAAAATATGGAGGATATAATATCCTTAAGGGGTAGAATATAACATCCAGTAGTTTATGTGTGTGTTTTTTATTTTTCACTATTGTCTTATATATTAAAAAAATAAATACATTTTTTTATTTTGATGATATAAACCAATAATTTATATACCCATTATCACTTCTTTATTCCTTGATCAAATACATGTTTTTAAAATATTAATTCATATTTATAGGTATTATATAAATTTATGTTATGAAATATATAGCAAAATGTTAATTTTTATTTATTTACTATATAAAATTAGCAACAAATAATGAATATGTTTTAGAAATTTTAAAAAAACATTTAAAGAGATATTAATGTTATAAAAGAATCATTATTGGAATTTGGAAATTGAATGGATCATGGTATTGAATAGATACACCAGCCACAAATAGTACTATAATAGAAAAAAAATATAATAAATATGGTGGGAATGTTTTAAATGAAATGAAAATTATAGGGAAAACTTAATGAATAAAAAAATTAATTACGGTTTATATATAGAAAGTGTAAGGGTGAAGTGGAATTTGTAACCAGATAATTTATCAATTTTTAATTCAATCATTAGAATAATAATATTTCCTTTTGAATAGTAACCTCATTATTTGAATAATGAAATTAGTTTTAGGGTAACTTATAAAGATACAATAAATCTAATGTTTTACAATAATAATATTTAAATAAAATTATGAGACAACCATAAAATGATTATTTAGTTGTTGTAACTGAAATTATATTAATGTGTATATTTTTCGTAAAGTGTGTATCAACCACACTAGTAAAAAAACTATTTTTTATTAAATTTAAATATTTAAATTACATAATTTTAAATTTTAAATTTTTGGAATTTATTTCACTATTATAATAAATGTGTTGGAATGGGGGAATAAGTAGGTTTGATAATGAACACCTTAGATGATGTTTTCATAAATGGGTGAAGGGCATTTAATGGAGATAAGTGAATTGGGTATTTCATAAAAAAATAAATGAATACTAATAGTTTTCCTTAAAATAATGATTATTTTATAAATAATTTAAGATTAATTTCATTAACATATTGATACATTTAAATAAATAATAAAAATAAAAGTTTTCTTTAATTGTGTTTTATATAAATAATATATTAGGATGCGAACATTAAGAGGTTGTATATAAAAAATAATTAAAAGGAAAATAAACAAGGTATATATGTTAAAAATATAAATAGAACACATAGGATGAATATTTTTAGTTGATTTAATGAAGAAAAGATGAAGTGAGAAAACAAAAACTAAAAAAAGAGGGTGAGTGAAAGGATCCCCTTAAATTAAGTCCAGACGTGTCTTAGTATGTGCATATAACCCACTCAATAGTAAAATTACATTTATATAATAATTCATTCAGATCCTTTTTATTGTTTCATTTTATTATTATTGAACTTTAATATATATAATAATTAAGTTATGAAAAGATGATGTTCATTTCATTCATCTTGTGGATGTTAATATCATGGTTCCAACGTCACACTAATTTATCAGGAAAAAAATAGTTCTTACCAAATGAATCTAAAACACTAAAAGTTTTTTTATAGACTTTTTGAATTTCAAAAATTTCAAATAGTGGAAATATCAATATTTATCCAAAAAGAAGAATGTATATATTAATTTAAATTTTTTTCATATAATAATTTTTTCATTGATATGGTTTTGCCATCCTTGTTAAAAATTACTTATTATATTCAATTTTATAACTATCCACCCATGATAGATTATAAATAACATTTTAATATAATTAATAAATTTTGTAATGATAAATTGATTAATTATGATGGTGGTGATTGTTGTTTAAAAAACCATCATTATACGAAGTTATACGGACCATGAATAAAAATTTACTTTAAATAAAAACACTATTATATTCAACTTATGGTATTAAAAGTGAAATTATATAATATAAATCATTTTTAGGGAGCCATTTATATCTTAACTATACAAGAATATTTCATTAAAAATTGATAGAGATAGTGGTGAAAATTGTTATAGAATTAAATACGAAAGAGTTGGATAATAAATATTACATTAATATATTAACATTAAACTATACATATGATATTTATTTCATTTTATCGTGATGGTTAGTATAGTTTTGGTGGATATGGAGGTGAATAAAACTCAATAGTGTTTGATAGAGATAGTTTACCTCTTCCTCTCAAAGTCCTCCTTTGACGTGCAGTATATGCTTCAAGGAATGGCCTTTTATGAAGACCAAAACATTAGAAATTTCGTTAGGGAGAGGAGGTAAGAATTTTTAAATATATATGAATATATGAAAATATAATTGTCAAGAAATATTACAATGATTTATGGTATTTATAACTGGGGTGATTAGTTTTTTGGAATAAAATATCATAATAAAAAAAAATTATTCATACATTGAAAAAAAATGTTATTAAAAAACAAAGGCATGCAATTTAATAGTAAATTATACATTAAAATATTCATCTATCTTCTATAAACCTAAAAAAACTAATTCATATATATTGTTACAACATAAGTTACTTATATGGTATTTTAATATTTGACTATATATTTTTCTAGTTATAATAAAATTTAAAAACATAACCTTTACCAAATTTGATTGTTTTAATTCCAATAATGACATCAATTTGATGAAAAGAAATTATATATATAATAAATTTAATATTTAAATAAATTATTTTTTTATTTATAAATTGACAAGTATATATATGAGGTCAATTTTTTTGAACCTTAGGAAAAATAATTCTTTTCTTATAATTTTATTATTATTTTTATATATGTTTAGTCTATTATAATTTTTTTAAATAATATATATTTTTGGATTTTTATGTTTATTATATAAATGAATTTTATTGAAAATAAAACATCTATTTTTTTCCAAAAAAGACAATTATTATTTATTTTTTAAATACTTATTTTATTTTATTTAACCATAGTGCTTAATTATATTAAGATATAAATTTATAATAAATTTATTCATAAGATACCCAAATATTATTTTACTATTCCAGTGTTCATGTTATTACACTATTTTCCTTAAAACCATTCAAATAATTAGTTGATTATACTAACAATCATATTTTCAGCAGTTAAATAACCATTTCATAAACTATAAATATATATTATTTCCATCATTCATCATTCACATAGTTCTCTTTTAGGGATATTTTTATTTAATTTCAAAATTTCTACACCTATTTTAAATAGTTTATTTCTTACATTATTGTTCATAATAATGATAATTTTTAGAGAACATTAAGAACAATATTATTGTGATCTAGTGCTCATGTTGTCTAGTGGTTTTTTTCTCACTATACTATTTTCAATATTATAGAGTGCACTTACACATTATTGGTTATGTTATTTGTTGATATAATCAAATCATATCTATTATTATTATGCCATAAATATTATACTATATGTTTTATGCACATATATATTTTAGGAGAAAATTTTTTATCTTAAAAGATCTGGGTCTATATATTCTCCCCCATTAAAAATTTAATCATCAATATTTAAACACAAACTCTTAAATTAAATTATATGAGGGAAATTATATTGAAAATTAATGAGGGTTCATCTCTTTCATTTTATCATAATGTTTCCTTTTTTCCTCTTCATACATATGGTTTCTCTATAGTACACTAACCAGGGGAGTTATCTAATCATTTTGAACTTCCCATCATGATTTATGATATTCATCGAAAAATACGTATAAGAGAGTCCATGATCCAACTACACCACTATATTATTAAATAAATAAGTGGGATCTAGTATTTTCAACCTTAATATGGATACATGTTAAATGTTACATACTTGAGACATGTTTTCTGGGAGTACAAGTAGATAAATCACATCACCAAAGTGATTAAGAATCTAAATAGGAATATTTATTATTTGATTAACTATCCCTTTATCCAAAACCAAGTTATTAACTTTTATAGGGTTATATAAAGGAACATTTTATCTCCATACTCAAGTGTTAATAACATTAATGATTGAAAACATAGCTCATCGATAAGCTTTGTACTGCTATAATTTGTTATTTAATTTATTTTTCAATCTCTATCATTTATTTCACCATTGTAGGTTTCCATATAATATACAATCCAAAATTATCTTGTAATGTTGGAGTTTAAATGTTTTCCTATTGAGGGAATTGAAATGAGATATCTGGATTATTAAGTGGAATTGATTTTTTATGATGGCTCAATTAGAAGAAGATTTTGATCATAGCTTACATTAATGTGCATTGAGTAGTTTTTAAGCATGTATTTTACTCTTTGGATAGTGTTTTTAAATTTTAAATTCTTTTTGAGGTGATATGTTGTACTAAATTTCAAATATTTTTTTAAGGAATGTTGAATCCATATCAATAATCTTGAGGTGAACCTCATATTGTGATCATATAAAATCTATACTATTGTTCTATGCATCCTCCCCACTTATCTAATTTATGTCATTACATGATGATTAATTGAAATTTATTCTATAATGGAAATAAGGTAGGCAGTTTTTCTAAGAAGATCCATTAAAATACATATAGAATTTTCTTCCTCTAAATTTCTTTAGACAACCCATGAAAAAATAAATACTAATATTATCCCATTTCTTATTTTATGGTTAATGGTTGAATCAACCCTTTTATTTTTACCATCTCCATTAAATTTTTGTCATAAAATAAAACATTATGTATTTATACAATCTCACTTTAAAAAATGTCTCATTTGATGTTCTATTTAATATATATTTATATTCTTTTGTGGTCTAGGTGGAAAAAGAATATTAATCTATAGGATACTTCTTATATTCCATTCGTCATAAAAACCTATGATTGTATTCATTATCATTTCCTAAATCTTGTAATTCTATCTCTATCATCATTTAAAAATGATACTTTTACATTATTTATTAATTCTAAATTTTTTTCATTTCCATATCATCCCTTCATGCTTCCTTAGTTCCAACAAAAATGTATCATTAAGAAATCATTTGTGCAATATAGTCAGTTGTTTCTCTAATTATGATTCCATAACCTATCCTTTTCATGTTTAAAAATAAAATATCATTATCATTCCTCTTCATGGATATGGTTATATGGTTTTTTTAATTATAACATTTGAGACATTATTTTGATTTATACGATTATAATTAATTGATCAGTCGTTGACCGCGATCATCTTTAAAAAATTTATTAGCACATGTTGAGTTATTTCTATGTAAATATATATTTTATGGTCATAAAAAATATTTCCATTGAGATAATAAAACCAAATATTGAATTAACATTTTATTTACTCCAACTCCAGATCTATTGTTGCATAATTTTTTTAGGATACTTTATGTTTCTTTAGGCTTGGACTATCACTTTATCATTTTAAATGAGTACGAAACCCATTAGGTTCTTTGAGGTGTCATTGTATATCAAAAACAAAATCCCACATATGGTTATAATTACTGTAATTATAAAAATTGGTTTATTATATGAATATATGAATATCTCTTCACATTAATCAACTATTAAATGCATTACACAGTTCCTAGTTATCATGCTTTGTGGGTTTGGAAATCATTATAAGTTTCACACTAATTAAAAGAAACTATGAATATCTATTATAGATGATGTTATAGGAAATGCCTCTATGGAATTTATTTTTAAAGATACATAAAAATAAATTTTCTTATAACAATATGTCCCATGAATAAAAATATTACCATATAGAATTCATATTTACTACAAATTACATATACCTTATCTTTTCACAAAGTCTTTAACACAATAGCCAAGTACTATTCACCTTATTATTTTATTTTAGAGTATATGATAATATGAACTATAAATACCAACATGAATATTTTAATGTATTAAATAAATGATCAAATCATTAAGTCCCCATGGATTGTTGGAGAATTTGTGAGTTTGAAAAGCATCAATGTGAACTTATAGTTTCCATGTGTTGTGTGTAAGGAAGTATTTGGAATATCTTATTTATTTACATTTAGTTGAATGCACCCCAATCATATATCTAATTTTGAGACGTTCTAATACCCACATATTGGAATCAACATTTTCCTAATCCATGTAATGGGATACTTATTCATTATCATGATGTTGTTGATATCTTGAAAATCACAACAGAGACTAAATGACCAGTCCATCTTGTTGAAATATAGTGTTATTTCACCCCACATTAAAGAACTAGGGAATATACGACCCTTATCAAAATTATCTTAATGTTACTTATTCATTTACTCTAATTTAATATTGGCTATTTTAAAGGTAATCATTGATATATTAGCGATTTGGGTATATTTTTTGAAGATCAAACACTAATTTTTCTAGATAAGGAATGGAAAACTCTTCAAGGAATATATCAATATATTCCATCCAAATGAGAATTTTATCTAGGATAATCCTCTCTTTTATCTCAATCATTTCAAAAGTATAATCTTTATTATAAGGAGTCCTTAACCATGATTGAAAAGTATTTACTAATGTAAATTAATCATTATTCCTAAACATGTATATAATTTAATGGTATGTTAGGATATGGGAATGGATTTCACTAACTAGAAGTTTAATAATGGGTATATATATATTTAAAGCCACTCTATTACTAATATAAAAAAATTATACAAAAGGGAGTGTTAC
Source organism: Viscum album (assembly GCA_963277665.1). Taxonomy (NCBI): domain Eukaryota; kingdom Viridiplantae; phylum Streptophyta; class Magnoliopsida; order Santalales; family Viscaceae; genus Viscum; species Viscum album. The sequence goes on along the minus strand of OY728123.1, from coordinate 1,532,810,278 downwards.
TAGATTTTTTAGAGGATTCTTCATACAAATAATAAATATGGAATAATTATATACATGAGGTGAAAATATTACAACACATGGGGTTTTTACTAATTACTGAAACTCCATGTAATGGGGTTGTGTTTTGAATAATTATACTAAACCAACATAATATAAAATAATTATTGTAACTTTAATAAAATAATAAAACTGATGTTTAGAAAAGGATAATAAGTTATATTTCTCCATTTAATTCTGGTTATAATAATTTACAAACCCAACAGAAATTTTGAAATGAGTATATATATATTTATAAGAATATTAAAGGAATATTTTTAACATAGAAATTGAAAATCATAAATGGATTTTATATCCCAAATTATGCCTTTTGTGTTTCGATATAGGTTATTCATGTTGTATTTCCTTTAAGGAACTCTAATATCACACTTTACAATTACTATACCATTCAATGAAACCACATATAACAACCGAAATCACGCAAAAATATTATTACATATTTTTAAAAATAAATATTCATAAAAAACAATCCATAAATGTATAATTTCAATGTCTTTGGGTGACTAGATGAATCATATAAGAACAAAAAAGATAAAAATATTATTTTTATTCCCATTTTTATATATTTTCATATATCTCATCATACATCTATCACATCATGTGATATCCCAAGTATAAAAATTAAATAAATAGTCAAGACATAATGCACTAAAAGGTGATGGTAAAAAGTTAAAATAAGGAGCATAATCATAATGATATAATTATATTGTTAAGGGGAAAACCTAAAATTATAAGTGTAAGTGATATATAAATCAAATAATCATGTCAAAAAAGAAAATCAAACACAGCTAATTGGTGAAAACATGAATCATGGAATCATAAGAATATTTCATGTATCACTAACAAGACATCTGATTATTTGTGAAGAAACTTACCTCATCAGAACCACAAATAACATTGTGGTCAACTTTAAATTCATTTGGACCTTGTATAACATTATGGACAAGACTATATATATATATCCCACACATAATGATCTCATGAGATATAAATTATTACCCAATAAATTTTATAGATAAATAATTATTTTACTACACACCACATTATAATATGAACATGTATATATTTACCACATTTAATGAAATCATATATAATGAATAAGTATGAGAAACCCCCAATAGAAATATATGTCATACATAAACCTATACCATAACAAAACCAAAAAATATATGATAATTATTACTAATTAAATGATGTATTAATGGTTTTATGTTGATCATAATTTAATATATAAGTATAGTTTGTGAGTATAGAGAACAATTAAACAAGAAGTTTTGAGAAATGGGTGAAGAATTAATTCTTAAAATTAACACCTTAAACAATGTTTTAGTAATTGAGAAATGAACTGTTAAAAAAGATAAATAAATTGGGTTTTATTTAAGTAAAAAATTATCTTGAATACATTTTTGTATAATATTTATTATTTTATCATTTCCTAGCAGATTAAAACATTTAAAAGTGCAATACATGAAAATAAATAAGGAATAAAAAAATTATAAACTATAGTTTTCTTTAAAGAAGATATTGGGATGGGAACAATACAAAAATCCATATCACTAGAAAATAAAAGAAAAAATGAAAAAGAAATATATGTGGAACACGCATAAATAAATCATTGAGTTTTAATGTTTGGATAATAGATATATAAAAAAATAAAAAGAATGAGAACATAACATAAAATAAGAGGGTGAGTGATTGTATCCTGATACTTCAAGTCTTGAGATTACTTAATACACGTTTCTAACATTAAAAATAACCAAAATAAATTTTTTAAATACTTTTTGGTAATTTTATTCATGTTTTTTAATTAATTACTAATTTATTATTATAATCAGTTTTTTAAAACATTATATTACTGAGAATTGTCTTAGAGATGTCCATTTCACAGTTCCAAAGTCACATTTATTTATAAGAAAGAGTAAAAATTATTTATAAATATATCCCAAACTATAGGATTTTGATGGGATAGATATTTTGTCTCTCCTGAAGTTTATTTTTTAAAAAATATAAAATTTTATTTCAATTCATGAATGATTCAGTTAATATAATTTTTCCTTGTAATGGTGTGTTCGTTTAATCATTTTTCCAAAACATTTTGATCATTATTCATTTTATTAAAATTTATAATTATTTTAAACACACTATAATATTAATAATATTATAATATAACTATTATGATTAAAATTAAATTTAAAATTTTTTATTATAATCATGGATGAATTTTGTGACAGTCATTGAAGAATTACATCTTTATAGGGGTTATACTTTCCATGAATAGATTCTTATTTTAAATAAAAATCTATTATTTTTAGTATATGATTCTAAAATTCATATAATATAATTTGGATATTTTTTATTTAATAATTAATACCATAAATATAAAAGTATATAATATTAAAAATAGTACCATTTGTAGGTTTGAAAAATGATGTACATCAACAATGGAGGTGGTGAACTTTCCATAATATGATAAATGTCTTCATTTTAGAATTGTTTTTGACATGTAGTTAGATAACTGATATTAAATTTATATAAAATAATTTTTGTATACTTATGATAATAACTTAATTATATTGTGGTCATTATAATAGATTTAGTGGGGTTAGAGGACAAAAAAACTCAAAATTGGTTGGATGAGATAGTTTTCCTCAACCTTTGGATGTCATCCTTTAACACTCTATTTGCTATTTAAGAAATATAATTTTTTGAATACCATAACCTTATTTACATGGATAGGGAATTTTATTGGAATTTTTTTAGGGTTTGGATAAATGAATAATATATAAATATGGATAAATGGAATTTTGAGTGGTGACATTTGTAAGAGGAATAAAATATTGTAATAATGTATTTATCTCCAAATAATGACCAAACATGTGTCTAAATAGTAAGAGGGCTATAATTTAATAGTAAATGGGATATTAAAATGTTTTTATAAGATATATAACATTGTAAATTCATTCATATATATTTTTGATGATTAAAATCGGAACCAGGAAATATTTCGAAAGTAAGATGAAAAAAATTAGTGATTCTATAGTATTGTCTAAATTATCATGAAACTTGAAGTTGTGAGAGTAAAATTATAGAGTGAAAATTACTATGTAGTTTCATTTTCACAGAAGTATTTCACAAAGTTATCTACTAAAGAGATCCTAAAGCCTATAAATACACCTCATCTTTCCATTGTATGGTTCCAACCTTGGGTATTCTTACATAGAACCTCTATGATTTTGTAACTAAGAAATAAACACATTAATGTAACAAAAATACTCCTTTAATTCATATTGTTTAAAATATTACATTAATTGACACATGAATGTCCGTTAAAGTATTTGATTTTGGTTGGTATGAGTTTCACGCAACTATCATCAATGAATAAGATACATCACAAGAAAGTCCCAAGTCTCTTGAAATTTAATATGAATGATAAGTATCATGGAACATCACTTAAATGAACCCTAAATAGAGAATTAGATGTAAAAAAATTCAATCCTATTAACTCTTTATTGAAATAGAAAAATGGGTGTGTAATCCCAAATCATAATAATAAGTAATAGAAACCAAACTTTTCCATTTTATGAGTCATGCCCCCATAATGAGGCACGTAGTATATGTAAAATACCTACATGTATATCTACTATTTATTAATGGTATTAAGGTATATTTTTGTGTAAGCCTCACACAATTCTCTATTTCCACCCCATTCAGGATGTTAACACCATTACTATGAGATGTTAATTTTTTTAGAATGGACCTATTACATGACCTTAAACTATTCCATTTCAACTATTTGGATTTGGATTCCCTCAATACTAGGATAGGAAGGATGCATCCTTGAGGTTAAATTCCAATATCCCAATACCATCAAGATTTCAACTCTCCCTATTGTGCGGTCTTCTCTTCTAAGCTTTTTCATCTTCTTCATGCATACTAAAACACCCACCATCACCAATAGACATTAAAATATGTCTGAACTTACATGATGTGTTTTTGTGGGTCGCCAAACATTATGGATATAGACATAAAAAATTCACTACATGATGATCATTTTGGATCCTATCTTTTTAAAATAATAACAAAAAATTACCCATGTGATGAGCATGGTACCCATGTGATGAGCATGGTACCCATGTGATGATCGTAGGATATCCAAACCCTAGGGTGAGAGAATGGGTGAATACGATCTGCTCTTTTATGTGATTAATATAGGGTGGGATATGTGATGATCCTAGGATTCGTCATATTCAAAGATTAACAATACCCATCTTTTGAGTTTTAAATTCATTATTATGATTATAGTATGCCTATTTGGTGAGCCTAGGATCCCTTTTCATGTTCCTTAGGTGACAAGCCAGATATTAACCATCTCCATGCGATGAACATAGGATGCCATATGTGAAAATAATTAATTTCCTTTTCTGTTGAGAATAACAGGCATTGGTGATGAGAATATGATATCTTCGTACTCATCTTAGGTAACAAGACTATTATTTTCAAATTCCCCATGTGATTATCATGAGCTATCTTAGGTCATTTTCCAAAGATGTCTTATGTTTCAAATAATATTTTCCATACCTGAAAAGTAAGGTAAGCCTTATGTGATGGAAATATGATTACCTATTAGAATAGAACAATTTTATTTGTGTAGTGAGAAAGAAAATCCTATGGAAAAAATTATTTTTGTTAATAGATAAGATTTGGAAGCCTTATGTGATGAACCTAAGATTCCATCAAGTCAAGAACTAGGGGATATTTTTTCGCATCGCAAAAATTCTAAAATCCAGTCATACCTAAAGAGATCATTATCTCTGACCAAAACATTTCACCATGTCAAGGTAGTAATTTGTATAAATAATTAGTATCCATATGAATTGAGAACTGAGAAAGGGTTCACAAAAATTTCATGAATCTATAAGGGGGACTCAGAATATGAAACAATCTCTTGAGAGAAATCAATATAGGGAAGGGCAGACACCCCCTAATCATGTTATAATAATGAAATTGTTATCATCGAACCCAATGGTGGTAGGATAATTTCCATTGGAATGTTAGAACATGTGGCCCATACCATTACCTTCTCAATAAGTATTATATCATGAAATGAAATTTGAAATTTTAATAGAAGTGTCAGAAAACATAATAGAGAAACCAATATGATCTATTTATCCTAAAGAATTAATGAAATGGGCTACATCAAGGTATCTCTTGAATGAATATTTTTCATTGTCTTTTCACTATGGTGATCAACATGAATCTATTCACTATTTTTTAGTAATACGATGATCAATTTTAGGAATTCTAGACATTTAATTTGTTATAATTATCAAAATGGTTTACATGAACTATTACAAAAGGACCCCATATACCAGATATATTCAATAAGCTACCTTAACTACCATTAAAAGGCCTAGGGTATAGCCCACCAATATTTAGAAACCCATATATACCACACATAGACCCAAGTACCTCTGTTAAACTATTTTCCACATCTCTTATAACTATCATGAATTGTCACCCCCTTTTTTAAATAATGATCATTAACTATGAGGTGGAACACTTCCTGATTCAAGGTTATGGAAAAATAAATTTATTTCCAATTTTAAAATACAGTTATATTGATAACTCTAGGTTTTCATCAGGTGAGGAGTGAAAAAATATTTTTCTCCCTTGTTTATTATTGAAATATGGGTTTTTTGAGTTTTTTTACGTAGTTAATGAAATAAATTAAGGTAATGAAATATGTACATGGAAATAAATCATGAGAATGGTGATCAGGTTAGCGTCATTTATCCACTTGAAATTGTATCATTATCCTAAATGGGTCTACTTCCCTCATAGTGAATTGATAAGAGAATGAATCCTCGATGGATTTATCAAAGAACCTATTAATGAAAGTAATTGTTGGTACTATCCTAGAAGTATTTCACTTTGTCTATCCTCATTTCCTAAGTTCATGAGGAGTCAATAAAATAAATTCCAAAAAACATGGAAATACATAATCAGGTTTTGGGGAACCTATTCAATTCATAATTATTTCATCATTACTACTCACATTCTAGTAATTTTGAGGAACTAATAGTGAACAAGTTCAAAACCCTAAACACAATTTCATTCAAAGTAGTAAATAAACACTGTGAGCCAAAATAAATTTATAGTAAATTTTTTATATTCCTTAAATCATGAGGAATAAAAAATTACATAAACTTTCTCTTCCCTAATCACTCAATAATTACCCCTCCATTACTAGGGTAACAGAAAATAAAATAGAAGGATATAAAAAGAAAGAACTTTTAAAAATAGTAAATAATGATAGTAGTAAGTAGAAGTAGCATAATTAATTGTATATTAGTGGGTGATTCAAGATGATCCCCTATTAGGATAAAGTATTATCCTGTTTATGGGCATCAAGGTTCCTGTATTTAATCATAAAATATTTCCATTCAAATTATTATTTTAATTTCTGGGTCAAACATGTTTCCTAAAAACCTATTTTTTTATTTTATGAAAGGCAATTTATGTTAATGGTAATGAAAAATTAAATTAGAATCTATCATCTAGATTATTTAAAAATTCAAATAAAATTGTCCAACAGTTTTTACCCTTAAGCCCAGCACCTCTACGTGCCAACTGCCAGCTGATACTACATCCACATGCCACCCTCAACACCGAACCTGTTGTCACCACTGATCATTCAAGAGTAATGATGCTGATAATTTTTGGGAAACCAAACCTAAAGATATCAGAAAAACCATTAAGCCCAACATAGCAGAAAGGCTGAAGTGCCTTCACTAGAGCAAACTATGAACATTTCTAGACCATCACCCAAACTATGACCTTTGAACATCACCACCATCAACTAGGCTGAATACCATATCCATATTCACAGATTGAGACACAACCTGAAACATCCAAAGCCTTCACAACCCTTTTTCTCCCCACACCAACTCAATGGATGGATCCACCATGAAATAGAGAAAAACATAGAAAAACACCCAAAAAAATTGAAGCAACTAATAGGAGAAAAAACTAAATACCAAGAAGACAAGAGGAAAACACAAATTGATATATTTCACCATGCCCACCCATCATCCCTATCCCAATCCACCCACACCACCACCATACCTAACTGGAGTGGAGTATTTCACAATGGTTTGGGAAAGAAAGGGAAGTGAAGGAGTGCAAGGGGACATGACACATAGAAATAGGGAGTGATGCCGCGAGAATTCACCTTTAATCCCTCACCACAATCCCAAATCCACCCTCCACTCCATTATGCTCACCATAGATGGGGAAAAACGTGATGGGTTAGGCCAAAAGGGTAGAGATGAAATGTTGACAATGCTCTGTAGTATAGATGTCGGTGTCGAGCCATAACCAAGGTGAGAGGGGGCACTGAGAGGCACCCAGAAATAGACTCAAAGAAAATGCAGCCAGAAGTGGAAGAGAACTAGACAAGAAAATAAATTAGAAAGGAATAAATGATCATTAAAAATTTCAACGTTGTTGTGAAGTATTTTAGGGAGAAACCCTAGAAATTGTGAGCACCAAGTGAGAGAGAGATTAATAGGCCAGGATAATGTGGGGCCATATCCACTCAAACAAGCTTAATTTCCATCTAAATCACTCTAAGGATCTCGTATTTTAATCCTCCAAACCTATATATGAACATATTAAAACTTCACATGGTATGAAATATAATATTATTGTTATTATTTAAATATTTATGTTCTTGGGACACAAATTATTTCCTTTATATGAGGTTGAAAAATTTTCTTTCATGACAAAAAAAACATTTGAACACACCAAAATAACTTATATTTTTCAATATAATTTTTCATCAAACCATTTCTAAAACAACTACATTTCCTTATACATGGCATTTATAGTATATCTATGCTTACATAATGTCTGATATTTCCTTCTCCTTTAAATACATTCATGAAGATGTCTATTTTCCCTCTCATTCACCCCATGGTAAACCATTATCCTCTTTCTCACAAAGGTGTCTCATACCCTCATAATGTCGTTTAACCATGATATATTATTGTAATGTTCTGTTAGAATTCCTCCTTCAATTTTTATACTTTTTGAAATGAAGGATTGGTAAGTTGCATCATCTCATGATTTATCATGGTAGGTGAAATTAATGAATTGAAGTCACAATTGAATTGGATCAAACATGTCACAGTAGGTATAAAGTCATGGTTAGGAGTGAGCCAGGTCAAGGATGATCGTGTGTTTGGTCAATTAATATTTCATCTTGAAATCAGGTAATAAATTTAGGGTAGGTAAAGATGAATTCACTTTTAAATATAGAAAATAAATTCTATATTTAAATTTTATCTTGTGGTTTATCGATCTGTCATGAAATCAGTTGATGTTTCTTCTTGTGGTATGTGTAAACTCAAACTCCTCATGGTAGGACAACATCATCTTGTGGTAGATGCAGAAATTAAGTGGAAATTATATATATTTTAGGTTATTCTATCTTTATGTTTCATCTATGAATGTCAGAGTACCCTTACATATCATGAATAAAGCATAGATAACCTTTAAAAAGCCACTAGGATACCTTTAAGTAGCTTTGGTAACCAATATACAACCCCTACATTTACCTCATATAGAGTTATATAAATTTTACATCTTCAAAAACATTGTAAAAGCACTATATACAAGCTGTTACCTATATTTTACCTAGATAATTGAAGGAGTAACATTATATAGTGTCTTCTAATAACTCTTATATAGTAATACATATGCTACCCATACACAATTTGTAATCCCTATGTAAGGAAAACAAAAATAAATCATTCTCAACGAATGGGTTTTACAAATTAATAAAAAACTGATCCAACCAATAAAAAATAAATTTTTTCAAACATTTAATAGTTTGAACATTAAATCAATATCAATGTATGACTTCTTCGAATAATTCCATGAAATGAATAAATATACTCAAAATAATGTTTTAACCCATTTTACAATTACACTCTAGAATATACATAAAACCAAAACATGAGACTATTTATGAATAATAAAAAATATGGTGGGTTTAAAATAATTTAAATACAAGAAAATATTGTATAAAAATATTGTATTTTCAATTCACTAACACATAAACATTGGATTCTAGATAAATTGTTTTTGAGAAGATTACCAAAGATAAATTCTGAAAGTAGTTAATATATATTTTCTTTCTGAACAAAGTGGTCTGAGTTTTTATCATTCATCCGCAGACATATATTTTTTTCATTATTGATCAAATTCAATTGATTAACTATATTTTATCCTATCATGTACACTTACATCTATCTTACTAAAAAAATTCACCCAATATATAACTCTGATTTTTATGAAAAAAATTCTCTTTCAAAGTTCCCTTCAAGTTAACTATAGGATTTATGAATTTAATAATCAATAACTAATGTGTACATAATATATGAATATAATGGGGTATTAAAAAATGGATTAAAATATCATTGAGGCTAGATGTGGGAGGAATTTGAATGTAAAACTTTTTGGCAGAAATACGGTGGACATGCTCTAATATGAAGTTTGATACATAATTTTGAGTTTCCTTCAAGAATGGATTCATTACTTACTTAATATTCTTATAAATTGGATTCAGTTATTTTAATTCATAATTTTTGGTATATACCCATTTTATCAATTCAATAGTATAAATCATTCCTTTATTTATTTCACATAACTAGTTCATAACTCATTTTTTCTTTACATTGGTTCTAATTTGAAGGAAGTGAGTGAATTATTAATTTATTATATTACTGTCATATTGTTCATACCCTAGATTGTACTAATAACTTCTATATTATGTATTCCTAGGTCTTATATTGAATATTTTTCATGGTTCTTTTCCAAAATATACTCCAAGAAATCTTCTTCATATCCGAAATTTTAGAATCATTCTCTTCTAATCTACTTTAATTATTTTCCAAACTTCTCCTCAACATCATTGGTAGTAAAAATTTAAAAACATCAAAAAAATTATCATGTCAATATAAATTTCTCAATTTAACATTAATATTATTTTATCACTTTCAAATATGGAATTTTATTGTATAACTGACATTGGATAAAAGGAGAGGATATTTTTTACATCAAGTGAGAGGGTGAATTACATTCCAATGTTTGATTGATTTCAAAAATATTTTTTATATTCTTCCCATATTTATTCATCTCCCAAGTATATAGTATAAATGATAAATAAAATTATTATTTAATTTCAATCATGTTCTATCAAACTTAATTTTTTAACCAACATGCATAACTAACTCAAGTTTTAATTCAACCTAGATCGTGAAAAAATAATCTTGTGAAATTTTTTAAGAGATATTTTTATTATAACGTAATTTTCTAAAAAATAAATTCATGGATGGTAATGGTTATATGAATTAAATGAAATTATTGGCCTAGAAATAGTTTTTAATGTAAAATGGGATTTTCATTCCGACAATGCCTCAAAATATTATAGCACAATGTTCTCAAATGATTCATGGTTTTTACTATATAACTTAGTAATATCTGGTTATTAATTTTTTCATTTGTGATCTCAAAAAATAGGGTATTGTATTAAATATATCAATGTTTTTTTAGAATATTCATAGGTAAGTGGTAAGGGAAAAATATTGTATTTTATGGCACGAAATTCAAAAATTAGTAGGACTTGCTTGATTTTTCATAGAAATTGAATGAAAAATATTTCAATATTAATTTAAGGTGACCAAATGAGTAAACTTAGTTACCAAATGTCATCATGGATTAAAATTATGTTAGGGTATTAAAATTAAGATAATAGGATTCAAAATAATCAGAAAACATAAAAATAATAAATGTTTCTATAATGACTCAAAGTTTTAATAAGAAAACAATAAATTTTTTAAGTCTTAAACAACAATGTTCCCTCCCCCCCCCCACATACTTTATGTAGTTACCTAAATAAATATGTATAGAGTTTTCATATATTTTTTTTTTTAAATTCAATAAAAACAAAAATTTATCATTATGGAGAGGTATAATCTTATTTTATTTATTGATAAATATTTTGGAGGATTGTGATCTCCTCTGCAATTTCTTGTGGATTGTTTATATAGAATTTAAAAATCATATTTCAAATAATAGTGAATGAGTTTTCATTTCATTTTTTTACAAAATTTATAACACCAAATTGATATACATTAGTAACTATGAAAGGGGATTCCATTTTAGATAAAACATACCTTACATTAACATAAGAATTGAATCAAATAAGTGCACTTTTTTTGTAGGATGGAAGTATTATTATTTAGTCAAGATGTCATGTTTCACATTGGTTCTTCCATTTTAAATCTTTGTGTTCAAAAACTTTTGTTTTATAATTTTATATATTTCTTATATATTCAATATCCATTTTCCCAAACTTTTCTATTTAATTATTTATTTTACTTATAGAAGATAATTACATTTTCTCAAACTCTATAAGAAGATGAAAAATCCTTCCATAAGTCAATTGATATAGTTATATTCCTATAAGTGTCTATTAGGATTACATATAAGCCAATATGGTATCCATTAACCCAATAATCCAATATATTAAATTTAATTTAACATTCATTTCAATAATTCAATTAATCTCTCTTTTGGACACATCATATTTTCTATTTTTGTGGAATGTAGGGTGTAGATGTTTTATGATGTAATTATTATTCGATCATCAATTCTTCCACTATCTTATTGTAAAAATATGTCCCTTGATCAATTTTAATAGCTCTTAGTACCCTAAATTTATAAAATACACCAAACCTTACATAATCAAACAAAACCATGGAAGCGTTAGTTTTAATGGCCTTAGATTCCAGACATTTTGAATCATAATCTACAAAAATAAAAAATAAGTCTTAACAAATGATATAGGAAAGGTTCCTATAAATAATATTCCATATACTTCAAAATTTTCATTAATGGTAATGGGTCTATGAGGCATCTCATGTATTTTGGTGATTCTTATAAAAAATTATAATTTTTCACACTTGTAAATAATTCATATTCATATTTGATCAATGTTTAACAATATATTCAAGATTCCATAACATTGTTTTGACATTTTTTGAGGTCTAAAGTGACCTCTACATTCTATTTTGTGAAAAACAAATATTCAATTTCACTTCCTAGAAGGAATCTACATATTTTATAATCATCAAAGACTTTCTGGAGAAATTGATCTTCCCAAAAATAAAATTTGGATTCAGATTTAGGTTTTTAAATTTGATGGGAGTGAAGAAGAGATGGTACATAATAAGATTCCAAAAAATTTACTATATATGTATAATATACTAACTATCATTCTTCAATGTAAATCCATTATCCTATAATTTTTTCATTTAAAGGATCATGTTCTCAAATATTTCCCTCAACAATATAGGTTAATCTTATCTACTGATCAACAACCTATTTTTTATCTCATTTCTTGTCTTTGATTTCCAATTTAAACTCATGTATAAGTAATAAACATCTAACCAATTTGGCCTTAACATATGTATTCATAATTATGTATCTCAAGAATACATAATCATAAAATATAGTGACTTTAGTTCCAAGTAAATAGTATCCAAAGTTATCATGAACCAACAAATCATACAAAAATACTTTTTAGTAGATTTATAATTAAACTGGGAGAATCCATAGTATTTTAAGAAAAGTCAATTACTCATGTTCAACTTTTAAGACATCGAGAATGGACTGATCTAACTACATAGTTATAATCCTAAACAAATATCTCAAATTATACTCTGAGTTTGGTGGCAACATTAACAGTAAGGAAAAAAATATTCTTTTTTATTCATGAAATGATTACACACACTAAATAATAAAATCTAAATCATCAAATATGAAAAGTATTATAGAGAATGAGATAAATATTACTGAGGTCTTTTATTATCCTTCTATAAACACCAAATTTCATAGAAAATATATTACATGTTTGAAAAAATATGTGTATGGAATAGAACTTATCACATTAATTTTGGATCTATCCACATCAATGCCTTTTTCAGATATTACTTTCCCAAATATTATCTCTCTTAACAATATGAAATTTCACTTTTAATAATTCGAAAAATTAAAAATTTAAAGCATGTTTTTAATTATTTTGGATATTTGTAAAATAATGATCAAAAGAACTAGAAAAAACTAAGAAATAGTTTAATAATACCTCAAGGAAGTCATGAAAATGGACTGATAATATACATTCCACACACCATAAAAATGTATATAAGAAATTAAAAATACAAAAAGGAATCATTTTGTAGGAAATGGTTCCTAATATACATGGGAGTGTTGTGTTCTCTTAGTTTTTTTTAGGAAATGGGAACATGGAAATTTCCAAAAAACCCATCAAAAATTCATAATTTGTTCTCTTTAAAAATATTTTTAACATATGGTTAATTAATTTTATGGGTAATTTATAATTCTAAGGGACATGTTTCAACTTTGAATAATCTATACACTCTCAAACTATTATAAATTTCTATAGGGGTTAATTCATCATGCTTTTTTCTCATAATGGTGAGGCTATTTTTCTTTTGAAATACTTGGATGTGGATCACCCATTTTATGTTTAAAATTGGGTAAATAATTTCTTATTTTAAGATAATAATTAACCCCTGAGTTAATAACTACATCATGGCTGGATTTATCCTCTGTTGGGGATTATTAATTATTCTAGAATCTCTTTCATGAAAATATATATATGGTCGTATTTTTTAATTGAGGTGAAAAATATCACCTAAAATCTATTCCTTTTGTTTGAAATTTTTCTCACATATTCAATCAAAAATTTATCTTCATTTTTAGAAATATATTTAGAAATTATCAAAGGTAATTTCTATCTAGTCATGAGGTACACATATTTAATATCTATTGAAACCTATTTTTATTTTAGATTTAGATTTTATTCAATATATGGTATTAAATTTATGCCCTATAATACTAATTATTTGACTTACAACACATAAAAACATATCAAATTCATCTTAATGAAACAAATAAAAAGATTAGTTTGAAAATTTATACTCTACGTCTTCCACCATTATGAAAAACAAATTTCAATAATTCTAGGTAATTTCATTATCTATTAAATTTTAAATCATTAAATATTCCCCTAAAGTCAATAATTCATGAAACATAACTAATTATTTTATAGGATTAGCCTACTCAAAATGGGATAGTGTATGGAGAGACTAATATTTTGAATGGTGCCTTAAGGTGTAAATGTTTTTGAAGTAGATAATTGTAACATCTCATGGTTTTGGACAGGTTGAATTCTCGAAATAATTTGAACTTTTGGTTGGTAAATGGTATAAGTTGATACTTGGATCACGAATCTTAGTATTTTAATGGTATTACTTTTAGTTGTGGTTTACACCCTGAGAGGAATCCCTAGAGTTCAATTTAGTTTCAGTTGTATGGGTCTATGAAATCACTCGTTTTTTAAGAAACAGAGTAAGGCGCACGGTTGGTGCATGGTTATTTTAACCATGAGAATCAATTATGGGGAGATTTTTCTTAAAGGACAGAGTTTTTATAAACTATTAAACTCATAGGAATTACCATGTGACATGGTGCATGTGTGTATGTGTGACCCACATAGGTTTTTCTTGGTTTTCAAAACCATGCACCTAGAACACACCCTTGGTTCCAATTAATTAGTGGTTATGGACATTCTGGGGCATGATTTGTCCAACTATGCAGCTAGACCATGTCAGGTGACTTTTCGTTGAATAGTATCATTACACATTTAAAGAAAAAATTTTAAAATAGTTTCCAAATCACACAAATCTTAAAATTAGGAAAAGGGATAATAATTCCCTTCATCCTTTATGACCTCCGTGCCTCTTTTATTTCACATCTGTGTGTAGGAGGCCCCTTGTGTGGTAGGTCCCTTTGTCATCCTTCAAAGGTATGATTTATCTCTTATAATTGGTGTTAGAATAAATCACTATTGGTGTCATTGTATATCCATCTGCTGTCATTGATTCCACATTCATATTTTTTAAATTTATCTCAACATATGGAGTACTAAATCTGTGAAGTCTATTTTTCCCTATTTTTAGGGTGTATAAAGATTCTTCTAATTTCTATCAGTTCTGATCATATAAAATACCAATAGTGGATGAGTTGAATTTCTTAATAATAAGTTATGTGTTCTATACTCTTTTCCATCGATGTAACATTTTTTATATAATATTTCCATTATACCACACACTTTTTTTTCTATTTCTTCTAACATGTGAAATGACTTCAATTAAATTTTCAAACTAAACCTTTGAAAAAAATACTTCTTAAAACATGGTTAAAGGTATAATATCAACCCAAATGACCCAACAAGTTTATTTCAATTTAATTTATTTATGTTTCCTTGTATTCGTTATGCTAAATACACCCCTTGTGTGTGTGGTCTAAATGGGAATGATTGATGAAATTTACATACTATAACTCACCATTTGAGGTGTATATATTTATTCATTATAGAATAATGGAAGTAATTAAATTTTAGTGTAATGGTATGATGATACAATTATTTATTTCTAATTAAACCACCCTTGAGTTGAGCTATTTACTAAATAAAAAATGGAAATGATATAAAAAATGTGATTATATGGTTGAGTTAATATATGGTTTATTTTCTATAACTATTTATTTTTTATATCTATGAGGATATAATTATAGTGGAATGGTTAATGTCATAAAATGTATAATTTTCACTCTATTATATTTTTGAATGCTTTTGTACATTTCCTCTTGATTAATCGTATGTGTAGTAGTGAATGGAATCCTTATGAACACAAACATTCTCATTACATAAAATTAAATCAATAGATAAATTTTGTATGCCTTTACCGATACTAGAGTTCCTATTAATGGGACTCCTTGTATAAACTATCAGTCTATATTATGTTATATGTACCATTAGTGATACATGGGATTCATTTTTAAAAAATTCAATAGACAGGCTCATAGGTTACTTGAATTATGTTATGTCTTGAGAGGTACTTACGGCTTCTTCTGATAGAACACCAAATACAGTCTCATAGGCTAGATTACATATCTTATGATATGAGGGATACCTGGGTTTCTTCTTCATCACACTCCATGTATGATCTCATAGGTAAATTTATATTTATGAGCGATACTTGGGATTCCTTTTTATAGACTCCCAAGGATGGCCTCATTAAATATACATAATTTTAGACTCATTGAGAAATAATTAAGTTCCCATTAATTGAATTCCTTAGATGTTATCATGGAAAAAAAATAACATACTATAAAATAATTGATTATTATAACATATTAATAATGGTAGCATCTTTATGGTGTTTAGGACACTTCTTTATGAACACCTGGTTTTATAACCTTGTGTTCTAGGCCTAATATATTTCCTTCACCTTTAGTACTATGTGGATGAATTGGATCATTATAAATGCATGTATATATTTTTATATATCTATTTAAATATATGAATATATAAATATGCAGGCTTGTTTATAAAAGTATGGTTTAGGTTGAAGAAGTTATGGTTGGATATGTGTCCTTGAGAAACCTGAACCCGACTTGTTTTCATTTATTTATTTTTTTCCTTCTTAATACACATTCAAATTTCTAATTTAATATACATGATAAGTATTTAATTATAAAACATTGTTTGTGACTTAATTATTGTATCTCATAACCTGATTATGTCTCCATTACACTGGGGGAACCTAAAAAGACCTCATGATTGCGGGAATAGGTTCCTCGTCTATGCTTTCTTACAATTATCCTTCTGGATAGGAAGGAATATGATTCTAGTGGACTTATCCCATGATCATGATGATATTATGTAAATCCACAAGGTCTTTTATTCATTTATTTTTATTTCTAGTCTCTCCAAGTACTTATATATCTTCCTATATTTTTGTTAGGTCATGTTCATGCATAATTATCATTATTTTATTATTGATTGTCTATAGTTTTTATATTTCTGCTCTCTTATTTTTTATATTTTGATGTATTTATTACTAATTATGAGGTTATAGTATCACCACTATACATTCATTACACACTCAGTGGTATTAGGAGTCCTTCCACATAAATGGAGGTGTGTTTGAAGCTGAGTGGCCAACAGGATAGAGGTACTGTTCTAAGTAGCTATTTGGATAGGATGCTAAAAGTGGAATCATATATTTATTTTTCTATTTGGTATTATTATTATATTTGGATGGTGGAAGTGGAATATTAATATATATACACATGGTAAATAGATTGTGTTTGAGTTTAGCAAACCCATTTATGAGGAAAATTTCATGTTTTTAGGGATGGGAC
The DNA here is from genome assembly GCA_963277665.1 of Viscum album. Taxonomy (NCBI): domain Eukaryota; kingdom Viridiplantae; phylum Streptophyta; class Magnoliopsida; order Santalales; family Viscaceae; genus Viscum; species Viscum album. The sequence goes on along the minus strand of OY728123.1, from coordinate 1,532,792,863 downwards.
TGTTGTTCATGTTCTTCTATATTATAGTTGGTTATTATTTCACCTTCAGTGAATGTTTTCCTTCCAATGGTTATTGATTAATGATTTATAAAATTTACCATTATCCTAGTATGGAATGGATGGGTCATTACATGAATCATTATAAACAAAAATAATTTACATTCATGGATATCCACACCATGTAGGTTTCATCTTTAGATTCTAGGCGCATGATGATTTATATACCATGTTTGGGAAAAACATTACACACATACTAATGTATTTTTATTTAGTGATTTATTTATCATGATTACCTATATACTATGATGTGTGATTTATCAATAGGATTATTTGTATTTCATTATTAATTTATTACCTGTATTTATTTCTCTCTTATGGAATTTCTTGTTATAATTACGAAATATGGATGATTAAATAAACGAATTTAATCAAAATAAATGGTGTTTTACTAGATATATTTATAATGAGATTATGATTAACCAACTGATTTTGGTATGTTTTACCCTTGTAAATTAGTTTCATTAGAAAAAAGATAATTGTTTCAATTTAATGGGCGACACGTTTTCAATTCATAAAGTGTATAGGAACATAACAAATTTGGGAATGGTGACCCATATAATCAAACCATATTATATGTTATTTTTAGATTTTGAAATCAAGTGTAGTAATATTGTTTCAATTAAAAGGGAACCAATGGTGTAATTTATAAATTTTATTAACCATTATAAATTAGATAATGATGACCCATGTAATTGATGAACCATATATGGGATTTTCTAATTTGAGACCATAGATAAAAACCTGGTCATAGTTATATAAATGAAAGTTGCAACATATAGAAAAAATTACCTTTATATCATGGGAATAATAATTCATCTATGTAAACCATGATGGTTATACATATATGTGAAGTTGGAAGTATTATATAAAATTGTTTTCTTTATACTTTCTTTTACTTCTATCATTGGGCTTGAAAACCCGTATGACTAAATATTTAAATGAAAAACTAAAACCTATTAGGTCAGTTGGGGAAAGATTATTATGATATTGACCCATTAAGGATGTTTTAAAATTTCAATAATATAAATAGATATGGTTTTCATTTAATTAAACCCATATTTACATGATGAGACCCCTATAGGTCGCTCAACCATTATTGTATGCTTAGTAGTTAAACCCCATGGGGATACACAAATATTGTATGGAATGGTCATTTATATAGATCATAACTAGTTATATGGTGTTACATATAAAACTATAGTGGAATCATATTTTAAGACACCCCTTAATTAATAAAATAATCATTATCACTGTTGGATATTTATGATTTGAAATCTTTAGTTCACTAAAATTATAATAATAAAAAGAGTGTTTTCATCTATATATTAGACATTTACATTTTCTTTAACTGAGACCATTGTCAAAACACTTAAATTAAATAAATTTTTTAAATTTAAATTTTGATAAAATTTTCAAAATGTTGCATAAAGCCTACAAAATTAAGTGAATGTTATAGTTTCTCTAATAAATGGTACTTTATACCCACATTTTATGAAAAAATTCAATGTAGAAATAAATGAGTGTCGTTTAAATGCCTTAAAAATAACTTTTTATAGTTTATTGTTGTGAATACCCCCATGTATGGTTTAGTTCTAAAAATTTCCTTGGGTGTTTTGTTGAGTGTTTCCTTGAACGAGAATGTGATCATTTTCATGGGACTCTAATTACTCCTTTCTATGATTCATTAGACCTAGAGGTTAGGAAATATGGCCTATTGGTATTTTCAGGACGGACCGTGTTTTGTGGTCGATTTCTTGTGTATGTAATGATATTTCATAGTTATAGTAGATCCTTATGACCTTAAATCAATGATAAATGAATTATTTCAATTTTCTTACAAGCCATTATGTTTGGGTATTAGTTGTCCCAAGTAGAACTCCTAGATAATGAAAGGGAACCACAAGGTAGACAAGTGGTTTTCTGGTATGTTGAACTTCATGGGGGTATTTCCATATATAGATACCACTAAGTACCATCTCGTTTTCCTTTATGTTTGAGTTATAACCTTTCAATGAGAACTCATCTATTTGGATTCTTATAATGATCAGGTACTAGTATCTCGATGCTTTTCAAGTGATTTTGTTATTCCAATGATCATAAATTCTAATACTTGAAGGAAAATTCTTCCTTACATGTTTTATTTTAAACACATCAAAAAGTTGTTTTCCAGGTGTGTAAGAAGATGAGTAATAAATTACCTTGAATGGGATATGGTTTTTCTGCTAGATACCATAGGAAAAAGTGTAAAAACTATGATTCCCACACTTTACTCAGACCCTAGTAGGTCAGTAAATTTTTTCTATTATGCAAAACCTAGAGAAGATGTTGGTATGGGACTATGTTTTACATTTTGTGTTGAGATACATTTTATGAACTTTTTAGACTAGTTCATGTTAGGTGGACAAGTAATTTTATTTTGGCATGGCAATTTCCTTTATTTTAAAAAAATCTACTCGAGTGCTAGTTATCAAAATTGATTAAATTGGGTAAGATAGTTCAAGTGCCTATCAGAATTCACTAGTGACTTTGTTGTGGATGATTTATTCTAAAAAATGTCATTGTGATGTGGGTTGTCATTCAAAAAACCATAACACATGTGAGATATCAAATTTTGAAGATACTTTCTAAGGGAACTCATGGAGTAATCAAATACTGAAATAATACTTAGGGCAATAATTTTGAACTATAGGACTGATGAATCATGGAAGCATGGATCAAGTTTTTGAATAGGGTGGTATGGGATAAACACCTTCTGTGAATCGAAAGTTAGTTTTCGACAATTTCATGTGATAACTGTTAGATATTGAATGTCACTGTGTGGTCAGGTTCAAGCCAAGGACTGATTGTTCCAAGAATACGATGCTAGTAGTAAATTTGACCCAGAGATTGAGTAAATTAAAATGAAGTTCCTAGGATGAGTGTTAAACTATAACGGTCATATACAAGCATGATTAGGATATATGGTGGTTGGATTTGAAAAAGTAATGTCGGGCCAAATTAATGCAATCATAGAATGGATGGAGATATACACACCTATTGAAAAAATACCAATGTGATCCTAATAAAGTGATGATTATTCCCCATATCAAGACATCAACCTATATAATATGAGAGTGTTTCGGTTATACGATGAGCTAAATGGACAAATGCTTTTTTAGTTATGGTGGATGGACTCCTTGGAAGTGTGCTCAAAGAGATGTTTAAAGGAAGAATATGGGGGTACCACTATAGAAAGTTGGTTTTGACACTCATGGTAGGATGGTCGTGGATATGTGGGGTTGGCCATTATATAGTTATTTTATCACTAAAATTTTGTGTTATAAAATGTACAAGAAGTTTTTCAATTAAAATATGTCCTCAGAATTCATTTATGTGCCTTGGGGAATGTGATTGAAGTGAACATGAGGTCCTTTAGGAGAAGTCATTGTAAACCAATTTGAGATGAGTCAACCGTCTAGACCAAGAACTTTACATAAATTGTAGCTAAATATAATTTGATTTGTTTTCTCTAGAAAATATTTTTGAGAAAATTATGATACCATTTTTTTCTTGTCGTTGGTTGAGGAGGGTGTCATAAAAAGGGTTGTTTTTTTTTGAGGAATCCAATATAACCATTTTCAAGTTGGTCCAACTGGTGTTTAACCATTTTGATCAAATCGAGGACCATGGATAGTGTCACCTCATGTACTGTGATAGATTTGTGGAGACTGTCTATATAATTATATAGATGTGTTATGTAGGAAATTCAAATGGTGGGAGTACTATGACTCAAAATTGTTTATATTAAAACTAGAACCTATGGTCTGGAGAACCACTGGCCAGAGGATGTAATAGATGATTAAGTGACCATGAATCAGGTTATAGGGTATTAAGTAAGAATCATATCTATATTTTAGTTCTAAATATGATAGTGGATTATGTTTAATGGTTCAAGTTCCATGTTCCCAAAATAGAACATAAAAGTTTGTTGGGCACCCAGAAACATAATATGATTGTTTGAGAGTGATATTACAACCCGAGAAGGTAGGGTGATTTCTGAATTATTCTCAAAGGATTCTCTAGGATAAGAAATTCTATGGTATGAAGGTTTTAACATCTTGTGTTTTTTGACTAGTTGAATTCTTGAAAAAAAATTATCTTCTCAATTGGTAATTGGGCCAAATTCAATAAGTTATGATTCGTATAATTAATCTGAATGTTGGAACACTTAAATGTGTTGTTTTTAGTAAGTATTATACCTTGATATGTGTCCTGAGAGTTTTTCTAAGTTTTATATGTCTCATGGTCTGAAAGAATTAGTTTTTAGAGAAATAAAATGAGGAACAGGGTTTTTGTATGATGAGTTTTACTATGCAGATTAACCATGTTGACCATTTTCCAAAGCAGCATGATTTTTTTAAATTGTGAAACCCCTTCAGAATAATTTTATGACATTATTCTATTGTATGGGGGTTAACCTCATGGGACATGCACGTATTTCCCAAACCATGAAGCCTTCCCACACCCTTAGTTCAAATTAACCATTATCTATGCATGGTTAGGTGCTTGGTTTTCCAAATCATGCAGCTAGATTTTTCATGGTACATATTTACTGGACATTATCCCCACATGGTTGGTATATAGTCTTTCAAAATACGTAGGAATAACATGTGAATCATATAATATGAAAAGGGATGATTTTTCTTTCATTCAATAAATACACAACCTCTCTCTTATTTTATTTCCACATGAAACATCCCCCTTATATGGGATTTCCCTTCAGGCTCCTCCAATCCAACCAACAGAATCCATATTTTTTATTTTCTAATGACACTTTTAAAGGGTATGTGTGAACCAAAATAACTCTGAACATTACATATTCCACCATTTAATGATTTACCCACTGTAAATTCAAATTTCAAATGACTGAGAGAAAATTTCCAAAACACAGAATTAAAACCAATCAAATTACACCATACTTGGACCACATGCCAGCCCACATCCCTCTTTCACTATTAGTTGCACACTTCCAACCACTGGTATCATTAATGCTGAAGCCGAACACATTCACAACATCGAGAAACAATTTGTCATCACCATCTTCATCCCGAAGCCGCTCGCTCAAACTCACATCCCAAAGAGATTTGAACTCTTCTACAAAACTCCACCTGAGTGAGAGGAGGGTAATTATAGATCCATAGTAGAGAAAGAAATGGGTGATTACATGAAGGAAAAATATAAATAAACACTAGAACCATCTATGTAGAATTAATAAAACATTTTTGTCTCCATTTCAGTAAACCACAAGACAACAATTATACTGAAGGAGACACCACACTACTGATGTCGATGATAATTAGAGATAAAATATTATCCACATGAGTAACAAACCTTGATTCACCATTCATGTCATCCCAAACCATAATATTTAGGTGCCGTTAAAGACCCCACTGGAGCCCACCCCACCACGGAACAAAATCCAGAACCGGTAAGCTGCACGACAAACATGCATCGAAGCCTTCACACTGATGACCCACACCCATTACAAACAACAAATAGAAAATTAGAAAAAACCCATCATAAAAACTCATAAACATCCAAAAAGATTGAAAGATTCATCGAATCATGGAACCAAATATGCAACAGAATCAGATATTAAACCATAGGTAAAACAAAATATATATATTTATTGAAGAGGAAATGGGATTGGAACCATAAAAAAATAAGGATACACATAGAGATCCATAGCCGCCTAACTCTTAATATAAAAAACATCTTGAATTAGATGATCCCAGTACAACATGGAAGGTAGGAGCTACTGAGAGTTTAGTGCATAGAAGAGGTAGGACAGGAAGAGCGAACACGCCAACAACCACTCATCGTCGAAGAAACACACCCGATGCCATTGATGCCGAACAAGTTAGATCCACCTAAGAGAATGAATCTAAAGAGGAACCAATGATGGAAATGATACAAAATCTTGGGAATGTAAGGATAAAGAAGTAGGGGCCGAGCCTTGGTGCACCATCACGAATGAATCAACCCCTAGGGGGAGGAAACTGATCGGGGGAGCCAACTGGGTTAGAATAGTGAAACAATTATTTCCCTTAATCTCCTTCAAGAGTATGATGTTTCTCTTCTATTCAGTGTCAAAATCAAGAATCATCAGTCTTGTTCGATCTTGTTCAATTATTCTTTGATGCCTCTTTATAACTTGTTTATTTTATATCACCTCATGTAATAAAATGTCCATACGAGAGATTTTTCACTATTTTGGGGTGTTTGAAGATTCTTTTGATGTATCTCATTTTGGATCAAATCAAATCCTGATAATGGATGAGTATACCATCCTAAGAATTAATATTGTGGTCTATACGATTTTTCCATGAAGTTAAGTTGTTTATATTAGATTTTCATTATAATGAACAACATAAATTTCTATGTGTTGCCTTTAAAATGTGAAATTACATTAATTAAATTGTTCGATGATGCCTTTGAATAACTTAGACCTAATATCATGTTTTATGTGAGGACCACAACCTAAGCCACCCATCATAGTGATTTCAATTAAATTCCCCTATATTTACTTGTTTTACTTTTGGGTTAAATCCACACCCTATGGTGTGTTACTTAAATGTGAATGATCGAAGAGCATTGCTTACACTAACTCATAATTTTAGGTATGTTTTTCTCCCATATGGAGGAATTGAATTAATAAATTGAAGGTAATGGTATATTGATCGAAATATTTATTTCAAATAAACAACACCTTGAGTTGCACTATTTTTTAAATAGAAAAGGGAACTAATTAATAGAAATATGATTTGATGGTCAATTTAATGTATAGGTTCTTTACATAAAATCCTTTTTATTGATATCTCTGATGGCCTAATAATATTTAAATTATTAATTAAATATGATGTACATTAGGCATTGTATTATGTTATGGAATGATTAAGTACATTGACACTTGATTTATTTTATGAGTAGTAGATAATGGCCTGACTATTAACATGGATATCCTCATTACTTAAATTTAACTAATTAAATGAATTATTTATTCCTAGACTAATACTTGAGTTCCACTTTACACAACAACTTGGATTGTCTCATAGTCTGTTTGACGTTATATGTACCATGAGCAGTGATTGGGTTTCCTTTTTACCTAATTCCATGGACATACTTATAGGTCACTTGAATTATGTTACACCTTGAGCAGTACTTGGATTTCCTTCATACATAACACCATGGACAGACACATAGAATAGATGAATTTACTTATGGTCTGAGTAATACTTATGTTTCCTCTTCATAGAATACAATGGAAGGGCTCATAGGGAAATTGGGAGTTGTGTGAAAAACATGGGGTTAATTATTACCAAACACCAAGGATGGGCTCATTAAATAAATGGAATTATGGAAAACATGGGGGATACCCGGGTTTCTCTTTATGGGGAGCCTTGTAAAAGTGCATAATGAAAATGAATCATATTTTATAGCATGATTGATTATTATTACATATGACTAATGGTACCCTTCTTATTATTTTTAGAATACTCTTTTATAAATTCCGGGCTTATAGATATTAGTCCTAGGAATAATGTATTATTATCACCTTTACTACTATGTGGATTAAATGGGTCATTGCATAAGAATTTATATCAATTCATATGTCAGTTTAAATATAAGTTTGTGTGTGTGTGTGTGTGTTTGTGGGCTTGTTCAAAAATATTACATCTTAGGGTAAAGTAGGTATGGTAGGATAGGTGTCCTTGAGGAACTCGAGTTTGACTTGTTTACAGTTATTTATTTACCACCTTCTTGACAAAACAGAATGCTATTTATTTTATATACATATTATGGATTGTATTAGACACCATTAATGGTGGAAAACTGAGTATATGTTGCAGCCAATTTAGGCTGACATTGCACTGAGGTACCTAAACAGACATCATGATTATAGGATAAGGTTCATGGATTATTCTTACTTAATGTTGTCCTTCAAGCTAAGATGATGTATGGTAGTAGGGGACTCATCTCATTCTTGTGATGTTATTGGGTATACCCCTAGTTTTATTTATTCATTTACTTGTTTTCCACATCGGTAAGTACTTGTATACATACCTCTATTTATGTGAGGGAATGTTCATGCATAATGATCATTAATTAATTATTGATTACCATTTGTTATTATATTCCACTACACTTATTTATTTTTTCTTGTTCTATATTTATGGATGATTTCTAGGGTATATTTTTCCAATTGTAATTTCATTAGACTTTCGTTGTTAGTTTGTAGCCATTGGTGTATGGGGAGGTGCACTTAAGTCCTAGTGGCCAATTGGCTCGTGGCACCATACTATGTGGGTCTAGTGTCGGGATGAAACAATATAAGTTTCTCCAAACTCAATAATGATAGAACCTTCAAGAAAAATCATTATTTTCATGGATATCTTTAAAAATGGTCTTCCTAGAATGTTTGGTGAGTGTCCTAGTTCTCTATCCACTTCCATGGTAAGGGAATAGAAGTCAACTTGGAATATCGCCCAACAACTAACACGTCCTTTAGAAACATTGATAGAAAAATAGTGGTTCTATTTGGAATATGTACTACCACCCATGTTTGTTTCATATATCAAATATTCATGGATTTAAACAACAACTGAGGAAAAAATTATAAAATCACCTAGATTATATAAATCATTATAAAAATTTATGGAACTAACAGTTCAAAAACATAAAATATCCCTAGATATTCAAATTTGGGAGAAATTTTTGGTTTAATAATAGTTGATAAACTGCTTCCTATATTGATTATTTCATTCCCATCAAGAATTATTTTCTTCATTAAAATATATTTATCTAATTTGGAATACATGGGGATTTTTTTGATGGAATCTAGTAGGGGAATACTAATTTTCACTTTCTGTAATGTTTAATAAATTTACTTTTGAATTATCAGTGCTTAGATTTTCATGGATTGAATCATCCTCGATGGGAATGATATGGTAATATCTTTCTCCTCAAACTTTTGGTTTTTCAAATCTTTCTATGGTAAATTATTCTCTAGAAAATTATTCCTTCATCTCTCCCCCTTTATTTTCATTTTTACTACATTCCATTTTCTACAGCAATTATTTTTTATTGGGTTTTCTTATCATCCACCAAAACATTCTCTTTAAGGTTGAATGACTCTTATTTTTGCTTAGTATTTTTAAATTATTATTAGTTAATATTTGGATGATGTTATTGTATCATAGGAGTGTTTTTTGGATAAATATTCTTTAAAATTTATGTAATTATCATGTTTTCTGTCTCTTTTAGTTTAGAAACTATTTTTTAATGTAATTTGCATTTATTTTTAAGATAAAAGATACAAAATTCTACTGATATTTCTTTTTAACTATCCCGTATTATTCTTAATATTTGAAAAATTAGGTCTGTATTCATTTTGTTTCATTGGGGGTTCACTAGTGGATGGATGATTAAAAGTAATAATTTTCTAGAAATATGGGGGCTAATATGGTGGTGAGATGTTGGACTAATTTTATAGATGTTAAAAGGGAGGAAGGTGAATGGTTTTTTGTGTTAAAGTTGTGGTTAATTTGGATAATAATTTTCATTTGGATTATAGCTTTGTTTTTGGAGTTTTGAAATGTATAATAGACCTCATTAGGCTCCCTCTATCTTTGGTTTTATTGTAATTTCATTGGATGGAATTCTTTCTCACAACTCTTTATGCCCTTACTTTAGTACACTGGTCAGTAAAATGGTTAGGTGATGAACATAGATCAAAAAAATTAGTTTTTATTATTATTAAATTATTTATTTTAGATTTATATGTCTCACCAAATTGGTTGTCTCTTCATGTTTGGATTCTAATAATAGGGATGATTCAGAAGTTATTATTTCTTATATTTAACTTGCACGAGGACCTCTTATACCAATTTTTTGTGATTTATATGAAATCATGTAAATGATTTTTTATATTTATTTAGTTATTTTCAACAAAATCTCCACTAGATAATATATACAAGATTTTTTTTGTTCAATTACCCTTGGTTAAAGAAAACAAGGATGTGCTTCTCCAATATTTCTTGATGTGGGAAACTAGAACATAATTCCTTAAACCAATCCCAATATTCATATAGAATTTATTCTAATGATTTTATGATGAAATAAAACTCATTCTAGATATATTTTCCTTTATAGGGAAAGAATAATCTCTAAAGTTAACATATGAACTGGTTATTCCAGTCCTGGATCTCTCCTATTTCTAATTCATACAACAATTATTTGGTTTCTCCTTCAAGAGTAAAGATTAATTCCCCAACACTTAACTTACACCAGAGCTAATCCTCGGGTTTTAAAATTAGATAAGGTATTTTTGAACTCTTATATATTCTTATTGAGATCTTCATATACTAAACCATGGAATTTCATGAAAAAATGAATTAATTTAATTTTAAATTCAAATATTTTTTTAAATAACGACATATAAATTGTGTGATGATTTAAAAATTGGGATGCAAACATGTATCATAAGGTTTTCTTAGGTTCTATTTACATTATAGTAGATTCAAAGTGAATAATTTTAGTCTCACTTATGTCTGTGAGTGAAATTTATTCAAAATTAATGTTCAAATTAATGTTCCAAAGTCCATTGAGTAAGTTTCCTATAATTTCATGAACTAATCAATATATATTTATGTTAGAATTCATAGTCCTTAAATTCTAAGGGTTTTATTTAAAACTAACCACATGAAAATAGTGCTATTTATTTGCACACTTTTTATCATAATGGTGTTCCAAATAAAATTTATTTTATGTGGGAAAATATTTTTATATTGTAAACCCTAGCTTGTCTCTCGGTGAGGAGTTCACAAGAAAATTTGTTAATTTTTTATTTAAAAAAAAGGGGTTCATTTTTTAGTTTGATTTTTACATAAATAAATATGTAAAAGGCAATGAAATATATTTTTTAAAAGTAAATAGTAAAAATATTGCTTAGTTTAGGTTTTTTTATCCACTCTAAATTTTATTACAACCATAAATGGATTTTATTACCTTATTTCAAATTTATATGTGCAATATTCCATGATATATTTATGAAATTACATTAGGATAAAAATATTCTTTAGATAATATCCTAGAAGTATTACTATTTTGGAGCACATTCTGTCACATGGGTGTAGCACAAGAAATATATTTCCAAGGTGAAAATGTAATTATAGTTGTAACCCAAGGTTTCATCTTAATGTGGAGTGAAAAAACTATTTTTTCAATTATTTGTTAAAGTAAGGGGTGTGCTTTTGAGATTTATTTTTACATAATTAAAGAAATAAAATATGGAAATTAAAAATTTATTTGGAAATAGGTAAAGATAAATATCATCAACTCAAGGTCGGTTATCCACATTCAATTCCATCACAATCATAAAAGTATAGATAATATCCTATAAGTATTAATATATGGATATTGCACCTTCCTATAACCATAAAGATTCATAAAACTACTTATAAACTATAATGGTAATACCCAATCGTGTATTGGTATCCCTATTCAATTTAGAACTAGTTCACTATTACCATACACATTCCATCTATTTTTATACACTCACAATACAATAATACCTTCTAAGTCAATTTAATAATTAATAGATGTATATATATTATTATTTAGCATCCTAATTCATAATAGTGATCAATTTTGAAACCCAAAACACAACAAACTTATAATTATTAAATGGAAAATAAAAATAAAAAATATCAAAATGGAAGATATTATCTTCATTAAAAAATTTTGAATCATTAATTTCAGTAGATTACCATACATTACCATAATACTCATGAAATAACCCTCCATGTGAAAGGTTATATAAATAAAATTAGAATTAAATAACATTATAATATTCCTTAAAATAGTAAAGAAAGAAACCAGTAAATAGAATTACCGGGATTCCTTATGTCACAATAGATGATTCTGAATGATTCTCTCTATGGATGAAGTCTTTTCTATTTCATGGGTACTAAGGTTACCATAAGTAATTAATAAAAATATTCTTTTTAAATTTTTCTTCTAATTTAGTGGTCAAACATGCTTAATTATCCTTCTTAGAACTTAAAGGATCTCACATTTCAAACCACAAAACCTGTAATATTAATTTTTCAAACTCCATATAGAAATATATATCTTCTAAATCAAAGGATTTAATCATAAAATTGATGTAAAACACATGATTTATTTTCTATGTGGTGGAAATTTTGTTATTCATGAATGAAAAAACATGGAAACTACCACATCAAATTCCACATCATAGTAAATTTCTTGCATATATCCATAATGACAACCTCATTATTTTCATATGCATGGACTGCATATTTATCTAAATTTAATAATTTATTAGAATTTCCATCTCTCATGAACTTAACAAGACATTTTTATATTTCATCTTATCTTGCATACAGAGGATTATCCTTATCCTCTTCCACATTAAGGTAACTCAGACTCTCTCAAGGTTCCTTAAGCATTACATAGATCCATGAGGATTTTTCACATGAAATTATTCAATATTACTTGTTACTGTGATAGTATATTTGTATTTTTATCATTTACCACTCAATCTATTAATTTTTGGTCAATGTGGTGAAGTCATAGTCGATGTGGCTCAAACAACACATAGCTGGCTAGGAATGGCATGGTCGACCATGCAATCGATCAAAGATAATCACACCATCGATCGATTAATGTTTATTATTATGATCCCTTAACATGGTCATGGAAGGTAAATAGTACTATATAACCATTATGAGATAAGAAATGGTAGGATGATATCATTTCATATAATCAATTGAACCATTTTTCAGTTATCCAGAGTATCTTTTTATAGTTAGAAAAAAATCAAACTTCTTTGCGTAGTTTAACTTCATCATGTGGTTGACCAAAACATACTAAAACACGTATATAGATTTCATGTTAGTTTATATTTATGTAACCTATAGTAATATTGGAGTACAATTATGTATCATGAGAAATGTAGTGAGTATCTTTATACCACCTTTTGGATACAATTACACAACATTAAGCACTAAAAGAATACCTTTTCATAGCCATCATACATGATAAGGGACATTGAAGTAACTTCATAACCATGATGACACCTTTATGTAACATAAATTAACTTTACACAACCTTGAAATATAAAGGAGTGACCATATATATTGTCTTCCATTAACCATTTTATGTCCTTTATAGTTTACCCTAACACATAGTGTATTCCATGCATAAAAATAAATTATAAATGGAAAATTTTCATTCTCAATGTATGATTTTTCCAAATTAATTGAAAATTGACCTATCCCATGAAATATCAACATTGAATAAATTTTAAAAATTGAAAATTTAAATGAACATCAATGTATGGATTATTCAATTAATTCCATAAAATTTATATATAAAAAAAATATCATGATTTAATCCATTTAAAAATTAAACTCCAGATTATTCATAAAACCAAAATATTTGGCAATTAATCTTTAATTAAAATTTTAGTTCATTTGTAACCATTAAAATACTAGAAAAAAATCATAAAAATATTTTCTTCTTAGTTGGTCATTAATAACTTTTTCCCCCATAATGATAAGGAATGAAACTCCCTCACTACAGAAATGACCCATGATGACTTTGAGGCTATTGAGCACTGAAAATGTAATAAAAATAATGGTATCACAAGGGGGGAATCCCCAATATTTCCACTAGAAAAAAATCTTTCGGAGCCTACCCCCAATTTGGGATGATAATACCTACCCCTATAATGATATGGTCAGGGATATTAAATTTTTGTAATATGTATCTATCATTATAATGTCACTAATTGGGGGATATTAAGGGTGTTTTAGATGTATCTCTCTATATAGGCACTCTATACTAACACGCATTGAACCAATGGTGGGGTAATTATTCCTATACAATCCCACAAGTATCTACTCCTATAATCACCACTACCTCCTTAAATGTTAATTAATGAACATAGAGATACCTCCTTGACATGTTGGGATCGATAACCCATCTACAATCCATGTATTCTAGGTTAACTATCATTATAACTAGTAGAATCAGGATTTTTCGGGAATGTCCACCCCATGTGAAAGAAACTCACTTTTTTAATGGTCCTACACATGAAAATGTAATCACCTATCAATATAGTATTCCACCATAAGAAACTCTCATAAATCATTAAGGGTAGACTATCTATGATTTGAATCAACTCATACATAGAGAAATCCTTTGTTAGTACTGGAGGATGAATGTGGGGGCACCAACCCAAGGTCAACTAAGAGAATTCAAAATATGAGATGCTAGAATATTCAAGAGAGATGTTTCCACATCCTCTATCTCAACTAGGGTAATTATTCAATTGGATAATGGTTTATATTACTAGGTTTAATGTGTACAAGGTTCTAAAAAACCAAAAAATGTATATGGAGGATATGTTAGTTTCTTTACAGGGGTGGTATATGGGGTTATCTATCCTAGATCCATCAACACCCCACCTTTAAACAACTACAATAATGGTAGGGTAGACATTAATAGCTTACCTAACGCCATTAGATGATGTGGAGTATTAGAATGATACATAAAAACTCAATGAACTCTATCAGCAATAACAGGAAGCGGCCACTCTGCCTTACATGTGTCTAAAACTAAAACATGAGCCAACTCACAAGGATCTTCTTTAAATAGAGGGATGAGTGTCATGTGTGATGCCTCTTAATACTAATGACCACTATAAAAGAATGTCCAATTCTATATATCCTATAGTATTCTTCTATATTCATATAGAATCTTGGGGATATAATCAGTAGGAATACCCTATAAATTAAGAAGATAAGAGATTGTCTGAAGTTGTGTCTGTTGAATAGACACCGGTCGTGTTTCAACAACATGTGAATCCATATTTATATATATTTGAGATAATCACTATGAATTTTTCATAATTTATCCAACAAAATTTGGGGGTACTTTCAACTACATTAAATCTTTTCAGCTAATCTTTAAGTATCTTTAGGTCCATGATCAACAATTCCAGAACATTGATCCCACAAAACTCTTGTTTTGTTAACATAAAACCTCTAATGTATTTCTGAATAATATCCTATTTATTGTACTCGGATCCTTTTAGTTCCACATTTTTATCATTAACAGTGAAGGTAATTATGCTTCCCCAAATTATCTCCTCTCAGATGATTCCAAAAAAATTCCTAGAGGGTTACATCATAGGAATGTCTACGATCCTTCACTATAAACCAATGAAAAAGAGAAAATTTTCATTATCATAACCTCTTACACTCAATAGAGTAACACCATAAGGAAAAATGGGGAAGAATATCTACAATAGGAAGACAAAAAGAGAGTAAAGAATATATTTGGTGGAATTAAAACACATTAGTGGAGACAATCCATGGGAATAGGGGGGCCTGATTGAGATTATATTCTTGAATATTTTATAAACCCATGATAAGGGAAATTCAGAAATCCAATTTATGAAGAATACTATAGGATTTTGGGGTGATGGTCTCTTATTACAAAATTATTTCTCTAATCTAAGAGATTTGGGGATAAAAATAGCTCAATATTAATCTCTTTGGAGGCTAATGTCTCTATTTGATGGAATCATAAGAAGACACCATCACACATCCCACTGAGTACCAATAGTTAATACCCTCTATCAAAAAACCATAAAAAATAAGTTTGTTCTTATAATTTGGGATATATTTGAACATTCCATAAAATTCTACCTCTAGTTGATCATTGTGACTTTCCACCATTGAACCATGGACACTCTGCCTCATGAGTGAATTCAACAACCAAGGGGTTAAAATGTATACCATCTTTATAAAATGATAATATTAGTTCCCTCACAACTCAACTAGATTTCATGGATATTCAATGAGACTCAATACTCCTAAAATAGAAGTCATACCTAGATTGGGTACACCTAGTATCCCCACTATAAAATTTCAACCACTTAAGCCTCCACTCCTTCCATAATATGGGTGATCGTGAGTAGAATCTAACCCATATTTATTTTTATTGAAGGCAATTATAGGGAACCCAAGATAAATTTAAATTTAAATAAATCATTTTTTTTTTAAAATATTATAGAGACTCAGCATTTTCAAGGATAAAAAGATGGATCCATGGTTTATCTCTATCTAGGAGGTCATTCACAAGAATTTCTACAACCATTTCAGCTCCAATTTAATTAGTATGTATTTCACTAACATCTCCAAGATTTATCTACAAAATGGAGAACCCATGGGTCATTTAATCATGTAGTTTAAAGTTATAAGTTACTATATTTTCATCCATGGATTGGACACTCATGTCCTTTATGTACACAAATAGATTATAAGAATTATTTGATGCGTGTAGTACCATGAGGAATCCATGGAGTGGAGTAGGAAATGGTTCTCTCGATACCTACCTCACCTTATAAAAAATATAGTAGCTTCAAGATAACTAAGGTGAAACATAATCGATCCCCTCACCAATTATATATCTGTAAATCCCCATAAAGCATTCCATGGTCGACATATGATCTTTTTAAGAGTGATTTCAAACATCCTACTAATTAAAAATAGATATTAATGAGGTAAAACATCCATATCACTATTTAATGTATGAGTGTATATTAATCCTTCATGTATGAAAAATTTAGGTTCTTCTTCAGATGTTCCTCAGAGAATAATTTTATCATGATTATATATTTCAATATGTTGTGAGGGTCTAAGTTAATTAACAATCCCAACTAATCCACCTACCATATCTCCCTTGGACACAACATTAAATAATTTATTGTCTTAAAAGACATGATTCAATATATTATAGACCATTTAATAGTGGAATAGAGTGATCTAATGGAGTATGTTACATTAAATGTTAAATATAACTAACATTGGGGGAAATTATCAAATCAGGGAGCTCTAAAGATTGGTGATTCTATTTTTTAAAGGATAATCACATGCGTATATTCGGTTATCCATGCAATTATGAACCTATTATAACCTTTCATGTCTAAATAATCATATCAAATGGTATTAATAGCTTCATAGACATCCAAATATCAAAAATGTTAATGTTAAAATCACTAAGGTGATGGAAACCCATTCCCATCACTAAACCCAATATGCACCCTCATGGAATTCATGCTCCATGCATTGGGTGAGTATAGAGACCCTGCCTTTTCTTAAATTACTATTACATAATTTTTAGATAAACAAAATAATAGTATTAAAATAAGAGGATCCAAAGGTTTAGTGTCTTGGGAAAACTAGGACCATACATAGAAATTACAACATCAAGAAAAAAACATTTATTTAATATCTTCTTATCTAGATTCTTATTGGCACTTGTCCTCTCCTTAGTACATGTAGCCACATGAGGATATACATAAATAGGGGTGATCCAAAAGCCCATTAAGAGGATAGATAATAACAATATGGAAAGGGGTGAGCATAATCATTACATGGGAAAAATATCAGGAACATGAGAGGAGCATAAATAAAAGACTTGAAATGTGGAAATACATAAAAATGAAACATCATGTCTTAGTGGTTAACTACCACACATACTTGTGAACCAAGCTATAATATTTTTCACACATAATTATAAATTTACTCATTAGAGTCTTCACTTTACCCAATGCATTGGAGAACTGTATAATTCTGGGCACACCCGTCACATTCAAAAATTCATATTGCGCAATATAATTCTGGGCGCACCCGTCACCTCATAATATTATCATTTTCATACATTCCACATAGATCATATATCAATAATGAACATAAAAACCCATGAAATTAATTGTTTTCATCTCATAATAATACATTCATAAACATTGGGTTCCCAAAAGAAATACGGAACAACATACTTGATACCAGAACCATCCACCATGAATGAGAGGTAAAAGTTGAGTTCTTAAAAGAAGAGTTCTTTTGGAAAACATTTTGATTGACATAAACTTCAGTAGAAAATATTTATATCCCAGAAAAGTTAATATAATTATGAAAAATTTATTTTTAAGAAGTGACCATACCAGATTTGGAGTGAAAGAGGGAGAACCAGAAGAAAGAAAATTGGGTTTGAGATTTTCCCCTTACCTTGTATATGAATTCTTCCCTCTCTTTAATGTCCTGTATAATGACATTATATTAATTAATTAGAAATACAGAACCTTTTTTACATTAATATGGTTCGTTATGGTTTCATTAAGTGATTTTATATTCCTTTGTATGAGTTATAGAGTTTAAAAACATTATTCAGAAATGTTTGTTTTTATGGTTTTCTGGAGTGGTTCACTTGTATTCTTAAATTGATGTTTGAGTAGAACATGGGTAAACATCCAGAAATGATATTACATGTTATTAATTATATTAAATTATTTTTAATGATATTAAAATGAATCATATTATATCCATTTGGATTAATCATTAGATAAGAATTAAATAATGATTACTTGGGTTAATTTGGGCGGTTTTTTAATCACAACGAACTTGTTTTATTTTATCACTTAGTAATATGGAAATAAGTTATTTCCAGAACATTAAATTGACCATAATACATATAAAAAAAAATTTCAACCATAACAATTGTTTTATGACCAGATCCTAAGGTATAAATGGAAGAATAAAACATTTTGTTCTTGAAGGTGATAAATTAACACCTCACGAACAACGTTCTCTTTAATAAATTAAAAGGAAGAGGGAAAAGGGGTTTGATGATATAATATACCATTAGTGTCATAAAATTAAATTACATGTATAATTATGGAGTTAAAATACAATTTTGATGAATATATGTGGGGAGAGATAAAGAAATGAACCTGAAATTAAAAGGAAATTAAAGGAGAAGAGGGAGAGAAATTACCTCTTAAATCCTCTTCTTGAGATCCTCCTTAAGGAAGCTAGGATTGGTCCTTTAATGATACCATAAGCTCTTTAACATGGGATAGGGGATAGTTAAGGTGTTTGGTCATAGTTTATAGATGGCTTGAATCTTGAGAGGTGTGGGGAAATGATGGTGTGGAGGGTTGTTTATATAGTGGAGGGGAGAGGGGTTTTCTTAATATAAAATTCATTAGTTTATTAATTTCTCCTAAGAAAAGTAATAGTGATTCATGAATGACAAATAATAGTAATTTTATCATGTGGTTCCGAACCATGTGGTCTTACATCAGTAGAAAATCACACATGACTTTATAGTTAGCTTTTTTAGCTTATTTTTGTAAATTACGGTATTTCACTATTCATAAAAAATTCAAGTATTTCAGAAAAATTGCAAAAAATTACCCCATCCATTTTTTGATGTGAAGAGTCCAAAATGAAGTCCATTTTTCAAAAATATTTTTCTAAATATGATTAATTTAATATTTAATTAAAATCATGGTTTATTACTAAAAACAGTTTTAAAACATTCATTTACTTATTCAAAAGTATAGGTACATCATACTTTCACTTGAATATTATTTTTATACTATCACAGGTAAGCTTACTGTTAATTAAAGTATATCACTATTAATAAGGGTATGATACTATTCATAAGGGTAAATTACTATTCACCAAAAATTATTTTTGTTTTATTAGACTCCAAAAGTCTTCTTGAACACAAATGTGTTTGTCAGATTTTCAATATTCCCAATACAAGATTGACAAACTCATATTTAAAGTTCACTTAGAACTTAGTAGTTCATTACTTTGGGTTTTCATGTTATTTAATGATATAATTATAATAAGGGAATTTCCATTGAAAAACTTTGGGTCGTTACATTCTTCCCCCATTAAGAAATTTCACCCCCAAAATTTCACTTCACACAAATAGGTGAGGGTGTTTCTCCTTCATTGCCTCTTCTAGCTCCCAAGTTGCTTCCTCAGACATATGGTTCCTCCACAACACTTTGAAAAGATGGGTTGTCTTGTTTTGTAGAGCCTTATCTCTCTGATCCAGAATCTTTACTGGCTACTGGTCATAGGAGAGATAATCTTCCAGCTGCACCAGCTCTGAGTTTAGTACATGTAAGGGATCAGATATGTAATTCCTCTGGAGTGATACGTGAAAAACATCATGAACTTAAGCCATATTTGGTGGAAGTTAAATCTAATAGGCTACGTCTTTTATGCAGTAAAGGATCTCAAAGGGGCCAATATACCTTGGGCTTAGCTTCCCTTTCTTCTTGAATCTCATGACTCTCTTCCATGGAGATATTCGAAGGATGAATTTATCTCCAACATTGAACTCCAAGTCCCTTCGATGGTTGTCAGCATAGCTCTTTTTACAACTTTGAGTAGCTTTGATGTGTTTCTAGATGACATGAACCTTATCTGTCATCTCTTGAACAAGACCGGATCCATGTAGCTTTCTTTCTCCAATTTCATACCAATAGGTGAGAGTTCTACATCTCTTTCCATACAGAGCTTCATATGGAGCCATCTGAATACTCGAGTTGAAGCTACTTTTGTATGAGAAATTCAACCAATGGGAGATGCTGATCCCAACCACCTTTGAATTCAAGAGAGTAATCTCTTATCATATCTTCAATCGTCTGAATAGTCCTTTGAGATTGGCCATCAGTTTGGGGGTGATAGGTCGTGCTAAAATTTAATTCAATACTCAAAGCATGTTGAAGGATCTTCCAGAATTTTTATGTAATCCTTGGATCACGGTCAGAGACAATTGAGAGTGGAACATCGTGCAGTCTCACCAATTCCTTCACATATATCTTTTCTAGTTTTTCAAGTGAGAGATCTTCCCGAATAGCGATAAAATGGGCAGTCTTGGTCTGTTAGTCAACCACAACCCATATCGCATTTTTCCCTTTTATGTCTTTGGGAGACCCGTGAAAAATTCCATAGTTACATTCTTCCATTTCCACATGGGTAATGGAAATGGATGCATTATACCTTTGGACTTTTGTCGCTCAACTTTAACTTACTAACATACCAATCACCTTGATATATATTCTACAATCTTATTCTTTATGTTATCCCACAAGAAGTGTTCGCAGAGATCATGGTACATCTCGGTATTCCCAGGATGGATATAGAAATATGATCTATCTACATTGTCCAATAGCTCCTTCTTTTCTCAGGTGATGAAGGCACACAAATCCGTGTTCCAAACCGAATCACACCATCATCATCGATATGGAACTCTTGCATCATTCCTTCCTTTACTGCATTCACCCTCTTTTGTATCTCCACATCATCCCTTTGTGCATCCTTAATCTTCTCTTGGATGGATGGTTGTGCAATCATTTTGGAAAGTTAGGGTGTATCCCCTTCCCTTATGATTTCTAAATCCATCCTTTGAATTTATAAGAAGATAGGGGTATTTTCAATCTGTAACATGGATAGAGTAGCAGGTTCTTCTCTGCTTAGAGAATCATCTACATCATTCACCTTTCCATGATGGTAGTGAATAGAGCAATCATAATCCTTGATTCGCTCTAACCATCTCATTTGACACATGTTGAGCTCCTTTTGTGTGAATATATACTTTAGGCTCTTGTTGTCAGTATATATGTCACACTTCTCACCATAAAGGTAGTGTCTCCAGATTTTCAAGGAAAAAATCACAGATTCCAGCTCTAGATCATGCATCAGGTAGTTCTGCTCAAGGATCTTCAACTGTCATGAAGCATAGTCTATCACATTGTCATTTTTCATGAATTCACATCCCAAGCCTTTCTTTGAAGCATCACTATATATCACAAAACATCCTATACTTTTTGGTAGTGTGATTACAGGTGCATTAATCAGCCTTCTCTTTAGCTCCTTGAAGCTTCCCACACATTCTTCCATCCAGATATACTTTATCCCTTTCCTTTTTAACTTAGTTAGCGGGCTTGACAATCGTGAGAAGTTTCTCACAAAACGTAGGTAGTACCCAACTAATCCAAGAAAACTACGAATTTAGGTAACACTAGAGGGCCTGTTACATTCCTCAATTGCCTTTGTTTTTAATGGATCTACATAAATTCCCTCACATGTGATCAAATGTCCCAAGAACGTGACTTGTTTCACCCAAAAGTCACACTTTCTGAAATTGGCGTACAACTCCTCCTTTCTTAATGTCAGCAACACAAGTCTTAGATGTTCTTCATGTTCCTCCTTGATCTTGGAGTAGATGATAATATCATCGATAAACACTACCACAAATTTTTCGAGGTAATGTATAAATACTCTATTCATCAAATCCATGAAGATTGAAGGGGCATTAGTAAGTCCTAAGTGCATCACCAAAAACTCATAGTGCCCATACCTTGTACGGAAGGCAGTCTTCTGAATAACTTCTTTATTCACCTTTACTTGATGATATCTAGAACGAAGAACCACCTTTGAGAAGTATGGAGCACCTCTTAACTGATCGAACAAGTCATCAATCTATGGGAGAGGATACTTGTTCTTTATAGTGATCTTGTTGAGTTACTGATAATCGATACATAGCCACATTGTTCCATCCTTCTTCTTCATAAAGAGAACTGGCGCACCCCAAGCTTATGAACTAGGGTGTGTGAACCCTTTGTCTAGTTGCTCTTGCACCTGCTTCTTTAACTCCTCCAGATCGATAGGAGCCATCCTATATGGAGACTTCGAGATAGGAGTAGTTCCAGGTATGAGTTCAATTGAGAAATCTACGTCATGATCCGAGGGAATCCTGGGTAACTCTTTGGGAAATACATTTCTGTATTCCCTCACGATGGGAATTTCCTCAAGGTTGTCACTTTCCTTCAACTCGACCATTTGGGAAAGGTATGCTTCTTCATAGGGAATAAACACCCACACCATTGAAGGATTTCTCAAAATAGATTCATGATCTTCATTAAATTATTATAGGAGCATGGGATTTTTCTAAATATGAAATTATATTTCCTTTTATCGACTGTATATATGTGCTCTATATGATGAGATCCAATCCATTCCCACTATAGCGTCGAATTCCACCAAGGGAAGTATTACGCGATTTTCTAGAAGAATATTCCCACATACACTAATAGGAGAAGAGTCAAACACTTGGGTTTCAATGATTGAAACACTTTGTGTTTTTATATATATCTCTACTTCAAGGTTTCTGGGATTAGATTATATAGTTATAACAATGTTTCAAGATATAATTGAATGTGTAGAACCATAATCAAATAAGACTTTTTCAATTCTTGAAAGAATAGGAAGTGTAACTTGTACGGAATCATTATCATGCTCTACCTCTGCATTAGTGATGGCATAATCCTTCCCTTGTTCCTTTGGCTTTGGGGGTTGCTGATGCTGATTACCCTCGAGAACTTGAGGATTACTACACTGTCTTGCATATTTCCCTATCTCCCTGCAGTTATAGCATTGAACCATGGGTGGTTCTCTCCTTTCTTACACTACATTCTCCTTACTTTTCATGTATTTTTGACACTCTTGAGTATGATTTCCTTATTTCATACACTTGTAGCATTTCCCCATCCCTTTAAGGCAGTTCCCATGGTGAAACTTCCCATATTTTTGGCATGTGGGTCGTTGAGTTTTCTTCCCACCTTTATCATTAGATCCACTGGCTTCAAACTCCATCTTTTTTTTCTTATCCCCATAGCCATGGGACCATTCTCCAAACTCCATATCCACATTGAGAGCGCATATAAAAACTTCTTTATAACTCCCAAAGTCTCAAATTGCAAGAGCCTTTCAAAGGTGTGATTTTAATTCACTAAAGAATCTATCAATTTTTCTATCATTGTTGATAAAAAAACCATAAGCGTACCATCAAATCATTGTGAATTTTGCTTCATAAGTTGTGAATGATTATCTTTATTATTTCTAGAGCTCAATGAATTCTCTCTCCAACTTCTTTCAAAGAGTTCGTGGGAAATACTTATTAAGAAACATTGTCTTAAAGTCTTCCCATTCCATCTCTTCAATTTCCTCCCTTGGCTTGGTGTTCTTAACCAAAGCCCACCATTGGTCAGCTTCTCCATATAGACGATAAATGACTAGGGTCACCATCTCCATCTCAGATTAGTGAAGAACAAAAAAGATCTTCTCCATGGAGTTGACCCATTGTTCCGCAACTAGTGGATCTGAAGACCCACTAAACGTCGGTGGTTATTACCGCATAAGACATTAGATAGCCATTTTCTCCCTCTTCTATGAAGGAGGACGTTCCCCATTATTATGGTTATGGTTCATAACCTGATATAATTGGGTAAGCATCACCATGACATTTTGAACTCCACCTACCAAATATTTGGGGATGTTATTTGGGTAATCATTGCATTGTCCCTCGCACGAGTTGTTGTCCTGATTTCTTCTATTTTCCACCATTTTCTATAATAGAAAAGGTTAGAACAAAACACAAGTAAAAAATTCATGAATAACTTATTAATTTAAACAACTTATACCAAAAACATAACATATGGTATTCCTATGTAAATATTCTTGTGTGCATATTTTTACTTAGTCTCATGTTAGAGGTTTTATCTAGGGTTCACTAATCCTAATTCCCAAATTAACTAAACCTTTCCACTGATACCAACTATAGAGACCCTTCCTTTTCTTACATTACAATTACATTATTTTAAGATAAACAACATAATAGTATTACAAATAGAGGAAACAAAGGTTTAGTGTCTTGGGAAAACTAGGACCATACATAGAAATTACAACATCAAGAAAAAACATTTATTTAATTTCTTCATCTCTAGCTTCTTATGGGAACTTGTCCTCTCCTTAGTACATGTAGCCACCTTAGGATATACATAAATAGGGTTGATCTAAAATCCCAGTAAAAGGATAGATAAGAAAAATATGTCATGCGGTGATCATAATCATTACATGGGAAAAATATCATGAACATGAGAGGAGCATAAATAAAAGACTTGAAATGTGGCAATGCATAAAAATGAGACATCATGTCTTAGTGGTTAACTACCACACATAATTTTAAAAAAATCTAGAATATTGTTCCCACATCATTTTAAATTTACTCATGAAATTAATCACTTTACCCAATGCATTAGAGCACTGTATAATTCTGGGCACACCCGTCACATTCAAACATTCATATTTCGCTATATAATTCCGGGCGCACCCATCACCTCATAATATTTTCATTATCATGCATGGAACAAAGAAAATATATCAATAATGAACATAACTAAACCATGGAAAGTAATGGTTTTCATCTCATAAGAATACATTCATAAACTTTGGGTTCCCAAAAGAAAGATGGAACAACATACTTGATACAGGAACCATCAACCATGAATGAGAGGTAAAAGTTGAGTTCTTAAAAGTAGAGTTCTTTTGGAAAACATTTTGTCTGACATAAACATCAATAGAGAAAATTTATATCCCAGAAAGGGTAAGATAATGATGAAAATTTTATTTTTAATAAGTGACCATAACAAATTTGGAGTGAAAGAGGGAGAACCCGAAGAAAGAAAATTGGGTTCACGATTTTGCCCTAACCTTGTATCTGTATAATTCCTTCTCTTTAATGTCCTGTATAATGTCATTATATTCATTAATTAGAAATACATAACCTTGTGTACATTAATATAGTTTATTATGGTTTAATTAAGTGATTTTATGTGCCTTTTTATGAGTTATATATTTTAAAAACATTATTCATGAATGTTTATTTTTATGGTTTTCTTTAGTGGTTAACTTGTATTCTTAAATTGATGTTCGAGTAGAACATGGGTAAACATACAAAAATGATATTACATGTTATTAGTGATATTAAATGATTTTGAATTATATTATAATGAATCATGTTATATCCATGTGGATGAATCATTAGATAATAATTAAATGATGATTACTTGGGTTAATTTGGGCGGTTTTTTGATCACAACGAACTTGTTTTAATTTATCACTTAGTAATACGAATATAAGTTATTTCCAGAACTTTAAATAGGGAATAATACATATAAAAAATTCTTGTTCAACCATAAAAATGGTTTAATGATCAGATCCAACGGTAGAAATGGAAGAAGAAAACATGTCATTCTTGAAGGTGATAAATTAACACCTCACGAACAACGTTCTATTTAATAAAATAAAAGGAAGATGGAAAATGGTATGGATGATATAATATTCCATTAGCATCATAAAATTATAGTAAATTTATTATAATGGAGTTAAAATACCATTTGTATGAAGATAGGTGGGGAGAGATCAAGAAATGAACTTGAAATTGAAAGGAAATTAAAGGAGAAGAGGGAGAGAAATTAGCTCTTAAATCCTCCTCTTGAGATCCTCTTTAAGGAATCTAGGATTGGTAATTTCATGAGACCAGAATCTCTTGAACGTGGGAGAGGGGCTAGGGAAGGTGTTTGGGCAGATTTTATATAAGGATCAGAGCTTGATATGCGTGGGTAAATGAGGGTGTGAAGGGTTATTTTTATAGTGGGGGGGAGGGGGATTTTCTTAATATAAAATGCATTAGTTTGTTAATTTCCCATAAGACAAGGAATAGAGAGTATTGAATGACCAAGAATAGTAATTTTATCTTGTGATCCCAAACCAAGTGGGCTTACATTAGCAGAACATCACACATGACTCTATAATTAGCTTATTTAGCTTATTTTTGTAAATTTTGGTATTTCACTATTCATCAAAATTTCAATTATTTCCGAAATATTCCAAAGATTTACCCCACCCATTTTTCGACATATAGAATCCAAAAAAGAAGTCCATTTTTCAAAAATAATTATTTAAATATGATTAATTTGATATTTATTTAAAATCATGGTTTATTACTAAAAACAGTTTTAAAACATTAATTTACTTATTCTAAAATATAGGTACATCGTACTTTCACTTGAATATTAATTTTATACTATCAAAGGTAAGGTTAATAATAATTACGGTATATCAATATTCATAAGGCTATGTTAATTTTCATAAGGGTAGGTTATTATTCACCAAAAAATATTTTTGTTTTATTAGACTCCAAAAGTCATCTCGAACACAATTGTGTATGTCAGATTTTAAAAATTCCCAATACATGAGTGACAAACTCATGTTTAAAGGTAACCTAGCACTTAGTTGTTCATTATGTTGTGTTTTCATGAGATTTTATGATATAATTATATAAAGGAAATTTCCATTGAAAAACTTTGGGTCGTTACAGTGAGGGTTCCATGATTTATCTCCCCATTAATAACTTTATTATGTGGAACACAAGTAAGCCTCATTAAATGTTATTATATTGGTGGATTGTTACGTTGATCCCATTACTAAGGCATAATAATTGAATCCTCCTATAAGCTATTTTTGATGTTATTATGTAAAGTTAAATTTCCCCTAAAACAAGTATAATACTTATGAT
The DNA here is from genome assembly GCA_963277665.1 of Viscum album. Classification (NCBI taxonomy): domain Eukaryota; kingdom Viridiplantae; phylum Streptophyta; class Magnoliopsida; order Santalales; family Viscaceae; genus Viscum; species Viscum album. The sequence continues at coordinate 1,532,765,449 of OY728123.1, read as the reverse complement.
TCCATCCATTATAATTCTATCTACAATATAGATATGAGAATACATGAATTACTCCAAATTTAGTAAGAAAAACCCTCTACATAATATTCCTACGATACAACTTTATCCCCATCTAGTTGGTTGATTTATTAGAAGAGACATAATTTTACAAATATAAAAATATATTAAGTAATGATAACCAATGAAACTCTTTGAATCCATTAGGGAACTCCACACATCAAGTCAATGACTATCCCCTTTTGGGAAAATTATACCCCCATCTTGAAAATATCTTTTTTTCAATCACCTTATCAGTATTATAGATAAACTCATCATCTTGTATGTGCCCCTCCGGTAAAATGAGCATTGTGAATCCCTCATTGATTCCCTAAATATACCATATGATTTTGAGACTGATTTAATTGTTTTATAAGAATACCTTATTGAAGAAGGGGTGAAAAATGAATTACTAGATATCATATCCTTTTGAGGGGAATTTTAGTGAAATCAATATCTAGCAGTTCTTGGTAAACACTATTTATTGGATTTATCTCATACCAAAATGAATTCTCTATAATATATGATACACCAAGGATGACCTAATATATTATGAACTAGTGAATTAGGGATACAATTTGTTTCAGAAATAGACACTCGAAATATTTCATTTGAAGATGTAATTAACTGATTTTTTTCTAATATGGATTTTACAATTGTCTTTTAGGACACTGATTTTAACATCGTTCTAGGGAGACCATAGATTCAGTTATAGGACTTGATAACCTTCTCATATAACTAATTCCTCAAATATCCCATTTATAGTGAAGAAGGGGTCCTTATTGAAGATTCTTATCCGTTTTTATTACGTGAGACCCACTACCAATTTTCATGAATTGAAAATGGGATAAAAATTAACCCATTGTAAAAGGGGTTGGGTGTGTCAACACTCCCAAGGAACTCACACGGACCTCAACAGACCCCTACGATTACATGAAGAGTAGTTTCTTACTAGAAATTAAACATCTAGAGTGGAAAATACCCAAAAATAGAGATGATTTATTTTTTTTCTAAAAAGGAGTGAACCCAAATCACCCACTTATCATATAAATGAAAAGGTACTCTAATGTATAATAATCCATCATTTTATATATTTCCAGAATCTCCCATTGAAAAAAACCCGTCATCTCCACTATGTTTAATAGAGGGAGGGATTGAACAATTGGTGGTTGAGAAAGCTATATTTATAAAATATAGTTTTCACATTATAGAGGGAATGTAATGATTTGATAGAGTATATGAATTTCTCCAACAATTCCTATATAGGCAAATATGATTAGGTGTCCTCTTATGATCCTTTTACCTCAAAACTAGGAAATAATGTCATCCTATAGTCTCTTATACCCATGGAGTCATCTATCCATTCTATACCTCATATTTTTTATTCATAATAATTGGAAAATGTATGTATTAACTTCATAGAAGTAGTTTCCACTACACTAGATGAGATGAAATAAAATTTTATATCAAAGGATCAGAGTGTAACATTTGTTTCTTTTTTCATGCCTCTCAATGAGAAAGAGTAGTACATAATTCTCTCAATGAAACACCATGATTTGTTTTTGTGGAGAGATATGGTGATCCCAAGGTTCTATATTCATGTAACTATCCACCGCCTTGGAATTCATCATATCCACCATGGATCCAAATAGGTTCCTAGAAAAATGAAACCCTCCCACAGATAACTAGTTGAGGCCACTGTTGATAATTTCATCAAATCCATCATCATAAAAGAATCATGAACCCCAAGTGGATGGATAACAGTATCTTAGTCAAGCAGAATAATGTAAAAAATCATATTTTACATTGAAATTTGGGACCATGGACCTATTTAAATAAAAATTAAATATCCATGTTTTGTTCACATAGTATCTTATCTATGTAACTATCATCTTATTGGATCATTACATTATGGATGGATATGATAGTTAAAATTTAATCCATATACATGCCATAGATGAAGAATAAAATGACTTCATAGAACTCTAGGGAATAAATTTCAACAAAGTGGATCCATTTGTCTAGAAAAAATCCTGGGAAACCTACGACATGTATATATGTGCCCCTACTAGGAAATTTATTGGGATTCTGGGTTGGTGATTTGGGAGTCAAATAAAAACAATTCCAAGACCATATCAGATATCTTTTAGTATACTCCATGCACATAAATTTAAGTTCAAACCCATGGATTGTGAATTTAGGGTTACCTCTATGATTTTTATCAAATTTAATATCTGATAAATATGTATAAGAAACAGGTCATAGAATACCAAATCCATCATTAAAATTCCCTCACCATGAGTCATGTGAGATATGTGAGTATTGTATGATTTTTATATAACAAATGATATTTTTTCAATAACATAATGTGAAATTTTATGTCCTCTTCTATGATGATGAATAAAGGAACCCCCTTCCAATGGGAGGAATAATTTTGGTGGGAATTTAATGAGATCAAGAAGTACAATCTACATCATCTAGTTATGATGTTAACGATCCATTTAATTATATCGATCCTTTATCATACTATACTATAATGATCTATCAATATTCCCATTTCCTAAAATATTAATGAGGGTAAAGACAATAGAATATATTTCCTAAATTGTATGCTGCTGGATAATGAGGTAAAATATTATCCTATCAATAAGAATTAAATTTATTCGTTCTTTGGTATATAAGCTACATTATTATTTTTAGCATCTTGAGGAATAGATAATCTACATAATGGGCCCACTTAAGTACATCCTCACCCATTACATGTTGTCTAGATGCTTGGCATAATGTGTTGTGATCCTTTAGATGTTTTAAATCAGGTATTCCCATTATAAGTATCTCAAGACACATGTGATGGAAGTATTTATTTCCATAAATCAAAACCTAGAGATGATTCCTATTGATGTTGAGTTTCCAAAATAGTCCATTCTCAATATATATGAGCAACACCAATTCTATTCTCACTTTGAATGTTCCTCTTGTATGATAATAAAGAGAAGATTGAAAAACCATAAGTACAATATGTTTGGAATGAGTGTTTCTTTCATCACTCCATTGATGTCCCTTATGCCATACTCATTCCTTATCTTTGATAGGTACACCAATAATGAGTCAGAATATCAAGCTCTCATCATTGGTCCTAAGATGGTGCTCAAGATTTTGGTCCCTAAAATGTATCTGATAGAGACTCCATGTTGGTCATTTAAAAATTGATTGGTGACTGTCCACAATCATAAATTAAGAGCTTATACCTTTTATTGAACACCCCCACTAATTAATGTAAAAGTTCCCATTTGAGTCGATAGTATACCGTGTTCCCTAGTCTCATAATTATCAATTAGATTATTTTGTAATCATCATTGTATCCCTTTCCGATCTAGATAAAGATAAAGTGGTATTTCATATGGGACATCATAAGGTGATTTCCAATGAAATTAGTTATGGAGAATGTAAATTGAATCATATGATTAATAATTATCCCCAGGTATTTCCCTCAAATATTTTTGAGTTGGAAGTAGCTCATAATTAGAAAAAAATACCTTGGTTTATTGTGTCTAATATGTGACACTCCACATGATCATGGAAAAATATGAAAAATTTCTAAAAATAGGAAAGTAATTCAAACTTTTTGATGGACACAACATATACTGATTTATATTTAAAAAAATAATTAAATGAATTATTCTTCCCCACATTAATGAAACATATACTATTCATGTTATACAAGGGGTTCTCATTATGAGATATAGAACCTATATAATAAAATTTATTCTTTCTCACAAGATCTGATGGTTATGCTACATTTTATACACCAGGGATCATGAATAAAAGGAATTTTCCTAGAAGTTTCATGCATCAAAAGTTCTTGAAAACTTTAATTTCTGTCCTCAAGATCTTATACACTCTATAATGTAATTTTGGATATTTTTTATATTTGGAATTTAAATCATGGGTCCCTACCCACAGATGATAACACAATAATTATAGTTCATCCCTAAAACAATAAATGTCTTCTCAATATACCCTAAATCAATTCCCATCATGGAGGTCAAGTAAAAATATATGATTTAATTTTTTAAATTCTACATCATCTATTAGGATAATATTCCACAAACTATTCTCACAAACAATGGGACCATCTTTTGATCCTTGCAGATGAAGATGTTCAATACCAATTATAACATCCAATAGAAAAATACTTCCTATATACATTTATTAGTAAATTGAAAAATTTAAGACTTTTCTAAAATTTAATCTAACATTTCAATGAATTTTTTTTGGAATAGAAGATATGGTTTGAAAAACTATTAAATGAATTATGGTCATATTATACCATAACATAGAATTCAACCCTCACCACTCTTTACTAAAAGGTGTGTGGAACCAAAAAACTGTTCCATATTAAAATTATTGTATACATCACTAGTGATAATATTATATGACTATTTAACACTAGATAAAAGATACAATGTCCATTTATTTGTGTTGTAATACCTTGAATAAAATAAGATTCAAACACTGAATAATATTAAAGAAATTCATAATGAAGTGGATTGTGCATTCAAGAACAAGTTACTCCCTAGCTCATTTTTACAAGGTTAAATGGTATTAGAATTTAATATTACCCTAATATCTAGAATATAACTACCAATTATTGATCCTAAACATGATAGGCCCTCCATAATTCATAAATTCTACCCCAATGATGTTAAATGGTTAATTCCCATGGATGGTGACTCCAATACACCTCCAACCAATTCAATGTTCGTAAAGAAGTATTATGTGTGTCTTCTTGTTGGGTTAATTTATTTCTATACCACATAATATTAAACTTACTAGAAAAATTTATTGTTGTGTGACCAAAAACAATACATCATACAGGTCCTAACTTCATAACCTTAAACTGTGGGGTGTTGTTGTTACCTTATGATATTTAACATTGTGATTGAAATCCTTTTCATATGATGTTAAAATATTCTTGTTTTGGTCATACTTTTATGGACATACATGGATTATCCAAAATATTTGTATATGATACATAAAATATATATTAATATTGGATTCATATCCTAAGAAGATAATATCTTATTTCGTTGTTGGTGTACTATTATACATCTTTCCTAGAACTATGTGTGGAATTATTTGAACCCAGTAGAATATGTGGTGATAATTGGATTCATATTTATTATGACCATCCCAGAATTAAAATTTCATGATGTTTTATTGATTTTATTCCCTTAACCTAATGATGAGTTCCTTAATTTAATTTACCCTCATGTGATTCCACCATCTCTTCTTGTGAAAAAGTTAGATCGATGTAGAGAATTAATTCTATAGCCTATGTTATTGGCCTAATGATTCAAACATTTGGTCTTAATTGTATTGAATTAAACTAGGACACCTAGTATTTCATTATGACCTTAAAATGTGTGAATTTATCACATGAGATGAACTATTTCTATACTGGGTTCTCAAATAATGTTTAGTTTTCTATGAAATATAATTATTTAGACAATCTCACCCATTATGGTTTTATAACTATGAATATAAATTTGTTAAAACACAGATAGTAAAATCTATAAAACCTAAAACATAAAAACATATTTTTTGAACCCATATAAACATAAATTGTATAATTATAATGAAAATACTAGTTTCCCACATGATGGTATGGTCATATCCCATTATTATTCCCCTTTTCACTGTCTTGGAATTTTCATCCAACTGATAATCACACTGGCTTATATATCACTCCAATAACATTGGTTTTCCATATAAATACCCAAAATGAATGATGATGTATCTCCCAGGGTTCTTGAACTCTACTATATCATTATCCTTCCTTCCACTCACTCCATATGGACTTAAAAAAAATTAAGACTCATCAATCTTCCAATTATGAATAGACTCCCTTATAATGATGACAGAACACCTAGTCTTGGATGACCTCTTATGTATGGTACATGTAATATGGGGAATTTTATTTGTAGAAACATGTTAGAAACACTATTTTGAATATGTTCAATGGTCAAACCCATTTTTTAACCATCATTCTTGATATTATGGATATGGAATATGTGTTTTAGGTGTTTTATATTAAACACCCTCAACCCATATGTCATCCCCATATTTAATTAAACCAGGGATGTCAAAAATATCATCACAATAAACCATACTTTTCTCAGATATGTAAAAATACCCTCATTATTATCTTCTCATGCATTTAAGAATGCTATAAATTTAAATTGGTCTTATAGATATATCTCTGAACTGATTTCCCCATCTTAATGGGTCACAATGAAGATTGATGCAATATTAAAATCCCAACCCATTCAGTTTTTTTAATTAGTAGTTTCATATGAGAAATAATCAATTACTAATTGTTTTTAAAATAAATCATGAATCAAATGAGATTAGATGTTTTTTTGTCACATTATTAGCATGGTTTTTAATCCCCTTTTATTGCACACACCAAGACTTTAAACTACATTGAATTTCTCCTTTTTGTCCCAACTTCATGATGCTAAATTTTTTAGAATCATATTTTTCATATGACATTAAATTGTATGATCAACATCCAAAACACATTTCATTAATTTTATTTGCCTTTTGGACCTTGTCTAATGATCTAAAACTATGTTTTTAGTGTATCTTTTTATATTTATTAAACATTAAAATGATGATAGAGACCTCACTTGATAGGATTACACATTTTTACTCAATTTTCAATGTTATACTACAATGTCTTATAAAACTATATATGGATTGACATTTATATCATGTCATATATAGAGATGATTGAAAACTATGTATATCCTAGAAAAAAAGTACTTTACATAAATGTCAATAAAGTCTATGGTGATGAGACAGTAACCAAGCCCTAATTAATTGTGTCCTTTTATAATTGGGAGTGCCTAATCATTTTTTTCCTTCCATATATTCATGATTCATATCTATATGAAAGTCCATTGACCCCTTTTGAATTTAATATGGATTTGTTTCTATAATTTGGTATATTTAGTGACACCTAGATGCCTCATCCCTGGCCTCACCCATGACACGCCCCCACCCACCTTCTCATGGTCTTTAGTTCCCCATTGGTTCATTACACCAGCTTCGAATTAGGTTGTCACTCCGCCCAGGGGTAATGATCATGGGTTGGTGACCTCAAGACCTATCCTTTATAATAAATTTATTAAGACATTAAATATTATTCCCTTTTCAGAAAGAAATTATGTATTACTGCTGGTATATAAATTCATATCTATTTTCCCTTTAATAGAGTAATGTATACAAACTCATTACCCTATTGGTCAAATTTTTCCAACCATAAACTCTTGCACAATTTTAGTCAAAATTTTATGACATAAATATTCATTTAGTTCATATAATCCATATAACCTTAACATATATATTATCATTTATCGTACCATTATCCCCCAATATAGTACTATACTATAATTGGGTCCTAATATTTTGTGGTTTTGGAAAACAATCCATCTTCGTACACTTCTTTTATGTGCCTAATACACAATCGACTTCCTCTAATGTGCTGAAATATATGTTTATCTTCTTTCATCCATATCTAAATATTTATTCTTTTGAGTTCAATTGTTTTCCATCAGAACCCATTTCTAAATAAACTCTTGTACTTTTATCTCAAAATTCCCAGTATTTTATCACCCCCTTCCAAAGTACATGTATCAGAGGAACACTTCTTGATAATAAAATTTTGTATCTCAAGTTTTTAATACAGTCAATGGTTGAGCCTTATTTTTTTCATTAATTATTAGAAATAAAAAATATGTTCATTTGTTTTGAATTTTGTTTTGGTCCATCCTTATCTTATATTTCTCCCCTACCTAGTTTTTTGGAATCCCAAGAGTCAAAATTTACCATTTACTCAACCATATGTTATTAAATTGGATTTTTAATTCCCTTGGTGTTACCCTTTATACATATCTACACATTTTCAGGATAAATAATATCTATAAAGTCATCCATGACTAGACTCAAATTTTATATCAATTTTGTTCTAAGTGTTTTCAATACATTCTAACATTGACATGTTTTCCCCTGTGATGTGATCATACACAGAAGTTCTTATATTTCTCCTTGATTCCTAGATCGATCTTGTCTCTTGTGAGATTAGGGGTTCCAATTGATATATTTTTACAATAGTTGAGGTTTATCATAACATGTATCCCTTATAGACCTAACTATATGATATTTAACTATATAGGTCTTCCATGGTCCCTACATCATGACCTTAAACAAAATGCGTTATCCTATGATGTTTTTCTATTAGTTTAGTGACTTCTCTAATTCATGTTAGGTTTTATTTTCCCATATCTCTATATGAATAAAACCCACCCCCAATTATCTAGGAATCAGTTATATGAACCTTTTCCCCATATTTTTGATACCACATATACTAACATTGAGTTACAAATCAATGATTTTTTTCGCACCCCAATTACTATTTCAAAAATCTCAGGGCCCTAGGCGTATTGGATTAATGACTTAAAAATTCTCAAAAATCATATCATCACCAAAAGATATTAAATTGAATGTTATTTATTTTCATTGTAGGAATTTATACAATATAGTTTATATCGTCACTATATGATATTAAACAATGTGACCAATGTATTTCTTTTTTGATTTTCATCTTCTAAGAAATGTCCATATCTTGTAACTTTACATAGCATGATGTCCCAATACTCTTCCCAAAGGACAAACACTTTATGATATGTTGATTTTATAATGTAACCCACAAGAACTATTTTTATATTAATACTTATAACTTAAGATATATAGTAATTCCTAGAAACTGTATTTTTAGACCAGCTACATGATACTTCCTTGTTGTATCCTGGTGTTTGATCTACTCAATAAACCCATGTCATAATATCCTCTCATCTCCTAACACATGAATAATTCCTTATTTTACTTTCTATATAATCTCTATATCTATTTATATAATTAATTTTGATTCCCCTATATTCCCTATTAATGAAACCCCAAAGGTCCTTCTTAGACTTTGAATCATAACCCTTTCTTTTCCCAAGGAACTTTGGCCTTGTCTCCCATTATTTTATATATTATATATCAGTATAGAATATATCAAATTATATGAACTGTGTGGGGATTAATCCCTATTTTACAGGATACCTAGTGGCTTAATGATCCATTAATCTAATCCCAAGCAGTAGTTTTCAATTACCTTGTCTCGTCAACATGTCTAGTTTACCATTTATATGGTTTCCATTTTCTTATTGACACTAAGGTGGTGATACCATCCTAAGTAGATAGTATATGTTATATATCAATGAATGAATAAATTCTTTTGGTAAAAAAATCATGAATTTTAAACATCATCCACCATAGATTTTGAGAATCATGACCATAAACTATATATTCCTAGAAAATTGAATGTATTTACAAGAGGACCTTTCAAAACATGTTGGGTCAACTCAATTCTTGTAATTATACAAATAGACTCATTTTAGTCCTTGAAATATGAAGCTAACTATTATCCACATAATGGTTTAAAAATTACAACATTAAACCTCAACCCATATTCCTTGGATACACAAACATAAAAAGGAACACCACTTATTCCTAACTATATGACCTTTAATAGAACACCTATATGTCTGAGTTATACGATAATAAACTAAGAGAAGCTGATTGTCTAAATTTTCATAATGTTCAACTTTAGAAACCCTTAAGTTCAAGGAAAAAACCCTAAACTAGAATCCTTCATGATAATATTGGAATATTTTAATTAGAATGATTAAACCTTATCTCATATGTCCCATGGATCATCACTTAGGCTCAACACCTTGGATTTCATGAATAACATCAATTTAGTACTCCAGGTCAATGTGAAAAATGAACCATGAGGTATCCCAAGTTGTGGTCGAGCTCTTCTTTAGTAAAACTCTAATCAACCAAAAAACATTATGATATGAGAAGTTGGATCATCACCATTTCCATATCTCAAAATGGGATACCTTACAAAGATTGAATAACACCACATTATTTACACACCTCCTCTCCATGTCACATTCCTCAAAGGTTACACTTCTCATTTAGAAAACAGACTCCCCTATGGGGATTTCAAGACTCCCAATTCTCATCCAAACCTTTATCTCAAGCACACATCATAATAGATCTATCTATGAAAACACTACACTACAGGAAAAATCAGTATTTGCAACGGGTTATTTGTGATGGGATCTCTTCCCGTTGAAAATAACCAAGTATTTGCGATGAGATTTTGCCTCCCGTCGCAAATATTTTGGCGTGGCTTGTGCGCCAAACCGCGCAGGGGTATTTGTGACGGGACCCGTCGCAAATATCTGGCGGCGGTCAATACCCTTTTGCGACGGGATGTCGTCCCGTCGCAAAAAGTTTGTGCGAAGGTACTATTTGTGATGGGTCCCGTCGCAAATAACCTTTTAACCGCCGACTGTAATTAATGCGGGCAAGGGTAATTGCGACGGGGCTCGTCGCAAATACGACCATTTGCGATGGGAAGCCCGTCGCTAATAATCCCGTCACAACTACTCTAACCTATATATACCCCCATCCGTTTTTTTTACAAATCATTCAAATCCTGATTTCTCTCTCTTTTTATTCTTTAGTTTTAAAGAAATTTTTTTTTAGCTGACGTTTTTTATACGAGATCAATTGGAGGGCGTCAATATCATCAAAATATCAAAGTTTAAGGTATTTATATATATTTTTTTTTTTTATGTTAATTTTAATTGTTGTTTATTAGTTCGAATTTAATTAGATTTTTATTGATTTTTATTTATATTTAGTTTTACTAAGAATTTGATATTGTTAGTTATAATTATAAATAATTAGTTATAATTAATATTAATTAGATATAATTCAGAATAAATAGATATAATTAGGAATAATTAGATATAATTAAGAATAAATAGTATTAATTAGGAATATATAGTATTAATTAGGAATAAATAGTATTAGTTATGAATAAATAGTATTAATTAGGAATAATTAGTATTAATTAGGAATAATTAGTATTAATTGGGAATAATTAGTAATAATTAGGTATAATTAGGGTTAATTAGGAATAATTAGTGTTAATTAGGAATAATTAGTAATAATTAGGTATAATTAGATATAATTATGAATAATTAGATATAATTAGGAATAATTAGGAATAATTAGGAATAATTAGGAACAATTAGTAATAATTAGTAATAATTATAATTATTTATAATGAGGAATAATTTTTAATAATTTTTAATAATTAGTAATAATTAGTAATAATTAGTAATAATTAGTAATAATTAGTAATAATTAGTACTAATTAGTAAAAATTAGTAAAAATAGTAAAAATTAGTAATAATTAGTAATAATTAGTAATAATTAGTAATAATTAGGTATAATTAGTAATAATTAGGTATAATTAGGTACAATTAGGTATAATTAATACTAATTAGGTAGTAGTAATTAGGTATAATTAGTAACTAGGTATAATTGGTAATTGGGTATAATTATTAATTAAGTATAATTAGGACTAATTAGTAATAATTATGAATAATTAGTAATTATTAGGAATAATTAGTAATAATTAGGAATCAATAGTAATAATTAGTAATAATTAGAAATAATTAGTAATAATTAGGAATAATTAGTAATAATTAGGAATAATTAGTAATAATTAGGAATAAATAGTAATAATTAGGAATAATTATTAATAATTAGGAATAATTAGTAATAATTAGGAATAATTAGTAATAATTATTAATAATTAGTAATAATTAAGAATAATTAGTAATAATTAAGAATAATTAGTTATAATTAGGATTAATTAGTAATAATTAGGAATAGTTAAGAATAATTTGTAATAATTAGTAATAATTAGGAAAAATTATGAATAATTAGGAATAATTAGGAATAATTAGGAATAATTAGGAATAATTAATAATAGACAAGAATAATTAGTAATAATTAGGAATAATTTGTAATAATTAGGAATAATTAGGAATAATTAGGAATAATTAGGAATAATTAGTAATAATTAGTAATAATTAGTAATAATTATTAATAATTAGTAATAATTAGTGATAATTAGTTATAATTAGTAATAATTAGTGATAATTAGTAATAATTTGTAACAATTTGTAATAATTAGTAATAATTAATAATAATTAGGAGTAATTAGTAATAATTAAGAATAATTAGAAATAATTAGGATTAGTTAGGAATAATTAGCAATAATTAGGAATAATTAGGAATAATTAGCAATAATTAGGAGTAAATAGAAATAATTAGCAATAATTGCCAATAATTAGCAATAATTAGCAATAATTAACAATAATTAACAATAATTAGCAATAATTAGAAAAAAAACTATATTATAAATATTTACGAAAAAACAAAATTAATATTATTAAAATAAAAAAAAATTATAAAATATTAAAATTATTAATATTTGCAACAGGCTTTGCTATATTCTTAACATGTTCAAATCTTAAAGGGTCGCCAATTATCAGGTCATGTGCAATAAAAGGTTTGTGTCAGCCATGTCCAATGTAAACTCTATAATTGTCCTTTCATGGTTGATCACCTCAGAAGTAATGTTGCAATCGGACAAACCAAGTAATGCCCTTCTTATCTATAAGAATTATCTCACATAAACCATTATATAGACCATTATTCCTTGAAAATTTAAGGGAAAAATAATGATATCTCCTAAAATTTTTAAGGAAGAATGTTCTATGTAAAGTGTCATGTGAGATGATTCTTACAGACGAGAACATCATTACTTTGGTCGTCCTATTGCAACACTACTTGCATGGTGATCAACCATACAAGTACAATTATAGAGTTTAAATTGGACATGACTGTCACAAACTTTTTATTGTGCATGACTTCACAATTAACGATCCTTTGAGATTTGAACATGATAAGAATAGAACAAAGTCAGTTGTGAATATTGATAATTTTAATATTTTATAAAAAAATTATTATTTTAATAATATTAATATTGTTTTTTTGTAAATATTGATAATATAATTTTTTTTATTACTAATAATTAGTAAACGAAGTCTTCTTTGATAATGAAGGGAAAATTTGTAATCATCTCCACACCGATGATTGATAATTGTTTTACAAATTTTCAGGTGTCTCAATATGCTAATAAAATTGATAAGCGACTGTGTATATTGAGTAACCCACCATCCAAAATGGTTAAATCTTATAATGCATATGTGGTGAATGATTTTCGATTTCATACACATGCATACAAAGAATAAAAAAATGAACAATGAAGTATTCTTGAGAGGATCACATCACATAGAAACTGAAGTTGACTTTTATGGCATTTTGGATGGCATTATTGAGTTCTGTTATCTAGGACAGAATTACATAACAATGTTTAAAAGTTGGTGGTTGGATATTGAGAGAGGTTATCGTGTTCATCCGATTGATGGAATCGTCGATATTAAATATAAAAGTCTTCATGCAGTAAATGAACCATTTTTACTGGCTCAACAGGCACATCAAAATTATTATGCAAAGTACTGTGCTACTTCAAGAGACTTGAGCAATTGGTGGAGCATAATAAAAATTAAATCTTGAGAAAATCAGTTTACTGAAATTGAATGTGGTTCTACTGAAGTAGAAGGAATTGAAATTTTTCAAGAGACGGCTCAAAATCCATCTAATTCACAAAGAGACGTTAATATCGACAATGACACCCCACAATTAAGGATCGATGGTGATGAAGATGTTAATGATGTTAGAAACGAATTTGAAATGACAAGAGATGATGAAACTGAAACTCATATGGATATTGATGATTCTGAGGAGGAAGATGAAGACATTGACATTGACAGTTATGGAGAAGAGGATGAAGACGAACATTGACACAATTAAATGTGTGTTATAATCCTAACTAATATATATCTATATATAATAGTTATTTTAAACTATCTGCTAACAATAATCATTTTGATTTTTAGATGGACTATGATCTATTGCGTGAGTTGGAGGAGGCTGAGCTACCTTTGGATGATGAGGATGTGGGATCAGCTGACCCTCAGCCTAATGGTGGTTCATGAGGTACGTGGAGGGGGAATGGACTTGCGTGACTAATGATTCCTAACCCTATCCCCGAGCAACGTCCACATCTTGGTTTTGATCCACGCACAAGGAGGTATGGTAACCTATATATTTTAGTTATATTTAATTAATTTATTTATATATATACTAATTGTTTGATTATTTATTCTTTTTTCACAGTTTTCAGCATGTATCTATTGGACAGGGGAGCACTATATTGCGCAATTAGTTTTCTCATTCATGGATTACATGGGAACATATTCCTGTTGATGTGTGACGTGACATGTTCCAGCATTGGCCGGTACGTAAATAAATAATATTTATTTTGAAATTTATTTTATTAACAACTTGATAATATAAATTATTTGTAGGGATTTCGGAATCCTATCAATGATAGCATGCGTGATGCTATCCACAGGGCATGGCAGGTTTCTATGCGTGATCGTTTTCGCAAGTTTTTGCACAATTTGAGAAGGACAAACATTAATAAAGCAGGGGTAATAGAATTTGATGAGTCGTGTAGAGCCCATCGACCAGAGTAAATTTCATCTCACGTTTGGGATGGATTATGTTTACACTGGTTGGGTGGTGGATTTTAGAGGATATCTTTAGTGGGACGACAGAACCCGGGGAGATAGGAGGTGATGAATCGAGGTGGTAACCGTACATTCAGTTCACATAGAGAGCATCTTGTAATTATATTTGTTTAAATATTTTATATAACATTAAATATAAATATTTTATTTTATATTTCTATAGGCAGTCGAGCATCCCGATATTACATAGTTCGACGTTTATCGGAGGATGTACAGTAATCCAGCTACTGGAGAGATTAAAGGTGATCGCCAGCGTCAGATTGGGGTTAGTATTATTTTTTCAGTTTATCAATTAATTGCACATAATATTTTGACAATTTGAATTTTAAATTGGAATTGAAGGAGTCATATGAGGCTGAGACCTCTCAGACACAGGCTGAGGGTTAAGACAAGACGGCTGAGCAGACTAGTGCTCACTATTTCGATGAGGCGGCATGGATGCAGGCGACTCAGTATGGCTTTGAGAAGGGTAGAGTAGTTGGAGTAGACTCTCATTTGACTCCTGGTACATATTATGGTACTTCTGCGATGTCGGCATCCAGCTTGAGAGGTGCTCGTGGAGAGGCATCATCTTCTGGCTCAGAGTATTAGGAGATGTTGCAAGCTCAGGCTGAGCATATAGAGACTTTGTAGAAGTAGCAAGAAGAGATGTGTCGGTGGCAGTAGTAGTAGGAGCAGCATGACGAGGAGTATATGCGTCGATGGCAGCAGCAGAATCTCGAGAAAATGGAGTACATGTGTCGTCTAACTCGTAGTTTAGGGATGGAGTTTCCTCCACCAACTCCTTCAGCTCCTCCACCTCCTCCAAAAGAAGACCCCCCAGTGATTTTTTTATGTTACAAAAATTTGAATTTAATATTTTAATATGAATTATTTACATTTTCTGTCTTTTATATCCGTACAATTATTACACAATTTAATTTTTAATATTTTTTTATTTTTTGTTAATATTGAGAATTTTAATATTTTTTATTTTTTTATTGTTTTAATAATAGTAATATTATTTTTTCATTAATCGTAATTTAATTAAATTTTATTTTTTTAGAATTAATTTATTATTTGAGACTGGACCATTTGTGATGGGGTCCCGTCGCAAATCGTCTAACTAAATATTTTGAAAAACAAATTTGTGACGGCCAAGTAGTACCGTCGCAAATAATTTCTTGCGACGGGCCCGTCGCAGAAAGTGTTATAGATATATTTTTTTCGACACGACGAGAGCCTGTCACAAATAGTTTTTGCAATGGGCCCATTGTGAAAACGTTTATGTATATATAATACATATAATCGGAAGATTATTTTCCATGGAGATGTTTCTCGTCGCAAATTACTTTTTTTTGTGATGGGCCCGTTGCAAATACTTTTATTTGCGATGGCGTTTTCTGCAAGGGCTATTTGCGACGGGCTCCCGTCACAAATAGTTTGTCGCAATTACCAAGAATTCCAGTAGTGTTATAAATCTTGTACGTTCATTTTTAATTTTTTTTCAATGGTACACCTCAACCTGTCTATCTCTTAACCTCTTATAAAAACTATTCAGGTCGTGATTTATCATTCCTGGCTTTTTTCCCATGTATAATTTTGATATGTTTTTCAATTCACTCTATTTAGTTATATGAATTTATCGATCAATCGAATTCTCCGAATTTTTCCAACCATACTTATTTATTTCCATTGATTTCTGATACTTTTTAATTCAAACCATATCCTATCCTCAACTGATTTTCCCTCCCCTATGACATGGTTGATATTTTATTTATATCTTATTTATCACACCAATCATTACTTACATTGGATTATATATTTCATTTGATTTTTTCATTATGACTACTGTGATATTGAATTCAGAAGATATGAAATTCCAAAAAGTAAAAAATTTTATTACCTAGTGGTAATTAATGTGGAGGATCATCCCAAAATCAAATCCCCTCCTTTACTTCATTGTCAACATAATGTTATACCTTGGAAATTGATTTTTGATTATCGACCAACCCTTTTCACAATGATTATAAAATATTAGACAAAATGAAAATACCTTTCCCCTCCACATTCACATTCAAACACACGTCAAACACCCACACATAAAGCATTCAATGCTCGAACCAGCACTTCACAGGTCTAGTTATCTTGTGTTCTGACTCATCTTGAATTACTAGAAGATTATCATTAAGGTAGTTAAGATATGATGACCTACTACAAAGGCTCTGCCTTTTGTAGATTAGATATGTAACATCCAAAGTTTGAAATATGGGGACTTTACATTACTTATTCAGAATACATAATACATTATACAAACAGATGACCAAAGACCATATTAGTTTACTCACTTTATAAACTTGGAACTTGAACTTTTATATTGTTAATGATCTTGAATGTTTTCGAAAAAGATCTTCTCCTTTTGTACCACTACCTAAAACCTTTAAATATAACCTGGGAAAATGAAAACATAAGAAAGGGTGAGATCAGATTCTCAGTAAGTAAACAAGGGTGACCTATAAACATAAACATGAGCATAAATGGCATGAGAACATGATAATACCCTTATATGATCATTCTCATCATATCAAAGGTAAACCTAAATCCAATAAAAATAAAATATCAAAATCCATAAGATCATAAAATTGAAATATGACATGATATTGTTCCATACACATAAACATATAACATTGTGAACATGTATAAATTGTAACAGGTGAACTCATTAAATTAAGGACATGAAATCAGGCCCTTGGATAGACATATGGACATGAATAATAGGTTTACACATAAATCATTGGACATGAAAACCTAGCCCATGTATAGAATTTTTAACATGAAGTCAGTTGCATGCATAACATATATACCTCATGAGTTATCCACATTTAACTAATTCATTAGAAGGAGATATATGTCCCACTCAACTCATAATGAAATCATTCTTATGTGTTCCACAAAAATAGAAATCATTCATCATAACATAACCCAAGGAATAAAATGGTGTTCTTAAACATCAATCTATCATAACAAAATCAATGTAAAAAAATTGTATTTCATATATAAAATTAAATAATAAACATAATTAGAACATAGGAATAATAGGTATAGTATACCAGAAACATAGACCCATTAAAATAATTCCATCTTATATGGAAAATTATTTTGATAAGAAACATGAGGTAAATATACTTTCTTCTTCGAAAAACATTTGTTTTTTAAAAAATAAAATAAAAATTTAAATAAAAAGAATTTATTTGAAAAAAAATATTGAAATATTATAATGGAATAATCATGGAAATAAGGCATTTTGAAAATGTAAACATCTGTTCATTCCATATAAGTTAAAAGAAAATATTCATCTTGTATTTTTTGGATAAGTCGAAAAGTAACTCGTACCGAAAATGAAAAAATATTCATTTCACACCATTCAATAAAAATTAACCAATTTGTAAAATTGAATTTAAACAATTTAATATTAATAGAAATAATATTTTTGAATACATATTTAGGAATCATGGTCATGAATGAAAAATATACCACAATAAATACTTATGTATAAACAATCATAGTTATTAATGAGATTGTGAAATTATACCTTACAACATTATAATTATTAGAATAATATGCCTCATAAAATTAAGAAGATTAAATTAAAACTAAAATACAATAACCAACAGAATAATAATCATAAAATAATTCTTTTTCAACATAAACACCACACAAACAAAACGGGTGGTGTGTAAGGCATATGTCCTACAGAAATAAAAGTGTGAAAAAAATTTCACTCACCATAGGTTTGGGATCCTTTCTATGTATCATAAAATCCTATATAATGGATTAAAGAGTGTTTTAAACATATTCTTGAACGATTTTGATATTCATGATATCATACTTGATAATATTATCACCCTTTTAATTATATTTCATTACAACTCTTCTTTCAGGCGTTATTTGTTGCTAATTTTATCTTATAAATCCCAGTTATTCTTCATGGGTTTACATTATAACATTTTCATAATGATTATAATGTAATATATATCATATTTATGCATTATATAAATGTATATAATCATTATTCAAATGAATATTATCAGTAATGAACCACACCGTGTCGTGGAGACAGTATGTCGTATGTACGCACAAATGATGATATCATATACATAATAGTAAATACTATGGAAATGGATGGTATATTTTTTCATAGAAAATCAATATCATGTTATATTAACTATATATGTACATTATTTATATCATTATAAAAATCAATAATGAGTGCTTATGAAAAATATATTACACCATGGTGTCGAGATGGTAAGCCATACGTAGGCACACGTTGTGATTTTGTTTGTCATAGGATGGATATAAGGTAGAATATGGTTGTTCCAAAATCATAATAACATCTATGAATATAACTGATACTGTAGTTATTACTTTATCATATATCAAAATCAGGAATAGGAAGTATAAGACAAAAAAAATTGAAAGAATTTGTAGAGGAGATTACTTCTTCTTCGATGATCTTCCACTAGATCTCCTCCTAAAGGCACTAGAGTTGGTATTTTGAGAAGACCAAAACCTATAGAATGTATGTAGGGAATTTGAGAAGGGAAATGGGTAGGAAATATCTAATCGTGAAAGCTAAATGAGTCATAAAGAAATGATGGAGGAGGTTCCCTTTTATAATTGGGGTGTGGGGCACTTTTGGAATCTAAAAAATATTAATTTATAATAAAGTCAACGTCAATAAAAAATGTAAAAAATGTTATAATTTCAATTAAATTATAATATAGTGTCGTAATATCATAAAAAATAAATTTTAGATATGTTTTTTTATCTATTTAAACCCTTTCATTTTAATTAACCCTTTGTTATTATATTTTAATTTTAACTACGGTAAAAAATGTGTCAATATTTAAAGACAACAATTTTTACTAATTTTATGTAAAACATACCATAAATAAAATTTTATAGCATTTTAAACCATATGATTAATATTTTATTTTTTTAAAATTTATTATTATTTTAAAATAGTATAATGAAAAACTATTTTGAACAAATATAAATATTGTCAATTTTGGAACTAATCATTTCATGTATTATGAAAAATTTCTAGATAAGCTGTTATCCATAAGAAAAATATTTTATTATATTTATCATGAATCAAGGTAATGTTTAAAATTAATTGTATATATTATTTATCCAAAAATCTATTTATTTTAATATTTTTAATGACATGAATATTTTATTTCCATTAATAAAATAATTACTATATCAGTTTTGGGTAATTCTTTAATATACTTATTTTTTGTTAAAAATTAAAAATAAAATACGATTACAAAAAGAAATCTTTTATATTTTATAGGAATATTTATAGTCAAATATATCTTTTATAAAATACTATATTAAAAATTTTATATTTACTAAAACATGAATGTGACAATTTTGACATCATGTGAAATAAAATTATATAAGTCCCACTGTCTTTTCCATGTTACTAAAATGTTCAATAACTAGACCCATGGGTGATTATGGTAGATATATACATGATAAATAATATTTGGTCATGTTTTCTTTCTTTTAATAGTTATTATTATTTTAATTAAAATTATTTTATTGATTTTTCATCAATTAAATTATTTCTGAATCATTAATGTATATGACATTAATATAATTATTTATATCATAAAAATTAAAAATAAATTCCCATGATAAATAAAAAAATACATTTTGAATTATTTATTATAGTCCAACTTAGATTTTTTAACCTTATATTAAAAATGAAATTGTTATTAATTTGAGTGACACATATTTAACTTTTCTTTAAATAAAATATATAACATATTCTAATATCATCCATGTGGCTTCCAAAGGATACCATTTAGACCCAAGGACTATTTCTGTCAAAAAAAACTCATCCAATTAAATTATGACATGTGTTAGGGTACTTTTATAATATTATTTTTACCGTTAATAATTTTATTTACCGTTTTACCGTATTAATAAAAATTACAAGATTTACTATTCATAAAGCCCAAAAATAATAGAAATGTATTTACACAATTTCAACCCATTAAATACAAATATGGGATAAATTTTTAAAAATTCAAAACATAGATTTTTTATTAATTAATTTAAAATAATCTCATTTTCTGAAAGAGAATACAATTTTTAATAGTTAAAACATTGCAAAAGATTGAAATATTTTGACATAAAAATTAAATGTAAAGTTAATTAAAATGACCTAAATTATATTAAATGATGAAAAATAATATATTTAAGGTATGAAACAGTTAAATAATATAATTGAACCATATAAATTATTTTTATGAAAAAATTTGTTTTCAATTTAAATGTAGTATATTTTTACTCTTCATCAAAACATAAAACTTATCAAAAAAATATCCAAAATTCATACAAAGTAATTTTTAATATATCTATTCCAAATAAGAAGTTAATTTTTTTCAAATAGAATATAAAAATATGTTAAAAACTACATTTAAAAGGGGTGCACTATCAAAAGGTGGTAAAAATACATTTATGAAGAATATTTCTTTTATCCGAAAAAATTGATTTTTTTCTTTTATCGTGTCTAGAAAACATATAAGATGAATTCTAAACATTATATTGAATATATATATATATATATATATATCATTAATAAAATCCATCATGAGTGATTTTATTCTTTTATAAACTCACTTATTTTAATTTAAATTGGTTTTCAGGAAAACATTTCCTTTTATTTAAAAAGGGTTATATTTTATTTTATATTTAATTCCTCAATAAATAATTAGTTATATAAACATGTTAAAGTAATATATTCATAATATAGTTAATACTATTCATACCCGCCATTATAATGGCTAGGTTATAAGGTAACATAATAATATTTAGTTGTTCTCTTAAACATGGTCTTCTTTTATATGAATTCTATCAAAAGAACTTGAAATTGTGTGTAACAAAAGCCAATGGTAGTGATGCATATATATAAATATAAACTAGTGTTTTGTGTAGAAAAATATTATCCTGGTGTATCATACAAAACAAGTCAAAAATTAAAAAATCTCTCACATAAAAATCTCATGGTGTTGCATTCTAACCCCCTGTAAAATGAAATTTTCCCTCGAAATTATTCTTGGTTATATATCGACTAATATATGAAAGTTTCATTCATATAAACAGAAATCATATTAACAAATAATAAAACATCCTTTTAAAAAGTAATTAATGAAATATAACTATTTCTCAAAGTATATCATAACTATGCATCTATATAAGAGAACAATGGTGAAGATTTGGGTATGGATGAAAAGTGTAAATAATAATAGAGATTTATAAAGGTCACTTATCACAAGAAAGTGGGTGATCTATAAGAATTTAAACATAACAAAACCAGAAAGTAAATACGCATGAAATAGGTCATTGATATCTTCTAAAATGGGGATAATAAGACACCCTTTTATATCACAATCCATTTTCGTAATTTTGAATAATTTTCTTGAGAAGATTTAGTTACATTATTCTAGAATAATCTCACCCTTTTATTATGCCTTGATTAATTTCAACTTCATCTCATTCCATGAAACAATGTTGAATTTATTACTCTAGTAGTATTAGAAGTTCATGAGGATGATGGGTTATTCCATCTATCTTTATCAAAAAAAAGTTATCACAAGTTATCAAATATTCTTAAAACCACCTATAATGACATCATACTTTAATCTAAAAAACATTATCATGAGTTTAACTTTTACTACACATAATTGTATTACCTTAAAATTTGTCCACAAACTAAAAATCCAAAACATTCAAAAACGTTTATCTAAATTGGATTAATATTTATCTCCCATATATCATAAGGATTATCCTACCTTTAATCACGTGTTTTCAAAAAAAATATCTAAATCCTCTTTCATTATTACATATACTATTCAACATACAATCATAAATACATATAGAAAAACCATAGTGGACCAATTTCTCTATAATACCAAAAATGTGACTATGAAACATTATTCTAGAATCCCATTACATAAACACTTAATCACTCCACTACTTCATTGTTGTACCCTACATTTAGAATAGTGATCATATGTGGTTTTCCTTTGTCTTTTTCCTTAAGAGTTTACTTACATCGATCATAATTGATGGCCCTTTGATTAGAGAATTAGTTATCATAATTCCACATTTCCTTTCACTTGTAGCATTGATGTGTGGGTGGTAAATTTTCTTGAGATTTGTCTCCATTCAATGGCCTCTTTACATCACTATGACACTCTTTTTCTCAATGTCTAGGCTTTCCACACATGACACATCTTCTTGTTCCTTTCAAAAATTCCCCGAATGCTCTTTTCCACATTTCTAGAAAGTTTGTGGTAGAGAATTTTCTTCTCTCTTTGTGTAAAGCGTCTGGTGATTCCATTAATATCCATATTCCACTACTTATATTAATGGACCTAAGAGTTACCACCTTCCATTTCCACTTTTACTGCAAAAAATGACTTCTCCATAGCTTCCAAAGTCTATGGATTAGTCCTTTCGGAGAATTCATTTGAGGTTGCTAAAGAATTAGTCTATTTTTCTTTCAAGTGAAATGATTAACCCAAAATAATAACTTGAAAGTCTTGGAAATTAACTTCATAGGTACTGATGGATTCATTTTCCTTGTTCCTAAGTTAATGAATTAGTTATCCACTATTTCTTATAGAATACAAGGGAATTACATACTAAACAATATCTGTTAACTCTTTAAATTATATATATTCAATTTCTTCATGACCCCTCATGTTATTCATAAGTGTCCACCACTAATCGGATTCCCATTTTAGACGATAGACATACAACATGACTTTTTCCGTTTCTGAACATTGATGAAAAAAATCTTTTCAGTGGTACTGATCCATTCTTCAGCAAAATGAGGATCATAAGCCCCACTAAACAAAGGTGGAAATTAACTCATGATGGACTCAATATAAAGATGTCCCCTCATCCTATCAATTATAAGTCGAGCATGATTTATAGACTGTGTGGGTATATTGATAATATTTTTCATTATATATCCCTAAACAATTAGTTTCTTAGTTGTAAAATCATTACACTTCCCATTTCATTCATCTTTAAGATAGTTCATTTAGGTTCTAGTCATTTAATAAAACAATAATGAATAGTGTTAGCATCACTAATCATACTAGAAAACATCATAATCAAGAGAGTATACATTGAATCTATAAAAGTTTAGGTATAATCCATGAAAATAAATTCTACGATTGTTACCTATACTTATAATTATCCTTAGAGACATCCCAATACATATTATTATAAATATTTCATGTGATCTCATTGTTGTTTTTTCATCCTAGTTTCCAAAGGTTAATTAACCATTCTCTATGATACCAACTATAACGACTTTTTCTTGATGTATATTGACATTAAATTAATTTTTCAGAATAATTAATACATTATACAAATATACACCCAAATACCATATTAGTGTAGTGTATTTAGAGACTTAGAAGACAAAATTCTCTTCTAGTGAAATATCTTTAATGTTTTCCACAAATATCTTCCCCTTTTGTACTCCTACCTAAAACATTTCTTTATAACCTAGAGAAAGTAAAACATAATAAAGGGTGTTCTCAGATGCTCATTAAGTGTAAAAATTGGTGATATGTAAACATAAACATGAGAATAATGGGTATGAGAATATGATCGTAACATTAGAAGACCATTCCAGGCATATCAATGGTAAACTTGAATCATATGGAAATAAAATATCATAATTCATATTATTATAACATTTAAACAAGTCATGAAATTGTGACATAAGCATAAACTTATAACATTGTAAACTTATATAAATAGTAATAGGTTCACTAATTAAATTAAGTACATGAAATCATACCCTTGTATAAAAATATGGACATGAAATCCAAGTCCACACATAAATTATAGACATGAAAACTCAGTCCATGCATCAAACTGTGAACATGAAATAATGTTCAGGTATAAAATATGTTACTTATCATTTATCCATGTTTAACTAATGCATTATATGAATATATAGGTCCCACCCATCTCATAATAAAATCATTATTAGGTGTGTCATGAAGAAATAAATCATTCATCATAACATAACCCAAGTAATTAAATGGGTTTCTTTAGTATCATTTCATCATAACATAATCCATTTAAAAAATGGATTTCCTAAGTAGAATCCCATAATAAACATAATAAAACCATGGAAATAATAGGAATTGTATACTTGAAATATAAACTAATTAAATAATTCCTTATTCGATGGATTCTTTTTTGATAGAATACTTTAGATTAATTCTTGATGAAAATATCCTTTCTTCATAAAAAATGCTTTCTTTTCTCAGAAAACTGAAAAATTTTAAAAGAAGAGAATATATTTTAATGTAATATATAAATCTTATAAAGGTAGATTCAGGGAAATAAGGCATTTTGAAAACAAAAAATATAAGTTCTTTCTTTATAAGTTAAATTAAAACATTCTTTTTCTAAATTTTTCAGATAAGTAGAAAATTACCTCGTATCGAAAATGGAAAAAGATTCATTTCATACAATTCAATAAAAATTCTCTGATGGGTAAAATTGACTTTAGACAATTATATAAGAATAGACATAAAATTTTAGAATAAATATTTAGGAAAAATTGTCATGGATGATAAATATACCCCAGTAAATACTTTCGTATAAACAATATCAGATAATAATGAGATTGGGAAATTATCTACATTAAATTTATAATTAGTTGAATAAAATGACTAACAAAATAAAGAATATTAAATTTAAATTTTAATACCATAAATTTCAGCATAATAATCTTCAAATCATTCTTAGGAATCATAAACAAGATATAAAAGGAAAAGGTGGTACATAAGACATATGTTCCACAAAAATAAAAGTGAGAAAAAATAATACCCTGCATTTGGTCTGGGTTCCTATTTATGTATTATAAACTCTTATATAATGAATTACAGAGTGTTATAAACTTATTTGGGAACAATATTTAAACTTATGATAACATTACTGATAATATTATCACTCTTTTAATTATATTTAATTATTACTCTTCTTTCTAACATTATTTTCAGTAAATTTTGTCTTATAAATCCCAATTATTCTCCAAGGGTATCCTTTATAAAATTTATAGAATGATAATAATGGAATATATATATATATATCATATTCATTCCTTATATACATTTATATAATAATTATTTAAATTGAGATAATTGGGAATGAATCACATTGCATCGTGGAGACAATAGGTCGTACAAACGTACAAACAATGATAACATTTCCATAAATATTAAATAGAAAAGAAGTGGATGGTATTTTTTATGTTCCATAATCAAAAACATGTTATATTCTCTATATATTTATATTATTTCCATCATTATAACCATCAACATAAATTGTTGATGAAAAAAATATTACACCACGACATGGAGACACTAAGATGTACATACGTATGCGTGGGGATTTAGTTTTCTATAACATAGATGGAAGAGGAATATGGTAGTTACATAATTAAAATAACACATAATAATATAATTTATACTTTATTTATTACTTTAAAATGAAAATAACTCATTAATATGAATTAGAAGAAGAAATAAGTTTGAATGAATCGGTAGAGGAGACTGCCTTTTCTTCAATGAGCTCCCACTAGATCTCCTCTTAAAGGCACTAGAGTTGGTATTTTGGGAAGAAGAGAACCTATAGAATGAAGTTATGTAAATTTAGAATGGAAAAGGGTAGGGGATATCATATCTTAAAGGCTCAATGAGTGATGAATAAATTATGAAGAAGGTTATCTTCTATAATTGAGGTGAGCGGAACTTTTGGAATCACCAAATATATTAATTTATAATAAAATTAATGCCCATCCAAAAATCTCAAATATATAATATTTTTGAATATTAGATGTTATAGAGTTTTAATATCATCAACTAATAAATTTTAGATAACCTAACAATCAATTTAAAAAATATCATCTTAATTAACCCTTAGTTATTCTTTTTCAATTTTAATTAAGGTAACATATGATTCAATGTTAAAAGAGTGTAATTTTTATGAATTTTATGTAAAATAGAACATGAATTAAAAATTTATAACATTTAAATCCATATATTAATTATTTTATATTTTTTTAAAATGTTTTTTGATATTTAAATAATTAAATAAATATTTTTTGCACCAAATATAAATAATGATTATTTTTACACAAATCATTTCATGGATTGTTACAAATATCAAGATAATATTTTACCCTTGAAAGAAATATTTTATTATATACCAAATGGTTCGTGGTCATATTTAAAATTCATTTTATATATTAATTATGCAAAAAAAGATTTATTTTAATTTTTTTAATAACATTAATTAAATATTTTTATTAATAATATAATTACTAAAGCAGATTTATGTAATTATTTAATATAATTAATTTAAGAAAATAATTAAAAATAAAATAACATGAAAAATATAACTCTTCTATATTTAAGTGGAATATTTATAGAAAAATATATCTTCTATAAAGGCCTTCCTTAGTAATTTTATATTTGTTAAAATATGATTGTGACAATTTGGATACCACATTAAATAAAAAATTATAAGTGTCATAATATTTTCCTTGTGGATCCAAATGGTCAATAACTATACCAATGAATAATTATTATCAGGATATACTTGACCAATAATATTTGATCAAGCCTTAATGTCTTTTAATGGTAATTATTATTTTAATTAAAATTATTTGATTTATTTTTCATCAATTAAATAATTTATGCATCATCATTGTATAAGAATATAAGGTAATTATTTATATTATAAAAACTAAAAAAATTACCATGATAAATAAAAATATTAATAATTTAAAATGATTATTTATAGTCAAACATATATTTTTTATAACCTTATATTAAAAATGAAATAATTCTTAAATTTGAATGAGACGTATTAACTTTCTTTAAATAAAATATACTAAATGTTCTAATCTAATCCAAGTAGATTGAAAAGGATACCATTTCAAAAAAAATATGATTTAGGTTAAAATATAGTTATCAATTAGTTTAAGAGATGTGTTAGATAAACATTATAATATTATTTTTACCATTAATTACACCATTAACCTTTTTACAATATTAATATAAATTATTGAAGTTGTTATTCATGATACCCAAAAATAAAAATAAATTTGTCTAAATAATTTGTACCCAAAAATTCTAAACATTTAATTCATTTTTTAAAATTAAAAAAACCAAAATTACAGTAATTAATGTAAAATTAATTCCATTGTCTTAATGAGAAAACATATTTTAAAAGATAAAGCATTACAAAAGATTGAAATGTTTTACATCAAAATTCAATGTAAAATTAACTATAATGAAATAAATTATATTAAATGATAAAAATTTAATATTTTAATATTTTAAAACCATTAAATAATATAACATAACCATATAATTTATTTCTATGAAAAATATTGTTTTCAATTAAAATGTAGTATATTTTACCTATTCATCAAACCATGAAACTTATCAGAAAAAATATTAAAAATTAATCTAAATAAATATTTTATATCCCACTCCTAAATAAGATTTTTATTTTGTCATATATAATATAAAAATTTGTTAAAAACTAGATTTAAGATGGGTGCACAATCAAAAGGCGACAACACTTTATTTTAACAATACATCTTTTATCTGAACAATTGAATTTGTTCCTATATCGTGTCTAAAATAATATAAAATGTATTTTAAACATTAGATTGAATATATTACTTATATATTTCATTAATAAAATACTTCAATATTTGTTTTATTATTTTATAAACTCTCTTATTTTCATTTAAATAGATTTTATAAAAACATTTACTTTTATTTAAAAAGGTTTTTATTTTCATTTATAAATAGTTTCTCACCAAATAATTAATTATAAATACATTTTTAATGAATATTTTCATAATTTAGATAAAACTATTCATTCCCTCCAATATAATTTCTAGGTTATAAGGTAATATAATAATATTTAGTTGTTCTCTTAAACTAGGTATTGAGTGAAATGAATTCTACCAAAAGAACATAAAATTGTCGGTAACACAAGACAAGAATTGTGTTACATATATTGCAAGATAAGACAGAGTTTTGTATAGCACAATCTTGTCATGGTGTAATATACAACACAAGAATCAAATTAAATAAATCTATCTCATAAAAATATTAGTGTGTTACAAGATATCTACTATTTGGTCACCCAATGAGACTTTAATAGTCAATAAAATATTCATACCTAGAGGTATAGAACCATCACCACTCAAAATGTTGCAACTCAGCTTAGAAGTCCCGAGATATTGCATGGAGAGCATGCTGGAAAACATGGACAGATAAGTCACACCAATCAATCGAATTGAAGTTTCATCGGACCCATTACTGTAGAAAAATTCAGCCAGGTGATAATGTTATGATCCTTCATGCTTGACTTGTACCACATTTTCTAGTTATCCTTGGTGATATATGACCCTGATTATTTTAAAAGTTAATGAACATGTTTATACTCAAGTAAAAACATTATAAATTTAGTATTATGATCAACATTTTGTATCCTTTTCAATGGGTTTGAATCTAGTTAAAGAGGGATGATTGAATCATAAACTCCTTCCACAATGGATGGAAACTCAAATACATCCCTTTTCAATGTTAGGGAATCAACCATTTGGGTAGCTTGGTGTCTATAATGTGTATTTTGTTTCTGCAGGTCATACCTCATCACTAAGACACTAAATGGTCATCCAATAGAGATTTTGGTGTTTTAGGTACCACCCAAGTATACACTTTATGGGATTTGGGTTTATCTAGGTCTATTGTTTCCTCATACCCCTTCTTCTTCAAAGTAAGTATAGTTAAAAGAAATCTAGGATTCATATAAATCAATCAGAATAAATAAAATAAAATGTAGGAAAGAAAAGTTGAATGATTATATTATATGTATTCAATCATGGTTTTGTCTTCAAATGTTACCTAGAGAATGTTAGTTCTATAGGAATAACATTTCTTATTTTCCACACATACTGGTAGATCACCTATAAAGAATCCATGGGAGAGTTTTACTAATAATGGCACCTTTTAATGGATGGGTACTCCAATCAGTATTTCCATTTCCATCACATTTGACACCATTAATAGGTTTTTTATATATATTTTTAAATCAAACATGTCATCACATGTTATACACAAACATTCTCAAAAAATGTGAAGTTATAAATTTTCATCTTAATCCCTATGAGAAGAATATGATTATCCTTGATTGATGCCATATTTTATTGGTAGATAGTAGTTTCCCAACATTTGTAAAAGAAGATGATTTATACATTTCCTTACTACCTGAGGTATATTTTTTCATCCTTCCTTTTTAATTTCTCTATAGTATCATATAAAGCCTCTACCCATGCTCATTATGATATAGATTAGAGGATGCAAGTAATTACTTCTCAAATTACCCTATTCATATAAAGCATTTATAAGGCCCAATGATTAACTCACATAATATTGTTACTCTAAATCAATTTTCTAGTAGAGTTTCCATACTAATTTTGGGAGATTATTCCCACTCTTAGACACATCCATTGGATTCTATCACCAGAATCCCTCCTCTTGTTTAGATGAACCATCACATCTTAAGATGGAACCTCTATAGATAGTGCTTTTATAGTTCTCCGACTGAACATGGAATACACCTAGTTGAGGAATGTATTAACCTCTCTATTTTAGTATGCCACTACCGAAAAAGAGGGTTGTAACATAACATTTCTGACCCAAGTGTCCTAATAGTGATTTTTTCTAGCCTAAGATTTGATAACTCCATTATGGAATTCATGATTACCAGGAAACTGTTTCTCTAATTAATATTATATATAATTAGTCTGACATCGAATATATCTTTAGGAAAACAATTTCATCATGAAATTTTATGATTTTCAGAATATTTTTCCTTATGTAAATACAAGAACCATCCACTATAGTCCAAAAAGATTAACCCTACTCTCGGACTTTCTCTCTTATCTTTTCTACCCAGTGGTTTCACCCTAATGGTGGGAAGGAGACCCCATGATTACATTAGAAGTAATCACCACTTCCACATGGACGACCCATCTTGGATAATATCCACCCATGACTATATCATGTTTTCAAGACATTCTTCCTTGGTATTTCTCTAATGGATCCAACTAAACCACACGTTACTGCTAGACTACCCGATGATACCCGAATATCCAAAATCACACATACTCCTAGAAAATTTCAATCAGATATCCTCTTATATGTTGTAAAATTATATCTCTATCACCTTCAAATCAATGTATACACTTAACAAACCAATCCACCATATGAGAAAATTCATGGAATACATTGGTGTACACCATTTTTTTCAGTCACATGAGGCAGTTAAATTAATAAAAAATTGATATATGGTGTAAAAATAAATTAAAATATTACTTTTAATGTATATGGACAATGAGCTACCTTGTATGGATAACATGAATGATCTCTAATACAATTTTTTTCTAACTGCCGTCAACTGTCTCTAAAAATAGCACATTGATTGGTTCAATGTTAAATTTATAAAATAACCTTACATAAGAAATCATCCATGAATGATCAAGTTATATAGGCTATCTTCTAATGTTATTATGAAATTTAATTATAAATTGAGTTTTCATATTTGTGTTTGTATGGGAATATAAATAAACTATAATGTGTGAAATGATAAATCTATATAATAATTTAAATGGGCCATATACATGCATGGGTAGATGTATCCTACTAATATGAATATGGATATCATATAATATGGTCAGAAATGCGACAACATTGATGATCTGATACCGTTATGCTAACAATTCCTACATGGTGATCATTTTCTTCCTTAGATGTATATGATCATCTCTAAATTGAAACATCCATCACTAACAGGTAATATCAAACAACTGTGGATGGAAGATAATAAATTTTCCAACCCTACCTCTTCATAGGCCAAGATCTTCACCTCGAGACCAAACGCTTCATCTCCTACTAATTACTAGATAGACCAACTTGATTAAGTATTCCTATGTTGTGTCCCAAAGTAATACATAATCCTTCATATCATTTTTAGTCTTCTCCAGTTGGTGAATAAAGCGAATAAATTCTTAAAGGGGGTTACGAATTTAATTTTGGGTTTTTTCCTTTTTCACCACTGAAAAACCTCAAACATGTATTGGAAGAAAATTATAGTTTCTATATATCCTCACAAATATTACTTGGAGGTGGGGACCCTTCATGAATCTCCTCGAGTATAGGGATCATTTTGATCTTGTGTAGGTCCCAGAAGAAAATTATTACCTCACCATTATGGATATGGAAGGTTTTATTATTGGAGGTTTATATTCTCAATAACTCTAGCATCAAATTTCACTATCAGTAGTTGGAAAAAATTAATTACGAGATTTATTTTTATAATTTTATTCTTTATATAAGATCTATGAAATATTTTTATTTTAAGAGAACCCAAAATGTCCATTTCCATTCATCATTAATGTTTCTCCATCATTACAGGTCCATCTCATTGGTCAATCCCTTATTACTATATAAGATGTTATCCTAGAAGATGTTTAAATTTTATTGGGGGAACCACATTAGTTAGTGATTCATCATTTATACTCTATATGAAATTCCACAACATGTATAACGATGTTGGATTGTGAACACTCATGGATTTGTGATTTTCAAAGATGTTCCACCACACATATCCTTGTGAAATTTTAAACCAATTAGCTGAAGCATCGAGATTTCCATCTCAGATAATGATGTTATCTGAAATTATGAAAGAATAAAACATAATTCAATTTGATAGTGGGTATTTCCTTTTATATTATATATATATATATTTGATATATTTATAGGGATATGGGGTTTCATTAAGTAATTAGAGTTATATATTTTCAGTAATCTTCTTTCTTCCAGCTACTATAGATTAATCTCTCACAGATTCCATTTTATGTGTATTTAGAAAATTAACATATTCTATTTCATGCAAGTATAATTAAAAAAAAAATACTTTACACAAGTTCATAATATATATTTCTAGATATGTTTATTTTATGAAAAAAAAAATTCCACGAAAAATGTGTTATCAAAGATTAAATAGTATGGGATCCTAGAATTCAACTCATAGTGCTATCATAAAAAAGGTGGTTTCTCTAAAAATAGAGGAAAAAATCAATTTTCATGAAGAGAAAATGGAAATATCTAGGTACAACCACTATTTGTATGTAAAGGGTTAACCCATTTTTCATAAACATAAAGGATAAATTTCCCAAATTACAATTTGTTCATGATATTTGTATCATCCACTCCCATTATTTGATTTAATTATATTTGGAAGGTGAATTGGTTGACACTAAAAACATTCTAGAGAAATGTTCCAAAGTATTGATATTTTAAATAGGTGATGATTATAAAAATACCATATTCTCAAGAATCATAGAGGTGAGTTAGTCTAGCATCAGTGAAATGCACAACTTCAGACTTGCATGATCATGTAATAATTTTATAAAAAATTCAAATTACATGATATAAAAGCCAATAAATACTTCTTATAATTCCATTTGAAGGATCAAACATTCAGGATTCTGACATGAAGTCCTTGAACATGTGAATCTTGAATTTACATTCCCTCACACAACCTAAAGCCTCCAAGGATTCCAACATTTTTTATTCTATTGTGAATGACCACATTAATATCCTTCAACGTATAGGATTTTAATTGGGATATAGTTTTTAAAACTCTATTATATAGAGAAAACCATTCATTCCTGAGGATCTATTCTCCTGCAATACATTTTTCACTCAACATATAACTTCCTTGAAACCCAAATAATGGACCCCATTCTTTGTAGGCTCCAAGTATGGGAATTATCATTAAAAAACTATATTATAGATGGGTATTGTTGACATTCACATAAAATACCCTCACACAATCCATGGGATAGTAATAATTAACATTAATATACTTCTAAGAGAAACTATATGGGGAGTGCATAGGCCCTAGTCATGAAATCATCAAGGAAACCAACATTTCTATTATAATGATATGTTACCATAATAAAGAGCCACGTATCATATGTGTAATCCACATATATATCACCACTACTCCCTAGAAGAATCCTAAAAAGTTTACACATATTACCTATATAATCATCCCTTTTATTCCATTCCATGAGGCTCATGACCTTACCATATGATGATAATAAACATAGATTGGTCCAATCACAAGACCTTAAACAATATCATTTAAAATAAATGTGTTTTGATCTTTTATATAACTGGTTGCATAACATTCCTCTTTAAGGTTAAATCCCAACGTAAAAACACCATAACCAGGTCTCCTATCCCCTTCGGGAGGTAGCATCTTTGATGATTTATGTAAAGGCCCAAAAAATTCAAGGAAAGTTTTTTTTCTAAATTTTTTTGGGAATTTTACAAGAACGCAGTTTCTGATGGCACCTAATTCCGAGACCCGGTGTGCCTGGAATCTTTTTCAGAAGTTTAGCTCGGGTACGTTCAGTGAACGAATGAGCGGGTTTTTCTAACCATTGAACCGGTCCTCGGAATCGAATTCCGAGAGTACCGATGGAATCGCAGTGCCGGTAATTTCTTATAAACACCTTTTCTGGAGTTGCGTTTGCTCGGGTGTGGTTTTTAATTTTTGGGGTTAAGTTATGAAATAAAATAAAAGTGGTGCAACCGGTTTTTTATTTTATTTTACTTAACTTAAGTTAAGTTGATGTTGTGGGACCCACAATATCCTACCCACTTGGTAGGATATTTGTGAGGTGCGGCCCACATGATCCCCACCGTTTCTTTTCTTCTTATGTAACGCACCTGCAACCCCTATTAATGAAGTCAACCCATGCGTTTCATCCGGTTAATAAACGCCTCATTAATTTGGGCGGTTAAATCGTTGCAGTTAATTCATTGAATTGATTGTTTCTTTTTGAAATTCAAACGTTAGCTTGTGCGTTAATAAAAATAATACAACTCTTATTTTTATTTCTATTGGAACTTTTTGCGTGGAGAGGATCTGGAGAAAAGACTTCTTCTTCGACGAAGAACGTGAAGAACGCACCGATCTCCGAAGAAGAACGCCAAATCCTTAGAGATCGACTATGCGACGCCGTGTTCCGGGACGCTTCTTCCGCGACGCTTCTCCGCGACGCGACGATCCTCCTTCCGCGATGCCTTCTTTTACGATGGTTAATTTCTCGACGAATCCTCGCTCATCAAATTCTACGAGGTAGGGATTTATTTTAATTGTTGTTCGTGAATTCTTCAGTTACCTCTCTTCTTTTCTATTGGAGCCGCCTGTTACCGCAATAATGGGATGGGGGTCGGACCGCACGAACACGGCCGACCCTCCTCTCCCTTTTGGTTGTTTGATATTGTTGCGGCACGAGCAAGGAAACGCGGTGCCGAAGAACCGTGCAGAAATTATTAAAGAAAGGGGGAGAAGCGCAACGCCGTTGAAGACGAACCAAAGACGCGGTGTCGTCGCGCCTCGCTGTTGAAGATGAACCAAAGACGCGACGCCATCGCGCCGCGGCGGAGAACCACAAAAGTACCGCGGCTGGAGTGGGGCCGCGGCGGAGGGGTGCGGCGCTATCGCGCCGCCCCGGATGGACCAAGTCCGCGGCTGGTTCCGGGCCGCGGCGGAGCAGGGGGACCGGCGGCCGGTTCCGGGCCGCCGTCATCGAAACAGACGGATAGTCCCTTGCTGGTCCCGTGGCGGCAGCAGCCGGCCGGCCGGAGAGGGCCGGCCGGTCAGGGGGAACCCGGGGGTCTGTAACCCCCGGTTGGCCAGCAAAGCAGCCCCCACGTGGGGTCGCGGTTCCAACAAAGCGGGGGCAGCCCCCCCCCCCCCCCGCATCCCTTCTCTCGGCCGAAACGGTCGAGCCTCCTGGCCGGCTGCCCAGGCCGGACCGCTAGGTCGGGCTGCGCCCAAGCGGGCCGGACCCGGACCCGGTTCGGGTCGACTCGATTTGGGCCAACCCTAGGGGTATCGGGCCGGGTCGGGTCGGGCCCGAACCCCCTAATACCGAACCTCCATCGGTCTTCTTCCCATATCTAGGGATGCGGACTTCCGATCGACGCATTGTTGGCTGCAATGCGATCCTTGGATCGAGACGGTACTTTCGGTATATTACACTCAAGGTTTTGGAGTACTTTGGGTTCGGCCGGGTTGGTTCGCACACAAAACCAACCGGGCCCTGAGAGTGGAAACGCTCATAACATGAGCTCCGGACGTCCGATTGACGTGCCGTCTACTTTGTTGGATTCCTCTTAGTGAGACAGATCATTTGGCTTACTCCGCTCGAGTTTTGGACGCAGTTGGAGTATGGTCAGGTTGATTTTGAATTAAAACCCAACCGGGCCCCTGGGACGAAAAAGCCGATAACTCTCACATCGGGCGTCCGATTGACGCGTCGTCTGTGACGTTGAGTTCATGTTGACGATAGGGAACTTTTGGATACATCAACTCCGGAATATGTGTCAGTTGATGTATCAGCCCCTCGGATCGTGGAGCCTACCCTCACGAACGAGCTTGCTGTGTGCGGGAACCCTAGAGCTGGCTGCGACTGCGACGACGATGACGACTATGCAGAAACCCTCCATGGATTTGATGGCGACGACTACAACACTCAGCGATCCTACGTGGATCAGTGCTACCAATCTTGTGTGGGTCAGATCCTGTGTAGGTCAGCGCTCAGCAGTCCTGTGTGGGCCAGCACCTACAGATCTTGTGTGGGTCCGATCCTGTGTGGGTCATTGCGGGGGTCAGTTACCTATCGATCATGTGTAGGTTAGATCCTTTGTGGCTCATTGCGGGGGTTAGTACCTATCGATCCTTTGTGGGTCCGACGGTTTAGATGAATCAGTGGCTATATCTGATCATCTCTATCGTCATACGAAGAAGTATACCTATATGAGCTGAATCTTGACTTGCTTTCCTATGTGGATTGTGTTGTGTTATCCTGTATGGATGTCATCGAACATGGTCTCGGACGTTGGAGCGAACTGGAATTGATGACTTAGGTATATGTATGGGAATATACCTAAGTAGTTTCGGATGTTACTTTGTGATTGTATCTTTCCTTTGTGGATTATCCTTTGTGAATTCTGGGATACCTTCGGGGGTCTCGGGGTCCCTACTGAGTAGCATATACTCACCCCTACATGGGATATGCCCACACTACTTTGTATTGGTTGCAGATGACAGGCAGCGTTGATCGTGGTTGAGGCACGAGGAGCAGGACGGTACCCGGAGGTGGACCACTGGGCGGGACGTACTCGGAGCAGACGGCTGGACGCAAGGAGCTGTGGAGGCTATCTGTACCCACCCTTCAGGTGGGACTTCCAGTGGATGGCTTGAGGCTGCGGCTTTACTTTCACTTACTGTTTTCCCTTTACAGTTGTACGTCACTTTCAGTTTGGGTTTGTATACTGGCCCACTTACTTTTCCGCACTTACTTTTGTACCCAGTTTTTACTTAGTCTTTACTTCTTCTTGCTTGCTATCTCTGATGTTTGTTTACTTTACAGAGGAAATGCCTTCCCTTTTTACCGGGAATCACGCCTTGGTACTAGTCTCCAGCCCCTGGCCTATGGAAGGAGGGCTTGGGGTAGTCATGGCACGGGCCCCGAGGACGGGTCGTGACAAATTGGTATCAGAGGCAGTTCGGTTCTACCGCAGAACATTGGACTCTGATCTTTCTTCTATGTGAAGCAATAGTGTTAAGGGTATTGAGTGTGGTTATCAGTCCAGGGAGTCCAGTGTTGGTGCGGTGGCGAACGTATCCGTACACCAGGACCCTAACTTCTGATCTCCGACTTAATACACGAAAACATTTATTGCATGTGTGTTTCAAGTTTTCATTGTGATTACTTTGTCTCAGCTCACCAGGTATACTGTTTGACCATGGCGCACCTGTTTCCTTTTCAGGATGGCCTCACGACGGCATCCATCTAGGGTTCCAAGTTTTGTATGTGACGACAGCCCACCGAGCGACGAGGCCTCGGTACAGGGCCCTTTGACAGTAGAGGCATCGGCGGTACCTCTACCCACCGAGCCACCGATGCTACCAACCCCAGCCACTGGTGATGCATAACGCCTTAGTGCACGGCATGAGTTTCAACGCCAGCGACCGCCTAGGTTCCACGGGGAGATGGACCCTCAGGCAGCCGAGGATTGGTTGGAGGCAGTTGTACAGGTTTTCAGGTTAGTGAGGACACCATCACACCTCATGGTGATCCTTGCAGCGAGCCTCCTGCACACGGCAGCAGGCAGATGGTGAAGCTTGATGCTCCAGGTGCACAATGAGGCATCTCTTCTCTGGACGGACTTTGCGAGTCACTTCCGCTCGGAGTTCGTCCCAGCCACCCTCCGTGCGGTGCGCATCTAAGAGCTTCTATAGCTGCGGCAGGGCATCTTGACGGTTGCCCAGTACTCGGCAAGATTTACCAATCTCTCACGCTACTTGAAAGACATGGTACGTGACCCATTCTTCTAGGCCTGAACCTTTGAGCAGGGATTAAGGCATGAGATCAGGGCATCGCTAATCTCCCTCAGCATTCTGACTCAGGCATAGGTACTGGAGCGAGCCCTTTTGATCGAGATCTTCCTTGCTGACCCTTCATCAGCGGCGAGACCTACCGCAGGGCGGCATGTAGCAGAGTTTTCTCCAGAAGGTAGTAGACGGATGACTCATGGGTCCAGGAAGACCAGTCCCTCAGGGAGACGACCTCAGGACACTGGCTCAGTAGTGCAGGGCACACAGCGCGGAGCCAGTATTTCGAGTGGCAGACAGTGCTACGCATGCTGCGGGCAGGGCCACATGGCTCGTGACTGCCTGACCCGTCGTGCCGAGGAGCAGCAGACGGTTGAGGGGCCACCCAGGCAGAGGTAGAGGGTCGACTATGGCGGTCCGCAGGGATTAGGTGGACGAGGTAGAGGAGTTGGCTGAGCAGCAGGTGGTGGGCGACATTTTGAGGCTCTACCACCGCCACCACCAGGAGGTCCACCCCGACCACAGGGAGCCGGTGGGCAGAGATAGGCACAACTCCAAGCATCAGAGGCTTATGACCACGGTGAGCCCGAGATGATTCTAGGTATTATCTATGTCTATTCCACCCTTGCTGCAGTTCTTATAGACACAGGAGCGAGTCATTCTTTCATATCCAATTCCCTTGTTTGGAGCTCGGAGATTCCGACATAGCCTTTGGCATGATCCTTACGGCAAGAGAATCCTACAGGAGCAGACTCAATGATTACGCACTGGTTCCGGAAGTGTGAGATTACTCTAGGAGGTGAGTGCTTCAGCTGGGATCTTCTTGTAGCGGCGTCGAGGCCTTACGACGTCATCTAGGGCATGGATTGGTTATCTATAGTACATGCTCAGATTGACTGTATTAGGTGCAAGGTGCGATGTGTACGCACCGAAGGGAGAAGGTTCACCTTCACCGATGAGAAGGGAGCCTTCACAGCACAGGATGGACTCTCGCAGAGGAGTGGATAGCCCATCACTCATTAGTTGGCTAGCCTCATCCTAGGAGAAGTTGACGTGCGGAGTCCTGGCTTTCCTGCAGTGGTGGATCAATATGCGTACGTTTTCCCCGATGACGTTCCAGGACTACCTCCTCGCAGAGAGGTAGAATTTTATATTGATCTGTACCCCAGGACAGCCCCAATATCCACCCCAGCATATCGGATGGCTCCCACCAAGCTTCGAGAGCTACGGGTACAGTTGGAGGACATGCAGGGAAAGGGATTCATATGACCCAGTGTTTCACCCTGGGCTTCCCCGATATTGTTCACCAAGAAGGCGGACGAGAGCTTGCGACTTTGTGTCGACTATCTTCGCCTGAACCAGGTGAAAGTGAGGAACAAGTATCCGCTACCGAGGATTGATGACCTCTTCGATCAACTCAAGGGATCACGGTGGTTCTCGAAGATGGACCTTTGATCAGGGTATCATCAGCTCAGAGTTCGGGACGAGGACGTGTAGAAGACATCCTTCAGATGTCGGTATGGCCACTATGAGTTCTTGGTCATGCCATTCGGCGTAACCAAAGCTCTAGCAGTGTTCATGGGCCTCATGAATAGGATATTTCATCCATACCTCAATCGATTTGTTAGGGTTTTCTTTAACGACATTTTGATTTACTGGACAACTGAGGAGGAGCACGCCTACCACTTGCGGGTTGTACTGGACACACTCCAAGAGCACCAGATTTATGGTAAGCTCTCAAAGTGTCAGTTCTGGATATGCGAGGTCCACTTCTTGGGACACGTCATCTCTGAGGCGGTAGTTGTGGTGGATCCTGCGAAGATCGAGGTAGTGCTAGCTTGGGAGCCACCCAGGAGCGTGACGGAGGTGCGGAGTTTCTTGGGACTAGCTGGGTACTACCAGAGAATTGTGCCAGACTTCTCCAGAGTTGAGGCACCACTATCAGCTTTGACAAAGAAGGGGAAACCCTTCGTGTGGTCAGACAGATGTCAGCAGAGCTTCCAGGAGCTGAGACAGAGATTGACCAGCGCGCCTATCTTGAGGCTACCGGAGGAGGGAGTTGGGTACGTAGTTTACTGCGATGCATCAGGAACTGGACTCGGATGTGTCCTGATGTAGGAGCGGGCTGGGATCGCCTATGGATCACGTCAGTTGAGGCAGCATGCGCAGAACTACGCTACCCATGGCCTGGAGTAAGAAGCAGTGGTCTTCTCTCTAAAGATGTGGCGACACTTTCTGATGGGAGAGTGCTTTACAGTCTATTCTAACCATCAGAGTCTCAGGTACATCTTCTCTCAGACGGACCTGAACCTGAGATAGCAGCGATGGCTCGAGTTCCTCCAGGACTATGACTTTGAGATAGTATATACACCTGGCAAGGGGAACGTAGTAGCCGATGCTCTCAGCAGGAGGACGAGCATTCAGCTACTTGGGGAGGCGACAGAGCAGCTAGCCTCTTTGCAGATATCCTTCATGGATAGAGATGGACTAGGATTCCTTCAGTCACTCACAGTCACTCCTCCACTACTGCAGTGAGTCAGAGAGGCACAACGTGGGGACGCCGACTGTGAGACGCGATGTGCGCAGATATCCTTAGGACAGGCACCTGATGGTTTCTCCTTTGGAGGAGAGCACAGGGTCCTTTTTAGAGGACGTACCGTGGTACCAGTTTCTCTACGAGAGGAGGTACTGAGAGAGTTTCACACTTCCCCTTTGGCGGTACATCCTGGAGTGGCCATGATGTACCAGGATCTCAGACGACAGCACTGGTGGCTGGGCATGAAGAAGGTCATGGCAGAGTTCGTTTCTTGATGCCTCACCGGCCAGTAGGTGAAGGAAGAGCACCAGGTACTAGCGGGCTTGGTACATCCCTTGGAGGTCCCGGAGTGAAAGTGGCACGGAATATCTATGGACTTTGTGACTGGACTTCCACGCACTTCCAAAGGTCACGACTCCATTTGGGTGATTGTCGACCGACTCACCAAGTCGGCTCACTTCTTACCCATCATAGAGCAGGGCTCAGTGGAGAGCTTGGGACGTCTCTACGTTTAGGAGATTGTACGGCTTCATGGTGTGCCATCATCTATCATCTCCGATCGAGATGCTCGCTTTATTTTCTAGCTTTGGAAGGGGTTGCAGGAAGCATTCGGGACGCAGCTACGTCTGAGCACCACCTTTCACCCTCAGACAGATGGTCAAACGGAGAGGACCATACAGACTCTCGAGGACATGCTCCGCGCATGTGTCCTAGATTTTTTTCGCAGCTGGGAGGACCACCTACCCTTGGTGGAGTTCACGTACAACAATAGCTATCACTCCACCATCGGGATGTCACCATACGAGGCGTTGTACGACCGACCTTGAAGATCACCGTTGTGTTGGACAGACCCTGGGGAGTCAGCACTTGTGGGACCAGAGATGGTCCAGGCCATGACAGAGAACGTCCAGGTCATCTAGGAGCGGCTGAGGACAGGTCAGAGCTGGCAGAAGTCTTATGCTGACAGGAGGTGGAGGCCACTGGAGTTGGAGTATGGCGACCACGTCTTCTTGCGGGTCTCACCTTAATGTGGATTACGGAGATTTTTCCGAGGCGGCAAGTTATCTCCACGCTTCATCGGACCGTTCCAGGTCCTCAGCAGGATTGGAGAGGTGGCTTATCGCCTGGCTCTACCACCACAGTTGCATAGGGTGCACGACGTCTTTCACATATCTCAGTTGAGGAGATACGTGCACGACCCGGCGCATATCATTGACCATGGGGAGATGGACATTGATGATGGGGAGACTTTTGCAGAGGTCCCGATGGAGATCGAGGATCGACAGGATCGGGTCCTACGTTGATGGTCGATTCCTCTAGTGCGCATCAGATGGCAGCACAGGAACCTCCAATAGATCACTTGGGAGCGGGAGGCTCAGATGCATGCTCAGTACCCACATTTGTTTCCCTAGTTTTTTATATATCTTTACGGGGACGTAAACCCCTAAGGTGGGAGTGATGTAAATACCCAAAAAATTCAAGGAAATTTTTTTTCCAAAACTTTATTGGAAATTTTACAAGAACACAGTTTTTGACGGCATCTAATTCCGAGGCCCGGTGTGCCCAGAATCTTTTTCCGAAGTTTAGCTCGGGTACGTTAAGTGAACGAATGAGCGGGTTTTTCTATCTCTTGAACCGGTGCTCGGAATCGAATTCTGAGGGCACCGATGGAATCGCAGCGCCGGTAATTGCTTATAAACAACTTTTCCGGAGTTTCGTTTTCTCGGGTGTGGTTTTTAATTTTGGGGGATAAGTTAAGAAATAAAATAAAAGTGGTGCAACCAGTTTTTATTTTATTTTACTTAACTTCAGTTAAGTGGATGTTGTGGGACCCACATTATCCTACCCACTTGGTAGGATATTTGTGAGGTGGGTCCCACACGAGCCCCATCATTTCGTTTCTTCTTAAGTAACACACTCGCACCCCCTATTAATGAAGTCATCCCATGTGTTTCATCTGGTTAATAAACGCCTCATTAATTTGGGTAGTTAAATCATTGCAATTAATTCATTGAATTGATTGTTTCTTTTTGAAATTCAAACGTTGTCTTGTGAGTTAATAAAAATAAGACAACTCTTATTTTTATTTCTGTTGGAACTTGTTGCGTGGAGAGGATTTGGAGAAAAGCCTTCTTCTTCGACGAAGAACGCGACGAAGAACACGAAGAATGCGAAGAACGCGAAGAACGCACCGATCTCCGACGAAGAACGCCAAATCCTCGGAGATCGACTATGTGACGTCGTGTTCCGCGACGCTTCTTCTGTGGCGCTTCTTCCGCGAAGCTTCTCCACGACGCGACGATCCTCTTTCCGCGATGCCTTCTTCCGCGACAGTTAATTCCGCGACGAATCCTCGCCCATCGAATTTGACGAGGTAGGGATTTATTTTAATTGTTTTTTTTGAATTATTCTGTTTCCTTTCTTCTTTTCTATTGGAGCCTCCTGTTACCACAAACACGGGAGGGGGTTCGGACCGCATGAACACGGCCGACCCTCCTATCCCTTTTGGTTGTTTGATATTGTTGCAGCACGAGCAAGGCAATGCGGTGCCTAAGCACCGCACGGAAATTATTAAAGAAAGGGGGAGAAGTGAAGCGTCGTCACGCCGCACCATTGAAGACGAACCAAAGACGTGGCTCCGTCGCGCCGCTCCATTGAAGATGAACCAAAGACGTGGCGCCGTCGCCCCGCGCTGTTGAAGACGAACTAAAGACGCGGCGCCGTCGCGCCGCGCCGGAGAACCACAAAAGTACTGCGGCCGGAGCTGGGCCACGACGGAGGGGCGCGGCGCCGTAGCGCCACGCCGGACGGACCAAGGCATCGGCCGGTTCCGGGCTACGGCGGAGCAGGGGGACCGGCGGCCGGTTCTGGGCCGCCGGCGTCGGAATAGAGGGACCGGCCCTTGCCGGTCTTGTGGCAGCAGCAACCAGCCGGCCGGAGCGGGCCGGCCGGTCAGGGGGAAACCCAAGGGTCCGTAACCCCTGGTTGGCAAGCAAAGCGGCCCCCACACAGGGCCTCTGTTCCAAAAAAGCAGGTGGCAGCGTCCCTTCGCTCGCCCGAAACGGCCGAGCCTTCTGGATGGCGCCAGCGCGCCAGCGCACCGGGTCGGCTGCCCAGGCCGGACCGTTAGGCCGGGCCGCGCCCAAGCCGGGCCGAGACGCACCAGTCGGGCCAGGCCGCGCCCAAGCGGGCCGGACTCGGACTCGGTTTGGGTCGCCCCGGTTCGGTCCGGGTCGGGCCAGGCCCAAACCCCCTAATACCGAACCTCTATCGGTCTTCTGCCCATATCTAGGGATGTGGACCTCTGATAGACGCATCGTCAACTGTGATGCAATACTTTGATCGAGATGGTCCTTTCAGTATATTACACTCAAGGTTTCAGAGTACTTTTCGTTCGGCCGGGTTGGTTCGTACACGAAACCAACCGGGCCCTCGGAGCGAAAAGGCTCATAACTTGAGCTCCGGACGTCTGATTGACGTGTCGTCGACTTTTTTGGATTCCTCTTACTGAGAAGGACCTTTTGGCTTACTCCGCTCGAGGTTTGGACGCAGTTGGAGTATGGTCGGGTTGGTTTTGACTTAAAAACCAACCGGGACCCTCGGACAAAAAAGCCGATAACTCTCAGACCGGGCATCCGATTGACGCGCCTTCTGTGATGTTTAGTTCATGTGGACGATGAGGAACTTTTGGATACATCAACTCCGGACTATGTGTCAGTTGATGTATCATCCCCTCGACTCGTGGAGCGGACCCTCCTGAACGAGCTTGTTGTGTGCGGGAACCCTAGAGCTGGCTGCGACTGTGACGACGATGACGACTGTGAAGAAAGCCTCCGTGGATTTGACGGCGATGACTACAACACTCAGCGATCCTATGTGGATTAGTGCTACCAATCCTATGTGGGTCAGATCCTGTGTGGGTCAGCGCTCAGCGGTCCTATGTGGGCCAACGCCTACAGATCCTCTGTGGATCCGATCTTGTGTAGGGAATTGCGGGGGGTTAGTTACCTATCG
This sequence comes from Viscum album, assembly GCA_963277665.1. Classification (NCBI taxonomy): domain Eukaryota; kingdom Viridiplantae; phylum Streptophyta; class Magnoliopsida; order Santalales; family Viscaceae; genus Viscum; species Viscum album. Next base: position 1,532,720,560 of record OY728123.1, on the reverse strand, counting down.
ATCCTGTGTGGGTCAGATCCTTTGTGGTTCATTGCGGGGGTTAGTACCTATTGATCCTTTGTGGGTGCGACGGTTTAGATGAATCAGTTTCTATCTCTGATCATCTCTATCGTCATACGAAGAAGTATACCTGTGTGAGATGAATCTTGACTTGATTTCCTATGTGGATTGTGTTGTGCTATCCTGTGTGGATGTGATCGAACTTGGGCTCAGACGTTGGAGTGAACTGGAATTGATGACATAGGTATATGTATGGGCATATACCTAATTAGGGTCGGATGTCACTTCGTGATTGTATCTTTCCTCTGTGGATTATGGGAGACCTTTGTGGGTCTCGGGATCCCTACTGAGTAGATTATACTCACCCATGCATGGGATATGCCCGTACTACATTGTGTTGGTTGCAGACGACGGACAATGCTGATCGTGGTTGAGTCACGAGGAGCAGGACGGTACCCGGAGGTAGACCACTGGGCGGGATGTACTCGGAGCGAACGGCTGGACCCGAGGAGCTGTGGAGGCTATCTGTACCCACCCTTCAGGTGGGACTTCCAGTGGATGGCTCGAGGCTACGGCTTTACTTTCAGTTGTTGTTTTCCCTTTCCAGTTGTATGTTACATTCAGTTTGGGTTTTTATACTGGACCACATACTTTTCCGCACTTACTTTTGTACTCAATTTTTACTTATTCTTTACTTCTGCTTGCTTTCTCTATGGTGTTTGTTTACTTTACAATGGAAATGCCTTCCCTTTTTACCGGGAATCACGCCTTGGTGCTAGTCTCCAGCCCCTGAACTATGGAAGGTGGGCTTGGGGTAGTCACGGCACGGGCCCCGAGGACGGGTCATGACACTTTATCATCTTCATCGAGTGTACCAGAACATCCACCATACCCACTATTGATTATCTTATGACCTCCATTAAATGATGAGCATATGCGGACCACGTTTTTTAGGATAACTAAACCTATAACTAGATGTATGTGACAAGCATAGTGGATCATATCTTGTCTGATGAGAGTGAAACCCATGTGATGAGCATGGGACACATGTGGTGAGAATGGGACATGAAATTTTAATGTGTTGATCCTGAGGTGATTGAAATAATTTCTCTAATATGAAGAACAACTAAGGCCATATGTGAAGAGCCCAAGATTCATCATACAATGATTAGGGGATAATTCCTGGGATGAGCATGATATGATCATGATATGCCTTATATGACATGACTAAGAAAGACATTTTGGAAAGCATATGACCCCCCTTTCCATTCCTTAGGCGATGATCATAAGATTCTTACTTTTCATGTGACTTCATGAGATACCGTAGATTATTTTCATGATATCCCTTATCTAACATGAAAAATAAGCCTATGTGGGAAGAAAAGGGTCAATTAATTCTCATATTTGGTGATGTGCCTATGATTTACCCTAACCCAAGTGATGAGGTTGATATTCCTTAGGTGATGATACTGATATTTCGTATATAAAGAGTATATGTTTCTTAATGTGATTAGGATGGGATTCTTTAGGTTACAAATCAATGTTTCACTATGTGACGAGCACACGATGTCTCACTTAACGAGCTTGAGAATCCATTTGAAATGATCTAGAGTAACCTTTGGTGATAATAGTAAGATTACATATGTGATGAATATATGATTCCATCATGTATTAACCCGATGGAAATGTTGTCATATGACTGATGTTCTAGAATGCCAACTTATTAGAAAACATAATTATATCACACTATAAGGTTTCCAACATTTCAGTGTAGCAATTGAAATAATTAAAAATTTTGAATAAGAATATAGTGAAGGGAAAGGGTTTATGAATATTCATTAATTCTATAAAGGAGACTTGGAATAGGAATAAATCTCCATGAAGGAATCCCTATAGGGAAGGGATGACATAACATCATCTAATTCCAATAAAATATCTGTTATCATCAACCTTAGTGGTGTATACCTTCTAGCCTTCGTAACCTAGGAATGTGGGACCCACACCATAACCATCATATGACGGGGTCTATCCCGACTGAAATGTATCGATTTGAGTAGATGTATCATAAAACATATACTATTACAAAATATTGTACTTATATGATATTTTATAATTCACAAACATTCTTTACTATTTATGAAAAATAAAAAAACAACAAACATACAAAATTGAAACACAATTACTCTAAAATTGATATCCATTTTTTCATAATAAATTTATAAAAGTTATAAAATTATTTTTTAAATAATTTCATTAATCATTACTATTTAAAACTTTTTATGAAAAGATAAATTTTTTAACAATTAGAAATTTAATTATGGTTTTATAAAATTTTATTATTAGTTATATAAATAATTAATGATCTAGAAAACCTTTTAATAAAAATATATTTCATTTTTTATATTTTTTTCTTTCAATAAAAAATGATATTACTTAAAATAAAAAAAAGTTTTTTGAAAAAATAAAATTTTGATTTTTATGTGTGAAATATTTATTTTTTTTATATTTAAATCATTTCATTATTTGATCTATTATATGTTTTTGTTTAATCCATATTTCTTAACATACCCTAATATTTTATACTAGTTAAATAGAAAAATTACTTTTCTAATGGAAAATACACAGTTTTAATGGTAATATTTCCAAAAGTCATATAAACTTAATACATCATATAATACCTCTTATTTTAATAATTCTTTATCGAGTGCATCACACCCAGGTTTGTGAAACAAGGTTTGTAGCTACTATAGTTTTTCATATTTTGGGTTGTTTTTAAGTGGGAGAAGGGTTTAGGCTGATGGGTGGAAACTAGAGGGCATTGGAAAGCTGTTGATGGTTGAAAGAGACTATGCACTTATACAAGTTCCACTGACTAGCCAGTGGAATTCCTGTCAACATAGGTGTTCTTCCTGCACCCATCAGTTAGCCAATTAACCACACTAGCTTTCTAGTGGTTCCACTAGAATTGTAGATTAGGAATGTATAAATTGTTATTTTATATTGAATGAGCCACTTAATCCCCCTAATCAGGCCCTAATGTCTCAAACTTTATTTTTATCAGATTAGATGCTCTAATGTGATATTTTTAGCCCTCTCTATCACCCATGTGGAGTTCTTGTTTCCAATTAGAATATTGGTTCTCCATTGACCATAATTTTGGGAGTTATATACATTAATTCCTAATTATTATCTTGTTCTCCAGGACTCTATTTCCAATGGAGGCTATATCATTTGATATATCATGGACATAGAAAATTGAATTTTATTATGTTAAATATATATTTTCTTGGAACATATCATTTCTGTTTTCATCACTGGTGTAAAAGGTGACCTCATTTACAATAGTCTTGAGGTAGGTGACTATATCCCATGGTATAACCCTTGGTATGTTGTATGTTCATTGATTCATTACCTTGTATTTAAATATTAAATTGAATATTTTTAATGAATTAAATATGTGGTGTAAATTGTTATGTTTTCAAAAAAGGGGTTTAGATTGAAAAAATATGAGAAACACATTATAAAGCTACCTGGTCTTAATATATTTGGATATTACATCATTTTAGATGAATATTTAGTATATTGAAAAAATACATTCCTACGGACCACAATAGTTTAGTTAATTTGGAAACATGGAACAAATTATTCTAACATGTATAAAAATATTCAATGATTCCCAAAAATATCTTCACCTTTATTACTTAAAATTAAAAACATTCTATGTAACATTGGGAAAGGAAACATAATAAGGGGGAGATCACAGATGCTTAATAAGGGAAAACAAAGGAGGCTTATAAGAATAACATGAGCAAAAGGGTATCTGAATAATAGAATAAAACTTCAAGATCATACCCTGTATATCACCAAACATATTCATGGAATAAATATTTGGTAATTAATAAGACACAAATCATAAGGGAAATAAGAGAATAATATGTGAAATTATAACATAGGAAAAAGAAATTGAATCTTTGGAAGACCCATAAGTATATAAAATGATTTCCAAAGTAATCAAGGAATTTTACAATGTCATCCTAGTAGTACGAGTTCTCTCCCCATACCATCTTGGTAGTCGTGGTTCACTCCCATAACCATTATAGTTGTCATGGTTCACTTTTAAGACCATCTTAGTGGATAATGTCATTTACTAAACTGAGTCCACCCCCGTTCCAGTCAAGTATATCTCATGATATATAAATCATTACCCAATGCATTGAAAAGATATATAGGTCCCACCCATATCATAATGAATTCAAAGATACATCTTCCACTATATTACAAGAAATCATATCATAACCCATGAAAATAATTGGGTATCATTAACATGTAATCATATCATAACCTGCAGAAAAGTGACATGTTTCGTAACCATTTCATCAAATCATAAAAAAAGTGGGATTCGAAAACATATAACACATGAAAGGTAAATGGGTTTCATAAACATGTATCTCGTGAAATAGATAAGGGCTTTATAAATATATTACCCATGAATGAAAAATGGGCTCGTAATCATCATACCATCAAAACATAAACCATTTAGAGAATTAGTATGAATGAAACCTTTGGATTATTTCTCTTAAAGGAGTGAGTAAAATCAACATATTTCACCTAATATGGAAAATAAATTTTAAATATATTTAAAAAAAATTATATAGGGAAATATCTTTTCCTCTTTGAAAAAGTATTTTTCAAACATATAAACTTTTAAAAATAGTTTTCCTTGAAAATTATTTTAAAATATAGAATGAACACGTTAAATCATTTTAAAAACCATTTCCATGAAAACTATTAATAGTATCTAGAAATATTTTTGAAAAAAAATTTATTTTAAAATACATTGAAAATTTCTAAAAGATTAATTCAGATCATGGAAGACAACCATTGGAAAACATATATTGGAAGCTGTGAAAATCATTAAAAACACTTTTTAAACATTAAAAAAATTAAAAACACAATTTCATTGAATATGATTTTAAAATAAAAAAATTAATTAAATATGATGTAAAAAAATTTCTTTAAAAAAATAACCTTGAAAACTTGCAAAGGAATCATTAAAGAACTCAAATTTAGGAGGACGGGTAAGTCCATACTGGCCGAACATTCCTTTTCACCCAAATATTCTTAAAAAGTGCATTGATCAAAAAATGGATTGAATATTTCTTTTAGATAAAAAAATTAATAAATGGGTAAAAATGTACATTAAATATAAATTCATAATAGTAAAATATTTTCTAATTTTTTCTATAAAACATGTTTTTATAAGAACACGTTTTTCCGACCAAAAGGATAAATATAGTCAGATTCTCAAAAAAAATGATTTCTTTATTATATTAAGTACAAATGAGTTTAAAAGTTATTACATTACATGGATATAACATTAATAACCATAAGTTAAGAAAATTCATTGTATTTATTGAAATATTTATCATACTATTTCATTAATTCTAGAATAAACATAAATAATCTTGATAAACGATGTGATTGTAGCAACAAACTATAACAACATTGGTAACATCGAATCATAATAAAATTGAAATAATTAAGTAAAATGAATATTAAAAATTAATTAAAATAATTAAGTACTTGATAAAACATTTCGAGTAAGTATTTATATCTCATATTCAAAAATAGGTACATAACACGACATGGGTCTCAAAGAAGAAAAATTGAGACAAAATTACTTCACCAATTTGGTAACTTTTAAATAATAAACCCCATGAAAGAAACATCATAAAATGGATATTTAAATATACAAAAATTTACGTATAATAAACATTTAATACATCAATGTGATGTACACACACCACATATAACAAACAAGATGTAAACATGGCTTGTGTCTCATGGAAAATAAAAGTGAGATGAGAAAACCCTTACCTTATGTCTTGGTTCTTGACATACTCTTTCAAACATCATGTATAAAAGGTATAATTTTATTTTACATCCATAACATGACCATATTAATATATATATATATATATATATAATTTATGAATTACTGATGTATTTATATTACCCATTTCTTAATAACTCCATGTTAAAGTTACATTTTTTGTGATAACAACATTGTTTTTCATACATGTTTTGACTTTTTTGTCCTCTTACATAAAACATGATTTAATTATTTAAATAATGTAAAAAATCATATAAATATCATATATATTCATTATATTTTTATTTATAAAAATCTATATAATATAGAATTATGAAATAGAATACACCATTCATGGAGATGGTAGCTCATATGTACGCATGAATGATGTTTCTGTTTTATTGTCATGTTGAATAAGAGAATGTAAATAATATATATATATATATATATTATAATTATAGTAGAATTATTATTACATATATTTCAAAATAATTTACTTAACCAATACTTAATACATTCCATGTATAGATTGAATGAATCACATCGCTTTAAGGAGGCGGTAGTCCACATGTCCACAAATGAAGTTGTCATATTTACTAAACAGTGGAATGAATGAAGTTATTTATTATAAAATAATTATAGAAGATTAACTAAGTCATATATATCATAAATATAATATAAAATATGTTTTCCATAAAAATTCCCAACCCTGAGATGTGGTAAACGAACAAACAAACAACATCATTTCATTATGTCGTAGTCCACCATACACAAGAACAGTAAGTTAGATCCAATTAGATGGAAGTGTGTGTAAGTTTTGGTAGAAACTATATAATAAAAACATATAGGTATATTTAGGATAATTATATTATTATATAATCATGTAATAATAAGTCTTTAGAAGGTGGATAGTGAAAATAAAATCAAAGAGCTTGAAGAATGATGTTAACTCTTCTTTGGGTAACTCCTTTTAGTTTGCACCAAAGGGATTCCTTTGATTAATTTATGTAAAAATAAAGGATTATAGTATAACTTTAGGTATTTTGGGAGCTTATTTGATAATATTTTAGGCAATAAAAAATTATTTAGATGTGTGGAGAGTGGGATAGGTGAGTTCGTTTTTATAGAGGAGGAGTGGAATTCTTGTAAATATTTGAAAAGAGAATTCCACCCATGTTTTCCCAGGAAAATTGGACAGAATAATGGTACAAAATAGATCTGAGGGAGTATATGGTCAAAATATGGAAAGTAATTTGATTTTTTACAAACTTCTAGGTCATTATCGGGCCTTCTGTTTGGGGCTTAGTCATTTATTATGTTAATTTTTTTATAATTGTTGTAATTAATTTCAATAACATTACTAGTATTTTTGTAAAAAAATAAGTTTAAATTATTATAAATTATATATTATTAATATTAAAAATAAGTATATTTTCAAAACTATGATAAGATAAGTGGAAAAATGAATTTAAATTTAATCCCACTGATGAGATGACAGAGTGAGTTTTTATATTTACAAAGGTCCAAAAGTTTGAAATGGTTTTATATCCATTATCAATATGAAATTGAATAAAATGAAATAAATTGGATTAGTTTATGTAAAATACATATAATTAATCTTTGAAACCAAATTAAAACATAATTTAACTATACAAATAAATTAGATGAAAAATTGGATTTATATTAAAATTCAATGTTTTTATTGTTTGTCAAAAAATAGAACTTATCAAAAAAATACCAAAAATCACCTAAAATGAATTTTGATATTCCAATTTCAAAAATTAATTTTATTTTTTCAAATAAAAATTATTAATGTTTCATAAATCCTGTTTAAAATGTGTTCTCTATTAAAAGGTCTTACATTTACCTTGTAGAAAAATACATATTTTTATTCATAGAATTGGATTTATTATTATATTATAATAATAAAATATATTTTATGAGTATGAATTTTTTTAATGAATATAAAATATATAAATTATGTTGAAAACATTAATCAAAATCGGTTTGTTTAATTTATTGAGATAAAATTGCGTTTTTACATTGAAAAATAGTTTTCGTAGAGAAGTAAATTTTTTATTTTCAAATAGTTCATACATTTACTTGTAATAATTGATAATAAAATGATTTATTTTATATACATTTGTAAATAAAATTTTCATAATTTAGTTAATATTATTTTTAACAATCTTTCTAATGGCTAGGTAGTAGCTGTAATAATATTTGTATAATCATGTTAATAGTATATTGTAGTTCGGTTAAAAATCAGTCTTGTGTGTTATGAAAGATATAAAAGGAACCTAGAATTGTGTTTAACACAAGACAAACATAGTGGTGCATGTACCATAAGATAATCAAAGTGCTGAATGTGAAAAAATATTAACTGGCTGATGTGTATCAGGAAAGAAAAATATAGTGATTTTATAAAAAAACTATATTCAGTGTTGCGTAATGTGAAAAATATCCAAAATAATAAATTAATTTGAAAAAAAAATAATTCATAAAATCTTGCGGTGTTAAATTATGAACCACTTAAAATTAATTTCTCCATCAAAATTATTCCTTTTTATAAATGGATTAATACATGAAATATCCTTTCATAGAAACCCACATCATAAATATGAATTTTATAACTTCCTTCAAAAATTGAATGTTAGAAACATAACGGTTACCCAAAGTAAAGAATAACTAGGTTTAAACAAAGGATAACATAGGTGGAAATTGAAAACATGGACAAGTAAGATAAATCTAACAATCATGTTCTAATGGGGAGTGATAAAGAGTACGGTTACGATAAATTTAATGATAATAAAGCCATAAATATCTGATGATATAAGGGTCAATTTTATTCATCATAAACGAATGTACTAGGATAAAAGTTTTTGTTTCAAGATCCTTTTCCGAAATAAAATGATTTTCCTGGAAAATATACACATCCAGGATTTCATTACAACCTTACCCTTTGGTGTACCTTGTTCAACTTCCACTTCATCAATAATTCAAAGAAAAAATGATAATTTTTCATTCAGGAAGCATTAATAGATCATGAGATCAATGGATATAATGAGAGGTTATTCCATATGCTTCTATAAAAAAGGTTATAAAAAGTTTTCAATATGTATACATCCTCATATGGTGAGATAATAATTTAATCTCTAAAACCTTATCAAAATTTTAACATAAACCATTCCATAAATGGATAACCATGTAACCCTTGTGAAAGATGAAAATTCAAATATTTTAAAATAAGGTCACTATATAAGCTTAACATTGATCCCCAACATATCATAAAGTTTATCTTGGTTTTCACATTCTAACCATGTGAATACCTTAATCATTTATTCTCTGAAAACAAGATAATAACCTAAATTAACATGAATACTTATTGAAAACATGCACATTTACTTATTCCAAAGTTCATTGTATATATTTCTTAAATACAAAAATTTTGAAAACTTCATCAATGATAGCATAAATCACATTTTAACAATTTATTAATAAGTTCCAAAGTAATCAATACCATCCAATTTAGTTATTCATATCTACCATATTTTATCCAAAAACATTAACATAGAACAAGAAACATATTAATTTTTATCTTTCCCATAGTCATGTGTTTTCCATGAACATCACCCTTCCAATTAAATAACATTTCAAGTCCATCAGAACCATTGAATGTATTATTATAAATCGTTATAGAAAATCATAAATTGAAGAATCCTTATATATTTCACCATTCATGTAACTTAATTATTGAATCAAAATATATAAAAACATAAATTATTCAACATCATATATAATCCATAATAAGGCTACCACATCATATAAATTAATACCTATTTCCATTCACATTTAATCCATAGTCTCATCATCATCAACAACATAAAAATTACTCATAACACCTTTCATGTTTTATTTGGGATTTTTCCCATAAATAAATTGATTATAATAATGAAAATTCATTCCAAACATAAATAATTTAACCATTTACAATGTCTTAGGGTTTCTAATGTTATCATCCATTTAATTTACCGATCTCTTTATATTTTCATTACAGTTACTTTATTTGTGTCATTATTTTCCATAGTAAAAACATATTCTTTTTCCTATAAGACATTAACTTGGGTGATTATTTCCACATTATTAACATAAAGGAAGCTGAATCTTATTTCCTCCATGGTATCCAATACACTAAATATTATCGAACTCTATCCTTCTATTATTTATTCAATCCAATAGTTGGTTAAGGTATACATTTTTAATCATATTCAATGAAAACTGACCTGGTATGATCACAACATCGTTCAATCCTGTGACATCCAATTTGACTACTCATCAGAATATTTTCCATCACATTCAACATTAGTCCAGTTCTTTATGGTCCCTGCCATTGATTGAAACCAAAAATAATTGTGTGAGAAAAACTTATCATAGTGTAAGCCCTATACAATCATCAAAAATCACTTATAAGATGTCTAAATTGTTAAACCTAGTTAAATATATTAAACCTTTTTTATCCTAGTTTCTTAATATATGGATCCTATTTAAATTATTTATGATATTTTGAGAAGATTTTGTGAATTTCCAAAGAATATGCCTTGGGACTACCAGACCTGGTGTGCAGCAAGGCCCATTTTCATGTAACGAGATATGATCAAGTCAGGATTGATGCATCTATTTAGAGTTTTTACTCCAATATACATCTGTGTCATAGCTGCATACACTTGTAGTATCCAGACATAGATGTTTTTATAGGATATCACTTTCTCTATCCATTACCAAAATTCTAAGACATTTTCCTCTAATTCCCCTTTTCCTTATACTTATCATTATAAATTTCCTTTGGGCTCTCACAATGGTTTTATTATTCAAGTTTTCAACTGTTGATTAATAGTTTCTTTTTATACCAACTATAGAGACCTAGTTATAATGTATAGGAATATTATATCCTTTTAGATGAATATTCGGCATACTACAAAAATACATGCTTGAGGACTATAAAAGTTTAGTGTTTTTAGAAACATGGAACAAAATATTATAAATTAGTGAAATATATTCAAAATTTCAATAAATGATCCTCACCTTTATTACTTCTACATAAAATCTTTCTTCATATCCTAGGGAAAGAAATCATAAGAAATGGGTGATTTCATATGCACATTAAGGGTAAACAAAGGATATATATAAGAAAAACATGAACATAATGGTATGATAACATAAGAATAACATTTTAATACCATACCCATAATATCAAATATCTTATACATGAGTCGTGGAATAAATACCAGTATTTCATAATACATGAATCATATGGGAAACAAGAGCATAATTCATGAAATCATAACATAGGAATAAGACATAGAAGAAATGGTTGACACATAATCATATAAAATTATTTCGAAACCAATCAAGGAATTGATAACAAGGACATATTTGTATTATGGGTTCAATCCCCATACTATATTGGTAGCCATATATCACTACTATGAACATATTAGTAGTCATGTTTCACTCCCAAGACCATATTAGTAGACAAATACCTTTACTGAACTGAGTTTACTTTTCATTCTATCCAGGACAATCTCATGGGATATAAATCATTACCCAATGCATGGGAGGGAGATATTAGTCGCAACCATCTCATAATAAAATCAATCATAAATTTTCCTCAAGATCATAATAAATCATAACATAACCCATAAAATCATATGGGTATCTTAAACATGTAATCATATCATAACATGTGGAAATTGGATAGGTTTTATAATCATTTTCTCAAAGAGCTACAAATAGAAAGAAGTTGTTTTCCAATACATATAACTTGTCCAAGGGAAACATGTTTCATAAAAATATAATCCATGATAAAGAAATGGGTTTCATGAACATATAAAGTGTTAACTTTATATAGGTATCATTAACACCATTCCATCAAAACATAAACCATTCAGAGAAGGAATATGGATGGAACCTTTGGATCATTTCCAAAGAAGGCATGAGTAACATCAACAGATTTAATCTTAGATAGAAAATAATTTGGAAATATATTTTAAAAACCTTTATGTAGGAAAATATAATTTCCTCTTAGAAAAATTATTTTTGAAACATTAGACCTTTTGAAAAACATTTTATTTGAAAATAATTTCAAAACCTAGAAAGGAGCCTTGAAATAATTTTGAAAATATTTTTCTATGAAAACTTTTGAAAGAAGATTGAATTTTTTTTGAAATATATATCTTTGAAATAAATTTTAAAATTTATAAAACAAACATTTAGATCTTTGAAAACATTTTACTTGAAAAAACATTTTTAAAAAAATATAAAGGATGCTTTGAAAATAATTTAAAACACTTTTTAAACAGAATTTTTCGAAAACCATTTTTATCTGAATTTTTTAAATAAACAGATTTTTAAAATTATACGGAAAAAATTTATATATAAAAAATAAAAATTTGATCTTATAAAGGAAGTATCATGTAAATAATGGTTATGAAGGCAGGTAAGTTCATATATACCAAACATTTCATTATCATCTTATAAGTTTAGAAAAGTGCCATGATCGAAAAATAACAACAAGATTCCTTTTAGATCCATTTTAAAAAAGGTAATACATGGGTAAATATTTACTTTACTCATCATTGGATAATAGTAAAAAAATGAATTTTTTTATAAAAAACTATTTTGAAAGAATACAAATTTCTAACTAAAAGGGGAAATAAATTCGATTTTTCATAGAAGAATTTTCTTCATTATATTAAGTACCAAATAGTAGTAAAATGATACCATTACATATAAATAACATGAATAACAAAAGTTTCTGAAATTTCATGAGATTTATTGAGAGATGTACTATAATATTTCATTAATTGAATAATAAACATAAACAATCTCAATAAACGATGAGATTGTAGTAATAAACTGCTTCCACTTTAGTAACATTGAATCATAATATAATGGGAAGAATAAAATAACATGAACCCAAAAATATCATGAAAAAAATTTCATCAATGATATAACATTTACAAAGAAGTATATATACCTCTTATAAAAATATAGGTGCATAACATGGCATGTGTCTCAAAGAAGGCATATTGAGACAAAATTACTTTATCAATTTGGTAACTTTTGAAACATAAATCCCATGAAATAATGGAAAAAAATGGATATATAATAACCAAAAAATTTTAATATAATAATAATATAATACATCCATGAAAATTATCAACACTACATATAATAAATAAGACGTTACTATGTCCTATGTCTCGCAAAAAATAAAAGTTGGATGATAAAACCCATTACCTTATGTCTTGCCTCTCATGATACTCATTCAAACCTCTTGTATAACACGTATAATATTATTATAAATACATAAAAGAACCATATTTATATATATAAAATCATGTATGATTTAATTATGTATTTATTCTAACATTTCATTAATAACTTCATGTTAATGTTTTGTTTTTTTTGATAACTGCTTGATTTTCGTACATGTTTTGGATTCTTATTCTTGTTCCTCTTAAGTAAATCGTGATTTAATTATTTGAATAATGTAAAACATGATATAAATATTATATATATTCATTATATGTTTATATATAATAATATATTTAATATATAAGTTTGAAATGAAATACACTATTCATGGAGACGGTATGTCATACATATGCAACAACACTATTTCTATTTTATTTTTGTATTTAACAATTGAAATTAAATGAAATATATGTATATATAATATAATATAATTTACATATAATTATTATTTCATATATATATAATATAATTTTTTCAAACTCATCCTTAATACATTTCATTTAGAGTTTGAAAGAATCACATCGCATTGAGGAGGCGGTAGTCCACACGTCCACAAACGATGTTATCAGATTTGAACCAATTAAAAAGAATGAAGACTTGTTTTATATAATAATTAAATAATATTAAATAAATATAAATATCATATACGTGACATTAAAATATATTTTACATATTAATTCCCAACCATGAGAGGTGTTAAAGGAAAAATGAATAACATCTTGTTGTGTGGTGGTAGTTCATTGTACACCAGAACGGTAAGTTCATTACCCATTAGATGTGTATAAGTGTTGGTATAACCCTTATAATAAAAAAATATAATTATATATAGGATAATTAATTTATAACATAATCATTTAATAAGAATATTTTGGGGCTGGAGAATGAAAATAAAATGAAGGATCTTGAGGAAATAAGTTGTCTCTTCTTCAGGTAAGTCCTTTTAGTTTGTACCAAATGTATTACATGGATGAATTTATGACAAAATTGAGGCTTCTATGATTAATATATGGATATTGGGAACTAAATTTATCATAGTTGTTTTATCCAAATGGAATTATAGGTGTGAATAAGTGTGAGGGGTGAGTGACTTTTCATAGTGGAGGAGTGGTACTCAAGTAAATATTTGAAAAGGGAATTCCATCCACGTTTTTTCCATGAAATGTAGTTTCAATAATGGTAAGAAACATATAAAAGGGATTATAGGGTATCAATAAGTCCATAAAATTGATTTTTTAAAAGTCATTATGTCATTTTGACCTTATGTTTAGGTCTTATTCCTTTGTAAAGCTAATTTTTCTCATAATCACTGTAATTTATTTTAATTAATTTTACTAATGTTTTTGGTAAAAAATTATTTTTAAATTATTAAAAAGTATATATTATTCTAATTTAAAATATTAAATACATTGTCCAAAAATTAAAAAAATAGAAGTGGCATAAATTTAATTTAAATTGGTCCCACAAACAGGATGAAAAAGTGGGTTTTTAAAGTAAAAAGGTCCAAAAGATTGAAATGTTTTTATATCCAATATAAATTTTAAATTTATTATAATAAAATAAATTTGATTTATTGATTTAAAATTTGTCTAATTAAACTATTAAATCATATTAAAACTTAATTTAAATATATAAATAAATTAGAGGAAAAATGCATTTTTGAATTAAAATTCAATGTTCTTCACTATTCAAATCAAAAATAAACTTCTCATAAAAATTAAAAAAAATCCCAAAAGTGAATTTTGATATTCCTATTTAAAAAATGAATTTTATTTTTTAAATTAATATATTTAAAATCTTCAAAAATCATATTTAAATGGGTTCTCCATTAAAATCTGAAAAATTCACTTTTAGAAAAATAAATCTTTTTATTCATAAAATTGTACTTATTATTATATTAGGCCTATAAAATATATTTTATGATTATAAAAAATATTTATAAATTGTATAATATAGATATTTTATTGAAAACATTAATCAAAAAGTTCTTTGTTGAATGTATTTATAAAAAATTTTGTTTGTACATAGAAAATTAGTTTTCTTAGAGATTTAATTTATTTATTTTCAAATAATTCTTACATTCACTTGTAATAATAGATAACTATAGGATTTATTTTATATACATGTGTAAATAATATTTTTATAATTTATTTAATATTATTCATAATTTATTTTCCAAAGGCTAGGTGGTAGCTATAAAAATATTTTAATAATCATTTTAATAGTAAAGTGTAGTTTAAAAAATCATTTTCTTTAATGTTACACAAACTATCGAAGGAACTTGCATTATGTGTAAAATAATGAATACATAGTTTTTCATGAACCTAAAGCTAATCTATATTATAAATATGTCACTAGATTAATATGGTGTTGCATATAAAACACAAAAAACCGAGTGATTCCATAAAAAGACAATATTCAGTGTTGTGTAAAGTGAATAATATCAAAAAAAAATAAATTAATTCAAAAAAAATTCAAAACATCTCAGGGTGTAACAAAATATATTTTTTAATTTCCTCAAATATTATTTTAAAAATAGAAATGGATTTTCAAGCATGAAATTGATAGGTATCACTATAGAAAATGTTTTATGAAAATGTGAGACTGGTTTTGGAATAGATTATGAATTGGGAAATATGTATGAATAATGGTTTTGGATTTTGCCTTGGAAAATATTTATGAAACATTTTTCTATTTATATTTAATGTAATGAAAATTTTATTTCACACTTGGGAGAGCTTGGGGTATATAGAAAAACAAAATAATGAATAGCCCTAGTGGGGTTAGTAATAACTATGGGAGGTTCTATTTATGTCATGGTGACTTGGGGGTAGACTTTCTCAAGGGTTGATGTTTATATAATTTAAGAGTCACACATGTCATATAGTGTTTATTTATTTTTTAAATAATTTTTTTCATGTATACCCAAGTTTTATAAATTTCCCTCTTTGTTTATTGGGATTACATTACAAGCATGATATTTTGATATGATAATTTTCCTAATTTTTTATGATATTGATACTAAAGCATGAAAATATATTATTTACATTTTTATGTCATTAGAAATGTAATATGTCATATTTTTCTATTTTATTGAATATTGAATTATTTTTTAAAGTAATGCAATGATTTTGAATAAAAGACTAAATGGTGATTTATAAATTGTAAATGATTTCTCTAGATGTTCTTTAGACATAACATTTAAATATGAACTAATAGATTCATGTGGTCATACATTGTAAATATTATTTTTTGGTATCATACTGGTCATTGGTACTCACACCATAATTTTTATCATTTGGCTGTATTTATCCTTGTTTTTGTAGGATATTGGTAAAGGTAAGAGTGTCATTTATCGGACCACTCTCATTTGTCCTATTTCCGACTGATGGGTTGGGATGGAGGTGAATTATGGTTATGTGGAGATAGACCCATGGGTTGTTTCTAGTTCTATGTCTTTGATTGTCTTTATTTTGTATTTTGTGACCTGATTGTATATTTGTAGGATTTGAACTTTATGATTTTTATATTGAAATTTGATATATATTTTTATCTATTGATTCTCTCTATTTGTTTCATTTATATCATATTTCAGTTGAGGGTAAAATTGTTCCTATATTCTCTTGTATAATACCAGGGTTTATACATCCAGCCTGTGAAGATTTTGAATGCACCTCAGGTTTTTGGAAGGTCGTTAGCCCGACTACATTATATACCATAAGAGGGGTGATCATGGTATGAAATATTAAAAAAAATACCACTTTGGATCTTGTTTATTCATTAAACAAAACCAATCTTCACTCCCTTTCAAAAAAAAATGTATGGATAAAAATGAAATCACATATCAAGAACATCTGTTTTACTTGGTTCACCCACACTTGGAAACATCCAAGGAGAATAAAATGGTAATGTATCGATTTTCCAAATTCACTAAGGTTCACATAAAAATTAATATTTGGGATAGATAAATTATGTTCACATGTTGAATACCTTTTCATGGTTTGGGGTGGACTCACTTTCCCTCCTGATTTACAACCAGTTACAATTTGAAAGCTCACTTCTATCTCAACTCATGTTTTCTCACATATCCATCATAAAAATCTGTTGTTGTTCTAAATCACTTTATTATTATTTCAAACATATTTGAGTGTTCCATAAAGTCTTGTTTTCACCTATTAGATGAAATAATCTTTTCCCCATTTTGTTATTTTGAATAAATTGACTTCATGAACTATTCAAAGACTATTCACAAACTTTCATGCACCTCTATGAAATACCTTGCATCCTCTACAAATTTCCTTATATTCCCTATGAACTACCCTGCCCCACATGGTGTGAGTGCTTTGCATGCATCCTTTTATTCATGGACCAAATCTTCTTCCTAGATGGATGATGGCTCGCAAACCACATGTGCTTTATGGACTACCAATTTTTCGTAGATCATTTTCCTTTTTCAAATAATAGAGCCTCAAAAATTCTTTTGGTAGACTATCTTCATGAATTGTCTTTACAAACTAACTCCTTCACGAAATTTATCCATCATAAACAACTTTCCCCATCATAGAATTCTCCACCACAAAATACTTCAGACTTAACTAAATTATTCCAAAAATAAACTTCTCTAATGAAATTTTCTCACTAATAGTGATTCGATTTTGGGTCTTTGTATAAGTAAATAAATCCCACAAAACACACAAATCACAAATACCAAAATCTATGATACGATGAAATAATTAAAAAAAAATCTTTATGAAATATTAAAATCACATTTAATCATTTTGCGGTGCACCTTAAATCATCACCTTCCAAAAATGACAAACCTCCTGAAAAATGGTCTCACGGTGTCTTCAAAACACTACCCTCACCCCCAAACCATCAAGGCCCTTTGTAGTTCAGCTAGTGTGCTACGCAGTCTGCATAGCATTACTCTATGATTTTTTTTTCAAATTATCCTTCACCAATTTTAATACCTACTTTGTTGTCTGAATAGAATTTTTGTGCTCTTATGTGGTCTATTAACTCCACACATCACGACCCAAGAACTACAGTTTAACAGAATATTATTGCAGAAATCCATCCTTTTGAATCCACTTCGGCAATACCAACAATACTGAAACGTGGTAAAATAGATTTTTTGACACACAATCACCTGAATAACACCTATAAGACCCCATAATGGAGTTTTTACCAAAAATTATCGATTTGGGTGATGTTATAGGTTTACCCGGGTTGGTCTATTACATAGTCAATTCCATCATAAGTTTATTTATATTTTCTTTTTAAACATCTTATTTTTTCTAATAGTTCTTTTTTCTATTTATAATGTTGTTCATTTCAAGGATAATTTTATGATATCATGACATACCATACTATAAAAATCAACTTCACTTACTGTCAAGTGTATATTATTCCATTCTACTATTTTCAGTTTTTGGTAGAATGGTTCTAAATTATAGATAATGTTTCATATTAATTGAATATAACAGATTTTGTTTTTATTTTTTCATGTTTTTGATTCTATATACCATTCATATATATATATATATACTTGAGGAGTAATAATTTAAAATTGACATGTCAAGGTTGTTATATAATAATTTATTATCATTAGCATCAACTTAACTATAGAAAAAACTTGACATTCGAGTGGAAATTGATTCGTCTTTACCCATGTCAAGTCATTCCCGACTATCAGAGATATTCCATTCTCTATGGAATGTTTTTTGAGTACCAGTTGGATATAAGGAAGAAAATATTGTATTTTAAAAGTCGATATTGGTTCAAAACTGGGTTGGTTAATATATTCCTAGAATGTTATCGAAGGATTGCATATTGAGAACCATTAGATTAGATAGGTTCCTATGAGAATTATTGATTATAAAAATAAGATGGAAATATTACATTATGCTACATAATCATTCCTATAGAGCTAACAAGACTCATAAATGTTGGCGATTCTTAAAATTTAATAATAATAAGAGGGTCAGGTTGATAATTAAAAAAAATGTGAATAAATAGTATTAAATATCTAAAAAAAGAATAACATTTTAGAAATATACCTTTAATTGTAGAATGTACCACTCTAGTAATAGTACTAAATAACTCTATAATATGCATCTACAAAGAACCCTAAAAATATCAGATGAGAAAATACCTCATTAAATGAATGAAAATATAATAAATGACCTTTCCTAGGATTCAAAACTCATAAACCTATCCTCTGTGAATTTGGTTATCCATTTGTGTTAACATGAATATTTTCCTGGTCCTATGATACATTGGTAAACTAAGTTTGTTACCCAAAATATTTTTATACTTATTTTAGAAATCTTCAAATACGTAGATGCATTCCACAAGAGTGAAACAATTTCACTATGTAGGAATCATTTTATGTGATATGACATGCAAATAATTATTTTTAAATTTGATAAGTGGTGTTGCCATAATAGTTGAGGTAGGTTTACCACTACAAAATAAACATTGGAAACATCCACCTCAACTCATTTCTTCCCACCACCACTTGTGAAAGCTAGAGGAACGATCCCCACTAGTTTTTCTATATAAAGGGATATTTGTATGAAATAATATGTTAAATCCTTTTTTATATTATAAATACTTCTTTTCCACCACATATATAGTGGATAGGTTGAATAAAATACTCCATTTATGGAATTACTCCTCTAAAAATCTCATATTTCAGTGATTTAATTTCATTATTGTAATGACCAAAAATTTCAGTACATAATTTTTCCATTAAGAAAAATGTTAAATAAGATGAGTTACATGAAAAATGAATAAATATATATTTATATATACATTATAATAATAGAAATATTTTATCCAATTTTAGCTAAAAGTATTTTTTGAATAATTAATTGGATATGAATGAACACATTTAATGATAAAAGGGATCATTTATTAAATAACTATTTTTAAGTGTTTTACTTTTTAAAATATTAGGTATTATCACTATGAAATAAATGTTTTAATAAAACATATTGATAACATATACTATAAAAAAATTAACATCTAACTAATAATTTGTTACTAGATAATGAATAATATAAATAAGAATAAATTCATTTTATATTTAAAAACACATTTTCTCGAAAAAAAAATTCTTGTTGTGCTCTGTGGATTTTTATTAAAATTTATTTACATGATATATAGTATTTGAATGTGAAAAACTAAACATCAATTTTTAATTTTTAATTAAAAAATTACCTTATAGTGTTTTTTTGATACTTTTATGAAATCGTTGATTTTTAGGTGATTATAGAAAATAAATATTTTCTAAGAACTACCACTTTTATGATATTAGCATAATACAATAAATATATAAAAGTGTAAGAATATGTTTTTCCATAAAAAATTTATATTTAATAATAAATATAATTTATTTAAAAAAATTATGTTGACTTTAAAAATCATAATTTTAACATTTTTGAAACACGCGTACAATTTGACAGTAAATTTTATTTTTTCACACTTATATTAAAATTTTGATTTTATGACATTTATAAATTAAATCTAAAAAAATTTATTTCATAGTATCAGTTAACATTTAAGTATTAGTAAACTAGATCAATTTCATTTTTTGGCATAAAAATGATTTTAGTAAGATTAATGTTAATTACTACGGTAATGGTGAAATTTTTTTTTAAAGATGTGTTTTTATACATTATGATATTTTTATTTAATTATCTGAATTAATATGAAACAATCCATGGTTTTAAAAATAAATTGAAATTCACCAAATATTTTTTAAATAGATAGTTATAACTAGCCTTTAAACAATATTTTTTTCACTTCTGTTATTTGAATTTCAAAAAATGGTCATCTACATTTGTGATCAGTTAGTTATTTAGAGTCTAATGGAACAAACTAAAATTTTAGGGAAAAGTAACATGCACTAATTAATAGTAATGTAACCTTTATGAATATTAAATAATAATATTATCCTATTTTCTTAAGGCTATATGATAAGGACATCTTGATTAATTTTTCAAGGTGATATAAAATGTGTAATAGTTTTAAAATTGATAATTTTTTAATAAAGTATAATTTTATTTAAAAATTAAATAAATCATATTTAGAAAGTTATTTTCAAAAAATGGAGTTCATTTTTAAATTCTAAATATTAAAAAAACGTTAGGTTGAATATTTGATATTTTTTAGATATTCTTGAATTTTTTATGAATAGTGAAACACAGTAAAATATCGTATATAAGATTTATCAGCTAAATAAGATATTTATGATATCATTAATGATTTAAGAACCCTAGGTTCTAACTCACATACTATGTTTACTGTATTGGGTCACATCAATCAAGATTGTTCATAATCTAGAGCAAAAATATTAAAATAATAATTAAAATAATGTAAAACGCCTCCTCACCTCCACAATAAATACTACCCCCCATCTTCCTCCCATGCCTCTCAATACTTTATCATTGACTAAGATATTCCTAATACTCCTACCAATAACCTTCACCTCATCCACGGCCTTTTGGTCTCACCCAAAGGCCAAAACCAAAGGCTTTAAGGAGGATCCCAAGGAGAAGAGATCAAGAGGTAAACATCCTCTTTTATTTTCATTCATATTCTTATTATTTCCTCCCCACCCCTTATTCATGAGGCATGAATGATATATAATATTATATATATTCTTTATTTTATCATTTTTATGAAAGATTCATCATTATACTTCTTCTCCTCTACCACTTATTCTAGAAATTAAAACATCTTTCGTGATGTGTCGATTTACCGATATCGTTGATGATGTGATTTAAAATTCTTTTACCTCCTCCAAGACTGGAAATGAACCCATTTTTATGGTTGTACCAGATTATAATTTATATATTATATCTTATATAGGGTTCTGTAATCTTTTTTTATTCATGTTATAAATTTATAAAACCAAATGAGTTCTTTATGTTCGACGAATCGCCAAAATGACCTAAACAAATACCAATAATGGTTTAAATTATGATTCATCCTCACTTCATAATTAAAAATTATAAATGGTATAATTTGTGGTTTTGGAAATATTTAAATACCATTCCATTCAAATTTTGGATTTTCACCTCCCATTGACAAGAATATCCATCATGAACCCATCATGGAAACCATGTAAAGAACCCACACGAAACAATGTAAATAACAAAATATTAATAATAAATGGGTTGAATGATGTTGTAAAATGATCATATAAGGTGTTATAAACAATAATATTTTTCCTTAAGATATTAATAAAACTCTTTTAACAATTAAAAATGGGTTTAAACATATTTTAAGTAAGAGAAACCAGAGGTAAGGGAATTCTTAACCCAATTTCTAACATTGGGTTAACCTTCCAATTTATCAATTATGTGGTATTAAGATTATTGGTGTGATGAATTTTTTTTAAACTAGTTTGTATTATGAGTATTTATAGTTTATAAACATATCCATTCCATTATATTAATTCTCACTCCAATTATACTTTTAAGGGGCTTGCATTCTAAAACCCTTTTAAAAGTATCTTTAATAAATTTCAAAAGTATATTTATACACACACACGTATATATATATATATATATGGAATGAGTGGTTTATCATGATTTAATGATACTTTATTACCTAGATATGTTCCTTCAAAAAATTTATGTTGTGTTGAACCCATTATAGCTCAATATATGGTTGGTTGAGCCTATTATAGCTCAAGATATGGTGGGTTGAGCCCATTGTAGCTCAAGATATGACAAGTGAGCCCCATTATAGCTCACCAATTCATTGGGTACTCCGAAGGTTGGATTTTACCAAATTTTTATTCTATGTGTAAGGGTGATTTTAATAGTGATTCAGTAAATATTTCCGATGTAAACTACCTTATGGTTCCAAGAATTTTAACAAGTTTTTATGAAATGGGTTCTATTGGTTTGTATGTTATCACTTGACTAATGATTTATTTCCTTATATTCCTTACTGAGATTTTTTGTGTTCATCCCATGTTTTTAAATGTTTTCTAAAGGTTATAAGTATTAGTAAGAGAAATAAGTAATTAAATTTCAATGTCATCATGATTTTTCAAAGTAATTATATTTTATTTGAAATGATTAATATTTTGTAAAAATTGGATATTGTTTTAATCGTATCCACTTGTAAAATTATGAGATTTTATGTATGTTTTATTTCTTAATTACACAAAACTCTAAAAATTAAAAGATCTAAAATGTGTTAGAATGTATGTTCTTTTCTATAAATCAAAATTATGTAATGTTTTAAGATCGTATCCTTATAGTTGGTATAAGAGGATGGTTTAGATAACTTTAGGTGTTAATATATTGTTAAAAGAATACCATAAATGATTTTTAATCTATGGTAATTTGAAATGTTTTAGAATTTAAGGATTACCATGTTTTCACATCTTTTTTATGTCTATTTGGGATGGTTTTTCGCAGAAGAAACATGGAAGTGGAAGTAGGTAGGCCCCAACTAGTAGATATTTTTTTGAATCATCAGCCTACAATGCTGGGAATTGGAGCCGAGCAATTTTTTGATAGTAATGGATTAGTTGACTCAAGAAATAAATATTTGTGGTATCCATGATATAGAGGAACATGATCTACAACGATGAAACTTGTATTTTGTGGAGCATTTTAAGAGGCAACATCCTCAAGAAATCAGTGGAACCATGGATCCAGTGATAACTGAGGGATAGATTAATGCTCTAGAAAAGATATGTGATGTCATGGGATGTTTGGAATGTCAAAAGGAAATGCAATAAATTTATAATTTGAAATGTGAATATGATCAATGGTGGTCTCTTGTTAAGAATAAGAGATAAATAGATGATCCTGACAGTCAGAAATGGGGTAATTTTAAGATTATTTTTTTTAAAAATATTTTCCCAAAACTATTCGACTCAGAATAGGGAAACAATTATTGGAACTAAATCAGAAAGGTGATTATTCTATGTTAGTATATGAAGCCAATTTTACAAGACTATCCAGGTATGGACTAGATTTTATTTCGGATTTTGATAGTAAAATTAATAAATTTTTCTATACATTGAGACCAATTTTGCGAATATAATTAGATTAATGAGAGTTAAAAGATATTAGAAACATGTATTTTGTGCTAAAAAAGTGGATATGGAGTTTGAGGAAATGTATGAGCCTCATAAGGACAAGAATTATAAGCGGTCAGGCTAGCAGGTTCTGGGGAAGAATTTGTCAAAAAAATTGAAGGTAAGAATATCAATTTCCATTATTGTGAAACTTTCAGTAAAAGGAATCCTGATGAATGTATTGTATATTCTTGAAAATGTTATCGATGTGGAATGTTTGGACACATGTCTCTTGATTACAAATAAAATTATCTGAAAATTAATGATAAGCCGATGGTGAGATTCTTTAAAGATAAGTAATTGGGTTATTTTTCTAATGTTTTTCCTAAGAAAGTTACTCAAACAAGGAATCATCATTATGGGAAGGATAAGGGTGTTGTAAAATATATTAAAACCACATTACCTGATGGTTTTCCATAAAATTAGGTGTCCTTAGGTACATTTCTTGTTTCTAAAGATTTCACTACGGTGTTGTTTGATTCACGGTCTACACATTCCTCCATTTCTGAGATATTTTCTGAAAAATTGGGAATTCCACCTCATGAAATAAAAACATAAATGATGGTAAAAATAGCTGGTGGAAATATTTTGGAAAGAAGAAATTATAATAATTTTATTATTTTTATCTGTGGAAGAATTTTTCCTACAAACCCCATTTTTTTCCTATAGTGGAGATTGATTTTATTCTCGGTACGGAATTGATTTATTTTTATCATTTTATGATAAATTGTAGAGAAAAAGAAGTTTGTTTTCATAAAGTGTTTTAGTTTATGTACAAGAATGAACCCATACTATGGATAACATATTAGGAATCTTAGAAACTAATAAAATATCAAAATCAAATTTATCTTGCTCATATTTTTGAAGATAAAGGAACTATCCAGATTAATGATATATCAGTGGTAAATGAATACCTATATGTTTTTCCTGATGATTTTCTTGGTGTTATTCCTGGTTAACAGTTTGAGTTTACTATTGACTTAGTTCCTAATACTAAGACAATTTCTAAGCCCCCTTATCAAATTTCCTGAATGGAACTTCTATAATTAAAAAAGCAGTTATAGAGATTATTAAATAAAGTCTTCATCAGACCAAGAACTTCACCATGGGGTGATACTATCTTGTTTGTTAAAAATAATGATGGTTCAATTATAAATTTCATTGATTATAGAGGATTGAATTACATTAATATTAAAAACAAGTATATTTTTTCTCATATATATGATTTTATTAATCAGATCGAGGGAGCATAGTATTTTTCAAAGGTTGACCTAAGTTCGGGGTACCATCATTGAATGTAAAGGATGTAGACTTCTTTATGTATGTGTTCCATACTAGATATGGTCATTATGGATTTATAGTTATGAATTTTGGGTAAACTAATGTACCTGTTGTATTCATGGATATTATGAAAAGAATGTTTCATGAGTTCTTGGATATGTTTATGAATGTATTTATTGATGAAATTATGCTATATTCTAGAATTCAAGAGGATCATGAAAAACATCTAAGTGATTTTTAGAAAACCATAAAAGAAAAGAAACTGCATGTAAAATTCAATAAGTGTGATTTTTGGTTGAAATAGTTTATTCTCTTGGGGTCATTATAAATAAGGTTGTAATAACATAATATACTTAAAAAAATGTGGTTGATTAATGGATAAGGCCTAAAAATGTTACATAGATTCATCGTTTTGTGCAATTAGCAGGTTATTACAAACAGTTTTTTAAAAACATTTCACGGTTATCTAGACCACTAACTAAGTTAATATGAAAATGGGATAAATTTGTTTTTATAGAAGAATGTGATGTTTTTGTTTTCATGAACTGAAGAAAAGATTGATGAATGCTCCAATTTTGGAATTTCCTTCCTGAAATGGTTAGTTTGCCAACTATAGTGATGCTTCATTGAAGAAACATGGTTTTGTTTTGATTCATAATGATTAGGTAAATGCTTGTGCTTCATGAAAACTAGATCCTCGTGATTTAAATTATCCCACACATGATTTGGAATTAGCAGTTGTGATTTTTGTTTTGAAAATTTGGAGGAATATTTATACAAAGACAAATGTAAAATATATACTAACCATAAAATTTTGAACTATATATTCACTCCGAAGGAATTAAACATGAGGTGGAGAGGATGGATTGAACTGATAAAAACTTATGATTTAATAGTCAATTACTATGTAGGAAAAGCAAAAAAATGGTGGATTCCTTGAGTCGAAAACAACATGAAACATTAGCCGTGATATGTTTAGAACATGATCCTTTGGTTTTAGTGCAGTAATATTTCATAGAAAGAGTTAAGAAACCACATAAGGAAGACTGTGAGCTAGAGAAAAATGTATAATTGGTTAAAGTGGGTACTTTTCATTAATTTAAAATTGATAAAGATTATGTTTTAATATTTCAAAAATCGTTGTGTGTGCCTTGTGATTCCCATTTGAAATAATGAATGTTGTGTGAAGCTCATAGTTATATATTTTTATTTTATCATGGTTGTACTAAGATGTACAAGGATCTTCAACATTATTACTGGTGGGATGGGCCAAAAAGGGATGTTGCTGATTTTACCATGAAATGTTTGACATTTAAATAGGTTAAAGTAGAGTTTTAGTTACCTAATGGGATATTTCATCATTTTCCAGTTCCAGAGTGGAAATGGTAGAATAGATCCATGGAATTCATTCTATGACTGTCGAACACATCCTGAGGTAACAATGAAATTTGGGTTATTGTTGACCGACTGACTAAATCAACACATTTTCTTTCTATTTGAGATACAATATATGTGGATAAACTTTCGTTATTGTACCACAAATAGATTTTCCAGTTACAAGGAATTCCTATTTCCATTGTATCTGACTGGTATCTTAGGTTCACTTCTAATTTTTGGAAGATCCTTCAGATGTCGTTGGGCATAGAATTAACATTCAATACCACTTTTCATCCTCCATCATATGGGTATTCAGAATGAATGACTCGGACTTTGGAGGATATTCACTGAGATTTTTCAATGGAATTTCTGGGAATTTGGGGTCAACATCTATTCATTAGTTGAGTTTTCTTGTCATAACAATTTTCAATTCAGTATACAGTTGGAATATTTGGAGGCACTATATAGGAAGAAGTGTTGAACTCTAGATTTTTGGGATGAAGTTGGGTAAAGGAAGTTGTTGGGACTGAAATTTGTAGAGTTTGTGGTTGAGAAAGTGAAGATGATCCAGCAACACATGAGGATAGCTCAGAGCAGATAGAAAAGTTATGTAGATAATAAGATGAAATAATTTTTTGTTGAGGTAGGTGATCATGTTTTTTATAGAATCTCACAATGGAAAAGATTAATGCGTTTTGGTAAAAAAGGGATGTTTAGTCCACAGTTCAATTGAACTTATGAAATCTTAAATAAATGTGGACTGGTTTCCTAACAAGTATCATTTCCTCCATGTTTATCAAATGTAAACAATTTTTTTCAAATTTTGATGGTGAGATAGTATGTGAAATATTCATTTCATATCTTGACCCAATAAGAAATTTTTCTGGATGAGAACCTTTCATATAAAGATAAACATGTTCAAATTCTTGATCATAGAGAGAAAGTACAATAGAATAAGTTAATCCCCCAGGTAAAGGATTTGGGGAGAAACCACACGGTATAAGAAGAAATTTGGGAATCTGAAAATTCTATGAGGGAATAGTAACCTAATTTGTTTAATAATTAAATAAAATTATGATGACACAATTTCCAGAATGTGGGGATAATATAACACCCCAAGGATTTAAAAATAAATCGAAATGCATGAAATACTATTTTCAGTAGACAGTTATAACAAGGCTTTAAACATAATTTTTCTACTTCTATCTTTTGAATTTCCAAAAATGGTAATATGTGGTTGTGATGAGTAAGTTATTTGGAGTCTGATGGAACCAAATAGATTTTTTTTTAATATTAACATACCTTATGAATAGTAATATTAATATTAATATGAACCTTATGAATAGTAAATCATATTATTATTTTAGTTTGTTAAGTCTATAAGATAATGACATCTTGATTAATTTGTCAAGGTGATATAAAATGAGTTATAGTTTTAAAATTTTTAATTTTCTAATAAAGTATGATTTCATTTAAAAAGAAATTTAATCATATATAGAAAATTATTTTAAAAAAATGGGGTTTAGTTTTTAATTCTACATGTCTATAAGTGGTTAAGGTAAAGTTTTTGGGATTTTTTTGAAATTGATGATTTTTTATGAATAGTTAAATTCCGTAAAATACCCTATATAAGAATTATTAGTTAAATACCATATTTAAGACATCATGAATGATGTAAGCACATTGGGTTAAAATAGACATGATATATTTACTATTTTGCATCACATGAACCAAGACTATTCATAGTCTTAATAATCAAAATGATAAATATAATGTAAAAAACCTCCTCGACTCCACTATAAATACTACCCACATCCCCTCTTCCTTCCACACCTCTCAAGCCTTGATCCTTTCCTAAGATATACCCAATACTTCTCCCAAGACCCTTACCCACGTCCAAGACCTTTTGGTCTCACCAAAAGGCCAAAACCAATGGTCATAAGGCATATCTCAAGGAGAATATTCAAGAGATAAACATCATCTTTTATTTTTATTTAGTTTCATATTCTTCTTCTTTCCTCGCCACCTCTTATAAAAGAGGAATGAATGATCTACAATCTTATATATTTTCTATATGTTATTATTTTTATATAGTATTCCCAATTATAATTATTCTCCTCTTCGACTTATTCTAGAGAATAAATCATCTTCTGTGATGTGTCAATTTACCGACATCGTGGACGATGTGATTTAAATTTCATTTACTTCCTCTAATATTGGCCATGAAATAATTTTTATGGTTGAACTGGATTATAATTTATTCATTATATCCTATATAAGTTTTTGGAATAATTTTCTACACATTTTATTAATTTATAAAACAAAATGATTTTATTATCATTATAAAATCACCAAGATGACCTAAACAAATATCAATAATTTTTTAACTTATGAATCATCCTCATGTCAGAATTAAGAATTATAAATGGTAAAATTTATGGTTCTGGAAGTATTTAAATAACATTCCATTCTAATTCTGTAGTTTCACTTTCAATTGAAAATAATATCCATCATGAACTGATCATTGAAACCATGTAAAGAATGCACCCGACGCAATGTAAATAACAAAATATTACTAATAAATGTGTCGAATGATGTTGTAAAATGATAATATAAGTTGTTATAAACATGAATATGTTTCTTTATGACATTAATACCATACTTTTAACTATTATACATGAGTTTTAACCACATTTGATGTAACAACCCACGAATTAGTATTACATGTAATGAAAATTTCCATGTTTTATTATCATCTTTTATCCAAACAATGTTATCTCTTATAAAAAATGATATTATACCGCAATAGAATAATAACATGAAATTAATTAAATGATTTTTATTCAGTTAAGAACATGGTAGTCATTACAATTAACAGAGGTTACGGGGGAAAACAAACTAACCAAATACACCTATTAAGAACCCTATTAGAATTACAGGGAGATATTTGAAAACAATAAGAATCCTGACAAGATAATAGGGATCCTTAGCACCCCCTATAATAAACATGATAACAGCCAAATCCACTATAGCTATGCTGAGCATCAATGGTATGAAAAGAACCATTTTCTTCTTCTTCTTCAATCACCTTAAGCTTAAGACACCCCAAATCTTGGTTTTATAGTCACCAATCCGACCGTTACCTCAAGTATCCATTGGAAACTCAACGGCTACAATTATAGCCGATGGAGTCTTTAAATTTCATAACTATTTGGTTTTAAATTAATGAGGTTTATATTTTTATAAAATTTGGTTTTTATAATGATTTCATAATTTTTTGTATTTTAAATGTTTTAATATGTTTAAATTTTTTTAAATTATGTTTTTAAATTAAATATTACTTTTATAATGAAACTTAGTCTTTACAAAATCATTATAATCATCTAGATCAAAACTTGGTAATTTAAATACCTTTTAAATATTTTCAAGGTTATGATCTTTTAAAGAGGTAATTTTAAAAATTACGGAACCAATATAACTTTGATGTCATGGTTTAAAATTAATAGGTATATTTTGTTAAACCTTTTAAAGTTATGAAACCATGTTTCTTTTAATAATATTTTTATGTTTAATTAAAGAGGCATTTAACAACTTCATGTACGAATGTTTTAAATAAACTAGTATTAGGTTTTTGATTTCAAAGATATAAAGATCCTAGTAATTTTAATAGTTTATTAGCTATAAATTTAACTTATGGTAGTTAATGTTTTGTTAAATATTTTAACAGATGTTTAGATATACATACTATTTTATTTCAATATCATTAAAAAAATTAGTAATAAAAATTATAGGGGTGAACCGGCCAACTGAGGGAAACCCTTAGGGTCGAGCCCTCAAGGTCAAGACCGCCCCCCTAAGACACCCGAGGTACTGACCATCGGGGTCTCAAGTTCTTGGGAGTGTATAGTGGGTTCCCAAGCGAGTCTGAGCCAAGAGAGGTTGGGCTAGGTCGTGCGTGGACCGGTGTCTGAGGCTCGCGGCGCGCAGTGCGTGAGGGTGGGCCAAGGCCCACAGGGGCCCGTGTATAAGGCCCCGTTTCGTGTGTGCTTGTGTTATCGGAGTGAAGTAGGGGTGTTCTGGATTATAATCCACGCCTGGTTTTCGTCCCATTTCGAAGTGGGATGGTGAAAATTTGGTGAAGCGCGATCTGAGTCGTCCGTCGCATCTCACGCTCCATCTGAGTCGTCCACGCGATCAAAGCCGCATGATCTCCCACTTCGCCCGTGTCCGTCGATCTTCTGTGAGACCTAATCCTGGTCGTTCATTTTTTTTAAATCGATCGATCGACTCCTGCTCTCCCAGCATCCGTCTGATCCAGACTGGCATGATCACATCCATCCGCCCCTTTCTTTCACTTCCTCACGTCGTCTTCCCCAAAAAGTCATCCAGTGGCTATCACCATCGATCCCTCTCTCTCTCCACTATTTTCTTCATCATCCTGTGACCCTCTAAGAACCCCTTTGGACTCATCTTTCCATGATCCTACCTCCCCTTTTTTCCTCAAAGCTTATCCTCCCGAACTCCTCCTCGGGTAAGGTTATATAAAAATATATATATGTGTGTGTTGTTTTATTGTTTTTTTATATTTTTTTACCCAACTCGAACCACTTTCATCTACCTCAGAGGTCTTACATTCGGGTCCGCTGGTTTGGGCTGAGGCTTGTTTTCCTTTTAAACCCTCCTTCCATGCAAATGAACCCTACGGGTTCATCTCCTCAAATTCCTCCCCCAGACTCTCAAGCTTCCCAAGCTCTCCAAGCAAGCTCCATCCAGTCCGAACTCTCCTCCTCCTTTTCGGTAAGGGGACATGACCACTTGTTTTGATGGTACAAAACCGATTATACACACTGTGTAATCAGATATATGGTATGTAAATATATATATATATATAGGTCCTTTCTAGTGCGGGATTCATCCCTCCTCTTTCTTTGGGTGTTCGGGTTTTTGGTAGGGTTTTCTTTGAATGATTAAAGGGTTTGATTCCTTTTGGTTTTATTTTACAAACATGAATTATACTTGCTGATGAATATATATAAATATAATCTTTAAATGAGTGTATATATATATGTATAAAATCTAAACTAACTCTAAGATTTTCAAATATTTCAGTATGATTATATACACATAAAGGGTGTGTCGAATTTACTTATAGCAAGAAAATCCTTTCTTTATTAATTTAGTTTATATATATATATGTATAATTATATATATATATATATTTCCAATACAAACATTTATGATTTTTTTTAGATTTAAATATCCATACTTAAATAATATTTTATGTGTGAACTAAGTTTTGGGTTAAATGGAATTATGTTTATAAACATAAATTTATATATATATATATATATATATGAAAATTTATAAGACACAATCCAAATCCATTTTATAATTTTTAAAAGATGATTTATAACCCTTAAATAATATTAGCCTTTTGGTCTAAGTGTATTTTAGTTACAGTTTTAAAACCATTGTTTTTATATGTTTATGTGTTTATGGTTTCATATATAATAAACCTTATATGGATTTAGTTTCAATTAAGTAATTTATTAATGGTTGGAAGTATTTAGATCATAAGGAATCTAATGGACATTTTTTAAATTGTGTAAAAACCCATATATATATACACTTTGTGTATATATGGTTATGTGTATATGTATTTATAAGTTTAATTTCCGAAACCCTATAGGAAATAGATGATGTTTTGAAACATGTAATGTTTTCCAAGCCTATATGTGTTTTAGAATACACCAATTAACTTGCTTAATTAGAGAAGTTATTCTAACTTGTACCCAAGATGTAATTTATGTTTTAAAAAGAATGTGCTTCAGTCTATTTTAAGTTAAAGGACTAAGAATTTATGGGTTTATGTCATCATTTAGTATCCAATTATTATTTGATGTTATACCTAATGCAGTGCTTATTAGTGGTTAATCAGGATATGGTAAAACTGCAAGTTATAAATTCATGTTTATCACAATAATTAATGTAAAGTATTTCTTTAAGTGTTTCATTTAAATATATTGAAATATAAAAAAAGTTGTCATTTATCATCTCTTGTGGAAAATTCTATTATTTATCATGCTCTAGTGATTATCTTGTGAAGTGGGATAATTACTAAAAACATGCATGCCATATATGCTTACTATCATTTTGTAGAATGTATAATGCATGTTATAATGTCACGTTTAATGTGTGCATTTCCTTAGTAAATGTAATTTGATATTTTTATTTGATTTATAAACACCAAATAATAATAAAGAATCTATGAAACCGTTATTTGGAGTGGTATGGGACACCCCAAATAACATCATTTCAAAACGGGTATCCAAAGCGGTATGGGATGCCTTGGATACATAGCCCCCCCTAAGACATAAGAGGGTTGTATTGGACTGATTATGTGATGGGTGGGGCCCGCTATAGCCCCTCGATGCATCGGTAGGTCTCATGAGACAAAATAGTGTCACGACACAAGGCTTGACAACAGTTACAGTTCAGGTGAAATTCCTGGACATAGATGATTATGGTCTTGGCACGAGGCCTTGACACAGTCTAGCATTATACCCTCCTATTAATGTTTTAGTAAGTGACTAACCATGGGATTTTCTGAATATTAGGATATCCCTGGTTTAGAGCCTTTTGTATGCACAAAATGAATTAATGGAATGACATAATATGTCTCAGTAGATTTGGACTTGGTCCATTTAACAGCAGCTTTATGTCCCTACATGTGAACAGATATGGAAATGGACATCATAATATGTGCACCAGTTTATATTCATTATTAATGCATTTTTATTATGTCTTCTGCATTCAGAACTACCTTTCTAGTAGTTTTATTTACCCTACATGTTGTTTATATTCATGTATTATACACGCATTTTATTTCCGAAGTTGAGACTACATACATTTATCATGATTAGATGTTATGTTATTAGTTTTCTTTATTTCAAGATAATTAGTTTTCCAATGTTTATGTTTATTTTCAAGAGTAATATTTTTTTCAGTAAAGAAAGATTTTTTTAAAGTTTTTTTCAAACCCCTTACTGGGCATACTTTGATCACCCTATGATTTAAATAAAATTTTTCAGGTGTAGAATGTGCCTTCAGAAATTGTAAGATGTTGTCAGTTTCCCAGAACCTGAACCTCCTGAGCCTCTATAATATTGGGACATGATGTAATATTAGTGAATGTTTGTAATGTAATTTCGGTACATCATGTCTCATAGGCACCCAGGGATCGCGGTCTCTACATTTGAAGTAAGAAGACCCCAAGGTAATGGAATTATTAACCTAATTTCTAGTCATTAGGTTAACCTTCTACTTTATCGATTATGTGGAATTATGATTATTTGTGTGATAAATTTTTTATTATATTATGCTGTATTATGTGTATTTATAGTGTATACACATATCCATTCCAGTCTATTAATTCTCACTCCAATTATATTTTTATGGTACTTTCTTTTTAAAATCCTGTAAACTGTCTACATAATAAATTTCAAAAGGATTGTTTATATATATATATATGGAATAAGTGGTTTCTCTTGATTTCATGATACTTTATTACCATGATATTTTCCTTGGACATATTCATGTTGAGTTTATCCCATGATATCTCAAAATATGTTCGGTTGATCCCATTATAAATGAAGATATGTTGGTTTGGGCCCATTATAGCTCCAGATATAATGGGTGAGCCCCATGATAGATCTTCAATGCATTAGGTACTCCGGAAGTATAATTTGACAAAATGGTTATTCCATGTTTAAGGGAGATTGTAAGAGTGATATGGTAAATATTTACCAAGTCAATTATATGATTTTCCCATGCATGTTAATGAGTTTTTATGAAATGGGTTTTATTGGTTTTTATGTTATCACTTGACTAATGATTTCTTTCATTATATCCCTTACTAATCTTTTCTTGATCATCCCATGTTTTTACATATTTTCCACATGTTATAAGGATGAGTAAGATGAATAAATAATAATATTTAATTGGCATAAAAATTTTTCAAAGGATTATTTTTTATTTGAAATTTTTTGTATTTTGAGAAACATTGATATTGTTTTAATAGTATCGACATGATAGATTATGAGATGTTATTGATGTTTTATGTCCTAATTTCTTCTAAAAAGATCCTCAATGTGTAATAATGTATGTTCGTGTCTAAACCACAAGATAATGTAATGTTTCATGGTTGGGTCCTTATATAATATGTGTTAAATAAAGACTAAAATATTATTATTAAACTCATATATAACTATATTAACACATATCTAATTATTAATCAATTCTATTTATGCTTAAGAACACTTAATGAATAATATTTCATTATTTTTTAAAAAAGAAATTATACTAAAAATTATTTGTATCAATTCAAAAGTAAAATTTATTATTTTTAGATATTTAATTGTATTTAATGGAGAATAAATTAAGGTTTTTAATTTCAAAATTTAGGAGAATATTCTATTTACATTTTTTTAATCAAACATTGCATGGATGAAAAAGGTTACTTAATTAAAAAAATGGTTAAAGTAAAAAATCTAAGAGAAAATACATTCAAACATGTTTAGATCATTTTATATTAGTTATGATTAATAAAACATCACACATGCTGTATTATTTCTAAAAATTGGATCCATTTTATATTGAATTTGGTTACCGAATAATTGGAAAGTGATGTATTTTTTAAATAGTGACATTTCCTTCACTAATAATAGAGATCACTTTATCCATATCAAAGACACACATGAAAATAAAATTATCCTACAAACCTTAATCCATTTTCCCCTCCTTGATGTCCCTTATACTTCTTAAATCCCCGTTCACCACAAGTTGTCTTGTGTCCTTCAATTATAAGAATATCATTTAAAGAATGTTCAAGTCCTCGACCTAAATATATGTTATTCCCTACCACATTAATCTTGCTATTACTCTTACAAATTTCATATATAAATATTTATATATTGGAATAAGTTTCATTATTATACAAATATGTTATTATATTACTGGAAAAAAAATTAATTCGTCTCCATCCACTAAGAAAAAAATATCATTATGGTGTATGAGGGACTATCACCTCCAGAACGCAACATATTATATTTTTCATCACCGCATCACATGGATGGTTTTAATGATTATAATGATGAATAAAAATGATAAATATAATTTAATTATAATTTTTTAAATATAAATAATTATTTATATTCCCCAACTCTTATTCTTTGAGAAATGATAACATTAATTGTGCATACGTACATACTACCACCACCACAATGTAACACATTCCATTTTTCATAATGAATGTAATTAATTATCAAAATTTCTTAAAATATAATTAAAAAAATAAGGAATATAAATAATATCATTATGATTTTTTTATATTGATATTATTATAAAAGAAATACTTTTGTAACAATACTCACCCATAGAGTTTTATTTGTTCTTATTTAGGACGGTTTAACTACCAATAATAAAATTACTATAAAACCCTATCATGGATGACTAAGGTGACTCAAATAATTATACTATTAACATATAATAATCATATAATTATTTTTTTATGGTTCTGGAAAGTTCTATTAATTATTTGACATATTATTAACATATCATATTCAATCACTAAAATAACCAAAATTAGGCGCCATCAATTTCATTATCAAAAAACATATATGAGACAATTATGTGATGATATAATATATTTATACATTAATATATGTTATATATTATTCTAAATTAAATGACCATGAAATAATGAAATCATATAAAATAATGGGTACCAAAATCAGCATCATAAAAATGTTCAAAACAATTAATGTCACGAACAACTGATGGTAAAAAAAATAAGTTATAAAAATTTAATATATACATAATAAATGGTCATAATTGAAGGTTATAAAAGATAATTTTGAAGAATAAGGTTTTTAAATATAATATTATGATAGTTATGTTATTTTTACAGGAGGTTAGAGTGCGTTCGAAAAAGTGTGGAAATAAGGAAAGGTGTTCTTTGTCTCAAATTTATTTTCTTGAGAAATATTCCATATTAAAAACCATGATATCATTAATATAGTGTGATAACTAATAAATGAATTTATTTTAACATATTCATGTATATATTTGGGTTTTATTGTCCATATGATTTTCTTTCATTAAATGGATTTCAATTTAATGGTTACCAAAGATGTAATGGTTAACTGTTTCTATTTACAATCCCATGAGACATGTTTGATTTTTATGTCCATATTTTATATAATATATTGTATTGGCTACCCTATTTAAATATTATATCAATAATTATCTTTTATTCATTATTTTTCATGTTTAATTTCAATCTCTTTATCCTTTAATGGTATTTATTTGAATGTTACCCAAGTCGTATGGTTTCTATTCAATACCTCATTTTAAAATTGAGACCCCTCATGTTTGATAACACAATTTGGGTACTTTTTATAGTAATTTTTACTAATATGAATTTTTTTTATTATCCTCTAGTTATTATTGGTGAATATTTTTTTCTCACTATCTTTTTTTAAATAGGACGATTAACTATCATTTAAAGTTATATGGTTTTCAACAAAATAATTTGAAAACTATAAAACATAATTTTAATTTTACACTTTTATTTCTTGTATATAACTGTATTTATTTTAATATTTGAAAATGTATCATTTTCAAATACTTTTATATTCCTAAAAAATTAAAAAGAAATCATTTTAATTTTTCTTTATGGGTAATTTTGATAAAATAATAACTTTTTTAATTTCCATGTGAATTTATATTCACATAACCTTTATAATTTTATATGTAACATTCACTGTATATTTTCAAGGGTTCTAGAATAATATATTAGTTTACTATTTTTGTGAAATATTACATTCTAAATTATTTCAATGATCAAGGATATTTTAATTTCAAATGAGAATTTTCTAAAACTTGAAAAAAAAATTAATCAAAGTAAATATCCATTGACATGTATTATACATGATTGAGGGTAATATTTAATTTATATCATCCACCTTGTTTGACTGGATAGATTATATATTTTTTATTTATATCAAGGAATTGATTCATCACTACTTTTTTATTGACTAATCATACACTACAGGTTGGAATGATTTTCCTTCTGATCTCTTTCCTATTCAAATACCATATTTTTCACTCCTTGATTATGGGTGTTCATCTAGATTCCCATACATCAATTGATTAGGGAAGTGATTTTTAAAACTACTATACCTTTATTAGTATGGTGTAAATACCTTGTATTAATTGAATGGAATTTTCATATAATGTTACTCAATATCACTAGATACCCGTTTAATTTCCATAGCTTATAATGTCATGAATTTGGATGGATTTTATAATACCTTATTTATCTTATACCATTTGAAAAGATGATAAAACCCATTTTATTTCTATATGTTCTTTATTATATAACTAAGGATTGTACTCAAATGATAATCATATTTTTGGATGATGATGGGTTGGGTTATATATATTCCACTAATTAATTTCTTAACAATTGATATCTCATAAGAGAGATAGGTGTGTATATGTTTCGTTTTTTCACAAAGGCGTGGTCATGATGAGTTTGGAAACATTTTCATGCATGGTTGTAATGAGTTTATTCTCAAAGTAATGACCATAAGGATTTTTCTCATAAGGTTTTCCTTTGATATGGTTGTAATGTCTCAGAAATTCTGTATAATTTTTTTTAATTATATAGAACAATTTTGAGACTACAAAATCTGACGGCGTGCAATTCCATGGCCCAGAGTGCCCGGAATGATCTATCGAAGTTTGGTTAAGTTTTAATTACTGCGGGAAAGTAGTTTTCATGAAAAATTGTAATAACTATTAAATGGTAACTCAGATCAAAAATCATAGGGCACTGTTGCGTTCTGGATGGTGGGTTTACCCTAGGCATGACTTAAGTTTAGTCGGCGCAAGCCTCCTGTGAGAAAACTGAAAAATGGAATAATCGTGAATAAAATAATTAAATAAATTATTTTATTCTTTAAATGATTTTAACTGACAAATAGTAAATCAGATTGAAAATCTGAGACTACCACTAAACACGTGAGTATATTCTCCCTTTAGGAAGATACTAACATTGGTCGGCATGGGCCACCAGTAAAAGTTAGTTTGTGGCCGTAAATAAAATAATTAAGTGACAATTATTTTATTGTAAAATTTATAACATATAAATGGTAACTCTGATTGAAAATACAGGAGTACCGTTAGGTTATTTGGGGCGTGTTTCACTTATGCAGAGCCTAACTTCGACCGGCACGGGTCAAGGGTAACTGTTATAATTTTTCCAAACTATTTTTTGGGTACATTCTGTAAACGCGCAAGTAGCGTTATATAAATTTTGAACCGGTTATCGGAATTGAAATTTGAGGGCACCATTGAACTCACAGTGCCGATAATCTCTTAAGGAGACCTTCACTTCGACCACAGTAGGTCTGGAGAAAAAGTTAGTTTCTATAACTTTTAAATAGAATAAATAAAATAACTTTATTATTTTATTTTATTCTAATCCTCCAACGGACGAGCGATAAGATGGGACTAGTGATGTTTCAAGACCATAAATGGCTTAACCATTCAATTATATGTAACCACACCGTTGGAGAATTAGTAAGGTTTCTAATTAATGGGCCCCCATTAATCCCACGAACGTTTCACACCCTTACCCTCTCCCATTTTTATGGATCTTGGGGAGAGGTGTTGGCACTGCTTCTCCAAGCAACGAAGTTATGACAAAGTGCAGTGATGATAAACCCTTAGAGGAAGAAGCCGGTACCAGCAAGAGGTGAAGAACGACACCAAAACCCTGAACTGGAGATCAAAGAACAAGTGATGTCTTTGGAGGCTATTTGTGGGGGACGACGAACACCGACACTTCCTCAAACATGGATGCTCTCCAAAGAACCTGAGGTAAGGGATTATTTTCATTTGGGTGTTCTTGACTACCTCTTCCCTAGTTTGGAATTTATATGAAGAATGCAGTCAACCGAATAATGGGTTGACCCGTGATTCTTTCGTCTTTGTGGGAGGATGTTGTAGGGTATCTTGTAGGGCTTGTTATTTGTATACCCCTTACCCTGTTCTTGAAATTCTTCATAATTCATGAAACAAGCTGCTTGCTACAATTCTAACGCGGAGGTTGCAGGCCAAACGAACATGGACCAACTTCTCCGCATCCTATGTGGTTTTGATGCGATCTTCGCGATGGATGAGGATGGTGACCAGTGCGTTTGGAACCGGTGGGACTCGGGAGCAGCAGACAACACTCCAGTCGGCCGCGATGAAGACATCGGCATGACCAAACCACCGGAGAAGATCCGCGACCTGTCAGCCACAGTCAAACAAGGGAGGCAGTTGGCCGTGCGAAGGGGCGGCAGCCGGTCGTGCAAAGGGGCAGCGGCTGACCGTGCGAAGGGGTGGAGGTCAGTCGCGCAAAGGGGCGGCAGCTGGCCGCACAAAGAGGTGGCACCGCACGTCCGTGCCACCCAACAGATAAGAGTTGCAGCATTTTTCCATACCAGAGAGGCGAAGCACGACAGGCTCGATGGCGGCTGTCGGTGAAGGCGCGGCGTGTGACCGCACCTCACAGTGGAGGACGACTATCCGACCGACTCACCGTGAGCCGAGCGGACACCGCATCGCAGGCCATCGTACCGCGTTCCACCGCACCTCTGGCCACCGCATCACGGGCTGCCTAGTGGGCCACTCCGGAGGTCCGGTCTAGACCTAGTGGGCCGGGTTGGATCCCACGGGCCGGGTCCGACCTAGGGTCGGACCCGAACTAACTTCGACCCTTTTCGTTATTTCGGCCATATATTAAGAAACGGGTGTCCGTTGATGAACCATATATTGTGCCAGAAACCTTGGATCGAGATGGTCCTTTTGGTATACCCCACCTGAGTTTTTGATAAATTTGAGGTATGGATGGGTAGGATCGACCACAAACTCAATCGGGCCCTTAGGACTAAAAGGCCAATAACTTACAGACCGGGCGTCCGATTGACGCACCGTCTATTGAATTGAAACCCCTATTACGTGCTGGTCCTTTAGGATACTTATTCATGGGAATTCATGGTATTTGGAGTATCAAACTTTGGATTGAGGAGAAGACCCTCCCGAAATCAAGCGAGCTTAGTGCGGGAACCCTGTGGCTGGCTGTAACATGAGAAAGGGATCCTATGTGGGTATGTTCTTTGGGATCCTTCCTAGGTCTGTTCTTGAGGATCCCACATGGATCCACTCTATAAATCCATGTGGGACTACTCTAGGATCCTATATGGGTCTGTTGTACTAGGATTCTATGTGGTTATGATGATTTACTAGGATCCTATGTGGATCTAATGATTTAGGATCCTATGTGGGTCTGGTGATTAAGGATCCTATGTGGGTCTTCCTCTTAATAGAGTAAGATGATTCAGTAGTTATATCAAATCATCTTTACTACCGTACCTAAGCTATACTTGGTGCGAGGTGAGTCCTTACCTTCGTGGTGATACCTTAGTGGTATTCTTCTATGTGGCGTACCTATGTGGTACTTTTTTTATCATGGTACCTTTGTGATATTCTTCTATCTGTCGTACATGTGTGGTACATCACCTCTGTGGTGATACCATTGTGGTATTCTTCTATGTGTCTTACCTATGTGGTACTTTCCTTCGTGGTGAATCCATGGTGGTATTCTTCTATGTGGCATACCTGTGTGGTACTTTACTTCATGGGAATACCTTTGTGGTATTTTTCTGTGTGGCATAACTATGTGGTACTTACCTTCATGGTAATTACATTGTGGTATTCTTCTGTGTGGCGTACATGTGTGGTACTTTCCTTCGTGGTGATACCTTGTTGGTATTATTCTGTGTGGCATACCTGTTTGGTACTTTCCTTCTTGGTGATACCTTTGTGGTATTCTTCTGTGTGTTGTACCTGTGTGGTACTTGCCTTAATGGTGATACCTTTGGGGTATTCTTCTATGTGTCATACCAATGTGGTACTTTCCTTCGTGGTGATACCTCTATGGTATTATTTTCTATGGTGTTACCTTTGTGGTACTTACCTTTGTGGTGTTAACTTCATGGTATTATTTCCTTCGTGGAACAGTTGAGCTTTGAGCTAATGATTTGGGCCTTGTGTTTCCTCATGTATGAGATAGGT
Organism: Viscum album; assembly: GCA_963277665.1. Lineage (NCBI taxonomy): Eukaryota > Viridiplantae > Streptophyta > Magnoliopsida > Santalales > Viscaceae > Viscum > Viscum album. The sequence goes on along the minus strand of OY728123.1, from coordinate 1,532,678,420 downwards.
ATACATGATAACATAGGTATATGTATTGGCATCTACCTAAGTAGGGTTGAAAGTTGTTTTCATGCTTTTTGGTTTATCCTTTGTGGGTTTTGTGAGACCTTTGAGGGTCTCGGGGTCCCTACTGAGTATCATTATACTCACCCCTGCACGGGCTACACCCGCACCTTGTTGTGTTTGGTGCAGACGACAGACAGTGCTGACTGAGGATGAGAGTACTAGGACTAGAGGTAGCATGGAGGTGAACCTTAGATGAGGCGTACCGCAGATATGAATGTTTGAGAGCTGTACCTACCCTTCAGGTAGGATCCTTGGTGGGTGTTAATAGGATTTTTTTCAGTTTACTTGTACATTCACGTTTTCTTGTACTTTTCAGTTGGGCTTGTATTCTGGCCCCTTTTACTTTTTGTACACACTCTTTTTACTATTTAGTTTACTTATGTTCATATATTGCTGGATAATTGGTTATGTGTGTTTATAGGATAAAAAGTACATGTCTTCCCGGTATTTGGGGAATACACCTTTTAGTGCTAGTCGCTAGCCCCTGGTCTATGGATGGCGGGCTTGGGGTAGTCACTGCACGGGCCCTGTGGGACGGGTCATGAAAAATTCATATCAGAGGAGTCGATTCTACCATAGAAAATTATACAGTAGTCTTTTTAATGGAAAAAGTGTTAAGTGTGGTGAGTGTGGTTATCAGTTTAGGGAATCCAGTGTTGGTGCGGCGGCCGACGTATCCATACACCAGGACCCCGGCTTCTGATTTCCAACTCAGTGCACAAAAACACCGATTGCATGTGTGTTTTGAAAAGTTTTCTTGTGTTTTCTTGATTCATCTCATCAGGTATAACATAATGACTGTAGTGCACCTATTCCTTATCATGATTCCACTATGTAGATAACCAGCTAGGATTCCCAAGAGAGTACACGATGACGGCCCACAGAGCGACGTGGCTCTGGTGTAGGTCCCTCTTACTATGTTGGCACCTTCGGGTGGTGTACCAGTAGCACCACCACCCGTTAGGAAGCAGTTATCACCAGCCACACTGGCAGATGGTTCACGCATACTAAGCATATTGCATGAGTTCCAGCGGTAGAGGCCTCTGATGTTTCACGGCGAGACAGATTCTCACGAAGCTGAGGGCTAGCTTGAGGCAGTTGCTAGAGTTTTCCACCTAGTTGAGACACCAGTTGCGAAGATGGTGATCTTAGCTACTAGTATTTTTTAGTGAGTAACCATGAGGATGGTCCTCATAGTGAATAGGCTTTGGAACACGTACCATTACCCGAGTTATTACCTTCAGGTAGTGTGTCAGCTATATCACTACCTGTTGGTCAGTAGTTACAACTAGTGGTACCAGTAGAGGACCCAAATAATCTTAGTGCCTTATGCATGATTCATCATCAAATACCCCTCAGGTTCCGAGGGGAGACCAACTCACAGGCAGCTGAGGACTGTCTTGAGGAGGTGTCTGAGAGTTCTCTAGAGCTTCTACAACTTCGGTAGGATGACATGTCGGTAGCTAGGTATTCATCAAGGTGTACCGATCATTCCTAGTACTCGATGAATACAATGTGATTAGTGCTTCGGGGCTCAGACTTTATAGGGAAGTGTGTTTAAGGATGTTCTAGACAGCATTATTTTTCTAGGCATTCCTACTTATATTGGGGTTCTATAGAGTACCTTTGTGGTTGAATTTTCTTTGGCTGAGCGGATACAACGAATGAATGTTAGTAGTGGGAAAATAAGAAATAGGTGCCAGTCTCAGAGACTTGGCCATTTAAAATTGTTTTGAGAAGAATTAATATTAGGTAAAGATCAATTTGTAGGGCTTTAGACATGTAAGCAGTGCTAGGGGAGCAACATGAAGTCGTGTACATTTCGACATGTTAAAACCACCCCCCATTATGATCCCCTCCAGGATCCGGGAGTTGGAGGACAGGGGAAGATATTAGTTACACATGGTCAAGGAATGCGACCCAAGGGCTCTAGGAATGATTCAAGGAAAGGTCTATGTCTACTACCAGCTGTCATAACAATATACATAGGCACCAATCATTACTTCCCTCCACGAATCTTTTCCAAGACATAGAGTTTTCGGTTAAACTGTTTACTTGACCCTCATGCCTAGAGATACCTTTGGAAGGAGACTCAATAATCACACTTATTCCGATGGTGTGATCTGACCCTTGAGGTGATAGTTTCGGTTGGAACCTCTTGGTGGCAGCATCGAGCTCTTACGATATTAGTTTGGAAATGGAATGGACATCCACAGTTCATACTCAGATTGACTGTATTAGGAAAAAATATCGTGGTTTATCTACAACATTGGAATGGGGGTTTCCTTGGTCGGTGAATAAGTAAACCGAGGTAGTACAAGATAAACTCTTTCATAGGAGAGTGTGGATGATCACTCGTGAGCCATCCAGACTCACCCTCGTGGCAGCAGAAGTTTTGAGTTTTTAGTTACCAATATGAGTTTCTAGAGTTCCTCTAGGACTATGACTTTGTGATTGTCTATACTCCTGGGAAGGGGAACATGGTAGCAGACTTAATCAGAATGAGGTCTAGTCTATAGATATTGAGTGAGGCATTAGAGTAACTAGTCGCACTATAGATATCCTCTGTGGATAGGGATGAAGGTGATTACCTCATATCTATGACTGTAACTCCCCCACACCTTCAACATGTTGGGGGGTGCGACTTGGGGGCATTTACTGCAAGGCTCGACGTGCCCAGATACCCTTAGGGTAGGCACCTGATAAATTTTCCGAAGGTGGGGAGCACATCATCCTCTTTAGAGGACGTACCATGGTACTAATGGAGCTTCGGGAGGAGGTGATGATGGAGTTCCATATGTCCCCTCTGGTGGTACATCCTGGTGTGGTGAAGTTGTACCAGGACCCCCAGTGTTAGTACTGGTGGCTAGAGATGAAGAAATTAGTGGCAGAGTATGTATCAAGATGTATCACTTTTCATCAAGTGAGGACTTCACAGAGATGGCAGAAGTCTTATGCTGACAGGGTACGGAGACCATTGTAGTTCCAGAAGGGGAAACACGTATTCTTGCGAGCCTCTCCTTAACGGGGAATATGGATATTTGGCCGAGGGTGAAAGTTATACTCGTGGTTTATTAGTCTTTTCATATACTTCGGAGGATATGTGAGGTAGAATACTACTTTTATCTTCCACCTCATTAGGAGAGAGTGCACGAAATATTACATGTATCCCAGCTGAGGGTATCTGTGTATGACCCATCTCACATCATCGACCACATCGAGATGGACTTAGACGATGGGGAGTTGTTTTCGGAGGTTCTAGTGAAGATTGAGGATCTACAGGAGTGGGTCCTTCGTGGGCAGTAGATACCTTTGGTGCACGTACGCTGGCAGCACGGGAACCTCCAGGAGAGCACATGGGAGCGGGAGGCTCAGATTCGTGCTCAGTACCCTCTTTTTGTTGTTTTTACTTGTTGTGCATTTCATGGATGTAAAGCCCTAAGGTGGGAAGAATATAATGTTCAGTAAATTTTGTATAATTTTTTTAATTATATGAAATTAATTCGAGACTGCAAAATCTTACGGCGTGCGATTCTGAGGCCCAGAGTGCCCAGAATGATCCGTCTACGTTTGGTTATGTTATAATTAGCATGCCAAAGTAGTTTTCTTGAAAAATTAAAATTACTCTTAAACGATAACTCAGATAAAAAATACGAGGGAACCATTGCGTTCAAGATGACGGGTTTACCCTAGGCATTACTTAAGTTTAGTCGGCATGAGCCTCCTGTGAGAAAACCCAAAAATGGCATAATCGTGAATAAAATAATTAAATAAATTATTTTATTTTTAAAATGATTATAACTCACAAACGGTAACTCGGATTGAAAATCAGAGACCACCGCTGAACTCATGAGGGTATTCTCTCATTAGGTAGATACTAACATTGGTCGGTGTGGGTCACCAATAAAAGTTAGTTTTTTGCGGTAAAAAAATAATTAAGTGAAAATTATTTTATTGGAAAATTAATAACTTATAAACAGTAACTCGGATTGAAAATATGAGAGTACAGTTGAGTTAGTTGGGACATGTTTCATTTAGGTAGATCCTAACCTTGACCGGTGCGGGTCAAGGGTGATTGTTATAATTTTTTCGAGATTTTTTTTTGGTTACGTTCTATAAACGCATGAGCGGCGTTATATAACTTTTGAACCAGTGATCATAATTGAAATTTCAGGGCACCATTGAACTCACAGCACTGATATTCGCTTAAAGAGACCTTCACTTTGATCGTAGTAGGTCCAAAGAAAAAGTTAGTTTTTGGAACTTTTTAACATAATTAATAAAATAACTTTATTATTTTATTTTATTCTAATCCTCCTACGGACAAGTAGTAAAGTGGTATCGTTGACGTGTCAAGCCAATAAATGGCTTGAACTTTCAATTATATGTAACTTCACCATTGGAGAATTTGGAAGGTTCCTAATTAATGGGTCTCCATTAATCCCATGAATGTTGCACACCATTCCCCTCTCCTATTTATATGGATCTTGGGGAGAGGTTTTGGTGCTACTTCGCCAAGCAACGAAGTGCTGAAAAAGTGCAGTAATGCCTTACCTCTGGTGGACGAAGCCGGTACTAGTAAGAGGTGACGAGCGACACCGAAACCCCGAACCGGAGATCGATGAATGAGTGACGTCGTTGGAGGGTAGTTGTGGGGGACGAAGAACGCCGACACTTCCTCAAACGCAGATGCTATCCAATGAACTTGAGGTAGGGGATTATTTTCTTTTGGGTGTTTTTGACTTCCCCTTCATTGTTTTTGAATTTTTTCAAAGAACGCGGTCAACCAACTAATGGGTTGACTTGTGATTCCTTCGTCTTTGGGGGAGGATGTTGTGGGGTATCTTGTTGGGTTTGTTCTTTGTATACCCTTACCTTGTTCTTGACATTCTTCATAATTCATGAATAAACAAGTGTCTTTCTATTGTTCTAATGCAGAGGGTGTGGGCCAAACTAACATGGCTCGACCTCTCCGCAACCTAGGTGGTTTTGATGCGATCTTCGTGATAGAGGAGGACGACGACTGGTGCCGTTGTTTGGAACCGTTGGGACTCAAGAGATGCGGACGGCACCCTGACCGGCCACAATGAAGGTGGCGGTGCGACCGCGCTGCCTGAGAAGAGCCACGGCTCGTCGGCCTCAGCGGAGCAAGGGCGGTGGCCGGTGGCCGGCCGGCCGCACAAAGGGGCAGCGGTACGCATCCGCACCGACCAACGGAGAAGATTCATAGCCTTTTTCCGCGGTGGTGAGTAAAAGAATGGTCAGCTTGACCCCAGCCTCCAGTGAAGGCGTGGCGCATGATCGCGTCGCAGGGTGGAGGATGGTTCGTCGACCGACCAGTTGTGAGCCAAGCGGACGCCGCACCGTAGGCCACCACACCACAGGCCGCCGCACAGCGGGCTTCCCAGCCCAGGCCAGAGCTAGCAGGTCAGGCTTGACCCATCAGTCCAGGTCAGATCCCACAGGCCGGTTCTGATCTAGGGCTGCACCCGGGTCGGGCTGGGTCGGTCTGACCAAGTCTGACCGAACCCAGACCTACATCGACCCTTTTCGTTCTTTCCGCCATATCGTGAGCTACATGTGTCCGTTTGACGAACCATATGTGATGTTGGAAACCTTGGATCGAGATGGTCCTTTTGGTATACCGCACTTGAGTTTTGGGTAAAGTTGTGTTATGGATGGGTAGGATCGACCACGAATCCAACTGGGCCCTCGGGACTAAAAGGCCAATAACTTATAGGCAGGGTGTCCGATTTACGCACCATCTGTTGCGTTGAGACCCCTATTACATGTCGGTCCTTTGGGATACTTCTTCGTGGGACATTGTGAAAGTTGGAGTATTGACCAATGGCTTGAGGAGCAGACCCTCCTAGAATCAAGTGAGCTTAGTGCGGGAACCACGTGGCTGGCTGTAACATGAGAAAGGGATACTATGTGGTTCTGTGCTTTGGTATCCTTCGTGGGTCTGTTCTTGAGGATCCCACATGGATCCGCTCTAGGAATCCATGTGGGACTACTCTAGGATCTTGTGTGGGTATGTTGTACTTGGATCCTATGTGGGTCTGATGATGTACTAAGATCCTATGTGGGTCTGATTATTTAGGATCCTATGTGGGTTTGATGATTTAGGAACCTTTGTGGGTCTGATGATTTAGGATCCTACGCAGGTCTGCCTCTTAACAGAGTAAGATGATTCATTAGTTACATCTAATCATCTTTACTACTGTACCTAAGTTATACCTAGTGTGAGCTGATTCCTTACCTTCGTGGTGATACCTTAGTGGTATTTTTTTGTGTGGGATACCTGTGTGGTACTTTCCTTCTTGGTGATACCTTTGTGGTATTCTTCTATGTGTCGTACATATGTGGTACTTACCTTCGTGATGATACCTTTGTCCTATTATTCTGTGTGGCATACCTGTGTGGTACTTTCCTTCATGGTGAAACCTTGGTGGTATTCTTCTGTGTAGCATACCTATGTGGTACTTTGCTTCATGGTGATACCTTTGTGGTATTCTTCTGTGTGTCGTACCTCTGTGGTATATACCTTCATGGTCATACCATTGTGGTATTCTTCTGTGTGGTGTACCTGTGTGGTACTTTACTTCATGGAGATACCTTGGTGGTATTCTTCTGTGTGGCATACTTGTCTGAAACATTCCTTCTTGGTGATAGCTTTCTGGTATTCTTCTATGTGCTGTACCGGTGTGGTGCTTACCTTTATGGTGATACCTTTGTGGTATTCTTCTGTGTGGCATTCCTGTGTGGTACTTTCCTTCACGGTGAAACATTGGTGGTATTCTTCTGTGTGGCATTACTGTGTGGTACTTTCCTTCATGGTGATACATTGGTGGTATTATTCCGTGTGGCAAACCTGTGTGGTACTTTCCTTCATGGTGATACCTCTGTGGTATTCTTATGTGTGGAATTACCTTCGTGGTACTTTCCCTTGTGGTGTTACCTTCGTGGTATTCTTTCCCTCATGGAACAGTTGAGCATTGAGCTAATGAGTTGGGCCTTGCGTTTCCTCATGAATGTGATGGGTATTCTTGATAACTTAGGTATATGTATGGTCATATACCAATGTAGGGTTGAAAGTTGTTTTCATGATTTGTGGTTTATCCTTTTTGGATTTTGTGAGACCTTTTAGGGTCTCGGGGTCCCTACTGAGTATCGTTATACTCACCCCTATGTGGGCTATGCCTGCACCTTGTTGTGTTTGATTCAGACGAAAAACATCACTGACTGAGGATGAGAGTTCCAGGACTAGAGGTAGCTCAGAGGAGGACCTTAGATGAGGCATACCACAGAGACAACTGTTATAGAGCTGTACATACCCTTCAGGTAGGATTCTTGGCGGGTGTTCATAGGAGTTGTTTCAGTTTACTTGTACTTTCCAATTTTCTTGTACTTTCTAGTTGGGACTGTATTCTGGCCCCATTTACTTACTGTACAAACTCTTTTTACTATTCAGTTTACTTTTGTTCGCATCCTACTGTGTGCTTGTTCATGTTTGTTTACAGGATAAAAAGGTAATGCCTTCCTGGTTGTTGGGTAAAATGTCTTTCGGTACTCGTCACCAACCCCTAACCTATGGAAGGCGTTCTTGGGGTAGTCACGACACAGGCCCCGGGGGACGGGTCATGATAATGTCTATGTGACATTTTCATGGTTCTTCTATTTCCATAAAAAAGGTAGGATTTAGTTAATAGATTATTCCCCCATGGGTAATTTTGATTGACCCTTTTTTACACACTTTTGAATAATGTATTATGTTATACACTGAATCGTGGTTTATGATCTATGTTTTGTTTGATATGATTTTATTATGTTTTTTGATTATACCCATATTATAAAATTATTATCACTTAGGATCATTAATTTTTATCTATAATTGTTTACCTTAATGATTGATTGAGGTCACCCTTTATTACATTTTCATCCCCCCTACTTATGTAAGAATATATTATGTATGGTTTATTTTAATGATTGTCATATGTGGAAAATCGAAGGAAGGTTTTGAATAATTATTATAAATTTAATAGTTTCTCACATAGTGGAAAAAAATCCACTTTACACAAAGAACATGGGTTCAAATATTTAATGAGTTTCCCAAATTTTATAAAACTCTAGACCAAAAAGTGTACATGGAAATTAATTTTTACATTATTTGTGAAGGATAATGTATTATAGATCTTGATGTTCCCATTGGATGATGATTATAAAATATTGCAATTTTAGCTAATGTATTATTATTATGTCAATGAGTTAGTTGGGAAAAAATAATTTTCCCAGATGTTTAGGTCTAGAAGTTAAATTCTTATTAATCCATGCTTCACTGATCCTCAAAGATTCTAAAATCATGATTACAAAAATGTTTTATTTGTTTAGTTAGACTTTTTTATGAAATTTTTGAATGTAGAAAAGATTGTAGAAGTTTCATCTGACGAAATTTTTTGAGTTAAACATATCGAAATCCATAAGGACAACATTACTTTGATTGGACGCAGAATTTATAATATTATTGGATGGAGAATAAATTTTTAAAATTTCCAAAAGAAGATTTTGTAATGTCCTTTGAGAGAAATATATGGAAATGTCAAAAGGTAAACATTATAATTCAATAAATAGAAAGGGTAAAATATAATTGAAATAAAATTTATTAGTGTTAGAACATATGGGGCTTGTATATTCAGTCATTTAGAGAACCATATGTTCTTTTATAAAAATTATATAGTGGAAATTGATGATAATGGGTGAATATCACAATAATCCATCAATATAAATGAAGATATGTTATTGTGTGTTTGTAATTGTAAGTAGTAAATTAGTATGAAAGTAAATACAATCCAGAAAATAGCCTTATGAAAACATAATTATGTCCAAGCAACTATATGTATCATTTAAAACACATTATAGGTAACTAGAAAACAAAAAATATAGAATTTAAATTGTTCTATATGATCCACATGTATATTATCATGAAGAAAAATGTGCATTCCATGAATATCATCAGAAATGGATGCATAAAGATATTATTTATGTGTTCCTAGTACTTGAAGAGTAATAAGAATATTGTAAGGATATGAATTAGATGACATCACCAAAAATAGGAAAGTGAATGGATTAATTTATAGAAGGATGTATTTGAGTTCATTTGAACAACAAAATATTGTAGAATAAATAATGAATGCATCATAAGGATTCTCTTGATGAGTTCAGATAATTCCACCATTTTTAGGGTTCATAGGTAGAAGATCGAAAATAGTCACAAATAAATAAGGCTATCTAAGGCATGGATTTATGTAGTGATTATAGATTTCGTAAAGTTAGTAGAATATGGGAAGATGAATTGATTCCATGTAATGATGGGATCAAATGGAATGAATAGATAATATTGAAATTAGAATGGGAATGCATGCTTCTAAATAATTGGTGGAAGATGACGTATAATTTTTCTATAAGAATAGACAATTGATTTTATGGTTGGCTGTGAAACATAGATTTTATGGTTGGCTGTGAAACATAGATTCTAGTAAACTGTGATGTGTGGTATTACATGATGCCTTGAGGGCTCATAGGATGATTATGATGTAGATATATATCTGAAAATAAGATTGAGTTTCATGGAATTATTAAAATAATCTCTTAATATAGTGAGATACTCAGAATGAGAATTCTATTAAAATGTGTCAATGTGAAAATATTTAATGTAACTAGATGTATAAGTATTATGTATCAGAACAGGAATAAAAAAATGATAAGATGAATGGTTTTGGAAGAATATTATTATGTGAAAACATGATTTAAATCATGTGTAGAATGAATAAATTCGATCAACCATTAAAAGGATGCTAAATATTTGTGAAACAATGAATGTTCAATTGTGTATGGGAAGAAGATAGAATATAGATTCTACTATTGGACGGATGTGAATAAATAACATTGGATGAAGGATATTTTTAAAAACCATGACGATTATAGTGTAAGACTCATTGGAAGTAATATAACTATAATGTGAAAATTAATTTGTGTAATCACATGAAGAAGAAAAATTATTACAGGAAGCCAAATTGAATGCACATGATGGGAGAATCGATAAGAGGATATTCGTGCATTCTAAATTAAATGAAATATATTTAGTTTATTATATGTTTGAGTAAAGTGGAGGAATAATAACAGTTTATAAGAATCATAAAATATAATTACAGTTTATAATATATATTTTTGAAGATATATAATGTTGATAGACTGGAAAATGTTAAGGGACTTTACATTTTTTGATGTCAAGATTATTTGTGACAATGCTTGGAATTTATATTAATGTTTAAATTTAACAAAAATATTGTTTGTGATTCTAGTTGTATTTTGAGAAAGTTTTAAAGAATGATTTTTCTATACCTTTTTTGGAGTTTTGAGTTGAATTTTAAGTTTCAGGAATCTTTGAAGGAACTAAAAATGATTTATGAACTTATGAACTATGATGAGTAATGATCCAATATATTGCATATTTATTCAGGATCTTTATTTAAAACTAAATTTTGATGAGTTAAAATTTCATGTATCTATAATTTGTTTGAGATTTTAATTATTATATAAAAAGGATATTTCATTGGAGTTTTTTTCTGATGTAAATAAAATATTTGTGAGAGGAAGTTTCCAGAAATGTATATTCAAGAAAGATTTAGCTGGTTCAACTAATTTTCCCCTTGTCGTTACTTACTTCTGCTCGGGTTGACGTGGTGGTCCTCCCTATTCTTAGTGAGATCTGGTGGCATTCCTCGGTAGTGGTGGATTTTCGGACTTGGTCGTCTCCTATTTTCACTATTGCTAGCCCCTCCTCGCCCGATTCTTTTCTCACTAGAGAGGGTTCCCCTTGGCGGCACGGTGCTGATCTATGACTGAGATCCGAGATCTAGCGGCCTAGGGATTCGACTTGTCTCCTGTCTGTGTGGTGGGTGATTCTTTGTGGTCTTCATGTGCGTATGGGTAGGCGGCAATGAGATCTGGGTGGCGGGTCTCCTTCTGGCGTGCTGGTTTTGATCTTATGTTTTTTGTTTTTTTTGTTTTTGTAGTTTTTTCTGGTTTGGGATTAGCTAGTTTAGTCTGTGATGATGTTTTCCTAAATCCTTAGTTTGGTTCTATTTTCTGGATCTTTTCCTTCTGTGAGCCTATCCCTGGTTCTTTTTCCTCTTTGGTTTAAATAATGTAGAGGTAGTTCAATAGGATTTGAAGGCTTCTATTGATCAATCATACAGGGATGTTGATGATGCACTTGAAATCTCCGGAGAGACATGTTCAATTGTTTCTTCTGAGGATGAATCGAATACCCATTAATGGTGAAGCTACAAAGGAATCAAATTTTTCTTCTGATGGAGTTTCTCACAAATATTCAGTGTCTACAGATATGAATTTGATTATAGATATGATATTAGAAGATCACGTTTTCTGGGCACTGCAGTTTGGTGTTGGAGGGTGTCCTGTGGAGGTCTATGGATTCAGTGTTGGGCGCCTTCCTGGTTGGCGCACTGGGCAACGCCTCCTCAAATGGTGCACATGCGGTATCTGTTTTAATGTGGTGTTTTAATGCGGGCCAAGACCGCGTGAATTAATTCACGCGGTGACACTCTTTTGACGCGGCGACATTATTTGGACGCTGATTCTTTTCCTATATAAGGAGGCAGAGGCAAGGCATTTCATCATCACCGGCAGCAACAACACCGAGAGCAAATCCCATTTGGTGATCGCCTTTCATTGACGATCATCTTTCTTGCTCTCCACCTTTTGATCCATACTTTTATTCTTGAGTATTACTTTTGAGATCCCTTCCATTTTGGGGAGTCTCTACCGTGTACTTCTTGATTTTAGTGGATCCCTCTTTCTGGACTAGGTCCCGTGGTTTTTCCCTTTCGGGTTTTCCACGTAAAAATTTCCGGTGTCAAATTTATTTTTCTGCACATTTAATTTTGTCGCTGCACATCCGCTTCTATTTGGGGGGAAAGATTCAATTTCCGCTGCGCGTTCGCTTTTTTCTTTTGTTTGCGCGTTCGTCGCTTTCCCGTCTTTCCCAACATCTGGTATCAGAGGGTTTGGTTCTTTTCTTTTCATATTTATTATGGAGGCCAACTACAGTCGGATGATTTTGTTAAATGGTACCAACTACCATATGTGGCGACTTAAAATGAAGGATCTGCTTTTTGTCAAGCGAATGCATCTTCCAGTGTTTAGTACCCAGAAGCCAGAGAGAATGTCAGACGAAGAATGGGCGTTCGAGCATGAGATGGTTTGCGGTTTCATTCGTCAATGGGTCGAAGACAACGTGATGAACCACATTGTCAACATCTCTCACGCCAGAACTTTGTGGGAGAAGCTTGAGACGACCTACGCTTCGAAGACGGGAAACAATAAACTGTTTCTTCTCAAGCAAATGATGAACTTGAGGTACAGAGAAGGTACGTCTATTTCTGATTATTTAAGTGAATATCAAGGATGTTTTGATCAGTTGTCTGGCATGGGTATCAATTTTGAAGATGAGGTTTTAGCTCTTTTGCTTCTTAACACTTTACCCGATTCATGGGAAAATTTACGTGTTACTCTAACCGGTTCTGCTCCTAATGGTGCTGTGACATTTAGTTTTGTCAAGTCTGCTATTTTAAATGAAGAGGTCAGGAGACGTACTCAGGAGAAATCTTCTTCCGAGCTTTTGGTCACAGAGAACAGGGGGAGAAGCCAGGACCGGGGGCAGAGCAGTCGAGATAAGAGCAGAGGCAGAAGCAAATCCAGACTGAAGCAGAGAGATTTTGAATGTCATCATTGTGGTAAGAAGGGGCATGTTAAGAAGTTTTGTTATCAGCTGAAAAGAGAGAACAGATTGAAGGAAAATCAACAGAAGAAAAATGGCGATGGAGAGGATCATGTTGCCGCTGCTACAGGGGGTGATCTTGTTATTGTTTATGATTCCATTAACATTGCTTCTGATGATTCTTGCTGGGTTGTTGACAGTGGTGCCTGTTTTCACGTGACATCGAAGAAGGAGTTCTTTACATCTTACAGCCCAGGTAATTTTGGGATTTTGAAGATGGGAAATGATGGACATGCTGACGTTGTAGGCATCGGGACTGTTTGTTTAAAGACCAGTACAGGAAGTAAGCTGATTTTGAAGAATGTCCGACATGCACCCGAGGTTCGTTTGAATCTTATCTCTACCAGCGTTCTTGATGATGAAGGGTTTATCAGCACTTTCGGTGATTGCCAATGGAAGCTTTCCAAGGGCTCTTTGATTGTGGCTAGAGGGAAGAAGCAATCAGGTTTGTACTGGACTAGAGCTTCTATTTCTTGTGATACTGCTTGTGTTGTTGAGTGCAGAGTTTCGTCCAAGTTGTGGCATAAGAGGCTCAGTCACATCAGTGAGAAAGGTCTTGGTTGTTTGGCCAAGAGAAATCTTCTTCCAGATTTGAAGAGTGTCAATTTGGACACATGTGATCATTGCATGACTGGAAAACAGAGCAGAGTGAGTTTCAGCAGTCATCCTCCACACCGGAAGTCACAGGTACTTGAATTGGTACATTCTGACGTTTGTGGTCCTTTGAAATCAAAGACCTTTAGTGGCGGTCTTTATTTTGTTACATTTATTGATGACTACTCACGAAAGCTCTGGGTTTATGTTTTGAAAGCCAAAAGTCAGGTGCTCAGTGTTTTTAAGCAATTTCATGTTTCTGCTGAGAGAGAATCAGGAAAGAAATTAAAATGTATTCGCACTGACAATGGAGGAGAGTATTGTGGTCCGTTTGATCAGTATTGCAGGCAGGAAGGTATTCGGCATCAGAAGACGCCGCCCAAGACACCTCAGCTGAATGGTGTAGCTGAGCGGATGAACAGAACTTTGCTGGAAAGAGTTCGTTGTTTGCTTTCAGAAGCAAAGTTGCCTGGACATTTTTGGGGTGAGGCTTTACTTACTGCTGCTTATATTATCAATTTGTCACCTGCGGTTGCTTTGCAGACAGACACTCCCGACAAATTTTGGTATGGCAAAGAGATCAGGTACGATCACTTGCGTGTTTTTGGTTGCAAGGCTTTTGTTCATGTGCCTAGAGATGAGAGATCCAAGCTGGATGGTAAGACACGCCAGTGTATTTTTATTGGCTATGGACACGATGAGTTTGGGTACAGGTTCTATGATCCTGTTTTGAGGAAACTTGTCAGAAGTCGCGATGCAGTGTTTAAGGAGGATCAGACTATTGCAGACATTGATAAGGGAGAAAAAGATGCTTCTCCAACTTCTGATGGTTTTGTCAGTCTTGAGCCAGGTTCTAATTCACATTTACCTCATGTTGTTGATTCTGATGATCATGTTGATGTACAGAATGATGCTCAAGGTGAACAGGTTGGAGTTGAAGTTTCCGATGCACCTTTTGTTTCTGATGATCCGGTTCCAGGGGTTATTAATGAACCCGCAGTTCCACTCCGGAGGTCATCTCGGCATCGCACCGTTTCTACTCGATATTCACCTGATGAGTATGTGCTCCTCGCTGAAGGGGGAGAATCAGAATCGTTTGATGAGGCAATGGAGAGTGAACAGAAGGATAGATGGGTTGCGGCAATGGATGACGAGATGAAATCATTGCACGACAACCACACTTTTGAGCTGGTGAAGTTACCGACAGAGAAGAGAGCTTTGCAAAATCGGTGGATTTATCGGATTAAGAATGAAGAATCCAGTTCTGTTCCACGATACAAGGCAAGGTTAGTTGTCAAAGGCTTCCGTCAGAAGAAAGGTATTGATTTTGATGAGATTTTCTCACCTGTTGTCAAAATGTCTTCCATTCGGGTTGTTCTTGGTTTGGCTGCCAGTTTAGATCTGCAGATTCAGCAGATGGATGTGAAGACAACTTTCCTCCATGGAGATTTAGAGGAGGAGATTTATATGGAGCAACCAGAGGGTTTTGTTGAAACAGGTAAAGAAAATCATGTCTGCAAGTTGAAGAAGAGCTTGTATGGTTTGAAACAAGCTCCGAGGCAGTGGTATAAGAAGTTTGAATCTGTCATTTCTCATCAGGGTTTCAGGAAGACATCTTCTGATCATTGTGTTTTTGTTCAGAGATTTACTGATGATGATTTTATTATACTGTTGCTTTATGTTGATGATATGCTCATTGTTGGCCATGATACTTCTAGAATTGACAGATTGAAGAAAGATCTTTGTCAGTCTTTTGCGATGAAAGACTTGGGGCCAGCACAGCAGATTCTTGGCATGACGATCTCCCGTGACAGGAAGGCCAAGAAGTTGTGGTTATCTCAGGAGAGATACATTGAGAAGGTTCTTCAGAGATTTTCTATGGATAGAGCTAAAGTGGTTAGTACTCCTCTTGCTTTACATTTTAAGCTCAGTTCCAGTCAGTCACCTTCTACTGATGAAGAGAGAGAGGAGATGCAACACATACCTTATTCATCTGCTGTTGGATGTTTGATGTATGCAATGATATGTACTAGACCTGATATAGCTCATGCAGTTGGTGTGGTCAGTCGTTTTCTATCAAATCCAGGTAGAGAGCATTGGAGAGCATTGAAGTACATTTTTCGTTATCTTCGTGGTACTTCTGATCTGAGATTGTGTTTTGGCAAAGGGGAACCTATGCTTTGTGGCTTTACAGATTCAGATATGGCAGGAGATATCGATTCGAGGAAGTCTACTTCAGGCTATTTGATCACTTTTGCAGGGGGAGCTGTATCTTGGCAGTCTAGATTACAGAGATGTGTTGCTTTATCTACCACAGAGTCAGAGTTTATTGCAGCTACAGAGGCGTGCAAAGAATTGTTGTGGATGAAAACATTTATTCGAGAGCTCAATTTAAATCAGGACAGGTATGTTTTATTTTGTGATAGTCAGAGTGCTATTTGTTTGGGAAAGAATTCTACTTTTCATGGCAGGTCGAAACATATCGATGTTCGATATCATTGGATTCGCAACGTCCTTGATTCGAGACAGTTAGAGCTTGAGAAGATCCACACTGATGACAACGGGTCAGACATGTTGACCAAGAGTTTACCCAGAGGAAAATTTGAGACTTGCCGACAGATTGCAGGGTTGGCGGTGATCCCCACTTGAGTCGGAGGGGGAGATTGTTGGGCGCCTTCCTGGTTGGCGCACTGGGCAACGCCTCCTCAAATGGTGCACATGCGGTATCTGTTTTAATGTGGTGTTTTAATGCGGGCCAAGACCGCGTGAATTAATTCACGCGGTGACACTCTTTTGACGCGGCGACATTATTTGGACGCTGATTCTTTTCCTATATAAGGAGGCAGAGGCAAGGCATTTCATCATCACCGGCAGCAACAACACCGAGAGCAAATCCCATTTGGTGATCGCCTTTCATTGACGATCATCTTTCTTGCTCTCCACCTTTTGATCCATACTTTTATTCTTGAGTATTACTTTTGAGATCCCTTCCATTTTGGGGAGTCTCTACCGTGTACTTCTTGATTTTAGTGGATCCCTCTTTCTGGACTAGGTCCCGTGGTTTTTCCCTTTCGGGTTTTCCACGTAAAAATTTCCGGTGTCAAATTTATTTTTCTGCACATTTAATTTTGTCGCTGCACATCCGCTTCTATTTGGGGGGAAAGATTCAATTTCCGCTGCGCGTTCGCTTTTTTCTTTTGTTTGCGCGTTCGTCGCTTTCCCGTCTTTCCCAACATTCAGTTCCAGCGAAGGGTTGCAATATTCAGTAGAGTTTTGATTGATTTCTGTTTTTGTTGGTTTGATATGCTTGTTATTGGCTGGGCTCAGGCAATGGATCGTTTGGTTTGTTTGGATATAGGGGATGTGGATGTGTGAATCTTTCTTGTCATTTGGTGTTTACTTCCTATTATGTGATTTTGGTTTTGGCCTCAGTGGTCCACTACTCAATGGATTTTTCCGTCAATTTTATACAAGACATTTCATATGATGTGAAGTGCAATGGTTTCTACTGTTTCATGGCTATTCGAAATCAGATTTTTGAGATGGTATGGATTCGACCATTGGTTCCAAGTATGTCCATTTTTAATGGGACAGCTAGTCGTCTAACTTTGAGGTAGAGGAAGCTGGATTTAATGTTTTTTTGCTGAGAGAAGCTTCTCTTTTGTACTGCCGGTTTCTTTTGGTCTTGATCTTTTGGTCAATTGGGACCCTTTGTTTTTTCTAAGTCGATAATGTCAGGGGTTCCCCTCAACCTTTAAAAGGGGTATCTTTAAATAAAATTAAAATTTTCAGTCACTAAATTCCAGTGATTGGTAGAATAAATTTGGGAGATCCATAATTACATTTAGTAGAAGTAAAATAAGAAAAACCTAACATTCTGTTCAATGAAAGTAAAAGTTGTAGTCTAAGACCTATTCAAGATTGGAGAATTTTCAATCTGATATTAGTTATTATAATATGAAGTTGGGAGTCCTTCTAATGTTTGGAGGCTTAGTTTATATTATTCACATAGTGCGTTATGAGGGAACTTCTCACACTAGTTTGTAATTTTAGAAAATTATTATTAGTGGAATAATTGTTGCCATGATGAGATTTGATATGACAAGGCGTTTTCTCTCACACTGATGTCAAACCATATAAAATATCCTTATGTTTTGTCTATTTTATTTACCTTAAAAACATTATAAAAAGTGGTTAGGGTGATTTATAAATATTCGTAAATATTAACCAATGATAAATGATTGATATAAAGGAAGAATGAAATTTATGTTGAACTTTATTTATAAAATTTTGTCAAAGCTGATTCACCAACCCTCCTGGGGCGAGTACACGATCCCCATAGACTATCAATTAATATCAATGGGAGGTTCCCTCTATTTTAATGCACTTTTTTTCAGTCTGAAATATATTTCATTTATTTACATGAAATATATATTTTTGGAAGATGAAGAATTGTTTTCTATTGAATAAAATATGGTTATACCTATGTTTAAGTTAACATAAGATCCATCATATTATGGAAGTGTCATAGTATCAACCAAAACTCTTAACAATCAGACAAAGATGAAATATCTACATTTATGAATGCATTCTTTTGAAGATCGTTTGATGTAGAAACCATAACTACAATAAATTTACATGACTGATGAGATTATTTAAAAATTATTTAGAATTAACTATCATGATGAATAATTTTTCTCTTAGTGTGGTTAGAATGATGTTTATGAGTCTATTAAATATTATTACTTGGAAATCAAAGACAACATAAAAAATTCCCTTTTGAAGTTATTTTTATATAAACATTCTTATATCAATGGATAGTATGTTAAACAATCCTAGCTAGAATCTGAACATGGTGAGATAGAGAATGCATTATGAAATAATTTTCTAGAATGTGAAGCACTTAAAAAAAATATTTTTTGGAATGGAAGAAATGTGTTTATATTCTCAATAAATGTTCAACCTTGGAGAAGAATCTTTGAAAAAAAGATAATGTGGGATTTTTGTTTCAAAATAAATTATTACAATAACTTTCCATGCACCAAACAATATAATAGCTTTCAAGAACTCCTAACTATAAGTTAAATAAAGAAAGAAAAAATTACTAGAAAAATGACTTATATAATGGACTACGATTCATGAATAAAGTTCCCAAATATAAATAGAAGAATCACTAACATAGATCTAGCTATTAACATCTCACAAAAAAGGTCATTAATAGTGATAAAAAAAAATTTGTTCATAGAACTATTAGGGGGTGCCTTTATGAGTGATAAAAAATGATGATAATGGGGGGCTTATCAGTGCTAAAAAAGTATTGATAATGTTTCCCCATTATCAATGATAAACAAGTGCTTATAAAGGCCCACCTATAGCATTGTTCTATTTGAATAACATCACACTGTACAAAATGCACTTGTAACATGTATTCAATTACATGATTTAATTGAAATAAATTTTACCTCACAAATAAAAAAACACTACTCCACACATTTCAAAAAATATTTTGTAAAATTACATTAACAATTACAATCCAAAATGATTTTAAAAAATTAATGTTACATCATATTTGGCACCCTTGAGCCTCAATCTAAATTGCACGCCCATGGTATTAATTGAAAAAAAATTACCCCAAACTGAAAAACAGAATCCGCATATATAAGAAAAAAAATCATAAGTTAATAATATTATAACGAAATATATTAACCATAAATATGAAAAAATAAATTAATAAAATTTCAATTATAAATAAGAGGACAAAATTAGAGTTATATCAGTCACCAAATGTATCAAATTGAGGTGGGGAAGATTACTCTACATCACAAATGACATACAGATTGTTTTTCTAAAATATCAAAACAACACAAATATGTTTGTTCATTTTTGCGTATGTCACTTCTATTTTTTTTAAATGTAATATTAAACTGAATACACACACATTGATTCATTCAAGCCACATCATATGTAAATTTTAAGTGAGACTAATTCATACAAATAAAAAATGACTTTTTAATAATTTTAAAAAATATCAAGATAATATGAGAACATTTACTTATTTTTCACGAAGTGACACATGTTTTGAATGAAAATTTTAATTTAATACTGATAATATACACTTTGAGTCTTACCGGGAACACTATGTATCGAATTGAGGTGAAGAAGATTCCAAAACACCAGACATAACTTTTGATTAATTTTTTTAATGTATCAAAACAATTCGAATGAATTTTCTTAGTTTTGAGTATACCACTTTTTTTTTACTAAAATGTCAATTTTAATTAAAAAACAAACATAGAGTCATACCTATCACATCTTCCATAATATTGAAGTGCGAGTGATTCATACATGTAAAAAATTAATTATGAATCATTTTCATAAAGCATAAATATAATATGAATACATTTTGTGTATTTTGAGTATGTCACTTGTGTTGTTTTTTATATTGTCATTTCAAACTGGAAACACACAATTGGATTCATACTAGTCACATCATTTATCGATTTGATATGAGACTGATTCCTATGCATCACAAAATAATTTATAATAATTTTTATAATTTATCAAGACAATCAAGGAATTTTTTATTTATTTTAGTGAGTGATGAATTTTGAACTAAAATGTCAATTTTATACTGATAACATACACATTGAGACATATCAGTCACATTGTTCATCATATTGAAGTGTGGTTAATTATTACAAATAGACAATGACTAACGGATCATTATATTAAAGTATCAAAATAATCTGAATGTATTTTATATGTTACATTATATCACTTGATATTTTAGGAAAAATAATGTCAATTTTAATCAAAAAGAAACTTTGGGAATCATATCGGTCACACCGTGAGACAGATTGAGGTGCAGGTGATTATTGTACCAAAAAATGGCTTATATATAATTTTTTGAATGTATCAAAACAATAGTAATGTGTTTGATTAGGATTCAGTATTTCAATTGTTATTATTACTAAAATTAATGTTAATTTTAAATAAAAATACACTGTTGGAGTTATACTAAACACACCGTCCATCAGATTGAGGTTCAATTGTTGATGAATGTCCCAAATGACTTATCAAAAATTATTCTAAAGTTGAAAAAATAATACAAATGTGTTTTCTCAGTTTTGAGAATGTTTTAGTTATTATTTTTACTAAAAATAATTTCAATTTAAAATAAAATTGCACACTTAGAGTCATACCATTCACACAATGCATCGTATTTAGGTGTGGAGGATTCCTACATGTCAAAAATGACATCTGGATCATTTTACAAAATTATTAATACAATCATAATGTTTTAACTCATTTTTGAGTATGTCACTTATGTTTTTCACTAAAATATCATTTCTAACTTGAAACACACACTTTAATTTATACAGGTCAAATTGTGTGTCAGTTTCATGTGATAATGATTCTTACAAATTACAAATGACTTATGAACTATTTTCTTAAATTATCTAGACAATAGGAGTGAATTTTCTTGGTTATTAGTGAGTGACTTGTGTTTTGAACGAAAATTTCAATTTTGAACTGATAACAGACACTTTGATTCATATCGAGTACACAGTTCTTTTAATAGATGTTTGGATGATTCCTAAACATAAAAAATGAATTATTTATCATTTTACCAAAGTATCACAACAATATTAATGTTCTTTCTTGTTCTTGAGTATGTCATTTTTCTTTTTAAATAAAATTTATGTCAATTTTAAATAAAATGACACACTTGGAGTCATATTGGTCACACCATGAAAACAATTGATGTGTGGTTGATTAATACACATCAACAATGACTTATGGATCATTTTCCAGAAGTAGTAAAGTAATACGAATGCATTTTCCGGGTTTTTAGTATTTTAGTTGTTCAATTTAATACAATTAATGTCAATTTAAAATAAAAAGGCACACGTAGAGTCATAATGATCACACCGTGTATTATATTGAGGTGAGGTTGATTCTTACCCATAAAATATTACTTATGGATCATTTTACTAAAGTTTAAAAATAATAAAACTGATCCTTCTCCATTTTTAGTATGTCACTTTTTTTTCTTTTTACTAAAATTAATGTCAACTTTAAATAAAATGACCCATTTTTAGAGGTACCAGTCAAAATGTGGGTCAGATTGTGGTTTAGTTGACTCCCACATATCAAAAATGACTTATAGATTATTTTTAATGTATCAAAATTACCCAAATGTTCTTTCTTAGTTTTGATTATGGAATTTGTGATTTTTACTAGAATTATTTCAAATTTTAAATAAAATGTCAAACATGAAGTCATACCGGTCACACCATGCATCAATTTGAGGCTCAAATGAGTCCAACACTTAAAAAATGATTTTTGGTATGTTAATGTATAAAAACAATAAAAATACATTTTATTGTTTTTGATTATATCACTTTTGTTTTTTACTAAAATGTCATTTCAAATAGGAAACACACACTCTGAGTCATATTGGTCACATCTTGTGTCATTTCGGTATGAGGATACTTCTTACATGTCAAAACTTTATTATGAATCACTTTCAAAAAATATTAACACAATCAGAGCATTTTTTATTTTCATTCGATGAGTGAAAAATGTATTGATCTAAAAAGTTTATTTTAAAATGATAAGGGACACTTTGAGACATACTAGGTAAACAATGTATTTGATTGAGGTGTGGTTGATTCCTATATATTGAAATTAAATTTTAGATCATTTTCATAAATTATAAAAATAATATGAATGAATTTTATCAGTTTTTAGTATGTAAATTTTTATTTTTACTAAATTTAATGTCAAATTTTAAATAAAAAAGACACACATTGAGTCATACTGACCACATCGCGCATTGGATTAAGGTGTTGGCGATTTATACATTCCAAAATGACTTTGGGATTGTTTTCCTAAAGTATCAAAACAACATAAATCCATTTTATTGGTTTCCAATATTTCCCTTGTTATTTTACAGAAACTAATGTCAATTTTAAATAAAAGGACACACTTTGAGTCATATCAATCACATTGTGTATTAGATTGAGGTGAAGGTGATTCCTACACATCCAAAACGACATATGGATCATTTTACTAAATTGAAAAAACAATATGAATGTGTTTTCTCATTTTTTAGCATGTCACTTGTTATTTTTACTAAAATTAGTTTCATTTTTATATGAAAACACACACTTGAAGACATACCTGCCACACTATGAATTGGATTGAGCTGTGGATGATTTTTACAAGTAATAGATGAATTTTCTATTTTTTTCCTAATGTATCAAAACAATATTAATGTGTTTTCTTGATTTTGATTATGATATGTGTTTTTTAAACACAAATTTAAATTATAATCTAAAAACATATAGTCTTGGTCATACTGAGCACACTGTATCAGATTGAGGTAAAATTGACTGAGTATGTGATTTGTGTTTTGATTTTAAATAACTAAAAAATCCTTAAAAGATAGATCATGGTCCATTATTATGGAAGAGGAGACATTATTCTACCTCAAACACTTCTCATTTAAAGAAATGTAGGTTTTCCTCTTACAACAAAAATAAACATGTTCTTTCTTTTTTGTTTTTTGCTGATAGTTGAATGAAAAATATGACTTCCAAAAATATATGTGAAAAACCTAAATAAGTATTAGATATAAAATATAAGTACATTAACACGAAACTAGTTGATTAAATATTGACAAAATTAATTAAATATGTAGTCGTAAGTCACATTTTCATGGTGGTTTAAAACATTCATGACTAATTTCATTATTGTCATTAACTCACATACAGCCTTGAAGTCATATCCTTCAAGAGTACATGCATCTCAGAAAAACCACCCCAACCTGAGCAAACTAATCCACCTATATAAGAAAAAATTATTATATTAGTAATACTATTAATAAATAAATTTATCATAAATATGAAAGAACACTTTAATAAAATATCAATTTTAAACTGAAACCATACAATTTGAGTCATACCTGGTACACCATGTATCAGATTGAATTCATGATCATAGTACAGTAGTGAATCGTCCATGTTGAGGAAGTAATTTCTTCACAAACTCATTGAAATTAACAAAATAAGTATCAAATTGAAATGATGAGTAAATCAACATAAAAAAGTAGATACAATTATGATAAAATAAGATAAATAAGAAGCCATAAGTCGCATATTTTTGACATATGTGTACATTCTGACATTATTTATGCTACCCAATCATGTCTAAACAAATCTATTTCATCTTTTTAATACATGGAATTTTGACAGTGATGTTAGTATTAGAAAAATATAAATACACAATCGAATAATAAATATTTTAAATGAAATAGTAATTATTTTCAAAAATACCTCTTCATGGATGATATTTTTTTATGGTATATGTTATCTCTTTTTAATGTTAAAACATAAAAATAAAAATATTTTCCATTGGTTTATTTCAGTCACTAAATAAATATTTCTAAAAACAAGAAATTTTTTATATATATGTTACAATAGTAAAGTATTATTATATATACCTGGTACAAATCCACTTTTAGATGTTGACAGGTTCTTTGTACACATAGGCTATCCGCGTGAAATGATTTTTAAAATATTTAAACTCTACCCTATCATAAAATAAAACAACATTATAAAACATTCTATTTGATTTGAAAAAATTGTTTTTAGGGTATTACAAATTGATAAATGCCATCAAGTTTGGTATGTTTTTTGGGTATCTGTGTGGTGAATCCATGAAATAAATCATTAGAGTATCGAAATTGACTAAAACGAGTACCCAATGATACATAAAAAACAAAAAATAAATATGTAATTAAAATAATGAAAATATATTTTATATGATTAAATTATAGTGTTTTCCCCTATATCATTAGTGATAATAAGATTCTATCAATTTTATATTTTCTATCAAATGCTGCAACCATTTTTTCCACTATTTCATCAATTTTAGTTGACTTCATTTTTTGTTTAGGCTATAAATGTTATGTGAGGACTAATGAGTCCATATTTATGTTCATATAGTTCTCCATTCAAATATATTGATATAGACTCTAGAAAAAAAATATGATTTGTATTTAGTCATAATTTACCTCTTAGATTAACTATTGGAAAAAATCATGAAAACACAACACATGTATAAATATAAAACTATGAATCGTAGACATTCTTACTTGAGGATTTCATTTACATTATCAAGAGAAATATAGTCTGATATAGCATCTTTTAAACCTTTTATTTATAAGAACCTTCAATTTTAGTAAGTGTGGATATTCAACAGGTGAGGTAATGGTTCTTTGTGATGTTTTTTAGATTGGTCGGTTGATCAATTAGATTGTTTTTATTCGACCTTTTGTTTCAAGTCCTTCTATTTTTTCATCTATAATAACATTATTTAGTTCAAAATTTGTTGCATTAATTGTTATAGGTTTACCATGACAAATTATTCGTAAATTAATACCTCCTTGTAAACATGTTTTTTACAAGATCTATCCTCCATGATAATAATTTTTCAATAGATTTATCATCTGTATGCATATCTGCATCATCAAGTGGAATGGGTAGATCCGAACTCTTCTCATAAGCAATTATAATCCCCACATTCACATGGCATGTTGGATTTTTTCTATTTCGTAGAGTGTCTTATTTTATATTGAACATGGTATCCCTAACAATAAGGTGATGAGTAGGTTTCGATAGATTAAATCAAAATCATTTACATCTTGTAGAATATCATTACTAAAAAGGTATTATTTTCTTCCTAAATAATATTCAATAAAATAAATTATAATAATATTTATTGCCTCATCATATACAACTATTTGAGGTAAATGGATCACCTCAAAGATGGTGGGGTTCTTTACACAGTGGTTGTTATTGAGTTATTTCTTCTCTCTCCTTACCCCACTACGAATACTTTCTAGAAAGTTATAGTGCCAATGAATATTTTATTCAATGGAAGAAAATAATTCCATAATCTCTTCCATTTATTTATTTTTATCCCCATGTTATTTTCCTTTCTCAAAATATGTTTGTGGTTTCACCCCAAAACCAACACCTCTGATGTGGCAATACTGTTTTGGCCTTTTTAAGGACACTAATAGTAGGTGTTCCTCAAGTAAATCTATTGATGATTCCTACTTCTATGTTATATAGAAAATATAAGAAAACAAGTAATTATTGTTATATAATATAAATTTAACTAATTTTTTTATTATATCATACTTCCCACACTTTTGTGTTTTTTCATCTATTAGTATCCCCTCTTTATTTAGACATGCTTCCTTTTATAACACATGATGTCGGATGGAAGTGGATTTATATTTTTATTCAACAATATTCACACAATTATAGGAATATAATTATGTTGTTGTTTTATATTACATAAAATAATTATGCCATATTTAAAATATGTTTCAATTTTTTTCAAGTGAAGTGTACCCCATCCTTGTATTATGGTAGGGGTATGTTGGTTTTTCTTACCATTACATATTTTTTACACATAGTTATTGTTTAATAAATTTAAAATTCTTAATAAAAGTTATTAATGAACATATTATCAAATAATGTATTACCATACACAAAGTACCTGAAAAGATATCTTCTTACAACAGCTAGTAAATTCATCCCATGCAACATGGCTTATTAGGTGTGTATACATATGTGGTGGGTGAGGGTTTATTTTCCCTTTAGTATATTTGAGATGAACTTTCATTAGAATTTAATGAAATCCTATATGATCATTTATAGTAATAATTAATACAAATTTCTTATTGGAGTCATCTACAATAAATGAAATCTATAAGGGATAATTAAGAGTATGTCAATGACTAATTATTTTATTTTTTTTGAATTTTTTTTTATCATAATATTACCATAATATCATCCCAAATTAGTGTGTTAATTATGGAAAAAGAAGGTTCAGTGAATCTATATCAATCTGCACATGCTTCCAAGTGATTATCCTAGTAAAACTACAGATCATGGACTTGTTGGGGTTAACATGCTAGTTACACACATTCTATTTGACCTAAAATTTTATTCCTTTTCTTACCAGCTTATTAGTTTTTTCTAAAACTATCATGCTAAAAGTCTCTTATTTTTTCTAGTACCTTGGTTCTTCATCATATACCATTTCTATGGGTTCGACATCATCAATATTTTTTTCATCTAGATTGATAGAATCATGTTTTGTAAAATTTCTTGGCACTTATATATTGGGAGTGATATCATGTTGAGAAACATATTGTTCCACATGATTGGGAGAATCAGTACGTACAAGAGTCATTATCTAAATAATTGGTTCAATATATTCATTAGATTAAAAAAATGTAGTAGTGAACATATAATTACATGAGGTATTAAAATGTATATTACAAAAAATTATAACCAGATTGTTGAAATATATTTTTTAAATGTTGAAGGGATTTTACCCCTCCATCGAGTATCCAAATCACTTTATTATGTTATCCTATGACATATAATTCCCCTTATATATTGGGAATAAATTTAAATAATTATGGAATAATATTTTTCACCCATATACATAAGAATATGGTCTAAAAACCATTCAATAAATTATTTATTATGTGTATTTGATATTCATATTTCATCCCATGATGGATTCAATGGCCTCATAATTTCTTGGGGGGAAAAATATGGTGAACCTATAAAATGGAATGAAATACTGAAATTCGATTCTGATCATTATCTGTAATATTGATCGTGATAATATATTTTTATAAATTCCTTTAACTACAGTCATCCCAGTGTGATAATAATTGGGTAGACCGATTCCTTCCACATAAGATACGAATTCAGTACTGAATTCAACAGATTCCTCAATAATATTTCACCCCATAGTACAATCCTCTAGCTGACATTGATTTTTGACATACCCTTTCAAAATATTTGAATATTGTTTAATGGTGTACATACATATATAAATTATATGACAACATAGTTGAATCTCTCTCACTAAGTGGAACACCATGTTAACCACCATATCAAATCATTTCGGTGGGAAGAACACTTCCGATCCACATAATATAAATGAAATTTCATTTTCAATAGTTGGAAATTTCACTGGGTCTATAACTTTTCTTCACAAATAATTTAAAAAAAATATTGATTAATTTATGATTTGAATTCATTGGAAAAATATAATGTAAATATATAGGAATTAGATCTTACATAAAAAATTACAGTCATGTGATTTCAAAACCTTTAATTTTAATTCAATCAATGAAACAATATTATTTACTATCTATAAATACCCCTCGAAACCTTAAAATCATTCAAGAAGTTGAGAAACATTTATATCTTCTTCCTAGAATGATTGTAAGTAGGTGAAGGAATAAAATTATATTTTTCACTTTTCACGGGTGCAAACTCATTTTGTTTTCCCTTATCAATCAGGTCTAGACTAGCCTACATTCCATCCTTTATTTTCTTGGTCCATTTAGTAACGTTCCAATGACATTGTGACATTCACTTTTTTTTCAATATCCCTAACGTCAAGAAAATTCCTAATGTATAGACAATTCAAGTATAATAATTCCAAAAAAACTGAACTCTTTTTAGAACAAGTTTTCATAAGGTTTTTTGAAAACGTTTTACCAAAAGTAGTGTCTATATAGTTTATGTTTTCATATATTTGATCACATTTTAGTGGAGATGATGTTGTATGTTTTTATTAACTCCAATTAAATGATGTCGTGCAAGATTGGTAGTTATGTCACTGCGGTTGAAATATGAAATTTCCTAAAAAAATATCATTAATGAATGTTTCAACCTAATTAACTGTTTACCTTGTTCCTAAATGTGAAACCCATTAGTCCATTTAATTATATATACTGAAAATTTTCTAGTAGTTGGAAAGTTATTTATCATACCATACAATATGGTTCTCAATGTAAAATATTTTTTTATGTATGCACCATGAAACATAACACCTAAATCCCACAATCATTTTAAACATTCAATCAATGGATCGAAATAAACACAAATATCATTACCTTATTGTTTTGGTCATGATATAAGCATTTGAAAAATAATTAATTTTTGTTTCACGCATAAAAATGGTGGATGATTATAATTTAATAACAAAACTAGCCATGTACTATGAGTTATTCTTTGAAAACTAAACAGATTCACTCCATCTGTAGATAGCATATAACAAAGGTTTCTAGGATCATTTCCAAATTCTGGATACACATGATCAATTCTATTCTTCTAAGGAGAGTATTTCGAGTGATAGAGTTCCCCATATTTATTTTTTATCTGCATGCCACATCAATTTATTTATTTTAAAATCACTTTCATATAGGCTCTTCAACCTTGTAATGATAGGAATATACCATAAAATATTCATTGGGCCCAATACATCTTTCTTGTTTCAAGAATCACCACACATTTGGAATTATTTTATGTGATTTTTTATCCTTTAAAAATAGTATTCAGTCATTTTGACACACATTTATTCTTTTATATATCATACACATTGAACATATAATTCATTTAGAATCATATATTTAGATAGAAAGATCATTATTTTCTGGGAGAATATCGTTCAATAGAGAAAGTAGTTCTATAAAAATGGAATCTCTCCATTTATTTCTAGTTTTTAAATTATACAGCTTTTGTATAGCTAACAATGCTTTATATTTAGTCAAACCCACATAAAATAGATTCTTTTTAGATTACTCCTCAAAATTTTTTGGACAATCACAAATTTTATCATATACTATCATTATCATTTTCACAATAAAATATTCATCAACATTCACAAATGTAATCACATCCCCGACACTGTCTTCTCCATTGTCCACACTTGTAATCACATCACATGAGTAGTGTTATTCTAGATACTAGCTACATTTTATTTTCCCCCATGTTTATTCCAACATGTATTACATTGATCTATTCCATAACTGATCATGTTATCTTTCAATTCCTCTAGACAAATTAGTCTTGAATAAAATTATTGTAAACATGGGAAAAGGGGTTGAGAAGGGTCATATGCATGATCTTTTGTAAACATGATGAACTCTTTCACCCCACCTTCATACACATTTGTCATATGATTAGAATCCATCCATTTTCTATTCATATCCATCATATTTGATTCAATGATATTATTATTTAAAAAATTAAATAAATACACCAAAGGTTCCATTCCGATAAGTGGAACACAACATTTGAATTTATAAAATGATTTCATCTTGCTTTCATGGAAATGGATAATTGAGTTTATGAAAATAATTACTCCATTGGTTGTATGTGTTTTCCTTTAAATTCGCCCAAAATTATTAGTGATACCTGTTATAGGATGACTACTTCTTAGAGTAGTTCAAGAAAAATGGATGCATGTTTAGAATAAATGGTGATGAGTATTGTGAAACTAAATAAAATAATAACTGCATGGGAGATGAAGAATATATAAATGTTAATTATTATTACATTTTTTTTACTGAGACTCATCACCTTTGAATATAACACCAAATCAGAGAGAAGATCAAGTTGGGGAGGAATATGCTAATTTAAATCATGAAGGTGATGTTGGATGCAAAGTAAGTAAAGGATTGTACTGGGGTTAAACATTAATTCACCTTTTTGGGGAGTGAGGTCATGATGGATAACCTATGGGTTGGATATAGTTAGGGACATACCCCTAATATGGTGTTATTATCAATCTATATTATATAGGAGGTGAGGTTATATGTTTCTAGAAGGTCTCTAAATTTTAATATGATCATATAAATATAGATATAACCCTTTTTTACTTACACATGTTTTCATTTATAAATAAAGATACTAATCATCCCATCGATAGAGCATACTACATTATAAAAACCGATGAATAAATTCACTCAAATTTCAAATCACAAAACTCTATTTTAATTTCAAGGTGAAATTGAAAAGACCATTTATTTATATGATCATTGAAATCCAAAATCTCATCATCACTATGAAACATCTTAGAAATCCAATTTTTAACGTTAAGACTAGTAATTTACCCTTAAAATTAATGTTACATTATAAAAACCCAATGAATATATGTTTACTAAATATAATTTTACAAAAATAACAAAAGAAAGTTATATTATCTGAAAATGATTTTTATAACAGAAAATAAGGCTATTGAATATAATATTGTCTTCAAGAATAAAGAAAATTATTATAATTTATATAATATTTTCAACACTAACATTGAATTTATAGTTATTGAGTTCATGCTCAGATTGTGAAAGAACATAAAACTGATCAAATATCATATCTTTCACATCACACCACTTAGGTCTATCATCATTTTCTAGTTTTTGAATTATTTATTTATTATGGTGCCATACCTAATAGTTTGTTTGAAACTAGACTCCAATTATAAGACAAATTACTTCATTATTAGTAAACAACGGTCCATCGATGCAATTATAAAAGGGAATCAAATAAGATTCCCCATAATCATGAAATCCAAAAAAACAACCAAATCCTATTTTAAAACTCATTCAAAACTGAATTAAAATTATACATCCAAAATCTATACATTATGATTTAAAACATAAAATAGTGTATATGATAAAATGATTCTTTATTATCCAAACAATTTTTTGTAAAGAATAATAATCATATTACAAAATTATAAAATTATAAAATTATAATTTATAGAAATAGAATTTTGAAATTATAAAATTATTAAACTATTAATAAATTGAAAAAAGTATACAGGTATAAAAGTATAATTTACAAATGTATATTTATTGATATTAGTATATAAAAATACAGATATTAATAGAAGTGTAAAATAATAAATAATTTATAAAAGAATATATATTATAAACAAAAATACATAATTTTTAAATGAATATGATTTTATAAAAGTATATAAAAGTACATATATGTTATAAAAGTATAGAATATTTATATAAGTATATAGTTTTACAAATTTATAAATGTATAAAATTATAATATATAAAACAATAATTTATCAATGTATAAAAGTACAATAATCTTTAACGAATAAAACTATAATTGTATATTAATTTATAAATCTAAAAAACTATTAAAGTATCAATAAATAATAAGATTTTATATTTAAAATATATATTTATAACATATATATATATATTATGTGCATGAGGTATAATTACATTAAACATACACACACTGCACCCACACGGAGATGAAGTACATTTAAGAGTGGCAATTTCTGGGCGATTTTATGGGCCTATGTTTTACCTAACCTTATAACGCTGATGGTTTCAATTTTGGATCATGATATAGATAATGATGGTATTTTGAGGGTTCTAATGGATTTTAATCTTATCAAGAGTCTAGTATTAGGTAATCTAGACTCCCTAGAGAAGAATTTAGTCTCTAGGACTAATCTTCACTCTAGTAAGAATAATTCACATTCCATAGATATAAGGGATAAGAATTCATTTCTGGACATTGGGAATCTCATGGATACCATTGGTGGCCTGATCGATGGATCATGTAGTTCATCTCATTCACCCTTGATGAATATGAACACTAATGGAAAGGGTGTTTTGATGGATGTTTCCCCTTTGGATCCTCAGATCTTATTAAAAGTCAATGGTGACGATCATAAGGTTAATACATATTCATTTAGTATGGGGGGGTTTTTTCAACCCCAAGGTGAGTGAGACCCCTATTCCATATGTCAGATCTCTTATTTGAAATAATAGTTTGGTGGTACCAATATTAACAATTGATTTAGTGGGATTCATGTCCCAAAATTTTAAAACCATCAGGTTGAATCAAGGACATGTGAAGAATGATATTCATTTTTTCAGTAATAAGAATTTTGATGGAGATTAAAAGGATTCATTATCTCAATGGATTATAAAGAAGAGTGATACAAAATCTTTTGAATAAACCCGTGACATCCTTCCAAAGTGTATGTACAAATGTAATTAGTAAATCATCACTCACATATCATTGCTAGATAAAGAGAGTAGTTTAATTCTCTTCAATATTAGGAGAATACATATTGATATTTGGGGCATGGATGGTTGGAATATGAACTCAATTTTCAATGGATTTTTATATTTTCCCATATTATATCATGAATTCCAAAGCCTCTACATATTAATTTATTAATTTAAGTCATGGAATTCTAAGGATCCTATATTAGGACCCTTTATTTAATCCTCTAAATGAGAAAATGTCTATTACCCAAGTCTTGATCAGAATTCAAAGGCTAGGATTGTTCTTTTGACATTCCAAAATTTTATGGGGGATTGGATCAACTATTGGGGTACCCATTAAGATCGACAAGGAGATTAAAAAAGATATATACAATTATTTTTCTCACTTCCGAGTGGAAGTGAACCTTAGTTCCCCTACTATTTAACCAGTTGTCTAAACTGTTGATGATCAAATGTTTGATTTATCTATCAATTTTGAATATTTATCAGAGATCTACAAGGGATTATTAAATATAAGTCACTCCTATTATAAATTTCAAATGAATTGGGTCTGTAAATTTTTTAATTTGAAGAAGAATTCTTTTAATAAATGCATAGAATGAAAGACGGACCCCAGAGCATATAGATTGCATAGGAGGTTCACAAGGGAACTATGAATCTCATAAGGTAGCTATAACACCCTAATATTTCATAGTATGTTATCTCATCAATGTAAATCAATAGCTTGCGCTACAGGCAACACCGAGTTCGAGCACACCACAAATTACCAAACTAACCGTTCAAAAAGAGGTTATGAATTTTATTAACTATATTTTTAATCTTATATAATATATATAATATTAAAATCCATATTATGTGTTTCTTATACATAATATAAGAAAAAATTCATTTTTTTCAGATAAAAGAAGAATTTTTCAAAAAATACAAATTTATCGTCTTTCAATGGCGTACCCTTTTTCAAACCAATATTTGACACTCTTATATAATCCATTTTATGAAATTAAATTCTTCTTTAGACGCGGGACATAATAATTTAGTTTGGTTAAATTTTTGGTACTTTTATGATAACATTCATATTTTTATGAATAGTTTAAAATACTAAATTTTAATTGAAAAAAACTTTTTTAATAGAAATAATTATAGTGTTAAATTATTAATTCTATTGTTATGAAAGTATAATTGGATTATATTTTTACAATTTAGTACAATTTAGTTCATTATAAGTAATTTCACATTTAAATTTGACAAAAACACATGTCAATCTTTTGATAGTTTTTACTATTAAAAAACCCACTTTTTGGTTTCGACAATGGAAATTAATTTTAAATTAATAAATGAAACTTATATGTTTTGAATTTGGTAAAATAAACTTCATTTTTTAATTTATAATATTAAAATTATCTTAGGGTGAATTTTTGTTATTTTCCTAAAAACATTCAATTTTTGATGAACAATGAAAAACACTGCGTTATTATTTAAAACTGGATTTTTATTTAAATAATTATTTTTTTTAAATTTATTTTAAGTAAAAATAGATATATAATACCAATATATATTCAATTTAATTCCTTTTTAAAATTTTATAATAAAATTCGATGTATAAAAATTTATTGAACTTTTAAACGATTTTTACCCACCTTTTTGGAGCATTTACAAATTTGCATAAAACAAAATTTTACCACTACTGTGAGTTTAATTTAAAAAATCCAAGACACACGGTTGACCACAGTATGTAAAATTTTGTTCAATAAGATGAAAATATTTTTTGGGTAATAGTAACTTTTGACATCTATTAACCATGGTTAAAACTAACTAGCATAATTAAGGGTAAAAATGATGTTATAATTACCCTAACATGTGTCCTAATTCTATTGGATAAGTGTAATTAGACAAAAAAAACCTTAGGAATAAAATATGATCCTTTTTGATCCTCTTGGATTAGATTAGGACATTTATTATTATTTTATTTAAAGAAGAGTTAAAAGGGTTAATTCAATGTATAAAATCTAATCCATTTTTAATATATGGTTACACACAATATAAATTCAACAATAAATATTCATTACAAAGATAAAAACATTTCCTACGTAATGGTCTTTTTTTATAATTTTTAGATATTAAATAATTTATTTTATTTGTGACACAATGATTATGTAGTAATTACCTTATTAATGAAATAGTAAAATAATTGATATTATTAATATCCCAATAAATTTAAATTTAGTCATCTGATGAATTCCACTAATTTTATAGCTTAATATGACTGGTTAGGGTTGGTTAAATATATTTTATTTTAAGTGATAATTTTTTATGGATTTCAAGAAAATCAAATACTCAATAAGGTCAAAATTGACATAATTGAGTTTTTAAAACATATACTATATTATGAATTGATATAATATTCCTAAAAATATTCAGTTTGGAAAAAAGACATAGATAAGGTTATATATATTAATAATTAACCACTTGGGTTTCTCTTTTCAATGTATAGTAATTTTATTAACCATATAATATAAAAATACAAAGAGAAAGGGTAGATGTCAAACTATTTAACTAAGAGTTAAATCTAAAAGATAAGGTTAATATGGTGACCAGAACCTCTTTAAAACCTATTGGTTAAGAGTTTTTCGACCCATATCCACTTTATTATAAAAATAAATCATTTTGGATCCATTATAACCTGAAAATTATTTCATTATAAAATAATATTTCAAGCTTTTCCTTAAGTGACCTTCACATCTCTTATAAAGGGGAACTTCCCCTTCTCTTAATTTCACACCTCCAAAGCCTATTGGCTCAACCAAACCCTGCTATAATATCCTCACAACTTCCCTCACTTATAAATAGAGGCCTTACTTTGATGAAAAATCCAACATAAGGAGCCCTTTGGATCAACTAAAATTGAAACACTCGAAGTAGAGGTAATAATTTCACCACCCACTTTCAAGTTATTTTCTTCTTCCACTTCCAATTTTTTTGTTGTTTCCATAAAAAATTAATAAATCTAGTACCTTATACATACTATGATGTAATTATAAACATGTTATAACCATATTCATTATTCTATCTATCCTATAAATGAAAAATTCATCATATGTGTGTAAGTACGGCTTACCGTCTCCACGTTGTGGTGTAGTTTGTTATTCAAACACTTCATTATTTGGATGGGGATAATAATTAGTATAACTTATTTAAAAAATAAATACAAAATTTTAATGATTATGTATTTATTATATACTATCCAATTACATACAATTTCACCATCAATATAATGATATTGGCACTCGTGCGTAGGTACGGATTACCGTCTCTATGACACGGTGAGATTCATTCCCACGTTCACCATACAACGTTGATTATAAAAATTTATATAATTAATAAGTATGTAATATATGACATCATAATTCTACTGGATATATATATATATATATATATATATGTACTTATATATATATTATTCACTTACTTCTTTTCAAGAAGACAAGAAAACGGAAACAACGTTTATGCGTACGTATGACCTATCGTCTCCATAAACGGTGTCTTCCATTTCATATATCTATCTATTATAAATATTTATATTATAAATATATATGATATATAAATCATTTTTCATATTCTGGAAGAATTTAAATCATGATCTAAATGATACAATCAATAATAACATGTTAAAACACATATGATAAAAAAGTGATTATTACCCAAAATGTTAATTTAACATGGAAATCATTATTAAATGGGTAGTATAAAGTCATAAATGAATCCTGTATGATATAATAAATTTTAATACAGTTATTGAATAATTTAATAACATACTATGGTCATTATACATGGGATTAAACGTACCCTCGACCAACGGAAAGTGCAAGGTAAGGGTTGATTCCACAATCAATTTATTATCCAAGGTTGTTTTTACATAAGTATCTACTGGGACATATTTATTATCCATGTACATGTTTCATAAAAGAGTTTTCAAATGGATTCTTTTAAGGGAATTGTAACGACCCAAAGTTTCTTTAATGGAAAATCCCTCTTGATCCAGTTAAATGTCTCTTTATGAAAAATGTTTTTATAAGATGTCAACTTCTTTGGTTTTATGTTAAGAATTGTGACCATTGTTAATATAGTCTTTGAACAGTGATCACCTGATTAGTATAAATATTAGGCTTTAACGAACCCAATTTTACTCAGACAAAGGAAGCGATGGCCTCATCAAGTAGAATTCCCCCATACGAAGCCCATTTGTTGGAGCTTGGAAAAGTGGTGGCATCCTTGGGCTTCTCCCTTGACCAAGCCCAAGCTGAGCTTCATTATGTTAAGCTCGAACGTGACCATCTACGGGAAAAGTGGAAGTTGATTGAAATTACCACTCGAGCGATGTTATCTGAGCCGCCCCAAGAGTCTGTCACCATCGCACACCTTACCCTTAGGTCTTATGCAGCTGTTTTAAGGGGTTATGTATCAAATAAGTTGTACTATGTTCATGTACATTATTTTTTTGTATATAATAATGAATATAATTTCTAGTCATTTTTGATACATTGTAAATAGTTTTTAAAGTAAAATGGTGTTTTTAGTTATTATTTAATTAAGAAATCTATTTTATTAAATTACGGTATTTTGGAATTAAATAATATTTTAATAAAATAATAATAATATTATCAAATTAATTTTTATTAAATATAAATGATCTTATAATTTTATGAATGAAATTAAAATTTTTATTAAGCTTTGAAAGCCATTTCTGTCAAAACCCGTGAATTGTCGATAAATGTCGATTTTTATTTTAAAAGTAAAAATTCACACATTTATAAATTTTTTTAGATAAAATAAATGTCATTTCTCGAATCAGGATGTCGAAATTATCCAACGGTGAATTTTTCATAATTTTCTGAGACAGTCAAATTTTTGGGTAAAAATTAAATACCGTTTAAATATATAATGTGTTTTATGACATCATAATGACCCAATAGTGATGTAATAAAATAAAATAATCCTTATGTTAGGCCAATATATGTTTTACCATTAAAATAAAGTGATTTTGGGTTTGTTTGACTTACTTTTCAAAGCATTAATGAACCCCTCAAGACATATTCAACACTTTACCTTTTTAAATTAATTTCCATGGGAGTGTGACTCACCTCCACATAAGCAAACCTAATATTTTAATAAGTTCGGACCTTGGCCTTGTAAAATATTTTTTTCCTCTTTCCTTTTCCTGAAACCATGGGCAAAAACCCCGGGATGGTTTGTGGTTTGGATTAGTTTATTATAAGGGCTCCCAAACCTAAATAATAAAGAATTCTCTCACCTTTCCTATATAAACCCACCCAAGCTCCCACTTTATCCTCACTAAAATACTTTGGAGTTCGTCCAACCTCTTCCCAAATCTCTCTAGAATATTCCCAAGGTGCCCCAAGCTCCCAAGAAGCCTCTCACAAGCCTCTCTCTAGCCTTTGGAAGCACACTTCCATGTAAGGGTTTTTTCTTCCTTTCTCATTTTTGTCAATTTTCTTTAAGTTTTATTGCCCTTTTAATTTCAATTATGAATGTTGGGGTATGGTTTCAAACCTCCCCCATACTGCCCTCTTATTGTTTGAATGATGGGATACCCCTTTCTCTCTCTTTAAATGCCTCCCATGTACACCCGTTACTATGGCGAAATTCCGAAAGGAACTTCTCTCTCTTCTTTTACATTCAAGCAATACTCTTGTATCATGAACCTAAATTCCATTACAATTGATGGGACATGTATCTATATGACATCCTTACTATCCATTACATTTAAATTTTATGAGGAAACCATTTATCTTTCATAAACCTTTTTTTTAATTCTTACGTCACGCCGTTACGCTGCCGAAATCGCACCGATTTTCTAAGCCAATGTCATTGTGTAGTGAATACCATGCCCATTTCTCCATCGAGGGTATTCACCTTTATGAACATTTAGTTATTGATTGTAATGTTTCATGTATGAATTCCACATTACTTTATCATGGAATAAATGATTATGTTTTATGAATCCATGTTTTATGATCCATGTGGCACACTTATGCATGAAATGAAATGTTTAAGAAGGGTGTGCCCTTAAAGCGCTCCAATGCATTGGGTAAAGTATAGTATCATGATACGTCATGTGCAATGAGTGTTTACTCATTCTAATTCAAGTGAAATGAGGGTTTACTCGTGCTTCATGTGCAATGAGGGTTTACTCATGCTTCATGTGCAATGAGCCTTGGCTCATGATAATTCAATGTTAAGTGTTGTTGCCACATTTCCATGTTATGATTATCATGCTTTATCATGCCTTTATGTTCATGTTTATCTTAGGATCTATTGACATGCCTATTGACTAACATGTATTGTACTCCTCATGTTATTCCATGTGTACTCCCTTGCTGGGCTTTATAACTCACCCTTTTCTTATGCATGTCCTCAGGTTGTCCCATGCAATGCTATGTACGAGGGAATGTAGTGGTCATGTAAAGGATGTTTTCAATAAAGATGTTATATTTCATGTTTTAAGTTTTTATGTAATGATCCTAAGCCCCAAAGACACTAAACCTCTCTATCTTCTTTTTTGTATCAAGTGAAGTTTTATGTAATAAAGCATGTTTAAGTTGTAATAAAACAACAGGGTTGTCATAGTTGGTATCAGAGGATAGGTTTAGTTATTTTTGGGATTAGGAAACCCTAATAAAGACTTAGATACAAGACTAAGTATAATAAAAACATCCCTAAGTTTTGGTAAATACTAAGTAAGTGGTTTTTCAAACAAATACACCCCTTTCTGGATACAAGCAGGTAGAGGCAGCTCTGGCACAGATGTA
This sequence comes from Viscum album, assembly GCA_963277665.1. Taxonomy (NCBI): domain Eukaryota; kingdom Viridiplantae; phylum Streptophyta; class Magnoliopsida; order Santalales; family Viscaceae; genus Viscum; species Viscum album. Next base: position 1,532,639,143 of record OY728123.1, on the reverse strand, counting down.
TCCTAGGGGTAAAACCCGAAAACACCGCTTTGAGCTAGACTCGAACGGGAACTGGTGCACGAAAATGGGCCTTGCTGCACTCTTGGTAACGACACTCCCGGGGGATATGTTTTGATAAATTCACAATCTTAGTATGAACCCTTATTAAGGGAAAAATGCCCCTAAGAATATATGTTAGAAAGTAGTTCATGAAAATCCTAGATTAAAGCCTATAGACTAATGAGTTAAGGAAATAAAAGTTTATTTATAAGTCGTCAACTTTTTTCTTTGGATTACCCTTTATGTGTTGCCCCTAACTTTCCTTTTATTCGAGCCAATGGCCGGTAATAGGAGGACTCAGGCTAAAAACCGTTGTGAAGATCAGTGTGATGACTGTACTAATGAGATGTCCAATCCAATGGGAGCGAGAATTGCGAACTTTTTCACTCTTCTCTCTCAGCTAACTCAAGTTTTGAATAGAAACACGGGTCAATAGGAACGTCCAAACCCCCCTAAGAAGGAACAAGTCGCTATCGAGAGCTTCATGAGGCAAAGGACTCCTACTTTTAGTGGATCATCCGATCTCACGATCGCTAAACAATGGATCAACTCCATTGAAAAGATCTTATCCATCCTTCAATGTTCTGAACAAGAGAATGGTCTCCTGGCTGCTTATCATATGGAGGGTGAATCTGATCAATGGTGGACGTTGATCAAAAATACGAAGCCTGAGGAGGAGATCGAGGCTTTGGAATGGAAGGAATTCCAGAAGATGTTTTTCGATAAATATTTTCCGCGCACCCTCCAGCTTAAGATGGAAAGGGACTTCCTTTACCTCAAGAAAAAAGATGAAGAATTTGTTAGAGCATACGAGGAAACCTTCTCAAGGCTTGTACGATATGCTTCCGGCTTTGTCATCACCCCTGAATGCAAGGTTGACCGCTTCTTTGGTGGGCTGAAGCCTAGCTTGTGGAAAGCATTAGCAATCCGTGACTTTGACAGCTATGAGGAAATTGTTCGACATTCCCTCAAGGTTGAAATGGAGATCGGGGAATCACAGGGGTATCAATGGGACAAGAAGCGTAAGGTGGACTTTAATGCTGGTGGTCCGATGGATAAATCTAACAGTGCTAAGAAGTTCCAGCACCCCACTTGCCAAAAGTGTGGGAAGAAGCACCCTGGAAATTGCCTTAAGGGGACGAGAAAATGCTTCAGGTGTGGAAGAAAAGGGAACCTAGCTATTAACTGTCGGCAAGAAGGACCCATGACTGTGACAGAGGAGAGGAACGCTCTGTTCGAACCTCAACGCGTTGTTCAATGCTAAAAATTCAAAGAATTGGGTCATTTTTTAAATCAGTTCCCTAATCCAAGGGTTATTGGAGGCAACCAACAACCTCCAAGACAGCAAGGAAGAGCTTTTTCCATTACTTCTGCCGAAGTGACCCCCGACAATGAAGTGGTGACAGGTACGCTAGTTATTCATTCAAGAATAGAGAACGTACTTTTTGATTCAGGTTATACGCATTCTTTTATATCTCAAAAGTTTAGTAGAACAATCCCAACACCACCACAAATCATGGAAGTAAAGATGTCGGTGAGTACGGAAAATGGGGCAATCATTGCATCCCAGGAATATAAGTCCTCCCATGTTATAATCTGTGGATTGAATTTCCCAGCGAACCTCGTCATACTCCTTCTGGTGGAATTTGATGCAATTCTTGGCATGGATTGGATTTCCTTATATAGAGCCAATATAAATTGTCTGGAGAGGTAAATCACACTCCATATGGAGAATCGACCCCCGATTCATTACAAGTTTCAGGAGGAAGATGAATCTCTTTTAGCTCCATCATCTCAAGCATGGATATTACTGCCCTATGAGCATGTGTATCTGGATTAGATGATTGAGTCCAAGGGAGAAACCATCCTTGAAGAAATGCCTGTTGTGAGGGAATTCGCGGAAGTGTTTTCCCGAGGAACTGCCTGGTCTTCCTCCTAGAAGAGATGTTGAGTTCTCAATTAAACTTATACCTGGGGCATTACCAATATCCAAGACTCCATATAGAATGGTTGTTGTTGAGCTTGAAGAGCTGAAAAAACAACTACAGGAGAATTTGGATAAAGGGTTTATACGCCCAAGTGCTTCACCATGGGGTGCACCAGTCCTCTTCGTCAAGAAGAAGGATGGGTCAATGTATCTTTGCATCGATTATCGTGAACTTAACAAAATGACGATAAAGAACAAGTATCCTCTCCCAAAAATTGATGACTTTTTCGATCAGTTGCATGGAGCACAATACTTCTCCAAGGTGGACTTTTGGTCGGGATATTATCAAGTAAGGGTGAAGAAGGAATATATCCCCAAGACTGCTTTTCGTACAAGGTACGGGCACTATGAATTCATAGTAATGCCTTTCGGACTCACCAATGCTCCAGAAATATTCATGGACTTGATGAATAGAGTCTTTAGAGATTACCTTGACAAATTTGTGGTAGTCTTTATAGATGATATTCTAATATACTCCAAAACCAAGGAGGACCATGAGGAGCATTTAAGAACTGTACTAGAGACTTTGCGCAAGGAGAAGCTCTAAACAAAGTATAGAAAGTGTGAGTTCTGGTTGAAGGAGGTCTCATTCTTGGGCCATATCATCACAAGCAATGGGATATCTGTGGATCCCTCCAAAACAGATGCAATTGAGGGATGGTCAAGGCCAACATCGGTAACCGATATCTGTAGCTTCTTGGGGTTAGCTGGATATTATCGACGATTTGTGAGAAATTTCTCACGATTGTCCAACCCTCTTACCAAGCTAACTCGAAAGGGAGTAAAGTTTTCTTGGACTGATGAATGTGAAGAAAGTTTCAAGGAGTTGAAAAGGAGGCTTATCACTGCACCTGTGCTCACTTTACCCACAAGTGGGGAGCTTTTTGTGGTATTCAGTGATGCTTCGAAGAAGGTATTAGGATGTGTGCTAATGCAGAATGATAAAGTGATATCCTATGCCTCAAGGCAGTTGAAAATCCATGAGCAAAACTATCCAACGCATGATCTGGAGTTGGCGGCTGTGATCTTTTCCTTGAAAATCTGGCGGCATTATCTATATGGAGAGAAATTTGAGATATATACTGACCAAAAGAGTCTTAAATATATATTCACACAGAAAGAGCTTAATATGCTCCAGAGAAGATGGATAGAGCTCATCAAGGATTATGACTGTTCAATACATTACCACCCTGGGAAAGCGAATAATGTGGCAGATGCCTTAAGTAGAAAGGATCCAGCGATTCTATCAATGATGAGAATTGAGAAGGATCCAATCTTCTTAGACTTGATGAAGATGGATGTGGGAATCATAAAGAAGGGAACACCATCAATCCTTTCACAAATGATTTCTCAACCATCTCTTTTGGAAAGGTTAAAGGATGCTTAAAAGGATGATGTGGGAATTCAAGAAAAATTGGAAGCTTTCAAAAAGGGAAAATCCTCAGAGTTTAATGTTAATGAAGAAGGAACTGTGCAGTTTGGGAAAAGACTATGTGTTACATCAAGTCCGAAGCTAAAGAAGGAACTCTTAAATGATGCACATAGTTCAAATTTCTCTATTCACCCAGGGAGCACAAAGATGTATCGAGATCTCTGAGAAAATTTTTGGTGAGATAATATGAAGAAGGAGATCGCCGAATATACATCAAAGTGCCTGGTGTGTCAGCAAGTGAAGGCAGAGAGGCAGAAGTCTAAGGGGATGATGCAACCATTTCCCATACTAGAATGGAAATGGGAAAACGTCACCATGGACTTTGTCACCGGACTTCCAAGGACATCCAAAGGAAAAAATGCAATCTGGGTTGTTGTGGATCGTCTTACAAAGACTGCACACTTCATTGCTATTCGGGAGGATTTCTCATTGGATCAACTGGCACAGATATATATCAGGGAAGTGGTAAGGTTGCATGCAGTACCACTATGTATTGTGTCTGACCGAGATCCAAGATTCACCTCTATGTTTTGGAAGATTCTTCAACATGCTCTGAATACTGAACTGAACTTTAGTATGGCCTATCATCCTCAAACCGATGGCCAATCCGAGCGGACTATCCAAACACTTGAGGATATGTTGAGAGCGTTCTCAATGGACTTTAAAGGAGGATGAGATCAACATCTTCTTCTGGTTGAGTTCTCTTATAATAACAGTTTCCACTTGAGCATCCAAATGGCACCATATGAAGCCCTTTATGGGAAAAGGTGGAGAACACCGGCATGTTGGGATGAGGTCGGTGAACGTAAGCTGCTTGGACCAGAAATGGTCGAAGAAATGGTGGAGAAGGTGAAAACCATTCAGCAACATATCAAGGCAGCCCAGAGTCGACAGAAGAGTTATGCAGATAATTGTCGACGAGGCCTTGAGTTTAAAGTTGGAGACATGGTGTTTCTACGCATATCTCCATGGAAGAATGTCACGAGGTTTGGAAAGAAAGGGAAGTTAAGTCCAAGGTACATCGGCCCCTTCGAGATTCTTGATCGTGTCGGGGCTGTGGTCTATCGACTAGCACTTCCACCTACTATGGCCAAAGTACATGATGTCTTTCATGTATCTCTCTTAAGAAAGTACATACCAGACCCTTCACATGTACTATCTCCTAAGGTGGTACAATTGGAAGATGATATTTCTTATGAGGAGAAACCAGTGAAGATCTTAGATCATAGAGAAAAAGTTCTATGAAATAAGACAATGCCCCTTGTCAAGGTGTTGTGGAGAAACCACAAGATTGAAGAAGCGATGTGGGAGTCAGAGGATATTATGAAGCTGAGTTACCCACATTTGTTTTAGTGTGGGAAAAGGAAAAATTTCAAGGGCGAAATTTCTTAAGGGGGGAATATTGTAACGACCCAAAGATTCTTTAATGGAAAATCCCTCTTGATCCAGTTAAATGTCTCTTTATGAAAAATGTTTTTATAAGATGTCAACTTCTTTGGTTTTATGTTAAGAATTGTGACCATTGTTAATATAGTCGTTGAACAGTGATCACTTTATTAGTATAAATATAAGGCTTTAACGAACCCAATTTTACTCAGACAAAGGAAGCGATGGCCTCATCCAGTAGAATTGCCCCATACGAAGCCCATTTGTCAGAGCTCGAAAAACAGGTGGCATCCTTGGGCTTTGTCCTTGACCAAGCCCAAGCTGAGCTTCATTATGTCAAGCTCGAATGTGACCGTCTACGGGAAAAGTGGAAGTTGATTGAAATTACCACTCGAGCGATGTTATCCGAGCCGCCCCAAGAGTCTGTCACCATCGCACACCTTACCCTTAGGTCTTATGCAGCTGTTTTAAGGGGTTGTATAAAAAATAAGTAGTACTATGTTCATGTAAATTATTTTTTTGTATATAATAATGAATATAATTTTTAGTCATTTTTGATACATTGTAAATAGTTTTAAAAGTACAAATGGTGTTTTTAGTTATTATTTAATTAAGAAATCTATTTTTTTAAATTAAGGGATTTTTGAATTAAATAATATTTTAATAAAATAATAATATTATTATTAAATTAATTTTTATTAAATATAAATGATCTTATAATTTTATGAATGCAATTAAAATTTTTATTAAGGTTTGAATGCCATTTCTGTCAAAACCCATGAATTTTTTATAAATGTCGGTTTTTATTTTAAAAGTGAAAATTCACATATTTAGAAATTTCTTTAGATAAAATAAATTTCATTTCTGGAATCACGATGTCGAAACTATCCAACGGTGAATTTTTCATAATTTTCTGAGACAGTCAAATTTTTGGGTAAAAATTAAATACCGTTTAAATATATAATGTGTTTTATGACATCATAATGACCCAATAGTGATGTAATAAAATACTATAATCCCTATTTTCGGCCAATATATGTTTTACCATTAAAAAAATTAATTTTGGGTTTGTTTGACTTACTTTTCAAAGCATTAATGAACCCCTCAAGACATATTCAACACTTTGCGTTTTTAAATTAATTTCCATGGGAGTGTGACTCACCTCCACATAAGCAAACCTAATATTTTAATAAGTTAGGACATTGGCCTTGTAAAATATTGTTTTCCTCTTTCCTTTTCCAGAAACCATGGGCAAAAACCATGGGATGGTTTGTGGTTTGGATTAGTTTAATATAAGGGCTCCCAAACCTAAATAACAAAGAATTCTATCACCTTTCCTATATAAACCCACCCAATATCTCACTTCCTCCACACTAAAATCCTTTGGAGTTCGTCCAACCTCTGCCCTACTCTCTCTAGAATCCTCCCAAGGTGCCCCAAGCTCCCAAGAAGCCTCTCACAAGCCTCTCTCTAGCCTTTGGAAGCACACTTCCAAGTAAGGGTTTTTTCTTCCTTTCTCATTTTTGTCAATTTTCTTTAAGTTGTATAGCCCTTTTAATTTCAATTATGAATGTTGGGTATGGTTTCACACCTCCCCCATACTGCCCTCTTATTGTTTGAATGATGGGAGAACCCTTTCTCTCTCATTAAATGCCTCCCATGTACACTCGTTACTATGCTGAAATTCCGAAAGGAACTTCTCTCTCTTCTTTTACATTCAAGCAATACTCTTGTATCATGAACCTAAATTCCATTACAATTGATGGGACATATATCTATATTACCTAATTACTGTCCATTACATGTAAATATGATGAGGAACTCATTTCTCTCTCATCAACCTTTTTTTAATTCTTACGTCACGCCGTTACGATGTCGAAATCACACCGATTTTCTAAGCCAATGTCATTGTGTAGTGAATACCATGCCCATTTATCCATCAAGGGTATTCAAATTTATGCACATTTAATTATTGATTGTAAAGTTTCATATATGAATTCCACATTACATTATCATGTAATAAATGATTCTGTTTTATGAATCCATGTTTTATGATCCATGTGGCACACTTATGCATGAAATGAAATGTTTAAGAAGGGTGCGCCCTTATAGCGTTCCAATGCAATGGGTAAAGTATAGTATCATGATACGTCATGTGCAATGGGTGTTGACTCATGATAATTCAAGTGCAACGAGGGTTTACTTGTGCTTCATGTGCAATGAGGGTTTACTCATGCTCCATGTGCAATGAGCCTTGGCTCATGCTAATTCAATGTTAAGTGTTGTTGCCACATTTCCATGTTATGATTATCATGCTTTGTCATGCCTTTATGTTCATGTTTATCTTAGGCTCTATTGACATGCCTATTTCCTAGCATGTATTGTAATCCTCATGTTATTCCATGTGTACTCCCTTACTGGGCTTTATAGCTCACCCTTTTCTTATGCATGTCCTCAGGTTATCCCATGCAATGATAAGTACGAGGGAATGTAGTGGTCATGTAAAGGAAGTTTTCAATAATGATGTTGTATTTCATTTTTTAAGTTTTTATGTAATGATCCTAAGCCCCAAAGACAATAAACCTCTCGATTTTCTTTGTTGTATCAAGTGAAGTTTTATGTAATAAAGCATGTTTATGTTGTAATAAAAAAAACAGGGTTTTCATAGGACTTCTTTACTAAAACATCATTTTAAATGTTTTAAAGATTTATTCTTCTAAACCTTTCTCAATAATGTCCATGTTTTAAAAATGTTTTTAAGGATTTATTTATATGGAAATTAATTTTTTAAAATGTTAATTCCATTTAAAAGTTTAAAAATGGTATGGAAGACTTTGATTCAAAACTATCTTTTAAATGACTTCCTTTATAAATTATGGGACTTTTAATTGATTTCATGAAAAAAGGGATATTTCTCTCAAATATTTTTACTGATCATTTTCAATAATGTAAACATCCTTTATGGGATATTATTCTTGATCGAGGTTGATTTATTATGATACAAATATTCCATATTGTGTTGATGGTTTTGTGATATATTTGACAGTGCATGTGTTATTTTAATACCGTTCTTGGTTTATTGTTAAAGTATTGACATTTTTTATGCAAGTTTTATTACGAATGTTTATGTTATGTTTCAAACTTTTCCTATGATGATTGTATTAAATTTAGTAAGTGACAGATGGAGCCTGCTATAGCTCCTCGGTGCATTGGTAGGTTTCATGAGATAATTAGATGTTGAATTGGAAGAGGCCTTTCCCATTTGGATATATAGTTTTTTCTAGGCCTAAATCATTTTTAGACGTCTTGGCCAGGTCCTTGACATGATCTTTCAGAATGTATAGAATTAAAAAATCCATCATTATGAAAATATTATTGATGGTTCATGTGGTTGTTCGAATATTAGAATACCTATGACTATGTTTTATTATGGCATTATTTTCTCATCTCATATTCCTACCATAAAGTCTTCATGTTTATTATTTATAAAGGCATGTGTTTATAATTATTCACTATGTCTAATGTTTATATTATCTTCCAATGTATTGTTTAAACTTACTGATCATTTGAGCTCACCCATTTCTTATGTTTTATTTTCTCAGGATTCCGAGAAGTGTATTATGATTGATAAACAGGGTTAAGCTGGGGGATTAATGAAATTATCAAAGGATCATTTATCTTGTGTTTTATTTTCTAAGGTGTAATGTAACATTCATGTATGTAATCTATTTTCCATGACTACTAAATTGATCTATCCTTCGGGACATGATTACTTGTAATCATTCCAATGTTATGTAATAAAACACTGACTCTAGGTAACTGGGGCCGGGGCATTACATATGGTATCAGCGGAATTTTAGCAACAAACTTGGAAATAGATTTTGATAAACTCTGATTAGAGAAAAATACCTTAAGATAGACTTTGAGAAATAGTATAGAAGAACTTCCTAGAATTTTGGTAATATAGAGACATTGTGTATTTTCAACGAAATACATCCATGTATGGATACGAGTAGGTTGAGGTGGCTCTAGGAGAGATGTACCTATGAGTGAAAATTCAGACAAGGAGTTTTGGGCTTGACCTGGGGTATCCTGGTACACAACAACGAGCCTTGCTGCACTCTTGGTTATGAAACTCCCAGGGGATATAATTAAGATAATTCAAATATTATTTACAAGCCATTATGAAGTATTTAGGATTAAATACTTCCTTAAAGAAAAAATTTTATGGTTATAGATTATATGGATAATCTTTTCAATTTACATTAGGTATTTTACATGTTTGAAATTATGCATTATGAATCATAAACTAACCTATTGTATGCCATTGTTTAGAAATGGAGCCTAGTATAAGGAATGATAATTCCAACAATACGCATGATTGAAAGATTAAGAATGATCATATATTTCATTGTATGAATCCAAAATATAAAAGGAAAATAGTCTACCACATATTTTCATCATATAAAGAAACAATATCATGTGTTAATAAGATAAGTAAATAATTTTATGAGTCCTATGACTTTTGAGGGATTAAAGAGATGAAAAGGATGGAAGAGAGAAATATGGATAATGGGAAGAGGGTAAAGAAGGATTTTTTTCCATATGTGATAGCTGTGGAAAGAATCACCTTGGTAAATGCATGAAGGAAATGGGAGTTTTTTATAAGTCGGGAGAAAAAGGACACCAAGTTATTGATTATATGTGTAAGAAAAAGTTTTTAAATGTACAATGCTTCATCTATAAGGAGTTGGTACACTATGCGAATCAATGTCCAAATCATCAGATTATACCCCAAATGATACTATTGGATAATAATCACGTTATGATAATACTTAAGATGAAGAGGACTGATTAAAGTTATTATGTTGTTATTAAATTATTGTGTCATTTTATTATTGTATTAAATATGTACATGTTATAATAATTATAGAGTATATAAGGATTGTACTGCAATACTATTTCATTAACGACTTGAGATTGTGTGGAACCAAGAAAAGTGACTCTATAGCAGGTTAATTTTTTTTGGAAAATATATGGTTGAGATAATGATAAACCATAATATGTTTTTAATAGTGAGGTAGTGATTTTGGAATAATATATGATTGATTTGGATAAATTATATTAATTCTTTACTACCTTGAAACTCATTAATGATTCATATATTCCATCATTGTTGGAGTTTACAAAATTTTTGGATTGAAAGAGTATATCCAGTATTCTATAAGGAATAAGGGAGCATGAATGTAATCAATAAGGTTTTATGGTAATTCAGGGTGTTAATGTTATTTAAAAGAATACATTATGATGATATTCACATGTTATTACATGGAAAAAAGGATCTTCATTGTGTTTACCTACCTTATTAATTTGGGGCTGTGAGTTTGGAAAGAAGTATTTTTAATAAGTCCAAAGGTACGAATTGAATAAGTTTGAAATTGGATACTATTGTTATGGTTAAATAATTTCTTGATATTATTTTTGGATTATCATAAAAAAGAAAACTCGATGGTCATGCGACAACCCGTCACATCCAACAAGGCCGTGAGACTTGAAAATGCAACTGAAGTGCGACATGGGAGCATCACCTACCACTGACCTACATGATGTCCTAGTTCGTATAGTTTAGTTTTTTTAAAATAGTCTTACAAATGAACTAAAATTAATTATTTCTGGAACCCTATACAATTTGGATAAATAGAAACTTTTTGAATTCTATTATATATTGGAGTGAAAGATGATTTTGTTATAGGAATTAGTTGAAGGATGAAACTCTACTTGTCAAGTATATTTTCATTCTCTTATTCAGTGAATAAATTAATTATTAAACATTATGGAAGATATCTAAAAATCAAAAATTTGTTATCCTAATACCTTATGTTTCGTTGAACATATGATATTTTAAATCATCATAGATCGATGGATTTGAGGTCCTCAATTGTCCACTTTTTTTTTGTGATTGATGACCTCAATCACTCCCTATAAATATTTACGTTTTTCCTCCAATTATGCGTCTCTAATTTCCACCAACGTTCCCCTAATCGAGATCATAATTGGGTGGTGACATTTTCATTTCCCTTTCCGTTTTATTAAGATTAAATTTTATTAAACTAATTTCAGATGTGGGTTTTCCACAAAGGTTTTTTTCTATTTTTACCCATTTATTTTCAAAGGAAAATTTCAAATTACAAGGAAGCAATTTATTGAAGGAGGGGAGAATTTTACAACCCACAAATTCATAGTATGTTATCTCATTAATGTAATTCAATAGCTTGCGCTATACACAACACTGAGTTCGAGTGCACCACAACTTATCAAACTAGCCATTCAAAAAGTGGTTATGAATATTATTCACTGCATTTTGAATCTTATATACCGTATTTAATTTTAAGATCAGTATTATGTATTTCTTATACATAATATAAGAACGAATTCATTTTTTCAGATAAAAGAAGTATCTTTAAAAAAAATGCAATTTTACCCACTATTAATGGTGAACCCCTTTTAAAAACAGTAATTGACACTTTTATATATTAAATTTAATGAAATTAAATTATTTTCTAGAATGGGGACATAAAAATTTAGTTTGGATAATTTTATGGCACTTTTCTGGAAACTTTAATATTTTATTGAATAGTTAAAAATACTAAATTTTAATTGAAAACGACATTTTTAATCAAAATATTTTATAATGATAAATTATAAATTTTAATGGTTTGAAAGTATAATAAGATTATATTTTTACCATTTAATACAATTTAGGTCATTATAAATAATTTCACATTTAAATTTGACATAAACATATGTCAAACTTTTGATAGTTTTTACTTTTAAAAAACCCACTTTTTGGTTTTGACAATGGTAATTAATTTTAAATTTATAAATTAAACATCTATGTATTGAATTTTTTAAAATAGAATTCATTTTTTAATTTAGATTATAAAAATTATCTTAGGGTGAATTTTTGGTATTTTTATGATAAATTTAAATTTTTGATAAATAAGGAAAAAACTACGTTATTATTTAAAAATAACTTTTTATTTAAATAATTATTTATTTTATTTAAATTTATTTTCTGTAAAAATAGATATATAATATCTATATATGTTCAATGTAATTCATTGCAGTCATTTTATAATAAAATTAGATGTATAAAATTTTATTGAACTTTTTAACGTTTTTTTACCCACCTTCTAGAAGAATTTATAAATTTGCATAAAACATGATTTTACCACTACTGTGAGTTTAATTTCAAAACTGTAATTAACACGGTTGACATTAGTAAGTAAAATTTGGTTCAATAAGTTGTAAATGTTTTTGGTGAATAGTAACTTTTGACTTTTATTTACCACAGTTAAAAGTAAATAGGGTAACTAAGGGTAAAAATGATTTTATAATTACCCTAACATATGTCCAAATTCTACTGGATAACTGTAAGTGAACCAAAAACAACCTTAGGAATGATATACGATCAACTTTGGTTCACCTTAATATGATTAGGACATTTATTATTATTTTATTTAAGTAAGAGTTAAATGAGTTATATTCAAAGCTTTATAAAAAAACCGTTTTTAATATAGGGTTACACACATTATAAATTCGAATATAAATATTCATTATAAATATAAAAATATTAATTATATAATGTTATTTTATTTATAATTTTTAGACATTAATTAATTTAATTTATTCATGACAAAATGATGATGCAGTAATTACCTTATTAATGAAATGTTAAAATAATTGATATTATAAATATCCAAATTAATATAAATATAAACTTATGATGAATTCCACTAATTTTATAGGTTTATATGACACGTTATTGTTTGTTAAATTATTTTATTCTAAGGGATAATTTTTTTCTGGCTTTCAAAAAAATAAAATACAAAATAGTGTCAAAATTGACATAATTGAGTTTTTAAAACAAATAATATATTATTAATTGAAATAATATTCCTAAAAATATATGGTTTTACCATAGGACTTAGAAAAGTTTATATATATTAATAAAGAACCACTTGGGGTTCTTTTGGTAGTTTATAGTAGGTTTATTACCAATATATTAAAAAAATAGAAAGAGACATGGTAAATGTTAAACGATTTAACTAGGAGTTAAATCTATAAGATAAGGTTAATATGACGACCTAAAACTATGTAAAACCTATTGGTTGAGAGTATTTAGACCCATTCCCACCTTATCCTCAAAATACATCATTTTGGAGCCATTAGAAACCAAAAATGATTTTATTATAAAATAATATTTCCAGCATTTTCTAAAGTGACCCTCACCACTATAATTAAAGGGAACTTCATCTTATCTTAATTTCACACCTTCAATGCCTTTTGGCTCAGCCAAACCCTACCAAAATATCCTCCCAAATTCCTTAAATTCAAGCTAGAGGCCTTAATTTGAACATAAATCCAACTTAAGGATCCCTTTTGATCAACTCAAAAGGAAACACCCAAAGTAGAGGGAATAATTTCACCAACCTCTTTCAAGTTCTTTTCTTCTTCCACTTCCTCTTTCTTTGTTGTTTCCATAAAAAAATAATAAATCTAGTACCTTATACATACTTGGATGTTATTATAAATTTGATACAACCATATTCTTTATTCTATCCATCCTATAAATGGCAATGTCACCACATGTGCGTACGTACGACTTACCATCTACACGTCGTGGTGTAGTTTGTTATTCAAACACTTCATTATTTGGATAATAATGAGTATAACTGATTTAAATAAAAAATATAACATGTTAATGATTATTAATATATTTTATAACATCCAATTAAAAATGATATCTCCATAAATATAATGATGTTGTCGCTCGTGCGTACGTATGGATTGCCATCTCCACAACGCGATGAGATTAATTCCCACATTCACCATTCAACGCTGATTATAAAAATATACATGATTAATTAGTCTGTAATATATGAAATAATAATGATACTGGATATATATATATATATATATATATATCTGTGTTGGTGTTTGTGTGTGTTTACTTACATATATCTGATTCACTTACATCCGTTCAATAAGATATGAAAACTGAAATAGCGTTTATGCGTACATGCGACTTACCGTCTCCATAAATGGTGCCTTCCATTTCATATATCTATCTATTATAAATATTAATATTCTAAATATATATGATATATAAAACAAGTTTTATATTCTGGATGATTTTAAATCATGATCTAAATGATATGAACAAGAATAACAAGATAAAACATGTACGATAAAGAAAGTGATTATAACCCAAAATGTTAATTTAATATGGAAACCATTATTAAATGGGTAGTATAATGTCATAAATGAGTCATGTATGATATAATAAATATAAATACGATTCTATTATAATTTAATAACATAAAATGGCCCTCATAAAGGTGGTTAAACATACCCTCGACCAAAGGAAAGTGCAAGGTAAGGGTTAATTCCACAATCTCTTTATTATCTGAGATTGTTTTTACGTAAGTTTCTACTGTGTCATATTTATTATCCATGTCCATAATTTATAAAGGAGTTTCAAAGGGATTTTTTTAAGGGACTTTTTTTACTAAAACATCTTTTTTAATGTTATAAAGATTTATTCTTTTAAACCATTCTCACTAATGTCCTTGTTTTCAAAATGGTTTTAAGGATTTATTTATATTTACATGAATGTTTTAAAATGTTAATTCCTTTCAAAAATTTCAAAAGTGGTATGGGACAGTTTGATTCATAACTATCTTTTAAATGAATTCCATCATGAATTATGTAACTTTTAAATGATTTCATGAAAAAAGGGATATTTCTATCAATGATTTTTATTGATCATTATCAACAATGTAAACATCCTTTACGAGATATTATTCTTGATCGAGGATGATTTATTATGATACAAATCTTCTATATTGTGTTAACGGTTTTGTGATATATTTGACTATAGATGTGTTTTTATACCATTCATGGTTTATGGTTAATGTATTGACATTTCGTATGCCAGTTTTAATATGAATGTTTATATTATGTTTCAACCTTTTCATATGAGAAATGTATTGGACTTAGTAAGTGACGGGTGGAGCCCGCTATAGCACCTCGGTGCATCGGTAGGTCTCATTATACAATAAGATGTTGAATTGTCCAAGGCCTTTCCCAATTTGATATATGGTTTTCACTGAGGCCTAAATAATTTTTAGACATCTTGGACATGGCCTTGACAAGATGTTTCAGAATGTTTGCATTATACATTCCCTCATTATGAAAATATTATTGATGGTTGATGTGGTTATTAGACTAGTATAATACCCATGACTATGATTTATTATGGAATTATTTTCTCATATCGTAGTCCATCCATAAATTGTTCATGTTTATTATTTGTAAAGGCATGTGTTTTAAATTATTCACCATGCCTAATGTTTATGTTATCTTCTACTGTTTTTATTACCCTTACTGGGCGTTTGAGCTCACCCCTTTCTTATGCTTTATTTTTCCTGGATTCCAAGAAGTGTATTGTGATTGATATGAAGGGTTAATCTAGGGGAATAATTTCATTATCAAAGGATCATTTAGGTTGTGTTTTATTTTCTAAGGTGTAATGTAACTTTCATGTATGTAATCTATTTTCAAAGACTGCTAAAATGATCGGTCCTTTGGGACATGATTCCATGTAATCAAGCATATTTTATTTAATAAAGCACTGAATCTGGGTAACTGGGGTTGGGACGTTACAGTTGGTATCAGATCAATTTTAGAAACAACCTTGGAAATATATTTAGATAAACTCAGATTAGAGAACATTTCCTTAAGATAGACTTTGAGGATTAGTATAGAATAACTTCCTATAATATTGGTAATGTAGAGATTTTGTGCATTTTCCAAGGAATATATCCCTTTCCGGATACGATCAGTTAGAGGTGGCTTTGGCATAGATGTGCCTAGAAGTGAAAACTCTAACAAGGAGTTTTGTGCTTGACTTAAAGTATCCTGGTACACGACAATGTTCCTTGATTCACTCTTGGTTACGACACTCCTCGAAAATACGCGTATGATAATTCACATTTTCATTACAAGCCATTATGAAGGATTTAGGAGTAAATACTTCTTCAAAGAAAACATTTTATGATTATAGATTATATGCATAATATTTTCAATATACATTACGTATTTTACAAGTTTTGAATTATGCATTGTGATTCATAAACTAACCTAGTGTATGTCATTGTTTAGAAATGGAGCCTAGTAGAAGGAATGATAATTACAGCTATATCCATGATCAAAAGATTAAGAAAGATCATGTATTTCATGCTACAAAGCCACATTTAAAAAGGAAATAGTCTCCTATGCATTCTCATCATATAAAGAAATAGTATCATGATTTAATAAGATAAGTAAAAAATTATCTGAGTCCTATGGCTTTGAAGGGAAGTAAGGGAAGAAAATTATGGAGGAGAGAAATATGGATAAAGGGAAGAGGGGAAAGAAGAATTTTTCCATATGTGATAGTTGTGGAAAGAATCACCTTGGTAAATGTTTTAAGAGAATGTGAGTTTGTTATAAGTGTGGAGAAAAAGCACAGCAAGTACATGATTGCAAAGGTAAGAAAAAGTTTTCAAATGTACAATGCTTCATCTGCAAGGAGTTGGGACACTACTCGAATCAATGTACAAATCATCAGAGTATACCACAAAGGCTTATATTGGATAATAATCAAGTTATAATAGTACTTAAGATGAAGAGAAATGATTAGAGTTACTATGTTGTTATTAAATTATTGTGTCATTTTAGCATTGTATTAATGATGTACATGTTATAATAATTATAGATTATATTAGGATTTTATTGTAGTACTATTTCATTAAGGACTTGAGATTGTGTGGAACTAAGAAAAGTGAATCGATAGCTTGATATTTTTTTTAAAATATATGGTTGAAAGAAATATAAAACAAAATATGGTTCTAATAGTGAGGTTGTGATTTTGGAATAATATGCGATTGATTTGGATAAATTATATTGGATATTCTTGAATATCGTGATACTGATTAATGATTCATAAATTCCATCATTGTGGGAGTTTACAACATTTTTTGATATCAAGAGTATATCCAATATCCTATAAGGAAAAAGGGAGCATGAATGTAATAAATAAGGTTTTATGGTAATTTACAGTGTTACAGAGTTTTAAAAGAATAAATGATGAAGGTATTCACATGTTATTATGTGGAAAAAATCATCATTGTGTTTAACTTCCTTATAAATTTTGGACTATGTGTTTGGACAGAAGTATTTTGGATAATTCTAAAGACTAGAATCGATTAAGTTTGATGTTGGATACTATTGTTAATGTTAAATAATTTCTTGAGATTATTTTTAGATTGTCATTAAAAGGACAACACGGAGGTTGGGCGATAACCTGTCTCATCCAGAAAGGCCGCGAGGATTAAACCCACAACTGAAGGGCTACATGGGTGCCTCACCTACCACAGGCCTACGTGATGTACTAGTTTGAATAATGTAGTTTCTTTTAAAATAGTCTGACAAATAAATTTTAAATTAATTATTTTTGGAACCCTATACGATTGGGATAAATAGAATATTTTTGAATGTTATTATCTTTTGGTGTAAATGATGAGTTTGTGGTAGGAATTAGTTGAATGATGAAACTCTACTAGTCTACTATATTTTTTTCTCTTATTCTATGAATAAATTAATTCTTAAAATTTAGGGAAGAGATCTTAAAACTAAAAATATGTTATCCTAATACCTTAAGTTTTTTTTTGAAGTGATGATATTGTAAATCATCATAGATAGATGGCTTTGAGGTCATCAATTGTACACTTGTTTTTGATTGATGACCTCAATATCTCCCTATAAATATTTATGTTTATTCCTCCAATTATGTGTCTCTAATTTTCACCAATGTTCTCTTAATCGAGATCATAATTTGGTGGGGGCGTTTTCATTTCCCCTTCCCTCTTATTAAGAATACATTTTATTAAACGAATTTATGATGTGGGTTTTCCACAAAGGTATTTTTCTATTTTTAACCATTTATTTTTGAAGAACAATTTCAAATAGTGAGGATGCAATTTATTAAAGGAGGGGAGAATTTAACACCCCAATATTTCATAGTTTGTTATCTCATTATAGTACTTCAATAGCTTACACTACAAGCAACACTGAGTTCAAACACGCCACAACTTACCAAACTAGCCGTTCAAAAAGAAGGTATGAAGAGTATTAACTTAATTTTGAATCTTATATACATTATATAATTCTAACATCCATATTATGTGTTTCTTAGACATAATATAAGAACAAATTCATTTTTTCTTTCAGATAAACGATGTATTTTAAAAAAAATGCAATTTTACCACCTTTTAATGGAGAACCCTTTTTAAAACGAATATTTGACACTCTGATATATTAAATTTAATGAAATTAAATTCTTCTTTATAAGTTCATCATAAAAATTTAGTTCGGATAAATTTTGTGTACTTTTATGATAACATTAATATTTTAATGAATAGTTAAAAATACTAAATTTTAATTGAAAACAACTTTTTTAATCGAAGTAATTTTTAGTGTTAAATTATGAATTTGAATGGTTTTTAAGTATAATTAAATTATATTTTTACCATTTAATATAATGTAGGTCATTATAAGTAATTTTACATTTAAATTTGATATAAAAACATGTCAATTGTTTGAAAGTTTTTACTTTTTGAAACCCCACTTTTTTGGTTTTGACAACAGGAATTAATTTTAAATTAAAAATGTAAACTTATATGTTTTTAATTTGGTAAAATAGACTTCGTTTTTGAATTTATAACATCAAAATTATCTTAGGGTGAATTTTTTTATTTTTCTGAAAAATTTCAATTTTTGGTGAATAGTGAAAAACACTACGTGATTATTTAAAACCAACTTTTTATTTAAATAATTTTTAGTTTAATTAAATTTATTTTAAGTAAAAATAGATATATAATACCTATATATGTTAAATTTAATTCATTGGAGTAATTTTATAATAAAATTAGATGTATAAAATTTTATCGAACTTTTTAACGTTTTTTACCCACCTTCTAGGAGCGTTTACAAATTTGCATAAAACACAATTTTACTGCTTCTATGAGTTTAATTTAAAAAATCTGAGAGACACGGTTGATATAAGTAAGTAAAATTTGGTTCAATAAGATGAAAATTATTTTTGGTGAATAGTGACTTATGACTTTTATTTACCACGGTTAAAACTTAATAGTGTAATTAAGGATAAAAATGATATTATAATTATCCTAACGCATGTCCTGATTCAATTGGATAAGGTTAATTAGACCAAAAACAACATTATGAATAAAGTATGATCATTTTTGGATCACTTGGAATATATTGGGACATTTATTAATTTTTTTAAGAAGAGTTAAAATAGTAAAATTCAAAGTTTAATAATTAAACTATTTTTAATATAGGGTTACACACAATATAAATTCAACTATAGATATTAATTAGAAATATAAAAATATTTCCTATATAATATAATTTTATTTATAATTTTTAGAAATTAAATAATTTTATTTATTTACGACACAATGATGATGTTGTAATTACCTTATTAATGAAATATTAAAATAATTGATATTATAAATATCCAAATAAATTTAAAATGAGACTTATGATGAATTAAACAAATTTTTTAGGTTAATATGATATTTTAGGGTCAGTTTTATAAATTTTATTTGAATTGATAATGTTTTTATGGCTTTCAAAAAAATAAAATACTAAATAGTGTCAAAATTGATATAATTGAGTTTTTAAAAAAATACTATATTATTAATTGACATAATATTTCTAAAAATCTATGATTATTAAAAAGGACTTAGATAAGGTCATATATATATTAATAAATAACCACTTGGGGTTCTCTTGGTAGTTTATAGTATTCTTATTAACCATATAATCTAAAAATACAATGAGATGTGGTAAATGTCAAACTATTTAACTAAGAGTAAAATATAAAAGATAAGGTAAATATGGTGACATAAACCTCACTAAAACCTATTATTTCAGAGGTTTTCGAACCCTCCCCACCGTAACCTAGAAACAAATAATTTTTGATTCATTAGAAACCGAAAATTATTTTCTTATGAAATAATATTTCAAGCTTTTCCTAAAGTGACCCTCACCTCTCTTATAAAAGGGCACTTTCCATTATCTTAATTTCCCACCTTCAAAGCCTTTTGACATAGACAATTCCTACACAAATATCCTTCCAACTTCTCTAAATTCAACCTAGAGGCCTTACTTTGATCATAAAGTCAACCTATGGGGCCCTTTTGATCAACTCAAAAAGAAAACACCTGAAGTAGAGGTAATAATTTCACCACCCTCTTCCAAGTTCTTTTATTCTTCCACTTCCTCTTTCTTTGTTGTTTACATACCAAAATAATAAATACAGTACCTTATACATTCTATTATGTTATTATAAATATGGTACAATCATATTTATTATTCTATCCATCATATAAATGACAAAGTCACCATATGTGCGTATATACGGCTTACTGTCTCCATGTTGTGGTGTAGTTTGTTATTCAAACACTTCATTATTTGGATGGGTATAATGATGAGTATAACTGATGTAAATAATAAATATTACATGTTAATTATTCTGTATATATGATATAACATCCAATCACATATGATTTCTCCATCAATATAATGATATTGTCGCTTGTGTGTACGTACGGATTACCATCTCCACGACGCGATGAGATTCATTCCCACGTACACCATTCAACGATGATTATAAAAATATATATTATTAATATGTAATATATGACATAATAATTCAACTGGATATATATTTATATTTATGTATGTATGTATGTACTTACATATATCTTATTCACTTACTTCCGATCAATAATATTTGAAAATGGAAATAGCGTTTATGCATACGTACGGCTTACCCTCCCCATAAATAGTGCCTTCCATTTCATATATCTTTCTATTATAAATATTTATATTCTAAATATATAAGATATATAAATCATGGATTATTTTCTGGAAGTATTTAAATCATAATCTAAATGATATGATCATGAATAACAAGTTAAAACATGTATGATAAAGAAAACAATTATTACCCAAAATTTTAATTTAACATGAAAATAATTATTAAATTGGTAGTATAAAGTCATAAATGAATCATGTATGATATAATAAATATTAACACAGTTCTGCTTTAATTTAATAACATACTATGGTCATTATACAAAAGGTTAAATGTACCATCGACCAAAGTAAATTACAAGGTAAGTGTTAATTCCACAATCTCTTTATTATCCGAGGTTTTTTTACGTAAGTATGTACTGGAACATATTTATTATCCATTTCCATGTTTCAAAAAGGAGTTTTCAAAGGAATTATTTTAAGAGACTTTTTTTAATAAAACATCATTTTAAATGTTTTAAAAATTTATTCTTCTAAACCTTTCTCATTAATGTCCTTGTTTTCAAAATGGGTTTAAGGATTTATTTATACGGATATGAATGTTTTAAAATGTTAATTACATTCAAAAGATTAAAAGTGGTATGGAAAAATTTGATTCCAAACTATCATTTTAATGAATTCCTTTATAAATTATACTACTTTTAAATGATTTCATGAAAAATGGATATTTCTCTCAAAGATTTTTACTGATCATTTTCAACTATAAAAACATCCTTTACAGGATATTATTCTTGATCGAGGTTGATTTATTATGATACGAATCTTCCATATTGAGTTGAAGGGTTTGTTATATATTTGACTATGGATGTGTTATTTTTATATAATTCATGGTTCATTGATAAAGTATGGAAATTTTTTATGCTACTTTTGTTATGAATGTTCATGTTCTGTTTTATACCTTTTCATATGAGGAATTTATTGGACTTAGTAAGTAATGGGAGGAGCCCTCTATAGAACCTCAGTACATCGGTTGGTCTCATGATACAATTATATTTGTAATTAGACGAGGCCTTTCCCAATTTGATATATGGTTTGGCGAAGGCCTAAATCATTTTTAGACATCTTGGAAGAGGCCTTGACAAGATGTTTCAGAATGTTTGTGTTATACATTCCCTCATTATGAAAATATTATTGATGGTTCATGTGGTTATTCGACTAGTAGAATACCCATCACTATGATTTATTATGGAATTACTTACTCATCTCATATTCCTACCATAAAGTTTTCATGTTTATTATTTGTAAGGAAATGTGTTTTAAATTATTCACCATGACTAATGTTTATGTTAACTTCTACTGTATTTCTTACCCTTACTGAGAATTTGAGCTCACCACTTTCCTATGTTTTATTATATGAGGATTCCAAGAAGTGTATTATTATTGATATGTTGGGTTAATATAGTGGATTAATGGCATTCTCAAAGGATCATTTATATTGTGTTTTATTTTCTAAGGTGTAATGTAATGTTCCAGTATGTAATCTATTTTCCAAGACTGCTAAACTGATTGGTCCTTCAGGACTAGATTCCTGAAAATCATTCCAATGTTATGTAATAAATCAAAAACTTTGGGTAACTAGGGTCGGGTCATTATAGTTTGTATCAGAGGAATTTTGATGACAACCTTGGAAATAGATTTAGATAACTTCTGATCAGAGAACATTACCCTAAGATAGACTGTGAGGATTAGTAAAGAAAAACTTCCTATAATTTTGGTAATGTAGATATTTTGTGTATTTTTCAAGAAATACATCACTGTCTGGATATGATCAGGTAGAGGTGGCTTTAGAAGAGATTTACTTTGGAGTGAAAACTACGAAAAGGAGTTTCGGGCTTGACCAGGGGTATCCTGGTACATGACAAGGTGTGTTGCTATACTCTTTGTTACAACACTCCTGGGGGATATGCTTAGGATAATTCTCATTTTCATTACAAGTCATTATGAGGAATTTAGGAGTAAATACTTTCACAAAGAAACCATTTTATGATAATAGATTATATGCATAATATTTTCAATTTACATTAGAAATTTTACAGGTTTGGAATTTTGCATTAAAATTCATAAACTAACCTAGTGTATGAATTGTTTAGAAATGGCACCAAGTAGAAGGAATGAGAATTCCAGCAATACGCATGATCAAAAGATTAAGAAGGATCGTATATTTCATGTTATTAAGCCAATATTTAGAAGGTAAATAATCTCTCATGTATTCTCATCATATGAAGAAATAGTATCATGTGTTAATAAGATAAGTAAATAATTCTTTGAATCCTATGGCTTTGAAGGGAAGCAGGGGAAGAAAAGGATGGAAGAGAGAAATATAGATAAAGGGAAGAGGGGAAAGAAGGATTTTCCCATATGTGATAACTGTGGAAACAATCACCTTGGTAAATTTTTGAAGGGAATGGAAGTTTGTTAAAAGTGTGGAGAAAAAGGACACCAAGTACGTGATTGAAAATGTAACAATAAGGTTTCAAATGTACAATGCTTCATCTGAAAGGAGTTGGGACACTACGTAAATCAATGTCAAAATCATCAAAGTATACCCAAAATACTGCTATTGGATAATAATAAAGTTATGATACTACCGAATATGAAGAGGAATTATTAGAGTTCTTTTGTTGTTATTAAAGTATTGTGTCATTTGAGTATTTTATTAATTATGTACATGTTATAAGAATTATAGACTATATATGGATTGTACTGCAATACTATTTCATTAAGGACTTTAGATAGTGTGGAACAAAGAAAAGTAACTCAATAGGAGGTTAATTTTTTTGGAAAATTTATGGTTGAGAGAAAGATAAACCACAATATCTTTCCAATAGTGAGGTAGTGATTTTGGAATAATATGTGATTGATTTTTATAAATTATATTGAATATTCTTGACTACCTTGATACTAATTAATGATTCATATATTCTATCATTGTTGGTGTTTACAAAATTTTTGGATAGAAGGAGTATATCTAGTATTCTGTAAGGAATAAGGGAGCATGAATGTAATGAATAATATTTTATGGTAATTCAGGGTGTTACAGTGTTTTCAAAGAATACATGATTAAGGTATTCACATGTTATTACATGGAAAAACGGATCTTCATTGTGTTTACCTTCCTTGTAAATTTTGCACTCTAAGTTTGGACCGAAGTATTTTGGATAAGTCTAATTGTTGGAATAGATTGAGTTTGACATTAGATACTATTGTTAAAGTTAAATAAATTCTTGATATTTTTTTATATGGTTATAAAAAGGAAAACCCGGAGGTCGGGCAACAACCCCTCGCGTTTGGCAAGGCCGCAAGATCAAACATGCAATCGAAGGGAGAAATGGGTGCATCACCTACCACTGGCCTACGTGATGTCCTAGTTTGAATAATGTAGTTTCTTTAAAAATATTCTGACAAATAAATTTTAAATTAATTATTTTTGGAACCCTATACGATTAGGATAAATAGAATATTTTTGAATTCTATTATCTTTTGGAGTGAAAGATGAGTTTATGGTAGGAATTAGTTGAAGGATGAAACTCTACTTGTCAAGTATATACTTTTCTCTTAATCTATGAATAAATTAATTCTTAAAATTTAGGGAAGATATCTTGAAACAAAAAATATGCTATCCTAATACCTTATGTTTGGTTGAAGTGATGATATTTTAAATCATCATAGATCGATAGCTTTGAGGTCATAAATTGTACACTTGTTTGTGATTGATGACCTCAATCACTCCCTATAAATATTTTCGTTTTTCCTCCAATTATGTGTCTCTAATTTCCACCAATGTTCTTCTAATCGAGATCATAATTTGGTAGTGAATTTTTTATTTCCCATTCCCTCTTATTAAGACTAAATTTTACTAAACCAATTTCCAATGTGGGTTTTCCACAAAGGTATTTTTCTATTTTTAACCATTTATTTTCTAATAAAAATTTCAAATTCCAAGGATGCATATTTATTTAATGAGGGGAGAATATAACACCCCATGATTTCATAGAATGTTATCTCATTAATGTAATTCAATAGATTGCGCTACACACAACACCGAGTTCGAGCGCACTAAAACATACTAAACTAGCTGTTAAAAAAGAAGTTATGGATAGTATTAACTTCATTTTGAATCTTACATACCCTATATAATTTTAACATCCATATTATTTGTTTCTTAGACATAATATAATAATAAATACATTTTTTCAGATAAAATAATTATTTTAAAAAAAATGCAATTTCACTGCCTTTTATTGGGGAACCCCTTTTGAAACCAATATTTTACACTCTTATATATTCAATTTAGTGAAATTAAATTCTTCTTTATAAGGGGGACATTAAAATTTTGTTTGGATAAATTTTTGTTACTTTTCTGATAACTTTAATATTTTGATGAATAGTTAAAAATACTAAATTTTATTTTAAAACTACTTTTTTAACCGAAATAATTTATAGTGTTAAATTATGAATTTGAATGGTTTGGAAGTATAATTAGATTATATTTTTACCATTTAATACAATATCGGTCCGGATAAGTAATTTCTCATTTAAATTTGATATAAACATATGTTAGTCTTTTGATAGCTTTTACTTTTTAAAAACCCACTTTTTGTTTTTGACAACGGGAATTAATTTTAAATAAAAAAATTCAACATATATATTTTAAATTTTGTAATATAGACTTCATTTTTTATTTTATAATATCCAAATTATCTTAGGGTAAATTTGTGTTATTTTTCTGAAATCTTTCAATTTTTGATGAATAGTGAAAAACACTACCTAATTATTTAAAACTGTATTTTTATTTAAATAATTATGTATTTTATTTAAATTTATTTTATGTTTAAATAGATATATAATACCTATATATGTTCAATTTAATTCATTGGATTCATTTAATAATAAAATTAGATGTATAAAATTTTATTGAACTTTTTAACGTTTTTTTACCCACCTTCTAGGAGCATTTACAAATTTGCATAAAAATTAATTTTATCACTTCTATGAATTTAATTTAAAAAATCTAAGAGACACAGTTAACATCAGTAGGTTAAATTTGATTCAGTGAAATGAAAATAATTTTTGTTTAATAGTAAATTTTGACTTTTATTTACCACGGTTAAAAGTAAATAGAGTAATTACGGGTAAAAATGATATTATAATTACCCTAACACATGTACTAATTCAATTTTATTATTGTAATTCGACCAAAAAAATATTATCAATAAAATATGATCCTATTTGGTCTACTTGGATTAGATTAGGACATTTATTATTATTTTATTTAAAGAGGAGTTAAGTGTTAAATTCAAAGTTTAATAATGAAACCATTGTTAATATAGGGTTACAAACAATAAAAATTCAACTATAAATATTAATTAGAAAGACAAAACGCTTTCCCACATAATTGTATTTTATTTATAATTTTTAGACATTAAAAAAATTATTTTATTTATGACACAATGATGATGCAGTAATTACCTTTTAATGAAATATTAAAATAATTGATATTATAAATATCCAAATAAATTTAAATTGAGACTTATGATGAATTAAAATAATTTTATAGGATAATATGAAATGTTAGGGTTGGTTAAATAAATCTTATTCGAAGTGAAATAGTTTTTATGGCTTAAAAATAAATCAAATACTAAATAGTGTCAAAATTAACATAATTGTGTTTTTAAAACAAATACTATATTATTAATTGATATAATATTCCTAAAAATCTATGGATTGGACAAATGACTTAGATAAGGTTATATATATTAATAATTAACCACTTGGGGTTAACTTGGAGGTTTATAGTATGTTTATTAACCATATATATAAAAATACGAAGAGACATGGTAAATGTCAAACTATTTTACTAAGAGTTAAATCTAAAAGATAAGATTAATATGTTGACCTAAACTTGTCTAAAACCTATGAGTTTTGAGGTTTTATACCCATCCTCACCTTATCCTCGAAATAAATCATTTTTGAGCTATTATAAACCGAAAATTATTTTATTATATTATAATATTTCATGCTTTTCCTAAAGTGATTCCAACCTCTCTTATAAAAGGTCAATTAGCCTTCTCTTAATTCCACATCTCCAATGCCTTTTGGATCGGCCAACCCCTACCAAAATATCCTCCCAAATTCCCTAACTTCAACTTAGAGGCTGTACTTTAATCAGAAATACAACCTAGAGATCCCTTTTGATAAACTCAAAAGGAAACACCCGAAGTATAGGTAAAAATTTCACCACCCCCTTTCAAGTTATTTTCTTCTTCCACTTCCTCATTCGTTGTTGTTCCCATACCAAAATAATAAATCCAATACCTTCTACACACTGTGATGTTATTATAAATATGGTACAACTATATTATTTATTCTATTCTTCCTATAAATGAAAAAGTCACCATACGTTCGTATGTACGACTTACCGTCTCCATGTCGTGGTGTAGTCTATTATTGAAACACTTCATCATTTGGATGGGAATAAAATTGAGTATTACTGATGTAAATAATAAATATAAAATGTAAATAATTATTTATATATGATATACCATCCAATTACATATGATGTTTTCATCAATATAATGATATTTTCGCTTGTGCGTACGTACGGATTACCGCCTCCACGACGCGATGAGATTCATTCCCACGTTCACCATTCAACGATGATTATAAAAATATATATTATTAATAAGTATGTACTATATGAAATAATAATGATACAGGATATATATATATATATATATATGTTTGTATGTATGTATGTATGTATGTATGTACTTATATATATCTTATTCACTTACTTCATTTCAATATGATATGAAAACGAAAACAACGTTTATGTGTACGTAAAGCTTACCATCTCCATAAACAGTGCCTTCCATTTCATATATCTATATAATATTTATTTTTATATTCTAAATATAATTGATATATAAATCAAGGTTTATATTGTCGAAGTTTTTAAATCATGATCTAAATGATACGATCAAGAATAACAAGTTAAAACACGAACGATAAAGAAAGTGATTATTATCCTAAATATTAATTTAACATGGAAATAATTTTTAAATGGGTAGTATAAAGCATAAATGAATCTTTTATGGTATAATAAATTTGAATATGGTTCTGGTATAATTTAATAACATACTATGGTCATTATACAGAAGGTTAAACATACCCTCGACCAAAGGAAAGTTAAAGGCAAGGGTTAATTCCAAAATCTCTTTATTATCCGATGTTGGTTTTACATAAGTCTCTACTAGGACATATTTATTATCCTTGTACATGTTTCATAAAGGAGGTTTCAAATGGATTCTTTTAATGTAATTTTTTACTAAAAAATCATTCTAAATGTTTGAATGATTTATTCTTAAAAACCTTTCCCATTAATGTCCATGTTTTGAGAATGGTTTTAAGGATTTATTTATATGGGCATGAATGTTTTAAAATGTTAATTCCTTTCAAAAGTTTCAAAGTGGTATGGGACACTTTGATTCAAAACTATCTTTTAAATGACATCCTTTATATGTTATGAGACTTTTAAATGATTTCATGAAAAAAGGGATATATCTCTCAACGATTTTTACTGATCATTTTCAATAAATTCATCATCCTTTACAGGATATTATTCTTGATCAAGGTTGATTTATTATGATACAAATCTTCCATATTTTGTTAATGTTTTTGGAATATATTTTATTGTAGATGTGTTATTTTTATACCATTCATGGTTTATGGTTAAAGTATTGGCATTTCGTATTCTAGTTTTAATACGAATGTTTATGTTATGTTTTAACCTTTTCATATGAGGAATGTATTGGACTTAGTAAGTGACGGGTGGAGCCCTCTATAGCTCATCGGAGCATCGGTAGGTCTCATGAGACAATTAGACATGGAATTTTTTGAGGCCTTTCCTAATTTGATATATTGTTTTGGCTGAGGCCTAAATCATTTTTTGACATATTTGTTGAGGCGTTGACAAGGTGTTTCGGAATGTCTAACAATGTACATTACCTCATTATGAAAATATTATTTATATTTCATGTGGTTATTCTACTAGTATAATACCCATGAACATGTTTTATTATGGAATTATTTACTCATCTCATATTCCTGCCATAAAGTGTTTGTGTTTATTATTTGTAAAGGCATGTGTTTTAAATTATTCATCATGCCAAATGTTTATGTTATCTTGTGTTGTATTGATTACTCTTACTGAGTATTTGAGCTCACCCCTTTATTATGTTTTATTTTCCCACGATTCCAAGATGTGTGTTATGATTGATAAGAAGGGTTAAGCTAGCGGATTAACGGAATTCTCATAGGATTATTTATGTTGAGTTTTATTTTATATGGTGTAATGTAACATTCATGTATGTAATCCATTTTCCAAGACTGCTAAATTAATAAGTCCTCCAGGACTTGATTCCTTATACTTATACCAATGTTATGTAGTAAAGCACAAACTCTAGGTAACTGGGGTCGGGGTATTACAGTAGTTGTAAATATTGATCATTCTTCACCTGATCAAGTTCTAGGTGAACCTAAGGATCACATGTAATATAGGGATGACAATATCATGTAACATTAGAGTGATTAGTCATAGAATGATTCTTACGATGAAAATGTTGTGGTTTCTTTCTTGGAAGTGAATAATTGTTCCATGTTAGCCCCACATGTTGTTGATGAAGACAACTCAGTTTATTGGTCCTCCCAAAGAGGGTAAGATCTATATATGGATGACATTCATGAAGCAAATTATAACAAATATTTGGATAGATGGGGAAATAAATTAATGGAAAATTTCTCTTTATCCCTTTTAAAAAGTGGTGAGAAAGAAGATTTGGTTACATCCCCCTGGAAATACCAGTTTAATGCAGTTTGTAACCGACAACAATAAATTTGAAGGGAATTATTAACCAAGTAAATATCTTCCTTCTTTCGTATATGCTAATGTGCTTGATCTGGGAACTACATTTGTTTCTTTCACTTTTTCATGCCCAACTCTCCAAGATATTCAGGTCTGCCCTCCAGGGAATGATGACCACACTATTCTTTTTTGAAACTTTTAGTAGGTCCTTCAATGTATTTTCAATCCATATATGGTACCCTAGATGGGATTTCCTCTATTGGAACCCATCCTCCTAGTGTGTCTATGGATGTTAAGTCTTCCTTGAGAACCTCTATAAATGATCCTTCTCTGGATAATACAAAGGCACGAGAAAATTATGTTTCTTATTTGATGGCTTCATCTATTGTGAAATGCCTTGTCCCCACTATAGTGGATATGGATCATGTAAAAAGGAGGTTCACTAACCTCTTGAAATGGAATTGGATTCCAAGAAGACGGGGGATGTGGTGATACTAGATCCAAAACAGCTGACAAAAAAGGACAACCATCTGATAATAGTAAATAATTGGACAACTAAGTGGTGTTGGGATGTCGAACTCAAGATGAGCCAACCATTAATTAGACTGACTATGGAAATTCTGAAAAATAACATCTGGATGTTGATAAATCAATGGACAATGTGGTTGCTGGAGAAAGAGGTCGAGCTATATAGGAAAAATTGAGTACTATTGATGGGGGATTTGGTTCCATGGTAAGTGGGGGTGGTTATCAGATGCTGGAGGGTGTTCATGGAGTGATCTCCAAGGAAATAGGTGTATCGGAATTGGATGAATTTTCTTCTAAGGAATTCTATGAACCTTGGTAGAGAGCGATGAACTGGAAGCGTGGACGACATTTGTGAGGAAGAGGTCCTCATATGAGGGGTTCACGGGGTCCTAACCTTACCAATGCAATTGATTTTTCTATCTTTAGTGTCATTTTTGGTCTTTTGATGTTTGTTGTGGGAATTCTTTTCAGGTATGGTCTCTCTATCCTATTTGTATCATTCTATTTTAATTAAAGAAATTAGGCCATTTTTTCTCATCCTTGACCTATTTAAAAAATTATAATTAAATTTATTGATAATCATTTATGGAACATCACTCTGTTAATCACCAAATAAAAAAAGAAAACACCACAAGTATAATTAACACTCATGAACTCCGTAAACCTAGCTATGCCACTAGAACCACTCTGCAAGGTATTTAACCAACAGATCCTTCAAATAATTGTGCATAGAAATCACAGACTACTACCATACACAATATCTACTGAAAGCATGATAACCACAATCATGAACACTGGATAAAAGGGATATGTGGATAGTGTTTAGAGGTGGGTGGTTTTAGGAAATTGTTATATGTGGGTCAGTGTTAGGTTACTACAAAGGAGATAAAGTCATGGAAAAGGATGGTGGTGGTTGATATGTTGATCTTGTACAATGGGGGTGGTTTTGTTTGGGGCTATTTTTGGGTTCATCGAGAATAAGTGAAAACATATACAGTAGGGTTTGGCGAGGTGGGACTGAATAAGTAGTGCGGTCAGAGTTGCTAACATGAAAAATCAGTGCATACCTTATACTTGGAGAGATCGATTATTCGATAAATATGATTGACAACAACAATAGGGTTCAATGATAGTAGTGGCAGCACTCTGGTTCCACGAAATCTTGATGGCACGAGCAACAACTGCAATTTGTATGGGTTCTTTTTATAAGAACTCATAAGGCTTTTTGGGCGCTTTGAAAAAAGCATTGATAAATAGTAGTTTTATCATCGCTAAAATAGAAATCGTTGATAAAAAATCCCTTTAATAGCATTTTATAGCATTGATAAAGATACCTCATTATTAGTGTTAAGTGCTGATAAAACGTGTCTTTATTGGCCTTAAAATTCTGGTGCTGATAAAGATTTAATTTTAATAAAATATTTATATTATTAGATATATATTTACAAAAATATATATCTAATAAATACGTATTTATTTATTTATAATTATAATTATAAATAACATATTTATAAATATTTGTATAAATTTGTTAATATATATATATATAATCATATATATTTAATTAATTATAATTATAATAAATATATATTTTTTAAATATATTTATTATTATTTTATAATGATATATAATATATATATAATTATAATTATAAATAAATATATTAATTCACATTTGTATATAATTATAAATATATTTATATATTTATGTAATTATATATATATATATTTATTGTAATTTTATAATTATTTAAATATAAAATAATTTTTTCTAATTATATTTATAAATAAATGCTTTTAAAAATATTTCTATAGAATTTTAAGTATATTTATATAATTATATATATTTATATAATTATGCCTCATGGTCTACACCGTTTTCTTATATTTATATAATTTTATATATTTATATCAATATATAAATATATATAATTATAAATATAATATCAATATTATTATTTAAATAAATTTATTATATTTTTATATTCATTTAAATATATAATTATTTATGTATTATTATAATTATAAATAAATATATTAATTTTTTAATAATATTAAATAAAAATAAAAATATTTCTATAAATATATATTTATTAATACATTATTATAAAAATAATAAATATATTTATTGTAAATTTAAAATGAATTAAATGTATATTTATTTATTTATAATTGTATAAATTAATTTTTTTTAAAATTATATACATTTATAATCATATAATTAAATATTAAAATTAAAAATTATTAATTTTTTGAATATGATCTTTATCCAAATTTCAAATATATTTTAAATGACAAGACTTAATATATAATAATTAAATAAATAATATTCATATAAATTACAATCATTTTGAAAATATTATATGTATAGTAAATAATATATGTATAAATAAATATGAAAAAATGAAAAAATAAACTTTTTTTTAAATTATTAATGAATGTAGAATAATTAATGGATAAGTTAAGTTAAATAAATTACAAAAATATTAAAAAAAGGCATAACATTTATATGAATTACAAACAAACATATATACACATACACATCTACACACATACATATACATACACAGATGTATATACACATATACACGTACATAGATGCAGTTATACATGTACATATATTTTTAATTATTTAATATCTATAAAAATATATATATCATAATAAATATATTCATTTATATATTATATAATTTTTTAAATAAAATATTAAAATATTAATTTTTTTTATTATATACACATTTTGTAATCAATGTATATAAATAATCTATTAAACATTATGACTACTATAAATTTGATAATTTTTTATATATAAAACTATTTAAAAATATATGAATATATATTTTTAAAAAATATATGAATATATTCCTTGATTTTTTTATTTATTATATATATTTTTGAACCTTATATGCACTCATAAATGCCGGAGACACCGACCATCATCATCAACCCCCGGGGGGAGGGCAACATCCTCATCAGCAAACCTGCACACCGAAGCTACTACCTCCACTGATACTGGTGGGCACGTCCAGTCATCGACCCCTGTGAAGAGGCCCTTTCCTCACGCACTATCACGCTGTGCGATTTTCAGGAAACCATGCCTGGCTGTCAAGGATTGGGCCTGAACCCGCCCTCGGAGGCCCAGTACAGGGCCATTGAAGGCATCCACAACATCGACCACCATCGAAGACAACCGACAAGCCACACGACAAGCGTCATCAGGGACAGATCACCCCGATTAATTATTATCACCCATGATGGAGATGTCGTCGGCCTTAAAATCAGTCACTTCACATTCTTCGTTTTTTGGTAGTTAATGGGAAGAGACGTTAAATTTACCTAAAGATTAGAAAAACACGTAAAGATTAATGTTTTTTGAGTTGATAATAATGTTAAGGAACATGTAAGTCACTACACTAAAATATTCACATGGAGTTAAGAGAAGAACCCCTACCATTATGATTTTCATAGGATAATGTTATTTTTAGAAAGACTCTTCAATTGGGTGGGTAATAATCATGGATTCAAAACTATCATGATTTGATAATCTAAAGAAGAAGGTGTAACGTCCCGGGTCTAGGTTCCACTCAACGGGTTCCCTGAGACCGGTTCACTACGTGACCTCAAGTGCATTTCCTCAAATGCCAGAGGCTGCCGACTAGCAGCGAGGGCCCATGTCTGATAGTGGGGAAACTATGCCCTCATTTGTCAAAGTGTAGTGCAGTGAAATGGAAATAAAACATACAATAATCAGTGGAAGCAGTAAACTGTACACAACTGAAATAATCAACTGTATATAAATAGTGATGCTACATGTCTCATGTACTAAGAAAATATCCAGAGCATGTTATAAATCAATAAAGTACAACAAAAAGCAGAGTACATCAAAACAAAGCAAACAGCTGGCAGCAGCATCGCGAGCCTCGGCTCGGTCTCAGGCCCCCTACTCCTCAAAAACAGTCAAGTTCATGTATAGGGACTCTTGCCCTTATCCACACCTATAGAAATGTAATCTGTTTGGGCCTAAAAGCATGACCCAAACAGGGTGTGAGAAATATATCTCAGTAGGAACCCACCAAAGGCCCATGCCTAACTACGTGTAAGCATGCTACAACAGTGTGCAATAGTAAAATGCAATAATGTATGCAGTACTAAAAAGTGACTAACTTAACAATTAAATTTCCATTTTATTATTCATTTAATTCCTTTAATTGAGAAACAATTTTTTTCTCAACAACACCAAGCCCTTAGGCCAACCAGAACCGTGCCCTCAGGCTAAAATAGTAAACCACGCCCTCAGGCTTGCCCTCAGGCTATACAGAATCCAACCTGCAGGTATTGCCCTCAGGCGTAGGAAGTGTCACCCTCAGGCACAGAAGACAATCCCTCAGGCACGAAAGGTTTCCCTCAGGTGAAATAGTAAGTTTCTCTCAGGCTAATACAGTCACGCCCTCAGGCTAATACAGTGCAGTGCCCACAGGATAATCACAACAACGCCCTCAGGCTAAATACAACAACACCCTCAGGCTAAACAGGTAACTGGGCCATGCCCAACAGGTAAACAAGAAGTAACAAGCAATCCCTCTCAAGGAAATTCTACAATTACTACTTTGAAGGCATACCCTTGGGTATCCTGGCCAAACGGCTAAACAGTGAAACACACCCCCGGGGTGGTTCCAGATCCAAGCAATGATCCCAACCAGCATTTTATTATCACAATTTAATCACATATACAATTATAGGAATTAAATATAGCAACAGACTTAGCCACACAACACCCCAACATGGGTTCGTGGCACGAAAACGCACAAAAACACGCGACAGTTGGAAATTTACACCAAGCCATCTACCTTATACGCCAATGAACGTTAAACTCGAACGCCGACTCCAGAAACACCCAAGAACAGCGTAGATCTGACGAAGAACAAAAACCATTCAAACATAAATAATATTCCCTCGGGAAAGAATTGGTAAGAACGGTACCAGGAGAGGAGAGGGCTTACCCGTGCGGTTCCAACGAGATTGTCCGAAGCCGAATCGGATTCCAGACGAACACCCGACAAATCATCAAAGGTCAGTCCTCCTCCTTTGGCTCAAAAATGGATCAAATGCCTCCTCCACCAAATGAGGAGGCTACTGCCTATTTGAAGCTGAAAAATCAAAGTACACGGAGTGTACTTTTGAGTACATGGCGTGTACATCCTTCATTTAACTGTTCCTCTGGCGGCACCGCCACACTGTTCACACGTCGACAAGAGTACATGGAATGTACTCTTGAGTACACGGCGTATACTATCTCCCAGCTGGTGGCTACTCCACCACCTTATTATTTAGGCCTGCCGACTGACTATATGGTGTGTAAGGGACCACTACACGGCGTGTAGTTGTTTCCTACACCCTTCATTTCCAACATGGATACACGCCTTGTGCACCCATCCTACATGGCCAAAAGTACACAGCGTGTGGAAAAGTACATGGCGTGTAGTTACAAAATTTAGGATTTTCCCCATTTTCCATATTTTCTCAGAAACACTACAGGAAAAGGAAAAAGAAGAAGCCCCCTACCTCAAAAATAAGAACCGGGTTCTTACAAACTTCCCCCCTTATAGTAATTCATCCCCAAATATCCCTTCCAAGGGTGGTGAAGATATAGACGTGAACAACTCTGTCCACTGAGCATGTACGTCGGCCTCCCACTCCCAGGTCCTGTCCT
Source organism: Viscum album (assembly GCA_963277665.1). Taxonomy (NCBI): domain Eukaryota; kingdom Viridiplantae; phylum Streptophyta; class Magnoliopsida; order Santalales; family Viscaceae; genus Viscum; species Viscum album. The sequence goes on along the minus strand of OY728123.1, from coordinate 1,532,603,191 downwards.
GCACTCTCCCATGCTGCCATAGCACCCGTACGAGAGGAACTGACCGGCCTCAGAGAACCTTCGTGCTCCTGTCAACGATACGAATCAGATGGTCCTCAAAGGACACATCATGCTGAAGCTCAACCTCCTCTGGCTGAAAGTTTTCAGACGAGTCTGAATGATAGTGGCGTAACTGAGATACATGGAATACGTCGTGCATGGCTTGGTACCGCTGTGGTAACTGGAACATATAGGAAACCAGACCGACTCTCTCCAGAATCTCAAATGGACCCACATACCTCGGTGAAAGCTTACCCTATCTCCTGACCCGCTTGTGTCCCAGCCTCAGCGAAACACACAAGAAAACCTGATCCCCGACAACAAACTCCAAAGGTCGTCTACGACGATCAGCATAACATTTCTAACGAGACTACGCGGTAGACATCCGCTTCCGAATCAACTGGACCTGCTCTGATGTCTCCTGCACAAGCTGTGGTCCCAGTAAAGCTGCCTCACCTGCCTCTAACCAGCACAAAGGTGATCGGCATGGCCTATCATATAAAGCCTTGTATGGTTCCATCTAAATAGTTTCTTGAAAACTAATATTATAGGAAACTCGACTAAGGGTATATGCTTCTCCCAAGAGCCCCCAAAGTATATGAAACATGCATGCAGCATGTCCTCAAGAACCTGTATCATTCACTTTGATTGCCCATCGCTCTGAGGGTGGTATGTTGTGCTCAGGAGCACCTGTGTACCCAGCGCCCTCTAAAAACTCTGCCAGAAAGGAGACGTAAAGAGATAATTCCTATCTGAAATGATAGAATGAGGAAACCCGTGAAGACGTACGCCCTCTTGGATATACAACCTCCCGAGCTCATCAACACCGAAGGTCTCCTTGATCAGAAGGAAGTGAGCTACCTTCATGAGTCTGTCCACAACAACCCAGATGGTTTCATTGCCTCGAGGTGACCTCGTCAATCCTGTCACGAAATCCATCACGACATCTTCCCATTTCCACTCTGGAATGGGTAACTACTGTAACAACCCAACTGGCCTCTGGTGCTCCGCCTTCACCTGCTGACAGGTGGAACACCTCGAAACAAAACTAGCTACATCTTTCTTCATACCCGACCACCAGTACGGACGTCCCAAGCCACAGTTCATCTTGGTAAACCCAGGATGAACTGCCCAAGCGGAAGAATGAAACTCTCACATCAGCTCCTCGCGTATATCCCCTGGAACCCATACTCGTCCATGGAAATGCAAAACCTCATCATCGCCTATCATACAACCAGGAGAAGGGTCCTCACCTGCTACTAACTCCCGTAGAACTAGGCCTTCTATAACAGATAGTTGTCGAATCCTCACTCTATCCAGGAGGGTAGATGTCAGAGCAAAAGAAGAAATATAAGTCTTCCCCTGACTATCATACACCTACAGATGCATCTCAGAGAACAAGGCCATGATCTCCCACTCACCACTAGCCTCCTACACTACCTGTATCTGAGTCTTCCTGCTCAGTGCATCAGCTACTGCATTACCTTTACCAGGTGTGTAGGCAAGCTCGAAATTGAAGGACTGTAGGTACTCAACCCACCTTCTCTGCCTCAGATTTAGGTCACACTGAGTAATGATATACTTGAGGCTTTTGTGGTCTGTGAAAACCACAAAATGCTCTCCCAATATATAGTGTCTCCAACAACGCAACGCATTCACAACTGCAGCTAACTCGAGATCATTCGTCAGGTAATTCCTCCCATGTGGCCTCAACTACCGAGACCTGTACGCAACAACTCGGTCACCCTGCATCAAAACATCTCCCAGCCCAATACCTGATGTATCACAATACACTGTATAGCTCTTCTCCTTTTCTGGGAGTATCAGGATCAATGATGATGTCAACCTTCCCTTCAGGTCCTGAAAGGCTATCTCGCAAGCTTCTGACCAAACGAACTTCACACCCTTCTTAGTCAGACCCATCAACGGTGATTCTATGTAGGTGAAGTCTTGTATGAAGCGTCTGTAGTAACCAGCCAGCCCCAAGAAACTTCGTATCTCAAACACGTTCTTAGGCTGCTCCCAGGAAACTACTACTCTCACCTTCTCTGGGTCAACTGCAACTCCTGCCTCTGAGATGATATGACCCAGGAAGTGAATCTGGTCCATCCAAAAGTGGCACATTGAGAGATTAGCATATAGCCGATGATCTCTTAGTTTACTAAATATGATCTCAAGATGGGTGGCATGGTCTTGTCGAGTGTAAGAGTACACCAAGATGTCATCCACGAATACTACCACAAAAGAATCAAGATACGGATGGAACAAACGATTCATCAGAGCCATAAAACTGCTGGCATGTTCGTGAGTCTGAACGGCATAACTGTATACTCATATAGACCATATCTCCTCTGAAAAGCTGTGAGAGGTATATCAGATGGTCTCACGCGCAGATGATGATATCTGGATCTCAAGTCAATCTTTGAGAACACTCATGCTCCACAAAGCTGATCAAAAAGATCATCAATCCTCGGCAAGGGATATCGGCTCTTAACCGTCAACTGGTTCAGCTTTCGATAATCCACACAGAGTCTAAGGGTATCGCCCACCTTCTTCGCAAAAAGGACTGGAGAAATGCAAGGAGAAGTACTGGGTCGGATGAAACCCTTCGCCTGTAACTCCTCTAACTTCCTCTTGATATCCTGTAACTCAAGAGTGGCTATCTTATAAGGAGGAATGGACACCGGTGCTTCTCCTGGCACACACTCGATAGAGAAATCCACCTCTTGCTCTGGAGGTAGACCTGAAAAGTCATCCGGGAAGACATCCCTGAAATGATCAACAAATGGAGGGAAATCTGTCTGAAAAGTCCCCTGATCATCCAGATACAAGCTCGCAATCTGGGCTGTGACTCCACCTCATCAATGATGCTCTGGTCCAACTCGACTCGCCTGAACATCCCACTCACCCTTGTATAGAAACACTCCGCCCTCTAGTGATGTGAAACTCACCCTCCGACGATAGCAGTCTACAAAGGCTCAAAAGGGAACCAACCAGTCCATCCCGAGAATGACGTCATAGCTCATAATCTCTAAGACATAGAGGTCCCAAAGAAAGTGACACCCACAAACCACAAGGGGCCACTCCCTACACTGACGCACAACAGCCGTCCTTGTCCCCAATGGAGTGTCTAGCGTCTTGATATCAGAAGAAGTAGAAACTCAGAGCCCAAGGATATCCACAATGGGTACAAATATGAAACTATGTGTTACACCCGTATCGAAAAGTACTGTAGATAAGAAAGAAGCTACTAGAATAGTACCTCTGACTGAAGATGGTCTGGGATCCTGATCCTACTGGGTCTGTTGCACTGCGTATGCCTGCCCAGTGCCACGACCCTGCGACACAGCCTGGCTACCCTAAGCTATCTCTCCCTGCTGCCTCTTCGATCCTGGGGTCTGGCTACCATGGCCACGACCACCATCTCGGCCTGCACGCCCTAACGTATTCTAGTTCCCTGACTGGTAAGAAGCCACTGGTCCTGCCCCCGCACGCAGAGTCTACACAGAACCCCGCTCACTAGCCACTGGTAGAAACTCCCTACAAAAGTGATGCAGATGACCCATCTTGTCGCAAGCTCGACACTCCATTGGGGCTCATGGACACTGTGGCCTCATGTGCCCTTCTCTTCCACACTGGTAGCACCTGATCGGGCCACTTGAAGAGACTATCTGGCTGGTACTGCCACCCTGAGAGAAATCTATCTGTCTCTTCCTCTTTTCAGTAGAAATAGTACCAGTAACTGGTGCTGGACCACCCTGGCCCACACCACTATCTTCCCGTAGGTTCCTCTCTGTAATCAGTGCCTGGTTCACAGTAGCGTGTACAAAAGGTAACCTGAAAACATTCACCAGTGCTCGGATGTCATAATAAAGACCATCCTCAAAACATATGGCTCTCAATGTCTCATCACACACCAGCACGGGTGAAAAACGCTGAAGCTCGGTGAAACGAGCAGAATAGTCCATCACCGACATAGCTCCCTGCTAGAGATTCACAAACTCTCAAGATCTATCTTCCCTCGGCGTCTTTGGAAATAAGAAGTCATAGAAGACTGCCTGAAAATATTCCTACGCCATGTCCCTGTGATGCTCTGACTGGATGGTGACATCCCACCACCTCTTGGCGGAATCACGCAACATAAATGTCGTGAGCTTGACCCTCCTCCCTAGAGGTGTCTCTAGATACTCGAAAATAGTCTTCATCGATCCTAGCCAAGATTCCACAGCCTGTGGTCCGCCATCCCCTGAAAATGTGGGCGGATACTGTTGTTCGAATATACGTGTCAGCTCAGCCATAGATGTAGCAGCCTGCGATGCTCCATGAAATGTCTGCATGAACAGCATAAGCCTTCACAGAACTGCGCCTCCGCGCCTGTGTTCGGTATAGCAGCTGGCGCCACATCTGGCTCTACTAGAGGATCAACTGGTAGCCCATGGCCCACCATCTCTGGAGTATAATCATCACCGCTCTCCTGGAGAACAACTCACGGTCGTCTAGGCGGCATGATACGACAAGGTCAAAATAACGCCTTAGATTCAAGATTATTAAGGATGAAAAGTGAAGGAACCACAAAGGAAACAAGAGGAAGAAGGAATTTTCAAAACAAGCAAAATAAGACTACACGGCGTGTACTTGACTTCACTTCCCCTGCCCGGGTCCTTAAACATGGCTAAGCCACATGGAATCCATCGAAAAAAACCTACACTACGTGTATAGTATCTACACGGTGTGTACGATGTTATTTTCCATCTGCCCGTGTCATTTGTGACACGACCGACTACTCGGATTGAAACTACACGGCGTGGTACACCCTTACACGGCGTGTAAAACACCCCATTTCCAAGCCACCTGTCTATCACCACACGGTCTTTCCTCGGACAAGACTACACGGCGTGTCCCAGGAGGGGTGACACCGGCCCGTGTTGTTAGTTGCACAACCAAGTCCCCAGGTCACACTACACGGCGTGTCCATCATTGAAACGGTGTGTTCTGTCAAGGAGTTCACCGAATCGTGTTGTTAGTTACACGGCCGGACTCCGGGTCAACACTACACGGAGTGTACAAAAGCTACACGGCTTGTTTTTCCCAAGCCTTTCCCTACCCCGTGTCGCCGCCCACACGGTTTGTGACACGGGAAGATACTACACGACGTGTACTCAAAAAGTTTATTTTTCTTCCCGAACAGAAGAACATACATGGCGTGTTCAAAGTAATACACGACGTGTATATAGGGTTTTCAGACAGTATGCCTCAGAAACTTCCCCGGAACCCAGATAAAACTGAAACCAACACCTAAGTGTCAGATTCCGACCCCTGGGGGCCCATAATCCCCATGAATCAAAGTTTGACATCTTATATGTGTTATGACCAATAAACATTCAATGACCCACCAAATTCCGGTCAATGGGGGACTATACACCCCAAAACCAAATTTTGGAATCCATTATATAAACAAGCTCACACAATGAATACCCTATCACAGAGCACGTATTTATCAAGCATCTATCACAACCGCATGCTTCTCTAGCACAACAACTATCACAACAACATGAAATTTCTAATGCACCTACATGGCATGGAAACTATGCATGACATGTGATTTCTAGCATGTTACTATATGATGCATGAGATGGCATACCCTCATCTCATCGGGTTGCAACTAAATAGAACCAATAAATAAAATATAACAGCACAATCTCAAGTGTGTCACCCAAAGGTGAAAAAAATCAACTGTAAATTTCAAAATCAATAAAATTGCAATCACGAGGTAAATTGGCTTTTCCCTATACGCGGGATAGATACACCCGGGCACAAATTATTACCAACTATTGTTCGTCTTATCCCTGACTACAACTCCAAATAGTAATTCAAAGAAAAGAAACGCATCTGATAACACTTTGTAACATCCCGGGTCCGGGTGCCACTCAACGGGTGCCCCGAGCCAGGTTCGCTATGTGACCTCAAGCGCATTTCCCCAAACGCCAGAGGCTGCCGACTAGCAGCGAGGGCCCAGGTCTAATAGTGGAGAAACTATGCCCTCATTTGTCAAAGTGTAGCGCATCGGAATGGAAATAAAACATACAACATACAGCGGAAGCAGTAAACCATACATAACTGAAATAATAAATAGTATATAAATAGTGATTATACATGTCTCATGTACTAAGAAAACAACAAGATCATGTTATACATCAATAGAGTACAACAAAAAGTAGAGTACAACAAAACAAAGCAAACAGCTGGCAGCAGCATCGCGAGCCTAGGCTCGGTCCCATGCCCCCTACTCCTCAGTAGTAGTCAAGTACCTGTGTAGGGACTCTTGCCCCAATCCACTCCTATAGAAACGTAATTTGTTTGGGCCGAAAAGCATGGCCCAAACTGGGTGTGAGAAATATATCTCAGTAGACACCCACCAAAGGCATGTGCCCAACTGCATGTAATCATGCAACAACAGTGTGCAATAGTAAAATGCAATAAATTAAGTAGTACTGAAAAGTGACTAACATAACAATTAAATTGCCATTTTATTTTTCATTTAATTCCTTTAATTGAGTAACATTTTGTGCTCAATAGCACCAAGCCCTAAGGCCAACCAGAACTGTGCCGTCAGACTAAAATAGTAAACCACGCCATCAGGCTTGCCCTCAGGCTATACAGAATCCAACCTACAGGTATTTCCCTCAGGTGTAGGATGTGTCGCCCTCAGTCAAAGAAGTCAAGCCCTCGGGCATGAAAGGTTTCCCTCAGGTGAAATAGTATGTTTCCCTTTGGCTAATACAGTCACGCCCTCAGGCTAATACAGTGCAGTGCCCACAGGCTAATCACAACAACGCCCTCAGGCTAAATACAAAAACGCCCTCAGGCTAAACACGTAACCGGGCCATGCCCAACAGGTAAACAAGAAGTAACAAGAAATACCTCTAAAGGCAATTCTACAATTACTACTTTGAAGGCATACTCTCAGGTATCCTGGCCAATTGGATAAACAGTGAAACACACCCCCGGGGTGGTTCCGGATCCAAGAAACAATCCCAACCAGCATTTTATTATCACAATTTAATCACCTATGCAATTATAGGCATTAAATATAGCAATGGACTCATCCACACGACACCCCAATATGGGTTCGTGGCACAAAAACGCACAAAAAGCACACGACAGTTGGAAATTTACACAATGCCACCTATCTTATACGCCAATGAACGTTATACTCGAACGCCGACTCCAAAAATGCCCAAGAACGACGTAGATATGATGAAGAACAAAACCAATTAAAACATAAATAAATTTCCATCGGGAAAGAATTGGTAAGAACGATACCAGGAGAGGAGAGGGATTAACCGTGTAGTTCCAACGAGATCATCCGAAGCCAAATTGGATTCCAGACAAACACCCGGCGAATCTTCAAAGGTTTGGCCTCCTCATTTGGCTCCAAAATGGCTCAAATGCCTCCTCTACCAAATTAGGAGGCTACTGCCTGTTTTAAGCCGAAAAAACAAAGTACACGGCATGTACTTTTGAGTAAATGACGTGTACTTCCTTCATTTAACTGTTCCTCTGGCGGCACCGCCACACTGTTCACCCGTCGACAAGAGTACGCGACATGTACTCCTGAGTACACAATGTGTACTATCGCCCAGCTGGTGGCTACTCCACCGCCTTACTGTTTAGGCCTGCAGACTGACTACACGGCGTGTAAGGGACCACTACATGGCGTATAGTTGGTTCCTACACCCTTCTTCTCCATTCTGGCTACACTCCCCGTGTACCCATCCTACACGGCCAAAAGTACACGGTGTGTGGAAAAGTACATGGCATGTAGTTCCAAAATTTAGGATTTCCCCCATTTTCCATATTTTATCTAAAACACTAAAGGAAAAGGAAAAATAAGAATCTCGTTCCTCAAAAATAAGAACCGGGTTCTTATAGATGTTCAACCCACAATCCAAAAATTCAGTATGTACAAATTCAATTTATTTTAATAGTGCCATAAAAAATTCTTAATCTATAAAAATATGGGAAATAAAAGTTGAAGAAAATCCCACAACATTAATAGATGTGGTGTAAATATGTAGGGGAAGAGGATCCCCATGTTTCTCGAAAGAAAGAAGTTAATAATCATGAATTAGTTGATACATCCAACAACCAGACTAAATCACAAAGTATGAAAAGAATATTTGTTGGCTATTGACGATGTTGTTGAAAATTCAGACATCCAACTATTCATTATTGGTATAATATATCACCACTTGAAAATTGTGATAGTTAACATTTGGGGGGGTCAAAAAGAAGATAAGAGAAACTGAAAAAGCACAATAATATTTCATTGAAGAAGTGAAATATGTTTTATCTAATTGATTTAAATCTCATGAAAATATCAGGGAAAGTTGTGGAATAATTGGCCTTGGAAACAAGGACAATAATTTAACCTCTAACAATCACCTTTCAACTGCAAGTAATAGATAGTGGCCACAAAATCCAAAGGAAAATAAAAGGAAGACAAACTTTAAATCTACATTTTGGTGTAAAAAAGTGAATTTTATAAAATTCGATACACCTAAGTAGATTGTAAAAGAAGATTCCATGCCTATGAAAATGTGTTTCTACAATGGAATAAAATTCCACTTCATGGAATGATTCAAGAAAACCAGATTATTACAGTTATATGATACAATATGAAACAATAGTGTGACTTAATCTTAAAAATGCACAAGTGTATTGGAATGGTCAATGAAATCCTTGATGAAGATGTCGAGGATCCCCAAGAGATACACTAGAAGGAAAACCTTATAGAAGAAACAAAGATTTGAGGAAGATAAAATAAATTCGGTTGTGCAACTAAAAATTGTTTGACATGGTAAAATGGTTCTGAGAAACTGATAAATCATCGGATGAAATCATGAGAAGGAACAAGTGTTTTGATAAATAAAACCCAACAGAAGATGAAAGTATAACATATTCCAACGGTTTTCATAGTTGTGTGGCAAGAACTATTGGAGGAATAAAAGATGTTTGAAACATAAGAAAATAAGATAAATTCATACACCTTGCTAGCGGAAGTTAAAATGAAGGTTCCACACAATGTAAGGAATAAAATAAAAAGGAACCAATCCATAAAACCACATGAAGATTAATGACTGAAAAGTATAAGGTGATACATGATGAAAAGTGAGTATAAATTCAATGGAGTTTTTAGGTTGATAAAATATTTTAATACTTGTTGCTTTAATTGACGAGGAGAAGAAGATTCGACTTATTACCTGATAATTTGTGAAGAAGTTTAATGAATAAGGGAACTGATGGAGATCCAATTTAGGTAGAGTTTTACCCTAAAAAATAAATATGGTCATTTTGGAAACATAATTAAGTTGAAAAGGATAGGCAAATTACAATCAACCAAAGTTCTTGAAATTTAATTTTGATGTTCTGATAATGTAAGCATTGAAGTACATGGAGGCTAAAACATTAGATGATAATGACGAAGATCCCGATAAAAAAAATCTGAAGAAAATAAGTTTATATCATCTTGAGGTGTGATTTCTATACTTTCCCATAATTATATTAAAATATAAGTTTTAATTAAAGGGGGAAAATTGGTTTGTTTATGAAAAAGTGGTTTTTATAAAGTGGTATAAACCTACAATTTTATGCCTGAATATTTTTATCTATTTGTTTGTATGGATGGAGGAATGTAATTTGAATGAAAATATTTTATCAAAATTACCCCTAAAAGAATATTATATAAATTTTTCATCATTAGGAAAAATTTATGGAAAACTATTATATGAAAGTTAATCACTCTTGTTTTCTATATTGATCTTTGCTGATGTGGACTTAGATTTGGTTTATTTTTGGCTTACTTATTCAAGAAAAGTTATGAAATCCTTGTAAATATAAATTAATGGTTTTTAGTCAATTCAATCGAAGAAATAGGGTGAAGAAGTAATATTTTTCTTCCCACACCCCAATATGTCAATAATGGTAAATAAAATTTTGATAATTAATGGGGATAATAAAGTGATGAATTAGATCCTTCATGTGATGTTTACGAATGAAGATGATAGAGGACACCACTGTTTTTTCAAGTAGGGGGAGATAATACTCACAATCATTAAGAATATTTTGATAATGTCAACAAATCAAAAGGGGGAGGTTGAAGTTCCTGTTAGATGATGATGGAAATATATTTTATTTATTTTCAAGGTATTGGAATAATTTCAATGAGTAGGTTGAATAAAAATAAGTTTCCTGGATGTTTATGTTAAGAAAAATATGATTCATGGATGTTTAGGTGGATGTACTAGTATTATTGTCATTTTCATACAACATAAAGAATAATAATAATATCCAAAGGATCCACATCTCATGAGTTCACCAAAAGGAGGTGTGTGCATGCTTGAATTTATGGATGGATGAAATTGAGTTCTCAAAAACCTGAAATACAAGAAATAAAAACAGTGCATACAAAGCAAGGATTTTCTGGAGGAGTTCTGATCACTCCACCAGTTTGAGGGTTCATAAGCAGAATATTAACACCATTCATAGATAAACGAGGCTTTCCGAGGCTTGAATTTACGTTGTGGATTAAGATGAGATAAAACTAATGAGAAATGAAACTTCGTATGTTGAATATTTTATCAGAAGAGGAATTTATATAGATACTGATATCATAGAGAGTTGAAGAAACGATCTCAAAATTAATATATTTATAAAAATTGTGGGGATGAAAAAGTGTAAGCTCAACATTAAGTAACATGACTGGAAGAAAAAAATATATCTATGAAATCACTAGAAGAAAAAATATAAAGAGTAAATGTGAATATCACTGAAATCCAACTTGAATGCATACAATGGTCAATTTGGAAGGAGGATCTTCATGCATTCTGTGTTACAAGAAATAAATTTAGAATATTATGAGTATTAATAACTTGAGGTAGAAGAAAAATCTTGAAGAATATTAAAATATAATAAAAGTTAATAATATATTTGTTGAAGAATTTTGATGATGATATATTGGACATTAATGAGGAAATTTAAATTATGTAATTTAAAAACTATTTGTGATGATACTGAGTTATTTAGTTAATGTTTAAAATTCCTGGTAATAATGTTCATGATTATTTCATGATTTGAGGTGGTCTTAATGAATTATTTTTCTCTAGATTTTGTGGAGATTTATGTTGTAATCGAAGTTTCAGGAATCATTGAAGGTGTATTTATCATGATTTATGAACTTCTGAATAATGATGAGTACAAATCATATGTATCACCTATTTTTTGGGATGATCATGAATATAAAAATTGCAAGGATTTAAAATTCCATGTGTCTACTATTTGTTCTATATGATAATGTGTATATAAATAGGTGAGTTCTTATAAAACATCTGACTAATGTAGAGTGAATATTAGTGTTGAGGAAGTTTCCAACCAAGTACCTTAAAGAAAGATTAAGTTAAATCAAATCAAATTGGGAATACTGGAACATGTAGTTTTGAAGAAGTGAAGTAAGGTCACTAAATATATGTTACCCAAAGATGAATGTTGATAGGTCCAAAATTACATATATTGGAAGAAGAACATGGACAACGTGCAAGGAAGTAAAATATAAGTACAAGGTTCATTTAAAAACCTGTTCAAGATCAGAGACTTCATAAATTGATGAGAGTCTGTATAATCTAATGTTGGGAGACTTTTGTAAATTCAGTCTACTTAGTGTGTGGTATGCACACTGTGGGTTAAGAGAGAAACCTACCACACAACATTGATACTGTAGAAAACAATATTTGTAGAATAATTCATGACACAAAGAGTGTCAAAATGACCAAGATTATTTTCTCACATTGAGGATAATCCTTGTAATAAATCATTATGTGTTCTTAACTTTTCATTATTTTCATAACATTAGAAAAATAAGTGATGAAAATTTATAAGTGTCCTAACAAATTGACTGATGAAAAAGTTTCAATCAACATAAAGGAATAAATAAATTTAATTTGAACTAAGTCATTTAATGTTGGTCACCCCTGATTCACCCTCCACCATAGAGGGTGAATCCACAATCCGCATAGTACATTCATATTTTTATCAAATATAGTGTTTTAATGTATGTGTTTTCAATAATGGATATGGGATCTTGGGTCAGGGCTATATATTTGGTATTAGAGAGAGTTTTAGATTATATCAGATGTTGGAATTTGTTTATTTAAGGATAATTTAAGAGTTATAAATTCCATAAAGGGATTATAGGTTGGGTTTTATCATAGTTTCAAAGGTATAAATAAACATGTACGTTGATGTGTGATTAATGTTGAGGTATGATTGAAAATATTAATTTGGGATTATGAAAATAGAAAATTATTTAGAACCCCAGGAATAAGTCTAATTATAAGAGAACATCCTAAAATTATGGTAAAGTAACGATTATTTGGTTTTATGAGCAATTATATCTAAACCTGATTATTGAAGGGAGGATGCAACTATGGCATAGATTCACATAGGGTTAGTAACCTCAAAAGGGGGATTCAGTATTAATTTGATCATAACCTAATTCATGTAGTCTAGTTATATGATAACAAGACTATATGAATTCTCCAAGGGGATATACTTTAGTTAATTCCTATTCTCTTTACGTACTATTATGATGGATTTGAACATAAATTTATGGAATTTAATAATTAGTTTAGATAGAGAATGAAATAGAAAGACCAACATGAATAACCTAGATTAAATCCAAGAAATTCATATTTTAGGAAAATCATTTATTGGTTTCTAATTTAAAATTATAGTTTTATTTTATACATTTATTGATATATATATTCTCACACCTAGACATTCCTTATATCATGAAATGGCTAAAGCCAAAAGGAACCATGTTAACTATATATGTAATGTAAAATGTGATGATTATACCGATGGGTATCTAAATGGGATGGGGGATAAATTGAAAACTAATGTGATTATTTATATTTATATATCATGATATTTTAGTAAAAAATTTACCATTAACAAACTCCTAGGCTCTCCAAAGAAGATAATGATGGACTTCTCGGAAGGTTTAAGTGATGAATACCATAAATAGAAGAAAATTAAATTTATATGTGCAAACAATGTTTGAATAAGCACCCAATGGAATGAATCAAAGTAAAAATAATATGTTTTATCTATTTTAAATGAGATCATCAAGAATCAGAATATTGATGGAAATGTGTATTTTGGTTCAGAAGATGATGAGAGATAGAGTTCATCCTCAGGAACCATTAATTATTCCATGTCTTATGTTGGGTGTGGGAACATGGGATTAAATGAATTCAATTCCCTAATACATGGTCCAAAGAGGTTTATAGGCATCCAAAATTTAACAACCCAAGCTTCCACGGTATTCTTCTCTTTGAATAATACAGTAGCGTGTGTTGTACGCAACTTTGATTTCTAACACACACCACAACCAATCAAAATAGCCGTTATAAATAGTAATACCCACTTTTTGAAATTTTATAAATTTTATCTTTTCAAATGGACATCATTTTTGGATTTTTAATATTGAAATTAGCTGAGGGTGAATTTTTGGTATTTTTCTGAAAACATTCAATTTCTGATGAATAGTGAAAAACACTGAGTTATAGTTTAAAACCGAATTTTTATTTAAATAATTATTTATTTTATTTAAATTTAATTAATGTCAAAATGGATACATAATACCTATATAATTTCAATGTAATTCATTGGAGTTAGTTTAGAATACTTTTAGATATATAGAAATTTTATCGAACATTTCACCGTCTTTTACCCACCTCCAAGGAGAATTTGGAAATTCACATAAAACATAATTTTACCAATTCTGTGAGCGAAATTTCAAAAATCCGAGAGACATAGTTAATATCAAGGAGTATAATGTGGTTAAATAAGATAAAAATAATTTTTGGTGAATAATAAATTTTTACTTTTATTTAACACGGTTAAAAGTAAATAGGGTAATTAAGGGTAAAAATCATATTAATATTACCCTAACACATGTCCTAATTCTATTGGACAAATTTCTCTCAATCAAAAACAGCCTTAGGAATAAAATAGTATCATTTACGTCCAATTCTATTAGATTAGGACATTTATTATTATTTAACTCAAAGAAGAGTTAAAAGTGTTAAAATCAATGTTTAATTAATAAAACATTTTTAATATAGGGTTATACATAAGAAAATTTTTATTATAAATTTTCATTAGAAAGATAATAATATTTCCTACATAATGGTATTTTATTTATAATTTTTAGACATTAAATAGTTTAATTTATTTATGACACAATTGTGATGTAGTAATTACCTAATTAATAAAATATTAATATAATTGATATTATAAATATAAAAATAAATGTAATTTGAGACTTTTTATGAATTACACTAACATTATATGTTAATATGAAATATTAGTATTGTTTATATAAATTCTTTTTGATGTAATAATTCTGTTATGAAATTATCAAAAACAAAATACCCAATAGTGTCAAAATTGACATAAAAGAGTTTTTAAAACAAATATTATATTATTAATTGATATTATATTCCTAAAAATCTATGGTTTGGCCAAAGGACTTATATAATGATAGGTGTATCATTAATGGACCACTTGGGGGTATCTCATATAAGGCCCCAGCCTTAAAACTTACTTAATATTGGATTAAATGAATAATTCACGTCGAGGATCTTTTCAGGTTTAGAGTTTTAGAGAATTAGAACATAACTATTACATCTCAAAAGATTACAAAGTAGTCACTTCTACTAAGTTTCCATAAAAAAAACTCTTAAAAAGAAACGTGTCTAGTTCCATGTTTTATATAGCATGACATTCCCTTGATCCCATCCTTGACCTTATTCCACATTAAGTCCTGTGAAAAACATTTCAAAAAAACTTGGGGTGAGCATAAAAAGTTCAGTAAGGGATACACAAAGAATGAAAACTGTTATTTTTTCAAAATCAAGTAAACCATGTATACTCTATCAATGTAATACCTTCACCTTCATGAAGTAGTAAAAACTCTTCACTAAATAAAGTATCATTACTTACCTTTTTGTAACCAAAGTATTACCATAAAACCCATATAAAGAACACATAACATATATAAAGGTAACTTGGGACATAAACATACTTAAGTGGAATAACCATACGGTCAACTTCCACACATATCACTTAATGGAATATCCATACGGCCAATTTCTATACATACATAATGGAATAGCCATACGGCCGACTTCCATACCCAATGCATTGGAGGTTATAACGTAACCACCCGTCCTGGTATTCACGGCACCACCCGTCATATGGTTTATAACGTAACCACCCGTTAAAATGTCCAAGTACCAATATAAAATCATAAAACATAAAACCAATATAAAGGAATGATAACATTTCCACATTTCAATCACAATATATCATAAATATATTGACATAATAGAATCCTTTATCAAAACCATTTTCAATACCAAAATAAATAAAAGAGTAGATGGTATTTATTTTATTCTAAAAACATTACGGCTTGTTGAGGAAGCCAAAGACCAAATAATACTCGCGGCGACAGAAAAAGTCGTTGTCACCGCGTACGTTAAAAAAACATTCCTTTTTGTCGTTTAGTAAAATTCTTCGTAGAAAAAGATTCCTTTTGTATAAAAGTAAAAGTCAAAGGGGTTTATACAACGTATAAAAGAAAGTTGTGTATAAAACGAAATATGCCTCAATGAAAGGAGATTGAGACGAAGTCCCTTACAAAGATCATTTTTAAAATAAAATAGATCTATTATGTGTATTCACTATAGGTACACATAAATAATACAAAATAAGACATAATAATATCATGACATAATTTGAAAGTAGGAGATTAACCCAAAGAATGGAAGTTGGGTTAAGAAATTCCCTTACCTCGGGTCCGACTTGACTCGATCGTTCTTTAACGTCCTGAATAATAAACTTGAGTTAATTTATACTTGATTAAGAACGTTTTTAAAGTTCATTATTCCTTTTATATCACTTATTTCCATGTTATAAACATTATGTAACCATTTAAGTTAATAATGTTTGTTTTGTCAATATTTGGTTCTTAAGTCGAAAGTTGACTTCTTACAATTACATATTGTTCGTGTGGCCAAAAGTTCTTTATATCCAGGATGAAATTCCTGATTTGGATATCATATATATCATATATATCCAGAATATACATGTATTTATAATATTACATAATCATTTAGAGGTAAGAAATGAAATGCACCGTTCATGGAGACGGTAAGCCGTACGTACGCATGAACGCTACTTTCATTTATTTGTCATAGTAATGGAATTAAAACTAAATGAGAGGTATGTATATTTTAATTACAGAATTATATTCATAATTTATATATATCATTAATTATATATATCCATTATATACATGTACTTTTAATAGTACATTACATTTGGGGATAAGAAATGAAATGCACTGTTCATGGAGACGGTAAGCCGTACGTACGCATGAACGCTACTTTCATTTCTATCTCATACTTTAATGGAAATAAATAATAATTATATATAGGTATATTATAATTCCAATATAACATCATATATAATAACTTTAAATCCATCCTTTACACGTCCCACATATGGCATTAATGAATCACATCACTTTGAGGGGGCGGTAGTCCGCACTTCCTTAAATGAAGATATCGTGTTTACCCATAATGGAAACCATAAAGGTATGCCCAAAATGAAAAAAACATAAGTTTAAGGAAAACATAAACATATCATATATCATATATAAAAATAGTGACATCATAATGGCCACCCTTGAAGGTGTTAAATGAGTATTGAACAATCATCGTTTCGGGAGGCAGAATTTCACCATCCACGGAAACCGTATGTTCTTTAACCATTTGATGTAGTTGTGTGAGAGTGTAGCTAGAATAAATCTTATAACAACATCCTACTATATTTAAGATGCTGGTGTTGTTACAAAAGAATTAAATAATAAGAGTTTAGAGGGTTGGAGAAGCAAAATAAAACAAATGAACAAGAGAGAATGAATTACCTTTAAAAGTGTAACTCCTTTTTATTTGAGCCTAAAGGCTTCCTTTGAAAGGATTCTGCCCAAAGGGAATCCTCTAGGATGAGGAGAGGGATGTGGAGAGAGTAAATGGGTAGGGGTTGTCCGAGCCAAAGGCTTGAGGGGTGTGTGAAATGAGGTAGAGGTGGGGGCCTTTTATAAGAGGAGAGGAGGGGCACTTTTGGAAAGTAAAGAAATATTACTTTATTTGAAAATGTGTTTCGGTTTTAAAAGGTCCCACATTGATATAATTCGTGTATAAGGTGATAAGGGTTCGAAATAAACTCATCCAATTGTTTTTGGCCTTGTGTAGTTCATAGATTTTACATTGTCTTTCCATTTTATTTAAATCGTCAAATAATGATGTCATCGCTGCATCATTATTATGTCATAAATAATTTAATTTATTTAATGTCTACAAATTATAAAAAAACTACTATGATGTAGGAAATCTTTTTATCTTTCCAATGACTATTTATAATAAAACTTTAGACCTGTGTAACCCTACTTAAAAATTGTTTTAGTAAAACAACTCATGTTTGTGTCAATTTAATTTTAACATTAAATAAAACGTTATTTATGTCATTTCCCAACCAAAGTGTCTCCATGGGGTCTCCAAGTTGGCCCATGGATTGTATTGGTCGGCCATGACTCACCCAATAGGTGTAGGACAAGTTTCATGGTGTTTTCACATTCTTATAACATCATTTTTACCTTAAATTACACTAATTACCTCTAATCGCGATTAAGAACTTAATAAGTTACTATTCACCAAAAAATTATTATAACCTCATTGAACCACATTTTACTTCTTAATGACAACCATGTATGTCAGATTTTTGAAATTAAAAACACAATGATGGCAAAATTTCATTTAAACGGAAAATCAGTCTTTATAAGTACCACTTAGTGGTTTCACTATTCATCAAAAATTGAAGTTTTTCAGAAAATTACAAAAAATTCACCCTAAGCTATATTTGATATTACGAATTCAAAAATGAAGTCTATTTTACAAAATTCAAAACATATATGTCACATTAATTAATTTAATAATTAATTCCCGCTGTCAGAGAAAATAGCGTGTTTTTATGAAACAATAAGTATCAAAAGATTGACACTAGTTTAAGTCTGATTTCAAAGTAAAATTAATTCCAACGACCACTATTGGATTTAATGGTAAAAATATATTCTAATTTAACTTTAAAACCAATTCAAAAGATAATCTAATCATATAAATAAATTAGATTAAAAAGAGGTTTTGAATTAAAATGCAACATTTTACACTATTCATTAAAAAATTGAACTTTATCAGAAAGATACCAACAATTTACACAAAGTAAATTTTGATGTCCCGATTCTTAATAAGAGTTTTATTTGGTCAAAAAGAATGTTTAAGAGTGAACAAAACTATATTTAATGATGGTTCATCATCAAAAGGTGATAAGTGAACCTTTAGTGAAAACTAGGGCATATACGCCTAAAATTGAATTCTTTCCGTATTTTAAGCCTCTATCCTTTATTGGATAAATGTAAAAACATTTAAAAAAATATATAATCATATTTTAGTTATTTCTATCCATTCCCGCCAGTACAACCTCTACTCGTTAGCTAACATTTAAAATAATATTATTTTATTACTTGTGTGCAACGTAAGTTTTCAAAGAAACTCATCGTTGCATACCGAGTACGCTATCGAACGTAGAAAAACCTTTTAATTAAAATTAATATTTAATTCGTAAATATTAATAAATATGATAATTATTTATTCTTTATTTACCTGGGATGTTACATCCTTCCCCCCTTTTGGGAATTGCGTCCTCGCAATTTTATTCACTTATCAAAATAAGTGGGGGTATTTATCCCTCATAGCATTTTCAGATTCCCATGTTGCCTCTTCAATCATGTGGTTTTTCTACAAAACCTTTACCTGGTGAATCACCTTATTCCGTAACACTTGCTCCCTGTGGTCAAGAATCTGGACCGGTTGTTCCTCATAAGATAGGTTCTCTTCCAGCTGAACTACCTCTGGACTCAAAACATGAGATGGATCTGGCATATACTTTCTCAACATTGAAACATGAAAAAAATTGTGTACCTGAGATAAACTCGGAGGTAAAGCCACTCGGTATGCAACTGATCCAACTCTCTCCAGAATTTCATATGGTCCAATAAACCTTGGACTCAACTTTCCTTTCTTACCAAATCTCATCACACTTTTCCAAGGAGAAACCTTGAGAAAAACAAGATCACCTACCTCGAAAGATAGATCCTTCCTCCGGTTATCCGCATAACTCTTCTGCCTGCTCTGAGCTGTTCTCATGTGCTTCTGAATCAACTTAACTTTTTCTGCCATCTCTTCTACCAATTATGGTCCCATCAGCTTCCTTTCACCCACTTCATTCCAAAATGCTGGAGTTCGACACCGCTTCCCATATAATGCCTCAAATGGTGCCATCTGTATACTGGAATGAAAACTGTTATTACATGAAAATTCAACCAAAGAAAGATGTTGGTCCCAACTTCCCTGATAATCCATAGAACAAGCTCGTAGCATATCCTCCAATGTCTGGATTGTTCGTTCTGATTGCCCATCTGATTGAGGATGAAAAGCTGTACTAAAATTTAATTCAGTACCCAACGACTTCTGAAGGCATTTCCAAAAGTTAGAAGTAAACCTGGGATCACGATCAGATACAATGGAGAGAGGAACTCCATGTAACCGGACTATCTCTTTAAGATACAAACTAGAAAGTTGATATAGAGAGAAAGTATCTCGTATAGAAAGGAAATGAGCAGATTTAGTCAAGCGATCAACAATAACCCAGATTTCATTATTACCTCGAGATGTCCTCGGTAATCCCACAACAAAGTCCATGGATATGTTTTCCCATTTCCACTCTCGCACTGGTAAAGGCTGAAACATCCCTGCCGCTCTGCTTTAACCTGTTGACATGTCAAACACTTCACAGTAAAATCAGCAATGTCTCTTTTCATTCCATCCTACCAGTAATACTCCCGCAGATCTCTGTACATATTAGTACTACCAGGATGAACTGAAAACGGGGAACTATGAGCCTCACATAACAACTCATTCTCCGACTATGAATCACAAGGCACACATAACCTCTTCCTATACCTCAAATCACAAACACAAACTTATCCAAGAACTCATGGAAAATTTTATTCATAAGGTCCACGAATACAGCAGGTGCATCGGTTAACCCAAAAGGCATAACTACAAATTCATAATGGCCATATCTAGTACGGAATGCAGTCTTCGGAACATCTGCTTATTTTACATTCAACTGATGGTACCCCGACCTCAAGTCAATCTTCGAAAAATACTGAGCTCCCTGGAGTTGATACCACTTCATTCGATGGCCCAAAATATGTTGAAGTTGTTGCAAAGGATTTCACCACCCCTTTCTGCTTGTAGTCTGGCTACATTCCCCCAGTTGAGTTCTTCGTTGGACACTCGTTTGCATAATTACCCATTTAATTACACTTAAAACATCTTACCATTGGCTTTTCATTTCCTTCTTGATCATCTTCCTTACAGTTACGAGCAATATGACCAGACTTACCACACCGAAAGCACTTACCAGACTTGGATAAACATTCTCCAGGATTCATTTTACCACACTTCTCACAGGATGGATATTTGGTTTTCTTAACTCCTTGCTTCTTTGATGAATTCTTCCCCTTTTCCTGCCAACTAGACCTCTTATTCTGTTGTTTGTCATAGAACACCTGATCATCGGCAAACTCCATTTCCACCTTCTCCGCACATCGAACAAGTTTTTCATAACTTTTGAACTCATGAGAAGCTAAAGCCCTTCGATATTTTGGATTTAATCCTGAGTAAAAACGGTTTATTTTACTATCAAGATCTCGTATGATGTTTGGAGCATACCTTTCCAATCGAGTGAACTTTTCTTCATAAGCAGCCACTGAATCATCCTCCTGCCTCAATTCTAGGAACTGTTTTTCCATCCTAAGACGAACCACCATAGGAAAATATTTCTCAAGAAACATACCTTTGAATTCGTCCCAGGGAAGATCCTCAATCTCATCACTATCCCTTATATTTTTCACCATCGACCACCACTGATCAGCTTCACCTTCAAAACGGTAAACAACAAGACTAACCTTTTGATGTTCTGAACACCCCATGACATCAAAAATATTCTCCAGTGCTTTAATCCACCCTTCAGATTGAACAGGGTCAGATGATCCTCTAAATGATGGGGGATGTTGCCTCATGAAATGTTCCACCACTGACATGTTCCTCTGCGGTTGATCTGGCTGATCTCGTGCATGGATACCACCACCATTTAAAGCCTGAGTCAACTGTGCCATCACTGCAACAAACTGTTCAGTTCCGATTCCGACCATCTCAGGTTGCTGATTTGGAAGGTTATCTTCCTCCTGATGTCGTCCCAACATAGCTTGTTTGTTTCCTCTGCGGAAAACCATTCTGAAGATAGAAATATCTTAGGCGAAGCAACATGGTAATCCGTAAATGCTATATCATTTCAATCATATTATAATTTAACACTTTTCTAACTCCTAAAGTTGTCTAAACCGACCTTTGATACCAACTATAAGGCCTCAGCCTTAAACCTTAATTAATATTGAATTAAATGAATAATTCACGTCGAGGATCTTTTCAGGTTTAGAGTTTTAGAGAATTAGAACATAACTATTACATCTCAAAAGATTACAAAGTAGTCACTTCTACTAAGTTTCCATAAAAAAAACTCTTAAAAAGAAACGTGTCTAGTTCCATGTTTTATATAGCATGACATTCCCTTGATCCCATCCTTGACCTTATTCCACATTAAGTCCTGTGAAAAACATTTCAAAAAAACTTGGGGTGAGCATAAAAAGCTCAGTAAGGGATACACAAAGAATGAAAACTGTTAGTTTTTCAAAATCAAGTAAACCATGTATACTCTATCAAAGTAATACCTTCACCTTCATGAAGTAGTAAAAACTCTTCACTGAATAAAGTATCATTACTTACCTTTTTGTAACCAAAGTATTACCATAAAACCCATATAAATAACACATAACATATATAAAGGTAACTTGGGACATAAACATACTTAAGTGGAATAACCATACGGTCGACTTCCACACATATCACTTAATGGAATAGCCATACGGCCAATTTCCATACATACTTAATGGAATAGCCATACGGCCGACTTCCATACCCAATGCATTGGAGGTTATAACGTAACCACCCGTCCTGGTATTTACGGCACCACCCGTCATATGGTTTATAACGTAACCACCCGTTAAAATGTCCAAGTACCAATATAAAATCATAAAACATAAAACCAATATAAAGGAATGATAAAATTTCCACATTTCAATCACAATATATCATAAATATATTGACATAATATAATCCTTTATCAAAACCATTTTCAATACCAAAATACATAAAAGAGTATATGGTATTTATTTTATTCTAAAAACATTACGGCTTGTTGAGGAAGCCAAAGACCAAATAATACTCGCGGCGGCGGAAAAAGTCGTTGACACCACGTACGTTAAAAAAACATTCCCTTTTGTCGTTTAGTAAAACGCTTCGTAGAAAAAGATTCCTTTTGTATAAAAGTAAAAGTCAAAGGGGTTTATACACCGTATAAAAGAAAGTTGTGTATAAAACGAAATATGCCTCAATGAAAGGAGATTGAGACGAAGTCCCTTACAAAGATCATTTTTAAAATAAAATAGATCTATTATGTGTATTCACTATAGGTACACATAAAGAATACAAAATAAGACATAATAATATCATGACATAATTTGAAAGTAGGAGATTAACCCAAAGAATGGAAGTTGGGTTAAGAAATTCCCTTACCTCGGGTCCGACTTGACTTGATCGTTCTTTAACGTCCTGAATAATAAACTTGAGTTAATTTATACTTGATTAAGAACCTTTTTAAAGTTAATTATTCCTTTTATATCACTTATTTCCATGTTATAAACATTATGTAACCATTTAAGTTAATAATGTTTGTTTTGTCAATATTTGGTTCTTAAGTCGAAAGTTGACTTCTTACAATTACATGTTGTTCGTGTGGTCAAAAGTTCTTTATATCCAAAATGAAATTCCTGATTTGGATATCATATATATCATATATATCCAGCATATACATGTATTTATAATATTACATAATCATTTAGAGGTAAGAAATGAAATGCACCGTTCATGGAGACGGTAAACCGTACGTACGCATGAACGCTACTTTCATTTCTTTGTCATATTAATGGAATTAAAACTAAATGAGAGGTATGTGTATTTTAATTCCAGAATTATATTCATCATTTAGATATATCATTAATTATATATATCCATTATATACATGTACTTTTAATAGTACATTACATTTGGGGATAAGAAATGAAATGCACTGTTCATGGAGACGGTAAGCCGTACGTACGCATGAACGCTACTTTCATTTCTATCTAATACTTTAATGGAAAGAAATAATAATGATATAGAGGTATATTATAATTCCAGTATAACATCATGTATAATAACTTTAAATCCATACTTTACACGTCCCACATATGGCATTAACGAATCATATCACTTTGAGGGGGCGGTAGTCCGCACTTCCTTAAATGAAGATATCGTGTTTACCCATAATGGAAACCGTAAAGGTATGCCCAAAATGAAAAAACAGAAGTTTAAGGAAAACATAAACATATCATATATCATATATAAAAATAGTGACATCATAATGGCCACCCTTGAAGGTGTTAAATGAGTATTGAACAATCATCGTTTCGGGAGGCAGAATTTCGCCATCCACGGAAACCGTATGTTCTTTAACCATTTGATGTAGTTGTGTGAGAGTGTAGCTCGAATAAATCTCATAACAACATCCTAGTATATTTAAGATACTGGTGTTGTTACAAAATAATTAAATAATAAGAGTTTAGAGGGTTGGAGAAGCAAAATAAAACAAATGAACAAGAGAGAATGAATTACCTTTAAAAGTGTAACTCCTTTTGATTTGAGCCTAAAGGCTTCCTTTGAAAAGATTATTCCAAAAGTTAATCCTCTAGGATGAGGAGAGGGATGTTTAGAGAGTAAATGGGCAGGGGTTTGCCGAGCCAAAGGCTTGAGGAGTGTGTGAAATGAGGTAGAGGTGGGGGCCTTTTATAAGAGGAGAGGAGGGGCACTTTTGGAAAGTAAAGAAATATTACTTTATTTGAAAATTTGTTTCGGTTTTAAAAGGTCCCACATTGATATAGTTCGTGGATAAGGTGATAAGGGTTCGAAATCCACTCATCCAATTGGTTTTGGCCATGTGTAGTTCATAGATTTTACATTGTCTTTCCATTTTATTTAAATCGTCAAATAATGATGTCATCGCTGCATCATTATTATGTCATAAATAATTTAATTTATTTAATGTCTAAAAATTATAAAAAAACTACTATGATGTAGGAAATCTTTTTATCTTTCCAATGACTATTTATAATCAAACTTTGGACCTGTGTAACCCTACTTAAAAATTGTTTTAGTAAAACAACTCATGTTTGTGTCAATTTAATTTTAACATTAAATAAAAAGTTATTTATGTCATTTCCCAACCAAAGTGTCTCCATGGGGTCCCCAAGTTGTCACATGGATTTTCTTGGTCGGCCATGACTCACCCAATAGGTGTATGACAAGTTTCATGGTGTTTTCAAATTCTTATAACATCATTTTTACCTTAAATTACACTAATTACCTCTAATCGCGATTAAGAACTTAATAAGTTACTATTTACCAAAAAATTATTATAACCACATTGAACCACATTTTACTTCTTAATGACAACCATGTATGTAGGATTTTTGAAATTCAAAACACAATGATGGCAAAATTTCATTTAAACGGAAAATCAGTCTTTATAAGTACCACTTAGTGGTTTCACTATTCATAAAAAATTGAAATTTTTCAGAAAATTACCAAAAATTCACCCTAAGCTATATTTGATATTACGAATTCAAAAATGAAGTCTATTTTAAAAAATTCAAAACATATATGTCACATTAATTAATTTAATAATTAATTCCCGCTGTCAGAGCAAATAGCGTGTTTTTATGAAACAATAGGTATCAAAAGATTGACACTAGTTTAAGTCTGATTTCAAAGTAAAATTAATTCCAACGACCACTATTGGATTTAATGGTAAAAATATATTCTAATTTAATTTTAAAACCAATTAAAAAGATAATCTAATCATATAAATAAATTAGAATAAAAAAAGGTTTTGAATTAAAATGCAACATTTTACACTATTCATTAAAAAAATTGAACTTTATCGGAAAGATACCAACAATTTACACAAAGTAAATTTTGATGTCCCGATTCTTAATAAGAGTTTTATTTGGTCCAAAAGAATGTTTAAGAGTGAACAAAACTATATTTAATGATGGTTCAACATCAAAAGGTGATAAGTGAACCTTTAGTGAAAACTAGGGCATATACGCCTAAAATTGAATTCTTTCCGTATTTTAAGCCTCTATCCTTTATTGGATAAATGTAAAAACATTTAAAAACATATATAATCATATTTTAGTTATTTATATCCATTCCCTCCAGTACAACGGCTACTCGTTAACTAACATTTAAAATAATATTATTTTATTACTTGTGTGCAACATAAGTTTTCAAAGAAACTCATCGTTGCGTACCGAGTACGCTATCGAACGTAGAAACCCCTTTTAATTAAAATTAATATTTAATTCGTAAATATTAATAAATATGAAAATTATTTATTCTTTATTTACCTGGGATGTTACATCTCATATGTATATAGTAAGTTTATTAACTATATAATATAAAAATACAAAGAGACATGGAAAATGTCAAACTAATTAACTAAGAGTTAAAACTAAAATATAAAGTTAATATAGTTACCCAAACCTATCTAAAACCTATTGGTTGAATGGTTTTTGACCTATTCCCTAATTATCCTTTAAATAATACACTTTGGAGACATTATAAACCGAATATGAATTTATTATAAAATAATATTTCTAGAATTTCCTAACGTACCCCTCACCCCTCTTATAAAAGGGAACTCCCCCTTCTCTCAAATTCATACCTTCAAATCCATTGGGATCGGAAAACTCTACCCAAATACCCTCTCAAATATCCTTAATTCATCCTAGAGGGATTACATTAGTCAGAAATCCAACCTAAGGAGCCCTTTTGATCAAATCAAAAGGAAGAACCCGAAGAAGAGGTAATGTTTTCACCACCCTCTTTCAAGTTCCTTTCTTCTTCAACTTCTTCTTTCTTTGTTATTACCATTCTAAAAAAATAACTCCAATATATTCTATATACTTTTATGTTATTATAAATATGGTACAACCATATTCAGTATTCTATCCATCCTTTGAATGACATGTCACTATACGTGCGTACATACGACTTACCATCTCCACGTCGTGGTGTAATTGATATTCAATAAATTATTGTTTGGATGGGTATAATAATAAAGTGTAATTCATGTAAATAATAAATATAAAATGATAATGATTCTGTATATATGATATAACATCAAATTATATATTATTTTAATATCAAAAGAATGATATTGTCGCTCGTACGTACGTACGGACTACCGTCTACATGAACACGATGAGATTCATTTCCCATCGTATCCATTCAAGACTAATTCTAATTTAATGAATAAAGGTAATGTTTAAGAACATGATATAATTATGGATATGAATAATATAAAAACTATCCATAACAAACACGACTTATGTAACAAAACATATAAAATAAAACGAGTAAGTTAACACCCGAAACAACGATAATACAAATATATTATTAACAAAGAAATGATAAAAGATAATATATGATATCATATTAATTTAAATGATTATTTTATAGTTTAATAACAATTATTTCACCTTTATACATGAGTTTAACCTACCCTCAACCAAGGAAATGTACAAGTTAAGGGTTTATTTCACTATATCTTCATTATCCGAGGATCTTTATACGTAATTATCTACTGGGACCTCTTTATCATCCACATCCATGTTTCTTAAAAATGTATTTCAAATCATTCTTACCATTTCATAGAATATGGGTTAAAGTCATTTATACCCTTGTTGAATTTTTATAAGAATTTTATAAAATAATCTTTCTGTTGTTTTCCAAACAAGGTCCTTTTTAATCTTTTCGATAGAATTAAGGTAAGAATGTATTTTTTTTCACATATACAGCGGGTGCGGCTATTTTCCCCTATTATAAAATCTTAAAAGATTACCTTACATGCTTATAATAATATTTTCAAAGTAAAAGTTTTCTTTTACAATTATTTGACTTTTAAATAATTTAAAAAAAGAGATATTACTCTCAAATAGTTTTGATTTCACCTATGTCAATATCCTTTGATTAATTTTAAGCTTATTTGATGATTATTTATTATGATACAAAACATCCATGTTGTATTGATGGTTTTGTTATATGATTGACTGTGGATGTGTTATTTTTATACCATTCATGGTTTATAGAGATAGTATTGAAATTTTGTATGCTAGTTTTAATACGAATGTTTATGTTATGTTAAACCTGTTCATATGAGGAATGAATTGGACTTAATAAGTGACGGGTGGAGCCCACTATAGCTCCTTGATTCATCAGTAGGTATCATGAGACAAACTAGTATCTTGGAACAAGGCCTTGACAAAATATTATTTGTAGTCTTGGCACAAGGCCTTGACTATGTGGTTATGATAGTCTGGCATTATGCATTCCATCATTATGAAAGTGGTTATTAATATTGCATGTGATTATTCGACTAGTAGAATATCCATGTGAATAAGTAAATGGAGTTATTTCATTTTATTTCTTCCATATTATGTTGATGTTCATGTTTAAAAAACTTTTTTTTAGTTATACATTTCCTTAAATGTTTATGCTTATTTATGAAACTTTCCGCTATATTGTTATCTTTACTGGGAATCTAAGCTCACCCCTTTCTATGGTTTATTTTTCCTAGGATGTGAAGAAGTATCTTATGAATGGCCTGCAGGGATATTATGAGGGGATAAGAGTGTGGACTATGGAGACTATGTTGTTGTTGTTTTCATTTTATGATGTGATGTAAACTTTATGAATGTATCTAGTGATTCCAAGGCTACTAAACTAATCGGTATTTCGAGACTTGATCTTTTGTGATCATTCTAATGATATGTAATAATGCACCGACTCTAGGTAACCAGGGTCGGGGCATTACAAAAAACCTCCTACACCATGGGAACAAGTTAAATCCCATGAAATGAAATCTTTTGAAGAGGATAGTTATAATTGGGTAACAATATTCGTGCGCTATAAATTAATTGATATATTATTTTATTATGTATTCTAGCCACTATATTATATTTATGATGTTTCTAAGGAAGTCATATCACTTCCCTAAATGATTTTTTATTTTGAGGAAAACCATTATATTTTATTATTATTTAATTATAATTCCATTTTTATTAGAATATACCTTATGAAAATCACATTATCCTCTCCTTAGAGAAAATTATTATTAGATTATGAAAATGGGATGGTCTTCTCCGCACAAACCATATATTTGTTTTTGAAATATTCAAGTAACATTTCATATCTCAAATCATCCTATTACTAGATGATTAGTGCAAGGATGACTATATACTATATTAAATGAAAATTAAATCCTATACATGTGTATTAATATCTAGTAATGTGAGTTATTTCCCTGACATAGTTATGTAAAATATGTGTTTCCATATCCTAAATAATGGATTAAGGTAGATGTATCATTTCAAATCTTAAAAAGAATTCATGTCTATCCCTTAATCATTACTACAACATGAGTTATAGACAATGAAAGTCTAAAATAAACCACGGTATTAATATTTATACAAACATATTAAAAAATTATAATATATTTAAACCACTAGTAAGTAAAATGATTATTTGAATTATCAATGGAACATGAAAAAAACACTTAATGATAAAATATAACATTTTTATAAAACTGTAGCACCCCGAGCTTCCACGATACGCTTCTCATTCAATAATGCAATAGCTTGCATTGTACGCAACTTCGAGTTCTAAAACACCGCGACTAATCAAAGTAGCCGTTATGAATAGTAATAACCACTTTTTAAAATTATAGAAATTTTACATTTCAAAATGGACTTCATTTTTGTATTCGTAATATCAAAATTATCCTAAGTTGAATTTTTTGTAACTTTCTGAGAACTTTCAATTTTTTTATGAATAGTGAAAAATACTTAAAACAACTTTTTTAATCAAAATAATTTATTGTGATAAATTATACTATTTAATGGTTTTAAAGTATAATTAGAATATATTTTTACCATTTTATCCAATGGTGGTCATTATAATTAATTTAACATTGAAATTGGACATAAACAATTGCCAATCTTTTGATATAAATTGTTTCTTAAAAACACGCTATTTGTTGTGACAGCGGGAATTAATTATAAAATTAATTAATGCAACTTATATGTTTGGAATTTTGTAAAATAGACATCATTTTTGAATTCGGAATATCAATTATAGCTTAGGGTGAAATTTTGGCATTGTTCTGAAAAACTTCAATTTTTGATGAATAGTGAAACCACTAAGTGGTAGTTAAATAACTGATTTTTCGTTTAAATGAAATATTACCACTTCTGTGATTTGATTTTCAAAAATCTGACATACATGGTTGTCATTAAGAAGTAAAATGTGGTTCAATGAGATTAAAATAATTTTTTGGTGAATAGTAACTTTTAAGTTCTTAATCGCGATTAGAGGTAATTAGTGTAGTTTATAGTAAAAATAATGTTTTAATAATATGATATGAGCTTTACACTTGTCCAAAGCCTATTGTATGAGGCGATTTCGAACCCTTATCACCTTAGCCACGAATTATACAAGTGTGGGACCTTTGGAATCTGAAAAGCATTGTATAATAGAATAACATTTCATTAATTTCCAAAAGTGCCCCTCCTCTCCACTTATAAAAGGCCCCCACCACTCCCACATTATTCACACCTTCAAGCCATTTGTCTTGGCCAACCTCTGCCCAAATACTCTCCCAACATCCCTCACTTACTCCTAGAAGCCACACATTGGGCAGAATTCTTCCCAAGGAAGCCTTTGGCTCAAATCAAAAAGAGTTACCCGATTTTGAGGTAATGTCTTCTCTAATGTTGTTTTGTTTTATTTTTCTTCTCCAACCCCCTAAACTCTTTTCATTCCTTTATTTTGTAACAACACCAGTATCTCAAATATACTAGGATTTTGTTATGATAATTATTTGGTTTACACTTACACACACCTTCGTCTAATGGTTAAAGAACATACTGTTTCTGTGGGTGGCGAAATATTGCCTCACGAAACGATGATTGTTCAAATTCTTTTAACACCTTTAATGGTGGCCATTTTGATGACACTATTTTCATATATGATATATATATTATGTTTATGTTTTTCTTATGCTTCTGTATTTCTCATTTATGGCATACTTTAGGATTCCCATTATGGGTAAACGCGATAATTTCATTTTAGGAAGTGCGGACTACCGCCCCCTCAAAGTGATGTGAATCGTTAATGCCATATGTGGGATGTATAAAGGATGGAGTAAATGATATTATATATGATATTATACTGGAACTATATTATACCTTTATTTCATTATGATTTGATTCCATTAAATACGAAATAGAAATGAAAGTAGCGTTCATGCGTACGTACGGCTTACCGTCTCCATGAACGGTGCATTTCATTTCTTACCTCTAAATGTTACGTAATATTATAAATGAATGTATATACTAGATATATAAGATATATATGACATCTAAATCATGAATATAATTCTGGAGATAATGGATATTCTACCACATAAACAACTTGTAATTATAAGAAGTTTATTGTTGACTCAAGTACCAAAGATCGACAAAACGACCGTTATTAACTTAAATAATTACATAATGTTCATATCATTGTAATAAGTGATATAATAAGGATAATGAAATTGAACATGGTTCTTAATAAGGTATATATTAACTCTAGTTTATTATTCAGGGGGTTAAAGAACGGTTGAGTCAAGTTAGACACGAGGTAAGGGAACTTCTTAACCCAATTTCCATTCTTTGGGTTAATCTCCTACTTTCAAATTACGTCATTATATTATTATGTCTTATCTTGTATTTGTACTTTATTTATGTGTAATTATAGTGAATACACATAATAGATCTATTTTATTTAAAAAATGATCTTTTTAAGGGAATTTCATAACCCAACTTCCATTCTTTGGGTTAATCTCCTACTTTCAAATTATGTCATGATATTATTATGTCGTATATTGTATTTATACTTTCTTTATGTGTACATATAGTGAATACACATAATAGATATATTTTATTTAAAAATGATCTTTTTAAGGGACTTCGTCTCAATCTCCATTCATTGAGGCATATTTTTTTTTATACACAAATTTCTTTTATACAGTGTATAAACCCCTTTGACTTTTACGTTTATTCAAAAGGAATCTTTTTTATACGAAGCGTTTTACTAAACGACAAAAAGGGAATGTTTTTCTTTCCATACATATGCGGCGACAATGACTTCTCTACCGCCATGACCATTATTTGAGTTTCGGCTTCCTCTACAAGCCATCATTTTTTTAATGAAAAATAAATACAAAGTTTTAACTTTCTTTTATTTTGGTATTGAAAATGGTTTTGAAAGCGTTTTTATTATATAAATGTGTTGTATTGATATCTTGTGATTGAAATGTGGAAATGTTATGTTTCCTTTATGCATGTTTTATGTGATACGATTATGTTATGGTTTATGATATGTTTAAACCTATTCATATGAGGAATGTATTGGACTTAATAAGTGACGGGTGGAGCCCGCTATAGCTCCTCGATGCATCGGTAGGTCTCATGAGACAACTAGACGTGGAATTGGCCGAGGCCCTTTCCCAATTTGATTTATGGTTTTGGACGAGGCCTTAATCATTTTAGACGTCTTGGCCGAGGCCTTGACAAAATGTTTCAGAATGTCCGGCATTATACATTCCCTCATTATGAAAGTGGTTATTGATATCTCATGTGATTATTCGACCAGTAGAATATCTATGTGAAGAAGTGAATGGCATTATCTCATTTTACTTTTTCCATATTATGTTGAAGTTCATGTTTAAAAGGCTTTTGTTTTAGTTATACATTGCCTTAAATTTCTATGTTTATTTATGAAAGCTTCCGCAATATTGTTATCCTTACTGAGCATCTGAGCTCACCCCTTTCAATGTTTTAATATTTTCCAGGATGTGAAGAAGTATTTTATGAATGACCTACAGGGATAGTAAGAAGAGGATATGAGTGTGGACTATGAAGACTTTGTTATTAGTTTTTCACTTTATGATTTAATGTAACATTTACGAATGTATCTAGTGTTTTCAAGGCTACTAAACTAATCGGTCTTTCGAGACTTGATCTTTTGTGATCATGACAATGTTACGAACTAATGCACCGACTCTGGGTAGCTGGGGTCGGGGTGTTACAGTTGGTATCAGAGGCAGTTTAGTACTAACCTTGGAAGCTAGATGTAGATAAACTCTGATTAGAGCACATAGCCCAAAGATAGACTTTGAGGATTAGTATAGAAGAAATTCCTAGAATTTTGTTATTGTAGAGATTTTGTGAGTTTTCCGAGCAATACATCACTGTCTGGATACGAGAAGGTAGAGGCGGATCTGGCACAGATGTACCTAGGGGTAAAACCTGAAAACACCGCTTTGAGCTAGAATCGAACGGGAACTGGTGCACGACAACGGGCCTTGCTGCACTCTTGGTTACGACACTCCCGGGGGATATGCTTAGGATAATTCCCATTTTCTTTACAAACCACTATGAACGGTTATGAGTATATAATTCCTCAAATAAAACCTTTTTATGATTATGGATTATATCCATAAATAGTTCAATTTATGTTAAGTATTTTACAAGTATGGAATTATGTATTTTGATTCATAAACTAATCTAGTTTATGCCATTGTTTAGAAATGGCGCCTAGTGGAAGGAATGGAAACCGTATCAATGCACGCAC
This sequence comes from Viscum album, assembly GCA_963277665.1. Lineage (NCBI taxonomy): Eukaryota > Viridiplantae > Streptophyta > Magnoliopsida > Santalales > Viscaceae > Viscum > Viscum album. The sequence goes on along the minus strand of OY728123.1, from coordinate 1,532,569,952 downwards.
TCCGTGTAGGGATTGCCCTCCTGCTCAAGATAATTATTGTGGATCTGGAGATACAACTGGTGCTGATCAACTTATTACCATACTGGGACAACTTACTCAGGTTATGAATAATAACCTTACTCGTATGGAGCACCCTGATCCGCAACATGGAGGATCAATGTTAGACCGCTTCATGAGGCAACAACCACCAACATTTAATGGGGGTACAAATCCATTAGTTGCTGAGTAATGGATAAACTCCTTAGAAAAAATATTCCATGCCTTGGGGACTAGTGGAAGGGAAAAGGTTATCATGGCAGTTTACCGCCTCACTGGAGATGCTGATCAATGGTGGTCATTGATTCAAAACACAAAGGAAGATGATGACGTATCAAATATGGAATGGAGGGAGTTCAAAGAGATTTTCCTAGAAAAATACCATCCTCGTGACCATCGAGCAGATATGGAAAGACAATTTTTGAGTCTGAGACAAAAGGAGGATGAGAATGTCGCAAAGTATGAGGCCAACTTTACAAGGTTAGTGAGGCATGCTGCAGATTATATACGTAACCCAAGGAGTAAGATTGATCGTTTCTTTGATGGGTTAAAACCATTTCTCCGTCGAGATTTAGTATCACAATCCTTCTCATCATACGAAGATATTGTCTCGTGTGCTATCAAGACAGAAAAGGAATTCTCTAAGTCTTATGACAACAAAGTAAAGCAAGATAAGAAGAGAACGGTGGAACAAGAGACAGATAAAGGGAAAAAGGGAAAGAAGGATTTTCCATTATGTGATAATTGTGGGAAGAATCACCCTGGTACTTGACTAAAAGGAATGGGAGTTTGTTATAAATGTGGAGAAAAGGGTCACCAGGCTCATGATTGCAAGGGAAAGAAAGAGGCTATCAAAGTTGAATGCTACAATTGTAGAGAAATGGGTCATTATGCAAATGAATGTCCTAAGCGTCAGGGAAACTTACCTCAGAAAAGGCCAGGGGATCAAGGACAATCTTATGTTGTTACTACAGTTGAAGCAGAATAACTAATGTATTGGTGCTTTTGGACTCATGGATTATATTCTGGTTATTAGAATAATGTGATATATATATAAGGATTGTACTGCATTACTTGTTGATTTCAGTAAGGTTTTAATATGATGAAGGTAATTATATTTTTATTATGTGACAATAAGAGAAACTTTACTTTGTTTGGGGAATCTGATAAATTGATTTTGGAATTAAGAGACCTTTTAGAGAAAGTCTGGATAGAGGTATATTGGATAATTATAAAGGTTGGAGTGGATTAAGTTGATCTTTGGATAGTATTGTTTAAGGTTAAAAAAATTATGAAGATTATTTTTGGAATATTATGATACTATAGTTTTAGGAAAAGGAAAACCTGCAGGGTGGGGCATAACCCGTCGCGTCGGACAAAGCTGTAGGAATCGAACACACAATCATAGTGCGACAAGCCTTTATTTCCTACCACTAGCCTACAGGAAGTCCCGAGTTATTACAAAATAATTTTACTAATCTAAATGGTATGTGTTAACATTTGGAACCTTATACAATTAGGATAAGTATAATATTTTTGAGTTTTATTATCTTTTGAGTGACAGATGAGTTGAAGGTTGAAACTCTAATTGTCAAGCATAAATATATATATACCTATCTCTTATTCAAAGAATAAATTAATTCTTAAACTTTAGTAAAGGGATATTAAAACAAAAAAAAATGTGTTATCCTAATACCTTATGTCTTGTTGAACTGATGATATTTTAAATCAACATAGATTGAAGGCTTTGAGGCCCTCAATTTGACAGTTGATTGTGATTGATGACCTCAATCACTCCCTACAAATATTTACGTTTTTCCTCCAATTATATGTCTCTAATTGCCACCAATGTTCTCCTAATCGAGATCATAATTGGGTGGTGACTTTTTTATTTCCCTTTCCCTCTTATTAAGGCTAAATTTTATTAATCTTATTTCCGATGTGGGTTTTCCTCAAAGGTATTTTCTCTTTTCAACCTTTTACTTTCAAAGAAAAATTTCAAATTGTGAGGATGCAATTTATTAAAGGAGGGGAGAATGTAACACCCCGAGCTTCCACGATACGCTTCTCATTCAATAATGCAATAGCTTGCATTGTACGCAACTTCGAGTTCTAAAACACCGCGACTAATCAAAGTAGCCGTTATGAATAGTAATAACCACTTTTTAAAATTATAGAAATTTTATATTTCAAAATGGACTTCATTTTTCTATTCGTAATATCGAAATTATCCTAAGTTGAATTTTTTGTAACTTTCTGAGAACTTTCAATTTTTTTATGAATAGTGAAAAATACTTAAAACAACTTTTTTAATCAAAATAGTTTATTGTGATAAATTATACTATTTAGTGGTTTTAAAGTATAATTAGAATAAATTTTTACCATTTTATCCAATGGTGGTCATTAGAATTAATTTAACATTGAAATTGGACATAAACAATTGCCAATCTTTTGATATAAATTGTTTCTTAAAAACACGCTATTTGTTGTGACAACGGGAATTAATTATAAAATTAATTAATGCAACTTATATGTTTGTAATTTTGTAAAATAGACATCATTTTTGAATTCGGAATATCAATTATAGCTTAGGGTGAAATTTTGGCATTGTTCTGAAAAACTTCAATTTTTGATGAATAGTGAAACCACTAAGTGGTAGTTAAATAACTGATTTTTCGTTTAAATGAAATATTACCACTTCTGTGATTTGATTTTCAAAAATCTGACATACATGGTTTTCATTAATAAGTAAAATGTGGTTCAATTAGATTAAAATAATTTTTTGGTGAATAGTAACTTTTAAGTTCTTAATCGCGATTAGAGGTAATTAGTGTAGTTTATGGTAAAAATAATGTTTTAATAATATGATATGATCTTGAAACTTGTCCAAAGCCTATTGGATGAGGAGATTTCGAACCCTTATCACCTTATCCACGAATTATACAAGTGTGAGACCTTTGGAATTCGAAAAGCATTATATAATAGAATAACATTTTATTACTTTCCAAAAGTGCCCCTCCTCTCCACTTATAAAAGGCCCCCACCACTCCCACCTTATTCACACCTTCAAGCCATTTGGCTCGGACAACCTCTGCCCAAATACTCTCCCAACATCCCTCACTTACTCCTTGAAGCCTCACATTGGGCAGAATTCTTCCCAAGGAAGCCTTTGGCTCAAATCAAAAAGAGTTACCCGATTTTGAGGTAATGTCTTCTCTAATGTTGTTTTGTTTTATTTTTCTTCTCCAACCCCCTAAACTCTTTTCATTCCTTTCTTTTTTAAAAACACCAGTATCTAAAATATACTAGGATGTTGTTATGATAAGGATTTTGTTTACACTTACACACACCTTCGTCTAATGGTTAAAGAACATACTGTTTCTGTGGGTGGCGAAATACTGCCTCACGAAACGATGATTGTTCAAATTCTTTTAACACCTTTAATGGTGGCCATTTTGATGACACTATTTTCATATATGATATATATATTATGATTATGTTTTCCTTATGCTTCTGTATTTCTCATTTATGTCATACTTTAGGATTTCCATTATGGGTAAACGCGATAATTTCATTTTAGGAAGTGCGGACTACCGCCCCCTCAAAGTGATGTGAATCGTTAATGCCATATGTGGGATGTATAAAGGATGGAGTAAATGATATTATATATGATATTATACTAGAACTATATTATACCTTTATATAATTATGATTTCATTCAATTAAATACGAAATAGAAATGAAAGTAGCGTTCATGCGTACGTACGACTTACCGTCTCCATGAACGGTGCATTTCATTTCTTACCTCTAAATGTTACGTAATATTATAAATGAATGTATATACTAGATATATAAGATATATATGACATCTAAATCATGAATATAATTCTGGAGATAATGGATATTCTACCACATAAACAACTTGTAATTATAAGAAGTTTATTTTTGACTCAAGTACCAAAGATAGACAAAACGACCGTTATTAACTTAAATAATTACATAATGTTCATATCATTGTAATAAGTGATATAATAAGGATAATGAAATTGAAAATGGTTCTTAATAAGGTATATATTAACTCTAGTTTATTATTCAGGAGGTTAAAAAACGGTTGAGTCAAGTCAGACACGTGGTAAGGGAACTTCTTAACCCAATTTCCATTCTTTGGGTTAATCTCCTACTTTCAAATTACGTCATTATATTATTATGTCCTATCTTGTATTTGTACTTTATTTATGTGTAATTATAGTGAATACACATAATAGATCTTTTTTATTTAAAAAATGATCTTTGTAAGGGAATTTCATAACCCAACTTCCATTCTTTGGGTTAATCTCCTACTTTCAAATTATGTCATGATATTATTATGTCGTATATTTTATTTATACATTCTTTATGTGTACATATAGTGAATACACATAATAGATATATTTTATTTAAAAATGATCTTTTTAAGGGACCTCATCTCAATCTCCATTCATTGAGGCATATTTTGTTTTATACACAAATTTCTTTTATACAGTGTATAAACCCCTTTGACTTTTACGTTTATTCAAAAGGAATCTTTTTTATACGAAGTGTTTTACTAAACGACAAAAAGGGAATGTTTTTCTTTCCATACATATGCGGCGACAATGACTTCTCCGCCGCCATGACCATTATTTGAGTTTCGGCTTCCTCTACAAGCCATCATTTTTTTAATGAAAAATAAATACAAAGTTTTAACTTTCTTTTATTTTGGTATTGAAAATGGTTTTGAAAGAATTTTTATTATATAAATGTGTTGTATTGATATCTTGTGATTGAAATGTGGAAATGTTATGTTTCCTTTATGCATGTTTTATGTGATACGATTATGTTATGGTTTATGATATGTTTAAACCTATTCATATGAGGAATGTATTGGACTTAATAAGTGACAGGTAGAGCCCGCTATAGCTCCTCGATGCATCGGTAGGTCTCATGAGACAACTAGACGTGGAATTGGCCGAGGCCCTTTCCCAATTTGATTTATGGTTTTGGCCGAGGCCTTAATCATTTTAGACGTCTTGGCCGAGGCCTTGAAAAAATGTTTCAGAATGTCCGGCATTATACATTCCCTCATTATGAAAGTGGTTATTGATATCGCATGTGATTATTCGACCAGTAGAATATCCATGTGAAGAAGTGAATGGCATTATCTCATTTTACTTTTGCCATATTATGTTGAAGTTCATGTTTAAAAGGCTTTTGTTTTAGTTATACATTGCCTTAAATTTCTATGTTTATTTATGAAAGCTTTCGCAATATTGTTATCCTTACTGAGCATCTGAGCTCACCCCTTTCAATGTTTTAATATTTTCCAGGATGTGAAGAAGTATTTTATGAATGACCTGCAGGGATAGTCAGAAGAGGATATGAGTGTGGACTATGAAGACTTTGTTATTAATTTTTCACTTTATGATTTAATGTAACATTTACGAATGTATCTAGTGTTTCCAAGGCTACTAAACTAATCGGTCTTTCGAGACTTGATCTTTTGTGATCATGCCAATGTTACGAAGTAATGCACCGACTCTGGGTAGCTGGGGTCTGGGCGTTACAAAAACACTATTTTATAAGTGTTTTATATTAATATCATATTAGGATTGATCAATATTAAAGAAATTTATCAATAAAATATGTTGATATTATATAATATCCTGAAAATTAACATCCATGCAACAATTTATTACTATAAAAGTATAAAGAGAAAAAAATAAGAATACATTCTTATTAGATTTAAATATACATTTTCTCAACAAATTTGCTTTTCACGGTCTCCACCTTTATATTAAAATTGATTTATATCACATTGGGGATTTAAATTTGAGATAATATTTTTTTTAATTTATATTTTCAAAATTATATTATTATGAATTATTGATATTTTTCAAAAATAATTGATTTTTAGTTGAATAATGAAAGTACCGATTTTTCTAAAAACTATCAAATTTGTGAAATTATCATAATAAATGATTGAATTAAAATATTATTAATAATTTCTTATATAGAAAATACATATAATAAGTAATATAACATTTTTAATGATAATGTGTTTAATTTATATAAAACTTGTTTAAATTATTTGAAACTCAAGTAATATTTAACACTAAAAACCTGTTTCTTTGCACATATATTAATAAATAAACTTTACCACATTTATAAATTTAATATAAAAATGTATTTAATACTTTATGAAAACATTTAAATACATTTTAACATGTTCAATTTCATTTTTAGGAAAAAAATAAGATTATTAAAATTAAAGTTGATTACCCCGATAATAATGAAACTGTTAATTTTAATGATTTATTTTTTTAACAATGTGTAATTTTTTCTAATCAATTGAATTAATATTTCCTAAATAAAGAACACAATTTTAATATTTAAATATTATATAAATATATAAACACAAACATAATTTTTAATCTACAATATAGAATTATTGAAACACTTAATAAATAAGATGGCAATTTTTTACAATTTTTATTCTGTACATTATATATTTTAATTTAAATGTTATGTTTTTAATGTTTATAAATTTAATTGGATTTAATGAGGACTAAATTATCATTTATAACCATTAATTTTTAGAGTAGTTCATTTTATATATTTGATAAATCAAAAATCATAAGGGTGAAAACTAGTTACAATGATAAAAATATGAAATAATTAAAGTACAAATCTTGGAGTAAATACTTTAAAACATGTTTAAAGAATGTATATAAATTTATGGTTGGGTAATTATAGACTAAATATCCCCCTAAAAATACTAATCCATAACTTTTGAATCCATTTACCCCTTGAATAGTATCCCAACATTATTGAAAAGTGATGGGTGTCCCCAAAATTTCCATTTCCTTCACATATAAATGGGGATAACTTCTTCCATATCAATGATACCCATACCCGTTTAATCACTACTAAAAAACTACCAAATTTATGTATATAGTAAGTCCCTTAATAATCCTAAATACTATGAAAACTACAAGTTAGCCTATGTTCATAAATTTTATGATGTTCATCAAGAGTAAGTCCATGGTCTCGACATAAGTATAACATATTACTTACCACTTACGTATTGATATTACTGTTAATTAACTACTATATCTATATTTTTATAAATAAATAAGTATAATTATTCTACATATATGTGATTATATAGATTGAACAATATCAATTTATTCATCTCAATCCCCAAATAAAAATAAATACATTGTCAGTGCATATGAGTGAACTAATACCTCTAAGAAGTGATGTCTTCTATTTATCATCGCCACATATATAGATTGTTTTAATGATGTAATTTATGAATAAATATTATATATATTATAATTATTATTCTGAAAATGAAATTATTATCTTCATTCAACCATTCCCATTCGTTAATAAATGATTATGATAAACATGAATACGTTCAGACTACTACCTCTGAGAAGTAAATTTTTTCATTTTTCATCTTGATTTTTATTATTTATCCAAAAATATTAAAATACGAGTCACTATAATTTAAAATATATATAATATCAAAATAAAAAATTCTTTAACCATATCAATCCATATAGTGTAATTTGTTTTGTTTTCGATGGATTGACCAAATTTAAGAAAAATGCTTTAAAATTGTATCATGGATGACTATGGGAAATTAACAAATGATATAATTTTATGTTAATAGATAAATGTATTATTTATTTATGGTTCTATAATAATTATATTATATATTTAACATATTATTAATTGATCATATTCAATCGATAAAAGTACAAAAATGAGCCGTCATCCGTTTCATTATCACACAACATAAAAAACACTTATGGGATGAGATTAAAAAAATTATAAATCAATATATATTTCTAATTATAGTAACTTAACATATTTATAAATTATGAAATTTTTATCAATTAATGGGTATTGAAATATACTTTATAAATCAAATGGGAAACAATTAAAGTTTATAATATCCTATGGTAAAAAAAATCTCTATCTAACCATTATATTCCAAATAAATGATCATAAATGAGGTAAATAAATTTAATTTGAATCAATAGTGTTATAAAATGTAATAATAATATAGATATTTTTTTGCATAGGAGGTTATATAATATTTGACGAAGCGTGGAGACAATTTAAAAAGTTTTTTATCTAAAATATGTTTTCTTGAGACATATTTCAAATTGAGAACCATGATATCTTTAATGTAGTGTCATTACTTAATAGTGAATTACTTTTACTGTATTCATGTAATTTATTGGTATTTATAGTACATATCATTTTATTTATTTCAATGACTTTTTATTTAAGGGTTTCCAAAGTTATAAGGGTTAATTATGACTATTTTACATACTATTTGATATTATTGGTTTTGAGAACCATATTTTATTTTATATGGTGTATTCACTACACTATTGATATGTTATATCATGAATTATTTTTTATTTTTGATATTTAAACATCAATTTCATATCCTATCTCTTATAAGGGTTATGATTTGAATGTCAATCAAGCGTTATGGTTTTTATTACTAACCGTATATTAATATTGAGACCTATCAAATGTGATAACCCATATGGGGAATTATTATAGTATTTATTCATAATTTTATAATCATTTTATTTACATCTAGATATCTTTTGTGAGCTTCAATTTCTCATTACATTTTTTTAAATTGGGTGTTTTATTATCTTTTAATGAAATTCGGTATTCAACAAAAATATTTCAAAAATTATAAAAAGGGAATTTCATATTATGTTCATACATTGTGGATACCCAGTATTTGTTTTCAATATTAAAAAATGGCCATTTTCAAAAATATTTCAATTCTTAGAGGTTTTTTCAGAGAAAATAATTTTATGTGTCCATTTGGGTTATTTTCCATAAAAGATTCTCATTTATCATTTTCTTTTGAACATACCTTCCTACCACCAGTGATGTTTTATATGAAACATTCACCCTGCATTTTTATTATTTTGAAATTTTTTTTTTCTAAAAGTTTTATAAAATATTCTACTTTTTAAATTCTTTCAATTTATATTTATATTTAGAAGGTTATTTTTCAAAAACTCTTAAAAATTGTTTCCTCTAAGTCAAAATATTTTAACATATGTTATACTAGATCAGAGATACTATTCAATTGATACCATCCAACCTCTTTAACTGGGAAACTTACATATTTTTATATTCAATTAATAAAATGATTCTTCCTAGATTCTCTCTTTTCTAACCATCAACTACATGTTGGCATGATTTTAATTCCAATTCCATTATTTTATGAATACCTACTTTCTAACTACTTAATTATGTGTGATCATCAATATTCTCATACAACGATTGATTGGGGAAGATCCTGATTGAACTATAATATATTTATTTATACATTGTAAATGCAATGTATTTACTTTATTAAAGGTTATTTACCTATAAAGTTACTCTATATCAATGTATATTGATTAAATTTCTATTGGATATTATGTTATGATTATTCACGGATTTATGAATTCATTCTTTATATGATATTTTTTGAATTGATGATGGATCCTATATTTCTTCCATGGGTTATTTATGTCATGGTGAATGATAATTTTCATGTAGCACTCATATGTATGGATGATAATGGGTGGGGTCCTATATCTCCTTCTAATGAATTGGATAAGGAATGATATATCAATGAAACAAAATGTGTAAATATAATGAGTTTTTTAAGAAGGCATTAGATAAATGATTATTTTAACTTTTTAATGTGTGGAAATATTTATTTTGTTTATAAAGGTGCATGAATAATGAGTTTTCACATGGGGTTTTCTTGTGATATTATTTTGAAAAAATTCCAATATTGTTTTCATTCCAAGGAAATTATATACATCCATTCTTGTGTTATAATCTCATGGATCACAGTTATTGACTCATGTTATAAAACTCCTTTGAATCATAAATTTTTTTCTTCCATAGATCATATTATATGATCTATGCTTCATTTAGTATTATTTTATTATGTTCTTTGACATTACTCATATGATCATATTATTTTCACTTACGATCAATGTTTTTTATCTCGTATTTTTACCCTTACTGAGAGGTTGGGATCACCCATTCTTATATTTCACTTCCCCAAGTTATGTAAGAAAGTGTTATGTATTATTTTCTTATAAGAGTATATTATGGAAAGAATTTATAGGAGACATTAATGTATTTATAATTTTAATAGTTTCTTATACAGCGAAGAAAATAACCATTTAGTAAAATTAACATAGGTTCTACTTGATAATGATTTGTCACAAGTCTCTAAAACTCTAAACTTAAAAAAAGGTTTAGGGATTGTAAATGTTGCATTTGGTCTAAGGATTTTTTATTATGATTTTTTTTCATAACTAGTGTTGTAAAGTAAGTGTTTTGAAAACAAGATACATGTGTTTGGGTTGAGGTGCTAAATTTATCCCCACCCATGTATGGAGAAAAAAACAAAATCACAAAATTTAGTGAAATATTCCATAATCAATATTGATATATTCCTAAGGATTATAAACACTCAATTATTTACCCAATACAATATTTGGGAATAAAACTACTCCCAAAATATCTCTTAAAAGACCTTACCAATAAGTCCTAGGTCATTATTTTTATCAATTATGGTATCCTATCTCTATTACGCCACTGATTCTAATATAATGGTGGAAATCTTTACTTGGTTATATTATAGAGTTTCTATACACATGAATATATGGTTTATATAGTCAATACACTCTTTGTAATCATTTAATACACCACACATAAAATGGTCATAAGAATGTCGAATTATAAGTATTTTATGATATTAGAATCCATGGACTTCATTTAAGGATCACATTGATGTACATATTTGAAAAATTGATAATGTCCTTTTTGATCATGTGGGTAAACTATGGGCTAAGAAAGTTTTCCATTACTATCTTTATCTTCTTGAATAGTAGTAGGTGTCCATATGAATAATATATTCTATATTAATGTAGATAAAAACATATGATATTCCAGAAAAAATGTATATTTTTAATTTAAAACTACAATATAAGTTCATGTTTAACCCATCTATGAATGTGTTCACACACACACATACACAGTCTCTCTAAATCTATTTAATTATTACTTTTCAAAGGATGTTATATTTTGAAAAAAATTACATTACATTTGAAAACATTTTTAAATTTAAAAAATTACCATTATTAACAGGTATATTGATTGATATAAAACCATCATGAAACTATATATAAAAATATTTAAAAACATTTTTTTTGAATTTAATTAATAGAAACATTGTAAAACTAACTATCAATGTAGATAATAAAGAGTTAAATATTCAAAATAATCTATTTTTTGTCATAATAACCAAATTATGAACAATAAATATATAGGAAAATAAAATATATTTGTTTATGATGTTTTAGTTAATATTAATAATAAATTAGTTAAAATAGTTAAATAAATATTAAAACATTGGAAAGAAGGTGAGATTGTGTAATTACATTAAAAAGAAAACTTAACAACTCCTATACATGAATAAAGAGACTTGAAAACATTGTACTAACTCAAGGAAGAAATCAAAATAGATCTCAAAAGAACATAATAAACCAAATATTCTAACATAATTATGCTATCCAGAAATATTTATGGGTTATTTATTAATATATGTTAGTTCTATCTCTAAACTAATCTAGATCCCTTACCTCAAAACCCTACGTTAATTGTCAAATCATTTTTGTAATAATCATGACCCAATTACCTAAATATTATTAGACCCGGTCACTAAAACACCTTAAACACACCTTATAATTTTTATTGGATGGGGTAAATATTTATTGCTAAATGAATTGTGTGTGGGAAATGTTTTTCCATATTATAAAGATATAATAAATCATATGAGCTTAGGAACATAATTGGAATGGCATATTTATACATTCACAGTGATATATATATATATCCTCTTAGTAAATGGTAATAAATAGACAACAAAAAAATACCTAAGAAATAATACTTTAAGAACATTACATATCATACCACAATGTTCAAAAACACATAGAAGGTTCACAAAATGTAAAAAACTAGAGAAGAATCACATATACATTCAAAAGTATATCCAACCATTCTGTAAATAAGAAAAATGGGATGTCCTATGTGTAAGAACTCCCATGAAGATATCTATGAATAAAATCTATCTATATTCTAATTTTATCAATCTGAAAGTATAAATGATAACAATTATTCTCTAGGAAACAATAAGAGAATCATTTCCTGCCATGGTTATTTACTATTACCTATGCTATATAAAAATGGATCTACACATGTTTTCTAAAGACATGTAAAAGGTGTGATTATACAATACCTTCTAATAAATCATCATCACACCTATTTATACCTTATATTCACTAATGTATATAAGTAATCAATACAAGGTAATAAGAATATACATGAACAGTGAAAAATCAATTAACATAGATAGCTACAATAGAAATGAATTTAAATCCAAGACCCTCAATATATGGCGGGACTACACCTATCTGCATTGCTTAAGGTAATGATTAGAATTTGAGATAATAAAACAAAAACAATTCAGTGAGTAAGGTCCATACCATTAAAATAGATAACATTCATTTATATCGAGCCAAGAAAATATTATAGCCCTTCAATTTAGGAATTTAGGAAGGGGAAAACTAAGAAAATCTATTGGGTTTCCATCCCATTCCATTAACATTTTCAATATCACGATGACCACTCGCACAATAATGAAATAATATAATATACCCCTTTTATGACATGAAAAATATAAATAGAAAAGCATATAGTTTAGAATGTATCATTTTCCACAAACATGGAATATAGTATAAAATGAGTCATATTGAAACCCAAGGGATAACATGGTAAATAAATGATCATACCCCTATTTAAAATAGTTAACATGCATAATAAATTATAAATTCAAAGGAATATACACCTAGATTATATGCAATATATATTATCTTTATGTAAAGTCAACATGGTGAATATAAACTAAATTAATCACAGTAATTAACCTATTTATTAAATACATTTTTAAAACTATTGTTAATTGAAAACACTTTATTATGGTTAAATTCACTTAGCCCCATACTTTTCCCAAACCAACCATTTATGTTTTTTAGAATAGGATGTGGAAACCAACGGAATTTAGTGTAGAATATTCTTTCAACTTCCACGTGAATAAAATATTCCACCTAAATACTTATTATAAAAATCCCAAATATGAGACTATGGGGTGGGTTTTTTTCATCCAAAAAATTAAAGTATATGTAGTTACAAGAATTATAGAAATACCTTATTTTCACCAAGGTTTATGTTTTTTAGTATATTGATGAGTAAAACCTAAATTACTAGATATGTTTTACAAATCTTAGGTAAGTATAATATGAGATCAATTTATCATTCAATAAGAAAAGAAGTGGATGAATTTATTTGAGGGAGTATTGACCAACCTCTCATATATGAGAGATTCCATAACCCCTATGAATCACTCTAAACTATGATCAACTATTAATAGATATATGATGAGAGGTAGGTGAAGGATATCTCCTAGTCCATGGTATTATGGATAAATATTATAAAAATACAAATTTATATCTTTTTAAGGATTAAAATTTCCAAACAAGACCAAATTTATTATCATTAAAAAATATCAACTCTATCAGGCACCTAATTTAGGCCTCCAGGAACCCATTGTTGAAAAAAGTATTATTTTATCCCAGAGGGACACATTAGATACTTAAGAAGCCTATAGTTGGTACGAAGTTTTATCCAGCACCATAGATCCCTTTCTTCTCTCCCAATACAATAATTTACACTAACCATTATTCAATAGTAAAATTATTTATAAAACTATTTTGAATAAAAACCATTTAATGAATTCTAACTTGTAATGGGAAGGTTATTTATATATATATTCTCTAAAATCTCCCTCCGTAGAGGAATCATGATTCTTTCGTTTTCATAGACACAATGGAATCACTACCCAACCTTTTAACTAGGTTTCTAGCCCCCATTACATGTACGAACCCATATTAAAGTTATATTAATGAAGAAAACATAGAGATAACTATAAACATATGTAATAGATAAATTATATAACTATTAATTTATAAGATAATATATCAAAAACATTATAGTAGTAATTTTTTAACTATGAACCTTTCTGATAATCCTTTTCCAATCGCCTTAAAGCTTCAACGTGTCCTGTGATCCTACATTCCAAATATGATTAGCGTGGTTATTCCCTTCACCCATGATAGGAAAAGAGTAAATAAATATTCTATAATCTATGACAAAAATTCAAAATGAAATCAAAAAATTTATAACCATCAATAAAAATAAAATTTATCTCATACTATAATAACATAGTTGTTTTCTATACACATTCATGATGTATAGAAACATATATTTCACCATATGTTTTTGGAAAATATATTTCCATTCCATTGAGGCCCATTTTCATAAAAAAATGAAACACGGGACTCTAAAACAATTTTATATTTCTAAAAATATGGTTTCCCTATATGTTTGGTATTATCATGTAAACTAAATTGTTTCTAATTGTATACTAGAGGTTTTCTAATAACAAAAATGATGTAAACTATAAAATTGTTTGGCTATAAAATTGTTACTATTCCTATACCTAATAAATGAAACATTAAAAAATAAGTCATCCAATAACATATTATAAAGTCGCACATAATATGACATGAATTATTTTATATTAAAAGAGAAAATAGAGATATTCATATGTGGTAAATCATAAACATGAAAATATGAGAAGTAAAAAAAATACTGGTGGAACATCTATAAATGTCCCAAATTACTATACTTATTTATAACCCCATAACTTTATCACGAAATATTTTTTTTAAAATTATCATTAGTGACTTCCCCTTATATATATCCAATGAAGTGATATTTGAATATCCACCCTGGTGTATGTGTAAGGAGTTAATGATAAATCTAACATGATACCACCAATTATCCCTAAAAAAATCCTCAAAGTATATGTGGGAATATATATTAGATAAAAAAATTAATTTAAATAAAATAAATACCCATGTCAGTCCATCAAGTAAAAACCTGGCCCCTATGAACCATGATTTTAAAATATTCAACCAATTTTAGTGTAGGTCACAAACAAAATGTACTGAAAACACGAAGACAACACTATAATGATATAAGGACATTCATGAAAACATCCCATAGAATGAAATTAGAATTTTAATAATGGTAAATAGTTTAATATAGATAATAAATCATAATAGATTATTCTATATCATTTGTTAATGAACGTTTTCTCATAAAAATTATTTTTAAAGGATCTATGTTGAGGATGTGGGAAACTATACAAATGAGGTTTGACCAAAAAAACTAACACACTACAACCACCCATCACATGGGAGTGCTACCAATAAATTATGTGATTCACCTAAAGACCATCTCATGATATGTGATAGGATAATATGTATTACCTCAAATTTCCACTAAATTTTAATAAAAAAGCATTAATAACTATTGAAAGAGTAATATCACCGCCAATATAAATTATATATGGAATGATAAGTTTATTACAACAAATGTTGATTAATAATGGTGAGAAACATATGTATAGAAAAAAATACCTAACCTACCAAGTGACTAGAGTGGTGATTCCCACATAATATGTACCTAATATGACCTTGAAAATGAGAGACCATAGTAAAAAATGGTGGGAAGAAGATAAACTTATCATGGTAGTTGAAATAAAACATTAACCTATGATGAAGACATGAACCTTCAGACACTAGAGAGAGGGTAGAGTTATTTACAGATTTCATTGAAATATACACCCACCTTGTATCCTCATTAATCATGATGAATAAAAACAATGACGTAGGAGATGATATGCTTATTATATACTCATAAGAACCTCATAAATATTTTTCTGGAGAAGGGGAAGGCTGAACTAGTAAGAGTGAAGAAAGAAGCAAAATTCCATAAAATTGTGAACCTTTTGATCTTTTGTAAAGATTAATGACACCATTAAATGATTATATGAAACCAACATAATAATAAAAATAATTTTTGAAAGACAAAAAGAACCCATGATGAGGTGTCTTAACCATGACGGAGACTCACATTTTTCCATTTCCTATGATCATGCAATGATGTATCCAAAAAAACAAAAATTCATCTTAATATACCATAAATTTTGAAGATTCATGGAATGATATATGATCATTTTTATTATTCACATCCGGAATGAAGCAATTATACTATTGTGATATTCCACTTAAATCTAGTAGTTCCACCAAGGAATACGTGTTCTTAAAGCGAAATCAAGAAAACAAATACAGTAAATAATCCATACCTTGAACCCAAAATTTTTCTTGTTAATGGTGTATAGGAAAACATTATTAAAATGAAATGTGAGGTTATTGGAATCTTGGATGAGGATACAAGATTTCATAGGAGGTCAAGGAATGTTATGGGAATCCCATACAAGAGATTTTGGGACGATATCTTGACCATGTGATGTCATGTCTATGGTGGAATGTGGTTCCACTTTCCCATAAGAGAGATAATACTCCTATTATAGGTTGAAACACATGTTAAAACTTGTAATTTTCCTCAATGAAAAATTATCATGAACCATGTAATGGGCATATCATAACCCACTACATTGAGTAAGTAACCACTCATTGAGATTTCTTATCGACAATGCCCTATCATTTGAAAAATAATCAAGGAGTGTATATTAATTATTAAAATCATGTATCATGACCCAAACCCTTGAAAAATATTTATACCTTAAGAAGTATCCCTATTGGTACCAAATATAAAATACACATAAGGGGTAATATGAAATATAGGTAACACACTACCCACAAGTCACCCTTGATTTTTTTCAAGTACATCACTGATGAACCATGACACAACACACTAAACATGGAAAAAAGATAGTAACTATTATATATCATGTATTTTATAGTATATAAGGTCATTGATCATGATCCGAACAACTAGGGATCCCTTAGCTGGGGATAAGCTGAGTGTGACACCCCAAGTCCACCCCCAGTTGGCTAATGGGTGAGGACTAGCACCGAGTAGGAATGTCACACACATGGTATGCCTTTTCTTAAGGTACATGTACCCACATTCACAAAAAAAATTCTAATATAATGTGGTAAATAAAAGATACAAATGATATTAAATATGAATGAACACAACTAATCCCACATAAATGTATGAAAACGTACAAGAAAGAAAAAGGGCTAAACACAAGCCCAAAAAAACAGTAAAAGAATACAACCTTGTAGGAAAATGTTGATTGATACCAAGATAAAACTCATACAACCAAATGTGGTCTATCTATCACAAATATGCTCCACATCAACCTAGTCTTCCTAGTAATATGTAAAATATCCTATCATCTATAAAATATATGAAACATGAAGGAATATATCATACAAGGGTGAGTAGAAACATACCTAGTAGGTTACACCGAAATCACCACACACAACATATTAAAGAGATGAAGCTCATAAAAACAGATATAAAAAATAAATATATAATCAAGATTGATACCAAGTCTCAAAGTATATTTACAACCACACTTACAACATAAGATTATACTCAAGTTTTTATTGTAACACTCTTCTTATAGAACTCACTCTTCAAGTCTTTTTAATACTGATGGAACTTATCTAAGTGGTCATGCCCAATGGGCCTCACCATCCATCTAGGATAAATTTTTTATTCAAATAAAGGAAACACACCATACAACCCCCTAGCTTAAGGAGGTCTGAAATAATGTATTCTGAGGGAATTCCCTCTAATTAAGTTCACAGCCTCAGGTTTCAGACTATAAGTGGGAATGAGGCAAGTGTGCCCGGTAGTCTGCTCAGCCAAAGAAGCCAGATGATCAACTACTTTGTTGCCCTCTCGCCTTGTATGGGAAACATGAATGGAGTCCAAGATCAGATATCTGCACTTAATAACTTGATATGAAATGGACCAATGGAAGTCACCCTTTCCCCGTAGAGCATCATGAAGAATGATAGAGTCTGTCTCATCCTGAGTTAAAATCACACCTTCTTGAATGCAGAGCAAGAGGCCCGTGAGTATAGCCTTGGTCTCCACCATGAGAGGGTTACCCATGACAAAGAAAGAAGAGAAGGCCAAAACAACATCACTATGGGAATCCCTAACCACACCCCTCCCCTCATTCTATCAGACACACATGACCCGATAGTATTGAGTTTGAAACCATAACTAGGGGGCTTCCAGGAAACCCACCTTCCCCGCACCTCATCTGAAGCAGGGAGAGGCTGAGTGATTTTAATCTGAAGCCTGCCAAATGAAGGACCATCCCGCCACTACTTGTAAAGAGAATACCATTCCAGTAGCATGAATCTCATCCTTGCTAAAATGGATCGTGTCTAAGAGACCTCACCTTTGAAACGGGCCTAGTTTCTGGAATGCCATAAACACCAGCACCCTGCACTCAGAATTCCCGCCCGAGCCATACGATCCTTCTCCATCTCAAGAGAACCTTGAAACCAATCCCTCAGGAATGAGAGACATCTCAATGCTGAGGAGAGGAAAAAACAGATCCCCCGAAACATTTACACACCGCTGATGCCCAGTCCCCTCCAAAAAATAAATGATTCACACTCTCCACCTTCTTACTCCTACAATAGTGGCATGCAAAATCTAAGTTCAAACCCAGGTTTTTAACACACTCATCTGTGGCCACTCCTTTCCTTCTAATATGCCATAGAAGATTGTTGAACTTAGTTGTAATGAAAATGTACAACACTTTATTCCATTCGTCCTAGTGGTTTTGCTCCGTAACCAACCTTCGATACTCTCTGTTGGAAAAGACTCGAGAAGGCGAGGGAGAAAAAACACAGAGATCCAGACCTGTGTTTAACTTGATGGATGCCAAAAGGTCTTGTTGTTTAGAATTCAGCAAGCCTCTGTAAACATGGGAAACAACGTCGCCTCTTTCACTGTAATCAAAGGAGTAGGACACCCTGGGAAGCCAAGCAAATTTCCAACCCAATTCTTGTGCCAAAAAGAAATGTCCCCTAAAAAAACAATCCATCGGGCATGCAGAAGCAGAAGATGAAACAGGGGGTAGACCTTCCCCCACAGAGGAGACCTGTATCCATGCACTTCATCTTTTCTATCCCCACCAATATGAGACATGTTTCTTCCCCATAACGTTCATTCCTCCAGAACTTCCCAAGAAAACTTTTCATGCATACAATTAATCGTGCTACGATGGCTCCTGACACCAACACCCCCCCCCCTCCAACACCGGCCTCACCATTTTATCCCAAGAGACCCAATGTCTCTTGCCTTCGGATTTTTCATCCCAAACGAAGTTACGTAGTATTTTTTCAATCGTTTTGGTCACTCCTTGAGGTACATTGGAAGCAGCCACCACGTGCATGGGGATGGAAGACAGAATGCTATTAACTAAAGTAATATGGCCTCCAAACGATAGGAATTTGTTTTTCCAGTTCAACACTCTATTTTTTATCTTACACACAATTGGATCAAAGTCGGGTACCCAGTGTCTCCCTAAAGAAATTGGTGTGCCCATGTACTCCAGAGGCAGCCCCCCATGCTGCATGTCCAACCGTCTACACAAGGAGGCCACCCGAATAACAATGCTTTGTTTTGGGAGAAAGAAGTTACTCTTGGTTGAGATAATGATCTACCCACTCTAGTGGATATAAGTTTAAAGGATGTGCATAATTACTCTAACCGAATCCTTCCCCACATTAATGAAGATGATGGTATCATCCGAAAACATCAGGTGAGATACAGAGGGTACATTCATCCTCCTCTTAAAAGGGGTTAAAATCCCTTGATTTGGACCTCTTAGAATGAGACAACTTAGAGTGTCTTGAGCCAGGATGAAGATCCTGGGAGATAGGGGATCTCATTGCTGAAGGCCTCTAGTAGCCTTGAAGAAGCCATGAACCTTTCCCATAAGAGCCACTTCTATCCAAGGAGGACTGAAACTCTTGAATAAGAGGTCCACCACCTTATCCGATAGGCCAATTCTTGAAAGAACTCTATTAATGAAGCTCCATTCAAGCCTATCATAATCCTTGTTCATATCCACTTTGATTTCCAAGTTCGAGCCGTGGGTATTGATATTGATATCCCTTAGCATCTCCTAAGTCGTCGCTATCACTCCTTGAATGGATCTCCCTTTCACAAACCCATGTTTTTCTAAAAAAATCCATGCCGGAAGAAACATGGCTATCCTTTGATTAATGAATGTCACCAAGATTTTATAGGGAAAGTTACACAAGCTCACAGGCCTATAGTGATACAAAGATGAAGGGATGTTAATTTTAGGTATGAGCACCATTGTTGTTGCACTAGCCACCCTTGGAATGCTCCCACCTCGAAAGTAGTCTTGGACTGCCTTAATAATATCCTTCTTAACCCTCCTCCAAACCCCTCTGTAAAACGATCCCGAGAAGCCGTCTGACCTAGGGGAGCTATCTGGGTTAAGATGTTGCATGGCTGGATGAATTTACACCTCACTAGGAATATCCTCAAGGACCTCGTTATCCACCCGAGTCACCCTCTTGGGAATCACCTCCCACAGCTCGCTCTGGCCACTAGGATATCTCGTGGCCATCCCCATCTTAGGTCCAGTGAGAAGATCCTTAAAGAAGGAAACTGCTAAACCCACCAATGTATCCCTATCATTCGAGTAAGATCCATCTTCTAATAGGAGGTTAGGTGTGGATAAACTCTTTCTCTCTCTAATGCAAGCAGGAAAAGAAGACGAATTACAATCCCCCTCTTGAAGCCATCTCACCCGGGAGCGATCCTGAGCCAACCTTTCATGCTTAAGAAGCTCCTCTGCTTAGCACTCTTTAATACTCACGAGATTATCAAAACCCAAGCCATCCCTCTCCTCCTCCAAGTTAGCCTCCATGTCTTCGATAATCTGATTTAGGGACTCCAAATTTTGTTCAAAAATACGAAGCTCCCTTTCCCAAGACATCAGAATGAGTTTCAAACGCCTTAGTTTATTATGAATGGCCACCCACGAGTGCCCCCACATAGGCTAATTCCATGAATCCTCTACGAGATGATGGAAGCTATCCATTTGGGCCCACCATTGATTAAAACGAAATGCTTCTTGATGATCCTGCATGGGAACCAGAGAAACCAAAATGGGAGAATGATCAGATAACCCATTTACTAAGTGTTTGAACTTTGCATCCGGGAACTTGAACATCATGTTGTTGTCGGCCAAGAACCGATCAATCCTACTCCATCATCTCCTCCTTCCAGTTTGGCTATTACACTAGGTGAAACTATCTCCTGAAAAACCTAGGTCGAGGAGGCCCTTATCCGCCAGGAACTAAGCAAAGTCCAGGATTGCCTTTCTGGGAAACTCTCCTCTACCGTTTTTCTCCTCGGTGTCCAGTACAACATTGAAATCCCCTACAAAAATCCAGGGTATGTCTATTGGGTTGAAGGCCCGGAGTCGTTTCAAAAGGATTTGACGTTCCTAGAAATTACAACTCCCATACACAAACGAGACAAAGAATCATTCCCACCTTTAGTTACTTTTGACGTGATATCAACAAAATCCACTACACACTCCTTGTTCCAGAAAATCCATATGTGAATATTGGTCGGGTCGGCATGCATGGACCCATGCATGCACATTTTTCGTGCGAAAGAACTGATATTAGAAACCCTCTGTTTATGCTCGAGAACCGCAACTAAACATACTTTGTCTTTCTTGACTTCCAAAGCAATGAAATCTGATTTCACCCGAGCTCCCAATCCACGGGCATTCCAGAAAAGAATATAAGACATCAAAAAATAAAATTCCCAGCTTTCGCCCCAGGAGGCGAATTTTGCCTACAGGGTTTTTTTTTCTTTTTAATGGGTCAAACATTTAAATAATTAGTTAAATGGGTCCCTTGAGCGCCAGACCATGTGGTGCTCAAGGGTTTTGGAATTAGAGCGCCACTTCAAGTGGCGCTCCACCAATTTGGCGGAAGAAGGGTGTAGCGCCACTTGAAGTGGCGCTGAAAAAATAAATACAAACCGTGCAGCGCCACTTGAAGTGGCGCTGCACCCTTCTTCCCAATCAATTCGGCACCACTTGAAGTGGCGCCGAAACCCCCCCCCCCATCCTATAAATAGGACCCTCGCCCCCACCCCATTCCTCACTTCCTACCTCACCCCACCCCATTCCTCCCTCTCTATCCCTTCCTCTCTCTCTCTCTCTCAAACTTTTTTCTTGCGTTCTTCGGTTGCTGCGAAGCCTTGCCTCTTCGGTTGCTCTGCCTGTGTACCTACGTCGTCACAAATTTGATGTAAATCTTTCTTTAAATTTATTTAATAGTTTGATTTAATAATTTAGTTGTTTAATTTATAGAATTAGTATATAATATTTGTATTTTATAAATAGTATGGTTTTTTTAAATGTAATTAGATAATGAAATTATTAGTTAGTTAAATAATTAATCATAATTAGTTGATTAATCAATGATAATTAAGTTATTAATTAATCATAATTAGGTAAATAGTTAAATGTAATTAGGTTATTAATTAATGATTATTAGCTAATTAATTAATCATAATTAGCAAATTAATTAATCATAATTATTTAATTAATGAATCATAATTAGTTAATTAATTCATTATAATTAGGTTATTAATTAATGGTAAGTAGGTAATAAATAATCATAATTAGTTAATTAAATAATCATAATTAGTTAATATCATAACTAGTTAATTAATTAATCATAACTAGTTAATTAATTAATCATAATTAGTTAAGTAATTAATCGTAATTAGTTAATTAATTAATCATCGTAATTAGTTAATTAATTAATCATAATTAGTTAAGTAATTAATCATAATTAGTAAATTAATTAATCATAATTAGTTAATTAATTAATCATAATTAGTTAATTAATTAATCATAATTAGTTAATTAATTAATCATTAATAGTTAATTTATTCATAATTAGGTTATTAATTAATCTCAATTAGGTTATTAATTAATCATAATTAGTTAATTAATTAATCATAATTAGGTTATTAATTAATCATAATTAGGTTATTAATTAATCATAATTAGGTTATTAATTAATCATAATTAGGTAATTAATTAATCATAATTAGGTTATTAATTAATTTTAATTAGGTTATTAATTAATCATAATTAGGTTATTAATTAATCCTAATTAGGTAATTAATAAATCATAATTAGGTAATTAATGAAACATAATAGGTTATTAATTAATCATAATTAGCTAATTAATTAATCATAATTAGGTAATTAATGAAACATAATTAGTTAATTAATTAATCATAATTAGGTAATTAATTAATCATAATTAGGTAATTAAATAATTGTAATTAGGTTATTAATCTATCATTACTTGCTAATTAATCAATCATCACTTGCTAATTAATTAATCCTAATTAGTTAATTAATTAATCATAATTAGTTAATTAAGTAATCATAATTAGCTAATTAATTAATCATAATTAGTTAATTAATTAAGCATAATTAGTTAATTAAGTAATCATAATTAGGTAATTAATTAATCATAATTAGTTAATTACTTAACCATAATTAGGTAATTAGTTAACCATAATTAGGTAATTAGTTAACCATAATTAGGTAATTAGTTAACCATAATTAGTTAATTACTTAACCATAATTAGGTAATTAGTTAACCATAATTAGGTAATTAGTTAACCATAATTAGGTAATTAGTTAACCATAATTAGGTAATTAGTTGACCATAATTAGGTAATTAGTTAACCATAATTAGGTAATTAGTTAACCATAATTAGGTAATTAGTTAACCATAATTAGGTAATTAGTTAACCATAATTAGGTAATTAGTTAATCATAATTAGGTAATTAGTTAACCATAATTAGGTAATTAGTTAACCATAATTAGGTAATTAGTTAACCATAATTAGGTAATTAGTTAACCATAATTAGGTAATTAGTTAACCATAATTAGGTAATTAGTTAATCATAATTAGGTAATTAGTTAATCATAATTAGGTAATTAGTTAACCATAATTAGGTAATTAGTTAACCATAATTAGGTAATTAGTTAACCAGAATTAGGTAATTAGTTAACCATAATTAGGTAATTAGTTAACCATAATTAGGTAATTAGTTAACCATAATTAGGTTATTAGTTAACCATAATTAGGTAATTAGTTAACCATAATTAGGTAATTAATTTATCATAATTAGGTTATTAGCGAAGTAGTTATATTATTCAGCGAAGTAGTTATATTAATTAGCGAAGTAGTTATATTAATTATCCAAGTAGTAGTAAATTGCCTATGGAAAATACCTTTGCATTACATTCTAGGAATGATAATGAATTTAGTTTTCAATCTACCTTGACCTCGGTTTGTAATTGAAGTTATGAACTTGAATTTAGTAGTTCAATATATTTTTTGCATATTAAGTGTTAGAGTTATCATGAAATGATTGCTCTCTTGAGTAAAGTATCCCCGGGTAGAGGGGCTTTGGGTCGGACCACCTACTTTCCTGGAGGCTTGCCTTGTCTAGGAAAGTGAATGGGGTTGGCTATCTGTCGCTCCGGGCTTACTCATGTGGAGACTTTCAATTTCATATAACTCTATGCTTTTACATGACGTGTTCGTGTACCTCATGCATATAATGCATGTGGATATGTATAAATATATTTGACTTCTATTTTTTGGTAAGTAACACAAACTTGTGGGTTGTGTAAATAGTTACACATCAATATGGTTTGAACATATTGATTTGGTGGAGGGATTAGGATTCTAACCTAAATTACTAGAAGCATGCATACATAAATTGATTCTTTAATCAGATTTAATTAATAACAGTGGTTTCTTTTAGATAAAAAAGATGGTCGCCGCTTATATTTATTGCAACGGTCAAATAATTGAGACAGAACAAGGATGTAGTTATAGTATACATCCAGAAGCTATTGTGATGCTTGGAGGATGTACTACTTTGGAAGCTGTGCAAAGGAAAATTCATCAGAGGTTAAAACTCGCGAGGAATCAAGTAATAGAGTCCATTACATTCAGACATCTTCAATTTATAGATAGGTTTTGGCATGTGCCCTATCCGGTAAATGATGATGATGATTGGGAATATATACTTTCATTGGTTAAGTATATACCTGAGAATCAAATTATGGAGTTGTATGTCACTATAGCTACATTGGAGGTTCCATCGACATTGGAAGTTGACCCATCTCAAATTCATGAAACTATGTCATATGCTCCTTCACATCAAGACATTCCATCAGCATCAGTAGTTATTCCATCATTTCCATCAGCCACAGTTTCAATGGATAGTCCTCCACATACTTTAGATGCATTGGTTGATGAATTTGAGGATGATGACAATTTTGAACAAGATGAAGAGGAAGTTGAAGAAGAAGAAGAGCATGCAGAAGATTAGTCTGTACCAACTCATGTGAGGTTCAACCGACCATTGAACCATCCTCCACTATTGGCTTCCTGGTCGACTGAAGGCATGAATCGCTTGCCAGAATTTGATTATTCAGTTATCACTCCCAGTTCAGAATTTCCAGGAATCATTGGTGGCATAAATCGAGTGTCAGATAACGATGTTCTGTATATTGGCAGAGAGTTTGAGAGCAAAGAAGCAATGAAAAATGTGATAAAACAATATCACATTGAAAGACATTACTCATATGTTTTAGAAGAGTCAAAGAGATCTTATTATTTGATCTGTTGTGAAAAATCTGAATCGAACTGTCAAATGCGTCTACGAGCTATTATTGATAACACTTTTCACAGCTGGTGCATCACTAGATTTACTCCACACACATGTGTGAACCCAAGCTTGGCACAGGAACACTCTTTATTAGATGTTGAGTTTGTTTCAACTATTATTGTTGAAATGATTAGAGCATGTCAAGATGTCCCCGTGGTTCTGGTCATTGAGCGAATCAAACAGCTTTTTGGGTATCGAATCTCTTACTGGAAGGCACGGGCAGCACGACAGAAGGCTATTGTGAAAGTGTATGGTGATTGGGATGACTCTTATCGAGTTCTACCACAATTGTTGGAGCTTCTACGCCACAATAATCAAATAGTATATCGATTACATACAGTTGAATATGTTAACCAACAGAACCAACTTGACCGCTCAATGGTTGTGTTTGATAGATTATTTTGGACATTTTTACCATGTGTGGCGGCTTTTAGACATTGCAAGCATTTCATACAAATTGATGGCACATTTCTGTATGGAAAGTATACCGGAACTTTATTGATTGCCGCCACACAAGATGGAAATCGAGCCCGTCTGCCTATAGCATTTGCAATTGTGGAGAAAGAGAACTTCTCATCATGGAGCTGGTTTCTGGCATGTCTCCGAGAGTTTGTTACGGATACAGAAGGGATTTGTCTTATTTCTGATCGCCACCGTGCAATCAAGGAGGAGATACAGTCGGAGGGTCTTTCGTGGAGACCACCTTATGACCATCATCGATACTGTATTCGACACATTGCCAGCAATTTGCGAAAGAAGTTCAAGAATGAGTCGATGAAAAAGGCAATCTTAAAAATTGGTATGAACATCCTTTTCTGTTTAAAATGTTTTTGTCGTAGTTATTTTCATAACTGTTCAGATGAATGCTTGTATGATAGCATATGAGCCTCAACAACAAAGGATGGAGGAGCGTCTTCAAGATATCCACAGAGTGAATCTTGAAGTGTATGATTACATGATGCAAATTCCAAAGCAGAAATGGTCGTTGGCATATGATGATGGGAGGAGATATTGTCATATGACGACCAACATTGTAGAATGTATAAATGGAGTATTCAAGGGTGTTCGAAAACTACCTATCACAGGTAAATACGAATATTTCAATATATGTTACTCAGAAGAGTTACTATTATAATATAATATTTGTATAATGTCGTAAATCTAAATTTCAGGGTTGGTACAAGAGACCTTCTATCGTAGTGTAAAGTACTTTCTGGAATGAGGAAAGCAAGCTGAAGAGGGCTTGAACAGAGGGATGCGCTATGGACACCATTTCCAACGCGAGCTAGATACAGTTCTTCAGGAGGCCGCAACTTACCGTGTAACTGCATTTAATCGTCCAGAGCAACGATTTGAGGTCGCTGAGCCCGGTGATGCTATGGCATGTAGCAATGGTCGTGTGCGAGTTGTTTTATTGGAGAAGCGTTACTGTGATTGTGGCAACTTTCAGGCACTGAGATATCCCTGCGGCCATGTGATTGCTGCATGTGCTTACGTACACGTATCTTGGGAGCAGTTCGTTGATCCAGCTTATCGACTCGAGAGCATCAACTCCTGATACAATACTCTGTGGATGCCAATCGGGGAATATCAGAATTTTCGGCTGCCTGATGGTGCACCCACGCTTCTACCGAACATCAATAGACTTCGACCTAAAGGGAGGCCAAAGTCGACTCGTATTCGGAATGAGATGGATTGGCCTAGTGAACATCCAGCTGGACGGCGGTGCAACATATGCCTCCAGGAAGGTCATACGAAGACACGTTGCCCTAGACACATAGGACAATCATCTAATGGTTAAAATGAATCATGTACTCTATCATTTGAACTATTAAATGAAAATGTCATCAGTTTTGTATAATGAAAGATGAACTTACAGTGACTACAAAACAAAAACGAGGAAACTTTGAAAGCCTATAAAATATAAGTAATTGAAAATAAAAACCATTTCTTAAAAATTGTTGATGAAATACAATTATAAGCTTTCAAAAACACTTCTTTCAACTCAAAAATATTTCAGATATGAGACTTTGAAAGCCTATAAAATATAAACTTAATGACTCATATAAATGAAACTTAGATCATAGATTAAACATATAAGAAGTAGTAGAAAAGTAATTAGTTAATTCTGGTGAGGGGGAAAACTGTTAGACCCTGGAATTGAAGGATAATGGGGATGACAAGGAAACATCAACCCCAACACCCACCCCTTCCACCCATTCAACCAACTTCAGTAACTCCTATTGAAGTAGTTTTTCAAAAAAATGAAATGTCACACCACCACAGCTTCCTACATCCATATTAACCCTCCAATTCAGTTTCATTAAATGTGGACAGTCCCCATTTTTACCAAAGTCAATGATTCACTATTAAACCATCACTTTTCAACCCCCGCCTCAATAATACAAAATGCTTTGAGGGATGAGAAATGATTCGGTGCATTTTAGAACATTGAAATGTGTCGAATCATTTCTCATCCCTCAAAGCATTTTGTATTATTGAGGCGGGGGTTAAAAGTGGTGGTTTAATAGTGCATCATTAAATTTGGTAAAAATGAGGGCTATCCACATTTAATGAAACTGAATTGGGGGGTTAATATGGATGTAGGAAGCTGTGGTGGTGTGACATTTCATTTTTTTGAAAAACTACTTCTATAGGAGTTACCGAAGTTGGTTGAATGGGTGGAAGGGGTGGGCGTGGGGGTTGATGTTTCCTTGTCATCCCCATTATCCTTCAATTATAGGGTCTAACAGTTTTCCCCCTCACCAGAATTAACTAATTACTTTTCTACTACTTCTTATATGTTTAATCTATGATCTAAGTTTCATTTATATGAGTCATTAAGTTTATATTTTATAGGCTTTCAAAGTCTCATATCTGAAATATTTTTGAGTTGAAAGAAGTGTTTTTGAAAGCTTATAATTGTATTTCATCAGCAATTTTTAAGAAATGGTTTTTATTTTCAATTACTTATTATATGTTTAATCCATGTTTTAAGTTTCATTTCAATAGATCTTACAGTGACTACAAAACAAAAACGAGGAAACTCTGAACGTCTTCACCCCAACACCCCAACACGGGAGACAACAACTAACCCAATGTGTTTATGATTCTTTCAAAATTATATGATAAATTACATATCTTACATGATAAAAGTCATAATTTACATGAAATTAATGTTTTATTGTTTTCACATTCAGATGGAGCAGCCACTTTTATCTTGCCAGGAGACGCACGTGTCGCGCGATGTGTTGGCGCGACGACCTGTTAGAAATCTTCATGTTCGGAGAGCGCACCGTTTCCATCATGAGGCACCGCCGGCAGCTATTTGTCCATACCTTAGACGTGCAGGCTTTTATGGAGTCTCTATGTGTGACTTCAAGACCATCGACCATCATTTGATAGCTGCATTGGTTGAGAGATGGCGGCCAGAGACACACACATTTCATCTCCCAGAGGGGGAGATGACTATTACATTAGAGGACGTCGCCTACATGCTGGGGTTACCTATCCATGGAGATGCAGTTACGGGGTCCAGTACCAGTGATTGGGTTGCAGTCATACAGAGGCTGCTAGGCATTGACGTCATCGGCGCACGGGGTGTCCTCCAGGATTCGCGCTTACGAATGAGGTGGCTCGATCAACATTTCGACGTCATTCCAGATGATGCAGACGAGGAGACGCTTCTTCAGCACACACATGCATACATTTTGCGGCTGCTCGGAGGCATGTTGTGCGTCGACTACTCCACCGCTTTGGTACACATGATGTACCTCCCATTACTTGAGGATCTGGATCAGACTGCTACATACAGTTGGGGATCCGCTGTATTAGCACATCTGTACAGATCTCTCTGCACCAGTTGTCAGGCCGATTTACATCAGATTGCAGGTTGCATGATGTTAGTACAGATGTGGGCCTGGGAGCGTTTTCCACGCATCTCTCCTCGAGTTGTCGCACCGCTTGCACCGGAGCTACTTCAGGACTGTCCTCGGGGACGATGGTATGTCTACGTCATTACTTTCGGTTATTTAGTACTTTTGTTATTATTTTTTATAAACTTACCGTAGGTTACTCTTTTTTCACCAGTTGGAGTCAGTCTCAGAAGTATGCACATACTCCGAGACATAGTGTGCACAGCTTCAGACAGATATTCGATGCTATAGTGCCGGCTGATGTAAGTTAAACAGTACTTTTTTGTAGGATTTTTTTTTTTGTTATCACTATTTTAAGTTATTTCAATATAATCTCAGTAAAATTATCATGCTACTATATGACTTATTTTTTGAGTTTACATTTCAGGTTTCATGGACTCCTTATACAGGTTATGTCTACGCATCACTTCCACTATACTGCACATCTTTGGCTGGAGATCGTGCTGCAGTAGTACCACTCATTCACTTCCACATCGTTGAGTGGCACCAGCCAGACCGGGTCATGCGCCAGTTCGGTTTTATACAGCATATCCCCTTGGCACCACGACAGTCTACCGAGTTACATTTGATTGTGCTTATAGGTAGACAGACGACAGACTGGCGGCGACATCATGCATCTTATATCCAACTTTGGGACAGGCGTGCACGATTCAGTATCTTTCCACAGGGATATATCACATCACACTCTGATTTATCTGATCAGGGGGATTATGCACACTGGTATCGACGACACACCATCATGTACCTTACACGTCAGGGGATTTGCATTCAGCGATTGGTATGTTTACTAAGATTTATTAATTTTGTTTAACTCATTTTTGATATTAATTTGATTGTCATTTCATTTGCAGGCAAACGCCATTGGTCAGCTTGCACATTCCACCCAGCCTCAGGAGCATGCATATATTCTTCGGGAGGTAGTTCATCGGGATGTGGTGGCTCTATTGGATCATCTCCGGTTGATACGTGACAGTTTTTTTGATGAGGAGCCACAGACATATCCTGATCCATATCTTCAGGCAGAAGCACTTGAGGATGACGATGTCCCTGCTATGCCTGCTGAGGAGGATGCACCGCCACCGCCGCCGCCAGCTGGACGACAGAGACGAGCACATCCGGGGGGGAAGAGGCGACCACATCGACATCCGAGAGCGGCTCCTGCAGATTTCATCGCACCACAGAGAGACGATCCCGCCCAGCCGACTGATGATTTTGCACAGCAGGGAGACATTTATATACCGCATATGGCGTCTCCGCAGACTACTATGGACTTCGATCTGGGTGCAGTCACACAGCTTATGGCGGCCCCCTCTCCTCCCGACGAGGCCTTCTTCAGTACCCCATTTCTACCATTTATAGGAGCTTCAGAGCCATATGTCACCCCATATGGTTTTGGGGCATCCTCACATGATTTTGGGGCATCCTCACATGATTTTGGTCAGTCCTCTACACA
Source organism: Viscum album (assembly GCA_963277665.1). Classification (NCBI taxonomy): domain Eukaryota; kingdom Viridiplantae; phylum Streptophyta; class Magnoliopsida; order Santalales; family Viscaceae; genus Viscum; species Viscum album. The sequence goes on along the minus strand of OY728123.1, from coordinate 1,532,538,655 downwards.
GCATCATGGGGAGGCACCAGAAGCACCAGAAGAGGAGGAACCTGCAGAGAGGACACCAGAGCGACATGGACGTCGGACGCGGAGAGGACGTGACATTCAAACACCGCGTTGTGGTACCGGAGGACATCGTCGTTGATGTTTTTGGATGTAATATTGTATATATTAAAAAACTTATTCACTATGATAAGTAATTGTTGTTTAAGTCAAATAACAAGAAAATAAAAAATCTATTACATACAAACTTATTTCAATTAACTATTAAATTATAAAGTACATGTACAATATAAACAAAATTTGTCACAACGACTTAACCATTAATAATTAATAATTATAATGACAAAGTCACATAGTTGAAACAGTTTTAAGTTACAACTAGGTGGTTTTGAAAGCCTATAAAATATTTTCTATCGACATTTTTTACGTAATTTTTTTATTTTCATCTATTTAGTATATTTTTAATCCATGTTTTAAGTTTCATTCATATTGGTCATATGGATTATGTTTTATAGACGTTCAAAGTCACATAGTTGAAACAGTTTTAAGTTACAACTAGGTGGTTTTGAAAGCCTATAAAATATTTTCTATCGACATTTTTTACGTAATTTTTTTATTTTCATCTATTTAGTATATGTTTAATCCATGTTTTAAGTTTCATTCATATTGGTCATATGGATTATGTTTTATAGACGTTCAAAGTCACATAGTTGAAACAGTTTTAAGTTACAACTAGGTGGTTTTGAAAGCCTATAAAATATTTTCTATCGACATGTTTTACGTAATTTTTTTTTATTTTCATCTATTTAGTATATGTTTAATCTATATTTTAAATTTCATTCATATTGGTCATATGAATTATATTTTATAGACGTTCAAAGTCACATAGTTGAAACATTTTTAAGTTTCAACTAGGTGGTTTTGAAAGCCTATAAAATATTTTCTATCGACATTTTTTACGTTTTTTCCCATCTATTTATATATTTTTAATCAATATTTTAAGTTTCATTCATATTGGTCATATAGATTATCTTTTATAGGCGTTCAAAGTCACATAGTGGAAACATTTTTAAGTTACAACTAGGTGGTTTTGAATGCCTATCAAATATTTTCTATCGACATTTTTTACGTAATTTTTTTATTTTCATCTATTTAATATATTTTTAATACATGTTTCAAGTTTCATTCATATTGGTCATTTAGATTATATTTTATAGGCTTTCAAAGTCACATACTTGAAACATTTTTACGTTTCAAGTACGTGGTATTGAAAGACTATATGTTTAACAATATTTCAATTTTTTTTATAAATAATTACTTATAACTATGTAAATATATACATGTACAAATATATAATAATAAATATACAAGTATAACTATAATTACAATATAATTCTAAATATAATTATAAATATAATTCTACACACACATACATACATAGATATATATATATATATTTATATATGCATATTAAATATATTTATAAATAAATTTTAAATATATATGTAACAATATTTTCATAATTATATATTTTAAATATATTCATATTCATAAAATTATAAATATTTATATTTAAACATTAGTTTATAATTATATAATTACAAATATATTTTTTATTTAAAAAAATATATAAATAGATTTATATTTATAAATATTTATTTTTAATTATATATATACATAATTATATTTATACACGCACATATAATTATATATATACATAAATATAATTTCATAATTATAAATATAATAATAATTAATTTAACATTTTTAAATACATATTTATAAGATTATTTTTAAAATTTTATTTATTTTTTTTTAAATTATTTATTAAAAAGAGATGAGGTGGAAAAAAAATTAAAACAAAAAAAAAACAAAACAAAATTTTATATATTTATTTTGAAATTATTTATTAAAAAGAGATGAGGTGGAAAAAAATTTTTAAAAAAAAGGAAAACAAAACCAGAAAAAGAAAAAAAAATTAAAACAAAATAAAAAGGAAAACAAAACCAGCAAAAGAAAAAAAAAGGGTGGCAAAGCGCCACTTGAAGTGGCGCTAGCCACCCGAGTTGTTGAGCGCCACTTCGAGTGGCCCTCAACAAACCCAATTTCCTAAATAATGTAAACCTACACCCATTTAAAAAAAAAAAAAAAAAAAAACCTATGCCCCTAAATTTCCCGCCCCAGGAAGCATGGTCCTCTTACTAGAATCGACTCTTTATTTTCGCAATTGTGCTGAGTGATGACCCCCGGGCTTGACACTGGAGAAACTAGAGTACTTCCATCATGAGCTGTGGGAGAAATGGTAGACGGCCCCGAGGGACACTCCATCAAAATCGCCTTCTTCTTACCGCTTCCTAGTTCCTTGATATCTTATCCACCTACAATAGCCAAGGGAGAGAGAATAGGCGACTCCGAGGGACAAACCAGCAGCACCGCTGTCTCCTTAGCAAACCGCTCCTCCACAAAGTGTTGCAGAAGAGATAGATTCCGATCTCATCACATAACCCTTTTCGGCAAAAAGGACATGAAGAAAGATAGCCAATCCTTGAAGGGCTCTAGGGGAGAAAAAAAGGAAGACACAGAGCCCTCCCCGTTATGCCCCCTGGGCACCGAAGATCCACAGACCAACTCCTTCCCAATCCCCGAAGGAAGGCTCTTTGAAGGGAAATCCAAACTCATGCACGTAGGAACAGACCTGGGAGAACCGGAATCCCCATAACCAGCAACCGCATGTGAAGCCACTTGAGATGGTAAGGGACCCCCATTGCGATGGGCGGACGAACCTCTGAGATTTGAATGACGGGCATGTTTCGGTTGAGGCCCCTGACGGCCACACCTACAAAGAAGAGACGACTGGCCTTGGAGGAGGCAAGATGAGCAGAACCTGGGAAACAATGGGAGCACCAGATCTTGCTTCCAAGAAACTGAGTCTGGCACCAGCACAGAGATCGACTATAGAATGGCAGAAGAATGATCCATCTCATCAAAAATACTGGGCTCCAAAACCTCATCTCCGCCACGAGTACGCACCGCCGAGAAAAGGAACCCTCCCAGCTCATCCTCTAGGGCCTTTAAAAAGGTAATGTTCTGGAACGGTAAAGGGAGGAGTTATTTTTTTTTTTACATTTTTTCAAAAAAAAAATTTTAAAAATACATCCAGGTTTAAAAAATTTTTTTTTTTACATCCTAAAGGCGGCACATGGTGTGCCGCCTTCGGTTCGGTTTCCGCCGGGCCAAAGGCGGTTCTCCAGGAACCGCCTTCCACCATTGGGGAAACGAAAGGCGGCACACCAGTGTCCGCCTTTCGAAATTATTTCTGCGAAAGGCGGCTCCGGAAGAGCCGCCTTTCGTGTTTTAAATGGCCAAAGGCGGCTTCCCAGTTGCCGCCTTTGCCAAAAATTTCCCTATAAAAGGGAGCCGCCCCTCCCACCCTTCCTCACTCAAAAAACCCTCCTCTCTCTAAAAGTTTGAGAGCTCCTCTCTCTAAAATTTTGAGAGCTCCTCTCTCTAAAATTTTGAGAGCTCCTCTCTCTAAAATTTTGAGAGCTCCTCTCTCTAAGTAGAGTTTTTCTTCGTGGTGCTTCCGGAGACGCAAAGAGTACAAGATTTTTGTTTCAAGCTTCATTTAGAGGTATTTTTTTTTATTTTAAAGTTATTTATTTATTTAATTGTAATTAGTTAATTTTAAATATTTAAGTATGTAGTAGTAGTTATTTAAAGAAAAGAAATAAATAGTTATATTATTAATGTTTTAATTAGTTAATTAGGGATAATAATAATTTATTAATATTTTAGAGATAATCATAGACTAATTAGATAATGATTAAGGAATAATTAAGTCATGATTAAAGGGGTAATTAACCATGGATGATTAATTAAGGAATGTTTAAGGGGTGATTAAGTGATGATTAAGGGATGACTAAGGGGTCATTAAGGTAACTAAGGAATGATTAATTGATGATTAAGGGGTAATTAAGGAGTGATTAAGGGGTGATTAACTAATGATTAAGGGGTAATTAAGGAATGATTAAGTGATGATTAAGGGGTAATTAAAGAGTGATTAATGGGTGATTAAGGGGTAATTAAGGAATGTTTTAGGGGCGATTAAGTAACGATTAAGGGGTGATTAACTAACGATTATGGGGTGATTAAGTTGTCATTAACTAATGATTAAGGAATGATTAGGGGATGGTTAAGGGGTAATTAAGGAATGTTTAAGGGGTGATTAACTAAGGATTAAGGGGGTGATTAAGGGGTCATTAACTAACTAAGGGGTAATTAAGGAATGAAGGGGTAATTAAGGAATGAAGGGGTAATTAAGGACTGATTAAGGGGTTAAGGGGATGATTAAGGGGTAATTAAGGAATGATTAAGTGATGATTAAGGGGTAATTAAGGAATGTTTAAGGGGTGATTAAGGGGTAATAAAGGAATGTTTAAGGGGTGATTAACTAATGATTAAGGGGTAATTAAGGAGTGATTAAGGGGTGATTAAGGGGTCATTAACTAATGATTAAGGAGTGATTAAGGGGTGATTAAGGGGTAATTAAGGAATGTTTTAGGGGTGATTAAGTAACGATTAAGGGGTGATTAACTAACGATTAAGGGGTGATTAAGGGGTCATTAACTAATGATTAAGGAATGATTAGGGGATGATTAAGAGGTAATTAAGGAATGTTTACATGATGATTAAGGGGTAATTAAGGAATGTTTAAGGGGTGATTAACTAACGATTAAGGAATGATTAGGGGCTGATTAAGGGGTAATTAAGGAATGTTTAAGGGGTGATTAACTAATAATTAATGGGTGAATAAGGGGTGATTAATTAGGGATGATTAGGGGGTGATTAAGGGTTCATTAACTAACGATTAAGGGGTCATTAACTAACGATTAACGGATGATTAAGGGGTCATTAAGTAAAGATTAAGGGATGATTATGTGGTGAATGACCAACTCCTAACTGATTAACCAGCACTTAAGTAGTGATTAACCAGCACTTAAGTAGTGATTAACCAGCACTTAAGTAGTGATTAACCAGCACTTAAGTAGTGATTAACCAGCACTTAAGTAGTGACCGACACTTAACTAGTGATTAAACTGCACTGTAATGAATCTTATTTTTTAGAGATCATTGAACATATCTTTAGGAAAGTTAAAAAATTGTTCTACAAAACATTAGTGGCTTAATTTAGGAAGGTTTTAAAATTTTGGTGTCATGAAAGTTTATGTCGTTATCTAAGCAATTAAATCCCTGTCTGGATACTACAAGTGGATGATGTGGCTCTGGCACAGCTGTACCTAGGGGTGAAAGCCCCGACAAGGAGTTTCGGGCCTGACCCGGGGTATCCTGGTACACGACAACGGGCCTTGCTGCGCTCCTGGTTTGACACTCCCGGGGGATATGTTTTAGATGATTGATATTTACTTCATGAAGTACTAAAATACCTTTAAGAAGATAAAAAAATTTATTTAACACGTAACAAAACATTATTGACATATTCAGTGATCAGTAAACATTTTTCATGTAGAGAGACATGTTTGCTTGTGTTTACTGCTATGGAAAGGTAATTCAAACCGAGCAAGGAGCTTCTTATAGTATACAGCCAACATCTATGGTTAACACATCTGATTGTGTTACCATAACTGATCTTCAAGATAGAATTCGTGGTTGCTTAAATCTCGGTCCTCATCAAGAGATAAAGTCTATTAGTTATAGACATTTGCAATTCCCTGCCACGTTATGGCATCTTGCTTGTCCATTGGCTTCTGATGAGCACTGGGTCCAAGTGGGAACTTTATTTTCCCAACGGTCTGATGGTGCAATGATGGAGTTATATGTTGAAGTTTCTAATGTACAAAAACATCAAAATGTTCGAAGTCGTAGACATGCACAAATAGTTGTTGAAGAAGCCTCATCCCAAGAAATTGAGGATGTTCGCCCTGTTGTGGAGGAGGACAACTTAGATGATCTACCGGATTTACATATAAATCATTCTTCAGATGAGGAATTTAATAATGATGGAACAGACGGAGAAGACAATGATGATGGGGAGGGAGCTGGAGGTGGGGAGGGAGCTGGAGAAGATAAGGTAGTAGTTTCTCGAAGTAGAGTAGTTCAAGAACATTCTCGACCAACATTAAATCATCCACCACCCTTTGAATCTTGGTCCGAAGCAATGGAACGTGTACCTGAATTTGACAACAATGTTCTGACACCTGCAACAGAGTTTCCTGGAGTTATAGTGGACAGGTTTAGTGAGTTGGACAAAACATTATATAATGGAAGGGATTTTCCAAGTAAGGATGCGTTGAAGAGCTTCTTAAAAAGATTTCATATTGAGAGGCATTGTAGATATGTAGTTGAGGCATCATGTCGAAAAAAATATGTTATACGGTGTGATAAATTTGATGAAGACTGTAGATTCCGGTTGAGGGCGATTCCAGACATTGCATTTGGTGGATGGAGAATTTCAAAGATTGAGGCAGCTCATTCTTGTGTTCAGCCAAATTTGACACAAGATCACACTGCTTTGGATGCCGAATTTGTGTCAACTGTTATCGTTGAGATGATTAGGACCTGTCAAGATGTTCCTATAGCCCTTGTGCAAGAGAGGATTCTTCAAACTTTTGGTTATAAGATTTCTTATAACAAGGCATGGATAGCGAAACAGAAGGCAATTGTGAAGGTCTACGGTGATTGGGATGACTCGTATCGGGTGTTGCCGCAATTATTAGCCATGCTGAGCCACAACAACCAAGTTGTCTACCATATAAATACGAAGGAACATGTGTTTGAAGATAATCGATTGGATCAATCTCGTGTTCAATTTCATCGGTTATTCTGGGCATTCCTCCCATGTATTTCCGCATTTCGTTTCAGTAAAAATTTCATACAAATTGATGGAACATTTCTATCTGGAAAGTATAAGGGCGTATTGTTGATTGCGGCAACCCAAGATGGGAACCGTTCACCACTTCCGCTTGCATTTGCAATAGTAGAGAAGGAAAACTATGAATCTTGGAGCTGGTTTTTGGCATGCATCAGCAACCATTTCACAGGCATTGGAGGTGTATGTTTGATATCTGATCGACATAGGGCAATCAATGAGGCAATCAATGCGGATCCTGATTCATGGAGGCCCCCAAATGCACATCATCGATACTGCATTAGACACATTGCTAGTAACGTGCGCAAAACCTTCCATAATGAGGCTATGAAGAATGCAATCACGAGGCTTGGTAAGCAATGTTGTCATTGATGTTTACTATTTTAATGTAAATAAAAATATATTTTCTATGACCTGTGATCATATTTATGTAGCATATGAGCCAGATCAACGAAGGTTTGAGGCGCGTTACGAAGAAATCCGCAAGGCTAACCAAGAAGTGTATGATTATATGATGAAGATTCCAAAAGAGAAATGGACACTGGCCTATGACGGGGGGAAGAGGTATGGACACATGACCACAAACATTGTGGAGTGTATAAATGGCATCTTCAAAGGGCTTCGCAAGCTACCAATTACTGCCCTAGTTCAGGAGACATTTTATCGTTGTGTCAAGTACTTCGTTGATAGACAAAAACTGGCCTCAGATGGGATTCAACAGGGGTTAAGATTTGGAAAAAACTTTCAACGAGATATTGACAAGAACATTGAAGAAGCTTCCAGTTATCGAGTGTGTCTATTCCGTCGGGAAGACTCGGCATTTGAAGTTCAAGAGTATTGTAACCCCATTACAGGTAACAGCGGTGAAAAATTAGTGGTACTTCTAGAAGCAAAACAATGTCAGTGTGGAAAGTTTCAAGCATTAAGGTTTCCATGCGCACATGCCATCGCAGCATGTGCGTCTGTGAACGTATCATGGGAAGCTTATGTTGATCCAGTATACCGATTGGAGGCCATTTCTAACTGTTATGCTGCGCCATGGACGCCTGTTGGGGAGTTTCGATATTTCCCAATGCCTGAAGACCAGCCCATACTGATTCCTGACATCAGTAGATTACGACCACGGGGAAGACCTAAGACCAACAGGATACGAAATGAGATGGATTGGCCTCAAGAACAAGGGAAAAGGTTGAGATGTCGTCTATGTCATCAAGAAGGGCATAACCGGAAACGATGTCCTAACATTGCTGGATCGAGTTCACACACTCAGCCACAATGATGTGTTGTATCCAACATGATCTTTTCATGTAGTCAGTTATATGTTGTTAATATCAGAGATGAACTTTTTAAGAATTGTTTCACATTTCCAATAAGCAACTTCTCTCCTTCCAATAACGAACCTCTGTATTCAATACTTTTAAATCCATTAATCTGAACGTAATCTTAGAGAACAAAAACATTATTAAAAAAAGGTTATTTATCATCGAAGACAAAAAATTATTAAAACATTTATCATAAAGGATCTTCATAAATCATACATAACCCGGATAAAATGTTTATATATATAAATGTATGACACCATATCTTAAAAAACATAATTTTCATGGTAAAAACATATATAAAGACACGATAGATAAATGTTCTCCAAAATATGACGACATTCCCTTAATGTTTTCTAAAAAAACATCACATATTGTTCATTATACCAATCATTAAATTCTATTAAGTTTAACATTATATTTATATTTTATAGTGAATACTAATTTCCTTTTCTGGCTTCCAGATGGATGATGCTCCACTCCTCACCGAGCAGCATAGGCATGTTTCTCGTGATGTGATAGAGGGTCGGGATGTTCGACGGATTAGGGTGCGGCGAGCACACCATTTTCGACACATGGCGCCTCCAGCTGCTATTATACCATACTTACGTCGTGCTGGATTCTACGGCATTGCCGTTTCTGATTTCACTTACACTGATCATCCCCTTCTTGCTGCCTTGGTCGAGAGATGGAGACCAGAGACTCACACATTCCACTTGCCAGAGGGAGAGATGACTATCACCTTAGAGGATGTGGCAGTGTTACTCGGTCTTCCTATTCAGGGAGATGCAGTTATTGGACCCACCATCGGGGATTGGGCTGAGCTGGCACAGAGATTATTAGGTGTCGATATTTTGGCTGATCATACTGCTACAGATGGTGGGTCCATATCTATGCCTTGGCTTGCTTTGCAGTTTGCACATTTACCTGCTGATGCTGATGAGCAGACCATCATGTGTTATGCTCGGGCATATATCTTACGACTTATTGGAGGTACATTGTGTTCAGATCACTCGGGTGTGCATGTTCACATGATGTATCTTAGTTTACTGGAGGACTTTGATCGGATCGGGAGATACAGTTGGGGATCTGCATGTTTGGCCTACACTTATAGAGCATTATGTACGGCATGCCGCTCAGATCACACAGATCTCGGAGGATGTGTCGTCCTTATACAGTTGTGGGCATGGGAGCACATCCCTGTCCTCGCCCCTGTTACTGTTGGTCAGAGGCTTCCTATAGATGTGCTACAGGACGCTCCACGTGGACGATGGTATGATCCGTCATATTTATTTGTTTTCGATTGTATTATGATTTATTATATTTAATTTCTGATTATTTATCACTTTCAATGTTGTATTTGATAGGTGGAGTCAGGCACATCGTTTCATCGATGCTCCAACCCACAATTTGGCTGCATATCGTCTTATGTTGGACAATTTACTACCTGACAGCGTAAGTATATATCATCATTTTTGTTTTTTGTTAACAAATTTCTCTGATGAAATGTCACATGTCATTACAGATTCATTGGATGCCATACTGGAGTCTGGTTCAAGACTTACCTACATACTGTACTGCTGGACTTCATGAGGTTATGGCTGTAGTGCCACTTATTCACTTTCATATTATTGAGTGGCACCAGCCCGATAGAGTTATGCGTCAGTTTTGCTGTGTTCAGCTGATTCCACCTGCACCACGACAGTTACCAGCGCTTCATGGCTTGAAGCTCACGGGGAGACAACATGTCGATTGGCGACGACGACATGCCCAATATGTCGCCATCTGGGACAATCGAGCAGAGCATCGTATCACAGGTGTACGTACGATGCGATTCTACCTATCAGATCAGGTAGAGTATGAGCCATGGTATAGAATGAAGTCTATATTGTATCTGACTCAGCACGGGAGAGGGATTCAGGATCTGGTAAGTCAATAAATTTCACATAATATATTTATTATGCTATTTTATAATTTATTTTGAATCTCTGTACAGCATACCAGACTACGACGACTATGTCGCATGACTGATCCAGAGGAGGAGGAGGTTGCTAGTTTATCTGTGATCCATGCTGCTTTGGAGGAGACGATGCCGATTTGTCGATCTATTCATGAAAGTATCATCCATCCTAGACCCCAGAGACATGATGTTCCTGCTCAGGAACATGATGCTCCTATCCCAGGAGATGAGGGTCCTACTCAGGAACCTGCAGCAGCAGCTGGTGCTGTTCCCCAGCGACGACAACGGCGACGGAGACCCCGTCCTGCTGCACGTGAGCCCTCACCTGTTCCAGAGGCAGAGGTCGGTGCTCTATCAGTCCAGCCTGACCCGTCTGGGTTCGTGCAGCAGGATGCAGCATGGGATCCATCTTTTTTGACCGGATATCCACAGTATTCGCCAGATATTTATTTTCCAGGGATTTATCAGGGGTCATCTCCCATGCCGCCATCTTTCATACCAGATCCTTCACAGCCTATATGGTTTCCCGAGGGTATGCTGGCAACCCCTTCTACTTACGTAGTGGGAGAAGGATCTCGTGCACACGATGACATCCCTCCGACACCTCCTTCCATTCAGACTACGACAGAGGCTCCCGTGATTGATGTTCCAGTGCCCGAAGATCATCCCTCTCCAGGTCATCATACTCCATCCCAGCATGGAACACGTCGCTCTCGATATGGACGTACCATTCGCACACCACCTTGTGGGACAGAGCCTCACCATAGACACTGACATTACTTATTCATGTAAGGTGAGATGAGAAGGGAGGTATTATACCATCAGGAAGAGAGATTCTAGAAATGTGAAATGCTATGACAAACCTTTAAATGAAATGTGTCAGTTCCCCACTAGATGTGCATGTTCCTTCAAAATTTTCAGGCTGGAGATAATCCACCTTAAGTTTCACATAGTCTTATGTCTTCCATGTATTAATGTCAAACACTTCAACCAATTTGTTTACTTTATGGGGAAGTAAAACCTCATTCCTTTGAATATGCACATTACCATGAACATATAAGATCATCATTTTGCAAGAAAAACTACTAATCTCATGTTCACTGAAATACCCCTTAACGTAAGAATGATACAAATAGTGTAAGTACCCAATAACAAGATTCCAATCCATTTTGACTGGGCTATGTGGAATCATTGGTGTTTTCATCTGATTAATAATTTAAAAGGTTTCAAAACCACCTTTCTAAAACTCAAAAATGTTTCAAGTAAGTGACTTTGAAAGCCCATAAAATATAAACCATAAGATCTATTGAAATGAAACTTAAAACATGGATTAAACATATAATAAGTAATTGAAAATAAAAACCATTTATTAAAAGTTGCTGATGAAATACAATTATAAGCTTTAAAAAATACTTCTTTCAACTCAAAAATATTTCAGATATGAGACTTTGAAAGCCTATAAAATATAAACTTAATGACGCATATAAATAAAACTTAGAACATAGATTAAACATATAAGAAGTAGTAGAAAAGTAATTAGTTAATTATGGTGAGGGGGAAAACTGTTAGACCCTGGAATTGAAGGATAATGGGGATGACAAGGAAACATCAACCCCCACGCCCACCCCTTCCACCCATTCAACCAACTTCGGTAACTCCTATAGAAGTAGCTTTTCAAAAAAAAAAATGAAATGTCACCCCACCACAACTTCCTACATCCATATTAACCCCCCAATTCAGTTTCATTAAATGTGGACAGCCCCCATTTTTACCAAAGTCAATGATGTACTATTAAACCATCACTGTTCAACCCCCGCCTCAATAATACAAAATGCTTTGAGGGATGAGAAATGATTCGGTGCATTTTAGAACATTGAAATGCGTCGAATCATTTCTCATCCCTCAAAGAATTTTGTATTTTTGAGGCGGGGGTTGAAAGTGGTGGTTTAATAGTGCATCATTCACTTTGGTAAAAATGGGGGCTGTCCACATTTAATGAAACTGAATTGGGGGGTTAATATGGATGTAGGAAGCTGTGGTGGGGTGACATTTCATTTTTTTTGAAAAGCTACTTCTATAGGAGTTACCGAAGTTGGTTGAATGGGTGGAAGGGGTGGGCGTGGGGGTTGATGTTTCCTTGTCATCCCCATTATCCTTCAATTCCAGGGTCTAACAGTTTTCCCCCTCACCATAATTAACTAATTACTTTTCTACTACTTCTTATATGTTTAATCTATGTTCTAAGTTTCATTTATATGAGTCATTAAGTTTATATTTTATAGGCTTTCAAAGTCTCATATCTGAAATATTTTTGAGTTGAAAGAAGTATTTTTGAAAGCTTATAATTGTATTTCATCAGCAACTTTTAATAAATGGTTTTTATTTTCAATTACTTATTATATGTTTAATCCATGTTATAAGTTTCATTTCAATAGATCTTATGGTTTATATTTTATGGGCTTTCAAAGTCACTTACTTGAAACATTTTTGAGTTTTAGAAAGGTGGTTTTGAAACCTTTTAAATTATTAATCAGATGAAAACACCAATGATTCCACATAGCCCAGTCAAAATGGATTGGAATCTTGTTATTGGGTACTTACACTATTTGTATCATTCTTACGTTAAGGGGTATTTCAGTGAACATGAGATTAGTAGTTTTTCTTGCAAAATGATGATCTTATATGTTCATGGTAATGTGCATATTCAAAGGAATGAGGTTTTACTTCCCCATAAAGTAAACAAATTGGTTGAAGTGTTTGACATTAATACATGGAAGACATAAGACTATGTGAAACTTAAGGTGGATTATCTCCAGCCTGAAAATTTTGAAGGAACATGCACATCTAGTGGGGAACTGAAAGCTTATAAATTAATCTGTATCAACATTTTTTATGAAATTATTTTTGTTTTCAACTATTTCTTATATGTTTAATCAGTGTTTAAAATTTTATTTGTATTGGTCTTATAATTTATCTTTTATAGTCTTTCGAAGTCGCGTACTTGAAACAGAATCACACATCGGAAACGCAGAATGTACTGTGCAGGAAAAGGAGAACCAGAATCCCACATCGGAAATGCAGTATTGTTTTCAGGGCAAACCCCCTTATAAAAGGGAGTCATGGGTGAGGGCATCAGTTAGAATCCAGACTGCTGTAATGGCAGAACCGCTGGATAATAAATAGCAGAAAAATTCTGCTGAAAAGTTTTGTTATATATATATATATATATAAAACAAAACAAAACAAAAAAAATAAAAAATAAAAATTTAAAAAAAAAAATTAACCAAAGGCGGCACCTCGTGTGCCGCCTTTGTTGTGAGTTCTTGGGCAAAGGCGGCACATGGTGTGCCGCCTTTCCCTGGGCAGAAAATTCCCCAAAGGCGGCACACCAGGTGCCGCCTTTAGGGGGTAGAAAAATAAATTTTTTTAACCTAGACTTATTTTCAAAATTTTTTTTTTGAAAAAATGTATATAAAAAAATTATCCGTAAAGGGAGACTAGAAACCCAACCCAAACAGCCACCCGAGGACCTTCCCTCCCCTAACGGGCCTCCATCGACCGGCGGGATAGGCTGGAGCGCCATCGTCCCATGATATGAAGGGCCTCACACGAAGCCTTCACAAAATCCTCCTCCGAGTGAAGAATGAGACAGAAAGAAACCCGGTGGAGCACCGAGACGCTACACTCGTCCCGTAGGCCCCAAGAAGCCACAAAACCCTTGAAGGCTGAAAGAGAAGGTTTATCCAATCCGAAGCACACCACAAGTGTCCATTTCAGACCAACAACTGCCTCGTTGTATGCCGAGACAGGGGCCACAAACGAAAGCCGGTATCCCTCCCTCACAACCTAGTGAGAAAAAGGGGAAATGGCTGGAAAACACAGATCGGACGCAACTGGCTTCTTCCCGCATAGAGCATCCCTGAAGGATAGAGATAGCTGCCCACCAGAAGGGGGGACATGCCGGGCCCCTGAACTCTTGAAAGGAAGAGGATCTCCATACGACCGCTTGGAAATAGGATTGAGAGACCCAGGAGCCAACACCGCCGTTGGGTGGGACAGCGGGCGAGTGACGGTCGACAAAGATTCAAAAAAACGGGGCGCGTGGGGCACGTTCTCCTGAATAGAAGCGGAGGCCATCCAATGGTCCTCACCATGAATAAGTAAATTATGGAACATTGAAGATGTATATACATATATATAGGATCACACCTAGGGAAAATAGGGGATACCTAGCCATTCCTAGGGTATTCCACTAGGATGGGGATCACACACCTTAAAAGTCAATAATAGGATAACAGACCCAGCAAAGGGAAAAATGATAGAGGATCAAACATTGGAACACATTGCGGGATAAAATAATCTACCCAAAACAAACCCGTATATGGGATACAGATAAGTCATCCTATTCTTGGTATATGATTCCTCACTATACCCTCATAGGGATGGATCAAGGCAACATGCCCTACTGGTGCTCATATAGTCTAAAGGGAGAGGGGGATTTAACCTTCCATATAAAGAGTAAATGATGTGCATATGAAATACACAACATATCCTCGATATCCTAGACATTTCTGAGTCTATGAACGTGTATTTTTCCTCTTATCCATTCTCATGTACTATGGTGATGTCCATGTACACTACCCATGCCCATGTAATCTAGCTGTGAGTATGCACACTAGTCTTGGCCATTTACTCCCACCATGACCATGGAAACTGACTATGTCAATGAATATAGAACCATGTAGTACATACTAGGGATCCAATCAAGGGTCACATGATGTGTTATTTGATTCCACAATACACAAACCCTAGAAAATTTGGAAGGTTCCTCCACACAATGTGTGTTCATTAAAACTACATACACTACATGCCATTTTTTCATAGAATGTTTTAAACTATCACATGTATTTTCCCACAAAACCTCAAACTAGAATTCCACCATGGAATCTACCATATGTAAGATATATGAGGTTGACCATGCCTTATCCATCAATGATGGTTGAATTTTGTCCACTCATCCTCTGGAGAACCACCTCTCATCGCACATCAGTTCTGAAACACATAATCATGGGATAAAACATTTGTTACAGTATCTTATAATACACCATCATAATCAAACCATGATCATACATTTGATCATATTTCTAAAACCATATAAATGATCTATTTCACCAAATATTTATTGCACAATAATCAGTTTTTGGGTATAGATGAAATGCAGGTCAAACGGAAAACCATCAAATAACGCTCGGGGAATGACAGAAGAAAAGAATGAAACAAATAAGTGATAAAATATAGGATGAACGTCATTTAGGCTGGGATTGATTATTTTAAGGAGAAAATAGAAAATTAATAAGAATAAAAAAGGATCAACATATCAATATCAAATCGTATCTCGTGAAAAAAAAATTCCAGCCGTAAATCAGAAGTTGATCCGTAAATTAATACTCTAAGGAATTAATTCACATTCGATATGATAAAATAAATAAAGGGGATTTACCATTTAAAACAAAACATAATATATAAATATTGTATTGATCAATAATGAATAATTATTCTGCATCAGTTTCATTCAAAAGATTCATGAACTCCACTGTTGACGAAAAATCCATTAGAAAACCTGTCATCGATCCATGATCCTGATAAAGTCAACCAAGGATATCCTCCATGGACCTATCCAATTCATTGGGTTATAAATCTAACTCTAGGATTTGAATATAAAAATTCCTAAATATGATAGGGATTAGATCATAGAAATTTAATAACTAATAAATAAATATATTTATTCCTTTATTAATCCGACCATGACTTTTCTTAAAAAAAACAACCAACACACACAAAGGTTTTGTTGAACCTAGGGTAAAAACATATTTTTTATATAATATTAGTCACATATTTCACATATAGAACACTATTTAGGATATATTCCATTATTTTAGAAAAATATTGCTTATGTGATGTTATATATTTATGATTTATATTATATCAATGCCAAGGCTCCATGGTACCTAGAATCCCACACGGACTATGTGTCTAATTCTAAAAATATTCTTTATATTTTTACAATGTGTTATAATGAAAAAATAGAGTCCTTAAATTCTCCTCACCTTAGGGATTTTCATCTTGAAACTAAAAAACCTATTCAAATAGGTGAGGGTACTGAGATCACATATGGTTATCCCACTCCCACATGCTCTCCCAAAGATTTTCATGATTTCATCAGACACACCCTAAGGTAATATATTTCCCATGAAGGATATTATCTTACTAATCCTCATTCTATACTTGGTAGTCTATGATGTTAGATCCATCCTCAATGTCTAGTATCCCTAGGTCAATAACATGAAATATTTCATTTACATACCACCTTAGATATGACAAATTGAAGTCATCCTATACCCGGTCCAACTACATTGGTAGAGATAAGTGGTAAACCATCCCAATAAAACTACATATTATCTAGAAAGGGAAAATGAATATCTAAGTTAACTTTAATCCATCTATAAATCTCCACAATCCCCATAGAGGGGAGACCATTAGGATCACATGGTCTCCCTTATCTAACTACAAATCCCTCTATTGTGGGGCTGCCTATTGATTATAATGGCTTTGAGTAGTCCTCATATGCTCTTCAATGATCTTTATCCTATTTTTCTTTATTCATACCGACTCCATGCCCATGATTTATAAATACCCCTGATCATTCTCACATAATTGTGACCAGCTGCATCTCTTGTACAAGGCCCCGAATGGAGTTATACTGATGGTGGGGTGGTAACAAATGCTACAAGAAACTACACCAAAGTAAAGTTATAAAATCATCTATAATGAATTTATAACATTAAAACCTACATCATTTCTTCCAAAACCTATTTTTTTGCTCAGTCTGACGACCAATTTGGGTGTGGGGTACCTTATTCAACTACATTTGAGTCTTAAAGGTCTCATGCAATCTTTTACATGATCAAGATGCAAAGAGATCATCATATTATGAGATGATCATCAATGAGACTCTATGAAGTATGAATATCAAATTTATGTAAAGGTATCCTAATATCTCCATTTAAATATTATCCCAGATGGCTAGGGAGTGGAAAAAACAAGGTTGTTTGTCTATGATCACCCATATATCATTATGGCCTATAGATGATCATGAAGGTCCTATCACAAATTCCATAGATATATCATCCAACGTCCACTCCAATACCTAAAGGGGTAGAGAAAACCCAATGGAAATTGGTGCTTATCCTTCAACTATTTGCATGTGCGACCTCAAGCGATAAACATAGCTATACACTTCTTCCACCATGGACACCAAAACTGATGCTGATGGATCAGGTATATCTATTCAACTCCTAGTTGTACTATTATGGGGATATATGAAACACCCTTATTACCTTCTCTCGTAGCATAATTGGTACTATATTCTATCCCCAACAATTGATGATGTTTTCCCCATATTTAAAAATTCCATCATGAGAATTTTTATTAGATATATGTCCATATAAGGTCTCAAAATCAACATAAAAAAGATACACCTCCGTAATATAATGAATTAGTGGAGGGGTGAAAACCATTGAATGGAGGGAAGTTACACCTCACTAATTCATTGAGGTCCACAAAAATGAGGACAAAATCTCTAACACCTTGATCAATAACTAAAAATAAGATCTACCACTTAGAAAATGATTCATCGCATTCCCATTTCTGGGAATATAGACTATCTCAAGATATAATCCTGCAGAATATATAGATATATCCTTTGCCTCAAGTTATGATCTTCCAATTAAATGATATACCTAAGACTATTTTAGTCAAAGTAGATGATAAATTGGTCTCCCATGAGGTAGTGTCACAACATATTCAGGGAGAATGACACTTCTTATAGATATGGGTCATATGTCACATGGTTTTTATCATGGTGTCTCTGATATTAGCATCAATATACACTTACATCCATCCTATACAACAAAACACACCCAATCAATGTTCTAAAGGAATAATAGAACACCACATGCTCAACACCCTCCTCTGGAAGTCCCAAGATGGGGGAATTCATCAACCTCAATCAAAACTCCTTAAAATCCCACTAGAATATCTATTTTCACAATAAAGACATCCACTTTCAGGTCAAATATGTCAAGGGTTCTAAAATCATTGAGATATTTAGAATGAATATATAATAGTACCCTATCAAACTAAGGATGCCCCAAACCACAGTCAGGATCCTAGGTGTCTTCTAGGATAACACTGCCTCGACCTATATTGGGTCCACTACTACTCCATATTCTGAGACGACATATCCCATGAAGTGGATCTCTCAAATCTATAAATAACACTTTGATAGAATCCCAGAATTCTAGTGCTCTTAGAGTATATCTAGGAATGTACTTGAATGTATCATGTTCTCCTCCTCTGATACTGAGTACACAAAAATATGATTGATGAAGACTACAAAAAATCCTTCCAAGAAGGGATGACATATTTGGTTCATATGTCCCATAAACACCATTCGATAGTTTTTCATACCGAAGGGAATCAATAAATACTCATAGTGACCATAATGAAATTAGGATGTTATATTTGCTATAACCCACTCTTAGACATAGAGATTTTGATAGCCTGACTTGAGGTATATCTTCAGAAACCACCTTTCTCCTTTTAGCTGGTCAAAACAGTCATCGATTCTGGAAAGATGATGCTTATTCATAACTATTTCCTATTATAGGATATGGTAATATACACATTTTCTTAATCCCCCTCCTCTTTCTTGGTGAACAACATTGGGGATTCCTAAGAAGACATAATAGGTCTGAAAAATCACTTCCTCTACATGTCCTCCAACTAAAAATCCAATTCTTTGGGATCTATGGGTGAATTATGATATGTGATAATAGATTTAATAAATTCACTGGGCTAAGGAATATGTAGATATTGATCACTCGGTGTAGAGTTATTATTGATATTTCCTTAGTGAAGGCATCCCCATACTCCGCCATAACTGTAGGAAGTTAAAAAGCCATAACATCTAATGTCCATGGCTAATACTATCGAAACAGATGAGTAATTGGATGTATAATCCTACATTTAAGAACAAACTACTTTTTATGGGTTTCCTTATCATGAATGAAGGAAACCCTCATCCCATTGACTCATAAAAACAACATCCTATGACAAAAATAGGCAATCTATACATGAACCATGGAGAGCCAGTTTATACATAGAATAAAATCTTAAATCCTCATCATAGCCATGAAAAAAATCCCATATGATGATCTCTACTCTATGGTTTAGGTCACACTATCTATATATGTGTGTGTGATCTTTGAATCTCTCTCAACAAGTGTCTCTAATCATAAGGGAGGAGACAAAGCCTCTACTCGAATATCTTGATCTAGAACAACAATGTTTCAGAGGAAAGTAACTTAAATGATTAAAAACTTTTCAAAATTTTTATAATATTTTATTAATCTTTATAATCAATGTTTTAGATTAAAAAAATTAATATATTAACTAGAATTTTATTTATATAATTTTTTAAAGTAGCATATTAATTTAGTTCATCATTATTCAATAATTTCTATCTACAAGTATATGTTATTTTACACTCCTCTCTATCTAAATATTTTCTCCAATATATCATATATTCTTTGGTACATGCATAAATCTTCATATAATTTAGTACTAGCATTTTAATAACTTTTTTCATCTCATAAAATTATTTAGGGATCCTACAATTACAAAAATTATCAAAAAAATCTCTAATATCAAGAAAATCTCATTATTTATAATTCTGTATAAACATTTGATATGGTAAAATTTCAGAAGAAATGAACAATTTAAATAATTTAAACACACCTAGTATAGATCTTAATTTATATCTCCTACATGTTCATGAAGCTCATTTTGTTTCTTATCTATACTAATCTACACCAAAGCAACATGAGAATGTATTGAAATTTATTATTCTTTATCTTGTTCTATCCTTGTGTCCAAATAATCAACAAATAAGTGTTTAATTTAATTCTATATTACCAGAGAAATAACCTGACATTTTTGATGTTGTCCAATGAAAACAGTTTATGTACGATTTTATTTTCCATTCCAAAACCATCACATATATCCAATAATAAATTATTTCAATATCAAGTGTTTATAAATTTTATCTCTTCAGAACCATCAACTAAAATTAAAAGTAAGACATGGATATTTTATTTATTTTTCAACCGATCATTTTTCAATTGAAAAAAAATGTTTCCAACCCTTTTTGATATTTAGGTGAATTTTATGGTGAATTCAAACTTGATTTGTCCATTCATTTACTATTATAAATAACTATAAAAGAATAAAAAAATACTATCAAAATGAAATTAGTTTTATAATATAACATATGACTAATATAACAACCTTATGAAAATAAAAATATAAAATAATTAAATAATAATATAAAATAATAAAAATAAAATACTGTAAAATATAATAAAATATTTTTATGGTATAAATTCTCTTTTACAATAATATTGAACTAACAAAAATAGTAGGTAAAAAAATTACACTACTATTTTAAATTCAGTTACATCATTGAATACAAAATTATAAAATACCTAAATAAATAAGTATTTAAACAAAAGGCTAAAAAATTATATCATCAGTTTCCAATGAATACATTTCACATTTGAAAATATGATTAAACACACTAGTTTGAAATTAAACTTTTATCAAAAAAAATCATATCATAAAAGTAAATCACAACTGTTTAGGAATTAATTCAAAAACAAAATATTATTGTAAAATTTATAAACCATATTTATAATTTGTCTTATGAACTTATCGAACTTTTATTATAAAAGTTACATGAAAAAAAACATAAAAATCATGTTTAAATTGATGAAACCATTCTCTTTCTACTAAAACTGAGTTAAAATCCAATTCATGTTTTATAAATTAAACAAACATCAATTAAAATTTCATTATACAACAAAAAGAAAAATTTAATGTTAAACAAACAATAGTACAATACTAAAATAATCAATAATTTGGAAACCAACGTTGAATATGAAGGAAAACTCATCACCTTAGGTGATAAATAATAGAAAGAGTTTCAACATAGGTATCACGGTACCTTGGTATCAAAATCTAGGGGTTAGATGAAATCCTGCCCATTTTGGGTTTATCCAAAAACATGCACATCAATGGGTGACGAGAAACTGAGAATATGAGGAGGAAGAATAAATAGAATATTAAGTGGGTCATACCATGATTTTTGGGTGTTAATCGTGAAGAAACCAATGTGAATCAGTGAGTGGGAGGAGAGATACTGAGGGACAAGGAGGCATGTGACTAAGGTGTGTTCAAAGAGGGAAGAAATGAGGCCATACATGGTAGATTTATGGGTTTATTGGTAGTATTTTAAAATATCCAATTGTAAATGTTTATTTTGCAACGATTCATCAAAAACACTTCTCATAAATTACAAAGGGATATTACAAAAACCCCATCACTAACTACTCAACACATATTTCATATTTGATAATTATTAAAGGTTATTAGAAATATATATGAATAAACCACCACTATTATATAATTTGATTGTATTGACATTTATATTACACTTTTGGTTTTATTTTCTACCAGACTAGAGAATCATTTGATTCACTACATTATTTCATTATATGAACATATGAATGTGACACAACCTAGTTAATTATAATCATCAACAATTAATATGATGTAAATATTTATTTTTTCTCTAGGATATTTCATTAGACCATAACATTTGACATAAATTAGTTCTATCTAGTTTGATAATAACTTCTCCTTTTGTGGGTCGATATTTTATTAACATCTTCTCTCTTATATATTTTTAATATTTTCTCTTAATCACAAAAAATGTTTAAAATCTATTATAGACTTAGGATTTTAAAAACATTATATGATTTGTTGATATATGTGATCAAGACTATAATCCATGAGTTATTCTCATTTCCCATATGTCGGACACTATTTATATTGTCCATATATAGTTGATATAGATTGAAATTTATTGTTTAGAATTATGATTAATTAATCATCCATTGTGATTTAATTTGAACTTTGTCTAGGTTAAAAAAGTTCACTCATACTCAGAATATTATTTCAATTCCCATCCACATAGAAGACATTGTTATTCATCAATTCAGTATTATAAATCCCCATCATTATATTTATTTTATTTTTATATGACTAGAAATTATAAATAAAATCCTACCATCAACACTACTTTTGAAATTATTAAAAACAAAAATGTTTGATGTCATGTGGGGTATGAAAAAAATAAAGAATTCAATTTCCTATGTATTTAAATGACCTTAGAGTAATTTAACTATAATATAATTTACTTTATTATTCTTTTCATTCTGAAAAATGTTTATCGGCGTAGGGATATTTGATTCCATCCACTCATCTTCGTTAAAAAAATATAGTAATAATTGTTGACATCAATATTTGAAAATATATTTCCCAATGGAATAGAGTTTATACATCTTCTCCAACTTCTTCTTAGTCCTCCATATGAAGGATTCCCACCCCCAAAATTTCCCATAATTCATAACATTAAGCATAAAAAATAACGCAAAAATATCAATTAAATTGTTTTCACCTTTGATTATTGGGACAAGCTCTATATAAAAACCTAGTTTACAGTTAATAAATATTTTATCATGTATTTTGATGAAATGACTTGGTGTGGGTTGATTTGGGGAATTTTTAGTTGATTTTATGAGGTTTTCAAGGGTTCATGGATTGCACACAATTTGGGATTACAAAGAATAATTCCTAGGTAACTAGTGTAGTGGAAAAGGGGACATAATTATAGGTCCTTAGTTTTGATAAACAAAAAACCCATGTGACCCTATTAAATTTTTTAGAAGTTGTATTTTCATATAGTTATGCAATATTTACCAAACCTTGAAATGAAACCATGAATCCCAAGGTATCATGAATTAGAATTCCCACAGTTATAGTATGGTTTCCCAAACCATACAACAGAACCACACATGATATTAAAAACCATGTACACACATGTTATTCTCCTCCCCAAATGCTCATATATATTTTCTCTGATAATTTTCTCAAAATTGAGGGCTTCCTATCACTGTGTGACAAACTACTTCTTGCGACGAGCTATTTGAGATGGGCTCTTTTCTTGTTGCAAATAGACCCTCCAGAAAGAATATTTACGATGGGGTTAGAATCTTGGCACAAATATAATTAAATAAACACTTATTTTCAATAAGAGAATGAACATGTCAAAAATAATTTTGGATTTCTATCATAACAAAACAAAATAATGGGTATTCGCGATGGGACATGGTTCTCATCACAAATATCATTTATCATGAAATGTTATTTGTGACTAGAGATTAGTCTCGTCACAAATACCCTTTTTGTTAATTATAGTAATTTTCGATGGTAATAAATGCATGTCGTTAATACCCTTTTGGTTGGTGACTATTTATGATGGTAACCATCACAAATAACTTTTTAAACACTTCCACGATTATTTATTATGGGGACTATTTTCAATAGGAATCTTATCACTAAGAGTCCCATTGCTACTAAGCTAGCCTATATACACCCCACACCCCATATTTTTTTTTCTTCATTTAACATTTGAGGATTCCACTGCTAAAATTTTCTTTTATTTTTTCTAATTGTTCAATTAGATGTTTAAATTTTTATGGGGAAGGATATTTTGAGGATTGTAGCACACAAAAGCTTCATTTTTGAGGTATTTATGTAATGTTAATAATTTTTATTATACTTTTTTTATTTTATTTTAATATTATTATTTAAAAGTAATTAGAGTTAATTATAAGTAATTATTTATACTTAGAAGTAATTGATTTTTATTACCTGTAGTTATTTTAAATTAGAAATATTTATTTTTAATTAGTGGCAATATTTTTAATTATAAAGTATATTTTTTTAATTTGTAAAAATTAGTTTTAATTATGAGTAACTAGGTTTATTAATATAAATTATTATAATTGATAAATAGTTTTAATTAAAAGTACATAGTAATAATTTATAGATCTTAGTAACAAGTGGTAAAAATTTAGAATCATTTTCTAATAAATAACTGTAATTAGTAAAAATAAATGTTAAAACATAATAATTAGCAAAAGGTAGATGTAATTAGTAAAAATCAACTCTAAGTAACTATAATTTTTAAATATTAGTTTTATTAGTAAAAATTAGCGGTAATTATTAAATATTTGTAAAAATGAATGTTAAATTACTATAATTAGTAAAAATTAAAGTTAATGAGTACAAATTTGTTATAAATTAATATAATTATGTTAAATTTGTGATAATGACTAAAAATTAGTAAACATGAGTGGTATTTAGTAAAATGTATTGGTAAAAGACAATAATTAGTAAAAATTAATAAAAATAAACAATAATTTGAAGAAATTAGTAAAAAATATTTGTAATGGTTAGAAATTAGTATAAATTTGCAATGATTAGTAAAAATTGTTAAATGAAGTGGTATGCTAGTATTATTAGTAATAATTAGTAATAATTTGCAAAATATAGTGTTAAATTACTAAAATTATTAAATATTAGCAGTAATTATTAAAAATTAACATGAAGTCACTTTAATTACTAACAAATTCTGGTAATAAGTCTAAATTATAATAAATTACTGGTAATTAGTAAATATTATTAATAATTAACATTAAATAACTATAATTAATAAAAATTAATGTTAATTTTTAAAATTATCTGAAATTAGCCAAAAGTAGTGATAAACCACTATAATTATTATAAATTATTGGTGGTTTTTATAAAATAGTTGTAAATCACTATAAATAAGTCAAAATTAGGATTAATTAGTAATAATTAGATATAATTTGTAATAATTTGTTGATATTAATAATAATTATTAATAAATAATGGTAAATAGTGTTACCTAGTACTAATTAGTAATAATTACTGGTAATTAGTAATAATTTTTAATTTTTAGCATAAATTATTAGAAAACTAAAAATGAAATAGGCCGTCAATTTACAGGTGATGAGTAATAAAATTTTTTGGATATTGTTGGCATTAGTTGGTTTTATCACCTGAATAATATAAAATCAATTATTTACAATTTTTTATTAATTAATAATATATTTTGTTACTTTATAAATATTATATTAGGTAATTTGGTGTACAATTACATTCAATGACACACACACAATGTGTACACATAGGACTAAAAGGCTGGTCATATCCCCCTACGGGATAACCCACTCATCCATCCAGTTAATTTATGATAATTTTTTTTAATTACCACTAAATACTGTTATTTTTTATTATAATATAATATAAAGTAATAAAATATTTCAAAAATTAATATTAAGAATCAAACCATTGAATTTATAGTCATCCAGAAATTAGAAATGATCTATTTTTTCAACCATGTCCAAATTTGTCATTAGGTCTCCATAACCTAGGCGGGTAGGTTATGACGAGTCGATGGTAGCAAGGGTAGGAGGAGGTGTAGATGAGTCAATGATAGTAGTATAAACATTAGCAAATGAAGGCGTATATTTGATAGTTTTTATAATTTAAAAAATATTAAGTTTAAATTAGTATTATTGTTTTTAATTAAAAGTAAAAAGTTTTACTTGTCAATAACTTTTTCAATTATCAGTAAGTGGGTTTTATTAATCTTAATTACTTATAAATGATAAATTAACAAATTTAATTAATATAAATTAGTAATGATTTATATATCTTAGTAATAAGTACTAATAATTTATAGTATTTTTTAATAAATAATAGTGATTAGTGAAAATGAATGTAAAACAACAACAAAAATTAAAATGTTTTAGTAATTAGTAAAAATTAATGAAATGTCACTATAATTTTTTAAAATTAGTGTTATTGGTAAAAATTAGTGGTGGTTAGTAAATTTTAGTAAAAAATAGGGGAAATGAGTAAAAATTAGTAAAAATTAGCTATGATTAGAAAATATTAGTAAAAAATAGAGATGACCAATTATAATTAGTAAAAATTAGCAGTATTTAGTTTAATTTAACATTAAATCACTATACATAGTAAAAATTACTGGATGTTTCATTAGTTAGTATAACATAACTTTAAATCACTGTAATGAATTAAAAATTACTAGTGATTAGTAGTAATTAGTGGTAATTAGTAATAATTAGTGGATATTAGTAATAATTAGTAAAATATTGTGGTAATTATTGGAACATAGTAATAATTAGTAATAATTAGTGATAATCAATAATAATAGTATTTTTAGTATAAAGTAATTTATAAATGAAAATAAAATAGTTTGTTAATTTATAAGTGATGAAAATTGCTAAATTTGGACATGGTTGGTATAAATTGGTGTAATGAAAAATATAGAAATGGTCGACATAAATTGGTTTTTTCAACTGATTATTTAAAAATATATGACATACATATTTTTAGTAATTTATAATATATTATATTAAATATATTAAATAATACATAAAGTAGTGGTAATTAGTTTTAATTGTTTCTAATTACCACTAACTACCATTATTTTTTTATAATTTAATATAATAAGGTAAAATATATTATAAATTACTAATAAGGTATAATTTCTAAAATTTCCAATCTTTATGTAACTAGAAATAACCAATTTGTGCCACCCATCTCCAAGTTTTTCATTATGTCACCATAACTGGGCCTGACATGATGTGATGCGTCAACGTAGTAGTAGAAATAGGATGTGGAAAAATTAACTGACAATGATGCACTAAGTAGAATTCAAGCAGATGTTGTCTTAATTTTTTTTAAATTAGAAGACAAATTTCCCCAAAATTTCTTTCATTCAATGGATTATTTGATATTAATTTTTTCACATGAAGAAAATTGTAGAGAGATTATACAACTCTTATTATTATACCGATAAGAGAGATGCATATAGAAATAGAAAAAAATGTTACATAACAAAGAATCAGTTTAAGGATCAATTACAAAATCCTATTTTCAAGTGGATTTTTTTTGGATATCCTTATTTTTAATATTAATATCCCTTAAAACCTAGAAAATTATGAAATAATGACGGAAATATTGTTGATAAAATGCAAAATCATTTAACAATTCTTAATCATCCCAAACCTGGATTTGGTGGAGTCTATGAAGGATGGATTTCAGATGATGAACATGACAAGGTTCGAACATATGTTCTACTCAACTGTGAAGAAAAGACACCATTTATACAGTGAGTTATACTATCACTTGTTCAATATTTTTTTAAGAGTAAATTATTGTTATTTTATTTGTAGTTTACCTGATAATCATATCATGAAATAATTTCTATAAATTATAGTAGCTTCTCTTGAAGAACATCGACAAAATAATTCTTCTTAATGGTTTAAAAACTGTTAAAGTAAATTGTTTATGGTTAAACATATAAAATCAATTTATTACTTGCTATATTGATAATTATTTTTTAAAATTTTCCTATTTCTCAACATTCTGATGAAATTGATAATTATCTTTTTTATTGAGTAAACCCCATCCAAAATGGTTCAAGATTATAATGGAGATGTGGTGAATAGTTTTAAATTTCACACACATGCATATGAGGAATTAAAAAACAATTAGTAGTGGTGTTTTCTTGAGAGGATATCATGATAGAGAAAGTCAGGGTGAATTTTATGTATTGTGGGAAGAGATAAATGAACTATATCATATGGTAAAAAATTATGTAAGGATGTTTAAATATCATTCATTGGATACTGATTGAGGATTGTGTGTTCATTCATGTGGTGGAATCATTGATATTAAATATAAAAATATTCTTATAGTAAATGAACGATTTTTATTTTCTCATTAGGTACATAAAATATATTATGAAAATTAATATACTACATCAATAGAGTTATGTTACTAGTAGATCATAATAAAAATTAAATCTCAAGAAAATTATTTTATCCAAATTGAATGAGGTTCTTCTAAAGTGAATGGAATTGAATGTTTTTAAAGTGAAAATTGGAAACCCAAATTTTTTACAAAGAGATATAAAAATTGATAATGATACCCAATATGTATTTTTTATTGATAGAGATGATATTTTTGATGTAACAATTTTATTTAAAATATTAAGAGATGATGAAGATGAAACGCCTATAAAAATTGATGATACTAAAGAGGAATATAAAGATATATACATGGTCTTATATGAAGATTAGAATGAAGATGAAAATTGAAATAATTAAATGATTGTTTTAATCATAAATATTATATATCTATATATAATACTTGTTTTTAGTTATTTACTAACAATATTAATTTCATATTGTTAATGGCCGATGACTGTTTATCAGATCTGTTTCATGAGTGGGATGAGGTTGTACCACATTTTGATGTTCCTAATGCTACATTATCTGAACCATAAACTATTGGAAGTTCAGACATGACTTAGAGGGGTCATGTCCTTATGAGATTTAAGAGTCTTGACCCTATCCCTAAGTGACATCCATGCCTTGAGATCAATCCATGCTTACATAAGAACGTTTATTTGTGTATTTTAGATAGTTTTTTTAATTTGTAATACTTTATTTATATACTAATGGTTTGACTATTTATTCTATTTTTTCATATCTTTTTTCATATAGTTGTAGGATAGGGTAGTTCTATATTTCTAAATTATTTTTCTGGTGCATGAGTGACAAGGGATCAGATTCCCATTGATGTTCAGCATCGCATGTTTGATCATTGGATGATACTTAAATAAATAATATTATTTTGAAGTTTATTTAATTAATACCTTGATATTATAAATTATAGTTAGAATTTACGATATCTATTCAATTATAACACACATAAATCTACCCGGGATGCATTTGAGGAATTTATGCGTGAGTGTTGTTGTCAGTTTTTTTTCACAATCTACGGAGGAAAACCAGGAAAAAAAAGGAGCCACAGATTTTGACCAGTCTTGATGAACCCACCAAACATAATATATCTCATCTCATTTTTGGGATTGATTATTATCATATTGGATGGGTATTATTTTTTAGAGGTGATCATAGTTAGGTCGAAAAGACCAGGGGAGGTAGGAGGTGATGCATTGAGCTCGTAGTCATACATTTAGTATTCAAGGGAAACACATGGTATGTAATTTTTTTAATAATTTTTATTATTGTAAACATTAAGTGTTTATTTTATACTCATGTAGAAATTCTAACATCACAATATTATGGAGTTTGATGTTTACAAGGGGAGATACAATGATCATATCACTAGGGATATTAGAGGTGATCGCCAATGTCATATTTTGGAAATGTAATTTTTTTTGAGTTTTAAAATTCACTAAAAATTACATTTTAAATATTTTAATTTTATATTGAAATTGAAGGAGCCAAATGAGGTTGTGACATCTCATACAAAGATTGGGAGTCATGATAAGAATGAGGATCATAACATCGATGTCGTAGAATTTGATGATGCATCATGAATGGAGACGACTCAGAATGACTTCAATAAAGTGGGAGTCATTGGTATCAACAATCGATTGATTCTTGGGAGTTATTAATGCATCGTTGAGATGTCATCGTCCAGATTGAGGGGAGATCATGGAGATTCATCATCATATACTTCATATTATGAGGAGTAGTTGTGAGATCAGTGTGAGCTTATAGTGACCATGTGCATGGAGCATGAAGAGATCCATCGACAATAGCAGTAGAAGAAGGAGGAGATGTGTTGATGGTAGGAAAAAGAGAATTAGCAGACAATAGAGTATATGTATAGTTTAACTTAGGATTTAGGGATGGAGTTCCCTCCACTACCTCTACCAGATGACCTCTTTAGTGATATATCCATTTTTCATCATTCTTATTTTGATAAACATTTGAATGTACATATTTTTAATAAATATTTTATTAATTCATATATTAATAGATTTATATAGTGCGTTTTTTATATTATTTTAAAATAGTTTGTAATTTTGTAAATTTTTTAAATTTTATTTTTTTTTTGTCAATTTTTTAACTTTTTTTTATTGGAAGATTCAATCACCATAAAACATATTTTCTACAAGAACCTATTTCCTTATAAAAAGTTATTTCTTCATAAATAATTATTTTTGATATGAGATTATTATCATCACAAAAGGTTTTTTATATATCTGTAATGATTATTTGTGATAAAATATATTCCCATTGTAAATAATTTTTGTTTCTGACGGGTCATCGCAAAATAAATATTTAGAGACACATTTTTCTGAAATGGGCCATTTTCAAGGAGGTGCCATCCCAAATTTCTATTTTAAATGGGATCCCGTCAGAAATTACCCATCAGAAATAAGACATTTTTCAGTTGTTATGAGTGATCATGGTGATTCTCATCATTCAGTAGCTCCATCTCTTTGTAGCATCAAAAAAATTTCACAAGGATTGAAGGTAATACTCCTATATTCCACCTCCAATATCATCTCATTTTTAATTTCTATAAACCCCATTCCAAGTCAGTAATGCATGAATCAATTTATTTGGGTATGTTTATATGGTGATTTTTGGTGTACCATAATATGAGGGTTATAAGAGCTCAATCAATGGGGGAATCATGTGATTTACTCTAATAACACTATATAAGGTAGGTGAGAACTCCTCACATTACTTATTTTAACAACAGGAGGACTTATGTTTTTTAAATTGAAATTATTGAACTTATTGGTGAAAAATCCTTGAAATAATATATTTGGAGTGTCCTACAGTTGTGGAATATTTTTTGGAAATATAGGTTATGGGTGACCGTAGAATGTGTTTAATAAAATTGATTAGTAGTGACTTTCTTATAATAAGGAAAAAAACAAGGTGTGTGTAAACTTTTCCATGGAAGGGGTTAGTGTTTGTTCATGATTCATTAGTTTGGGTCCATATTTTTAGGAAATTTCTACCGGTGTTGTTTAGTGGGGGTGGGTGTTATATGGATTATATTGATAAGTGATGACTAGTGTTACGAGGGATTTTTTTGCATGAATGTTCGGTCCATTCGAGGACCTTTTAGATAGATGATACATTGGGTTTGTTTCAATGATCCTAGAGGGGAGGGGATTCTTCATTACTTAGGTGAATGAGTTCATGTTGTAATTTTATGAGTTTTGGGGTCAATATTTTATACATGTTATATTTATCTTTTCACATTTTTTATTCTCTCTTATCCGATATATGTTTGGAGCCTCCCTATTTGTTATAATGTACCTCGTGTGATATTTCATAGGGTGATTCCAAAATAGGTTTATATAACCTCCCTTAGATATAATCCTTGATGAATATGAAGATATTTTTTGTTATCAAATTGGTAAGGAGAAGAATTCATTCTTTTCTAATGGGGATCCTTGATGATGTTATAATTATAAAGGACCTAGGGAATTGAGGTAGCATTCATGTATAGTATGTCATATTTCCATAATTGGAACCTTGTTTCTCACTTTTATGAATATTTTTTTTATAATAATCCAATTATTTTATTGGTCATGATGTTATACCTTTGATATGTTATTTGGGTTTTTATAGGTTGTTCTCATATACACTATTCATATACTATCTATGGAGTACATCAACTATATGATATGCCTTTTATATGTAAATTTTCCTATAATGATTTCGTTTACATAATGACTTTATTTATAACATATGATTTCTATGATAAGAATCTAATACATGGGAAATTTGGATCTTATCTAAGATGTCAAGCTGATAAAAATCCTTTTAGCTTGGTCTAATGTATTTCAGGTTGGTGGGTGTGAAGATTGGATGTTTCTAAGATTGAATTCATCGAATATAAAAATGAATTTATAATCTATTTTTTGTTGGAATTTAAGTAATTTAGGGTGTTTTAGGTATAAATAATGTTTTCAAACACTTTTAGGAAAATAGTTACCAAATTATCAAGAGTTTAGCCTATGAGAGTATGGTATCATTCATTAGTACAATGATTTCATATTAGGGTTACATCATTCCTATGATATTTTATTAGTTATAATCTAGAAAATTCTAGAATCCCATCTTTTCATTATATTCATGGATTTTGGTTATGGATGAAATTATGAGATTTAAAGTTGTAGTTTCTAGAAGAGACAAAAATTTTATTTTCCAGGATTTTGTTGATTATTTGTTTTTATATTCAGGGTTATGTTGATTATTTGTTGTATTGATATATTATTATGATGTGTATTTTATATTGTTATTATTATGTTCCTAATTAGATTATGATTTTTACTACTTTATTTCTGTTGGTTGATGTAGATTACTCAAGAGGGGGGGGGGAATTGAGTATCTATAAAAATTGATGTAAAAAAGTCAACTTAAAAGGATTCCCCAATAAAAATGAATACAACCCAGTTAATCATGTTTATACAGTTATAATAGTTTGAATTATTCAATTAACTTCTCAGAAGATTGATTAATTCTCAATAATATCATCGTAATTTATTGATACAACTTTTGAAGCCATTCTAATAATGTAAAACAATTATAACTTTTATCCAAGACATACTGTCAAAGTAAAATCTAGTTTTTTTAAATATATACTATAATAGAGAAAAACTAAATTAAAATACACAGCAGATAAAATAAGTAGTTCAGTATCAAGATGAGACATAATCTATTCCACTAAGTGATCACCTAGCACCAAGTATTTTATATTAATAAAATTGATCCACACCCTATATCGGGGTAAACAATAATAAACATGACTGTATAGGTCACATGACCTCTTCCACTTTTCATCATGTGTATAATCTACCAGGTCACACAATACCTATTATACACTTATTCGTAGGAGTAATCAAATTTAAGAAGATATGAGAGGAATGATATCTTGTATCCTTCAGTTTAAAACCAGAGTCAATGTGTGTTTTAATATAGACACACGCAAACACACTGATTGTAAGCTAAAAATAGTACACAATAGAACAAATATTATGAGAAAGGATTATAAGTTCTCTAAGTGTTATTCTATGAAGATCTGGACTCGTAGGATGAAGTTGATGGGATTATTGAGTCCTCTATTAGAAAACAGAGTATTGCAAGTCTGGTGCTATGGTTTCTAGTTTGATGATGTGTTCTTTGTATATCATTTTCTTCTTCTAGTTAATACTACGAATATGGTTGAGGCTCTGATATATGGTAGTTAATCATTTAGGGATCATGAGTGATTTGTGTGTTCTTCAGTGGTATGTTGTTACATGAATCAGTTAACTTTTCAAATTGCCCTCTATTCTTTTATTTGAGTTTCGTGTTCTCATATTTATTTCAGGATGCATGTGTTGGAGCCTACATGATGATTTATTTATAAACGTCATACGTCATACTGTTAGGTGACATGTCTACAAAGAAATATTAATTATGTTAGTTCTATTTAATGAATCAAAAATGACAGTTAGAAATTAAATTGAAAATGACAAAATAGATTAAAGAACAATGTCACAATTCGTATTGAAACGATATCACTTGGAAACTGTGTCACTAGGAAACAATGTAATCTTATTTTCCACTGAGTGGTGAGACAGTCATGATTCCACAATTACATTATGATCATGAACTGGAAGTATATATGTGGTGTCAGAATCATGGTGTCTTAGGTAACAGTGTCTAGTCCTTTTCCAAACATTGAACGGTGTCTGGGTGATGGTGGTAAGGAACCGATGTCACAAAATTCATGAGATC
Source organism: Viscum album (assembly GCA_963277665.1). Classification (NCBI taxonomy): domain Eukaryota; kingdom Viridiplantae; phylum Streptophyta; class Magnoliopsida; order Santalales; family Viscaceae; genus Viscum; species Viscum album. Next base: position 1,532,504,791 of record OY728123.1, on the reverse strand, counting down.
TGAATCTTGTTACGATGTCAGGGTTAAGGTGTCTGGGTTATGGTGTCTAGGTTATGGTTTCTATTTTACGATTTCTGGGTTACAATGTCTTGATTACGGTGTCTAGATTACATTGTCTAGATTATTGTGTCTGGATTACGGTGTCTGGATTATGGTGTCTGAAACATTTCCAAAATCCAGAACCAGTGTCAAACTCACGGTTTCTCAGACATATCCAGATATATGTAAAGTTGTATTATGAAATAATATTCATAGAATTAATTAAAGTTACAAACTATTATAGTAAAACATGATACAACAAGATAAAATATTTTTTACAATATTCAAACATGATTCAATCATGATTTATAAGATTCTGAATCAGGTTCTTATAGAAGGTTATACCATGAGTTGTGAATATTATTTGTGATTAGTAAAACATGATTAAAACATGAGGAGTCCAAAAACCTCCACCTTTTTTATGATCACAAATAATAGGAGTTAGATGTTTGTTCTGAGTATTATTCCTCCACCTTTGGGTATTATAAAAAAGTATATAAGGAAAAGAAAATAAATTTGGAATGAAAGTTTGTAGGAGAACAAACAAAAATAGTTCACATTTTCACTGGATAGAAAGATATGTGTCATTTCAAGAATTAGGGAAAAGTAAAAAATATCCCTATCAAAATAAATTTTTCTCTTCTCATCAGTACTACCGGTCTTCTCTTTCCCTTAGCAGCAACATCAAAAGGAGACATAGGAGCAGAAGGAGAGGTTGAATAAGGGATTGAGCCAATTTTTAGAGAATAAAGAGGGATCCCTTCAAAAATTAGAAGGTTATAGAGTGGGTTTCATTGAAGAATGTAGAATTTTTTAGTCAAGGATAATAGGTCTGATCTGGATTTGAGTATGAGATACGAACATCAAGGCTAAAGAGAAAGTAGTAGATGAGGAAGGGGTTGAGCTAGGCTGCAACGGTGCAGCTACAGGAGCCATAATGACATTTATTTTCACATGAAGATAAGGCTTTAAAAAATATATGAAATTAGTAATGATATCACCACCATACTGCATTTCCTTCTCGAAATCATCTTTGTTCTCCATGAACTTATTCAGCAGGGGAGTGAAATATTTCATATTTTGGACTTGTGTCTTGAAGGCTTGAGTGATAAGAGGAATTTTCAAATTCTTTAGAATAAATTTTAAATGATTTTTCATATCATGCTTAGAGAAAATCCTATTAAATTAAAAATACACATTATTAGTAATTTCATCGTGAGAATCATTTGCAATATTTGAATGAATCCTTACTAATTAAAGTACTCTTTCAATATTCTTGATGATAACAGATAAGCAATCCTTATCAAAACCACATAACACTGATTAATGTTTCTCTTTATCAACAGTTCAGATCAGATCAATATCTATAGGTTGATATGGCTGTCTAGAGTCATTTGAAGCTATAATGGCTAAAGCGAGAGACTTAAGATGATTGATAAATTTTTATAAACACCCCTTGTACTCACTATTTGGATTGTTAAGAACAAAAACAAGATCACACATCTCATTGACCATATTGATGTTTATCTCATCCACATTTTCATAAATTGATGTCATGTTCAGTTGAATCAAAAATTCAACTTTCTATGGAATATGACCACTTTAATCCTCAACAGGATGCGCAGTAAGAACTTTTCCAATTTGCAACACTTTTTTAATATCTACAACTATACATTTGAGAGTATTAACCTCATCACTCAACTGCTTGTTCTCAATTCTAACTTCTTTTATTTCATGATGCATTTTTGGTTTAATATGCCATATAATTTTCTCTAACAATAAGGAATCAACTAGTTAACTATGATTTGTCAGAGGAGAAGACTGTGTGTTCATGATCTTTTCAAATCCTACTAACAAAGTATATCCAAAATATTTCAAATCACTGTGACTCACAGAAGTAGAAGGTTCTTATGTAGGTTCAGGAACAAGAGCAGGGAAAAGTTATGGCTCCTTAGAAGAGATGAATTCTAGATAAGAAACTAGTTTTAATTGAAACACTGGAGAAAGATATATGCCTTTACCTAAGGCCTCCTAGTTATTATTCACATCAATGTAGCTAGGAAACATATACCTGGTATCCACAGTACTTTAATCAACATGATTGGGAATTTCATCTCATTCTAGACTGGGGTACTACTCCCCCTCAACAGGTGCATCTTTTATAGGAATACGATATTCAGTCCCTTGAACTATTTCTAAATTTTCATCTCCAATTGGATCACCCATTTCCTGTATAGATAGATGAAAGGTTTGATTAATTATTTCCTTAGGAAATAGAAAAATTTTAGGGTCAGCTTGTTTCTCTAAATTTTCCTCAACACTAGCCTCATCCTCAATAGAAGGTTCTAATTCTATGATCTCCTTAGAAAAGACTTTTTATGTTACAATTGTATCATATTATTTTCCAGAAGAAGGTTCTTCCTTTGAATCTGTACTTCTTTCACTAACATGTATATCCTTCTCAACTACATTTTGTGGAATATGTAGACCACTATCTTCTTTGTCCAAGACAGTTCCTTCCTTAGATAAAAAAATGAATCTTCTTCGTATTCATCAGAATAATAAACAACATTATTTGGTTCTAAAACAGGATCAGATATGTTCTTTGGTATTGAAGGATTTCCAACCAGATTAAACTTTTCATAAAACCTTTCATTTTCCTCCACCCAAGAGTTTTTCGAGTGATTATAGCTTATTTTCATCCTTCTAATAGTGTCCTTTAAGATACAGAACTCATAATCATTGATGACTTCTTCATTTGGTCCATCCAATCCTTTAACACACAATATTACAGAGATTAATATTGAATAGAACTACAAGGTAGACTTCGAAGTTATCTTAATCAGTTCACACATGTGAAGTATAACATACTTACATAGATTAATCTTTTTCCCATTTTTCATAAGATTAATCAGAAACACTTCTTGATATTTAAGAGTAGATAAATACACTTTCATTGTACTAATAATATTGTGGATAAACATAGTTATAACCCTTGTTTCACTATCGAACATAGCAGCAATTTCCCTTCTTTTCTTATTATTTCTAGTATAACTTCCTACGTCCTCTTCTAAGACAAAAACATCACTAGGAGTAGGTGGACCTCTCTGATAGTCCTCAAATATTCATTCAATTGGAATCCCTTGGTAGCCAACCCATAAACATGAAGAAAAAGTACACCTTTGACCATTAATCTAGATCCTCACAACAAAACCATCTTCAGTATCAATTGAAAACTGGACATACTGATAAAAACGAGAAACATGTTTTGGATGAGTGGACATTTTATCTTTTGTGAAGCTATTCATCCATATTTTCTCTTACAATACCTTCAAAACTAGTTAATAACATGTCAACAACCACTTTAGACAAACTTCCTTTTCTAGTACTACTATTCTGTCAACAAGATTCAGATTCAACGGTCATTTGGGTGTTACATTCAATTCCCGTTTCACTTTCTTCTGATATCTACACTTATTAGAAGATGATAAAGATGAGTTCTTCTTTCTGGGAATTAAACTTTGGGTTTGAGAGAGATGAAGGATAGAAAAAGTAATTAGAGTTTGAAGAAGAGAGGTTTCAGTTTTGTGAGAAGAGATCTCAGATGAAGAAAAGAGTGAAAGATATTGGGTTTTTATCATTTAAGGATTTCAAGCCTCTCAAATTTAAAATTTCGGAATAAAAACAATAAAATAATCAAAAAATCGATATAGTAAAAAAAATTAATGAAAATAGAAAACCAAGTCTTTGGAGTGACACTAGAATAAGTTGTCATGGTGAGATCATAACATGTTGTCACGATGAGAATGAAACAAATTTTCATGGTGTAACCAGAACTGATTATCACAGTGTCATCCCTACGGCTTGACTCCAAATGGTGTGACCATATAATTGGATACAGTAAGTGAAAGATAGTAACTGAGAGACAATAACGGCGTGACCCTGAAAGTAAGACAATAGTTCTATAACAGTGAGATGTGATACTGAAAATCAAAAAATCGTAAGCTGTGAAACAGTAAGTGTGAAACAGTATGTTTTTTTACTATAAAATTCAACATAATATTTTTCATTCCAATTTTTTGTATGATATAATTTATCCTTTCAGAATTTAATGTTTTTGTAAATATATGAACAAGCTGACGTTCAGTTCCAATAAAATCCAAAGTGATATCACCTTTTTGATATTGATCTCTCAAAAAGTAATGCCTTACAGCGAAATTCTTTGTCCTATAGTGTGAAACAAGATTCTTTGAAATGTTAAAAGTACATTTATTGTCACAATTTATTGGTAAATTTATGAATTTATATCCTTAGTCTAGTGGTATGTGTTTCATCTACAAAATTTGTGCATAAAAACTACCACCAGCTATATATTCAGCTTCGGCAGTAGATAGTGCAACATATTTTTGTTTCTTACTACACCATGAAACTAGGTACTTACCTAAAATATGACATGTTCCATGGGTGATTTTTCTATATAACTTACAACTTCCAAAATCAGTATCATAATAGTTAACGAACTAAAATTATTGTCCTCTAGGATAGAATAATCCTAGATTGGGTGTATGTTTGAGTTATTTTAAAATAATTTTATACAACATTTAAAAGAGACTCTTTAGGGTTTTATTAAAATTGATCACACATAAATACACTAAAAATAATACAAAGTCGGCTAGCAGTTAAGTAAAGTACGGTTCCAATCATTCTTATAAAACTGGTTTGATCAAAAAAATTTCAATCTTCATCAAGATCCAACATACAAGTAGTACTCATTGGTGTATCACTACTTTTAGTGATGTCCAAAGTAAAATGTTTTAGAATATCTTTAGTACATTTAGTTTGATTTAAAATAATACCATCATTATTTTAAAAATTTTGAAATCTAAGAAATAACTCCACTTCACCCATTAAACTCATTTCAAATTCAATTTGAATCATTTTAGAAAACATAATACATAATGTATTTTTGGAAGATTCAAAAATAATACCATCTATATAAATTTAAACTACTAAAACATCATTGTAAATTAAATTTATAAAATGTGTAGGACCAGCTATGTAATGGCCCAGACCCTCATGGCCCATCCCTTTTCCAAATTCTGGATCCTAAGGGTGGCGCCTCGGTGGTAGGGCATCATTTCGGTGTGCGACCGACCGATGGGACATGATCGGCGTGACCGATCGGTGTGTCGCCGATCAGTGCGACCGATCGACGTCACAGAGCCTTGTCGAGTTTTTCTTCTACTGCTTCTCCCATAACACCACTTTTAATCTTTTTTTACCTGTTGGGAAGTGGTTCAAGGCAGTTTTAGCCCCATAATCAATATTTGAATTCCTAAGAGTGGGGAGACCCTCAATGAACCCAGTTGTGTGTCCGCGTAACATTTACCTTCTGTTTATATAAAATTATTCAAAGTCACAGCTTTTACAACCTTTTCCCAATGAGATTTATTGAATAAAAATTAATTCAGTCATGTATAACCACCCAACTGTGTGGTGAAACCATGATCCGACCTTATAGCCATTCAAAATTCCATATCCTGTGACAACAAGATCTCATCCTTATATCACTTGAGAATTTATTCTTCTTGTTCCACTTTTCCTCTTGGATGATCTCCATTTTTCCTAGTGTGTTTGGAGTTCCCCTTCCTAATGCAAGTGGTGCGCCAGTGCCGAAGATTTTCTGCTCACCCATGGAGTCCCTGATGTACCTCCCCTGCAAGTTACCCATCCCTCGTTCTTGGCACGTGGAGAAGAACTTTGATCCTTGATCATCAAATTAGGTATTTTTCTTTGTCTCTCTTTACTATGTATCATGCGGGGTGGGTGCGCTACTATTTCTGTGGGAACGGATGAAACCACAGATTAAAGAAGTTAACCAAGAGACTTTTAAAGAATGAAGGGGGGGTGGGTGATTGATTTTTCTGCTTTATTTCCTTATCGTTGTTTTTTTGTGAATTGTACAGGATTATGCTCAGTAAAAATCCTAGCCGTTGGTGGTCTTTCCTTGCGCACTGATGAACTATTGTCTTTTGTGATGATTAAATAACTGTAACATGGAAATTGGTTATTCACCAAAACTCGGTTGGTTAAATGGATACCCAGTGAACATAAATCCTTGTGTGGTCACCCCAGGTAACCAACAGAAAGAAGAACCTAATGAATGATGTGCTTGAACCAGGAAGTTTCCCTACTATGTTTTGGTAGTAGGTGTGTTGTACTATTTGATGCTTATGGGGTGATGTGGGTGAGGATGGTATCCTCTGTTTTGGCATGGTTGTTAGTTGTGAATCTGAAGCGGTGTGGGGCTGTATCTCGAGGCTTGGTTTGGTTCCAGTACATTGAGGGATCTCATTGATCCCTTTGTTGTTGTGACTTCATAAGAGAACCGGGTGTGAATGATTAAATTGATGTTTGGATTTTAATTTTTCTCTAGCTTGTGGTTATGCTTGTTAGTTTCCCAATAGTGCAGAATTCACCTAAATGGGATCACATGAACATGAAAATAAGGATGCGTTAAATGGAGAATTGGTTCTGGGAATGAGTTGTGACTTGGCCATGAGTGTTGTGCCTTTCTTTTAAGAATGAATAGAAACAGGGTGTTTGTGCTTAGGTTGGATTCGGACACCCTTGGTTGGGATGAGTGTTTGTTACATATACAAATAATTGTAGTTTTTATGTTTCTTATTCACACCCCACCCAAGTTGAGCACTCAGTGCCGAACACCCCCATTTCATGGGGGAGGGTGTTTTTTCCAAAATCATGTGAATGACTGGTTATCATCTCCTTTTATACTCCCTTTCCCGAATATCACAAGACTCTTCGGGCAGGCTGTTGTGACTTAAGGTTCATTTATCCCAAGATTCATCGGGCAGGGTAGCTGTGGTAGTTGGCCCATGTGTGTGTGGGGTGTGTTGTTTCCCAAGAGTCTTCGAGATGAGGCCCGGGTGTCTTCGGTCCTGACAGTGGTTGTTCTAGCCCAGGTATTTGCGGGCGTGGTTACAAATGGTGGTAGTGGCCTATGTGTTTATTGAAAGATGTGTGGTAGTGGCCTAGGTGTTTATGAGCAGGATGTGTGGTAGTGGCCCAGGTGTTTACGGGCAGGATGTGTGGTAGTGGCCCAGGTGTGTGCGGGCGGGGTGTGGAAGTGGGAATGTGATGAGAATGGCGGGATTGGTTCAATGCGTAATATGTCTTCAATAACCAGTGGGAAAGTGGTGCAGGGTACCCAAACATCGATTTGTTATTACTATATATTACTTGACTTGTGTTATTTGGAGAGTGTGCCTTGGTGAGTCTGGGGTGGATAGTTTTCCTTGCTAGGTTCTTTGGATATCTCTTTTCTTAAAGGGCAATATAATTACTCCACACTTGTGCATGAGAGCTTTTGGTTTCCCTACTGAGTACACTTGTATGATCACCCTACATATATAAAACTTATTTCTGCTTTCCAGGAGGACTTCATGGATCGTGTGGGGCCATACTAGCTCAGACATTGGGATAGTTACTGTTGCTATTTTTTTTCATTCAGTTGGTACTTCTTTTTGGGGTTTTCATTCACTTTTGTATCATTTACTTTTGGAACATGAATATGACAGAATGGTTGTTTTTGATTTACATGTACTTCCACTTTTGGTGTTGTTGGAAATTACTATCTTATCTCCTGATCCTATTAAATAAAAAGGGAAATGACGTCCATTTTTTGTGTGATTTTATACCCTTGGCGATAGTCGCCACTCTGGGACCTATTGAAGGCAGGTCTCTGGGATCCTTCTCTCTCCTTCAACTTGAAGAAAGAAGGGTTTAGAAATCTTCTGTCCATTCTCTCATCTTGGTGAGGTAGGTCATGATAGAATGGTATCAAAGGTGGAGGTTGAGATATAGGATGGGGTATGGAGTTAGGAATATTGAGTATTGAATGGGATGGTAGGGAAATAGTGATGGGTGATCTTGGTGCATGAAATAGGCCAGGGAAGACCGTCTAGGGAATGTGATTTTAGGCCCCCCCGTGATCTGATGCAAGGACTCTGGGCCTACGGAACGACCATGTAAGGTGACATTGATTGTAGGGTAGAGACCCCATGGAAGGTACATGCATCATAATGATTTGTGTTCTTGTGTTTCATGGGTATTTGGGGATTTAAAATGAATAAGAAGTCTAAAAATTTTAAGAACAATATTCTACACTACTCGGGCTTAGGAATTCCTTGGTTACCTTGTAGCTATGGCACCTGGGATACGACCACGAGCAGTGTAGGAAATCGAGGCCCAGGAGGTTGACTTGGATGATCGACAGAGGGCTGACCAGGAGGAGGATGACGATCAGTGGCAGAAGACTCTTCGAGCCTTTCAGTGGTGAACCTTGGGAAGTACAAGGGAAATATCTCAGACATGGAGACAGAGAGATGGCTAGAGAAGCTGGAGATAGCTTTCAGCTTGATTCGGGCTCCGACGGAGTACTGGGTTCCTATGGATGTGAGCCAGATGCGTGGAGAAGCGCGTCAGCGGTGGACGCTTTATCTTGGGGAGAAGAGGGAGGCTGAGGTCACGTGGGATGACTTTGAGAAGGAGTTTAGGGTGGAATTCCTATCTTCCACGATGAAGGATGAAAAGAGGAAGGAACTGAACTCCCTCCAGTAGGGGAGTATGTCAGTGAGAGAGTTGGGGATCAAGTTCAAGGATATCCTTCTCTTTGCTCCCAACCTCTTCTTGAATCAGGAGTCTCTGGTGAGACGTTTGGATGAGGCACTTTGGCGTTCTTTCTAGTATACTGTTATTCCTTTCACCATACCAACGTACTTGGAGGTCTAGAAGAAATCTTAAGTGGTGGAAGGGATGAAAACACTGGGAGTTGTATAACGAGATGGAATCCAGTTGGGCTCATCAAAGGGGAAATCCGTCATCAGTAGGCATCCAGCATCAGGGCCCTCTAGGTTTCGACCAGTAGGAAGTAGGCCTCAACAGTTCCAGTTCCGATCTCCTAGAAGTCGCCCTTTTATTTTGGTCCTAGGGCCAAGATGCATCATCTATGGAAGATATGGTCTCCTTTGGAATCAGTGCCCGAATATAGTGCATTACAGAGGTGGTGGTAATGATCAACACCCACCTCAACAGCAACAGTTTCTAGCTAGACCCTTTCAGCAGTAGTAGGAGGGGCAGCAAGCTCCCGCTCCTCTGAGGGCAGGCGTCGCAGGAGGAGGCTGATCTCAGGGCGCTCCTCTGGGACCTCAACCAGGGTGTGGTCAGGGAGGTGTCCAATAGCTGAGAGGCAGAGGAACTGGGCTTGGGTAGTTACACGCCCTAGAGGCAGCAGTTCCTGCAGGGCCATAAGTCGTTCGAGGTACGATATGCTTATTTAGTACTCTTTCCTACGCCTTGTTTGATACAGGAGCTTCACACTCTTTTGTTGCACACAGTCTGGCCCATTCTCTGAGTTCAGATGCTGAGCGACTTCCAGTGCCCCTGGGGTTGAGCACACCAGTCGGAGGACAGACAGACTTGTTTTATGTTTTATGAGGGTGGAAATTGATGATAGGGCCACATCAATCTATTAGGAATATTCTACTATTGCAGATACCACCTTACGATGTCATCCTAGGAATTGGATGGTTGTTCTCTATATGTTCCTTCATTTACTACTACTGAGGAAGGGGCAGGTTTTCAGATTTTTGTAGCTGACGTGTAACATTCATCGGCGAGCGGAGTTTCCAGAAAAGCAGCAGGCGAGAGGAGCCCCTACTTTCCCGGTTAGCGGAGCTATCAGGGGGGTTGGTGGATACAGAAATGGTGGATGTTCTAGGGGTCATCAGTGAGTTTATGGATGTCTTCCTTGAGGAGGTGGCAACTCTACTCCCTCGAAATGATGTTGAGATCGGGAAATACTTGCAACTTGGTGTCCGTCCGATTTCGATGACTCTCTACCAGATGGAACCTTCGGAGTTACGAGAGTTGCAGATTCAGATTAACGATATAATGAAGAAGGGTTTTTTTCGACCAAGTGCGTCACAACAGGGTGCTCCAGTCTTGTTCGCAATGAAAGAAGATGGTGGTCTCAGGCTGTTCATAGACTACAGGAGACTGAATCAGGTGACAATCAAGAATTGCAACCCTCTCCCTAGGATAGACGATCTCTTTGCCCAGTTGAGGGGTGCATGATGGTTCTCTAAGATTGATCTGCGGTCTGTATATCACCAACTAAGGGTGAAGGAGGGTGACATCTCAAAGACCACCTTCAGGTGAATATATGGGAACTTTGAGTTTGTTGTCATGCCGTTTGGCGTCACGAATGCTCCAGATGTGTTCATGAGACTCATTTACTCAGTATTCTAGGAATACCTAGATCAGTTCATAGTCATGTTTTTTGACGACATCCTAATATACTCAAGATCGGAGGAGGACCATGATGAGCACATGAGAACGGTTTTAGAGGTCCTCTAATAGCACCAAATCAATGAGAATTTTTCCAAGTGCATGTTCTGGACATGAGAAGTGCACTTCCTTGGGCACGTAGAGTCCGAGCAGGGAATAGCAGTGGACCCATCGAAGGTCGAGGCCGTTGTTTCTTGGGCATCACCCAAGAACATGGCAGAAGTTGGCAGTTTCCTTGGACTAACGGGATACTATAGGAGATTTGTGCCCAACTTCTCCCGAGTTGCTGCTCCTTTGAAAACTTTGACCAAGAAGGACCAGGATTTCATATGGAATGGGTGGTGTGAGGCAGCTTTCAGTTATCTGAAGGAGAATTTGGTAAGTGCCCTAGTGTTGAGGTTTCCAGAAGAAGGGGCAGCGTATGATTTGTTCTGTGATGCTTCTGGACAAGGCCTCAGGTGTGTGCTGATGCAACAACAATGGGTGATCTCTTATGGGTCTAGAAAGTTATGTCCTCATGAGCGTAATTATTCCACCAATGACCTGGAGCATGCGGCGGTCATTTTCACACTAAGGTTGTGGCAGCATTACCTTATCTAGGAGTGCTTCGTGGTCTTCATGGATCACAAAATCTTGAAGTATATCTTCTCCTAGTGGAACCTAAACTTCTGGAAGTAATGGTTGATGGAGTTCCTTTAGGATTATGACTTCGAGATTTTCTACACCTCAGGAAAATGGAATGTGGTGGCCGATTCTTTAAGCATGAAGTCGTAGGAGGATGCCGTTCGAGAGTCGGCGGATGCTTGGAAGGTGATGAAGGGGTTGGCTTCCCTGCACCTGGAGGTAAGGGAGGATGGTGGTAGAGGTTGTTTGTTTCAAATGACAGTACAATCTTCTATCCTATGGCAGGTGGAGGAGTCTCAGTGGGGAGACATAGAGAGTGAGTTGATGCATGATCGGGCTAACCACGTAAATTCTCTGGAAGGATTGATGGAGGATGGTAATAATCAGATGTTTTTTTCAAGGGAATATGTTTGTCCCAGAGGCGATTCACGAGAGGGTTTTGGTGAGTTCCATAACTCACCCCTAGCGGTGCACCCGGGGGTCTTCAAGATGTACCAGGGCCTGAGAAATTTGTTCTGGTGGCCTGGGGTAAAGCGGCCGGTGGCAGAGTTCGTGGGCAAATTCCTAGTGTGTCAGCAGGTGAAGTCAGAACACCGTGTTCTAGGTGGTCTGTTATAACCTTTAGATATTCCCGAATGGAAGTGGGTGACATCTCAATGGATTTAGCCATAGGACCACCCAAGGCTTAAGGAGGTTGTGATGCTATCTGGGTGGTGGTGGACTGGTTGTCGAAATTGGATCACTTTTGGGAGATCAAGGATTTTATTGCAGTGGATGCCTTAACACAATGATACGTGGATGACGTGGTACGGTTTCCTGGAGTTCTGAGGTCCATAGTCTCGGATTGGGATGCACAGTTTAACTCATGAGTTTGGAGAGAATTGCAGCATGCTTTTGGCACTCAGCAACATCTTAGCACTACTTTCCACCCCCAGACTGATGGACAGACAGAGCACACCTTCCAAACAATGGAGGACATGATACAGGCATGTATCCTGGACTTTGGAGGATCATGGGTGCGACACTTGCCTCTGGTAGAGTTTTCCTACAATAATAGCTATCACAATACCATTGTCATGGATCCATTCTAAGCCTTGTATGGAAGACCATGTCACTCACCCGTGTGCTAGACTGAGGTTGGGAAAAAAAGTGTTCTTGGCACAGAAGTGGTGCATAGCACGACGGAGAAGGTTCAGCTTACACGGGAGAGGATGAAGGCGGCTCAAGCCCGGAAGAAGTCATATTACAAAAATAAGAGGAGACCCTTGGAGTTTGGGGTCGGGGACCACATATTGTTGAAGGTCTCCCCTCGGCGTGGGCAATGGAGGTTCGGAATGGGGAGAAAGCTTTCTCCAAGGTTCATTAGACTATTCGAAGTGCTACAGCTGGTGGGAGAAGTGGATTATCAGCTAGCGCTACCACCGCTGCTACTGAGAATACATGATGTCTTCTATGTATCACAACTCTGACGGTATGTACACGACTATTCACACGTCCTTGACTGGGGAAAGCTGAACATCAAGGCCGACATGACTTTTGTGGAAAGATCTATAATGATCGAGGATCGTGAGGATAAGATGTTCCACAGACAGACCATTCCATTAGTTCGTGTGTTGTGGAGACATGGTGGGATGGAATAGAGTACCTGGGAACAGGAGGCACAAATGTGTGCCCAATACCCAGAGCTTTTTTGAGTTTTTTTGTTATACATGTTTGTGATGGAAAACATTACCTTGTTAACTATTTAATATATGGTTTTCCTTATTCTCTAGATGCATGTGAAAAGTCTTTACTACGGGGAGGGCATGACCCGATCCCTAATCAAGAAGCATTATGTTGGATGCAATTAAACCTGTGTGGGCGAGTTCGTGCCACCCAAAGCCAAATGTATATTGACATGGAAGAAGAATCTCCCTAACCCATATGACTGGACAGCTTGACCCTTTAATGTTGAATGGTTTCTTAAGGGGGAGGTGTTATTATATGTTGAAGAGGTTCACTCTTGAGTGGTATCTTTCGGGGCGGTTGTTCGGACCCCCTCTTCTCTTCGGGTCTGGTTTTGATTCTCAAGGGATAGAATAGTTTGAGAGGAATCCGATGTAATCGCCCAGATCCTCATGGACCATACCTTTTCAAAATTCCATATCCTATGGGTGGAACCTCGGTGGTAGGGCATCATTTTGGTGTGTGACCGACAGATAGGATATGATCGGTGCGACCGATCAGTGTTTTTTCGATCGGTGCGACCAATCGGTGTGTCGTTGATCGGTACGACTAATCGGTGTGTCCACGATCGGTGCGACCGATCGGTGTGTCGCCAATCAGTGCGATTGATCGGTGCGACAGATCATTGTCACATAGCCTTGTCGAGTTTTTCTTCTACATATTTTCCCGTAACACCACTTTTAAGCTTTTTTTACCTCTGGGATGTGGTTCAATGCCGTTTTTAGCCCCATAATCAATATTTGAATTCTTAAGAGTGGGGAGACTTTAAATGGACCCAGCTATGTGTCTGGGTAACGTTTCCCCTCTGTTTATATAAAATCCTTCAAATTCACAGCTGTTAACACCCTTTCCCGATGAGAGTTATTAAATTAAAATTAATTCAGTCATGTGTAACCACCCAACCGCATGGTGAAACCACGATCCGACCTTATATCCATTCAAAATTCCATATCTTGGGACAACCGGATATCATCCTTATATCAAACGGGAATTTCATCTTCTTTTCCTCTTTCCCTCTTTGCTGGTCTCCTTTATTTCTGTTTTGTTTGGAGTTCCCCTTCCTGAGGCAAGTGGTGCGCCTGTGCCGATGCTTTTCTTCTCACCCTTAGACTCCCCGACATTCCTCCCCTGCAAGTCGTGTATCCCCCGTTCTTGGCGCGTGAAGAAGAACTTTGATCCTTGATCATCCAAGTAGGGATTATCTTTCTTCTCTTCTTATAGTGTGTCATGCGGGGTGGGTGTGCTACAGTTTCTATGGGAACGAATGAAACCAAACATTAATGAAGATAACCATCATACTTTTAAAGAATGAAGGGGGGGGGGGTTGATCGATGTATCTATTGTATTTCCTTATCCTTGTTTTTTGTTGTTGTTAATTGTACGGGATTATGCTCATGGAAAATCACGGCCGTTGGTGGTCTTTCCTTGTGCACTAATGAACCCTTGTCTTCTGTGATGATTAAATAACTGTAACATGGAAATTGGTTAATCACCTCAACTCAGTTGGTTAAATGGATACCCAGTGAACATTAATCCATATGTAGTAACCCCGGGTAACCAAAATAAATAATAACTTAATGAATGATGTTATTGAACATGGATGTTTCCCTACTATGTTTTGGTAGTAGGTGTGTTGTACTGTTTGATGCTTTTGGGGTGATGTGGGTGATGATGGGATCCTCCGTTGTGGCACGATTGTTGGTTGTAAATCTGAAGTGGCGTGGGGCTGTATCTCGAGGATTGGTTTGGTTCAAGTACATTGAGGGATCTCACTGATCCCTTTGTTGTTGTGACTTCACAAGAGAACCGGGTTTGAATGCTTAAATTGAGGTTTGGATGTTTCTTTTCCCTAGATTGTGATTATGCCTGTTAATTTCCCAGTATTTCATAATTCACCTAAATGGGATCATTTGAATATAAAAACAAGGACGAGTTAAATTGGGAATTGGTTCTGGGAATGAGTTGTGACATGGCCGTGAGTGTTGTACCTTTGTTTTATGAATGAATAGTAACAGGGTGTTTGTGCTTAGGTTGGAATAGGAAACCCAAGGTTCGGAGGAGTGTTCTTTACCTATACATATAATTGTAGTTCTTATGTTTCTTATTCTCACCCCACCCAAGTTGAGAACTTAGTGCTGAACACCCCCATTTCATGGGGGAGGGTGTTTTTCCTAACATTCATGTGAATGGATGGTTATTAGCTCCTTTTTTTCTCTCTTTCCCGAATAGACCAAGACTCTTCAGGGAAGCTGTGATGGCCTGAGGTCCATTATAGCCCAAGATTCATTGGGCATGGTAGCTGTGGTAGTTGGACCAGGTGTGTGCGGGCAGATTGTTTCCCAAGAGTCTTCGGGATGAGGCCCAGGTGTCTTCGGGCATGGCAGTGGTTGTTCTAGCCCAGGTATTTGTGGGCATGGATACGCATGGTGGTAGTGGCCTAGGTGTTTACGGACATGATGTGTAGTAGTGGCCGAGGTGTTTACGGGAAGGATGTGTGGTAGTGGACCAGGTGTGTGCGGGCAGGGTGTGGCAGTGGGACTGCGATGAGAATGGTGAGATTGGTTCGATGCGTAGAATATCTTCAATAACTAGTGGGAAAGTGGCGAGGGATACCCAAACATCGATGTTATATTACTATACATTACTAGACTTGAGTTATTTTGTGACTGTACCTTGGTGAGTCTTGAGTGGATAGTTTTGCATGGTGGGTGCTTTGGCTATCTATTTTCTGACATGGTAATAGAATGTCTCCCCACTTGTGCATGAGATCTTTTTGTTTCCCTACTGAGTATACTTGTATGCTCACCCTACATATATAAAACTACTTTTAGGTTTCCAGGAGGACTTCAGGGATCATGCGGGGCTATACTAGCTCAGACGTTGGGATAGTTGCAGTTCCTATTTTTTTCATTCTTTTTGTAATTCTTTTTGGGGGTTTCTTTCACTTTTGTAGCATTTACTTTTAGAACATGCATATGACAGAATGGTTGTTTTGGATTTACCTATACTTCCACTTTTGGTGGTGTTGGGAATTACTATCTTATCTCCCAATCCTATTAAAGAAAAAGCGTAATGCCTAAGATTTTGTGTGTGATTTTATACCCTAGGTGCTAGTCGCCACTTCGAGACCTATTGAAGTCGGGTATCAGAGGTCATTATCTCTCCTTCAACTTGAAGAAGTAAGGGTCTAGCAATCTGCAGTCCTTTCTATCATATTTGTGAAGGCAGGTCGTGATAAGCTATATCTTCTATAAAACTTTTAGAAATAAGAAGAGTACTTAGTCTATCATACCAAGATCTTGGAGCTTGTTTTAAATCACAAATTTTTTTGATAATTAAAAAACATGATTTGGAAAATGAGGATTTATAAAACCTGGGGTTGTTAAACAATGACATCCTCAGCTATAACCAATTAAGAATGCACTCTTAACATCCATTTGATATGGTTTGAAATCTAGATATCCATCATATGAAATTAATATTATAATGGTATCATGTCTAGCTACTAGTGAAAATGTCTCCCCATAGTTAATTCATTTTTCTTGTCTATAGCCTTGTGCAGCCAACCTAACTTTGTTTCTAACAATGTCACTAGCTTCACCTACTTTATTTCTAAACACCCACCATGTGCCTATGGTAAAAATGTATTTGGGTCTATAAAAATGTTTCCAAACTTTTTTCCTTTCAAACTTGTTAAGTTCATCTTGCATACCCATCACCCAAAATTCATATTCGATAGCATCATTGATGTTTTTAGGTTCATGTTTTGACAAGAATGTTTGATGTTCAACCTGATTTCTTAGAGAATATATAGTTTGTGTTCCTTTATCTAAATATCCTACAATAGCATATAAAGGATTGTTTTTAAGAGTAATAATAGCTCTATAAAAAGAGGGGATAGTGATTTCAGGTTCTTCAATTGGTTTAGGTTCATTATGGCTTGAATCTGGAGAATTTCTAGAACTGGATGTTTTTATAGATTCCTTTATATGATGGTTAGAGGATTTAACATTAATGTCTAGATTTGAAATATCATCATCAAGATTCTCTGGAGATGACTTAGGCTCATGGGGATTTATCTCATCAAACATAACATGGAAATATTCCTCCAAACATTTAGTTCCATTGTTAAATAATATATAGGATTTACTAGAGATTTAATATCCTATAAAGTTTCCTTCATCTCTCTTGGATGCAAATTTTCCATGATTGTATTTATTATTAAGGATGTATAATTCACAACCAATGACATTGAATTAGTTAACTTTGGGTTTTCTATTATTACAAAACTAATATGGGGTTATTTTAAGAATAGGTCTAATTAATACTCTATTAATAATATAGCATGCTGTATTTACAGCTTCAGCCCAAAAATAAATAGGTAAGTAATATTAACTAATCATGGTTCTAAAAATTTCCTACAAGGTCCTATTTATTATTTTTACAACTCCATTTTGTTGTGGTGTTCTAGGATAATATAATAATGACTATAGCCATTTTGTGAGGAAAATGATTCAAGCTATTGATTTTCAAACACAAGACTATGTTCACTTCTTAGATATATGATTCTAAGTTCACTAAGGTTTTCTACAATTTTAGAATAATTGGTGAAGTGATAGAAGGCTTCAACTTTGTAAGCCAATAAGAAGGTCCAAGTATACCTAGAAAAGTCATCTACAAGCACATAAACATAGTGATTTCCATTCAAAATATAAACTATATATGGTCCAAAAAAATACAAGTGAACCAAATCAAGAGGTTGAGAAGATGTGACTTCATTCTTTGGTTTGAAGGAAATTTTGTGTTTTTTACCCTTTGGATAAGTATTACACACTTTATCATTTGGAAACTATAGTTTGGGTAGATCATTGAATACATTTTATCTAGTTAGATTAATAAGGGAGTGAATATTTCATTTTCCTAGTCTTCTATGCCAGAGCGAAGACTCTTTTTGAAATACACTCAAACATGAAGCATTTTGAGAAGCTATACATTTTCATTTCTTAATGCAAGAAATTACTAATTAATTTTTTGTATTAAAAAAATTGCACACATAATTTTCAAATATAACATGAAATCCATCATCACATAGTTGTGAGATACTAAGTAGGTTATATTTTAGTCCATCAATAAAATGTACTTCGTAAATTAAAACTGAGTTAGAGTTATCAATTTGGCCTAGGCCAATGATTTTCTCTTTATCATTTTCATCCCAAGTGACATGCCCACCATAAATAATTATTAGGTTCTTGAAACATGAATATTATTATATCATGTGTCTTGATCTTCCATTTTACAAATACCATAAGATTTTATAGGATCTCTTTAAATAAATTTCCTACAAAATAGTCAAATAAAATCAGACTTTGGTACCCATATTTGTTTGGGTCCTGTAATATTAGTAACTAGTGCTTTAGGAACCCACTTCTACCTTATATTTTTCCTATAAGAATTATGTAAATTATTTGAGAAATAAACACTATTTTGTCTAGAAAAGGTAGGAACATGTGAGGTTGTATCATAGTTTGAACTATCAAAATGTTTTCCTGAACATTGAATAAAGCTATATGTTCTAGATTTAGAAACAAAATTTGTTTTTCAAAAACTTATATCACCAGGCTAATAGCCAATACCAGTATTGTATTTAGGGTCAATATGTTTACCTAGAATTTGTACCAAGGTATCTTTATAATTATTAATTCTTTCACTTTCCCTCTTCAATTTTTCATTAGATAGATTTAATTTATTGTTTTCTTTGAGTAATTGAACATTTTGTTATTTCTAAATCATGTTTATATTTAGCAGTTTAGGTAAGAGCACACTGTTTCATTAAAGACATGTATTTATCTTGTAATTCATTACATGTATCTTCAAGAATATTCAATACTCAAACATTTATTCTTTAAACATATTTTCAGAATCACTTTCATGTCTAGAATAAAAAGCATCTTATACATGAGATTCCAGGGTTACCTCAGATATGTTTTTCATGAAACACATACTGGATTTGTTAGCCTATTCATCTTGTAAAGACTATGAGTCACTCAAACTATCCTCAGAAGCACTCCAACTTACTTTCACTACCGTTTTATACTTTTTATCCTTTCCCTCATATTTCTATTTATATTTGAGCTTGGGACAGTCAGTCTTTACATGTTCCATTCACTTACATTCATAACATACAATCTCCTCAGACTTGTTATCTCTTTTCCAATCATTCATACATATTCATTTTTGATCATATCTTCATTTTATTTTAGGATTTATGAAAAATTTATTTCTTTTGTAAAATTTTTTAAGCCCTCTAGATAATTGATCCATCTCCTCATCACTTTCGGGTGATGATTGTTCACTACTAGAACATTCTACATAGACATGTAGTTTCTTCTTTTCATTATGTTTAGAGGCAGTGGTCTTAAATTCCATATATTTTATTTTGGGTTCATCATCCTATTCCTTGTTGACTTTTATATCTTCTTCCTAAATCATTAGTTTTCCAATGATTTATTTGACAGATAATTTTCTAATGTCTCATGATTCTCTAATAGAGATAGAAGTGCCTCTCCATCTATCAGGTAAGCATCTTCGAATTATCATAATTTGTTCTTTGGTTGTAACATCTCTTCTGAGAGAGATCAACATTATTAATATTTCGTTGAACCTGAGATAAATGTCAAAAATAGGTTCATTAAGCTTCATTTTAAAGTTATAATACTTAATAGTATAATTGTTATGTCTCATTTCATTCACATTAGTGTTTCCTAAATGTGAAACCGGGAGAGTGTCCCCAATTTTATGGGTAGTTTTACATGTATAAATTATGTTAAATTCTTCATCTTCTAGGGCACAAAATATGGAATTCATTTCTTTACAGTTATTATTATATGAAGTCTTAGTTGGGTCATCTCAAGTAGTTCTATCTGTAATAAGAATATTATCCTAATCTACAATTGAAGACCAAATTTCAAAAACCATTACATTCTAAATTCATTTTCATCTGAATTTTCCATTGGTAATAATAAGTTCCTTTAAATAATGGTGGTTTATTTGTTGAATCACCTTCGAGTCTATTGTCCATAATAAATAAATACTATTACAGAGATAAAAATTTAGAACTAGAATTTTTTACAGATCCTTAAAGTACAACTAAAATCAAAATTATAATGATTTTAAAAGAATTTCTTAACAAGAATAAGTTCTTCCGATACCAAATGTTGTTCAGATTAGATTACTCAAGAGGGGGTAAATAGAGTATCTATAAAAATTTCTGTTAAAAAGTCCTATTTAAAGGATTCACTAAAAAAATGAATACAACATAGTTAATCAAGGTAATACAATAATAATAGTTTTACTGTTTCAAATAACATCTTAAAAGATTGATTGATAATAATTAATATAAATTTAAGTTATTGATACAACTTTTAAAGCTATTCTAATAAGGTAAAATAGTTTTAACTTCAATCAAATACTAAAGATCAAAGTAAAATATTGTTTTCTAAAATATATAGTAAAGAAGAGAAAAACTAAATTTAACGACACAGTGGATAAAAAAGTGGTTTTGTCTCAATCCAAGAATTAATCCACTCCACTTGGGGATCACCTTCCACCATTAAGAGTATATTAATAAACTTCATCCATACCCTAGATTGGGGTATACAATATTACATAGGGCTGTTTAGGTCACCATACCTCTTCCATTGTTCTTTAGGGGTATAAGATACTAGGTTACACAAGGACCTCTTCCACACTTATCCGTTGGAGTTAAAATATGTATGAATATATGAGATGAAAGATATATTGTATGATTCACTTTAATATAGGAGACAATGTCTGTTTTAATACAGAGACACAAAAACTGATCGAAAGTTAAATAGATTACAAACTGAGTACAGATGATGACAATTGATTTTAAGTTCTCTGAGTGTAATTCTATACAACTATGGACATGTAGGATAAATTAGCTGCATGTATCAAGTCCTCTTGTGAAAATTGAGTATCACATTTTTGGGGCTCTGGTCTCCAGTTCGATGATGTAATCTATGTAGCTAGTGTTCTTTTTTAGATGATACTGTGAATATGTTTGAGGATATGATATATGGTAGTTCAAACTTTATGGATTGAGAGTTCTTTTCATGTTCTTCAGTGGTATATTATTGCATGCATTAGTTATCCTTTCAAAATGCAAGCTCTACTTTTCTCTGAGTCTTGTGTTCTTGTCTTTATTTCAGGATGCATGTGTTGGAGCTCACAAGATGTATGATTTCTTCACCTCGTACCTCATAATTTAAGTTGAAATATCTACCAAGAAACATTAATTTTGTCAATGATATTAAATTAATCAAATATTACCATTAGAAATTAAATCGAAAATGAAAAAACAGATTAATGAATGGTGTCATAGTTTTTCTTGTAACAGTATCACATGGAAATAGTGTCACTAGAAAATAGTGTCTTCTTCTTTGCCTTTTAGCGGTGAGATAGTCAGGAGGCCGTAGTTACATTGTGATCAGGAACCAGTAGCACATATGTTGTGTTAGAATCATGATGTCCCAAATAATGGTGTCTAGTCCTTTTCCAAACATTGAACAATGTCTTGGTGATTGTAATAAGGAACCAGTAACACAAACCTCATGAGATCTGAAACTGGTTACGGTTTAAGGGCCATAGTGTTTGGGTTACAGTGTCTGGGTTACAGTGTCAAGATTATGGTGTCCCGGTTACGGTGTATGTATTACAGTGTCTGAATTATGGTGTATGGATTACAGTGTATGGATTACGGTGTCTGGATTGTAGTGTCTGGATTATGGTGTCTGGATTATAATGTCTAGATTACAATGTCTATGAAATTGCCAAAATCCCAAACCGGTGTCAGACATACAATTTCTTAGACTTATCCAAATATCTTTAAATTAGTCGTATGAAATAATATTCACCGAATGAATTAGACTTAACCACTAATATAGTAAAACATGATAGAACAAGATCAAATATAGTTTACAATATTCAAACACGAATCAAGCATGATTTATAATATTATGAATCCGGATCATGTAAAAGGTTATACCATGAGTTGTGAACATGATTTGTGATCACTAAAACATGATTAAAATAGGATGACTCCAACAATATCATAGAGAAACATGGAAACTATAGAATTTATTGTTTATAGAGTAATGAATACTAGTATTGATAAACAGATCAATTAAAATTAAATTCCTTATTATTCGAAAAAAATTTATCTATTCCAATATAATTACATTAATAGTTTAATATATCTTTAATTACCAAATTTTTTAAAGATTGGTGAAAAGTCAATATCATAAAATACCTCTAATCATAATAGGGTGAATTGTTTCATCATTATATTTTAGGACATTATTTAAATCCCTTGTGTTAACATACAATGCATGATTATAATTTTTTTATATTGATTATAATTTGGTATGGATAATGCTATAATTTTGAGGCATTAATATTTTTCTTAAATTTAAGATATTTTAAAAGTATAACATGTTTTTTATCGCATTGTTTGTATTTAATAGGCACATAATAATTAACATAATGAATAACATAGAAAATATTATTGTTAATATGTTAAATTTATTTAATTTCATAATGTTTAAGGTGTTTATATACTAATAATATAACAAATTCACTATTTGAGAGATCTAGATGAAACATATGGATTTTTGATAATGGTTGTTTAATTTTTTCATTAAGTTATCATGCTTTATGTGAAAAAGTTTTCTAAAAGATATTTATGTTTATAAAAAAATCACCTAAAATAAAGATGTATTGTATGTGTTAGATTAAGTATTATTTATAATTTCTAATAGTTACTTACTATTCTTATGATTTTCAGATCATAACCAAACTAGTTTTTTTATTACTTTGGTTCAATTTTCTTGAGTTGACAATGAACTTGATAACTCTTCCATTAATATGAAAAAATTTTCATATTTGTTTTATTTTTTAATGGGTTTTCCATCTATAGTTTAATAAGGACATGTATTATTGATAATGAGTATCTCTAATTAAATAATATGGAATGCATGTTTTTTTTACAAAAATATTTTTTAAAGAATTTTTAAAAATTATGTTGTATGATATATAATGAGCATTTTTTTGGTGTTTTGATTCTATGTAACATATTAAAAATTTTCATTAAAAGGGATTTGGGAATGAAATTTTCTCAATAAAATTATTTAATTTTAAACAATTATATTTTGAGTTTTGTTTTTATTGAGAGTTGTATCATTTTAAATTAATGGGTAGAAATGATATAAAAAATAATAATTTTTTAGAAGAGAATGTTTATTTATTTGGATATATTTTGTTCATTTATTTTCATAATTGAAATTTTTGTGTCTAATTGGATCAATACATATTAGGATAAATGGAGTTCAATGATGGAATTGTGCCTCACGCGATGAGGATTTGTAACATCCCAAGATTTTATAAAATAATTATTTTTTCAAATAAATTTAATCTTTTCTATTTTTTTTTAATTAAATGGTATATCAATTTAAACTTGAATAATATTCAACATGAAGTTAGGATTTCATTACACAGAAACCATGTTAATCTTGTGTTATACACAACATTATGTTAGCTTGTGTTACAAACGATTGTGAGTTTTAATAAAACCATGATATATTATAGTTATGTAAACATGACCATCATAACATATAAATTAAACATAGAAATTTGAATAGTAATAAAAAAATTTAAAATATCAATTATAATGATTTTATATAAATAAATAAAATTCATAAAAATGTTGTTAAATTTTAGAAAGGTCTTTATACTTTTTGAAAATACAATTTTCTATAAAAATCATTTTTATTTATTTTTATTAATAATTATAAAATTAATTTCGTATAAATCTAAAAACATAATTTGATAAAATAAACATCAAATTTAAAATAATAATTTTAAAATAATCTTTCGTTGATTTTTTGAAATATTTGATTTTGTTGATGAATAGTTAAAAATACTGAATTTTAATTGAAAACAACATTTTAGCTCAATTTATTTATAAAGATAAATTATATTTTTAATTAGTTTTAAAGTAAAATTATTTAAACTATGACTCCATTATTCTAACTTAGATCATTTGAATCAATTTCATATTGAATTTCAATATAAAAGGTTTGTAAACTTTAAAAAAATTCTCTTTAAAACCACACTTTCTCATCACAAATGTGTGATTAAATTAAAATAAGATTTATACCCTTTTGTGAATGGAATTTTCAAAAATGGATTCCATGCTCTTAATAATAATTATTTATATAATGTAAAAATTGGAAATTAATTATTGACCAAAATAAATAGTAAAATAAGAAAAACTTATTTACTATGATTAAGTTGAAAATTGGTTTACTTGGGGGGGGGGGGGGTTAAACTAAAATGATTAAGATTAAAATGACCAATAAAATTATATAAAATTTATATTTTTAGAAATATATATACCTTATAATTTCTAGGGTTATAATTTTCATCATTTTGGAACCTTTTTCACGTGAAAGATATAGACACACTTTTTCTCTTCAAAACATTACTAGTGTGTCACTCAACTCACTTATAAAATTCCACACCCTCTTTTATCTTATTCACAATATAATAAAATTTTGTTTTAGAAAATACCTACCCAAAAAACATCTAAATTTTATAATATAATTCTATAATCCATAGTTTTGGGTGAAATTGATCATTGTAAGGATTTTGGTGAAAACCTAAGGAGGTTACACGAAGGTGAGGTAACAATCTTCAATGAGCATTTTTGTTCTATTTCTTCCTCCACATAAGATTATTATTAAACCTTGATGTTAAAATAAACAAATTATCATAAATATAATTATATTATTTTATGTTAATATAATTATCATTATCTATATCCATTTCCATCTAATTGCTTACAGAATCGTCATTCACGTGTACGGAGGACTACCTCCTCATGAATCGAGGTCACTCATTTTTCCATTACCACCTCTCACGGTAGAGTATAATGATCTATATGAAGTATATATATTAAATTTATAAAATTATTTTACCTATGGAGTAATTATATCATTTATAACTTTTAACATTCCATTATATAGGGGATATAATAACATCGCTCGTGTATACGGTGGACAACCGCATCAAGAAGCAATGTGATTCATTTTTCCACTAATACATTACATGGAAGATTATAAGGATAAATTTACGTAATATAAATTAATGTATTATGATATTAATTATGTATTTTAAATTCTTAAATGATAATATATGAGTTTATTTCTTATATTTTCACTCACTGAAAGAGGATAACACCTTTCATGTACGTGTTGACTACGGTCTACACGAATTGATGTGACTCTCTCTTTTCTTCCCAAACCACATGGATAATATGTATAAGTACATTTAAAGAAATAAAATTTTATTTATGATATTATTATCATTTTCAAATGATAATTTATTACTTACCCCTTTTCCATAATGATCTTTGAAAAATGGAAAAGTTACTAATGAGTGTGTACGAGCTACCATCTCCATGATTGTAATGTACTTAATTTCTCAAAACAATTAGTAATACATATTAAGAGTATAATTATTTTATAAATAATATAAAATATTTCATGATTATTATTCTATAGATAATATAACTATGATCAAATTAAAAGCACCAAAAATAACAAATCAAAACATTTATGAGATAAGCGGTTATTAAGAGAAACAAGACTTTAACAAGGGATTATTCATAAAAATGCAATAAAAAGACATAATTAAATAATATATGGTATAATATATATAATTAAAATTATTTAATTTATTTATAATAATCCTATATTTATTATATAGTTGTTTTGAAAGTGTAAAACCGAATTCAAGACTTAAGGTAAGGGATTTCTATAATCTCTTTTTATTTCTGGGAGACATATGAGAATTCACTACTATCTTATTTTCTGTGGTGTCTATAATACCCATCTAAAGTGATATATAATTATTTTTTTCATTATTTATAATGTTTCATTTTATTTTATTCATCCTTGGGGATTATGATTCAAATGATTACTAAAGTAGTAAGGGATTTTTGTCTAAATTTTCCTTCTTTGAGACACATGTTATGTTATGAATCTATATTCTTTTAAAAGGTGTATATATAGGCCCGTTTATATCTAATATAATCAAATTATTTATCATCATAATATTTTAATTTTCATTTTATTTTATTACTCCATGAGGATTACATTTCAATGCTACCATAGTGGTAACAGGTTTGTGTTACAACATCATTGTTTATCAGGACTATTTATGATTGTAATTACTATGATGAAATGTTATGATATATATCTCATGAAACCTGTGATTTTAATATAATATAGGTATTTAATGGTATTTTATGTCTTCCATTTATTTTATCTTTTTATTTACTACATAGTTACAAAATAATGTTTTTAGGAAAAAACAACTTTTTGTTTGAAAAATATTTTTCTTCCAAAACCATTTTTTTCTAAAATATTTTCAGTTTTTTAACATTTTTTTTAAAATTTTTTGTAAAATAAATTGTTACCCTTGTTTGATTTTTTTTTGAAAATTAAATGTAATCATCATGTCATTTTCAAAAAATAATTCCCATTTGGATTTTAACAAAAAATGTTTAAAGTATCATTGTTTTAATGTGTATGACATGAGAATAATTTACCTATTTCATGAGAATTATTTTCATTGAATAATTATTTATACATTTTCATGATTATTTTCAATGAAAATGTTATTGAAAATTTTTTATGTTTCAAAAAAATAAATCATAGCGGATTTTTTTCTCAATAAATGTTTTAAACGACTCATAAAGATTCATTTATATATTTTCAATGATATTTATAAAGAAAATGATTTAGAAAATGTTTTAAATTTTAAAAATTGAATTTCAATGAAATTTTATTTTCCTTATAAAAATATTTCAGGTGATCTTTCAAAATACTTCTTTGTCTAAAATGACATTATTTGATGTAACTTATGTTTTGTGGGGAATATAAGCCAATGATACCATTATAATTATTTATCTTAATGGATTATCATGAAAAGATGATTATAAAACCTTTTTCTATTACACGGGTTATACTATGATAGAATTATTATGAAACTTTATTCTTTTTCATAGGTTATTCTATGATGAAATTATTTAATAATTAGAAAAAGTTTCACATTCTGATATATTATGATAGGATGAAATGATTATGAAACCCATTTAATTTCATGGGTTATGAATTGATGAATGTTATATGATCTTATAGACCATAAATGTATGGATTATGTGAAGGGAGGGATCTATATCTTCCTCTAATAAATTGGGGAATGAAAAATGTTCTAAAAGCTTATATGGTACATGGGTGGTTAGACCAAGCCTAAAAAGTAGGGTACATTGGTGGTTATCCCAATCTCGATGTAGGTACATAGGTGGATATCTCAATACTAACATGTTATTAATGCATTTTAAAGTTTACTTGACATAATATTCTCTCTGCTTATGTGTATGACAACATTATATGTATGACACCAATGTCTTTCTATCATGGATTATGTTATTTGATTTATTTATCATTAATTTCTTATTAACTTCCAATATTTATTCCATGAAAAAATATTATGATCTTTTATATGTATGGTATACATTTAAAATGTTACATATAAGTTATCCTACACTTATGATCAATTTATGCTTACACATCTATATTATTTACCCTTACCGGGCATCTCAACTCACCCTTTATTACGTTTCTTTTCCCTAGGTTAAAAAAAGGTTTTTATGTTGAAGTAGTAAATGAAAATATCATTATGGGACACAATGGATATCCTTTATTATTTAAGAATATTCTGTTCCATGTTCCCAAAGGAACACAACTATTATGGTCTTCAAGAGTGTTTTTGGGTATTGTAATGAATATTCATCTACAAAAATTTGATATCCCTTTATAAGAATCCAAATTATCTATGGTTGGTGTCAGAGTATATGATTGGTTATTATTTGGAAACCAGGATGAGAAAAACTCACTAAGATCCATAAGGGAATGTCTATGGATATGTGTATGGATAAGTTAATGCATAGGAAAATGTCCAAGATTTTTTGTAAAGGATAGAACGAGTGGTGTCCAAGAAATTACATTCTTGTCTAGATAATACAAGTGGATATAGTTCAAGCCCAAATGCAGTTAAGTGAAATAACTCTAAAAATAGAACATTGATCTTGAATCAATCATCACTTGGTGCATGGAAATGGGAATTGTTGTACACCTAGTTTGGTACTCCCAAGGGATATAATTTGGAAATTCACAAACTCATTTCAAACCATAAATAATGATTTAAATTGATGATAACTATGAATGTCCTAGGAAAAAACTATAGTTTCAAATATTAAATAACTTTTTATGATTTATAAATTTGATACGTGATTTTTTATGGTTATGCAGTTTTCTACTATGATTAGTTTTTGACACACTACGCTTTTTGGTTTTAGTCAATGGTCGTAACTATAAAAAAATCATGTTAAAATTTAATATGATGGATAATTTAATGACAATGATAAACCCAATTAGATGATTAATGGTGAAAAATATATTATTAACATTCATAAATAATTTATCAAATTATATGATTAACAATGTGAATGTTAGTTAGATTCCTAACACATCAAATAATAGGAAGATGGTATTTTATGAAAGTTCACATGGTAATGAAAATAAAAAAAGTGGATTCATATTCCTACAAGTCATGAAGGTGATAAGAATAACCTTTAGAAATATATAAAATTTAGGGGATGATGTTATATCTATGTAAAATAATTTTATAAAATGAAATATTATAATGGATTTTAATGTCTTATGTGTAGAGAACATGGGCATTATCCAACTTAGGGACATGACCCATGGATCAAATTCTAGACCAAGAAATGACCTTCTCTATGTCAATAATTGAACTATAATTATTGAATTATTTTTGTATTGGGATTCAACTATTAAGTTTAGGATGTATTTTCCCAATGGTATTTGGGTTGTAAGAATCACAAAGCATATACTGGTTATGTTATTTTTGGAATCATATATGTCTCTAGGTAAGATCAACATAAGAGTATGGATTATATCATGGGTTTAGGTTTTTATAGTTGATCATATGTTCAATGTATTAGAAATGAACATTATAAGTTTATTGGGATGATATTTTATCAATATTAAGGATATTTTAGGAGGCATTTATAAAAATTAAACACTTTTATTTTATATGCCGTGAAATTTCTATATGAGGAGGAATGCATTTATTGTTTGTGGAAAAATGTTTTATGGTACTGGTATCCTTTATGGTTTGTCTTATCTTTTATTTTGAGATAATTATGGGTTATAGTATACCACCTTAAAAAGATAGAACACTTCATTGATATGAGAGAAGATTTCTCTTTAGATATACTTTACAGAATATAAATTAAGGAAGTGTTAAGGTTACCTAGAGTACTGCATAAAATTTTCATTTATAAAGATCTATAGTTTACCTTGATGTTTTGGTGATGTAATCAGTAAGAATATGATATTAAGTAGAGTTTCATCATTACATTTCATCCTCATATAGATGGGTTGTTTGGTAAACTAATTCAAACCCTAATGGATACTCTAATATATCATCTTATCGATTTCCATGGTGGTTTGGATAAACTCCTTCGTCTAGTTGAGTTTTCATAACAATATAGAATTAAATCGTGAATTAATATGGATCCTTATGAATAACTATATGTAATTAAATGTAGATATCTAATGTTATGGAATGGAGTTGGATAAAGAAACCTATTTGAACCTAAGGTAGTTGAAGATATGGAAGATAAGATTAGATCCACTCACCAACACATCAAGGTTGATCAGAGTTGGATGAAAATATATACTAAAAAACACCAGTGTTATCAAAAATTTCATGTTTATGGACAAATTTTTCTAGCAATTTGTTCATGTAATAAGGTTATGATATTCATAAAAGAAGGGAAACTGAGCCCTTGGTATATTAATCCCTTTAAATATCTTGATCATATCAGGATGGAAGACTATCAACCAGGGATTCCACCATACCTCTATCAATTATGCAGTGTGTTCTATATATCTATATTGAGTATGTACATACTTTACCCTTCATGTGTACTAAATTTAGTTGTCATTAAACTAAAGAAATATATTTCTTACAAGTAACAAATGGTGGAGATTCTGGATCATACAGAGAATGTTCTATTAAAAAAGACCACTCACTTTGTTAATGTTTTATAGAGAAACAACTAGTTTTAGTAAGATACATGGGTTCATTAGGATATGATGAGGGAATGTTATCCTCATTTATATGTATCAACGTGATGAATTTTGAGGTAGAAATTCATTTTAGGGAGGGTAGAATGTAACACCATGAGATTTTGTGAAATTTTACTTTATAGTAAATAAATTAAATATTTTATATATTTTTTATTAGATAAAATATTGAGTTTATATTGAATTATATAAAACCATGATATTTAATTGAATTATACACAGTACCGAGTTAAGCTTTTGTTATACACAACATTGGGTTATATTGTGTTTCACACGACAATGAGTTTTAAAAAACCATGATATATTATTATTACTAAAACCATAACACAATAATATAGCCTTAATATTCAGTTATATGAATATGAATAACTAATTATTAAATTTTATTTATAATGGTTCTATATAAATAATACATATTGATAAAAGGGTACATAATTTTTAGAAAAGTCTGTATACTTTTCAAAAATACTATTTTCTCAGAAAATTTATTTTTATTTATTTTTGTGAAAAATATTAAAAGTAATTTTTTAATAATAATAGAAAACAAGTAGGATAAAATAAACTTTATTTTTTTAAATCTGGATTCCTAAATTAAGTTCGGGTGATTTTTTGGGATTTTTAAGAAAGTTTCAATTTTTGATGAAAATTAAAAAAAAATTCGAATTTGAATTGAATGCTAAATTTTATTTTAATCTATTTAAAAATTTAAATTTGTTTTTTAATTGGTTTTAAAGTTGAATTAGTTCAATTATACCTCCATTAGTCAAACTATATTCATTGGAATCAATTTTATATTTAATTTTGATATAAAAACTTTATAAACTTTTGTAAAACATAACTTTAAAAACATTATTTTTATTGCATTTTTAGGATTAAATTTTAATTAAAATTTTCAAGTTATGTGAATTTAATTTTATAAAAATGGATCCATATTTTTAATATAAATAAATTATATTATATAATATGTTAGGCTTAATTTTTTACCATAATTAATAGTATATTCTATAAAAATTATTTAGATTTAAAATAAAAAAGATAAGATTTAAAATGTCATATAAAATTGTATAAAATCAATTTTAAATTCATATTTAGTAATTATCATATATAAGGTTCTAATTTGATCCATCTTTGACCCGTTTGGTATGTAAAAAATTTAGGTTCACGTTTTCTATTAAAAAAATTAAAACTTTGCCACTCTGCTCACTTGTAAAAGGACACTCCATCTTCCCCATTATACACACAATAAAACCCTATTTGATCCTAATTTAATATAAAAAATCACCTAAAACCTCCCTTTTATCATTTTATAATCCTTATATTGGGTATAAATCCATCATAAGAAGGATTTTGTTGCAAACCTAATGAGGTTACCTGAAGAAGAGGGAACGATCTTCATTATGTGTTTCTATTTTATTTCCTCTTAAAACTCCTTCAATATTTATTTAAACTTAATGATATAAAAAAATAATTATGTTAAATATATTTATAAATTTTTATTATATGTTTATGAACTACAACCATCTTCACTTCCATCATATAGTTTATAAAATCACAATTCATTTGTATGGGGGACTAGCACCTTGCGATCTGATGTCATTAGTTTTTCCATTATCAATTCACATGGTTTCGTTTGATGATGCTTATAACATATATATTTATAATATTTATAATATTATTATACCAATGAAGTCATTATATCACATATTCCTTATAACACATTTTATTTGGGGCAAAGTTAAAATTATAGGGGAATTTGAGCTTTACCATTTCATGGATGGGCCGCTATTCGAACCATGATTTGGAATAAAATTATGGGAGTTGGAACACGTAAATTTATTTTTTTATACTTGTTTTATTTAAAAAATATGGATATGGTTTTCTATTATGTTTTGGGAATACCGATCCTGAAATCTCATATGCGGACAAGGCTGACGGGGGTGCACAGTTTGTCTGAAACCATATGGACCTCTTGAAGAAACCACGTAGCTAATCCAATGGAGATGTATGTCTCAAACAGCTTGGTCTAACCATTCAAGAAGATATTCATGGATATATAGGTTCTAGAAACATATTGATAGATTTATTTTTCATGGTCTGTACACAATTGGGAAAACCATGCAGCCAACCCGTGCAAGGAGTCCATTGGATAGTGGATCCAGCATAGTTGGAGCACGGTTTGTCCAACCCTAGACCCAATTGATGAACCTAATTTAAAAGGTTAAATTTAACCTTTTCTCTTCAAAAATTTTGTTTCTTCCAACATCCTTTCTTTTCTTACCATTCATGCATAGGAGCCCTTCCAGGGGTTCTTTCTCATCCTCCTAGGCATGGATTCTTCTTTTTCATGTGATGTAATAATAAAGCATCATTAGTATCATTAGTTATCCCAAGATAAGAGCTTCACACATCTTGATAATTTCATTATTTCTCTATTTTTGCTTTCAATTATATTTTTTGTGATGTAGTTCTCTCTATTTTTATGGAATTTGTCCATTTTATCAATTTCAATCAATGAAGACCAAATCAAGGCTTGATATTAGATTAGTGATGCTAATTCACTCCATTTTTTAGTTTCAATTCTAAATTATAAAACACCTTATATTAAACCCCTAGTCCACATTGTGATTTTTAAAGAACTCTCTAAATATAATTGGGGGTTGTGACCTCAAAATGAACCACCCATTTTTTTCGGGTTCACATATTCTCTCATAAAAAAGTACCCTTATCCACCTTGTTATTTTATTACAATTGGGGTGTGTTAATTATAAAATTATTAATAGAATGGTTGCCTTGTGGTTTAATCTCTTTTTATATTTGTTAAATTATTTATCTTTAATGTACTTCGTCAATTGATTTCAATTAATTTCATATGGAAAATTTCATTCTTTATAATAAATAAAATCATAGTGGTGCATTTTATTCAATTTAAAAAGGATGTGTTTAATAGATTACATTTTTATTTTATTTTTGGAATGATTGGTATATCGACCTTTTTCTTTAAATCTGACTACGACAATCACATGTTAGGTTGTGGACATTTTAATTATTTTGTAATGAGATGTGAAATGGAATGCTTATGGACATGGGAATCCTTATCAATTCTGTTAAAATGAATTATAGTTAGGGAATATATGAACATAAGGGAAATTTTTTAAAAGTTTATTGTATGATATTAGATGAATACAATGTTCTTTGAGTGATGTTGATTTTTTATTTATGGAATGTCGGTCTATGGGATCATAGGGAAAATATATTCTACTATACTTCTTAATGGTAAAAGGGGCCTTGAGGGGGGTCATTGTATTTATTGTTTCACACCCGCTTGGTTGAAGATGTGGTCTTGGAATTCACAACAATTGGGTTTTTAGGAATGATATTCCACATTACCTTGATAAGGAGGTTGGGTATAACCTCTCCATTATTATTTATGATACATGGAATAACATCCTATATTCTTTATGATACTCATCATGGTGTCGTATATTGATTCTTATCCTCTGGAATAACATCTCTTATTATTATTATTATTATTGTTATTATGCATGGATGCCTATGTTACACCCCTGTTCCTAGATAATATCATGTATCCATATATATGGATATAAACTTCACTATTTATATAGTTATTATATATATATATACACCTCATATATATATATATATATAATCAGAGGTATTACGGTTTTGGTTGAATCATGTATGATCAGCATGGTATACATGAAGAAACTGAGCCCGACTTGTTAAATTATTTATTTATTTATCTTCTCTTTATTTATTTTCCATACACACTACCATATTTTACATTCACAGACTTGGTTATACATTTGAAAAGATTGGTGGTGGCCTACTAGATAAATCTCACACCCTAGTTGGGGAACCATTACACTAGGTTACCCAAGAAAACATTATGTTCGTAGTTCTATGGATTATTTCATGTGTTTTGCATTGTACACGGGGTATTAAAATCACAAGATCGATCATGTACATAGGATTCTCACGGATATCACTCTAGTGTATTTTTATTGTTTTTCTTGTATTGAATTGTCTTTTACCATATGTTGTACTTTTATTCTTATATTTTAGCATATTATGGACATGCACAAATCATTGTATTCAATGTTGGACTTTTCTTATTATTTCCTTCATTTATTATTATACTTCTACTCCACTATATTTTATTATTACTTAATTCTTTATTTTAGGATTACTAATTATTATTTATAGACCTATGATACTCTTTTAACGATGGTATAGTCTTTCTACCACACCACTATTAGACCACTATTAATAATCAACAACCTCTAGTGTATGGGGAAGAACAGTTGATGCCATTTGGTGTCTGATCCTGCAACTATTTTCATAGTAAGTCAACCTAGGACATTACAAAGTGGTATTAGAGCCCTTATTTTATATTTTCTTATTTTTGGGGTTGGTAGATAGGATACCATGAATGTATTATTTTTTGGTAAATAGTTGTGTCCAAGACTAATCAACCCATAAATGAGGAAAAGTCTAAGTGGCCAGGGATTGGATTGTTGTTCATGCTCATCATTGTTACTGTTAATTACGATATCACCTCGAGTGATTGGAGTAAATTCTATTCCTTATTATTTTATAAGATTTATAATATTCTCCCTAGTCCAGGTACGGAAAGAGAGTATCATTATAAGTATCATTATGGGAACATCATAATTTACCTATCATGTATATTCCATGCCATGTAGATTGCATTTCTAGGATATTTATTATTTATAGATGTGCCTTGTTCTTTTATTTCATAGATAGCATATTATATGTTAAATATTTTAGTAACATGATTAGTATTATACCTTATTAGGTATTCATAGCCTAATTATTTATATAACATGATATGTGATTAATTTAATATTTTTTACAATACAAAATGCCTATATGATTTTAGAGTTACGATTAATATATTTATTTGTGTGTGATGATTAGGTATTTCCTTGAATACATAGTTGATTTCCATGGTTCTTACATTGATTTTGTGATTATTAGGATGTTTAATTTATTTACTACTAGTTATAGAATTACTTGTTATAATTTTGATATACCATTGGTTATTAACTTTTCAGCATCAACCTAATCATTTTTTTGCTGCATAAATTAATCGTAGAACTTTAACTAACCAATCATGAGATGTTCAAGCTATGAACGTTCAGTTGTATGGGATAAAATATACTGTTTAAAATTAAATGGAATGCAATTTTTAATTTATAAAGTGTATTGTTAGTTTATAAATTGGGGAATGCTAACCCATATAATCAAACCATTATTTAAGAGCATGATATGGCTTGAGATCATTGTAAATTTAAAATATTTTGAATTATTTTAATTTAAATTAAATTATTTTCTTATTAAAAGATTTTGACTCTATAACTTGGTCATGGAGACACAAATAGATATATTTCAAAGAGCACAATAGGACCCAAGTAGGTCAGTTTGGGCATGTTCTTCATGATATAGACTTCACTTGACCCGTGTAGATTGTTCTTGGCCTATTATGGGTATGGGAAAGACATGACTCAACCCAAGTAGGTCGTTCATGGTGATAAATTCTTATTATAATAACAAATTAATGGCGTTTTAAAAATATTCACATTTAAATTAAAATGGGGTTTCATTTAGATGAACCAAGGATTTATTAATGGGACCCCTACAGGTTTCCTTATCTTTGATTCCTTAGTATTTAACACCATGGAGGGATGTTTATATTATAGAGGGATGTTTATTTAATGTTTCTACAACTGAATATATAAATTCTCATATAGATGTATGATGGAATATTACATGATGAATCCCATCATTAATTTATAAAAAACTTGTTATCTTCTTTAACTATCCTTATATGAGGGATTAGTTAACGAAAATTTCAATTAAAACCTATAGGGTGTTTTCCTCCATAGATTGGAATTTATATTTTCTTTTACTAATCACATTTGTGATATCCTTATCAGGAAAATGAATGATATTTTAAAAATAATAAATATGATAAAATAAATAATTATGAAAATACGTTAGTTAAATAATCAGTATTTAAAAGGATGTTTAACATAACTTGCCTATGTTTCCTTGTGGTACTAGCTAAATAATGTACTAGGAAATTTTATCTTATAACTAGTGCTTTGAAATCATTAAAAGGAAAACCATGAAATATTTAAATAAATAAATGATAATTCGTGTAATGAATTAAAAATAAAAATTAAGTGGTGTTTTTAGCCTTAACAATCAAGTAATGGTAGTTTTATTTCTTTCCTGACTATTACCTTGGACTGGGAGTTAGAGCCTTGATGATTGTATTTTTACAACATAATGTGATCAAATATTGATCATGGTGATTTTTTTAACATGGACTAGCTATGTGGATGACATTTTATAGTTTTAAATGGGGCTATCCTATGGTAGGTAGCACACTCATAACCTTAAATCACTTTCTAAATTCTTGTGCATCATTTCAGATGCATGGTGTTGTTGTCCCATGGAGGACTCCTTAGTTTATAAATAGAAACCCCAGTTGGATAGGTTGTTGTATTGTATTTTATCCTCTCTTACAAGAATTAGAAACATGTAATTCTCGGTTCTAGTAGGTTAGACATTCTTAGGGCATAGTCAGGAACCTAGAGGGTCATGTGATCCCTCTTCCCCTTCTTTAGTGTTAGACCAATATAGAGGTTATTAGCCATATTCAATGTCATATAGTATAAAATGAACCTGTGGTAGTTCTTTTTATCAGACATTAGAAACTGGGATGCATAGGGTTTATAAAATAGTGGTTAGCATCAGAGATTTTCTATTTTCTTATGGAATCTTAGTATATTGTTCATTAATAATCATCGCACTCAATGAGATGGTCATGTAGTTCAATGAACTGTATGAGTTCAATGGTAATCATTATAACCCTAGGATGTTATGATATGTTCCTGGGTCATCTCTAAAGTATAGTTACCTTGTTTTTATAGGAATAAATCCTTTTCCAAATGCTCAAGGTGATTTCTTAAATGGATTATGTGTTTTAACATGAGGGTAGGTTTATTATAGTTCTTATGCCTAATGTCATGTCACACATAGACATTACTCATGAAGAGTTTCACATGTACTTATTAATGTAAATTAAATATAGTATCTTCTAGAGGCTAGTTTTTATCTCTTCAGTTTAACACCTTTTAAATTGTGTTGTTAATGTATATAACTCATAATGAGTTGTCAATGGAGAATGTTCAATTGCAAGAGTTCCCTTTTTAGTAAATCTAGTAATAAGGACACTCCTATGTAGGGGAGCTGATAGATCTAATTTATGTGCATATTTTTAATCAAATAATGAATATTTTTTTAATGTTTTTTCAATAGTAAGACCCATGTATTTAATGGTTTTATAAAAATATACGGTAATTTTAATTTTAGAATGAAAATGGTCTAAATTATAAAAATTGAATAACTCTAGATTTTTGACATATATTTACAACATGGTTATTTTGGCTATTTCATAAAAAATATAATTCCACATTTAGTGATTATTTTTTTAGAATCATTTTTTATATACTTAAACATTATCTTCTGGACCAGGTGCTGATTCTAGATTCTAGAGGCCTTAAAAAATAAATAAAGTTAATGATTTTTCCGGGCAGACAGTGTGGACCCCACCACTGTAACAGAACAACATCTCGGTCTACACACCTTCTATTGAGGTGATTACACTAGGGATAGAAATATGAAACATAGGCTCACTTCTATAACAAATTTGGGAGAGTTTTCATGTCATTAATATTTCCATAGGACATTATAATTTTGAAGGATGTTTTCTATAACCTTTTTCTATAAAAATAAACTGCAAATGAAAAATAATAACTCATTCATTCAGTGGATAAATGAGTTTTCATTTAGAGGGTTAACATAAAACACATTTATGAACAAATTTCATGAAGGGTTTGACGTGTGAGTTGGCCATTTAATGGGCCAACAACGTGAAATGTTTTTGATGAAGAATTATACCTATAAAAGGGTCCCTTTACTTATTCCGAAATCATTAGCTCGACACCCACATCCAGGGAGGGATCCCACTAGGGCACAAGCTGCCGTTGCTATTCTATTTCCCCCCATCATTTCTTATTTTTATTTTATTTTCCTTATAGTTTTGTTTTAGTTTTAATTTAAATTGTAATTTGAATTTTTTTTCAATAAATACATGCATTTTTATTTAGGTTTCCACCATTTAATTTCTTTTATAATAATAATAATAATAATAAACAAAAACTATTGTTATTATTATTAATAATATTATAATTATTATTTATAATATTTAATTCTTAATTTGAAATTATTTTACTTTCTTTCTCTCCCCCTTTTCAAATATATCTTCATAATTATAATAATAATAATAGTAAATAATAATAATAATATTATTATTTTAATAATAATTATAAATTAATATTCTTTATATCTCTCTCTATCACTCAAATCCATCCACCATTGTGATCTCCTACTCTCTGAAATGAGAGGCTAACCCTGATACTTAGCCCCGAGGGGGGGGGGGGGTTAAGGTGTTCTTGAATTTTCATTAAAGTTTATTTTATGTTTGTGGTAGATTTGAGTATCACGCATTGGAGAGGCGAATGTACCCAATGTGGTGATGGAAAAAAATGCCATATAATATAAACTAATTCTATTCTGGAAAGGTATAGCGATTCAAACAGGAGATTTCATGTTTGGATCATCAAACTGAAATCAACATATGAAAGATAATAATTATTGAACCAAAGAATAAACCCTAAAATAAGGTTCATTCTTTATCAACTCATTCTATTTACATTGCATGATAGGTTAAATTTTTAAATAATAAAAAACCCAAAAAATCATTGTTTTTATTTGATAATAAAAAACAAAAGAGATATATTAGGTGATATAGTAGAAGTATGTGAACCAAACTAACAGGATCCTGAAGGGAGATGACCCTAATCAGCCACAGTACTGCAATATGAAAAATATAATTTCTTTTTTTTTTCATACCGTGTGATAGGTGTGCATCAAAAATATCTATGTTTATTGGGATCTAATCAATATTTCATTTACTTTTTATTTTTTCAAACCTTAGGTAGATTTAATTTCTTAAAAAAAACTAAAAACAATTCATGATGTATTCAAATTCAGAATATTATGCATGGAAAAATTACTCATAGGTGCAACAAAAACATCAACAATAACAAGATCTTAGAAGAGCTTAGGTGAATAATCATAGAGAAACCATTGAAAATATAATGAGAAAGGATGACAAAGAATTTGATTATGTTTGTGCATTAATGGATCAATCTAAGCCTGAGTCATAGCATGAACTTGAGAATGTGGTGGAAGAAATTTCACCACTTATCATTGAAATTGAAGAACCTGAGGAGGCAAGGGAATAAGACTTACCGAATGATCTACAGGTGTTTGATCAAGAAAGATTGGTTTAATTCTTAATTAAATTTAAGTAACTAACTGATCTCCCCATTTCATGCAAAGAAGAAGAGCCAACACCATCGAAGGAAGACACCACCGAAGTGGAGGAATTTGAAGTCAAGATGGAGGAGCCTGACTACCTACCTCCATCCTCAAAGAGTCTACTACAAGAGGAACTTACCACTGATAAAGATATTTAAGATGAACCAACTCATAGATTGCATCCTTTATTTGAACCTATATCCTCTGATTTTATTGAATATGAAATATACTTCACTCCTTATTGTTTTTATTATATAGAATTAGAAAATCTTTTCTATGACTTGTATAATGAAGAATATAATGGACATGCACCTGTTTAGGAACACATAGATGACCTTGATTTTAATATAAACGAATTATATGAGTCCAATCACGAGATCCAGGTTGCTGAGCCTGAGAAAATCAGATAAGAGGCTTCTCTTCATGAATCCCCCATGAAGCCAGCACTAGAAGAGAAGAAGGTTTTACACGTAGAAACCAACGAAGTGGATGGTACATACTTTATCCTACCCCAGCCATGAAATCTATACCTCATTGTGAAGGGGATGGGATCATGTGTACTATGCCTCACCTAGATGTATGAAGCACTGGCTGGGGAAATCCATATGTTGTGGTTCAGATTAAAGAAGCTTCATCCACCTTCTAATTTTTGACACGAGTTGGTACTTCCCTATGGAGGTGGTAAAAATTCAGTTCCCACATGGGGGATCATAGAAATATTTATCCTTACATGATTTCTAGGAATTTAGATTTCAATTTAATTTATTAGGAAGTAGTCTAGCATGCATCCCCCTACCCATATCTTTTTGAGCTTAAATGAAATAATCCCTGTTATTAATTGAGTAATTTTTTTCGGTAGGATGATTATGGTAAAAGGAAGCCCCAAAAATTTATGTATGATGACCAATGAATTATTTTTAACTCCATACATTTTTATCCAATTTGTTTTGAGCTTTTAAAGTTTAAATTGCATGTATGTACTTGAGTTTATGCTTAACATGACTTGTCTATGAGGCATGAGATTATTAGGAGTCTCAATATTCCATGGTTTATATTTCAATGTTAATGAGATTTAATGAGTAAAAAAGAGAATAAAATTATTTAAATGAAGAACAAATATTGAAATTATGAGTCCAGATTTGATGAAATTAATTGATTCAGGTAAATGAAATTTCCCTACTATCTTACATTCTTTGAAATTATGATGTTTTTGTGAATTGGTTTTTTATTATTTTTAATGAAATGAGTGATTTTGTAATGTTATATTTACAATTACTAAGAGTATTTATAGACCATTTACTTCCTATTTAGCTTGAGCATAATTTTTGAGAGGTCTTGGGACATGTAACTGACCAGAACTTGTATTAAAAATTGTCAAATATATGACTATGAAAAAACACATTTAAAATGATGGAGTAATCCTTTGGAAATATACTTTTCCTTTAAAATACCACATTTACATCAATCCTTATTTTATCCAATAGAGACCATGAATTAAATTTTTAGGGATGAGCCATGTTTCAATCCATTTTTATCCATTCCTACCATCCTCTTAGTATTCTAATAATATTGAAAAGTTGATGTGTGGGGGTAAAGGGAATCATAGTGGACGAGATGATACACATTGTAAGGAAGAAGTGTGGTGGTTGTATTGTGGTAATCAGAAGTGGTAGTGGAATCATTCATTATACTATATTTTTCCCCTCTCGAATTAAAAAAATATCAGAAATGAAAATAAGAACAAAACAAAAGAGAAAAATGAGTTGTGATTTGGGAGAATCAAAAATCACCATTTTCCAGACTGATGATCTTCGGATTATATGTGGTAAGGTGATGGATGTCAGTTTTGATCTAATAATAACATTAAAAAAAGCACAAAAGTAAAAAAATATTCAATAGGGTGAACAAATCATTTATTATGAAAAATTTGATCTTGACCTTACTTTGATTTTTGGGGAATTGGGTGTTGTTACTTTGAAGAGGAGAATTTTATTAATCTTTTTGATATCATTCATTTTAATTTAGATATAAACCTTTTTCATGAGAATTAATTTTTTAATCATGAAATCCTACCAAACATAAGCCTTAGAGTCATCTAAACATTCATTACAAGTTGTTATGATTTTTTGTGTCTTTTGTCATCAAAAAGTGGAGAAAGTAGTTCATTTACAAGCCTATGGATAAAGAGCAAGTTTTTATGATATGAAAATAAATCTAATTTCATTTTATAATGAGTGATAATAGAATAGAATAAAAAGTGACGTAAATCATGATTTGGTTTGTTTAATAATAATGAATTGAGGATGTTGAATGGAAGATAGGATAAGTTCCATCATTTTTAAAATGGAAATCAAAATAAATGATTCGATTATTTCTTTGAAAAATGTGAAATTAAATTGATAATTTATGTGAAATTTTGAAATTTTGATTTCAAATTGAAATTTTCTTAATTATATTTCATTGGAATTTGAATATTGATAACATTAGTGTCCTCTGATTTCCATGCAGAGATTTTATACTTGAGGAAAAACATGGTTTATGTGTGGGGGTATTTGATAGAGAAAATTTATATGAATATTTTTAATCAAATAATGAATATTTTTAATGTTTTAAAATGATAAAACTCATGTATTTAATTGTTTTATATGTATATTGGGTAATTTGAATTTTAGAATGAAAATGGTCTAAATTGTGAAAAGTTCATAATTCAAGATTTTGGACGGATTTTCAAATCATGGGTATTTTGGTCATTTCATAAAAAATATAACTCCAAATTTAGTTATTATTTTTATAATACTTAGTTTATTTCCATAAACTTTTCATTATGGACCAGGAGCTGATTTGGGAATCTAAAGGCCTTAATAATCAATGAATTTAAGGATTTTTCTGCGCAGACAACGTGGACCCCACCACCGTAACCAAACCACATCCTGGACTACAAACATTAAATTGCGGTGATTTGACCTGGGATAGAAAGAGGACACATAATATTTATTATGAAACATATTGGGATTGGGGTTGAATTCATTAATATTGACATCATATGTTATACTTTTGAAGGAATCTTCCAGAAACAATCATCTAGAAAAAGAAAACACCAATGAAAAACAAATAACTCATAAAACCTGTGGCCAAATGTGTTGAAATTTGGAGGGTGGATGACCAACACATTTTTGTCAACTTTCATGAATGGTTGCATGTGTGAATCGTCCTTTTAATTGAAAAAACACACACAATTGTTTAGAGGAAGAATTATGCCTATAAAAGGAGGCCCTTACCTCCTTCCCAAATCATCATCTCGACACACACATCTAAGGTGAGATTCCACTGATACATGGGCCCCCAATACTATTATCTTTTCCCCCATCATATCTTCTTTCTTTTTTTTATTTTCATTATAGTTCTTATTTAGTTTTTATATAAATTGTACTTTGAATTTGTTTTCAAGAAATCCATGAATTTTTATTTTGGTATCAA
This sequence comes from Viscum album, assembly GCA_963277665.1. Lineage (NCBI taxonomy): Eukaryota > Viridiplantae > Streptophyta > Magnoliopsida > Santalales > Viscaceae > Viscum > Viscum album. Next base: position 1,532,461,745 of record OY728123.1, on the reverse strand, counting down.
CCATTTAATTTCTTCAATAATAATAATAATAGTAATAATTAAAAACTATTATTATTATCATTAATATTATTATAATTATTATTTATAATATCTCATTCTTAATTTCAAGTTATTTTACTTTCTTTCTCTCTCCTTTTTTAAAAACTATTTTCTTAATAATAATAATAATATTTACTATTATTATTATTATTTTAAAAATCATTATAAACTATTATTCTCACTCTCTTGATTCAATCCATCCACCATTGTGATCACTTAATCTCATTAATGAGAGGCTAACCCCAAGACTTGGCCTAGGGGGAGGTCAAGGTGTTCTATATTTTTCATTAAAGATCCTTTTAAGATTATGGTAGATTAGAGTAGCATGCATTGGTGAGGAGAATGTTCCTGTTGTGGTGATGACCCCAAATGATATGTAAATTAAAATATTTCTTTTCACGCGAATAATAGTGTTTCAAACATTGGATTTCATGTTGGTATTATCAAACATAAATCAACATATAAACGATAATAATGATTGATCTTAAGACTAAACTGCTAAACCAAGTTCTTTCATAATCAAATCATTCTGTTTACATTGCATGATTGTTTATATTTTTAAATAATCAAAAACCAAAAAACATTGTCATTGTTTTCATTAGATAATAAAAACAACAAAAAGAGATAGTTTAGGTGATATATAAGAATTATGTGAACCAAACTGAAAGGCTCCTCAAGAGAGATGACCCTAGTTAGCCACTGTGCAACACTAGGAAAAATATAATTACGTTTATCCATGCCCCATGACAGGTGGGAGTTAGGTGTATTGCGTCAATCCGGGTAATGCATGTATATCCATTTATAAGGAACACAACCGTGAAGGACCATTCCTAAATGGACCATGAGGGTAGTAAGATTTCAAATGTTTCAGTGCCTGTGAGACAGCACATCGATGATATGGTTAGATGTGTACAAAACTTTTAAAAGCACTATTTGATAGGGATGGAAATCTGTGGTTATTATTGACTGATCAATGGATTCCATGAGTGGAAACAATCCATCATGTGCAATAATTATAATATTTTGAAATGTGAAGTTGAGAATTTACAAAGGAAGTGAACCAATTGTGGTTAGACTACACTTATGTTTTCTTATTATATATGGTTGGTATGAAACAATATTGAGTACATAACCATGGGAATTATATGAGTGTCTCATTTCCTCTTCATAATTATAGAATTCCTCAGAGTGTAAGCCATTCTTATTTATGATCATGCCTCCTATCTCAACATCTATTGGGTAGACAATAAGAGCATCAGTTATACACTATTCAAAATTAATGTTCCCATCTGTCTCAATAAACAGACTTCGAAGGAGTTATTATTATACAAAATGAGTTTAAATGGTTGCATATTTAGGAATTATACATGGGTTCCAAGGAAGAAATTCCTCGGATGGACTCACGAACACCAACCAGTTCTTTGAATTGAATTCAATTGAGCTCAGACAGAGTTTTTATGCTTGGAGATTTCATCTATGTACCAAAACATCACTTGTAAATGTTGGATTATGGACTACTTGGGATGAGATCTTTGAACTCTAGTTGATGAATCAATATTACCGCAAACATCAGTTGATCTCAGATAATATTCTTGAAGGTTAGTGATCCAAGTGTTTTCTATCGGTTATGCATCCATGTTCATGTTGAGGCCTTAACAATTAATATAGAAAACGAGAGCTTGTCCAAGGAATGTCACTCGGTGTTAGTGGTAGGCTTTAGTGGGAATTATTGAGGTAAAAATGAAGTTCCTTGGAAGGATTTTCAGTTTATTTTGTGTTGTGTCAGCCGTCTAAGATGATAATTTTTTGTAATAGTTGACTAACAGTGGCTTTCATTTATTCCTCTTAATTTAATAAATAAATTTAGTGAGAAATCATTTTAGGAATTCTCTCAGGATAATATTGGTGTGATGTTAATGTTGGCACTACCATTCAATGAATTCATTGATGACCAATTCATCCATTTAAATCAAATGAGGAGTCTATTTAATCTTTATATGGTTGTCATTTTCCAAGATGAGAAAATCATCCCATCATTTATGTTATATCACTTAGTTCATTATTTGATATTTAATTCCTATGGTGGGGATGTCATAACATGGAACTAGATATGAAATGATATAAACTATGATGGGGAGTACAATATTCCATGTGATATAAGAGATGGAAACATGGTTGTGTCTCTATTAAGATATTCTAGGGTAAGATTTGTTTTGATTCTTTTGTTCTTGGTATGACCATTTACTCGAGTATCTACATTTTGTGTACCATATTTCTAATGTAATGCATGAGTGTGCATTAGGTTATTGGAATGAAAAATTACATTTGAATGAAACTTCATGACCTGAATGTTTGGGAGTTGTTTTAATCCTTCCTCAATGATTCTTGGTAATTAGAAGTTCTAATGTGGGGTGGTTTTAATATCCCATGTTTTAGACCGGATTAAAAATCTAGTGGAATTTTTTTATTACCTTTTAGTGGATGGACCATTCATTGAACTGAGAGTTGGAATAAAACTTCTGGAGTTTTAAAACTCAAATGTGTTATTTTTAGACTTGGTTAAAGGGCCAAGAGTTTACTTGGGAGTTCTGTTGAATTTTGGGAGCTTTAGACCCAAAAATCACAAATTTGTAGAAGGCTATAAGGGCGCACAGTTTTCCTCAAACTAGATGTATCTAAAGTATAGATCATGAAGCTAATCCAGTGGAGTGGGATTTCTTTCCTTGTCTATTCTAACCATGTGAGAAGAGTCCCATGACCATTCAGGTGCTACAGACATCTTAAAAATAGGTTTTTCATGGGCTATAAATGGTTGGACAAACTGCGTAGCCAGACCATCTAAGGGGGTTCCTTGGACAATGGTACTAGAATGATTGTCGCACGACTTGACCAACCTCGTGGACAAACAATGAACCTCATTTAAAGGGGTAAATGTATCATTTTCTCTATACATCATTTTATTTCTTCCTCCCACTTTTATTTTCTTCTCATACTTAAACAGAGTCCCCTTCATGGGTTCCTTCTTCTCCTCCTAGGTATGGATGATTCTCCTTAAACTGGTGTTATAATCGAGTGACATCAGTCTTGTTGATTAGCCATTGGTAATATTTTCACCTCTCTAGCACATTTTTTTGTTTCACTCACTATCATTGAATCTATTTTGGTGTGATATAATTTGTCCAATTGTCTTGGAGTTTGTCCATTTATTTGATTTCTCTCAAACCAGACCAAATAAAGCCTCAATATTGGATGAGTGAAGAATCCTTGGTTTATGGTAGGTGGTATATATATATTCCTATTATGCTTAAATGTTTTATGAAATATATCTATCTTACCATCTTATTAACTTTCCAAGTGTTTCTTATAAATTATGAAACACCATAAATTAAACTCTTATACCTACTTGTGATTTCTTTATTCCTCTATTGATTTGGTTGGGGGTTATTACCTAAACCCAAACCACCCATTTTGGGTGGGTTATCATATTCTCTCATAGACAATTACCCTTTTCATTCTTGTACTTATACCAGCCTTCTGATGTGTTAATTTAAAAACATTTTGAATAGAATTATTGGATTGTTATTGAATATCCTTTTAGTTGTGTTAAATTATTCATCTTAAATGTGATGATTAAATTAAGTTCAATTAATTTTTTAAGGATACAATAGTGTTTTCTAATAATACTCCCACTGATTTACGCTGACATCAATGGAAAAAAGGGTGTGTTAACATTTTTATGTTATTCTTTTCATTATGGTATGATTTGTAGATAAACATCCTACAAATATTTTTAATGAAAATATCATATTATGTTGTAGATTTTTTAATTATTTTTACTGATATGAGAATGGAATTATTATGTAAATAGTCCTCCTAATTAATTATATATAATGGATTTTAGTATGGAAATAGTTTAATAGATAGACCATTTCTTAATGTAAAACTTATTATATTAAATTAATACAATTAGTAGTGAGTGATGATGGTTTCATCTTTACAGAATGCCAGGATAAGGGATCATAGGGAAAACAAATTAACCTATAAAGATTAATGATAAAAGGGACCTCTAGTAGGGTCATTGGACATTTCAAATCACACCCCTGGTTTATAATGGTTGAATGGTGTTCACATCACTTGGGTTTCAAGTAATGATGCTCCATGCCCCCTTGATTAGAAGCTTGTGTTTGAACCTCCCCATTATTCATTACTAAACACATAATGGCATCATAAATTCATTATGATACTTGGAATGGAGGCCAATATTTATTCATATCATTGGGAATCATGTCCCTTATTTATTTTTATTATTTTTTGTATTTTGCATGAACACTTGAGTTGCACATCGGGTCCTAGCTAATACTACACTTCCATATATAAATCTATAAATTTCACTTCAACTACAGTTAATATCTATGTATACACATCATATATATATATATATATATATATATACACCAAGAGGTATTCTGGTTTAGGGAAAAGTAGTTATGGTCGACTCGATGTCCTTAAGGAACATGATCCCGAATTGTTATTCCATTTAATTATTTATTTATATTCTATTTTTTTCCTTGTACACCACAAATATTTATATTAATTGAATTAATTAATATTTAAACTCCATTATTGGTTGCCTAATGATTATAACTCAAACCATTCTCTATCCTCTATTACACTGGGTTACCCAAGCAGACATCATGTGGCCATGTCCATGGATTATAGCTTATGTTATGCATTGTACATGGGTTCTTATTAGAACATGACTGAGATAGAAATCAGAATGATCATAGAGATTTCCCATGGATATTTTATATTCTTTTTTTTTCATTTTATACTATTATACTATCTAGTATACTCTTCTACTAATATTGTAGAATCGTCTGAACATGCATGCATCATTGTTTTTTGAATTGAAAATTTCTTATTATTTTACTCATTTATTATTATAATTTCGATGATCTGAATTTTATTATTAATACACATATTTGTTTTATGATTCCTTATTATTTATCCCAATTTTATGACCTGATATTGATGGTGTAATCACCCCACTGTACGACTATTAGACCCTCGTTTCTAGTCGAAAAACATTTGAATATGGGGAGACACACTTGTGGCCAAGTGGTGACCGGTCTGGATACTGATTTCATATTTATTCAGCCTAATATATTACATACATTTTGTAATTTAAATCCAAATGGGATATAATAATGTCACTTTTGTGTACAGAGGACTACCGCCTCGCGAAGCGATGTGATTCGTTTTTCTTTAAGGAATTACATAGAAGATAATAAGTATTAATGAAATATTTGTCATTATAATAATGTCACATTGGATAAATATATGTTATATAAATGAAATAATTATTATATTAATGAAATATTTGTTATTATTAAATTACAATGTTTAATATTACTTATTACCTTTTCACTCACTGAATGATGATAACAACATTCATGTATATATGGACTACCACCTTTATGAAGTGGTGTGACTCTCTCTTTTCATCCCCACATCACATGAATGATGTGTGTCAATATATTTAATGAAATTATATAATATTTAAGATATAATTATAATTATTTTAATATTAAATATTAATTACCCCATTTCCATAATGAATATTTCCAATTGGAAATTTTACCCACACATATGTACGACCAACCAACTCCATGATCGTAAGATAATTAATTTATAAAAAATCATTATTAGTAATAAGAGTATTATTTATGTATAGATATTATAATAATATCATGAATATTATTTTTGAGATAATGAAACCTTGATCATGTTAAGAAGAATTAAAATAAAAAATAAAAACATATACAAAAAACAGAGGTGTTATTACCTAAAACATGACTTTAACTTGGAATTGTTAATAAAAAACTAATAAAAGGTAATAAGTAAATAATATATAGTATTATATGTATAATTAAGGTATTTTAATACATTTATAAAAAACATAAATTTATTATAGAATATTTTGGAACACATACAACCGAGGTTAAGACCTAAGGTAAGGTATTTCAGGTCTCCTTTTTATTTATTAGAGGCATATGAAAATTCACCAATAGTTTATTTTTTGTGGTGTATATAATTTAACTTTGAAATTTCATATCATGAATATAATTATTGTCAGTTTTTGTTATTTTTCCTTTTATTTTATTCTTTATTTGAGTTTATGATTCAAATGATTACTGAAGCATTAATATAATTTTATCTCAATTAGCCTTCTTTGAGACATATGTTATGTTATGCACCTATATTATTTTACAAGGTGTATATACAACCCCTTTGATATGTAATATCATGAATTATTATATCCTCATGATACTTTATGTTTCAGTTAATTTTATTCTTTCATAGAGCATATGTTTAGAGGTACAAAAGTGGAAAGTGTTTAATGTTACAATCTAATTGTTTATCAAGATTGTTTATGATTACACTTCTAATGATGAAATAATATGATCTATATCTACTAAAACTCATGAAATTTATTATCAATTTGTTATTTCATGATAATACACATTCTCAATTCATTTTACTCTCTTTATATAATCAATATTTAAAAAATAATGTTTTTATGAAAAATCTTTTTTTTGTTTAAAAATCATTTTTCTTACAAAACCATAGTTTTTAAAAAAGTTTTCAATTTTTCAGATTTATTAAACATATTTATTAATGGATTTTTTACCCATGTTTTAATTTTAATGAAATGTTTAAAAAAATATTCATGTTGTTTTAAAAAACAATTATTTCTAATATTTTACTAAAATTGTGAAAGTAATATTTTTTTAAAGTGTATGACATGAACACAAATTACTGACATCATGAACATTATTTTATTTGATGCATCATTAAAAAAATTTTATGGTTACTTTCGATGAAATTTATTTTCAAAATATTTTATGTTTTCAAATGGTTTTAAATAATAAAGGATATTTTCATCAATAAATGTTTTCAATTAATTTTAGAGGATCCTTTATAAGTTTTCAATGTTATTTTCAATGAAAAGTATTTTCAAAATATTTTATGTTTTATAATTTTATTTTAAATGAAAGGTTAATTTCCATGAGAATTTTTCCATGTGATCTCTCAAAATCATTCTCCATCTACAATGATATACTTTGATGTATCTTATACTTCGCTAGGGATCTAATCCAAGGATATCATTCTTATTATTTATATGAATGGTTTATAATGAAAATATATTTATGAAACACACTTCTCCTACATGGGTTATACCATGATATAATTATTATGAAATCTAATTATTTTTTCTTAGGTTTTGCTATAATGGAATTATGAAATGCTTATGAAACCTATCTCATTTTCACATGTTATGATATTATGAAATGTTTTTTTGAACCAATTTCACTTCATGAGTTATGATATGAAGAATGTTATATGATATTATGGAACATATATTCATGGATTATATGAGGGGGTACCTATTATACTTCTAATTCGTTGGTAAATGATAAATGTTTTTTGAGCTCAGAGGGTACAGAGGTGATTAGACCAAGCATTAAAAAGAGGGTACATGGGTGGTTATCTGAGGCCAGAAAAACAGGGTACACAAGTGGTTAGACTATGTATGAAGTAGTTTCACAGGTGTATAACCCATTCCTAACATGTTACAAATGTATTGGTGGGTATCCTTGACATACTAGATTATATGATTATGTGTATTCAACAATTCTATGTCTTCCACCAACATCATGCTCTCATGGATCATGTCATCTGAATTTCAATTTATTTAGGTCTTATGGACTACCAATATTTATGACAATACTCAAGATTATGACCTTTGATATGAATGTTATGATTTTAAAATCTTATGGTCATGTTCTCATACCCTTATTCTCATGTTATTCTTATGTATCTCCCCTGTTTATCATTACTGGCCAAATGACCTCATCCTTTCTTATGTTTCATTTCCCTAGGTAATGATGAATTGTTTTTAATTAGGATTACTAAAGGGGAATATCATTATGGGGTAAATCCAATATCATTCATGGAATAAGAGTATATTGTTCCATGTTTCCAAATGCACTAAACTATTATGATTCACATGTGTATGTTTGTGTACTATAATGAATATTAATCTAAAAAGACATGATATCCATATTTGAGAATCCTGGATCACTATAGAATTAATACACATCTATGGAAATATAAAATTAGGGTACTTATGTGTTCACCATATATAATTAACTTTGGAATGTTATGGTTATAATATGTTCTTATGTAATTAGAGATGGATGACTTGGATTTAATTTAGGGGATGGAGTGGCTTGAATAATTCAAAGAAAATTTTTATTTCAACACCTATTGACTCATATTCAAATATACGAATGGATTCATTCATATATTCAACGAGGAATGAGAAATGAATATTTGAATAGTGGGTCCTTCATTGATAGAAGATAGAACCATATCTTATTAATTGGGATCAATAAAATTTGGGTTTACTGATGCAATAGAATTTAGTTATATTACTGATATACTATTCCAATACATTAACATTTTTTAAAAAAAAATTCCAGACTAACACTACAAAGAGTTGTAGAGTTTCTTATTTAATAATTTCGAGGAATGATTTGATTTCCACTCCAATAATATATAATGACACCAAATAAATAATGTGAATTTAAGACATTCATAAAGAAAAGTGAAAACCATGTTCAAAATTCTTTTTTAGGGATGTTTCATATGAGAAAATCATAGTGATCATGTTTGGTATAGAGTAGTTTAAAATGGTTCACCTCCTAAGATGATTCTTGTGGTGTGGGTGTTTGAAAAGAACATATGTTACAATATTATTAGTACACCAATAACTCCCCTATAATAAGGCACTAATTACAAATATAACACTTACATCTATCTATGACCTCAATTGATACTTTGAATAACTTTATCATCTTTGTAATGAACCAAATGGTTTCATGGAATTGATGAACCATATAATTCATATATTTTTTTTATGAAAGTTATATTCTTTGATTAGTGGGTTATTACTAGAGATTTACATGATTCCTTATGTTTAGTTTCACTGATGAATTATTTAACAAGAAATAATAGTTCATTTTAACTTTTTTTAATGGATTCCTTATGTCACATGTTGTATGACCAAGTTGTTAAAAAAGAATATGATCAACGATAATTAATGCGTACAATCACTAACATATACAGGGTTGGAGAAAATGGTTAATGCTATGGATTTATTTTTTAATAATATCATTCTTGAAATCATTGAAAATGTTTCAGAATATCAGAAGTTTCATCCTAGTTTCCTTAAAATTAGATTATCCCATAATAGCATCGAAACCATCAACAAATGAAAAAAGGTTGAATATTTTTTCTTGTTTTTAATCAAAATTCAGTTCATCTTTTGTGACATAAAAATTTCTCCATATCTAACATCACGCAAATGGAACTATCTATCTAGGTTTTAAAAATACATATAGTCAAATGAAATTCCACTTATGATGGTTGAATAAAAAAAAGTTGTATAGAATATGGATAAGTGCCTTAGCTTTCTACAAGTAAATGTCAGACACCAACAATGACATGAAATAATGAAACCATTACCAATATGTATATTATATTGGTATTAAATTTCTAGGTATTTTGATAAAAATGACCAAATATGACATGGAATAATGATTCAATTTTGGTTATTATTTTTTCAACTAAACTATTTATCATGGTTTAATATAATCTATGATAAAAATTACATATATGAATTAGAAATGTTATATATATGGAAATTGGTTCTGCTATATTGGGTAGTAGATTTAATCATCTATAATCACGATCCTTGAATTACATATATGTTTTGTAGTTCATTACAATAATAATTTAGGAACCTATTTAACCGTTATAATAACATAGTAACATCAAATATATGGGAACGTGGGGAATAATAATACAACCATAGAGAAAATGTTTAGGGAATGTTTAATAATATTTGGAAGTTCCTAAGAGTACTATATGCCATTATAAATATTTCATATTTCTATATTTTATGTTTTTTATGATCACCCCTGTTGATATCTACATTCTTAAGAGAATTTTAGGGAAACATCTCTTCACATATCAATTATTGTGTGAGACATTATAGAAAATATTATATTAACATGGAAGAGAAGGGGTTAAAACAAATAAGACAATAATATTATAAGGATAATTATTTTCACCAATCATATTTTATAATGGGATACCATGTAAACTGTTGGGTATCATTAAGGACATGTAACCACTTCCTTGGAAAAATAGTAATTCTTTACCCTCTATATATTAAGTAATTAAGTATTGATGAGGGAATTAAAGAGTTTACTTAATGTCAAATATATCCTATATGATTTTTTTAATTTATCTGAATTTTTCATATATCCCTATTATAAATCATATTAAGTAATAAGATGAGAATTAATAATGAGAGAGTTTTAATAAAGGGTACTGATACTAATCATCAAATAACTAAAGATGGAATGTCAAATAGTGGGGAGAATTTTACACACATAATTAAATATATTTATATGTTTTATCATGTATTTTTTTATTCTGGGAATTTATTGGGGGTTTTTATAGGATTTATACTAAGGGTTTTAATGATTTTTTACGTCTTATGATGGTATTATAGGTTATACTTGTTTTTTGTAAAACAATGCCCAATTCATTGGAAAAACGTTTGGTGAAAAAATAAGGCTTTGTTTTAGGAACATTTTATTAGAATGGTTTGGGTAATTCTTATTCCAATCCTAAAAACCTAGTAAAATTTTTGGATGCATAAATTCAAATTTTCAGTTCATGTTTTACCAAACCATACAAAAAAATTCATATCGGGGTTTCAAGTAGTGTAATCTTCCTGGTTGGTGAATAGTTTCTTAAATTCCATAGCCAAACCACATAAAAAAATTATGTGTCATAGAAATTAGATTATAACTTGACTCATCTCCAACACTCATTTATTATAATTTATCTATTACTTTAAAATTTTAAGGATTCTTGTGATGTTTTAGGGGATTATCTTCATTCCTGAGATCCCTTCATTCGAATCCTGGAGCGTTTTTCATAATGACTGAATATAAGACTCAAATATCTCATTATATCACCAATTATCATTTTTATTGTGATAAACTCTATTATCAACAATATATCATGGAATTATTATTTCAGTAATTTTTTAGGGGGTTTATATAAACCATAATGTGAGTTTTTCAATAGTCCAAATGTATGGTGACATTGTGTTATTTCATCATTGAAAACTTTCTTTGGAAAGGTTGGTTTTTCTTAATATACTTATTTCATAAAGTCAGAGGCTTGTGATTGTCAAAGTTAAATACCTATTTTTCCATTTTGAGTATTATCCTATTATTTATTGGTTACTTCAATAATGGTTATGCCTGATTCCCACAACATACATGGTAGAATTTATATTTTGTGATGTAGTTTTAAAATTAAAAAATTTAGGTGGACATAAAGAGGGTAGTGACATGAGTTGTTTTATCTTGATGCGTACAGATATAATCCTATTTTTCAAACTTTTCATAAATTTCTATTAGGGGAGGGAATAAGGATAGTAAAACTAATTGATGGCTTTGTTATTAATGGACCAGTTTCTACCAATGGGTTTAGTATATTTCTAGAAATTTTTGGATTATTAATGCATTAGGTTAGTGACATGGATATTAGAGGGGAGGGTTTGGTGCATTACAAAGGTGTGTTTTTTTTATTGTGTAGGTGTTTTAATTGTGGAACCATTTTTTTATAAAAATTATACTGTTGTTTACACTTACTTTATTCATCTCAAAACTATGATATAAATCGAGAGGTAACTTGTTTTTACATATGTGACATGTGTGGGATATATTTTGGGGGATTTCATATGAGGGTTATATGGTCACCCCAATATATGTATCATTATGATATGTGTTTATTTTTAGGCAAGATATATATAATATGAAAATATTTTATTTTTGTAGTATGGTTCCTTGATTTAGTGATCATTTTAGTGGAGCTGGAAGCATAGAGGAACCTACCAGATATAGATTGGAATAGTTCTATGATTAGAAACATATTTTCCATTATGATTATTTTGTCTTATAGACTAATCAAATGATGGTTTAGTCCTAACATTTTTCATTATTTATATTATTATAGTTTTCAATGTTGTTTGATTGCATCATATTCATATATTTTCCTTAGAGTTCATTCACTATAGTTTATATAGTTTAATGTCAACTCACCACCAATTATTTTTAACCCTACATATTTATTACCATCCATCATTGTTTTGAGGAGTAAACTAAGGATATTGGAATTATAAATTTATCCAAGATGTTGGGTTTGGGTAGATATATTGCATCAAAGTAAACTTTTTACATCTTATGGGTGATTATCCTTTCATGTATAATTTTCACTCTCCTGAGTAAGTCATTGTATGTCTTAGGTAACTACAAAATTAACAAATTTATAGAGAAATATTTTTTCAATAGGATTTATATAAATATCCACAACTACTAAATATATCCTAAATACTTGATACACGTGATGGTTTACGAATACCTTCAACCGTTTTCTTTCATTTATCATTAACATATGATACCCAGTCCTAGATATTTATACATTAATAAAAGTTTTAATTTAAAAAATGTAGTTGGGCCTTCAGTCATTCCACACCTTCTAAACACTCCTCATGCCTCTTTTCTGCCTCTATTTAACAATCCTTTAATGAATTTTCCTAAATAAAACTTATTCTATTTATAACCACATGCATATATTTCCACCTTTCTCTCAATGTCACCACTTATTCTATATAGAATGTAATCAATTTTACATGAACCATGATTAATGATTTTTTGGAAATAAAACAACCATATATTATTTATAAAATTTTATCCTTACATTTAATGATTATCTATGATTTTCATGAATAGTATCTGGAAATTACATAACATTCTCTAAATATAATTTTTTTCAATAACACAATCAATATATTCTAATTACTCTTTTAATACCCCACGAATTTTCAAATTCCACTTCTTTTATAAATCAAAATCCTCAAGGGATCATCAAGATCCAATTTGATATTGAAAACCCTTTTTTATTTATTTTCATTATCAGTTTTGGGTTTAAATTCCCAGATAATTTATATCATAACATCTATCATAAGCAATTTTAATTTTTTTCACTATCTCCAAAGTATGACATGTGATTTCCCTCTTCCTTACTCCCGAGGCTCCTCAATTTGAACCTATTTCCTAATTATTTTTGGAAATTTAATTTTTAATCAAGGGTAATTTTTTTTATTTCTTTATGGATATTAAATTTGGTTTATTTATCAATTATACTTGTTATCCTCATAGAATTATGTCAAAAATTTACATAATATAAACAATCAATATATAACTAACCCTCAAATCCTATTTTTTCTCAATTGAATTTTTTTACTACTGGTGGTAAGATTTCATCACATACATCTTCTTCTTATATTACAACATCATTAATCTCATTATTTATTACAGATTTAAATTTTACATAATTATATTAATTTTTTATTGATTCTAAATTTTTAGGAATCTTAGATTTGACCATCTTAGAGTAGAGATCATCAAGATTATTCTCTATATTGTTTTATTACTTCATATATATACACCATTGAATTATATGGAAGTGGTAACAACTTCATATTTTTATTTAAAATATTCATATAATTTCTCCTAGCTGATAGAATATGAATAATACTGAAAAATTTAATTTTCTTTTTAATGAATCCATTATTATTTATTCTTTTATGCATCGTTAAATCATTATATTTTTTTATGCAATACTTAATTTTTTTATTTTACCTTTATGTATCCTTCATAAACATTCAAAAACATATACTAATTTTTTCTGTTACACTATAATAAACTTATGTATATTTGATTTGAATATTATATCAATACAATATTTTTCAACCTTACAAATATAATAAATAATTTCCTATTGAATTATTATATAGAAAATTCAATACCGTTACTCACATATAGATGTGGTCTCAATAGATTCATCAAAATTAAATAATTATATTTTTTAAGAAATTGAATAAACATCACATAATTTTTTTATCATTATAAAAAACATCCATTGATTGATTAACCATTATTAATAATATGGATTGTATACCACTGGTTAAAACAGAAAATGTCATAAGAACACACTAATATTGGGTGAATTTATAAGTATATTCTATTATTATAACATTTTTTAGGCATCTTATTCCTATATATTTTTAGAACTCTTGGAACCTTCCTTTCTAAAGAACATAAAAACAACAATCAAATTAAGAATATAAAAGAAGTGAAATAGTGGTTTTACCTGGTTAAACAAAAAGGTATTATATTAGGAGCAGATGTTGAGGATGTATTGATAGACAAGTAATATCAATACACAATGTGTATGATTACTTAATTAGAAAGGGATCAATATTGATCATAGGGTCAAAACCACTTTATATATATCCTCAAAATCTCCAACACACGCAACATTAGAAATGTCAGCAAGTAGGTTTCTCATAAATATTTTCATTGAAAAAAAATATTTGAGGATGTTCTTCTTATGCTTAAATATCCTCTAGAAAATTTTAATATTTAGTTTATTTCCTCCACAATAGTAGTTCATATCTTCTATATTATGTATATGTTAATCTTAATATGTATATACACTATGTATTCTTTACACTCAATCTTATCTGTTGATAACTACTACCTAAAAATCCACTAGGAATTCACAAAATATCAGTAACTAATTAAGAATAAGAAACATACACTAAGGTATGTCTACAACACCTAAAAAATAATCCGATAACCACCATTTTCAAAGGATATAATTTATTTTTAATTTAATGGAAAAAAACACGAATTAACATATGGGTCCTTGTTGTGGGGTGACTACTTTAAACAATAAAGTTCATTAAATTTTTTAAATAGTTTTGGGGTGTACTCTTCTATATTAAAATGTTGTTTTCATTAAATATTACTAGTCTGAGCATCCCCACCACTCCAAGGGGCCAATTTTTTTAATTGGGTCATACTTCATTATTCTATATTAATTCATTATTTTTTTGGATTTTTTTTCGTGGAATGATCAATTATAGAAAACCTAAAATTAGATCAATTTATACATACCTGAGGCCATGTTTTTCATGGACCCCTATATTATAGAATGATATTATTCCTACCAATTTAATTTAAACATAAAATTCTAGGTAAGTATTCATATTATTCTTATTCCATGGAATGTTAATCTCACATGGCCAGTTGAAAATATTAATTATTTTTTCAAAAAGTTATAGAAATATTTTTTAATAATATTACACTAGTAGATTTTTGAAAATACACTTATAAAGACTTCTAAAAATAAATTTAAATATTATGTATTTTCATACATATAAATTCACTTATCATTATAAGATAGAACAACAAGCTCTAAAACAACACTGGACTCCACCAAAACATCTTTCAAAGAATAATAACATCAATAATGAACATTTACATCCAATAAATAATTACTTCCTAACTTTAACCACAATTTTTAACATTATACTCCATATATAATATAAGATACCGAATACTCTATCTAAAAAACCATTCCTTATAACATATTACAACTCCGAAAATATTAACATGGTTTCCTTGTCAATTCCTAGACCATGGTGTATCTATGGTGTTAACATATAACAACTCCACTCATTTGAGGATATGTATTGTGGTTAATAATCACTTCACACATTTCTATTATAATTTAATAAAGATAAATTTTATAAACACTACCAAAACATAATGGGACTATACAACCCATTTATAAATTCCATTATATAACCCCATTCTTATATTCACAAACTTATCCCACCCATAATGAGTCTCTTCAAATAATTTATGAATATTACATAGTCCCGATAAATTATCATACCACTAATTGGACCTAGGGTAGATAAAACACACCAAATTCAATTCCAAGAGGTAGTATTAATATTATAATTATTATTAAAGCATCTAAAATTTTTATTTAGACTCATCTCAACAACTTTTAAACAAATATATTCAATGAAATTTATATAAGAACATAAAATTAATAGAGAATATGGAGGAGAAAATATAACAAGTCATTAGAATTTAGATCATCAAAAACTATATCCCAATGCATCCCCATTCGATTGAAGTAAATGATCCAACAAAAAATAATCAAGAATTGATATGAGATATAGAAGTAGTTAACCAAAGAAGAAAATCATGTTTGAGTTATGACAAATTTTTTTGTTTCCTTGTTAATTCCAATGCACTCTAGGGATATCAATTTACCTTAAATTTATTTGTTTATAATTAAATCCATAGTAGTATATATTTAAATCATAGGATAGTGGTTATTAATATTCATTTTACAAATTTATTAACTAGAAACATTATTTAAATACAAAAATATTATAAAATACCAACCCTGAGATCCTCTTAAATTATGGTACTAGGTTTCCCTATGGAAACCAACTGGGATCCCATAAAACTTTTGGTTCCGTATATTGAGAATACCTTGTGAAATATGTATTTATATCCATCCCACTAATTAAAAAAATATTGGTATTTATACAATTCCAAATGTATCTTTTTCATTTAATAAACATCATTTCCCCACCCCAAAAACTGTCGAACCACCCCCAAATAAAAATATGCATAAAAATATATGTAATGACTTCATAAAATTTTACGTAATTTTAAAAAAAACAAAGGACAATTATATTAAATATCATTTAAGAAGAGGTTGTTACTAAATAAATGATTAATAAAAAACAATATCCTATTAATTGGTTTGATATTCATTCATTCTAATTATAGATTGGTTCTTCTCCATTTCTTGATTCATTATTTCTAATTTATACATAACATAAAGAATTCATCTTCCTTGTTTGTAATCAAAAATAATGTGTACCATGGTAATACAGTAGGTCCAAAAATACATCCCTATAAACTATCATCAATTGAAATATTTTATTATGAATTATTTTTACGTTCCAAACAACATGTTGCAATGGTAATTTATGATACACATCAGTGTAAATATCTACTGAAATAAATAT
Source organism: Viscum album (assembly GCA_963277665.1). NCBI lineage: Eukaryota > Viridiplantae > Streptophyta > Magnoliopsida > Santalales > Viscaceae > Viscum > Viscum album. The sequence continues at coordinate 1,532,444,590 of OY728123.1, read as the reverse complement.
CACAACAAAATGATAAAATCATAACATGTAATAAAAGATATATTTTTTTGGAAAAGTTCTTGTAAGGTCATCCAGGATGTGGCCCATACTAAATACACCATTATTTATAATCATTTTTATATATTAAAAAATACATTTTACAGACCGTCACACAATCTTGACAACCAAATGTTTAGTTTCATATAATATTATTTACATAAAAACTTATTTTATAACACTTGAATTTTTTTCATAATTTATTCTTACTAGACTCCAATGTATATTTCTTAATATTTATACTCATCTTCAAAACCTATGGAATGTGAACATATCAAGTGGTGATCTTAAACATCCTATAATGGAAGTATTATCAAGAAGTCACAAATGTTATATCATAAACATTATCATGGGTGAAATATACATTCAAAATAATTCATGGGATCATATGTGATAAACATAAAATTTGTCTGATCATGAAGGATAATGTTATTAAAATATAGGTTCACATAAAATTCATTATGAAAAAAGAATAAGTATATGATTTATTAAATGAATATAACCATATGTAAAAAATATCAGCTAACAAAATTATATACATTCTATACAAATAAAAAAAAGCAGGTCCACACCTAAAAAATGTGGGAATATATAATCATTCCCACACCACTATGGAAAACCCTAAACATGTCCATGTTTTAAATATGAGAAATAAAAATCACCCACATTAATTATTATCTCTAGATATTTATATTCATAAAAAATTAAATTAAAATGGAAGTAGGACCCCATTGATCAACATCCATACATATGTATTCCAAATATATTTAATCCTCATCATATCATAATGAACCCATAGAAATAAAATCTGATTTCATAACCTTTTAAAAATATATCATATAACATAAACCTAAAATCATGGTGAAAAATATGAAAATATTCATTTAAAAATAATTCATTTCATAATATAATTTATATTGTGAGGAAAACATTACTCAATGGGAGATATACAATAGGGAGAAAAATTAATCAAAATAATAAAAGAGTTTTACAAAAAATTATCTGAAACATAAAGATAATGTTATAGGTAACATTCATTAGAAATTATGAAAATTTTGGATGTAAAAACATGTGAAAACAATTGAATTTAACATGAGCCTCTAATAATGAAGATATAGTAAATACATCAACTATATCTCAAGGAAATTTGATGTGGAATAAAAAACAGATATTCAGGTGAAGAGAAACCATTTTATTATTTCAAAAATCCATTATTGAAACCCAGATCCTTGAAAGTGATAATAAAAAATAATTTTAAAATAAGATAAAGGATTTATTATTATACCATGATAAAAAACACAATTAGGTTTTAAAATATAAATTTACCATTAGTGAAAATTGTAAAAATACCATGGAGTGAATAATATATATGTTTGAGAGGATGAAAACTTTTCTCAACTATGTTATTATTTTTGAAAGAAGTTATTCCAAGAAGTGATATTTTAATTAAAATTTATATTTATATATATAAAAAATGAATGAATCATATGATGGAATCTTTTGGTGGAATTATCCTAGCATATAAAAACAAATTTATAGATAAAAAATCAAATCTCAAGAAATAATGATTTAGTTAACAAAATTATTACATTAATTACCGACTTCCTAAAAAGTGATTAAAACTCAATTATCATAAATATACACATATTAACACTTATTTAATAAATTATTTCAATAATATTACTATTACTATATTTATTCACTATCATCCTCCACAAGAATACTGGTTACTAATTATTTAATTTCCTAATTAGGTGTTTGTAATCTTCATCGTTTCATACAGGTTTCCTAATAATGGTATGAATATTAATTAATAACCCAAATTTTATCATTCATATATCATTAATGTTTAATTTATTTATTTTAAAGGAATTATATGTTGTAATTTCAATTCATGGTTGTTTAACTCTTTTTTTCATGAATATAGATTTTATGAGGAAATTGTTTTGGGTAATTTTATTAATTAAAGATGATATTTAGATTTTGAGATAAAAATTTGGTAAATATATTATATGACAATCAAATTATCATTAATTTATTAATAACTTATAATAATACATTTATTTAATTTTCCATAGTCATCCATGGTGTATTTTTATGGCACCATTCATGTTGGTGGTTTAACAAACCAAACCCCGAACACACTATAATAAGATGGGTAAGTATGGTAAAGGATGTGTATAATATAATTATAATGAAGAATAATTATATTATTTAGTTTCTTTATGGTGGTTTAACATGTTTTAATAGTTTTTATAATCAATTAAAATCAATATGAAAAAAGATAAATGTTAATTTTTAGAGGTGGTACACCGCACATACATACCATTAATGTTCTCATTTATCAATTAATGAGAGGGGATAAAGGATGATAATAAAGTATATATTAATAATAATTATTTAATTTTATAAAATTTTTATTAATTAATACTATCACTAAAACAATTAATGAGAGGTGATAATGAAAAACAAAAGACATCAATTTTTAGAGGTGAAAATCCACTCAAACTCAGTATCAATATTATTTAGTTTTTTTAATTTTAGGTGAAAAAAAAATTAATGGTTTACCATTGATAAAATAACATCAAATTACCATAATAATACATAATTAATTATATTAAAATGTATTTTGGTTGTGGTAAAAGAAAAAAAAAGGATGAAGAACTTAATAAAATAGAGACACTTTTGTATGAGAAATTCATATTCTCTAAAAAACATCCTTGATTTTGATGGGTTTGGGAATTATTAAGGAATAAAAGTGTAAATTATGTCATATATGGTTTTGGGGTATGTTAATTGTAACATGTATATGAATAAATCTGTCGGTGTTAGTGTAACATGAAGTGGTAGAAAGGTATCCCTTTTGTAAATGCTTAAAATTGAACTTTTTTGAATACCCATTATTTTTTTAATAATGAAATAAAATTATTCAAGGGGAAATGGATCCCAAAGTATTTAATAATGGAGTTGATATATCAATTTTCCTGTTACTCATCCCAACCACTCATTTAGAGATAACCTTTATGCAATTTAGAGTCTTTACACCAACTTTATATCTTTTATCCCACTTAAACTTTATCCAATGTAATTATTTCGTAACCTTTGTTATAAATTTTAAAAATTACTATATAAATTGAAAATAATTCTTAATTTAGATATTAAAATCTGAAATATTATTTTATTTATCATTTAAATATTAAAAGGGTTAGAAAAATTAATTTTAGCATTAGTCTAAATAACGCATAATGTTTGTATTTAAAACATTTGTATCTTAGGCATAAATTTCATGTATAGGATAATATTTGTAATGTTATTTAATTTTATGTAATAATTTTTTTTATTACAAATAAAATAATGTTTATTTTTCTTTTAATGAAATTTGTAAGTAAATTTTACCAATAGAATAATTTTAAATAATTTTTTTATTAGGAAAAATATTACTTAAAGTTTTTAACGCGATGTATATTTTTACGAAGTTCAACCAAAATTTGTAAAATTCATAAATTTATTAATTAAATACATATTATATTAATTAAAAAGTTTTTTTTAAATTTCAATATCAATATTACCTTATGATTTTTTGTAAAATGTATAGTTTTGGTAAAAATTTATTTTCCACTATTCACCTAAGAATCTTTTATTTTAGAAAAATACAAAAATTTCCTCCTAAAAAATAATTTTATTTTAAAATGAATAATATATATTTATCAAATATAAATTCTAGATGTGATTTAATGATTAAATTCCACAATGTGTTTACTACTATTTTTTCCCAATATTTTAACCACGATATAATAATGGTTATATTGAATAGGGTACCACAGATCTATTTTAGTTTAGTGTTACATATGGAATAATAAAAATTATATAATATCTATTTAATAAATAAATATACACTAAAATCTTGGGTCACATTCTACCCGGTATAAAAATAATGTATTCCTATAAATTATAATACTAGGATAAAAACAAATGAGGGTACTTTTGTCCAATTAAATTCTTTTGTTTAATGGTATATTTTTAAAACTTATAGATCCTCCATAGGAAATTCACTATATGGGTGTTCTTATTCACATCAATTTATATCTCATATCAAGGATATCTATATGTTGTTCTTTACATGAGTGATCATGTTCCTATTGCATGACTTAGGAGTTCCATACATGTGAAGGTCGTAGTATTTATATCCTAAAAATCGATACATATAACACATCATGTACTTGGTAGAGGTCTAAAGGGAGTTCCAAATGATGAGATATATCCCCAACATGAATATGAATCTTAAAGGAAAAAATATACCTTGGGTTTGGCTTCGCGTTATTCCCAAATCTAATAATATACTTCTAAGGGGATATCTATAGTAACACCTTATCGACAACTACATACAGAAGATATCATCAATGTTTACTTACAAAAATTTAGATAAACTTTGTGATGTTTGTATATGTTTCCAAATGGTGTGACCCTTATCTAAAAATTATTGGATAAGGTAATATCCAATTAGATTCATGTCTATATTTTTTTGAGAACATTATAGATTGACATATCTTCTCATACAAAGCCTTATACGGTTGCACCTAAAATTTATAATTAAAACAATTATATGAGAAACCTAGAAGGGGAGGTGTTGATCTCAATATATCCTCAATAGTTTGGACAGTTATTTTAGAGTATCCATATTTTTGAGGTTGATAAGTAGTTCTAAAGCATATATCTATCTCCAATTCGTGCCGAAGAGTTATCCAGAACCCTAAGGTAATATTAGGATCTTGACCAAAAAAATTAATATAGGCAATTCATGTTTCATACTACTTATATTATATATATATATATTGAGTTTTTTAAAGAGATAAATTTTCATTGACTAAAATAAATAATTTTACTTTGTAAGAAGATCGATGATAACCTATATATCATTATCGCCTTTAGATAACCCATGGAGTCTTATGATGAAATATGTGGTAATGTTTTCCTATTTTCATAATGGTATTGATAATGGCTGAATCATAAACTTTTATATTCTTCCTGGAACTTTAAATTATAGGAATATAATGAATTTAAATATATATTCACCAATCTCCCCATCTATGTTATCCTATTAAATGTTATAATTTAAATCATTATAAATCTTATTAATTATTGGATGGGTTTATAAGGATTATCTATGTGAATCATCCCGAATTTACCTTTTTAGTTATGGTTTTTATGGGATGCATACTGGGGATTCTAAACCTCAAAAATCTATATTTATAAATATTAATCTCTAACTTATTTGTTACCTTTTACTATAGCTCCATATCATCTTTATAGGATTCCTTGATCCTCACATGGATAGAAAGTTGATCTATTATTTAGAAAGTTAATTATTTCTACCCTTACCTTATCTATTCAAGATTCATCCTTCAGGCTTCATTGAGTATTAGCTCTTTTACAACCCTCATATTGGATAAGTTTTCATGACCTTTCCTTCTCAGAGGATCAACCACATGGTTTTTCATCCCTGGGAGTAAATTTATCATGATTTCATAATATTAGATAAATTGAGACCTTATCATTTTCAACAACATCAATGTGGATATATATTTAATTATCTTATGTTTATTACCAAAATATCACTTCTCACCATAACGATAATTCTTTAAAATATTTAAAACAACGATCAATATCACCAACACCAAATATTGGGATGGTTAATACTACAAATCATTATTTATTTTATGGTTGTTATAAGAAATTCCAATATAATTTCACATAATGCTTCATCTAAAGACATTTAATAAATAATAACTATATATAATAAACCCATCCATACATCTTGATATTGTATGTACAGGTGCATTGAACAAACTCTTATTTAGTTCCGTGAAACATTATTTACATTAAACTCTCCAAAGGAACTTAACTCCCTTCCGTGTGAACTTGGTTAGTGTATTTGATATACATGAAATATTTATCATAAATAATTTATAGTATCAAATTAAACCAAAAAACTATTTTTCTATGTTATAGTGGTCAGTATGAGTAATATTTCCAAAACATCCATCATTTGATGATCTAATGATATTCCCTCACCTATGATTTCATGACCCATGACTGATACTCACTACATAAATAATTAGTATTTTTATAATTTATCATCAAGTCTATCTATTCTAAGGATATTCAACAGAATATTAAAATGATCCTCATGCTCTTACTTTCCATCTAAGTATATGAGTATATAATCTATAAATACAAACAAAAATTAAATAAGGTTTCCTTTATATAATTTATTAATTATACCAATTAATATATATGGAGGATTCACAAGTCCAAATTACATATTAAAAAATTCAAAATTTCCATAAATCTAAAGAAATGTTTTGTTAGGAATATACTCTATTTTAAACCATAATTAATGATATGTAAATCAAATGTAAATAATTGAAAATTATTGAGCCCCCCTTTTTATATAATAAGTCATTGATAAAAGGAAGTAGATACTTGTTTTTATCATGAATTTGATAATATCATAATAGTCAATGAAAATATGTAATGAACATTACATATTTTTTTAAAAATAAGATTGATGCACTTAAAATGCACCGCTGATTGCCGAATATCGACTGGTCAAGGTTCTGGTGCTTTTCTAATGTGTATAGCAGCACTCGGGTCGAATCCTCGACAATGATACTTTGTAATAGTCGTTTGTTTTTAGTTGATTGTATTCTGATTGGAGGTTTTTTGAAGATATTAATTTAAATGATTTATTGACTATGATTGATTCAATAAATTGATAAATATTGGGGTGAGTTCATCATTACGTAGTTAATTTTGTGAAATCATTAAGCCTTGCTTTATATTTCATTAAATTAACACCCACTTCACAAGATAAAGTTGAATAGAATTCATATGTGTTAAGGATTTAATCCAAGCCTTAACTTAACATAAGGTTCTAATATCAATCAGATCTTGTAGATGAGGGTGTATTTATGGTTCCAATAAGCCATGGAAACCACACGTTAAACAAAACAAGTCATTAATCCATGACATTTTAATTCCAACATACAAAATGTTAATTCAAATAATATTCATCGAGCAAATAGTCTCAATCACTTAACATCCCTAAATTTTGACTCACCCCAATAATATATTTACTCATCCATTTAGGTTTTTAATAATCTGGTTATAATTATTATGATGATAAATTAAGAAGAGAAGAAAAATAAAGGGATAAGAAAAGAGTGGTGCATCGAAACACACACACACAAACAAATAATTATGATAATTAAAAACGAACTTTCGATTGAATGAGGAAGCATAAGAATGGAAGGGTATTAAACTGTATTTAAACTATTTTATGAAATTTAATATTAAAATACATAATTTGGATGGTAATAAGAGATATTGTAGTAGAAACTTGAATTAAAACAGAATTATAAAATACAAACATACAAGATTACAAATGAAGAACAACACAAAAGTGAAAGGAAACAAAGAGAGGAGGAAGGGTATCTCAAGTAAAAACATGAGTATGTCAGGTCCTTCCAATCCTTTGGAAGGGATTTGTTTGTGACAATATATTCTCCTATCTTCTTAAATGCCAAACCCTTTGAAGGAGAGGAGGGGGATGTATTTATAGACCAAGGTAGTGGACTGTTTTCATTCCCAATCTGTCTCTCCACTTGGCTCAACGATTTGGACATCCAGACAGAAAAATCTAGAGGTGTCTCCTTATTCAAAGTTGTAGAAAATAATTCTGACTGACTACTCTTAAAATTTGGATGATTTCTGACATATGGATCCAATTTTATGTCCAGTTTATTAAACAATTTTTATCTTTCCATTTCAATCAAGTCTTTTTGATTTTCAAATTTGAAAGGGTTTTGTAATATGAATATTCCTTCAAAACTAAATTATTTCTTCAACAAAGTTGTCCGACTATATCCCCTATTTCACAATGCATAATCTCACCTTGATTGAAATCTTACAAAATGAGATATGTCATGAATACTGTACTGATTTTATTTCTCGGCCAGAATGGTGGGCTGGACTTCAAATCCTATGTTGGGCCCCTTGTTTTTAGAGTTCGGCCTTGAAATTTTTACCCAAGACTCATTACATTGTCTCCCAAACCATTGATTATAATGAAGTAATTTTAACCCCTATATTGCACCCGACTATTCAATATTCACGACTGGTCTAGTTTCTTCACATATTCTATAGGCCCTCTTGTGTGGTCCATATGAGCCTTAAAATGCAATAATTAGCCCATGATCGCTTCTAATGAAATGTTGTATATTTAATTAGGAATCCTATAAAACAAGAACCACACAATTCAGATCCGTATGGTGAGACTGATAAATATAATAGTTAAATGACTCAATTAGAATACATCTTAAAATGCTCAAAAATTATACTTAGTATTAAAATATAAATATTTCACACACATTGTGCATGATTCATATAGAATTACTAAAGGGTTTATATAATAATTCATGAAAATATTAATAACATCAACTCCCCCACAATGTTTTTGTGCATGTCCTCATGTGCAACAAATATAAAAACATGAAAAAATCATTTTCAGACACCAAAAAATATTAAAATTTTGTTTTCACCAATCAGGGGAGGTTTAGACTATTTCACTCATCCATTTTGAATTCCACAACAAGTTGTTACAGAGAAAATGTTCCAAAACTAATTCATTTTTTCATGCTCAATTTTAGTAATGGAAAATTTGGACACTCAAAACTCACACCTCACAAGATGATAAAATTCATTTGTGGAGGTTCACTCTTTCACCAACCAAAATCCAAAATATTAATGTTTGAAAGATCTATCAGCTTCCAATAACTATCCAATGTGCACATGAATCAAGAGGTATTTGTAATGGGATTTTCTGTGGCTATGGGATGGTAGGAATATAATGTCCAATATAGAAAAGAAGAGGGTTAAAACACCAACATAGAAAAAGAAATGCACATTTTTTTGAAATAAAACATGGAAGGAAATGAAAACACATATTTAAAAGGTAATGATTGTGTGAAGAAAGTCAAATAGAGGAAGAAAATTTAAAGGGTATGAGAAGATGAAATATTTAAAAAACATATAACATCTCCCATTGACATAATAATATAATTCAAGTGTTTTCTTCTTCTTCTTTTTTCTCCTTTTTCGAATGTTGAAATTGGAAAAGATCTCACTCTCATATCCCAACCCATGATTGATCTATTCAAAAACCAAATTGTAATAGTTATAACAAGATCAAAGGCTGATAAATAGGGATTTTTGACCTACCCAAGACACAACCAATCCTTATTTTTATGTTTTTTGTTTTTTTTTTGATTTTTTGAAGACCTTTCAATTGTACATGATAAACATATCTACATTCCTGAACCCCACTAAAGGAAAACATCTCCCCCACACATAAAATGATGCATTCCCTCAAGCATAAGATAATATAGTGACATCAACAAAGGGTACCCAAAATTAAATCCATTCCCCCACACTAAAATTTCAAAAACAATTATACAAAGAAAATCAATGTTGATATTGGGTGGGATAAAGAAATGGGATTGTAATGTGGATATCAAAGAAAAGGTATTCATAGGCTCGAAGGGGATTTCAAAAGGAGGATTAATGTATGGTTAATGAGAGGATATTTGGCTATAATAATCCTCATAGGGTTCAGAAAATTCCTATATCATATTAATGAACACTAAAGTAGGAAATTCAACTCGAAGTTCCAAAAAATCAAGAATCACAAATGGGGGTGAAAACACACAATTTGAAAAGATGGCCATAGGTGGCCCTGGCATGAATGTAAATGTGTTCCTCACGGGTGGGGAAAATCATTTTCCAAATCAAAAAATTGAGCATTCAAAATGTGTTGGTTTTGACACAAAATTATTTATCCACAGTCATGATGAAAATTAAAAAAAAATTGAGATGAAAACATTCCTATTGACTCCCCAAAACGGTTGGACAAAATTTCAAAACATGATGGTGAGTAAGCATGACTCTCATTTGTTTTTCAAATTTTTTTATATGATTATTTTTTTGTTATTTTTTAGAATTTTGTTTTAGTTTTTAATAAAGACACACTCACAAAGAAGAGAAAGAGAAAAATAAAGGGTTTGAAAAATAATGTGGTAAAAAAATGAAGGATAGAGGAAGAAGAAGAAAGAGGTAGAGGAAGGAAGAGAGAGAGAGCGAGAGAGTTAAATGGGGAAGAGGTGCCACCTGGTTTGGATTTGGTGGTTTTGAATATCCATGTAGTGGTAGGTAAACTGGATAAGTTGGGGATCTAGAGGAAGTTGATGTTGATCCAGGATTGTGTGTCCTCTCATGGGGATTCTTTAACTGATGTCCATTAACCATGAATGTCCTTTTGGAATAGGGGTCTTGGACTTTCACTGCACCAAATGGGTAAACATTAGTAATAATAAAACGACCTTCTCAGGGTGAATTAATCTTACCTGGGTGAAAAAAAAATCGAGAATTAATAAGAATTACTTTATCAACTTCATGGAATACCTTTCTCAGGATGTGTTTATCATGGAGTGCATTGAATTTTTCTTGGTAGATATTTGAATTCTCATAAGAATCAAGTCAAATCTCTTCTAGTTCAACCAATTGCAACAATATTTCTTCACCAGATTTGTCAAGATCAAAATTACATGTTTTTACTGCCCAAAATGACTTATGTTCGATTTCAACTGGAAAATGACATGCTTTTCCAAAAACTAACCTAAAAGGAGACATCCCAATGGGTGTTTTATAGGCATTTAGATAAGCCCAAATTGCTTCACCATGTTTTTCAGGCCAGTCTTTTCTGGTGGGTTTTATAATTCTCTCAAGCACTCTTTTCACTTATTTATTAGAAAGTTCATCCATGCCCTTTTTTGGGGGTGATATTCAGTTGAAGTTTTATGTACAACCCTGTTCTTTTTCAAAATATATTCCATGGTTTTGTTACAAAAAATGGGTTCGTAAGTCACTTATCATGGAACGAGGTGTGCCAAATCATTGGAAAATGTGTGTCTTTGGGAACTCACTAATTGTATGTGAATCATCCTTTCTAGTGGGTTTGGCCTCGACCCACCTAGAAACATAATCAAACTCATGAAGAATGTATTAAAATCTATTGAAAGGGGGGAAGGGTCTCTTGAAATTGATGCCCCAAACATCAAAAATCTCAAAAAAAAGTAAAGGATTTTGTAGCATTTCATTTCTCTTTGAAATTGTGCCAAACTTTTGGCAAGTGGGACAAGATTGACAGAACTCATGTGAGTCCTTAAGGAGTGAAGGCTAAAATAATCCAGTGTCTAGAACCTTTTGGGAGGTCATTTTTGGTCCAAAGTGGCCACCACCAGGTATTGAGTGATAGAATTCTATGATGGAAGAATGTTTATTTTCATCGACACATCTCATTATTACCATGTTAGCCGTAATTTTCCAAAGTTTATTTTCTTCCCAAAAATAGTATTTTGAATCACTTTTCAACATAATTTTTTGTTATTTTGAAAAATACTAAGGAAAACCACCATAAACAAAGTAATTTACAATTGGAGCATACCATGGTATTTTTGGAGTGACAGATAAAATGTGCTCAGTGGGGAATTTCGGATCAATGATTTAAGAATGAGAATGATTACAAATTCTACTCAAGTAGTCAGCCACATGGTTTTCATTTCCTCATCTATCTTTTATTTCATGGTAAAAAACTTGAAGCATTAGGATCCATCCTATTAGCCTTGGTTTGGAATCACTTTTCTTGAGTAATAACTTTATATCAGAATGGTCTATGAAGATGATTATTTTGGCACTTAAGAGATAGGGCCAAAATTTATCTATGGCCAAAAAAACTGCTAAAAGCTCATTTTCAGTGACAGTGTATTGATATTGAGTTCCATCCAATATTTTTGAGGCATAATAGATGACATGAGGATATTTTACTCTTCTTTGACCAAGAACAGCCCCAACAGCTCTATCAGAAGCATCACACATCGACTCAAAGGGTAATGACCAATCTGGGGGTTGGATTATCAGGGTAGATGTAAGAGAAGATTTGAGTTCAATTAAGGCTCTCTTGAAAACCTCATTGAAATGGAAAGTGACAAAATTTTGGACAACCGAGTGAGTGGGAGGGAAATTTTACTAAATTTATGGATGAATCTCTAATAAGAACTGGCATGACCAAGAAATGAACTAATTCCTCTAACAGATTTGGGTTGAGGAAGTGATTGGATCACTTCAATTTTGGTAGGATCTACTTCAATACCATATTTTGAAACTATGTTCCCCAGAACAATCCCATTTTCAACCATGAAGTGAAATTTTTCAAAATTTAACACAAGGTTATACTTGACACACTTTTGGAGGACTAGAGAGAGTGAATTCAAACAAGATTCAAATGACTCACCATAAATGGTGAAGTCATCCATGAATACTTCCATGCAGTATTCAATGAATTCTGAAAAGATACTCATCATACACCTTTATGAATTTTGCATGAGCATTGAATAGTCCAAAGGGCATTCTTCTATTTGCATATGATCCAAAGTGGCATGTGAAAGTAGTCTTTTCTTGGTCATGAGGTGAAATTGGGATTTGTAAGTAGCCGGTGTATCCATCAAGAAAGAAATAATGTGACTTTCCAGCTAATCGTTCCAGCATTTGATCAAGTAATGGAATAGGGTAGTGATCTTTTATTGTTTCAACATTCGATTTCCTATAGTCGATACACACACGCCATTTGTTCTTCACTAAAGTTGTGACTACCTCCCCATGTTCATTTGTGAAAACCGTTATCCCACCCATATTAGGTACAAATTGAATTGGAATAAACCATTCACTATCATAAATTGGATAGATAATACCATATTGAAGAAGATTTTTGATATCTTCCCTATCTACCTCATGTATGAGTGGATTGAGTCCTTTTTGTGGTTATCTAATTGGTCTGGATGATTCCTCAAGATGGATGTGATGCACGAAAAGAGCAGGGTTGATTCCTGGTATGTCATATAGGGTCTAACCTAGGGACTTTTTGTTTTCCTCTAACACCTAAACAAGTTTTTACTCCGTAGTTTTGGTAAGTGAAGAAGAGATAATGATAGGATAAGAGTGATCATGAAAATGGAATGCATATTTCAGGTGTTTAGGAAGAGGTTTCAAGTCAGTCTCATCTTCTATTTGTGGGTTAGAAAACTGAGGAATGGAGGAAGGGACTTCAGTTGCTTTGGATTCATTCTCCTTAATACTTTCCAAGGTGGAGCAGTAGAGATCAGAGTTGATGTGGGATTAAAGAGAGTTTTCATGTTCCTATAGATTGATGGAGTCTATGAATGAGAGGTCCACATCAACTTCACCATTTATGACTTGGTTAATTATGGTGCTGATTTCATAAGATCCTTTGTCAGTATAACATGAAGAACATGGTTGATTGGGGTTTGATTGACTCTTATAAGTGTCCTCATAAGCATGGATTGAGAATGAAGAGTGATCCTCTGATGGGTATCACATGGCTTGGAAGAGGTTGAACCTGACCAGTTGGTCAACTAATTCCATGGATAAGATGCTGGAATACACATCAATCATGGTTCTTGTAGTCATGAGGAATGGTCTTCCTATAATTAGGGGAGATCGAGAAGAGTTGGTCTCACCTACTATGTCAAGGAAATAGAAATCAGCAGGGAAGATAAGATCATTGAATAGAATAAGGACATCCTCAATTATTCCCTTAGGGCTGGTTGTGCTTCGATTGGCTAATTGAATGACAAAACCTGTTGGATGTAAGGGACCTAGACCAAGGTTGGAGAAGATGGATTTGGGCATGAAATTAATTGAGGATCCAAGGTATATGAGTGCATCATCAAAGTTGGAACTTCCAATTTGTCATGGGACCATAAAGTTCCATGGATCCATGCACATTATGTGAATAGACTCCTAGGTGGAAACATTTTCGAAGGTCCTATGTTTCCTCTTGTAGGTACACAACTCCTTGATAAACTTGGCATACTTAGGAATTTGTTTCATGGCATCTAAGAGGGTAATGTTATCTTCAACACGTCTAACCATGTCGAGAATTTCAGGATCAGGTTTAAAGGACTTGGTTGGATTAGAAATGGATTGAAGAAAAGGAATTGGGTTCCTATGTGGAATAGAAGTTGAGGGAATGGATTCGGGTTCCTTTTCAAGTTTCTTTTTCTTTTTATTTTCTAGGTCAACATTCAAAGGATGTCTGGAGGAATTATCTTGAGTCATAACAATTTTCTTTCCGAATCTAAGGGAAATTGCACTTACATTACCCTTGGGGTTGGGTAATGGTTGAGGTGGATGTTGGGAAGAATTAGATGGTTGTTGCTGACTAAGGTTGGATTCATGTTGACCAAACTGGGTTTCAATGTTCTTGAGGCTAGAATGGGTGAAAGAGGCAAGATCTTCCACTGCACTTTCCCATGGTTTCTTAGAAGAAGAGGCTTGTCCTGAATTGGGATTACCTTGATTTTGGTTCTTGGGAAAGCGATTGTGTTGGTTTTGGAAATGGGAAGGCTCACTAGGATAACAAAATCTAGGAGGAGGATTGTTCCTTTGAGGTTGAGGAATAAAAAGATAAGGTTGTTTGAAGTTACCAACAACTTGACCATATTATAATTGGTTTGGGTTTTAGGAGGGAATTGAGGAGGATGAGATATGGGATTACCATACCTATGAACTTGATTATAGGAAGAATATAAGGGCTCAGAGTGAGGTTGGTTGAAGTTTCTAACAAACTGATCTGATACTTGAGGATTGGTGTTCCGCTGAGCATATGATGCATTGAGCTCCATTGGTCCCGATGAATTGGATTAATACTCTTGAAGTTGTGGACATGTGTTAGTTGGATGAGATAGAGAGTTGCAGATTCCACATTTTTTGACAGGTCCAAGAAACATTGATGGTGGAAAAGATGAGGTTGATGATTTGGATTCCATAACTAGTTGCCGCACAGGACCTGTAAGTTCACACATCCACTCGGTAATCTTGTTCGACACCATGGATTTATTATCTCGAGCTTGTTTTATTTGATCATGTTCTCAAGTATGGAATTGTTGTGTGTTTGCAGCCATGTTGCTTATAAGATCTCTTACAGCTGCATGAGTTTTATCAACAAGAGCACCACCACTTGCGACATCAATGAGAGTTCTCTCCATAACCAATAACCCCTCATAGAAGTATTGGATCCTGATTTGGTAAATAATTTGGTGATGTGGGCAGGTTGCAACAAGATTTTTGAACCTCTCACAGTACTCATGGAGTGATTGACTTGGAAACTGACGAATACCACTTATTTCTATTCGAATAGAAGCAGTAAGAGGAACATGAAATAATTTTTCTAAGAAAGGACGCTTCATGTCATTCCATGTGGTTATGGAACCAGGAGGGAGGTAGTAAATCCATGACTTTTCCAGTGTTATCTAGGGAGAAAGGGAATGCTCAAAGTTTTATTTGTTCCTCAAAAACCCCTTGAGGCTTCATGGTAGAGCACACTACTTGAAACTCTTTAAGGTGGAGATGTGGATCCTCACCGGCTAGCCCGTGGAAATGAGGGAGAAGATGAATCAAACCTGATTTGAGTTCAAAGTCAGCCTCTATGTTTGGATACTGAATACTAAGAGGTTTTTAATTCATATTAGGGGCAACAGGTTCTTTAAGTGTTTGTTCCTTCGGATTGGCCATATATAATTCAATTGGTTGGACAAAGACTGGTTCTTGAATTTTTTTATTATATCTTATGTTCTTCCTTAGTTGGCGAAGTGTTCTCTCAATTTTACTATCAAGAGAATCTGATAGATTGTTTGGAAGGTTGTGGGGCATTCAGAGATATTTTTTTAAGAAAGTGGAAGATGGGTTTTTCTTTGTATTTTTTTTTCATTTAATGATTTTTATGAGAAGACGGGTTTTTCTTTGTGTTTTATTTTCAATTTTTTTGATTTTTTTTTATTTTTTACAATAACAAAAAAATATTGAATACTTAAAGAACCATACCCAACAATGGATCCATTTGAAATTCATGGCCGATTGTTTCCTATCGTCCTGTCAAGGTTCTGGTGCTCTACTAATGTGTATAGCAGCACTTGGGTCGATTCCTCGATGATGATACTTTGTAATAATCGTTTGTTTTTAGTTTATTGTATTCTGATTGGGGGTTTTTTTGAAGAGATTAATTGAAATGATTAATTGATTATGATTGATTTAACAAATTGATAAATATTGGGGTGATTTCATCATTAGGTAGTTAAGCTTGTGAAATCATTGAGCCTTTCTTTATATTCCATTAAATTAACACCCACTTTACAAGATAATGTTGATTAGAGTTCCTAAGTGTTAAGGCTTTAATCTAAGCCATAAATTCACATAAGGTTCTAATCTCAATCAGATATTGTTAATGGTGGTTTATTTATGGTTCCAATAATCCATGGAAACCACCTGTTAAACTAAACAAGTCATTAATCCATAACATGTTAAGTCTAACGTACACAATGTTAATTCAATGAATATTAATCGAGCGAATACTCTCAATCACTTAACATCCCTAAATATTGACTCACCCCAATAATTGATTTAATCATCCATTTGGGTGTTTAATAATTTGGTTATAATGATTATGATGATAAATTAAGAAGATAAGAAAAATAAAGGGATAAGAAAAGAGTGGTTCGTCGACACACACACACACACGCAAGAACAATGATGATAATTAAAAATGAACTTTCAATTGAATGAGGAAGAAAACCAAGGGAAGGGGATTTAACTATATTTAAACTACTTTAAGAAAATTAATATTAAACTAAAGAAGTTGGATGAGAATAAGGGGTATTGAAGAAGAAACTTGCATTAAAACAAAATTACAAAACACAAACATACAAGATTACAAACGAAGAACAACACAAAAGTGAAAATAAATAAAGAGGGGAGTAAGGGAATATCAAGTAAAAACATGAGTATGGAAAGTCCTCCAAATCCTTTTGAATGGATTTTTTCATGCTAATATAGTCTCCTCTATTCTGAAATTCCAACCCCTTCGAAGGAGAGGAGGGGGATGTATTTATAGCCCTAGGAAGTGGACTGTTTGCATTCCCAATCTATCCCTGCACTTGGATCGACTATTTGGACATCCATACAGCAGAATATCCAGGTATCTCCTTCTTCAAAGTTTTATACAATAATTCTGGAAGACTCCTCTCAATATAAGGAGGCATATGGTCCTATGGATCCAAAGTTATGTCCTGTTGATTAAACAATTTTAATCTGTCCATTTCAATCCCATATTTTTGAAGTCCAAAATGTGAAAGTGTTTTTGAATAAGAATATGACTTCAAAAACAAATTATTTCTTCAACAAAGTCGGCCGATTATATCACCTATTTCACACTACAAAATAAAAGCTTGACTGGATGTTTACATATATATATATATATATTGAATACTATACTGATTTTATTTCTCGGCCAGAATGGTGGGCTGGATTTCAAAGCATATGTTGGGCCCCTTTATTTTAGAGTTGGCCCTTGAAATTTTTATCCAAGTATCCTTACATTGTCCCCTGAACCTTTTAGGAGAATTAAGGAATTTTAACTTCTATACTGAGATTAGTAATTCAATCTTCATTACTAGTCCATTTTCGTCACAGATTTTGTAGGCCCTCTAGTGTAGTCCATATGAGCCTTAAAATGGAAGAATTAGAAAATACTCTCTTCTAATGAAATGTTTTATATTCAATTATAAATCCTGTAAAACAAGAACTACACATGTTGGATAAGTAGGGTGAGAGTTATAAATAAAATAGTAAACTGACTCAATTGGACTACTTCTAAAAATGCTCAAAAATTATACTTAGTAATAAAAAATTAATATTTCACACACATTTTTCACATTTCAAATAAAATTAGTAACAGGGGTATTTAATAAGTCATGAAAATATTAATAACATCATCAACCCATGGTGAAGCACTATGGAATATAATATACTTTTATAGAATCCCTTATAGATTATTATTAAACTGTTAAAACTCAATAGGAGTCATTCTACCTAGAATTATAAATTTAGAAATATATCTACATCAGAGTTCATTCAAAAATATAACCTCATGATCTTGGGGAGGACTAGGTAGTTCATCTATAAATAAATTTGTATGTTCATATACAATGGTAATGTTTACAATATTGACAACCTACCTTATCATTTGATATAATATTCCTAAAGTTTGCAGTATTAGAACACATATTATAGAATTCAAGTTTAAATGGAGTTTATAATCATTATTAAATTTATATTTAATAATAAGGTGATTTGGGAGATGAAATGATATTTACTTATCCTAACTGTAGATATATCCACTATATAAGGAAAACCAATCCATATTAAATATTATATCAATTTCAACCAATCGTATGATAATTTAATTTGAATTAATTATCTTTCCATATTATATGATTGGAGAGGAGTTATAAATTGAAGAAACGAACATCATTTCAAAAATAGTTCTCATATATAGTTCAATATCCATGTTATGAGGTATTGATTCAATGTTCTTGGAAAACATGTATGATATAAAAAAGTGATAAGGACTAGAATTAAATAATGAATTCATTGGATTAGATTGTTTAATGTGTATATCTTTCCCAACATCATTATCATGATCCACTTCTATTGTAGTGATAACATATAAATTTCCGTGATCACTTTTTTTGGAAGTTTTGGGGAATATTATCTTTGAGAACACCAGGGTTATGGAATTTATTTTAATAAAGTCTGAACTCCATGAATTTACATAATTTTAGTATGTCTGCTAAATTAGTCCAAACTATCTTCTATTTTGTTTTGTTATTCATACTCTTATAATTACTTCAACAGTTAAGGATTTTGGGGTCTACTTTGTCACACTTATAACATGTTTGTGACCCCTTTATGAAAATTACCAAGTGTTTCCTCCCACATTTTTGGCATGTAAATAGTTTTAATTTCTGTCCCTTATCATTAGTTCATTCTTTTTAACAGATCATTCTTTCATGTTATTAGAATAATGGTTTTCCATAGTTTCTATCTTCACCTTTACCACACATCTAAATGTCACTTCTGAGATTCCAATCTATCTAATTGATAATTATCCTTGAAAAAAAAATTTTAGACATAAAATTAATAAAAAATATTTCTCTTAGAGTTAGAGATATTACCATAGGTATACCTCTCGTGTTTGGGGAAATTGTCATTATATTTTTCAATGGATTCATCCATAATCTGAATCGACTCCAATAATTATAAATCTATTTTTTGTAACGAGATAAAGGATAGTGCTTGATGAAAAATAATTAATTGAAATTTAAATAATCCATAGAGTTTATTTTTTACTTTTCATTTGTATTCTTAAAAAGATTCCACCATAGGCCATTCTATCTATCTAAATGACAAATAACCAAAATGGACCTATTATGTTATAAGAACTAGAGAATGGAAAACAAAATTTCCACTAAATTGATCCATTATTTAGAAATAATTAGATTAGAATAGACAAAAATAGAGGTATTATGTTGTCTCATAAAAGACTCAATAATGATTTCCCCCTCCACAGTGCATTCAAGGACTTGATTTGATTCAAATTATAATTCATATCTTATGACGGTAGGGTTATAATTTCTATAAATATTTGTGCACCATCTCCGAACCCATTGGGTTTTTCATTGTGTTAATAATTTCATTTTCCTTCATACACATTATTGTCTTAGATAATCTGGTTCAAACCATTAAATAAACAAATAACCATTTAGGGGTGATAATATGTAAATTTTTAGTTGTAAAAAATTAAATCATAGTCATAGATAATAATACATAAATTATGTTTGTGCCCTAACTTATGAATCTTTAGATTCAATATTGTTTATCCTTGGTTATTTCCTATTAGGTTCTATGCTGAAAATATGTTAAAATACCACATAAAATTTACCAAAGAATATATGCATTCCCAATGAATATACCACGAGAGAGTCAAACCAGGTGTGTTTCTTAGACTCATTAACTTAAAATAGGTGAATATTGAGTTAAAACTAAACCATAATTTTTAGGGTAATTAATAGTAGGTTCATATGTGGAAAATCCTACATATTATTATATGCATCCTAGAAGGAATATTATTTCTAAGAAAGAAAAATATCTATACTTTGACACATCTTTAGGATGTTATCATTTTCTTAGATATACCCTTAAGTCTTTTAATAATGTTCTCTAATTTTATTTTGAGAAAAACTAGACTTATCTCCAAAAATAACTAAACCCTTATTTGATACCAACTACGGTAACCAAATATAAACAAATAATTATTTTAAATAATTTTCGTATGATAAAAATATATCATAGAGATATTTTTACAATATTTTGAAACAATGGTTTAGTGTGTTGGGTGATTAGTTATATAAATAATATATTCTATAATAGTTTAAAGTATTTATCCATAATTATGATAAACATTATCTTTGTTACATTAAATTTACTGATCTATTACATAATAAAACACATAATCCAATTCAGAATATTAATAAGTATAGTGACATTGGGAATTAGTTACATACAAAACTACTTAAAATATGAAATACATCATATTTACATAAACATTCCTTAACATGATCATACTTAAAACTGCATGGGATAACCTGGGGACAAACATAAAAAAGGGGTGAGCTATAAATCCCGGTAAGGGTATAAAAATGACATCCAAAGATGAAAGTGGAACATTTTATAAAATAATAATATCAAAAAGTCTTAAAAGTGGTAATAATCATAAACACAAAAAATAATAAATTATATAGCATGATAACATAAATGTAGTATGTGAAATGTGGAAACAATTTAAAACATTATATGATAAACATAAGTCATGGATTAATACAAATAAATCACGATGGAAAAGTTTTCAGGATAGATTAGGATCACTCCCTAATACCTTGAATGATGTATCATGAGACTAAATCATTACCCAATGCATTAAAGTACTTTATAATTTTGGGTTCACCTGTTAAATTCATTTTACTTTCATGGTTAAGTGTGCCATGTTCATCTTACAACATGGATTAATTCCTCATGTTATTTTATTCCATGAACAAGGAATTTCTAATATATACATTTTTTCCCAATATCGAATTATAAGTCCATAATAGTGATCACCATTTATATGAAATGGTTAAAGATATTCACTACACAATTGCTTGGCAATATAAAATCATGGTGAAATAACATCATTAGAAAATTAATTAAAGATTCAGAAAATGGGATTATAATAGGAATATGGGTATATAAACATTTTTAAATCAAATATATAGTTTTAGGGAAATGTAAATACATATACCACCATTAGTAATTGTAAATAGGATGCATATCATAATGAGTAAACGTGAAAACAGAGTAGAAGGAAAATAACCCTTACCTAGAGAGTGTGATTCCAAACACATGGGAGGAACTTCTTGAGAGATTGGTGGAACCATTAAGGATTATATAGATGGTAGGAAAGATTTAAGATGTTATAAAAGTATTTTTAGTGATGTGAAATGGAGTGTGTGTGGGTTTATATAGGAAACATGGTGTAAATTCTGTATCATTTCCCAAACATATGTTTTGAAATCCATATAATAAAATTACAAGAACCAAAAACCTTCCCATGGGTTTTCCCATGGTTTCTAGAAAAGGAAAATATTTTAGTTATTTTATAAGGAAAAGGGCCAAGATTATTAAAAATATAACCTTGATGATGTCGAAGTGAGCCATACTCATAATGAAATAATTTTAATACCTTAAAATATATTATATGTTGTAGAGGATTCATAACAGATTTATAAAATAAATTGAGTAACATAAAATCATGTTATTTTAAATTTAAAACATATATTTTTTCTTTCATACTATTTATTGTATTTTTTACATAGTTTTTGGTTATTATGATGTCATAATACACACTCTATATGTATAGTAATTTAATTTTATCTGAATTGTTTTTTGGATTAGAAAATTATGAAAAATTCACCCCTGGGTAATTTTGATTCACTAATTCAAAAATTAATATTAATTTTATTTCGATAATAATCTATATACATGTATTTTGTAAAACCCCAAGCTTCTATGTTATGTTTCCCTTTGAATAATAAAATAGCTTTCATTGTACGCAACTTCGAGATTCTAACACACCACGACAAATCAAACTAGCCGTTATGAATAAAAATACCCAATTTTTAAACATTTATAAAATTTAACATTAAAAATGGACATAATTTTTGTATTTGGTATATATAAAGTGGCTTAGGGTGAATTTTTGGTTATTTTATGAAAATGTTCAATTTTTGATGAATGGTTAAAAATACTAAATTTTAATTAAAAACAACTTTTTTAATCAAAATAATTTATAGTGTAAAATTAAAACTTTGAATGGTTTCTAAGTATCATTAGATTATATTTTTACCATTTAATATAAATTAGGTCATTGGATGTAATCTCATGATTAAACTGGACATAAAAAAGTTTCAATCTTTTGATGGTTATTGTTTCATAAAAACACGCATTTTGTTTTGACAACGGGAATTAATTTTAAATTAATTTCTGCCACTTATGTGTTTTGAATTCGGAAAAATGAATTCCATATTTTGAATAAATAGGTCCAAATTGTGTAAATAGGTATCTTTAATTTTAATACATTATTAATATTTACTTCAATAAATATTTTATTTACGGTGGTTAAATGGGTAAATCCAGTAACTAAAGTTAAAGAATAATATTATAATAATAATTAATTACCCTAACACATGCCCTAACTCTTTTTTATGATTCATTTCCGACCATGGTCATCCTTTTGTAGGTTTTGGGACCCCATTGAGCCACTATGGAGTGATAATGACGTTTTATATTAAATAATCTAAAGTAAGGACTAAAATTACAAAAGAAAATATCTATTAGTAAAACAATTTTTATATTAGGTTATATAATTGATATATTCAACAATATATATTCATTAGAAATATAATAATATTTCCTATATCAGTATATTTTATTTATTATTTTCAGACATAGAATAAATATATTTATATATGACACAATAAAGATGTAGTATCTTCTTTATTAATGAAACAATCAAGTAAATGATATTGTAAATATTAAAATAAATATAATTTGGATGTTTTTATTCCATACCCTAATTTAATAGGTAAATATGATATGTTAGGGTTGATTAAATGAACTTTTTTCGAAGTAATCATGCTATTATGACTTTATCAAAAATCAAATACCAAATAGTGTCAAGATTGACATAAAAGAGTTTTAAAAAAATATTATATTATTTATTGATATAATATTTCTAAAAATATAAGGTTTGGCCAAAAGACTAATATAATTATAGTTTGGTCATTAATTAACCACGTGGGGTTATTTTGGAAGTTTATAGTGTGTTTACTAACTATATAATATAAAAATATAAAGAGACATGAGAAATGTCAAACTATTTAACTAAAAGATAAATCTAAAAGATAAGGTTAATATATTGACGAAAACCTGTCTAAAAAATATTGGTTGAGTGGTTTTAGACCCATACCCACATTATCCTTGAAATAATTCATTTTCAGCTATTATAAATAGAAAATTATTTTATTATAAAATAATATTTCAAGATTTTCCTAAAGTGACTCTCACCTCTCTTATAAAAGGGAAACTTCCATTCTCTCAAATTCACACCTTCAAAGCCATTTGACTCAGCCAACCCCTACCCAAATATCCTTTAAATAATCCAAACTTCATCCTAGAGGCCTTAGTTTAGTCACAAATCCAACCTAAGGATCTATTTTGATCAAATCAAAATGAAGAACCCAAAGAAGAGGTAAATATTTCATCACCTCTTTCAAGTTATTTTCTTCTTCCACTTCCTCTTTCTTTGTTGTTTCCATTATAAAGAAATAAATCCAGTATCTTCTATAAAATGATTTTATTGTAAACAAGGTATAACCATATTCATTATTCTATCTATCCTATAAATGACAAAGTCACCACACGTGCGTACGTACAGATTACCGTCTCCACGTCGTGGTGTAGTTCGTTATTCAAACACATCATCATATAAATGGGTATAATAATGAGTATAAAAGAGGTAAATAATAAATATGACGTGATAATTATTCTGTATATATTATATACCATCATGTTATATATTATTTTAATATGAAAAGAATGATATTGTCTCTCGTGCGTACGTCCAGATTACCGTCTCCACGAATGTGATGAGATTCATTCCCCATCGTCATCATTCAATACTAATATTCATTTTATAATTAAAAATATTTTCTATGAACATAATATCATTCTTTATATGAATCAAATACATCCTATCCATAACAAACATGTCTTACTTAACCAATCATATAATGGAAAACGAATCATTTAACACCCGGAATGTTGACACTGCTAAAATATCATTATCAAAGCAATATTAGAAGATCATATATGATATCATTTTAATGGTTCTTGTATAATTTAATAAAAATTATTTCAATATTATAAATGATTGTAACCTATCCTCAGCAAAGGAAAAGTACAAGTTAAGGGTTAATTTAACAATATTTTTGTTATCTGAAGTTGTTTTTATGTGAGTATCCACTAGGGCATGTTTATCATCCACATCCATGTTTCTTACAAATTTATTCCAATTTTTTTTTAATATTTACTATAATATGTGTTAAAGTCATTTATAACATTGTTTTACTTTATATAAAATGGTTTTAATGGAATCTTTCTGTCGTTTTCCAAACAAGGTACCCTATGACCTTTTTGACAAAATTAAGGTAAGAATGTTTTTTTAACTTATACGGAAGGTGCGAATATTTTCCGCCATTATAACATCGTCTAAGTTTCCTTTACAAGATTATAAGAATATTTTCAAAATAAATGTTTTCTTTTATAATTATATGACTTTTAAATTATTTCAATATAAAAATATATATTTCTCTAATTTTTTTTGATTTCATCTATATAAACATCCTTTGATGGATTATGAGCTTATTTGAAGTTGTATTATTATGATGCACAACTTCTATATTGTATTGAAGGTTTTTTGAAATGTTTAACTATGGATGTGTTATTTTTATACCATTCATGGTTTATGGATAAGGTATTGACATTTCTTATACTATTTTTAATACGAATGTTTATGTCATATTTAAAACTTTTCATATGAGGAATGCATTGGAATTAGTAAGTGACAGGTGGATCCCGCTATAGCTCCTTGATGAATTGGTAGGTCTCATGAGAAAAACTAGTTTCTTGGCTTAAGGCTTTGACAAAATCATATTTGTAGTCTTGGCATAAGGGCTTGACTATGTGGCTATGATGTATGAAATTATGCATTCCACCATTATGAAAGTGGCTATTGATATTTCATTTGATTATTCGACTAGTGGAATATCAATGTGAATAAGTAAATGGAATTATTTGATTTTATATTTTCCATATTATTATTATGTTGAAGTTTATGAGGATTTTGTTTTAGTATTACATTACCTTAAATGTTTATGCTTATTTATGAAAGTTTCCGCTATATTGTTATCCTTACTGAGCATCTGAGTTCACCCCTTTCTATGTTTTATTTTTCCCAGGATGCGAAAAGTATATTATGACTGGACTATAGGGATAGTATAGGGGATATGAGTGTGGCCTATAGAGACTATGTTGTTGTATTGTTTTATTTTATAGTGTAATGTAATACTTATGAACATTACTAGTACTTCCAAGGATACTGAACTGATTGGTATTTCAGGACATGATTCCTTATATCAAGCCAATATTAAGTAATAATGTATTGAATTTGGGTAACGGGGGTCATGGCATTACATATTTTCACTTTAAAAATTAAAATAAACAATTATTGAGAAATAATGTGTTTTTTTGGAGATAATATTTTTCAAACCCTTATTCAAATTAAATTTGACTTCTTATAAATTTTATGACAATTTATATTTAATAAAAATTATTTAATAATAATTTTTTAATAAAATATTATTTATTTAAAAAATAACTTAATTCATCAAAATAAATTCCTTAATTTAATTTGAATATTACCCAAAAATACATTTTTTAAAATATAAAAAAATCAATTATAAAGTAATGCTATGAAGAAAATATAAACATTTTTATGTTGAAAATACAATATATAATTTCATATTATTATTGTATTGATACATATCCTTTTAATACAGAAGAAAAATCCATAAGTGTAAGGTTTGAGAGGTGAGAATTTCATGGGGTTGTTTAACATAAATGTTTCCGGAATTTAACTTGATGAGCTTTAACTTCTTCCTTAAATGGTTTTACTCATGCTTATGTTTTTGGATCTCATCTTGTGATTCATCAAGGGAAATTCCGTGTTTTTCTACCTCCCTCAGATACTCAAATAAATTGGCTTCATTGGGTATGATCCTTGTTTTTTATACCATCATTTACTTTTTTATATCAATTAGATTTTTTTAAATCTATATATTTCTACTAATAAGATGATTAATATTAAATATATATATATTATCAATGATTCTGATGTATAATAGTATTTTAAATCTTATAGGATATAATAAAACCAAATAAGTTCAAGTGTTTTTTATATCCATAATATATAATAGAGCATTTAATTATAACACAACAGGAAATTTATTTCTAATTTTTTTTTCATTACCGTATTCCTCTATTAATAATGTTTTTCCATTCATATTTTCATTTCATTTACTAAAAATGATGAGGATAATTATATTTCACCACTTCATGTGGTTCCTATATTTCTTCTTCAAACTTGTGGTTTATCCACATTACATTGACTAAGTGAATTTTCTTATTCCATATAACTTTGTCTCTATGATCTATGATCTTCATTGGTGGCTCCTCACATGAAAGATCATTCTCCAATGGTACCACCTATGAATTGAGTACACGTTAGGGGTTGGGTATGTAATTCCTCATGAATGATACATGGAATATATCATACACTTGAGATAGATTAGGTGGGGGTTCTAGTCGATAATCCACCACTCTAATGCAATCAAGGATCTTGAACGGAGAGAAGTATCTTTGATGAAGACTCCAATTCTTCTCAAATATCATGATTTTCTTCCATGGAGATATGAGTAGTAATATCATGTTTACAACAACAAACTCTAGGTCTCTTAGATTATTGTCATCATAGATCTTTTGCCGACTCTGACCAGCCTTGATGTGTTGCTGAATGGTCATGACCTTTTCCGCAATTTCCATGATGATTTTAGGACCCAGATGTTTGTGTTCCCCCAAATTCATCCAAACATGTATGTTTTATTCATCTCTTCCCATAAAGGGCTTCATAGGGATCAATTTGAAAGATTGAGTGCAAACTATTATTGTTTGAGAAATCAACAATTAGATGATGTCATTCCTATCCTCCTTTAAATTCAATTGAGACCATTCTAAAAATATTTTCAATTGTTGGGATAGCATTCTTAGATTGGCCATTAGTTTGAGGGTGATACGTCATTTTGAAGTCCAACTAAATATTTAGAGATTATTGGAGACTCTTCCATCACATTGAGGTAAATCTTGGATCTTGATCGGATTCAATTGATAGTGGTGTTGAATTAAGCCTCACCACTTCTATATTGTTTATCAATTCTTGTTGATCGAGTGATACATCCTCTCAAATTTCAATCAAGTGAGCAGTATTTGTAAGATTATCCACCATAACCCAAATATTATTATTTCCACTTGGTGTCTTCAGAAGACCAGTGAAAAATAACATGTTGATTCCTTTCCATTTCCATGTATTTATGGGTTATGGTTGTATCGTCAAAATGTATTTTTACCTCCCCACCTTCATATGATGACAGACCATAAATCTTGATGTATAATTGTTTCTGATGGAATTGCGACTTAATTGGATAAATAATTATTTCTATATAGTTTCCTAGGGGTTTGTTCATGGAACCAGAAATACACAATGGTTGAGTATCACTGAGGACCTGCTTTCCCTAGTCATGCACTCAATAGGGAGTTTTACCCATGATGCTTAAGAGCTCACATAGGTCGATGGGATCGAAGTTCAGTCTCATCGCACCATTTTGGGGGGAATTATTGTGTACTCTAGGACTCTCTTATAGATTTATGTTATGTTCCTGAATCCTTCATAAATACCCATGTATGATGTGATTTATCCCAATATTTTCAAACAATTAATAGAAATGTTGAATTCAAGATCAGGAGTATGTAATCAAATTTCTGGATCAATAGAGATATGTATATGTATATGAGGTTCTCCATTTATGGTATACTATTATATACTATATAGAGATTCTTTGGTGATGATTATGATGATGCTAGTTTTCTAGCCACACAGTGGGGGGACTGTAGATTTTATGGTTATCAAGGTAGAAAAATATCACTCTAGAATTTATCTTCATCCTAGGAGACAGAAGTGGTTCTGATGTTGGGATCGAACCCATAGGCAGGCTTCCTACGTATCCTTCTGAAAGGAATCAAAATCCACATAGTTTAGTGTCTCTTAATGGGACACGTAATACCTTTTATGGTCATGCGATAAGGACCCAACCATATAGTTTAACATCATATGGAAAGGACGTCTAGGTAGAAGGTGCATCATCAATGTTTAGTGTCGGACGTATGTCAGAACAACCGATGGAACATGGAAGGGATAAGATATTCCTTGTTGAATTAAACCCTTCTAAGAATATGGTCCAGAAGAACGTGGTTAGTTTTGGGTGTTGGGTTTGATCCTCAAGGAGGCTTCCTATGTATTCTGTTTGGATGGGAATCAAAGTACAAATAGTTTGTTTATGAGGACCCACATCTATGGGGTCCCTCAAGGGTATGTATCATAGGTGAGTATTTCCCTTTGATATTATAGGCTGGGGGTTACTCTAGAGAAGGATATCCCCTGTGAATGGACTATAAGGGATGTTTTAAATCAAGGTGATTTAGAGGCTTAAACTTGTGTATACTCTTGAGAAGGGTACACTGATTAAGATAATTATGAGAGAGGCTTATTCATAAGGAGGATTCTTATTGATCTCGAACCCTAAGTGGGGTTTCTATGAATCCTATATAAAATTAATTCTAGTTCTCATAGTTAAATCCATAAATTGGAATGTGTGATTGTTGTGATCATCACTATTCTCTAAGCCCACATGAGTCATGATCAGTGTGAGTAACAAGAGGATGTGAAATATTCAACAAACCACACACTTTCCTTCCCTCACTAGTGAAATAGGACGGGGCTATGGTGGAAGAGGCTGATGCTATGGTAAAAGACACCAAGGCTATGGTGGAAGTTGTCAAGGCTACAAAACATCTCTCTCTTCTCAACACATTGGACAAGAGTCAAAGTTAAATAGGGAATTAAGGTCAAGGATGTAAAGAGGATCAATATTACACCCCCCATATGAATGGGTAGGGGATACACCATGATG
Organism: Viscum album; assembly: GCA_963277665.1. Taxonomy (NCBI): domain Eukaryota; kingdom Viridiplantae; phylum Streptophyta; class Magnoliopsida; order Santalales; family Viscaceae; genus Viscum; species Viscum album. Next base: position 1,532,415,071 of record OY728123.1, on the reverse strand, counting down.
GTTTCCCTAAAATTGGTAGCATAATAATGGAGGTGGATGTCATTCCATTTAAAAAGTAAAATCAAACGTAATACTCACCCCTATACTATAGACAAAAGGATCTTGATATTAGATATGAGAAGGGACGAACAATGTCCCATCCCTAGAATCCATAATCGGGAACTCCTCAACACTGACCCTAGGGTAAGGGTCCACATGACTTTAGATATCCAAATCCAGAGATGACCCAAGGAACATTACCCTTGGATTGGACAAGTGTAGGAAACCTCTAACCATATAAATCTAAATGCTAATGTTAGACTGGCATATATGAATTTTCAGAAGGCTTTTTAAATCATGATGTCTTGGTGGAGGATTCAACCTTTTCACTTTTAGACAAGGGAGAAATGGGAAGAGAGGCCCTGTGATGGGTGGATTTGAAGATGGGTTAAAGTTTAGATGATGTAGGTCCTAAGAATAAGTGCTCAATGTAGGTGTGCTATGTAGGTGTGTCGTTCTGGTCCAAAGAGGAACTGAAAGGGATCCACGCATGGCGAAAAGGGCTTTGTATTATGGAAATTCCTTTGGAAATAGAATAATATTGGACAAAACATGGGTGCATCTTTAACCTAAGCACCCTGGGTCACCCCTAGTGTCCTTGAAAGAGTGGATCATAGGTCTGTAATTAGTGAATGGGGACTCACACATGTGATTTATCTTTTAGGAAGAATTATCCTCATTCAGTAATTTTATGTATTTAAACCTTCATAGGACTATTATCTTGCTTATCTCATTTAATTTTATCTTCTATCATGTTTTATAGAGCTATCTGAGAAATTTGGAGGAACTGGGTGAATGTGATTCACAATGAGAGCTCTGAGGTTTCTTCTATTTTTTTAATCCCCCAATTGAGGTGTCCAATAGTCCTATTTATGGGCATAGAGCGGACCTTTTCAAATGGAGTTTTCAGAATATTTCTTCTGCGTAGGCCCACAACACATGTCTATTGCACATGGGTGGAGGAATAACATGTTTGTGTAGGTCCCTAGTGTAGGCCCGCGATGTAGGGGCTCGGTATAGGGAGGATATTCCTTTTGGTCAACACTGGAAAGACCTACGCTAGTGGATTGGCATATAGGGGTCCCACATAGGTCTGTTTGGATTGAACTCTTGGCTTTTCTAAAGATTCCTTAATACTTAATATATCCAATGTGGCCTTCATAATATTTACCCCCTCCTTTATTAAAGGGGAGTTTCAAAAAAATCCCCTCCATAGGATTGGATCAGAATGAATGAGGAGGGTCTATTCGGGTAAAAAAATTCATGAAAAATATTTTGAAATATCATCAATAGATCATGTAGCTTGTACATGTAGCTTTCCTACATAGGTTTTTAGTGTAGGTTGTTGGGAATAAGCTGTCGGTGTGGGCGAGCAATGTAGGTGAGTGTCATAATCCTTCAATTCCTATATATATCCTAACCTTTTTCACAATATTCACCCATATTTTATGATTTTTTCTCTCATTTCATAGGTCCTTCATCCAACCATGTCGCATTGTGAAATCGTGAAGGGTCTCTAAATGTTTTTAAATGTATAGCCACCAATAAAATAGGGCTACGTGGAGCCATCAGAGTCAAAAAGGCTATGTAGACGGACCTCATCGAGGGACCTTCATGAGAAACCTTGTCAAAGGACCTATGTGGGGTTCCTTGTTGAAGGATCTATGAAGAAACATTGCTTCTCCATTTTTTTAAATTTCTCTAAGTTAAAATTTGAAATTTATTAAGAAAATATTTAAACATAAATAGAATATTTGGTGTCTTCATGCCAGTTTCTAAATAGATCCTTTAATGACTGCAACCGATGAAGCTACTGTGTTAGAAAAAAATGATGAATTCCATCAGACCAGACTATTATGGTGTTGTGGAGACTACCCTTACGGATTTGGAAAAGGGTTTTACTCTTTAATAATGTGAGTATCCATGAAGCAAATACATGCCTCTATATGAGCATACGATTATGAGGGATTCCCACAATCTACCATATAATTAATATTTTCTAATGACTTGGATTTTGAAACACATCATCACACCCTATTTCAACATTTATGTAAAGCATGTCTCCATTAATGAGAGAAAATTCCACATTGGATGCATCCTACATCACAATGGTTGAAGTCCTGATACGAAGGATCACTTCGTAGAGCCAAGTCATCATTGCTATGATTTGGCCTTTTGTGCGTTAATGGTAGATGAATCACATGGATAAAAAGAAGAATGAGATCTTTTCTCTGGAGTTGGAGTATTGCCTCAATGGATGTAGGCGTTCAAGGAATGCTATAATTGTACATAGTTCAAAAAAGTGATGAAAGATGTTAAAATTTTTAATGTTGTTTTGGTATGAAATACCTATATTTATATGAATCCTGACATCATTCTGGAATTGCTGAGATGATGGAGTCCATATAAAAATTATTTTCATTTGACACATGGTGAGATCAAAATAAGTATGTGGGATGTCAACCAATTGTACAGGGCACCCATTCATTGGGAAATGTATGATGAATTCATTCAGTCAATGAAAAAGTGGGATGATACTAAGATAATTACAGAATTGGACCATGAGTAATTCAAAATAGTGAATATCTTGCAGAATAAAAAGGAACCTCATCCAATGGAAGATGTCCATGTTAATATGTGGATGGGGGGTTTCTTTGAAACATCAAAAAGATTGTTCATACTTGTAGGAGTCCTACCATATTCTCTAATTCCTATAATCAGGGTGCTTCATGCACATTTTTTAACACATTAGAAAAGGGTGATTATAAACATTGGTGTTACAATGTCAACCCCAATATTGATGAAATGGTGTGCCTCCCTGGATTCCTTACTATATAGCTATGTATTTATCTTCTCCTAGTCCAAGAGTCTAGTGGTGGTGTGAGGTTAGGACTTTTGTTATTAAGGACATGTTAGTAGAGGGGAAGAATATCATGTTGGATATGAATTTATGAGCAAGAATATATCAATTCTCATTAAATTAATAAAATGGGAAGGCTCGATTTAGACTTGATGGAATACTTCATGTTCTATGGGTCTGGATTGCAGCATAGTTAAATTCATATTCAATGCTAAAATCATTTCGGATGCCCAATAGTCGATTTACCCCAGTTCTATATAATGTATCTAAGATTCAGCCTCTGATTTTGATGCCTTAGGAGGTGTTAAAGGTGAAAAATGTATCAGGAGTACTAAAATTCATTTCTTATGGTAACCCACCAACTAGAACATTTTTCAATGATGGTAAAGAAAAGAAATATGAGACGAGGGTATACATGACAAAATTTAGTGATAGCATAATGGTTTCTATTATTTATAGTGAGATTATCTATGAGGATTATGTTCCTTATTGATTTGATATACACTTTAAATGTCTTCAACAATCAACCAACATCCCACCCACAAATGTTAGGCCTGAGAAGAATCCAATGGTAGCCTTAAAATTATGGACCCTGATGGCCCTAGTGGTGTCCAAAATGTCAATCATTCTACCTTAATTAGACGAATCAATTACACTAGAGTCTAGATATACCAAATCATGGGTTTCATCGTACCCTTATGGGGCATTGAAAAAGTGAAGATATTAGGTAAAGGCCATGATAACTACTAGTCATGGAATTTCAAGAATTTAGTCCAAAACCAAAGATGATGTAGAGGCTTCAGGGACTTCAAAACATTATCACATAAAGGCCACAAAGAAATCAATTTTTAGGATATAACACCTGTAGTGCTAAGGTGGTATAATCTCCATCATTGGGAGGAGGTTTTCGTTTCATCCCCTTATTCTTCTGATGGGGAAAGGAGGACTTAAGGGGATTTCCAATATGAGGTTGTTGATTTCCCCCCCAAATAAGTTAAAAAAATTAAAACTATGTGAAAACCTTACCAACCCATTCTTAAGAGAGCATGAATTGTGATCTCATGGATTCTTAGTAGTTTCTCTGGACTAGACTTTAGATTCTATAATTTGGTGATATTTAATCCGCTCAAATATTCATCCAAAAAAATTTGGAAGAGGAGATAGACTACATCAAGAAGTTATAGGATTTCATATACTCAATTGATGATCAATTAACAGTCTTAATACATGTATCTGACATGTTGGATCAAGGAGTACTTGAAGGGGTAATTGTTAACCATGCGGAGGAATGTCTCATTTACATTAGTACTATTGATGTATTCTCCTTTTCTTCTTTTTTATTTTCTACTATTTTACCCACTATCACTAATTTTGGTGGGATTTTATTGTACCGTTTAAAATATTAGAAGGATAAGCCTTTGCGATGGATCTTGATTCATTGAAATACGGTCTTATAGGTACCCCTATTAAGATAGTGATTGAGTCCCTTAGATCCCCAAATATATCTCCATGTGGGAGGACTATGATAGTGGTGTTGGAGACTAAAATTCCTAAGCCATTAAATCAGGTCTCCATTTCAAAGAAGAGTGCAACAATCTCTCCAATATCATATGAAATGGATTGAATGTGAAAATTAAATTTGGTATAATGAGTATGGAATAATGAGTATTTGAGCTGTCATATGGTATTAAAAATATTTTTAAATAATTCTCTAACCACATTCATCTTTTTAAAGAACCCACTTTGTTATATTCCCTTAAAGGATCTAGTTATTTTCTTTCATGGGTAGAAAAGGACCACTCAAGAGATGTATAAGTTTGTGAAGATGAATTAGTTTTTCTAACAAATGGAATGTCGTGGGGTGCAACTTTATCTTCTCTTGCTTCTAAAGAGAGTGAATAGGATCAGGATAATGTTAGATTCACTTATTTTGGGTTCCATATGTTATTTCTATCATTCTTCTCCCTGTAAAATTTTAGATCTATTTCTTATGCCATAGGAATATGTGATAGTCAATGATGATACTCTCATTGCTCTAAGAGGGAGAAATGAGGATTTTGGGTGGTCTGAGGAAGGTTTTAGTGTAGATATTGACATAGTAAGGCCGAATTACATCATGTAGGTTTAAGAGATGATGGAGGAGAACATTAGTGGAGCCAATATGAGTCCGGATCCACATTTAATGGATACCCTAAATGGTGAGGTCTCTATGATATACAAAGCTACATAAAATGAAATGATGAATTCTCTTAATCCATACATTGATATTATATGTTCCATAAATAATTTATGAAATTTTCATGATAAATTGAAAGAATTCATGATTTCTCGTTCTTTCATTTTCTGTACATCGTTTTTTATATGATATTTCAAATCAACGTTTAACTCATGAAACATGTAGAGAACATTGAAAAGACCCTTCATGAATGAGGAATTCCACTCCATACTATCTCTTCTGACATTAGGGAAGTACTGAGTGAGATTCCATAATTGGGAGATTCTCTAGATCCTCTGATCACTATGATAGGACAAGCTCAAAAGAGTGATCCCCCCCAAGAAGCATTTCTTCAAACTAATAAATATGGGAATATAAGGGAAGAATCTACTCAAGATGCTAACTAATTTTCTAGGTAAATGTCACCAAATGACTTTATCATACTCTATATAGCTATTTTTAAGGCTAAGAAGAATTATAATACATCATATAGGATTATTATCCCATGTTTCTAGGTTCAATGGTAAATCTTCTCCACTAGCTAAACCAGTAAAAGAAGGCGAGGCATATGCTGGGGAGTAGAGAAAGGGACCTCCTTCTGTGATTTCATTACGGAATACATCCCACATCATGGTAGTGGATCTGATTCATACATAGAGATATAAGACACCATCTATGTTATGCATGGCATGACTTGGCAGATTATCACAAAAAAGACATCTAAGACTTTTTTGGAAGACCAGCATTCACATTTTGGTCAACTTCCGTATTTGTTTAGCATACTAGGATTTGGAGGATCTGATTATCGTCCAATTTATACTATGGTGAAGGATATTGTTCATCGGTGGGGGAAAGAGAATAAACTTCAGGACTATATAATGGTCATGATATTTAATAAAATTGATGGGTTTTGACTAACAATATCCCATATGGAGGCCAACCATAACAAAAAGATGGTAGAATTAAACTAAAAAATTATTGAGGGCACATTAGATGTTTCAAGCCATAAATAAGAATTGGTTACTTCTCAAAAGAGACTTGACCAACTAAAAAAATAATTAGAAGAATACCAATTATAAGGGGAAGCAACCCTTCAGCTACCATAGATGCAATACATCTGGCCAAGAAGACTGATGTTGGCCAATAGACTGAGCTTAAACAAGTGGTTGATAGGGATTAGGAGGTAGTTCAATATACGAAGGGTAATGTCTAATGACTTTTATCATATATGAAAGAGAGAATCCATTTTTTGGATGTTCTATAAATTTTCAACATAAATTAAAAGTACTTTTTCTCCAATAATATATGTGTTCATCCAAGCCTTCTTCCTTTAATCCTAATGTGAAAGGTGATTTTCATAGTATTACATCTTCATGTCAGCTAATCATAATTAAAAATATATGGATGGGGGTGCTCTAAAAATTTACCTAATCCAAATGACTAGTGAGAATAGTTCGACTATTACTAGGTTTATATGGAAACCCCAATAAACATTATGTATTTTTTGTTATCACCATAATTTTTTCCTAAGATCAATATGGAGCAGACATAAAGGGAGAGGATTGTATTTCTCTTGGGTTCCACTTTTTTTTTCAATTTTTAACCTAACAAGATTCATGCATTATTAATTTTTTTTCTCTATATTTCCAATACTGTACAAAGTGTAGGTCTAGTGACTTTAGACTTGAATTTTTTCTAGAGATTTTTTTACAGGTTCTCAATCTGGGGAATATTATGACTCTTTTTGTGAGAATTTTAAGGGGATTCATGTTTGAATAATAAAGATAGGGTTTTAGGTAGAATAGCTTTGACCGTGAATTTTAAAATTATAATCAAAACAACACATGGTATCTAGGAATGTTCTGATATTATGTGGATACATTAAAAGGGGTCCTTGAGAAAATTTTGTGATCTCCAAATCCAAAATACGGTATTAATGAAAATAGATGGTATCTACTCAGAATGAAGTTACACTAGTTGATAAACTTGTTATAAGTGTTTTTGTATGTAATTCCAAATAGGGAATGTACTTCATAGTTATGTAGTGGTATCCTTAGTCTGACATTCCTGCTATGTGGGAAAATTATGCAAGGATAACTGGGTGCACATATTTCATAGTCAGTTAAAGGAGTTTTAAATAATTCTAATTTTCTTTTTCTAATGAACAAATAACAGTTACAATTTGGATGTCTCAAGACCATGGTGGGTTTCTTCGCTAAAGAAAGATGTCCAAGAATAAGGTAATATTCCTTACTAACATATTCCTTGATTAGGAAATCATTCTTACATGAATTTGGCATCTGAAGGAGGGTACATTTTCTCAGAAAGTGTATTTCTTATATTATGATTTTCAGTTTATGTTCACGTTACATAGACATTAGGGGGTTGTTTAGTTTAAATTCATGGATCAAGGACATTAAGGGGATGTTCAGTTTAATGTAATACTGCATGGACATTAGGGGTTGTGTAGTTTAAAGTCATATAGTAATAGAATTATGTAGTGTAGTATTATGTAATGATGCAAGGACAATATGATGTGATGTTTAAAGTCATTCAGTTATAACATTATGATATGCAGTTTAGAGTCATGTAAGAAGGAAAATATGATGTGCCGTTTAAATTCTGGTAATAAGAACATTACATGGGATATAATTTAAGGAATTTATCTTTGAATGAATGATTGAATATTCTTTGATTCTTGGTAATCTATCTGAAAATGTCATACTATATTTATTTATGGAAGGAGAAATATTTAATATGTGATTTTAGGGATGCCTAGTTCCAAATGATAGTATGTGAAAAAGGGATTATGAAATCAGATAAGCTATTTCATGAGAAAGAAGTTACCACAAATTGAAAAACCTATTATGAGGGATATTTTATGAAATTACAACTATCTAATGTTCTATACAGTCAATAATGGTATCCTTAGGCTAACAGACCCACTATATAAGAAACTTATGCATGGACAATTGGGGAACATACTTCATAGTTAGGTAAAGGAGATCTCTATAATTATATCATTATATCTTTAAAATCTTATGAAAGTTTATAGAGATTTGGATATTCCCAAGCATAGAGTTTGGTTTGTGGAGAAATTACATAAATACAAAAGGGGTAATTCAAGTCCTAATTTCAGAAGAATCTAGAAAATGGGTTACCTATGCTAGTCTAACCCAAGAACATGATATATTTTACCAATAGGTTTAGGTCATATGTGTAGAACCATAATAATATCAAAAACTCAGATGATACTTGGTCAAAATTCCCAAGGTTATTTGATAATGATTTGAAAAAGTGAATGAGGAAAAGTGTAAACCAAATTGTTGGGGAATTTTAGGTTGGGAGAAAGGATATTAGAAAAATACACAATGTATTAGCACTGATTCACAGGTTCCAATATACTACCGCTAAAACATAAAAGGAAATAAGAAGCATCTCCAAAGAATAAAGTTACCAATGGTTGAAAACCCATTATGGGGGATGTTTTATGTCAGGATAGCTAGGTCGTGTAATACATAGTCAAATAGTGGTACCCATAGGATGATAGGCCCATTATGTGGGCGAATTATGAAAGGACAACTGGGGAACTTACTGAATAGTTAGGTAAATGAGCACCTAGGTATCGTACATTATACCACTAGAAGCTAGGAGAAGATTATTAAGATCTAAAATTATTCTAGATTAGGATTTTTACATGTAGAAGGGAAAATGTCCAATACAAAAGGGAAGTATTTGGGCTGATATTGGATATGAATTTGGATTCTCTTGCAAAGATCTAACTCATGTGTTGAATCCTGACAACTCTTATTTCATTAGGGGGCTATCTAAGTAGAGGATCAAAAAGAAAATCTATTGTATATATTATTCACTGTATGCATAAGAGGTGGAATTTCTTTTACCTCAGGGATGAGTCTTGTGTCTTAAAGCATAGGATTCAATAAGTATCACAATGGGATGAGAATCATTCCACAAATAATTCTAGAGGTACCATGTAATTTTAAGTAAAGTTACATGGACATTGGTTATTCAGTTTTACATCTAATAGAAATGATGATGGGTGATTACAATGTGAAAAGAAATATTGTGGCCATGCCAGACTGTAGATCCCAAGAATCACTATATAACTTGTTAGAGTAAGAATCAAGCCACACATAATTCTAGAAGATACGAGTTCATACATTTAGTGGGAAATGACATCAAATATCCCCCTGTAGATCTAACTCATACATAGGGTAGTAAGGTATTTTCTATTTTTTGATGTGGATTGACCTACGATTGAATATCTAGACATCAGTATGTATCTCAATAGGATGACAATCCAGTCACATGTAGATCTTAAATAAATGTCCCTCACCCTGGTTGATTTCATAAGTGGAGGATAATGGGGTTTCGTGAATATGGGAACATACATAATATGATAACTTGTATTGAATATTATCACATAGAGATAGATCATACATTTAAGAAATGAGGCATTATTTTCATCAAGTTGCGACTGGGGCCAAGGTTGAGAGTATGGGAATCACTACATATTTCATATGAGTGATAATGAATCCACATTTAGTTCCTGAATAAGTTCACCATGCATGTCTGATCCATACATCAAGAGTGGGGGATATTAAACATTGGATGGGCTAGGGGATATTTCCCAAGTGTCAGTACATATCTTAATATAATGAGAATCATGCTACAAGTAGTTCTTGGAATTTGATTCATTTTAATTTTTTATGGTAAGTATGAAGGTGAACTAATGTAATGTGATGAAAATATTGTGGTTGGGCCCAAGATTTAACGTTTGGGCATCACATCATATTTCATACGGTTAAGAATAAATACTCACATGGTCCTTAACAAGCTTCTTATGTAGATTTGATCCACACACACAGGAAGTAAAGGGGATTTATGATTTAATTATGTATGGACACATGATTGAAGATCCAGGATCAATATGTATCTCAAAAGGATGAGAATCAATCCAAAAATATTCACTGAATTTTTTTCCCACACCAATCATACTTTGATGTGGGAAATGGGACTTTTGATAACTTCCTGACTAATAGTTGGGTGAAAATCATAAAGTATTTGAAAGGTTTTCTATATAGATCAGGTTTATGAATAGGGAACATGAAGGGGGATTTTCTTTTCCCAAATCATGGCTTGATCCAATATTATAGATCTAGGTGTCACTACGTATCTCAATTGGATGACAATCATGCCACATATAGTTCATTAAATTGATCCCTGTGCAGGTTTGATTCATTCACATAGGGGTTAAAGGGACTATTTTAACATTGTGGATAGACCTAAGATAGGATATCTATCTCTCCCTATGTATCCTGCTAGGACAAGAATCCAGACAGACATAGTTCTTGAATAGTATCGCCAAAACAACTGAGGTTGGATGCGAGGAGGAAGGTTTTAATACTTTTCATATATTTTTCTATAATAAATGTTGGGATCAAGCCACAAAATGGTACGAGAATAAATCCATATGTTGATGAGGAATTCCAAATATATATTTGGTTCATACACAAGAAAAAAGTAAATTTATTCTTAATGGTCATGACATGAGTCGAGATTGGAGATTCAGGAATCACAATGTATCATCATTAAAATGATAATCAAGACACATGTAGTTGTTGGTGAACTATGCAGTTTATCGTCATGCAGTGAGGAAATGAGGTAACCTGATGTGAAAGATACATTGTGGTTGAACTAGGGGACAAGTCCAAGGTGTCACTATGTATCTTTCTAGGGCATGAATGGAGCCATATATTGTTCTTGACAATTATTCCCCATGAATTTATGATCCATATATAAGGAGAAATGGGGCTCATGTTTTAATAGGGAGTGGAAATGAATCGAGTGAGTTTTTCACATGGAAGATATTAACCTTTTGAAAGAACACAAGGAGTTTCTACTCATAGTATCTTTGAGATTTCGTAATGTCACATAAGGGGGATGTTAACCATAATGTTTAATTTCATCTGTGGTGGACAACTCGTCCTATGTAGTTGATAATCTTGAAGATTTTACCACATGCCATACAATTTATCATCATACAAAAAAGTATGATGATTCTACACATTATAACACAATTAAACATGGACACAAATGGTTCCCTGCAGTTTAATGTCTTGCAGATTTGATGAACTATGCATGTTTTCACAAAGTATTTCTCTAGAATCCTTGCATTTGTTAGAGTTGTAATGATTTATCCATCCATTGATATTAAGAAATAATCTCCATTAGAACGGATGTTATGTATAGATTAATCTCCCTTTTATATTGTCTCAAACTTCAGATGAATCTTTCCTGGAATCATTGAAGTCCTAATGGACAATACTAATTTTTCTTAGAGGAATGAACGAAGAAACCATTTATTTTTAAAGGACCATGTTACCCAGTTCTGATAGACCTACAAGAGTTGCATGGAGTGAAATCTATTTTTTTTCCAATCACTCTAGTTCATCTAGTCATTTCTATGATTTCTCATCTATGGATATCTGGTCACAAATGTCAATTCGGACCATGGGGAACTAAAACTCAATGGGAAAGAATGATTTTGTTCCATAAACCAATGAGTATAGATTCACACCTTTATAATTAATGTTAGTATAATGATAATCTCATAAGGCACACAAGATATTATCATGCTAGTACTTCCTATCTTTATCCACCATCTTCTTGCGTATTTTATACATGGTCTTTTTAAAATCTTCAATCAGTCCATTAGCTACTGCATGATAGTGGTATGAGTGTTTGTATTTGACATTGGATTCTAGATATAGCAACTCCATCTCCGTAGGGTGGAAATTTTTTCAATTTACCATAAAAATTTTATGAGGGACACATAATTTTGTAGTGAATTTAGATTTGAAAAAAATAACAATTATTTTGGCTCTAACTTCTTTAGGGGGAATTTTCTCATCCCATTTGGAGAAGAAATCGGTAGTAGTGTGGATATAATTGAACTTCTTAGGAATCGAAAAAGGAAATGGTCCAACAACATCCATTTCCCATGTGGAAAATGGTCATGAGTATTTATAAGTATGTAGAATCTTTGATGTTTTATGGATGAAATTGGAATGCACTAGGAATGGATGAATCAACTTAGTGAATTCTATGCCATCTTGCAACATCGTAGGTCAGAAGTATCCAAGCGTTGGGATTTGATTATAAATCCTACAACCTAATTAGTGGGAACCAAAGGCTCTTGAATATTCTTCCTCCATAACAGCTAGAATTTCTTCTTCAGCAACACATCTGAGAAGGACTCTGTAAAAGACTCACTTATAGAGGAATTTCTAGTGATTTGGCCCATCACAAAGAGTGAAATTATCCACTTTCCTCAAGATATAATGTCTTACAACACAATCCTATGGATGTATTCTATCATGGATATAATATAAAATGGATGTGATACGTCCGATCTTAAGACTATATGTCTTAGGTATGGGACTAATTTCATTGATATCTTTTTATGTAATCCTAAAAAAAGTTGAAACGATTCAACAATTGGAAATGATAATGATTGTTTCATCTTTATTCGTATTTGTGAAAGATGTAGCTGTGTTTTACAACACATATACCTAATCATTTTGTGATCATAGAATGTGATTCAATGTTGTCTTTGAGTGAAATTATTCTGTTAACCCACAGACATAATCATACATCCGAATTAACAGTTCTTTTCTGCTGGATTAATCCCCATTGATCTGCTTTATTAACAAATATGAATCACCCTTCACCTCTAGGTGGTTAACTGGTAATTGGAGTGCCAACTCCAGCCTTCAATGAGAGCCAAATATTCTTCCTTTTTGTTAGTACTAACATATAATAACATGAAGGGGTATGACAGTACTACATTTTATTGAGAGATAAGCACAACTACCATCCCGAATTTATTAAATATAGTGTCTTCCATTCTCTTCCTTATTGAACTCTTAAATGCACTCTCAAAATAAATTTCCCATTTTTGAGGGTTATCCTATGTAGAGAAAATTTATTCATCAGGCAGTTCATTAATTAATTATGTCTCTTCTGAAGATGGGTGATCAGTGAGGAAGTCTGCTAAGGCTAGGCCTTTTGCTGATTTTTGAGACACAAATAGAATATCAATGTATTTTTGGATTACTACCCACTGGGAAAGATATCAAATTATTATAGGAAAAGTGAGGATAAATGTGAGAGGTTTATTTTGAGAGACCAAATAGATATAGTGGTGTTGTAGGTAGAACCTCATATTTTGAATTGAAAAGATTAACACCGGGTAGCACTTCTCAATATCTGAATATCGTGTCTCTGCATTGAAAATGGTTTGACTATGATAATAAAGGTTGTTTTCATTCACATCATCATTATTTTGTGCGTGGAAAGCACCTGATGATCACAACAAGACTATTATGCATATAATGATATTATTTAATTAAATAGGTGGAATAAATACTAGTGGGATCAAGATATATTTCTTTAGGGAATCAAATTATTCTTGGAAATCATTTTCCTTTGGAGAAGTGACCCCCCTTCTTCATCAATTTGGTGAAGGGTAAACATTTTTCCATGAGGTTGGATATGAAGTGCCAAATATAGGCAAAGTTTCTTTGAAGCCCTATTTACTCATTCATGTTTTGAAGAGGTGAAATTACATGGATTGAATTAGTCTCCTCAATATCAACTTCAATTCCACAATGGTGTACGATGAAGCTGTGAAAGTTTCCTATGGTTTCCCCGAAACCACATTTCAAGGGGTTTATCTTCATATTATGATGCCAAATATTTCTAAATATGGTTTCTATGTCATCTAAATAATCATAGAATTGTCAGGATTTTACCACTATATCATCGATGTACCATTTAAAAATATTTTCCATGATTTATTTTACACTATGATGCATACCGTGATGATATGTGGAACAATCATTCTTCAAGACAAAGGGCATTACAAGATAGTAGAACACACCTTGAGGGGATCTGAAAGCTATGAATTATCCATATTCTGGGAAAATATAGATTTAATTGTACATATAATAAAAATCCATGAAGGAAAGGTATTAGTATCAAGTTTTTTTCATCAATTAGGAGGTCTATGATTAGAACCGTGAAGTCATATTTGAAAAAAATACTGGATGAGATATTTGGAATCGATGAAAAATCTGATTTTTTCATTTTTTTATCATGGAAAATGTTCGATAACCTTTTGGGTATTGAAAATCCAGAATACGATCATCCTTGATAATTTTTTCCACATTCGCCTTGATTTTGGAGGCATGAGTTGGGGGAGTCCTAATGGATACTTACATAAATCCCCTACGATCGTTTAGAAAACCCAAATGATGGGTGTACACCTCAGGGTCAAGGACTAGAATAATTGTGTTATTCCAGGAAAACACATATTGGTGATACTTTAAGAAGGAGGTGTATTCTTCCTATTCATTGAGAGTTAAGGACACACTAACTAGAGTGGGGTCTTGATATTATTTAGTAACCATATTTAATTCTTTGAGTTCATTCACAGGGGTGGAAATGCCTTCCTCAAATGTTAGAGGGGAGTCCCTAAGATCTTCTTCTTTATCCTCTTCATCATGATCCCAGTTTGTGATTCTTTCTGAGGAGGAGAGGGTAAAACTAGTTCCTTAGAAAGAAGAGGGGAGTCTCCATTTGAACATCCGGGGGATGAGGCAATCATTTCGAGCTCACATTCTAGTAGGCAGCCTTCTTGGAGTCCTGAAGGTGAAATGAGGGACTGAGAATGACTATATTCACATTCTTCAATATTCCTGATGGATTATTCTAGTATGGATAGAAAAACCAGGATTTATTCAGGAATTGGGGATAGTATGAACACATTTTCATTGAAACATTCATAATCATTTGGAGAATTGATAACATCTTTATCTCAATCAGGCTCAACTATCATGATTGAAATTATGGAATATGATGAATGAATTCGTGAATTATGTCCCACTCATTCAATTTAATTAATAGGTGATATATAATCTTTATTGACATGATTTAAAGGGTATTCTGGAATCATTTCCATACCATTTGGGAAATTAATTCAATTGACATCAACATCCCTGGAATGTATACCTCTATGATGAGAGAACCCAACATCAAGATATTCTATTTCAATTGATTTTAATAGAACCTTGTCACTATTTAACGTCCTAACTTGACCATTGATATAATATTTGAGTAATTAGTAGTACGAAGAAGGAAAGGTTGAGTGCTAATATAGCCAAGGTATTCTTAGTAGAGCATTGAATATTGTTACACCCCTAGACCTCCATGAACCCTAAGTCAGATACAAGATCTCCGAACTGAGTTATTAGTTTTCTCTCACTGACAGGTTCTTGATCATTCTTATCATAACCATATAACCTCAAAGTGGAGGGAGACAAATGAGATTCATTGAGACCTAGTTGACAAAGTGTCTGAACTGGGATAAGGTTAACTCATGAGCCATTTCCAATGAAGTAATGTCAGATATTAATGTTATTTATCATGCCTCATATATACAGGGGTCTAAAATGTCCTTGTATGACATCATCCTCATCTTGGTTAGTGAAGAAAATGACCAAATTTAATTATGCAGCATCATTCTCCAAACGACATACATTAGTAGCAGCGACCACAACATCAAATTCCTAAAGGCATAACAGTGCCTCAATGAGTGCTTCCTATAGGTATTTTGATAGAATCAATGCATCCAGGATCGATTTATTATCTAGAACATGGGATAATTAATTTTACACACCATTTTTTGGTCCAAAGGTCTGTGCTTTTTGGAAAAAATATTTTATTTTATGGGAACTTTAGGATATGATGTTCTTGATGTGGATGAGTTGTTCCATAGAGATATAGATAGATGTTCTCCCACTCTAGGTGGATTAGGCTGGCTTAGTCTACCGAAATATTAAGGAAGTCATGGTATATCCTCTAAATAGTATTCAAAGATAATTAATTTAGTTAAAACCCTATCATTTATGTATGGTTTACTCCCTTGTTACTGTTGAGCTCACTAGAGATCTTTCCCATGAGTTTCAACAACATAGACAATTTGAACGAGGGTTTGGTTAAAGTGGAGGTTCCAAGCATGGCCATGTCTTCCCCTAAATCCTTTACCCTGACGACCTCTTCACCCATGTTTCTCAATAATGTGTAGGGGAAAAAAATTCATAATTTGAATTAGGATTTGAGTAGGTATATATTAAGTGTATAACATTAATACAACCAAAAGTAAAATCCTCAGCTCATAAAGAATCTTCCTGATAAGTCAAATTTTGTTTTTTTGTTTTATGGGGTGGTGCCCGTGCTGTTGAGATGGGAAGCATGAAGTATTATAAGGTCAATGAAAAGTTGTGCCTTGTCCAAAGATCATATTCTTATGTTTTTTCCTTATCATTTTGGCTATGTATCACCTTTGAGGATATGCCTTCAGTGGACTGGGCTTTTGACGAAGTTGTATTTTCTATAGAAGAAGTTGATGGAGGCACATTTAGTTGTATCAACATTGTTCATTGAATGGAATTTGTCCAATTGTTTTTTTCTAACCATCCAATCACTAAACTCCAGTGAATTCATTCCTTTGACTTCGTTCCAATTGCCTTCATCTGCTAGATTTGTAATGGAATAGTATTATACTAGGGATGGTGAGTTTTTTAGTTCCACATTTCAAGAATCCACAATCTTGTATAGGAGGTCCGTGATTCCAAAAAAACTCCTATATGGGATTACCCAACATTTTATGGAAGGAGAAATAGTTTTGGATATCCTCATAACCTTCTTTGTTATGCTTATAGGGATCTGGTAACCAGAATAAGTTTTTTCCCAAAGATTTGATGAAGTATCTAGGTACTTGGCCATTCCAAAAGGAATCGATGTTGTTTTTAAAATCCTCAACTTGTCCCCACCTATGATGTATTTGACCATCTTAATGAGTAGGTCATTTCTATTGAAATTCACGATATTGAGCCTTGTGGTACAATGTAGGTTTTGTGGAATGAGTGGGTACAAGGGCCTCCTTAAATGTAACAATATCCACTTCTACCTTTCATTTTTTCCTTCCCTGAGCTGAGGGGAATACCCATGACTTGGAATTGGTCTTTGTGATTTATTTTTTCCACTATTGAGAATTTTCAGACCAATCCGGAAACCCCCTTTTATATGTCATAGGGACCAATGGTATGAACAACTCATCATGGATATTTTCTTCACGGATTAGTGACAACTATTCCCGAGGGAGTGGTAGGTTCAAGGAGCATGTAAATCCTTTCCACCAAGAAATGAAGTATATGATGATTTCATTATCACTTTTCTTGAAGTTTGTGAGTTTGAAGACTATTATATTTTGCAACATTGAGATGAACTAGAAGAGAAAATTCAGATGGGGATCTTCCCATATAGTGACCAACTGGGACTAAAAACTTATATACCATACAATTGACTGTCCCTGTAATGATTATACAAAGAATCTGAGTTTCACTACTTCTTGCTGCTCAGGGGTCGCCATCATGGGATTGTAGTGAGAGACGAAATGAATCATGTGCTGATCCAGATCACCTGATCCATTAATGATTGGAAATGCAGGATTACTATAGTTTGGTAGAGGTGGGGTTGGATCCAACCATTTGGGATAATCCTTCTTTTATAGATGTACTGGGATACACCATCCTTTCATGGCTTCTAATCATTTCGTTAAATACTAAATGGTGTTTATAAGAATTAGAGGAATATCTGGATGAGTTGAGACCAAAATAGGTGCGGTGGATAGAGCCCAAACGGGTGTGGTGACTAGTAGGACCATTGGTTGTGGCACCGCTAGTATCTTCCACGGGTAACCAATAGTGGTAGGCTTGTAAGGATGTGCCTTACCATGTTTTGGTTGTCTACCCAATTTATGGAATTCTTGATCTACTTTTGCGATATTCAAATATATTAGTGGTTGATGTCCCACATTGATTAGATGTTCCATGTCTTCTTCAGCTATTGCGGAAAACCCTATTTTTTTAGGTGCAATAACTACAAGTGTGAGTTTAGGGTCTTCTTATAAAGCATATCTAGAAGAAAAATTTCCCCAAAGTGATGCTACATTGAGTCTTCTCAACCATCTCATTTCTTACTCTTGCTGAGAAAATATTTCCATTGGTGAAATGGACTGGCCTTCTTTTAGAGGAAGGTGAGACATACTATGAACCTTAACATTTACCTTATTAGGTTCCATTTGACGATGTTGAGGTAGATTATTTGATGGGATAACCAAATTTTGGGCAGTCCTTTCTTTTCAGGTACACACACCTTCTTTATTTGATTCACTGTGGACCATCTCATGAATAAGAACTTCTTCTTCATTATCCTATGAATCTGTCTTATGTTCTAGAGGGTCTTTAATGATGTAATTGATGACATTCAAATACATATAGTTCATCACAGGCACTCTTTTGTAATTTCTGTTAGATCGCCTTCTTCTTCACCCACCATGTTACATTTCCCGCCTTTTCGTGGGTTCCAAAGGGGATATTTGATGGATATTGACCCAAAGAGAATCCCAAAAGAGTTTAGAAATACATTACCGATGTGATTGCCTTAGAACATAGGATGGGATAAATTTACAGGATTCACCCCACTTCATCTTCTCTAATCAAGAGAAGATTGCTTCCGGCTGGGGATGGGATTGTTGGGGTGAGAAATCACCCAACTCTGAGGACTAGGGCTATTCATGTTCTTGCCTAAGAAACCATTGAGCTTATTTGTATGATCTCGAGGGTTTGGTTAACAAATCCAACAACCCTGTAGGTCGGGGCTGTTCCCTAACTACTACGGATAATATTCACATTACTTCTTTTCTGATTTTACATATTTTGTTATGAACGTTGGCTGGGTGCATTATTTGACACTCACATAAATCACCATTTTTGGTAGACCATTAATATATTTCATACATTATTTCAATTTGATAGATAAAATACTATAAGAAGGATGCTTGATCAATGTTCTCAGATGATCGATACAAAAGTATCTCAACATATTTCTCTCTTTCATCCTGAAGTCGATGAAAGTCGGTCTGGTCTTGTTCTTGTTGAGCATATCTCCATTCATGAACAAATTACATCTATTTTATTCAGACTAGAGAAATGAGATTTCATTATTCCACCTTTGGTGTGATTTTCTTTGTTGAGAGTGGATTGAAATGAAATGATTTATGTATACCCAATCCATGTTTGCAATCACCAGACGGGGTATCTACAATCAGATTTCACAACCTCATTAATGCATCGAGGCACACACGTTGAAGGGATACCTACTATTTCTTGAACTTCAGATGTCAGGAATCTCAGAGAGATACCAATTAAATTTTATACGATAACCCTTTTGTTACCTTGACAAGAGTTTGATACTAATCATAGGGTAATACCTTTTCTTTTAGGTAATGTAGAGTTTTACATAAACTGAGGTGTATTTCATACATACAATATCCCACAACGTCTCTATTTTGATATATTGAGAGGTTAATAAAGTCCATAACATGACTGATATATAGTGATTAGCTAACTGTTTCCTCATGTTTAGAATATCTTCCTCGCCTTTCACAAGAGGTTCCTTGACCTCAACTGACCAGAGTGGACACTTACTGATTGTTCCACCGCAAGAAATGGAATCAGTTGGGGGTTCCTCTACTATATTGGATGGAAAATTAACAAATGGAGTTTTAGAGAATCTTCATCTCCTTAGGCAATCTTATAGTTAAGAAAATATTTCACCTACTAATGAAAATTCATCAGACATGTCTAGCCTTGTATTTTCATGTTCCTCATGATAAGAGGTCTTCCTCATTACCACATTGCCAATCAGATAATTCCTTTGACAATGAAAATCAGTACTATGGAGATAACATTTTTAGCGATCACCATCATGGGGAGGACGATTATAGTGGATTAGAACAAGGGGAAGACCCTTTTTCTCCTTAGCCTCCTACCCATAATGGGATTTTTAATGGATCTCATAAAGAGACAGGATCTCGAGATCGACCAAATTATTTCCATAAATCCAGACATCATGCTAAAGTGTCTTATGAGGGACTTCAGATTTACTACTAAAACTCTTGTAATTTGTTAATTGGAGGGTAGGATTATTAGTTACAATAGATAAATGTCCGAGGGAATCAAGATCTACAACATCAACAAAACCCTGATGATAGATTGATTTTTAAATTTCCAACCATGCTTGATGAGAATTATTCTTGGATGTATTCATATATTTAGGTGAGGATACTTTGTTGGAGAAATAGTTATCAGGGGAAGGTATTTTATCTTTCCATGGAGTGTCCATTGGAAAAGGGTTATTACCATTAATTGGAACTGGTGTATGTTCCCGATCCTACTGTTCATATGTTATTGTAGTGTTTAACCCATGAACCTCTTGAATGAGAGTAGAGGTATGTGTCTTATTCAAGGTGTTATTCTTATTAAGCACCCCCTTTTTAGGGACATAGTTATGATTTTGTCACCTAGTTACCACTTTTGTCACTGTGATGATATCCTTGAAAGTATGTAGAATGTGGGAAGGGATTTTCATATTCACCTTTTGCATTTACAATATATTCTTTGTGACTTTAGTGACTGGAACTGGGATATATGTGCATTAAACATCTGAAGTTGGTGTATACTCCTTATCATTTCCTCTCTTTCATATTAGTGGATATTGAAGTACTCCTAGGAAGAGATTTGAGTCTTCTCTCTTCTTGTCGTCAGGACATTCTAATCGAATTCTCCATGTGATTCCAGATGAGGTGGATGGATGGCCTAATAAATTATGGTAGATGTGTCGACCTGCTCATTGTTTTCCACAAAATATGGTAGATAGACATATTTGAGTGGTTCCAGATGAGTCTACTAGCAGGCTATGTGGGTGAAGCAGGTGTATGTTCCTTCTTGAATGTTGTTGTCATATTCGGTTGGCGGCCTTCATTGATTTCTATAGGGAGTGTCTGATGGATGGATAAATAAATGTGGAATGAATTATGTGTCTCCACTCTTATTTCCACCATATTGGGATGGTGGGATTCAACGAATGGGGAAAATGCACGAACCTCATCCATATTGGCCAGTTTTTATCCTCAGAATGTTGTCTTGCATTCCTAGTTCTGAGGGACCTGGGCCAAATAGTTGAAGGTCACAACCTCATCATGATTAGGGTTTACTAACATTCATAGTTCATAATGAAGATTGTAGGAACAAGCCCTTGAGGTGGACCCATGTTTCATTAATAAGAGTCTGTGTGTGGCCTCTGGATCCAACTCCTTAAAATATGGGAGAGATTGGTTGTTTTGTTATAAAGATATGCTCCAAAAAACAGTTGAATATGGCGGTTGATGCAGTATGATTCTGGACCACTAGTCATCATTTAATAGAATTTTGGTTATGTTTTTTGATTTAGAGGGCCTATCAGGCGACCTCCAAGGTCGGGTTTGTATTGTTTTGATGGAACTCTCAAACCAGTGCATTAGAAACCTAGTGTGGATGATACTGAGTTGTTTATGGAATCCTTCAAGAAGATGAGGATCCAGCCTAAGTAGTAGCTAAAGTTTTTATGGGTGTAAACATTAAGGAATCCATTTTATCAAATGGATTTCTTTAAAGGAATTTCTTGTATATATGAAAATACAAAAATGAACTCTGGAAAAGAAAATATTTTTGGATGAATACAGGAATGATTGATTTCCTTGTGGGTCCCTCATTTACTTTGAGAATTGAAGGGTCTTAATAGGTAGGTGACACTATAAACTTCTTTATGGATTCACATTTGGTTTATCGTTTTTTGTTTCTGACGGAAATGTTACTTCGTTGGGGAAGTTGTTATTTTTGAACAGTTTCCAAAAAGTTTGTTAATGGAACTGGAATCACCCAATGGGTCTGTATCCATAAGGACATATTTCCAAAGGCAGACGCTCATTAGTGATTTTTTCACAAGATTCTTAAGAACTCGCAATGGTCAAGAGGATGAGTGGTCGGGATCATCCCATCCTTTTGGGGGGAATTACTGCCTACTCCGAGATTCTCTTATAGATTTATGGTATGATGATGAATCCACAATTAATTCCCATTTATAATGAGAGTTATCCAAATATTAGCAATCAATTATTATCATATGTAGAATTCATAATCATCCTTATGTATTTTATGATCTTCATCAATGGATACATCTATATGTATTTGAGGTTCTCCATTTATGGTGTCCTCTAATATACTACATATAGAGTATTTGGTCGTTGTTATGATGATGCTGATTTTCTAGACATGCAGTGGGGAACTCTAGGGTTTATGGTCTTCCATGTAGATGAATTTCACTTTGGAATTTATTATCACCACTGAAGACAGAAGTTGTTATGAGGTTGGGATTTAACCCATAGGTGGGATTCTTGTGTATCCTTGTGAAATGAATTTTAACCCATGTAGTTCGATGTCACTTAATGGGACACATCATACCTTTTAATGTTGTGTTATTAGAACCCAAATGTATATTTTAACATCATGTGGCATGGAAATATAGGTGGAAGTTTCCAAGTCAAGGTTTAGTGTTGGACTTATATCAAAATAACAAAAGGAACTTGGAAGGGATAAGAGTTTCCATGTTGAATTATACCCTGCTAAGGATATGATCCAAAAGATCAGGGTTGGTTTGGGGTGTTAGTTTTGAACAAAAAAGAGGCTTCCTACATATCTTGTCTTAATGGGAATCAATTCCCACGTAGTTTATTAGCGAGGACCCATGGCTATGTACTCCTTCAAGTTTGTGTCTCGCAAGAGAGTATGGACCTTTGAGATGATAGTTTGGGGGATAATAATGAAAAGGATATACTTTGTAAAGGGACCATGATGGATGTTTTAACTCATCGTTATTTTTAGTCTTAACATGGGGTTTACTCTTGAGAAGGATACCTGGATAATGGGAATTAATACTGGGGCTTATTTCTAAGGAGTATTCTTGTTGAGCTTGGACCCTAAGTGGGTTTCCTATATATCCTATTTAACAGGAATCAAAGTTATCATAGTTAAATCCATCAGGTGGATTGTGTGGTCTTCATGATCATCACTAACCTCTAAGACTACACGAATCATGATCATTGTGAGAAACAATAGAATCTAAAAGATTCAATAAACTACACACTTTCCTTCAACGGTGAAAGAGGTCGGGGCTATGTGGGAAGAGTTTTGGGTTTCATCGGAAGAGGTTAGGGCTAAGAAAAAAGTTCCTTAGCAACCAAACTTCCATATATTCACTTTACATAGGATGAGATTCCACGATAAGGAATGAATGAAGGTAAAATATTTATAGTGGAGTTAGACTCCATCCTCCTACATGAAAGGATAGAGGATTACAACAAGAAGGTTTCACCTAAAATTGCTTACATACTGAGGTAGGAAGATGTCATTACCTATCAAAAGAAAAATTAAGAGTATTCCTCACCCGCCCTATTATAGACCAGAGGCTCCAAATCTCATATATTAGAAGGGAAGGACAGAGTCCTACCTATGGAATCTGGTATTCGGAACTGCTCAACACTTCTCCTGGGGTTAGGTCCACATGACCATAGATATCCAAATCTACAGATGACCTGAGGATGCTTACCCTGTGACAGGAAAAGTGTGGGAATCCTCTGACCATATAAATCCAAATTCAAATTGGAGTCACACACATGTGTCTTTTCCCAAGGATTTTTAAATAAGAAGATCTTGTTGGAGGACTCAACATTGTCCCTTTCAGATAATAGATCCAAGGAAAGAGAGCCCATGTCATGGATTTCATTGAAGATGGATTAATTGTTGGATCATGTAGGTCCTCAGTGTAGGTTCTTACCATAAGAGTACCACACAGGTGTGGTACGCAAGTGTGCTTCATAGATCCTATGAGAAATTTAAAGGGATCTACATAGGTTGACAAGGGCTACACAGGCTGGATATAACTTAGAAAATGGACTAATATGGGACAAAACATGGGTGAGGCCTTAACCAAAGAAATTAGGGTTCCATTTGTGTTCTTGAAAGGGACTCATGTATGTCCTTGATTAGGGATTGGGGCCTCGTGTAAGTGGTTTCTCTTTAAGGAATAATAGTCCTCATGTAATCATATTATATATTTATACCATGATGGGACTTTTATATTTTTTATCCCCTTTAATTTTATCTTCTCTCTTGTTTTAGAAAGATACATGAGAGATTTGGGGGACCTAGGCGATGGTGCTACACAATGAGATCCTTGAGTGTTCTTCCAAATTTTTAGTCCCCAAAATGAGGACCCCAAGGATCTTATTTATAAGCAATGTGGGGACCTGGTCGAATGGAGATGTCGATTTTGGTCTTTTAGGCAGGCCCATGGCATATGTATCTCACACATGGGTTAAGTAATAACATGACCATGTAGGTCCTCAGTGTACGAGCTCAAAGTAGGGGGATGCACATTTCAGACTATACTGGCAGGGCTTACACTGGTGGCTTTGTGCTCATGTGTCGCACATAGGCCAATTTGGACAAAACTCTTGGCATATCTGAATATTCCTTGATACATAGTATTTCTGATGTGGAATTCCTAATATTTTTACATTCTATTATTAAAAGGGAGTTCAAAAAATTCTCGGTGGTCTACTTCATCATATTATCACACCAATACTACTATCCGAAATCATGATACATCGTTATGAATAATATATGGATAGAGAAGTATGATCTATGTGCATCATCCAATAACTACGACTTTAACTCATTATTTTATGGTACACATAGTCATGACCCAAAATCTCACAAATCTTTCTTTATTAACATTAAAGTATAAGTATTTCCTTTTTCTTATAACATCCACATTATTTGAATTCCCACATCAACTCTTTAATCATCCTTTATATACTCTAGAAGGGACAATTTGGAAATAATTTGTGAAAGGATTTTTGATATTCCTTCCTTTATGATTCCCATTTCCATCATTTTAAGAATACTAGATCATTCTCAATTGTCAACAATGATAATATGATTTCATCATTTCTAATGATAGAATCTACAACTTTATTTTCTTTTCTAAGATAACAACGGATTGAGAAAATTTATTCCTTGATCTGATCTAACCATTTCCATTGGTGTATATTTAGAAATTTCTATGTGAATATTTACTTTATGTTCTTATGATTCGTACATATTTCGAATCTATCCCCAAAGAGATAATACCACTAGATTTTTAATATGAAGATCAGTACATTCTACTATAGATTTTTTGTTGGGTATTTTTATTTGTGAACATTCAATTTTCTTGAAGCATTGTGTATTACCTTGGCATTATGCATTAACACACAACCCACACCCTTTTTCAAAGATTCACTGAATACCATGAAAATTTATTCACTTTTAGGTACTTTGATTAGGGGTATGGTGATAATAATCCTATTAAATTTCTTAAAGCTCTCTTCAAATTAATAATTCCAAGAAACATTTACTCACTTCTAATTTTTCTTTCTTAGAGGGTTTGAATATAACGAGAAATTTCCCACAAAATGTCAATAATGCCCAAATAATCCAAGGAAACTTCAAATATCTGTCATAGATATGGGCCTTATCCACTCTTTAATTTCTATTATCTTTGATGGGTCCACATATATCCCATTACATTTGATAATATTCCCAAGAATAAGACGTCCTTCAATTATAAATCACATTTGTTGTACTTTTCATAAATATTATCCTTTCGTTAGGTCATTAGTACAGTGCTCAGATTCTCCTTATGTTCAGTCTTGATTTTAGGTTATATTATAATATTATCAATAAATACTAACTAAAATTTGTCGAGTTAATCTCCCAAGGATCTATTCATTAAGTATACGAATATTAATGGAGCATCAATGAGTCTGAATGACATTAATATGAACTCATAGATCCCATACCTTGGACAAAAAATTATTTTCCGGGATATCATCCTCCTTCACCCTAACATGGAAATACCTTGATCATAGATCCACCTTGGAGAAGTATTGTTCTCCATGTAACTGATAAAAAAATTCTCAAATATGTTATAGAGGATACTTGTTCTTTATTGTGATCTTGTTGAGATCATGATAATAAATGAAAATGTGCATTGACCAATATTGACAAAGATTACTATTCCACCCCAATGTAAAGCATTTGGGAGTATTAACCCACTTTCCATATTATCCAATGGTTTCTTTTTAAAGCCCCATGTTCCACAACATACATTCTATACAGAGTCTTGGTTATGGGTAACTCCCCATTTATAGTCTCGAATGAAAATTAAACCTCTCATCTAGGATGAAGTCCATGAAATCCTTCAGGAAACACATTAATGTATTACCTCACCATGGTAATGTCTTCAAGGATGATCGTTTCCTTATACCAAATCATTTGAGACAGATATGCTTTCTCTAATGGTAATTATATCCATTCATGAGATGTCGGTGCTAAAAGAGATTTATCTACCTCTGTTCACTTGTATTAAACCAGAGGATTATTTGGGATATAAAGAGTTATTTCATAATCGAAAAAATTTATGTTCGAACTATATTCGGAGAGCCAATCCATAGTTAGAATTTCATCAAATTGCACCAAAATGAGTAACATATGGTTTTAATGGGATGTTAAAAACATAATTTTTATTGGGTATGAGTTATAAACATTAGATGCAATAATTTACCAATTTTCAATTTTAACTAAAAAATCATATTCAATGATTTGTGGTGGTGTTTTATTTGTTCTAATAATCCTTCCTAGTAAGAAGGAATACCTAGAACTAGAATAAAAGATTCGGTTCTCTATTATTGAATGAATAAATAGCATACCTATCACCCCTTTATTTTCAAGATCCACCATATCATTGTTTATGGAAAAAGATCACCCTTGCTGCCATTGAGGTATTTCAGTTTCTAAAAAAACCTTGGCATAGTGTATTAGTTTGAAAAGTGTCGTGGTTCATTTTAGTTGAAGCAATGAAATATGAATTGAGGGTTTGTTGGAGATTTCATTTACTCATTAAC
Source organism: Viscum album (assembly GCA_963277665.1). NCBI lineage: Eukaryota > Viridiplantae > Streptophyta > Magnoliopsida > Santalales > Viscaceae > Viscum > Viscum album. The sequence continues at coordinate 1,532,387,924 of OY728123.1, read as the reverse complement.
AATAGTGGGTTTCACCTATTGATAATTTTTGGTTTCTTTTCGTTCATTCTCATACCTATAGAATTTCCTCACCCCTTATGAAATTTACATGGTGCTTCTTTATGAACATTTTAGAAGTTTTCTCTTGAATTTTATTTGAAAAATTAGATTTTTCTAACAGAATGATAGAATTAAACACCAATATCTACTACTTATCCCCATGGAACCCTGGAGATTCGCAGATATCCATTTTATATTTTATGTAACATCATACCAATTCGTCCTAGCTATCATATTCTTGGATCACATGGTATTTTTGTAAATTAGGTTTTATCCAATGAAATAAGTGGTCAACCTCACACTCATAGGTAATAACAATGATGGAGTCATATCATGAAATTTTGTGAAGTTTTCCTCATTCACTCAAATAGATTCATCATCATTTTTTGGTAGGTAAAGTAAATATATTTTCATTTTAAGATGGAGAGTGAGGAAAATAATTTCAAAAAAACATTTTCCAGAATTCCTTCCGCACAATCACATTGATATCTCCTCAAGCTTCATATTCTTGATCAATTTACACCACTAATACGCTTCTCCCCTATATAAAAAAATCTAGAAGATTATTCTATTTTTCTAAACATTGAAAGATATAGAATATATACTCAATAGAGTGGATCCTTTTTTATGTGATTAAGGGTACATATGATCAATTGAAAGTTCGAAGGATTTGTTTTATTAAGGCCTCATTTGTTTATTATTCTTTCTAAGGGGGATTAGGGAGCTCATCATAATCCAAGATTCTATTCATAACCTGAATCATCTAAGAGAATATGGTCAAAAAGTTCGTAATTCCTACTCCCATCAGGTTGAGTATCTTGTTGGGTAAATCATCACATTTACTGTCACATTGGTTGTTTAACCAATTCCATTAATTTTAATCCATTTTATAAAATAAATTGAGAGTTAGAGATGAGTAATTTTAAACTACTAAACACCTTAATATAATATAATGACATTAAATAGATTTATTATAAACTACATGTATATTATTTACTTTTGAATTTATATGCTTCAATATGTGTTATCCATGATCTATTTCTTAACATATAATCTTATGATATTTTTGTGATATTAATTATGTTTTTTAATTAGCATTTGAATTTACCAATGAAAATACTTGGGGAGTGTCAATCCAGGTTGGCAGCAAGCCCCGTTGTTATACACTCGTTCCCAGTTGATTCTAGCTCAACACAATGTTATTAGGTTTTACCCCAATATACATTTATGATAGAGCCACATCCAATTATACTATCTAGACAATGATTTATTTTCTTGATAAACCACTAAATATATACTAGCCAAAATTTAGAGCTTTTTTTCTCAAACATAGTCTTATCCCAAATGATTTCTCTAGAAATTTCCAATAATAATCCCAAAAATAACTAAATGTTTTCCATTCATACCAACTATGAAATACTTTATCATTATTACTCTTTATTTCTGTTTTATTCCAAAAGAGTACAAATAATAAAACTTATATGATTTATAATTATAGTGTATTTATGAATTAGGTACTTTACATGACAACGTAAAATTGTAAATATATCATCTATATTGAAAACTTACTTATTGTAGCTAAAAATGAATGGGATATCTTGGGGACAAAGATATGAAAGGGGAGATCTATAAAGCCAAGTAAGGGAATAAACATGGTAGAAAACGAATAAATTAATATATGTTTGATGATAAGAATATAAATGGGACATAAAAGGGTTAATAATCATAAATTTGAACAATAAGACATGATATAACATGATAATATAATGAAAACATGGAAAATGTGCCAACCACTTTAAACACTACATCATAAACACTGGTCAAGGATAACTACCAGGTCATCAAGATAGAAATATATCATGATAGATGAGGTTTACTCCCTAATCCTTTATATGATGTCTCATGTGACTAAAACATTACCCAATGAGTTCGAGCACTATATAATTTTTTGTGGACACATCATATTATTTTCATTCATATGCTTATGTGTCCCACATAGATCATGCAACCTAGATTCATTCATCATAATATTTTATTTTGTGATAAATTAGTGTGGAATAAATACATGTTTCTCTCAAATAAATAAGTATATGTGAATAATGGTTAACACTCTTAATGTAAAATAGGTATGAGTTTTCACTACAAAATTCCTTGGCATGGATAATCGCAGTGAAATTTCGGTAGAATAACGTCATTACTTAAAGGTTCATAAAATGGTTTTATTATAATAAAATGGGTATATAATCATTTGGATATAAAATATAAATTAAAAGTTAAATTTAAAAACATATACCAAAATTATTAATTTTAAATGGGAGGCATAAGATAATGATGAAACTTTAATAAAGACGATAATTAAAAGAAACCTTACTTTGAGAGTGTGATTCCAAATTCCTGGTTAGAGCTTCATTAGAGATTAAGGGAACCATGGGTGGAATATATAAAGGATATTTAAGAGTAGGGAAGTTCTAAAAAAATTAGGGAAGATAAATGGGATCTTGTGTAGATTTATATAGGAAATTAGTTGGTAATTGTTTATCATTTCTCAAACATATGTTTTGGACTCTATATAATATAATAAGAAAACCCACAAAACTTCCCATGGGTTGTTTTTAGTTTTAGAAAAATAGAAGTCAATATAAGTATTTTATAATTAAAAGGTATGAACTTATAATAATAATACCCTTACTGATGTGAAAGTGACTCATACTCTTAAAGAAATGATTTTAAAAAATTAAAATATATTAAATGTTTGGGAGGATTCATAATGGATTTATAAAATAAATAAAATAATCTTAAAATCATATTATTTTACATTTAAGACATATATTTTGTATTGGATTCAATTTATTGTATTTATTACACCATTTTGGGTCCTTATTATGTGATAACACACACCACATATTTTTACGGTATTTAATTTTTACCTGAAAATTTTAATGTCTTAGAAAATTATGAAAAATTCACCATTTGATTATTTCAAAATTAGTATTCAAAAAATATTATTAATTTTACCATAATTTGTTTCCATATAGTTTTATTTTCAATTTTAAAATAATAATAAATATTTATTGAGAAATGTTGTGTTATTTATAATTTTTTTAACCCCTATAAAAATTACATTTTATTTCATAAATTTTTTATAATAATTTATATTTAATAAAAATAATTTAATAATAATATTTCGATAAATTATTATTAATTTTAAAAAATCCATTAACTCAAAAAAATAAATTCCTTTATTGATTTTTAATATTATCCAAAAACATAATATGTGTTTTATTGTATAAAAATATTTTTATAAAGTAATTATATAAGTAAATATTAAATTATTCTAATGAAAATATAATTTAAATTTTAATATTATTATGGTGTTGAAAAATTTCAAGTTAATACACCCACAAATTCCCTAAGAGTATGGTGTACGATGGTGAGACAATCATGGGGTGGTTTGGCCTATATGGCTTGGATTCTGATCTTAATGAGTTTGAAATTCTCATGTAAATGGTTTCACTCATTATTATTCATTTAGATCCCATATTGGTCTTGATAAAAGGGAAACTCCTAGGGTTCTATCTCTTTCATAAGCTCTAAAAAATGATCTTCATAGGGTATGATCCTACAAGTAGAGAACATAAATTTCTCTTGTCTGTGTAATTTGGACTTGTCAAAACCCTATATTTATAAAAATCATATGATCACTAATCAGTAACTACATTATCAATAACTATGATTATTATTGTCCATTTAAATCCGGTAGGATGTAATAAAACTAAATAAGTGCATGTGTTTTATATATCCATAATATATAATAATATATTAAATTAAATCAGAATAGGAAATTTATTTATTAATGTTTGGGTTGTTAAAATAATTGATTATTATTGGACATCCATCTAGACTTCTAAAATGTTATACTCATATTAATAATCTGGTGAATGGAAACATAAAAAACGGGTGATCCAAAAATCTCAGTATTAGAAATATAATTAATGAATCATAAGGGTTCAGTCAAAAAATAAATCATTAAATAAATATACAATAAAAATAATTCCTAGGAACATATGTGATAATCATAAAACTTGTTTGAGAATTAATGATCTGGATAGAAAAATATAAGACCACATAATGTTCATCAAGGAAACATAAAAATTATAACATTCCTTGTAACAATATAATGATAATATTGAATCATGTGTGCATAATGTGGAATATAATTATCATGTGGATAAAAATAAAAATATTAAAATTTTGGTGTAAACCCAATCCTGAACAGACTTTGTGAAAGAAAATCTTGTAAATTATTTAAAAAATTTAAGAAACACAATCATCCACACACCATTGTTAATTGACTGAGTCATGTCCACACTTTAAATCTGATAAAACACAATCATGATCACACATTAATATATCTTGATATATAAATTCATAACCAATAAATTAGAGGATGATATATGACCCCACTATTCATTATCCATATATATATGTTCCACATAAAATCAATCATAAGTACATCATATTGAACTTATGGAAGGAGAATGATTTTTCGTAGTATTTTCAAAAATTATCACAAAAAAATAAGATGAGATAATATATTATAGGATTTTTTAATGAATCAAATCATAATATAACATAAAATGTGATCAAAACATTACTCAAGGGGAGATATACCCTAGAGAGGAAAAATGGATGTGAAGTGATAAAAATATATTTAATAAACATTTTATTTCTTAATTTTAGAAGATGATGTTACATGTTAGTTTAAAAGGAAATTGTTAAAATGAGTGAATTAAAAATATTTTAAAACTATTAATTTTATAATTAATATCTAATAATAGAGCCTTTGAACAAATAATACGAAAAGGTAATCTTAATAAAATGGGATGTAGAAGAAAAATAAAACCACCATGGAAGGAAAAACCATTACAGTATTTAATAATTCCATCGTTGAATTTTTCATCCTAGAAAGCGTAAATAAAAAATCATTATAAAATAATATAATTTATTTATGAAGGTCACATGAGATATATAATAATTAGGTTTCCATATATTAAGTATAAAATTTGTAAAAAGGTTAATATGGGCATGGATAATAAATTACTTATTCAAGAGGATGTAATTTATTCTCAAATATGTTATAATTTTTTTAATAAATTATTGACCAAAGGTGTTTTTTAATTAACATACCGATTTCCTTTGATAAATGTATGATTTAATTTATAATTGAATCATTGGGTGGGTGAAACCAAACATAGAGGAAATAATTTTAAAATGAGACATTATAACTCAAGAAACATAGTTTGAGTTTAAAAAATCATTAATCATAGTTCTTGATATCCAAAAATGTTCATTAAACTATTTTATGATAAATATAAAAATATTAATCTCTTATTTGATATTATTTTTCAAAAAAAAAAAACTCTTATTATCTTAATTTATAATCATCATCTAAATTAATAATTGTAAATTATTATATATTTTCATTTTCAGGTGATTGAAATTTTGAGTATTTTGTAGTAGTTTTATAATAATTTGATCAATATTATTTATTATAATAAAATTAACCATTCATAGATAATTCAAGTAAAATTAATTTATGTTTTATAAAGAATTTAAAATTTCTTATTTCATTTCATTAATTGTTTAGTCTAGTTTTGTGACGTTGGATTTGATGATGAACTTGTCATAGTTAATTTTAGTAACTGAAGAAGTTATTTTAATATTAATATAAATAATTAATAAAATAATTACAAAAAAAACCAAATAAAATTTTTCATAAAATTTATTAATATTAGTATTTATATTCCATTTTTATCTATTATATTGTTTTATAGCACCAATCATGTAGGTGGGTAAACCGAACCATGCACAACACTCTATACTATGCTGGGGGAGTATTGTTAAGGAAAAGTATAATATAATTATAATATAATCATTATGATATTATTTATATATTTTTATGTTGTTGAATTAAATTTTAATTGGTTTTATAAATTAATAAAATCAATATAAAAACATTACTTTGTGGAGTCGGAAATCCACACAGTTAACATTATTAGTTCTTATTGAATAAGAGTAGATACATGTTGATAATAAATTTTCTAATCAGAATACAGATTGAATTATATACATATCTTAATTATTCATTGTTCTAATTATTAAAACCTCCCATTTGTGGTAATCATATAAAATAGAATATGTTATTTCGTAGAGGTTGTATTACGCATGTGCATATAATCTATTATCTTTTGATTTTTCAAGTAGATTTGATAGATTAAATAATAGTTATTAAAATGATAAAATAACATTTAATAATAGTATTAATAAAGAGTTAATTGTATTATATTATAATTTTTGGGTGATAAAAAATAAAATATTAAAGAAAAACTAAAGGGTAGTGAGAAACTTATGTAGAAGATATTAATATTTTCTTAGAAATATCAATAACGTTTTAGGGTTTTGAGAATTATTATGGACCTAATGGATCATGAAAGTGATATAGGGTTATAGGTTATGTAAAATAGAAGATATTTATGTTTAAATTATAGAGTATTTATGTGGTATAATGTGGTGGAATGGGGTAAATTTTACAAGTGAATAAAAGAGACCTTTTGTGAATAACCAATATTTTTTGAAAATATAATGAAACTATTCAATGGTAAATGGTTTAAAAAAGTTTTCCATAATTGATTGGAGATATTAAATGGATAGATAATTACCACAACCACTAATTTGGATACATCCTTAAAGATAATGAAGGATTTTCCTTATGTGTATATCATTTAACCTAATGAAACTTTTACTGTGGTAATTAATTATTTTACCTGATTATAAATTTAAACAAACAACATTAAAATCTTAATTAATAAATAACTTAGATATTATATCTTTATATATGATTAACATGTATTCATATCAATTTCACGAGGGTTATAAAAATTATTTTCAATATTAGCGTAAATATTGTGTAAAAATAGACTTTCACTAAAAGATTATGATAGGATTAAATTTTATGCGTAGGAAAAAATTAGCAATTTTTATTAATTTTCATTTCATATATTAGTTTAATATAAATAAAATGAATTTTATTTTGCATCAAAATATTTCAAAATAAAATATTTAACATAAATAATATCTAATAAAAATAGTTTTTATTTGGAAGATTATTTCTTATGTTTTCTAATAAAGAATATTTTTTCTAAGATCAAAACAATTCCTCAAAATGAATAACTTTATACATTAAATACATCATTAATTAATAAATTTGGTTTATAATATTTTTGAAGGATTCTATTTTGATTATTTGGAATAATTTTCAGTTTATGTAAAAATTGTATTTTTCACTATTAACCTAAAGTTACTTATTTCAAAAAAAATAAAAAAACTAAATATTAAACTAACATTGATATGATAAAATAAAAAATAAAATTTATTTTATATATTTAAAATTTAAAATTTTATTTTATTATATTATTTCACAATTGAATTATTTTTATTTGTACTAATTTTTTAAAGGTGAAACAACATCGATGTATTTATTTAATATACCACATTTTTTATTTTAGTTCAGTGTTGTGTTCCTATAAGATTCTTGACATAATATTAATTTCAAAAATAAATATTCAGAAAAAATTTGGACATGACACTCCTTGTTTTCCATAGACTCCTGAAGCAATAAAAGTTTAAAATCCATAAGGAATGTTTTGTGTTATAATGTATTAATGTCCCATTAGTTGATCCTTCCCACTATTTTAAATTTTTTATCCCCACTATATTCTTGAAAATATGTCACTTTTAAAATAATATCATATAATTAATAACATATAATATTTTTAATATAAAAAATGATATTTTATAATATTATTTGTATAAGAAATATGTCACATGATGTTTAAACACGACCTAAAACAAAATTTCCCTCCCAACATGACACCATCAAGCCTGATTCGCATACGACATGAGTAGATAAATTTAATGATATACGAAGTGTCTCTCATGTAAAAAAAATCTATTGGTTTGAGGTACAAATAATACATTTATTTGAAAAAATATTATGAATAAATGCTAATGAATGTGTATAAAAAAATATAGACCATTCCTTAAAATACATAAAGAACCTACACCTCATCAACCTACACCAACAGAAGATATTAATGAAAAACTCATCCTCTATTATGTCCATGTTTTCTATCACCAACTCACTTATGATATTGATAGGTTCCATGAAGATGTATAACTTCTCAATATGTTCCTCTACTATCAATATCTTTAATTGGTGATCTAAACAATCTTTACTACTAATATTGATAAAAATAATTATTATGGTTATGGAAAATATAGTTAAGGAGTAAAAAAATGGACTTTTTAAGAACTATCACACTATAAAATCATAGTTTCCCCTCTAGTCCCATTTAGAATCCATGAATGAAATATAAGATAAACAAACTATTCCACTTTCTAACACATAAAAATATACAATTCACCGAATTCCACTAAATGATTGAGAACAACTAACTCTTAAAAATTGATAAGGTAGATGGAATGTTCATAAATAGTAATTTTAAAATATTGACTAATATAGATTTCATATACACCATTATCTTCTTTATGAATAGATTTATGTTAACTAACCAATGTAGGCTAATATAAAAAATCAAAGTAGATGACATAATATTATGCTAGTTCATCATGAATAAATTTATATTTAAATAGTAATCCTATATCAATTAATAATATAGAGAATATGTATAATAACATAATAATTCCATTAACGTTACACTTATCTTCTATACACTAGAACTACTCTATTGTATTTATAGGTGATTTATTTACCAATCAAATCTAATAGTTTCTAATATAACAACTATTTTGTAATGATATAAAACCTAATTCCATTGTGAATTATATTTGTCATGAAATCCATGGGAATATATTTAATTATTTCATGAATTTCACTATTTTGATTTTTCCCATGGAATATAATACTGATCCATTAGATAAATCAATAAAAAATATTTATTTATCTTTTAAAACAATTCATGATTACCTTGAATAAAAAACAAATATTCATATTTTAATAACTTAACTGTTAGATTTTAGAAAATTTAACAATATAAAAATGTATTATTATTAATATTATCCTTTAATTAACTACCTATGATACCAATACCATATTCTACAATTATTAACACCATAAATTGAATCAAATAATAAAAATTTGAGATGATGGTCCACATAACCTTATGCGCACCTCCACATGCATAATAGGATGTTGACTAATTTTGAGGTTCAAAAGTTACATGGGGAAACAATAACCTCCTAATAATATCCATAACAATAAATAATGAAAATAATATAATCCTTAAAAATAATCAAATAAAAGACAATACAGACAAATGATATCACATTGGGCATTCCATGTCATACATGTGTAATAAAATAGACCCAATGTCTCACGTCAATAATTATAATAGTGAAACAAGAAATGTTAATTAATAATAGTGTCGTAGATACCATATGGAGTTAATCCTAGTTACATTTTAATCTCCCAACTCCAAAATAATCAGCAACCTACCACCCACACTACACCCTTGGATGGATCCCTGATCATGAAATCGAATCACACACACACACAAACTGAGATTCCCATGTGGGATGTGATTATTATCCTACTATGACACCAACAATTATAAATTAATATAATTGGACACTTATATATTATTTTATGGAAATATGGACAAGTAAATGCATGAATAAGCATACAATCAACCATATACTGAGAAAACATGACCTTAAGAAGTCACTAAAATCCCAACCTATGTCTAATTCACCACCATTTTAGAATAATATCATATATAATGAGTCACATGAATTCTATCATGTTAAGTAACTATCACAACCTTTAAGGAAAACTACACACCCACCTTTAAGGGATAGTTTGACTTATTTTAAATGACTTCCTACGTCTCTTGCGATGATAAAAATTCTGAGAAGTCTTGAAAATTGAATCTATCCCATACAAATGGTCTTTACCCCTTTATAGTTCAAAACATTATATATATAAATTCTTCAAACATATAAATTTCCCATGGGAGAACTCATTCCACAATCAGGTTTGGACCATCCTATGTAGGGCCATCTGTAACTAGCCATGTTTTCCACACATCCCCTATAAATGTAATCTATATATGTCTCAACCACATTAATAACTAAAAATATAATTTAAAATCCACTAGATATTTAAAATAAAAATATAATGCAAAACATAGTGAGGACCATCATTTTATAGTATATATTCCACATAATATGGATGGTACATAATTAAGGTACACCATAACAATGAATAATCCTGACATTACCATTAAACAAACACAAACCGCCCTATGTATTTCAAGAATATGTATCATGAAAATGAATCTAGGCTAGGTATTTTCTAAAACCAGAAATTCTTAATAATTCCATACCAAGTGTCAAAATGGTATGGACTTCCTACCATTAGTGTGGTAGATCCAATTCCCAAGGTCTACCAAGGAATGCCTTCCATGACACTTTTATGTTCCAAATTTTACTAAAAGAAGGAAAAATCCACCATCCTTGAGTTTCCATAAATATAATTATAAGAATAGGTCATAAAAAAATTTAAATCTATAAAAAATACCAATGGAGATATCCCATTAATGATAGAGCATTTATTGGTTAAAGAGATTCCACAATTTAATAATACTCCAACTCTGATCTATGAAACAAGCATGTAATCAACATTATATTTATATACAGATCCATAGATCTATCAAATATGCCTTAGATCTATGATAAATTATAGATAAAGAGGAATAACTATGCATTTAATGGATGGATGTAACCTCAACTAAACCCCAAATTGATCTAGTATTAAAAAATATAATAGGAGAGTTAGTGGAATCCTAGAGAACCAAGGTAATATATCTAGGATTTCATAGTCACAAATGGGTCATACTATAAAGGGTAATTACTTAATAATAAAATTGAAGGGGGGTGGGGGGATTAAAACACCCTCAATGATGCCCATTTTTGTGTGCCACTGTCCATATGGATGGTGTTCCTAAAATAATTCCATGCATTTTCCCTTAGACACTGGCCAACCAGTGGATCTAAATTTCTTTAACTCCCACTCTTGGAAAATCTAATTGCCCTGTGCTCCTCACCAGCATGTAGGTGTCTCTATTTTATCCACCAATTAATTAACCAGCGGTCAAAAACCTCTATTAACCAAATGTAAGGATCCTTTTACCCAATATACATACTTACATTGAAGTAAATTAGACAAGATATATATAAACATAGAAACTAACATAAATTAGAATTCAACAAATTTATATGTATCCACCTCTAATGGTCTCTCATCCCTAAGAAGTTCCTCTAGTAGTCTTGGTCGAATAACTTAGGAAAATACACCCAAACATCATCATCACATTCCCAGGTCTCCTCTTGAATCTTTCAATACTACAATTTAAATATGAATAGTGTCACCATCACCCATAACAACACTTTATTTCTATGGAATGTGATCAACATCGGGTGCTACACAAACAATGTGTCATGGTCTAGGTCATTTCTATCATTTTTGATCACATGTGTAGGATCATTTATATAAATATGAAGTTGAGAGACATAATAAACATCATGAATACCACAATATCATGGAGGAAGATGAAAATGGTATACAAATATCCCAACATAATTAGTAATCTAAAATGGTCCCATTAATCCTAGTGATATATTCCCCTAATTTCACAATAGTTGATTCCCTAATAAAGGTGTCCAATGCAAGAAAATGTGGTCACCCACAAAAAACTCTAAGGGATACCTCCTCTAATCAACATATGAAAAGTGTCTTCTTAGAGTAGTGACTAACTCATTTTGGATCATTTTATACCTCATACGTATCTTATAACATGGTTATACCTACTATAGATGATTCAATCAGATAATTCCAAGATAGTAGTGGGTGACATGGTTGTAGATAAATATCCTCATAACTTGACATCTGAATCGAATCCTATAATTTTTTGTTGTACAAAAAATAAAAAAATAATTTTTTATCGTCCCATGCTCCAATAATGTCCCGAACATATTCGTACAACATAACCTCTAAAATTTTGGTTTTCCACTATGAATATGTGTCAATCTATAAATGATATGTTGAACTTAATTTTAGTTGGGTACCCAATGGCTTCTATAATCCTTGGAAAACCCACAACTTGAAATGTGTCTCTCTCTCTGATATAATGCTTAAAGGATCCCCATGTAGACATATAATCTCTTATACATAAAAAATTTCTAAATACTAGAAATAAATGAGACACTTTTATCAACCCATTGACTATCACCCATATAACATCATGAATCCTCCAGTTCCAGGGTAACCCCTTCATCTCATCCATTATAACATCATCCTATATCCATATAGGCACCAAAATAGGATAAATATACCCACATGGTATTTCATTATTAGAATATATCCTCTCATAGGTGAGTAATCATGAGGCAAAATTCGTGACATATCTCTTCATACATATCAAATAAATGTGACATCATATATCATGGTACATATTTAATGAATCTATACGAACTGACCACTTCATAGCATTAGAGTCTCTCATCACCTCATCTCTTAAGGAAACATTCACCATCAAACTTTCCAAAACATATATCGCATCATCATAGTCTAAGGACAACCTAAAAATAGAATCATCCCTGTTGATAGTCCTTTTTGTCACAGAGTCCAAAGGAATGTAAAGGGAAATGACATAGCCCAAATTGGTTCATCCATTGAAGAAAACATCAAAAATCTACAAAGGAATGAATAAGGCTTCAAAAGCACATGCACCACGCAAGTTCCATCACTGTCAAGAAAGTCCACTTGCGCGACGCCTAATGGTCACGCAAGTGACTTGGTCTCCCTAAGTGATAACTGCTCGGGCTCTTCCCCAGCCTATAAATAGACCCGGTGGGCCCCCCATTTCAAGAAGGAATTTTTCCAGATTTCAGATTTCGAGCTATGAATGCCCAAGTCTCTTCATCAGGTCTTCCAAACACTTATATGGTAATTGTTTACCAATAATGGAAGGTCTAAAGAAGATGAGTAATGTCTAAGTGTTAGAATTCAGTAACACTTGCACGCCTAAGGTGTTTTACCCTTAAGGGAAATGAAGATACTTCAGCACCGCCCTACTTCCTCACCAAAACTAGCGCGCCTCTCTTATGGAAGTACCTCAGGAAAATTATAAAGGCATTGGTCAAGGATCAACCAAGTATTACCATGCTGGTTTACAAACGCGCAAGTACCCATGTGTTGCGCATGTATACATGCACGACCAGGACTTGTGCGCCCACGCAGTACTTGAACGCCTGCCAGGACTTGTGCGCCCCTACTTTTTTGGGTGCCTTGCTTGCCCATTTAACCCCTCTTATGCCATTCCACCTCTCCTATTCAAGATTCAGTGTTCAAGAAACTCTTCAAATCTATTTATGACATGATTTCTTGATTTGGCTTCCTTATCTAAAAGGAACTCCGTGGAACATTTCTCAAAACCTAGTGATTTTCACATCTTTTTGTCACTAAATATTGAGATTTCATTCATTCAACCTCATCCTTTAAACATGAAAGAACCCCTTAAACTGGTCCTCCTTTTCAGAAGTAAGCCCCAATCTTAAAATTCCCAAATCTGGGTATCCTCCTTAGGAGAAACCCAAAGTCCTCATTAACATGGGCCTCCTTTTCAGGAATAAGCCCCAGTCTCAAATATGGGCATTCTCTTTATGAGTAAGCCCCATGTCTCTTAACCCATCATAATTTACTTTTGATCTGGACTTCCTTCTCAGGAATAAAACCCATTCGTAAGTCCCCTCCTAACTTGGGCATCTTCATTAGGAGTAATCCAAAAGATTAGAGTATCCAAATATCCATGAAGCACATATGCCTTTATAGACCCCGTTCCTGGATTTCATCCCTGAAGTAAATCATAATCCTAATTTCTTATAATTTCATCTTTCATGGAACAATTGTCTGGCCTTACCAATACCTCTTGATTCTCACATCGAGCATGACTCACGTGAGCTTAGATTGTAAAAGTAATTATGACATCTTTCTTTGAGCCATCAATCATAAACATCATACTCCCTTACTTGACCTATGTGGGTTCTGATTCCTTTTCCCAAATAAAGGATACGTAGGCTGCCCATCTACGGGTACAATCCCAACTTTGACATAATCAATGTCCTTCTGAATGAAAATAAACTTCATGTGCCCCACTGAGTGGCATTAAAACCAGTATGTTCATCATAATGACCAAGAATCATTTATGTATCAAAGGATACCATTGAATAAGAATCTCTAACAAATACAGATGATTCTCTATCGATGAAGAACCTCGAATACATATAAAAGATTCTCTAAATTTCCTACATATCAATCATTTATTGTCAGATCTAAAGGAAAACTCATTTTATACTTGGTAATGTAATAAGGATTCACGAACATAACTTAAAGCTATAAAGAGAGTCCCAGAGTAGACAATAATTCCCCTAAAAAAGGTGTGACGAGTCCGACCTCCCATCCTCTCGACCAATGCATATTCCTAAGCCTCATAAGTCCACAACTAATGAGAGCCTACCTTTGGAAAGTAGGATCAAATGGATATGCAATCATTGGATGTTTCCGGTTCTACTAAAAAAACCCATTAGAAACCACTTGGAATGATTGAACCTTAAATCAATGAAGTCATCCCCAATTCCAGAGGAAAAAAAATGGTGAACTCGACATGAATCCTTAACAAAGTTAAAATGACGTTTTTCTTATTTGTTAGGCCCCTATTTAAAACTCAATGAGAGGGCCAACAAAAACAATCATAGACATATGTGCTCATCCAAAAGATGTAGTGGATGAATTTATCTAGATTACGTCTATTATATCAAACAGGCACTCTTTTCCAAGATTTTTTGCATTCTAAGAAATCGCTTCTCTCAAGTTCACACTTGTGAATACCACTACTGCAAATGCCACTGCTGCTACTCCTACTGGATCATCGTCCGATCTGAAGACGATATCACATACTCAGAGTCTTCAACACTGGGTATCAAATGCGCTGGTTAAGGAGTACTATCAACACGGTACCAGTCCAACTCTGGAGGCTGCCCGACATGCCCTCCAAGTGAATAACTCACCCTTGTCGTCCGGACAACGACGACCAGTGATCAAGAAGAAGGTGGCGCTAACCACCGTCTCCAACTGTTTTGGGATGTTATCCCAGGAATGAAATCACCATTCGCTCCCTTATTCTGGGGAGGTGAATGAGAAAGTCCCTCAGGCCCTTAATTCAATAAGATAGGGGTCCTTCCCGAGGGTTCCCACCGACAATCGCCACCAGACTCGTGCGCCAGTGCGCCCTTAACATGATGAGGGTACCGACTCCAGGTGTTCGGATCAGGTTCCTCGAACCCGAGTAGGAAAGACGAATCGCCAGAGGTGAAATCCCGTTAACAATGAGCAGGTTCTCATCTCTTCCATCTCCGGAGAAGTCCACCAACCTGACTTGTTGGAAGGAAATGAGCAGGCACACACACCTGCCTTTTTTATTCTGATGTCCCACAGACTCGTCTGGCAGCATCACGCCAATCCCACCAGGAAATTCCGGCAGAGTACTATAGGATGGAACGTACACCTGTTTATACATCACTAGCTAGTCAGCAGGATCGTTTGACTACATATGATGGATCTTGTCAACCATGTTCGGCGAAGTGCAATCAATAGGCACATACACCTAATAGTATTGATCAAGCATACCAACAGTCTCGCTTGGTTGTATTCGGAGATGTCATTCGGAAAGCTCCGGTGACAAACTAGAGGTAGACTCAACTCTCTGCCCCTACACTTGAGTACTGTCAGGATTCACTGATAGGAAAAGGAGGATAGGAGCAAGCACATACACCTACTCCAAGAATAGAATAGATGTATATCCCCGTTCCAGTATCTGAAGTCACCAAGCATATTCTATCAATGGTGAAATAGCAGAAGAAAATTCATGCTCATATCCTGGATATCTGTCATGATATTATAACAAATTCAGTGGAATCTCAGGGAAAGGCACATAAATCTATCCCTACCAGTGTAGTGAAACATCAAAAGCTCACTCCGAAAGAGACACACACATATGTTCCAGTCCAAGAGGGTTGTGGGGAAAACTCCCCCATATCATACAGATAACCAAGTCAGGCACATACACCTGATTTGAGTGGGGATCGTCAGCCTATCCTGGTCATCTCTCCTGATCATTCACATAATCCTTCTTAGAGCCACCACTTTCATCAACAAGTGGTTTCCAAGGTGAGTTAGAAGGAGTTAAGAAAAAGACCCGCCCAACACAGTCAAGAGATCAAGTGCCAATCGGTAACAAGGCCTTGCTCGATGCTGGAGTTTTTGAAGCCCTCAGACAATTATCTGTTGGAATTCCATATTCTACTACCTCATTTCCCAATAGTGGGAACATTAATAACGAAGGTCTTCAATAAACACTTCCTCATGAAGGCTTGTTTCATGAAAATTCGGTCGATCTTGAAGTTTCATCTTTAGATGCGAGCCACAGGAACCCTCTGTGTGGCCAGAAGACCATGGAGAAAGAGATCTCATCCTTTGCTATATCCCACCATGGTGGTCCTCCCCATGATGATGAATTTCACAGCGAATGTCCTCTCTGCAGTAGTGATGCACCTTTCCCAGAAATTAATCTAGTGGACAATATAGTGCCGAGAAATCCCTCTTATCTTGAGGCACTTGCAAATGCGAAACCAGTCATGTCTGATGTTTCATCGCTGGAAGGTGAAACACATTCTCAATCGGAAGACAGCCCAGGGTGTATGTCATTATCCGAACCACCCCTATGTCACGAATCTTCTAGATTAATCAGTCACTTCTCTACCAATCTCGTTGAATCTAATGAATTAACAAGGAAGCACCATCTCTATTCAAAACAGGTAGAAGAATCTTCATCAAATGATAATGATGATATGATGAACATGTGAAAACAAATGGCGAAAGGTGAAGTGACAGTCATGTTTTGACCTCTGGCTGACTCTCAGTATGACATTCTAGAAATGTTGACAGAAGATGGAATTAATGATATTCGTATCAACATATGGAAAACTCTTTGTCAGTTGAAAAAGAAAGTATTATCTTATGATGAATATGAAAATCATGATAAGATAATAGACAGGTTACAATGCCAAATTGACATGGCATCTCTATCAGTCTATCGACATCTGAAGGAGGAAAAGATGCAAAGAGCCCTTCAACATTCATGGCTTGGCGCACTAAGAAAGTTGCACCAGTTAATTGCCAATTCCCCATCTGGTATTCATGTCAGAGGTTGGGGTGTTCATGGAGCACTGCATTTCACGGTGATCTCTAGTCAGCAAATCCCACCAAAAATGGTCTCATGCAATTTTATTTCCCATGGTCGGCCACATATACCTGGCTTTGTTTGTAATCAAAAGCTTTCCCAAGAACAGGCTTCAACTAGTTCCTCTCAAAATCAAGAATACAGGGAACAAGTTTTTGAATTACTCCTACATCAAGCAAATGAGAATATTGAACATGCCTCTCGTTTGGAGAAAGAACATCCCCAAGTGACAGAAGTGTCAGAAATCATCCAATGGTCTTTTGAACCGGGTGATAAAAGTGGATGTTGATTGATGCATCCAGCTAATTTCCGGACCAAGGTCCGCAAGATCAAAAGATATTTTGAGAAAGTCTCAGACATAGAATGTTCGGAGCCACCCCAGCTCACCAGATAGGGGACTCTTTTAAACCAACCCTCAGAATCAACAAATAGGATTCGAGGAGTTGAGAAAAGACAACAGGAACAGCCCCAGTCCACTGGACTGGGGAATTTTTCAAATCATCAACCCCTCCTTAGAGAAAGTCGGTCTTTTCTCGATTGGGGAAGAAGACACAAGAGGAAAGAAGAGCCAAATTATCAGGAGATTCTCTCCAAATTATGGTTTGTCAAGAAGTTCCTGAAGGATCTAATCAACAAAAGGAAATGTCTCATCAAAGTCAAGGAAGGAGACAATATCACAGAAATGCTGATAGAAGGGATGCGATGCATTATGCATGAATCAATGTCATCAATTCCATTGTTGTTGATCTACCAGATGAGGCTCACCCAGAGGGATCAGATGAATAGGTTCCTGTTCCATAAGTATTACGGACAGACACAAATGAAGAAGGTGTGTGTACACAAAATCAAAGGTTTGCCCAAAATCTGGGTGTTTCTTAAAATAACCCACTTCCCCCTCTCCGAAAGGGATCAAACTAGGGAATGAGGAAGAATCAGGTTACATATACTCCCTCTGGAGAGGGCCAATCACTCTCACTAGGGAAAAGATTAGCGCAACAGGAAGAAGAAATGAAGGAATTGAGGAGGATGAATGCAGAACTACTTCAGGGTAGTCTTCCTCCTAAGCGTTCTGCAGTTAGTCAGCCAGAGGATTTTGTTGTAGCTACTGAGCTGGATCAAGAATATCCTCCTTTATCAGTACACCCTCACAAGTCTAATTATATGGGTCAAGTGCAACAAGAATTGGCAGTTCTTCCATCAGTTGTAGTACCAGCTGCCATACCTGTCCAAGCTCGAGTCAGTGCACCTGTTCAGATTCAAGCTCAACCGGATATTTCTCAAAAGTTAATAACTACTATTGAGTCATTAATAGATCAGTTGGAAGCTATAGAGGGAAAGCGTGCCCAGGTTCAACTTGAAAATAAATCTTACCCTGAATGGGTAGATTCAATCTCTCCCCCATCGAATTTTAGGGAATCCTGTATTCCCTATTTTCAATGGATCAGGCGATCCTGAACAACATTTGACAAATTATGTGTCTTGTTGAGATCCTATGATGGGAACTTCAGACCATCAAGAAGCGGTGAAACTAAGATACTTCATGCGAACCATTCAAGGACCAGATTTTGTTTGGTATACAAGCTTGAAATCCCGATCAATTTCCGGATGGGAAGATCTCTCTCAAAGATTTCTTCTTCAATTCAGCTCAACTTTTCCAAAGACAACTATTTTCGATCTTACAAACTGTAAGTAAATGGAGAATGAAGGAGTCTCTGATTTCATTGCTTGCTGGAAGGGGTTAACATATTCCCTCAACTTAGCACTCCCTCAAGAAGAACTGTTGCCAATCTGTGTGGCAAATCTGCATGACGAATTACGCATGCCACTGATCCCTGTGAAATACACAGGAGGGTTTTGAGACCTTACTTCAATCGCTCAACAAATTTAAGATTCTATTATACAGACTAATGCTAAATCTCGTGTAATTCCATCTGCTCTAGGAAGGAGAATGGGTAAATCAGAGACTGCTACAGTTATGCTTAAAAAAGCACATATACCTGCTTCTACCTCAAAACATTCATCTTCTCGAAGGGCTCCACCTCCTGAGTGCCAAAAACAAAGGCCGTTTCTTCAAGACGACCAGAGAGATCAAAGAATAAAACAATTTAAGGACCAGAAAAGCAAAACATACTCATTCCGAAATGAACAAGTTCTTGGTTACTTCATTTCAGCTCTGGAAAATAATTTTGTTCAGTTTCCAAGGCCCAAAAATCCAAACAAGGAAGGAGATGAAGACTGTACCAATTATTGCCCATTTCATCAGATTCCGGGACATCCCATCCAAGAGTGTTTTGCCTTCAAAGACCTCCTAAAAAAGATGGTCGACTCGGGACAAGTCAAACTGAAAGGTTCTTCAGCTTAGGTAGCATGTGTAACTGCTACAGTTCCAGAGGAGGAAGGAAAATGGCAAGAAGTTAAGAAAAAAAATCACAAAAATATGATGAGTGGATGGTCAGAAAGACGATCAACCGAACTCATGATATTCTGTGAATTCAATTGAAGAAACCAATTGTTCCTTCTACCATGAATGCCGCAGAAAAACCCTCTTCATCAGAGGGAAAATCCTCGAAGAAATGACATGATTAAAAGAAAGAGAAAGAATCAGAAGAATATGAGTATGTGTCAAAGACTATGTTGTCTTTGACCCTAGCAGATTTCATGACAACTACTTCGAAGCCACGGGCACCATCCTATCAAAAGGCACAACCTAAATTGGCTAGTCAGGCCGAGTCTTCATCGGATGAAGAATTGATTTTCGGTTCTATTAATATGATTCAATTAACAGATATATATGCCAGTTGCAGTTTCGATTATAATGATCCCAAATTCCCTATATCAAATAGAGGAATTAGAGGAAGTTCTAGAGGGTCAGGATACAGGGGAAAACGTGGATCTTTCAGAAGCCACTATTCCAATTCTACCCCTGCTAGAACTGTGTACGCAGCAGAAACTCGTGGCAGAGCCCTTCAGCGAGCTCAACAAGAACATGCAAGTTCTTCCTCTAATAGCAAATTCAGTCCTGGCACAGTTCTTCTGGAAGACCGGTTTAAGGTTCCATCATCTTCTTCTCAGCAAGTAAATGGATCTAATCAGTCTAATCTTCCAAAACCAGGAATATTGCCAACTCCTACCCCGATACAAGATGCATAAACATCCAAAGCATCTGCTTCCAAGGCACCTGATAAACCACATGTTCCTATTGGGAAACGCAGACCTATGGATCAAGAGTATGATGTATTGAAACACCTGGCCCATGTACCGGCCAAGTTATCAATTATGGATTCTTTGAATTTGTCAAAGGATCTTCAGGAGGCACTCATCTAGGCTTTGTCAGGTCCTCAAAAGATTGAAATAGAAATTGCTGTAGCTGAAGTCTATCACGTAGAGAATAATCCTACGGAATGCCATGCAATGATATCTTTCACTGATTGTAACAGCCCGAGATTTTATGAAAAATATTCTTTTTTATTTCACTAATGTCTTGTGTTGTACGCTACACCAAAAGGAGCTTGCACAACATGCATCCTTGACTTGCCTTGCATTACACGCAATCGCGACCTTCCTCGATATCTTGCGTCGTACGCAATACCGATTTTCACTAAACAACGATATGCTATTAAAATATTCTTAAAACTAGCCGTTATGAATAATAATAACCACTTTTTGAAATTTTATAAATTTTATTTTTCAAAATGGACTTCATTTTTGGATTCGGAATATCGAAATTAGCCTAGGGTGAAATTTTGGTATTTTTCTGAAAACTTTCAATTTTTGATGAATAGTGAAACCACTAAGTGGTAGGTTAAAAACTATATTTTGCATAAAACTTAATTTTACCGCTTCTGTGAATGGAATTTCGAAAATCCGACAGACACGGTTGATATCAGTAAGTAAAATGTGGTTCAATGAGATAAAGATAATTTTTTGGTGAATAGTAACTTTTTACTTTTTTTTACCGCGGTTAATAGTAAATAGGGTAACTAAGGGTAAAAATGATATTACTATTACCCTAAAACATGTCCTAATTCTATTGGATAAGTTTAATTCGACCAAAAACAAACTTAGGAATAAAATATGACCATTTAGGCCCACTTGGATTAGATTAGGACATTTATTATTAATTTATTTAAAGAAGGGTTAAAATAGTTAAAATCAAAGTTTAATAAGTAAATCATTTTTAATATGGGGTTATACATAAGATAAATTCGACTATAAATATTCATTAGAAAGCTAAGAAGATTTCATAAATAATGGTATTTTATTTGTAATTTTTAGACATTAAATAATTTAATTTATTTATGACACAATGATGATGCAGTAATTATCTTATTTATGAAATATTGACATAATTGATGTTATAAACACCAAAATAAATGTAATTTGAGACTTTTTATGAATTCCACTAATTTTCGAGGTTACTATGATATATTAGTGTTGATTTAATCAACTTGTTTAGAACATATAATTCTGTTATGACTTTCACAAAAATCATATATCAAATAGTGTCAAAATTCACACAAAATAGTTTTTAAATCAAATATTATATTATTAATTGTTATTTTATTCCTAAAAATATAAGGTTCGGCCAAATGACTTAGATAAGGATATATGTATTAGTAATAAACAATTTGGGGTTCGTTTAGCATGTTATATTAAGTGTATTAACCATATAGTGAAAGAAAACAAAAAGACACGGTAAAAGTTAAATTATTTAACTTAGAGTTAAATCTAATTGATAAGGTTAAAATAATATCATAAACATGTCTAAATCCTATTGTTTGATAGGCTTTCGACCCATCCCCACTTTAGCTTCGAAATAAGACCCTTTGGAACCATTATAAACCGATTTTGACTTTAATATAAAATAATATTTTGAGATATTCCTAAGGTGCCCCTCTCCTCCCTTATAAAAGGGCACCTCCTCCCCCTTCCTCCTCACACCAATTTGAGCACTCAAGCTCGGACAACCTCTTCCAAAATACCTTCTCCAATTCCCTAGAATAATCCTAGAGGTCCTGGTCTTCTTCAAAGACCAATCTTAGTTCCCTAAGTGGAGGATTCAAAGAGGCGTTTCAAAGAAGAGGTAATAACCATTACCGATCTTTTCAATTTATTTCTTCTTCAACTTCTTCTTCTTTAGTTGTTTCATAACAAAGTGATAACATAAGTATTAATTACATACTGATATGTTATTATAAATTTGAAACAACCCTAATTCACCTTCTATCCATCCTACGGAAAAAATGAAATCACCGCGCGTGCGTACGTACGGAATACCGTCTCCACGCCGTGGTGTAATCTATTTTCCACCACCACCTTACAAGGATGGGTATAATGGTTTAATGAGTAACTATATATGATTATTATAAAGTTATATTGATACTTAAATAGTATAAATACACTTCAACGCAATTCCATGACCATGGGAACGATATCATCGCTCGTGCGTACGTACGGACTACCGTCTCCACGACGCGATGAGATTCATTCTCAATGATTAACCATTAATGAATGATTATAAAGTATATATAATAAGTACTAATGAAATATATTACCTAATAATGATACTGTAATTATTTATATTTATATGTATGTCATCTACTTAATTCCATTCAATTCAATAAGGAAACGAAAACAGCGTTCATGCGTACGTACGGACTACCGTCTCCATGAACGGTGTATTTCTTTCCATTTACTGATTTATTATATATGTATATTCTGAATATATATATATAAATCATGTTTTATATTCTGGAATTAAGTAATCATGATCTAAGTAATCATATTAATAATTACAAGTTAAAAACACAAACGACAAATGAGACGATTTTACCCAAAACGCTACTTTAACATGAATTTACAAAAGAACGGGTAATATAAATTCATAAGTGGACTATATATGATATAATTACAATGAATATGATTCTGGAATAAGTCAATAACATGATTTAAATCATTATACAGGAGGTTCGGACACTTACGAAGCAAATCGGACCTAAGGTAAGGGAAAATATCACAATCTCATTTTTATCCGAGATTGTTTTTTACTTTGCTATTTACTGGGGTGTAATTTATCATCCACATCCATGTTTCATAAATATGTAATATTATTTCCATCCACCTACAATTGTTTAAATCCATTTTTACCCTTCGGTGAGTTTTTAGTAAAAGAAATGAAAGGAATCTTTTGTCGTTTTTCGTACGAGGTACTTTTTGAATTTTCCGAAAAAGTACAAAGAATGTTTTTTTAACTTATACGGCATGAATGGATTTTTAAAACATTATTTCCAAGAAAATTCCTTTACTAGTTTTCAAGTTTATTTTTAATCAACTTCTTTTAGTTTAAAATTGTATGACATGTTAAGAAAGGAAAAGTGTTTTTGAAGAAGAAAGAATATTTTCCTCAAGAATGGAGTTTAAGTGTTTTATAAAAATTATTTTCCATCTAAGATAATAAAGGGTTCTGTTTTTATCCCTATTATTTAATTTATTTTATTATGTTGTGATGGAATTATTTTTATGAATTCCTTTATCTTATATGATTTGTTTTATGATGTCATGATGTATCAAGAATCCCATTTTTGTTACATGTGTTATGAGATGATGTATGATTTATGATTATATGGCACACATAAGAAAGGATTCATTATAAGATGGGTGGGACCTATATCTCCCTCCAATGCATTGGGTAAAGATTTTATATCTCATGAGATAGACAGGGCTGGAACGGTAGGTTATACCGGTTCAGTGAAACAGGACTGAAACGAGGGTTACTCGATTCAGAAAGGGACTTTGTCCACTAAGATAGTCTTGGAAATGAGTCTTGACTAACAAGAAATGATTCTCTATGATTATGTGTGAATGCCACAAAGTTTCATGTTTTAGGTTATGATTATTGTGATTAGATTTCACTGCCATGATTTACCCCATGTTATGAAATTATGATCTCTTTTGCAGGTTAAGATTTCCAAAATTTATGTGCTTATGTATATGATGTGATTGATATTTCTTTTGTTTACCCTTACTGAGCATTTGAGCTCACCCTTTTATGTTTTCTTTTCCCCAGGATATAAAGAAAGGTTTTAGGTAAAAAAAAGGAAGATCTTTATGGGAGATTTTGAAGATCTTTCACCACGATTAGAAGATTATATTCCGAGTTTCCAAAGACACTAAACTATTACGATCCTTGTGTGTGTGTTTTTGTTATGTACTAAGTATTCCGAAAAAGTAATGTAATGTCCATGTACGATAAGCTTCGGGTCTCTACACTGATGAAGATGAAGATGATGTCATACATGGACATATTAGACTTTTGTACTTATCTGGAATGGTCAATGGCGTAGACGTCCGAAGAACTTTCATTGACAATGGTTCAGGAGTCGACCTCATGCCCATAGGTACACTTCGTCAATTGGGCCTCACATAATCTGATTTATCTCCTTCTACCATGATGTTACAAGGATATGATAAAAATGAACAAGAACAAATAGGCGATGTTACACTAAGAACCAAGTTTGGAGATCTTGTATCAAATGTAGATTTCATGGTTGTTGGTCAAGACTCAGCTTTCAACATCTTGCTTGGAATACCCTGGCTACATCAACATGCGGCTATCCCTTCCTCATACCATCAATGTCTCAAATATTCTTTCTATGATCAAGTTGGGACATTGTATGGTTATAAGGCCCCGTTCAAGACATGTGAGTCTCAATTCATTGAGGCGGAATTCAATCACATGAAGGGAAAGGATAAATCCACAACCAGGGAGATTTCTAAAGTTAATGCTCCATATGGTTTGGAAAAGATTCTAGTAAATCCATTTGCGCATGTGAGTACATATTATATGTTTCCTATCAGTCAAAATGACAGGGTAGACCCAAATCAAAATACTCTTATTGAAAGATCCATAATGTCAATTAAGGAAATCGAGCCAGACAACATGGTAGAAACTGGTAACCCACCAGGAAATGATGAAAGCTCAAATAGAGATGTCTTCGTTTCATCTGCTGAAATCCAGAAAGTCTATACTTCGCCAACCAGGCTAGAAGAAGTTATAGAAACATAGGAGGTGAACAATGATGTAGATTCTCAATCCATTATCTCCTCTTTAATTCCCAAGGAAGACCCTTCAACATCAATTGGGTCAGAAATGGAAGCTTCTTCTTCAAGATGTTCAAATTTTAACGTCTCTGCTGATCATGGAAATTTTTCTTCATTATATACTATGAAAGTAGAAATGGAATAAATAACACATGATGAAGAATAATAGGAAGATCTCAAATATGATCCTCCAGCATTTTAAGAGGGTATCTCTACCACCGTGAATGAACTCGGGGAAATAAATCTGGGTACAAAAGAAGATCCATGACCTACTTTAATCAGTGCGGCCATGACTCTTGAAGAACAAGAGATGTATATTTCCTTTTTAAAGAAAAAGCGAGACATATTTTCTTGGAATTATACAGAGATGTCTGGGCTTGATCCTGATGTCGCTAGTCATCATTTGGGTTTACCAGAAGAACATCTATGATTTAAGCAATCCGTGAGAAGAACACACCCAACTTATGCTTCCAAAAATGAAGCTGAAGTGGATAAGATTATCAAAGCTAACTTCTTCAGAGAAGTTAAATATCCCAAGTGGTTGGCTAATATTTTCCATGTAAAGAAGAAGAATGAATAAATTAGAGTTTTCATCGATTTTAGAGATCTTAATCGGCATTTCCCTAAGGATGATTTCCTAGTTCCGATTACAGAACATTTAATTGATGCAAAAACTGGATATGAAGCAATTTCCTTCATGTATGGATATTCCGAATATAATCAAATATGAATGGCTCCAGAAGATGAGGAATCCACAGCCTTAATATCCCCTCAAGGTGTGTTTTACTACCGGGTAATTCCCTTTGGATTAAAGAATGAAGGTGCAAAATATCAGTGTTCCATGCATCGTATATTCAAACCCTTTTTAGGGAAGTTTGTTGAATGCTATGTGGACGATTTGGTGGTCAAATCCAAACAACGTTCTAATCACTTGGCTGATTTGGAAGTCATATTCCGCAATCATCGACAACATAATTTGAAGATGAACCCCTTAAAATGTTCTTTTGGGTAACCTCTGAAAAATTTCTCAGCTTTATTGTATGCCATTGTAGCATTGAAGTCGATCATGAGAAGACAAAGTCAATACTTGGTATGTCACCTCCTCAAAATTTGAAAGAATTAAGAGGACTTCAAGGACAGTTAGCCTATATTCGGAGTTTCATCGCCTATTTAGCAGGAAAAAGTGTACCCTTCACCAAATTGATGAAGAAGGGAGTCACTTACCAGTGGACTAAAGAATGTCAAGAAGCATTCGATATTCTCAAGAAGTAACTCTTGAGTCCAACGATACTTATGCCACCTGTTGAAGGAATTCCACTTATCCTTTATGTGATAGCCATAGAGCGATCATTGGGTTCCTTTCTTGTTTAGATGAATTATGTTCGGAATGAAAACAACCTCTACTACCTCAGTCGGACAATGCTTGAAGAAGAAACCTGGTATTCAAGTATTGAGAAGTGCTGCCTGGCATTAATCATTGCAGTTCAGAAGTTGAGACACTACCTGCAACATCATGAGGTCCAATTGGTATCTTGCAATAACCCACTCAAATTCATCCTTAATCGTCAAGTGCTTACAGGACGTCTGGCAAGGTGGGCAGTTATTTTACAGCAATTCGACATTCAATATGTGTCTCAAATGGAAATAAAGGGCCATGCTCTGGCTTATTTCCTGGCTGAACACCCTTCAGTGGAAGACACATCTTCAGATATTGAACTCCCTGATGAGGAAGTCTTCTCTATTCAGGATAGTCCTTAGACATGGGAAATGTACATTGATGGTGCTTCTAGATGTCCAACAGGGAGGAAATTGGAAAATCCTAAATTCAACAAAGTTGGCTTAGGAATTGTGCTAATTTATCCAGAAAAGGCAGTGTTACCTTATTCCTTCTTATTATGGGAAGGTGGTACCAAATAATGAAGCAGAATACCAAGCTCTCATCATAGGATTGGAATTGGCGCTTCAAGCAAAAGTGAATCATTTAAATGTGAAAGGTGATTCAGACCTGGTAATCAAACAAGTTAATGGGGATTATGCCATCAGAAAAGAAGAACTAATCCCTTTATATGATTAAGTTAGAGAGTTAATGGCGGAATTCCCTTCGGAACCAACATTTTCTTATGTCCCATGATCACAAAATGCTCAATCTTATGCAATGACTAATATAGCCATAGCTCTAAAAGATCCAAATAGGGACGAGACAACCATCATTATTTCCCACTATCGTGCAATTTCACCTTATGTTCGAATCAGAACAAAGGAAATTAATGAAATTAGTCCCATTCCTGAACTGTATGGTCATACTACAGGACGGATGTCACATATCAGGGAATACCTTCAAAATGGAACACTTCCACCTGATAGTGCCAGGAAAGAAAAAATCTGGCGACGTGTGGTCAATTTTAATCTATATTATAGACCATATCACTTAGAGAAAATTCTCTAAAAACATGGTTTTGATGGAGTTCTCTTCAGATGCATTGATGGTGAAGAGACAATGGTTGTCATGAACGAAGTGCATGCATGAATCTGTGGTGCCCACCAGTCTGGACATAGACTGTTTGATCATATTCGAAGTCTTGGATACTTTTGGCCTTCAATGATACAAGATTGTGTTAATTTCACAACGAAGTGTCATTCATGCCAATTAAATTCCATTTTCATTCATCAAACTCCAGAGTTGCTTCATACAGCTAAATACTCGTGGCCATTTTCCACATGGGGAATGGATGTGGTGGGACCTTACCCTTCAGCTACGACCAAGCAGTTTAAGTATATTCTTAATGCTACTAATTTTTTTCCAAATGGGCAGAGGCAATACCTCTCAAGGAATTCAGTTCTAAATGCATTTTTAGCTTCATCAAGTCTAACATCAATACCGAATTTGGTGCCCCTCATACCATATTGACGGACAATGGCACCAACTTCTGTTCATCCTAGGTGAAGAAGTTGTATCATGAATACAACATCAAATTCAATCATTCGTCTCGGTATCATGAAGTGGCCAATGGACATATAGAATCCTTCAACAACACTCTGTCAAATATACTGCAAAGGATGGTGGATAAAGATAAGAAGTCATGGCCTGATAAACTCTTCCATGCTTTATGGGATCATTGGACTACCACCCGCACTGCAACGCGGTAAAATCCATATTCACTGGTATATGGAATGGAAGTCGTCTATCCCATTGAAGTTCAACTACCCTCGCTCGGAGTAGCCATTTGTGATCAGTCATCTACAGATGAGCAATCTCAAAAGCGATTGAATGAATTGGAATGGTTATATGAGAAAGGATTGTGCACTCTACACCACTTGGAAGTCTATCAGAATCGAATAGCATGAGATTTCAACAAAAAAGGTCGTCTTCGTTCATTCACTCAGGGAGAATTGGTATTAGTTCTCAGAACACCAATGATACCAGGAAAGAAACCTCCCAAACTTGAGCCAATATTTGAAGGACCTTATTCAATACATAGGGTCTACTCCAATGGAGCTTATTCGTTAATCTCGAGGGATGGAGAACTCATCACTACTCCAACCAATGCCATATTTTTTAAGAAGTATTTTGTATAAACACAAAATATATCACCACGGTCCTGTATGACCTTAAACTGCACCTCGGTCCAGTATGACCTTAAACTGCACCACCGTCCTGTATGACATTAAAACTGCTCATCATGTCCAGACAACATGACATTAAACTGTATCCCCTTCATCTTCCTTTCTATATGACGTTAAACTATATAAAAGTCCCCTATGTCCATCAAGACATTAAACTGGATAACCAATGGTCCATGCATACGACCTTAAACTATTGGCACTTTCGTCCAACATGATGCTAAACTGTATTGTCCCTTTTTCGTCCAAAATGATGTTAAACTGTGAAAAAGTCCCTAATACGTCCAACATGATGCTAAATGGTGCACTCTTTTGTCCTTACTGCATGACATTATACTGTACAGTCCTCTTTTTGTCGAACATGACATTAAACCGTATCGTCCCTATCGTCCTAACTACATGACACTAGACAGTACATAAATCCCTTAATACGTCCTACATGACATTAAACTGTACTATGTCCCAGCTACATGACATTAAACTGTGCAGCACCAATAGTCTTAACTGCAAGACTTTAAACTGAATAGTCCCTTTATATGTCCTACATGACATTAAACTGTGCATCGTTAGGATTGTTTCTACCTCTTGTTTCTCACACCGAGTATGACTCACGTGAGCTTAGAGCAAACTTCAACCATAACACCCTCTCTGTCCCACCAACCACGCGTAAGTCCCAACACCATTTTTTAGGTCGTTATCCCCAAGAACAACTTGATCACTAATTCATTCTTTAATTAAACTATGCGGACTTTGATCCTTGCCTTCTAGGCTGGGTACGTAGGCAACCTCCCATGGTTCAAGACCAAAACCAATCTCTTCACATCGGTTCACCTCTATCTCATACAATGATGATTCGTGAAACCGCCTCTCGAATCAATATCTTTAAATTGGTTCACTTCCACCCTTGCTATATGACGTTAAACTATACAACACTTTTGTCCAGTATGAAAATAAACTAAAATATTCTTTGATACCCTCACCTGAGTGGGAATCATTATTTACATTGGTTTTCAATCATGTTTTATTTCAATGATTATGTGCATACATGGAAATACCTGAACCTTTTATCTTGGGTTAAAACATCATTGCACTAAAGTCCCCTTTCACCCTTCACATGTACGAACCAAATTTGTAGAGAGGGTATTTCCAGAACTACCTGGGCCTGATTCCCATCCTTATGTGATATGTAGGAACGTTCGAGTGTCCCTCGAATGCAGCCCCAAGTCTTTTGGGCCTAACCCCAAATTCCTCTTTCAGTCCTCTGGCTGAAAAGTCCCCATGAAAACACACACTGTGTATTTCTTACAATGGTCCAAGCTCTATGATCCTAAACTAAGACCTCCAATCCTTTTGTCCCAAATGACTTTAAACTGTAGTTTAATAACTACGTATGGATTGATTCCCATTCTTATGGGATACGTAGTGAAGTCCAATATTTCAATTCAGGATCCAGCTACAACATGATTATGGTTAGCATTGATCTGTGTATCTCTTCATACATTGGAAAATACCCATCTTTATGTGTCATAATCCTAACCATAAATATTTTCAGTTCTTCATAACCCTTTTCTTGACTTATAGTCACAAAAATTTCAATCTTCTGAGAGTTCTTTTGCCTGACTATGCAGTATGTGCCCTTAGGCGGCCTTGTATAAACAGTCTCTATAACAGATCTATCAGCCAAAAGATACTATTATTTGACTATGCATCTAATTACCTTAAGTGTCCCTGCATAATTCAACCCCCTAACGGGTTTTTTAAATAGTGGAAACTTCATTCTTGGGAGAAAAGCCTATTTTATCCTTATTTATCATAATGAAAATATGTAGGGATCTGAAAAAATAGCCATCCTTAACATACTTGTCCCATATCCTTTTCCATGATCTGAACATATTCAAGTCTATGGCTTATATTCTCCTTCCCTACGTTTGGGTCAGACCTTCGTAGGAGTGATATCCATCCAGTTCTTCGATAATCTTGTTTGGAAGTATCTTCTCCATATTCAGGAACCTATTTCCCAACAACAAACGATATACTTCGGAAAATTTGAATCTCCATAAACATTCACTGGCTTTTTAGAACTTGGAAAGTAAATTTCTGAGAGTTCTTTTTCCTGGCTATGCAGCACGTGCCCTTAGGTGGCCTTGCATAAGTAGTCTACATAACGGACATCTCATCCAAAAGATGATATTTATTTGACTATGCAGCCAATGCCGTTAGGTGGCACTGCATAATTCAACCCCCTAACGGGTTTGTTAAATAATGATAACTTCATTCTTGGGAATTACTTCTTATAATGCCTTTTTAGCTCTTTTTCATATCATTCCTTAGATTCAAATATTCCTAAGTAATATTTTACATATTTTTCCTCATACTTGAGTATGGTAATATGTTTTCAGATGAATTTTCAAGGAATTGAGTCAATTATAATTCATTCGGTCAAAGCTATTTTGACCTTAAACATTAGCCTCTTTCTGTACTACGTGCATGACTTTAAACTACCCAAAAAATACAAAGTAACTCTGAATAGAAGTCAAATTCCAGCTCACTAAACATATATTTTGTATGATTTAGTTAATATTGAGAAATTAAAAGATTCAAGGTTTGTAGGGTTATTTATAATAATCCAAGTAAAAATCAAATTATTCTTACTAGGACCATTGTATTAGGTAAAATTTAAAGTAGGTAGCAAGAAAATACATGCACAAGTGATTAAAGATGAAAGCATTCTTTCCATTTGATGCACATGAATTAGAGGGACATCCACAAATTGGAACCTCTTCTCTTTTTTCCAGTAAATTACAAAAGGATGTCGACATATGTCTTCATTTGATATACGACATCCCGAGCTTCATCAGAAGCCACCTGGAATTCATTCATTCAACTGGATACCATAAGAGATGCAGTGATACCATCTCTTCTTGGAACAATTGTAAAAGAATGTTCTTGAGTGCGGTTTGAGAAAATTTTCTACTGATCAAACAGTGACTCTGTTTCTATCCAAGAGACTTAGAAGATGGATACATGGATTTTAGAATGAAGCATTAGAAGTAAAGAGACATCTGGAGAGAGTAATATTTTCATATATTGTTCAAATACCATATTTTTCTTCTCTCCACCAACCGGCAGTGGAAAAAATTTCAGCCCATGGGTTTTCCATTTTTATATCTTCAAGGAAATGGCATGCAGGAAAAATTTGAAAGTTCATGCCAATGTTGTTGCTCATAATTCAGAGCATAACCAAAATAGAGGAGTAGAAGTGCAACTATATCTCAGGAATATAGTTCTTTTCACTTGGAACATTGACTCCTTGCAGATGACCATAACCATATAGAGGCAGGTAGATGCTCTATGGTAAATTAAGATGATATTTCTTCAAGTACTTAGCCAAATATGGGAGAGTGTTGTCCCAGATATCCTAGTAATCATGGCCAGAAATGTTCATCATGTCCTCAATCCGCTTGATATCCAGTCCATTAGCCGTTCTGATTCTCTTGGGAGCCATTAAATCTACAAAGGAGTTGAATAAATTAACTCTTAAATGGATTTATCTTTCATAAACTTTGTGAAGAAATTTGAAAAAATGTCTAAGGCATTAAGGCACGCAAGTCTAATTTGGACGCACAATTTTGTATGTGCCGCGCATGTTTTTGGTGTGCAAGTATCACTGTGCAAGTCCTATTACCTTGACAAACATTGCAAAAATGAAGAAACAGCGGAAAATGAGCAACTTACGCGGCAAAGGGGACCTATGCGGGGAGAGCTCGAAAATCCGAAATCAGATGCTATGCGCGGAAAATGACCGCGTATTTATAGGCCAGGCGGCCCACCTATGCGCCTAAATCCAGCGCACTCCATCCAGCGTGCTCCAGCCCTGCGCGACTCGTACCTGCGCGCCAAGTGTTGCGCACTAAACACTTGAGTGCCACCTTTCCTAGAGTTTTCTTCTTTTCCTCAAAGTCACATCCTCATTTCATTCGGATCCAACTATGAGGGGGAACTTTTGTTGAAAATCCTTTTCGTCACAGAGTCCAAAGGAATGTAAAGGGAAATGAATTAGCCCAAATTGATTCAACCTTTGAAGAAAACATCAAAAATCGACAAAGGCATGAATAAGGCTTCAAAAGCACATGCGATGCGCAAGTTCCATCACTGTCACGCAAGTCCACTTGCGTGACACCTAATGGTCGCACAAGTGACTTGCGCGCCCTAAGTGATAACCGCTCGGGCTCTTCTCTAGCCTATAAATAGACCTGGTGGGCCCCCCATTTCAAGAATTAATTTTTCCAGAATTCAGATTTAGAGCTCTGAACACCCAAGTCTCTTCTTCAGGTCTTCTAAACACTTAAAAGGTTATTATTTACCTAGAATGGAAGGTCTAAACAAGAGGAGTAAGGTCTAAGTGTTATAATTCACTAACAATTGCATGCCTAAGGTGTTTTACCCTTAAGGGAAATGAACATACTTGAGCATCTCCCTACTTCCTCAGCCAAACTTGTGCGCCTCTCTTCTGGAAGTACCTCAGGATAATTCTAAAGGCATTGGTCAAGGATCGCCTAAGTATTACTATTCCGGTTTACAAACGTGCAAGTACCCATGTGTCACACAGGTATACCTGTGCGACCAGGACTTGCGCGCCCACATAGTACTTGTGCGCCTGCCAGGACTTGCGCACCCCTGCCTTTTTGGGTTCCTTTCTTGCCCATTTAACCCCTCTTATGCCATTCCACCTCTCCTATTCAAGATTCAGTCTTCAATACAGTCTTTAAAGTTATTTATGACATGATTTCTTGATTTGGCTTCCTTATCTGAAAGGAACTCTGTGGAATATTTCTCAAAAACTAGTGATTTTCACATCTTTTTGTCACTAAACATTGAGATTTCATTCATTCAACCTCATCCTTTAAAGATGAAAGAACCCCTTAAACTGGGCCTCCTTTTCAAGAGTAAGCCCCAATCTTAAAATTACCAAATCTAGGAATCCTCCTTAGGAGTAAGCCCCAAGTCCTCATTAATGTGGGCCTACTTTTCATGAATAAGCCTCAGTCTCAAATATGGGAATTCTCCTTAGGAGTAATCCCCAAGTACCATAACCTGTCCTAATTTACTTTTGATCTAGACTTCCTTCTATGGAATAAAACCCAATCACAAGTCCCCTCCTAACTTGGGCATATTCCTTAGGAGTAAGCCCCAATATTAGAGTATCCAAATCTCTATGAAGCACATATACCTTTATGGACCCTGTTCATGGATTTCTTCCCTAACGTAAATCTTAATCCTCATTTCTTATGATTGCATCTTTCATGGCACAATTGTCTGGATTTACCAATACCTTTTTCTTCTCACACCGATCATGAATCACATGATCTTAGAGTGTAAAAGTAATTATGACATCTTTATTTGAGCCATCAATCATAAACATCATACTCCCTTACTTGAACTACGTGGGTTCTGATTCATTTTCCAAAATAAAGGATATGTAGGTAGCCCATCTGTGGGTACGATACCAACTTTGAAATAATCAATGTCCTTCTGAATGGAAATAAACTTCAAGTGCCCCACTAAGTGACTTTAAAACCAGTATGGTCATCATAATGACCAAGATACTTTTATGTATCAAAGGATACATTGACTAGGAATATCTAACAAATACAGATGATTCTCTATTGATGAAGAACCTATAATACATATAAATGATTCTCTAAATTTCTTACATATCAATCATTAATTGTCAGATCTAAAGGAAAGATCATTTTATACTTGGTAATGTAATAAGGATTCACGAACATAACTTAAATCTATAAAGAGAGTCCCATAGTAGACAATAATTCCCCTAAAAAAGGTGTGATGAGTTCGACCTCCCATCCTCTCAACCAATGCAAATTCCTAAGCCTCATCAGTCCACAACTAATGAGCACCTACCTTTGGAAAGTAGGTTCAAATTGATATGGAATCATTGGATGTTTCTGGTTCTATGAACAAACCTGTTAGAAACCACTTGGAATGTTTGAACCTTAAATCAATGAGGTCATCCCCAATTCTTGAGGGAAACAATCCCATAATAAGAATTCCTGCATTAGTACACACTCTCTAATGGAATCTAGGATGGAATTTACCCAATACAATAAAAAAGATATGATTACAAAAGGAACACATGTCATTACCCAATGATCTTTCATTGCATCCACAATGCACACAATAATCAAACTCATCAAATACCATTCATCCTTATAATTACACTCCCTAATCTACTGAGTCTCCAATGTTTTTCTATTATGTTTATGAAAAATTACAATACATTTCCATAGAGTATATGCTATGTCATTGCCTATTTTCTATAGATACTCTACCATACACCTCTACCTGAGTTTGATATCCCATTTAGAGGATATATACTGAGGGATCCTGTAGTCTATATATATATATGATAAAACTCTCACCAAAGAGATAATGTTTCTAATACTCTAGATAGTATACCAAAGATTCCAACTCTATGTCATGTATCTGTTAGTTCTACTAACAACATTACAAGTGACATGATTCATAAGAAACAACATATTCTCCATATAACAAAACATCTCCAATCCCAACACCAGTGACACTATAATATATTGTTTATCTAATACTAGCCTCTGGAAGGATCAAAACAAGGGATCTATCCAATCTCCTAGTTAGATGTAGGAATATATCCTTAAGCTGATTATACCAATATAACTTCACCCACTTTTTTCACATATTTTTCACTAATTCATCAAAATGGGAGAAGTCCTGGATGATATGTTGACAGTAATTAGTATGAATAAGGACTCTCCTAATATAAAATCCATTAACGGGATATACCCAACACATCTGGACGTCTACCTTATCCAGATCCACTGAAATCCCAACTTTAGAAGTTACATGCCAAAGGAAATATACCTCTTAAATCTAGAAGTGAAACTGCAACAATTTGGAATAATTCTATTTCACATGAACTATACAAAAAATAATATTAAGGTCCCTATTATGAAAATATGATATCGTAGAATATATCAGGATATCATCTAAAATTAAAAAAATGAAGGAATCCAGGTTTGGATGGAATGTCTTTTTCATGACAGTACTGAACACCACTAGAGAATTTTGCAACCCAAAAGGTATGAAACGACTCTCATAATATTCAAATATTCATTGAAATGTTGTATTGGGAATATCAACTTCCCAAAATCATAGATTATGATAGCTTTAATGGTGATCAATCTTGGAAAACAATTGAGATCCCCATCGATGATCCAACAAATCGCTAAACCCAGTTAAATGGTACCTTCTCTTATTTATTACCTGATTTAGTGTCTTATATTCCAACCAGAGCTATAGAATACTATATTTATTATAGTTAGACATCTTTTTATAAATCCTTGGATAATTTATTGTTTAGATAAATCAATTCACCTACAAATCCTCTAACATTACCTTATATTATTTCACCTCAGATTGTTTTATATGATATATAGGAATCGATATCGGTTACACCCTAGTAACATACTCAATCTCAAACTCTATTCCTATTTCTGAAGGAAGGCATGTTATGTTACTTGGGAATATATCTTAATAATGATCCACCAATGGAGGGAAGATTGAGGGAGTTACAGTTGAATCCACTACAAGATCCAAGCATACTAACTACACCATGATTTCTCTAAACTGGCTCAAGTCTGGTCCCATACTACCTGATCCGATAACCTACTCACCGGTCATCACAAACATCTTTCCTCTAGATGTGCTAGAAGAAACCCATCTCCAGTAATAATCGATGTGAACTCCCTTACAGGTCATCCAATATATTATGAATATCCCAACAAAATTATTCATCTTTAATATATTGATGTCCCATAGATGCCTATATCCAAAAACTACTATGGGAAATTTAGGACATCCCTAGAGACAATTCACCCTCTTTTACATGGATGTGTCAAGAGTGATAATCTCTGAAGATAATTTTATCAGTAGATCTAGGCCTATAATGATGTGAGATGTTATGAAGGAATATGAACCTACTATATAAAAAAATGTATTTGATAATATAAAGGTAATAAATACAACTATAAAAGGACCCTCTCCAATAAGGGATGGAACAACATCCATCATATAAATCCTATATGTCTCTGGGGTAAGACCCTACCACTATAGTGCATGTTTCACCTAAGTCACTAATGTATATGGTGCTCGTGTTTTCTACTGTGTGAACATTATAAACTCATGACAAGTTCACAATAAATATATATGAGGAAAATTAGAAATTAATATTTCGGACTGGGCATTATTTCAACAATGATGACATTTCAAAGGTGGTTTCAATCATGATGTACTAAAATTTCCATTTTCCCATAGTTATAAAAACTTATTGAACAACCTCTCATAGTGGGAGAAGAATATCCCTACTATATAATATATTAATTCCATCCTAGTATACATCCTCAAAATTCCCCCTCCTCAAAATTCCCCCTCATACTACCTAATGAGGTACTATTAATAACATTGGAAAAAAATTTCATCTACACACTGTAGTCTTGAAAAAATTCTTCAAGATTTTCCTCCTCTAGCCTCTTCACAAAGGTCATGGAATTGAAAAAAAATTCAACATATTTATTTAGATCAATGAACTGAACCTTATATCTCAGTTCTAAAATAAGGAAAATCCTGAACTTACTATCCTTTTTTTCTTAATCCGAGACAAACATGGAGAAAATCAAAGTAATTATAGGAAATGAGTTGAGTAAGATGAAATTGATATTATCTCAAATTGAATCACTATAATCTCCTATAAACAGTCTAGAGTCAATGTGTTGGGAAAGAAAACCTTAAATAAAGGATCATTTAAGGTCTCCCATGTTAGACCATCACACATGCGTAGATAATCCATGACACCCAACCATATATAAGATGGTTCGTATAGCATAATTTCCCCCATCCTCAAATTCCTATATAGAAGAGTCTCCACATAGTAATAAATTCCCTCGATGATATCAATCTAGTACTCAACATCGTATAGTCCACAAGCACCATGGAATACTAGTGCATACTTGAGATTATAATATTAAGAATAGTTAATTATCATCATTGGTTCCCCTCTTCCTTGAGTAGGAACAATTTACAAAACTCTTTGTTAGGGCTAGTTTACATCCAAACCTACTAGAGCGGGTGTGGGAACATTCTCAGCTGTATCCATCAACATAGTCTATGGTGGAATGGGTTCATCATCCATAATCGGATAATTTCAGCCTCTCAATGGTGGATATTTTTGAAATGAAAAACCAACATTTAGAACACATATAAAAACATTATTATGAACACAACTTATGAAGTTACATTTAAAACACATAGTATTTCTACAGTAATATATATCATAGGAGATACCCATATACAAAGTATAACCCTGATATTTTTACTCATGGCTCAATCCTATAACTACTTACATATACATTAGTCACAATCACACACACACACACACACACACATATATATATAACATAGAAGTATGATCAGGTTCAAAAACGAAATGCCAATATAGAGATCTTAATTAAAATTATTCAATTCAACTAATTTAATTAAAGAAATACAATGCAGTAATAAAATATTATGTATATGGAATTTGATCATATGTTCTAATTAATGATGTATGAACACACTAAAATCCTTTACAAATGTAAATAATATACCATCATAGGTGACTAAGAGTTTGGTTACACATGTGTAGGCTAGGCATATGGAAACTCCATAAATTGAGTTCCACACAACTTATCTCCTTTGTACCATAACCTAAAATAATGTTAGTTGGAAATAACTTCAGTATTACTATCAATCACTAGAAATAATGAATAAATATAAGCCAAATAAATAACATAATACTCTATGATAAAAAATACGTGATAATAAATTTCATTCCAATTCATTCATGTGTAATCAAACAGACCCCAATATGGAAGCTCAATAAGTATAATAACAAAACTGAAAAATGTTATTAAATAATATTTTTGAGTAAACCCTATAGAGTCAGTCCTGATACCATAACCATACCCTAATTATATTCTCCCCAGCAATGTTCTATAGGGCCCTTTCCCTTCTCTATATCCCATATCATGAAGTCTTCCTAAGCATCATGATACTTATGCAGGGTGTGACTGTTAACCGAGTAAGACACAACAAATGTATTATTAACATAATTTCTCCTTAATATAGATGTATATGAAATGAATGAAAGGTAAATGTCCAAAAAATTATGTAATGGATCATATACCGAGTGAATATGCACTAAACATGCTGCTCGAACCCTAGTCATACTTGCTTGGTTCCACACTAGAAGAATATAATATATAATCTTTAACATGAATTTCATTATACTAAGTAAGTATATCTACCTTTAAGTATAACTCCACATCCTCCTTTAAGGTTAAGTATTACACATTTCACATGAGTACCTGATCATCTATTAATGGTACACATGATTTGCATGCTTAGAAATTGGACCCTATCTTTTATGCAAGGATGTCCTCCATTAGTTGGTCATACTAGAATATATAGACACTCATAAAATGGTCTACAAAATTACCATTTTAAAACTCATTTCAATATAAGGTTTTTAACCATCCTCTGTAGGTCAATCACCAAATATCCATGTCTTCCAATCCCTTTAAGAAGTAGGCTAAGTCTACCAGTGCCACTAGTCTACTTGAACAATGAATAGAAATTCCTGGGGATATGTACGATAAACAGATAAGGTATAACGTACCAATTAATTGAATATCATAATTAATATTATATAGATTATGAATTTTATATAATAGGTGTACAACATAAAAATTAATAATCATGGAATAATCAATAAAGGTCTCATGGTCCACCCTATATATTTCCAGAGAACCTATCATGTAAAGATATACATACTATGCATATTCTTGAGAAAAAAATAGAAAAATATCCCATAAAAATTCTGAATATGGTAGGGAATTTCTACCCTTAGGGTGGTGAATCAAATTACCAAGTTCCACAAGGAATGAAAACTAGATAAAACCCATGGAATGATGATCAATAGAACAAGATCAAATCCGTCATCATGGAGTCCTTAGATTTATAATTATTGGAAATGATTATACAAATACATGAAATCGAAAACAACATACCAAATGATATTCTCCATTAATGGTTGAACTATGATTGATCTAGGAGAGGCCACCAATTCTCATGATCCAACACCAATCTGTTAGTATAGCATGAATTCTCTATTACATCTTGGTGGAGATCAATTGGTCATGACAATATGACATATGTATATGATTAATTAAAAATAAAATTGAATAACTATTCTTATAATTGAGATATATAACCTCAATTGATACCCAAATCTGTATAGTATTCAAAAATCCAAGAGGGGAGGAAAGAGAATCCTAGAGAACCTAGGGAGATGTCTCATGGATTTTATAGTCACAAATGGATCAAATTATGATGAATATAAATATGATAATAAATTTAGAGGTAAAAGACCAAAATGATCATAAAAATTACCATTTTGGGATCCAATAGTGAGCTAGTGGGCCTGATTGATGGGCAGGTGTGGCCATTGGAGGTCTAGTGTACCTAGCAGAATTCAAGGAATTATACCGTATCCACTAATGGGAATATGTAAATTGTAATTCTATAGGCCCCTCTTCCTACACCTCCAGCTAGTCGTTTCACCTTGCTGGTGATCCAATGTGCTAGTTTCTACAACTAAGTATACCAATAGGGGCTTTCAACCTCCAAAAATAAAATCCAAGGCCCTGTCAACCCCAAATTAATAATTCAAAAGATGATAACAAGACAATAAACAATGAATCACAGAAAACAATTCCTTTAAAGTTATGGTTTTTTTAATTTGGTTCTTATGGATGTATTTTTTCCAGTATTTCAAGATTCAATTTATGATTTTTTGGGGACCACCGGTGGCCGAAGTGAATGTGATCTTTGTTACATTGATGTTTTCCCTTACAAGAGGATGAAAATCTAATATCATTTTATTTGATAGTATAACATTTTATTTCTATTCATGTGATGGATAGAGGATTTCAATCACTTGGTATACTGATATTAATGATTCAGTCTATGCTTTATATATTTTTGAATTTTTCCTTCACCTTTATTAAAATAGATGTGAATGGGGTAGTCCATATTCTGACAACCTTTGGTAGTTTTTGAAGAGGCTCCTATTTTGTCTAATGAGTTTCCTTCACGGTAAAACTCTATTATACTTCCCGATATTAGATAATTTTATCAATTATCGTTTCTTTTTTTCAAAATATTAATATCCAACTAATATTTTGTTTCATATTAATGATCTATTGATGTTCAGAGTAATTTTATTGAAACATTTTACACCTCTAGAATACTATTAATGAAATATCAATCCTGTATTCAAAAGATTTGGTGTTGATGAATTTTATCACCAGTAGATTTTCTTATATAAAAGAAATTTTAATTTGAAAATATAAACCAATATAACAATATATGAATGTTTGATAAATTTAATCAATATAAAAGTTATGTCAAATGAAATAATAATATATAACAAAAATATAGATATATAATCTATTAGTACATAACATAAAGTAAATATAAATAGATAAACCATAACAGAAAACCTCTCATATTACTTGAATGAAAATGAAGGTATGTTAAACTAATGGATCCTTATGTTAACATCACCCAAAACCATTACTAACACAATCCAAAAAATATGAAGTATTGTATATATAAAAAAAGTATTGAAATAGTCAATAGTTTTCTGTTAAAACATAAATGTTCTTATCTATGTTGAAAAGACTAATGTATACTTGAATATAATAAATAAAATTATCAAACAAAAAAATCTGAGTAAATTACATAATATTATGTTGCCTTTTGAAATACATGTAAAGAAAAATATCCTCAAATGAAGTGACAGACATATGCATTATGACACATACATGAAGATATTCTAAGGCTCTTTCTTGCCAATTTATTTATCATAATACAAAAAAAAAACTTCCAATGTTTAACATCCTAAATCTTTTTCAAAATCATATTTTCCATATCGATATAAGTATTTATGTTTTCAGAATTGGAATCAACTATTACATGGGAGATGGAATAAGGGATTTGTTATAACCTATTTTCCCATAATAGATTCTAAGATGGATGTGGTGAATTTTGGTGTCCTAAATATTATTCTTATATCAAATTTCAATGGTACTTTTTCTTGTGTCTATAATGAATATTTAATTCTATCTAAATGATCACAAAATTGAAAATAAAAAAAAAATTAAAAGAGAGTAGGAACAACAATTTTACATGGATCACTAATGCTGGCCTCTGTCAAAGGAGTATATGTCAATAATGTGTGGATATTCTTAATATTGAACACCTTGATAATTAGTTCTTATTACCATTAATAAAATATCAATAGTCATCAATGTTCTTTAACACATTCCTCAATTACACTCATGGATTTCTTTAGGGTTTAACAATAGGCAATCTATATAATGAGTACAAAATAAAAATAATAAGTATAAAATTTAAATTACTGAAAAATAATGGCATTCTCCCAGATTCATGGACATCTACTACATGATATTCACACGTATATACAAAAAATAATCACATATAAATCAAATATAAAATTTTATTTAATCTTAACCAAAAAACATTCTTCAATTCCATATATTCAATATCCTCAGACACTTCTCTCTTATCAATTTTTTTTGATTTTACACTATTTGTATTTATTATGTCTATTATTTCCTAAAATTTTATTTAATCCATCACCCGATAATTTTTTCAAGTGTTTACTTCATCCAATTGAAGTTTCAATTAATGATATTGATTGACATGAACATTATATTCATAATATGAACACATATATATTTTTAATGTTCTTTATCTCCAATTAAATTATTGTAGGATAATAAATTTATTTTCATAACCGATTAGTAGTTGAAATGTTTCATGTTATTAGGTTTATTTGAAACATCATGGTGTGGCCTCTTTCAAAATATAAATTTTGGAATCACATTAACACTAAACACAACATGTGACAATAGTGATAATTACATAGTGTTTCTGAAGGAAAAAACTTTCAAAATTTTTTCCACTACGCGGAATATTTCATTTCCCTTTAAATTACAGAATCATCAATACCCAGAATGCCTTATTCCAGGTAGGGGAACTCCCCAATTTCCCATATTAGTTAATTTTACATGGGTATTTCACCTTTCTATATCCATACAAATATATTCAATCATTTATATTAATCATTCCAATATTATAATATAACCCTTGTAATATTGGTTTTGGGTCCCTATATTTTTCACACAGCTTTTCCCATTTCAAAAAAAAACTAATATCCCTTTAAAGATGATCATTTGACAAAAACTGTTTCTAGAAGACAATATAGAAAAATAGATACACTATTTCAAATTATTCAATTTTTTCATGAATTCAATGATTCTCCAAGACAACCCACAAAACCATTATACTTCCTATTTTACTCATCTAAAATGACTATTACCTTAGTGTCGAAAAATAGATGTTTCAAACTGAAGTTATTCTAGAGGGAATTGAATTGTAAAACAATAATCTATCCTCCAAACTCTCTATTTTTA
Source organism: Viscum album (assembly GCA_963277665.1). Taxonomy (NCBI): domain Eukaryota; kingdom Viridiplantae; phylum Streptophyta; class Magnoliopsida; order Santalales; family Viscaceae; genus Viscum; species Viscum album. Next base: position 1,532,344,078 of record OY728123.1, on the reverse strand, counting down.
AATCCACCATATTATATGATTTCATATCATAATGTGTCAATATTTTCATACAATAAAAATATATTGCAGATCATAACAACCAATGAAAAAATATAATCAATTATACTTATCTCTAATTTACATGTAACTTGACATTATAAACATTAGTTGAAACATTCCCCCTATGTATTTAATTGTTATTATATTGATCCAAATTAAATTATTTTTAATATTTTCATGTAAAACAATATGTTCTTATTGTTAACTATTCAAATTCAGTCTATTGTGTGGCTCTCCCACAAGTGTCATTCTATCTATTTGATGATGAAATTAAAATGTTTATCCCTATAAATATAGTCAGTACTAAAAATTATTGAATCACTAACACTAGTATAACTATTGAGTAATGATCCATTTAAAAAACTATAATTCTACAAGGGAAAGAATATAATATATCAATTTATAAAATTATTCCCATATTTTGTAGATGAAATATTTATGTATAATCTAATTCTCTAGGAATAGTGTCTTCCCTTATCATTTTATTTTCAAAAAAGACTAACACCTAAAAATGAAGAAATTTTCCAATAAAAGAATCATGTATATTAGGGAGAGGGGATTTCAAACCTCAGTAGTTTTAAGAAATTTTATACAATAAGATATTCAACCAATGTATATCAATAAAATTTATAGTACGTGGTTTTGTGATAGAATATCCAATTTGATTCTCTGTTCGAAAAAACATTAATTTAGAAATTTTTTGATTCACTTTCTACTTTATAAATTTGTTACATATATTGATATATTTCATGAAAGTTTTTTGTGTCAAGTTCATAGTTAGATTTATGTATATAAATTTTTCCAATATAATTGACAGTGGTTATCACACTGCAGCTCCATGATCATAAAACTACATCTAGGTCCACATGCACTATGTAATTTCCTTCGTAAGTAAAATATATTAAATAACTATTATGCTTAAGGATGTAATCACCTACTTCTTAAATAACTAGGAAACATTAATTTTTAAATTGGTGAATTATCAACCAGTCTTGGATTTTCTATCCATGATATCTCTAGGCTGGTTTGAATCTAAATAATATATTATATTTTGACTTCTCTATCATTGAAAATCAATCCACTTATCAATATTTTATAAATATACCTCATTATCATTTTAATAATAGAAAATTTTCTTCCTTTGCACAAGTTTAAAATTTTGACACTAAAAACATAACCTTAAAGATATAGAAACATGTTGGTGTGATATATAGTTGAATCTGAATACTTGTTCATCAAAATATTCAATATATTCCATTCACATCATCAAGATTTTATGATTTCACTACCATCACTATTATAGTCGAAACAACTTTGTAAAATTCCATTATTAATTTTATTAATTTCCCACATACATATTTCACTTGTTAGACAAACATGTTTCCTTCATATTAACATTCTTATAACTCATGAAAGTAAGTTACATCGTCAACTATTGAAATATAATATTCCGAACATATAAATTATGAAAAAAAATATAAAAAACACTATTTATTTTTGCTAATGATGTTTTCATCCATGTAAAAAATTACTATAAACCACTATTCCTCTAAAACATTCACTTATGAAGATGTGGTATACCCCCCATTTTTGGATGAAATTTATTCTAGATACATGTTTTGTTCTACATACTATAAAGATACATTTCAAAAATATAAACATTTAATTAACCATCTTTAGAAAAAAAAATATTTCTACGAATTTTATGTAGATTTAACCATTTGAAATTTATTCACCAATTCCATTTTATTATCTATTTGGTAAACATTAAACCTTATATGAATCGACAATTCCTGTAAAATTATTATTAATTTATAACATACCAGTAGTGATAATGTTTCCTCAAAATAAACTCCTTTAATATTAAAATACAAATTATAATCCTATCAGTACATTTTCTATATCACTCTTTATTGTTCAAAATATTATATTTTAAAGAGACACTGTGAAAAAATTCACATTACAGTGTAGGGGTTTATCAAAGAGATCTTATATTTTATTCTTGTAAGTATTTTCTAGATATTAATTAATCTATTTTACACATGAATAATAATTTACAACTTATTTTTATTATTTTTTTCCACATTTTATAATAGATATTTATGAAAAAGTATAATCATTATATAGGAAATAATTAGAGTTTATTAGTCTCTGATAATGTTTCATGGGTCAACTTCAAATACACTTCATCAAAACCAAGTCACAAATTGTCTATTATAAGAACCATTCCTATCTAGTGATTTGATTTCAAAATCATCATACTTTAGTGGATTTAACTATTATCAAGAATAAATATACATGTACCCTTCTTCATACACTTCCTCAATAATATAATCCCTATAATTTCCCTTATCATAATTTTCCAATACATCCACATCATTGTATTCATGATTGTTATCATACCTTTTCTAGAAGCGATTATTTTTTTAAACATTGATAAGTATCTATAATCAACTCTTTAATTAAATATATTTCAATTATTCCATTGATTTACTTTAATTTCTTTAATTAATTATTTATATCAAACATCCCACAAGTGTTTGAAAAAATTATTTCTACTATACCACATTTATATAATGTTTTTTCCTTATATTGAGGATAATATCCTATTTTTGAGTGTACATAGACATGTTCAAAATATATTTCTAATAGTGGGAAGATATTCCCCTATAAATCCAAAAAGTAATGGCCATGTTATTAACCATTTGACTCATAATTTAATAAATTTAATTTTGTTAAGATTTTAATATTATAGAAACTTCATTCGTTATCACATGCGTATCGGAATATTTTTTAATGTTAATGGAAGTGTATTTAGTTCTATTACCTAAAAATAAGATCTTAATTATTCATCCCATTTAATTATCTTAAAATATTATGAATTTTCTTAACAAATTAATAAATTTTTTCTAGTAATAAATGAACATAACACATCTAATCTTATTATAATCCCTCAAAAAAAATTATAATATATTTTTCACCTCAGGGTTTATAATGATTAATTTGACTACATACATATATAAGGGAAAATATAGAATATTTGATTTTTTATTTTTATTTTAATGGTTTGTGTTTCTCTCTATTTTACCCATCAATCATACCTCACATGTAATTTATTTTTTCCCATTCAAGAGAAGGTATGTCAATAATAATTTTAAACATTAATAAATTCACAATACTCTCTCGATGAATGTGAAATATCATCTAATGTGGAATTCTATTATCCTCTTCTATAGTCAAGAGATATGTATTACACTTTTTCCTTGTAGGATTTAATATCTCATTAATTAACTTTCACTATATAATCGAATTAATCATTTTCATTCTACATACACATCCTATATAATAGAATACAACCTTTGATATCATGTCAAATAACTAGCTCACTCACAAAAAATAGTGATAGAGTCTATAAACATAGTGAACTTTGGTATTTTATATTTATCTCCTTCTAATGAGGTTTTACCACAACATTTTCTCTTCAGATATCTATAGTTTCAAAATTAAAAAATTCCATCAACCATTTATTTTATATTAATAATAATATATTTTTTACCTCTCATGTGGGATGAGAACCTACTATCAAGAGTCCACATTCTTCTATTAGTTTTAGTATTTTAATAATTCACATCATATATATCATTCTACAATATCGTTAAATTATTTTATTTTATAGGAATTGAAAGATGAGTTGAATCATAAGAAGCCCTACTATTTTTTTATCCAATATAAAAAATCAAGGCATATTCATCTTCTTCTAATAAATAAATTTTTTTACCAACAATATTCTATTGACTACACATAAATTTATCCTTAACATTCATTGATATAATTTCCACTAACATTCATATACGTAATTCATTAATTCCAAAATTTATTTAAATTTTAATGATATCCATGGAATGAAAATATATTTCAAGACGTAGAAAATGTTTTTATTCAAATTTTAAATCATCTAATATTTTATCCTTCAATGTCACACTTCAATTTAATGTAGTAGGACATCAAGTGGCCTAGATATCCATTAAATTTTCATTTCATTAGTGGAAAATTTATGTTTCTAACATCTCTCCCCATGTCACTAAATTATTATAAAATCATTAACTATTGATATGTTCTTGATAATTTATGGAACTGTTCTATCTTTTACTTCCAATTTTCATCAAAGTTATTTCTATTTTTTAGATTTTAGAGTCAAATCCAACACCACTATTACCCATTAAATTGGGTATTTAAGTGATCAATGCTTCTACAAAACCTATTGTTCCTCATTCATTCCTTTATTTACATACCACATCGAACAACAATCCAAACTACATCTTCTTTCTTGATAAATTTGAATTTTTTCATCCAAAAGATTCATTATCAATTATAAAACTTATTCTTCAAATGTTTTTGTACTATTAGATAATACATATATGAATATATTAATTTTATAAATGAGTTTAGTTAAATACTGAACCATTAACTGATAGTAAAAATATTCTTATGATTTCACATGATTAATTATATATTCCTCTAGAATATTCCAAGAGACCAATTTCCACTTCATGATTATCAATACTACTTAATGAATATTTTCAAAACCCCCAATATTAATTTTCTTCTTACATTCTTCCTAAATATTCCTAAGAGCTCCATCCGACTCCACATTGAGATCCAAAAATACCACTCGTCTCTATCCCCTTCGTATTGATTTTTTTATTCTTCTATCATATCCATAATTTTATCATCTATGTCCAAGAATTACTTGTTTAAAATACTTATAAAGGATATTATTTTACATTATATTAACACTTACATACTAATACATTTCTATAATGAATTTTTCAAGTATAATAAAAAAATGATTTTTTCTTTCTATAGGTAGACTTTCATTAAGGAATTTGAGTGAATTAAAAATTACATACCTCTCCTTAAAATAATTTTGGATATCTATCAATTATGTGACCAACCATTAGACTAAAACAAAATAGTAATGGTAGATTAAATTAATATATTCCATTAGATCTGTTAAAATTCATTTACACTAGATAAATGAAATAACTAATTACGTATTGTTCTTTTCATATTATCCTCATAATTCCAAATAAAATTTTATTATATTTATTATCATGATTATTATGAAGAACATCAATGTGTTACTAATATTTCTATATGAAAATATTTCATTGTAGATTGTACAATGATAATTCACCATGAGTTACTTCCTAAAGTGCTAAAACCATTAGATTATAGATTAATGGTAATATCAAAAAAATATTATTCACTATATTAAATTCATTGAATAAATTTCTATGTCTATGTACAATTTCAAAAATTTAAAAATGTTGGTTGAATAAAGAATGAATATTTTCAATCGAACAAATCTTTAAACCATAATCATTTTTATAAAAATCCTACACATTTTACTCTTTTATTATGATTCCCCATTTCTAAATATTTATAATTTTGTTTGAAATTTCTTTCCATTAAAAAAACTAATGCCTTTAATCTTTATTTTATATGAAATTTATCAATAAAATTTATTTAAACCATGTGATCATTATTCATAAATTTAAAATCCAATTTAAATAATGAAATTTCCACAGTAACCTTTAACTATATTCAATGAACTACTAAAGAGTTATTTTCATTCTCAGAAGATTATAAATGGGTGTTTTTTCTATTTATATAGACTATATGAATATAACTAACAAATAAAAAAACTCCCATTGCATTCTAATTATTTTCTATGAAAAAAATAATCAACAGAAGAACCAACATTTAACTTGTGGATATAATACAACTTGTTGAAAACTATATACCAATAGTAAACCATATGTGTGGCGGGGGGGGGGGGGGTGGATTAGTGTTTATAATTTTATTATTGCAACCAATTAATAGTATATTGTACTTGATTTTTTATGGAATGTATAATTTTATACAAGACATCAAAAAATTGAAAAATCAAAAACATAAATGGGTAGATCATAAACAAAGAGATTTTTTTGGTTCACTATTATATGAAATATCAAAGGAATACGTATCAGTGAAATGTTTATATTTCTAATAATCAATACAAAACTAGTAGGTGATTACAATCCTTAGGACATGATAATTGCTCATCTATGGTCTATGACATATTCTGTATATATTGTTGTTATATTCCTACCAATTTACATGGTGAGAATGTTTATAGATATAGTTTTATCTCATAAAAGGAATTATATAAATATAACACCAAATAGATAAAGGAGTTATTCAAGATACTCTGATTTTCAATAATATATCTTATCATTTATGTATAGAAACTATTCACAAAAAAACATGTTATTCAATGAAATTAAACACATCCTAAAATATATCTTCAATTATGTATATTCAATAACATCAAAATCCTACTCTGTTGTCCTTATATATTCCTTATTATTCCTCTATTATACTTTTATTTAATGTTAGATATTTTCCCATCCTTTTTTGTAGTTTTCTCTCTACTATTTTGATATGAGTTTTTTTAATTTAAATTTAAATTCAAGATAATAGAAATTTTTTACCTGATTTAATTAAACGTTTCCTACATATCATCATCATTTACATTTCCACCATTAAAATTTATTTAGTATAATGTATTCAATTCCATAATTTACCAAAAAATTATAAGTTTCAAATGATAAATTTTTCTAGCTACTAATATTTTTAAACAATCATGGTATGTAATATCAAAAAACATCTCAGATAGCTTAGTACCTTGATACCCGAGCAGAATCTGATAGAACCCAAAGTGAATTCCCTATCTCCCCAGGTTGGAGACTAGAACCAAAAATCTTATAGAATAATGTGTGAATGTATTTTTCCATAAAAAAAGTTATGATAAATGATATCAGTCGATATGCCAACACTCTTCAATGAGAAACTACTATAAACACAGAGATAAAATATTTCCCAAATAGCATATTATCAAAATACAAAAGAAATTAAATGATAAAGCTCAATGAAACCCCATGTAGTAGGTGTATCACATTTTCACCAGTCACATCCATCACTAATGTTACCAAGGATCAATAACATATACCACCTCCAAGTTGTGATTTCCCTATTATTTCAGCTGATAAAAGATAATTAATAAATTTATAAAGGCAAATGTATGGTGTGATCAATATATCCTAGCAGTGTCCCATGAATAATTCCATAATAAATTACATAACAATTATAAAAAATATGATTTAAATTTTATTAAAAAATGTAATGGAATTAAATATATATTTTTTCAAAAAAAATAATGCTTTTATGATAATGAAGATGGATGATATATTAAAATAGGTTTAAATGAACATTTTTTTTATAAAATATTTATATAATGTAGTTTAAAAAATAATATAGTTTAATAGTCAATGGAATGTAATCATAAAATCAAGAATCTCATAAAACAAAATAATAATCACTATTATATGTTTGTTTTTGGTTAATAGGTCCCTCGCAATGCTCAATTTTTAATCTCAACTCAATGATTCTAAATGTCCCTCATCTCCAGCCATCAGGACTTCACTACCAATTGAGGAAAATCATTCCATGATATATTTATCTCAGTTTTGTCATCTTCAGTCCCTAATAGAGGGTTAAATCTTATAATTATTTTTCTGATTACCCACCAACATCCTAGGATCATATGGGGTTCAAACAATAAAACAATTAGCCATGAGAAAATTAGTAATTACAAATTATCTGAAAATAAAATTTCCATAATTTCAATATTCAATATTATATTCACATTTTAAAAATAGTTTATATGTTTTAAATAATTCAATACTTTTTAAATTCTATCTCAATTTAATCCATTTATATTGATTTTCAACATTAAAAAATTCTATAAAATCAATTTCAAATTCAGTCCATAAATTTTCTCACATCCAACCAATTATTTCCATTCCATTAAAATTAAGGGTTTTAATAATTTTTATAAAAATTAAAAAATAAAACATTTATCTTTTGAAATACAAGTTTTTAAAGCATGTATAATCTCATTTCAAATCATTCAATAATTTTGAAGTTTCAATTGTAGGGGAAAAAGCATATGGAACCCCTACCATTAATTAGTGATCAAACCAATACCTGTAATTGGAAACAAAAATATAGAATGATTGAGGAGAATATGTATAAGGAAATTATAGATCATAATTTATTTATATCAAATTCTAATTAAATTAAAAAATAAAATATCACATCGCTCTTAGATAAGTGCCGCAGAGAGATGTAGAAAACAATGTCGAGAAAACTCATCAGAGAACAGAAACCAAATCGAGTAATCCCTATGGGAAGGAATTTATAAAAATTAACATTTTTTGAAACTAGGGGTTTTAGGGGAGATGATTCATGAAAAAAGATATGATTTGAGGCTGTAGTGTAGAAAACATTACTAGTAAAAAAATAATTCATGTCATGAATCCTCTATTGCAGATGTTAATATCCTGAGTGGTGTGTATGCTGAAAAATGTTTCATCTTAAGGTAAATATCCCAATCCAAACCAATTCACTTTGTTAAAACAATTCATGTCTTGAATATAATTCATGTGATGAAACTATTCAATGGATTCTACAAATTTATTGATTTACATCATGATTTTTATTTACAACATGGACCTTTCTTATAGATAGTACACAACTAGTTCATGCACAAAAAACCCCCAAAAGGCCTCCAACTCAACATAGACCCAAACAGAACCCTCTAAAACTATTACCACATTTATATCTGGTCTCCATTAACTAAAAAAGCATATATACCCGAAATTTATTTGAATTAATGGTCAATAAATTCTTGAAATATTGTAACGAGATGTTACAACCTCCACACCATTAACAATTTCAATAAAAAAGACAATCAAGAAGAAGAATGTCGAATATATGATGCCACTGATCTCTCATTAGTGTCTTATGCTCTTAATACTCATAAAAATATCAACCATTATTCTATATAACATAGAAAATTTGTATCACCTTGACTTGGAAAACCTTTGAATCTGAATCAACAATACTATCTAGATGCTCATTCAGGAATAAATTAGGTTCAAATTCAAGATATTCCTACGTCAGATCATGTTAAGGTTCCAAAAATAATTTCAATGTTGCGATACATGAAACATGTTTTGGGAAAATAATTTATTTGGTGGATGTTCCCAATGGTAATCTGATTTCCCCACCCGATCAATAATCTCAAAAAGACCCATAAACCTTTGTGCAAGATTTCCTTATTTCCCAAGAAGTCACTGTCCCAAACTAGGTGAAACTATCATGAACACTTAGTCCCCAACTAAAAACTCCAATGATCATCAAATTTGATTTTTTTTAATATTTATACCTGATATCTTTCATTATTATCATCTGATAAATCAATTGAATCCTCACCATAATAAATTAAAATAAAATTGATCCACGTAAGTAATATGCGCAAATCAATGACTGAAAAAACAAATATCTATACAAACGTCCATAAATGGCATCAAAATGATCTATTCTGATAGTATATTAGAAACAGTTTGTGTTGGAAAAATCAACCGGTACCTGATGAATGTCCAAATATCTACCAAATTCATTAATTAAAGAACATATAATTTCCTCAATGATATATTTCGCTCACTCTATCTATCCATCATTCTATGGATGATATGACATGTACCAATGTAGCTAGGATCCTTTACCACATATATGCCTCTCTAAAAGAAAATGTAAAATGGGGATCCCATTAAGAGACAATCGAAGATAAATCTCTATACAATATTACAATATATTATAATTAGAGACATACCAAGTCCTCAATGTTGGTTGTATCTGAAATGGGTAAAATATTAGGCAATTTGGTGAACCTGTTGATCAAAACCCATATATGTTTTATTTCTAGGAGTATTCAACACACCGACCAAATAGTCCACAAAATATTATACCACTTCCATGTCACTACTACAAGTAGATGACAAAAAAATGATGGTCTATGGTGATTGGAATTGACCAATTTGTAGGTATAGTAATGAATAAATGTCAGTGATGTATAATCCCATTCATGGACACCTGAATTTTCACAAAATATTAATGATCATATTTGTGGTTCTTGGGTGAATTTCTTATTTGGAATTAAGGGAATACCCTAGAACGACTCTTATTATAAGAAAATTCACAACACAATAGTTTAAAAAATATATTATATACTCAGAAGATTAATTACACTCTCTGATGGTCTCCCCATCATGAATAGGGTCCCTAATTTCACAGAATTAAGAACCAAATTTTAGCTCCATAAGAATCATATAAATAATAGATGATGAAAAATAAACCACCTAAAAAATCCTCAGACTCCTTATCCCAGAAATCCAAATGGAATTTTGTAAGGAGATCCATCAGATTCCACTCTTATAATAATTTATTATTGATATGATTTGCAAGTTTCTTAATCAAATAATTAACAAAGGCATTCCCATTTTAAATGATGTAACTAATTTAAAAATCAAAAGACTTTATGTACTATACCCAATGCCTCTATCATATCTTTAAATTTTTTGATAAAAGATAAAACTCATTATTTTGTGGATGGAAAAATAGTAAACCATTCACTGAAAAAATTTATGCCACCAACTCTTATGGTCTTGCATCACAGTTGTGAGTTTGAGATCAGGAGTTTGAAAATAATAATACTTTGACATAGGCTATCTAGAACCATGTGAAACCATGTGATCACCCTGTATATGGACACAACCTTATCTTGAACCTAATGCCTCAATGAAGACCACATAGACTAATTCATACTCTTAAAGAGTTAACACTGATACCAAAGTCAAAATATGTTTCATCTTAATAAAATAATTTTGGTATTTTTATCCCAAACAAACATCACTCCTTTATGAGTGAGAGTAATCATCATAGATGATATATTTGATAAAAACATAAGAAATATATAGTAATATCCAACCAAGGCCAACAATCTATGTATATCGTATATATTTTGTGGTTACTTCCATGTCATTATAGCTTTCACCTTCTCAAGGTCAACTCAAAGACCATGTTTCGAGACCACATGTCACAAAAAATTATTTTCTCTAATTTATAAACACCATGTTGAAATATTTGCATAAATTTAGCGATTTTTCATGATTTTTAGAACTTTTATTACATATCTCACATGGTGATCCTAATTCTAACAGTATACTAGGATATCTTTTATAAACACCACCATAGATGATACAAAGTACACCTGAAATATCATGTTCACCAAATCCATAAAAACTACCACAACATTTCATAGAAAAAATGGCATAATTTATATGCATAATGGTCATAAATACTATTAATGGCAGTATTGAAAAGGTTAGACTATTTTATTCTCAATTGGAAGATCAATCTTCAATAAACACTTATCCCCTTTATGATGTCTATACATATCATCAATCCATGAAAACATATATTTTTACTTTACCATGAATCGATTTACTTTCTAGTAATCAATATATAGGTGGAGCGTTCCATTAGTTTTCTTCACAAATAGAATAAGTTCCACCCAATGTAACACACTTGGGTGTATAAATACTTTATCAATAAGATCATCTAACTAAGATTTCAACTATTTCAAATATATTGGTTCCATATGGAAAGAAAGAATAGAAACTAGTTGAGTACAAGGTAATAAATAAATATAAAACTCCACCTCTCTTATAAAAGGAATTCCAAATAAATATGAATGATTAACATATAGAAACAAGATGATAAATATAGGGAGATCATGAATTAAATATCACACCTATATATTTAATGTAAAACCCTATATTACTATGAATAACCATAGAAAATTTTGTTTGACACTACTCAACCACAAGTCCCATTGTCTCTAAAAGACACGACACACCACATTAGGTGTAGTATAGATGACACATCAAAGATAAAAATCAATCCATTACTTATAATTAATAATACAATGCATAAAAAAATTATATTAATATGTTTAATGTCAAGAACCAACATATATAAGGTATTCTCAGTCTCTACTAGAGAGAAAATTCAAGGACACTGAAAACCCATCTATATCTTTATTCTGAGGGGCATAGTAGTATCTATGAAATAATACAAAAGATCTGTTGGATGATTCAGTACATTCAAAATAGAAGTCTATAAGGAAAATTGAGATGCACATGTACCAAATAAAGAAGTCCCAAAAGAAGAAGCTATTGTAATGGTACATCTTACAACCATTAGACCTACATTAGCTTCCTATGGTGACTCTTTCACTACATGAAAGATCTATATTCCAGATTCATATCGATATAACCCCTTAGTTTTTTATGGATAGGATTGTACGATTGTATTTTTAGGATTTATGAGAATGTTCCAATATGTGGAGAAAAAAATATATGTGATAACTTATATAGGTTTCTTGAGTGACTGTAAGAACTATAGATCTTTGGTACCTCAGTAAAAATGTATTTTGAATTCCCAAACATTTCACACTGAATAAAAATCAAATGTATTATGAAAGGAATTTAAAGTGGTTTGTATTTTTCATGTTTTCTATATCATCCATGATATTAAACATGATTTCCCTTTCCTTTAATGAAACCCACATAAATAACATTAAGATAAAAAGGATCCATCTTCAACCTTGACTAACCATCCAGATCATGTTCATCCAACAATAATTTATCCATCACATTATTATAAGAAGTTATCATTGACAAGAAAACCATTTATTGGATATCAGGCCATATATCCATCTCAAACTTTCTATCTCTCATATTTATATTAGATACATCATTAGGGAAAAAAGTGTAAAATCACCAAAAATGGTTCATATACAATGCCACAGTCTTGTTACCCTATTAGAGGTTAACAAACTCCGTAGAGTTTTCCAAAACCATAGTTTCTAGAAATAACTGATCAATGAAAATAACTCTAAATTCCATCCACTCTAAACCCTCATACTTCTTTTTCATCACTATTGAAACTCACCATCTCTTATTATGTCCCTAAATCATGATGGTTTCATATTTCACCTCTATAAATTCAGAATGCTTCTGGAACTCAAAAAGTAATTCAATATATTTCAACCAATCCTCATCCTCTTTAGGATCATTATAGCCTTGGAAAATTGGTGGTTCCTAATGAATAAACTATTTAGAATGATATATATATTCTTCCCATTAAGGTTCCACAATAGGATCCCAAATGGGTATGGGTGAAATTACTTTTTCTAGAGATTGGGTAGTTAAAACCACTATCTGAACATTATTCGGGTCCTTCAATGGATTCTCTTACCATAGTTTACAAGTTTTTTCACCTTTTTCCGTATTAAAAAATTTCATTAGGGAATGATGATACACATTGTCAATAGAAAACATATAAAGTAATAGAAAATATACACATATCAATAACTCAAACAAGAGATAAAGAATTAGCAATTCCATAAATTAGAATTTATGATTGAGATTTCAAAATAATTAGATCAAAATCTAGAACAATTATAGAAATTAGATCATATTATTTCTCAAAAACACTTTACCAAACAAACATGGTTATTTAAGGACTATTACATTTGAATTTGATCGTGCAATCACACACAAATACCTCATATGTCCCAAAAATATGACCTCCTTCCCACCGGGATAACCCTAACTATATAATGATACCATGGGGAAATTCATGAAGTGTCACCATTCATATAACATTATTATAAAACAACATGGATACCCTGGTTCCTTGATACCTGAGCTAACCTTGATATATCCCAATGTGCGTTCCCAATCCCCATGTCTTGGAAACTAGAACCTAGCATAATACATGAATAAATTGGGAATAATTTTTTCTATAATCTATTGCATGATAAATGATATTAGTAATTAAGTAAAAACTCCTAAATGATAATGTACCAAATAAAGATAGCTAAAACTATACCCAAAATGTATATCATTAAAATACACAAAATCAACCAATATAAAGATAAAAAATCCAATTTAAAAGTATGATCACACCTGCACTGGTCACCTCCTTCATCAAGATCCCAAGGATAAAGAACATCTAGATCCTCCAAGTGGCACTTTCCGATTTTTTGGACATAGGAAATGATAATCTATAAATAGTCAAACGCAATAATAGGGTGTGATCTATAAACCCATTATGGTCCCACCAATGTTTTTTTAATAAAATCCATAACAATTAATCCTATTATTCTATAAAATTAATTTAAAAAGTCATAGAATGACATTTAATTATTAAAAGAACATTCATTAATATTTAAAAAGGTTGTATATATATAAAAATAGGTTTAAATTAAATTTTTATATAACACATTTAAATAAAGTAGTTGGCTTGAACAAAATAGTTCAATAATCAATAACATCTAATAATTAAATAAAATATCTCATAAAACTATGTAATAATCCCTGAAGTTTGTTAGATTCTTGTAGTAATATCATTACACTACTAGATCGATGCTCTTGGATCAATGTACAGACTTGTCCATCAACTCAGGCTGCCGAGACTCAACTCCCCATCATAGAAAATCTTCTCACAGTATGTCTATTTAAGAATTTCAATTATATATTCATTTCTATGGGTCATATCCAAGGAAAACTGTCCTAATTAATCACTAACTAATCAAAACCACATGTGATTCATTCAATCATTTAATAAATAATATGAAAATAAATCATTTCAAATCCATCCAAAATACAACTTCCCAAATTCCAATTTTCAACATGCCTTACTTATTTCAAATCCAAATCATAAGTTTCCATTAATTCATGGAATTTCAACTCATTGTTCAATTTTATCAATTTATCTCAAGGTTAAACATCAAATCATTCCATCAAATCAATTTCCATATCAATCCGACAATTTTCTTAAATCAATTGGAAAAGGTTAATTCCTTTGAAATTGGGTGGTTTTCGTAAATTTCAAGCCATTTTAAAAATTAAAAATACATCAATTTAAACTATATTTTTTAATAATTTAATTACTCAATTTAAATAAATCAATAAATTTAAGGTTTAAATTTTAGGGACGAAATCATATGGAACCACAAACCTTTAACCAGTGACCAAATCGACACCTATAACGGGAAACAGTAACAAATAATGAAGGTTAAAGAGATAAATATCATAGATCATAATTCATCAATATAAAACTATGATTCAATAAAAAACATGATATCATAATGATATCAATGAATGGTATCATAGAGAATGATAAAAACATGATGAGGAATCTACCCCATGATTAAATTCTAAAACCTAGATGTCTGGAGGAGAAGTAATCAGCCAAACATCGTCAGGTGAAGCCCTAGGTTTTTTATGGGAGATAATAAATGAAAAAATATATAATTTCATGTTTCATTTCCTGAAAACTCAATGGAAATTAGGAATTCACATCATGAATCTTTTATTCATGATATAACTATCTCGAGTCTTGTGCATGACAAACAATGTTTCATCTTGGGTTTAAAATACCAATACTGATCTATTTATATCTTTAATATTGATCATGTTATAAAACTATTTCATTAATTCTATTGGGAAATAGATTAAAATTGGGAATTACATTTATTTATTGAATCTTTCATGTAGAAACCACAAAGATAATTCAGGATGAAAAATCATAAAATCTATCAAAATCAACATCGATACAAAAATAACCCTCTAAACCCCTTGAAATAGTTATATCCATATTCTATTCATTAAACAAACCTGTATCCCAGAACATTATATGAATAAAAGTTTTAAAAAATATATGATATAATTTAATGTTATGTTACATGTAATAAATTTGGAAGACATATTTTTGGTTCACATTAATATTGTCAATCATGTGGTATAATAATTTCCACAACATTGAGATTCATCTAGAATAAATCCTCTCATAATAAACATCCACCATTATTTGTATATTATTTAACATCCCATTATATAAATATTGACACTAAATATTATTTATTCCAAATAATATTAATCCTCAAGTTTCTAGTTTCAATTAATAATACATGATTCTTCCTCTATTTGATTAAACATATACATGTTTTCTGACATTTTTATTAATCATTAATATATTTTAACATAACCTTAAATATATCTATTTTGAGTCTTCCCATTTGTAAAGAGTATTTATACATCCCAAAACACTATTTTAAATAGTATTCCAAAATCCATATACTAATTTTTTAACCCTTTACAACCATGATATGTAAAATAGATATTAAAATGTGTTTTATTTTTTTTCTTGTCAACATAATATCCATAATTTAACTACTTATCCACGATTCCCAGAAATCTCTTTATGCTCTTAATTTCACTCTTCCAATTCATCTTTAACCATAAAATTTTCAACATATACATTTTCAACCAAACACTATGTTCATATATATGATATCCAAAATTCCAATAGGTCCTTTATAAGTAGTTTTTAATTATCCACCATGACATAATTGGTCTCACAATAGTTTGGAGAGTTCATCCTTCATGAAACATCTTTTTCCTATCACAACATAAAAGATAACAAATCAGTCAACCCGAAATGATACCAATTGAAAAAAAATTACATTAATAATTTTTTCCAATAATATACTATAAAATACTTAATAAATAAACAAAAAATATATCGTTCATTTAGGTAACAAAGGTTGTGATGAATTTATATATCCTACAATAATAAAATAACATAAATACAATATAATATTAACGGTTAATTATTATATATTATTAATCATAAAAAATATTATAATCTATGTTATCGATCATCATACTCCTCATACTATCATCAAAACTAAATTATTCCATATGGATCATAATTAAAAATCAACCAAAGCCGTTATATAAGTATACTCATATCGATAAATCCAATTGAATCGAAAATACCATCCCCATTAATAAAATTACACTACATTCATCCAATACCATCCAAAACATGTTTTCCAAGTGGAAAAATTTAAATATAACTAAATTAAATCCTATAACCATGGGAACTTCTATAATTTATGTTAAATACATCCATTTCATGTCTTATTATGAAATCACCATAAGTAATCCATATAAAAAGATAACCTATCTAAACTAAAAAATGAATATAAATTTATCAATATATTATAATTTAATTATATAAAATAAGTTCTAAAAATATATTGGAATGTTTAATGAATAGAAAACAAAACTCCCAACATTTATTTTATGACACAAACATTCCAATAAGTTATTAATGAAGGGAAACCCAAAAAAATAGAATAATAGTAATGTTTTTTTTGAATTCGACCCATATTTTTATATGAATAACGAAATAAAAAAAATAAATCATGTTGGAAAAACAATCATGCAGTCCTAAATTATAGTGACCCATAATTTCCATACATATATATCACCTATTATTATATGAATATTCATTATATAAAAAAATGATGAATTCTAGAATCACATAGTTCTCATATATTTGAAAACATGGATACATAAAAAACTAATTCATAAGTTAATTATAAAATCTCCTAATATTTTCTTGATAAAAATGAAACATCATTTTCATATCATAAAAAATACCTTTCTTTATAACTTGGGGAAAGGAAACATAATAAAGCGATAGATATGATGCTTAGTTAGTGTAATTAAGGGAGATACTTGTGATTACTTAAAGAAAATGTGGGAAAATAATTTGTAAACCATACCCAACATATCATAGATCATTATAATTTGTTATTGAATAAATCATTGAAGATAATAAGATATGAATCATTATGAAATCAAAGAACACGAGGCATGATATCGTGACTTTGACATACGATATAATATTTTGGCATTCAAATTACTATAA
Organism: Viscum album; assembly: GCA_963277665.1. NCBI lineage: Eukaryota > Viridiplantae > Streptophyta > Magnoliopsida > Santalales > Viscaceae > Viscum > Viscum album. The sequence continues at coordinate 1,532,326,240 of OY728123.1, read as the reverse complement.
TAAGGCGTTTCCTTAGTAGTTTGGGTTTATTTCGAAGACTATTATAGTGTATTGGGTTCACACCATAGAACATAATAATATTCAAGGTTCACTTACAATTCTATCATTATTTTCAATGTCCCTTACTAAACTAGGTTTACTCCCAATTCTAGTAATTCTCATATCACGAGATATGCATCTTTACACAATCCATTGAAAGGATATATAATTCAATTCCCACTATTAACATAATGAAAATAAAATAAATGTGTGACATAAGGTCATAAAAAATTAATCATATCAAAATTAATTAAAATACATGGATATCTTATAAATTTTATTATTGAAGGACCCATGGATAAGAAATAGGTTTCACAAAAATTTCATCCATTCATCATATCATATCATGTGGAAAAGGAAAGGGTTTTGTAAACAACTTGTATTAATAATCACAAAAAATCTAGGGATAGAATAATGATAGTATCATTGGATCATATCCCTAGTATATGTTATGTATCACAATTTTTTCATTTTATATAAAAAATTACATTAAAATAACTCTTGGAAAATTTCTTGAAGAATGTACCTTTTTTACTATGAAATAACAGATTAAAAATCATAAAATTTCCAAAATGTTAGGGATTTTTTTTATGATAACCTTGAGATATTTTAATATAAGTTTAATATTATTGATTATGCATTATGGTGGGAAATTCCATTGATTTCATATAAGCTAGAAAATTTCCATCACATCATTGAAAAGAGGTTAAAAAATTCCTTATATTGAAAATGACAAGAATATTCCTTTTGAAACATTTTAAAAAGTTTCACATTATAAAAATTTCTTTAAAAAATTATCGGTGAAAAGTAAAACATTTTTGGAAACATTTTAGTGAGAACATGGTCATGGAAAAAATAGAATATTCGTCTGAACTGAGAAATAAAGTCGGTTTTCCTAAAAACATTATTTTATTATATTGTGTTTAATAAGTGAATACAATGAAATAAAAAATTTTAATTTAAATAAATAAATATATTATAATAAAAATAATTAGTTTATTTATATCAATATCAATAAATTTAATCATCAGAAACGTAATCATAAATAATCATGATAAACAATGAGATTGTAAAATAAAACCCTTATAGATCTAGTAATTTTGGAATCATTCTACCACTAAAAAAATAACATCAATTGAATATTTAAATATCATTAATATAAATTGATTCATTATATAACATTTTTAATGTTAATTACATATATCTTGTAAAAGAATATAGGTTCATAATATAATATATTTCTTAAAGAAGAAAATTTGAGATATTAAACACTTACATAAGGTTTGACTTCTTTAATATGTGTTTAAACCTCCTATATAATGAATATTATATTATTTTAATTATATTATTGAACTATACCAATATAAATAATATAATATATTATTTACTTATAACTTTTTATCACCTATTTATTAAAAATTATCTGTTAAAATAACTATTCTACGTGATAATTACTTTGTTTTTCAGGTATGTTTTGGTACCATGGTTGTGATTTTTTTGGTCATGGGTGCATAATATAAATATGGTAAAAAATGATTTTAATACCATATATATTCATCGTGTACATATTTAATTCCATCCATAAAAGATATTTATAGTAAAATAAATTACACTGTTCATGGATATGATATGTCGTACATACACATGAAAGCACTTTTCATTTTTAAATGGATGAAAAAAGGAATGGAAAATAAAAGTTTACATTTTCATAATAATAATTATTTCCTTAAAATCATATAAATTTTTCAAATTTATACTGATTAAAATCCATGTAAAACCTAAATTCATAATGAATCACATCATTTCATAGAGGTGGTAGTGCACACGTATACACGAGGGACAATATCATTTTCCAACATATTGAAATTTATGAAGATAGATGAGATATTATAATAATATAATTATAATTATATTATTAATATCACATATATATACATTAAATCTATCATTACATATGTAATTGAGGGGCAATAATGGAAAACAAATTACATTTGTCAGTGTGGTGGTACTCTTACATACCCATGATTGACAATATTGTTTCCCATTTGACGGAGGATGAAATAGATATAGGTTATGCCATTAACACAACAAATTATCAGCACGTGAAATATATTGGTGTTACTATTTTATCATATTTAACATTATTTTAATGATTTATAATAGTAAATAAAACAAAAACTCTCGGTTAAGATCGATACCTCTTCTTCAGACAACCACTTTAGGTTTATAAAAAAATCCATCATATGAGGGTTTTTTAATCAAAATAATTACTCTAGTAAATATTAAGATAATTAATAATGGGATATGAGATAGTTTTTTATGAACCAATGTTCTTTTTATGTTTGATTAAAATAGGATAGAAGGTTATCATTTATATGTAAGTTGAAGGGTACTTTTGGAATTTCTTAAAATATTAAATTAATATAAATTAATATTGATGTAAAAAACGTTCCAAACTAATATAATTAAATATAATGATGAGGATAAATTGGAAAAATATCATACAATAAAATTTCACATGTTTTGGTTAGGTTTTTACCCTTATCTTTTTATCCCAAGTTAATCCTTCATGATAATTACCCTGAAAACATATATTTTTTTCTCTTTAGTGGTTAAGATAGTTACTATTAAAATAAAATTTCCCAATAAAAGTGGAATGGTGAATATTTTAACCCATAAACCACATGTGGTTAAATATTGTATTTTTTGGAATTTTAAATCATTTAATAAAATACTGTCTATTATAAAATATAACGAATGTCATTTTTTGTTCTATTCCATTAATTTGAATTTGAAGAAAAAAACACTAAGGGAATTAAAATATAATCCTTCCAAACATCACATAAATTTTATGTTTATCTAAAAAATTCTCAAAACAAAAAAAGTAATTCAATTTATATTACATTTATTATTAACGAAATAATTTATTTTATTTTTATTTTAATTGAGAAAATATTGTGTTAGTGTTGAAAAGGAATATAATCTAATTATATATTCACTAAAAATTAGAAAAAATAATATCATTAAAATAATTTCATTATTCTAGAAATAAACATTTATATTTTTAAAGACCTAGACCCCATTATCCTGGATCCAGTGCTTAAACATGGCATGCAATTGTTATAAAAAATAAACTAAATAATTATAAAACACATTACAAACCAGAAGACCTTTTCTGGTCTAGGTTCTAAAAAACTGGATACAACTATTACAATTAATCGAAGCTATAAAAAATGAAATTAAACCAACCAAATAATCATAATTTTAATGCCTCCACATAGAAAAATACATCACTGATAAATATACTAATTTTTTAGAAAATGAATTTAATACATAGGGTGAGAATTTCAAATGCCCAGTAAGGGGATTAAAACAATAAATAAATTACTTTATAAAATTTTATATAAATAAAAATATCTACAAAAAATTTGATTTTCATAAAAAAAATAAATTTATAAAACAATTATTTTCTCAAAATAATTATAATTTTAACATTCTTAGGGATTTATACATTTAAAATATTCATTTGTATTAGGTCATTCTTGATACATTGAAGACCATAATAAACACTATAAGCCTTCTTGAAACAACTCATATGGAACAAAATTTCCCTTAAGACTTTTGGGTTAACTCAAAATAACATCACATAACATACTAAAACTAATTTTTTTAAAACACATTCAATGAACATTCCTTTTTCAATCCTAACCCAAAACATTTCAAAAATACATACATAATATTATTTTCATTACAATTTAAATAATATTTCTTATAACTTTTCATTAACATAATCTAGAGCATTTTTAAAATCATTTGTAGGAGAATCCCACTCTTAAAAATTTATAAACTTATTTAAATTTCATAAATGATGTGCCTGATAAATTACGTGGAAAAATGATAGGTACGCTTGAAATAACTTTCCTTATTTGTAATTCATAAAAAAATGGTTAATTAATTTAATGTTTACTTGATCTAAAAATGCAGTGAATTTTATTTATAATTCAGATGATGACCATGTCAAATTATTCATGATATACCATAGGGTATAAATACCAATTCTCACATGAAATTATATATTGTGTATAATTTTCACATAAATTGTTAACTATTATCCTTTAAAAACCAAGTTTACACATAAAAATAAAACATAAATTGATAGAAGAGGAATAAATAATAACTTTGTATATAAATTTGAAAGTAAAAGATTATTCCTTTTTTGTAAATAGATTGATATATGTATATGTATATATATATATATCATTATACCTTATACTTGTAATTTTGTTTTTGAAAATACTAGGAAATCCATTTGTAAATGATTAATCATACAACATATTATCTTAGAGATTAAAATTAAATTAAATATTAAATAAAATAGTAAATATATAAATATATACACACACACACACACATATGTATATCTTTATAGTCATCACATTTTTCAAATAATAAAACTAAATCCATACAAACCATAGTCTTATAATTAAAATTAAAATTAAAAAACTTATCTTATACCGTCTGAAAATAAATATTCATAAATGATTATTTATAAACACACACACATATATATACGTAAATTCCTGTATATATTTTCAAAATGGAAGTAAATTGATAAAACAAATAAACCCATACAAATATTATGTTTTGGAAATATAATTATAAAGTCATTTTTATATATTCTTAAAATATTTAGTTATTAATGTTTATATATATATATAAACATATATATGTATCTATTTGTAAAACAATAACAATTTTATGGATTAAATGAACCCTTACTTGGTTTTAGATTAAACAAGGGATTATAGATTCTGGATTTTGAGCAAAACAGAAATGGAGACATAAGAGTATTAGGGTTGGGTGTTCTTGGGTGAAAAGGGGGATATATATGAATATGTATATTATATTACATGTTTCAATTAGAAAATATTCTTATTGAAATCATAAATTTACCAAAAGATTACTAAAAAAACTTTTATTTGTCCAAAAGTTATAATTAATTCCTATTGATTGACAATATAAATAATTAAAAAATGGAGTCCATAGGTATTCAGATTTAGTAATGGTCTGTGATTTAAAAAATAAACCCTTTTTATTGTGTTAGTGGAAATTGAAGCAGGTTGGGACCAAGGATCGAGATGGAAGGAATATTTTGATCATAGAGAAGTCGAGGGAAAGGGCCCACGACGCGACCCACTGGTGTGGAACAAGCTCATCCAGGGATAAAGTCATGGTTCTACAGGGAAGAAGATAGAAATAATTATGAATAGACCAGATGATCCCTTGGAGATTAGAGGTTCGGGATAAAACCCTATCATTTTAAGGGTGAGACTAATCTAAGTAATGGGGGTGGACAACTGAGATTAAATGTGCGAGGATCATGTGGGTGGGATTTGATCATATGCTTAAAAATGCATACAACATTGAAACTAACTAGTTTCTGGGACCTCCTTATAAGGTTGGGTGTGATCTCATTTCTACAAAACCGTCATCACAGACACATGTATCCTTACTCATGGTATCCCACCTCGGGACCTGGTACAACTATTCACAATGACCAGTCCTGGTCAACCCATGCTCGGGCAGATTCGGCCCTCCCTATACATGGTCAATTTGGAAAAAATTCATCAAGGTGTCCTCTCGGTATTTTAGGTGTGGTTGTGTTTATTGAAAAAGAGAGATGACCGTAAATGAGTATGGTTGGTGTTTACTGGAGACATGTTTTTATGGTGGTGTAATTTCTCAGTGTTTGCCAAATTTTTGGACCTCAAAATCCGGAATTTGTGTAAAGATTGGCGAAAAAAGTAGGAAAAGGAAGATAACTGAGGATCCCGAGACATGGATTGTGTACCATGTCCAGGAAGACTATGTGACCGCGTACCAGGAAGCGGGAATAGTACATCGGTGTGGTTCACAAAACTAAAAATGGTTCACAGTGGAAGATGGTGCAGTACGCAGATGGATTGTTGTTAGTGGAGGAGATTGACTGTGTATGTGAAAATTCAGTACACAGAGCGCATATGAAAAAAGGATCATGGGTGGATTGTGGTTCGCAGCCGTAGAATGATCGGTATGTATTAGAGGCTAGATCTATGATTTGTAAAATCGTCGGTTATGATATTTTGCAGATATATTTTCCAATATAAGAATCAATAGTCCCACCAAGTACTATTGAGACCAAATATCATTAGAGAACGTTTTTGGTCTGGGATTTAGGCAAAGTACAAATAATGTTTTCAAGGAAGAATCCTGCAAAAGCTAAATTGGTTCACACAGAAGTAGTTCTACTGAAGGTGTTTTCGGGGATTGTCAACCCGAAAAGGATGTCCAGTACGTGGAGAAGAAATTCTATTACGTGGAAGGAGTAGACCTTGTATGTGGAGGAGGAATCTCTAGTACGTGAGAGAATGAATTCCACAAGAGGTATGCAGAGGGGGGATCTGGTATGCAGAGGCGAAGGCAATTTGTGAATAGAGAACAGTTCACAGATAGAGGGCAGTTCGCAGAGGCAGAGAAAAGGCAGCCGTACACAGAGGCGATAGATGTACACAAAGCGGGTGTTTCCCTTACCCCAACCCGGTACTCAGTATGATGGAGAGGAAGGTGGTTAGTTATTTTCATGAGGAATATTGTGAAAGCATCAAATAAGTTTGAGAGACGATTTTCTGATACCTAGTAGTACTCCGGAAGGTGGACTTTATCTGTAGGTAAAAAAGGAACATCAATATAGGATCTACCTATAGTTGATGATGAAATAATTCATGAAAATGAAGGGACCTACATGTCCATAAACTGTGTTTGACCTACACGTCTATAAAATATGAGTGGATTCCTTTCCAAGAGCAGTGAGCGAAGGAAGAGGAAGACAATTACCATTTCCATCGGTAGTGATACAGTGGAAGAGGCGTAGGGAGTAACCCATGGGAATGTAGTGATAAGACCCTAAACCTTGTAATTGTAGCGATATTTTGCAAAAATTATCTAACCCGAACTTTGTACTCATTATTGGATGTGAGCCTTACTGAATTTGGTACATTAGCACATCGTTTCTGTATGCTACTTGGGGAATATACCAGTGAGGGTGAACCAAGTAAAAATTGTTGGTTCATGTGCAAGATTTTATATCTGTTCATATATTGCTGTTGAAGGAAGATAGAATTGAATTTTGTTTAACAACGAAACAAGATTTGGAGGGTTAGAAGTTTTAATCAGTCGTAACCTGTTTCACCCAACGCTCTTAGGCAATTGGACCTAGTAAACCTAATAATTGGTATCCAAGGAAAAGGTTTAAAGACATTGGTTTTCTCTCAAGAAGAAGAAATGGAGGTGTTCAATCATAATGGAATTCCAGTATTTTACAGATATAATTTTCAACTATGGATGAATCGAATGCAGCACTACATCCGACCAGTAAGGATGGATGTCTTCCCAGTAGCATTGCATTGAATATTAGATGAAATTAATAGTGGTTCTTTATGTGAATATGAAATAATATAATTGGATGCTGATGCTTAAGGGATCAATGATTTAGGAGGAGACCTATCAAATTCAATTTATATGATGGTTATTTCCCGTATAACATTTCATGTAATGTTGTAACAATTATTGAACATCTATGAGGGTGACACAAAATTTTGAGAAGCAAAGATGCAGGTTCTATAGAACAAGTATGAGGATCTTAGAATTAATCCCAATGAGATTGTTGATGAATTCTTCAAAAGGAAAAATATTATTGTGGAAGACATATAGGGTCTTGGGGAAGCCACTGATGATATAATTATTGTGAAACGTAACTTAAGAAAACTTACACCGTGGTTCAATCCAAAAGTATTTGTGTTGAAAGAAAAATACCCAAAAGAGTTGACACTAGATTACCTATATAGTATGATTGTAGAATATGAAAGGATAAAAGATGATAATGATGCAGTGGAAAATGGGAAGTCTAGGGAATTGACATTCAATTCCATGCAGAATAACTCTTTTGAAGATAGTATTGAGGAGGACAATATGGATGATTTCATGTCTTTTATATCCTCCGATCTCAAAATAGGAAAGTGATACTCAAAGGTAAACTTCCATTTACATGCTTCCTATGTGGAAAGATAGTGGATATTTTATCAAAGTTTCCTATGAATTTTAACAATGAAAATGAAGAAAACAATGAAATTCCCCAAATGAAGATTCATCAAATGAGAAAGGAGGAAGAAGTACCATGAGAAATTTCTTCGAAACGAAGAATATGATTTCAAAAGAGGATGAAAGTTCATAATAATCTGAGGAAGAAGAGTTGGTGGACTGAAAGGATAAAAAAACAGTTTCTTCGGTGAGTGTTAATAGAAATTCAGTAACAATAAAAGAACGTGATAAATAAGAAAGAGAAATTGAAGGAATTTTTTATCTTCATGCTGAATAAGAATATTCCCTTGAAGTGGTATATATTTTGAGATAACAAAAAAGAAATCTAAAAAAAAATTCGTGAAGCAAAACTCTTTACACAACTATCGATAGAAGAGAATTATAATCTGAATGTTGAAACAGAAAAGCGGAGGTCTTCAATTCTATAAAACATAGAAAAGGTGGTTGAGTAAAAAATAAAATTTGAATAATATAAAATAGAAATAGATAGTTTGACTAAAACTAGAAAAGATAAAATATAATATATCAAAAAACTACAAGAGTATGTCATCTGTCTGTGATGAACAATTTATGATCAAAAGAAACTACTAATTATCAGTTCAACACTAGGATAAAAGATCATACATTAAAAAAATAAGATGATATTTGAGCAATGTGGTCCATCATAATAAAAAAACAATCAATACTAAAAGATATGGTTGGTATCGGGCTTGATATAAAATAGAGTAGATATGTTCCAAGTCAGAACACAAGAACCCACTCCAATATTGATGATTAAATTGGGTATGAAGAAGAATCATAAGATTTAGAGAACCAAAGACACAAATAGTGGTGCATAATTTCTATATAAGAATGTACCTCATATAAGATTCCATTGTTGTGGTAAGATGGGAAATTCCCAAACTGTATGTTCCATATAAAAAAGAAACCAAAGGGAACAAAACCAACATAGGTGGTCGTATAGAGATCAAAATTACATTTCATCATTCCATGATCATTATTTAAGGTGTAAAGGAAGCAGTCATAAAGAAAGATATTGCACATCAAAAATGCAGAGGAATGTTCCAATGTAGACTAAATTTGGTCATAAGAAGAAGCCAAATGTATCTTCAAGATCTCTTGAAAATCAAAATTGATTTTCAGCTCATTAGGTTGAAGCTGGATCCTCATATATTGATAAAGATAAATATTATCATTCCATGTCAGATATGAAGTCAAATACTTGGGTTAAAATGAAATGGGCAGAGTAGGAAGTGGTTGCAGAAATTTCATTCAAGGAATCAGATCACACTGGGATGAAGATCATTGATAGTCGATACACTACCCATATGATGGTAAATAAAGATATAGTGATTGGAAACAGGTATGATAAAGATGGTATTTTGATATTTGTTAATGATGATGTATTGAAAATTATTGGATCAGGAAAATCCAAATCTGGAGGATAATACATGATATAAGTAGATTTTCTGGTTGTTGAGGGGCTTAGTCACCACTTCCTCTGTGTTAGTCAATTGTGTGACTCATGGAATGTCATAAGTGTTACTAAGAAATTATGTACCATCAATGAAAATTATGGTGCTATTATGTTGAATGCAAAGAATATGAAAGAGAATCTCTACCTCCTGAGTGGAGAAGATGATATGTTATTTCTATCCAAGGATGGAGAAAACAAGTTAAGGAATAAGCGTTTTGGACACATATGCCAATGTTCTTTGGAAGATCTATTAAAACATAATGTAGCTCAAAATCTCCTGAGATTATCACGTGATCATACTCATACATGTGATGCCTGTCAACAAGGGAAGATCATTTGAAAGAAATATATTCCAAAGGATAAAGAGCCAAAAACATTCTTTGAGTTGGTGTATATGGACGCATGTGGGACAATTTTACTGATGTTTATTGATGGGAGGAGATATAATGTTCTCTTTATTGATGGCTATATCAAAATATCATGGGTTTCAATAATGACCTACAAATATTAAGCATTCAGTTTCATTACATGATACAAAAAAGAATGTGAAAATATAATTGGGCAAAAAATTGGGAAGATTTGAATAGATAATGGAACAATGTTCACAAATATCCAGATGGAGGATTATCTTGGAAAACATCGGATAAGGAATCATGATTTAGCAGTAGGAACTCCACAATAGAATGTTGTAATTGTGAGAAGAAATAGGATTTTCAACAACATGGCTAGAACAATGCGCACTGAGAAAGACCTTCTAGAGAAATTATGGAATGAAGTAGTGATGACAGTAGTATACACATCAAATATAGAATTACTTTGTCGAAAATAAGAGAAGACTTCATAAGAGTTATGGTATGGGAAGAATACATCATTAAAGTACATTTGAATATTTATATATAAATGCTTCATTCTAAATAAATAGAAACATATAAAATTTGAATCTCATGGGATGAAGGAATATTTCTTGGATACTCAAAGAAGATCACATCTTATAAATGCATCAATAACTGGCTAGGAAAAATAGTTGAATTTAATGATGTAACTATAATAGAGAATGAACAGAATATTTAGAAAATACATTATTTGACTGAGGAGGGCAATGATGAATAAATGAGAAGGTCAGGAGATGCTCCAGCTCTAGAGGATGATTTAGAGGAAGACTCAGATGAGGAGAACAAATCAATGACTTTTTAGAGACCAGTGAGAAGAGATAAAATTGATAGGAAAACATAATTGGGGACCAGACATCACAAGTGCACACAAGGAGTATTAAGTATCTACAGCAAGAATCATACTTATCACAAGTTGATCATAAATTATTTGATGAAGCATATAGAGATGAGAACTGGTTTGAAGACAAGAATTAAGAGCCTAACCAAATTGAAAAGAATCAAACATGGGGTATTGTTTCAAGACCAGTTGATAAGAATGTCATAGGGGAGAATGGGTTTTTCAAAAAAAAATGAATTTGGTGTTGTGATTTGAAACAAAGAATGAATTTTGTGAAAAGGTACTCCCAGATAAAGGGTATTATTGTTGATGAGTCATTTCCACCTGTTGAAAGGATAGAGACAATTAGATTATTCTTGGCCATAATAGTGAAAAGAATGTTTAAGGTTTTCAAGATGGATGTCATGTTATCATTTCTAAATGGAGTATTGGAAGAAGAAGTCTACATTGAAAAACCTAAAGGTTTTATTGTTCACGAAGATGAAGACATAGTTTTTGGACTGAAGAAGGATTTATATGGTTTGAAGCAAGCACAAAGATAATTGTATTAAAGGATTGATATATTTCCGAAGAAGCTAGGTTTTCATCATGGTGGATTTGATTATAATTTGTATTTTAACAATAGAATCAATGAAAGGATGATGGTGCTGGTTTATGTCGATGACATTATATTTGGTAGATCAGATGACGAAAAATGCCAACATGATTAGAAATTCATGAAAAGAATTACTGAAATGTCGATGATTGGTGAATTGACATTATTCAATGTCTTATAAGTGATGCAAGGAAGGAATTTAACTTTTATCTCTGAATCTAAATATGCCAAGGATGTTTTGAAAAATATTTGGAGTAGATAATTACAAATAGATGAAGACTCCATTTGTTACCCAGATGAAACTGTCCCGGGACGATGAAGGCAATGCATTTAATATCATGAAATATAGGAAAATCATTGGAAGTCTATTGTACCAAACAATGAAAATGCCTAATATTATATTTTCCACTTGAAAAGAAGGAAGATATCAAAGAAATACCAAGGATATCTACATGATTTCAGTAAAAATAATTATTCTTTATATCAAGGGAACAATGGATTTTCGCCTAATGTATAATCAAAAATCACAACAAGAGTTATTGGGATATACAGATATGAATTCGGCCAATTCAGCAGATAATAGTAAATCAACATCAGGAGGATCATTTTATATAAGAGGGTTGTCTATTTATCAATTAAGTAAGAAATATGATTTCATTTTATTGTTCACCGTAGGAGTTGAATACATTGCAACTACTCAAGATTGCACACATCTATTGTGGATGAAGTAATACCTTGAACATATTGGAATTGTACTGAAACCTCGGATCAGAATACGTTGTGATAATTAATGTGCTATAAATCATAGAAAAAATACTTTCCATCACTCAAGGAAAAATCATATTGAAATAAAATACCATTTTATCAAGGGTAAGGTGGAGCAAGGGCTTGTGAAGTTGGGGTATGTACCTATAGAATAACATGTTGCAGATATTCTTACGAAGGCCGTCACGAACCGAATCTGGTTGGCACAATTACTGATTCCAACCCCGGCCCATGGCAAGGCATGAAGGACGTTACCTATCCCCATGGGATGGAACAAGTTTTGGGGAATCATTTATATTTTTTTGGGAAAGATTTACCCGAATATGTATACATAAAACATCAAAACCATTTGAAAAACTGAATTTAAAAAATTACAACCAAAAAAGGTATATAAAAAAATCCAGAACTGAATACATAAGATCAAACACATTAGAAAAGGTCAAAAGACACAAAGAAATAACAATAAAATAGACCCAAGGACTCCACATGATATGGGGTTATCAGCCACTATCCTTCTCCACAACTCTTCACCAAGGATGAGAACTAACACTCTGAACCGACATCACCCAAGGTCTTCTATTTACCCATGTCAAGAAAATTTATTTCTATTTACACCCAAGGGGTGTATATAAGGTCTTATCCTGAGCCTAATAGTATAACACCGAATTATTCCAAAGACCATGCAGTACAATGTGAAAAATAAAGCATTTTTAATACGCAATGAAAAACGGCGATAAATTCCAAGAAACACAATTTTCAATTAAAAATAGTTTTCAAGATAAAACATTAAGAATGTAAAAAAATTTAAATTGAAATGTTAGAAACTATATTCTAATACTGAAAACACCCTAATATAAGAGAAATTAAAACAATTCCAATGAGAAAAAAAATCGGGAACACCCCTAGGCACTAGATAGTCTTGGGCCCCATGTACATCGTACCTCGGTGTAAAGTAACCCTAGTAAAATCGATTATTGCACTAGATACACTAGTAGGTAACATACCCATAACCTAGGTGTCCCTAATAATCATCCATATAGTTTATTTTTATTTTTCTTTATCCAAATTATATGTGAAAAATGCACAAAAACCCTCCAGTCAACCAGCCATACTAGTACATATCTGCCTTGCCTAGATACCCGGTCTTCCATATTTGTACTCAAACAATTTAATAATTCTACATAAATCTATTTTCATATAAACCACCACTACCAGTCACATAAAAATATTATAGTATCTATACACATTTTGAACCATGGTAAAACACACAACAAAACAGTTTTATTTTTAAATAAAACAATTTCTCAAAACCCCGCATTGTTTTTCCCCATAAACTCCATCAAAACCCAACATTGTACACTATGTGCAGAGTTGTAAGTTACCAAAATTGAAAATTTATCCTAATAAAATTAAATTAAACCAAAAAATCAATTTTAGGGAAGCCCCATGTGAACCAAGAAATAATAACTTTTCCAAACCTCTATTTACACACAAACATTGCACTTAATGTTCACAAGTTCCACAAATACCATCAAAACCCATTTTCACAAAAAAAACCAAAGGGGTTAAACATTCCAAATTGTATTTTATACCTAATTAATGTTCAATAAAAACAAATAAGTATTTATATGGAATCCCCAAATAATCCAATAAAACAATTCTTTGTAAAACCCCCAATTTCACACCAAATTGGAATTTAAAATTCAATTACAATAAAAACACCACGAAAACTAATTTTTGCAGAAATAATAAAATGAGAAAACCTGAAAATATGATAAATACTGCTTTCTAATACCCATAGATTTCATAAACATTTGAATCACCTACCAAATCAAAGGAAACCCATGAATCACTGTGCGAAAAGCAAGTCGCACCACCACCGCATCAAGAGGGACATAGATGAAACCAAAAACCACAATAATTGAAAAATAAAACCCATAGTTAAATACTTTGTTCAAAACCATACCCCTTAGTCATTTGAGACCTAAAGGAAATTGAATGAAACTTCATGGAAAGGGGAGGAACTAAGGGGGAGAGACACTTATTTGAGATTCTTTGAAGTTCCTCCACCAAATCACCCTTCAAAATGGATTTCCAGATAGGTTTTTAGTGACATAGAGGGATACAATGGATGTTAGTTTATAATAGGAGATGGGAGGGTATAATTAGGAATTATAATGGATGAATAAGAGTAATAATTGAGAGAGTTATGAAGGAAAGAAGTTACCACTTCAAATTTTGACAATTTGATAAACCCTATGAAGTTATGCACTAATTCGTGATGAATACGAGCCTCAAAGAGGGGGGAAAGAGTATGGGAATGAATCTTGGTTTAGTGGGCTTGAGTGACACCTGGAATCACTGAAAAATAAAAAAACTCAAATATGTAATTAAATAAACAATTTGTTTTAAAAACATGGAAATGGGCATTCGGACTGGCCCAATTCCTTAAAAACAAACATAAATCCACCATTAATATGGATTAATAAAGTTTCCAAATTGAAATGGTGGTGTTAATAGGTCATGGGATACCATTTTGGAAGTGTAATTGGTGAAAAATATTAACAAATGAAATAGTTATAAAAGAAACAAAATTGTTTTCTAAATCTGGAAATGGGATCACGGTTTGGCTCAAATGATGAAAACTCACCCTTTCCTTAAAAAATCATGGGAAACCCCCCCAAAAAAGGAATCATGGAAATTAAATGAAAAACAACTTTAAAATATTCCATGTATGTGATAGTCCTCCCCACCATGAAAACTTTCCATCCCGGAAAGTAAACAGGACTCTTGGTCGGAAAACATGAACATATACTCTTTCTCAACCCATGAAATCCACTCCCATGTCTCATGTTTTTCATTACCATGATGCCAACATACCTGGGATAGCTGAATACACTTCCCTAGAAGAAACTTCTCTTGGGACTCCACTATTTTCACCACCCACTATAAAACTGACATGTCAGGCTCTATCTCCAGTTCTTCCCAACTCAGCACATGGGACAGATCTGGGTTGAATTTCATCAACTGGGAGACAAAGATGATGTCATGTATAGACGTAAAATGAGAAGGTAAGGACAACCCATATTCCACCTTTCCAATATTCTCGGTGATCTGAAAAGGTATGACATATCGTTGTGTCATCTTCCCTTGCTTCCCCAATCAATGATAGCCCAAATGGGGGCCAGTTTCAATAATATGTTCTCACCCATAGAAAACTATAGGTCTCTACACCTCCGATCAACATAAGATTTATGAAGACTATGAGCTATCAACAAGCGCTGGATAATTAGCTTGACTATCTCAGACATCTCCTGCACCAGACTCGTCCATAGTAGTGAGGTCTCACCTACCTTAACCCAACATAGGGGGGACCGAAAAGGCCGACCATAGAGAGCCTAAAAATGAGCCATTAGAGTCTAGGATTGGTAACTATTATTATAAGAAAACACAACCAACGCCAAATGGATATCCCAGGAACCTCCAAAGTCCAAGACACATGCACGAAGAATGTCCTCCAATATCTAATTCGCTCGCTTTTTCTCACCATCTTTCTTAGGATGGTATATAGTTCTCATATTAATCTGAGTCCCTATGGGCATATAATGGTCTTCCCAAAACTGAGATGTGAAATGGGGGTCTTTATCTAAGACAAATGCGGATGGAATTCCATGGAGTCTCACCACCTGCCGAAGAAACAAACAGTCCATTTCATCTAATTTACGAGTATATCTGATCAAAATGAAGTGGTATGATTTGGTAAAATGACCAATCACCACCCAAATGGTATTCTTACCCCAAGGTGTATGAGGTATTCCAACAATTATGTCCTTGATGACCTTACCCCACTTCCATGTAGGAATGGGTAATGGCTGGAGTAAACCGGAGGGTCATTGATGCTCTTCTTTCACCTACTGGAATGTGTAGCATCATGACACAAGCTTTTATATGTATCATACCATACCAAGACACCCGAACTACCTACAAACATCATGATATATATTAGTGGAACTCAGATGGACATCCCACTGAGACTGGTGGCTGTCCTCCATCACCACCTTCCGCAAAGATAATGACACTACTGAAAGGCCATTGAATCACAATATTCCCTCAGGAGATGAAATCCAATCAGATGATGTCTCCCCACCATGGATAATATGATTCAACCATTGATAAAGCTCATCATTTGGTAGTTCCCTCTGAATCAACTCCAGTGGAGAAGAAGTCAATTGGATGCTCGCCAAGAACGCACCTCCAGTGTGTTCCCTGGTCTCTACATGCATCTAAGAAATGATCCCCATCAAATTCCACTCATCACTGAACTTCCTCAAAGCCTATAGTAGAACTCTTTTTCTCAAAGTTTTGTCCACCACATTACCCTTACCTAGGTTATATACAATGTCAATGTAGAACCCCTATAAGTACTCGATCCAATGATGCTTCCTCATATTGAGGTCCTTTTACAAGAAGATATAGGCCAAGATTTTGTGATCCGAGTAAAACACAGACTTGTCCCAAATAGGTAGTGACTCTAAGTATTCAAATCATGCATCACCGCTTCTATCTCCATGTCCAGGGTTGGGTAGTTCTTTTCACATGGTCGGAGTTGAAAAGAGCCACACACCACCACATGATCATCCTACATAAGCTTGCACCCATGACCCTACCTGAATAATCACAATAGTCTACATATACCTTTACAACCTTTGGAATAATCATCACATGGGTGGTATTCAACCAACTAATCAGCTCCTCAAAATATTCCTAACATTCTGGGAACCATACAAACTTCTCCGCTTTCTAGGTGAGCACAATCATCAGTGAAGTAGGCCAAGATAAATCCTGAACGGATCGCCTGTAATGACCATCCAGGCCAAGAAAACTCCTGATCTCGAACATATTCTTTAGCTTCACCCATGACATAACTGCACTAAACTTCTCAGGGTCCACTGAAACCAATTTCTCAAAGATCACATGCCCAAAAAATCTCACTTTCATAATCGAGGAAGTGCATTTTGATAACTTTACATAGAGGTGGTGATCCCGTAAAGTACCCAAGACAATCCTCAAGTGATGTTCATGTTCATCCTCTAAGATATAGAATACTAGAATGTCATCCAAGAACACCACAATGAAATAATCAAGATACTTATGGAACACCCTGTTCATGAGTTACATAAAGATCATTGGATAATTGGTCAATCCGTAGGGCATGAACAAATATTCAAAGTGGTCGTACCAGCTTCGAAAGGCTGTCTTTGGGATATCAAACTTCTTCACCATGAGTTGATGTTATCCCGAACATAGGTCGATCATTCAGAACCACATTTCCCCCTTCAACTGATAGAAAAAAACATCTATTCAGGGCAAAGGGTATTTGTTCATAATTATTAACTTATTCAGCTTCCGATTGTCAATGCACAACTGGACATACACATCAGCCTTTTTTACAAACAACACTGGGGCATCCCAAGGAGTGATGCTCGGGAAAATGAATCCCATGGATTCTAATTTGTCCAGCTATATCTTTAATTCCATTAGCTCGGTGGGGGACATACGATACAATGGAAGAGTTATCTATTGTGTTCCCGGTGCCAGATCAATCGAAAACTCCACATCCTGATCTGATGGAAAACCTACAAATCATCTGGGAATACCTCCGGAAATTCATTCAATATATGAGGTAGTGAACCTTCAAGAGAAATACCATCATAATCTATCACTATAGATGATAAACGGAAGATAATACTACCCTACTCTAGGAGTGGATGAACTGAACGACCCGACTAAAGATCCCATTATCCACAAAAACCTGACAACTCCCATCAGGTGCCATGAAAGTCACTTTCCGTCTGTAGCAATCGATGTGTCCTTGGAAGTGTAATTTAAAATCCATGACAAGTATGATGTCATAAATATCCATGTATAAGACCAAGAGGTCCCACACTATCTCAACCCTAACACAAAAATTGCACACGACGGGCACCAGAGACCCTGCTCCTTCTTTCCCATCAGCGTAACCAAATCCATCGCAAAAGACAACAAATCAGTTGGCATGTTAATTGTTTCCAAAAAACAGTCCGAAATGAATTAAATAGAGGAACTAATATAAAAAATAACCCTAGAAATAGGAGATGTGACTAGAACGGTAAATCGAACTGTCGATGGTCCCGCCTCTAATCCTGATGGTGCCTGATTCACCCCATGGAGATGTCCAGTCTCTGCTTGAGGATAACCGATAGTATGTGGTTGTTCCCTGAACTGTATAAAACTAGAAGATGACCTAGCCCAACCACCATGACCCCACAAGTCAATATCCTACCATCATTGATGGCTCAGACTATATTGGCAGTCCTCTTAGAGCCGTTGACCCTACATAGCTCGAAAGTGGACGTGCCACCCTGAAAGAAGTGCTTCAAATGACCCAAACCTCCACATAGGTAACATGGATTAAAAGGAAGTGCACCTTATGGTTTCATATTCCTTGGTTTCCCACACTAGTGGCACATAACTGATCTCGA
Organism: Viscum album; assembly: GCA_963277665.1. Lineage (NCBI taxonomy): Eukaryota > Viridiplantae > Streptophyta > Magnoliopsida > Santalales > Viscaceae > Viscum > Viscum album. The sequence goes on along the minus strand of OY728123.1, from coordinate 1,532,307,477 downwards.
ATCAGAAGCCTTGGATGAAAACTACCTGGAGGAGTGGCCTGAACTGCCACCTCCCTTCTTCACCTGATCCTCCCACATCCACTTCTTCTCTGTAGAGCTACCACTGCCCACTAATGATGCTATCTCAGAAAAAATAGCTTGGATTTTATGGTCAATCTCCACCATACACTCCAAGTCAATGACCTCAGCATAGGTCCTCATTATGAACAGGAAGACCTAGGAGTATATCTCTGGTCGCAAGACTTTATCAAACTTCTAGGCCTTTAACTGTTCATTCGAGGTAATTTTAGGGGCATAACGAACCAACTCAACGAAGAAGTTGGCATAATACATCATAGAAAGATTCCCCCTGAACAAAGTACTTTAACTCTCAGGAAATGGCATATGACAAGATCTCAGTGAAGTACTATTCAATTAATATGAACTTGAAATCTCCCCAAGGCATCTATTCATTCTTACCAGTCTAAAGCACAGACTCTCACTACATAGGGTTGAGACCCTCCAATAGAAAGGAGGGAAACTTCACCCTAATCTCCTTAGGTGTTTCCAAAAACTCCAACATACGATTGATATTCTCAAACCATTCCTCTACTTCCTTAGGTTTTGATCTGCCTCGGATGGTATGAGGTTTGTTTTTTAGAAACTCATGAGATTTATCTTTTTTAGGACTAGCCTCTCCATCCCAAGCAGGAATTGGACTAGGAGTCGGTCCCTACCCCAGAAATTGGACAATCTAGACCACAACCTCGACTATAATTTGATTAATTGGTGTAAAAAAACTCTCTCTAGCTTCCTCCTGCGGGTGTGGGGTAGCTTTTCACAGAGGCGTGTTGCAACAAAATGAAACAGTCGAAAAAATAATAAATACCAAAATTATGAAAATTTTAATCAAATAAATCAAATATAAATAATCAAAACACATTTCTGTAATAAAAGTGACAACCAATCCACCTCCACCCGATGCCCACATGTGGTTTGTAGCCCACATGTCTCACCTAGAAGTGAATTCAGTCCCTAAATTCCAACATCCCCTGGTGACTCAAGGTCTTGCACCAGAGGTGTGGACCAGACACCATACTCATGAAAATACCCTGATCCCCAATAGTCTTAGCTCTTGTCTATTACGAATCATCCCAAAATAGCAATATAACCCAAAAACCTTAACCACCTCTGATACCATTTTTCCACGAAATAAATCTGGTCGCCACTATTATCGGCACAATAAGTGGCTATTGGCTAGTCCCAAAGGGTGTTCCCTATCCCCACGGGCTGGAACAAGTTCCTCAATATCATTTATATTAGTTTGGGAATGATTTACCCGAATATGTATACATAAAACCTCAAAAATATTTAATAATATGAATCTGAAAAATTCATTCAAAACAAGGTTTATACAAAAATGCATGACTGAATAAATAAGTTCTAATTCCATAAAAAAGGTCAAAAGACACCTAGAAACAATAGAAAAACATACCCAAGGACTCCACATGACATGGGTTCATCACCCACAAGCTGTCTCCACAACCACCACAATCACCCATAGACTTCCTTTTTCCAGAGTCAAGAATAATAATGTATAATTACACCCAAGTGGTGTAATCAGAGTGTGATCCTTAATCAAACAGGATACCACCCAATGATTCCCTATAGGATGTAGTACAACGTGAAAAAGAAAGCAGTTTTAATATGCAATGAAAAGTGGTGACAAATTCCAAGAAATGAACTTTTCAATTGAAAATAGTTTTAAATCTAAAACATTCAGAACGTTAAAAATTTTAAATGGTAATGTCAGATAATGTAATATACTTCAAAACACACCCAAATAAAAGGTAAAATACCACAAATCCAATGAGAAACAAAATCGGGAACACCCCTAGGCACAAGATAGTCTCCTGCCCCATGTACCTCGTACCTCGGTGTAAAGAAAACATAGTAAAAAATTTTATTGCGTAAGAGAAACTATTAGGGAACATACCCATAACCTATTGGTCCCCAATAATCATCCATATAGATTAGTTAGAGTTTTCTTTATCTAAAGTTTAAGTCAAACATGGACAAAAACCATCCGGTCCACTAGCTGTTCTGGTACATATCTTCCCCTCATAAATACCTGGGCTTCCCCCTTTATGCTCAAGCAATTTGAACATGATACATAAATAATTTTTTATATAAACCACCACTAATGGTCACATACACACAATAAAGTATCGATACACATTTAAAATCACTTAAAAAACACAACAAAACACTTTGATTTTTAAATGAAACAGATTATCCAAATCCAGCACTGTTTTTCACCCTAAACTCATTGAAAACACCACTTTGTACACAATTTAAACACCTATAAGTTTCCAAAATATATAAGGTATCCCCATACATTTCAACGAAACCAAAAAAATAAATTTTAGGGCATCCCAACATGAACAAAAAAATTATAACTTTGTAAAACATCCATTTACAGACAAACATGCAACTTAATGTTCACATGTTCCACAAATACCATGAAAATCCATATTCTCAGCAACAACCAAAAAGGAATAAACATTAAAAAAATGTAATTTCAGCCCTGTTATAGTTCTATAAAAACAAATAAGTATTTATAAGGTAGCCCCAAATAATCCAATAAAACATTTCCTTGGAAAACCACCAATTTCACACCAAATTGGAATTTCAAATTCAATTGCACTAAAAACACCACTAAAACTAATTTTTACAGCAATCATAAAATGAGATAAACCTAAAAATATTATAAATACAGAATGAAAACACACAAATATTGCATAAACATTGTAATAACCTATCAAAAAAAAAGGAATCCCTTGAATCATCATGCAAAAATCAAGTCACACTGCCGCCACACCAAGAGACACTTAGATCGAACCTAAAACCAAATGAATTGACCATGAAAACCAATGGTTAAATCCATGTTTTGAAAAACTACCCCCTGGTCATTTAGGACTTCATGTAAATTAAATTAAACTTCTTGGAAATGTGAGGAACTAAGGAGGAGAGACACTTACTTGAGATTCTTTGTAGTTCATCCACCAAATCCTTCATTAAAATGGGTTTCCAAAGAGATTTTGAGAGGCTTAGAGGGATGAAATGTATGTTCTATTCAAAGAGGATTAGTATTGGTCGAATTAAGAAGTTTAATGGTGGAAAAAGAGTAATAATTGAGAGATTTATTAAGTAAATAAGTTACCTCTTCATATCTAGATGATTTGTGAAACCCTATGATGTTCTACACTAATTCGTGATGAATAGAAGCTACAAAGAGGGGGAAAAGGATGGGCGCATAGCTGGGTTCAGTGGTCTTGGGTGAAAATTGGATTAACCAAAAAAAAATTAATATGTTATTAAATAATAATTTGTTTTAAACTGGAAATGGGCCATCGGGCTAGCCCAATTCCTTAAATAAAAACCCAAATCCACCATCATTATGGATTAATAATGGTTCCAAATTGCAATGTTATAGTTAATAGGTTAGGGGATTCCAAATTTGAATGTGTAATGGGTGCCAAATATTAAATAATAAAATAGTTATAAAACAAACAAAATTGGTTATTAAATCTAAAAATGGGCTCATGGTTTGGCCCAAATCCTGAAAACTCACCCATTCCAGCAAAAAAGCATTGGAAACCTCAAAAAAATCAGGAATGGAAATTAAATTAAAAGAAATTAAAATATGTCGTGTATGTGACAAATTAATTACCCAAAGAAGAGTTTTAAAGACATCGACTCGCTTAGGTAGTCCAGTAGACATCCGGAATTTGAACAACTATGGATGTGGGTCCCCCTATCCTCAAGGTATGATGCATATTTCCTTAATATTCTTATATTTGTTCATTAACCATTTTTAGACAACCTTGAGTGTCCCTTCCTATTCATTGATAGGGGGGATGTGTGACTATTATAGGGGGAGAAATGTTATGAGGAGAAGATGTTTAGTGGAATAGTAAGACATGGGGGGTTGAAGCTAAAGTGAATCTGTTTGCAAGAGGTGTTATATAGGGGGCACATTAAATATGATGATGATAGAAGTGGTTGATCAATGATTAGATATCACAATGGATTTGGTTCATGATGAAAGCTATTTTTTTCTCAGTATGGTATCCAAAATTGGTGTCTATAATGAAGTGATTCATTTATGAACATTTTATACTACTCAAGTTTCTCATGATGAGCATTTCACATCTGGGATTAGAGTATGTGTTGAGTAAATCCTTGTTCACTATATTTATCACATGAAGTGAATGGTGGTTGAAATTGGAAGGCTTATTAATGAGGTATCAAAATGTCCAACATTATTATGAGAAGTGTTGTCAAAAAACCCAAATAGAGAGAGAGAGTTTTGGGTAAAAATTCCTCATGGTATCCTCTCATTAGGTTTTGGGTGTGGTTATATTTGTTGAAAAATCCAGATGACCTTAAATGAGTGTGGTTGGTGTTTACAGAATACATGTTTTTAAGGTGGCACATTTTCCTAGTGTCTGCCAAATTTTTCGACGTGAAAATCAGGAATTTGTATGAAAATTGGTGAACAATGTAGGAAAACAAAGCGAAATGAGGAGCCCGATACATGGATTGTGTACAGTGTGTTATGAATGAATTTCATGTATAAACATATTATTGTGGATTTTTCTAATAAACCTCATATGTTTTTTTAATTACAAGTTGTAATTTTGAGCCTATGTATGTGTTTGGTTTTCCAAAACTAGTAATCTATTTGGTCCTTTGGATACGACATCCTTGTAATTATGCTACTATAACGAAATAATGAACCAAATCTGAGATTCTATGGTTGGGGCACTACAGTTGGGGTCAAAGAAAGATTAGTAGAAAACATGAAAAAAAGATTTAGAAAATTTATATTTGGAAACACAAACCAATGATACTCTTTGAGGATAAACATTCAAGAACATATGAGAATTTATAATAAGGAATATATTATGTGGATATTTCTAGAAATACATATTTTCTAGTTACTACAAGTGGATGTGATTCTGGAATAGATGTACTTAAGAGTAACCAATATAACAAGGAGATTTGTGAATGAACTATGGTATCTTGGTACTAAACAATGGACCTTACCACACTCCTATTTTGAAAATCCTGGGGGATATTCTTAGGGTAACTCTCATAATCTTTACAGGTTATTGTGAAGGATTTCTGCCCCAAAAGTATCCAAAGTATATCTTTCTAGGATTTTTGTTTCATAAATTGATGTTATGTACTATACCGTGTTTTGGGCATTATAGATTTCATAATTTGATGATCTAATTTTAAATATTGAATTGATTAGAAATAAAGACTAGCTGAAGGAATTATAACACCACTAATTCATGCGATGTACTGAATAAGAATGATCATATCTCTTATGGTCATAATTCATGTTTTCAAAGGAATAAATACACCAAAGTATCCTCATCATATAAGGAGATAATATCATATATTGACAAGGTATATAAAGAATTATATGAGTACTATGAATTTGAAGGGAAGTAAGAGAAAAAGAGGATGGAAGAGGAAATATGGTATAAAGGGAAGAATAAAAAGGTTAGTTTTCCTGCATGTGGTACTTGTGGAAAGAAACAACGGTGATCCAACTTAAAAATAAAAGGAGTTTTTTACAAGTGTGGATAAAAAGAAAAAACATTTCATGATTGCAAGGGTAAGAAATTGGTTTTCAATGTACATGGTTTTCACTTCAAGGAAATGTGACACAATGCTAATCATTGTCCCAAGTGTCAAAGGAATTTCGCACAATTGATGTTACTGGATAATGATCACGTCATGATACTGTTTCAGATAAAGTGGAATGATTAATATTATACATCGAGAATCATGTCATTTGAATATTTTATCAATAATATATAGGTTATAGAAATTATAGAATATATGAGGATTGTACTGTGGTACTATTTCATTAAAAATTTGAGGTTGTATGACTAATGTTACCAAGGATAAGTGACTGAATAGAAATTTAATATCATGGTAAAGTATATGTATGATGTAAAGACAACCTTAAATATATTCCTAATGATTAAGATAATGATGATGAAATGATTGATTTCGATAAGTATTAACTACCTCAGAAATCATTATTGACTTGTCTTCAAGTTGTCTATGCTATCATTGATGGAGTTTAAAACATTTATCGATATACAGAATATAATCAATAGCATGTGAAATGATGGGTTGATGTTACCAAGAAGGTTTTATGATAATTTGAGTTATTACCATTTTTTAATAGGATACATGATGAATATATTCAGATGTTTGTAATGTGAAAATTTATGGCTACTTCATGTTGATTAAAGGAAAATAATGTTTAAGATGTATTGTGTAGAATGGATCATGGATTTCTAAAAAAAATCAGGATTACCAAGGACCTAGTATACATGGATATAGAAAGTATTGATAAGGGAATTATTCTAAATTGTTGGATCATGATCATTTGGAAAGTTAAACTATTTATGAAATGGTTTAAAATTATCATTGTATGAGGATTTAGAGTTTAATGTCAAAACAAGATGCATCCTGTGTTAAGAGAGGTAGTATAGATTCTTCATGGAACAACAGATATGATTGTGTTTATGAAATATAAATGTATATTTATACTCTTATAGAGTGGAAATATTCCACAACTCTTGGAAAAAGTCTTAAAAAAATGTTATCTAATTATCATTTTTTTCATAATTCTAGATTATGGTTTTGGGGTAATAATCTTTCATATGAGAATGTTCTCTTTCACTTTCCATCAGAACATAATGATTTTATTATTCTTCCATGGCCTTGTTATCTAATTACAATGTGTAGTTTTTTAGTAAAATATGCATTTATCTTTCCCACTTATTTAGCAGATATTTCAAAGATATTTCTGATATGGGTTTCCCATTAGAAAATTTTCTTGTATCAATGACTAACTTTCAAAATTCTATTTCAAAATTTTGATGATGGAATTTTTGTAAGGAGGATATAATATAACAACAAATGGATTTAAAAAACAAATGTATTATTGAATGCATGAGACATTGAGTCTCTACAAAACAACAAATTTTTATAACCTATCCAATAAACAAACTTTTTCCACATATGTGATTTGAATTTTGAATATCAAACATACACTATTGAGTTCAGGGTGATTTTTGGAGTCTGATAGAAAAAGTCTAATTCTTTTGTGAATAGTACCCTAACCTTATGAATAATAATATAAACTTATGAATAATATTATTACCCTTAGGAATAATAATATTACCCTTAGGAATAGTAACATCACCCATGAATGTATAATTAAAATTTATGCACCTTATAAATGAATTTGAATATTTTATAAATTATTAATTAAGTATTCATATTTTTTTGAGTGTTAAATTTTTATTTCCAAATTAAAATTAATAAATTAATTAATTTTCATAAAATTGGTTCCTAAATAAACATTATATTGTCGTAATATTTCAGGATTATTTTATTGGACCATAGTTAATATTTGAATGTATTGTAAAAGCAGTTTCAAATATATATTCTGTATTTTTCAATTAAATAATGATTTTATTTAAAAATAAAATTTCACATATTTGAAAAATTATTTTAAGAAAATTTAGTCCATTTTTGGATTCTACATGTCAAAAAATTGTTAAGGTGAATTTTTACGATTTTTTCTAAAGTACATGATTTATGATGAATAGTAAAATATGATAAATTATTATAAATGATAAATACATTTTTTATTGAGTCATAGGTGATATAAGTATGATGTAAGATCACTTGGTTTAAACTGACATGAACTTATTACTATTTTTTGTCACATGAATCAAGTCTATTTGTAGTCTTTTGCAAAAATATTAATCTAATGGTGAAAATAATGAAAAAAACCCCTCCTCTCTTCCACTATAAGTACCAGCCTCCTTACCTCTTCTATTCACCCATCTTGTGAATTTTTAATTATCTATGTTATTCCCAAATATCCTCCCATGATCCTCTTGCATGATTATTAGCCATGGGTCTCATAAAAAGTCTAAATCCTCTCCCCAGATTTGGGTCTTAAGGACGATTAATTCAAGAGGTAACTTCCTCTTTTCAATTCATTTACTTTCTTTTCATGTTCCTTTGATTTCTTTTCTATCATAACCTCTCCTCATTCAAATGTTATGACAGTTACAGTAATGTACATGAACTTAAATTTTGATATGAATATGTAATAAGTTATTATCATCTATCCTTTACCCTTCTTTTATTTCTGTAGTGAAAAATACCATCGGAGATGTGCTAATTTACCACATTCAAGGAAGATGGGTTTTCAATTTCAATTTTCATCATCAATTATAGTCATGAAACTTTTCCCTTGATTGAACAAAACTATATGTGTAATGTGTCATACATGGTTCTGGAATTTTTTGTACACATGTTTTTTATTTATAAAGAAAAATAAGTAGGTTGTGTTCAAAAACTGCTAATTAAACGAACCTATTATCATTAAATAATTTATATATGATTCATCGTCAATCCAAGTAACCAAATAATATTTACAACCCTAAAACCTTATAAATGTTCAATAATAACATATAACATAAATTATGACATCCATCCACATTTTATATGATTCTCTGTTCATGTATATAAATATACCGATCATGAAACAAAGAGACCAGGACAATGAAATTGAACCACTTAACACATAAAAAATTCCATGAATGAACTTAATAAGTTTATAATTAATCAATTAAATTAACATGAAGTAATTTAATAACTAATTAATGAACATAAATATGATTATTCTGGTCATTATGTTTAAGTGGAGAACACCTTTGGACTTAATGTAAGGGTTTCCTCATCTCACTACCATTTTTGTGATATATTAATTATTTAATACTATTACATGTTTATTGTGTAGGTATACTTCCCATTGATTTATCATATCACAAATATATTTAATTTTACATAATTCAATGTTTAATTTTTTTTTCAATATTTTATTTGGGTCATACGATTCGATTGACTACAAAGTGGGGAGGGTTTTCCACCCGAACCCCCATTTTCATATAGGTTACATTATTGTCTACCTAAATCAAAGAAATTATTATATATTATTATTTAATCCTCATAAATTCGGTTTTAGTGGTATATATATGTTTACTAACCAGAATAATTCCTTATTTTATGGGTATTTACATGTTATAAAATGAACATTCAAAATTGTTCCGAATTACAAGTCCGATTCAAGGAACTTCTCGAATTCATACATAATTTGAAGTTCACTCTATAATATTATTTGAGACATAATTATATTTATGAAATCAAAAATTTTAACATAAAAAACTATTTTTGGTCATTTCAGATTTTATGGAAACAAACATGTCCTTCCCCTTTAAAATATCTTTAATATTTTCCTCAAACCACACTAAAATGTTTTATTTCCAAAGCATCTTTCAAAACTATTTTTACTTTATTTAACTTTACTGTGGAGATATTTATACATCAAATATAATTTTTTTGTCCTTCCATTATATTTTATGGTATAGAAATTTTTTAAATCTAATTCCATGATAATTATAAATGATTTTAAAAAGTAAATACACTTTAAAAAATAAAAAATGAATTTTCTCGTCTCACTTTAACATTAATGAGATACATGCCTTTTCACTAATTATTCCTTACATGTTGTGTATGTAAAGAAATTTGGTATATCATATAGGCTATCTCTTAATTATTGTGATATTCTAAGGGATTATGATTTGAATATTTCAAGGTGGTATGGGACACTTTAGAATGTTTAAAGATTTTTTACTCATGAAATTTTCAATGGTCTCATTTAGAAGTATATTCATCAATGAAATCATACTTGGTTGAATATTTTAATTCCATTAGTTTTATCTATTATTATATCATATAAAATATGTTTTTATGGGATTGTGATTAGTTTTACTATGGATGTTCTATCTTGATACCATTCACCATATTGTTCTGAATGGTTAGTGTTTATGTTCAATGATTGGGAAAAGATATTTACATTTAACATGTTAGTATATGATAATTATGCTCACCTCATTCATATGAGAAATTCTTTTAACATAGTATGTAATGGGTGGGGCCTGCTATACTCTTCAGTGCATCTGTATTTCTCATGAGTCAAACTACGGTCTTGGCATAACTAATTGACAAACTAATTATTTATGGTCTTCATACGAGGCCTTGATGGTATGGTTATGATGTTATGTGTATGCATTTCTCTAATTATGAAGATAGTAATTGAAATTTCATGTGGGTATTCAATTATTATAATACCCATGATGATGTTTCATTATTGAATTATTTATTAATCTCTTATTACTTCTATAATATGTACATGTTTATTTTTAATGGCACGTGTTTTTAGTTTTTCACTAACCCTAATGTGTATGTTTATGATATCTTCCACTATATTGTTTAACTATACTAAGCATCTGAGTTCCCCCTTTTCTTATATTTTTTTCCCACATGATGCGAAGAGGTGTATTATGAATTAATTTCAGTGATAAACATATTGTTGTAGATGTTCTTAATAAAACATATATGTTGTTTCATTTAAAGTTGTAATGTTGAACCAATGTACGTATCTATTTTTCAAAAACTACTAAACTATTTGGTTCTTTATTATACGACTTCCTTGTAATCATGCCAATGTAATAAATAATACATTGACTCCAGGCCTCTGGGATCAGGGCATTTCACCTTAGGGGTCCATACAGCTATTATAGTAGGAAAATTCACCAATAAAAAGGCCATGGATGATATTTTCAACCATATACCAGTAAAATTTACAATAATAGGTTTTTTATAAATTTTTTATCTTATAATTAAATAGTATTAAGGTTATTTTTTTGAACTATTAATTTAATTTTTCATTTAAAACAATATTATTGAAATGGATTTAAAATATAATAATTTCACAAATAACTTACATGTTACATTTATTTAAAAAAATCATGGAACATAATAATTCATTGAATTTATATTACATTTAATATTTTTAAAATCATTTATTTTATTTTTCTAAGAATTGAAAAAATATTGTGTTAGTGCAACATAATAATTTATGGTAATTATATATTCACTAAAAATTTTAAATATGTAAGGAGAATAAATATAATTTTAGTATGTTAAAAATAACCTTTAATATTTATTCAATATTTATTCTTGTCCATACGTAAACATATAATTGAAATCTAAAAACAAGAGAGTGACATTTTTTGTTTTATTATTTAATTTAAATATTGTATAGGCTATTTTCATTGGAAAATGACCAATAAAAAATTAAATATCAAGAATTAGGTGATAAAAGTGGAAATAACTACATAAAATAAAAAAAAATTAAATATATTTTCCTTATCACAACATTTTAAATTAGGTTAACTTAATTTTCCCTATTATCACAGCGAAAGATTTTATTAATTTTATTAATCATTATTACAAAAAATCAAGTTTTAATTATTATATAATATATACTATTCTAATTCCAAATATGGATTTCATTTTAAAAAATTGAATCGTTATAACTTTTATAAATTAATTCTATATTAATCACATGATGCATGATAAAATGTGGGTTTCCAAGAAAAGAACGTTTTCTTAAGTTTTGAACATTTTTATATCAAATATCAACAATTTTTTTTTTAAAGAAACTAAACTGGATTATTCACAATTATATTTATGTAATTAAACTTCTCGAATCATTTTAAAAGAAAATATTACTTTGTTAATGTTTTACATGGAAATATTTTTTTCAAAAAAATTATGTTTTCACTTTTCATCAAAAAATCAATCCCTTCATAAAATTATACAAAATTCACTCTAAGATAACTTTTACATAGTTATTTAAAAAATTAATTTTATTTTTACAAGTAAATTATCTATAATTGTATGAAATTTATCATATCATTTCTCTTAAGAAGTAATCAAAACCATTTTTGAGCGATATTGTTTTTTTAAAGAATAGAATGATTTTACTTATATTAAAAAACTTATTGATCCAAAAATTGGATTTATCTAAAATATTTATAAATAATTGTTCAAATTTGTTTATTACCATTTCTTCAACAAATTTAAATGTCTAGTTTACTACCTTTATGTTGAAATAATAATTTTTGAATTTTAGTTTGTTAAAATAGTGTGTTTTGTATAAAGAAATCAATCAAATATATCCAATCTATTTAAAGATAAATATATTATAAAATATTTTTGTTTTATATAAATACACCCCATTACAAACACTTAATCATATAATTAAACAGTCCATTAAATAATAACATGATAAATTAATATTTTAACATATGAATTAAAACATCTTCTGTAATAAATTTCAATATTCCATAATGTCAAAAGGGATGTTTAATATATATGAATGAAAGTTTATTATTTTAATTTTTAATTACTATGTATTATACCTTGAAATATTTTGTACTTTACCTTGAATCATGTTTCATAAATCTTCCCTTATTTTTAAATAATCAACTCTTCCATTATATTTTCATGATGATTAAGCCAACTAACCATTTTTTCATATCTAAAAATTTACAACAATGATGAATATTTATCGTTATTTAACCAAACATAATTTAATTATTTATTCTTAAAATTTATCATATATCTATATTAGTAGAATAAATTACTCATTATATCATAAAAAACAGAGGTTTAGTCACATAAAATTGAAATATGAGATCTTAAATCACTTAACTAATCATAATAATTGGTTAATCAATCATTTTTCATTACTCCTCATCACACTATTTTTAAAACATACACATTTATATTCCTATTCATTTTATTTATTTTTGGCACATGTGATATAATTTAAGGAATGATAAGTCATTTAATCCTACAAGGGATCTTTTTATTGAGTCTGGGACACAGTAAAAGTCTTTATTCATGTCTATGAAATACTTAAAAATTAAAATATAAATTAATTTTATATTTTTTTCATATAGTGGGGAGAATATATTTTATGAAATAAATCAATCAATCAGTAATTTCAATGGTATCTACAATTATAGAAAATTATTAAATGCTTTTAATAAAAGTACATCCCTTGTTCGTTGAACGACCATTATTTGGGTGTGATTATTCTACAGTTCAATGAATAATAGTAGTAAACTATTTAATTTCACAATCTATATTGTGGTATTAATGGATTTAATTTGAAAACATATAATTAATATGAACATTCAACATTATTTTTCTATCTCCACGAGATTTAGTTGTTGGCGCATCACTAATGTGGATATTGGTATAACAACTAATGACTAGGGGATTGACTCATTAGTTCATCTCTAGTTCAGAAATGGGTCTACCAATGTTTCACTGGAAGATAAGTAAATTATAATGTCACCAAAGCATTAGGGTTTAATAACTAATCACTCTTAAGATTGTGGTTGACTAGTTCATCACTAGTGGATTGGCCAATTATATTTTCACCTATAGTCACAAGGAATATATTTAAGGGGACACATTTTAATGAGGGTTATACAAGATTTGTATGAAATCTAGGAATTATTAAATGTTATAAATGAGGATTAAGTCCCCCAAAGAGAACATATGCTTACAAAATAGTTTTGTATAATCAATGAATATATAAATGTTTAAGGGTGTCGTGAGGTGATGTTTTATTTGAATTGATCCAACCAAAGGGATATTCTATATAACCCTTAAAGGAGAATCAAAACTCATATAATTTGTTGTTGTTGTTCACTATATATAAAAAAGCATGTCAAACATTTTTTTATTATAGAACAAATTAGTGAATTTTACAGTAACATATCTTTGAATAGTATTGGTACTTATAAATTTTTATAATCAATAACATTGTTTCATATATTTAATTTTCATATGATTAGGAATTATTAGTGAATAATACATGGTAATAGTTTGGTGTGGTATTTTTTCAGGGTATATCATGGTTAATAATACTTTAGATGATGATACAAGTGATGTTTTGAAAGGATTACATTGGAATGGAACAATATATTTAATAACCATCAAATTATTTAGAAATAAATAGGGATATAGATGAGTAGACACATTGAATGTTTGAAGTAGTGGGATAAATATTTGGCATATACGAGAAAGAGTTCAATTCAAAATAGTTGACTCATATGTTGCGAGTTATATAATGATGGAAATTTATATAAAACCTCTATTTTATGATTAGGAATTATATAGATAATTTCCATTTTCAATAGAATTTGAAATAGAAATGGTCAGATTGTAATTTGAAAAATGAGCGTGAAACATTGCATGAATGGATCTAAAAAAATAACCTATAATTTAGAGTATATAGATAGATTGAGGGAAGGATATCCTAAATCCGTATTGATGACACATAATGTTACTTTTTAATTTTTGATATATGAAAGTGAGAAATATCTCATCAATCATTTACATCCCTGAAAAAAGTATTATACATTAAAATTTTAAGGTTTTTCACCATCATGTTTTTTTTTGTTCTAGGCCCAAGAGTACTCCATTATATTCTGTATTTATTCTCCTGATACTTGTCGGATAAATAATCTATATATACATTAGTTATCTGTAGTTTTGAAAGATAGGTGTAGTTTGAATAATTTATTCATTGGAATTTACAAGATAATTGAATCAGAAACATTTATGTAGAGCATATGTCTAATTAATATGTAGATCATTGGGTATATAGAGAATAATATCTTAAACATAATCTTTAGGATCATTATGTGAAACTCCAATATTCAGACCTATGGAAATTTTATTATCAATTATAATCCAGTTTTTTTGACAAGTTATTCATCAATACGAGATAGAGTTTAATTATTGGATTTTACTTAGGGGAATCTGTGGAAATGTTAAAAATATATAATTTTTAAGTTCATATCACACTAAAAATTTCACCCACGGTCACATGGCTAAAAATTATCAAAACCTTTTATTTTTGGTCACCCAAATTATTTATTAGAATTTAGGGTAGATGTAACGGAGTGATGTATTAAGAGATAAAATATCTCATGTGATAAAATTTTTAGATAAACAAACATCATACAACCATATATGGGACGATTTCTTTTCAATGTACTTATTATGGTGGAAAATGATACATTAATAGATGTGGGGATCTATGGAATCTTACTCAAATGATAATAGTATCTATTGTGTGATTACTTTATGGTGTATGTGTATTTGGTATGGTATTATCTTTGTAACTTCATTGCATATAGAAACATTGGATCATTTTTCAGCTCAACTAAGCACCATTCAACTAAAATATTTCATTGATTCAATAAAATTATATTCATCACATTATCTCATTTATAATCACAATAGTGTGATTTTCACTATTACTTTGAGTAAATATGTATCATCTCTTTGATCATTGATTTTGGTTCATATGTTTTTTACGAAAAAAATCCACCCCCATAGAATCAAATTTTGAATCCATGAAATAAGTTAAAATATTATGAAAATTAGTTTTTTGGGATTATTTTTATACTTCCACATGGATCCATGGAAGAGGAATGTTCTCTTATACCCCTCTAATTAAATTGACTTGATCTCCATGGTGGATCATTATTTTTTTAGATAGTTTACCAAAAATTTCATTTCCCCTAATGTTATTCTACTTGCTCAATTTAAAGGGGATGAAAACATGACAGGTGAAAATGATGATATTTTATCCATTCACCTTCTTTGAGTTCCTCTCAAAGAATTTATTCCATAGCTGGTAACATTAAGACCAATAAATTATACATTATTTTATATTCACACGAGAATCTTATGAGACATCATTTTCAAGAGATAAAATTATATACTATTTCAAAATTTATTTTAATATATCACATTTTCCTCTAGTAGGTGTATATAATTCCATCCCATAGAATATAATTCTATTCCAGTTAGGTTTGTGACATTGATTGACAAACTATATGACACTATTTGCATTAATGGATAACTTGTTTAAGAAGAACGATATGAGGATTATTAATTCATGACATCTTCTTCATTAACAATGAATGGACAGTGATAAGGATTCCAATTCCCTACTCTGGATTAGTCAATGATATTTTATTCTACACTAAATATCCTATGGTGGAGTTGGATGCTACAAACATGCCTTATCCCCTGTGGAAACATCTCCACTGGAGAAGATGTGATTTCAATGTCATATTGAGTTATGAAGAATTCGTATGTTATCACATGTATTCAATTGGTTTCAAATACCTTAGGTCACATAGATTATGATATTTTGGTAGAATCACCTCTTTCAAGTGTAATGTGACTTCTAATTCATAGACATGGAAACATATTTCCCACTAAATTTAGAATTATGGGTTATTTTATGGCGTATATTCTATATTTTCCCCAATAATTATTGTTATATAAGATTATATTTATCGAATTTTTAAATTTATATTATGATTTTGAACATACCCCATAGTTGTTGATAATGTTACTAAAGATTAACATGTATATTCTTGGAAAATAACTATTTAAATACTCACTCTTCCCAATTACTGACTGGGTTGACATCATTTTTTATATAACATGAAATATTTCGATAGTGAGGCATCTAAGAAATTATCATTCATAGTACACTCAATATGTTTAATGTTCATATTGGTCTATCAACGGGGATAACATACTATAGAGGGTTCAAAAAAACCAAAGGTAACCCAAACTATCCATCAAGTAAGTCTTTGTCATGTTTAATACTATGGGGAACTATTCAATCAAATATTCTCAATCTAGTATTTGAGTGTGAACATCCATGATTGATCAATAGATATTATAAGAGATGTTATAAAATATTTTTTTCATTGTCATAGTTTATATGAACCATATAATGGGTCTTGTTTATTGGGGTAACACCATATTTATTTATTGATGAAATGTAGTTTTTTAATTGGATAATAAACATCTTTTGGGGATATGATCTCCAGAATAGCATTCCAATCCTATATTATATCACTTTTTTTAAATATATTCCACACTATTGACCTATGAATGGTGTCTCTTGATACTATTAAAATGTGAAATATTATAAGGAATTTATTTTTCATTATATTTAGTCCTTATTATATTCCTCATTGGATAATTGCTCATGATACTAATAGAAATCATGGGAAGGAACCTAATATTATTTTCATTAGGAGAAATTTCTATACATCTCTAGTGTATTGGACTATCCATTTCGAAAAAATGGGTCTCATGTCATATTTCATCGAAATTTGGGGAGCCGTATGTAGTGTTCCCACAACCCTAATATGGGTTCTGCATTAAGATGAATCCCATGATTCAACATTAGTTTTCCTTACCACTAGTACAGAAGGATAGATATTATCATATTATTCAATAATTATACTTTACCCCCAATTAATAAATAATTGGAATATATTAATTCATGAAATTATATTAATCAAATATAGTATTTCATATGGTTGTATCATTGGTATATGGACTGCGCTTCACACCATCTTTATAGTGATGGGTTTCTCTAGAAAAAATCCTATTGGTGAGGAAAAAATTTACAATTGTAGGAATAAATATTTGGACTCGTTTGACATGGTGAATCCCTCATTTGGAAGATATCACATAGATATCGATAACATAGATAAATAAGAAATTCTATATTTTTTTCATTTACTTTAATATTAAATAAAAGTGATTAATGGTAGTCTTCAATTATTTTTGGGTTTTCTTGGTGAAATATTCTCTTAAAATAACTATGATATAGCTATAGAAGATTTATCTCCTTTTAATCTAGAATTTTATAGGGGTCCATATATATTGAAAAATATTGAAAATATATAATAAAAAAATTTCGGGGTGAGTTTATATATTGAATCAGTTCTTAGTAATTGGGTTATAAGAAAATTGGATTGCTAAAGTGCTTTCACAATGGTCACTGAAAATACATTAATTTTTTTTAGAAAAGTGGATAACATTTTATATCTCATTATAAAT
The DNA here is from genome assembly GCA_963277665.1 of Viscum album. Lineage (NCBI taxonomy): Eukaryota > Viridiplantae > Streptophyta > Magnoliopsida > Santalales > Viscaceae > Viscum > Viscum album. Next base: position 1,532,289,513 of record OY728123.1, on the reverse strand, counting down.
TCTAGAATGGGTGGATTTAACTACTAATCCCATCATACTATCATCTTAGTAGTTCTTTTAATGAGGGAGAATATCACAATGTAATCAAGTTATCTTCTGAGAGATAGAGGTAGAAGAACATGTGTTACATTCATATCAATATCTATAAATTTGTTTGGTTAGTAAGAGGTAACTCAAGATCAACTCCATACCAATGATAATGACTAGATTTCCAAATATATAAAATCATACACTAACCATCCTACCTTATGGTGGACGTTATTGAAGTGATGGGTTGGATTTAATACTTTTGGAAATGTTGAGTGGTGATTACATTATATATCACATAGTAATAAAAAAACATTCTTAGATATTGATGAAGAAATGGTTTTATAATAGTTGGTTGATTCCACCAATTTTATTTTCACATTCAATTAAATAATATGATAAAATTGTATTTTTGTAATTTTGTTTTCTGGGGATATCTAGGATTATATGTAATACCCTATTATTATAAGAAAAGAACATTGTATTAGATAGCGTATATGATATGTAACATCCAGATTAAAAGAAAATATAATACCCTAAGACATTATTATATATTTATTTTTAAATAAATTCATTATCCTCAATATATGTCATTATACACAACACTAAGTTATCTTGTGTTACATGAAACAACATGTTTTTTATAGCTTATCTTAAAAGAAAGAAAGTGTTTTACGAAACAATAATATAATATTATGATTAATTTTTAATATATCACTTAGCCATTGGAATTTAGGATTTGTATAAGATTAAATAAATTATTAAAATATATAGTTTACACACATTTATTAGATACCCATTGTTTAGTAATAAAATAAGACCCTATTTAAATGAAAATAGAATATTTTAAGAAAAATGGAATTTTTTAAAATACTGATCAGTCTGGTTTTGTGCATGATATTTAATATTAATATTTACCAATTTTATGTAATTTATTTGATAAAATTAACATCAAATTTTTAACATTAATATAAAAATAATATTAGGTAATAAGTTTGGTATTTGTTAGAAAAGATTCATTTTTTTATGAATAATGAAAAAATACTAACTTTTAATTGAAATGTTACATTTCATTTATGTTATTTATAATGTTAAATTTTATTTTGAAATAATTTTAAATTATAATTAGTAAAATTAAATGTTAATTAATTCAATGTTTTTCATTTTAATTATTTTCATATTTTGTATAGATAAAAATATTTGTAAACTATTAGATATTTTCTCTTTAAAAACCATCTTTCTCATCAATTCTAAAAGATTAATTTCGAATGAAAATTATCCAATTATGGGAATTTAATTTGAAAAAAATGGATTGAATATTTTTAATCATTAAAACCTATTATTTATAATATTTTTAAATTAATATTTTACTAAAATTAATAGTAAAATCATTAATGAATAATTATTGTGGTTATGATAAAAATGGGTTTACTGTGTGGTTAAACTATGAAGATACATGTAAAAATTATGTCACAAAAATACTGAAATACATTTTATTGACATATTTCCATATTATAGGATCTATAATGGACCCACTTGGAGGTTACAAACTTGATACAAACATGTGTATCATTGAATATTTTTAAAACATTACAAGTGCGCTACTAAGCTCACTTATAAAGGCCAACCATTATCCTCTATTGTTGACACATTAGAATAGATTTGGTGTTTTAAATACCATAAAACACTTAAAAATTATCTAATATCATCTTAGAAGCCTTATTTTTTTCATAAATCATTACTTTTGTCTATTTAGATCAAACGTAAGGAAGATACTTGAAGAAGAGGTAACGTTCTTCAATGAGCATTTTTATTTTATTTCATTCTAAAACTCCATAAATTATTATTACCCCATTCTGATATAATAAAATCTTATTATTTAAAATACTGATATGTTTTTTTAATAATTTCATTACCTTATACATTGTCTAATTCCATCAAATAGGTCCCAAAATCATCATATGTGTGTACTACAGACTACCATCCTGCGAACCAATGTCGTTCTTTTTACCATTACCAACACCCATGTTTGACTATGATTGTAGATATAAAGTATGTATATGATATTTATGGAATTATAATACCTATAGATTAATTATATTATATACACCTTTTCCCATTCATCAGTAGATACAATAATGTCACTCGTCTGTACTGCGGACTACCTCCTCGCGATAAAATGTGAATCATTTTTTACTAATGATTTACAAGGAAGGTTAAAAGGCTATGATTAGTGATTATATGTGCTAAAAATAAAATAAATATTATATTATTGACATATTCAACATTTTTAAATGATAATACATATATATATATTCTTTTCTTCTTTCCATTTCACTCATGTAAAGATAATACCATCGTTCATGTATGTGTGGACTATCTCCTTCACGAATCTATGTGAATCTCTTTTAATCACCACAAAAAATGGATAAAATATCAATAATATATATATATATATATATGATAATATTTCCATTTTAAATATTTGAAATATTACTTACATCTTTTCCATAATTATCATTGAAAATTGGAAATGTTACTCATTCGTATGTATAACCTACCGTCTCCATGATCGTAACATACTTCATTTTTCATAACGATAAATCATGATTTGTTTTAAAAGTAAAATATATGTAAAAATATGAAAAATATTTCATGATTATTTTTCTAGAGAATATATTAAAATATAATATGTGTAATAAGAAGATCTTTCATGATGAAACACACAAGAGAATGAAAGATAATTAATAACTGACAAAATGAAAATAGTGAATCATTTTTAGAAGATCGGTGATAATATGATATAAAATGATAAAATATGATATTATAAATAGTAATATGCTTTTTGGAATAAGTTAATAACATGTTTAAAACCTCTATAATGGATGTTAAAAAACATTATACCAAAATTAAGTGTGAGGAAAATGATTTTTCTCAATTTCATTTCAATAATGAAAATTGTAATGTGATGCTCCAAATTTCATTTATATGGAATATATATTGACCATTATACATTAAATAACATGAAATAATTATTATTAATGGTAATATAGGTATCAATTTGGATTATTTTTTCAAAGATTATATTCATTAAAAGTTACCAAGAGGTAAAGAATTTCAAAACTCAATTTATTTTCATTCAGATATAACATTAATCATTGTATTTGATATACTATGATAATGTATATAATGAATTATTATTAAATTATATTTTATTACAACTTATGTTATGTGTATTTAATGTGGATATATAAAATTTATTTCATGATTAATTCTCAATTCAATGTTATAATCACTATAAGGGTTTATTTCACAATCACATTCTAATCAATATTGTTTATAATTAAATTCAAATTGAAAGAAATTATTTGATAATTTTTAAATAAAACCTTTAATTTTATTTTCCTATATTTCGATGTTATTTTTGAAGTATTAGTACCTTACTTTCTCTCATTGGTATATAAAATAATTTAAAAAATACTTTTCTGAAAATTCAACTTCATTTATCTTTTCGGTCAAAAATCTATTTTCTTAAAAAAAATGATTAAAAAAATATCAATTTTTTTATCCATTAAAAAATTCTTTTTTATACTAATTTTAACTCATTTTGGATTAAAAAAAATAAATGAAACATTTATGTCATTTTGAAAACAAGTCACTTTTCCATCATATTTACATGGCAAATTGACTAGTCTTTTTAACATTTATTCCATGTATGAATTTACATTTCTCCATGACCTTAACATGTTTTAAGATTACAATTCTTATTAGTAATGTTATTTTTAGACAAAATTTTTTCTTAATATTTTGAATTTTTTTAGTTTTTAATAGTTATTTTCACATAAAAGATATTTCAGAAAAGTTTTATGTTTTAAAAATAGATTTTGAAATTGAAAATATATTTTATTAAAGAATTTTTTTAAATATATTTTTATGTTATTTATATTAATTTATGATAAAACAAAGTATTACTACAATAATGGATTATTTTTTACTAATTCCAAATTTACTGTTCTTATGAATGGTTTATTATCATTTTGGACAATAGAAGGTATTGAAATTCACTTTCTTGATTCATTTTTGTAGTCATTGACTATCCATTAAAATATTGACATTATTATTATCATTGGGAATTAAATTTCCCCTAAATAACTATGTTATTTATCATGTATATGCCTATTGATCATATAGTATATCATTTACACATATTATGTATTTACATTTAAAGTTATTTAATTGACTGGGGAAATATTGATAAATATGTATTGCCTACTCAATATGGAAACTAACGAACATTGTTTATGAATTAAATTAATTATTTGATATATAAGGAATGATTTACACTTACAAGAAGTTAGCGAGTCCCTGTTATAGATATTACCTCAATGCATCCTTAGTCTCAAGGGATGAATCAGTTGGCTATCCTTAGTTATGTGGGTTTTTACCGAGTATGTTTCAATTTTTCTTATGGAAGGTCTTGACAGAAAAGGTATCTCATTCAAGGGAAACATGGAATCTAGTGATTATGCATTACCTTCATCAAAGATTCAATTATTTGTTTCTATGATATTTTTTCAATGATATTTTCTTTGGGTTCATTCTATTCTTAGTTTATTGATTAAATGAAATGTGTTCTCTTATATTTATATTTTCAAATTGATTATTCTTTATCTATTTATTATAGTCATGTTATTGATTAACAAACATGAGTTTTCAGTTATTAATGTTATCATATTGATTATTCTTGTTGATTCAATATTTATTCCATGATTCATAACCATTAATAAGAATATAAGGTCACCAATATTTTCATTCATTTCCCAGGAATCCAAAATGGAAGAATATGTTGGATTGAATAATTATATTATAAAAAAACATTTAATTTTTTGTATTAAAATATGTTCAAATATATACTTATTTTACCTAGATTACTAAATTATTTTTTACATCGAGATGTGATTCCTTATATCAAATTCCAATTCTATAAAGAGGGCACCGACTTCGAGCTACTGGGGTTACGGTCTCTATAATTGGTATCAGAGAAAGTTAATTTGAAACCAAGGGAACTAGATTATGGAAACAATATATAAAAAAATGTAACCATATGATATGAATTGAGGATAAGTGTATTAGAACATCCTAAATATTTTTAAATGTATAGATAATGTGTTTTTCCTTGAAATAAATCTTTTTATTGATACTGAATGTGGACATGGTTCTGGAACAAATGTGCCTAGGGGGAAAAAATAAAAAAAGTCACTCTGTTCTTGAATGATCATCACCATGTGCATTAAAATGGTCCTTACTACACAACTAGTTTGACACTCCTATGAGACATGTTTAGGATAATTCAATTTTTCTTTAAAACCCATTATAAAGTATTTTAATATTTATAATAAATGACATAGATTAAACCTGAGGATTATGTAACACCCCAATATTTTATGAGATATAGTATTGTTAATTTCTCTGATATCTTATGTTGTACGCTACACCAAGATTAGTTTGAGTTATATGCAACACCGTATTAGTTTGTAGTATATGCAACAATATTCTTGGCTCATCTTACACACAATTTCATGTTCTTTTGGTAGAAATTTTTATATGAAACATTGAGTATAGATTTTGTTCAATGTATAAATGAAATAAGTTTTGATTATGTTCTATGCGACACCAAAGGAAGCTTGTACTACACGAAACCCTGACTTGTCTTGCATTACACGCTAGAGCGACCTTCCTCAATAACGTGTGTTGTACGCAATATTGAGTTTCACTAAACGATATATTATTATAATATTATTATGAACTAGACGTTAGGAATATTATTGAATACATTTTTAATTTTATAACATTATCATTCTTCTTACACATTTTCTAGATCATGGTATGAGAACACAATAAATTTTTCGAGTAAAATAAGTATTTTTCAAATAATGATGTTTTTCCACATTTTGATGGAGCACCCATTTTAAATATTATTTTTAACAAGATTATAAGTTAAATTTTACATAATAATATTATTATTATGCATCAGATATAAAAATTTATGTTGGATAATGTTTTTTTATTTTTCTGATAACGTTCATATTTTGATGAATAGTAAAATACCATAAATTTTAATTAAAAACAACTTTTTTGATCAGGATTTTTTATATAGTTAAATTATAATATTGAATGGTTGTAAAGTATAAATATAATATATTTTTACAATTTAATATAATTCAAGTCATTATCATTAATTTAACATTGAATTCATAGGTAAAAACTTTTCAATCTTTTTGCAATGTTTTAACTTTTAAAACCCATTTTCTCAACAGCAGAAATAATTGTAAAATAAATAGTACAGCTTCTATGTCTTGAATTCGGAAAAATGGATTTCATTTTTGGAATCAGTATGTCCAAAATATTTTAATAGGGTACTTTTATTTTTTAGAAAATATTTATAGCAACTACGGTAAATTTTATTTACAACAGTTAAAGGTAAATTAGATAATTAAGGGTAAACATAATATTATAAAATTACCCTAACACATGTATTAATATAATTGGATGATTATATTTTGTCCGAAAATTTACATGGGTCGAAATGGTATCTATAAAACCCACTTGTATGTGATTAAGACCTTTAACTAATTTTTTAAATGATAGTGAAATATGTCCCACTCAAACTTTAATAATTCAATTATTTTTAATATAAGGTTATACAGAAAATAGATTCAGTTATAAATATGCATTTAAAATTTATAATGTTTTTCTTTATCATTGTAATTTATTTTTAATTTTTAAGAAATATATAATTACTTTAATATCTTATACATTAATGATTCAGAAATTATTTATTTAGTGAAAAACCAATAATACAGTTTTTATTAAACTAATAATACCCATAAAAGGACCAAATACCTAGAAAAAACTTATTTTTAATGTACATATAAACCATAATCATCCAATGGTCTAAATTTTGACCATTTAGAGCCTTATAAAAGTGATTATGACACTTATATTATATTATTTTAAATGATGTCAAAGTTGTCACCTTCATAATTTAATAAACATAACATTTTAAAAGATGGGTGTTTTAGAAGATAAATACGATTAAAAGTATAATTATGAAATCTATTAGATTTATATTCTTCATAATATTTTATTTTTAGTTTTTATGAAACAAATATGTATATTAAATAATTATACAAAAATATTTTGGTAACTATTTTATTAAAAGAAATATCAAATAAATGTTTTAAAAATATTAAAATAAATATTATATGAACTAATTAATAATCTCCACGACTTTTATAGATGAATATTAAATGGTAGGAACCTAGTGAATAAATTTTTTCAAATATATTCTCTATGTGTATTTTATTTAAATTCAAATAAATGAATCGTGTCAAAATTGAAAATATTGTTATTTTTTAAAAATGACATATTATTAAATTGTTTAAAAATCTCATAAGAATTTAAAAATTATAAATTGAAATTTATATGGTTTAAAATTTCATAAATTATCTAATTATGGACAATTTCAAACACATAAGTAATTGTTTCTATAAATTTAAAATGTAGAATATTATTACCACAAATAAAATTAAATAGATTAAATAATGATAAATCAAGTTGATAAGTTTAAAATAAAATCCAAACATATATAAATTTTATTGGTTTATAATATTACAATTATATATCATCTAATATTCGTATTTGTGTCATTTTTGGAGGTTTTTATGTGGTTTTTGAGTTTATTATAAATTAATATTTTAGAGGTTTCCAAAAGTTCCCTTCTCCTCCCTTATAAAAAGGAACCTCCTGCCTCTCCTATTCACAAAAATTTTGAGCCTTCAAGCTCGGAAAAAACCTTTCCATTTCTCTTCTACACTTATCTAGTAACCTACTAGAGGTCCTGATCCTCTTTCAAAGACCAACTTTATCACCCTAAGAGGAGGATAAGAAGAGGCGCATCGAATAAGAGGTAATATCTTTTACTGATTCTTTCAAATTTATGTCTTCTTCTACTTCATCTATATGAGTTGTCTCCTTATTAAGTAATAATTAAAGTGTCACTTATATAATGATATGTATTTATGAATATGAAACAACCATATTCTATCTTCTATCCATCATAGGAAAAAATGAAATCACCATGCGTGAGTACGTACGACTTACCATCTCTACGACGTGGTGTTATCTTTTATTTCATCACTAACATACTTGAATGGGTATAAGGATGGAAGAAATTAATATATATGATTATTGTAAATTGATATTGATTCTGAAATAATATACACAATAAACTTCAATACAGATCCACAATCATTGGAATGATATCATCGCTCGTGCGTATGTTCGGCCTACCGTCTCCATGTTGTGACTTGACTCGTTCTACATGATCTTCATTGAATAAGGATTATATAAATGAATTGAATGAGTATATATGATATTTATTACACTAATATCATTATTTAAATTATGTATCTATAACCTAAAAAGTGTAATAAGAATTTATTCAACAAAACACCCATAAGAACATAAAGCAATGAACACCCGAATAACAACTAGCAATGGAATATTACTAATAAGAAGATAAGAATATGACCATATATGATATAATAACAATGAATATGATTCTGGAATAAGTCAATGACATTGTTTAAATCGTTATACTAAAATTTTGGATACGTACAAATCAAATCGGACCCAAGGTAAGGGATAATTATTCCAATCTCGTTCTTTGAGATTGTTTATTCGTAAGTATTTACTGGGGCTATGTTCATCATCCATGTCCATGTGTTCTCAAAATGTTTTCATAAAATTCATTATATTCTTCCATTAATTTTTAAATTCATTTTTACCCTTTTTTTACTTTTACCACTCGGTATGGAAGGAATATTTTTTTACCATACGAGGTACTTTTTCACATTTCCAGAAAAAGTAGGATGATAATGTTTTTTAACTTATACGACGTGAAATAATTTTTATGGTTTCATAAATCCTTATTTTTATGATGATTCCTGTACAAAATTTCATGATTATTTTAAAAAAAATCATTTATTTTAAAATTTTATGCCATTTTGAGAAAATAAATTGCTTTTGAAGAAGAAAGGATATTTTACTAAAGGACTGAGTTCAGGTGTTTTTTTCAAAATAATTTTATATCTAAGATGGTATAGGGTTAGGTTTATATCCCTATTATTACATTGATTTGATTATGTTATGGTGGAATTATTTTTATGAAGTCCTTTATCTTATATGGATTATGTTATGATGGCATGATGTTTAAGAATACCATTTTTATTACATGGGCTATGCTTTCATGTATGATTTTTGATTTTGTGGCACACATAAGAATGGTTCCATTATGACATTGGTGGGACCTATATATCCTTTCAATGCATTGGGTAAAGATTTATATCTAATGAGATATACACGGATGGAATGAAAAGTAAATATGGTTCAGTAATACAGGGTTGGAATGGAAAATAAGCCCGGTTCAGTAATGAACTTTGTCCAATATGATGGTCTTGGAAATAACGCATTGGATACTATGGAAATAATATCAGGTTCTTAATGGTTTTCAAAAATTCCATGTTTTATTCCTGTGCCATTTTATCTTGATTATTGTTCCTTTCTGATCTATGCCTTATGTACTTCTATGACTTATGTCATTGCTCAAGATTTCTATGTTTTATGTTTATGTTTTTATGTTCAAATGTTTATGTATTATTTTTATATTATCCATTTTTACCCTTACTGAGCATTTTAGACCACCTTTTTTTTTTGTTTTTTACCCAGGATATAAAGAAATATTTTCGGTAAGAAAATAAGAGGGGAAGATATTTATGGAAGATGTTGAAGATCTTTCACCATGATTAGAAGATTTTTTTCCATGTTTCCAAACACACTAAAATAGAACGGTATTTGGGCATCTATTTGTGTCATGTATTATGTTTTCTTCAAAATTAATGTAATTTCCATGTACATGAAGCTTTGGGTCTATACATTTAGTATCAGAGCAAAGGTTTAGTTAACCTCTGTAAACTACTATGCGAAAACTTTAGTGAGATCCCTAGAGATATTTATATGGTAATTATAGGGATATCCCTAATAATAAGTATAAGAATAGGTTATAGTCCTATAATTACGTTAATGATCATATAATTAAACCAAAGATAATAGATATTGAAGGTAATCCTTGTTTATTATCTTGTTTTCCTAGAATGATTTTTGCCTCTCACACTATTGTTTTTGGGTTTTAGACGATTGCTAGAATCTGAAGAAACTGTGTTGATCAATGTAATGGACAATGCAATGATTTTTCATCCAGAACAAACCAATGTTATGAGAGATAGAGTGAAAAATATTATTGATATACTTACACAAGATATTAATCATAATGGACTTCCAAATGATTAGATAAGTGAACAATATTCTATTGAGTCCTTCATGGGGCAACACACACCATCTTTCAATGGGTATTCTGGTCTACTTATTGCTGAACGATGGGTCCGTACCATTGAAAATATATTTTCCATACTTCGTTGTTTAGAGCATGAAAAAGTCATTTTGGCTATTTACCATTTAGAAGGTGAAGCAGACCAGTTCTTGACTATTATTAAGAATACAAGGCCCCAAGATGAAATTAAATCCACGGAATGGGATGTGTTCACGATATTGTTTTTCAATATGTTCTTCCCTCATATTCTTCGAACAAAGATGGAAATGGAGTTGCTTGAGCTTAAGAAAAAAGATGATGAATCTGTTGGTTTATAGGAAGAAAATTTTACAAGGCTTGAAAGGTATGCATCTGGCTTTATCATCCAACCTAAAAGTAATGTTGATCGATTCTTCAGTGGCTTAAAACCAAGTTTACGAAGAGCTTTAGCAATAATAGACTTCAGAATCTATGAAGAAATTGTGTGTTGTGATATCCAAGTAGAACTATAATTTGGTGTTAAATATACATCTCATGGTTTTGACAAGAAACTTAAGATGGTGTTTGAGGGAAAATCTCAAAACAATGGTGAAATGAAGACGAATATTTCTTTATGCTCAAAGTGTGGAATGGAGCATGGTGGAAATTATCTTAAAGGGAATAAAAAATGTTTTAAGTCTGGAAAAAATGGTCATCAAGCAGTTGAGTGTCGATGTAAGGGAAAAGGGGTGGCTAGTGATGTGAATAGAGGAAAGACTACATCGAACGCATCACCAACACTAAAATGTTAAAAGTGCATGGAAATGGGGAATTATGTTATCCAATGACCTAATCCAAAGGTTAATTATGATCGACATCAACAACCTCTTATGGAAAAGGACATAGGGAAGTAACATGCGATCACTATTGGCGATGTTGAGTATGAAAATGATGTGGTGGAATTAATAAGTGTTTATGTAATGAGATTCCAAAATAATTTTGTGGAATCTCATTTATAGTGTCCTAGAATATTGGAATATCTATGTATTGGTTTATTATGGTTTTCGATAATTTTATGGTACCGGTGACCATGAAAAATGATTGAAATATTTTTGGAAATAAGATGATATGCGCATAATGAAGGGATAAGGAGAAAATAATATGTTTGATATTATTAATGAGATCATAATTTATATAAGGACCAAGTGACATCATGGTTTGAGTATAAAGAATTTTTGGGATTTTGGTATGTGGAAAGAGTTAACTTTTAACTGTATTCATGTTTTAAATATGGTTATATGGTAATTCATGTTGTAATAGAAAACAAGATTAAGGTATTCACATGCTTGGAATGTGATCAACAAGATATATCATATGATATATTGGGGATAAATGATGGTATTCATATGCTTGGTAGATGAACTCTATAGTAATCTTTTTCTTTATACTATGAGATTGGATAGAAGTATTTTTGATAAGCCTAAATATTGAAATAGATTATGTTAGACATAAGATAGTATTGATTAAGGATAGAAATTTTTGATATTATTTCTAAAATGTTATAGTAGTATAGTTTTAGGAAATGGACAACCCGTCGGATGGGAGACAACCCGTCACGTCAGACAAGGCTGCGGGAATCGAACTCACAACTGAAGTGTGACATGAATTTACCGCCTACCACAAGCCTACATGAATTACCTGGTTTTTATAAATTAGTTTTATTTTATTATGTGGTATGATAAATAAAGTATAAGCCAATTTTTTGAACCATATATGATTAACCTCACTATAGATGGTCTTATGTATATTTAGTATCTTACGATAACCTTTTTTGGGATTGAGACAGATGGAATGACCAATCATTCCATCACATGATCTACTAATACTTAAAGAATGAAAAATTCAACTTCATTTCTTTAAATAATGGATGGGGTGGAAATTGGTAATAGAATGACCAACGATGATTTTACAATTAAATCAAGTAAGTATTTATCCTTACGCAAAAATTCAGCAACATTAGGGAAATGATATTGAAAACCAAAAATGTTTTCTGAGTACCCTCATATCTGATGAATCTGTAGGTACCATAGATCATCACAAATTTATGGATTTTTTATTGTTGGATTTTTCATATCCATGTACTCTACCAATCTTCATCAGAAGTTGATGGTTATATTTATCTTCCATATCCATGTTTTTCCCTATGTTTTCCTATGTGAAAACCCAATGATTAGTTACTTTGGGTGACTGTTATGATTCTAAATTTCCTTTTTAAAATGATGTTTTAAAATTCCTTTTTAAGATGTGGATTTTTTAGGAAATAAACTATCAAGTAGTAAACCATTTATAACCCCAATGAATTTTGAGGGAAAAATTCATTTTAATGGCGGTAGAATGTAACACCCCAAGATTTTATGAGATATATTATTTTAAATTTCATTGATATATTCTTTTTTATGCTACACCAAAATTAGCTTGAACTATACGCAACACCGTATTAGTTTTCAGTATACACAACAATATTCTTGGCTCGTGTTACACACAATTTCATGTTCTATGGGTAGAAATTATTCTACGCAACATTGAGTATAGATTTTGTTCAATGTATAAATGAAATATGTTTTGATAATGATATATGAAACACAAAAGGAAGCTTTCACTACATACAACCTTGACTTGGCTTGCATTACACGCAAGAGAATCCTTCCTCAATAGAGTGTGTTGAACGCAATACCAAGTTTCACTAAATGAGATATTATTATAATATTATTATGAACTGGACGTTATGAATAGTAAAAGATAAGTTTATAATTTTATAGTATTATCATTCATCTTACACACTTTCTAGATTATGGTATGAGAAAAAAATAATTTTTTTTGTGTAAAATAAGTATTTTTAAAAAAATGCAGTTTTGTCTCGTTTTGATGAAGAACCCATTTTAAATATAGTTTTTAACAAGTTTATAAGTTCAATTATACTAAATAAAATTATTATTTTTAATCAAGATATCAAAATTTAAGTTGTATAATTTTTTGATATTTTTCTGATAACGTTCATATTTTGATTAATGGTAAAAATACGCTAAATTTTAATTAAAAAAAACTTTTTACATCAAGATAATTTATATGGGTAAATTATAAAATTGAATGGTATAAATTATAAATATAATATATATTTTACCATTTAATATAATTCAATTCATTATCATTAATTTTACATTGAATTCGTAGCTAAAAACATTTCAATCTTTTGCAATGTTTTAACTTTTAAAACATATTTTCTCAAGAGTGGGTCTAATTTGAAATTAAATAGTGCAACTTCTGTGTCTTGAATTTGAAAAATTGGATTCCATATTTGGAATCAGTGGGTTCAAATTATTTTAATACGATAAATTTATTTTTTAGACAATATGAATAGAAACTATGGTAAATTTTATTTACCATTGTTAAATGTAAATTAGGTAGTTAAGGGTAAAAATAATATTATAAAATTACCCAAACACATGTATTAATATAATTGAATGATTATCCCTAGTCCTAATTTATACTTGGGTCTAAATGGTATCTATTAGAACCCACTTTTATGTGATTAAGACCTTTAATTTATTTATTTTAAATGAATGTGAAATATGTCTCTCTCAAACTTTAATAATTAAATTATTTTTAATATAAGGTTATACAGAATATATATTCGGTTATAAATACTAATTTGGAAGCTAAAATATTTTTCTTCATTATGGTAAATTATTTGTAATTTTTATAAAATATATAACTACTTTAATAGCTTATACATAAATGATGCAGAAATTATATATTTAGTGAAAAATCAATAATATATTATATATTAAACTAATAATACCCATAAAAGCCCAAATACCTGACCAAAACTTATTTTTAGTGTAAATATAAACCATAATAATCCAATGGTATAATATTTGTACATATTTACCCTTATAAAAGTGATTATGACACTTATATTATTTTATTTCAGATGATGTCAAAGTTGTCACCTTCAAAATTTAATAAACATAACATTTCAAAAGATGGATGTTTTAGAAGATAAATTAGATTAAAAGTATTATTATAAAATCTATTGGATTTATATTCATCATAATATTTTATTTTTAATTTTTATGCAACAAATTAGTATATTAAACAATTATAAATAAATGTTTTGGTTATTATATTATTAAGAGATATATCAAATAAATGGTTATAAAAAGATTTAAATAAATATTATATGAACTAATTAATTTTCTCCACAAATTTTCTAGATTAATATGACATTCTAATAACATATTCAATATTTTTGTTCGAATATTTTATCTGTGTGTATTTTAGTTTAATTCAAATAAATGAATAGTGTCAAAATTGACACTACTGTTATTTTATAAACATGACATTTTATTAAATTGTTTAAAAATCACAAAAATATTTAAAAATTATAAATTGAAATTTATATGGTCTAAAATATCATAAAGTATCCAATTTTTGACAATTTACAACACATAAGTAATTAATTATAACAATTTAAAATTTAGAATATTATTACCACAAATAAAATAAAATAGATTAAAAAAGATAAATCAATTTGATAAGGTTTAATATAAAATCCCAACATGTTTAAATAATATTGGTTTATGATATTACAACCTTATATCATCTAATATTGGATTTTAATCATTTTTGAATGGTTTTAAGTGGTTTTTGAGTTTATTATAAATTAATATTTTATAGGTTTCCAAAAGTACCCCTCTCCTCCCTTATAAAAAGGCACCTACTCCTTCAAAAAATTTTGATCCTTCATGATCGACCAGACCCTTTCCATTTTCCTTATCCACTTCCCTAGAAACCTACTTGAGGTCCTGTTATTCTTCAAAGACCAACTATAGCACCCTAAGTAGAGGTTAAGAAGAGGCGACTCGAAGAAGAGCTAATATTCATTACCGATACATTCAAACTTATTTATTCTTATACTTCTTCTATATGAGTTGTTTAATTATTAATTAATAACTATAATATCAATTGTATACTAATATGTTATTATTAATACGAAATAACCATATTCTATCATCTATCCATCCTATGACAAAAATGATATCACCAAGCGTGTGTACGTACGACTTACCGTCTCCACGCTGTGGTGTAATATTTTATTTCATCACTAACATACTTGGATGGGTATTAGGGTGGAATAAATAACAATATATGATTATTATAAAGTGATATTGATACTGAAATATTATACACCATAGAATTCAATACAATTCCACAATCATGGGAATGATGTCATCGCTCGTGCGTACGTAAGGCCTACCGTCTCCACGATGTGATGCGACTCATTCTACATGATCTTAATTTAATATGGATTATATAAATGAATTAAATGATTAAATATGATAAATATTACACTAATACCATTCCTTAAATAATGTATCTATAATATAAAAAGTGTAATAAGAATTAATTATCCAAAACACGCATTAGAACATAAAGCAATGAACACCCGAATAACAAGTAGAAATGAAATATTACTAATTAAGAAATAAGAATATGACCATATATGATATCATAAAAATTAATATGATGCTATAATAATTCAATGACATTGTTTAAATCAATATAGAGAAGGTTCAGATACGTACAAAGCATATCATAACTAATTTAATGGATAATTATCCCAATCTCATTCTTATTTGAGATAGTTTATTCTTAAGTATTTACTGGGGATATGTTTATCATCAATGTCCATATGTTCTAAATATGTTTTCAATTTTTTTCACTATTCTTCCCTGTATGTTTAAATTTATTTTTACCCTTTTTTGACTTTTACCACAAGGTATGGAAGGAATATTTGTTTTGTTTACCATACGAGGTACTTTTTGACTTTTCCGGAAAAAGTATGAGGATAATGTTTTTTATCATATACAGCGTGAATGAATTGTTACAGTTTCATAACTAATTATTTTCATTAAGGTTATTGTATAATATTTCATGATTATTTTCAACAAAAAATCATTTCTTTTAAAATTGTAAGTCATTTTGAGAAAAGAAAACGATTTTGCAGAGGAAAGGATATTTTCTTGAAGAACTAATTTGAAGTGTTTTATCAAAATTATTTTCCACATAATATGATAAAGGGTTAGGTTTCTAAACCATTATTATATTGATTTCATTATGTTATGATTCAATTATTTTTATGAATTCCTTTATCTTATATGGATTATGTTATGGTAGCATGATGTTTAAGAATCCCATTTTTTTACATGGGTTATGCTATGATGTATGATTTATGATTTTGGGGAACATATAAGAATGGTTTAATTATGACATGGGTGGGACCTATATCTCCCTACAATGCATTGGGTAACGATTTATATCTCATGATATAGACATGGATAGAATGAAAAGTAAATCTGGTTCAATAATACAGGGCTGGAATGACAAATAAACCCGGTTCAGTAATGGTATTTGTCCACTATGATGGTCTTGGTAGTAATGCCTTGGCTACTAGGGAAATCATATCATGTTCTTAATGGTTTTCCACAATTCCATGTTTTATTTCTATTCCATTTTATCATGATTAATGTTCCATTACGATATATGCATTATGTACTTCCAATATTTATGTAATTGCTCAACATTTTGATGTTTTATGTTTATGCTTTTACGTTAAAATATTTATGGATTCTTTTTATGTTCTCCATGTTTACCCTTAATGAGAATTTGAGCTCAAACTTTTTTATATTTTATTTTCCCCAGGAAATAATGAAATGTTTTAGGTAAGAAAACAAAAGGAAAATATCTTTATGGGATATGATGAAGATCTTTCACCATGATTAGAAGATTATGCTCCGAGTTTCCAAATACACTAAAATAACACAGTCTTTGGGCATCTATTTCTGTCGTGTATTAGGTTTTCCACAAAAGTAATGTAATGTCCATGTACATCAAGTTTTGGGTCTATACAGTTTATTATATTGAAAATAAGTTGTGTCAAAGGAATGGAAGAAATGATTTATGTGTGAATGAAAAGGGCCTAAAGAAAATAATTTTGAAGGAAAAATGTATAGTATTATGAACACAAAAATATTAAAAATAAAAATTCATTTTGTGGAAGTGTCTCACCATAGGTTAATCAGCATCAATGACTCAGTGTTGATGTCTTAGTGTTGGTAGGTAAAGGTTTTGGTAGGTCGGGGTGTCAGTAGGTCCTAGCATTAGTAGGTGTAGGATTGGGTTGGTCAGGGATTTGGTAGGTCAGGGTATTGGTAAGTCGGGAATGGGTAGGTCGGGAATTGGTTGGTCAGGTGTCGATGAGTGGTGTCGGTGAGTCATTTGGGTGACTTGATTTCAGTGGGTCACGTCAGTGACTCATGTTGGTGAGTCAAATGAATGACTTGTGTCAGTGATCCAGGTGTCGATGACACAGTATCGGCGACTTGTGTTAGTGACTCACCATTTAGTAAGACATTTCCATCTTTTTCCAGTTTTTTCAGTTTCTCCCCTCTTCCATTATATTTGATGTAAATCATGTTTAAAAACTTGTTTGAGTGTTTCTAAAGAATTTTCAATGGAAATTAATTATATATTTCATATCTTAATTCTCCCAGGACAATGAAATAGTCATACTGTATAATCTTGACCACGATCTGACTTTAATGTCCCATGAAATTGTATACTTCCATTGATATAGGATATGGCTCTTCTAAGTTGTTATCTTCTCTTCCCTATGTGTTTGAATTTTCTCTGGGTGTGCCTAGATCCTTCCTTCCCCATGGAGTCCTGTGTTGTGTTGTGGCATTTGGATATGTTTTCCCCTTGGGGTTCTTTATGCTGCTCATGCACCCCATTTATTTTTTGAACGAGGATGTGTTGTTGATCATAATATTTTGAGGCAAGGAATCCTCTATATCTATTTTAATTTTGTATCATGTGGTGTGGGTGTACTGATGTCTTCTTGTGGGTAAAATGGAACCCAATTTACCAAATATAAATGTGGGAGAAAAATAAGATAATAACGAATATATTCTAACCTATTACTTTTGTAATAAAAGGGAGGTGAGGTGATGTTGAGGATGATCATATGTTTTATCTATTAACATTGATCCCTTTTATGAATTGTATGAGTTGTATAATTATGAAAATCATTTTCATTGGTGGTATTTACTTCCGCATGGGTGATTCCTTGTACTAGTTGTTGATCCCATATTTATTGGATGCAAATATAATGATCTACATAATCATGTATACCCAGTTGAATATATTGATACCCTAGGATTGAAATTGATCTTTGGTCACCACTGGATTATATAAGTGAATTAAATAATGAGAGTTTCAATATCTAAATACACCTTGTTGTTTGGTGTGGCATTATATTGTGTATGGTTCTGTTTGGCCTTTTTTTCATACTGGTCATGTGGTGTTGTGGATGGTAGTATGGTTGTGTGTATGTGGTTGTATGTGTAGTGTAATGGAATCCCATGTAGAGAGATTTGTATATTATGGAATGGAATAACTTCAGATGCAGTTGGACTGAAATCTTATAGAGTTTTGTTTTTTTGCTGGATGTGTCTCTTTTCATGTAGTGGCGATTCCAAGGATGGTTTCAGAGGGATACTTTTAAAGAAGTATGGCATTACTGTTCCTGGGAATTCCACCTAGTGTTTCCAGATATTTCAATGGAAGGAATGGGTGTTATAGTGTTTTTATATACCCTGGTCCTTCCCCCTCTGTTTATCTTTGTTAGTGGTTTTTATGGAAGCTTCTCCCTTATAAAGAATGACATTTTTTGGAGTTTCCAAGGTAGGGATGGAATCAATAAAATTTCCATATAAAATAAGGAATATAATTAGTAAAATGAATTGGATGGGGTTATGGATTATGTTTGTGGGTGGTTTTGTGGTTATGAATTGGTGGTTGTATCCAGGGATGTTTTGTGTGGGCTGGTAGTCTATTTTGAGAATTCATAGGGTGGTCTGAGTGTTTTATACCTATATATATACAAGTTTATCCTTTTGATTTATTTTCACACCCCACCCGTGTTGAACACTATGTGCAAAACACCACCATTTTATGGGGGAGGGTGTCCTTTCCCAACATCCAAATATGAGGATGGATGGATGGTTATTGGTTCTTTTATACTCCATCATATAGGCATTGGTTCAGAGACCAGGTTTATCCTAATAAAACATTTGAATAATTCGAAATATTATTATATAGATGGGTAATGAGACGACATGCAACTTCGAGGCTCGGTAGGCCCACAATTAGTTTTATAAAAATATTAAATATGTTTTATAATATGCATGCACAATTAAATAAAGAAAACAATATATCTCATAAATGGTTGATTATATTGGAAATCCAAGACCATATATGGGTTTATAATGTGGTTGTTACCCTATAAAAAACATAATATATGTCGGAGTAGGACGTCTGGATCCCTCTCTCATTGTCAAGTCATTTTAAGAAATTTAATTAATTAATATAATTAATTGATTAAAAATCCCTTAACCTAATTTATGAGTATAAATCCATATTTTAGAGTATTCCCTCATAATACTATTTTGCTAAAGATGAAAGCCTATTCTCCTCTCCTTTCCTACCCATTGACGAATGAAAATTCTAGAATAACAAAGCCTTTGATCCAGAAAATTGAAGCGCGACGAATGCATCAACTTATTCCAGTCAATGCATAAGTGAAATCTTCATAAAAAACAATCAATCTCATCCATGTAGGACTCATATTTTGGTGTTTTACACCACTAGATTAAAAGTTTTAATAGATTGACATTTCTTCTTCAATCTGCACCCCTCCATAATGCTTTTGAATGTGCCAATGTAATGAAATTTAATTATTTATTTCTTTTAATGAACGTTATAATCGTAGTTCACCATTCTTGTTTGTCGGCCAAGATAGCTCGAACAAACAATGTTTAATATTTTTTTTGGGTGATTTACCCTACTATTCATTGTGTTCTTCATCATTAGACCATGTGGTCATGATTTGACATTTCCATGGTGGATTTGAATGTTGAAGAATCTCCAAATTCATTGTGGTGGCACAAACAACACATGAATCGATGATTTGAGGTTGGATTGATAAACTACCAGTATAGTGTTTGGGAAACCAATGAGATCGGCATCACATGTGCATGTGTGTGATTATAGGTGGTTTGGTTTTAGGTCCATAACGCCCATTTTCCTGATTGGCATCTAGTGATGGCATGCGGTGTGGCGAAGTAGATTACGAGTAGAGGTTGTGCATAGTGTCTCATGGAAGAGGTTGTTCTACATTGACGTGATGACGGGTGTACTCAAATTTTTAATGAGGTGATCAGATGTGGTCAAAACGACGTACGTTAATAATAATTTATAGTAATAATAATCAAGATGAGTTGATAAAAATTAATGGGTAAATTATTATTATTATTACATTAAAAATAATACTAATGGTGTTTTAAAAAGCATGGTGGGATAATAATATTTAAATGGAAATTTAAATATTTAAATTTTAGATAATAAAACATTAAATGAGATATGAAGGAGATTCCACAGAGGCACGGATGGGAGGTGTACATCATAGGAGGATACAATTTTGAGCATGTAGTGATGAGGCCATGCATTTCATCCAATTGTGTTTATAATATTATAATTATAATATTATAATTAGTATGATTATATTTTTATTAAAAAGCCTTATCAATTTTAACTTCTCCATGTGACATCATATTGAGGAACCCTTAGTGGCAAAGTGGTCTTGGAATTGATATGGTAATTTTAATTCAAATGATGGATACCTTTTGCATACTCATGTCTTTGGTCCATAAAATACCCAATAATAATAAAATTATTATTACTGTTGTGGAATATTGCATCTATCGTAACTCGTCTATACGACATTGGATAGGCATTGCGTTTGCATTAGTGAGACCTGGATTTCAAGATAATAATTTTGAGAACAATGTTGGTTGTCTTCTTTGAGTTTGTAGACAGGGTCCCCAAAATGTCCAAATAATAATAACCATATATTATTATTATTAAACATTCGTCCACCATATTTTCCTCATACTATATCCAATTGATGTCTAATAAGAGGTGGTGTAATCCCAATGACAACATAGGTATTTTGACATTAATTTATGATATTTAAATCTAGATCATGGTTTGGACCCCATGAAGCCCGGTTCGAGCGTGTTACTGTGAAATGGGAATTTCAAACCTGGTATCTATTTTGGATGAACGATTAGACAATAAATTGTGTTTTTTGATAGGATCACGATGTTGTGATTTGTATTATTTTTTTGGGACTGAGTCATGGGAACCACATGATATCTTTTGAGTGTAAGGCAGTGTTACAAAACTATTTCATCTGACGACCATTTGGAGTGATTGGATAGTATACCTCGCTTATTATTACTCATGTATCACAACGTTGTGGTCTATTTGGATGTGTGGAACCTTATTCATCATCTCATTAAATGTGGAAGCATGGAGGGAGTATTGGTGGATTATCCTTTTGTTGTGTTCCAAGCCCGACACATCTTCAGGCAGTGATCGAGGGTAGTAGTGATCAGGCTATGTCATTAGAAACTTCCAAGTGGAACCCTCCACCCAGACTGGGCATGGGTTCTTGACGAAACTAGAGAAGAACCCTCTAGTTGTGCTGGATATGAGTTCTCAAGTACACTATAGTGGAACCCTCTATCCAATCCTGGCATGGGTCCTCGACGACACCAGACTAGAACCCTCCATCCGAGCTGGGCATGGGTCTTTAGTGACACAAGAGTGTAACCCTCCAGCTAGTCTGGGTATGGGTCCTCGACCACACTAGAGTGAAACCCTCCAACTGGGATGGGAATGGGTCCTCGACAACACTATAGTGGAACCCTTCAGTCGGGATAGGTATGGGTCCTCGAGGAAACTAGAGTGGAACCCTCCAGCTAGGTTATGCATTGGTCTTCAACCCTTTTTCGAGTGGAACCATCCATCTGGGAATGATATGTGTCCTATATGACACTAGAGTGGAACCCTACAACTGAGTTGGGAATGAGTCCATATCTTTGAGACGACCACCTTAATAAGGATCAGTGAAGATGTGTAATTTGACTTTACCTTTAGACTCACGAGGAAACTGGGATATTTCCACTCCATGACACATGATTGTGACGTGACTTAAAACCATGTAAGCATGTCAGTACAACCCAAAGTGGATAGTATTGAGGTGAAGTTATTTCATACCCTTTGAATTGTGACTCCTGGACAAAAAATGATTCATTGGGAATTAAATATGGCCTTACCTTGGTTCAATTATCTACTCAAATTCTTAGGCTAAGCCGTGAGATGGAGTTCCACATACTCTCTTATTGGGTTTTTTTGATTGAGCATATATATATATATATATATATATATATTATTTCTAGAACCCACAACATAGATTTTAGTTACTCTCCTTCCATGAGAGGTAAAGACACGTGGGATAAGCCATATGCTTTCTTTGTCCAGATTCTTAGGGTTGGATGAGTCTACTCTCATACGATAGGAAGTGAAGATTCAACAAAAATTTCATCTTCTCACTACTTATAGCATGTTGAGATTGGATGTTCTTACTTCACTCTCTTACTGGGTTGACCTAAACTACTATTTTTTTACCGTGTCATATCTACGACTTTCCTTTTTAGATTATCTCTTACGAAATCCTTATCCTTTGTGGGGAATCTACTTAGTATAATTATACTAACCCCTACATAGGGTTTTCTAGTACATGTCATGTCTTATGAATACACCAGACAGATTTATTGTGAATTAATAAGATTATAAGGATATAGGTGCTTAAATCGCATACGGTGGTCGTAGATTGGGTTCTATGAGAATGGCTCTTTCAGCTGTTTACTTTTTAGTTACTGCCATGTTGTAGAACCTTTCTTGTGGGGTGTGTATTTTCCCCATTCCCCCCTTTCAGTTTACTGTATCATACTTTTACTATTTAGTGGTTCATGCATATTTGGTTTATTTGTATTTGTGTGGTATCTTTTGTTCATTTCCCTCTGAACTCTTGCATTGAGTTAGAAGCATGTGTTTGAGAAGGTTATTTATAAAAGTCCTCCATAATATTTCCATGCCTTTGGATATATTTTCTAGCCCATAGCCTATGGAGGAGGGCTTGAGTTAATTCCAGCATGAGCCCCAGCATTATTATCGAGTTTACAATGTGGTATCATAGGTGGTTCAACCATTGAGAATTTGTTATGAATTTTCCTTAAAAAGGTCTTGGTTGGGATTGCGGAGATTTCATTGAAGTGTCTCAAGAACAAATATCAGGTCAGGGAGTCCAGTAATGGTATGGGAGGCTGATATATCCATTAAATAGGAACTTGATTACTCACTTGTTGACTAAGCACCTTGACACACTTATTGCGGGGAACAGTGGTAAATGAGTCATAAGGAATTGATACTTTTACTGTCTTTCTCAAGTCAGCTCCCCATTTTTGTTGATATATATATAAGCTCATCTGACTATGGTTCTCCTTGATAATTTTCAGGATGTATCCATGATGAAAACCAGCCAGGATACTATATTCGGTTCGCGATGACGATTCTGTAACTGATAATTCCCTAGTTTAGGACCCATCAAGAAATCCCCTCTCTCTTGGTGGGAAGGTAGCAACAACTCCACCTATTGAGAAGCATATAATCCCAATAGATCGGGCTGAGGATGTTCACATGCTGAGCATAGATTAAGAGTTCTAACAGAATATACTGATGAGGTTCTGTGGTGAACAAGACCCTCAGGCAGAAGAAGTTTTCCTAAAGATGGTGGTCCTTCTATTTGAGGCTTGTATGAATATCAGAATATCAGATGGTGGAATTGGTAGACAGCCTTTTCCAGGAAGTAGTTGGGTGATGGTGGAGCCTAATTACTCAGATACTCTATGAGTCAACACTCTCTTGGGACATCTTCAAGAAGCTGTTTCACAAGGAGTACCACCCCTCCGGCTTGCACTCCATTCGAATTTATGAGCTCCTTCAATTTCAATATGGATGGATGAATGTGGATGAGTATGTGACTAAGTTCACCAAGCATAAATGATACTCCCTAGACATGAACCATTATGGCTACTTCCGAGAACGAAGGTTTGAGAAGAGACTTTGCAATGATATATGTGCTATCATAGTACAATTTTTCATCCCCACCTATGTAGGGGTACTAGGGTAGTCACTTGTGGCGGAGAGCTTTCTGTTGGTTTGATGCCCGGTGGTTGGAGTTGGAAGCAGGCAAGATTGGAATGAGTCGTCTTTAGTAGTTTAAAGCTTCCAATGATATCAAAATATGAGATCCTTCTAAGATTAGGATCACGCACATGGTATTCATGATTAGGGAGAACATTGAGCACTAGGGCCACCTATAGATTTTTGGTGTTTTTTTGATGATAAAGGTCACATGTTAGGAAGCTGCCTGACCAGAAGTGATAAAAACACCAGGTAGGCAATAGGTAAACAACCACAAAATAGATAGTGTCATGATCAGGTTGGTCCCAAGGGAGGTGATGGTGGTAGAGGAGCAAGATGTTGGGGATAACGTTATGAGGTCTTTCAACCAACACCAGTTGGCCCACATTAGGCTCAAGAAGATGGCTGTTGGGTTCATTGAAAGCTGTAAGCTTGGGATATCTACAATCTTATAGAGTATGAGATGATAAGAGGGTGATGCGGGGTGTCAGTGTAACCATGTGTCAGTATTGTTCGATGTATCTTAGAATTCATGGAGAAGAGGGGTCATTCCTGCCCCGAGATGCAATTTGTGACATGAGAAAACCTAGGAGGGAGATTTAGTGTCACCCAAAGTAGATAATATTATGTTTTGGTTGTATATTCCCTTTGATTTGTGAATTTAGGGTGAGGTTGTGTGGTTTAGTGTTGAGGTAAGTCCAGAAATTTCAAATGGAGTTTTCTCCTTAACATCCTTTTGCTAGGAGTACCACTAGTGGGTGTGGAAGAGTGCCTATTTTGGGATTACTCTCCATCCAAGATGGGAGAAGACATGTAGATTATGCCATGTACATTTCATGATTATCCTCATGTGTTTGGATTATTTTACTCACATTACCTATTTGTTGGTACCTTTCATGCCCAACATCAACTCTTGAAACTAAAGTTGCCATGTACATGTCAAGGTGATGGAGAACCATGGATAGAACAAAAAAGATCACTATGTAGTGATAGTAGTAGTTGTCTTTGACCTGAGGGTGTAGAGACCATACCTTCTGGGAGAACACTTTATGGTTTGCACAGACCACCAGTGTTTCAGGTACGTCTTCACTGAGAGAGATTAGAATTTGAGATAGCAACGCTGGTTGGAAATTACTGTAGGACTAAAACTTTGAGATTTTTTATACTTTGGAAGCATGAAATTTTATTGAAAATTCCCTTAGTGGGATGTCCCAGGCCTTCCTAGTGCATGATGTTTTAGAACAGTCAACATCCCAACAATTGACCCTGGTGGAGTATGGGGTACAGTTATCTTTAATCGAATGTGTTGACTCATTCCCTTCTCAAGCATGTAACAGAGTCTCAGTTGTGTTTCATTGAATGTGGAATCCTATTTGACTAGATATCATTGGTTATTTTACCATATCGATATTTTCAAGTAAGGAATCACAAAATCCCGATTATAGGGACAAAAAATAATTCCAGTCACGAGGTGGGATGTAGAGGTTTGGAAAAAGAGGTAAATTGACCCCATCTTTCTTCAGGGTGTTTGAGACTCTGAAATGAGATGTTTACATTGCCTATTTCATTTACCTACCCCTAATAGTTGGAGTGGGTGCATGACGTCTTCCACATATCGTAGGTAAGGACATACATGCATGATTATACACTCGTCAACGACCAAAGAAAACCTTATAAGGAAGGGAAATCCCTTTGGTTTACATGTTCAGGTAGAACAAAAACATGTAGCTTTTCCAGGGAATGGAAGATCCAGATGAGGTATCAATATCCCAATTTGTTGTTTAGTTTTGTTTTTGGGGGATGAAATGCTTGAAGTAAGAGATTATGTGGAGACCCAATTTTTTTTAATAGGACTTTAGAATATTTCAAAATATTATTTCAAATACGGGGACTGAAATGACATGATATTTCAAGGGCCAGTGTGCCAAGAATAAATTTTATAAAAATTTTAAATATGTTATATATTAAATATGTGTATTTAATTAATGAAAAAGTTAAATCACTTCAATGGTTGATCAGATTGGAAATCTGAGACCATGATTGGGTCCATAACACGGTGTTTCCACTAGTCATGACAGAAAATATTTTAGTGCTTGACATCTAGATCCCTCTCTCATTGGCATGGAGTTTTATGTTATTTAATTAAATAATATAATTAATTGATTAAAAACCCCTTAACCTAATTTATGAGCGCAAATTATTATTTTAGATAATTCCCTCATGATCCTATTTTTCCAATAATGACAACCTCCTCCCCTATATTCTCTAACCCAATGACGAACAATGAATGAAGAACTAAGAATCCTTGGATCTAGGCAAATCGAAGTGTGATGAATGAAACAACATCTTCTGATTTTTGTGCATGTGAGATATTCGTAAAAAACAATCAATCTGATTCATGTAAGACTCTACATTTGGTGTTTTACACCTTTTGATTAAAGTTTTTATTATATTGATATGTTTCCATCGATCATCTCCCCTACCAGAAGCCGTTGCATCGACCAAAACACCGAAACTATATTATTTATACCATTTAAATAATTTTCTAACACTGGTACCCCATTCTTGTTTTTTGGGAAATAATGCATGGTCGATGATGCTTAAACATTTGTTTTTGGTGCTTTCACCCCCACTATTCTTGGCATTCTTCATTGTTGGACCACAAGGCCATGATTCGACAGATCTTGGTTCAATTCAAATGTGGTCGAATCTTTGGATTCATTTTCGTGGAACGAATGACACGCGAATCAATAATTTGGGGCTAGATTGAAAAAAGAGCGGTATAATGTTTGGTGAATGGATTGGATAGGCATGGTGGGTGCGTGTTTATGATTGGAGTTGGTTTGGGATTGGGTCCATAATTTCCATTTTTTTGATCGGCACACAGTGACGACATGCGGTGTGATGAGTTCAATTATGAGTAGAGGCCTTGTGTAGAGTTTCATGGAGGGGAATGTTTGGCATGAACGTGATGATGGTGGAACTCATATCTACAATGTGGTGATCGGATTTGGTCAATACAACATGCTTTAATAATTAGTAATAATAATAATAATAGAGATGGGTTGATAAAAATAAAAGGACAATTTGTCTTTATTATTACATTAAAAAAATAATGGTAGCCTAAAAACCATGGTTGGATAATAATATTTAAATTTAGATTTAAATATTGATATTTTGTATAACAACATTTTAAATAATATATGAAGGATAATTGATGGTGGTTCAGAGAGGAGGTGTATATCATGGGGGGAGACATTTTCGAGCATGGAGTGACGTGGCTATGCACCACATCCAATTTTGATAATAATATTATAATAATAATAATTTAATTAATATTATTTTTTTAAAACCACTTTTCCATCTGTAACATCTCTGTGAAAAATTTGATTAACCAACTGTTAGTGGTAGCATGATCCTAGAATTGAGATTGTCATTTTAAGACCAATTTGAGAAACCTTTTACAGAATCATGTCTCAGGTCAACAAAACACACAATAATAATATAATTATTTTTATTATTGTGGAATATTTCAAATTACATAACTATTCCAAATAATATCAGATTGGCATGACATATGTGGCAGCACAACTCATTTTTCAAGATTGTCTTTTGTGGACCAATGTTGGGTTATTTCTTTGAGTTCGCGGAACGGGTCCCTAAAATTAACATATAATAATAATATAATAATATTATTAAATTCATTGACCCATCGTAACGTTTTTGCGCTACATCCAATCGACGTACCATCAGCGTCTCTATAATCTTGACGACGAGGCAGGTCATTTGAAATATATTTCAGATATTTATATCAAGACTGATGGGTAGGCTTGTTGAATCCCGATTGGGGTGTGTTGTTGTGAAATGTGACCATTTCACCTGGTATCCATTTTTTATGAATGAGTAGTCAATGTGGTGTGTTTTTCCGAGAGGATATCAATGAAATGATTCATATAATTTGTTTTAGGACTATTTCATGGGCCCCACCTGACATATTTCAAGCATAGTGTAGCTTCAGAAAATTTTACATCTTATAACAATTTTGAGTGAGCTGATAGTCTACCTCTCATGATTTTCTATGAGGATCACAAATATTTAATCCATTTGTATGTGAGGATCCTTATTTATGACCTCATTAAAATGTGTAATCCTGAAAAAAATCGGTTGAAGATCCTTTCGATGTGTTCTGATCCAGATGCTTATTCATGTGGTGTTCAATGATAGCAATGGCTTGGAGATGCCATTATCGACATTCAAGTGGAAACCAATAGTTGGGTTGGGCATGGGTCCTTGACATCACTAGAGTGGAACCCTCCAGTGGGGTTGGTCATGGGTCCTTTAAGAATCTAGAGTGGAACCCTCCAAGTGAGCTAGGAATTGTTCATTAACATGACTAGAGTGGAACCATCTTGTGAGGATGGGGACGGGTCCTCAAAGACACTAGATTCAAACCCCCTGGCCAGGATGGGTATGGGTCCTCAACGACACTATAGTGGAACCCTACAGCTGTGCTGGGCATGGGTCCTAGATGAAACTAGAGTGTAACCCTCCAGTCGGGCTGGGTATGGCTCCTCAATAACACTAGAGTGGAACCCTCCATCCGGGATTCAAATGTGTCCTCAAATATTTTTCAAGTGGAACCCTCCATCTAGTCCTGGAATGGTTCCTTAACATTGAGACAACATACTTACTATAAATCTGGAACAAGACATACTTTGATCTTACCTTAGGACTTAGGAGGAATATGGTGCACTTCTCCCACCGAGACACACCCTTGTGACATGACCTAAAACCATGCGGGAAAGTCAGTGTTTTTCAATGCGGATAATATCGAGGTGATGTGATTTGAGCCCCTTTGAATTATGACTCCTAAGAAGATGATGAGGTGGTTGGAATTTTAGATTTATTTACCTTGAAACTATTGGATACTCACATTGTTGGGTTGAGCTGTGAGTTAGCGATCCCTTTACTCACTTGTTTGGTTTCTTTGAATGAGAATATATATATATATATATATATTATATTTCCATTACCCATGTCTTGAGTATTTGTTTCTCTCATTCTAGGATTGTCGAATATGCACAAATATGTCACTTTCTTTCTTTGTATATCTTCTCATGGTTTAATGAGTCTAGTATCCTACTATAGGTAGTGAATACGTGAAGAGAAGTTCATTTTTTCACCATTTTATTCTCCTTTTTCTTGGATGAGATTACATCACTCTCTTTTTGGATTGATCTGCACTCCTTTTTCTATAAATTTTTATCTTTACTGCATTCCTTTTATGAGTATATCTTATGGATCCCCCTTGACTTTTTTGGGGTGTCCTACTGAGTATTTATATACTCACACTCATTGAATTTTCCGACACATATCATTCCTTATGTAGATGAAAGACATGCAAATTGTGAAATAAAATGTGTATATAGATACAAGTGCTTGGACTGCGTAGAGTGGTTATAGCTTTGGTTCCAGGAGTAGGTCTCTCTCAGCTGTTTACTTTTTAGTTACTGTGAGGTTGTGGCACTTTTCTGGTTGGGACTATCTTTTTACCCTTTTCCCCTTTCAGTTTACTATACTATACCTACACTATTTATTGGTTTATGCATTCTTGGATTATTTATAGAAGTTCGGCATATTTTTTTCCTTTCCCTATGAACTATTACATTTATCTAGTTGTGTTTGTGTGTGTACATGTTTTTAAGAAGATTCCTCCCAAGTTTTTTTCCCTTTGGCACTAGTCGTCATCCCCTGACCTATGGAGGCGAGCTTGGGGTAGTTTTGGCTCGAGACCCTGTATGGGTTGGTTCATGACACTTGAGGCAGGTTGTGTTGAATTTGTAAGGCCCTGGTGTCTACATGAAACATGTACTTCTTGGGTGTCTTTGGAATGATATATGTTGTACTTTCACATGAGTTTTCGGTATAAGGTTGGGTTTTTTGGGCCAAAGTGTCTGCGGGTGGGTTTTGATATGGGTGTGGACTAGGTTTTTGTGGGATGGAAGTGGTATGTGGATCAGGTGTGTGGGGGAAGGTGATGATAGTGGGGCTTGTGGAAGAGTGTGGTAGTATCAAGACAATCGCCATTAGGGATGAGTAGTAAACTAGTGGGAAGTGGTGCGGGGTTTCCTATCATTGATGTTCTTATTGCAATACTTTACTTTACATTCATTATTTGTTGAGTGTGCCTTTGGTCAGGTTGGGGTGGATAGAACACCTTGTTATATGCTTTTGAGTTTTTGTAATTTTCTCTTAGGGGTATTAGTATACTTCCCCCACATTTGCACAATAGACTTCGACTTTTCCAACTGAGAATACCTATATTCTCACCGAACATATATAATACAGTATTCAAGTTTCCATGAAGATTAAATGGAAAATTCTAGACCATAGTAGCTCAGAAATTTGGACAGTTTCTATGTTGCTGCTTGGTTTTGTTCTTTTGATATTTAATTTGGATATTTTTATTCTATTTTAAGCATTTTTACTATAAACAGTCTCGTGGGATAGATTTTATATATATATATATATATATATTTCATGGAGTTTTTTGAGGTTGATACATCTTATTTATCTATCTTGGTTACAATAAAAAGTTTAATGCCTCACATGTTGTGATATTTCTATACCCTAGGTGTTGGTCGCCACCCCAGGGCCTACTAGATACATGAATCGTGAAGTCATTATCTTTTTTTGTCCATTTCAAGCTTAGGAGGGGCATCATTAGATGGAGGTTTCAAGCCAAAATAGTATCAAAGGTGATGGTTGAGAGATAGGATAGAGTTTGGAGTTAATCACAATAATGATTTCATGGGTTTCTAGGGCAGCAGTGTGGGGTGATCTTGGTGTGTGACATAGGCAATGGAGGATCACCAAGGAAACATGATTTTAGGTGACACTCAAGATCTGATGCAAGGACACTGATCTTACTGAATAACCAACTGATGTTACACCATTTGTAGAGAAGATAACCTTGGAAAGGTACATTCATAATGATGAATTTTGTTGTTTTTTTGGGAATTTTTGGAAAAGTTATATAAACAATGAGTTAAAATGAATCCTAAATTAATTCTATAATACCTAGGATAAAGAGTTCCCTATTTACTTTTTCTTCCATTGAACCTGACCGTCATATTCATGTGGTATGAGAAGTGAAGTCTCATCATGATGACCAGGTCAACTGATGGAGGGTTGACCCCCTGGGGGAGGATAATAAAGTGAAGAATAATTTTTTTTATTTTTAGAGATTATCTCTAGGAAAGTACGAAGGCATCGTTTTAGATACAGAAATGAAGAGTTGGCTTGAGAAGCTCGAAATCACTTTCAGCGTAATCTAGCCATTGATGGATTATTAGGTTCTTCTAATAGTGAACCAAATGTAGGGTGATGTGCATCAGTGGTGGATGTGCTACCAAGGGGAGATAGAGTAGACCAATGTTCTCTAGGTCAATTTTGAGAAGGTGTTCTAGGGGGAAGTACATTATTCGAACATGAAGGTTGAGAAGAGGTAAGAGTTAATCTCCCTAAAACAAGTCAGTATGTCAATATGGGAGCTAAAGATTAATTTCAAGGATCTACTTATCATTTCTATGGATCTATTTCGGGATGAGGAGTCTTAGGGGAGATTCTTAGAGGAGGCACTCAATCCTTCCCTCCAGTACATAGTTACTCTCTTCAACCTATCGACTTATATAGAGGTAAAAAAGAAGGAGAAATTGGTTTATAGGATGAACCTGTGAGGAGGTAAACTATGAGAGGGGATCTAGTAGGGCCCTATATAGGGAAAGGCTTCCAGAAGTAGGTCTCTATCACCTGGACCATATAGGATTCAACCAACATGGAGTTGACCATAGAAGTTTAAATTTAGAACTTTTCCCCTCATGATTTCCCCATAGGCTTGGGACCATGGGGTTTGACTTGTGGAGGTTGTGGTAACCTTTAAATTTGGTGCCTAGTTTGGACTCGAAAAGGTTGAGATGAGATGGTCCGACTTCTGCATCAGTTGTAATTTATAGTCATGTCATTTCCGCACCATGGACAGTAGGCTCCTACTCCATCGAGTAGAGATAGAGTAGGTGGAGGACAGCCACAAGGCATTTCTCAAGGAACTGGATCCGAGCATGGTCATGGAGGTAACCAGTAGAAAAGGGGGATATGATTTGGGAGTGGTCAATTTCATGCCACATAAGAAGCAGTACCAGTGGGGAAAGAGATAGTTAGAGGTTTGATCAGTTTGTTCAGTACTCCTGAATGTGATTTGTTTGATTCTAGAGCTTCACCCTCCTTTGATGCACCTGTTTTAGTCCATGCTCTAGACTAGACATATAAAGACATTATGTTACCTACTGTTGTGTATACCCATCGAAGGTCAGACCCATTTATTAGATGTGTGCAGAAGATGTATACTGATGATGGGACCACATTAGTCCTATAGAGATAATTTCCTATTAAAGATGCATCAATATGATGTCATCATTGGAATATACTGGTTATACACTGTGCATGATATTATCAACTGATTCCAAAGAAGAATCATGTTAGCAAACATTGATCGACAATGTGTGGCTTACGTTGGCGAGAAGAGTTGTCTGATGGGTAGTCAGCATGTGTAACATCTTTCTTACTTGTTGGGTGAGATTTTGATATAATTATTGGATGATGAGTTGAAGGAGGTTCCCATAATTATTCAGGAATACCTGTATGTATTCTCTAAGGACATTGAGACACTTCCCCCTCGATGTGGTGTGGAGTTCAGGATAGACTTGCAACCTAGTTATTATTTTATTTTGATGGATCCTTATCGGATTACACCGTATGAGTTGCGGGAGATTCAAATTCAGATTGATGATATGATGAAGAAGGCCTTTATCTAGAACATTGTGTCATATTGTGGTGCTACAATCTTGTTTACGAAGAAGGAAGATAGTGGTATAAAGATGTGTATAAACTACTAGAGGTGGAATTAGGTGACAGTCAAGAACCATTATCCCCTCCGAAGGATAGATGATATTTTCATCCAGTTTAAGTGAGAAAGTGGGGTTTCTAAAATTGATTTGCAGCATGGGTTTCACCAGTAGAGGATAAAGGAGGGTGACATCCCGAAGACCACTTTCAAATATAGGTATGGTGACTTCTAGTTCAAGGTTATGTTGTTTAGTGTTATGAATGAACCATCCATGTGCATGGGGATTATGAATACTATCTTCTCTGAGTTCCTGGATTGATTGTTTTTTATTTTCATTATTGAAATCATAATCTACTCAAAGTCGAAAGAGTAACATAACTAATATCTTAGAACTGCCTTGTAGGATCTCTAACACCAGCTCTTTGGGATGTTCTCAATGTGTAAGTTTTGGACAAGATAGGTTCACATATTTGGACATGTGGTGTCTCAGTAGGGGATAGTAGTGGACCAATTGATGTTTGAGGTAGTTGTTTCTTGGGTAACACCAATAATGTGGTGGAATTTTTCTGATTTCTTGGTATGGAAGGATATTACTAGAGACTTGTTCCCAATTTCTCTGTAGTATCATATTCATTAATAACTCTGACTTGAAAGGACCCATCTTCTGATTAGAGTTAGTAGCATTAGGAAGCTTTCATCTATAGAAAGATGAAGTTTTCTGGTGATCCATTGGTTCAGTTTCCAGAGTAAGGGATGATTTTAAAGGTGTTTTGTGATGCTTCTCATCTAGGCTTGGAGAGTGTTTTGATGTAGCAATGGGGAGTGATCTCATATGGGTATAGGGAGTTACTTCCCCACAAAAACATTATGTCACCCATGATCCGAAGATAGTTATATTCATGTTCGCAATGATGTTTTATCGAAATTACCTCATTAGATAGCACTTTTTGTTCTTCACATATCATAGGATCTTGAGGAATATATTTTCCCAGAAGGGACTGAAAATTCAAAAATGAAGGTGGATGAAGTATCTCCTATAATAGAAAATGAAGATCTCTTACACCCCTAGAAAGGAGAATTTTTTAGATGATGCATTGATCAGTAATTCACATAAGGAAGAAGTTCAAGAATATGCGGATTCTTGGAGGGTGATGGTGGAGTTTACTACCTTTAAAATAGATACATAAATGGGTGGTGGTACATGTTGTATATTTTAGATTACATTTCATTAATCAATGTGGTATAAAGTGGACGATTCTCAGTGGATAGACTCTAAGGTAGAGGTGATGCATGATCATGTTGACTAGGGTGATGCTCTATTATGGCGGTCAGATGATGAATAGAATGAGATGTTGTTCCATGGGAAGATGTTTGTTCTAGGGGAGATGCATGAGGGTGTTCTTAGTGTGTTTCATAGCTCACCCTTATAGGTACACCCGAGATTTTACAAGATGTACCATCACTTAAGGGAGTAGTTTTGGTTGCATGGGATGAAGTGGGTAGTTGTGGTGTTTGTGGAAAAGTGCCTAGTTTTCTAGAAGGTTATGGTTGATCACTGTGTTACCATCAGCTTTTTTGAATCCTCTATATGTCCCTCGGTCAATGTGTGAAGAAATATCAATGGATTTCATCACAAGATTACCTAGGGCTTATAGGGGATGAGATGGAATATGGGTAATAGCGGATCTATTGATGAAATAGGCTCACTTCTTAGAAATTGAAGAGTCGAAAACTATGGATGACTTATTGCATAGATATGTGGATGTGGTGGTGTTGTTTCATTGAGATCGAAGATCCCTTGTCTCAAATCAGGATACGCATATTACCTCATGAGTCTGGAGGAGATTACAACTTTTTTTATGGAACTAAGTTATGCCTCAACACTACATTCCAACCCCATAAAGATTGGCCGATAGATAATACCATCCATATGTTGGAGGACACGCTGCAACCATGAATCTTGGATTCTGTTGGGTATTGGGTGCAAAAGTTTTCCTTGCTAGAGTTTTGTAATAGGAAGATATATCAATCTACAATTTTCAGGGATCCTTTTGAAGCATTATAAAAAAGTTCATGTCGTTCACCATTGTTCTGAACCTAAGTTGGGGAAACAGATAATCTTGGACTAGATGTGGTGCAGAACATAATAGAGATGTTTCAGCTTATTCATGAGAGGATGAACACAACAGATAACCAGAAGAAGTTGTATTCCAATTTTAGAAGAAGGCACATGTTTTTCGATTTTGGGGACCATTTTATCTTGAACAATTCCCCTCGACATTGAAAATAGAGGTTTGGTAAAGGGATAACACTTTCTCATAAGATCATCAGATATTTCATGATGTTAGGATGAGTTGGTGAGGTGACACACTAGCTGGAATTGCCACCGTAGTTGGAGAGTATCCATGACATCTTACACTTTTAACAACATTGTAGGTACCTTAATGATGACTCCCTTGTTATTGGATGAATATATTTCAATTTTAAGTATGAAACAACATTCGTGGAGTGACCAATAGAGGTCTAGGATCATTGGGATAAGGGGAATTAAGGATGGATCATTTCGTTGGTTTGTGTGTTGTGGAGGTATGGTGTCTTAGAGTAGAGTACATGGGAAAGGAAGACACATATATGTTCTTTGTATCCAATTTTTTTTTTGAGATATTCTTGTGTGTATTTAATTTTAATGAAGTTCTTGAATTTTTTTTGCTATAATATGGGTTTCTTCGTTGTTCCATAATGTGTCATGATTTCCTGACAAGTGAAAAGCGGGAGACTAGGTTGCTAATCAAGTTGCTTTAATTGAAAAGTAATTAAAACCATGAAGGTGAGTCAGTGCTTCCCTGAGTGGATAATAACGTTACATGGAGGAAACAATTATGTAGTTGATGTGTCTGGATAGTTGATTCCTCTATGGGGTATCATGTTGATGTTTGGGTTAGAGGATATGGTAGGAGGTGTTATTGGATGTTGAGGTTTTACTATAGATTTTAAACAACACATGGTGCTTTATCCTTGAGTGGTATCTTACAAGGTCATTTTTTAGACACATCTTTCTTTTGGGTGTGTTTTGGAATTATCAAGGGAAACAAAGTTTGAGAGGTATCTGATGTAATGGACTAGACCTCCCTAGTCAGTTACTTTATCAAAATATAGTTTTTAGGGTGTTCTGGGAGGCGACAATATCTCGTTTTAAGATTTTTCCACAATTCATGTTTTTCCATTAGTAGGACACATCAGTGACTCAGTGATGGTGAATTGGCATTAGAGGATTAGTATAGATAGCTCTAAATTGGTGGATTAGTATAGGTGGCTAGATGTCAGAAGGTTAGGGAATCAGTAGGTCAGGGAATCAGTATGTCAGGGTGTCGATACGTTGGGCATCAGTAGGTAATGTTGTCAGTAGTTATAGGCATTGGTAGGTCAGGGTGTTCTTAGGTCAGGGCCTTGGTATGTCAGGGTGTCAGTAGGTTGGGAAATTGTAAGTCGGGTGTCAATATGTCGGGCATTGGTGAGTAGAACCGGTGAGTTGCATCATTGTCTCTCTGTCGTTGGGTCACATCAGTGACTGGTGTTAGTGAGGGAGATAAGTGACTCATGTCAATGAGTTCGGAATCATTGAATCTTTGTTGATGACTCATGTCAATGATTCACCCATCTGTGAGTCATTTCCATATTTTTCTAGTTTTTTCCATTTTCGCCTCTCTTACATTTTATTTGATGTAAATCACGTTTAAATTTTTTTTGATACTTTCTAAAGGAGTTTCAAAGAATAATAATTATATATTTAATATTCTAACTCTCTAAAGTCATTGAAATAAACATACTAGATACTCTTGACCATGATACAACATTAATGGTCCTTGAAACTATTTTCTTCCACTAATAAAGGATCTATCTCTTCTAAGAGGAGATCTTATCATCCTAATGTTTATCCATTTTCTATTGGTGTGACTAGATCCTTCCTTCCCTATGGAGTTATGATTTGTGTTGTGGCCTTCAGATCCTTTTTCCATTGGATTGTATCCTATTGCCCGCACACCCCCTCTGTTTTTGGTGAACGGAGGAGTTGATGACCATTTATTATTTAAGGTAGGTATTCCTCCATCTCTCTATTAATTATGTATCATGTCGGGTGGGAGTAATGATGTATTCATGTGGGTAATGTTGAAATCAATTTAACAAAGATAAATGTGGGGAGAAATAGATGATAATAATGAAGATAATTGAACATATTACATTAGTAATAAATAATGAGTGGTGTGATATTGATGATGATCATTTGTTTTATCTGTTATATATGATACTTGGTATGAATCATATGAGTTTTATCCTTTTGAAAGTCATGGTCGTTGGTGGTTTATTCTTGAGAATGGGTGATGTATTGTTCTTATAGTTAAACCTCTATTTAATGGATGGAAAAAAATCAAAATTTGGTTAATCACATATACTCAGTTTAATATATGGATTCCCCAATTGTTATCTGATCACCCCTAAATTATCAAGGTGGAATTAAAGAATAATGGTTTCAAAATATGAACACACCTGATTGTCTGGTTTACCTATGTTTTGTGTATGGTTCAGTTCTACCTTGTGTTTTTTCTGTTCTTGTGGTGATGTGGCTGGTAGTATGGCTATGTGTATGGGGTGGTATGAGTGGTATAATGGAATCATAGGTTGAGTTATTGGTTGATTGTGGAATGGATGAACATGTCCTACAGTGAGACTGAAATCTATTTGAGTTTTGTTATTTTGATCGATGTGGTTCATTTCTTATAGTGGGGATACTAAGGATGGTTTGGGATGGATAATTTTGATGAAAAATGGTGTTACCATTTGTGGGTGTTCACCTGGATTTTCTGGGGACCGTTATGTTAGTAATTCATGTAATATGGGATTCTTCTACAACAATCCATCTCTCTCTATTTGGATTTTACTATGGTTGGTATGGTAGCATCACCCTTATAATGTGTGAAGTGTTTGATATTTTCCTAGGCAGGTTTGGAATTAAAAAAATTGTACTGTTACATAAACAATGATATTTCATTAAATGAATGGGTTGGGGTTATGAATTAAATTTGTGGCTGGTTGTTTGGTTATGCATTAGAGGTGGCTGCAAGGGATGTTTTGTGTGGTATGATAGTTTTTTTGGAAACCCATAGGTTGGGATTTGTCTTTGGTATATATATATACATGTAGTTCCTTATGATTTCTCTATGCACCCCACCCGTGATGAGAACTACATTCAAAATACCACCATTATTATAGGAGAGGGTTTCATTTCCTAAAATTCTATTGGGAGGATGGATAGATGATTATTGGACCTTATATGCTCCCTCTTCTAAGCATTGGTAGCCCGTATTTCATTGAGCATGTTGTGGTATGGTTGGGAGGCCCATGTGTCTTCGGGTGATGTGTGATTCACATGTGTTTTCAAGATAAGATATGTTGCACTTTCCAAGGTGTCTCTAGGATGAGGATATGTTTTTTGACTAGGTGTCTATAGGAGGGATGTGATGTGGTTGAGGCCTAGTTTTTTGTGGGAGAGATATGGTATGCAGCTGAAGTGTGTACGTGCGGGTTGTGATAGTGAGGCTTGTAAAATAGCATAGCAGTGTCCTGATGCTCACCATTAGGGATGAACAGTTAACTTGTGGGAAGTGGTTCGGGGTAACTTATCATCGATGTTCTTACTATTTTACTTTACAAGAATTGCATTATTTGGTGAGGGTTTGTTTGGTGAGGTTGGGGTGGATAGTATAACTTGTTGATTGATTGTGATATTCTATTGTTTTAACACATAAGAATTAGTATGATTCCACCACATGTTCTTGAGAGACGATTACTTTTCATACTAAGTATAATTGTATTCTCACCCTACATATATAAATCTATTTTTTGGTTTCTATGGAGATTACATAGACGGTGCTGGACCATAGTATCTCAAACATTCAGACAATTGTCGTATCGCTACTTAGTTTTGTTCTTTTAGTATTCACATTGAATCTTTTCATTGTATGTATTGTTGTTATACATTAAAAATGCATCTGGGATGGATTTTTCATTCATTAATATATATTTATTGATTTTTTTGAGGTATATACATCTTATCTCTCGATCATGGTTACTATAAAAGGGTAACTTCTCCCATTTTGTGAGATTTATATACCCTTGGTGTGGGTCACCAAACCGGGGCCTATTAGAGGCGAGACATTTGGTTCATTATTTCCCTTTCTCTATTTCTAGATCAGGAGAGGAATATTTTAAGGGAGGTTGTCGTGACAAAAACTAAGGAATTATTTGAGTAAATTCCCTCTTTTAAAATATAAAACCATGACCAAGTAATGATCTACGAAGAAATTAAATGGATGGAGTATTTATGTATTAGGGTAGTACTAAAAACATAGTTAAATTATTATTTAATAATAAATTTTATTTTAAATATGTTTATCCTATTTTTTGGGAATGTTATAGGAATTATATTAATATGGGTTTATAAAAGGACAACCTGTATGTCGCGTGATAACCCAGCATGTCCAGAAAGGATGGGGGGCTTTATCCCATGACTGAATGATGATAAGATTTTAGCTACTACCACTATCCTATGTGATGTCATAGTTAATATTCACAATGTTTAGGTAAATTATTTAAAATATGAATATTAATGATGAACCAGTGGTATTACGTAGTAGGTTTAGAGATTATATTATTATATTGGAAAACATGTGCTAACCATATTGGTTTCTGAAAAATGTAAGATACATACAGAATGATTTTTTATTGTTTTCTGGATGTTATGATCCGTTAAAGGTTATTTTTAGTGCTTGAGATAGAATATTTCATTTTTGGATATTCATTTCCTAAAGTGAGGGATGAATTGGAAATAGATTAAAATTGAAAAAAGGATGACAATGTGATTATGAAATATAAAGGATGTATATTTCTTTATATTCTTCGATAGTAAAAGAATTCTACAGCTTTAGGAAAACTATATTGAAACAAAAAATTTATCCTATAACATTCATATTGGATATATTGGAGGGTAATTTAAATCATCACCTATTTATGGTTTGGACGACCTTAAAATTTTATTGATCGTTCAATTTATTATGACCCAATATACTCAGTCACTCTCTATAATTATTCACGCTTTTCATCCATCTCAATATCTTCTCATTCCACTAGATTCTTCTACTAAGAAACCTAGTTATGTACTATTCCATATGACCATGGTACATCCCGTTCTCTCTTATTAAGAAAATATTTTATTAATTATTTTTACGATATGATTTTTTAACAAAAACAATTTTTATAAACAAATCACGACTTAAAATATCAAGTTTAAATTTCAAGGATGAAATTTATTTAATGTGTATATAA
The DNA here is from genome assembly GCA_963277665.1 of Viscum album. Classification (NCBI taxonomy): domain Eukaryota; kingdom Viridiplantae; phylum Streptophyta; class Magnoliopsida; order Santalales; family Viscaceae; genus Viscum; species Viscum album. Next base: position 1,532,248,561 of record OY728123.1, on the reverse strand, counting down.
TGTAATATCCTGAATTCTAAAAGAAAAAAATTATATTTGATAACATATATGAAACAGATCACCAAGCATGGAAAAAAATATTACACCCTGACACTTTACAATACATTTATTATTATATAATTAAATCTATTATATATATTTCATTACACAAAACACTGAGTTTTCTTTCATTTCACGAAACACCGATTTTATTAGATATCTTGTATTACATACAAGAACGAGTTTTACTGAACAATAATATACATTTAACACTTTCATTTAATCTACAGTTTATCCATTTGAATGCAGGTTATTAATAGGATTATCTAACTTATGAAAATATATATTTTACACAAATTTTTTACTTATCTAATTGATTAGAAATAAAATAAAAGATATTTAAAATAAGAATAAATATTTTCTAACCTACAATTACCATTATAATTATTTTACTTATTTATTTATTAGTAATAAAATAAAAACCATTTAAAATATATATCTTGTTAAATTATATTTTGATTTTTTTTAAAATAAAATTAGTTTAATTCAATATATATTTATCCATTTCTTTCATTTTAATCATTTTAATATTTAATTTATATATAAAAACTCTGAAAATTTTGGGTATTTTGCCTTTAAAAACCCGCTTTCTAATTGCATCTATGGGATTAATTTTAAATTAAAATTTCCCATTTTTTGAATTTAATTTTTTAAAAAGGATTCCATATTTTTTATCACAATAATTTAAATTTTATAATAAGGATAAATGTATTTTTCTTTCTAAAATTAATAGTTAAATTAGTAAAATTATTTATCGTGGTTAATGTAAAAAATGGATGTACCATTGGGAAAAACTAATAAGAAAAGTGTAAAAGACCACAAACATATGAAAACCCATTTTTATGACCATATTTCAGCATTATCTATTATATTTTTTATAATTACCTAATTTGGAGGTGTGATACATGATAAAATTTTTGGTATGATTTAATCATTTCTAAAAATTACATGTGTGATACTTACATCACTTATAAAAGTTCTCCCTATAACCTCTCTTATTAGCACCTTAAAACCACTTTGGTTTTGATACGACCAACCAAAATAACTTCAAAAATTCCCTCCCATCCTCATCAAAGCGTTATTTTTGTCCATAATTTAAACGTTTTATGGCATTAGTGAAACATTAAGGGGGATGCTTGATGAAGTGGTAACATTCAACCACGAGAGTTTTTATTTAATAATTTTCCTCCCTAATTAAATTAATATTGAGAAATTATGATATAATAAAACAATTTTATTAAAAATAATTTTATTTTTTTATAATATGGTCATTACCTACAACCTTCTCCACTTGCATAAAAATAGTTATGATGTTATTGTTCATGTGTACATCAGACAACCACCTCATGAACCTATATTGTTCATTTTTCCATTAAAATTATCACGGTTGTGTGTATTTATGTATATAAGATATATATATATATATGATTTATAATATAATTATACCACTAGAGTCATTAAATCATATATTCCTTTTTTCTATTCTATTCCATTGGAGATTTGATAACATCACTTGTGTATATGGAAGACATCCAGCTTGTGTGGCGATGTGATTCGTATTTCATTAACACATTACATGGAAGGTGATAACGGTAAGTATAATGATTTTATGTGGAATTAATGAAATAATTATTATATTATTTTCATATTTATCATTATTTTAATATAATAAATATATATAATTTTAGTAATTTCCTTTTCACTTACGTAATGATGATAACATCATTCATGTACATGTTAACTACAACCTTTATGGAGTAATTTGTATCTCTTATAATCACCAAAAAATATTGTTGATATATAAGTAATAATATTATATATATGATAGTTTTATTATTATTTAATTATAAAATTTTACATTCCTCATTTTCATATTGATAATTGAAAAATGGGAATCTTACTCATGTGTACGTACGACCTACCATCTCAATGATCTTAATATACTTCATTATTCATAAACATATTTCATGATTAGTTTTAAAATAAAATAAAAGTAAATATAAGATATTTATGTCATGATTATTATTTTTGAGATGATATATCTATATAATATGTTCAGGAGATTGATCTTTCATGAAGATAATTAATGAGAGAATATGAAAACTTACAAATGAAGCAATGAAAATAATTAATGATTATTGATGGAAAGGTGATAAGATTTTATAAAAGGATCATATATGATATTAGAAAAAATAATATGGTATAATTTAAATTTAATAATATTTAAAATACCACTATAAATTAGGATAAGGAACGTTAAACCAAAAGGAATCATAAGGTAAGTGATTTTGTATCAATTTTCCTTAATTGAGGAAAGTTGTAATATTATGAACTGAATTTACTTTATATAGTGTATATAATGACCATTTGAAATTTAATATCCTTATTAATTCATTATTTATTATATTTTATTTCTCAAATTAAGTTATTTCCTATAATTATATTTTAATTAAAAGTTACCATATGGTAAAGAATTTCATAACTCAATTTCTTTTCACTGGGTCGAATTACTCCTTTATTTTATTTCATATTATTAGATTATGTTTATAATGGAATTATATTATAATAATTCTTAATATATATTTTTTATATATTTAATTTTTATACACACAATTGATTCATTAATTAATTATCACTTCAATGTGAGGATCATTGTAAGGGTTTATTTCACAGTATCATTATAATTTGGATTGTTTATTATAGAATTTAAATTTAATTGAAATTGTTTGATAATTGTCTAATAAACCCATTAATTTTATTCTCATATGTTCATTCATGGTGTTTTTCATGTTATTGTTCAATTTTCCCTCACATTGGTACTTAAAATAATTGATAATGTATTTTTAATAAAATTCGATTTCATTTACCTCTTTGGTCAAAAATCTATTTTCTTCCAAAACAATGTTTTTTTGAAAATTAAATCAATACTGTTTTTATCTTCATAAAAGTTATGTATTTAATTCATTTTTACCCATTTATTCATTTTAAAAAATCTTTTCAAATGTATATTCTTTTTGTTTTCACAACAATAAATTTTAAACCTTTTTATAGTGTAAATTGATAGTTGTTTTTAATATGAATGACATGTTCAAATTTACCCACTATCATGACCATCATTTGATTGATGAATTAGTTAGAAGTTTATAATTATATTTTAAAAATAAATATTTTTCAAATATTCTGAAATTTTATATTTTTTATAATTTATTATGAAATATAAGGAATTTCAAAATTATATATGTTTTGAAAAGTAATCCTAAAATTAGAAAGGGTATTTTTCTGAGGGTGTTTTTGAAAATATTTTCATGTTATTTCTATTCATCAATGGCATAAAAATTTATTCCTACTCCAATGGTAACATGTTGTATTGTTACAATATTTATTCCTTTTATGGATGGATTATGATCATTTTGACCAAGGAAATTAATGAAATTCACTTAATTGAATCATTTTCATATTTATTCACTTACAGTTGAAATATTTAATTTCCTCTGATCATTAGACATTAAATATCCAGTAAATATACATATTTTTTTTCATGGATATGTTTATTTCTAATAATCTATATCATTTCAACATATTGTGTTTTTAATTTGAATGTTATTTGACTCAATGTGGAAATATTTAAAATACATATTGCATACTTAATATAGTTATGTCATGAATAGAAACATTATTAATGAATTAAATTGGCTTTGGATATATGGGGAATTATTTGGACATGAAATACTTGTGTGGGTCCGGATTATATATATCCCATCAAAACATTAGTTTTCTCATGGGGGTAATCATAGGCTATACGTAGTTAAGATGGATTTTACATAAAATGTTTTAAATAGCCTTGGGAAGGGTCATGATGTTAAAGGATTATTGTATGTGCAAAATTTATTTTTTATAATTAAAAATTGGATTCATTCATAATTTTTAATTATAATCCATGGGATTTTCCTTATGATGTTAACTCTATATGCATTTAATTCTCATTTTAATGATGAAATGATATGTGTTTTAGGTAATTTACATTTCCATATTGAGTATGGATTAACTAGTTGTTATATTCATGTTATTAATTAAATGTAATGAGTTTTTGGTTATTTACCTTTCCAAATTTTCTATTCATATTGATTCAATATTTCTTCCACCGTACATAACCCTTACTAAGAATTTGAGTTCACCCTTTTTTTCATTTCCTAGGAATCCATGAAGTGTATTATGAATGATATTTAAGAACATGATAGAGGGAATAATTTTTTTATCTAAAAACAATATTGTTTTAATTTATTTATTGAAATTTAATGATGTAGGTATCTAGTTTACTAAGGCCACTAAACTATACAGTCCTTCGGGATGTGATTCCATGTATATTAGACAATTTGATAAAGTAGGCACTGACTCCATACTACTGGAGTTAAGATCAATATTGTTGGTATCAAAGGAATATATGTAGAAACCTTGGGAACTAGATTATGGAAGACATAGATTAATGAACATCACCCTATTATCATGTTTTAGGATAAGTCTAGAACAATATCCTAATTTTTTTGGAAAGGTAGATAATATATTGTTTTTAATTTTGGTAAAACCATGTTTGGATAACAAAATTAGATGTTGTTTTGGCGCAAATTCACATATGGGAGATAAGTCTTAAGAGGATGCATCATGATTGATCTGATCATCACCTAGTATATGATATTTGGTGGTACTAGATCCTAGATTGACACTACTAGGAAATATGATATGGATAATTCAAATTTTCATTAAAATCCTTTATGGAGGATTTCTATAGAATATTTGAATGAATGAACATGGTCAAAATTAATGTTTCATATATTGAAGAGAAGGTTTTCCAATGAAATTGAGAAAAATTATATATGTATGGAATGGAAGGTCATTGAAAAAATAATTTATAAAGAAAAAATAATAGTACAATGAAGGAAAATGAATCTAATAGTAGGGATCTATTTATAGTAATTTATCATAAATATAGAGAACCTGGTAATTATTTGAGTCAATTACCTTTTTTAAAGGGAAACCCTTAGACCAAGGAAAGATATATTTGGAAACAAAATGGATTAAGTATTTATGTATTGGGGTTTCATTGAAAAACATAGTAGATGTTTATTTAATAATTAATTTTATTTTATGGATTTAAAATATAATTTTGTGGAAATGTTATCGGAATTATATTAATATTTTTATATAAAAGGATAACCCACATGTTGGGAGACATCCCATCACATCTGGCATGGAAGCGAAGATTTAACCAATGACTGAAGCATGATAAGGTTTTAGCACCTATCACTGGACTATGCATCATCCTGGTTAAAATTTAATTTTTTAGGAAAACTACATTAAATATTAATATTATTTATGATCATGTGGTGTTACTTTTGTGGTTTAGAGATTAATTTATTATATCGGATAACTTGTACTAATCATATTGGTTTTGTAAAATAGTTAGAGATATAGGTAAATACATTTCACTCATTTGTGGATCATAAGATCTATTTAAAAATAATTTCAGTAGTTAAGGCATGAAAAAATAATTTTTGGATATTCATTTAATGATGTAAGGGATGAATTGGATATTGATCAATGAAAATCCAAGGATGATATTTTTGTCTTGAAATAGAAAAATATCATGTAAGTATATTAATTTATATTCTTATACAGTAACAGAATTCCTCAACATTATGAAAAGGATCTAGAAACAAAATTTTTATCCATTTATATTCAAGTGTAATAAATCATAACGTCTTTTGAATCATCCCATATTTATGGTAATAAGACCATTAACATTCCATTTTTCATTCAATTTATTATGATTAATGACATAAATAACTATCTATAATTATTTATTCCTTTTTTCTATTCTAATATAATCCCTTTCCCTCAATATTTTCCTACTTAGAAACCTAATTATGTGTTATTCCATAGGACCATAGTACTCCCCTTTCCATCCTATCAAAAAGATATTTTATTAAATTTTATTTCAAAGTGGGGTATTAGAAAAAATAATTTTCAAATATCAAACCCTTGATTTATAATATCATATAAAATTTATGGGGACACAATTTATTTAATTTAGGGAGAATGTAACACCCCGAAATTCTAAAGAATAATACTGTACTTGATAACATATATGACACAACCAGACACAAATATTACAAGAACATATTACACCCTCTGAATTTATGATATAATTGTTTAAAAATAAATTCAACCCCTCATATAGAGGTCATTACACAAAAAAATGAGTTAATGTTCGGTACACAAAACAACGAGTTTCTTCGATAGCTTGTGTTGCACACAACACTTAATTTTACTGAACAATAATATACTATTAAAATTATTATTTGATATATCATGAGGTATTTGCAATGGATTGTATGAATAGGATTAAATAACATGTTTAAATATATATTGTACAAAAATTTATTATTTATCTATTCATTATTAAGGAAACAATTATCATTTAAAATAAAGAGAAATATTTTCCGTAAAATTTTATTTTAAAAAATATGGGTTAGTCGTGATTTGTGAACGTAATATAAAAATATAATTTACCACTTATAGAATATATAATTTATAAAAAAAAAATAAATCATAATATAAAAAAAATATCTGGGTGAATGTTTGAGATTTTTTCTGAAAATTTTCTTTTTTTGATGAATAGTAAAAAAAATTAATTGAAGACGTCCTCAAAGTTTATATTATTTATAATGTAAAATTATATTTTTAATTCGTTTTAGAGAAAAAATAGTTATATTAAATATATATTAATACAATTTTGGTCGTCAGAATAATTTTAATATTGAATTTAGATATAAAAACATTGTAAACTATTGGACCTTTTCTCTTTAAAACTCTAATTTATCCTCTTGTATATATGATTAATTATAATTTATCTTTTTCCATATTTAATGAATTGAATTAAAAAAATTGAGACTATATTGGGAATAATAATAATTTTCAATTTATAATCATATGAACTTATTTTTTGACCAAAATGGATAGTGAAAACAATAAAAATTAATCACCGCGGTTAATGTTAAAAATTGATTTACCATGGCTTAATCTATAAATATAAGGGTAAAAATATCATATAAACCTATAAAAAATAGATTATATTTCCATATTCCAAAATTAAATAATATATTTTTTTAATGAAACATTTTTTTGGTTTTTATGTGATAAAAACTGGGGTTTGATTGAATTTTTTCAAAACAATATAGGTGTACCACCAACCTAACTTATAAAATTCCACCCACTCTCCTATCATATTAACAACATAAAACCTATTTGGTTCAGCAGATGTCTTCTAAAATAAATTCAAAATTTCTCCAACCTCATCATAGAATCCTTATTTTGGGTAGAAATCCATCCTTTTATGTATTTACTACAAACCTAACAAGGATACTCGAAGAAGAGATAACATTATTAGACAAGATATTTATTTTATTTACATCAATGCCTCCTTAAATAGTTCATAAAATTGGATTTTAGAATATCCAAAATATCATATATATATATATATGGATGTTTTTATAATAATTTCAGGACCTATAACCTTATCCACATTCGTCAAATCAGTTACAAAATCATCATTCGTGTGTACAACAGACTACCATCTCAGAAACAGATGTCGTTCAGTTTTTACTTACCACATCTGATGGCTGGGAATGATGATGGATATAAAGTGTATATATATATATAGATTATAAATATACATATGGATTAATTATATCATATGAACATATTTTTTTCAATTCTATATGATACAAGGTAATGTCGCATGTGTGTACTGTGTATTTCCAAAACAATGGGAATAGTCTTTCACTAACGCTATACAAGGAAGGATATAATGATATTATTAATTATTATATGTGTTCTAAACAATATAAATTTGATATTCATGACATATTTATCATTCAATAATGATAATATATATATATATGTGTATATATGTGTGTGTATATATATATATATATATATATCCTTTAATGTCCTTCATTTTTACCTGCGTAAAGATGAAAACACTGTTAGTAGAAATGTGGACTACCAACATTGTGAAGAAATGGGAATATGTTTTAATCGCCGCACCAAATGTCTGATATTAAACTAAACATACTACATATATATTAAAATACAATCATTCTATAAATATAAATATCACATACCAACTTTTTAAGAACCAATAATTATAGTTCTACCTTAAAGTAACCTATCATCACCCAACCCACAAGACACTTGAAACCTTTTTCAAACCTATTTCCTAAAGGTCATGAAATATTCCATAATTATGAAATATGTTCCTAATGGAATAATAAAACATAAACTAGATTTTATGATATAAATTATGGGTTATAGAACTCAGTAAAAAAATCTGTCACCATAGAATATGAAATAAAAATGAACCTCTAATAGAGGATGAACCTACTTCAAATTTTTATTGCACATAACTAGTCACATAAAGTTGTAAAGTATTAGCCACCAGAAAATCTACCTTGTCCATATTTTTTTCCATCATTGGAAGCTTTGGTATGAACTTTCAAAACCTTTTTGTGAGTATATCTCATCTATGTTAAATGGAAAATCCATTAAAATAAATTCTTCATATTGTATGGTACTATGAAATGATGAGAAGTATGAGAAGCCTTCGTATAGTTAGGTCCTGTATGACCAGACCACCAACAATGATAAAGAGCTATCAATGTTTTCTCAACAAATCCCATCTAGCTATAAGATACAATCTGTAACACCCCAAGATTTCATAGTGTGTTATTTCTTCAAAATAATTTAATAACTTGCACTACACGCAACACCGAGTTCAATCACAAAAAAAAATCCATTCAAAAGAGGTTATGAATAGTATTATCTAAATTTTAAACTTTATATAATCCTTAGAATTTTAGAATCCATATTATGAGTTTCTTAGATATAATGCAAGAACAAATTCATTTTCAGTATTGCACTTTTATCAACTTTTAATAGTGAACCCTCATTAAATACAATATTTTAAACTTTTTGACTAAATGGGGTCATCAAAAATTTAAAATGAAACATCCCAAGCTTCCACGGTACGCTTTCTTTGAATAATACAGTAGCGTGTGTTGTATGCAACCTTGAGTTTTAACACACACCACAACCAATCAAACTAGCCGTTATGAATAGTAATACCTACTTTTCTAAATTATATTTATTTTATATTTTAAAATGGACTTAATTTTTGGATTCGGAATATCTAATTTAGCCTAAGATGAAAATTTGGTACTTTTCGGATAACTTTAATATTTTGATGAATGGTGAAAATTACTAAATTTTAATTGAAAACAACTTTTTTAATCAAAATAATTAATAGTGATAAATTATGAATTTTAGTGGTTTTAAAGTATATTTAGAATATATTTTTACCATTTAATATAATTTTGGTCATTGGACATAATTTTACAATTAAACCGAACATAAACAAGTGTCAATCTTTTGATAGGTATTATCTCATAAAAACACGTTTTTTGTTTTGACAGCGGGAATTAATTTTAAATTAATTTCTGCCACTTCTGTGTTTTGAATTTAGAAAAATGGATTCCATATTTGGAATCAGGATGTCCAAATTGTGTAAATAGGTAACTTTTACTTTTAGACATTTTGAATAATTACTGTGGTAAATATTTTATTTACCATGGTTAAGGGTAAATCTGGTAAATAAGGGTTAAAAAATAATATTATAATAATACTAAATTACCCTAAAACGTGTCCTAGCATTATTGGTTGATACATTTTCGACCATAGGCATCTTTGGGTAGATTTTAGGACCCCATGGTGCCACTTGTAGGTGACAGGGACACTTTATTTTAATTAAGTTAAAATGAATACAAAAAGGACACAAACATATATCTTTTAGAAAATTTTTTTTTCATAGGGTTATATATGTTGGATTTTAGATTATAAATATTCATTAGAAATATAAACAGATTTAATACATAATGATATTTTATTTATAATTTTTATACATTAAATATGTTGATTTATTTATGACACAATGGTGATGCAGTAATTACCATAATAGTGAAAAAATTAGAATAATTGATATTATAAATACCCAAATAAATATATTCTGAGACTTTTATTGAATTAATCTAATTTTATAGGTTAATATAACATATTAGTATTGATTTAATTAAATTTTTTCGAAGTAATCATTCTGTTATGTGTTTCACAAAAATCAACTATTGAATAGTGTCAAAATTGACATAAAAGAGTTTTTAAAACAAATATTATATTATTAATTGATATTAAATTCCTAAAAATATATGGTTCGGCCAAGGGACTTATATCATGATAGGTATATCATTAATGGACCACTTGGGGGTCTCTTGGATGTATATGGTGCGTTTATTAACCATATAATATAAAAATACAAAGAGACATTGTAAAAGTGAAACTAATTAACTTAGAGTTAATACTTAAAGATAAAGTTAATATAAGTACCCAAACCTGTATAAATTATATTGGTTGAGTTGTTTCCGACCCATCCCCACCTTAACCTTTGAATAGTCAACTTTGGAGCCATTGTAAACCGAATATGAATTTAATATAAACTAATATTTATAGCTTTTCCAAATGTGCCACTCACCCCTCTTATAAAAGGGCACTCTTCCTTCCCATTTATACACACCTTCAAAGCCTTTTGGTTCGGCCAAAATCTGCCCAAATACTCTCCCAACTTCCCTCACTACAACCTAGAGGCCTTAGTTTGATCAGAAAGACATCCTAAGGAGCCCTTTTGATCAAATCAAAAGGAAGAACCCGAAGAAGAGGTAATGATTTCACCACCCTTTTCCAAGTTCATTTATTCTTCCACTTCTTCTTCCTTTGTTGTTACCATTCTAAAATAATAACTCCAGTATCATATATATACTTTGATGTTATTATAAATATGGTACAACCATATTCAGTTTTCTATCCACCCTTTGAATAACATGTCACCATACGTGCGTACGTACGGCTTACCGTCTCCACGTCGTGGTGTAATTGTTATTCAATATATTATTATTTGGATGGGTATAATAATGATATGTAACTCATGTAAATAATCAATATAACATGTTAATGATTCTTTATATTTGATATACCATCCATTTATATATTATTTTAATATCAAAAGAATGATATTGTCGCTCGTACGTACGTACGGACTACCGTCTCCACGAACGCGATGAGATTCATTCTCCATCGTATCCATTCAAGTATAATTATAATTTGATGATTTAAAAAATGATGTTTAATGACTTGATATCATTCTGGATATGAATAATATACAACCTATCCTTTACAAACATTTCTTACGTAACAGAACATATAAAAGAAAACAAGTAAGTTAACACCCGAAACAACGATAATACTAAGATATTATTATCAAATCAATATTAAAAGATCATATATGATATCATATTAATGTATATGATTCTTGTATAATTTAATAACAATTATTTCACCATTATACAGGAGGTTAACCAACCCCAACCAAGGAAAAGTACAAGGTAAGGGATTTTCTTATCTCACTTTCAATTCCGTGAGATTTCCATTGTTCGCCACTAAATTATTGAAAGTGGTGTATTGTGTACTGCCATTTGATATATATTATCATGATTATCTTTATATTCATGTTATTTTTGTAAATAATTTGGTGGTTATTTAATTTTGTTCATACGACTCAGTTGATTAAAACGTGGTAAGGGGTTTTCATCTCACTCCTTATTCCCGTGAGATTCATGCCATATTGCCACCATCACCTTTTGTGTGGTGTATGTACTGCCCATAATTATATTCTTTGTGTAATACACTCTAATATATGTTTATTTACATATTCATTTTATGATACCTATTTCATGGGTTGTATGTTTCATAAGTTACCAAATTGGTAAGGGTTATTTCACAATCTCTTCATTATCCGAGGTTGTTTATACGTAACTATCTACTGAGATCTCTTTATCATCCACATCCGTGTTTCTTCAAAATGTATTTCAAAACATTTTTACTATTTACGAGAATATGGGTTAAAGTCATTTATACCCTTTTTTGACTTTTTATAAGAGGTTTATAAAGGAATCTTTCCGTCGTTTTCTAAACAAGGTTCTTTTTATCCTTTTCGACATAATTAAGGTAAGAATGTTTTTTTAACTTATACGGCGGGTGCGGTTATTTTCCGCCATTATAAAATCGTCGAAGCATCCCTTACAAGATTATAAGAATATTTTCAAAAGAAAATGTTTTATTTTATATGTCTCTTAAATGATTTCAAAAGAGAGATTTCTCTAAAAAGAGTTTTGATTTCATCTATGTCAACATCATTTGATGGATTTTACGCTTATTTGAAGTTGATGGTACAAAACTTCTATATTTTATTGAAGGTTTTATGATATGTTTGACTGTGGATGTGCTATTTTTATACTATTCATAGTTTATGGTGAAAGTATTGACATTTCATATGCTAGTTTTAATACGAATGTTTATGTTATGTTTAAACCTTTTCATATGGGAATGCATTGGACTTAATATGAGATGGGTGGAGCCCGCTATAGCTCCTCGATGCATCGGTAGGTCTCATGAGACAAAATAGTGTCTTGGCACAAGGCCTTGGCAAAATCTTATTTATAGTCTTGGCACGAGGCCTTGGCTATGTGGTTATGATAGTCTGGCATTATGCATTCCATCATTATGAAAGTGGTTATTGATTTTTCATATGATTATTCGATTAGTAGAATATCCTTGTGAATAAGTAAATGGAATTATTTCATTTTATTTATGCCATACTATGTTGAAAGTTCAAGTTTGAAAGGCTTTTGTTTTTGTTATACATTGCCTTAAATGTTTATTCTTATTTATGAAAGTTTCAGCTATATAGTTATCCTTACTGGGCATTTGAGCTCACCCCTTTTCTATGTTTTATTTTTCCCAGGAAGTGAATAAGTAAATTATGAATGACCTTCAGTGATATTATGTGGGGATATGAGTGTGGATTATGGAGACATTATGTTGTTGTAGTAGTTTTTCATTTCATGATGTAATGTAAAACTTATGAATATATCTAGTGTTTCCAAGGCTACTAAACCAATCGGTCTTTCGAGATTTTATCTTTCTTGTGATCATTCCAATGTTATGTAATAATGCACCGACTCTGGGTAACTAGGGTCGGGGCGTTACAGTTGGTATCAGAGGAAGTTTAGTACAAACCTTGGAAGCTAGATTTAGATAAACTCTGATTAGAGCATGTACACCTAAGATGAACTTTGAGGATTAATATAGAAGAACTTCCTAGAATTTTGGTATTGTAGAGATTTTGTGAGTTTTCCGAGCAATACATCCATGTCTGGATACGAGCAGGTAGAGGCAGCTCTGGCACAGATGTACCTAGGGGTAAAACCCGAAAACACCTCTTTGAGCTAGACTCGAACGGGAACTGGTGCACGACAACGGGGCTTGCTGCACTCTTGGTTATGACACTCCCGGGGGATATGCTTAGGATAATTCTCATTTTCTTTACAAACCATTATGAAGGGTTTATGAGTATATACATCCTCAAAGGAGAAATTTTTATGATTATGGATTATATCCATAAATAGTTCAATTTATGTTAAGTGTTTTATAAGTATGGGATTATGTATTTTGATTCATAAACTGATCTAGTGTTTTCCATTGTTTAGAAATGGCGCCCAGTAGAAGGAATGAGAACTCCAGAAATGCACATGATCCAAAGAGAATGAAGGATCATATCTTTCATGGTCTTAAGCTAGAATTTATAAGAGAAATAGTCTCCCATGTATTATCATTATATGAATAAATAATATCATGTGTTGATAAGATAAGTAAAGAGTTTACTGAGTCCTATGGATTTGAAGGGAAGCAAGAGAAGAAAAGAATGGAAGAGAGAAAGATGGATAAAGGGAAGAAAAAAAAGATGAATTTTCCCATATGTGATAATTGTGGGAAGAAACACCCTGGAACTTTCCTGAGAGGAATGAGAGTTTGTTATAAGTTTGGAGGAAAAGGGCACAAAGTACGTGACTGCAAGGGTAAGAAAATGGTTTCAAATGTATAATGCTTCATTTGCAAGGAGTTTGGACACTACGCGAACCTATGTCCCAGTCATCAGACTTTGCCGCAAATGATGCTATTGGATAATAATCAAGTTATGATACTACCACAGATGAATAGGAATGATTAGAGTTCTTATGTTGATTATGTCAATTGAGTGTTGTATCAACAATTTTCTTGTTATAATAATTATGGAGTATATAAGGATTGTACTGCATTACTATTTCATTAAGGACTTGAGATTGTGTGGAACAAAGAGAAGTGACTCAATAGCAGGATAAATTTTTGGAAAATATATGGTTGAGAGAATGATAAATCATAATATAGTTTTGATACTGAGGTAGTGATTTTGGAATAATATGTGATTGTTTTGGATAAATTATATTGGATATTCTTGACTACCTTGGAACTGATTAATGATTTGTATATTCCATCATTTTTGGGGTTTAAAACATTTTTGGATTAATGAAGTATATCCAACATTCTATATGGAATAAGGGAGCAGGAATGTAATCAATAAGAAATATGGTAATACATGATGAAGGTATTCATATGCTATTACGGGGTAAAAAGGATCTATATTATGTTTACCTTCCTTATAAATGTTGGACTTTGAGTTTGGACAGAAGTATTTTGGATAGTTCTAGTTTGGATTATTTTGGATTTCCATAAAAGGATAACCCGGAGGTCGGGCGGCAACCCGTCGCGTCCGTCAAGGTTGCGAGACTTGAACCCGCAACCGAAGGGAGACAAGGGTGTATCACCTACCACAGGCCCACGAGATGTCCTGGATTAAATAATGTAGTTTTTATTAAAAGATCTTGTAGATGAATTATAAATTCGTTTATTTTGGAACCCTATACGAATAGTGTAAATAGAATTTTTTTTACATTCTATTATCTTTTAAAGTGAAAGATGAGTTTGTGGTAGAAATTTATTAATGGATAAAACTGTAATTATAAAGTAAGTATATCTCCTTATGATCTTATCCAATCTCATAAATAAATTCCTCAATATTAAGAAAAGCAACTTAGAACAACATTGTTTTCCTAGATGGTACCTTAAATCATCACTAATTTATGGCTTTGGGATTGTTGTCCTTTTCATAGCCATGTTCTCTACCACTCTCCATCAGATAATTGATGGTTATATTTTTCTTCCATATCCATATTTTCCTACATGGAACCCTAGTATGTGTTATTTTCGGTAATCTTCATACTTTCGACTCTTTATTTTAAATAGTGGCCTCATTAATTCATTTTTCGATGTGGGATTTCAACTAAGATATTTTGAAACGTCAAAAATGTGTTATCCTAATACCCTATGTTTTGTTGAACCGATGGTATTTCAAATCATCATAGATTGATGAATTTAAGGACCTTAATTTTATACTTGTTTGTGATTTATGACCTCAATCACTACCTATAAATATTTACGTTTTTCCTCCAATTATATGTCTCTAATTGCCACCAATGTTCTCCTAATCGAGATCATAATTTGGTGGTGACCCTTTCATTTCTCTTTTCCTCATATTAAGACTAAATTTTAGTAACCCAATTTCCGATGTGGGTTTTCCCACAAATATATTTTCTATTTTCAACCTTTTATTTTCGAAGAACAATTTCAAATTGCGAGGACGCAATTTATTGAAGGAGGGGAGAATGTAACACCCCACGATTTCATAGTGTGTTATTTCTTCAAAATAATTCTATAACTTGCACTACACGCAACACCGAGTTCAATCACAAAAAAAAGGCATTCAAAAGAGGTTATGAATAGTATTATCTATATTTTAATCTTTATATAATCCTTATAATTTTAGAATCCATATTATGAGTTTCTTAGATATAATGCAAGAACAAATTCATTTTCAGTATTGCACTTTTATCAACTTTTAATAGTGAACCCTTTTTAAATACAATATTTTAAACTTTTTGACTAAATGGAGACATCAAAAATTTAAAATGAAACATCCCAAGCTTCCATGGTATGCTTTCTTTGAATAATACAATAGCGTGTGTTGTACGCAACCTTGAGTTTTAACACACACCACAACCAATCAAACTAGCCGTTATGAATAGTAATACCTACTTTTTGAAATTATATTTATTTTATATTTTAAAATGAACTTAATTTTTGGATTAGGAATATCTAATTTATCCTAAGATGAAATTTTGGTACTTTTCGGATAACTTTAATATTTTGATGAATAGTGAAAATTACTAAATTTTAATTAAAAACAACTTTTTTAATCAAAATAATTAATAGTGATAAATTATGAATTTTAGTGGTTTTAAAGTATATTTAGAATATATTTTTACCATTTAATATAATTTTGGTCATTGGACATAATTTTACAATTAAACCGAACATAAACAAGTGTCAATCTTTTGATGGTTATTATCTCTTAAAAACACGCTTTCTGTTTTGACAGTGGGAATTAATTTTAAATTAATTTCTACCAATTCTGTGTTTTGAATTTAGAAAAATGGATTCCATATTTGGAATCAGGATTTATAAATTGTGTAAATAGGTAACTTTTATTTTTAGACATTTTGAATAATTACTGTGGTAAATATTTTATTTACCATGGTTAAGGGTAAATCTGGTAAATAAGGGTTAAAAAATAATATTATAATAATACTAAATTACCCTAAAACGTGTCCTAGACTTATTGGTTGATACATGTTCGACCATAGGCATCTTTGGGTCGATTTTGGGACCCCATGGTGCCACTTGTAGGTGATAGGGACACTTTATTTTAATTAAGTTAAAATGAATACAAAAATGACACAAGCATATATATTTTAGAAATTTTTTTTACATAGGGTTATATATGTTGGATTTTAGAATATAAATATTCATTAGAAATATAAAAAGATTTCCTACATAATGAAATTTTATTTATAATTTTTAGACATTAAATCAGTTGATTTATTTATGACACAATGGTGATGCAGTAATTACCATAATAGTGAAAAAATTAGAATAATTGATATTATAAATACCCAAATAAATATATTTTTAGACTTTTATTGAATTAAACTAATTTTATAGGTTAATATAACATATTTGTATTGATTTAATTAAATGTTTTCGAAGTAATAATTCTGTTATGTGTTTCACAAAAATCAACTATTCAATAGTGTCAAAATTGACATAAAAGTGTTTTTAAAACAAATATTATATTATTAATTGATGTTAAATTCCTAAAAATCTAAGGTTCAGCCAAGGGACTTATATCATGATAGGTATATCATTAGTGGACCACTTCTGGGTCGCTTGGATGTATATGGTAAGTTCATTAACCATATAATATAAAAATACAAAGAGACATTGTAAAAGTGAAACTAATTAACTTAGAGTTAATACTTAAAGATAAGGTGAATATAAGTACCCAAACCTGTATAAATTCTATTGGTTGAGTTTTTTTCGACCCATCCCCACCTTAACCTTTGAATAGTCAACTTTGGAGCCATTGTAAACTGAATATGAATTTAATATAAACTAATATTTCAAGCTTTTCCAAAGGGGCCCCTCACCCCTCTTATAAAAGGGCACTCTTCCTTCCCATTTCTTCACACCTTAAAAGCCTTTTGGTTCGGCCAAACTCTGCCCAAATACTCTCCCAACTTCCCTCACTACAACCTAGAGGCCTTAGTTTGATCAGAAAGCCAACCTAAGGAGCCCTTTTGATCAAATCAAAAGGAAGAACCCGAAGAAGAGGTAATGATTTCACCACCCTTTTCCAAGTTCATTTCTTCTTCCACTTCTTCTTCCTTTGTTGTTACCATTCTAAAATAATAACTCCAGTATCATATATATACTGTGATGTTATTATAAATATGGTACAACCATATTAAGTTTTCTATCCACCCTTTGAATAACATGTCACCATACGTGCGTACGTACGGCTTACCGTCTCCACGTCTTGGTGTAATTGTTATTCAATATATTATTATTTGGATGGGTATAATAATGATATGTAACTCATGTAAATAATAAATATAAAATGTTAATTATTATTTATATTTGATATACCATCCATTTATATATTATTTTAATATCAAAAGAATGATATTTTCGCTCGTACGTACGTACGGACTACCGTCTCCACGAACGCGATGAGATTCATTTTCCATCGTATCCATAAAGTATAATTATCATTTGATGATTTAAAAAATGACGTTTAAGGACGTGATATCATTCTGGATATTAATAATATACAACCTATCCTTTACAAACATTTCTTACGTAACAAAACATATAAAAGAAAACAAGTAAGTTAACACCCGAAACAACGATAATACTAAGATATTATTATCAAATCAATATTAAAAGATCATATATGATATCATATTAATGTATATGATTCTTGTATAATTTAATAACAATTATTTCACCATTATACAGGAGGTTAACCTACCCCAACCAAGGAAAAGTACAAGGTAAGGGATTTTCTTATCTCACTTTCAATTCCGTGAGATTTCCACTGTTCGCCACTAAATTATTGAAAGTGGTGTATTGTGTACTGCCATTTGATATATATTATCATGATTATCTTTATATTCATGTTATTATGTAAATAATTTGGTGGTTATTAAATTTTGTTCATACGACTCAGTTGATTACAATGTGGTAAGGGGTTTTCATCTCACTCCTTATTCCCGTGAGATTCATGCCATATTGCCACCATCACCTTTTGTGTGGTGTATGTACTGCCCATAATTATATTCCTTATGTAATACACTCTAATTTATTTGTATTTACATATTCATTGTATGATACCTATTTCATGGGTTTTATTTTTCATAAGTTACCAAATTGGTAAGGGTTATTTCACAATCTCTTCATTATCCGAGGTTGTTTATACGTAATTATCTACTGGGATCTCTTTATCATCCACATCCGTGTTTCTTCAAAATGTATTTCAAAACATTTTTACTATTTACTAGAATATGGGTTAAATTCATTTATACTCTTGTTTGACTTTTTATAAGAGGTTTATAAAGGAATCTTTCTGTCGTTTTCCAAACAAGGTGCTTTTTAACCTTTTCGACATAATTAAGGTAAGAATGTTTTTTTTAACTTATACGGAGGGTGTAGTTATTTTCCACCATTATAAAATCGTCGAAGCTTCCCTTACAAGCTTATAAGAATATTTTCAAAAGAAAATGTTTTATTTTATATGTCTCTTAAATTATTTCAAAAGAGATATTTCTCTAAAAAGAGTTTTGATTTCATCTATGTCAACATCCTTTGATGGATTTTACGCTTATTTGAAGTTGATGGTACAAAACTTCTATATTTTATTGAAGGTTTTATGATATGTTTGACTGTGGATGTGCTATTTTTATACCATTCATAGTTTATGGTGAAATTATTGACATTTCATATGCTAGTTTTAATACAAATGTTTATGTTATGTTTAAACCTTTTCATATGGGAATGCATTGGACTTAATATGTGACGGGTGGAGCCCTCTATAGCTCCTCGATGCATCGGTAGGTCTGATGAGAGAAACTAGTGTCTTGGCAAAAGGCCTTGGAAAAATCTTATTTATAGTCTTGGCACGAGGCCTTGGCTATGTGGTTATGATAGTCTGGCATTATGCATTCCATCATTATGAAAGTGGTTATTGATTTTTCATGTGATTATTCGATTAGTAGAATATCCATGTGAAAAAGTAAATGGAATTATTTCATTTTATTTATTCCATACTATGTTGAAAGTTCAAGTTTGAAAGGCTTTTGTTTTAGTTATACATTGCCTTAAATTTTTATTCTTATTTATGAAAGTTTCAGCTGTATAGTTATCCTTACTGGGCATTTGAGCTCACCGCTTTTCTATGTTTTATTTTTCCCAGGAAGTGAAGAAGTAAATTATGAATGACCAGCAGGGATATTATGTGGGGATATGAGTGTGGATTATGGAGACATTATGTTGTTGTAGTAGTTTTTCATTTTATGATGTAATGTAAAAATTATGAATATATCTAGTGTTTCCAAGGCTACTAAACCAATCAGTCTTTCGAGATTTGATTTTCTTGTGATCATGCCAATGTTATGTAATAATGCACCGACTCTGGGTAACTAGGGTCAGGGCGTTACACAATCCGACTGACAACTGAACGAACTAAAGCTCCATCCAAACCCGTCTTCCACACTAGGCCTCCCTCATCCAATGTTTCTTTGCCAATTGCCTCAATTAAGGTAAAAAGGAACATGAGAATCAATATCAACCAAATATTAGGCCTCATTCCAAACTCAAGCATGTAATCCTTATTTTATTCATCTGTGACAATATCTGGTGTTAGATGGACCAAATCAGAAAAATGATAAGAATTCTCTAGAATGGTATACTCCAGCAACTCCAAGGTGTGAAACTCTTGGGTATTTTCCAGATGAAACGTCTCAGGGTAAAACTTATGATTTAATATTTTTTTTAAAGATGATTTGTTATTTTCATTTTGAAATATATATTTCACAATATAGTCCCACCATATTCATTTTCGTCCCTCAAACATGTATTTGGAAAACCCACCATCATCTCTTCTAGAGTCTTCATGAAATTGAATACCCTCACAATTTTCACAATAATCTCCTTAGATTAATTTAGTTATTTTCAGGATAAAATATTTGTGGATTCTTCTTAGTAAACACATCTCCATAATCCACTACACATCCTAGGTTTCCAACACTCACCCAACCTAGAGTATGAGTTTTGAAAATTATTGCCTCAAAAATAGAAAGTATAACAGTAGGATTTTCTTGTGGAACCAGTAATGAAGCGTCATCTATAGTATTTTTAAGGGTTGAGGAATTATCATATAAAAAAAATAAAATAATAAATTAGATCATGAGAACATTCCATACATATTAGAACTACTTTTAGAAATCAAATAAATTCTTTAAAACATCATGAATATTAAAAAACTAGAATTATATCAACAAATGACATTAACCAACAGAATTTTTCAATTTAAATAATCTTCACTTATAGTTCATTCAAAAGATCCAAACCCCAATGTCTCAATCATGGTGAAATTCTCTGACCTCTTTATTAACTCAAGTTTAGTGTTGGATGTGAGCTCGGAAGAACCCTTTACTGTGCACACTATCCAAATTTTGATGGTCCTAACTCATGTATAACCAAGAAAGAAAGCCAAAATTAGGTAGTGTTAAAAAAATTTAGCATGAGCCTTACCTCAGAAACCAAATTACAACAGACCAACCCAATTCAACCAAACCATACACCGAAGCCATCCATCATATGGTGTGGTGAGGCAAGATAACAGAATATGTCTTGTATATAATGAAATAATAAATAAAATTATAGTATGATGTTGAAGAGAAATATACAACAATATCTATTCAATCTAAGCCAACCCATCTAATCACAAATATATGAATAAAAAATTACCTAATAGTCTCCATGTGACAATCTGTCACATCCAAACATTACCGTACTAAAGGAAAAGGCCAAAGGAGAATCCAACATACTAAAATATTCCCTTGACATTACTTGTATTCTATAATAAAATATCTACAACTGGATGAGGGAAAGGGTTGGGTGTGAGTATAAATACTAGTATACTAACACCAATGAGTCTATATATTGTCTAATATCATGAATGCAACAAATATATATTTCAAATCAAAAAGGCATTTTTGAAGATTTTTCATAAAAACAAATTCATTTGTATGTCATTACCCTTTGGTTTTCATAAATGCCTTTCATATTCTCAAACTAGAAATATGACAAGTAGAAGTGATATAAACTGAAAATCAAATCCATGAAACAAGAGTTAAGGATGTAAAAACATATCCATGAAGTAAATTATCATGTGACTAAATGTGATACAACCTTATATAAAACCAAATGTGAAATAATCCATGATAAAAATAATCATCCAAAAAATAACCATAATTTAAAAAGAACCTCATATTGAGTCCTAGCATATAATATAATGTGTAATAGAAACTCAAGATCCTTAGTAGGTGTAATTTTTTATCCAACCAATATTGAGTCCTCCTAGAGTTCATTGATTCTAAATAATTTACATCCTCGTTGTTCCACACACACTAAGGCAACCCATCTCTCTTTCCAAATGCACCCAAGGTTCCCAATTTTCCAATTGTCAAAATAAATTTCAAAACCAAGATCCAAATTTTATAAAACATATTTATATCCAAGAAAATCCCCATAAATGTTTGAAAACCCATTTCCAAATCAAGAAAGTTTTTTTCAAAAAAAATAAACATTAAGAACATTATATTTTCTAATAAATCTTTCAAAAACACATATCACCCAAATAAATTAACAACCCAAAATGAATTTACAAGGAAAGAAAATTAATTCATTGCATTAACCCATTATATAGAAACACCTTCCAAAAATCAGTATATACCTAGATGCAGTTGAAAATGGTAACTGGAAACCACAAGAAAAACCGTTAAAAGGTACGGTATACCAAGGAATTAAAATGGATCGATAGAAAATACTATTTGATCGAAAATTTGAACAAACAATATATCTAGTATAGTTATTGTTACTAAAATAAGGTCTAATATAAAGGATCATATACTTGGATAAATAGACCACAACCAACTCGATGACTGATCACTGAATGAAAGACTCAAAGGGAGGGGAAATCCTCAAAGTCACCTAGGACTTCTCAAGGTTCTATGAAGGGAGTATGAACAACAAAATTAACTCTTAATAACCCATACTTATCCCTAAAAATACAAAAATCTGAACATGTAAATGGGGTGTAAAGATATAATTCCATGTATTTCCTGATTAAAATGATTCTCTAAAAAACCTATATTCTTTTTACTAAAAATATATTTTCAATAATTACATTATATGAACCTATTTCACGACATGTAATTACTTCACACATGATATCAATTAAAATAATCTACTAGGACATGATTAAATTTCATTTAACAATAATATATAGTCTGTAAATCCCCATAAGACTATAAAAAATGTACGTTCAAGTAGAAAACTCAAAAATCCTACTTAAGGTGTTCTCTAATGTTGGAAAAACACTCAATAATACAATGAAATATTTATACTTGGACTCCATTAATTCAAATAAACATACATTCCTAAACTGTATGTCATTTCCCTATAAAAATATCTCCATCCATTAGAATCTCACAAACACAACCAAACAAGGATGGTAAGTAATCCTAAAAGAGAGAGTACATGAAAAGTGTAACATGGTGTTACAGTATTTATATTAATCATAAAAACAACTCTTTATTCTTAGAATAATTTGTATATGTTGTATTAATGCCAACTTTAGTCTTACTCTAGATGGTTTATGATTGTTTTGACCAAGGAAAGTATAAACATTCACTTTCTTGATTCATTCTAGAATTATTAAATTTCCCTTGAAATATTAACTTCTCTGTGATCATTGGACATTATATTTCCCCTAAATATTCATATAATTTGTCCCAGATATTCTTATTTCTTATACCATATCTCAATTCTATATATGGTGTTTTTAGATTTAATTTTATTTAATTTACTGAGAAACTTTTTATACATTCATACCCCATAATCAATATGAATACATGATGATAAGGAAAGTTGATTATGAATAAATTCTATAATTTTATATATGGGTAATGATATGGATATGAAATACACATGTGAGGCCTAGTTATAGATATCCAATTTATGTATTAGTAGTCTCATTTGATAAATCAGTTGGCTATACTTAGTTAAGTGTGATTTTACCTAGTATGTCTTAAATTTTCTTATGAAAGGTATTGATGGAAAATGTATCATGTTACTTGAAAATATGGTGTCTGAAAATTATAAACATCATAAATTTAGAATTCAGTTATTAATATCCATGATTTTTCATGATGATATTATATTGGATGCATTTAAATCCTAGTTTATTAATTAAATGACATGTGATTTCATTTATTTACATTACTATATTGATTATTCCTTATTCAGTTATGATCATCTTCTTATTTATTAAATTTCATGCATTTTCCATTATTTACCTTTCCATATTGATTATTCTTATTGATTTAATATTTCTTCCATTGTACTTAACGATTACTTAGAATTTGAGCTCATCCTTATTTTTTTCATTCCCATGAATCAATGAACTGTATTATAAAATATATGAATGAAAATTATTGAGGGAATAATGTTATTTACAGAAAAACATTGTATGTTTTGATTTTATATGTAATCATTTATGAACCCAGTTTCCCACGACAAATAAACTATTTGGTCCTTCAAGATGTGATTTTTTGTATTTTATTACAATGTAATAATGTAGACATTAACTCTAGGACAATTGGTTTGGAGTATCTATATTATTAGCATCACTCCCAGTTTTAAATCAATAAGAATAATTATTTTTTCTAGAATTTTTGTATGTCACACTATTTAAAAAAATTTAACCCCTTAGGTGAGTGATATCAAAGGAGATATTATGTTTTTTTGATGGATTATGTATAATCCTTTTAATTATTTTTTATGACATGATACATCATGATTAAAATTATGAATCTACAACATTTTCATATAAATATCCATATGTAATAATTCCAAATGAAACATAATTATACTTAGCATGGGGAAAATAGATTTTTGTATAAATAATAACATAATTTACTTGATAAAAGGGTAAAATAGTTAAATTATTGATTAAAATATAGGATTATAAACACAAATGGGTGTAGGTTGTGTGTATATGAGGTGTAGGTTGGATCACCATCAGTCAAATGTTGTCTCTTAGATAAATGATTAATAACCAGTATCTCACAAAATATATCAATATAGAGAGGTATTCTCTTCTCATGTGTGAATAATCATTCTTTATAAAAAATAATTATTCTCATAGAATAAATAATAATGATGGTTCCCTCCAATATGTGTAAACATAGAATAATATAAGTGGGATTTATATATGAAACATGTGTCATCATTGATGAGTCTTTATTTATCAATTTAGTAATGAAAATGTATTGATAAACATAAAATTATATTCATTTAATTGGTTAAATAGAACTGAGGATTTTTTAAACGAAGTTATAGGAAAATCTTGATAAAATTCTTAATTCTTTTTAAGGACACTGAGATTAATTCATCTTGGTGACTACTAAAATGATCTAGTATTTTAATATAACTATAAATCTAATGTGAATATGTTAAATATTTTCATGGTCATATGTTAAAGCCACTTTTTTAGTGCCACATTATTTAAAGTGGCTTAATTGTTTTTCCTATTCCATGAAATGGTTTTGGATTAGTATGAAATATCCACATTTTTTATATGTCCACCAATTATGATTTTTTACTATTTTTTTTCACATTCATAGTTTATATTAAAAATTTTAAATAATATTTCATCTATTAGTTTATGGGATTAGAGGTTATGTCATGTTAGGACTAATGATTATAGTAAAATAATACATAAAGAATGGATGGTAAAAAAAATAGTCCTGTATAGATTTTTCTAATATAGTTACACTGTGTTCAATATAATTCAGTTTGAACTATGAATAAAATAATATCATCACTCTTTTAGGAGTAATGTTTTAATTTCATTTATATTTTTAATTTTAATTGAAAATAAAACATTTTTTTGATCAAATAAATTTTCGGATATACTTAAAGTATACATATACATTTATCCAGAATCTCGATTTTGACTTAATAAGTCATATATTACACAATTTTACAGATTAATGTCTTTAATTTTAGTTAAAAATGAATTCCTTAATTCTATGTTTATATAATATTATTTATATTTTGGATTTAATTTAATTCCCTATAGTTTTTACATAACGAGAGGATAATTTCATGACCACAAGTTCTGAATATGTCTGACTGTATAACAAAAAAATTGCATAAGGAGCTATAATGGTTTTTAATGAGACTATAGTTCTGGGAAATATATATTATAATACAAAAATTCATGTGATTTATGGTCATAAATCATGGGAATAAATTTTTTCCCTTAACCTAAGGTAATGATCGTGATGTGAATTTTATATCAGTTGAAAAATGAAAATGTTGTAATGTTTTTATTGAGAATAAAATAATTGGGGTTTATGGGAACATGGTTTTTTATGTGGTATAGATCATAATTTAGGTCACATGAAAAGGAATATAATTTTGTTTCATGTATATGGTTATAGATATTGGATCATTAGTTTTAAAAATGTTTTCATACCTCGAAAAATAAACATCAACCTGAATAGAATATTGAATTATGAATTTATATGAGTATCGTTGATGTTTTAACAAGGGTTATACTTTTAATAAATACTATTATTTTCAAATGAATTAGGGAGTTACTTAAAGTTTATATAAGATAATTTTTTTTAATTAAATGATACTTTATTTTGGAAACTTATAATCTAAATAGAGGTATATGAGTGTCATGTCATTGAAGTTTAAGTTTTTTTGTTAAATGATAATATGTTGTTAGAGGTGAGTGAGAAAATTTCATTACATATGGAAAATTAATAATTGAGATATTTTTTTCCATACTAGGATGATGTGAATTATATTAGTTCAAGAAAAATTCAGAAAAAATAGATTTGATGCGATGATCTTACAGGAAACTAAAGGATTTTTCTGATTAATATAGTGACACTATATATGAAATCATTAAAGAGTTCATTTATTTAAGGAACGTTCAAGATATGTAAAAGGTCAATAATTATTTTGGGAATATATAGAATATCCAATTTGATATTTCAGATGAGTTTGGATCATGGGAATTTACAAAAGGATTTATATTATGCTCACCTATCTTTAGGTAACTTACTCATGCACAATTGAATTGTGATGATCATAATATAATGTAATTATGGGCATGTAATTGAGATTATTATGTGAAAATTTATTTACGTATAGTGGAATTGATATTCACGAATTTTAATTTACTTATGCTCATTGGATTCGAGAGGCTTGCATGATAATTTTCTTACACATAGTGGAATTGAGATGCGAGTAAAATAATTTACATTATAAATTTTGGGAGTATTTCATGTTATTTTAAAATTTAAATATTGTGCATATTATAATATAATTATAGGATATATTTAGAAAAAAAATATTCTGAATAAATAAGGTTAAATCAGATGATGTTTTTCAAATGATCTTTATAGAATATACATAATGATAAAACATGGACCCTAATTCAATATGATATGAAACCAGAACATAAAAAGGAGGATGTGTGGGATGTAGATATAATTTCCAAACCATATAATGAAAGTGAAATTTTGTAAATATGAATTATTCCAGGTATTTGTAAACATTAGAGAGATTTAATGAAGATAATTTTGTGGAAAGTAAGATCAAAATATTTTAATTGAAAATAAAATAAATAAGGCCGAGCCTTTTGGAGATTCAAGAAGAATTATTGATCATTACTTTAGAGAATATTTAATTAGAGATAAATAATATATTACAAAATTATTTTAAAGAGGATATTATTATACTGCTAAAGATCTTAGAGTATCCATATTATCAATATTGAAGAAAATTGTCACATGATATTTAGCGAGTATAAACATGCACATCGATTCAAACACTGAAATGGGATAATATTTATTCATTATATCTTAATATTCATTTGTTTAAAATTCCACAAACATCACTTTTAGTGAAATATATAAATTTATCTTCATTTCTCATCTAAAATGAAATTCATGTTTAAAATGCCAATTTTTCCCCAATCAATCATCTATTTTTGGAGTTTTTTTTTAAAATTTTCATGAAGATTATATTTTAGGATATAATTTATCTCTTTATTTAGAACATTTTATCTTTTATAATATATGGATAAATCTCAGGGCTTGAAGGATATTTTTGGGGATGAATGTCGAACTTTTTTGGACAAAGAATAATGTTCTAAGACCCATCAAACAATAGTGGGGCACAAAAAACAAGCCGAAAAAAATAAAAAATTACCGTAGAAAGATAACAAATGGGGATAATTTTATTCAACTGTGGATGGATCTAATTATGATATTTTCAAAGAGATAAAGGGATTCGAAGATTATAATTAAATGGTGGGACCGATCTGAATGACCATAATGTATTCCCACCATCTCGAATGTAACCTCCAAAGAGATTAACCAAATGACTTGAAATTTTGGAAGCTAATGAAGGAGAGATTTAAGAAGATATTTTCCATATATGATCTCTTTGTATTTGGACACCTTCAGTTAAAAATTCACACATCAATAATGGGGATGAATCTGAACAATTTTCCTAGTCAACTTCGTAACGTCCAATTCCCTTGATATTCATACCCTTCATTTGACTATCTAAATTAATGGGTATTTAATTGATTATTTTGCGGTGTCTATAAGGCTCATAATATTATTATATAAGGAGATAGTGGTAAAGTTAATTATCATCTTGTTTTTTCATTAAATTAAAATTTTCCTTTAAATTGTAATTTCCAGCTTTCATTTTGTAATCGCATCATCAATTTTTCACATGTAAGGTTTTAAATAATTTTACTTTCGTAATAATGTTGGTTATTATCATTCACATCATATTTTCCTTTTCCTCACATTTTTTCCATTCAATTATGGATTGAATTTATTAACCCTAGCAGTTGTGAATTCTTCCCAAAACGGTGGGGTGTTCATTTTTCATAATGTTTTTCATCATCAATCCCACTATATAAAGTCAAATTCCCAGTTTCATTTATATAATAAAATCAATTTATGTCTAACCTTTTATGGTTTTATCATAGAGATTTTCATGAGGTGTATTAAATTTTATTTTATGTTCTTAAATTCATAATATTTTTCTTCATTTTAAGAGATCCATTCTTTGATTATCATCTTCTTTGTCTTCACCGACTTTATTGAATTTGTTTTGGGTGATATTATTATCCAATTCCATAGAGTGATCAAAAAAGTGATCCTCTGAGTGCATTGGTGATTATAGTTGAAAATTTGTATGGATTCAACCAGATAATGATAATGTGGAATTATTTCATTTAATGGATACCTCTTGAACCGATCAACCGAAAATCCAAAAAATATAAATACATCCAATAAAGATTGAGAGAAATCCTAGGATCAAATCATCAAATATAATAGTTTCAATTAAAGTCGTTATTTTGGTTTTGATGTATATATCAAATCAAAAAAATTTCAAATAAATCAACACTATAGTTGGACACTTCATTGTAAAACATCCCAGTCATCGATCAACCATTTTGAGTGTCTAAAGGCTACTTCTTCAGTAACTGTGTATTCAATAACTGTGTATTCAATAACCTACTCTATAATACAACTGACAAATTTTACCATATTTCTTTGGTAAATTTAGGTGAAACAACATATTTACCAAGGAGAAAAGTAATTTAAAAACGGAAAATAATTTATAACATATAAACATAGTACTGGGAGATAATTCTAAGAGCTTGATACACATCTAAATTGAGTAATGAAATTTTTTATGGATACAGTGAGATATTTTATAGAGAATAAAAAATTCTACCAATGAATTTTTATGGAATTGGATGACTCAAATAATTAGAGACATGGAGTGATTTTCTATAAATTTAGTTCCGCTGATGTTTTTAATGGAATACACTTTTAGTCATATTGATCTATCTACTCATGGAGGGGGAATATCATAAATTGACACAGAACACAATAGATGAAGTATTTATTTGCTGTACCACCATCATACAAGATTTTTTTATCTTATATTGGACTCTAGAAGGAATGGGAGTGTATCAGAATCTGTGTTGATAGGGATATATTTTATTTTGTTGTAGAGGTTTTCTAAATATTATAGAGGATAAATGTTTGAAAGAATTACCAATATGGTAAGGAGTTTTCCTTTTATCCAAAGCATTTAAATACCTTGTGTAAAAATATCAATAAAATTTTTATAAAAATTATGGTGAGGATATATGGAATAATTTTGTGGATTCATAAACATAAAAAGAATAAGTTGTTGAATTGAAAATAATAATTCAACAAAATAACTGTTAGGGACAATAGGGGCCTATATACCCTGAGAGGGTGGGTGAATCAGGGTATGGATATTCTTTTTCAAAGTTTTTTCTGCCCCACTGGATCTTGACCTCTTTGTTACAAGGGTCACTTTGTTTGCACTTGTGTGGTTACTGTGATCACTTGTCTCCTTTACCTGATGATGATGCTTTGAATGCAATGCAGGTAAGTAAGCAGGAAGACACAGAGATTTTTACTTGGTTCACTGCTAAGGGCTACGTTCAAGGAGCATACGCCGACAAGTTGCTGGTTCATACCAAATTCCACTAGACTTCACTAGCTGTGGATTACAATGTTCGGGCTAGATCACTTCTATGCCCAGGCTGACTGCCTATACAAGGTTTAGGGTTAGCTCACTGCTTTCCCAAGGGTCACTCCCTGTTTCTCTCTCTCTGGCTCACTACCGGTGGAGAGGATCACCTTCTTCCTCTTCCTAAGCTCACTGCTCTGTGAAGGGAATCAACTCACAGTTTATAGACCTGTAGGTCTCTTCATTTCCATTAAGTATTGAATCTTTCTCTGTATGTAGATACTCTGTTGAAGTTCAACTTTCACCCATAGATGAATACCCCTTTGCCACTATCCACTAGGAAAACAACCTTTGGAAAGACCTTCGCAAAGCACCCTACAATGCGAGGCTCCCAATTTCATGAAGCTCAAACAAGCCTTCGCGAAGCTCCTACCTTTTCGCAAAGCTCACTCGTGAAGCTCCCTCGCGAAGCACGCTCGCGATGCTCAAGCCGTCGCAAAGCAACGACCCTCGCGAAGCAAAGTATGCCAACGCGGAGCTCGCAGGTTTCGCGGAGCTACAATAGCCGCCGTGAAGCACCTCTTTCGCGAAGCACACTGGCTCCGCGAACCACCTTCGCAAATCGAGAGCAAAGTATTTTCTCTGAAAATTCTCTCTTCTTCGCTCGAAGGGGTCAGCCTTTATTTATAGTCGATTCCATCGACCCTCATCCCTTCCGCGCGAAGTCAATGCCACGTCATCTCAAATCGCGAAGCTCCAAAGTTTAAGCCGGAATTCTGTCCAAATCGCGAAGCTCCACGAAAATCTTCCATTCGCGGAGGTTGACGTAGTCGCGATGAATCACCGTCAACTTACCTTCGCGGCTCGCGCCTTCGCCGCGAAGCTCCCTCGCGTAGCCCTTCTCCGCCGTGATGCGCTTCAGCCTCTGCCGTTCGCGAAGCTTGACGGAATCGTGAAGCATCACCGCCTCCATTCTTCTGGTCTTCGCGATTTCCAAACCAAGCATCCTATCTTCGCGAAATTCATGCCTTTGCCATATTAAATTATGCTCTTAATGGAAATCCACTTTTCACAATGCTCACCAAACTCCAAATTTTGGACCCCAAAAATTTGGAAAACACTGGGAAATGGCGCCACCTTGTACTGCTCCTTTGTACCGCCTCCAGATCGTCTTTTCCTTTGTCATAGTTCTTTGTCAACATGTAATGTCAAAAACTTCTCGGGAACTTGACAATTATCCATGGAATCCAGCTCTATCAACAAACACAATCAACCCAAAAATGCTGCAATGTTACCTTGAGGGATTTTTGCCCAACAATCTCCCCCTTTGGGTTTGTTGAAAACTCTTCACAACTCTGCTCAGGATGATTTTCTGCACTTTGATACCTCACTAAGTCTTCTTCCAGCTGCTACTACCATTCGCCTCTTGCGATTATGATAGTGTTCAAGGATTCACTTAACACGTACTCTAAGCCCACATGAGCAAATCACGGCGTGAGAAACAAGAGTAGTATGAAAAGTTCATCAATGAATCACTTCATGTCAGACCCCAATTGTCGATTCCACCCTGATACAAATTCTTAAAATAAAACCAGTTGTTGAACCACACTGATACCAATTGGTGAATTCTTAAGTTGATACCAATTGTTGATAGCTGGACACCGTCTCACACCATTCCACCATCACTGTTCTGCTTTTATCACGATCCTCAGTTGTCGTGATTTCTGTTCTTTGATCGATCACTTCTAGTATCGTCAGATTTAATACACCCCCCTTTCTCATTGCTCCCCCTTTATGGCTGCTCCACCTGTCAGCTTCTCCCCATATCAATTATGATTAATCAAATCTCTGCACTATTTTCTCCCCCATTAACAAACACTTTTCTCCCCCTTTGTCAATGAACCCAAAGGTCACTCTTTTGTATCCTGTAACAGAGTAGAGAACACAAACCAGCGCATTAGGGAAAAACACACCAGACCTCGGGGAGAGGGGGGGGGGTATCCCACATCCACACTTTTTCAAGTGCGGGGAGTCGACTGAACTCCCAGAGCCAGTCGATGCCTCTCAAAAGATTCCTTGGGTAAGGCCTTTGTCAGAATGTCTACAACCTGTAGCTCTGTAGGCACATACTCCAACTTCACAATCCCTTGCACCACTTTCTCCTTGATAAAATTTTATCTGATCTCAATGTGATTTTTCCTTGAGTGATGGATGATATTTTTGCCGAGATTGATAGCACTTGAGTTACCGTACTTGATTCCAATCGGAGACTTCACTTCAACTCACATATCTTCAAGCTGCTGCTTCATCCACAATAACTGTGTGCATGCTTGAGTGGTCGCAATATACTCAGCTTCTGCGGTGCTCAATGAAATGAAATCTTGCTTCTTGATAAGCCATGAAATACACAATCCACCAAGATAGAAAGCACCACCTGACGTTGATTTCCAATCATCCGCTGAACAGGCCCAGTCTGCATCAGTATAGCCCAATAACTCTGTCTGAGATTTATCAGTATATGTCAAGACAAAATCCACTGTGCCCTGGATACACAAAAGTATTATTTTCACTATAATTATTTGGATTTCTTTGGGATTACTCTTATATCTCTCTGCTTGGCATGTGGTGAAAACAATATCAGGATTTGGTGCGGTCATGTACAACAACTTGCGGATAATCTTCCTGTTTTCAGTGAGATTAACTGCCTTGCCACTATAATCTTTTAATGATTTCATCCGGGTAGAAACCGGAGTCTTCATCTCCTTGTAATTTTCCATTCCAAATCATTCCAAAGCATCCTTGGCATACTCGGATTGAGAAATGAATGTTTCATTCCTGCCTTGTGTAACCATGCTTCATCTGATCTTCCAAATATTATGTCTTCTTCCTTGACCAGCCTCACCATCCTTTGATTACTATTCTTGTCGAACTTTTCACACCAGTCGTGCTTTGTTTTGAATCATTGTGCCATCTTCGTTCATCTTATTGTAAAAGACCCATTTAGTCCCGATGACGTTCTTATCTACTAGACGCAAAACAATCTTCCACTTCTGATTCTTCTCAATCTGATCTATCTCTTCATTCATGGATGAAACCTGTTTTCATCATTACCTGCTTCAGCAATGCATTTCAGATCAACCTAATATAGAAAAGATGCATGCTACAGTGATTTTATTTCCCTTGTCTGAACTGGAGCTGCCTGATCACCAATGATATTCTGTCTATCAATTTCAGCTCAGCTCTTTGATTCCTTGTAGACACACACTTGAAACTTTCATGTTAATCATCAGTGTCTTCTTCTAAATTAGCATCATCCACTTCTTCTCCCCCCGTGTTGCTTTCTTCCTCAACACTTTCATCAGGAAATTGTTCACTGACTCATTTTTCAGTGGCTTCATTTCTTTCAGCTATGTTTCTCAGATTTTTGTTGAAACACCTTTGATCTTCTCTTGCAGCTTCTTGGTATCCTGAAAACAGTCAACTGATACCATATTGTTAGAGCAAATAGATAAGCATGAAATGCATTGTCACTGCTGCTTCTCCCTGTGTTTCTTTCTTCCCTCAATAGGAAACACCTGAGCTGAGTCATCCAATTATTGCATTGATGGCTCTTGAATTTGATTTGGATTTAGAATGCTCCCCCTGTGTTACACAACACTTCTATCTGGTAGGCGCAACGGTAGAGACCCATAACCATTCTTCTCCATGTGCACAATTTATACAAATCTGGCACTCAGCATCGAGCCATTAACCAAATCTCTAAGCCTACTGAGTTGGAACTCGGTGTAGGAAACAAGAGACAAAGTTAACAACACAATCACATTCTATTGTGCTTTGTTGCTCCCTTTCTTCTTCAACGCTGGTACCTGATTTGAATCAATTGAAACTACAGAGCATATCACATATCCACTTCGCTTCCTTAGATTCCACTTCCCCTTGGATCGTATCTCCCTAGAACCTGAAACACATGCATCATCAGTTAATAGCATTTTTATACATAGGGAGAGGGGAGACTTCCGAAATCCTCAAGATGAGGATGATGGTTGATCCTGATGGGTCAACCCTTTGATTTTTTCTTGGAGGGAATCACACTCCTTTCTTGCTTCCTCCAGCTGCCTAGCCAACTTCAACTGTTCTGTCCATATGACTAGGCATTCATTGCCTACATTATGATCCTTTTTCTGATATGTAGATTTGGTAGGCTTGTCCTTTCTCACCATTTGGGGTTTAAACCCACTAGTACACATTTCTGTCTTTGATGTTCCACCGAAATTCCATTTCCATTGATTCCTTCTCTGGGTAGGAACCTCTCTACTTGCCATCTTCCCCTGCTTCTTCCACCATTTCAAGGATCTTGCATCTTCCTCCACTGCTTGTTGTGGAACATGACTTACAAATTTTTCAATGAATTCTTTGTTTATCTGACTTTTATCAGATTTATGAGTCGCCACCCTATTTTTCATTAGCGGTGGGTCCTCCACTGAATGTACTTTCTCCTTACTCACAGCGGTAGTGTTTCCTCTCTTTTTCTTCCAGATATGGTCATGTTCTTTCTTAGAGAGCGGTTGTGAGTGTGACAGAGATGGTGAGTGATACACCTTTCGTTCAGCTCCATGTGATTCCCATGAGGGTCTAAACCTGTTCTCCAACTTTCCACTTTGTCTCCCAGTGTACGATTTCTCATTATACCCCACTGGTGTCGGGAATCTCCTTTCATGTTCCTTTCCCTTTCCCGCTTTCTTCTTGTAGCAATGTCTTTCCAAAAGCCCATGATCAGAACATATAAAACATTTCTCTTTAAAGGCATACCTCATTTCATCACTTCTCTGTCGAGATGTTGATGCACCTTGAGATCCTCTTCTGATATTGGGCTCCTGTGCTTCCTGACACATACTCATTGTGTGTCCCTTTCTTCCACAGAAATAGCATCTGATGAATGTTTTCCTCAGAGAGACTCTCTTCTCTGATTTCTCATGACGCTTCTTCTTCTCAGATCTAGTAATGTTCTTATTTTCACAGCCTGAGATGTATTCTTGTGCCTCTAGACATAAGCTTGACGTGTGGCCCTGAATCCCACAGAAATAGAACATGTCATCACTTCTTCTTGTAGCTATCCTCTTAGGCCTATCTCCCGTACCAACATGATTTTCTCCATTTCTGGAGTTGTTCACGGCTCTCTTCTTATCATGCATGGGAGGTGATTCATCAAATCCAATACCATCTTTTCCAAAACTTGCTGGTCTTTGAGCTGAGAAAATATTCTATTGTTTCTCTTCCGAAACAACATATCTGATCTTCATTTTATCATCACTTGTCTAAGGATGATCAAATAGTAAATGCAAGGCATCCTTCATATTAGGCATTCCTCTATCATTGGAACTCTCTAATTCCTTCTTAACTGATTCTATCTCTTCTTCCAACTTTTGAATCTCTGTCTCCTTTGATTCAAGTTGGACATCAAGTTCTCTATTGAGAAGCTTCCCTCTTCTCATCTCATCTTCCAATTCACGTGTCAGCTTTTCCACCATTGCACATTGTTTCACTACTTTCAATTTTTCCTCAGAAACAGATTTAGAGACAGATTCATTCTCTTGTTGTAGGCTTCTATTATTCTAAACTTCTTTAGAAAATTGTGCTACTAGATCATCATTTCTAGCTTTCAGTTTCTGAACATTATTTGACTTTTGATTCTCTTCATAATCATCAGCCTTTTGTTTTCCTTTCATTTTAGCCATCTTTTGTAGTTCTTCGACATGAGAGTCATTCTTCTCAGTTAGGTCAGTAACTATATCAATTAGCCTTTGATTTAATCCTTTTAGCTTGTTGACCTCAATCTCCAATGCCTTGATCTGGATATATTTAGATTTGGCTTCTTCAGTATTTCCAACGTCACTTGGAATATTAGGTTCTTCGATGCTCTTGAATTGATCTTTCAATTTTCTATTCAAGCCATCGATCTCCCTTTTCTGTTCTTCAATCTTAAGATTATACTCACTAACTGATTCTGAGTTCTCTGGTGCTGATAACTTGAGTTTCTCAATTTTATTTATCAACTCAGACTTCTCTTCTTCCTGCTGCTGCATATAGAGTTTGGCATCGCGAACAACTTTGTTATCATTCTTGGTTTTGGCTCTCCAAACATCTATCTCTTCAAGAGCAGCCTCTAACTCAGCTCGCATATCTATTCTTCCTTCAATTTCTTCTTCTGTTTCAGTATCACTCTGATGCTCATGTACTTTACTCATTCCAACATCATGATTGAGTGAATCAATATTTTCCCTTTCTGATTCATCCAAGACTTCCTTCAGCAAGCTGTTTGATTCCTTTAGTTGAATCACACATTTTCCATATACACTTCCGCACTGAGGAGTACCACCTGACTTCTGCTTATTCTTGGATGTTTTTCCCTTTGCCATGGCAGATTGAGATAAGAGCAGACTGATTCTTTATTCACACAGATCTACTACACCAAGTTGGAGAAAACAAATCTGATAACAGCAACCTTCCCTCTGATACCAATTGTTAGGGCCAATAGGGGCCTATATACCCTGAGAGGGGGGGGGGGTGAATCAGGGTATGGATATTCTTTTTCAAAGTTTTTTCTGCCTCACTGGATCTTGACCTCTTTGTTACAAGGGTCACTTTGTTTTCACTTGTGTGGTTACTGTGATCACTTGTCTCCTTTACCTGATGATGATGCTTTGAATGCAATGCAGGGAAGTAAGCAGGCTGACACATAGATTTTTACTTGGTTCACCGCTAAGGGCTACGTCCAAGGAGCATACACCGACAAGTTTCCGGTTCGTACCAAATTCCACTAGACTTCACTAGCTGTAGATTACAATGTTCGGGCTAGATCACTTCTATGCCCAGGCTCACTGCCTATACAAGGTTTAGGGTTAGCTCACTACTTTCCCAAGGGTCACTCCCTGTTTCTCTCTCTCTGGCTCACTGCCGGTGGAGAGGATCACCTTCTTCCTCTTCCTAAGCTCACCGCTCTGTGAAGGGAATCAACTCACAGTTTATAGACCTGTAGGTCTCTTCATTTCCATTAAGGAATGCATCTTTATCTATATGTAGATGCTCTGTTGAAGTTCAAATTTCACCCGTAGATGAATACCCCTTTGCCACTATCCACTGGGCAAACAACCTTTGGAAAGACCTTCGCAATGCACCCTACAATGCGAGGCTCCCAATTTCGCGAAGCTCAAACAAGACTTCGCGAAGCTCCTGCCTTTTCGCGAAGCTCACTCACGAAGCTCCCTCGAGAAGAACGCTCGCGATGCTCAAGCCGTCACAAAGCAACGACCCTCACGAAGCAAAGTAAGCCAACGCGGAGCTCGTAGGTTTCACGGAGCTACAATAGCCGCCACGAAGCACCTCTTTCGCGAAGCACACTGGCTCCGCGAACCACCTTCGCAGATCGAGAGCAAAGTATTTTCTCTTAAAATTCTATCTTCTTCGCTCGAAGGGGTCGGCCTCTATTTATTTGCGATTCCATCGACCCTCGTCCCTTCCGCGCGAAGTCAACGACACGTCATCTCAAATCGCGAAGCTCCAAAGTTTCAGCCGGAATTCTGTCCAAATCGCGAAGCTCCACGGCAATCTTCCGTTCGCGGAGCTTGACATAGTCACGATGAATCACCGTCAACTTACCTTCGCGGCTCGCGCCTTCGCCTCGAATCTCCCTCGCGAAGACCTTCTCCGCCGCGATGCGCTTCATCCTCTGCCGTTCGCGAAGCTTGACGGAATCGCGAAGCATCACCGCCTCCATTCTTCTGGTCTTCGCGATTTCCAAACCAAGCATACTATCATCGCGAAATTCATGCCTTTGCCATATTAAATTATGATCTTCATGGAAATCCACTTTTCGCGATGCTCACCAAACTCCAAATTTTGGACCCCAAAAATTTGGCAAACACTGGGAAATGGCGCCACCTTGTACTGCTCTTTTGTACCACCCCCAGATCGTCCATTCCTTTGTCATAGTTCTTTGTCAACATGTAATGTCAAAAACTTCTCGGGAACTCGACAATTATCCATGGAATCCTGCTCTGTCAACAAACACAATCAACCCAAAAATGCTGCAATGTTAACTTGAGGGATTTTTGCCCAACAATAACATTACCATTTATTTGTAAACACCCTCTTTGTAGTACCTAACTTGTCCTTGGTGTTATCAATTGGTATTAGAGAAATGGTTGACCTCTTATGATATTAATAAGAATATGATAATGGAGATCTTGAGTTCTATGTTAGGCTAAGGAGTACCTGTGTTTTATGAATTGAACTACAACAACTATAGGAGTATGAATTTACCATACATCATTTAACTCATATTAAAAGTAAAATATTCATCTACTATGTTTTTTACGAATTACTGGAGGTGGTTCTATAACTAAATATTACATTAAGAAATTGAATTTAGATGGAAAAGATAAAAATTACTTCCTGAGCTACCTATAAAAAAGGTCCACATTAGTGTTATGGGATATCAATAAAAAATGGGGCATTTGATAAATTAAGAAGTAGTTATAAAGGTATGGTCAATATTATTGAATCAAAACATTATATCTGGTGGAGCAGGTTTGATGATAAAAATATTGAAAATTATGAGAAGGATTACAATTATTTTATATGATTTAATGAGATTGTGAGTCCAATTGATGTGCTTGGAGAGATGGTAGGATAATATACCATTATAAATATTCTCATGTGAAATTTTTCATATAATTTTGATCCCAATGTATCTATTTTTGAAGAAGGAGAATAAATTTTACTAGATCTAGTGAACAATATTATCATATCATATTAAATGAGAAATGAAACAACATTTAAAAGGAAAGAAAAAGACACGATGAAAATTGAATCCATGAGAAAATGAAAATTCAAAAAATAAGAGGTTTTTAAGAAATTTATCCACATTTAAATTCGGAATATGGGAAGACAGAAAAATTGGAGAAGAGTGTGTCAAATTATTCTTGAATAAAAAATTGATGTTTTATGATAATGAAAGTGATAGATGAATAATCTGAATATTTAGAAAATAATGTCACTCTCAAATATAATGTTTATAAGGATTATTGTTCATAAATAAGTGATAGTGATGGAGAGGGTACAATTGAACTAGAATATATTCTTAAAGAAAAGTAGGGATTTTCACCGAAAAAAATGCATATATGAAAAATGAAAAGTCAAATTTCATCGTAGAGAATACGAATATAGCTATTGTGTGTAATGATTTTTGATAAATTGTAATATATTAATATTAATGAAAATAAGATGAATAATATGATTTTTTTGAGAAAGGGAATATGGTTACTGCTCTTGAGGGGAATCTTTTTCCAAATTAGGGGGAGTTATTTGAGACACATTCAATACTTCTCAAACAATGGAATGGTTTAGATAAATATATCGATGATTTCAAAAAAAATAATTTGAGGATAAAGGAATATTTTTCAAGACAATTATAATATTGATAACAAAAATGAAGAATAATTTGTACCAAAATAGTTTCAAAAAATATTTGATATATATAATAGTGCAGGTCATAGAAAAAAATCTTAGTCATATAGGACCAAAAATGATGTTGAGATGCACTCTTCCCTATAAAAGTAAGAATGAAAGTGATTAAATACACCACCCAGTAGGAATATTAATGCTCATACTTAGGGATGATAACTTGAATAAATCTTTATAAAAAATCCCCATGGATATTGAGAATACAATTTCGAAGGCGTTTTTTGGGGTTTTAAATTTTATCATCACAAAGACTTCTACTGATGCAATAATTTATAAATACAAAAAAAATGTAATTAATCAATGGGAATCTATTATGACCAAGTGAGTGTAAATTCCATGAAATGATAATAATTAAACAATATAATTAACAAATTTTTCCAGTCTAAATAGATTTGGATTCTTAAATGATATTTGCATACATTATAGATTGTAGGGTCACCCAATTAAGGAATGAAAGAAAACATTACCAATAGATATTTATATATTTATATAAGAAAATAAAAATATTTGAAACAATGGAAAAGGGTTCATGAAATATTATATCTTTCATGGGGATAAATTTGAATTATATAAAAATTGAACAATTCAAGAAATAATTCCTAGTAATTTTTTCCTAAAAATATATATATAAAAAAATTATAGATTATTCAAAAGATATTACTCTTTCAAAAGTAAAATGAATGGATTAGGATTATAAGAATAAATGCACAAGTGGTGAAAAAAAAACTCTAATGTGGATAGTGGAGTGGTGTGAGAAAGCTGATAATGGTTCACATCACTACATGACTATCATACCGGCTCAAGAATAATGTGTGAAGAGGATGATCAAGCATAATGAAATGAATTTGAAATGACATATTCAACTAAAAAAGAAAATTTCTATATATATTAAAGAAATTCAGAAAATGAAATTTATAAAAAACAAATTAGGGATATTGAGTGGAAGAAGAGTTCAGATCCTATAAGAAAAGAGTGGTATGTGTTTAATGGGAACTATCATCTTGATTCTTTCTTATAAATAAATTATTATATTCTTACTTATTATCTTTTTCACTTATTTATTTATGAGATAAAATTTAATGTTTTAAAGTAGATTATTAGAAGTTTTCAGTAGTTGACATGTAACAACCTAATATTTTCTTTTAAATATACATTGAAATTAAACATGAAGTATTTTATAGTTTTCTTTAAACACAACCAATAGTCTATATGAACCTATATAAAATGAACTATTATAACCTAGCCGTTGAATTAAAAATTATTAATAGTAACAAAAAATTTATGAAAAATATGTATGAATGTATTTATTGTAAATAATTATTTTATTAATGCATACTAAATAAGTAATCAATTTTCAGTATTGTACTTTTATTGTTTCGAAATATGTTTTTATAAAAAATGGTTTTTATCACATTTTACAGGATAAAATTATACTTAATTTTTAATATTTATAAAAATTTAAATTTATTCAATTAATAAATTATTTAAAATTATAATTTCAATATTAATTTAGAGTCATATATTAAAAAAATTTATTTTCCATTGAATAGTGAAGACTACTGGTTTTTTGTAAAAATTATCATTTCTTCTCAGTTAAATGTATCATTATGTTGTTAATTTGATATTAA
Source organism: Viscum album (assembly GCA_963277665.1). Taxonomy (NCBI): domain Eukaryota; kingdom Viridiplantae; phylum Streptophyta; class Magnoliopsida; order Santalales; family Viscaceae; genus Viscum; species Viscum album. The sequence goes on along the minus strand of OY728123.1, from coordinate 1,532,206,979 downwards.
TTTAATATTAGTCTCCCATAATTATAAATTTTATAGTTAATTTCAATTTAAGAATAATTATACTTTATTTTGGTTTCAGTTAATTGTTGGGCATAAAAATGGATTTTTCTAATAAGGTATAATTATGCACGCGATGTGTTTTTATCTTAATAAATATATTTAATCACTATTAATTAATGGTTTTTTAAATTGTAAATATTATATCTCCGATATAATATTTTAACATTATTTTTATTGTTTTTAAATGGATGGGAATGAAATTTAATTATGTTTTATTCTTAAAAATTTATTTTTTGAAAACTAGTATTTCATGTTTTTTGCACGCTTAATAAAAATTTATTTCTCCCACTTATGTAAATTTTACCTAGAAAATTTAATTCAATATTTGGAATGATAATATTTTATGTAATGATATATTCTCAACTTAAATTTTTGTAATAGTGAATTGTAAAATGACTTAAAATTTTAATCCATGTTTAATGTTAAAACAAGTTTATTCAGGGCTTAAACCATGAGATAAGGGTAGTTTTTACCCCCAAAACTATTAAATTATTTTTTTATAGTTTATTTAAACCTTATAATATCATATATTTTAATATCATTCATTTGGATCCACTTTTGATTGAATGTAAATAATTTAAATACTTTAAGAAATTTCATATGTGTTTTAGATACCTGTTTTTTTCCTTGAAAGACATTAAAATATTTTTAATTATATTTCTATACCTGGTCACTAAGATAGAATGTGAATCTGAGGATCAGTGTGCCCAAAATTAGTATTATATTAATATTATATATATATTTATAGATTTTTCTAGATGTTAACTAAATTAATAGTGATAAATCACAAACGGTTGATCAGATTGGTAATCGGAGTCCCCAGTCAGGTCTACAACTCAGTGTTTACCCTCAGTGCAACATAAAAGGAGTTGACATGGGACGTTCAGACCTCTCACTCATTGGAAGGGTGTTTACGAAATTTAATAAATTGGATGATTTTCCTTTGAACTAAATAAATGTTATAAAATGTTCATTAGTTGAATTTTTCTAATATTGGATCATAGTCCCCCATTCACCAGTGATAGGACCTCCTTCTTATAGAGAATTCCCTCAATGAATGATGAATCTTTGGATCAAGGCAATTTTCAGCTCAACAAACACAAAGTATATTAGAGAGATATTTCTTCATTAAATATAATCGATCCAATCCAGGTAGGTCAAATCAGATATTATTTTCACCCTTTGGCTAAACATTTGAGTAAATTAGTTGTCATTCTTTGATCTGTTCTCCAATTGAAAACCATTTCCACAACCCATGCATTGAAACTCATTTGTATCAGTTATTTAATAATCTGAATTTATCAATCATGATAATTTTGCTTAGAACAATTGACCAATGATCATAAATCCTCTGTTTTTCTTTAGTTATTTCCCCATTATTCACATTATTAGATGTTGGAATAATTTGTTTCTTGGTTCAATAATTTTTAGGCAACTGAAGCTCGATCGGGCACCCGGATTCAAGGCATCTTGTCGAAAAAACGATAGTTCTTGAATCATAAAAAATATCATTGATCTTCATGATCAATGGATAATAAATCAGAAGGTTTTAAAATGGATCATTGAGACTCATAAGTGTGGGAACATGTGAAATGTTCATCCAAATTCTTGTGAAAAAAGATTTCGGATTTTTGGAAAACTATGACCATCGAGTGTTAATCTTGGATAGTTCTGTGGGATTTAAGAGGAATTGAGGCAAGATCCACGACAAAGGGACCAAATTCTAAGTATGGGCTCAAAAATAGAAAATCTGGGTTTTCTATCGAAGTCCATACTATACATCGTGTTCAATGAATAACACATGTCGGGTACACTCCCTTAGTAGTAGTTCCAGGGTTTGGGAAATGTTAAGGATGACATGATGTGTAGTTTTACGTTATATTTCGAGTAAACCCTCCCAAGATGGACATCCCGTGTGATGGATCACATAGATGATAATTCCACTTTGAAGTACAAAGACATGCACGGGTTTTCCACTTTTTCCTCAAAAGTGCTTTGGAATAAAAATTTAACTTTCAGGTCAAGTACAAAGACATGCATAAGCCATATAGAAAACATCGCATGTGAAAACACATGTCATGTACCATAGTAAACAGACATGGGATCTGAGTACACATATATAACCAGTAGTGATGGATAATTATCCGGATTGATGGGACATGCCATGTAATCCACCTACATGGCACATACCTCTATATGGATGGGACCTATTTACTGACCACAGACATGGCCAGGCTGTGAGGAGAAACCACACATCATGTGGTTACCCTCACACATCGTGTTCTACTTGATTTTTTCAGACTCCTTGTGTTTAGATGAGTTTACTTTCACTATCTTTTTAGGTTGAGCCATACACTTTTACCATACCTAGTTCTATTTATGACTTTCTTCTTTAGTTTTATCTCTTACAAATCCCCCTATGATTTTTGGAGTGTTCTATTGGGTATGTATATACTCACCCCTAAAGGTGATTTCCCCCACATTTGTTGTGTCTTTTGTAGATGGTGGATAGGTCTATCATGACTTTAGAAGAGCCTAGGGATACAGACTTCTTGGAACACGTATGATGGTCATTGATTGGGACACAAAAGATGGGATATCCATTGTTTATTCTTTTCTAGTTTTTCATGTTGGGACTTATTTCTCGATCGACATGTATTTTTTCCTTTTCATTTCAGTTGACACTATTGTACATTATTCTGTTTATTACTACTTTCATGTGTTGGTTTATTTATAATAGTGTTGAATATTTTAATTCATTCCCTCTACACTTTTTCATTGAGATAACAACATGTGTGTGTACAAGTACTTATCCAAAGGCCTCCCTGAGTTAGTTATTCCTCAGAAACTAGTCTCCACCCCTTGGCCTATTGAGGTGGGACTGGGGTAGTTGTGGCTCGAGCCCCGGTATTGGTTGGGTTATGATATATTGGTATTAGAGGTTTTTATTTTCCTTGGGATGTTCTTTGGACATTCCAAAAATGGATTGATTGGGTTATTTAAAATAGTAATAAAGTGTCTCGGGTGTGGCTCCTAGGCCAGGTAGTCCAGTAATGGTGCAAGCAATAAACATATCCATTCACTATGATCATGACTACCCGCTTGTTGTCTCAACACCCTTAGAAATTTTATTTAAGGAATGATCATAAACACATCATATAGGATTATTTATTTTACTATCCTTTTGAGTCATCTACCCATGGTTGTAAACAGTATATATCTGTGTGTGTGTGTGTGTGTGTGTGTCTGTGTGTGTTCATATGACCACAATACTGCTTGAAAATATTCAGGATGCATATTCGATGATATCCAACATGAATACTAGCTCCAATTCATAATGATGACCCAATGGGTGATGGGGCCACATTTCATGCTCCATAATATGATACCCTTATTCATGGTGGGCAGGTATCAGAACCTATAACTATTGAGAAGTAGATGCTACAAGCAGAGTAGGCTAAGGACATGCACATGTTGAGTGCACTCCACAAGTTCCATCATCAATGACTGTTGAGGTTCCCTGGCAAGCCAAATCCCCAAGTGGCATAGGATTGTCTAGAGTCATTGGTCCACATATTCAAGCTTTTTCGATGAGTTAGACCTCATAGTATGAGAAACAGATGTCGTTAGCAAGAGGTTTTAGTCTATTACCCGTCATCTAGTGATTGTAACCCTTGGTGTAGTATACTCTTCTGGAATCTAGATTCCATTATTTTTGGATGATTATATAGCTGTCATCTCTGAAAACATTATGTTACTACCTATGAGTGAGATATGTTTTTTTCATTGACTTGAAACCAGGGAGTGGCCCGATATCTTATACAGTATATTGTGTGGTGGCCACCAAGATCTAGGAGCTCTGATTATAGTTAGAGGGCCTTCATGAGAAAGGTTTCATCAACCCCAATGTGTCCCTCTCGGAAGCTCCAGTTATATTTGTAAAAAGGAAGACAAGAGCATATATATTTGAATAGACTATCACCGCGTGAACCATGTCATGATAATGAAAAATACCACTTTCCATGGATTTATGACCACTTTTTCTATTTTAAAGGTCAAATATAGTTCGGCATGATTGATCTTAGGTCCGACTACCACTAATTGCATGTTTGAGAGGACAATATTCCAATGTTGGATTTCTGATGTCACTACAGACACTTCGAGTTCATAGTAATTCCCTTTGGTGTGAGAAATTCACATTCTATTTTTATGGATTTTATGAACCTGGTCTTCCAACCATACTTGGACCAGTCTTTTGATGTCTTCACCGATGACATACTCATGTACTCTGAAACAGAGTCTGAGTGTGCATATCTATTGAGGAAGGCCCTTCATTTACATTGAGTGAATTTACATTATGGAAAGATCTTTAAATTCATGTTTTGGATATTGGAGGTTCATTTTATGGGGCATGTCATTTCTGAAAAAGTTTTATCCATCGATCCAATGAATATCGAAGTTTTTCTTTCTTGGGATTCACCCATGAATGTGTCAGAAGTGTGAATCTTTTAGGGATTGGTGGGGGTACTATACGAGACTTTGGAAGACTTATCTAGGATCAGAGCACATATAACCACTCTGAAATGGAATGGACTTCTGTTTACCTAGTCTAAGTAGTTCCGGAAAGCCTTTGATCGGTTGAGTAAGAGTTCGATGAGAACTCTATTTTTGAGACTATCGGGGTAAGGTGTTGAGTTTGTAGTATATTGTGATTCTTCAGAAGCTGGGATCGACTCAATATTGATGAAACAACATGCATTCATTGCATACGGGTTGAGGAAGATGATAACTCATAAGTAGAACTCTGACACACATGACCTATATATAGAGGAAGTTGTATTTCATTGAGGATGTGGAGGAACTACCTTATGGGATATTTCTTTTTGGTTTATGTTGAAAAATAGAGTCTCAGGAACATATTCACTCAGAGAGACCTGAACTTGAGGTAGTGATGTTGGTCAGCGTTCCTATAGAACAATAACATTGATATTGTCTATAATCTAGGAAAGGAAAATGTTATAGAAAACTCACATTGAAGAAATTCTCAATCTCGTGTAGTGTGGGAATATTTTAAATAGTTAGCTTCCCTATAGCTGACTTTTGTGGAACTGGAGGTACGGTATTTATAAAGTGGATAGTGATGGCTCATTCACCCGTTGATCATGTAACTGATTCTCATATGGGAGACATCGATATTGAATTTATGCATGACTAGATATCCACAAACGACGCCCTTGATTGATATTACGATGAATGGAATTACGAGTTCTTATTCCAAGGGCAGACATTGGTTTCAGTTGCGATACAAGAGGAGGTGATGTGGGAGTTCCACACTTCCCCCATAGAAGTACATCCCAATGTAGGGAATATGTATAAGGATCAATATTGGAATATTTTATTATCCAGAATGAGATGAATCATATATGATTTTGTCACATGATGCCTCACCTATCAGTAGGTGAAGGTTGAGCACTAGGTTTCAACGGGTTTGTTGCAGCCTCTTGAGATCCCAGAGTGGAAATGGGATGATGTATCCGTGGAATTCATCATATGGATTATAGGCATAGATAAGGGTCATGATTCCGTCTATGTGTTAGTAGGAGACTCAAGAAGATAGTGCACTTCCTTTCTATTAGGGACTAGAGTTTGGTGGAGATTTTGGTGCAGTTTTATTTACAAGAGATCATCCTACTTTTTAGGGTACCCTAGATGATTTTATTTGATCGTGATGTGTAGTTTACATCATGATTATGAAGAGACCTAAATTATGTAGTTGGTACCTATTATTGGATAATTAAAACCATTCACTCCCAGACCAATGCAAGGTAGAGTTAATTATCCAGGTGTTAGAGGATATAACGAGGGCATGCATATTGGATTTCAGCAGGAACTTGGAGGATCACCTACCTTTCAAAGAGTTTTCATAAAACAAGAGTTACCACTCTACCATTTGCATTTAACCTTTTGAGGCCACATATGGGAGACCATGAAGTCACCCATGTTCTTGAAAGATATTGGATATTCATATTTTACAGGCCTATTGTTGGTGTATGATACAACAGAGAATGTGTAGGTCATCTGTGAATGGATGAAGATGATCTATAAAAGATAGAAATCCTACAAAGATCATTGTGAAAGACCCTTGGAGTTTAAGAAGGTAGACCAAGTATTCATGAGAGTCTCTCCATAATGAATAATGTAGAGGTTTGGATGGGGAATCAAGATATTCTTGAGGTTCATTTGGCCATTCAAGATCAGGCGAAGGGTTTGCGAGGTTTTCAACCGCCTCATCCAACCCCAACATCTGGAGTGGGTGAAAAACTTATTCCACATATCACAACATAGGATATACATACATGACCCTATTCACGTCATTTTCTGGGGCAAGATAAAAATCTAAAATGGATCCACCTTTGTGATGAACCCTATGGAAATCGAGGATCGAAATGAGTAGACATTACATGGATGGACTATCCCTTTGGATTGTGTGCTGGGGAAACTCGTAAACGTGCATGAGAGTTACTTGGAGAGACAGTTCTAGATTTGGGCTTAGTAAGCCAACTATTTCATTAGTTTTTTTAGGGATGAAGATATTTAATGAGGGAATTTTATAGAGACATAGTTTTTTCCTTTTAAAACATTGAAATATTTCTAAATATATTTCCATAGCAAAGCGTTGAGAAAATGTGTGAATCTAACGTATGGTGTGCCCGTAATTAATTTTATAAAAATATGAAATATATTTTCTATTATGGGTGTCTAGTTAACAAAATAATGTGGTATAAAACTAAAATAGTCAATCATATTGGAAATATGAGACCACATACAGGTTCATAATGTGGTGTTTACAGTAGGCGCAACATAAAATAAGTCACCATGAGGCATTCGAACCTATCTCTCATTGGCAGTGTGATTAAAAAAATTTATTAATTGATTAATTTTTCTCTGAACTGATTAAAAGTTATAAATAGAGCTTTAGGGGAACATGGATAAAGTTGGTTCATATTCCACCATTCTCTAGAGGGAGTACCTTATTCCTCTAGATAATTCTATCAAGAAATGATGAAACATAGGATAAAGGTGATTCAACGTGCAACGAACGCAAAGCAACTTGGAGAGCATGTTATTTGTAAATGAAGATTGATACAATATATGTTGGGATATTCAATTGGTATTTTCACACTTTGATTAAATATTTGATAAGTTCAAATGTTATTCTTGGAACTGTGCCCATGTTGAAAACCTTTTCATGAGCCTAAGTGTTGAAACTCAGTTTGTACCAGAAATTTAATAATATGAATTGTTCATTCTTGATCAGATAGACAAGAATGCTTCACCAAAAATCATAAAAACATTGTTTCAATGATATTATTTCCTAGTTATTCAAATTATTTTTTGTTGGATCCCTTCAGTTCCTGGTTAAATAGATCTCTAGAAACTCGAGCTCGATCGACCACCTAGATTAATTGAGGACAGACGAAACAATGATGGTTCTTCATAGAATGCACACATCAAGGATTTTCATAGTAAATGGATGATGAATCCAATTGATTTATTCCACATCATTGAAAATTAGAGGTCATATGATGTGTGGAATATTCAACCAACCCCCCTTCATGAATTATGGACAATATCCATCTAACTAAGTCTTGCGAGAAAGAATATCGGTCAAATTCGTGAAATTCATGAATAACTGAGGTGGGATCTACAACGACAAGACCAAATTCAAATTAGGGACCCAGTTATATGAAATACATGTTTTCTGTCAAGATACCAACCACACACCTTATTCAATGATGAACAAACATCATGTATCCTCCCACGTATATAGTTCTAGGGTTTGGTAAATTTTAAGGATGACACGATATGTAGTCTTTCTTTATATTATATGTACACCCTCCCTTGTTTGACATTCAATTTGATGGGTCAAACAGACGAGGAGTTCATGTAAAAGTAAAAAATACATTGGTTGGCCACACATAAATCATCTTGTGTGGACCCACACAATATGTACTAAAGTACCTGGATACATGGTCCGAGTTTATGGACATGGCTAGAAGATGTGGGATGTTCCTCAGATAGGTGGGACATGCATTCTAGTCCACCTACACAACATGTACCTCTTTATGGATGGGAACCATGTACTAAAGAGAGAGACGACAAAGTAGAAAGGAGGGACCACATGCCTTGTGTGTCCCCTCACATTCTGTGTTTTATATGATCTCTTTCAATAAACCTTGAAACCTCAATGTCTCTTTAATTTGAACTCGGATTTTATCCCATGATATGGCTATCCTAACTATTTTTACTTTTAAAATGCGTTAATACCCTATGAAGATACTTTTGAAATATTATGTGAATGTTCTAGGTTTGTAAAGGGTTGAGGTGACACCCGATGATGGAATCAGTCATACGTAGCCACAAGTGTAGTATCAGTCTTACCCTTCATCTATGATGTGAAGTGGCATTCCATGATGGATGGTTTGGGATTACCATACTGTAGGATTGAGAATTTGCATTCCATGTTGATCATTTTGAGTTACCATCCCGTAGGACTGGGTAGTGGAGTTCCTTTACATATAGGGCATACTCACCAACGGGGCTGGGTAGTGTCATTCACCTACGACATCATCTAGGCATAACCCTCCAGTTGGGCTGGGAAACATCTTTCCCAATTGACTCATTGGGATTACCCACTAGTAGGACAAGGAAGTGGTATTACCTGATGACCTTCCCGAGAAGTACCCTCCAACTAGGCTGGGAAGTGGCATTCCTTGGTGACTACTAGATAAGGATCATCTTGTCGTACAAGGGTAAGAGATCCTATCCTAAAATAGGTGACTCATGGACTTTGTGGAAATGCAATGAGGAACGGTTTGATATACGATTAAACTCATGAGATATAGGGATACTATGCCCACCATGAATAATTATTATGACATAACCTATAACAATGAAGGCGAGTTAGTGTCAGCCAAAGCCTGTAGTATCAAGGTGTGGTGATTTTCCCCCTTTACTTCTGTCTTCTAGGAGGACGCATAAGGTTCCAAGCATCAAAGATGGAGTTAATTTTGAACTGTTGGTTACTCATATTCTTAGGAAGAGATGTAAGATAGAGATCCTAATAACCTCTAATTTTGGATTCTTTGACTAAGATTATATATATATATATATAATCTATTTCAGTACTCACTCCTTTGGGTTTGGTTACTCTCCTTCTAAGAGAAGAGAATTTTACTGAGGTATGCCACATGATTTCTATGACTAGATTATTATAGTTATACTAGTATACTCTCCTACTATAAGAAGTGAAGACTCTTTGAGAATTTTATATTCTCAAGGTTATTAGATCCTTGTGTTTAGATGAGTTTACTTTCACTCTCTTTTTGGGTTGATCTGTACTCTTTTACTGAACCTCATTCTATCTACTATTTTCCACTTCAGTTGTATCTCTTAAATACCCCCTTCACCTATTCTAGGTGTTCTACATGGTATATATATACTCACCCCTACCTTGTCTTTTCCTAACACCAGTCATTTCTTTTGCAGATGGTGGAAAGGTAGATCAATACTTTAGAGGATCATAGGGATACAAAATGCTTGGACCATGTACGAGGGTCATATCATGGGATACAGGAGTTGGGATCTCTGTTGTTTTCCCTTTTCTAGTTTTTCTGGTTGGGTCATATTTTATGGTGGGTGGGAATATTTCCATTTTCCTTTCAGTTTAAACTACCTTACATTGTTCTATTTAGTGGTCCATGAATCATTTGGTTTATTTATAATAGTGTTGCATATTTTTTTCTGTCCCTCTTCATTTTTTTCATTGAGTTAGCTGTGTGCATGTGCACAGGTACATAAGAAAATTAATACTAGATCTAGTTATTCTATCAGTGCTAGTCTCCACCTCAGGCCCATGGAGGTGGGCTTGGGGTAGTTGTGGCACAAGCCCTAGTATGAGTCAGGTCGTGACATGTGTCCCTCACCCCAAATATAAATTGGAACCTTCTGTCCATTATTTACACCATAAAAAAATTCTATATTAGTTATTCCATACTATGATAACATTTTAGTGTCATTTAATACATAATATATCTTCTTTTATTTTCATAAGACTATTCCTTTGAGGATTAAAGAGTATGCTAATGGTAGACAATCCAAAAATAGGTATAGATCTGAAGTAATCTCTATCAAGTTTTTTTCTTCAAATACTTACTCTAAAAATAATTTATCTATAAAAATATGATCAATATGGTATCTTAAATATACTAATATGTAATTACGATTAAGTAACATCCATTTACGATATTTTATCTATCCAAATAGATATGAATGTATCACTCATGTGCTAGTGTGGACTATCGCCTTCACATAGTGATATAGTTGATTTTCTACCACCATCATTCATGGTTTTTATTATGATATATTTAATGATTATGTATTATATATGTGATATATTAATTATTATTTAAATATAATGTAATATTTACATTTCTTTCACTATATCCATTGAAAAATGGAAAGGTTACTCAAGCATGCGTATGGACTACTTTCTCCATGAAGTGATGTGATTCATTGTTCATCACCACTTTATATTAATTGTTATAAATATGTATATAATAAATATATATTATATTTATATACTTATTAAAATTATAGATATGAAGGATCCATTACCAATGGGAAAGGACCATAACTTCTGAATATAATACGTACATGAAAAATGAAGTGGTTAACACCTAAAATGATGATGATATTGAAAAATTCTTAGAGTGTGTGAAAATATACTATAAAATCCATTTATTTTATTATAGGTATGTTTGTGGATATGGTATAGTATAATAATAAATTTGAATTAATTATACATGATTTTATAGCACTTATTAAACATGATGGACCAGAGGAAGGGGTTTTAGGTTACAATATAATGTTTACTGGGATTGTAAATGCTCAGATTTCCGAACTATCAAATAATACAAAAAACTCTTCAAGATATTATTTATTTCATAATTTCATTGTTATTATTTTATATTTCATGTTTTTATTTCTATTACCTTTTTTTTATTTAATCATGAGACAAAAATATTGTCTTTTAGGAAACCCAACATTGATTTTTTGTTTGGTTATGAATATTTTCCTAACATGTCTATATTTTCAAAAAATGTTTTCGTGAATTATTATAATACTTTCAAAAAAATATTTAGATTAATTTTTTATTATATATTACTTTCTAGTTTATTTTTCAAAATAAACATTATTATTATTTTCTAAATGCGGTATATTTTAATTTTTATCAAAAATCTGAAAGGAATTTTTTTAACACACACCACATGAACAGAGTCCCCCAACAACTTGTATAATATTTTCATTAAAGTTTAAATTATATGTTTCCTTAATTATTCTTAGTGATTTTTTTACAAAATGATTTTTTTAATTATATAAAGTAAATAAATTATTTCAATTTAACAGTTTATTTTCCATAATAAATATCAAAGTGATGTTTTGAATGTATTTTTATCTATATTAAAATCCTTTGATTTTTTTGATGATTTAATCAATGTATAATCCAAAGTCACCATATTTATAAAATCTTTATTTGGTTTATTATTATAATGATTATTTTTTTATGAAACCTATATCCTTTCCATGGGTTATTATTAGATAATATGATGAATGTTTTTGATATTTCATCACACATATGCATTGTTTCCATTATCTAAATGGTGGTAACAGAATGATAAATCCCACTAATGCGTTGGTTAGATATGGATATCTCATCAGATAAAATTTCCTTTCATGGGGAGTGAATGTAGTTATGTAAGATAATTTTTCCATTTATATAGTCTGGTGTGGAACTCAAAAAGGAAATTATGGAATGGAATGTGAACTCAATCAACGAGGATATTATTAGTAGTGAGTATTGATTATATAAATGATTTTCTATTATCATTTTCAAGTGTAAAAATTATTTCTTATACATATGATAATTTTTCATAGATCATGAGGTATTATTTATAACTCCTCACTCTTATATCTTATGTATTTTAATTGATAAATATTTTTGGCATGTTTCATGATTTTTATATAAGAATTTATTGGTATAATTTTATAATGATTAGATAATATTATCATACCCTTAAGCAAATAATATGATCACTTACGATTATTTATTGATATCTCTGATTCTTACCCACACTAAGATTCTTAGCAGACACTTTTTTATATTTATCAAACCCATGATATAGAGAAAGGTTTTAAGTATTTTTTGTCAAAGATGGGTTCTAGTTGTGATGAACTCTATGAGAATTGATGTATATGTTTTATGTACTAGTTGTTTATGTATCAATGTTCCCAAGACACTAACCCTATATAGTCTTCTGGCATTGGTCGTTATTAAATATATAGAATATTCATCTAAAATTATGTAATAGTTATATATGAGAATTATGGGATTTTATATTTGGTATTTGATGAAAGGATTAGTAACTTTTTGAAAATAATATATGGAATATTTTTTGATAATCCTTTGGAAAGGAATATTAATAGAAGAACATCTGATGTTATTGTAAATAAAGAGGTGTGGATTCTGTAAGAAAACATATCCCTCACTAGATAATAATAGTATATGGGGTTTTTTGATAGATTAATCTAGGGGTAATATCCTAAATAAATATTTGGTTAATTATGTCATGACAATCATTCTAGTTCATAGTGAATAAAACCTTACTGGGCATCTAGTTTGACTCTCTAGTTGTATATTCCACATTTTCATTATGAGGCAATATGAATTATTTGGATAGGTAATATCCATGGATGACCATGGTTAAATCGTTTGTGTAATAAATTTAAAATAATATTTCTTGATTTTGACATACTATAAATTAATGTCATGATTATATGATTGATCACTATAATTAATGATGTTTAATTGTTATGCTCAACAATTTGGTTTTATAAGGGTATTAAAGATAGAATATAAATTTGAGGTGGTAATTGGTATACCCAAATATTAAATTAACATATATGAATATATTAATATTAATTTTTAATATATCATGAAAAATATTTTGTAATTTTAATTAATATCCACAATTAAATGAGGATTAAATAACAGTAAAAAATTTTAATGGTAGAGGCTTGTATCGCAATTATATTAATATTTCCTAATTGATATTTGTATGAGTGTGTTTCCAATAAAATATTATTATTGGAATTCTAGTTGAATTTAACGGTATTTTTGGGAATTTAATGGCTTTATTTATATAACTCTCATATCAATTACTAAAGATGGGAAGTAACAATTTATATTATGAACCATTCCATGATTATCTTATAGTGAAAGGATAAATAAATACATGAAATAGAAATTAAATATGTTTAAAGAGTATTTTTTCTTATTCAAAATGGTTATTAATATTAGATGTTTACTGAGAAACTCAACCTCTATGATCTTCTTATTTTACTAGATTTTGTAGATTTATTTATAGAAGAGTTTCCAAATCTTTCACTGGACATTGATGTTGTGTTTTCAATGGACCAAATGCACAATGCTAAAACTATTTCAATAAATTAATATAGAATATACCTGATTTTGTAATTGAGATTGAAGAAGAAACTATATGAGAATCTTGATATGGGATTAATTAATACAAGTTTGTCACCATAGGGTGAACCTATACATTTTATATGAAGAAATATGGATGAATAATATTTCACATTAATTATTGGGAACATATCAACATCATGATCCAGGCTGATAAATATTATTTTTATTACCAAACACTTATGAGGAAAAAGAGAGAAACCCAATGTTCAACCACAGAAGGAGATAAAAGTTCCATTAATGTACAAATTATTCCTATCAGATTTAAAATCTTTAAATAATTTCCTGGAGTTAGTTTTTACCTGCATATCAAGGTTGTCATTTATAAGGTCTTCAAATTTGAAAGCCAACATGTACCATGACTAAATATACTCCTAAACATTGATCTCCCCCTTATTGAACCCCCTCATAATTATTATATATTTCTTGTCGATCCGATAACATTGTTCCTCATTCATATACACTTCAATATACTTTTCTTCATCCTATTGGAATCTTCATTTGTGTATTTAATCGTTAAAATAGCATCCAAAATTTTCTCTCATGACAGCATGAGCAATACCAACGATTGATCAAGCACTGCACTGGAATCCACCTACTAAAAGATGAATTTTTGGGGATCATTGTCCACCTGCATAGCTTTAAACTTATTCCTAGATATAGCCTCCATAGGAAGTTGAAAATATGATTATTATTTTCTATCTTTGAGGATTCCAATACACCTATCTTTTACCCTCAGGCTTGTATCTGGATCAACAGCTAAATGCATGGAATATTCATCAACGAACTCGGTCACAAGGTCCTTCTGCACATCCAAAGAGAACCTGGATGGATCATTTCGAAGATCCTCCATCTAATCATCTTTATCCAATCCTTCAAAATGATTACCCTACTCAATATCAACGACCTAATTTTTGGGACCTAACTTTATTGGTTCCTTATAGCCCTCTACTGACCTCCATCCATGGAACCTTTCCACAACCGGACTGCCTCAACATAATGATAAACTATAGATGTCTTGGGGACTTCCTCATCCTCCTTTTGAGGTTCCACAACCATGTTGTAATTTTTATCAAGTTAGACATCAATATCTAGAAAACTAGGAGACCAAGAGTCTGAACATATCACACCTACATTAAAATCAGAATATTGAGAAGTTCCATCACATGAGTCTCCTACAACACCTTGAATCAACACAGTACCATTAGGAATCCCCACTCTGAGATCACGTTTGATCTTTCCAAGAGTATCATAGACATTCATATCAATAGGTATGTCCTTGGAATATAAGGACATCCCCTTGCCTACCTACTGAAAACAAATCATCTCAGTAACCTTGTTGTGAGATTGATTAGGAACACCCAACTCAAAATATGCATTTGTGGCATTTCAATTCACCCCCACGGTGTTGTCACAAACAACAACCTCACATAAGACCAGAATCATCTTGGAATTCCATGCAAATTTATGTTGTCTAGATCCATATCTACATGTCACCGATTAATTTCCCTATCACAAGCAATTAGAACATAATTTAACCCACAACTCATACTCATCATGCTTCCTATAATGATATTCATCTCCTATTGTAATCGAAATGAAGTTAGAATGATTCATTGAAGCATCCAGTTTCACACACAGAAAGTGTTTAATGGGATGGAACATAGCTATAGTTCGATGATCAGAGCATAAATACCTCCCTATGAGGTTCCCAAGCATCCTAACAATCGATTGATTTTGAAATCAAAGGGGGAGATTCGAGAAACTCACCCAGATCACCACCGTAGGGGAGTCCCTCTTCATAGGGAGGTTGTAGGTCCATCAATGTTGGAAGATTCTGAACCCATTACACCAATGAGGCACAGTATTCAAAGATTTTATTAGGTCATCCAACAACGTGAAACTAATAAAGATTCTTCTTTTGCCGAGTTGACCCATAGTAGCCCTATCTTGTAAATCACAAGAACCAAAAACAAACTTATTGAAGGTTTCCACCGATGGACTTCTCTGCAAGAAATGAGCAACCATGGTATGATTATGTAATGATGAGGATTAATTGGACACCATAATTGATAATTTAAGATTAGGGTAATCGTAATGGATCTCTAGAATCATAGGGAATAGGAATCATTGCAGGAAAGGTGGAAGAATATTGAGTTTGGAAAAGGAAGAAAAAGTGGGCACCACTTCCTTTGAGGACGACAAAGGTACCTACCCCGCTAGTGGGGGAGGGACCGACATAGCTTCCACCATCGTCACAAAGAATGACAAGGCATCGCTGGGCTTCACCCTGAAAATATAAATACCCCTCTTGATGATTTCCTAAGATCATTATTCTGAATTAGTAATAATAATGTATATTGATGACTTCTTTCATCAATTATGTAGAGATCAATAATTTTTCCAAGATGAATCCTTAATATAGTTTCTATTAGTTGAGGGTCAAAAGTTAATACATACCCAAGACAATATTCTATTCGATGTATAGAAACACTGAATTTATATTAACATGATTTGGGGTAACTAATTCTCCTACCATCTTCATGGATTTAAAGAATATTATTTTAGAGATTACATTAATCAGTTTGTGGTAGTCTTTACATATGATATTCTTATATATTCCATGAGAAATTAAGGGCATAAAAATCAAATGAGAATTTCCTAAAAAACCATATGATAAGAGAAGTAGAATAAAATTTTTACTATGTGTGAGTTTTTACATAAAATGTTTCATTTTTGGGTTATATAATCTCAAGGTAGTGTATATCAATGGATACATAAAAGATTAATGTTTTTAGACATTATCCTAGACCAACACCTATGACTGAAATCAATAGTTTTCATGGATTGATAGGATATTATCAATGATATGTGGGATATTAGTCCACGATATATAATTAAATAAAGTAGTTAACATATAAATGAGTATGTTTCCTCTAGATATATGAATATTATATAAATTTCCCGGAATATAAGAGAAGGTTGGTTAATACACCAGTGATGACACTAACCAACAATGGATAACACTCTATGACTTATAGTGATGCATCAAAAAAGGGGTTGGGTGTGTTCTCATAAATAATAACATGAAAATATTTTAGGACTTATTCTAATTGATGGTTCATGAGAAAAATTACCAAATATTTAATTTTAATTTAGTAGTGGAAAAATTGTCATTAACGATATATAGAAATTAAATTTCTGAAGAATGGTGTGAAATTTATGCTGATTATAAAA
Organism: Viscum album; assembly: GCA_963277665.1. Lineage (NCBI taxonomy): Eukaryota > Viridiplantae > Streptophyta > Magnoliopsida > Santalales > Viscaceae > Viscum > Viscum album. The sequence continues at coordinate 1,532,190,079 of OY728123.1, read as the reverse complement.
TTATAATTTATATATTCAAACAAAAAAGTGTGGAATGTTTTATATATATGATGGTGGATTTGATTAAAGAATATTACATCTCAATACATGAACACGCTGAAAAAATACACAACTTGAATGATGATTTTTGTTAAAAGGATAATTTTGTATTATCTATGTTGAGGATCATGAAAGATCAAATATTGATGTATTTTATATGTATGTATCTTGAAATATTAATGTAATGGGAGAAATATTTTATTTCTCAAACGAGTGTCCAACCATCTATCTATGTATATATCAAAGAGTCAAAATTTTAGGATGTGGAGATAAAGATGCTGGTGAATCATATTCCTATGATGAAAATTGATTGTGAGGTAATGATAATGCTCACTAATTGATTATGTATCCCATCAATTCAAGACATGGGGAACAAATTATTGGAATAATCTCATACCTCATCATTCTCTAGTCACCTAGGAATCATAATGATGTAAAAATATATGAACGAGTATTTTTAGTGGGAAACATGAAGATAGATATTGAAAATTATGTATTTTACAGCTTGGTATATCTGTATGTTAATTATTAGTGAATAATGTCTAATAGAAAAATACACCCATTATAGATGCCAGAATAAAAATGAAAAAACATGACCATTGATTTTATTGGGATCCCCAAAACATAAACATATTATAATGTTATTTGGGTTATAGTTGATCACTTTATATGGTCCAAACACTTCATTTTTATCAATGAATATTACCGTATCGGTAAACATTATATGATATATTAAGTTTTAAGGTTTCATGGGGTAATTGTAACAACCCAACCCCAGAAGCCCAGAGCCAGTTCTTTACTTATTACATTAGAATGATTAAGAGGAACTAAATCCCAAAGAAATGATCAGTTTATTAGTATTGAAGAAACTATATACATACATGTAACTCATTCAAAATTGGGAAAGGTAACAAAATACAATACATAACAAAAATTAATAAACTGCATCCACGAGAACTCAAAAAATTGTACCCTCTTTATAACCTGTTGAAGGTAAAAATATAAAAGGGGTGGGATAAAATTCACTGTAAGGGTTAACAATTTCAGAAGCAGAAATCAACAATAATTAAATCACAATCAAATTGTAATAGTCAATATGGCATTGTGAATAAATTAAAAACACCCACCATTAATAAATTGAGAATGATGCTACATCCATTGATTTTTTCATTGTGAAAACCTCATGGATAGTAATAATAGAAAACAATTAAAGATAATTAATTGTATGTCATTTATCTAGCACATGATACCACTATTCCATCGAAATGGTTTAATTTTGTGGGTAGATACATGTCTGATTCTGGTTTGGAAACAATCTTGAAGGGTTTTTCGCTAACTAATTTGTCTTGTGAGACCTACCAATGAATCAAGGGGATATAAATAGCCCCAACAATCACTTAATTTACGAATAATTATTTATAAATACATTTAAAACAAGTAAAATATTATTTCCCAATATCTGTACAGAGTATAGGATATAAATTCATCAATATTTCCATAGTTAAAATAAATTCAAAATATACAATGTATATAAAAGGTTATACAAATTATAAAAATAATCAGATCCATGAAACCAAAATAGGGATATAAAATATATTTATATGTTTAAATGAAAAATGATCTCAAATGGAAATAGGTAACCAGCTAAAAATGATTAGGTGCACAATACTAAGTAAATCAAAATAAAATGGAAACCGAAACAAAGTCAAATACAAAATTGCTATCAATCAAGCTAGTAATCATAAATTGAATCACTAGATACCATTAATATAAGTAGAATAATTTTATTATATATTTAATGTTTGTAAAAAAACACAAAATATAATAAATAATTTGAGAACAATGGAAATCTCATGGAAATAGAAGCGAGATGAGAAATGCCTTACCTTATTCCCAAATGTGTTCTCGATTGATCTTAATGACTTGAGTATTAAAATTGGGCTTCATTAATTAAATATTACATAACATAATATACATTAAATTGATTTAATATAACCTTATTAGGTTCTTTCATGTCCTTTTTATGGGATTAATAGGATCAATTTTATTATTTTGAAAGCATTTTGTTCCTTGGATTTAATGATCAGTTTACTTGTATTCATGAATGATAGTTCATTTGAAATGTGGTTAAACATAAAAAAACTTTATATGTATTATTAGTGAAATTATTGTGATATAATTTATCTTATAATTATTTTTTGTGTTACATAACATGAGGATGACTCATTAGTTAGCCGTTATTGAAAAACACTTGGATTAACATGGCAGTTTTCTGCATAATGAACTTGTTTTGTATTATTATTTTATATTATGAGTTTTTAAGGATTACAAAGCACTAAATAAGGTAAAATACATATTTTATCATCTTTTTAAACCATTAATAAAGTTTCATGACCAGATTTGAAGATATTAATTGAAATTGAAAAGATGTCATCCTTGAATGTGAGAAATTAACACATCTCAGATGGTATTTTAATTTTTAGTGTAAGAGGAGGGCGTAAGAGAGATGATGGTGAAATATTAAATTATCATGAAAAAATTATACAACATATAAGGTATTTTATTTTCCATAACATTTTGATGAGAATATGTGAGAATAGAAAAGATAACAAAGGAACTTGTCCAGAAAACAAAAGAATTGAAAAGAGGAAGTTTCCTCCTGAATATATATTCCTTTGAGAGCCTCTTTAAGGGAGAAGATTTAGTATTTTGAGGGAAAAAATTTCTGTTGTATGTGGGGAATGATATTAGAGATAGATTTTATAATAATTTATGCAAGGAAGGAAGCTTCAAAGGTGTGAATAAATGAGGGTGTGAGGGGTGGTCTATATAGTGGAGAGGGGAGGGTTTTATTAATATTATATTCATTAATTTATCGTTTCCCCAGAAGACCAGAAATAATGAGGATTCCGTGAACAAGAGTAGTAATAAGAGCATGCAAGTTCTATATTTGGTTTCTTACATCACTCATGATTTTAGGAATAGTATATTTAAGTTATAATGTTTTTATACAGTAAATTAATTTATTTTACTATTGATAAAAAAATCAAGTAATTTAGAAAAATATTAAAAATTAACCCAAACCATTTTTAGATAGGTAGAATCCAAAAATGGGCACAATATTAAAAAATTAATTTTCTAAATAAGAGAAAATTATTTTATAATTAAATTCATCATTTGATCAAAAAATACATACACTTAAAATATTCATCATCATTTTAAGGTGCCTAAATATTATTTACTCTTTCATGGGTAATGTTACCGTTCATAAGGGTCATATAACTATTCACAAGGGTAATTTACTATTCGTATGGGTAAGTTACTATTCATAAGGATAAGTTACTATTCACCCATAATTATGCTGATTCTATCACACTCTAAATATCTTCCTGATCGCAACCGTGTATGCTTTTTTTTTTAAATTCCAAAAACATAAGTGCAATATTTATGTTTAATGGATATGTTATGAAAATATTCTATAATAAACTAGTATTATTGCACAGAGACTCAGTTAATTATGTAATATAGGCTATCTAAGGAACTGAAAGTATTTAATATAATCATTCTATAAAATATTTTGGGTGTTTTATTTCCCCCACCGTTGGAGATTTCTTCCTCAAAACATTTCATGTATAAATCCATTTAAGAATATGTGGGTGGTGTTTCTTCATAAGATACTCTGGTTCCCACATTTCTTCCTCTATTTTATAGTTTCTCAAAATAACCTTTACTAACCTAGTTCTTTGATTTCTCAATACTAGCTCCCTTGTTTCAAGAATCTCGATAGGATCTTCACAGTATGACTAATCAAGTTCCAGCTCTATATCATCATAGGTGAGTACATGCATTGGGACTGGCATGTACTTCATTGACAATGACACATGGAACACATTATGAAGTTTGGAGTGACATGGTGGAATTGCTAAATAGTAAGCTATAGCTTCAATCCTTTTCTAGAATTTCAAATGGTCCGATGTACCTAGGGCTCAATTTCCATTTGTTACTGAACCATAAGACAACCTTCCCCCAAGATACATTAAAAAATACATGATCTCTAACTTGAAATTCAAAATCCTTTATCCAATTGTAAGAATAAATCTTTTTCCTATGTTGGGATAAATTTTTATTGTCCTAAATTTTCATTAGATTTTGATTTGTCTCTTTGATAAGTTCTGAGCCTATATGTTTCCTCTCTTCAACTCCATCCAAACATGTTGGAGATCAACAACTTTAACAATATAGTGATTCATATGGAGCCAATTCAATGATATAATAGAAACTATTATTATAGTAAAATTCCACCAAATGAACTTATTGATCCCTCATACCTTGAATGTCAAGGGAGCATGATCTGGACATGTCTTCCAGTGTTTGAATAGTCCTTTACTACTTTCCATCAGTTTGGGAGTGATAAGATGTACTCATATGATGCTCAGTATCCGATGCCTTCTGAAGAATTTTCTAGAATTTTGATATAAACTGGTGATCTCGATCAGACACAATTGATAGCTGTGTACCATGAAGTCTTAAAACTTCACGAATATAAAATCTTTCCGTGTGATCAAGTGGTAAATCATATCTTAAAAAAGGAAATGTACTAATTTTTTGAGACGATCAACAATTAATCATATTGCATCATTCCTTGTAGGTGACCTCAGTAGTCATGTGACCAAATACATCTTAATTTCATCCCACTTCCACATAGTAATAGGTAGAGGTTCCATGAATCTTATAGGATGTTGTGTCTTGGCCTTCACTTGTTGACTAACTAGGCACCTTGACACATAGTTTGGAATTTCTCACTTCATGTTATCCCATTAAAAATGTTCCTTCATTTATCAATATATGTTAGTGATGTTAGGTGTATAGAAAAATTTGAGCAATGAGAATCATCAAACAGTTCCCTTTTTACCTTAGGTACTGATAGAACACAAAACCTGTTCACAAATTTTAGAACTCCATCATCATACATAGTGTCTCCCAATCAAAAATATTTAACAGTGTTAATTTTCTTTTTTTAAATTCTCTTCATAAAAATGAGTGTTTTTATCTTCTCTATTAATGATGTGTTAAAAATCATTTGTAATAGGAACGATGTTTCTCCTTCCGTAAAAACTCTCATATCCATCTTTAGTATATCCATGAATATATGATCTCTCTCAATCCACATTTGGCTCAAGAGTCCATAATCTTTTAGTCTTAATGCATCTAACACCTTATTTTCCTTTCCTGGGTTGTAGTGTATTGAATAATCATAATCTTTGTGTAACTCAACCCATATCCTTTGACTCACGTTCAGTTATTTATATGTAAAAATTTATTACAACCTCTTATTATTTGTATATATCTAAAATATTTCATTTTAGAGATAATGTCTCCATATTTTCTAAGAAAGAATTATAGATGCTAAATAAAAATAATGTGTTTGGTAGTTTTTCACCTTAGTCTTCAACTGACTTGATATATAAGTAATAACTTTTCCATTTTTCATAAGGATGCAATCCAACCCATTCATTGATGCATCACTATATATCACAAACCAATCATTTTTAGATAGAAGAATCAATATTTATTGCATTGACCAATATTCATTTCAATTATTCAAATAATTCATTACGTTCTTTCATAAATAGAAACATATCCCTTTGACATGAGATCTTGGTTAGCAGGTTATCCTACTTGGGGAAAATCTGAATGAAACACCAATAGTAACCTGTTAATACAATAAAACTACATACCTTAGTTATGTTCGTTGGTGTGGGCCATTTTTGGATTGCCTTTATATTCACATTATCAACTAAGATTCCATCCTTAGAGAACATATGGCCAAGAAAAAAAACATATTGGAACCAAAATTGACACTTTATAGACTTCTCATATGAATAATTTATTTTAATAGTTTTCAAAATAATATGCTAGGGATTCTCATTGAAGTCATTGATTTTAGAGCATAACATGATATCCTTGACAAATACCACCAAAACATCATCAATATATTCATCGAAAATGATTTTCATTAGATCCATGAATGAAAAAGGGTGAATTAGTTAGTCCAAAAAGCATTACTGTAAGCTCATTATTCCTATACATGGTTCAAAATGCTGTCTTGGGAATGTCTTCATTCCTCACACACAACTGATGAAAACCAAATCGAATATTAATCTTTGAAAAATATTGGCCTCCATGATGTTGATAAAATAAATCATCAATATGTGGAAGAGGATACTTTTTATTTATTGTAAAACTATTTATTTCCTTATAATTAATGAATTTCCTCATTGATCCGTCCTTCTTCTTGATATAGAGGATATGGGCTCACCATGGAGAAAACATTGGTCAAATAAATCCTTTTTCACTCAATTACTCTAGTTTTTTATTTATCTCCACTAATTCTACAGTGTATATTCTATATAGAGTCTTTGATATAGGTCTTAAAACAATAAATAAATCAATAGAAAACTCATCTTCCCTCTCTGGAGGAAGTCTAGGTAAATGCACTGGAAATACATCAACTTATTATTGCAGAACTTGTACATATTCAAATTAAATATTTCTTTCCACACTCCTATATATTGTGTTCCCTTCCTCTCCAAGAATTTAATTGATTAGAGATACTAGGGTGTATCTAGATAAGAATCATATGGTGATGTTTCTACTCTAAAGATAATGGATTGTACACCATTCACAAAAATTTTAACTTACTTCTTCCTGTAATATATATTCACATCATATTTTGATATCCAATTCATTCTTAGAATTATATAAAATTAAATCATTGGTTTGATGACAATATTGGAAACTAAAGAACATTCATGCTTCATGATGGGGACTGATCGACACATCTTTGTTGCAATGATACATCACCTATGAGTTTTTACTGAAAAATACTTTATTAAATCAAATTGTACATGTCTTATTTTCATAGAAAACTAGGAAGATATAAATGAATGCTATGATCCAGAATCGAATAAATCATTTCCTATGTTTTATAAAACAATTAATGTACCTTATACCACATCATTAGGAACGTCAAAATCATTATTTGTAATCTTAAAATTGTTCCCTTGATCTTGTGTCATTTTCTAATGAAAATTTCCTTAGGTATTAGGAAACTCATTTTCATAGTGTCCCATCTCTCAATAATTATATCATTGAACATCACGGACTTGTATTTAACCCTTGCATTCGCTAGATTGATGACCCTTTTCTCCACACTTATATAAAACTCACATGCCTCTCAAGAATTTCCCAAGATGATTATTTCAACAGTTCTCGCATAATAGAAATTGCTTCATTCCATTATTCTACATTGGAACATCAATGTTTCCATGGTTGTTATAATTCATCTTCTTATGTTTAATTACCTTGAACAGATTTGATATAGAAAATTCCTTGTCTGTTTTTCTAGAACATAATAAAATTTCATCATATGATTAAAATGTTTGAGAAGCTAGTTAACTTTGAAGAGATGGCTTAAGACCTTCAAATAAACGATTAATCTAGTCTTTAGAATCAATTTCATAATCTATAGCATAATTATCAAATCTTGTGAAGGTAACCTCATATTCCACTACACTCTATTCTCCCCTTATCTTTAGGATGATGAATTTAATCATCATTTCAGTTCGTTATTCATGATAGAAATATTTATTAAAATATATTTACTTAAAAGTTATTAATTAGATGTCTTCTTTTTCTTCTTCCTCCGTGATATTCTGGATCAAGGACTACCATTGATCAGTATAACCCTTGAGATAATTTACATCCAATACTACCTTTTAATTTTCATCACATATTAATGACATAAATATCTTTTTAAGGGGAATGATCCACTTTTTCATGTACAATTGAATTAGTAGTCCTATTAAAAGATGGGGTTTTTTCTGTATGAAATGATCCAGTATAGGTGTAACATGATTGTTGGTCATAATATAGGTAATTTGTCCCAATATGATCATCATATGAAATACTCTGACATCAACTATGTTGACTTTCTTTGTGGGGAAATTCCTACAATTATCGTGGGTATTGATTCCCCTTCATCCATTAAGCCCCATCACTAAACAATGGAATATGCTAAATTTGGTCATAATTAATAATTTCTAACTAGCAAATAGTTAACATAATCTGAAACTTTATGCACATCAAATCCCATAATAAAAAAACATTGTTTGTATTTACTTTTAAATCCTTAACAATGATTTGTTACTCATGTGTACATATTTCCGTGAACCACGTCCACTTGTATTATCTAGAAAGGGATGTATTTTATAGGAATATACACATAGTATCTACATTACTAAAATCCTTTGAAGTTAATATATTCTTATCATCAAAGTCTATCTTTGAGTTATTTCCTCTAAACTATGTTTCATAAATATAGTTTCCATGGTTTCCTCTAAACTTCATTTGATACCAACTGTAACATCCGGACCCAAAAAACTAGAGCTGATGCATTACTTTTCAGATTGGCATGATTAAAAGTAATTAAATCCCAAAGTAATGATTATTTTCTTTGTCTTGAAGAAACTAGATATATATATATAGGTAAGTAATATTACATTGGGAACGGTATCCAAAAACAATTTATAATAAAACCTAATAAACCGCATCCATGAGAACTCAATAAATGGTATCCTCTTCATATCCTATTAAAGGAAAAAAATGTAAAGGGGAGTGATCAAATTCTTAGTAAAGGTTACAAATATCAGATGCATGATTCAAAAATAATGGAATAGTAGTAAAATTGGCATAGTCATTATAAATTCGAGAATATAGGATTATCACCCACCATTAATAAACTAAGAAAGAAACTACATCCATGCATTTTTTCCTCATGAAAAACTAAGATATAGTATTAACTAAAAATGATTAAAAAGAATTATTATTAATTGGATGTCATGTATGTAGAACATGATACCATTCTACCAACTAAATGGTTTCCATTTGTGGGTAGATACCTATCTGATTCTGTTTTGGAAACAAACTTGAAGGGTTTGTCACCAACTGATATGTCTCATGAGACATGTCAATGCATCAAGGTGATATAGAGGACCCTTCCCATCACTGAATGTCCAAATAATTCATTATACAAAGATTTAATATATGTACAATATGCCTTCTCAATATCCGTATAGAGTAGAGGATACAAATTCATCAATAATTCCATAGTGAAAACAACATTCTAAATAAACACTGTTTGTAAAAGGGTATAAAAAATAAAAGATGTAATCATATACATGAAAATATATTATGGATATATAAAATATTTAAAAGTTAAAATGAAAAATGATCTCATAGGGGATATAGGTACACAAAATTTGAATGATTAGCTGCACAATACCATTTAAATCACAATGAAATGGAAACTAAAACAAAGTCCCTTACAACATTGTCATAAATTGAGTTAATAATCATCAAGTGAATCACTGAATACCATGAATATAAATATAATCATGATATTTTATATATAATGTCTATAAACATTCATCACATACAAGAAATAATTGGACCACAATGGAAATCTCGTGGAAAAAAATTGAGATGGGGAACCCATATGTTATTCACGAATGAGTTCTCGATTAATCTTAATGACCAGAATAATAAAATATAAATTCATTAATTAATAATTTATGAACCTAGTATAGATTTAATTTATTTATTATAACCTTATTAGGCTAATTCATTGCTTTTTTATGGGTTTAATAGGATCAATTGTATTGTTTTGGAAGCATTTTCTTCTTTTGTTATCATGATCTGTTTACTTGTATTCATAAATGGAAGTTCAATTGAAATGAGGATAAACATCCAAAATTGTTAATATATATTATTGGAGACATTAAAGAGATATAAAGTTTCTTATAATGATTTTGGGAAATATAAACTGGAGATGAATCATTAGTTATATGTTAATGATAAACGTTTGGATTAACATGGAATTTTTGTGCATAATGTATATATTTTGTATTATTATTTTATAGTATGAGTGTATAAGGATTTAAGAATATTTATTAAAGTAAAATAAATATATTATGATAATGTTAAACCATTAAAAATAATTCAAGACCATTATTGATGATAATAATATAAATTTAAATCTCGTTCTCCTTGAATGTGATGAGTTAACACATCTCGAACGGTATTTCCATTTTCAGTGTACAAGGAGGGTGGAAGAGAGATGATGATGTAACAATACATTATCATAAAAAAATTACAATATATATAAGGTAATATATTTTTCAGAACATTTTTATGAGAATATATGAGATTATTAATGATAACAAATGAACTTGAACAGAAAACAAAAGAATATAATAGAAGAATTTACCTCTTGAATCAATCTTCCTTTGAGAGCCTATTCAGGGGAGAGGATTTGGTATTTTTTGGAGACCAAGGGCTGTTGGTTGCGGTGAAGGATCATAGGGAGATATTCTTTCACAATTTTGTCAAGGTTTGTATCATTAGAGGTGTGATGAAATGAGGGTGTGAAGGGGGGTTTATATAGTGGAGGGGAGGATGGTTTTCATAATATTATATTCATTAATTTATTATTTCTCCAAATGAAAAGAAATACTGAGGATTTAGTGAACTAGAATAGTAATAAATTTATGTGAGTTCATTATTTTTGTCCTCACATCACTAATGATTCTAGGAAAAGTGGATTTCATTTATAATGTATTAATACGATAAATTAATGTATTTAACTATTGACCAAAAATTTAAGTATTTTAGAAAAATATTTTAAAGTTGACCTAATCATTTTTCAATGTCTAGAATCCTAAAATGAACTCCATTTTTAAAAAATAATTTTATAAATATGAGAAAATTATGGTTTAAATAAATTTATCATTTAATTGAAAAACACCAACACATAAAATTTTCATCAACATTTTTAAGGTCCCTAAATTTTATTTAAACATTCATAGGTAAGGTTACCATTCATAAGGGTCATATTATTATTCATAAGGGTATGTTAATATTCCTAAGGGATGTTACTATACATAAAGGTAAGTTAATATTCAGTAGGAGTTATTTTGATTCTATTAGACTCCAAATATAACCCTAATCGCAATAGTGTATGTATGTTTATTCGAAATACAAAACACAACAGTGGAAATTTTATGTTTAATTGATAGGTTCTGACTATATTATATAATAACCAAGTTTTGTTTCATAGGAACTCAAATATTTATATAATATAGGCTATCTAATGAATTGAATTTATCAAATAGTAACATACCATAAAATGTTTGGGCTGTTATAGTACCATATTATATCGCATATATCTAGGATCCATGGTTTAAATCAAATATATAGAGAAGTATTCAACAATATATAGATATACATTTTTTAGAACTTATTATCAACATAAGACATATATTTTGTATGAGGGTACCATTGAAATCCCCAAGGATATATTGGGATCATATTTTCTAGATTTCAACGATGGTTGGGATCAACAACTTCCTTTAGTTATGTTTTCATAAAACAAAATATTTCCATAAAGATTTCAATTGGCTCATTATAAATCCCTCTATGGAAATATGTATATAAATACAACATAATGGGTTGAATATTGAGAAATAAATGTATTAGTACCTGAGATAGTTGATGAAGTTACAGATATGGTTAGATCCATTCAACAACATATCATGACAGCTCAGAGGTGACAGAAGAGTTATATTGGAAATATTTATCATGATATATAATTAGATATTATTATGATGGGTTCCTATGAATTCATTCATGTATAAATTTTAAGAGATTTATAAATAAAAGAAAAATGATATCTAGGTATGTATTTTACTTTAGGATTCTTGATAGATTAAATACTATAGCTTATCATCTCGCACTCCCTCCAATCCTCTATCATATTCACGATGTGTTATATATATCCCAAATGGAATTACATACACGATCTTTAACATATAATAAAAACATACATTATATATATGGTTCATGATCATTACTATAAATAAAAATTTGTATAAAACTTTAATCTTATAGATAATGTTCTACAAAACATGACAACTTATCTGGTTAATGCTTTCCAAAGGAATCATAAATTTTAGAATGCTATATAAAAACATAATGATGTAATGATACTGAGGTGTCCTAATTTATTTATAATAGTCCTATTTAATTTTATGGGAGAAATTAATTTTAAGGGGTAAAAATGTAACACCATAAAATTTTAGATGTATTTCATTTTTTGTAAAAATTAAAGTATTTGATATCATTCATAAGATGCACCCCAAATTCTATATAAAATGTGATATAATAAACCATTATAACCTAGACATTAAGGAAGAAGGTATGAATAGAAATAAAAATATTATGAAAATTATGTATAAATGTTTTTACTAATTCAAATTTATTGATTAATGTATATTAAATATGTAATATATATTGGTAATGTCATTTGACGCTTCAAAAAAGCATTTTCTTCAAAAAATGATTTCTATCACACTTTTTTTCTTTTGAAGATTATAAATAGAATCCTCCATTCTTTGAAATTTTATATTAAGAAATTAATATTTTTTAGACTCATCATGTTAATACTATCTTACTGTAAAATTTTAGGATTTTTCTAAAGAGAATTATTTTTCAGTAAATAGTCAAAAATAAATGTTTTGTAAAAAATATAATTTATTTTCTTATAAATTACCATAATGTTTTAATATTATTTTAATTTATATTATGTAGACATAAATTATAAATTATAAATAATATAAAATATTATATATTAATCATTATTATGCATGTGGTTTTATATGTAAATGTTTGGGTTTAAAAACACATTTCACTATAAAATTATTTTTCCGTGTGTAATTTGATTTTATCTTAAAAAATCAATTTAATTTGATTTTATTATTATTTTTAATGAAATTTATAGATTATATATTCAATATTTTTTTATATCATTCATTTTATGGTATTTTAAAGGTTAGGAATGGATAAAAATTAATTTTTATGCCTCAAAATCCATTTTTCGAAAACCTGTCTCTATTTCAGTTTATGTGCTTTATTAGAATTAATGTTTTACTCTTATATTAACATAATATAGAAAAATAGATTATATATATTTAATAATTATAAATATTATTAATTAATATTAACTATTTAATTTCATTCATTCCAAATAGTCGTAGTATTCATTTTTTTACCACAGTTAAGTTTTAAATGATTGTACTAGTGGGTTGGGATAAACCATGAGATAAAGGTAGTATTGCCACCCAAAATATAAAAATTCATCTTTTTGAAAATATTTAAACACTATATTATCCTATGTTTTAATTCATGTCCATTTAGAGATACCTTTCCCGGAAATTGACATTAAATCATTGAAATCTTTTAAGAAGTTCTATGTGTGTCCCTCCTCTCACTTATAAAGGGTATCCTCTCCCCATACATTATTCACAAAATTTTATCCTTATAGATAAGTCATTACCCCATAAAAATAATTATTATAATAATTACCTTAATCATAGATATTTTTATATACTCTAATTTCCTATTCTTTAAGTCTTAATGCATAATCAAAATGAGGTCTCTCAACCAAGAGGAGTAGATCTTAACCAATCACTTAAAATTTTATTTCTTAATTTTATTCATATAAACAAAATTAATACAAAAAATTATTAATATAGTATATAAAATGTATTTTATATGTTATTTTTATAATTGAATGACCATTTACAACCTCTTCTCCATCTAATGAGATAATAGAAGTATTACTCGTGCCTACGTGGGGACTACCACATCAACATAGTTATACAAATAACTTTCCCCCACAATCATTTCATGATTGGTTATTTTTACATATTTAGTGTTTATATATGAAATTTATGTTATAATAATTCCATAAAGATGAATTAGTATTTAACTTTAATCAATCCATAGAAAAATGGAAACATCACTCTTACAGACGTACAAACTATAATATCCATGTGGTGAGGTGATACATTTTTCAATATAACTTTTTATTATTTTTTATAAATATGTAAAAAATGAATATATGTTCCAATTAGGGGTATTAATGAACCATGATAAAATTTTTGTGATCATAAATACCAATCCCAAAATATCCACGATAAAAAAGAAATTAACACCTAAAATGATGAAGATAATACAAGAATATTAAAGAATGGGTGACAAGATATTATAAGTGAATTGTGCATGGTATTACAGAAATGATTATATTTATATTATAAATAGAAAATAAATTTATATTTTCTACACATGATTTTAGAGATCTTATGAAGAAATACTTTCTTGAGGTATGAGTTTTACTCTATAATTTCATTTTGAATAGAATTGTTTGGGCATAAAATTTATATTGATAAAATTATATCATATATCTCTACCATATAATATATATTTATTATATACAATAATTTTTTTGTCATATTTAATTTTTTTAATTTCATTTCCATCTACTGATGTACCCAATATACTGACATAGTATTTTTAAGGTAAACAAAATAATTTTCCCTTCAATCTGTAGTATTTTTTCCTTGTCCATTTTTAGATTAAATATTTTAAAAAATGTTTCTAGTATTATAAATATATTATTTAAAGTAATTTTTTTCTATATTATTCATTCCTTACAATGTTTTTAAAATAACCTTCTTAACTATTTCATAACTTGATACTTTTTATTTTTTAATGAAAATTCAAAAGGGATTTTTTATACACTGTAAAAACAACTTCCACCTCCAAAATGAATTATATTTTATATAAATAGTAAATTTTATGTTTTGTTTGTTATTTTAGGAGAAAATTATTTATTTAATTTTTTAAAATTTTATATATTTGAAATAATTGATTTCAAGTTTTAATGTATATTTTTCTCAATAAATGTTCTAGTGATACTTTAAAGGTATTATTATCTAAAACAACATCATTTTAGGTTTCTTTTTATTTACAAGATGTATGATCAAATATCACCATATTTATTGTTTTTCCGTATGGGTTTTTGATTATGATGATGAATATTTTTAGGAATCCAACATAGTTTCCATGGGTTAGGATTTAGGGTTATTATGAAATTTTTTATGATCATTTAAAATACATATATATGGTTTTCATTATGTAATGTGTGGGACTAGAATTATATATCACTCATATTTATTGGGTAATGATTTATATCTCATGTGATAATATGAACTAGAATTGGTTGTGAATGTAGTTTAGTATGGAAAATTTTCCAAAAAGATATTATTGGGAGTGAACCTTGGCTATGGAAATGATGGAATGGAGAGTAAACCCAATCCACTATGATATTATAGGAAGTTATCCTTCAATAATGAAATTATTTTCTATGATTATGTGAAAGCCACCAATTTATGTCATACTCTTAAGATATGGTTTTGTGGATAATGATTGGTTATTAATGATTCTGAACACTTATTTTTTAGGTCCTATAATTGGTAAAAAAATTCAAATGTTTCATGATTATGATATATGAATTTATGGGTATAGTTTTCTACTATTTAGATCATGTTATAAAACCCTTATACTTATGTTGTCCCCACTTATTATTATCTATTGAGTTATATTATTTTTTCTCTTACTAAGAATATATGATCACTCATTCTTATGATTCCCTTCCCCATGTTATTGATAATGGTTTTTTGTATGTTATGTCTAAGAAGGGAGGTAGTGGTGAAGAACTAAATTGGAAATGATTTTGATATTTTATATACTAGTTTTTTATGTATTAATGTTTCCAATGAAACTAAACATCCACTATCTTCATGAACGTGTCATTGTGAAATGTATTGAATATTCATTTAAAATAATGTAATATTTAGATTTTAAATGTATTGGTAATTGAATGAAGGAATGATGAAAATACCCATCATGGAGTAAAATAACTTCCATTAAAATATAAAGAGAAGTAATACCTTATGGGAGTGCATGTGTGAGGTGTAGCTTTTAATAATTCTTGGCTATGTGATTTTTTAATTTCTCTATATAGCCTATAATACTTGAGTAATAAGGTATTTATAATACACTTATATACATTTGTTCTAATTTTATCCATGATATGTTTGAAGGGTGAGTTTCGGTTGATTAAATATGACATAATGGGGGAGTTACATGTCTTATCCTTGAACATTATGATGTGTTTCATAACATGTACTAGATTAAATGTTTCATGAAAAATTTACTTTCAACTATTCCTTTGAATTATTTATGAGAATTATATCACAGGTAAGTTTGTTTGTGGATATTAATTATAACCTTGGATATAGACTCTTTTTTTCTTCCTAGGGTTGGCCCACATAGATACAGATTTGTGTGACTAAAGGATATTTTCTAAGAGAACCATGTGGTATTATCATTCCCTTAAGTGGATAAATTCAATTTTTCATACACTAATTTGGGATAAGAGAAAATAATATCGGTTTCCATGATTGAAAAAAATAATATTTGAGATGATATCTTACAATAACCATTATATTCATTGTGATTAAGAGAGAGATAAAACGAGGTTCACATATCTACATTGAATCAGAGATGTATAGATAAAAATTCAAATGGGTGATATTATTTTTTCCTTTTTAGTTTAAGTTGTATTTTATTAAATGGAAATATTTGAAGAGAGGTGAATGAGAAACTTCCATTGAATATTGGAAATTATAAAAAATAAATTTGAGACTACATCTTGATGAAAGAATTTTGAGAGGTTGAAGAAAAAGTGATAAACTAATGTGAGGTTTGATGTGATGATATTTCATGAAACTAAAGGAAAGCGTTTGAGGATGTAGAAACAATTTTTACAACATCATGGATGAGTTTAGTTATATGAGGAATCTATGGGATGTATTCAAATGGTTTATAATGTTTTCTAAAGTATGGAATATCTTTTCTGATATTAAAATCGCAGTAAGATCGTATAAATTGATAGAGAGATTTTTAATACATGCACTACTTATAAGATAATTTGGTTACACATAGTTGAATTTAGAGTCCCATAAAATATTTTACTTACATATAGTATAATCGAAATTTTTGTAAGATAATTTCAATGAATACAATATAATTGATATGGTCATAAGGTAATTTACTTACGTGTAGGGGGATTTAGAAGATCATATGATAATTTAAACAGACATTAGTGTAATTAATATTACCAAAAATTAATTTACTTTTTTTACTGTTAGATTTTTTAGAAAATGAAATCAAAAATAGTTTCAATATAAATTTTAAAATCGATAATTTATTTATAATAAATATAATGAATAATTAATGTAAAATAAAATGATGTTTATGAACTCATTTTTATGTAAAAGACACCATTACCCAATATATATTTAGATTTAAGAAAAGATTAAAGTGAAACTTCCCTAGGTAGATGTAACGTCCCGGTTCCGGATGCCACCCAGAGGCGCCTCGTACTCTGTTGGTCAAATGGCCTCAAGAGAATTTCCCCAAACACCAGAGGACACCAAATAGTAGCAAGGGAATTGGGTGTGATAGTGGGGAAACTATGCCCTCATTGGCAGAGTACATAGCGGATGTAAACAATAAGAAATAACGGAAACAAAAAAAATCCATACACAAGTACACAACTGAAGACTAAAGAAGTAAACAACTGGAGCAAACACATATATAGGAAATGATGCATGATAACTATTTCTAGGAAAGCTTTCATACAAGTCACAATGCTGGAAATAAAATAGTGTCAATCCAAGTTACAAAAGAAAGGTAAACCGATAAACTCTTCAGTATCGCAAGTCGTAGCTTGGTCTCATCCTCTCCTTCTCCAAGAAATCATGTACTAGAAGTAGAATTTCTCTTTCCCTTGTCTATAACCGCAACAACAAAGTCTTCTTGGGCCCAAAAACATGGCCCAAACAGGGTGCGAGACTAAATCCCAGTAGGCAACCACCCAAAGATTTGTGCCTAATAGTCAGTAAGTATATGGTAGGTAATTGTACAATAAGTAGTAAATAGTATCCAAAACAGCATGCAGTAATCAGTAAGCAGTAAATAGGATGATGCAGAACAGTAATCAATCCAGAAAACTACAACCAGCAGTAGTAAGAAAACATATAACCACAACAGTAAACACTCTAGGAAGTACTCACAACCACCCCCTATGGTCCTAACAAAGAAGTACCACAACCCTCTTGGATGTGCACTTAGTCTAACCCCTCGGGTTTGGTCGTATGAATTTATAAGACTCTCTATGGAATATCACTCTTTCAATTTCCCTTATAGTCTAGGGTAGTCAGGGATTCTCTGAGGAAGATCACGTGGTCTATCCCTCGTGGCCTCAAGGTCTAAAAACTATCTGAGGAATCTCACTTGGTAAATTACTCGTATAGTTTCAATTCTATCATAGAATCTCTATGGAAGCTCACTCAATCAATTCCTTGTCTAGACTATAAATGGTTTTAAAGCTATTCAACAAGTAAAGACTCTCTGAGGAAGCTGACACGGTCTAACCTCCTATAGTCTATAAGATCCAAGGCACTCTGGGAATCTCACTCGGTCTATCCCCTATAGACTATAATGTCAAAAGGCACTCAGAGAAGCTCACTCGATCTATCCCCTGTAGACTATAATGTGAAAGACTCCCTGTGAAGCTCTCTTGGTCTACCCTATATAGTATATAGCACCAGGTTCTCACATCCTCATGCCAGTCAGTGCATAATAATTCTAGAAGGCCAAATTACACCTATAGAGCTATTTGGCTAACCAAACTACACCTATAGAGCTACTTGGATAAATAGTCTATAGAAAACAAGCATGTTATCATCATTAGTCCATCCTATGGTCACTAGGCATGGAAATAGGAAAAACAGCCAATGTTAACAAAGACCCAAAGGTCGTAAACAGAACAAGCATGGGCAAAATATCCAAGCACAACAATTATCCATAAACACGATCGATTTACCTATACACAAGCATGCATGAAATACATGAATAATTACATGGGAAAAACGGTAAATACACAATACCCTGTTCACGGGTATTAGTGGAATTTTTCCATAAAAATCAAAGACATCGAATGGTAAGGCACAAACCACCTACATGGATGCTAGGAGATCAACATACTTGAGTCACGAAGATTTATTCTACTTACAACATCAAAGATCTAAGAAAATGTCAAAACGTCTAACCGACAATACCATGAGAAAGAAGAGAAATTTGAAAATAAGGCTCTAGGAAAAGGAATGAACCACCGCTGCAGTTCCAACTCAATAGACGACGATCGAATCAGAGAACGGACGGATGCTCGGAGGCTCAGATAAGATCTACAGCCGTACAACTTCTCTCGGTCGAACGATACCTATAATAAGACGTTTCTATCAATTAGGTGTGACCCTGGTCCGTTTATGAAAAAAAAAGACAATAAACGGCATGTAATTCTTGAGTACACGGTGTGTAATCTATTTTTCTATACTCCTATTTAAGAGGCATCCACTGTATCCCTACACACCATGTGTGTGGCCCGAACACGGCCAACACACGGCCTGTCGCGGCAAGGGAGTACACTGCGTGTACTCAGAAAATACATGGCGTGTACTTCAAAAATTTCCAGAAATTCTTATTTTCTAAAAAACATCAGAAAAAGTAAGGACATACCTGAAAATGTAGATATAGGTTCATACAAACTTCCCCCTAAAAGAAATTTGTCCCCGAATTTACTTAGCAAGGCGTAGAAGAAGAAACCCCGAATTGATCTGGCCACTACGATCGTACCTCGACCTCCCTCTCCCATGTCTCATCCTGTACTTGCTCGTGCTGCCAAAGTACCCATACCAGAGGAACAAACCGGCCTCATAGAACCTTCATACTGTGAGCGACCATCATTATAGGATGCTCCTCAAACGATACATCCACGTCGAGCTCAACCACCTCAGGATGAAAGACGTGAGATTGGTCTGAAAAGTAACGTCAGAGCTGAGAGCCATGGAAGACGTCGGGCATAGCCCGGTACCTATAAGGTAACCACAATCGATAGGTGAACAGGCCAACTATCTCCAACACCAAAAACGTCCCGATGTACCGTGGTGAAAGCTTACCCTGTCTCTAAATCCTCTTGTGTCCCAACCTCGGTGCGACACGTAGGAAAACTTGATCCCTGACGTCGAACTCCAGAGGTCGTCTCTACTGATCAGCATAAGACTTTTATCGAGACTATGCTGTATCCATCCTCTTAAGAATCAATTCTATCTGCTCCGAGGTCTTCCGAACATGATGAGGTCCCAGCAAAGCTGCCTCTCCTACCTCCAACCATCATAAGGGTGATCGGCATGGCCTACCGTACAAAGCCTCGTAAGGTGCCATCTGAATAGTCACCTAAAAACTGTTATTGTTGGCGAACTCCAAAAGAGGTATATAGTTATCCAAAGAACATCTAATTTCAATAATGAAAGCTAGTAGCATATTTTCAAGCACCTGGATCGTGCGCTCAGATTGGCCATCAGTTTGGGGATGGTATGTTTTACTCAAATGTACCGGTGTACCCAAATCCTTCTAAAGTCCCTGCCAGAACTGAGAAGTAAATCATGCATCCATGTCTGAAACAATAGAGTGTGGAACTCCATATAGACCTAAAAATCTCCCGAATGTAAAACCATCCCAACTCATCAACATTGAAGGTCTCCTTAATCGGTAAGAAGTGAGAAACCTTCATAAGCCTGTTGATGACAACCCAAACAACATCACTCCCTTGGGGTAACCTCGACAACCCTATCACGAAGTCCATCACAATGTCGTTCCACTTCCACTCAGGAATGGGTAACTACTGTAAATGGTCTTCTGGTCTCTAATACTCTGCATTCACCTACTATCAAGTAGAACATCTCATGACAAAACTAGCAACATCTCTCTTCATACATGGCCACCAGTACTGGCGATAAATATCCCGATACATCTTGGTGACGCCAGGATGAACAACCCAGATTAAGGATTGAAAATCCCACAATAGCTCCTCACGTATGTCTGCTGGCACCCATACGTATCCCAGGAAATGAAATATCTCATCCTCGCCCACTTTCCATCAAGGAAGAGGGTCCTCTCCGGACACACACTCCCGCAGGACTATGCCTTCTGAGTCTGATAGCTGCCTCATCCGTACCCGATCAACAAGTGTAGATATAATAGCTACGGAAGGAATAAAAGTCTTTCCCTATCTTTTGTGCACCTCCAAGTGCGTCTCAGAGAATAGAGACATAAGCATCCACTCACTGCTGGCCTCTTGAATTGCTTGAATCTATGTTTTCCTACTCAGTGCATTAGCAACTGTGTTGCCCTTTCCCAGCGTTTAGGCATGATCAAAGTCGAAGGACTGAAGATACTCGACACACCTGCGCTACCTTAGATTCAGGTCACATTGAGTGAAGATGTATTTGAGACTCATGTGATTGGTGAAAACCACAAAGTGCTCTCCCAGAAGGTAATGTCTCCAATAGTGTAAGTCATGAAGAATAGTTGCCAACTCCAGATCATGCGTCAGGTAATTCCTCTCATGTGGCCTCAACTACCGAGACTCGTACATGACGACTCGTTCTCCCTGCATAAGCATGACCCCCAGTCCGATACCTTAAGCATCACAATAAATAGTATAGCTCTTTCCTGGATCACGAAGGACTAGTATAAGTTCTGAATTCCACCTCCCCTTCATCTCTTGAAAGGCTGACTCACAAGAATATGACCATAATAAATTCACCCCTTCTTGGTTAGACCTATCAACTATGCTTCTAGGCGCAAGAAGTATGGAATAAAGCACCTGTAGTATCCAGCCAGCCCTAGGAAACTCCACATCTCAGAGAAGTTTTTCAGCTGATCCAAGGAAACTATAGCTATCACTTTTCCTGGGTCCACTGAAACTCCGTTCTTTGAGATAAAGTGGCCCAAGAAGTGAATCTGATCCATCCAAAAGTGGCACTTCGAGAGTTTAGCATAAATCCGATGCTCTCTCAGTGTACTCAAAATGATCTCAAGATGGGTAGCATGGTCATGTAGACTCTGAGAGTACACCAAGATATTGTCCATGAAGACCATGACAAAGGAATCCAAGTAAGGATGGAACACTTGGTTCATTAGTGCCTCGAAAACTGCTACCGCATTTGTGAGATGGAACGGCATGACTGTATACTCATATAGACCATACCTTCTCCTGAAAGAAATCAGAGGTATGTCTGATGGTCTAACGCACAACTGATGATAAACGGATCTCAAATAAATCTTCGAGAACACTATGGATTCTCGAAACTGATTGAAGAGATCATCGATACTCGACAAGGGATATCGGTTCTTGACCGTCAACTTGTTCAACTTCCGAAAATCCATGCAAAGCCGAAGGGTACTATCTGCCGTCTTCGCAAAAAGGACTGGCGAACCCCAGGGGGAAGTACTGGGTCTGATGAAACCCTTTGCCTGCAACTCCTCTAACTACTTCTTGAGCTCCTGAAACTCAAGTGTATCCATCCAATAAGGAGGATTGACCACTGGTTCCGCTCCAGGAACGATCTCAATCAAGAAGTCTACCTCACGCTCCGGAGGTAAACCTGAAAAGCCATTTGGAAAGACATCCTTGAAACGATCCACTACTGGGGTAAAGTCCAACAGTGGTGTCCCTTGGTCATCAAGATAATGACTAGAAATCTGGGTTGTAACTCCTCCTTGACCATTATGCTCGAGTCCTGCTCGACTCGCCTAAAAATCCCACTCACCAATATGAAAAAGGGATTCACCCTCTAGTGATACGAAACTCACCCTGTGGTGATAACAGTCGATGACCGCCTAGAAGGGATCCAAACAGTCCATCCCGAGAATGAAATCATAACCTATCATATATATGAAAAAGATATCCCATAAGAAACGATACCCGAAAATCTCGAGAGGGCACTCTCTATATTGACGTACACTAGATGTCCTTTCTCCAAACGGTGTGTCAACAGTCAACAATTCGGCATACGAAAAGATTCAGAGCCCAAGGCTCTCCACAACAGCAATAGAGATAAAACTATTCGAAGTACCATTATCGAAAAGAGATGAAGATGAAAATGAGGCTACTAAGATCGTACCTTTAACTGTAGAAGGGCTGAGATCCTTCTCCTGAAAGTTCTGCTCCATGGAAAAAGACTGGCCTGCACCGCGGCCCTGCGCCCCTGGCTGACCACTCTGAGATGATCCACTATGTTGTCGCTGATGACCGGGTGATTTACCACCACGACTGCGACCTCGACCATGGCCCAAACGGCCGGAAGAACTCCAGTTTCCAGACTAGTGAGAAACTAGCAATGCATCTCTAGAACGCAGAGTGATAGAAGAACCCCTACTAGAAGCTGAAGGTGAAAATATATGACAAAACCGCTGTAGATGGCCCATTTTGCTGCAAGATCGGCACTCCATCAGATCTGTCTGGAACCGAGGCCTAGTATGCCCACTCCTACCGCACTGGTAGCATACAACCTGGCTTCCAAAAGATACATCTTGTGAACCTCGATCTCCTCGAGAAGACTCTCTGCGACACTTCCTACCATCCATAGGAGGAATAACAGCATTGGATGTTGAACCAACCTGGCTCACAGATCCAGAATCTCTCATATTGCGCTCAGTGATAAGCACCTGGTTGACGATAGAGGATATTGAAGTCAACCTGAAGATATTAACCTAGGAACGGATCTCCTGCCTGAGACCATCCACGAACTTCCTCGCAAGGAACAACTCATCACCTGCTGGAATCGGAGTGAAACGCTGCAGTTCAGTAAAGCGATACAAGTACTCCATAATGGAAAGTTTTCTCTTCTATAGACTCATAAACACACAGGCTTGATCGACCCTCAGGGTCTCCAGAAAGATGTAGTCATAGAAGGTACGTTGACACTCGTCCCAAGACATACCCTGTTGGCGCCCTAACTGTGAGATCACATCCCACCACCTCTTAGCGGTGTCTCAGAGCATATAGGTGGAAATATTTACCCTTATCTCTGGGGGTATCTCGAGATGCTCGAAGATAGTCAGAGTGGCCTTTAACCACGTCTCGGAAGCCTGGGGTCCTCCATCCCCTGAGAAAATAGGAGGATGCTGCTACTGAAAGACCCACGTCAATTTGGAAATCGACGGGGCAGGAGGCAGAGCTCCCTGAAAAGTCTGAATCATCCTCAGGAAGTCCTCCCTGAACTGCGTATCGGCTCCCGCAACGGGTATAATAGCTGGTGCCAAGGCTGGCAGAGCAGGAGGATCTGTAGGAGGATCCTGATTGGCCGTATCTGGTGTCTGTTCACCGTCTGGCAACATATGTACAACCGAAGGACGTCTCAGAGGAAAAACTCTAAAAGATCAAAATCATACCTTAGATCAGGATTATCAATGACTGATAACACAAGAGTACAAAACAGGAACAAGAGAAGGAAACAATCAATTTTAGCAATACACGACGACACGATGTGTATAAAAACTACAGGGAATGTTCTCTTAAACCATTCACATGGGAGTGTATTCCTGCCACACTGGTCGTGTAACAACCCAAACTACATGGCGGGTTGTCCCCAAACACGGCGTGTACTTGAACTCTTCTCCCCTGCCTGAGTCTTCTTACACGGCTAACCCACATGGTCCACTTAAACATAGACTACCCAGCGTGTTCCCCATGGATACAGAATGTACTAAAGAAGGTTTCGGCAACCCATGTTGTTAGTTACACGGCCGAATACAAGGATAAAACTTACACAGTGTGTTCCGAACAAACACGAAGTGTAAAGGAGAAGATAACACTGACCCGTGTTGTTCATGACACGGCTGGGTACCTGGAACAAAACTACACGACATGTTCCTACCAAACACGGCGTGTTCTTCTTGAGCTTCCCCGACCCATGTTGTTAGTGACACGCCTGGGTACACGGCTCACTACTACACTGTGTGTACCAATCGTACATGACATGTTCCAAAAGATTTTCCACAACACTGTGTTCCTGCTCACGCAGTCAGTGACACGTTTTAAAAACTACACAACATGTATATATAATGTACACACCGTGTATTAATTGTTTTTCTGGGTAGTAGCTCAAAACTGTACCGAAGACCATAAAACACAGAAGCAAGGCATGAAGGTGCCAAATTCCGATCATTGAGGGCCCATAATCCCTGCGAATCAAACCTTGGAATCCAACACAGTCATATATAAGAAAAAAACAGATCAATGATCCACCAATTTCTGATTAAAGAGGGCCCATAACACCTCTAGAACCAAAATTCGGCATTCATCTAAGCAAGTAAAATACAAATAGTCCTCTAAAAAATAGCAGGGATTCTATAAAGAATCTATCACAACAGCATGCATAATCTACACAAAGACAATCACAACAACATGAAATAGATAATGCACCATATATGGCATGGAAATAATGCATGGAATGTGATTTCTAACAGGTGACTATATGATTCATGTGTTTTCATACCCTCATCTCATTGGGTTGCGACAAAAATAGAACCATAATAACAACAACAATTACAAGACAAGTCATGTGAATTAGTCTAGGTGAAATCATATCAACTGTAACATCGCAAAACCAGAAAACTGCAATAAGAGAGGTAGATTGGCTTTTCCCTGTACACAGGTGAGCTACTGTCAAGGACAGCTTAACAGCATGTACCGAATCCGTCCTATCCCTAGCTAAGGCTCAAAATAGTTAGTCAAGAAAAAATAACTCCTCCGATACCACTTTGTAACGTCCCGGTTCTAGAAGCCACCGAGAGGCGCCCCGTACCCGGTTGGTCACATGGCCTGAAGTGCATATCCCCAAATGCCATAGGCTGCCGACTAGCAGTGAGGGTTTTGGGTGTGATAGTGGGGAAACTATGCCCTCATTCGAATAGTACACAACAGAAGTAAACAATAAGAAATAGAAGAAACAGAACAATCCATACACAAGTACACAACTGAAGACTAAAGCATTAAACAACTGGATCACACAAATATATATATATGAAATGATGCATGATACATATGTCTAGGAATGCTGACAAACAAGTCACAATGTTGGAAATACAATAGTGTCAAACCAAGGTACAAAAGAAAGGTAAAAAGATAAACTCCTCAGCATCTCAAGGGATAGCTTGGTCCCATGCTCTTCTGCTCTAAGAAATAAAGTACTAGAAGTTGAAGGGATATTTCCCCTGTCTATAAGTGCAATAACAACGTCTTCTTGGGCCCAAAATCATGTCCCAAAATGGGTGTGAGACTAAATCCCAGTAGGAAACCACTAGAAGATCTGTTCCTAACAGTCAGTGAGTATATGGTAGGTAATAGTACAATATGTAGTAAACAGTAGCAGCTACAACATGCAGTTATCAGTAAGCAGTAAACCGGATGTTGCACAATAGTAATCAATCCATAGAACAACAACATGCAGTAGTAAGCAAATAGCTAACCACAACAAGAATCCCTCTGGGAAGTACTCGCAGCCATCCCCTCTGGTCCTAACCATGAAGTACAACAATCCTCTAGGCAGTGCACTCAGGCTAAACCCTCTGGTTTGGTCTTATGAATTTATAAGACTCTATGGGGAAGCTCACTCGGTCAATTCACCTTATATTCTAGGGTAGTCAGGGACTCTCTGAGGAAGATCTTTTGGTCTAACCCTCATGGCCCAAAGGTCTAGAAACTCTATGAGGAAGCTCACTCGGTCAATTCCTCCTATAGTTTCAGGTCTATCACAAACTCTCTAAGGAAGCTCACTCAGTAAATTCCTTCTCTAGCCTGGAAAAGGTTTTAAAGAAATTCAACAAGTAAAGACTCTTTGAGGAAGCTCACACAGTCTACAGTCATGTAGTCTATAAGATCCAAGGCACTCTAGGATGCTCACTCGGTCTATCCCCTATAGCCTATAATGTACAAAGGCACTCTGGGAAGCTTACTCGGTCTATCCCCTATAGCCTATAATGTCAAATACTCCCTAGGAAGCTCACTCGGTCTACTTCTTATAGTCTATAGCACCAGGTTCTCACAAATCCATGACAGTCTATACATAATAATGTTTTAAGGCCAAAGTACACCTATAAAGAAACTTTGATAACCAAAGTACAGCTATAGGGATACTTGGCGAAACAGTCTACAATAAACAAGAATGTTATCATCATTACTTTATCCTACGTTCACTAGGCATAGAAACAGGCAAAACGGCCAAGGCGAACAAAGACCCAAAGGTCGTAAATAGAACAAGTAGGGGGAAAACATCCAAGCACAACAATTATCCACAAAAATGATAAATTTACCTCTAGAAAATCATGCAAGAAAGGCATGAATAACCACAAGGGAAAAACAGTAAACACGCAATACCCCGTTGACGAGTATTGGTGGAATTTGCACATAAAACTCAAAGACATCGAAAGGTAAGGCACAAAACACCTACCTGGATGCTAGGAGATCAATATACATGAGCCACGGAGATTGATTCTCCTTAGGACATCAAAGATCTGAGAAAACATCCAAAATGTTTAACCGACGATAACATGAGAAAGAAGAGGAATTAGAAAAAAAGGCTCTAGGAAAAGGAAGGACTCACCGCTGCGGTTCCAACACAATCAACGACAATAGAATCAGAGAATGTATATAGGCACATAACCTCGGAGAAGATATGCGGCCATATGGATTCTTTCAGTCAAAAAAGACCCAGTAGAAGACGTTTCTGTCGATTAGGCGCGACCCTGGTCCGTTTAATGAAAAAATAGAAAATACACAGCGTGTACTTCTTGATTACATGACGTGTACTCTATTTTTCCATACTCAGCTTTAAGCAGCCTCCACTTCATCCCTACACACCATGTGTGTGGCTCGGACATGGCCAACGCACGACCTTTCCTGGTAGACAAGTACACGGCGTGTACGTCAAAAATTTCTAGAAATTCCTATTTTTTCAAAAACTTTAGAAAAAGTAATGACATACCGGAAAACGAAGATCCAGGTTCTTACAGTAGAAGTATTGGATGCTAGGAAAATTTCTATACAGTAGATATAAACTTCCTTTCACAACTGAGAATGATTCAATGAAAATGGAATGGTTTATCATATTTAATTGGTCATATTTTACAGAATTTGAGAATTTGATGTATTTATATATCAAAAAATAGACATTCATGTTCTTCATAGAGGTTCAATAAGAATTAATTATTTATAATTAAATGAAGATTAAATGATATATAAATTATGTTATTTTGACCAATTTAAATGAATAGAATATCATATTTTTGAATATCATTGAGCTTATATATTTAATAAATTGAAGAAACAATTATCAAAATTTTCTTTAAGAAAATATATATGCAGGTCCTAAAAAGGAAATTCACTTTAAAAGAGTAGAATTGAGAACTTTTAGACATGAGAGTGTAAGATATTTTTGAGAGACCAACATACATCTTTATCAAATACAAGAATATATAGTCTATATATTGGGGGATATTTTACTAGTGAATACGACCTACTGCATGAGTATTCAAATGGAAGAGAAGGATATAGGCCATTCAACATTTATATTTATTTTTGTGAACATTCAGGTCATTGAAATTCTATAGGGATTACATATAACATCATAATAATCGATTATTTGAAGAATTAATACTATCATCTTATGGTGTTGAATACACTAGATGATGTGTTTATTTACTAGATCATATTTCTAGAAGATTTTTTTTGTATTCTAAATGATTATGGATGTTTTGTTAATATAATTCAATTTTTGTTCATAGGACTAGACTATACTTTGTTATATATGTTTCTTGAATATAGTTGAGAATCTATATTTGGGGGAATTAAAAATATGGAAAGGACTATGAATTTAATCAAAACCTTATAAATACCTTTTTATTATCTCTCAATTTGATTTTGAATAATAATGTTGTTCAACTATGTGAAATCATAGAGTGGATGATGAATCATAACAAGTTCTAGAGGTTAAAATGAAATGAAGGGTATAGAAAATAAATAATACCACTGATTCACCCTACCCCTTTCAGTGGTTTCTAACTATTCCATGGTACTAAAAGAGAGTTATGAACATTTTTAAATCCACAAAATAAATAATTTTGGATGAAAAAAATTAAATATACCAATATGTTAATATCATAAAATTTAATAATAATTAATATTCTATGGAAATGACTATCTCAGATTGAATGATGGTCTAATTACCAATTCATAGCAATGATATATGGAGGATGACTAATGAAAACGTTTTAATGGTGAATTCTACTAAAATAATTTTAATAGTGTATAGAATTAGTGAGTATTATCCCCAAGATAAATATATTTCTATATATTGGTATTGGAATTCCAGATATAGGGAATATATTCCATCACTTTTAATATTTGGGTCCTTATATAAGATATTTTAAAAAATAATAGTCATAGGATGTTATTGTTAAAAAAAATCATTGAAATATAGTATATAGTTTGAAAGGGATGTATTAGAAGATATTTGGAATGTTTTAGCATCAATATAATCAATGAAGATGAACAAATGGTTATGGTAAGGGGTGGAAGTTTTTATGAGACAATAGCTAGACCCATTATGGGGGATTCTTGTGTTATAATGCATCACGTGGTAATAGGATTTTTTGAATATTTATTTATAAAAAATAACACCCACTATAAATTTAAAATTGGAAATGAAAATTAACACCAGTGGAAGAGAAGATTCTAAAACAGAATGTGAATTTTCAAATGTAATCATTTTGGAAATATAATAAATGGAATGGTAATTAATTTTTTGGATAAATATGGGAAATGGTATTCATGCATTATAATATATCATAGGCTAATGAAAATATAGTGACATATCTCTATAGAATATTTTATGGTTTTATTGGATCATTGGTTCATTAGTTTAAACTAACCATTAACCAAGAAACAGATATACTAGGATGTGATGGAAGGATGAAGAGGAAGATAATTTATTATAGGATCCATTTTTAGAGATATTGAAGACACTAATATAACATTATAAGAGGAATCAGGGTTTTAAATGTTTCTGAATATGAATTTGTGTTTGGAAAATTAAGGAAACCTGATTTGAATTTGGGGGAACATAGAAACAAATGATACACAATTAAATAGAAATGATTATATACTAAATTTTAGGGATATCCAGGGATATTTGTAACATGCATAGTTATAGTTATATGATTAAAAAATTTACCTCACAATGTAATGGTGTAATATCATGAAATTTAAAGGAATTGTTACAAGGACCACTATATGTTCATTTATGTCATAAATGAAGGATGAAATATAATAATGATTAAAGGCTCACTGGAGAGAAATATATAACTTATAGTTTTCAGTTCAGGAGTTCTGGAAATTATACTATGTAGCTTACAGATGTGTGATAAGGATCGCATATGATACATTTTATGGTCAAGAAGCAATGACCTTGCACCCTATAGTACATGTTCACAGTATAATCACATTATTTTATGAAGTTTTTAACTAAAAGTTAATGAACACATTGCATATAATTCTATGTCCCATAAAAAGTTATATATAATATTTTATAGATTTATGTGATGTATTTATTTATAATCCTCTCATATTTATGAGGAATGATAAATTATGATTTCTTTGTATTATTAGAATATAGTTCATTAGTGGTTAAATAAGAATTTATTTCTAGTCTCTCCCATTTGGATTCTAAATTTTCAGATGTATCTAGGGGATGATCAGTTTTTTAATCAATAATAAAATTTATTATTGAATAAATATTTATTATTAGAAACTCTAATTATATACTTAAACAATTCAATTTTGTTGGTCCTATTGGGTTTATTGGTCCTGAAATATCCAATAATGAAAACAAAATAACTCCTTAAAAAATACTTTTATCTATTTATACTTAGTAATTTATACAAGTATGACAATTTGTAAAACATTTATGTAAAAATAAATTGGCAGTTAATCCTTAATCATATACAATGGGGAATATAGAATCACATATTTAGTGGTCTTTTTAGTGGTGTGACAATATAAAGAAGCACTAAATCACATATCTAGTTATATCATATTTTCCTAGTTAATCATCATATACATGATATTTGATAAAATCATAGTGAATCTCTCTATGTTTCTATTGACACATATGTGATAGTTAGGGGAATGGTCTAAATTGATATTATATTATGAATAAAAACAATTCAATTCATGAAAACATTCATTAGTACTATTTTACAAGATAAACACATGAGTAAATGTAAATTATTTTTTAAAATATGATATTTTAAAAATAATCATGGATTTTATTTTTATTCCATTTTAATGGAATTTACACATGCCACTTAGATATGAAATTATTGGTTGAGGGTATGAAAATACATTG
This sequence comes from Viscum album, assembly GCA_963277665.1. NCBI lineage: Eukaryota > Viridiplantae > Streptophyta > Magnoliopsida > Santalales > Viscaceae > Viscum > Viscum album. Next base: position 1,532,158,706 of record OY728123.1, on the reverse strand, counting down.
TTGATCCATTTCTAAAATGTATGATCCCATGATATGTTGGAAACAAGGAAGTTCATTTCTGAAAATGGAGATCAATTTGTGTTTGTTTTCAATCCATGATTATGAGAATTGGAGCTTTTTGGTCAATGAGATTAATCTTAGCAATTACGATGGGCACCATGAAGGGTTTTAATGAAAATATCTATAGTTACGACATGCTTTGTAGGTAGAGAATTTATATGGAGATTTGCAAATGGAGGTGAACTGCGAATATGTTTTTGATAGATCCATATAACATGCTTGAGATGGTAGAGCTTTACGAAAAGACAAGCCTATAAATAAGCGGTTATCCCACATCAATCTGGATGATTTTTTAAATTAAAATTTGGAAATAATGTGTTTTTTGTAAAGGAAACAAAGATTATGAATCTGTCATTATATGTGAGCTTGAGCATTGTGAAAAGACTATATGTCCCAAATAACATTCAAAGATTTTATTTAAAGTGTAATTTTTTATTATGGGGTATTATGTGTTGACGTAGTGACCATCACGAAAATATTTTGTTTAGAAAAGGCCTGGGAGCTTCACGAAGTAAGATAGTTTCGTGAAGGCAGAGGTGTATCACAAAGGTAGTGTATTCTGCGAAGGAAGAGGTGCCTCATGAAGGAAGTGTTTTCTATGGAGATAGGGGTGCTTCATGAAGGAGTTGTATTTGTGAAAGGTAGTATTGAATATCTGGTTCAATTGAACTATTCTCTCAAAGTGCATCTACTTAGGACCATGACACAAATAGAGTCTCATGGTATGTTAGGGATGAGGAATTTAATGTAAATTCATTGAAGTCACCTTCAAGTCGATAGAATGTGTTTGAATTTTCTCAAAGAAGTAAGCTAGGGGGAGTCAAAAAAAGTGTCTAAGTGACGCAATGAGCTGTACCTAAACCATTGTAATGAAAGTGTGCCTAGAACAATGTGACTGTGCCTAAACTCTTGTATTCTGCAAGTAGTGAAGATTTGTGTACTTTGATACAACCAATAACCTGTCAGTTTATGCTACATAGAAGTTGCCCTTAGTGGTGAACCAAGATTTTATATAACCACTTTATATGTAATGTTTTGAGTATTTATCATATACATAATAAAGTTTCAACAAGTTATTTACAACGTGGGAACAAGATTTATCACATCAAAAGAAAACGTTGACACCCTAATTCATCCCTCCAATCTCATGGGGTCTTGGGGTCCTATGAGTGTTTTCATGGGGAAGGTGGTCGGTGTAAAATCTGTCAAACCTTGACGTCATAGAGAATTTAGAAAATGTTAGGGGAGTACCCCATTTTTATGGAATAAAATATCAGATAAGAAACAAGAGGATAAGATATCATCTATGACCTCTTGGAATGGAATTCCTTTTTTATACTACATAAGGAATACAATTAATTGATCCAACATAGTTGTCTATGACTAATTCAGATAGAAATATCCTTTATACAGACGCTAAAGTGCAGAATACTCTCACTATGGAACCGACTAATCATATCTATCAAAAGGTGATGAGATATACTTCAACAACCTATATTTGTTAAAAATTATAGAATATATAATAAATAGACAACAATGTGAAGGAGAAAAATATACAATCCGGCACAATAGGTTTAATGATTGGAAGATGAATACAGATGAGAATCCAGACCCCTTCTTTAATTGAATTAAAAACGTTTTTGGAGAAATTGGAATGTTTAGGGATGAAGTCAATGAAATTGATATTGTGAAAAAAAATGAGAGGGATTCCAACTTTATTAAACCCAAATGCGTCTTCTCTTTAAGAAATGTATCTATCTAAAATGTTTTGTGGAAGATCTGCTGAGAAGTCAGGTGGTATATGAAATGAGAGTAAAGCCATAAGATACAAAATATTGTGTCTGCAAGGAAATGGCATTCAATGATAGGAAAAACAAAAAAGTTCAGGATATAATGTTTATTAAGATAATGAAGAAGGGGAATGTCTTTCACTCTATTCCACAAAATTCAATAGAGGAAAAATTAGAATTGAAGGAAAGAATACCTTGGAAAGTTTTTGTTGTGGAAGCATTAGGAACATTTCTTCTTAGTGTTCAAGGAAGTTTGATGATGATAAAGGTAAATATAAAAACTCACAAAAGCCTCAAAAATATTTTTGTTAAAAGAGAAAAATTAAATCTAGAAAGAAACTATAGAAAATCATTTTTTTGAAGAATATTATGATGATAATAAATTGATTGAGGAAGAACCCGAGTTTAAATATCTAAACATATAATCAATGATGGATACTATTGAGAAGTTATATACATAAAATGATAAATCTAGATATCATCAGTTGAGTGCTGATGCAAATCTAAAGTTACAACATAAGGATACACATAGTAATATTTAGAATCAAAATATAAGATGGAAAAAATGAGAGAATTTGTGGTTGAATTGTCAAAATATGTTGATCTGATTAAAGCTAAAATTTAACAACTCAAAGAAGTTGTGAAGGTATAGTCAACAACCCTTGAAAGAACAGATGATGTTGTAGAACTGAAACACATAATTGTAGAATAGAAAAAGGTCATCAATTACCTCACCACCAAATTGTAAGAGAAGTCCAAGACTATTTAGGGTCTTGAATAAGATGTTTTTAATCATAGGATAAAACTTGAAACTAAATCAATTTATGACGAACCAAAGAAGAAATTACAATTTGGATGGTTCTTGCTTGATAATCTCCTAGAGAGAGAGGAATGTTGTTTTGATGGAGTTGAAAAGAATTTTAAATTCTTAATGATACTCATGCATGGGAAGTAAGGAAATCAAAAGTGATGTTGAAAAATCAAATGTTACAACTTATGTGGGACAAAATAAAAGAAATCTGATAGTTGAACATATTGAGAATCACCTAACGTGATGAAAAAAATGCTCATTTCAAACTAAATGAATAACTAAAAACAATAATTATAAATATAAAAATAATAAGCATCCAAACTATTATCCAATGGATGGATAGAAAAGGAGGAATCCAAATTAGAATAACTTTACAATTATGAAATGTCAATTCTATGACAATATGGTTCATTCCATGCCTTATTGTGAAGTGTCAATGATCTATTTGAATGGGGAATAGAAAAAAGTTCAAAAACGGATAAAAAATTCATATCCTACTTCTTATAGAAGAAATAGTTTTTACGGATATTGTTTTAAATGTTGAATCGTTGTCTATAAAGATGTGTATTTCAATAATAGTAATGATAAGAGAAATTCATTACAAACTTAGAGACATGTCAATATTCACCAACTATATGGTGTTTCAATTAAAAATAGTTTTTCTCCTTTGGAAGAAGTGTATGAATATGAAGAAACCATGAATGAGGAAAAGAGATCTTAAAGAACATCCCTATCCTCTACTCAATATAATATTTTTTAGAATGAAAAGTAGAAATAAATTAAAATCCAACCTTACAGAAGTGGATCTTAAAGCTACAATGAACAACATAACTTGGATTTCTGATAGTGGGTGCTTATCTCATATGATGGGAAATTACGACCAATTAATGAATGTTAATAAAAATGTTTTTGGAATAGTATGGTTTGGTAATGATGGTACTTTTCTGATAAAAGGAAGTGGGTGTACTGATCTAGCTAATTTTGAGCTGAAGAAAAATGAAGTTATTTATTTGGAAAGTCTACGCCACAATTTCCTTAGTGTGAGTCAACTATGTGAATAATTTATAATTGTAATGTTCAAAAAAAGGGGTTCACTATAAAAAGGAAGAGAGGGAATTTTCTCATTAAAGGTAGTAGAATAGATGGAAACACATACCAGGTTGATTGTAGAGGGAAAATTTTATACGTAACTGTTAAAGAAGAAAATGAATTATTGAATCGGAGGTTAGGGAACATTGATAAAATAGACATGTAAATGTTATATAAGATGGATAGAGTCATAGATATCTTCAATATGAATCATGAACGCGAGAAGACTTATGATTCAGGCATTTGAAGAATGTCGGTATGTAGTTTACAATATCTAAATAATTAAAGGGTGTCAATTATTCTTAATCTCATTTATACAGATGTATGTGTCCTAATAAATTTTTGTAGAATGCATAGAGAAAGTCACATTATTCTTTTTATTGATGAATATATTATAATGGCTTGTGTGATGGTCATATATAGGAAACTACATTTTCTTTATTGTATGAATACTTTTAGCTGAATCCTTGAGAATGATATTGAATAGAAAATCAGAGTTCAACAATCCTACAATGGGGGGAATATACATCCATTGAGGTTCAAAGCTACCTAGGGAAGCATGGAATACAATATGATGTGGATTCTATGATAACTCCATATAAAAATGGAGTTTTTGAGCATATAAATAATCATGTGGATAATATGGCCAAAACTATGACTATTGATATTGGAATCTCTAGAAAAAACTGGAAAGAGGCTGTTCAAGGTGAAATATATATTCATAATCAAAAAAAGATTTATTTAGGTGAATCCAATACACCGTATGGGTTGTGGAATAGAAGGAATCCATATTTGAAGTATTTTTGTGTTTTAAGAAGTATCTTTTTTTTATTATAAACAATGTTGGAAATCAAGGAAATTATAGTGATGTGGTAGATGAAGGAATATTCCTCACATATTCAATGAATAACGGAGCATAAAATTGATTCAATAAGCATCTTTGAAGTTTTTTTGAAAGCAATGATGCAAATATCATTGAAGATAAACCAAAAATTCCTCATGGATTTATGATAGTGATATGATAGAACATAAAGAAGAATGTGAACATGGAACATATCTAAATTTAGAATTAGAACAAGGGGTGGAAAACTCTCCGGATTCACATAATGATGTTGAATCTAAAGAATAATTAGAAGAGGAAACAATGTCTAGATAGGATTATAAATAACCTCACAAGAGAAATCGAAAAGTAGAAACTGATTAATCCAACATCATTGGGGATTGGACTATACTGACACAAAAAAGATAATGAGGAATAATACACCACATGAATTCCATTCACTTGTGGAACCATCCTCATTTAAAGAAGTTCCCAAGGCTGAATCATTGGTTAAATCTATGCATGAATATTTGTACTGGATTGACAAGAACAAAACACGATATCTAGTGAAGACACCTGAGGCTCACGATTTTATTGGTAAAAAGTGGATTGTTAATAAAAAATAGGTGGAGAATATTAATTTGATTCATAATAAGGAACAATTGGTGTTCCAAGGATATTCATATATTAAAGGTGTGGATGTTAAAGGTACATTTTCTCTTGTTCCTTGACTGGTGTCAATCATACCATTTCCTTCCATGGAAATTCAAAGAGGATACAAATTGTATCAAATGGATGTAAAAAATGATTTCATAAATGTTGTTCTTGAAGAATATATTTACATAGAACACCCACTAGGTTTTCTTATTAACATTTATGAAATGAAGGTCTTCATAGTAAGGAAATATCTCTATGGATTGAAAAAGACAACTCATGCATGGTATATTAGACTAGATTATTTGCGGAAATATCATGAATTCAAAATAGGAGGAGTGGATCAAATTCTCTACGTAATGAATTCTCATAAATATTAGTTCATGGTACTAGTTTACGTTGATGATATTATTTATGAGGAAGTATTCAGGGATCAGTGAATGAATTTTCTAATCTAATGAAATCAGAATTTGAAATTTCTTTGAATAGTAAACTGAAATATTTCTTAGATCTGCATGTGATTCAGAGAAAACACTTCACTTTTATCTCTCAGTAATTATATGCATGAGATTTTATACATAAATTCAATATGCATAACTTCAAAACAATGTTGAATCTTATTGTGGTTGGAACCAATTGAAAAACTCATAAGCATGATACAACTATAGATCCCACAATGATTAGGAGAATCATTGGATGCTTTCTATACCTGACATCAAAATGACCAAATATTTTTTTTGCAACATGCTTAGAGGCCAGAATTTAGAGTAATCTGATGGAAGAATATATGTCACCAGTGAAAATAATCATGATGTATATTCGAGGTAATCACTATTATGGATTATAATTTGATGCATGAAGAGATAGTGAGATATCAGTGTTTTCTAATACTAATTGGGCTATATATGTTGTTGATAGAAAGTACACAAGTGGTGGAGTATTCATTATTGGTATGAAATATATAGGTTGATTTATTAAGAAACAGAAAAATACTTCGGTCAATACTTCTAAAGCAGATTAAATCTTGGCCAAAAAGGCACGAACTTGACTATTGTGGATGAAGAAACAACTGACATATATTGTTGATGTGGTGAAATAGCCAATGGTGATTCATTTTGATAATAAGAGATCAATTTATGTTTCAAAGACACATGTTTAGTATTCTAATAAAAACACATTTAAAATATATATCACATTTTCAAGGAAAAAAGATGAACATTTCATGATTAAAATTGATCATGTGGTAATTTATAACCAAGAGTATGATATTATGACAAATCCACCATAAGCAAATATGTTCGAGAAGCATTAGTTAATCTTCGATGTAATGCCCTGACCCCCGAATCCAAGAGATGGTGCATTATTTTAATACATTGGCATGATTACCAGGAATCATGTCCTTAAGGACTGATCCGTTTAGTAGTCTTGGAAACAAGATACTTACATAAGTTCAATATTACAACTTGAAAATAAACACAACACTAATTTATTCCATTAAAAACATATAATCTTCCATGATTATTCCTATAATTCACTCATAACTAACTTCTTCCTATCCTAAAAAAAAGAAACAAGGTAAAAGGGTGAGCTCAAACACTAAATATGAGTAAGAAATAGATTGGAAGATAACATAAAAATTAGGCATGATGAAAAATTGAAAACACATGCGTTTAAAAATAATAAACACAAACACTTTATGATAGGAATATGAGCTGAGTAAATAAAGCCATAACAAAACATAGTCATGGGTATTATACCAGTTGAATAACTACATGAAATATCAATAGATAATCTTATAATGATGGAAGACATAATATAGGACATTAATTTCTCTATTAATGCCTCATGTCAGGACCTATGGGCTAACTGTAACCGAAACCAATCCCAGAGCACCTCTGTAACCAGACTCCAACTCGGAGAGCCTCTGTAACCAGACTCAATCCCAGAGAGCCTCTATAACTGGACTCCATCCCTGGGGGTCAACTGTAACCAGACCCCAACCCAGAGGGATCACTTTTACTGATCCCCAACAGAGAACATACTAGTCCAACACATTAATCTAAAGAAGAGGTGACAATATAACATAAACATTCATATTAAAACTAGTATACAAAATGTCAATACTTTATTCAAAAACCCTGAATGATATAAAAATATCACATCCACAGTCAATCATCACTCATTAAATACAATATGAAATATTTTATAATAATAGATTCACCTCAATATAGAATAAAGAAATATATTTACATAGATGAAAATAATCATAAAAAATCATTGAGAGAAACATATTTTTTCTCATGAAAACATTTAAAAGTATCTATATTTATCAAGAAGACATTTAAAATTGATTTTTGGATTAAAGTGTCCCATACCAATTTAAAAAATTTAAATGAAATTTTAATTTAAAATAATTTATTTCCATATAAATAAATCCTTAAAACCATTTTTGAAACATTGTCATTAATGAGAACGATTTAGAAGAAAAAATCTATAAAACATTTAAAATGATATTTTAGTTAGAGTTCCTAGCCAAAATAGAGACACTAGAATACAAATAATTGAGGTAATAAAAACTATATAATATCATGAGAATAATGTATTTCAAGATATACTATGTCAGAGTACATTACATACACCATATAAATGTGAATTGGCATATACTACAAAGAAGTCTCAATGGATTGTAAATTGAAATGAAATCCCTTATAAAGACTTTATCCTTAGGTTAAGGATAAATCAATGACATAAATTATGTGTGAAAAATATAAATACAATTAATATGATTGGATATTATGTGTAACTCAATTAGGGTACATTCACACATATTCCTGTAAAAAAAAGACTAATGACTTGGATGTTTAACTCAGTGAATGTAGATTGAGTTAAAATTACTCTTATCAGGTTCATATCGATGACTTGAGAATTTATCAATGGAGTGACTGTTGGTATAAAAATTTTATCCATAGAAATGTGAGTGGAAATTAATAAAAAAATAATAAGTATTTATTCCATACATAATCTTGGAGTAAAGTAATCATTGATGTATGTATAAAGCCCAATGAGTGAAATTGAAATTAGAAATTCCCTTACCGATTTGGTAACTTATAGAACACACACCCCATGAAAGAAGTATCTACAATGAATATGTAAATGAACATAAATTAAATTATATTATTTCAAGAATACACTCATGGTTAGTAAATACACCAAACAAAAGGAAATAATGTCTAATATAGCATGAATATCATGGAAATAAGAAGTGGGATGAAAACTCCTTACCATGTTGTAATTAATCGAGTCGTATGACCAAAAGTTAATAACCATAAAATGAATCATAGAATAACATTAATATAAGATGAATCATAATAATACATATCAAATGGATGTTCACAATACACCACATTCAATAAATAAGTGGCGAACAATGGAAATCTCACAGAATTAAAAGTTAGATAAGAAACCCCTTACCCCAAGTCCGACTTGTCTTGTATGTTCCATGTTCTTACTGAATAATAAACATAAGTTAATTTATACATGATTAAGAACATTTTTATATTTTATTATTCATTTTATAAAACTTTTTACCTTTCTATAAAAATTAATTAACAATTGGAGTTCATATTGGATATTTTATCGATGTTCGGAACATGAGTCAAAAATGAACTTGTTATGATTAAAAATTTTCCATTTAGTAAAAATTAAATTATCTCCAGAATGATATAAATGATTTATATAACATATATATATATTATATCCAGTATATATATGTATTTATAACAGTACATAACATTTGGAGATAATAAATGAAATGTGTCGTTCATAGAGACGGTAAGTCGTACGTACGAATGAACGCTACAATCATTTCTATTTTGTATTTTAATGGAATTAAAACATAATTATAAAAATTTATATTAAAATTAAATTATAATATCATATAAAATATCATTAAATCCATTCTTTATAAATCTCACATAAGGCATTAACGAGTCATATCATTTTGAGGGGGCGATAGTCCACACTTCCTCTACTGAAATTATCACATTTTACACATAATGGAAACCATAAAATAATGATATAAATAGAAAATAAAGAAGCATAAAGAAAGAGTAAACATAATATATATATATATATATATATCATATATTAATATAGTTCCATATTAATGGCCACAATGATAGGTGGTACAAGATAATTGAACAATAATCGTTTCGTGATGTGTTAGTTTTCCATCCACAGAAACAGTATGTTCTTTACCCATTAGATGGAGGAGTGTGTAAGTCTAGTTGTAATAATTCTAATGAAGACATAATAGTATATTGAGGATACTGGGGTTGTTATAAAATAATAGAATAAAAATAATTTAGTGGGTTGGTGAAGGAAAATAAAACAAAATAAAACAAAAGAATTTAAGAGAAAGTGTTACGTTTAATTTTCGTACATTCCTTTGGCTTGAACCAAAAGGACTTCATGAAGTGCCTTATGCCTAAGGTAAGGCTATAGGAGGAAGAGTGGGATCTTAAAAGATTATTTGGGCAGGGTTTGGATGATCCAAGGTGGTTAGGTTTGTGGAATTGGTTAGAAGTGGTTTCCTTTAATTAGGGGGAGGAGGGGTTCTTTAGGAAATTGTGAAATTATTATAAAATTATATAGGGATATTCAGTTTCTAAACGTCCAAAACTAATTAATGTCAAATATAAGATGAATCATGGTTGAAATAAAATCATCCAATAAGAATTTTAAAGGTTTTAGTTATTGTTTTAATATTAAAAATATTATTTATTTAAATCATATATTAATGGGGGTAAATACTACATATCTATGGTGTCGTAAATAATTTACTTTATTTGATGTCTAAAAATTATAAAAAATTTACCATAATGTAAGAAGTATTTTTATCATTCTAATTGTTATTTATAGTTGAAATGATGACTTATATGACCCCATTTAAAAATTGAAATACTAAAAGATATTGGTAAATTTCATTTTGGTCATTACTTTAAGATAATTAAAATGAAGTTTCATTAACATTCTTAAGTGGCTCCATGGTGTCCCAAAATCGACCCAAGGATGTTGATGGCTTCCCATTACTCATGCAATACGGTTAAGACAGGTTTTAAGGTAATTTTGTATTATTATAATATTTTTTTACCTTGATTTACCCTATTTACCTTTAACAGCTGTAAATAAAAGTCAAAAGTTACTATTCACTAAAAATTATTTTCATCTTATTGAACAAAATTTTACTTAATAATAACAACCATGTATCTCAGATTTTGAAAATTTGATTCAAAGAAGTGGTAAAATTTCATTTAAATGAAAAAGTCGGATTTTTAACTACTACATAATGGTTTCACTATTCATACAAAATTGATGTTTCTCAAAAAAATATCAAAAATTGAACCTAATATATATTTGATATTCTGAATTTAAAAATGATGTATATTTTAACAAATTAAAATCATAGAAGTTGAATTAATAAATTTATAATTAATTTCCGTTGTTAAAACAAATATCTTGTTTTTAAGAAACAATAAATATCAAATGATTGACACTTGTTTATGTATAATTTCAATGTAAAATTAATTCCAATGACCAAAATTTGATTAATGGTTAAAAATATAATCTAATTACACTTAAAAATAAATTTAAAATATAATCTAACCATCTGAATAAATTAATTATAAATCAGTTTTGAATTAAAATACAGTATTTCTCACTATTCATAAAAAATGAATATTTTTAGAAAAATAAGAAAATTTCATCCAAAGTAAATTTTTATGTCCCAATTCTAAAGAAGATTTTTTTTTGCAAAATAAATATGAAAAGGGTAAAATATTTGATTTAAAAAGGGTTCTCTAATAAATAGTGGTAAAATTGTTTTTTTTGAAAAATCCATTTTTTATCTGAAAAATTGAATTTGTTCTTATAATATTTTTAAGAAACAAATAATACATAAGATAAAATTATATGGAGTATATAAAATTAAAAATCCAATTAATACTATTCATAACCGCTTTTGAACGACTTGTTTTGTAAGTCGTGGTGCGCTCGAACTCGGTGTTACTTGTAGTGCAAACTATTGAATTTAATTTAAATAACATACTATGAAATCATGGGGTGTTACACTCGGTGTTCAACCACCTCCCAGTGATTGAGGAGGTTATAGTGGTTCCCATCCACCAAATTGTGTTAACTGTTTTAATCTGTTTGTGGATGTGATGAAGGATAAAGTGGGAGATACGATCTAGGGGGAGTATATAACGCCCCGGGCCCGCTCTTCGGACTCCATGCTTGAAAAATGGTGTGTAATTTTTTTTCTAAAATAATTGAATAATGACTCATAATATTACACACACAAGGAACCTTTACGTGTCTAGGTAATGGAGGATAAGAAAAAACCGTAAATTTATCTGAGTTGAAAAAAAACAATTGTCTACTACACTTCTCAACATGCTAACTCCAAAAGTTATCACATCTACAATAATCTCATAAGATACCTGTGAATATTCATTTTAAAATAAATTGGTGAACATTAAATTTCTTAGTAAGTTGTTTTAAAAACCTTTGATAAATCCTTTTTAAAAATATGATTTTCGTAACACGTTTGAAATGTTCAACTAGCAATACATTTTTAATATAATGTTTTGAAAAAAATAATTATACCTGAAAAAAACTTTTAAATTTATCCTGTGATTTGATTGAAAATATTTAAAAAGATCTTAAAAAAATATAAGTCCACTAGAAACATTGAAGAATATCTTAGGCCTACCCACTTTTGAGATGAATTTACTATCCAATTCCCTATCGTATTTACAATGTTCGAGTACCAGATTTTATAAAAAAATTGTCTCAGCTTGCCTTATATACATATAATTTTCACTGGTGTTTTTAGATTTTAAAATATAATTATAATCATGCATTGAATAGATAAATAATATTCTTTACTGAAAATTACATATTCAATTTGTATGATAAAGTCTCGTGATATACGATGTTGCATAATAACATGAAATATTAATCAACAACCATGAACTTAAAATTTCATCAATATCGCCATTAAAATCCATTTTTGTAATGTTTATTTAGTGATCAATTATATATGTATAAATCTATATATATATATATATGCGTATTCATGTAAAAAACATATAGATATATGGCCATAATCGTGATATGATTATGACATCCATGTAGATCTATCATTTTAATTCATAAAATTATATAAATAATCATTATATAGATATATATATATCTAATAAATAATTAATCAAACAATGATAGTTATTGTAATTTATATGAAACATAATCTTGATCCCTAAAAAAATAAGTTTGAAACATAAAATCATAATTTTGAAATAAAGAAACAAACTATTCATTACAAAAATAAAATTGATTGAAAGTGTTAATAAAGAATCTGAGAATATTTAATCCCTTACCCCAAAACAATAAAAATTAATAAATAATTTTGGATTGAATTAATAAAATAAAATATATGTGATATTTCTATAATCATAGTGTAGATGAACATAAAACATATAAATAAAAATATCCTTTCACAACCTTAAATAAAACATGTATTATAAAATAAAAAAAAATCATTACTGAAGAACAAAACATTCATAAATTCAACTTATTTATAATTTGAAAAGTGATAATCATAATCTAATATGTAACTTATTTTTGAATAAAGTAATATAGTGTTGAGAGTTTTAAAAAAAATAAATATCTTACCAACTTTTAGAAGAAGAGAATAGTTGAAAGGGCTGGAATTATAAATTTTGAAAATAACATATGCACCCCCAATGATAAATAAATATCCACTTTCACAATTATAGTTTTAGGAAAAAAAACTGAGTTTCCAAAATAACATTATGAATCCCCTTACAAGAATTAAATTAAAATTTGATGTAATTTCATTATAAATAAAATCTGTTTACTATGTTAGATAATCTTTTGATTTCATTTGTAGATGAAAAAGAGTAGAAAACCAGTCCACTTATATTAAAAAACATTTGGATAAACTGATATTTGAAATTAAACAGTTTTCCTTATGGAAGAGAATAAATTATAAAACATAATTTGAAAATAATAGATAATATATCTCTTATAAAAATACAATTATTCAATTTTCGTCAAGAATGATTAAACATCATACCAAATTTACATATGAATATTTGTAGTATGAATCACCTTACAACAATCTATCAATGTTCTAAAAAAATATGTTGGTTTTTTTGTAAGTAACTCTTATGTAAACATGAAAGGAACAAATAATTAGACATAATAAAAATTAAAATCCATTACCAAAAATATGATAAAAAAACATTAATATTAATTCTTGGCACAACCCAAACATGGCTTCTCAGAATGATCCTAAACACTATATAGATATTCCTATTTATATCCAAATTCTAATTTGTAATATTAAAATGAGTATTTTTATATTATTCCATTATTGGAGATCAATTTTTTCAGTTCGGTTTTGAATATTGAAACTAAAGATTACTATTGTAGATGTACACTGATGATTAATATAAATTTAATACTCACGGTATCACTATCAACCAGGCATGGAAAATCTAGAAACTATTCAACATCCACCAATTTTGTGGTTCTAAAGAAATTATTACTGAGCAAGCTCGAATTTTATACATATTTTATAATCAAACCAAACCCAAATAATAAATCAAATGAATACTTTGAACCAATATCATTAAATGTTTTTTTAAATCCGAGAAGAAAAAATCAACTGATGCAACGAATTGAACATAAAAAATACGCATACAATAGAAGATGTCATTCGAGGGAGAAAAACAGGATAATAGGTCAATCAAAGAAATCAAAACCTTGATAACAGATAATATTTTTAAGATGAAAATCTATAAATAAGACAAAATCGGTACATATTATATCCTAAAATGAATATGAAATGAGATTTGGACAAACTAGAAATCAAATATAAAACACCTACTTTGTAGAGATCAATAAATCGAGACATGTGGTAGGCAATTTTCTTTCAAAATCTCAACCACAAACAACCCTTGAGCTTGATCTCACAGTTATGAGACTCTCTTTTCAGACATAAAGAAATCAGATCTTGTAGTCTTCTTCTAATCATGTCGGCCTGATCTCCCAGTCGCACTGAACCTTCCAAGTCGATCTCACCTCTTGCTCTTGAGTTCGATATCATCCACGACCTCGATAGCAGCTCACACCCAACTACCCTCAAAACTGCTTCCTGGTCTCACTATGTTCGAACTCTCCCGAAACCCTAAAATGATTTCATCTTCAAATTTTTCATTTCATTTTCTTTTATTTAAATAAAACAATTATCTTAATAAATATAAATATATCAATTATATATATATATATATATATATGTGTCTGAAGATCTACATTCATTATTTTCAATTTCAATGTTTTTATTTTAATTTTTAATTTAACCCATAATTAACGTATTTTCAAAACATAAACATTATATTTTTTATATTTAAAACATATATATAATTTTATATGTTAACATTACATTATTAATTATTTTAAATTTCAAAATTGATTTATTATTTCTATTTTTTAATGTAATATGAGTATTTATATAAAAATTATCATAATGAATAAAATATTGTAATATATATGTATATATAATAAATTAAAAATTAATTGGTCTTAAAGATGTTCATCTGTTTTTTTAAACATTATATTTACTTACGTATTTAAAAACATTGTTTTCTAATATACATCCATCTAGTTTTGTTTCTTTTAGAAAAATATTTTATATAACATTCTAAAAATAATTTACAATTATTATACTAATTCATAAATATATTCCATAATGAAAATAATATTATGTTTCTTTTAGAAAAAATATGTTACATTTAATATTTACATTGATTATAATATATCAGAAAATATTTTATCAAGATACTAAATTTCATAAAAGTATAATTAATTTATATTATATCTATATGAATTTAAAAGTGACATGATGAAAAATAATAAAAGTAAACAAATTTCAATTTAATTAAATGAAATATCATAGGTTTTTAAAAATATTTTCTACCAAAATTATATTTAATTAATTAATTAAGATATCTGGGTTGTTACACTCTCCCCACCATAAATGAATTGCATCCTTGCAATTATTTAATTGGACTTACGAAAATTATGAATTTCATCTTTATAATTAAAGAAAAACTAAGGGTACTTATCTAACTAATGAAAATTCTAAAGCGTAGATCTGTTTTTCCTCAAGAGACAACGTCTAGCCTCTAATGTTTTCTAGATTGTTCCACTGATACCAATTATAATTCCCCAAGCCCACTCTTCAGACTCAGTTCTTGTAAAATTATGTGTAATTTATTATCTAAAATAATTGAATAATTAAACATCATATTACACACACAAGGACCATTTACCGGTCTAGGTTCTGGAGGATTAGAAAAAACATTAAATTTATCTGAGTTAAAAAAAACTGTCCACTACAATTCCACACATGGTAACTCTAAATGTGATGACATATAATATAATATCCTATGATACCTGTGATAATTCATTTTAAAATAAAAGGGTTAGAATTCAATTGACCGATAAGGTGTTTTGAAAAACATTGATAAATCCCTTTTAAAAATATCATTTGGAAAATACATTTGAAATGTTCAACAAGCCATGCATTTGTAAAATAATGATTTGAAAAAAAATTATACCACGAAAACACTTTTAAATTAATCCAATGATTCAATTGAAAATATTAAGCAAGATATTAAAAAAACTAAGTCCACTCGAAACATTGAAGGCTATCTTGGGCCTACCCACTTGAGGGATGGATTTACTATCCAATTGCCTATCGTATTTAGAAATACCGAGTACTGATTTTTATAAAACATTTTTTTTATCATCTGGCCTTATATGCATATAATTTTCATTGGTGTTTTTGCTTTGAAAATACAATTATAATCATGCTTGGGAGAGATAAATAATAATATTTACTAAAAACTAAATTTTAAACATTGTATGACAAAATATCATGATATATGATGTTGTATAATCACACAAAATATTAATCAGCAACAATGCACATAAAATTTCAGCCATATTTCCATTTAAATCCATTTTTGTAATCTTTATTTAATGATCAAGTATATATATATATGCATATTAATATACGAAAACCTATTGATATATGGCCATAATTGTGATATGTGTATGACATGAATGTAGATCCATCATTTAAATTCATAAAATTCCATAAATAATAAATTTCTATATATATATATATTTATATTTATCGAATAATAAATAAAACAATAATAATAATAATAATTCATATGAAACACAATATTGATCATTAAAAAAATAAGTTTTAAATATAAAATCATAATTTTAAAATAACGAAACAAACTATTCATTTCAAAAATAAAATGGAATTGAAAGTGTAAATAAAGAATCCGAGAATATTTAATCCCATACCCCAAAACTATAAAACTAAATCAATAATTTT
This sequence comes from Viscum album, assembly GCA_963277665.1. NCBI lineage: Eukaryota > Viridiplantae > Streptophyta > Magnoliopsida > Santalales > Viscaceae > Viscum > Viscum album. The sequence continues at coordinate 1,532,141,982 of OY728123.1, read as the reverse complement.
GGAATGAATGAATAAAATATAGTTTATGTTAGATTTATAGAATCATAGTGTTGATGATCACAAATGATATAAATAAAAATATCCTTACACAACCTTTAATAAAAACGTTTTGTAAAATAAAAATAAATATTTAATGAAGAACAAAACATTGATAAATTGAACTTATTTATAATTTGAAAAGTGATAATCATAATCTAATATGTAACTTATGTTTGAATATATAATTATAGTGTTGAAAGGTTTTAATCAAAAAAATATCTTACCGATATTTAGAAAAGAGAATAATTGAAAGGTTTGGAATTGAATAATTTGAAAATAACTTATGCATCTACAATGATTAATAAATAGTCCCGTACACAATTATAATTTTAGGAAAGAAAAATGAGTTTCCAAAAGAACTTTAAGAATCCCCTTACAAGACATAATTTTAAATTTGACATTATTTCATTATAAATAAAATCTGTTTAGTAAGTTACATAATCTCCTAATTTTATTTGTATAAGAAAAAGCGGAGAAAACCATTCCACTTATATTAATAATATTTTTTGAAAAAAAAATGTTTAAAAATAAAGATTTTTTCTTATGCAAGTGATTAAATTATATAACATAAGATTAAATATAATAGATTTTATATCCCTTATAAGAATACAATTATTCAATTTCAATCAAGAATAAATAAACATCATACCTAATTTAACCCAGAATATTTGTAGTATGAATCACATTACTACAATATATCAATGTTTTGAAAATATTTATTGATTTTTTGGAAGAAACTCTTAAGTAAACTTGAATGAAACAAATATATTGACATAATAAAAATTAAAATCCATTACAAAAAATATGAGCAATACACCTTAATATTCATTGCTGGAACAACCCAAACATGGCTTCTCAGAATGATACTAAAATCTCCATAGAGATTCATATTTATATCCAAATTCTATTATGTAATTTAAAAAAAGTATTTTTATATTATTCCATTATTTGATATCAATTTTCTCAGTTCAGTTTTGAGAATCTCCACTCAAGATTACTATTGTAGATGTACATCTATAAATAATATAAATTTAATACTCATAGTGTCACTTTCAATATGGAAAAGAAAATCTAGAAACGATTCAATTTCCACCAACTTTGTTGTTCCAAAGAAATTATTTCCAAGCAAGCTCGAATTGAATACATATTTTATAATCAGAACATAACCAAAGAATAAATCAAATGAATAATTGTAAATAAAAGCATTAAATGTTTTATTCAAATATGAGAAGAAAAAATCAGTTGATTCAGTGAATTAAACATTAAAAAAATACACATATGAAAATAGATTTCATTCGAGGGAGAAAAATAGGATATTATGTCAGTCAAAGAAATTAAAACATTGATAACAGATAAGATTTTGAAGAATAAAATCTATAAATAAGACTAAATCGATACATATTATATCAAAAAACAAATATTAAACGCGATTTAGACAAACTAGAAATTAAATATAAAACAACTACTTTGTACAGATCTATAAATTGAGACATTTGGTAGGTGATTTTCATTCAAAATCTCAACCGTAAACACACATCGATCTTGATCTCACAGTTATGTGACTCACCATTCGGACATAAAGAAATCTGATCTTGTAGTATTTTGCAGATCTACGTCGTCCTGAACTCCCAGTCGCACTCAACCTTTCATATCTCTCACGCCTCTTGCTCCCAAGTTCGGTATCATCCACGGCTTTGACTGCTTCTCACACCCATCCGCCCTAAAAAATGCTGCTTGATCTCACTGTGTTCGAACTCTCCCTAAACCCTAACCCGATTTCATCTTCAAATTTTTCATTTCATTTAATTTAATATAAATAAAACAATTATCTAAATAAATAAATATATATATCAATTTGTTATATATACATATATATATGAAGATCTATATTCATTTTTTTCAATTTCAATTTTTTATTATACTTTTTTATTTAACCCATAATTAACGTAATTTCAAAACATATATTTTATTTTTTTTATATTGAAAACATATATATAATTTTATATGTTAACATAACATTATTAATTATTATAAATTTTCAAATTGATTTATTATTTATATTTTTTTTAATGTAATATGTGTATTTATATAAACATTAACATTATGATTCATAAATTGTAATATATATATATATATATATATAATAAATTCTAAATTAATTGGTCTTAAAGACGTTATTCTGTTTGTTTAAAACATTATATTTACTTACGTATTTAAAAGCAATGATATCTCAAATAGATCCTTCTAGTTTTGTATCTTTTATAAACATTTGTTATATAACATTATAAAAATAAATTACAATTATTTAACTAATTCATAAATATATTATATAATTAAAATAATATTATGTTTCTTTTAGACAAAATATGTTACATTTAATATTAACATTGATTATAATATATCATAAAATATATTATCAAGAAACTAAATTTCATAAATTTATAATTAATTTAAATTATATAAATATGTTTTTAAAAAGTGACATGATGAAAAATAATAAAAGTCAACAAATTTCATTTTAATTAAATGAAATCTCATAGTTTCATAAAAATATTTTATACCAATATTATAAATTAATTATTAATTAATTAAAATATCTGGGTTGTTACAGAGTATTCTTTCATCACTACAAGTCAATTCAGGGTCTTTGGGTTTATTTACAATGTGATATAATGCATAAATTTATTTGTACAAAGGTATAAAGATGGATAATAGAGAATAAAAATGTTACAATGGGGAGAATGATGATTTATGAATGGATAAAATTATAATTGAGAAACCAATTCAGGCTTATGGGAAACAGTTAAGAATTCAAAAACTTGAGAACCTGATTCTTACTACCCCTATTATTTTTGACATCGAGAATTGTCACAGATACTTAGAGTGTTGGATGAGTTGGTAATTGCATATCATATTTTTTGTTTGTGGATGGTTCTCTATTGAATATATCTAGAGATTTCCTATAAACCTTAAGGGGGATATTGTTGGAACCAGGGATTTCCATAGTTGAAAATGGAGCTCTGTTAGTGTTTTTTATCAATATGCACTGGTTTGATAAAGTTTTACATTTGATGTAGTCCATCCTTATATGGAAGATGTGGGAGGTTAAATGAAAAGGTATATTATAGTTTAAGCATGAAACAATATTGAAGGTGCTGCCATTTCCCAGTGTTTTCCAAATTTGTGGGGTCTAAAAAATTAGAGGATGGATTTCAATGTGAATATTTTTTTTCTTGAAGGCCTCATGAAAATATATAAAATACATCAGTTTTGACAATATGGGATTCACGACTTGTGTTTTCAAAGAACTAAATAATTCTTATTGTGTACTCTGGGATTATGAAAGGAATTACAAATGAAGTAGGAGTTTTATGTGATTATGAGAATTGGAGATTTCCTATTAGTGACAGAAACATGAACAATTAAAATAGGCTCTGCGAGGGTTTTTGAATAAATTATATACGATAACAAAAAGATTTGCGAACAAAGGATTTCCCTAGATCTTTGTTAACTGGGGTGTGCTGGAGATATGTTTCTGATAGGTCTGTAAAATGCACTAGATGGGGTAGAGCTTCATGAAATTTCATTTCTATAAATAAGAGGTTACCCATCTTCACTCGGAATTTTTTTTTCATGTAAAATAAGGAAACACTCTGATTTAGTGATGGGAACGAAGCTTCATTAATATATCTTTATCTGCAATATTGAGCATCCGGAAAAGTCTATTGGTCTATGATTTTCAATTATTTTTTTAATGTGTACATTTTGATGATGGGGTATTCCATGTTGACTCAGTGAGCTTCGTGAAGACTGTTTTTTCTTTGATGGCAAGGGAGATCACGAAGGACGGTTGTTCTTTGTAGGTAGGGGTTCTTCGTGAAGGTAGTGTATTATGCGAAGGTTGAGTTTCTTCAAGAAGGAAGTGTTTTACAAAAAGATAGGGGATTATTTGTGAAGGTGTGAGCTAGGCAATGGAGCTTCGTGAATGGCAGTATTTAATCTCAAGATTAAGTGAATAGGTCTTCCAAAGTTCATCAACTCAGGTCCATGATGCAAGTAGAGTCTCGTGCTATGTTAGTGACAAAGATTTTAACGCAAATCCATTAAAGCAACCTTCATGTGGATTATTTGAGTTATACTTCTCTAATAGTAGCGATCCAGTGGGAGGAAAGGGAAGTGTTTTGAGGGACATAGTGAGCTATCCTCGAACCATTATAATGGTGGTGTTCATAGAATACAGTGACTATGAATGAAATCTTGTATTCTACAACTAGTGAAGATTAGTGGACTTTGGTATGACGGAAAACTAGTAAGCGTATTCTCCTAATACGTATCCCTTAGTGATGAACCATGTAAAACTTTTATGTGTCATCTGTTTACATGTTAATTTTTGACTTCTGATCATATCCATCATACAGGTTAAATTATTTCCTTCTAACATAGTAACACGATCCATCAAATTAATAGAAAAGGTTGGAACCCAGATTCACCCCTCCCCTATCAACGTGCCTGGGGTCCAATATGATATATAATCCTCATGTAGTGAATGGAAAATTCTATTTTGTGAAATACTGTTATTCAAGGGGTTCATGAAAAAATAATCATTGATTTGGAATGTGGAATGTTTTTAATAAAATATTTATAGTGTCGTATAATTAAATTATAAAAAGTAACAAATCCACCAAACTAAATTAGAAAGTTTGTATATACTACAATGAGTTATACATATGTCTTTATGGAATTATTTTATTACCTTGAGGGATTCTTATCAATCAATATACCTAGTGAGGAGACTATATAAACATCAATTCTAATGTGTTTTAACATTTCGATGAAGAATCATTACTTCACCACAAGAGAGATTAAATTTATAAATATATAATGTGTTTATCGATCCTCTACTTAGTATGAATGAGTAAATTGAATAATTCCATGATCATTCCATACAGATTTGAAAACCATTAGTCTTCAGATATTGTTCTTTTTGAGGGATACTCTTCATTGTTGATTTTTTATTTAATATTATAAAAAAATCATTAATTGAAACTAAATTAACTAATTAGGGATTGTAATTAATTTTAGGGGATTTACACATAAATTATATTTACATTATTTTATGTGTTAGTGATACATTCAATTTTAGTAATGTTAACCCAATCGATAATTTCCCATTAAAAATGTATCACAATAGTGACCATAATTTTGTCTCATGAGTAGGTTGTAGAATAAGTTTTCAAACATTATATTTCTTCATTTATTTTTGTTAAATTTAAAACTAAAATTGTGGATTTAAATTATTTAACCTATGTAAAATTAAAGTAAATAAGATTAAAAATAAAAATATTTGTTAACTATTAGAAATCATAGAAAATATGAATGAAAAAATATGATCTAAAGACAAATTCTGTGGAAAATCTTTGATCCTTGGAGACTCATTTTATATTTTTTTAAAAACTTCATCCCATAAAATTATTTAACATATACTTCAAGGACTCATGTTAAAAAAATATAATGACCATTAAAATTATTTATACCTAAAATATGGTTTTCGATCTGCTTATTATAGTGATTGGTTTGGCCAAAGATGTCCAATAAAATGAATCTAATTAACCTCATTATGTTCAATGGTTATAACTCACCCAAATAAAAATAAATAAAAAATCCACTATTTTATAGTCATAAGATGATAAAAAATACATAGAAAAAATATAAAAAATTGAAAAAAAGATAACTCCATTTATCAATTAATATATTTACAAGAGAATTAAAATGTAATGAGTTTACTGTTAAAGGAACAAACTCAAAAGGGAAATGTATATAGATATTTTATTCGGAATAATAAATCAATTTTACCAAATAATATATTTATTAAAAATTGTAATAATCCTCTTATAAGACATATCTTTTCAATAAAATCCCACTCCCATAATGTAATTTTCATTTGAAATGAAGTAAAGATGAAAATATAAAGAAGTTATGGGTTAGAAAATGATATATCTAGTTTCTATCCTCTAAATTTTGGGTAAATTTTGGACATTCACATGAATGAATTTTGGAAAATTTCATTCAGAAATTTTGTTCAAAATAAAATTCAATTTCCCCATAAAACATTTAGGCAATTTAAATAGACAGATAAAAATTTTATAACTGGATTAATTAATTGACCTTTTTATATTTTTAGTGTCACTTCAAATTCCTCCACCTTTATGAAACCAATGAACATCTTATTGAGAGAATGTAATATTTCAACATTATGTGATGATGTGTCTTCAAATATTCTTTTTTAATATATTCAACATCCTCTATAGTCCCTATCTAATAAATCATTGAAATAAAAATGAATAATAATTAAAAAAACTCTCCATTGATTCCCCTATACTTAACAGTTAGACTCCTAACAAGTGAGCACTCAGAGTACATTGGCTATGAAAATTACAAAATAATATCATTAAAAGTTTCAAGATCAAAATCAAGACACTAAAATTTTCAAGCCTCTTAAATATGTTGAAATAAAAATTCTCTATTATTTTATTTTATTCCATTCCAATTTCATTCATTATTCTATTCATAATGATGCCTACATAACCCCTTATTTTCTCTAGTTACTTGATTTTGATTTTGAAATTTGGGTTTCTAATAAAAAAATGAAAGGGTCAACATATGAATGAAATGTTTCTTAATCTAATCCTAATCAATTAAATGAATTGAATAAGTCACATGGTCATATAAAGTGTTGTTTAGAGGTTTTATGTTTGGTAGGTTTAAAATATAAATTTTTTTGCGGTGTAAAGTGCTAGTTTAGATTTTTTTTAAGAAAACACAAATTATTATAATTTTCAATAATGTGTGTTCTCCTCTACACTCATCATTATTGTAAATATTGCTCTAAGAATCTTTGAAAATTTCATGTATATCCCATAGCAAAAATAATTTCAGTAGAAAAATGAAATCTATTGTCTTCGTTTTTACTGAATGATCTAGATGGGAACAAATTTCTTTCCTTGAATGTTCGAGAAGGAATAAATCCATTTTCATTGAAATCTATAGAAAAGAACATGTTTCATTCCATTATTTTTTCTATAGAAAAAAAAAACTCTTTAGAATTTAAATTTCCTCCCAAATCATCACTGAATGATGTATTATACCACAAGTCATCTTCCCCAAACCCCCACACTTGTGTTCAATTATATTATGCATTTTCCCTTCTAATGGAGTATTGAAAGGAAAAATTGGCTTGTAAAGTGGGTAACATAATTGGAATTACATGGATAAAAAGGACTGAAAATGGTTAAATGTATATGAAACACCAAAATAAAAAAGGATTATCTTGAAAAGGGATCCTTAAATCACAAATAATCCCTTTAAACATTTTGAACATGAGATCATTAATGCTCTTCTGTTTTGATTGAGAAAAGGAAATTTATGGTTAAAAATTATTATTTGGTTCACTCAAGACATGAGGATATTAAGAAGAATATAAATAAATGGTTTAGAGTCCACATTGGAAATTAATTTTGATATTTTGGTAGCATTCATTGAATATAATTCTTAATAAAATGGTCATTTCATAAATTTTCACAATTTGGATTTTGGAGGGAAGAACATTTTTCCATGAATTTAACTTCAGTTATAGGAATCTTGATGGAATTGTTCATTAAAAAATTTTCAACTCAAAAACGAAAATAAAATTTAAGTTTCGATATTTCAACAAAAATAATATTAAAAGAACACTCAAAATTTGAATGAAAATATAAGAAGAGAAATTTGAAATTAAAATACAAAAAATCCTAGACTACCAATAAGAATCCTCTCTCTAGACTGATAGTATAATATTGATACATTGTGAATAGTTTATATGTGAAATGGAAATGAAGAAGATAAAACATGATACAAACATTATGGATGGAAATAAAAACATGGTTTTTATTAAGAAGCAGCAACCTTTAGCTAGCCTCCTAAAACAACAACATGGAAACCTAAAATAAAAAAAAATAAACAAAAATCGAAATTTTATTGAAATCTGGAAAATAAAAATAAAAATTAATTCATGTCTGAAGATCCATGTTTTGAATCCCCAAGTGGGTGATAGGATTTTAATACCGCTAGTCAATAAGTTCTGGATGATCACCCCCAATGTCAAGGTGGGTGAAGATGTATCCTCATGAACCATAAAAATGTTTTTTCACCAATATTATTTTTTCCCACAACATCTACAAGACACCAGAACTATATTTCTACTGGTTAACCTCCACAAAACTGTGCTTCATAAAAAGAAGTGAAAGAAGTAAAAAAGTGTAAAAGATACATTCCAATAATTTTTCTTCACAAATAACCTCAAGTGGTTATTGAATTTTAATCCAATTATGTATTTTATCTACAGGTTTAGCATCAAAATTGATTTCTTCCTTGTAAAATAGCTCAAGTACAACACAATCATGTAAAATCTAGATCAGAACGCAACATGTTTTCATCAATTTAAGTATTGACATCATCTTCATATAAAAAATCATTCCAATTTGATGAAATGATTATTAAATCTAAATAGGGAGAAGTAGTTAGATATTTATTATCCAAACAATCAAGAAACAATGGATCAAAATTTGAGTCTTCTACCTATGGATTCTGATGTTCAATTTCTATCTAAGAGTGGAAGATTGTTTTATTAAAAGATCCTAGTATCTTGAGTTCCATTAAATTATCGTCAAAAAATAATGCCTCATGTTTTTCTTCATCTTTGGAAAAATATTAACATAAAAGATATGAATTTTGAAATAAAAAAACATGGGGTTTCAAAGGAATCTTAATTTTGAACAATTTTAGGCAAATAATATTTCAAATACAGTTGACTTTATAAATAAACATCATTTTTTAAATCAATGGTAATTTTATTCCTTAAATTTTAATAATTTTATTCCAAATAAAATTTCAACTCACTGAAAAATGGTAAAAATTATCAAAATTATATTGGAAATATTTTTTGTTTATTTCAAATCCATTTTATCTATAAATTTTTTCAATTCTCTTAAAGCATTGGGAAGAATTACCAATTGTTTTCTTTACCTATTGAATCCTAATAATATTTTTTGAAGAACCAATTTATTTTATTGGATAATGAAATTATTTTCTTAAATAATTAAATCATTTTCATGTAACTAAGATTTAAAAAAAATTCACTACTAGCTTCCTAAAATTGTTGATATTCAGGATAGGTATAAGAATATCCACAATGATAATCCTTTTTAAGTCTTTGAATTTGTGGTTTAAGTCAAAGAAATACAAGGAATTCAAAAAAATTTAATGAAACATTCCCAAAAAATGATACACAAGGTGGTTTTCATTCATGCTACCACAATAAATAATTTCCCTATAAAAATAAAACACATTGGTGACCATAGGGTTTTATCAAGTGGAGGTTTTTAGATAAGTTTTCAAATTTTCAGTTTTTGATTTATGTTATTTAAAGTAAAAAAATAAATTAAGGATTTTAAGGATAAATACTATGTTAAATTAAATTATATAAGTTTAGAAATATAAATATATTGGATAGATTATAAATAAGAGGTAATGTATACTAAAAATAAATTAGTTAAAGGCATCATTTGTGGAAAAGCTTTGATCACTATGAAATCCCATTATACTCATCAAAAAATTTATTATAATTTAATTATCCATCGTATACCTCAATACCTCATGTTAGAGACCAATAATTACCAAAATCCATATCAAGGCCTCAATTATGCATGTATATATACTTATGAAGGTTTTTAAAATACCTAAAGACCTCTGAGAAGGCAAAACTAATTGACGTTATGATTCTTAATAAAGAGACCTATCTAAAAGAAATTTTAAGAAGAGAACTATTATACTGTCATAAAATAATAAATTATCGAGATAATATATATATATATTTATATATATAGTAAATTGAGGATAATAAATAAAGACACCACTTTTAATAAATCAAAAAACACCCCAAATAATTTTAAAGAAAAGAGTTTACAATTTAAAGAACAAAGTCAATAAGGAAACACCTTCAAATCATCACTACCCACCACCACATTGAGTTTATCAATCCATGGATTGATTAAATAACGGAATATTTCTCTTATAAATAATATATTTCCAAACACACTCCACTCCTCCAATCCAACAATCATTTTAAATATTTGATGATAATAATATAAAGATGAGCGTAGGTGGAAAATGATCTATCAAGTTTCTATCCCCTGAATGTTGTCCTGATTTTGAATCTCATACAAACCAAATTTTAGAAATTATTATTTCAATATTTTTGTATAAGGAAAATTATCTATATATATACAAACTTTTAGGATATTTGTACTTGTGGAGAAAATGTAATAACCAGATTAATAAAGTGAACTTTTTTCTAGCTGAAGTGTTTCTTCTAATCCTACCACTTTCACACACCAAATGGACATATAATGATAACAGTTAATATAAGTATTTTATATAGAGATTATTATTCAAATAATATTTCATTTACCTGTTTAATTACATCAATTGCACAAAATTAGGCTATTCTATGTATCATCTACTAAAGGTGTATCAATTCTATCAAAAGTACAATTTTCTGAATTAAGTAACATTTTTGGGCCTCCAAACGATTGGTTCAACCCTTTTCACAGTAAAAATTGTTAAAAACAATAATACAAGGGTTCATAAATAATAATTTTAACAATTAATTATATATTAAAAAAATTATTTCCAAAAGAACAATGATAATGGAAATTATTAAAATTAAAAAATAGTGCATTTTTACAATTAAGCTCAGAACTCATCAAAATTAAACAATGGATACAATTTAACATATAATGAAATATTGGAGGGGTTTAAATAATTTAATTACATGTAGAAACTATTTAAAATATCATCTGTATTAGATATTCAAGATTCTTTTCCCCTTATGTCATTAATTTATTTTAAATTATTTTGAATTAGTTAAATCTTCCTAAATCAATGAGAGTATATTATTCTTTGAATAATCACTAATTGATATGCCTTATGATTTACTATTATTTTATGTGGAAAATATAGTTTTTAGGTTGTAACATAATTTTTCCAACTAGTTTGGGGTACCTTCTCTATAATTATCATGGTTAGATTTAGGTAAAAGTGTGTTATTTAAATTATGTTCCAAAATAATTATATCCAATAACAGTTCCCTTGTTTTATATAAATTTTTATAGATTTCTCTCACTCCTATATAATTTATTCTTATCACCCTGGAGAAATTTTACATAAATTATATTAATGTAATCCATCAAACATGAAGAAAATATATTAGAAGATGAATTCATAAAAGGAAAAACTTTTCAATAAATGGAATTAAAACTCAGGAAACTAATATGAAGGGGAGAAAACATCAATCAAATTATATGAAAATTAAATGAACTGGTTCAAAGAAATAGAAAGCTGAAATCCAAAAGTAATCTAAAGATAGATAATTAACATAAAACTAGTAAAAAATTATGAAGATTATGCTAACCCCCCAAGAATGTTCATCAGAGCCAGATATATATATTAATTCCACATTTCTACTGTGAAATAATATTAATGCTCTAAATGGGAATATTTTATATGAATTCTGATCTATATATGAGAATTAAATGTTAGTAAGTTTAATCTTGGTAATGAATTTTACTTATATATCTACTTGAATATTGATCTCTTTGATTCATGGTTGTGAAATCGCTGGAGGTTTAAAAGGAGTTTGAACAACTTTTATTAACTGAAAATGTTTTTAGAATTAATCAGTTTCTTCTTTATAATGATTAAATAAACACAAAGTCTAGAGATTGGTGACTTTGAATTTGGGACCGTGAAAAATTGGGTCAATAATTTATAAAAGGATCCATATGATAAAAATAGATTCTCGAAGTGAATGACTTTAATTTCTGTAATTTTAATAGTAACACCTAAATGGTTTTCCAATATCAAAACCCATAAAATAAAAATTAAATATCAAGGAATTAATTTATAAAATACATAAGAATCCTTAAAAGTAGGTATTAAAATTAATATATAACATATAAATATCAAACCTCCTCCCCACACATTACTAATTTTTTGATAATAATAAATTAGAATATCAAGAGTGATTCCAAATAACAACATACACCAAGAAGAAACAATAAAAACTATTCTTTAGAATAAGACAAAGTGTTAAATTTAAATTATTAGACCATAATAACTCGTTATTCCTAGGATACTATCCAATATTCATAATTTGTCATTTTATTCCAATTAATCCTCCATTCTATCATCTGAAAACTTCCATAAACAAATATGATTATATTTAGATTTATCTCATAATTTATTATTCATCACATCATCCTAGTAAATATTTAACAATTTTAATTCTCATAACTAGAATTCATGATCCTCACATTGTCTTGCACATGGTTTGAAATATCTATTTGAAAAAATTTCACAATTATTTATGAGGGATTTGAACAAGGTATAAAATGATTTTATGGAATATGGTAGGGAGTTAATGATGTAAGAATAATTAGGTCCCACAAATAAGGCTTTACCAAGGTCATAATGTATGATAATAAAAAATTATATCCAATGAAAATCAATTATCAGATGAAATATCCCCTTACTCACCAATCAAAAATAATGACCCATGAAAATGTCTAGAAAATAATGAAAGGAAATCATATTTTATATTTATATTTTTATAGTTAAACTCATTATGAATCTCACATCTATCTCCAAACCCCATATGACTATAATATCACCAATCTAGTAGCAGTATTATTTGACCCTCCTAAGACATAACCAGTTTTTTTCATTATCTATCCACCCTCTATTTATAGTCATTGTTATTTTATAATTTTCCCTGAATATAAACATGTGACTCACCTACAATTATATGAAATTGACACTATACATCTACTCAATGAAAAATATCCCCTTCTACAAAACATTTACCCTCTTTCACAATTGTATTATTGAATATTATTCAAAATAAAAACTGTAGGGCGGGAAATGATAAAAAACATTGTAATGTGTCTCTTCCATATCAAAGACATGAATGGTTTCTATATTAAAAATATGGACCATTTTACAATTATATATCAAGAAGAATTTTTATAAAAATAAATTTCCTCAATCATTTTTACTGTGAATGTTTTCAATTAGTTATTTGAGAAAAAACTAATGAATGTTCAAGTAGGTTTACTAGTACCAAGTTTCTATCAAGGAAAATCCTTAGAATAAATAAAAATAGTAGGTGTATAATCCTATTGATAAAGGGAATGTATAATAATTTATAATTACACATGTCACAAAACCGTGTAATGGGTTAATTAAAAATAATTTTAGAAATTTGGAATAAAATATAAAGAATCTCAAGTTAGAAATCATACTAGACTCTTTTTAAATAGAAAAATTAAGTTATATTAAACTAAATTACAATTAAAAAATGACTTCTTTTTTTATATTTTTTATGAATTTATATTATTAAAAACATATTTTCCAAGATATATGACATATATATTGGCATGAATAAGAAACATGTTCTATTGTATTTTCATAGATGTTGAAAATTATCCCCCTATTGAGACATAAAAATTGATAGTATCCCTAATATTGGAAATACAATTAGGATATAATGAATAAAAAGGTAAAATAAAATAAGAAATAATGAATACATGGAATATAAATCCTTCAATGAACGCAGTTTACTAAGGGTAATTGGTGGAACTATGTACTAGTCCCTCTCATCTAAAATAAAATACGATCTAATCTTAGAAAATATTGAGATCAATGTAGATAAAAACCCACAAAATAGAATTTTGTTGGAAAATATAGTCTATAAAATTATCTTACAAAATATAATAGATAGAATATATGTGAAATATGGTAAAGTACTATCTTAACCCCAAAATAAGTGAACAAAAAAAGAAAAAATAGAGAAGAATTTTATATTTAAAAAGATATTTCCTATGGTGTGATTCTACTATAATCCCAGAGAATTGATTTTTGGATTTTAATAACCGTGTAAATAATTGAAATATCTCATAGTTATAAGGTGATTCCACCAAGGAGGCATCCAATTTCTTAGATTATATGGTCAGACCAAAGATAATATAAGGATTTGGTCACACTAGAGTGAGTGGTATAATGTCTTGATCAAGTTAATAGATGAGAATCTATAATGTGGTTGTGTATTTGGTATCATGATTTATGAAAAAATATCTTTGGGGAAATTTACATAGTTAGATCCTTTCCCCATAATTTTTGAAAAAAAGAAGCTCTATTTTGTTGTGAGGCCAGTTATCAGATGGGTAACCTAAAAATAACTTGTATACTGTGGATATAGAAACGTTTAATGGGATGGGAGATATATGTGGTAAAAAAATATGGGATTGAAATATGGATAAGATAATAGATTGATAATAAGTATTGTTATATGGTGTAGAATATGGGGGTGGTGGAGAATCTGAGAATGGAAAGACCATTTGTTGGTATATAAACTCCGGTTTTTTAACACTCCCAAGAAATTAGAGAATATTACTAGATCCAATACCATATATTAATGAATTTGGTACTATATATGAATTAATTTAAGTGGGAGAATAATAGGTTGGAGCCTTTCCCACTCATTTCATTGAAGGATCCAAGAAAATGTCCCCACAAAGGCATACTCACCCAATCCCTCATACTTCCTCCAAAATTTTTTAGTAATACCATCGTGTAAATAATTACAAGACCAATGAACTTTAAGATTACACATAATTAGAGTTGAATTAAATATTAAAACACTCTAAGGTTATTTGAAATATATGAAATAAAAATTCTCATTGATAAATCATTTATGGGACTTCCTAGATTGTCCCTCATAATACAAGGTGAACTGATGGTTCATGTTAATTATTGGGTTGTGGATGGTTTTGGCTATGAATAATGTTCCGATATGTTTAACCATCCGATGATAAAATTCATTTTCCAAATAAAAATACTCCATGTAAAAATAGTGAGTTTTATATAAAAACCACATTAAGGGGATCTCTTTGTTGTTTCAAGATCATGTGAACTCATTGATTCATGAGAAATCTCCAAAAAAATATCATGGTGGCCATGAAATATGGATTAAATTTAATATCATTAAAGTAATGAGTCTCTATGTAATTATGAATATAAATCACATGAGAAACCATGATGTCCCTCAGAGAATGATCCACATTATTTTACCCTAGTCATAAGGACTGGCCCACTCGGCTTAGCCTTATGGAACTCTTGAATGCATGAAATAACTCTTTAAAATTATTCTCCCTAACCTTGATAATATGAGTTGGCTGTATATGTGATACAGATTCCATGAACCCATTGTCGATGCGTAAGTCTTGTGGAAATATTGCGTTGATGGTTATGTTGCACCTCATTGGTTTTTTCTGTAAATGGGACAGAAATTCCTTGTGTTTGTGGTTATAGAATTGGAGGTAGGGATGGAGATAAAAATAGATATACTCCACCATGAGATGAATCCGATGAGGATGAAGTGGTCAATGTGAATTGATGGGTGGATGTATTGGATGAATATAGAGGCATCATTTCTCAATAATTTTTCTTTTTGGGTAATAATATTTTGGAATGGTAGTTGTTAGACCAATCATATGGTGATTGGGTTATTGTTCACATTTTTTATATTATACTTTGATAATTGGAGAGCATAGAGGTAATAAAATGAGATTTGTGAATGTAGTGATGGCTTGTGACCAAAATGGTTGGCGAATCAGGTTGAATGGTGTGTGAATAAGATTTAGATAGATAGAGAAAATGAAATATATATGGTAATTAAATGAAGAGTAAATGAGGGGTAAATATTTATAAGAGAACCATTATGATGGAGGATAAGGAAAGGTGAGATGAATAAGTTGAGAGAGGAATCTCTGGAGGATGTTGAAGAGGGTTAAAATCATGATGGGATTAGTTTTATTGATCATATTTTTAAATAACCCACACTATTAATGAAATTAAAGAATATTTACAACATTAATTAATGTTGATATCTTAGTATTGTGACCTTTTTTACCTGACAACATGATAACCCCATCATGTAGTGAATGGATGGTTGTTCCACACATTTGCTCTATTGGGAAAGGAATCAATGTTGTGGTTAGTTTCAAAGAATTTTAATCCTATAATCACCATTCCAGCGTAAAATGAATTAAAAAACTAATATAGGAACATGTGTAAACTATCATTTAATAATTCATTTTAAATTCATAGAATTCCCTTTTTAGTTTAAATTTAAATTTAAATTTTAAAATTTTTTCTATCGAATTTTCATGCTAAGGATTTAGGATTCTTAAAAAGGCTCTATAAAAAACATCAACCTATGTCTATTAATATAGAACAAGGATTCATTTCCTCTTTGAATTTTTAATTCGTAATATCAACATAATTCTTTCACCATGAGGAGTTTAGAGAACCACAACATTAATTTAAAACGGAATAATTTTAGATGGAAATTGAGAAATCATATAATATACCCACATTAAAATATCCATTATGAAATAGAGTAGTCATGTAAATGCGTGGAATTTTCCTTTTCCATCAATGATATCTAATATTCATCCTATCTTAGTTTGTCAAACTTATCCAGCTACATCAGTCAGCACTTTCCGGGTCACTGTGATTCATTATTGATCTTTTAGATTTTTTAAAAATTCTAGTTATCCTGATCCAGAGGAATGTGGAATTTTTTTCATTAAAAAAATCAATAGAGGCATATCAAGGGTTGTTTTAATGGTTTTTAGGTACAAATATTAATAACCAGCATTCTTATGGCTATAGTTCATTATGTTGGGTTGGATATTTTACCCAAAAATATGGTTGATTTAATTATTAGAATCATACACATTCTCTCTAGTATACAAGTGGTAAGGGCATCTGATGTTTTATCAAATACCATACTTCATAAAAAATCCCCATAGAGAGTAGTCATTAAAATGCATTTTATGATCACTTATGAGCATGTGCGATATTATAAATCGAGAAAAAAGGTTAAAAAGATAGACAACCTTAGTTTTTTTCACTATGGAATATGATTATACACATTGTGATATGTAATACACATAATAAAAAAATTATTTTCCAAATGTGTTCGATAAGGGACCCATGATGTCAATTCCTCAAATGGAAAAAAATTGTGCCTCATGTATTGCATGTTGCATCATTACATTTCTTTTACAAATTATTTTATCTCTTCAGTAGTGATTACAATTTTTATGGAAGCTTCCTTGAATCTTGGTGTAGTACGGGAAAAAGGAAAATAAATTTGAAGTATTTTTATGCATTACAAAATGTCCATGACATCCCGCAGAAGGTGATGCCAAAAAAACAAATAGAATGTTCGATACCTACTCTTTGGGTTTTCATATTCAAAAATATTTATCTCTACACTATTGAAAAATTAATGGTTCATCCAAGAGAAACCAAACCAATGTAAGCCATAAATAAATTTTTCTATTGTAATGGAATGTTTGGGTAAATTTTTATGGTTTCCAAATATTTTTTTATGTCATTAAACAATGACTACCCCTAAAAATATTATTAAAAACATGTTTCACTAATAATTCAACTAGAATGTATATCTCTTCCCCTTCTCCCATATCTAGTAATTTAAACCCTGATAAGTGGCCAATGATACAATAATATGATTAAGTTGATCAAACATGGATAAATATTTTATCTATATAATATAACATACAAGGATTCATGGTAAATATAAATAATAACATTACAAAGGGAAATATATGACCTGAATATATTGAATGTAAACACTATCAAAATAATCACATTCTCAATTGTGATGAAATTGAATTTAGAATCATTGAGGGTGTTAAATGTTTAATAAATGGTTTAAAAAGGTTGATCAACTAAAAATCCAATAATATCTCCCTTGGAAAAGTCACATGAATTTCATAACATCATTAAATATTTTCCTAAATCAGGTCATACAATAATCAGGGCTTACACTAAGTTCCCTTTTAGAATATAAAAATGCTTCTCTATAAGTCACGTCTAAAAAGAATAGTATGTTATTAACCTGGATATGTGTAAATAGATAGACTGTCTTAGATAAATATTATATAATATAGTGGTAAAATCCCACAATACCAAGAAATACCCATATCACATTAATATATATTGGTTTGAGAAGCTCTATAATGTCTTCTATACTGGTCAGATTGACCCTTATTCATTGTCTAGAAATAATTTTGCAGAAGAAAATGCTTTATTGTACCTTGAAATATAATTTATAATAATTTTTTACTAGGAAGTATTTCTAAAATCCCATCAATACAATGTCACGGTTTCTCTAAGACAGCCCATAAGATCTACCATGTATAAAGAATTCATCCTTTATTATTTCCAAGAACTCCACCACCATATAATGAAATTCCTGTGTCATGGACAGTTAAAAAGTAGACTCTGAATTACGGAGGCAAAAATGTATCTGGATGTCGAAAAAGACACCATAATCACAAGTTAATGTATGTATTAATTGATTATATGGGTCCAAAAGAGTCTTGTTATATTATGAATATCAACCTATAAAGTAATTGAATTAATCCCATGGGAGTAATTCTAGTATCTGATGCATAAATATATGTATAAATTGATCTCTCCAGGTGGTTGTTTCCAACTTCCTATAGTCAACACATATATTCCAATCCAACATGGTTCTATTTAGATATAACTCATTATAATTATTCATTACCACTGTTAAATTCTCTTTCATGGGTACAACCAGCAATGAGCACACCCCATCACAACATGAGAAAAAAAATATTATTCATGCTTCATAGAATTTAAGCATCTCATTCTTGAAATACTATTTGTTGATTATTTTAGTTATTTTTTAAGGTTTTTGAATTCATTTGATTACATATTCTAACAATATATTTTGGGTGTACACAATCAGGTTATTTACAGTAATATGTACTACACTTAGAAAATAGATTGATTCTGTATTTAGAATAATATAATCAATTTCTCTTCTTATTCATTTGATATATATATATACATATTATTATCGTAATATTTTTGTATTCCCAATAATGAATATCATAGAATGGTTAGTAGTGTAATTATCTCTAATTATAGTGTTTTTATTTGGGAATATATAAAATCTAATTAAGATTATATCATCAGTTGTTCAGTCCAATTTAATTCTTCAAGACACCCCTTCACCTATACTACAATATCAAGTCATATCTTTTTATCATCCACCATGTCATCAATAATAGACATAATTTAAACATAATATTCTCATCCCTTAAAACATGATGATTTCATTGTATTATAACATCAAATACCTTTTATTCTTTTCTTTAAAATCATTCTGGCACTAAACCCAATCCATAACTTATTATAAAAACCGTAACCATATTAAAAGTGTCTTATTCATAATCAACCTTAAATACGATTCTCCATTAATTTACATTGGAAAACTAATTCATTGATATTAATAAAAGTATTCCAAATATTAAACACATCCTTCTCCTTCCATGCCCATAATTAGAATGACATATGTAGAAAAAAAACATTTAAAAATTTATAAGAACATATTCAAAAATTCACATAGGGTATTTAATTTACCTGTAAAAGATGTAAGTGTACCCTTTTTAGTTTCATCTCATTAAGTCACAACAACAAAAATACACTCATATTAATTATGATTATCCTATCACCCTATTACCAAATTTATTTGGTAAAATTTCAAGAGCCTATTGTTCAAGGGATAGAAAATCCAATGATGTCTTTCTTATTTGGTGGGATCTTCCTCAATTTAATTACTGAGATGTTATTCATGATTTGATTCAATAATTTCATTAATTTGTTTTTTTGATTCTCAAAATCAACCGAATTTATGTTAATAACTGTTGATGCTCTTTTTCGTCACAGAGTCCAAAGGAATGGAAAGGGAAATGACTTAGCACAAATTGATTCATCCTTTGAAGAACACATCAAAAATCGACAAAGGCATGAATAAGGCTTGAAAAGCACAGGGGTCGCGCAAGTTCAATCAATGTCGTGAAATTATACTTGCTCACCACCTAATTATCGCGCAAGTGACTTGTGTGCCCTAAATGATAACTTCCCAGGATCTTCTCCAGCCTATATATAGACCTTGTGGGCCCCCAAAAAGAAGGAGGAATTTATTCAGAATTCAGATTTAGAGCTCTGAACGCCCAGGTCTCTTCATCAGGTATTTCGAACACTTCTAAGGTAATTCTTTACCTATAATGGAAGGTCTAAACAAGATGAGTAAGTTCTAAGTGTTATAATTCACTAACAGTTGCGCGCCTAAAGTGTTTTACCCTTAAGGGAAATAAACATACTTGGGCGCTGCCCTACTCCCTCACCAAAACTTGTATGCCTCTATTCTGGATGTACTTCAGGATAATTCTAAAGGCATTGGTCAAGGATCGCCCATGTATTACCATGCTGGTTTACAAATGCACAAGTACAGATGTGTCGCGCAGGTATACCTGCGTGACCAACACTTGTGCGCCCACGTAGTACTTGCGCTCCTACCAGGACTTGGGCTCCCCTACCTTTTGGGTGCCATTCTTTACCAATTATCCCATATTATGCCATTCCACCTCTCCTATTCAAGATTCAGTCTTCAAGACACTCTTCAAAGCCATTTATTTCTTGATTTCTTGATTTGGCTTCCTTATTTGAAAATTACTCCGTGGAACATCTCTCAAAATCTAGTGATTCACACATCTTTATGTCACAAAAGATTTAGATTTCATTCATTCAACCTCATCATTTATGATGAGAGAACAATTTTAACCTGGGCCTCATTTTCCGGAGTATGCCCCAGTCATAATTTCCAAATATGGGCATCCTCCTTAGTAGTAAGCCCCATGCCCTCATTAATTTGGGCATCCTCCTCAGGAGTAAGTCCCAATCATAATTTCCCTAAATCTGGGCCTCCTTTTCAGGAGTAACCCCATTCATAATTTCTAAATATGGGAATCCTCCTTAGGAGTAAGCCCCAAGTCCCCATTAATTTGGGCATCCTCCTCAGGAGTATGCCCCAATCATATTTTCCCTAAATCTGGACCTCCTTTTTAGGAGTAACCCCAGTCATAATTTCCAAACATGGGAATCCTCCTTAGGAGTAAGGCCCAAGTCCCCATTAATTTGGGCATCCTCTTCAGGAGTAATCCCCAATCATAATTTTCCTAAATCTGGGCCTACTTTTCAATAGTAAGCCACAGTCATAATATCCAAATATGGGCATCCCCCTTAGGAGTAAGCCCTAAGTACTCATTAATTAGGCATCCTACTCAGGAGTAAGACCAATCATAATTTCCCTAAATATGGGCCTCCTTTTCAAGAGTAAGACCTAGTCCCCTAATTTGGGAATCCTCCTCAGGAGTAGGCCCCAACCTTAATTCTCTTAACCCGAGCCTCCTTTTCTGGAGTAATCCCCAGTCTCAAATATGGGCATCCTCTTCATGAGTAAGCCCCAAGTCCCTTAATATTTCAAGTCCCTTAACTTGGGCCTCCTTCTCAAGAGTAAGCCCCAATCTTAATATCTCTTAACCAGTCCTAATTTACCTTTGATCTGGGATTCCTTCTCAGGAGTAAAACCCAATCATAAGTCCTCTACTAATTTGGGCCCCCTTTTCAGGAGTAAGCCCCAAGTTAGAATATTCAAATCTCCACGAAGCACATATACCTTTATGGACCCCGGCCATGAATTTCTTCCCTGATGTAAATCCAAATATTCATATATATAGGAAGTCATACATACATAAGCCCCATATTATTTCTTATGATTGCATCTTTCAGGGAACAATTTTTTGGTTTTTACCAATACTTCTTGTTTCTCACACTGAGCATGACTCACGTGAGCTTACAGTGTAAAAATAATTATGAGATCCTTCTTTGATCCATCAATCATAAACATCATACTCCCTTAATTGAACTACGAGGGTTATGATTTCTTTTCTAAACAAAGGATACACAGGTATACCATCTTCGGGTTCGATCCCAACTCTAAAATAATCCATGTCCTGCTGAATGACAATAAACTTCAAATGCCCCACTGAGTCGCTTTAAAACCAGCATGGTCATCATAATGACCAAGAGACTTCTATATAAATGTGTCGAAGGATACCATTGACCATGAATCTCTAACAAATACAGATGATTCTCTATCGATGAAAAACCTAGAATACAAATAAAATATTCTCTAAATTTCCTAAATATTTAATCATTGATTGTCAGATCTAAAGGAAAGCTCATTTTATACTTGGTAATGTAATAAGGATTCACAAACATAACATAAATCTATAAAGAGAGTCCCAGAGTAGACAATAATACCCCTCAAAAAGGTGGGATGAGTCCGACCTCCCATCCTCTCGACCAATGAAAATTCCTAAGCCTCATTAGTCCACAAACTAATGAGCACATACCTTTGGAATGTAGGTCCATATGAATGTGGAATCATTGGATGTTTTTGGTTCTACGAACAAACCCATTAGAAACCGATAGGAATGCTTGAACCTTCAATCATAGAGGTCTTCCCCGGATTCCAGACGGAAACAAAAAATGGTGAACCTGACGTGAATCCCTAACCAAGTTAAATTGATGTTTTACCTATTTGTTAGGCCCCTATTTAAAACTCAATGAGAGGGCCAACAAAAACAATAATTTACATATGTGATCATCCAAAATATGTAGTGGATGAATTTATCTTTATTACGTCTGTTATATCAAACAGGATCTCTTTTCCAAGATTTTCTGCATTCTATGAAATGGATGCTCTCAAGTTCACACCTGTGAATGCCGCTGCTGCGAATTCCACCACTGCTACTCCTGCTGGATCGTCGTCTGATCTAAGGATGACATCACCTACTCAGCGTATTCAACGTTGTGTATCAAATGTGTTGGTTAAGGAGTACCGTCAGCACAGTACCATCCCAACTTTGGAGGCAGCCCAGAAAGCCCTCCAAGTGAACAACTCACACTGGTCGTCCGAACAACGATGACCAGTGATCAAGAAATAGGCAGTGCTAACCACCGTCTCTAACCATTTTGGGTCATTTCCCCTAGAACTCAATCACCATTCGCTCCCTTATTCAAGGGAGGTTAATGAAAGGTCCCTCAGGGCCTTAATTCAAGCTGAAATGAGTCCTTCCCGATGGCTCCCACCAACAATCGCCACCCGACTTGTGCGGTAGTGCACCCTCAACATGTTGAGGGTGTCGAATCCAGGTGTTCGGCTCAGGTTCCTCGAACCTGAGCAGGAAAGACGAATCGCCAGAGGAAAAATCCGTTTAACAGTGAACATGTTCTCATCTATGCCATCTTTGGAGAAGTCCACCAATCTAACTTGGTGGCAAGCAACGAGCGGGCACACACACCGGCCTGTTTTAATTACGCTGTCTAGTAGACTCATCTGGTAGCATAACGCCAATCCCACCAAAAAATTCCAGTGGAGTATTATAGATAGGAACATACACCTGTTTATACGTCATCAGTTAGTCAGTAGGCTCGTCTGACTACATATGATGGATCTCATCAACCACATTCGGCGAAGTGCAATTAGAAGGCACATACACCTTCTAGTATTGATCAAGCCTACCAACAGTCTTTGTTGGTAGCATTATGATAAGTCAGTCAGAAAGCTCCGGTGACAAATAAGAGGCATACTCAACTCTCTACCCCTACACTTGAGTACTATCAGGATTCACTGACAGAAAAAGGAGGACAGGAGCAAGCACATACACCTACTCCAAGCACAAAATGGACGTATATCCCCATTCCGGAAGCTGAAGTCACTAACCATACTCTATCAATGGTGAAAGAGCATAAGAAAATTCTTGCTCATATCCTGGATGCTTGTCAGGATATTATAAAAACTTCAGTAGCATCTCAGGGAAAGACACATAAATCTATCCCTACCAATGGAGTGACACATCAACAATTCACTCCGGAACAGACACACACATCTATTCTAGTCCAAGAGGTTTGTAGGGAATACTCCCCCATATCATACAGACAACCAAGTCAGGCACATACACCTGATTTTAGTGGATATCATCATCCTAACCTGGCCATCTCTCCTGATCAAGCACATACACCTGCTCAGAGCAGCCACTTTCGTCAACAAGTGGTTTCCAAGGTGAGTAAGAAGGCATCTAAGAAGAAGACCCGCCCAACACAGTCAAAAGATCAAGAGCCAATCTTTTACAAGGCCTTGCTCGATGATGGAGTTCTTGAAGCCCTAAGACAATTATCTATTGGAATCCATGATTCTACTCCCTCATTTCCCAATAGTGGGAACATTAATTCTGAAGGTATTCAACAGACACTTCCTCATAAAGGCTTGCTTCATGACAATTCAGTCAATCTCGAAGTTTCAACTTCAGATGAGAGCTACAATAACCATCTGTGTGGACAGAAGACCAAGGAGCAAGAGATATCATCCTTTGCTGTAACCCACCATGGTGGTCCTCCCCATGATAATGACTTTCTCTACGAAAGTCCTCTCTGTAGTAGTGATGCACATTGCCGGAAAATTATCTATTGGATAATGTAGTTCCGAGAAATCCCTCTTATCTTGAGGCACTTGAAAATGTGAAACCAGTCATGTCTGATGCTTCATCGCTAGCAGGTAAAATACTTTCTCAATCAGATGATAGCCCAGGGTGTAGGTTATTCTCCGATCCACACCTATGTCATGAATCTTCTAGTTTAATCTGTAATTTCTCTACCAATCCTATTGAATCCAATGAAGAAACAAGGAAGCAACAGCTCTAGTCAAAATAGGTAGAATAATCTTCATCAAATGATAAAGATGAAATTATGAACATGAGAAAAAAACTGGCGAAAGATGAAGTGCCAGTCATGTTTTGGCCTCTGGCTGACTCTCAGTATGACATTCCAGAAATGATGATGGAAGATGGAATTCATGATATCCATCTCAACATATGGAAAACTATTTGTCAGTTCAATAATAAATTATTATCTTATGATGAATATGAAAATAATATTAAGATAATAGAAGGGTTACAACGCCAAATTGACTTGGCATCTCTATCATTCTCTCGATATCTGAAGGCTGAAAAGAAGCAGAGAGCCCTTCAGCGTCCATGCCTTGGCGCACTAAGAAAGTTTCTCCAGTTAATTGCCAATGTCCCATCTGGTATTCATTTCAAAGGATTGGGTGTTCATGGAGCACTTCATTTCACGGTGCTCTCCAGTCAGCAAAGCCCACCGAAAATGGTCTCATGCAATGTTATTGCCCATGGCCGGCCACAGATACCTGGATTTGTTTATAATCAGAAGATTTACCAAGAATAGGTTTCAACTAGTTCCTCTCAAAATCAATAATACATAGAACAAGTTGTTGAATTAATCCTACAACATGCAACCAAGAATATTGAACAAGCCTATCTTTTGGAGCAAGCACATCACCAAGTGACAGAAGTGTCAGAAATCATCCAACGGTCTTTTGAAGTGAGTGATAAAAGTTGATGTCAATTGATGCATCCAAATAACTTCCGGACCAAGGTCTGCAAGACCAGGAGAGCCTTTAAGAAAGTGTCATACATTGCATGTCAAGAGCCACCCTAGCTCGCCAGAATAGGGAATCTTTTAAACCAACCCTCGGAATCAACAAATAGGATTCTAGGAGTTGACCAAAGACAACAGGAACAGCCCCAGTCCACCGGACTGGGGTCTTTTTCAAATCATCAATCCCCTCCTCAGAGAAAAGTTGGTATTTTCTCGATTGGGGTAGAATCCTCAAGAGGAACAAAGAGCCAAATTATTAGGAGATTCCCTCCAAATTACAGTTCATAATGAAGTTCCTGAGGGATTGAATCAATAAAAGGCAATGTCTCATCAAAGACATGGAAGTAGAAAATATCATGGAAATGATGATAGAAGGGATGTGATGCATTATGCATCAATCAATGTCATCAATGTCGTTGTTGCTGATCCACCAGATGAGGCTCACTCAGTGGGACCAGATGTAGAGGTTCCTGTTCAGGAAGTTGTATGCACAGACACAAATGAAGAAGGTATGCGTACACGAAATCAAAGGTTTACACAACATCTAGGTGTTCCTTCAAATAACCCACTTCCCCCTCTCCTAAAGGGATCAAACAAGGGTAAGGGGAAGAATCAGGCTACATATCCTCCCTCTGGAGAGGGCCAATTGCTCTCAATAGAGCAAATATTTGTGCAACAGGAGGAAGAAATGAAGGAATTGAGGAGGACGAATGCAGAACTAATTCAGGGAAGTCTTCCTCCTAAGCGTGCTGGAGTCAATCAGCCAAGGGATTTTTTTATAGCTACTGATATGGATCAAGAATATCGTCCATTATCAGTACAACCTCAGAGGTCTAATCCTACGGGTCAAGTGCAACATCAATTGGAAGTACTGCCATCAGTTGCAGTACCGGCTGCCATACCTATCCATGCTCCAGTTAGTGCACCTGTTTAGATTGAAACTGAACCAGGTGTTTCTCAAAATTTAATAACTACTATTGAGTCATTGAAAGTCCGGTTGAATGCTATGGAAGGAAAGCATGCGCAGGTTCAACCGGAAAAGAAAGCATACCCTGAATGGGTAGATTCAATCTCTCCCCCATCTAATTTTGGAAACCCTGTATTCCCTATTTTCAATGGATCAGGAGATCCTGAACAGCATTTGATGCATTACGTGTCTTTTTGCGATCCTATGATGGGAACTCTAGAGCAGGAAGAAGCACTGAAACTCAGATGCATCGTGTGAACCATGCAAGGACCAACTTTTGTCCAGTATACAAGCTTGAAATCCCTGTCAATTACCAGATGGGAATATCTCTGTCAATAATCTCTTCTTCAATTCAGCTCAACTTTTCCAAAGACAACAGTTTTCGATCTTACAAACTATAATCAATGGGAGAATGAAAGAGTCTCTAATTTCATTGCTCGCTGGAAGGGATTAACATAATCCCTGATCTTAGCACTCCCTCAAGAGGAACTATTTCCAATCTGTGTGGAAAATTTTAATGATTAATTACACACGCCGTTGATCCCTGTGAAGTACACAGGAGGGTTTCGAGACCTTACCTCAATCTCTCAACAGATTGAATATTCTCTTATACAGACTAAGGATAAATCTAGTGTAATTCCATCAGCTCTAGGAAAGAGAATGGGTAAAGCATAGACTGCTACAATTATGCTTAAACAAGAACCTGTGCCTGATTTTACTTCAAAACCTTCATCTTATCGAAGGGCTCCACCTCCTGAGTGCCAACAAAAAAGGCCATTTCCTCAAGATGATCAATGAAATCAAAGACAAAAACAATTTGAGGATCTGAAGAGAAAAACATACTCTTTCCTAAATGAACAATTTCCTGGTTACATCATTTCGGTTCTAGAGAATAATTTGGTTCAACAGCTAAGGCCCAAGAGGCCAAACAAGGATGGAGATGTAGACCATCCCACCTATTTCCCATTTCATCAAATGTTGGGGCATCCCATCCAGGAGTGTTTTGTCTTCAAGGACCTCCTACAAATTATGGTCGACTTGGGACATGTCAAACTGAAAGGTTCTTCATCTCTGGTAGCATGTGTTACTACTATAGTTCCATAGGTTGAAGACGAGTGTCAAGAAGTCAAAAGAAAAAATGCACAAAAATATGATGATTGGATGGTCAAAAATACAATCAACCGAACTCATGATATTTTACGAACGCAATTGAAGAAACCAATTGTACCTTCTGCTATGAATGCCGCAGCAAAACCCTCTTCATCATAGGGAAAATTGTCAAAGAAATGGCATGATTCAAAGAAAGAAAAAGAATCAGAAGAATATGAGTACGTGTCAAAGCCTAAGTTGTCTTTGACATTGGCAGACTTCATTCCATCTACTTTAAATCAATGGGCACTGCCCCATCAAACGTCATAGCCTAAATTGGCTTGTTAGGAAGAGTCTTCATCAGATGAAGAAATGATTTTCGGTTCTGTTAATATGATTCAATTAACATATCTGTATTCCGGTTTCAGTTTTGATTATAATGAGTCCAAATTCCCTATATCAAATATAGGAATCAGAGGAAGTTCCAGAGGCTCAGGATAGAAGGGAAGACATGGATCTTTTAGAAGACACTATTCCAATTCTACCCCTTCTAAAACTGTGTACATAGCGGAAACTCGTGGCAGAGCCCTTCAGTGAGCTCAATAAGAACAAGCAAGTTTTTCCACCAATAGAAAATTCAGTCCTGGCACAGTTATTCTGGAATACTGGTTGAAGGTTCCATGTTCTTCCTCTCAGCATGTAAATGGATCTAATCGGTCCAATCTTCCAAAACCAAGAATATTGCCAACTTCTATCCCGATACAAGATGCATAAACTTCCAAAGAATCTTCTCCCAAGGAACCTTTGAAACAACATGTTCTTATTGGGAAACGTAGACCTTTTGATCAAAAGTATGATATATTGAAACACCTATCCCATGTACCACCCAATTTATCAATTCTGGATGCTTTGAATATGTCAAAGGATCTTCGGGACACACTCATCGAGGCTTGGTAAAGTCCTCAGGAGTATGAAAAAGAAATTGTTGCAGCTGAAGTCTATCACATAGAGAATAATCCTGAAGAATTCCATGCAATAATATCTTTTACTAATGAAGATGATGATAATGTCGTGCATGGACATATTGGACCTTTGTATTTATCTGGAAAGGTCAATGGCATAGACATTTGAAGAGATTTCATTAATAATGGTTCAGTAGTTAACCTCATGCCCATTCGTACACTTCATTGATTAGGCCTCACAGAATCTGATTTATCTCC
Organism: Viscum album; assembly: GCA_963277665.1. Lineage (NCBI taxonomy): Eukaryota > Viridiplantae > Streptophyta > Magnoliopsida > Santalales > Viscaceae > Viscum > Viscum album. Next base: position 1,532,113,086 of record OY728123.1, on the reverse strand, counting down.
TTCTACCATGATGTTACAAGGATATGATAAATATGAAAAAGAACCACTGGGTGAAGTTACACTCAGAACTCAGTTTGGAGATCTTGTATCCAATTAGGATTTCATGGTTGTTCATCAGGACTCACCTTTCAATATCCTGCTTGGAAGACCCTGGCTACATCAACACGCCGATATCCCTTCATCATACCATCAATGTCTCAAATTTTGTTTCTATGGTCATGTTGGGACATTGTATGGTGATAAGGAACAATTCAAGTCATGTGAGTCTCAATACATTGAGGCGGATTTCTATCACATGAAGTGAAGGGAGAAATCCACAACATAGGAGATTACTAAAGTTAATGCTCCATGTGGTTTAGAGAAGATTCCAGTAAATCCATTTACACATGTGAGTACAAATTATGTGTTTCCTATCAGTCAAATTGACAAGATAGGCCCAAATCAAAATACTCTTATGGAAGGATCCATAATGTCAATTATGGAAATCGAGCCAGACAACATGGGAGAAATTGGTAACCCACCAAGCAGTGATGAAAGTAAAAATAGTTACATCTTCAATTCATCTGCTAAAATCCAGCAAGTCTATACTTCACCAATCAGGCCAGAAGTAGTTATATAAATTTAAGAGGTGAACAATGATGTTGATTCTCAATCCACCATCTCCTCTTTATTACCCAAATAAGACCCTTCATCATCAATCGGGTCGGAAATGGAAACATCTTCTTCAAGATGTGCAGATTTTGACATCTCTTCTGATCATAAAAATTCTGCATTATCATCTACTATGCAAGTAGAAACGGAAGAAATAAAACATGATAAATAAGAATAGGAAGATCTCAGAGATGCTCCTCCAGCATTTGAAGAGGATATCTCTACCATTGTGGATGAACTCAGAGAAATAAATCTGGGTACAAAAGAAGATCCACACCCCACTTTAATCAGTGCGGCCATGACTCTTTAAGATCAAGAGATGTATATTTCCTTTCTAAAGATAAATAGAGATATATTTTCTTTGAACTATGCAGAAATTCCCAGGCTTGATCCTGATGTTGCTACTCATCATTTGGGTTTACCAGAAGAACATCGAGGATTTATGCAAGCCGTAAGAAGAACACACCCAACTTATGTGTCCAAAATTGAAGCGGAAGTGGATAAGCTTATCAAATCTAACTTCTTCACAGTATTTCAGTATCCCAAGTGCTTGGATAATATTGTCCCTATAAAGAAGAAGAACGGACAAATTAGAGTTTGCATTGATTTCAGTGATCTTAATCGGCAATGTCCCAAAGATGATTTTCCAGTTCCGATTACAAAACTATTAATTGATTCCACATATGGCTATGAAAAATTTTCCTTTATGGATGGATAGTACAGATATAATCAAATCTGAATGGCTCCAGAATATGAAGAATCTATAGCCTTCAGGTCCCCTCAGGGTGTGTTTTGCTACCAGGTAATGGCCTTTAGTTTAAAGAAGGAAGGTGCAACATATCGGCATGCCATGCATCGTATCTTCAATCCCTTTTTTTGGAAGTCTGTTGAATTCTATGTAGACAATTTTGTGGTAAAATCCCAACAACGTTTTAATCACTTGGCTTATTTGGAAGTCATATTCCGCAAGCTTCGACAACATAATTTGATGATGAACCCCTTAAAATGTGCTTTTGGGGTAACCTCAGGAAAATTTATCAGCTTTTTTGTACACCATCGTGGTATTGAAGTCTATCCTGAGAAGACCAAGTCAATCCTTGGTATGTCACCTCCTCGAAATTTGAAAGAAATAAGAGGACTTCAAGGACACATAGCATATATTTGGCATTTCATCTCCAATTGGGCAGGCAATAGTTTACCCTTCACCAAATTGATTAAGAAGGGAGTCACTTACCAGTGGACTGAAGAATGTCAAGAAGCATTCGATATTCTCAAGAAATACCTCTTGAGTCCACCGATACTCATGCCACCTGTTTAAGGAAGACCACTTATCGCCTACGTGACAGCTCTAGAGTGATCATTGGGTGCCTTTATTGCTATGAAGAATGATGCTGGGAATGAAAATAGCCTCTACTACCTCAGTCGGACTATGCTTGAAGCAGAAACCTGGTATTCATGTATTGAGAAGTGTTTCTTAGCATTAATCTTTGCAGTTCAGATGCTGAGACACTACCTGCAACATCATGAGGTCCAATTGGTATCTCTCAATAACCTGCTCAAATTCATCCTTAGTCGTCCAATGCTTACAGGATGTCTGGAAAGGTGGGCAGTTATTTTGCAGCAATTCGACATTCAGTATGTGTCTAAAAAGGTGATAAAGGGCCAAGATCTGGCTGATTTCCTGGCTGAACACCCTTCAGTGGAAGACACATCTTCAGATATTGAACTCCTAGATGAGGAAGTCTTCTCTATTCATGAAAGTCCTCAGGCATGGGAAATGTATTTTGATGGTGCTTCTAGAAGTTCAACATGGAGGAAAATGGAAAATCCTAAATTCAACAATGTTGGCTTAGGAATTGTGATCATTTCTCCGGAAAAGGCAATGTTACCTTATTCCTTCTTATTGTAGGAAGGTGGTACCAATAATGAAGCATAATACCAAGCTCTCATCGTAGTCTTATAATTATCCCTTCAAGAATAAGTGAATCACTTAAAGGTGAAGGTGATTCAGACCTGGTAATCCAGAAGGTCAATGAGGATTATGAAATCAGAAAAGAAGAACTAATCCCTTTGTATGATTACGTCCGAGAGTTAATGGTGGAATTCCCTTCAGAACCTACATTTTATTATGTCCTATGATCACAAAATGCCCAAGCTGATGCACTGGCTAATATAGCCACAGCTCTGGAAGATCCAAATTGGGATGAGAAAACCATCGGTATTGCCCACCATCATGCAATTTCACCTTATGTTTGAATCAGAACAGAGGAAATTAATGAAATTAGTCCCATTCCTAAACCGTATGTTCATACTATAGGATGGATGTCACATATCAGGGAATTCCTTCAAAATGGAAAACATCCACCTGATAGAGCCGAGAAAGAACAAATCTGGTGACGTGTGGTCAATTTTACTCATTATGATAGCCCAGATCTCCTAGAGAAAATTCTCTAAAAAAGTGGTTTTGATGGAGTTCTCTTCAGATGCATTGATGGTGAAGAGACCATGGCTGTCATGAAAAAAGTGCATGCCGGAATCTGTAGTGCCCACTGGTCTGGGCATAAACTATCTAATCAGATTCGAAGGTTTGGATACTTTTGGCGTTCAATGATACAAGATTGTGTTGATTTCTCAAAGAAGTGTCATTCATGCCAAGTACATGCCAACATAATTCATCAACCTCCAGAGTTGTTTCATACAGCTAAATACTCATGGCCATTTCCCACATGGGGAATGGATTTGGAGGGGCCTTAGACTTCAGCTATGGCCAAGTAGTTTAAGTATATTCTTACTACTACTGATTTCTTTTCCAAATGGGAAGTGGAAATACCTCTTAAGGTAGTCAGTTCTAAATTCATTGTTAACTTCATCAAGTCTAACATCACTAACATATTTTTTATCCCTCATACCATATTGACGGACAATGGCACCAACTTCTGTTCATCCGAGGTGAAGAAATTGTATCCAGAATACAACATCAAATCCAACCATTCATCTCAGTAACATGCAGCGGCCGATGGCTAGATAGAATCCATTAATAAGACTGTATCAAATATATTTCAAAATATGGTGGATAAAGATAAGAAATCATGGCATGATAAACTCTTCCATGATTTATGGGCTTATCGTACTACCACCCGCACTGCAACACGGTCAACTCCATATTCATTGGTGTATGGAACGGAAGCAGCCTTGGAAATTAAAGATCAAATAAACTCGCTCAGAGTTTCCATTTTTGATCAATCATCTACATATGAACAATATCCAAAGCGATTGAATGAATTGAAATGGTTAGATGAGAATTTTTTTTTCACTTTGCACCACTTGGAAGTCTATCAGAATCAAATAGTATGAGCTTTTAACAATAATGTTTGTCTTCATTCATTCACTCAGGTATAATTGGTATTAGTTCTTATAACTCCAATGATACCAAGATGGAAACCTCCCAAGCTTGAGACAAAATGGGAAGGACCTTACTGAATACATAGGGTCTACTCCAATGGAGCTTATTCTTTAATCTCAATGGATGAAGAACTCATCACGACTCCAACCAATGCCATATTTTTGAAGAAGTATTTTGTATAAACAGAAAATATATCATCCATGGTCCGATATGACCTTAAACTACACCACCATCCAGCAAGACGTTAAACTGCATCATCCACAGTCCATTCATATGACCTTAAACTATTCGCACTTTCGTCCAACATGACGTTAAACTGTGAAAAAGTCCCTAATACGTCCAACATGACGTTAAATGGTGTAATCTTTTGTCCTTACTGCATGAGATTAAACTGCACAGTCTTCTTTATGTCCTATATGACATTAAACTGTACTTTGTCCCTGCTACATGACACTAAACTGTGGAACACTTATAGTCCTAACTGCAAGACTTTAAACCACATAGCCCCTTCATATGTCCTACATGACCTTAAACTATGCATTGTTAAGGTTGTTTCTACTCCTTGTTTCTCACACCAAGTATGACTCATGTGAGCTTATAGAAAACTTCAACCATAACACTCTCCAAGGGATACTAACCATGGGTATGTCCCGACACCATCATTATTTTTTAGGTCATTGTCCCCAATAACAACTTGATCATTAATTCATTCTTTAATTGAACTATGCGGACTTTGATCCTTGCCTTCTAGCCTAGGTACGTAGGCAACCTCCCACGGTCAAGCCCAAAACCAGTCTCTTTACATCGGTTCACCTCCATCTCATACGATGTTGATTCGTGAAACCGTCCCCAGAATCAATATCTTTACATTGGTTCACTTTCATCCTTGCTATACGACGTTAAACTATACAACACTTTTGTCCTGTATGACAATAAACTACAATATTCTTTGATACCCTCACCTGAGAGGGAACCATTATTTACATTGATTTTTCAATCATGTTTTATTTCAAAGACTACGTGCATAAATGGAAATGCACAAACCTTTTATCTTGGGTTAAACCATCACTTCACTAAAGTCCCCTTTCACCCTTCACATGTACGAACCAAATTTGTATAGAGGGTATTTCTAGAACTACGTGGGCTTGATTCCCATATTCATGGGATACGTAGGAACGTTTGAGTGTCCCTCGAATCTAGCCCCAAGCCTTTTAGGCCTAACCCCAAATTTCACTTTCAGTCCATTGACTAAAAAGTCCCCATGAAATCACACATTGTGTATTTCTTATAATGGTCCGAGCTCTATGACCTTAAACTAAGATCTCTAATCCTTTTTCCCCATACTACTTTAAACTGTAATTTAAGAACTACGTATGGCTTGATTCCCATCCTTATGGGATACCTAGTGAATTACAACATTTCAATTCAGGACCCAGCCACAACATGATTATAGTTAGTATTAATTTATGTATCTCTACATACATTGGACAATACCCGTCTTTATGTGTCATAATCCTAACCTTAAATATTTTCAGATCTTCATAACCCCTTTCATGACTTCTAGTAACAAAAATGTCAAACTTATGAGAATTCTTTTGACTGACTATATAGTACGCGCCCTTATGCAGACTTGCATAAATAGTCTCCATAATAGATTTTTCATCCAAAAGATTCTATTATTTGACAATGCAGCCAATGACCGTAGGTGGCCCTGCATAATTCAACCCACTAACGGGTTTGTTGGATACTGGTAACTTCATTCCTGGGAAGCAATCCTCTTTTGTCCTTATTTTTCTTAAATGAAAATATGTAGGGATCCGCAAAATAGAAATCCTTAACATATTTGTCCCATATCCTTTTTCATGATCTGAAAGTATTCAAGTGTATGGTTTATATTATCCATCCTTACGTTTGGGTCAGACCTTCGTCGGAGTGATATCCATCCAGTTCTTCGATAATCATGTTTGGAAATATCTTCTCCATATTCAAGTATCTCTTTACATACAGAAAACTCTATAATTTGGAAAATTTGAATCTCCATAAACTTTCACTGTCTTTTTAGCACTAGGAACGTAAATTTTTTAGAGTTCTTTTGCCTAACAATGCAGCACGTGCCCTTAGGCGGCCTTTCTTAAACAGTCCACATAAAAAACTTGTTAGCCAAAAGATACTATTTATTTGACTATGCAGCCAATACCCTTAGATGGCCCTGTACAATTCAACACCCAAACGGGTTTTTTAAATAATGGCAACTTCATTCTTGGGAACTACTTCTTCTAATGCCATTTAGCTCTTTTTCATATCATTCCACAGGTTCAAATATTCATAAGTCATGTTTTACATATTTTACCTCATACTTGAGTATGGTACTGTGTTTTCAAATTAATTGTCAAGGAATTGAGCCAATTATTATTCATTTGGTCAAAGCAATTTCGACCTTAAACATTAGCCTTTTTATTTCGGATGTGCATGACTTTAAACTGCCCAGAAAAGACAAATGAACTCAAAATAAAAGTCATGTTCCATCTCACTAAATATAAATTTTGTATGATTTAGGATATATTGAGCAATTAAAAGGTTCAAAGTTTGTAGGATTATTGTAAATAATCCTAGTAAAAATAAAACTATGCTTACTAGGCCCATTGGCTTAGGTAATATTTGAAGTAGATAGAAGGAAAATACGTGCACAAGTGATTAAAGATGAAAGAATTCTTTCCATTTGATGCACAAGAATTAGAAGGACATCCATAGATTGGAGCCTATTCTCTTTTTCTGGAAATTACAAAAAACTGTCAACATTAGTCTTCAATTGATGAAACGCATCCCGAGCTTCATCAGCAGCTACCTAAAGCTTATGCACTTGACTAACTTCACCCTTTTCATCCTGATGGAGTGCTTTCTTGGAATCCTCAATGGTCTTCATACCATTAGTTTGAACTCCCTCTAGTGAATAAATTGAGTTGGTCAGGTTCCCCAGTAACAGCATCAAACTGTAACTAAAGGTGCATCTTCTGGACAAATTTTTATTTGATCTTATGCTTCAGCCCCTTCATCCTGGCAGCATAGTCAGCCTCAGATCGGGATACTGCACCCTCAAATATGTCGATGTTGACTGACAGTTTCACCCTGTTAAGATCTTCGCGACACTTTTGCTCCTACTCCGTCCTGAATATGACTTGTTTCACCGCGGTATGGATTTCTTGGTATCCAAAACCGCCAAGTCCTAACATGATAAACTGGGACAACAATCGAGGGATCTTCGATGATATCCCTTCTAAAGGCACCTCAGATATTATTTTCCATATATTGTTCCATGCCTTGAGTCGTGAGAAGTTGAGCGCCTTAATCACCTCTGGGTATGATTCAATATCATCATCACATGGGGCATGTAATCTGTGATTAATGCACTTAAGGAAGTTCCATATTCTGCTCCTTCCCCCCTGACCTATGCTTCTTCGCTTTCAATTCTCGTTGGGGCAGCTGCTGGGGCATCACCTCTAGATCTAGCCACTGCAGTTGATGGGCCAACATAATTTAATTGAAATCTTTGGTTAGTTTCAAAGGATAACAAAAGAATCGATTGTCTTGAAAATTAAGTACAATCAGAAATGTTGTTATCCCTTACCCAATGTTAGATCAGAAACCCGAGAAGACTCCTCCCCATCTTTCCCAGTCTCAACAGGATCTTCATGATGGGTCTCAAGAGGGTTTACTGGGTTTAGTTCTACTTGAGCTAATGTTTCTTCAATAGTAGGCTTGACATCAATGTTCACACCCTCTTCAAGAATTGGTAGTTCAACAACTTTTATAGATGGAACTGCATATTATTTTTAGTCTTGATTAGAAGTGTAAATTATAAGAAAATTTACTGGGCGAAGGATAACCCTCATACCAATGGTCTACTAAGTCACATGATAACATAGCATGATCATAAAATTCTTCAAAATACTTGGCACAATTCATCATTTCATCCAATGATATTTCAGAATCCTGGTTAGTCTCACTAGTAGGAGAATTGGATGTGTCTTCTTGGAGACCTACATCCTACGGCCCCTGACCCTGGACAACATATTTGGATAAAATCATATCATTAGTTTCAACAGCCGCCAGAAGCTCTAATTCAGGAGTTGAATCTGAAGTATCACAGAATGGAAGTCATTCAATGTTTCGTTCAACATTTTTTATGAAGCGTTGTTAACTTACGAGAAACAGGTTCTTCTCTTCTTGCAAAAGCAGTAGGAGGGATACTGGGAATAGATGCAAGATCTTCTCCAAAAGTAGCTTAGTCAGCTTGAATTTGTGATTGTTCCACAGCACCCTCCGTGGTCCTCGAAGGAGGATCAGTCCTTTCCCTCAGGGGTGAAATTGAAGAAGCCCCTGAAATCCCCAGAAATATGAGCCACCGTTTCATGGGTATAGACTCATGATTACACTAAGGACTTACTACTAATAATGAAGCGTTTAGTTGTGGACTTCCTCCGTCGTTGCCTTTGCTTCTTTGGTTTTTTGGGAGTATCATCAGTCTCCTTTATTGGAAACTAGATTGTAGAATGAAAAGGTGTTTCCAGCTCCACATTCATGGCTTGCTGGCCTAGAGATATTTCTCATGGTTCGCGAGGAGATTCAACAGTAACGTCGATGGAAGTACCACCAGGGCTATACTATGGCGAAGGGACCTCACTGGTTCCTTTCTTTTCAAGAAGCAAGATGAAGAAAATAACTTCCTTAAGTAACAATGCTTCGACTAGAATCAAGTTGCAAATCAAATAAGGAAAGAAAACTTACATCTTTATAAGCCACGTAATCGTGCCACTCCTCATCAGTCCCCTCAGTGGCACCACGATCAATAAATTCCTTCACCCACTTGGTGAAAGGAACAGACTCATCAGTGGTGTATATGAGCATTTCCAGCTCTCTGATATAATCCCACACTTCATTGGGGTTATCCTTGTATTGGATATTTGTAGAAGCCATAAGATTCCCTCTTCCAGGAAGTTGTAGGCCCTCACACAAATCCAGCCAGGCAGTCTCAGTACCACAGTATAAACCCTTCCATGACTGGACAGCCTCTGGTCATAGATATGAAGGCTACGAGGAAGTTCCTACAATCTTTGACTTCAATTTCTTCCCAGCTCCTACAACTACAGATAGAGAATAATAAAATAAGACTTATTGCTTTATAAAGTACTAGTGATTAAATTACCACAATGAAGTAACTCACTAGGAGTTGATGGAGTGTGTCTTTTAATTCTAACCGGATGATTATATCAGGAACGAATCCTCTTTGCCACTGGTTGTGCCTCAACATCCCTATCATGGGAATCTGGTGAATGAGTTCTAGAGGAGTAATCTACCGAATTAGCTTCAGGTGGGGAAGCATAACCTTCATGAGGAAGGGTTTCTTTCTCCATAGTCCTCTTCCTTTTCCCCACCTGATAAATTGGGTGATTCAGCACCCCTTTGGGGTATGTTGCTATACAGTTTTCAGCATAATATTTAGCCAAATTATGTGCCTATTTTTCAACGGGTAGATCAAATACTATCCCAGTCTTCTCCCTTGACGTCAGCAACCATAGTTTCCGAGAAACCATCGGATGTTGCTCTAACCTGACATGTAATGGAGGAGATAAAGAAATCTATTGAAGACATTTGAATTGAAGTTCAAATATATATGGAGCATAGGCCTCGCATTTGATTTCTCCGTCAGTCCTGGAAACTATCACACCATCCCTTCAAGCTAGCATGTATGCCCTCAAATCCAAGTCGGTTGTTCCATCATCAACAAACCGCCCGGTTGGTGGATTTCCATAGGGAAAGAAGTTGAATTCCTTAAACATGCTCAGCCTCAATTTTATTTCATATTAATTAATATCTAATGGAGAAACTCCAGAGAATTCTTGCACTGACGGCCAGAAAGAACTTCCAGGAATTTGTAATCCATTCTGTACATTATATGTCCTGAAGTGAGTGGAGATCCATCCCCATAAATCATTGAATGGTCCCACTATTCTTAAAGGATATTTACCCATGAAGACATGAAGTAATCTCCTATGAATATTTGCTACAATGGGGGTAGCCAACCCAACCATTTTTCCCTCAGCCAACTTTTCTGCAATGACGAAGGTCCCTGGCTGGACGCCTCCCTTTGAATCCCTGACTGGAAAGAGATAAATGCTGAGCCACATTGCCAAGAAGCCCGCCAGGTGAGTCTTCTTTGGGATCATTTGATTCACCTCATATCCCCACTTCTCTAACACTCCTGCTTCTAGAGTTGGACAAAATGTTCCAGGAGCACCCCTCTTATCAGGTTTTGGGCAGGTGGTAAGATGGGTGGGCCTCTTATCCTTGGATTTCTTTTTCTTAGATCCTTTTTATTTCAGCTCCTCCTCATTTGGCTCTCTCTCTTTTTTCTCAATAAGAAATATATTCATCCATTACTCTGGATGAATATCCTTTCTAGAATGAGTTAATGAGGTCTCTGAACTCTTGATCCAGTGGAAGAAATTAAAAACTTCTTGAGCTAAAGCAAGAGTCTTCTCTGAATCATTCCAAGTCACCTTGGGTGGAATGAATTCATCATACATGTCACCCAAAATTGGAGCCCCTGAGATCTTGTGGACATCCCACAGACTGATGCCTACTTCTCCATGAGTCAGATGGAAGGAATTAGTTTCTGGGCTCCAGTGGCTGAGTATCTCCGGCACGAAGTTATCATATCTGTAAACATATGTTTTCCCAACCCAGACAACTTCATATATCGCCACTCCTTTCAGATCCTTGACAAACTCTTCAGAAGTTTATCGCACCCAGTATTCCCACATCCAAGTTGGCTTCACGCCTCCCCCAAGACGAAAGTCCCAACTTTTCTCCCAGCATGTGGATTGATCCATCTGAGCATTTTGAAGATTGAAGGATGACAATGTGTTTGCCGCTCAGGCGTATGAGGTTTCAGATCTGGCATACAAGGGCTACGATACATCATGTGAGCCTTCTCCACTGTTCCAGCATTTAGAAATACTCCTCCACCTGAGATATTTGCTAAAGTAATGTTGGTATAATTCTAAAACCACGAAAATGGGAGATATTTCTTTGCTTCTGGAATAGTAACTTCTTGCAGATGACCATAGTCATACAAAGGAAAATAAATGCTTTGGGGGAAGTCGCGATGATATTTCTTCAGATATTTAGCGTAATCCGGAAGTGTGCTACTTTTTACAGTATATTAATCATGGCCAATGATGTTCATCATATCATCAATCCGCTTGCTAGCCAGTTCATCAGCTATTCTGGTTCTAAGAGCCATTAATTCTGCACAAAAGTTGAGTAAATTAACTTTTATGTAAGTTGATTTTTCATAAAATTTGTGAAGGAAATTCAGAAAAATTGGGAAAGGCATTAAGGCGAGCATTTCTAAACTTGGAGCGCATGTATGGATGTGTCGCACAAGTATTAATGTACCGCACAAGTTTCTGTCATGAAAGTATCACCGTGCAAGTCCTATTACTTTGACAGCAGCACGACAGCGAAGAAACATCGGAAAATGAGAGATTTGCGTTGCTAAAATGACCTACGCGACGAGTGCTTGAGAATCCAGAAATCAGATGCGATGCGCGGAAAATGACAGCATATTTATAGGGAAGACAACCCACCTGTGCGCCTACAACCGGCGCGCTCCAGCCCTACGTGACTCGCACTTGCGCGCCAAGTGTTGCGCACTAAACACTTGCACACCGCCTTTACTTTGGTTTTCTTCTTTTCCTCAGAGTCACATCATCATTTCCTTTGGATCCAACTCTGAAGGGGGTCTTTTGTTGACGATCCTTTTCTTCATAGAGTCCAAAGGAATGGAATGGTAAGTGAATTTGCACAAATTGATTCATCCTTTGAAGAAAACATCAAAAATCGACAAAGGCATGAACAAGGATTCAAAATCACATGGGTCCCACAAGTTCAATCACTTTCGCTCTAGTATACTTGGGCGCCACCTAATTATGGTGCAAGTGACTTGCACACCCTAAAGGATAACTGCCCGGGGACTTCTCCAGCCTATAAATAGACCCTGTGGACCCCCTAGAAGAAAAATGTATTTTTACAGAATTCAGATTTAGAGTTCTGAACACCCAAGTCTCTTATTCTGGTCTTCGAAACACTTCTAAGGTAATTCATTACCTATAATAGAAGGTCTAAACAAGAGGAGTAAGGTCTAAGTGTTAGAATTCACTAACACTTGCGTGCCTAAGGTGTTTTTCCCTTAAGGGAAATGAACGTAGTTGCGCGCCTCCCTACTCCATCACCAAAACTTGCGCGCCTCTATTCTGGAAGTACTTCAGTATAATTCTAAAGTCATTGGTCAAGGATCGCCTAAGTATTACCGTGATGGTTTTCAAACGCACATGTACACATGTGTCTCGCAGGTATACCAGCACGACCAACACTTGCGCGACCACGCAGTACTTGCGCACCTACCAGGACTTGCGCGCCCCTACCTTTTTGGGTGCATTTATTGCCCATTTAACTCATCTTATTCCATTCCACCTCTCATATCCAAGATTCAGTCTTCAAGACACTCTTCAAATACATTTATGGAATGATTTCATGATTTGGATTCCTTATCTGAAAGGAACTTCGTGGAACATCTCTCAAAATATAGTGATTCACACATCTTTATGTCACTAAAGATTGAGATTTCATTCATTCAACCTCATTATTTAGGATGAGAGAACTCTTTTAACCTAGACCTCCTTTTCAAGATTAATCCCAAGTCATAATTTCGAAATATGGGCATCCTACTTAGGAGTAAGTCCCAAGTACTCATTAATTTGGGCATCCTCCTTAAGAGTAAGCCCCAATCATAATTACCCTAAATATGGGCCTCCTTTTCAGGAGTATGCCCCATTTATAATTTCCAAATATTGGCATCCTCCTTTGGAGTATGCCCCATGTCCTCATTAATTTGGGAATCCTCCTCAGGAGTAAGCACCAATCATAATTTCCCAAAAATCTGGGCCTCCTTTTTAGGAGTAAGCCCCATTAATAATTTTCAAATATGGTCATCCTCCTTAGGAGTAAGCCCCAAGTCCTCCTTAATTTGGGCATCCTCCTCAGAAGTAAGCCCTGGTCATAATTTTCCTAAATCTAGGCCTCCTTTTCAGGAGTAAGCCCCAGTCATAATTTCCAAATATGGGAATCCTCTTTAGGAGTAAGCCCCAAGTCCTCATTAATTTGGGCATCCTCCTCAGGAGTAAGCCCCAATCATAATTTCCCTAAATATGGGCCTCCTCTTTAGGAGTAAGCCCCAGTCCCCTAATTTGGGAATCCTCTTCAGGAGTAAGCCCCAACCATAATTATCTTAACCTGGGCCTCCTTTTCTGGAGTAAGCCCGAGTCTCAAATATGGTCATCCTCTTCAGGAGTAATCCCCAAGTCCCTTAATATTTCAATTCCCTTAACTTGGTCCTCCTTCTCATGGGTAAGCCCCAGTCTTAATTTCTCGTAACCAGTCATAATTTACCATTGATCTAGGATTCCTTCTCATGTGTAAAACCCAATCATAAGTCCTCTACTAATTGGGGCCCCCTTTCAGGATTAAGCCCCAAGTTATAATATTCAAATCTCCATGAAGCACATATAACTTTATGGACCATGTTCCTGGATTTATTCCCTGAAGTAAATACTAATCTCCATATATCTTGGCAGTCATACATACATAAGACTCATATTATTTCTTATGATTGCATCTTTCAGGGCACAATTGTCTGGTTTTTACCAGTACCTATTGTTTCTCACACCGAGCATGACTCACGTGAGCTTAGAATGTAAAATTAATTATGAAATCCTTCTTTGATCCATCAATCATAAACAAGATACTTCCTTACTCAAACTACATGGTTTCTGATTCCTTTTCTAAACAAAGGACATGTTGGTATCCCATCTGTGGGTTCGATCCCAACTCTGAAATAATCCATGTCCTTCTGAATGACAATAAACTTCATGTGCCCCACTGAGTGGTTTTAAAACCAGCATGGTCATCATAATGACCAAGAGACTTCTATATAAATGTTTCGAAGGATACCATTGACCAATAATCTCTAACAAATACATATGATTCTCTATCGATGAAGAACATTGAATATATATAAAAGATTCTCTAAATTTCCTAAATATTTAATAATTGATTGTCCGATCTGAAGGAATGCTCATTTAATACTTGGTAATGTAATAAGGATTCACAAACATAACTTAAATCTATAAAGAGTGTCCCCATGTAGACAATAATTCCACTCAAAAAGGTGTGATGAGTCCGACCTCCCATCCTCTCGACCAATGCAAATTCCTAAGCCTCATTAGTCCAAAAACTAATGAGCGCCTACCTTTGGAAAGTAGGTCCAAATGGATGTGGAATCGTTGGATGTTTCCAGTTCTACGAACAAACCTGTTAGAAACTGATTGGATGTTTTAACCATCAATCAAGGAGGTCATCCCCCGATTCCAGAGGGAAACAATAACGAAGATACAAAATTTTAATTTCATGATAATAATTGTTAAACAATTTATTTATATTTTCCAATCATTATCATAACATAAACAAGTGGGAGGTTATTTTTTTCTCAAATTATAAGTATATTAGTAGAGTTTTAATGTAGTCTAGAATATTTTTTATAACCTACATTTTAAGAGAAAAATATGTTTTAGAAACAATATGTTTTTTAGAGAAGAATAGATCATTAAATCTACTTTGGGTAGAAACCCTATGATTTAGGAATAAAAATATGGTTTACCATATTACTTTAGTAATCAACTATATAATCCCAACCATATTTGTTATGTTTATCAATACGTAGAGATACACAACATTTGACTTGGCCAATTATAGAGTTTTTAATTTTATATTATTTAAATGTTTTCTCAAACAGTCTTACAAAAAATAAATATCTTTTTAAATCTATTTAAATAGTGATTCAAAGGCTCATAATCAATAGACTAAATCAATCAAATTTTTATGGAAATTTACAACGATCCTTTTTCATTTTTAAATTAAATAATTACAATTTATCATGTTATATTTTCGGAGGTGTTTGACCTGATGAAATTAGACCATGAGGATAAATATTATTATTTTATTCATACTAAATGGGAGAGTTTTTCATTTCTATAAATATTGTTCAATTCCCATCAAATCCATCATTTTATTATATTCATGTTCTGATTCTTATATAGTTGATTGACTCACTGTTGGTACTACTATATATATTTGTTAATATTTTTCTACTATTCGATAATGAAATGACCAGGGATAGACTTTAGATACATGAATTGACGATAATATTCCTAGGGTTTTCTATAATTATATTTAATGGAAGGTTGTTTTATGTTGAAGAATATTATGATATTTTTGTGTTTTTTTAAATCATTTTCATCTATTATTTATTGTTGAAATTGTAACTAGTTTTAATCTTCTTAATATTAATTAATTTTATATTATGAGTATTGGTTTCTTGTACTATATCATAGATGAGTATCAATTTCTCACAATATGTTCTGTACATTTTGATTCCTTATAAAAACCTAGAAGGCCAAGTAAATGACATATTATAAGATGTCAACTTCTTCAACTCAGTTTTATAATTCAAAAAAAATAATTCCTACAAAAAATGACCAAGCTCGTGGTTAGATCATAGGTGGAGTTGATTCGAGGATCTATATACCTTGTACTAGTATACATAGATTTCTGTCTTTTTCTTTTCCATTCTGAAACTAAAATTGCTATTATAGGTTGGTTATCATTGGATGTATTCATATTTTTAGGAATTCATTAATACTCTATTGTTTACATCCTTTACAATAAAGTGTATCAATTTTTGGACTATTGTGGTTATATTTGTTTTGTCGTTGAAAATTCATCATTTAAGATCCATATGATGATTAATATCAAATGGATGATCATAGAAAAGTTTTGTAGATGATTTGAGAACCTTATTTTAGTTTTGATAATTATGGATAATATGTAGGATGAAAGATTATTAATATAAAAAATATTATAATAAGAGTTAATTTAAAGGTATTCAGGCCCTATGAGATTCTAAAAAATCTGAAAATTGGAATGACTCTAAAAAGAAAAATATATGATCTCAAGTCGAAAGCATCGAATTATATTTTTTATGGTTTATGTTCTGATGAAAAACATCATGTTTGTTAGTGTAATACCACATATGAGATATAGTAGACTATTTAAATTTCATAGGAAGAAACAACTAATGTCAAAAAATTAAAGTACAATATTAAAAATATATGTTTGATACATTCCAGACACATGAATATGAATACATAACTCAGTTGAAAGGGGGATGTATATAAGATTTCAATAATATTATGGCCTTGGTAGATCCAATTAAACAATCATATCAAGCTCTTGAGGATCTCATGTTCTTAACCACAATGTGTAATGGAATATATATTTCTATTTTTCAATCAATATTTGTTAAATATTTTTCAATGAAATAACTGATTAGCACCTTGATCATGTATAAAGTTGAGATGGAAACTGTAGATGAAAATTGTATCTCTATCAAAGAGGAAGGTGTTGCAATCAAAACATATATGTGTTAATATTTTCCTTCAAATTATTTCACCTCAAGTAAATAGATATCAAATAATGAAAAATAATGTTTGGTATAATTTACAATATGGTAAATAGGAAATTAAATAGGAATAAATAAGATATATTTTATTAATGAATAGTAAAAGGTCGTATAAATTCTATTTGTGTTTTTAATAATAATTTAATGAAAGATAATTATAAAATAAAAGGTAAGAAATACATGAAGGAAAACTAGAGTGCTTATTTAAATCCTTGTGTTGAATCTATTACACACTCTTAAGTTGATCATGAAAATTAAATGGTAAATCTATACCATAATAATCATAATAATGATGTACAATCTTCTCACTCTCAATGTTCATATTAAGAAAATAATTCTTATGATAAATTAGATAAATAATATTTATGCTACCAAATTAATTTAAATATTTGAAGTAAATGTTTTGAAAATATATAAAATCCAATAAATATATTTCTGTAGATAATTAATTTTAATAACAATATATTATAGATTTATGATCTAATTATTCTAAATAATCCAATATTATGGATGAAAATAAAACAAAATAAATATTAGAAGTATTTATTTATTTAAAAACTGACTCTAGATTTATTATTGAAGGATAAAATTATTTGACTCAAATTATTCATAAAAAATTAATATCAAAAAGTTAAAATAGGGATTAGATGTAATCATGAAAAACCAAAGTATATAGAAATTATTATTCCCTTATTTAAAACATAAAATTATATAAACTATTAAATGTTTTCACTATGGAAAAATGGACATTATGCTAAAGATTTATATTTTAGAGAACCTCAATTATGTGGATTCAAGTATGTTTATTATTCAAAGAATTATCTAACATTAGTTATGGAGTCTCTAATCAATTAAAATACTCCTGGTTATATAAATATTCAATTTCTTACACATCCAAACCCAAAAGCATATGGGTACCAAAATACATATCCAATTGATATTTTATAGATACAAACCACTATACTTTATTTTAATATCATTAAGTGGCTTAGTGAAACTTGTAAGAATTTATTATATTTCCATTAATTTTATTTTAAAATGTTCTAAAAACTATGATGTAGTTCGTTATTTTAAAAATTTATAAAGATGGAATAATTAATCAAGGAATTATTTTAGTTCCATTTATAATTTTATAGTTAAATTCAATAAGTTTTTCATATACTGAGTGTTTTTAATATTTTTATTCTACATTAAATTAACTTTATTCATAAAATATTAAATCTTTTCTCAAAATATAATGTTCAGTAATTTATCTACTTGGAGAACTATTTTTATTACTTCATGAAGGCTCTTAAAATATATATTTAATTACATATTGTTATATAAAATAAAATTTATAAAAAACTATAATATGTGTAAAATAGTTTTTATTTTATTATATAATTAAATATTTTTTCTATTTTAACTTAAATAGTAGTTTTATAAGATACATCATAATTTGGGGGATCATTTAGTACATTATTTAATTAAAAACACATGATGCTAGATTTGTTTATTTAATACTGTGTTAGTAATTGATAATTTATTTTGTAAAAATATAAAATTTTCTTTTATCTTAAATATCATAATATTATTAAAATATACTCATTTGAAATTTTTTTAGTACTTATATTTTTGATAAAAAATATTAAATTATTACTCTGACTTTTGGGTCGAGAATACGAAATATCGCTTATAATCTGTCTGAATAAATCATTTCTTATTCTTCTTTGGAAACCTAACCGTCTCTCAAATCCTATTAATGATTTTTTTACCTTCTATGAAATTCTATGTTGAAATATTAAATAAGAACCCTATCTATGAAGAATAAATATACCTAAGACATCAAGCTCAATGAATTGTTATTATCAAATGATAAGTAATAATTGTTTGAATCATCTTATTTAATTTAGGTGTTCAGATAGAATGATAAAATAATTATGTAAGAAAGATAATTCTATTACTTTTGGTATGGAAGATGTTTCTTAGAATAATTTGTTTTTTTATTATTCCATAGAAAAATATCCCTTAAATGGTATGGAATTCCTTATATTTGAAGATCAAGAAGTTCAATAATCTAAAATAGCTAAAGATGGAATTACATCTACAGAGTTTAGGTCAAAGATTAATATTTTGAATAAAAATTATTAAATCTATATAGTCATCTAAAAATCTCTATAAATTCATATAAATAAATATATAACTCTTTAATTTCAATATATGTTTTTTACTCATCAAAGTATTTATCAATGTTTGTAAGAATGAACAATTTATAAAGAAGGTTTTGTTGTGTGTAAAATGGAAATGGAAAGTAAAATGGAGATAATTATATGTTAAACTATTAATAAGAAATATAATAATGATATAATGAAGTTTTTTATTTAAAAAGTTCTCAAACCCTTTGATTAAACATAGATTTGATTATATTAAAAAAAGAATAGAAATACTATCGTGATTTAATGCTGATATGAGTAAAAGAGTTCAATGTTTGAAGAATGAAGATAAACTATTTAATATTTCATAAAAGAACAATTCTTCTCCGCTGCCATAAAATTTAATAAATAAAAAATTATATAATTTTAAAATTTGTGAATTTTTTTTAAAAAAAATTACCTTTCTCTCAGTTTATATATCTTTATTTTCATTAATTTTTTTCTTATTTTATTGTTGTTACAAAAATTGGGAGATATGGAGAGAGATGCAAATATATTATTTTTTAAGAATAAATATATGAAATAAACGAAAATAAATAATTTATGAATTTTAAAATATAAATATAGGAGGAATGTATTGGTAAAAATATTTTTCTTTATAATGAAAATTTTTTATCGAAATTTATTTATTAACATTTTTTTGTAATTTTTTTTTCATATTTTGTTTAATATTAATATTTGTTTTATGGGGTTTCTTATCATAAAAAAGGGGTATATTTTTTAAAAATATTCTCATTCTGCCATTACAATAAATTATTTTTCATTTTGATTCTCACAAACACCCTCATTTACTTTGATGATGAAGTAACTTTAATTTAATTTCTAGATAATAATTAATAGAATAATTATATATATTTGGTAATAATTTTTAGAAATTAAACTTGTGGGAGATTATTATATTTTTCTCAACATTTAAATATTTTGGATATGTTTAAATGTAGTTTATAATCAATTTCTATACCCTAAATTTAATATGGAATGTATGGATTGTTAAGACAATGTTTGGAGTAAAATGTTAGATGAAGAACACTACATTTAGAAGAAGATATGCATTTGAAGAACAAACTTTTGGTTCATCATAAATACTTTTGTAATCAACCGTACATTGTAAATGATACTTTTAAGGTTTATCACTATACAGAGAATCCCAACATTTGACTTGGTCAATTACAGAGTTTGGAATTTGTGGATTATTTAATCATTTTATATAACTATCTCATCCGAAATAAATATCCATATAAATTTTATTAATAAATTAAGGAAAGTTACATACTCAATATGTTAAATAATTATTCTTTTCATGGATGTTATAACTTTATTTGACCTTTTTAAACTTGAATAATTATGATTTATCATGTTATATTTTCAGATATTTTTTACATGAATAATTTTGATCTATTGTATAAATACTGAGAGTATATTTTTCAAAAAAGGATGAATTGAAAATTTGGAGATAATATTATGTTATTTATATTAGTGATAAAATTTGGAGACATATATATTTTTAATCTTATTTGGTTGATTGACATAATATTTCTTCTATTGTATATATTTGTTCTTAATTTTCAAAACATTAAAAAATATCTTATGAGAGCTATACATTGAAGAATTAAATGTTTTATCATCATCCTAATGTTATATCTACTACTATTTAATGGATTCATGTTATAAGTTGAATAATGTTTCATTTTACCTCTAATTTACTGATGATCATTTTCATTATCCATATCCTGATGAAATAGTAAGATGAACCATTAATAAACCTCTGAATCTTTATCTATTATTTTTTAATAGAATCAGCTATTCATACTCAATCATGGGGGAGTGTCGGCTTCTTGTAATAAGTTTTTTATAATTGGGTTCCTTATAAAATATCTATAAGGTCCAGTAAAATCCTTTTTGTAGGGTATCAACTACTAGAAATCAGTTTAATAAATCCCGAAAAAATTAAAAAGCTAGTGAAAAACACAAATCCCATAGAGGGATAATTGGTGGAGTGGACTAGGGAATTTTTAGTCCCCAAACCACAATACACTTCTATGTTCTATTAATTTCTTTAATTATTTTTCTATTACTCACTTTTCATTAAAAGGAAAAAAAAAAATCAATGTAATCTCATGAGGGATATTGTTTCTATCATGCTTTTCAAAGAAAATAATTTACACCCTCTTGTGTCTTTTCCATTTCCTATCCTACCAAATAATTGGTATCAGAGGTTGGACTCCATTAGTAATACTTATATTATTGGAAATCCATGAATATTTTCTTTCATCTATTCTATATCGTTAAGAGTATCAATGGAAAGAATCACGTGGTTATATTTTTTTAACTCTGAAACCCCCATATTCCATAATCTTTATGATGATAAATCTCAAGTGGTTGATGTTTTAGATGTTATTTCGATTATATAAGAACCTTATAATTATGGTGATGGTTATAGATGACGGAAAGTATGAAATATTATTTATAAGAAAAATATTTCAATATTATTTTATTTAAAGGGTGTCAGGCCCTATGAAATTCCAAAAAACAATATCTGTAAAAATGGAATGATACTCAAGATAATTAATATGATTTTAATTCTACAAAATCAATGTTTTTTCTATAGTATAGAAACTAATGTATTTAATTGAGTTTATTAGTTTTCTACTGCATATGAGATGTGGAAGGGTATTTTAGTTTCTTATAAAGGAAGTTACAATATCATACAACTCATGTAAAATATTAGACAAATGAATTTTCAATCATTCAAGATGCATTAATGTGAAACATCACTTAGAGGAATTGAAGATTGATTGAAGTTGTAAATGATATTGCGGATATATTAAATTTTTTAAACAATCAGTTCAAGATATAAATTTTCTCACATTCTTACCCACAAAGTGGAATATGATATTTTAAAATATTCTTAAATCCAAACTAATCAAAGACTTGAAACTTAAATAACTAATTGGAACCACAATGATAAATAATGTTGAGATGTAAGACAAAGTTGAAAATAATATATCTATCAAAATTAAAGATGAAGCACTCAAAACTACTATGGATGGATATTTTAATTCATGTTATTTAGGATAATGTAAAGAGCTAGAAATTCATACTAAATGATTTGGACACCTATTAAATAAGTAAAATATGAAACTCCAAAGATATAATGAAGATATATTCTATGAATGAAAAGATAAATTTCACACAAAGTCTAATAGTACTATGATTAATTCTAAAATTAATTATAATTATAAATAATTAAAAAAGTCATGATAAATTGATTGAGTTCTTATTTGTACTAAAGTGATGAATCCTTTAAAAACTATGAACCAAATAATGAAAATTAAATGGTAAAATAATGTTCTATTTCTCATACTAGTGAGGTATAATATTATTATTTTCAATTTCCAAAATCTGAACAACATTTCTATGATGAATTAAATAAATATTATCCTATGATTTAAGATATATTTTTGTATTAATGAAAAATAATATAAAATAATGAAAATATTATGATTCTCTTTCTACTGATACATGCTATCTATCAAAATATATTGTAGAATTAATATCTAATTATTCGAAAAGATTATTTTATTTTTGATGAAAATAAAATCTAAGAAATATTAGATGATGTTAGTAATTTAAAACAAGCATATAATCTAAAATCCAAATGCAAGAGAGGAATATCATCTTTGGCCGAAATACCTCTGTGTCTCTTAGGGGTCCTCTACCTGAATTTTTAGGTTTTAAGGTTTTCAGAAGACTATCCCCTATTTATATTATTAAATAAGCCTTTAACAGAGATAAAAATATACATTATCTACACTAGAGAAGTGTTGGCTACTTGAGAAATGCTAAAATCTGTAATCTTTTATCAGTGCTTTCTCAATCACTAATAATGGGGAGTAATGAAGTGTGTTATTATAAGACAATGATCCACTACTGGATTTTCCATACCAACACACTACAACACCAAAAACGCCAAAAAATTAACAAAATAAAGTATGAGTATAGAATTAAAATGATGAGAAAAAAAATCTAGGCTCATTTACTCAGTTTTGGAAATAGGATGTGAGTTTTAAACTAAAATGATATTTATATTTTGAAAAAAGAACATGTAGTCATATAAGTCAAACTGTGCATTAGATTGAGGTGCGGCTGATTCTTACATGTCTTAAATGACTGATGGATTGATTTCCTAAAATATCAAAACAATTCAAACTTGTTTTCATGGTTTTCTGTATGTCCCTTGTCTTTTTTACTAGAATGCCATTTTAAACTGGGAAGATGCACTTTGATTCATATCGTTCATATTATGGGTTATGTTTTTGTGATACTGATTCTTCCATGTCAAAAATAACATATTATTTATTCTCTTAAATTATAAATTCAATTCGGGTGTGACTTCTCAGATTTTTAGTGGGTGACACTTCTTTGAACTAAAATGTTGATTTTAAAAATGATAATAGACACATTGAATCATTCTAGACACATTATGTATCATATTGTGGTGATGTTGACTCCTAGATGTTAAAAATTACTTATGGATTGTTTTCTAAATGTATCAAAACAATCAGAATGTGTTCTCTTTGTTTTGAGTAGGTGATTTGTTGTTTTTACAAAAATTGATTTCAATTTTAGATAAAAATATGCGATTTGAGTCACATCAGTCACTCTATAAATTTTATTGAGGTATGGATAAATCATAGATATTCCAAATGGAATATTAATCATTATCATAATTTATCAAAATAGTCTGATTGCTTTTTCTTGGTTTTGGGCACATCACATGTCTCTTTTTATGAAAATGCAATTTTAAAATGGAAACATACACTTTGGCCCAAACCAATCACATATTGTATCAATTGGAAATGAGACTAATTCCTATATGTGATAAATTACTTATGAATAAATTAATTTATGTTATTGAGAAAATATGATCTTGTTTTATTAGTTTTCAGTGAGTGCCATTTATTGAACTAAACCGCCGATCCTAATCTGATAACGGACAAATTGACTCAAATCGGGCACACTATGAGTCGGATTGGGGTACGGATGATTCATAAATTTAAAAAATGTCTTATGGATCAATTTTCTAATGTTTTAAAACAATATGAAATAAATTTATTTTTTTGATTAGGTAAGTTGTCATTTTTATTATAATTGATGTCAGTTTTAAATAAAAAGACACACTCAGAGTCATAACAGTCAAACCGTATGTCAGATTGAGGTATGAATAATTCATAAACATATAAAATGACATTTGGATCATTTAACTAATGTATCAAAAAAATATGTTTTGATGGATTTTATTATGTCACTTTTTTTACTAACATGTCATTTTAAATTAGGAACATGCACATTGATATTTACTTATCACATCATGATCAGTTTTATGTGAGACCAATTCCTACATTTCACAAAGAACATATGGATCAATGAAGTAAGTTACCAATGAAATCTGATAATGTTATTAATTGTTTTAAATGTGATATATTCTTTGATCTATAATGTCAATTATATACTAACAACGAACACATCGAGTCATAGCGGTCCCACTGTTCACCAAATTGAGGTGCGAGTGATTACTAGATGTCTCGAATGACATATGGATTGTTTCCCTGAGCATGAAAAAATACAGACCACCCTCGACCAATTTTTCCAATCATATAATAACATATTATTTTTTAATAAAATAAAACCACTTATAAAACAAACTTTTATCAAAAATAATATTAAAATAAATATCCTCATCCAATTATTTTATTAATGTTTTTTGGATCCTTGTGGATAATTTAGAGGATAAAAATAAAATGAATTCATTAACTCTTTCTCCATATCAAATAAAATAAATTAATTTCACTAACTTAGATGCTTACACTAAAATTACATTTTATCAACCCAAGATCCCCTAGTTGTGATGCACTGTAGTTAAGTATTCTAATTCTTTTATATCCACCCTCTCAATTTCATTCCCACCCTTCAAAGTATCATTTATCTGGTTGTGTGGAGATTTTATCAAGAAAGAGATGGTGAAAATACATGCATTGAGTTCATAACTATTTTCAATGTTGTAATTTTCACAAATGGGAGACATTTCCCATTTTAGGGAACATAATTTTGTACATTTTCCATCCACATCAACTCATCTCTTGCTAAGCTATCATTTCATTTTGTTGTTTGACAGACATTTTTCATCACTTTTGGACATATATCTATGTTTTTTGACATACAAAAAGTAGTCTCTATCTATTGGATGACTAATGATCAGAGTAGTATGAGCAATATAAAATGGATGGGGGATGAGTCTAAAGGAAGCAAAATTCAATAATAACTATCTTTGAGATGAATACGATGAAGATGAAGAGTGTACTTCATTGTGTTCTATAAAAGGGGAAATGACCCCTATTTGTGAAAATGAATAAAAATAATCTAGTTATTAATTTTATGCCTCTATTGACACCAAAACATTGCAAAGAAAAGCTCCACAAAACCGGATAAATGATAAATCTGAAGGGAGGGAAAGAAAGGGAGAGGGTGGAGATGGAAAAATATGAATACACAACTACATTAATGCATAGCCTCGGGGTCTTTGTCTTCTACAATGTAATTTTAGTTGACCATTTTTTTCACTGAAATTATTTTATTTGATTTTATGAAATGGTATAGCTGATGATGAGTTACATTCAATTTTTATCATTAAAAATACCCACAAGGATCTGAATAAATCATTAATAAAATAATAGGTTGAGGATTTTCATAAGGTTTTTTTGATTAAACAGGTTTTTTAATATGTTTTATTTTAAAAAAATGGTAGGGTGTTATATGATTGGGAAAATTGGTTGATGGAGTTTTGTACTTCGTTCACACTTACCCATATATGTAATAAACTTGAATGGGGTTTATGCCATCCACCATGAAAAAATATAAAATAGACGATACTCCTCATTTGATTCATAAATAAATAAAGTGAATACACCAAAATATGTTATATATGTGTTATATATATATATGTATTATATTAGTATCATTATTGGAATATAATTATATATATATATATTTATATAATTTATCATATTTAAATTTATTTAAATATACAATATATTATTAGATATTTATATATATAATACTATTTTTTATAATGAAACTAATAATATAATATTAATAATAAATAATAAATTATATTTATTATAAATAATTACTATTTAGGGTAATTATGTCTAGTATATAATTGTATATAATTTGGAATTTTTTATTTTATCAGAAAAAAAGACAGTTGCCTCATTTTATTTTTTTGAAAGTAACATGAGATTAAAATATTTTATTGGTTATTTATGTATAAATTATAATAACAGTAATTAAATGTACATATAGACCTAAAATGTATATGTAGACCAAAATTGATTGCTGCCTAATTTTTTTAATATATAAAATTCAATAACTTCTGTTCAATTTTATAGAACAAATGATATAGCAACATAAGGATTCTAGGGAGACTATCTAAAACGATATAAACCATATTTTTTATTCTTGGGAGGCCCATGAATAAGTTATCATAATGAAATAAAACACAACAATAAGATATATCTCAAGAAATGGATAAAAACACACCAACCCTTTCAACGTTTATCAGATACACATCTAAATCAACTTTCTTGTTCATTTAATGTTTTTAACCGAAAACTCCACTATTTATATAGTGGCAGAAGTATTTTTTAATTAGTTTGTATATGGAACATAGGATATTCACTAATATTTTAAAATAACAAATAAATTATATTTTTGGAGCATGATGGAGTATACATGGAGACCAAAAAGCAAATTGATTCAGAACAACAATTTAAAAACACCAAAAATAGGATATCAAAAATAGAATTCATGCGAAAATTAGATAATAAACAAAATAAAAACAATAAAAAATGGAATAAAAATTCTTGAATAAAATTGGAAACTAAAAAGGAAGACTTGAAACCCTTGGATCCAGATCATGAAACAACAAATACAGAATGAAAATTGAAACATATAAAGGAAAACACATACCAACCTCAGTAGTTTGAAGAAAATCTAAGACCCTCAGATCCAAATCATGATGTTTTCTTCGGAAACCCTAAATACAATCAAATGATGGATGTTGGAAGATTTTCAAGAAACTGGAGTTAGTGGGATTGTGTGATTTGAGTGGGTTTGGTTTATTCGTGCTTTGATTAACTAAGGAGATGTTCCATCCTGAGACTCAAACTGAACAACCTTTGAATTGCATGGGTTAGTAGAAATTTCCAACTGAATCTTCCCTATCATCCCATAACCAAAACCAATCTTGAAGCCCATAAAATTATTTCTAGAAACCATAACTAGCGGTTGTTTATATTTATTGCCCTCTCACCTATAGGTAGGTTAAGAATAACCTAATACCTTATTGGAACATCCTAAATCAACCATTGATTATAACTACACAACCTGTTTTCATCAATATTATTCCCCCACTATATTCAAAATATAATTTGTAGGAACTCTCAATATATAAACATCCATTAAATGAGAGGATATAAAGGGTGAGAAACCTAATAGGATCTACTATCAGAACATAAATATATACAAACAAGATTCCCCAACATGTATATAATCACTGTATTTTAAAATGGTAAAGGGAGCTCGGGGAAACATACCCAAATCGATGCTCTTGGAATGTCGTGCTTCATATCGAATTCATATGACCACTTGAATAAAGTGAACAAGAATCTATTGTAGCTATAGGTGGAACAAGACCAGGCCATTACTAGATCTTTATCTGAAGAAAGATGAATCATGATGTTCCTTTTATCAAACATACCTACCATTTCTCAATCATGCAATCCCCAAGACTCAAAGATTAACCAATCGATGGTGTCCAGTAGAGGGTGGCAGATCTTAAATCGCACAACAAGGTCAAATTATGATGATTCTATATCCCATTGTACTCCATGGTCGAGATGAAAATATTCAAACTACCACTGATCATATCTGGGACCTTAGGGTGAAGTGATCGAGGTAATGGTGGGAGAAAATCGCGGTTGGAGAAAGTGGATTACGAATGAGAAGCACCCTCAAAGGGTTCACGACATTTTTTTATGATATCATGATGTGTTCACAAACAAATAATGTTTTTTAATTAGATCATGACTCTTTTATCAACACTTTCCAAAAAGCATTGATGAAGAGTCCTTTTATGAGTGCTTATTATTGAAGCATGGACAAAAGTCAAATTTATCAACTCTTTTTTAGCATTGATATAAGTGGGTCTTTATCAGCACTAAAACCCCCCATAAACATTTTAACACTGATAAATATTTCTTTTATTGGATCTTTTTTAGGGCTGATAAATGTTCATCTTTATCAGCACTAAAAAATAGTGTACAAGATTTATTTCATGAACACATATTACTTAACCACTAATATAGAATTTATAATTATTATTAGAAATAAAACAAATTAGATAAATATAAATACTCAATGAATATATATAGATATAAATTATGTAAATATATTCCTTATTTGAATATCTTTATTATAATTATTTAATTATTTATATATATAATTATTTAGTTATAATTATATAAATATTTTTAAAAAATAATATTTATATCATTATATATATTCATATAATTATATATATTTATGTAATAAATATATAAATATATATATAGTAAATATAATAATTATTTATGTAATTCTATTATAAAGTTAATAATTATTTAAATATATATAATTATTTATATATAATTATTTAAATATGTATAATTGTTTGTTTATAATTACTTAAATACTTTGAAAAGAAATATTTATATATTTACATTTATAAATATATAATTTTATAAATATAGTATGTAAATTTTTAAATATATTTATTTATAAATATTTGTTTATAAATATTTCTTAGATATATTTTTTTAACATTAACAGTGAATATCAAATTTTATGTGTATCCATGTAGAAAATGAGTGAAATTGAATAAATTAAAAATAAGTACACTTTAATAATATTGTAAAATGGATAAGTGTTGTGTGTGAACTTTGTATATATAAATTCATTAATTTTGTATATTTGAAACCAATATAACACACATTTGATCTATGTGAAATTGAAAAGTCAAAGGATATTTATTTATCTATCCATTACTTTATGCATTTTGTCTATATTTTTCTAAATCATATTAATTTTTATTTATAAATAATTATTCACTAAATATAGTGCCTAAATATTTTGTAATATGTAAGTCATATTTATATATAATAATATAAATTCATATTTAATATATACTATTTGTTAACATTATTAACAACCATCTAATTAATAAAATGTTAAATATTTTTCTTAGTTTACTTATTTTTAATTATAATTTGTTTAATTTTCATTTTTCAAATCTATATATTTTTAATACATAATATTATTTGAATTTGTTATTTATATATTGTATAACTAATTATTTCATTTTTATAAATAATAATTTAAATAATAAAATTAATATCATTTTTTAACTAAACTCAATTTTTTTCTTTTATATAATTATTTAATTTTATTTATTCAGGCCATTATCTGTGCTGAAAATTTAGTGATAAAAGAATCCATTATGAGTGATAAAAATATTCTGCTGATAAAGGGTACCATTTATTTGTGATAAATATAAATTGTTGATAAATTGTAGCCATTATGAGTGCTAAAAATAAAGAATTGATAAAAGAGACCATTATTAGTCCTAAAATGTGTTGATAATGTGTTAAATATATCAGCTCATTCATTAGCACTGATAAAAATGCCAGGTATCTGTGATTTTTTCTAGAGCTGATAAATACTAGCACTGTTAAACTCTAGTTTTGTATTAATGGGAGTAGATGTTCATTCATTGGATCTGGGGGTTTTCTTTGGTGATGTGCAGTGTTCTTCACTTTATGTGAGGTGTGGGGTGGTGACCGAGTGTTTACATCCTTCCAGACAGGACTCTAGAGGTCTTCTGGGGGTGTCTTCGGTATGTTCTCTACTAGTGATGGAGGGTTGACCTTTAATGGCCCTCTTAGGAGACTCGAGCAGTGGGATGGCATAAGTCAGGCGCAGTCGATTGTAGGTGGGTGGTTCGATAGTCTTAGTAGTGGATGTAGTGGTGACTGGGATGCAAGACAGTGATCTATGATATGATCGATGGAGTTATCATTGTGGCGGTGGTGGTCTGGATGAGGCAGTCATTGATGGCCATTGAAAGTAGTGGATGTGGTGATTTGGGCATGTGACATTGATCAATGTATTGATGGATATAGATCTAGATGTGATGGGGATGGTCTAGCTATTACAGTCATCGGTGGTTATCGATAACAACTGTCACGATATGGTGGATCCCCTATTGTTTGTAGACAGTGTCTTAACTAGGCCTTTGGTTCATTTCAGTTTTTTACAAGGGTATCAGATTCTAGGGGATGGGCCTTTAGGTGTTTTCCATTAGCCTTCGGTCCACTATGGATTTTTTCAAAGATGATCCTTAATGTTGTTTTATTTAGCGTTCTCTACCACTTAATGGGTTCCCTCCCAATTAAATGTGGATTTATCTTTTATTTTCCATATTAAGGGGCTCGACCCAGAATAATTTTCGTTCAATAATCATCTTGTATACTTTGAAAATGTGAAAAATATGTGATTCAAAATCATGGTAAACATAATAATCATAAAGGTAAACTTGGGATTAGATGTAATGGAGAAAAAAACAAATTATATATAAATTAATTTTGTACAAGCTTAAAATGAAAATGCATATCTAATATTAATTTTTATAACTATATAATATGTTGACATTATGCTAATTATTGATATTTTATAAAATTCTATTTTTTTTGTGTAAAATCTAGTAATTATTAAATATCATTATATATTCTTAATAATATATTATATGCTCAGTGAAACAAGTTTTGGTTACCTCAAAATTTACTTACATACAATTCTGGACACTAAATAAAACTACTACCAAAAGGAATTATGTTTAATATTTTTCAATTATATGCCACCAGAATTAATTATTATTTCATTAAGTAGCTTCTTTAAAATTATGGGAATTTAATTTATTTCTATTATTTTTAGTCAAAAAAGGACTACCAACATTGAAATATTTTTTTATTTAAAAAATACTAGGATCCGAATATATAATCAAAGTAGTATTTCACTTCCATATTAAATGATTTATTTATATTCAATAACTATTTTATCTAGGGGAGACAAAATTTTAACTATTTTGAAATTTTCCCCTATATTTATTTATATTTATGGTTAAGCTGTTAAATATTTTCACACATTAATATTTTGTGTAATGAATTTATCTTGAGATCTATTTTGAAAACATAATGTATAATCCATAAAATATATTTAATTTTGTATTGAGATATCAAAAAAATATGTAACAAATTATAATATGTTTAATCTTTTTATTATTTTGTATCTCATTAAATAATGGTTTATATGTCTATTTGAAGACTATTTTTCTTAAATAAATTCTAATTTATGGGACCGTGTAGTAATTTATTTTATTTAAATCACATGGTTAATGATAGGTTTATTTAATATAGTGTTCTTAATTAATATTTTATTTTTTAATGAAAAAAGTATTTTTTCTCTAAAATTCTATTCAATTTTGAAAATTAATTATTTCAAAACTATTTTGTTTCATAAGAATGACTTTTCAACTAGAAAATATATAATGGTTACTCTAAGTATTAGTTCAATAATCTGAAACTCCACTCAAAATACATACGAAAAAATACCATCTTATTCCACATTCAATCCCTAACATCATCTTGAACCCTCTCATAAAAATTTGTTATTTTATGTTTAAATATCATTTAATTATTATAGAGTCAAGGGAATATGATACATGGGTGATTCAATTTTTTAGATAAATTTTAATTATTATACACAAACACATTCATGAAGATCATAATAATTTAGTGCCCTTGGACTCATAGAACACAATCTTATAATGTAGTGAATAATATTATATGTTCACCAAAAAGATCACCCCATTTAGTATTCTTCATAGAAATATCCTACCTTAAAAATTTCATCATTACCTTTTTAAATGAAGCATAATAAAGGGTGATATAAGATGATCAGTAAAGGAAAACCTGATAGATATCAATCTATGATCATATAGAAGCCTAAGATAAGAAATAGGGAATGTGATAATGATTATAACTTAAAATTCATACACAACCAAACATAGACCACAAACATGATTCGTGGAATAAAAATATATCATTTTTGAGAAAATGGACCATACTGGAGATAAATCGTCACAAATAAATCATAAAATGTATTCTCAAGCCAAAAAATGTGGCACCATCATTAATATAGAAAACAATTTCATATGTGAAGGTGAACTATTTGGAATATTAATATATTTGAAATGGACTTATAAAATGTTTCCCATTGTGGATTAGGACAGACCTATTTCCCATAAAGGACAAGGACACAACCATTTCCCATAGTGGATTAGGAAAAATGTTTCCCACAATGGATCAAGAATGTCGACTAGTTTCCCAATTTTATCTCATTTGATATAATGATTTACCGAATGAGTTGGTGGGCGATTTAGGTCCCTCACATCTTATACCGAAAACAATATTTTTTTCCAAAAGATCATAAAACATTCATCTTATCATAGCCTCGGAAATGAAATAGTTGTTATAACCATTTCATTATAACATAAACTATATAAAGGAGACAGGTTTAATAATAAATTGATCATTTCATAACCCATGGAAAATAAGTGGGTTTCATAATAAACTTATCACTGTATAATACGCAGAAGAGAAATGGGATTAATAAACACGTTTTGAAAAAAAATTTCATTTTATAATGAGTAAGAATGGTTTATTTAGTTTATATCCTCAGTAAATAATTGGTAACATCAATGCATGTTATCATAGATGGAAAATGATATTGATTGATTATTAAAAAAACCTATTGATGAAAATAAATTTTCATTGAAATTCAATTTTTTAAAACAAAAAACGTTTGTGAAAACCCATTTTTAAAATATCTTTGACATCATATAATGAACTCTTTAAAAATAATATAAAACATTTCATAATGATAATATAAATTATTCTTTGAAAAAAACATTTAAAAACATAAACTATTTTGAAACTATTTTCCTTTATAAATAAACTTGAAACAATATAATTAAGATTCATCAAATATAATGTTTACATTGATGGGAAGTTTTATTCATATCGTACATGTTTACACAAATATTCCATTATCATTTTCAATAAAATCCAAATAGGTATTATTTGGAAGAAGACATGAATATTCCATTGAAATATTTTTCTAAATATTAAAAAATGTGTAAAAATTTATTTTAAAAACACTAGGATAATAATAAAATATTTATGAAAATATTTTTTAAAAACATGGTTTTCAAAGAAAGTGCATATTTGACTAAATAGGGTAATAATATCATATTTTCTAAATAAATGTTGATTATTTTATGTTTAATAGAGTGTAAAAATGGTAATATTAATTTAAAATATCATGAATAACTCTGGGATAATAAAATAAATGATTTTCTTGAGATATTGTTCAAAATAGAATTTTATCGGAAACATAATCATAAATAATACTAATAAACGATGAAATTGTAGCATATAGTCTTGAAAAATTTGTTAACGTTGACTTCCAATACCCATGAAAGAATAAAATAAAATGGGACCTAAAATATAATTAGGATAAATAATTTTTCAATATTACATGTTACTGTGGTTGTATATAAAACTCAAAAAAGAATATAGGTGTACGATATAATTTTCATCTCCAATAAGTAAAATTCAGATAAAAATCCATTACTGATTTCTTATCTTTTGAACTATAATCCCCATAAAAGATAGAACTCAATATTTATATGTAAAAACAAATATTTTTCAGGATTATAATTATAATATACATTCATGGGACATATATAAACCAAACAAATTAATAGGTAGTTAATAAGAAATGCGTGTCACGGAAGTAAAAAAGTGAGACAAGAATCCCTTATAGTAAGACCCGACTTCTTTGTAATAATTTGATCCTAATGTATAATATATATTAGTTTATTTTATTAATATATTATAGATATACACATTTTTTTTCCATGTATGATTTACTTATTTTATTTTACTACCAGATTATTAATTATATCATATTAATGTAACATTTTCGGTAGTATCAGCTTTGATTATCATTTATCGCTTGATTTGTTATTATTTTTACTATTACATTGATCATAGTCTCATCATCAACAGAATTTTAAAAGAGATATAAATATGAAATATATTGAGTTTATATGTCTTTGGAGTAGTCCATAAATTTCAGTGATGAAAAATGAATACACTATTCATGGAGACAGTAGTCCATACGTTTGTCTGAGCATTGTTCCCATTCTCATTCCATGTTGAAATAATTAAAGGAAAAGGATATATTAAAATTAAAAAAATTATATTTTTTATATATCACATATTTTTTTAAAATCATCTGCAATACCCTGCATGTAATGTTCTAACAAATCATATCACTTCGCGATGAGGTAGTTCTCCGTACACACGAGTGATGTTATCGTATTCCAAAAAATAAAAATCCTGAAGGTATGTGTGATATAATAATTGTAGAGATATATAAATATAATAAATATAATTTATAAATAATAATTCCAAAACTATGTCCTAAAATTTTCATGGTAATGTAAAAACAAATGACATCGGTTCGTGAGGTGGTAGATCTTCTTACCAACAAACGATGATTTCGTACCCCATTAAAAAGAATCATAGGTGGTGTAGGTCATTACATTAACTTAGAAACATCTTATTATATGGATTATACTTAGGTTATTACATAATCATGGTATAATAATAATTTAATGGGGTGGTGGATGAAATAAAAAAATGCTCAATGATGAACGTTACAACTTCTTTGGGTATCCTTCTAAGGTTTAAACTAAAATCCGTCCATTGATGGATATATATCAAATATAATTTTTATAGGATGATATAAGGAAAGAGGATAATTGATCTTGGAAGGTATTGTATGAATCAAAAGGGTTAGAAAGTGTGAACAAGAGAGGATATGGGTGGCCTTTTATAAGTGGGAGACATAAAATAATTGGTATTTTTTAAAATAATTGAGTGATCCCAAGTTTTTCATATGTCACAAAGGTCCAAAATGGTCTTTTCTTGAAACATAGTGGTGTAATGGTTGAAATATGTCCATCCAGTAGTTTTTATATGTGAGAATAGTAACCCCTGTATCCTAAAGTCGGTTATTATTTTATTATAATTTGATAGGTACATGAGACCACATCACCAAGTATTTATTGGTTTTATATCCTTGAATAACTAGATAAATAATTTATTTCTTTATTAAATTATTAATTATCAAATTAAATTAAAAATGAAAATAAACTTATTCATTGACACTTATTGAAATATATCTTCTTCCTAACCTGGGGAAGGAATTACAATAAAAGGGTGATCCCAAATACCCAATACAGGTTATATATAGAATAAACAAGAATCTATAATAATAGAAATATAATAATTAAAGAATAATAAATTTTGTAAGGTAAATATATAAAGAACATGTTCCATTTGATCAATAAACAGAGAACGAAGATGCATCCATAGTTTTTTCATAGTAAAAATCTAATGTATAGTAATAATTGAATTCTAAATGAAAGAAATTTATAATTATTTGGTGTCATGTATATAGAACGTGAACCTCTACTATCAATACCTTTTACATGAATGATTATGTTTCTGGGAAGAAATCTATCTGAATCAATCATAGAAACAAACACAATGGGTTCGTTGCCAATTTTCTTATCTCATGAGTCTGGTCGATGCACCGAGGTGATATA
Source organism: Viscum album (assembly GCA_963277665.1). Classification (NCBI taxonomy): domain Eukaryota; kingdom Viridiplantae; phylum Streptophyta; class Magnoliopsida; order Santalales; family Viscaceae; genus Viscum; species Viscum album. Next base: position 1,532,077,312 of record OY728123.1, on the reverse strand, counting down.
TATTTCCCATACCCATATTACATTATAAGTAAAAATCATTATTTATAAAAAGGTTTCATTCATGAACAACATGTCTTATTAAAATATCTATACTATGTAGAGTATATTGATTTATCAATATTTTCCCAGTAAATATAACATTCCAAGTAAACAATGTATATAAAAAATTATAAGTCATAGACAATAATCATATCCATGATATGATAAATATGATTATTTAATGAAATCATATATTATTGATGATCATAAATAAAATTCTATGGAAATGGACCATGGAAAATAATATAGGTGCATAACATAAAAGATATTCCCCAATAAAAGAAAATTTAGAAAAATTCCCACATAAGGATTATATCTACAATCAAATGAATGTATTATGTGTATTAAATGAAATTTCACATAAAAAATTTAAATAAAACATAATATAATAAATATTAATTTTACACAAAACCATAGAGTTCCATAATCAAGTAAATAATAGTTTAACCCAATGAATGAATAATGGGTTAAGAAACACCATATCACTTTGTAATTATTTGAATCATAAAAAACCTATAATAAATGATCATAAAATGAAACAATGAATACAATAAATATATTTAGATAAAAAATTTGATATATTAAAGGGTATCAAATTCACTAGACATAATAAATAAGGGTTGAGTAAAGAATATATCTCATAGAAGAAAATGTGAGACGAGAAAAGTGTTACCACATTCAAATTTGTTTAATTTTATGCCCCATAAAATAAATAATTATCAAATGAAGAATTTAATACCATTAAGTTAATTAGATTAACGATATTATATATCAAATGGCATTATATATTCCACATAAAAATAAACTATTGGGTAATAATACATGTTTTTCACAAAAAAATGTAAGAGGAGAAAACATTACCACTTTGTAATATGTTGAATTGAATGCCCCAAGAAATAGTAACATTTAAAAAATATTTAAATATCATTAATATTTACATATTCACAATATATTATAAAAAAGGGTAATTACATACATCACACGATGTAAATAAGTTGTATATATGACATATGTCCCACAAAAAATAAAAATTTAGATGAGAAAACCATACCTTATATCTGAAAGTGTTCTAAACTTTTATTTAATACACTAGATAATCAAATTAGATTAATTAATTTCTTAATTAAGAACTTATAAAACACATATTTTATTTATTATAATTTTATTAATTTTATTTATGGCTATTATGATGACTAATAATGTTTAATTTGGTTGTTCCAAGAGGGAGTTCATTTAAGGGATTTATGGTAAGTTCCCTTATGTATAATTTGGATAGTTCTTTTCAAATGAATGAAAAATTACAAAAATGAAATTATTTAGTATTAATGAACCTATATAATTTTAAATTCTATCATATGTAATATTTTTATATGGTATGAGGAAGAATCATTAGATAAAGTAGTGATGAAAAAGATTTTTTTTTTTTGTTTTTATGAACACCAAAAACAGGAATCATCTAATTTAGTATTATGTTTATATGTTAGTTATAGAACATGATATAAATTATTATATATATAGTAAAATATTATTTAACCATAAATATTGTTTTATTACTAGTCTTGAAGGAGGTAATGGAAAATTAAAACTCATCATCCAGAAGGCATTGAATAGACATTTCACTGATTATGTTTTCATTTTATGAATAAAGGGAGTGGAGAATATATTTGTTTATGGATATTACAATAACAAAAAACATTTATAGTATATATTTTATAATATTGTTATAATGCCTCTTTGGATACTATTAGGTGATAATATAATAAGAAAAAGAAAATAAATTAAAAGGTAAGGAAGTATGATTTTTCCTATTGAATATCATCTCATTGGGAACTTCCATAAGACACTTGTGTTTGGTATTTTGGTGAGGCCAGTATGTCTTGGACATGTGGAAGAGGATTGGGAATGAAATTGGGTAGAATTTATAAAATCATGAATTTTTTGTAAGTGTGAGTAGAAGTGGTGTTGGGGAGTAGTATTTCATTAATCCCCCAAAAAATAACAATAACCTTTTTTGAACATGTAGATTTTTAAAATAGACACCATTTTAGGAATTCTTTTCTAAATATGAGAAATTTAATTTCTAATTAAAATCATAATTTATTTGAAAAACATTGATTTTAATATTATAAACGATTTTACGACACATTGAAAAACATTATGGTATCATAAAATTATATTAAAAATATAATACAACAAAATATTAATTCATGAATCTTATTCAGAAAAAACTATTTTAAAACATTATAATAATTTAAAAATTGTTAATAAACATTAACGATTCAAAAATATACCAACACTTAATTTTTTTAAATATTTATTTAATTATTTTATGATATAAATACACCAAATCTTCATTTATGAGATACATAAATTTCATATTACATTACCAAGTAAGTTTATTATTCTAATGGGAACATTACTGTCCATAATAGTGACATTACTATTCCAAAAACCATGTTAATAGTATATCAAGATTCATGTATGCTCAATGTTCTTTGCAACATAAGCTATCAGATAAATTGAATTTATATAAGAAGATACACACTATAAAATCGTGGGATGTTATATTCTTCCCTAATATGAAAATTTTATACTTGAATTTTTTTGTGAGTATTTATTTTTAAATAGATGAGGGTTTTTCTTATTCATAACATCTTGTGGTTCCTATGTTGTTTCTTCCATTTTATGGTTTCTGTAATAAAAATTTAACAGTCTAGTATTCCAATTTCCAAATAATATCTCTATAGTGTCAAAAATATCAATAGGATATTCATAATAAGACAAATTAGGTTCTGGTACTATTTCTTCATAGGCGAGTACATGCTTTGTGTCTGGAATGTACATCCTCATCAATGATATATGGAAAATGTCATGAAAATTAGAGAGACTTGGTGGCATTGCTAATTTGTATTCTATATATCAAATTCAATCCCTAATTTCAAATGGTTTGATGTACTTGGGGCTTAGTTTCCCTTTTGGACCAAACCATATAACACCCTTCTATAGAGATACTTTTAAAAAGAGATGATCTTCAACCTAAAAATCCAAATCCTTTCTCTGGTTCTCAGTATAAATCATTCTTCTCCATTGAGATACTTTAATATCGTCTGAATAGTTTTTACCTTTGACATTATATCTTCAGTATGTTTTTGCTTATAAGCTTCCTCTCACCAACTCCACCCAAACAAGTAGAAGAATGAAAATTATTTCCATATAATGCATCATATGAAACATTTTAATAATACAATGGAAAATATAATTATATGAAAAAAACTAAAGGTAAATAATTATCACACATGCCTTGAAATTTAAGTGATCATGATATAATCATGTCTTCCAATATTTGAAGATTCATTTTAGAAAATCCATTGGTCTGAGTGTGATAATCATTTCCCCCATGAATCTCAGTATCCAAATCCTTTTGACGACTCATGTAAAATATTTATGTAAAACAAGGATCTAGATTTGAAATAATTGATAAAGGCTTACCGTTGAGTATTATTACTTCATTATTATAGGGTATTTCTTGGTGATCAATTGATAAAACTCATCTTATAGCTATAAAATTTATCAATTTTGTAAGGTGATCCAGAATAACCCATATTGTATCATTCTTTGGTAGGGTCTTAGGTAATCTATTGAAAAATTACATAGTAATGTCATCCCACTTCTACAAAGAAATAGGTAGAGTTTACATGACTCTTCTTGTGTTTTATATATCATTCATCACTTGTTGAAAAACTAGAAATCCTAAAACATACTCTGTAATTTACTATATCATATTATCCCACAAAAAATGTTTCTCTAGATCTCTATACACATTTCCACATACATAGTGTATAGATAAATTTGATCTATGATTATTATGGATTAGTTCTTGTTTTTTCTCAGGTATTGATGGAACACATAACATTTTTTTAATTTAATAATTTCAGACTCACACATGATGTTTTCAAATAATTCATCATTAACAAATTTAATTTTCTTTAAACAATTATCATCATGAGATTGATATATTTCTATATTTTCCGATAATATATTTTTCCATAGGATCTTTATATAACCTCATTTGGGTTACAAGTCCATGATCTTTTATGTTTATTGTACCTGATACCTTATGATATTTTTATAGGTAGTAGTGTATTGACAAATCATATACTTTGAGTAACTCGAGCCATCTTATTTTCCTAATATTGAGCTGTAACTATAAAAAGATTTAATTTAAATTTTTCTTGAAATGAATATATCTCACATATTGCACCATAAATATAGTATCTTTATATCATTAGATAAATGATTTTGGATTGTAACTCAATATCACAATTTTTATCATTTATTTAATGAATATTCAACAACAATGATGTTATTTAATATCTTTATAATTTTTGTTAGGAAAAAACCAAGTCCTTCCATCGATGCATCACTTTTTATCACAAACCCAACCTTTCTTGATGGTAGAGTCCAAATATAATAATTGATTAATATTATATTAAACAATTCAAAATATTATACATATTATTTTATCCATATGAACCTAAAATCCTTAAATTTTTTCTTAGTTAACAGGCTAGCCAATCGGGGAATTTTTTAAATGAAATACTGATAATAACCCACTAAACTAATGAAACTACATACCTTAGTTTTCTTTGTTGGCATAGGAAATTATTGGATTTACTTCTAATTTAAACGATCAAATACGATTCCATCCTTATAGACAATATGGACGTGAGAAGAAATTTTTTGAACACAGAATTCACACTTGCTAAACAAACAATATAACAGATTCCTTTTGAGAATATCCAGAATGGTACATAAGTTATTCTAATTATCCTAATAGAATTTATTATACAGTATAATATAATCAATTAATAATAGAAAAATCTTCAAGATATCCATAGAATACTCTTTTCATTAGATCCATGAAAATTACGGGATCATTAATCAATCCAAATGGAATTACTGCAAACTCAAAATAAACAAGCTTTGTCTAGTAATCTATATTAGGAATATAATTAATAATTAATTGTAGTTAATGATACCTAGAATGATTTTCAATCATAGAAAAATATTTAGCTCCGTGAAGTTGAACAAATAAACCATTAATGTGAGGCACATGATAATTTTTATTTATTATAACAACATTGATATCTCTGTAGTCCATGTTGAGCCTCATGGATCCATCTTTCTTATTAACAAAGAGAACAAGGGATCCCCATAGAGAAATAGTAGAGATAATAAATCTCTTATTACATAAATCCTTTAATATTTTCTTCAATTTTTAATAATTCCACTATACTCATTCTATAAGGATTCACTGATATTGGTCTTGCATTGGAGAGAAAATCAATAGAAAACATAACTCCATTTTCTAAGGGGTTTCCTATTAATTCATCAAAAATACACCAATTTATTGATGCACATTTGTTATATCCTGATTTTTAAGATTACCTCCACCATCCGCAAGTGTTTTTTCTCTTACTCTATATTAATTTCCTTTAGTACAGTCATTGGGGTGGATCAAAATTAGAGCTAGAGGCTAAATTTTCTACTAAAAAAAAGTAATTCTATATCTTCCTCATAAATTGAAATTTCCTCCATATAATAAATTTTAACATTATATTTTTAAATCCAATCCATGATAAGAATTATATAAAATTAAACCATTTGATTGATGATAGGTCTAACAAATAAAAAACATTTTTTATCTAAAACATGTACTACATGTCACATTTTTTTAACATGAGGCATCCCAAAAGAATTTTTACTAAAAAGTAACTTATTAAATCAAAAATTAAATATATAATCTCCATTGAAAATGGGGTATATATAAAAGAGTATAATTATCCAAAATTAGATAAATAATTAGATAAATCTGGAGATAAAATTAATGTACCCACCACCACATCATTGGGTAAGTATACTTCAGTTGTTTTGATTGAATAATCTTGGCCATATCTTCTTTAAAACTTTTTTGGAAGATTCCCTTGATGCTGGTGATATTGATTTGAATAATTACAAAATTATTTGTAGTTGAAGCATTGAAAATCATTGATTTTTTTCTTCCCCTACATTCATTGGCTTAGATACCATTTTCACCACACTTATAATAAACTCTCATACCATTCATGTATCCATAGTACGATTCTTTAGAGAATTTTCACTTAATTAGAATTTCTTCATTCCACTTTTCTTCAACGATGATCTATGATTTTTATGGTTATCATAATACATATTATTCAATTTATTTTCCTTGAACGTAAAATATCATGGAAATTCCATCTCTGTTTTGATGGAACTTACTATTATTTCATCATATGATGAAATTTGTTGACAATTCAGTTCCCTTTAGAAATGAGGCTTAATAATTTTGAAGAAATTTTCAGTATTGTTTTATTTAAAATCATGTATATAATCAGTAGCATAATTGTATTGTATTTTAAAGTTTGTATCATTCTTCAAAACACTCTATTTTTCAATTTTTTAAGCTAAGGAATTTTCTCTTTATTTTTTTCACACGAGGGAAATATTTTTCGAAAAATGTTTCATTAAAATATCTTTATCCCATGTATTATATTTAATCATTCTACATAGATTTCAATATCAATTAAGACCATTTATCTTCATCTACCTTGAGGAAATATACCACTAGTACTACCTTTTCCCTTTTCATCACATCCCAATTCCTGAAATAATATTTCAATGGACTTCATCCATTTCTATGATACAATTATATTAGTAACCCCACTAAAATATGTGGGATTATTCTACTTTAAAAATATCCAACATAGGTATTGTATAGTTATTCATTATCACTTGAGTAATATTTCTTAATATGTTCATGAACTTTTTGACCATAATATCTAATTTGTTGACTTTCTAAGTTAAAGAATATTAATATTTTACACAGGTGATTCCACTTCATCCATTATATGATATCACTCAATAATGGGAAACATTAAGTTACATAATAATCATTATGATTTTGGGGGAAAAAATCATTATAAGAAATTATTATAATTCTCATTTGATTTAACATATAATTCCTAATGCTTCTAATAAACCGTTTTTTGATATCAACTACAACAACCCCAACCCATGAAGCCCCGAGTAGGTGGTTATTTTATTAAAATAGAAAAGATAAAAGAAATAAAATAACCATGTATTGAAAATATTAGTATTCCTAAAGAACTAAAAACCTACATGTTTCAGTTATTACATTGGTAGTTAAAACTAGATCGTTTCATAGTATAAGAAATTGCTTCCTTGAAAATTATTTAATGATTTCATGTTCGTAACCCGAGGAAGGAAAAAAGGGTGATCTCAAATGATCTAAATGAGTTACATATTGTAGAAACATGAATCTATAATAAGTGAATTATAATCAATAAGTTATAATCAACTTGGAAAGGTATGAAGTTAAAAAAACATATTATTTAATTAATAAATTATGAATTAAAATGAATCCAAATATTTTTCAAAAAGAAAATATCATTGATAATAATAACCAAATTATGAATGAAGGAAATGATTAGTTATTGGATGTTATGTATCAGGTAGATTAACCTCTATCATCAAAACCTTCCAAAATATTGTTTACATTTGTGGGTAGAAACCCATCTGATTCTTTTTGGAAATAAACACAAAGAGTTTGTCACTAACTGTTCTGTCTCATGAGAATTGTCATCATTTCGAGGGGATATATAATATTTTTCCCCACATATCACTACAAATTAAAATAATTATTCATATATTTATATAATTCATGAAAAATATTCCTTAACAAAATATTCTTACTCAATAATGGATACAGATTTATAAATGTTTCCCAACATAAAATGACATTCTATGTAAAAACCATATATAAAAATGGTATATGACTTATAAAATAATAATATCCATGATAATATAAATATGGATACATAGTGAAACCATAAATGATTTATTATATAAAATAAAAGGATCAGTAAATTCACTATGCAAAACAAGACAAATAAATAACAATAAAAATATGCCTCAACAAAATAAAATTGAGACGAAGTCACATACAAAGATTATATCATTAATAAAATGAATGGATTTTGGGAATTAAATATAAATCCACATAAAAAGTTGATGTAAAACATAAAATAATAAAAATTAATATAATACATAACCTTATAATGAAAAAAATCAATGAAATAAATGTTTAACCCAAAGAATGGAAATTGAGTTAAGAAATTACATTCTACTTTGTAATCAGTCGAATAGTATGCCCCACAAAATTAATGATTACAAGATGAAACATCAAATTAAATAAAGAGAAATATATTAATTATATGTTACATTGAAGTTAAATTTGTATACCATAAAAAATAAATAATGGTTTAATAAGGAATATATCTCATATAAGTAAAAGTCAGATGAAACAACACTTATCACTTTCTAATTAGTCAAATCGTATGCCCTATAAAAGTAATATCTATCAAATTAAGAATTTAATATCATAAAAATTATTTTTTTTATTATATTAAATACCAAATGATAGTATGTATTCTACACAAAATAAATTAGTGTTGAATAAGATATATTTCTCATGGAAATAAAAAGTGACAGGATAAATCCTTACAACATTATAATTAGTTGAATTGTATGCCCCATGAATGAATAAAATATAAAAAAATATTTAAATAAAATTAAAATAAATATATTAATGATTTAATATAACTTAAAATAAGTACATAGATCAAACATAATAAATATCTGGTAAATATGACATATGTACCACAACAATAAAAAGTGAGATGACAAAAACATAACTTATGTACGAAAGTTGTTTGCACTTGTACATAATGTTTTAGATAATAACATTAAAACTATTAATTACTATATTAAGATCCTATTAAATATATGTTTTATTAATTAAAATTTTATTAAGATAATTTATATCCATTACAACGACTTTTAGTATTTAATTTGTTTGTTTCATGAGTGTTCAATTTTATGGTTTTATGGTTGGATCCCTTATTAATAATTATAGGAGTTCTTGTCAGATGTATTAAATACACCATAAGTGATATTATTTAGTATCAATAAACATACTTTGGATTAAATAGTGTCATATATCATATGTTAATATTTTATGAGGAATTCTCAATAGTTAAAATGTTGATGAAAATGTTTTATTTTATTTTTGCAGTTTTTATGATCATCCTAGACATGTATCATTTTAATTTATATTTTATATAAATATATTGGTTCCAAAACATGATATAATTTATAATATGTATATTAAAAACATACTTTACCATAATAATGTTTTTGTGACCATCCTTAAAGGAGGTAATGGAAAATCAAAACCCGCCATCCACAAAGGCGGTGAATCGACAGGTTAAGGACAATGTTTTCATTTTTAGAAGAAATAGTTATAATAAGATATTTTATGATGGGTAATATATTAACCTAACAACATTCATACATATATATGACACTGGAGTCATTACTCCACTTTTTATAATGGGATCTGAGGATATAATAAGAGAAGAAATGAAAATAAAAGGAATTGAATGAGGATTTTACCTCTTGAATGTCCTCTAATATGAAAATTCTTTAAGACACATGGATTTGTCTATTGGTAAGACACAATGGTACTGTATATGGATAAGAGGATTGGGAAGGTAATTACAAGTAATTTTTAAAATATTAAAGGCTTAAATGTTGTAAGGATTAGGGGTGGAGAGGGATGGTATTTATATGGGATGAGAGTGGTGATTTGTGATTATTTTATTCATTTGTTTATTATTTTGGCTCTAGAATACCATTAATGTGGATTATTTTAATTAAGTAATTTAAATATTGTATTTAATTTTGATATAATGGTCTACAACCTCATTCATAAGTCATCCATGACTCAAAAATGAATTTGTTTACTTATAATGATAAATACCTTAAATTAATGTATATCAATGTTCACAAAAATAATCAACTATTTCAAAAAAATCAAAAAATTAAAAAGTAATTTTTTTGACAATATATATTTCAATTATAGAGTCAATTTTATAATTTTTTTTTATAAATATGATAAATTTAATTTATAATTAAAATCATTAATTTTTCAAAAAATACCAATTTAAATATTATAACTTGTTTGGTGACACTTGAAAAAATCAATAAATGTGTCAATAAATTAATTTATAATTATAATATAACAAAATATTAATTCATGAATTTAATTTATAAAAAAAATTCTTTTAAACCATTTTCATAATTATATAATTTTAAATAAAATATCTATGTTTCAAAAAAAAATTCCACACATAATTTATCCTTTTTAAATCATTTTTTTACTTATTAACTGATATAACATTATCATATTTTCATTTATGAGAGGCCTCACTTATATATATACTTTCATATGTGTGTTTATTATTATAATAACCACATTAATATTCCTAATGGTCACATTGTCATTCGAATGACTAAATTAATAGTATATCAAGGTTCGTTTATGCTCGTTGTTACGTGAAACATAAACTACTAAATAAATTAAATTTCATTAAAAAGGTTAATATAGTAAAATATCAGGGTGTAATATTATAAATTTTTATAGGTAAATTTAACTATAATATTTTTAGATTATCCATTGGTAAACCCATTTCTTCTTGATCATGGTAATTAATTTTTCATATTATCACTACTAATTTTGGTTAGAAATTAAGTTGAACTTATTAGAAATTATAAATTATGATGATAAAAATTATGGATTAATGTTTAAAAAATCACTTTAGATAAGTGGAAAACATAATTTAAAATTATACTCATAGACGTGATGAGAATGTTGTTTTCTAAAGAGAAAATTTTCAAATGTTTTTAATGTTTAATATCAAAATTCAATATGAAATTGATTCCAATGATCTAAAATCGAATAATGGTTATATCATTTAACAAATTTATCATTAAAATAAAGTTAAAATATAATTTAACTTTAGAAATAAATAAAATGAAAATTCTTTTTTTAATTAAAATGAAATTCTTTTCAATATTCGTTAAAAAAATAAAGTTTTCAGAAAAATATTAAAAAAGAACCCTAAATTGTTTTACATGATGATTTAAACATTTATTTATTTATAAAATTCAGTTTTTAAAGTGTAAAAAATTAAATTTATTATTATTAAATAAAATAAATAAAAATATTTTTTTTTAGAAAATAATATTTCTGAAATAATTAATGACTTTTCAAAAAAAATTAGTATCCATTTATCGATATGTTTATATAACACCCTTATAATGTTTATTTAAAAACTAGTTATTACGACTCATATCACTATGTTTTATGGCTACGTTATAATGGCTGTGTTCGAATAAATATATTAATATAATATCATGGTTTTGTTAACAATAAGTGTTGTCTGTTACATAGACACAACCAGAGCTACGTGAAATAAAAGATTAACATGGTGTCTCGTGTAAAACAATCTCATATTAATATTTGATTTATGAAAAAATATATAAAATATTAAATTAAATTGAAAAAATGTTTCTGAAAAAATCTGGGAGTTTCATTCTTGTAGCCTTAAGAACACCACGACCTGTAGGAAGTGTAGAATGGTCGGTACTATCCTTGTCCGCCCTGGACTCTGTCAAAAGGCTGCTCGTCTACACAAGACATGACATGTGATGGAAAATACCATGTAGGATTGAGTATAAAAATACTCATTAGAGGACCTCGAAAACCACACAAAATAAACAAAGGAAAGGTACAGTCATCTCTACAAAATATGTCTACTGAACAAATAGAAAGAGTAATTAAAAAGTTCTAGATATACTCAATACCTGGTCCCGTAGTCTAGGGAAAAGTCACACAATAGCATACCCACACTAGGGATTCAATTCCAAGATTCCATGAAGCACTCATCTGGTAGAACTAACTCCATGAGTCAGATTGCTCTGATGACATCTGTCTGAGAAGTAGTGTTCATCATGAAAGGTGATGAGAGATAGATACACACATTCTAGGAGAACACACTCTTGACTGGGGAATGATCATGATACATAGATCAGGCTCACTACCAGGGCCTTGGCGGATATCGGGACTCATACAGATTAACATTCTAGGTAGAGAATTGGTGCCCTATGAAGTAGTCATGTCGATACCCGAATCTAACCAGGGTGAAGAAAGGATAAGGGATCTTGTTCTAGGCCACTCAAAGGGATACCTAACTCTATCTCGAAATGTCCTACTGATGGGATCATTCTCCTACAGAAGGAAATGATATATGATGTTCTGGGAAACAAGAAAAATGGGCACTAAACTAAATAAAACATGACCAAGACACGGTGGACAAGAAGACCAAGCCATGTATTGAAAAGTACATGGTGTGTAGAAGTGTCACACACCATGTCTACTGACCCTGGGGACTACCCGTGTACTATGACCTGTTTCGCAAGGTTGGTCATGTAGGGATGTATGTACACATTGTGTTATATAGATCACACGTAGTTCCCGAGTACCTGTGGTCGGCTTCGTGTACGCAACAGTGTGCCCGTACACAGCTTTATCACGTGTGTGCCACTCCGTGTAACCAGTACACGGGGTAACCCATGTAGCCAGCCTGGTATGGCCATGTGGTGGAGTACACAACTGTGTAATCCATCCCAAGTCCATTTATCTCCCAAGATACATGCATAGTCTCGCATAAAGATGCACACACCATGTTCTTAAGAGAACATGTTGTGTCATTGATTTGTGCCTTGCAAAAACCTAACCACTGTAGAGCCGGTACCACAGAGTGTGTTCTTCAGGAATACACGTTGTTTTATTAGGAAATTTCTTGAACTGATTTTCTTAGACACTGCATCTTGGAGCTCCATTGATCCTCGATCCAGTCATCCAATCATCATGAAACATAAGGGTTGAGGTTTCTCGAAAATGATGAAGCTGATTCTGTCAGTTTTAGGCCTCCATTCAGCCAAAAAAATGCGCTCTGATTCACCCACACAAAGAATGCTCGAAGAATGATAAATCTAAAACCTTTTCGATTCGTCTGGCCCCATTTCAGTCACATCACTACTAGGTTGTCATGATTTCGGGTCCCCATTTTGGGATCATTGGTCAGAAAATGGATGCACAACGATCTGTTGTTCGTCGCCCCTGATGAACGCGAAGAATGCATTAGAAAAATAAATGGAATGAAATACAATAGTAAAATTGAGGAATGATCATCCACCATCATTATTCATGGAATTGATCTTCCTCCGTTAGTGTGATCAACTGTAGGAGAATCAAAACAAGATTCTAACCTGGATTAATTTCCAAAGATCAACCCAATAAAAACCATTCTGCAAAAAAATTACGAATCCATGGAGAAAAATATTGGGGGGTTAATCCACATTCATAATCAAATCATTGAACGAGGAAGATGAATTGAAATAACAATCCCTACATCAATTTGGTGCAAGAACGATCGTTGTGTCACATTAATTGGTGAGGTTCGTCGATTCTGAACTGTGTTGATCGCTCACGTTGTCATCGTCCACCAACATGTTCTCCTTCAAATCTCTATTACAAAATCCAAAATTTCTCTAAGTCATAAGGATATCCCTACAAACATTACATATGTAGGTATTTAAAGAGGATTAATCTTGGTCACTGCAAAAAAAAGAAACAAAACAAAATAAATTATTATTTTATATGATTTCCATTAAGTACGTCATGAAAACTAACTCTTGAAGTTGTCCCATTCCAGTCGATGTTAAGACCATATTAAGGTAAAGTCACTACTCTAAATGCAACAGTTCCCTTAAGTATCAGATCCAGGTAACCATTTAAAAGATATTCCACTTATTCAGGAAAACCGATCACAGACGTAGTTTAAAATTTAAATTTATTTCAAACACTTATTCCGGAAACTTCGGGCCTCGGAATCGCACGTCGTCGAAAGGTCTAGTCTCAACATAATTCCATATAAAATTATTATTAAAATAATACATGGAAAATTAGAGATATTAAATCCTCACCACCTTGAGGATTTGCATCCTCAAAATTCCAAAACATGAGCTACTAAAAAAGATGTGGGTTCTGGGCACGGATCTGAGTCTCCCACTCCCACATGCTCTCCTAATAATTCTCATGCTGTCACCAGACGCATACCAAGTGAATTGATCACCCAAAAAGGATCCTCTCCTACTGATCCTCGATCATCATCAGGTACTCAAAAAAGTTCACTCCATCCTCGATGTCCAGCTTTCCCCAGTCGATGACGTGTGAAGGGACATGCACGTACCTCCACAGCTACGACACGTGGAAGACATCATGTTCCTGGTGAAACTATGGCAATAGATCTAGATGGTATTCCACATCACTAACTTTGCGCAGAATCTGGAATAGTCTAATGAACCATGGAGATAGTTTTTCGCCCAACCAAATCTCCGCAATCCACATCGAGGTGAGAATAATAGAATGACATGGTCTACTTCCTCGAACTCCAGTGGTATCCATCACCTGCCATCATAAAACTTCTGCCAGATATTTGTAGTCTTTATCTTCTCCTAGATGATCAGAACCTTCTCGGTGGTAGCTCACACCAACTCTGGACCCATGAGTTCTATCTCTACAGGGTTGGTCCAACAAAGCGGTGATCGGAAGGGTCTCCCATATAATGTCTCTAAATGAGCCATACCAATGGTGGAGTGATAGATATAATTGTATGTAAACTCCACCAGCGGTAGGTGGTCCTCCTAACTGCGACCAAAGTCTAACATACATTCCCATATCATATCCTCCCGAACCTGAATGGTCCTCTCCATATGACCATCTTTCTGGCGATGGAACGTCGTGCTCAAGCGTAGCTAAGTACCAAAAGCATTATTCAATCATTTCCACAATTGAGATGTCAAGTGGGAGTCTCGATCCGAGACTATAGTCGAAGGGATGCTAAGAAGCCGAATTGTCTTCTTCACATAGAGGCGTCCCATGCTCTCTATGAAACTCTGCTCCCTGATAGCTAGGAAGTGGGACGACTTGGTTAGTCATTCAACGAACACCCAGATGGAATCAAGCCCCTTGGACATCCATGGTAATCATGTCATGAAGTCCATCAATATTCCATCCCACTTCTGCTCTGGAACTTCCAGGGGGTGAGATAATCTCTCTAGAACCTGGTGCTCAGCCTTCACCTACTAGTATATAAGGCATTGAGAAACGAACTCTGCTACTACATTCCTCATGCCTAACCACCAGAACTGTTGTCAGAGATCCTGGTACACCTTCACCACTGTGGGAGGTACTGCCAAATGGGATGTATGAAACTCCCTCCTGACCTCACCCTGCGACACCACTGGTACAAATGTGCATCAACAAAAATAATTATGTACTCCCCAACTTGATAATATAAACCAGAAGCATGTTCTATGAATAACTGATCATGTAAATCCTCACACTCGACATCCTCAAGATATTCCTCTATAAATTGCTGTAAGAGTGAAGGGGTGACAACCATCGACTGAATGTAAGATGCATCCTCTCTGTCCACGAAGGAAAACTACAATGTGGAAAACTACTGTGTCGCCTCACTCAATAGCTTTGAGATCCAACTTAGGCTAAGAGAATATGCCACATTGTTCACCATCTCAAGAGTATATATGATCTCGATAGCATAGTCCATGAAGAACTCTAGCCAGTGCCTCTGCCTCAGATTATGATCCTTCTGCGAGAAGATGTTCTTGATTCTATTGTGGTAAGGGTAGATGATAAAATTATCTCCCATAAGGTAGTGTCATCACATCTTGAACGTGAAGACTACCAACACCAACTCTAGATCATGGGTTTCATAGTTCTGCTCATGTGGCCTAAGCAGGCACAAACCATAATCAGTCACTGCCTGTCACTGCATCAAGACGCAACCATGTCCGGTCCCCGATGCATCAAAGAAAACTATGTACTTGACACCATCCTCTAGTAATCTTATGATCAGGATTCTCATCAAACTCTGCCTCAACTGCTCGAAATCCTACTAGCACTTCTCTGTCCATATAAAGGGTTGTCCCTACATGGTCAAGGAGTTCAACGGTGCTGATAACCCTGAAAAATCAAAAACGAATCTCCAGTAATATCCTACCAAACAAAGGAAGATTTTCACCTTCTCCACACTTTGAGGTGGCTCCTAGGGAAACACTGCCTCCACCTTGGAATGGTCCATAGATACCCCATCTTCTAAGATGACATGTCCCAGAAAGTGGACATTTTGAATCCAGAACTGGCACATCGAAAGCTTCCCATAAAGCATATTCTCCCACAGTACGTCTAGAACCATCCATAGGTGTCTTTCTTACTCCAACCCTAACACTGAGTACACAAGGATGTCGTTAATGAATACCACTACGAACAGATCTAGTTACAGCTTGAAGAACCAATTCATTAGTCCCATGAACACTGTATGGGAGTTTTTCATGCCGAAAGGCATCACAAAGTACTCATAGTGTCTATAGTGGAATCTAAAAGATTTCTTTGATATATTCAAATCTCGTACTCATAACTGGTGATCACCTGATCGAAGGTAAACCTTCAAGAACCATTGTTCCCCACTTAGATGATCGAATATGTCGTTGATTCAAGGTAGTGGATACTTGTTCTTCACCGTTACCTAATTCAGGTGCCGTAAATCCACACAGAACCTCAAACTCTCATTATCCTTTTTGGAAAATAAGACTGGGGCTGCCCAAGGTGAAACATTGGGTCATATGAAACCCTTGCTCTCCAAATCCTCCAACTGCACCCTCAACTCATGAAGCTCTTTTGAATCCATCTGATATGCTAATGAGGAAATTGGTGCTGTCACAGGGTGTAAGTCAATGCATAAGATGATTTCATGGCATGGAGGTAGTCAAAGAACATATTTGGGAAATGCATCCTCGTACTCCACCACTCTAGAAGGAACCTAGAAGCTCATAACATCTACTGCACCAAGGGTAAGGCTATCCAACACATGAGTCGACAACTGCACACTTTTATGCATAATCCCATTCTATGATGCCTGGGTCTCCTTTTCTCTGATGAAAGAAAAACTCATCCCATCATCGTAGACACACCGCACCCTTCACCTAAAGCAGTCAATCTGTTCATGGACCGATGATAACAAATCCATACTGAGAATGACGTCTTAAGGCCTCGATGCTACCATTTAATGATATAACAATAAAGTCAATATTAAAATATAAATAATTTAATTTTCCCTATTTTAAAAATTATAACAATAAAAATAGTCCAATAATCTTAAGATATAATTCATATATAAATGAGTTTCCATTTATTGAAATATTGATAACTTCAATAGTTAATATATTTTCACACATAATAAAAACCTCACTAAAATCACTTTCAAATTTAAATCCATGATGATTTAAATTTAAAATTATGAAATCCCCCAAAGTAAAAAATATAAATAGAGGATACTTGAAATTATTTAAAAGAATCTTCATGTAAGTAATTATTTAAACCACTCAATAAGTGAAGGTTGTCACATATATGGCGAGTGATTAAATGAAATAGAATAACTTATATTACAAGAAATCACATTCCCTTTTCTCATACCATGTATTGTAATATTATGCATACAATATAAAAAATTACTTAATAGAGATATGTAAGAAGGATTAAGTAATAAAAAGTTATAATAAATAGAATCATTATTATATTAGTCACCCTATATAAAAAATTTATCATTCGTCAAACCACTGTAAAATAGAAATTAGAAATGAAAAACAATTTAACTAGATTTATCATCAAAAAAATAAATAAATATTTTTTGATCCCATTCATGAGAACAAACCATATAATATTTCTGTATGGTCATGTGTTATAGTACATCAAAACCACAAACGGGTGTTCCTTCTAGTACCCAAATTGTAGGTCTAACAAAGTTACCTAAATGAGACTAATGTTCCCAAAATAATTTGTACAAGATTTTATATTATTAATATGGGAAGAATATTTTTATATTTACATCTCAAAAATATTTAATTCATACCACTACACTCCTAAATAAGATTCCCAAATGTATGAAAATAATTTCAAATATTTTTGGAGCATTCCTTCGCAAAACTAGTTTCTCGAGAAAAGTTTTTTGATTTGAAAAACCAAATTTGAAATTATTTTATTCAAAATTTTGAGATCCATAAATCCTATATAGATATAGATTACCATAGGTTAATTGAATGATAGTATTTTTTTATCACTTTTATTTGTGATTCTAATTTCTCAACATTTGGATAGTCTTGTATTTTAACACTATGAAATATTTTCTTTATAAATGAGATGATTCTCATTACTGAACTGAAAACTAACATTTTTATTTCCTTTGAAAGAAAAAAAAATGATACAAGAAAATCATAGAGGGAGAAAAATTGCAGTACCAAAGCATCATTAATCACAAACATCATCCCCTCACTAGGAAAAGAACCAATATTAAGGAAAAAAGACATAATATGATTTGGTGAACCTATAGACGCCATGAAATCTTCCACCTAGTTCATTTCCTGCCATGTGTGAGTGATATCAATAGGATGATCCAAAATGTGCTTTCACTTTGTGATGACATAAATGCAATTCGACAAAACCCAGCATGTACCTCTTAATGCTTTGCAGAGTATTAAAGAATCTATTTCCACTACTTTAAGAGTGATATTCCGCTGCCTGCACATCTCCAAACCCGTGAGGATATCTTGCAAATTAGCTGGGAAAACGTCGCCCCTATCATAGAAAGCATAAAATTTTGCAACAACAGACCTTGCCAAATTCTGAATGACCCCGCCACCTCTCATCTCCCCCTACAAGGGATCCATACATGTTGAGTTTTAGGGCGAAGTGGGGGTGGGATGCCAGCATACCCAGTTCTCAAAAACCAACTCCCTGCTTCCGCTGGACAAAAAACAAATGGATATCATGGCTTTCACCAATGGAACATCTTGGCAGCCAGTACAAACCTAGACCAAGTCCTGAAAAGAGTTCTTCATTTTAAAAATAATACATGGCTGGGTACCTCAAATATTTTTTTCCCCCGCATCATTACTTGCTCTCCAAAGTGTCCATCATCTTGGTAAAACCAAAAAAACCCCATGCCTTACTTTCAGGTCCATGACTGCCCTCTCCTTGAAACCATGCACTTAAGAAGATTTCCATCGTCCCTCCCAATCTGTTCCACCTAGTGAAAGCACCGAACACCAGCTAGATCCATCTATCCCATTCACTATCAAAAAACAGATGCCTCAGTGATTCTGTTTTGGGCTCCCAACAACACCAACACCTGGAGGCAAATCTAACACCCATACGCTGGATGTCATCATCAGTAGGCAATGCTCAGTTCCTTACCCGCCACAATAAGAAATTAATTTTTGAGGGGACCTCCTTGCACCACATAATCTCCCCCATCTATCATCATGATTTTCATTCCACCTTACTCGAGAAAAATAATTTAATTATAACACACTTAATGAATAGCTTGTAAAAATAAGATTATCTTGCTCATCATTGATAACAATGCTATTGAAAACAGACCATTGACTATCATCCAAAATGGCCTGAATAAAACTAGAACAACCGCATGCCTCACAAAACGATATATTCGGTGTGAGGCATCCTGGAAACCACAACCTACTATCCCCCCAATCCTTCAGCTAGAAATTAATATCACCACTTCCAACCATCCACCTAGAGTGCTGATAAAATACCTCCAGGTAAGGGTTAATTAGTTTCCAAATCTTAGAGGGTCGTACTCTCTTCCCATTCACATTAATGCCATATTCTTCATGCATTATCATACACCAAATTATTCTTCCTTCCATGTCCTCCCATGCATGTTTGGCATATAGACCATGTATGGTCAATGAAACACTCCCCATATTAATACACCCGTCTGAGAAGGGTTTTGCAAGATGTCTTCCAGATGCCCAGTGATGCATACCTTGCATCTACCCATCCCATCCTAATGACACCATTAACGCCTCCATGTTTGTGATAACACTATTGGGGACCTTCAAGGAGGACATTACATGCATGGTAATAGAAAATAGAACACTATTCACAAGGTTAATGCCTCTGCCAAATGACAAAAATCTATTCATTCAATTGAAGACGCGCCATGTGAGCATAGAAACCAACATGTAAAAATGCAGAATTCTAAGAGAGTAAGGGCTCACCGGTGCCCCAAGGTACTCCAAAGGAAATGATCCAGTACTCACATTCTTATTGTCTACAAGAGTTCTAACCCTGCTCTCTGTGATATCCTTGGATGTATAAAGAAAAAAATTCCTCCGGTTCACCACCTGATCACTCCACATGCAGTACTCTCCTAAAAGCCCATTCATCCCCTACACTGATCTTCTACTGTCATTGATAAAAATATTGTGTCATCCATAAACATCAAATGCGAAATACACCTAGTAACATGCTGATTTCGATAAGGCAAAACTCTCCCCAAGAGAAGACCGATGTTAATATAGTATCTAAAGACATTTTGAGAGAGGAGGATGAGGAAGTGGAGTTGAGGAGGATGAGGAAGTGGAGTTGGTTGAGTTAACACTAGAACTCCAAAATAAAATCATAAGACATTTTTCTACCTTTTTATTCGTTTTCATTTTATTTTTTTAATGGGGCACTCAACATGATATGAAACTTTTGATCACATTCTTAGCATGTAACTTACAGATCTCTATTATTTTCTTTTCATAATAATGGATGGAATTATTTTTCATATTTATTTTGTCTAATTACTTTTTACTGTTTCAATATTGGTATCATCATAATAAAAATTCTTTAATTAAATTTTTAATTTTTATTCTTTGGATATTTTTCTCCATTGCCTTCTTTTATTGATTGATTCATTGTGGATTTTTTATATGTAATGATAGATCAACTAAACTCATAGAAAAACAAGTTATTAATATCTTTAACTTTATTTATATTTTTTACATCATGGGATTATGATCTAGGAAATAATTAATCAATATTTTCCACTACTGTGTTATAGATATATAATACATAAGGGGAATTCAAATGTTGAAAATTTCCAGGAAACGCATAAATATATTTTTAAAGGATTCACTAAATTGAATACAAAATCATTGAAAATAATTAATATGCATATTAGGTTCATTAAATTTAAAATTAGTTCTTTCTTTTTGAGTAACATATAATAGTTTCTAGATTTCATGAGCCATTTTTCATGTAGAAATATGATTGATCTCAAGTTTGTGTAAACACTACTGAAATTCATTCAAAGATTTACCGTATTATTCCAAATAAGTAATATCATCACGTTTTAATTGTTATATTTTATAATAGTAGGAATAAAACAATTCATACAAATTTTCCATATGGGATTATCAATAGGTATATGATTTTTTGATATAAATTTGTTTCAATAACAATAATTTGATGAATAAAAATAAGTTTCACAAGCGATAGATTTCCCATAGGGAGCACTAAGGGTGTTTAAAAGAGGTTACATGAAAATATTGAACATTAAATCAGTTGATATATTTAAAACTACATCAAATTTTATAAAAATGATATTTTGGGAGAAAAAAAGATCCCCTTTTATACCAAATATAGGCTAGAGATAATATTCAATGGGTAGGGGATTCAGGTGAATTTCCTTCAAAAATTTAAAACAATGATTACTATAAAAATTACAAAATAAAATAAAAACAAATGAGTGAATGTTAATTTTCAAAAAAAATTAAGAAATGATAAAGCGATGATGAAATTCAATTAATTAATGGACTCATTTATTATGTTAACATTATGATGACTATGAGAACATGATTTAT
The DNA here is from genome assembly GCA_963277665.1 of Viscum album. NCBI lineage: Eukaryota > Viridiplantae > Streptophyta > Magnoliopsida > Santalales > Viscaceae > Viscum > Viscum album. The sequence goes on along the minus strand of OY728123.1, from coordinate 1,532,055,475 downwards.
CATTAAATAAAATGTGTATAGTTAAATAAATTCTATTTAGATAATTCCTTTATGTGATTATATATGAAAAATTAATGTAGAAATATATAAATGAGAGAAATATATTGAGAGTGATATTTGATAGCGGTGTTTGAAAATAAATCGTTGCGGGACCCTATGTTTCCTCCCCTCAGGTTGAGAGGTTTTTATTATTAAAACAACACTGATTTTAATAGCGATTAATACATAATATCCCAATATATTTGGAAGAAGTATAAGGAAACTAATATCACCAACATCTTTGGTTGTGATAAATCATTAGCCAATTTTTAGTGATAAACCCATTTATAGAGGTGCTGGTGAGAGGAGAGTGTTTTTCTTGGTGAAAATACCCAAAATTATTTCTCCAAAATCTCTCATGATGGGTTTAATATTCTGAGAGGAATTTTATACACGTAATATTAATGGGATACAAATATATTTTTAATAGAAACATGAACATTAAATATGTATTTGAGACTACTGGAGATGATCACTTTGATTTACTCTTTAAACGATCCAATTACTTGTTCATTCCACAATTGAAGATAATTTTTTCCACCCCTCCCTGAAATACTATTTATTTCATACATAAGAGAATGAAATATTTTTGAATTCAAGGAATTCAATAATAATTATATAATATGATTTTATTATAGTATAAACATAATAATTTCTTTCTTTGACTACCTATCGTGATAACATTAGGGAGACACTTGATGGCCTAGATGTTCACTCATTATGTAATTTCTCCAATGGCATGCTGGTATCCTTCTAGAAGAACTAGTGTCACCAAATTCTTTAACCAGTTTTATGGTTCCATGTACTAGATAGATAGTGCCTCAATAATCCTTGATATTATCACCACAAAATTCTAAACATCACTAAAAATCCTTTAAATGATCCTACAACATCCTTAGAGGACATAACCACATGAAATCATTCACCTAAGACACAAAACATTCCACTAAAATTATTCTTACATGGTTTTTAATTTTTCAAAATGATCTTATGAATCCATAATTAGTTCTACTAATATCTTTACCTGGATTTTAAATCATATAATCAAGGAAAACTCATGGAAATTTTATTGTCCACAAATGAGTGTTTTAAATCCCGAAAAAATAATTTAATAGAGAGAGATGAAATATCCTTCATGTTTAACGTATTTTTTTTACACTTAGTACTACTATATGTATCATTTCACATCACATGATTTTTTAACATATTCTATTTATTAATTTATATTTTATTAGATATTTTCATTTTATAGAGAGATCAATGGTTATATATTGGTAAATTAATTTAACATCCCAGGTAAATAATGAATATGAATTTTTCATATTTATTAATTTTTTAATTAAATATTAATTTTACTTTAAAAAGGGTTGCTATGTTTGATAGCATACCCGATACGCAACAACAGGTTTCTTTGAAATATTACGTGGCACACTAATAATATAATATTATTATTTTAAACCGTTGTTAACTCCTACCCTTTGTATTGGCAGGAATGAAAAAAACTAACTACAATATGATTATACATGATTTTTAAATATATTTACATTATACAATAAAAATTTAGAGGCTTAAAATGTGAATGAATCAAATTTTAAGCATAATTTATATTAAAAGGACGATTTATCGCCTTTTTATGGAGAACCCTTATTAAATATAGTTTTGGTCACATTAATGCATTGTATATGACCAAATAAAGTCCTCATTTATAATGGGGATATAAAAATTTACTTTTTGTAAATTTCTTGAATTTTTCTGATAAAGTTCATTTTTTAATGAATAGTGAAAAATATTGTATTTTAATTTAAAATTTCCTTTTAATCTAATTTATTTATATGGTTAGATTATCTTTTTAATTATTTTTAAAGTGAAATTAAAATATATTTTTACCATTTAATAAAATGTTAGTCATTGGAATTAATTTCACTATGAAATTGGACATAAACAGGTATCAATCTTTTGATAGTTATTATTTCTAAAAAACATGCTATTTGTTTTGATAACGGGAATTAATTTTAAAATTAATTAATTCCACTTTTATGTTTTTAATTTGGAAAAATAGACATCATTTTTGAATTCGGAATATCAAACATATCCCAGGCTCAATTTTTGGTATTTTTCGGAAAAACATCAATTTTTTATGAATAGCGAAACCACTTAGTGGTAGTTAAAAAACTGACTTTTTCATTTTAACGAACTTTAACCAATTCTGTGAATTTAAATTTAAAAATTTGACATACATGGTTTTTATGATGTAGTAAAATATGGTTCATTAAGATGAAAATAATTTTTGGTGAATATTAACTTTAGACTTTTATTTACCGCGGTTAAAGGTAAATAGGGTAATTCAAGATAAAAAGAATATTATAATAATTCCAAATTACCATAACACATGTCATAACCTTATTGTATTCATTATGTCCAAATGTGGGCATCATTGTGTCGATTTTGGGACCCATGAAGCCACTTATGAGTTATAATGACACAATATATTAATTAATTTAATGTAAAGGAAAAAATGACAAACACAAAACTCTTTTAGTAAATTAATTTTTATATGGTGTTATATAAATAATAGTTTTTCCTATAAATATTCATTGTAAATATAAAAAAATTTCTTACATGATAGTATTTTTTATAAATTTTAGATAATGAATAAATTAAATTATTCATGACATAATAATGATGCAGGGTTTACCTCATTAATAAATAATTTAAATAAATAAGATTATATATATTAAAATACCATACAGAACTTGTCAAATTATTATTAGATGATTTTATTTAGAGTATTAGTCATCGTATCCTAGAACTGAATTATTTTCGGACCATTAGAAAATGAATATCATTATATAATAAAATAATATTTTCACACTTTCCTAAAGAGCCCCTCCTCTCCTTTATAAAAGGAGACCATTTCTATCCAATTCATCACACCCCTCAAGCCTTTTGGCTCATCCAAACTCTACCCAATTAATATCTCTACATCCCTCCCCTCCTTAAAGAAGCCTTACCTTTGGCAACAGGCACTTCAAGAAGTACTTTGGTTCAAACCAAAGGGAGTTACCCAAATTAAAGGTAACAACTTCTCTTAATTTGTTTTCTTTTATTTTACTTCTCCACCCCCTAAAATCTTTTTATTACATTATTTTGTAACAAAAAACGGTATCCTAAATATTCTAGGATGTTTTTATGAGAGGAATTCTAACTACACTTACAGAAACCTCAATCTAGTGGGTAAAGAACATAATGTTTTTGTGGTTGGAAAACTAATGCCTCACGAAACGACGATTGACCAATTACATCTTACCACCTCTAATCGTGTCCATTATGATGGAACTGTATTTATATATGATATATATTATGTATATTATTTCATTATGCTTCTGCAATAACCAATTTATATCAACACTTTATGGTTTCCATAGTGGGTAAATACAAAAAACTCATTTGAGGAAACGCGGACTACCGCCCCCTCAAAGTGATATGACTCGTTAATGCCTTATGTGGGATGTATAAAAGATATAATTAATGATATTAAATATGATATTATAATGGAATTATAATATAACTATGTATCATTATGTTTAAATTCCATTATATAAGAAATAGAAATGAAATTAGCGTTCATGCATACGTACGGCTTACCGTCTCAAGGAATGGTGCATTTCATTTCTTACCTCTAAATGATATGTACTATTACAAATACATGTATATACTGGATATATATGATATATATGATATCTAAATCATGAATATATTTCTGTATATAATGAACCTTTGATCACATGAACAACATGTAATTATAAGAAGTCCATTTTTGCCTCAAGTACCAAATATCGACAAAACGAACATTATTAACTTAAATGATTACATAATGTTTATAAAATGGTAATAAGTGATATAAAAAGAATAATAAACATGAAAAACTTTCTTAAGCAAGTTTTAATTAACTATAGTTTATTATTCAGGAGATTAATGAACGATCGAGTCAAGTCGGACACGAGGTAATGAATTTTCTTATCTCACTTTTAATTCCGTGAGATTTCCATTGTTCATCACTTATTTATTACATGTGATGTAATTTGTACTTCCATTGATATATATTATCATTATTAGCTTTATATTCATGGTATTATGTGATTCATTTTGTGGTTATTAACTTTTGGTCATACGATTCAATTTGAATACAATGAAGTAAGGGTTTTTCATCTCACTTTTTATTCCCGTGAGATTCATGCTATATTTTACACTATTTCATTTTGTGGGGTGTATGTACTGACCATGATTGTACACATTGTGTAATATAAATTCCTTTATAAGTATTTAAATCTGTATTTAATGATCATTCATTCATGTGGCATATTTTTTTAAGTTACCAAATTGGTAAGGGAACCTTTCACCATCCTCTTTTTTAAAAGTCTTATTTTGTTATGTCTTTTAATTTTACATCTTATTATGTTGGGATATATTCTTAAATATCCTTATTGATGTGAAAATTATATCCAATTGATGAGATACCATTTTTATCTCATCAACTCAATTTATTAATTTTAAAGTGATGCCGTTAGGCTGTCGAATTTTTACAATGAAACTTCTTAACCCAATTTCAATTCTTTGGGTTCAACTTGTACATCTTGAACATGTCATCATATGAATATGTGTGAATGAACTATGATTTTTTTACAATTAATATGAACTTATATTGGGTTTATTTATATTTTTTACAAATAATAATGTGATTGATTTATCCTTAATTTAAGGATACAGTCTTTATAAGGGATTTAATCTCAATTTACATTTCCATTGAGACTTCATTGTTGTTATGCACCAATTCAAATTTATGTGGTGTATATACTGTCCATTGGCATAATATATAATGAATAAATTTATTCTCTTGAAATTATAATGTTTCTATTAAATTTTATTCCTCAATTATTTATATTCAAGTGTCTCTCTTTTTGTTAAAAAACCATTTAACTAAAATATCATTTTAATTGTTTTAATGATTTATTATTCTAAATATTTCTCATTAATGTCCATGTTTTAAAATTGGGTTTTAGGTTTTTTAATATAGACATTAATTTTTTCAAATTATAATTCATTTAAGAGCTTCAATGTGGAAAGGGACACTTTGAATTAAAAATATCTTTTTAAATAGTTTTGAAAATGATTTGATAAATCATTTTTTATGTAAATATATTTATTTGATATGTTGGAATGTTGAAATGTTACCATTCCTTTATACATGTGTTATATGTTATGATTATTTCATGGTTATTGGGAATTGTTTACATATACAGGTGGTTCCATGATAAACCCAGGGCGAGTGAGCCCGAGATAGCTCTGCAATGCATTGGGTAACTTGACGAAGGTAAACGCGATGTTTATCTTAAGAGAGTTAGGGAATATACTGTGATGAGTATTCCAAGTGTAACTCCCTACATATCTATGATAGCTACAATGTATGTTTGATATAGATTCCATAAGTAACCTTTATGATTTATGATTTGTCTATGTTATTCATAAATATTATGATTTCATAAGGTATGTTATGACTGAAAAGTATGGTTTTATGGATTTGTATTTATTGTTGGGATAATGTTTTCCTTCCTTATTTTATAACCCTTACTGAGATTTTTATGCTCATCCCATGTTTTTGAAATGTTTTCCACAGGACATAAAGATGAATTGGTTCATGGATGGGATGAAGGAAGATTCATGCTGTCTAAAACATGGAAGTAGACATGTGTCTTATGAAGAGTTTTTATTTTATGAAAAAAATGGATATTGAGTAGTAGTGTCTACTTTTAATATTAAAGTGTTATGTAATAGTTATGGACTAATTCTCTAAAACACTAAACCTGAAATATCTTCAATGTTAATTATCCATTTAATTCAATATTATGTAATGTTATAAGGTTGGGTCCTTATAGTTGGTATCAAAGGTCGGTTTAGACAAATTCAGGGATTATGAATTTTCATTAGACATATGGTTAGTACCTATCTATTATTTTAGTTAAATCCTTGTTTTATAACATTTTCAGATCAAGGAAAGTCAGTTACAAAATGGAAGGAGGAGGATCTCGGACGACATTCCTATCTCTTCTTGATGACATGCTTGAAATAATTATTGCAATGTCATGTTCAGATGATTGTGAAACTTTTTCTAGCATACAACTAACTTGCAAGTAGTTTTTTGAGATATCAAACACCTCCACTATACCTCGTTATCATCATGGATCATGGGTTGTATTTCAAAAAATCCTATTTTCACAATATTCTCATATTTTCAAGAAAGGTAAATATTATCAAGGCATTTATAAATATTTTTCCTTATCACAAGATTTTGAAGCATATTATGGTTTAAAAAAAGGTTCTATAGAAGGAGACCATTACAGAACATATTTATATTTTATTTTAAAATATAGTCTATCAGCACATACTTATGGTATTTTAAATGGACTGTTAATTGAAATCTTCAACTTAAATTCGGTTCGACTGTTTTATAGAAATCATGTTTTATCAAATGATTTGAAATTATTTGTCATACATGATTATTTCACAAAACTGTTTTTTTGTGAACACCCATATGACCCATATTGTACAAGGTGTATTTGGATGGAGGAAGAAAATGATTTTGATGGATCTCTAAATCATTTGTTAAATGCATGGACCTTCAACCTATGTGAAAAATATGACGATGAAACCAAATGGACACCATGATCAAGGTATGATGTTCTTCATTTTGGGGATTGTATTATTTTATCATATAGTGGTGAAATAAGATTTCAATAATTAAGATGTTGAGATCATGATGAATTTGGATGAAAATGAGAGGTATAAGGAAACATTTGAGGTTTAAACATGTTAGGGTTATTTTTGAGTTTTATAAAAAGGACAACCCGTAGGATGGGTGACAACCCGTCGCATCCAGCAAGGTTGCGGGAATCGAACCCACAACCGTATGGTGAAAAGGGTACATCCCCTACCACTAGCCTACTTGAAGTCCCTGGTTAGTATGACTTATTATTTTACTAAAATTAATTTATAGAATAATAATATGTTGATTTTTAGAACTTATGTTTTATCAAAAGGATATACTTAGTATTGAAACATTATTTAGTGATTAAGTAAAAAATGTGGTCGTGGAAGATGTTCTACCTTTTGAGGAAACACTATATTACTAAGGCAGATAGAATACTATGGGATTTCAATTGCGGAATAATGGTTGAAATTTTAGTTTGGAAGAATCTTTGTACTTATTATTGATACATGGTGATTTGATTTATTTAGAAAAATGATTAACCTATCATGGAGAATATTTTATTAGGTTAATTAATTTTCAATATGGGACTTTATAAGTAACTGGTGTTACTTATAGATAAATGTTAAGATGTATCTTGGAAGTCTATGTAATTAAATCCTTATGAGATTTGGGTTACAATCAAAGTGTGGATTACTATCGAAGAATTTTTGGGACATTTGTTTTTAGAATGGTCTTTCTTGAACCTTGAGTTCTTTTTGTTGAATTTTGAAGATTAAGAGTAGTATTTCTTTTTATAAAGGATAATACTTTTGGTGATTATCTGATCTTTTCCTAACTATTTTTTATTTAGTTGATGTGTAAATACAAGGGAAATAGATAGATCTAATTTTTTGGATTATGTGATTCTCTAGAAGATGATTCTGGGGCTTTTGGTGTTACCAAGTCCTTATGAATGCTCATCGTTTGGAGAAATGACTAGTTTTGGTAAGAACTTATTAAAAGATGAAACTCTACTTGAAGGTAAGTATATTTCCTTATGTTTTTATTCTATGAAGAATATTAATTCCTCAAAATTATTAAAAGGAACGTAAAAAAACGTTGTTGGTTTAAGTTTCGTACAAGGTAATCAATGACCCTATACACGCATCATAAGTTTTTTATTTTCTTGTGGTTAATTTTCTCCTAATCATGTTTCCTATCACTCTCCATCAGAACATGACACTTTGATTTCTCCTCCATATCCATGTTTTCATGGAATCTTAGTATGGGTTAACTCGAGTGACTATTTTACTTCTCTTTTTTTCTTTTAAAGTGATAGTTTTACTGACTCTTTTTCTGATATGGGACATTCAATAATGTTTCCGAGCCAAAATTTTAAAATTGCAGGGACGCAATTCCCAAAAGGGGGGAATGATATAACATCTCAGGGAAATCAAGAATATGAATTTTTCATATTTATTAATTTTTGAATTAAATATTAATTTTACTTTAAAAAGGGTTTCTATGTTCTATAGCATCCCCGATACGCAACAACGAGTTTCTTTGAAATCTTACGTGGCACACTAATAATATAATATTGTTATTTTAAACGGTATTTAACTCATAGCCATTGTATTGGAGTGAATGAACAAAACTAACTATAATATGATTATACATGATTTTAAAATGTATTTACATTATCCAATAAAAAGTTAGAGGCTTAAAATATAAATGAATCTAATTTTGATCATAATTTATATTAAAAGGCCGATTTATCGCCTTTTAATGGAGAACCCATTTTAAATATAGTTTCGGTCAAATTAATACATTCCATATGACCAAATAAAATCCTTATTTAAAATAGAGATATTAAAATTTACTTTGTGTAAATTTTTGGAATTTTTCCGATATAGTTCATTTTTTTAATGATTAGTGAAAAATATTGTATTTTAATTCAAAAGTGCCTTTTAATATAATTTATTTATATGGATGGATTATATTTTTAATTGGTTTTAAAGTGAAATTAAAATACAATTTTAACTTTTAATCCAATTGTAGTCATTGGAATTAATTTCACTTCGAAATTGGACATAAACAAGTATCAATCTTTTGATAGTTATTGTTTCTTAAAAACACGCTCTTTGTTTTGATAATGGGAATTAATTTTTAAAATTAATTAATTCAACATCTATGTTTTGAATTTGAAAAAATAGACATCATTTTTGAATTCAGAATATTAAATATAGCTTAGGCTGATGTTTTGGTATTTTTTTGAAAAACATCAATTTTTGATATATAGTGAAACCACTTAGTGGTTGTTAAAAAAATGACTTTTTCATTTAAATGAAAATTTTCCACTTCTGTGAATTTAATTTCAAAAATATTACATATATGTTTTTTATGAAGAAGTAAATTGTTGTTCATTAAGATGAAAGTAATTTTTGGTGAATAGTAACTTTTGACTTTTATTTACCGCGGATAAAGGAAAATAGGGCAATTCAAGGTAAAAAGGAATATTATAATAATTCCAAATTACCATAAAACTTGTCCTAACCTTATTGGTTTACTAATTACCGACCATGGGTATCATTGGGTCAATTTTGGGACCCCATGAAGCCATGTAAGAGCGATAATGACGCATTTGATTAATTAATTTAATGTAAAGGAAAAAATGACATAAACAAAAATATTTTAGTAAATTAATTTTTATTTGGAGTTATATAATGAATAGTTTTGTCTATAAATATTAATTGGAAAGCTAAAAGATGTTATAAATAATAATATTTTCTTTATAATTTTTATACATCAATTAAATTAAATTATTCATGACACAATAATGAGGCAGTGTTTACCTCATTAATAAATCATTTAAATAAATAAGATTATAAATATTAAAATAGCATCCAAATCTTGTCCAATTTATATTGGATGATTTTATTTCGAATATGATTCATCGTATCTTCTACCATAATTATTTTTGGACCATAATAAACCAAATATCATTATATAATAAAATAATGTTTTCACACATTCCTAAAGAGCCCCTCCTCTCCCTTATAAAAGGAGGCCATTTCTATCCAATTACTCGCATCTATAAAGACTTTTAAATCATCCAAAATCTTTCCTATTAAGCTCCATACATACCTATCCTCCTCCTAGAATCCTTAACTTAGGCATAAGGCACTTCAATATGTCTTTGGTTCAAACCAAAAGAAGTTACCCAAATTAAAGGTAACAATTTCTCTTAATTTGTTTTCGTTTATTTTACTTCTCAAACCCCTAAATTCTTTTTATTCCATTATTTTGTAACAAAAATAGTATCCTAAATATACTAGGATGTTTTTATGATATTTATTATAACTAAACTTACACACACCTCAATCTAATGGGTGAAGAACATAATGTTTCTGTGGAAGGAAAACTAACGCCTGACGAAACGATGATTGTTCAATTACATCTTACTACCTCTCATGGTGGCCATTATGATGGAACTGTATTTATATATGATATATATTATGTTTATAAATTCCTTATTCTTCTGTACTACCCAATTTATATCAATCTGTTATGGTTTCCATAGTGGGTAAATACGACAATCTCATTTGAGGAAGCACGGACTACCGCCCCCTCAAAGTGATGTGACTCGTTAATGCCTTATGTGGGATGTATAAAGGACAGATTCAATGATATTATATAATATATTATACTGGAATTATAATATACCTATGTATAATTATGTTTTAATTTCCCTTAAAATAATAAATATAAATGAAAGTAGCGTTCATGCGTACGTACGGCTTACCGTCCCCATGAACGGTACATTTATTCTCCTACCCCTAAATGTTATGTAATATTATAATTACAGGTATATAATGGATATATATAATATATATGATATCTAAATCATTAATATCATTCTGGATATAATGAACCTTTGACCACATGAACAACATGTAATTATAAGAAGTCCATTTTTGACTCAAGTACCAAATATCGACAAAACGAACATTATTAACTTAAATTATTACATAATGTTTATAACATGGTAATAAGTTATATATAAGGAATAATAAAATTGAAAAAGTTTCTTAAGGAAGTATAAATTATCTTTAGTTTATTATTCAGGATATTAAAGAATGATCGAGTCATGTCGGAAAAGAGGTGAGGGATTTTCTTATCTCACTTTTAATTCTGTGAGAATTCCATAGTTTGTGACTTATTGATTACATGTGGTGTAATGTTTACTGAAATTGATATATATTATCATGATTTTATTTATATTCATGGTACTCTGTGATTCATTTTGTGGTTATTAACTTCTGGTCATACAATTCAATTTGAATACAATGATGTAAAGGTTTTTCAGATCACTTTTTATTCCCGTGAGATTCATGCTATATTTTCCACTATTTCATTTTGTGTGGTGTATGTACTGCCCATGATTGTAATATTTGTGTAATATACATTTCTTTATGAGTATTTTCATCTTCTTTGAATGATAATTCTTCCATGTGGCGTATTTTTTAAGTTAACAAATTGGTAAGGGAACCTTTCACCCTCCTTTTTTTTAAAGACTACTTTTGTTATGTCTTTTAATTTTACATCTTATTGTGTTGGGATATGTTCATCAATATCCTTATTAATGTAAAATTTATATTCAAGTGATGAGATACCATTCTTTTCTTGTCAAATCTTTTTATGAATTTTAATGTGATGCTATTAGGCTGTCGAATTTTTACAAGGAAACTTCTAAACCCAATTTCAATTCTTTGGGTTCAACTAGTACTTCTTGAACATGCCGTCCTATGAATATGTGTGAATGTCATCTGATTTTTTTACACATAATATTCCACTTATATGGGGTGTATTTATATTTTTCCCACATAATTATTTTATTGATTTATCATTAATTTAAAGATACCATCTTTATAAGGGATTTCTTCTCAATTTACATTAACATTGAGACATCATTGTTGTTATGCACCAATTCACTCTTATGTGGTTTATATAATATCCATTGGCATAATATATCATGAATACCTTTATTCTCTTGATATTATAATTTTTTGATTAAATTTTATTCCTCAATTATTTCAATTCAAGTGTCTCTCTTTTTGTTAAAAAACTCTTTAACTAAAATATCATTTTTAATCTTTTAATGAATTATTATTATAAATATTTCTCATTAATGTCCATGTTTTAAAAATGGGTTTTAGGATATATTTATATGTACATTAATGTTTTCAAATGATAATTCATTTAAAATATTAAATGTGGTATGGGACACTTTGATTCAAAAATCTATTTTTAAATGGTTTTAAAAATGATTTGATATAAAATTGTTTATTTAAATATCTTTATTCGATATATTAGAATGTGGAAATGTTATATTTCCTTTATACATGTGTTATATGTTATGAGTAAGTTATTGTTATTGGGCATTCTTTATGTATATGGGTGGTTCTGTGATAAACCTAGGGCGGGTGATCCCGAGATAGCTCTCCAATGCATTGGGTAACATGACAGAGGTAAACGTGATGTTTCTCCTAAGAGATTTTGGGAATATACTGTGATGGGTATTCCAAGTGTAACTCCCTACGTATCTATGATAGGTACAATGTAATTTTTATATGGATTCCATAAGTAACCTTTATGATTTATGATTTGTGTGTGTTATTCATAAATCTTATGATTTCATAAGGTATGTAATGAGTGAAAAGTATAGTTTCATGGAATTGTATTTATTTTTGGGATAATTATTTCCTTCCTTATTTTATAACCCTTACTGAGATTTTTATGCTCATCCCTTGTTTTTGAAATGTTTTCCACATGAATGAAAGATGAATAGGTCCAAGGATGAGATGAAGGAAAAGTCAGGCTGTCTAAAACATGGAACTAGACATGTGTCTTTTTAAGAGTTTTTATTTTATGAAAAAAATGGATACTGAGTAGTAGTGTCTACTTGTAATATTCATGTGTTATGTAATAGTTATAGCCAAATTCTATAAAACTATAAACCAGAAAAGATCCTTTATGTGAATTATCCATTTAATTCAATATTATGTAATGTCATAAGTTCGGGTCCTTATAATTATGTTATCGTCTCTTATCTAGTATGATATTCCAAGTTAGTGGTAGTCATGAGTACCTAGACTATTTTTGGATGGATTGGGATGACACATTTATTACTGTAACACCCCAATCTTCAACGATACAGTTATGTTTTAATAATACAATAGCTTGCATTGTATGCAACCCAGAGTTCCAGCATAAGAAGGCCAATCAAACTAGCCATTTAAAAAAGAAGTTATGAAAAGTAATACCATATTTCTGAAATTTTATAATTTTATTTCTCAAAATGGAATTAATTTTTTGATTCAGAGTATCTTAATTAACTTAGGGTGATTTTTTTGTATTTTTTTGAAAACATTCATTTTTTATTAATAGTGAAAACACTGTGTTATTGTTTAAAACTGACTTTTTAATTAAATTAATATTTTTATATTTTTATTTTAATGTAAAAGTAGACAAGTAATACCTATATTTTTCCAATTTATTTCAATGGAGAAATTGTATAATAAAATTAGAAATATAAAATTTTATTGAACTTTTTAACGTCTTTTACTCACCATCTAGACACATTTGCAAATTTGCATAAAACTTAATTTTATTTCTTCTGAGAATTAAATTTCAAAAATATAATAGACAAGATTTTCATTATTATGTAAAATGTGGTTGAATTCGATGAAAACAATTTTTGGTTAATATTAACGTTAAAATTTTATTTACCACGGTTAAAAGTTAATAGGGTAATTAAATGTTAAAATAATGTTATAATAATATTAAATTACCCCAAAACATGTCCAAATTCGATTGGATAAGTTTATATCAACCGAAATAAACTTTAGTATAAAAAATATTATCCTTTTTTATCCACTTTGATTAGACTATGAAATATATTATATTTTATTTAAAGGAGGGTTAAAAGTGTTAAATTCAAATTTTAATAACTAAAACATTTTTAATATAGTGTTTTAAATAAGATAAATTGGACTATAAAAATAAATTAGATAGATAAAAATATTTCATTCTTATTTTTATTTTATTTATAATTTTTAGACATTAAATAATTAACTTTATTTATGACACAATGATGATGTAGTAATTACCTTTTTAATAAATTATTAAAATAAATGATATTATAAATATTAAAATAAATATAAATTGAAACATTTGATGACATAAAAGAATTTTCTAGTTGAATATGAAATGTTATGGTTGATTCAATGAATTTTTTCTAAGTAACCATGTTGTGAGGAGTTTCAGAAAAACTAAAAACTAAATAGTGTCAATATTGACATAAACAATTTTTTAAAATAAATAATATTTTATTAAATTATTTTATAGTCATAAAAATCTATGATTCATACAAATGACTTAGATAATGTTATATATGTCATTAATAAAACACTAAGAGTTTCTCTTGGGATTTTATTGTATCTATATTAACCATGCATTATAAATATACTAGAGGACATCGTAAACGTTAAGCTATTTAACTATGGGTTAAATCCAAATGATAAGGTTAATATGGTGACCTAAACATGTATAGACCCTATTGGATGAGAGTTTTGCGACCCCTCTACACCACATCCATGAAATAAATCCATTTGGATATATTATAAACAAAAAATAAATTTATAATAAATTAATATTTCAAGATTTTACTAAAATGCCCCTCACCTCTCTTATAAAAGGGGACTTCCACTTCTCTTAAATTAACACCTTCAAATAAATTTGGATCAGCAGAAACCATATTAAATATCCACAAAACTACCCTCAATTAACCTATATGCCTTAATTTTATCCTAAAGACAACCCAAGGAGCTATTTTGTTCAAATGAAAAGGAAGCACCTATAGAATAAGTAATTATTTTATCTCCACTTTCAATGTTCTTTTCTTCTTCTACTTCCTCTTTTATTATTGTTTCCATTCTAAAATAATAACCCCAGTACCTTATACATACGAAGATGTTATTATAAATATGACACAACCATATTCAATATTCTATCCATCCTATGAATTACAAAGTCACTATACATGTGTACGTACGACTTACCATCTCCACATCATGGTGTAGTTTGTTATTAAACATTTCATTTTATTGATGGGTATAATAATGAGTATAATTGATGTAATTAATTAATATAACATGTTAGTTGTTCTTTACATATATTATAACATCTAATTACATATTATTTCAAAATCAATAGAATGATATTGTCGCTCGTGCATACGTACGACTTACCGTGTCCACTGAAAGATTAGATTTCATTACCCTTCGTAACAATTGAAGAATAATTTTCATTTGATGATTAAAAATAATGTTATGGAACTTGATGTAATTATGTGTATGAATCAAATACATATTATCCATAAACAACTTGATTTATGTAACAAAACATATAATGGAAAACGAGTCGTTTAAAACCCGAAACAATGATACTACTGAAATTTTATTAACAATGAAATATTAGTGCATCATTTATGATATCATATTTATGTTTGTGATTATTGTATAACATAATGATGTAACCATTATACAAGAGGTTAACCCACCCTCAACAAATAAAGCATAGAGGGTAAGAGTTAATTTTATAATTTCTTTATTATCCGTGGTTCTTTATATATAAGTATCTATTGGGGCTTCATTATCACACAAACTTGTGTTTCATAAAATTGTGTTTCAATTTTTTTTTACTATTTCATAGATTATGGGTTAAAGTCATTTATACCATTTCCTGAATTATTATAAAAAGTTTTGAATTGAATTTTTTTGTTGTTCTCCAAACAAGGTACATTATGGCCAGTTCGACATAATATGGAACGATTAATTTTTAACATATACAATGGCTTTGGATATTTTCAATAATTATAACACCTTTAAAACATCCCATACATGATTATATGAATATTTTCAAAATGAATGTTATATTTTTTAATTATGTGACTTTTAAATGATTTAAAAGTAGAAATATATATTTCTCTCAAATAGTTTTATGTTTGATTTAATACATGTCAACATCTGTTATTATATTTTATTTTTAATTGAAGTTTATTTATTATGATACAATATGCCATATTTTATTGATAGTCTTATGATATGTTAGACTATGGATGTGTTATTTTTATATCATTCATGGTTTATAGTTAAAGTATTTACATTTTGTATGCTAGTTTAATATGAATGTTTATGGTATGATTATCCCTTTTCATACAAGGAATTAATTTGACATAGTATGTAATGGATGGGGCACGATATAGCCATCGATGCATTAGTATGTCTCATGAGACAAATTAGTGTCTTTACACAAGGCCTTGACAATATTTTTATTTATACTCTTGGAATGAGGCATTGACTATTTGTTTTTGACGTCTGGCATTATACATTTCATAATAATGAGATTAGATATTGATATTACATGGGATTATTTGAATAGTATAATATCAATATGAATAAGTAAATGTAATTAATTGATTTATATCTTCCATATTATGATGAATTTTATGTTTAAAAGGCTTTTTTTAGTCTTATGTATTAGCTTACATGTTTATTCTAATTTATGGTAGTTCTGACTATATTGTTACCCTTTATGTTCATCTGAGCTCAACCATTTCATATATTTTAATTTGCCCCAAGATGAGAAGAAGTATATTATGACTGACATGCATTGAAAGGCTATGGAATATGAGTGTTTTCAATAGACACAGTGGTTCCTTTTCATTTCATAATGTAATGTAAATATTTTGTTTGTATATATTATATCCAAGGCTACAAAACTTATCGTTCATTTGGGACTTGATATCTTGTGATCATGCCAATGTTATGTAATAATGCACTAACTCTGGATAATTCTTGTCAGGACATTACAGTTAGTATCCTAGAATGTTTAATACAAACCTTGGAAACCAGATTTAGAAAAACTCTAATTAGAGAAAATTACAATAATATTGTCTTTGAGGATTAGTATAGAATAACATGAAAAAATATTGGTAATACAGATATTATATGGGTTTCCCAAGAAATAAATAATTGTCTGTATACTACAAGATGATGTGGTTCTAGAGAAAATGTACGTAGTAGTGAAAACTCTAATAAGATGTTTTGGGATTGACCCAGGGTGTCCTGGTACACGACAACGAGCCTTACTGCACACCTGGTTTGACACTCCCAAGGGATATGCTCAAGATAATTCACATTTTATTTGTAAACCATTTTGAAGGATTTATCACTAAATACTTCCCCAATGAAATCATTTTTATGATTATGGATTATATGCCTAAACTGTTTGATTTATGTTTAGTATTTTAAATGTTTGGAATTATGTACTGTGATTCATAAACTAATCTAGTGTATGCCATTGTTTAGAAATGGTTCCTAGTGGATGGAATGGAAATAATATCAACACACGTAATCCATGAAGGGATTTACCTCATATTCAAGATAATTATAGGGGGGTTGGTGATGAAACTGGTGCAGAACTGCTATAATAATACTGAGAAAACTCACTCAGGTTATAAATAATAACATTTCCTGTATAGAGCACCCTGATTGTCACGAACCAAGCCAGGTCGCCATCCGACCTGGTGCCCGACTCGGTCCGCGACATGACCCGAAGGGCATTCCTGATCTCGACGGGCTGGCAACCAGTACTGGGCATTAAAACAAGTAGATGGGAATAGTTTGGCCCATGAAAATAAAATACCAATAAATAGAAATGAACACAATAAGATAGGTAAACAATTGCAGCGGAAAAATAAAATTAGATATAATCAACTAAACGTACCTCTAAGTGACCCCATGGGTCACCACCGACATAGAACCATGCTTACCCGAAAGCAACCCAAGTCTAAAACCTGAAACTGAATTTAAAGTAGGAACGATCACTGAGTTACTCAGTAAGAAATCTAAAGAAAAATTCAACAATGCCTCATGCCCCTACCTTTAATAAGAAATCCAATCACGCAAGTTTGAAAATAAGACCTATTAAAATAAAGTTTTCCACTCCCTTAAAAATTTAAGTAACAGGTTTCACTTATAATGAAAACATTTCATTTCCAATATGTTTTAAAAAAATGGAATCAAGTATGCATTAACCTTTTGAAATGAAAAGCGAGCAGTTAATAATAAAATGTGGTTTTTTACAAATGAATAATTAGATATAAAACAATGAAAATGGAAATCACACCACAAGTAACATGTCACAAATGATCACCATGGAAAATCCCCAAAGGTAACTAGCACATGTGGGACCCTAGAGACCTCATACCTCGGTGAAACATAATCGTCAAAATTATCTGGTATCGTACATGCGCCACTAGACAGGGCAACACATCCATAACCTAGTGGTCCCCAACATCATCACATGTTTAGATAGTGTTTTTGCGTCAATCCTACTAGACTGAACCGAGATGAAACCCTTCCGTGTCATCTAGCGTACTATTCCTTGTCCGCCCACCTAGATACCTGGGTTTTCCCATGTACTCTATTCAAAAAAGATGGCGAGTTTTTATCAACAGAAAAAAATGAACATCACACTTTCTTTATCCTAAAAACTCACTAAACCGCTCACCACCATTCTCCATCATTAAGAGAATTCCCCCTTTTCACTTTATATAAAGCATAATCCTCCACATTAGGCACATATTCGTACACTCAACATTCAAGTAATTTTCTAAAACCAAGTGCTTTTCCTTAGGAGGGGTTTTTCCAATTTTACAAACGATTTCAAGGGGCCAACCAGGCTTTATGGTTTCACAAATAATAGTTTTCATTATTGAACATATAATCATTTAAACTCTTTGGAAAACCTTTTAAAATCCCAATTTAACAATCTACATGTTACATATAAAAAAACAAGCTTGATCTCTTTCTTAAAATGATGCAATTCATTTATGAAAGTCCAAATAGAATTAGTAATACATTACAATTGTTTTCAAAACAAGTGCATAAACATTATTAGAAAATGCACCCAAATTTCATCACATGTAAATATAACAAATATATATATATATATATATAACATATTTTCAAAGAAAGTATGAAATTATGAAATTCAAACTAAAGGCATAAGCATAAAATACCTACCTCAACATGTCGTTGTTTGTCGATGACCACCCAAAATGATCCTTGGCACATACACGCACGTGCATGTATACATATATATATACACCCCTAGATGCATTGCACATATTCCCCGAGCTATGAGGGAATATGCACAATGAGGGAATATATATATACATGCCCTATCATATTAAAGTACATACTGGGATCCTCAATACTCGCGACCCAAAACCTTCTCAGCGAAGTCCATCACACTACACATGTAATTTATTAAAACAATTCAAACATATAAACAATCTATAAAACACTTCAAAATAACACATCAAAGAATCGCGCCAATGACACACTCAAATTCAAGTTGCAAAGCCACTTTGAAACCAAATTTACAAAAAATAGACATTAAAACATACCTTACATAATTTAAAATAATTTATAATACATGTTGAAGAATGAACAACAAGACACACAGAAACCCCAATTCTATTTTGAAAAATTACACACAATAAAAACCATTAAAAACTCCATCTGCATCACCCACACAATTAAAATAACCAACTGCATAATTAAAATAAACATTTTCTTAATTATACAAACCGCTGGGAAATTTATTAAACAGTTTAAAAAATGCATCGAATGACTCAAAATGACAAAGGATTAATCAAAAAATATTTTGTGACTACACGCACATAGGCGCAACACTAAAACATCAACTGCACCCTTTGCACATACTAACAAATTAACTGCACAATTTATAAAGAACTATTTAAACAGTTCAACATGGGTTTTCATAGCAACAAATACTCATATCATGTAAACATACCACTAAATTCATAAACACATCAATAAAATTTACTAAACCTCAAGTAAAATCATAATCGCATCAAACAAAAAAAGATAATAAACATGCAAAATTAATTAAATTTAGGAATCAATTTATCAACAATAATTTTATGAGGGACCACCTACCTCGATGTACGCTAACTTCCCCAACATGGTGCGCAAAGTCCACCGCACCCTAATCGCACATAAAACCACTCAAATAAACCCTAAAATCAAATCATTAAACCATTTATAATCATAATCCACACAAGGAAAATCCCAAAACCGTAACCTGAAAAAACCAATACCCTAACGGTGGAGACCTACCAGGAAGATTTCCACCAGCGGTGAAAGGAGAGGGGTTGTGGGAGGGGGCTGCACCGTCAGAGGCTGTGCCGGAGAAGAATAAACTGGAGGCGGCCATGTAGGATGAGGGTGGGGTGGCGTCAGATAGGAGGAGGGGCGCCCGCAGCTGGAAGAGGAGTGGAGGGGAGGGGGTGCGTCAGTCATATTTTCCAGAGACAGAGCGAAGCAGAGGGGTGTTGAGGGGTTGTCCTACAGGAAGAGAGGAGGGGAGGGAGACGACCTAGGTTTAGGAGGGGGGGGGGAACGCTGTGCAAACAAGAGGGGGAAGGGGGTTCGTGTGACGCCAGTGAGAGAAAGCTAGGGGAGGATAGAGGGAAAAAAATAAAAAGAAATGAAAAAGGAAATAAAATGAAAATAAAATTAAATATGAATTAAAACTAAAAATAAAACTCCAAATCAGCTTAAAATAACAATAATGTTGTTAATAATAGTAGTAGTAATATTATTGCCACAATATGGTGTAAAAAAAACTTATAACAACAGCTTTAAAAATAATTGTAACCTAATTAAAATATTAACGAATGTAATAATAATACTAATAATAAAACTAAAAAAACAAAAATAATAAAAATAACCAAACTAATAAAAATTCAATTATTATTGGGTTCGAACAATGCGCACGGCCATGCGCAAGGTAGCGCACCCAAATAATAACAAATATAATAATAAAATGTTCCCTAATTAATGATGGGCACTATACACAATCGCGTGCGTGGTCGCACACCTGTGTAATAATTAAATTAAGAATAAAACGTTTTTTATTTAATGTGGGCACTACGCACGGTCACTCATATGGTATCACACCGTATATGAACCCAAATCACTAAAGAAAAAACCAGCTAAACCCGTAGTCCAAAAATGAAATCCAGAATAAATAAAATAAAATAAAGAGTCGGGTCGTGTTGTGACAATTCTCCCCACCATGACACTTTTTTCCCTAGAAAGTCCCAATAGACTAGGTCAACCAAGGGTTACAAGCAAGACCAAGAAGGAACCTAAATCAAAACCTCAATCGCCCAAAGACCCGGTATTAAAAATTCCCATTACCTGAAACTCCAATTTCTCAAAACCAGAATCACCATGAAAACTGACCAACAATGAATTCACCTAGAAATAGAATTTCAATATGGAACACCCTGACCCCTAACATAGGGATCACCCATAACGCTTGAGATCTCCAAGAACACTCATCGAGAGACCCGTTATCTGAGTTAACCAATTATCATGGTCGAGGTCTGGCAGATCAGAAGAAAGGGGTTGCTCTACCAAGCATGCTTTGAAAACAGCGTCTTCCACAAGCCCGTCCTATGGTGGTCTCCCAACCATATTAGGCTTCCTGTCAAACATTGGTTCTTCAAACCGAAACAACTCACACAACCTCTAGCACTATATTGACCCTAAAGGTCCCCTATGTTTAAGAAACACAAGAGAGGACATCGGCGAGACGCACACAGGGTCTCCCAACCATTTTAAAAATTCTTAACACCATGAAACCCACACGGGCATTACTAGTTAACTTTAAGCAAAACTGTTAGAACACTTCAGTGTGAACCCACCACATGGGCCGACCTCCACTGATTATTCCTACAGTGGAAAACAGTCTGCCACATGAGATAGCTTTGATAACAGAAACCCCTAACCAGGAGGTGAACATGACAGGCGCACGAAAATTCTATAAGGCATGAGCATCTCCGAACACAAGAAGGTTCACAGAGTACACCTACTAGCTTTACATGAACACAGATTCTACAAATCTCTTTAAGTCCCAAGAGGAACTCCAATAAAATAAGTCCACGACAAGTATACAAGGTCTCCATGACCCTCATAACAGGAATGACGCTCTTAGAGAGGGTACCACAATAAGGAAATTCAATCTTTTCTCTTCCCATCATTGCGAACTTAATTCAGATCATGCTCATCCCACGTCCGATGAGTTTTGACTACGCGCAAGCTTCACCCCGATACCTATGGTTGGGGCCCTGATGTCTAAAGAATCTACCGCCTCGCAGTCATAAGTTGACCACCTCTGACTGGAACTTCCTCTGTTGGAAAAGAAACCATCATAATACTCCTCGTCACCCATGAAAACACCCAGTCAACATACCAACTAATAATTTCCACGAACGACTTAGGGTGTCCGACTAACCACACTAGAGGTATGAGATTGAGCAGTCTGTCAAATGCACGACACAAACTGATGAGAGGGGAACTCTAAGAACAAGTCTCGTTGGTTCACACTCTTCATCGGATGAGGAACCTTCACTTACCACAATATGAGAAAGACCATAACTATTACCAGTTTTGAGATGATTGTTCCAAAAAACCTCTAGAGAACATGAAACTAGCTCATCAGAAAGGTCAAACGCAGATCCTTCTCCACCTGTTGACCGGTCTAGAACCTATGACATCCACAAATTTCCCTTACCTTAACTCCCTTAAGTGTGACTGTAGGATGTGGCTAGTCTTGAGGATCGCTCACAGCATCCTCATTTTCAATGAAAACGGAACGATCATCGTTCAGTGGTTCAGTCCCGCTCGTCCAGACATACTCGAGACAACTTACACCCACACAAATTTTGGAGTTCCTCCAAAACCAGAGACACTTATCCATCCCATAGAATTCAATGATATCCAGCTGACCTCGATGTCTTCATTCAGTAGACACAACTGAGCAGACCCCAACTCTGCCACTCCACTAGGAGTCTAGGCTGAACCAAGACTTGAGAGACCTACTAGAAACCCATGGGACCTTTCTAGGGGGCATATCCAAAACAAGAAATAGAAAAAAACATTCCAAAAATCCAAACAAATCACAAAAAAACATCCACATTCCATGAAAAAATCCAATAATTCCAATTTAAAACATCAATTCATTTTTAAATAAAAACACTTGCTTGAAAAAAAACAAGCACAATGAAATAATACCGAAAAACTCTTTTGAACTCTTAGCTTTCACTCCGAACTAATTTTTTTCCAATTTCAAAATCCATTTAAGCACAAAAACTCATTTAGTTGAAAACCCCACTTTTCAGGAAACAAGAACTAGCCTATGAAATCAATCACCCACCACTGATATTCCTGGATGCCTCACAGATTTTCATTTATGTGCCACCCAGGCACCCATCCACACAATCGACAAACTATCCGTTAATCACTTCCAGGTGCCCACGCGAGCATCCATCTGAATACCACTAGACAAAGTAATATTCTTTCTCTTTCAAAAATAAAACATTCTCAATATTTCAAAAAAAAGAAATACTATCTTTTTTTTCAAAAATCATTTCAAAGATTAAAGACAAATTTTCAAAATGCTTTCCATTTCAAAAACAACCCACTTCAATTTCAGATAACCCAAGACATTATTTTTGGAATTCAATTTTCAACAAATAAAACACCAAATTTCAAAAAACAAGGTCCAAGAGAAATGCACCCCAAGAATCATGTCAAACACACACTAATATAAAATAAGAGCAGCACAAAAGTCAGCTTCCCATTTTAAAGGAAAACAATCTCATTCCAATACCAAAATTGAAGCAAGATATCACAAAAATTAAAGCACCTGGGCGGGGGAATAGTGGTCGTGTCTAACCCGGTTACATGGTTTAGAAGACCATTCCCTAGGCACGCACCAAGCACCAACCACTAGGAGTGTCGAACCGTACTCTCGGACATCACATGGGTCGCTACTCCATTTGAGACCGCGCGGAGTACCAATTTACTCCCATTTTCATCCCCCATCCACAAAGACCAAAGCCAATACTTAAATCTCAAACTACCCCTGGTTACTCGAGGATCGAAACGAGCAAGAGTTAGTGATGCTCTTCCTGCACCTAACACTCGAGTACCAATAGTCCTATCTCCGATCTACCGGACATCCCAAATAACAATATCAAAAACCTCCTCTATTACCATTTTATCACGAACCAAGCCGGGTCACCATCCGACCCGGCACCCGAATCTGTCCGTGGCATGACCCGAAGGGAATTCTCGATCCCGATGGGCTGACACCCAGTACCGGGCATCAAAATAAGCAGATGGGAATGGTTTATTCCATAAAAATAAAATACAGATAAACATAAATGAACACAATAATATAGGTAATCAATAGCCGCGGAAAACTAAAATTAGAGACAATCAACTTGACGTACCTCTAAGTGACCCCATGGGTTACCACCGACATAGAACCACAGTTTCCCAAAAGCAACCCAAGTCTAAAACATGAAACTGAATGTAATGTAGGCGTGAGCACCGAGGAACTCATTAGGAAAGCCAAAGAAAAATTCAACAATGCCTCATGGATCTGACTTTACTAAGAAATCCAGTCATGCACGTTTGAAAATAAGATGTATTAAAATAATGTTTCCACTAAATTAAAAATTTAAGTAATAGGTTTCACTTGTATGGAAAAAATTTCATTGCCAATATGTTTAAAAAAAAAAGAATCAAGCATGCATTAAACTTTTGAAATGAAAAGTGAGAAGTTAATAATAAAATGTGTTTTTTCGAAAATGAATCATTAGTTATGAAACAATGAAAATGGAAATCAAACCACAAGTAACATGTCACAAATGAGCACCATGGGCAATCCCCAAAGGAAACCTGGAAAAGTTGGAACCTAGAGACCCCATACCATGGTGAAACATAACTTTCAAAATTATCTATTCTCATGCACGAGACACTAGACATGGCAACACATCAATAACCTCGTGGTCCCCAACATCATCACATGTTTAGTTAGTGTTGTAGCGTCAATCCTGCAAGACTGAACCGAGACGAAACCCTGCTGTGTCATCAAGCGTACTAGTCCTTGTCCACCCACCTAGATACCTGAGGTTTCCCATGTGCTCTATTCAAAAAAGGTGGTTAGTTTTTATCAAAATAAAAGAAATGAAGATCACACTTTCTTTATCCTAAAAACTCACTAAACCGCTCACCACTGTTCTCCCTCCTTTTGTGCATTCCCCTATTTCACATTATATAAAGCATAAGCCTCAACATTAGGAAAATATTCCTACACTCAACATACAAGTCATTTTCTAAAACCAAGGGGTTTTCCTTAGGAGGGGTTTTTCCAATTTTACAAACCATTTCAAGGGGAAAAACAGGCTTTATGGTTTCACAAATAATAGTTTTCAGTTTTGAACATATAATCATCTAATCTCATTGCAAAAACTTTTAAAATTCCAATTTTACAATCTACATGTTACATATAAAAAAACGATTAAACTCTTTCTTAAAATGATGCAATTCATTTATGAAAGTCCAAATGGCATTTGTAATACATTACATTTTTTTTTTCAAAACAAATGCATAACCATTATTAGAGAATGCACCAAGATATCATAACATGTAAATATAATATATATATATATATAGAATATATTTTCAAAGAAATCAAGCAATTAAGAAATTAAAACTAAATGCATAAGCATAGAAGACCTACCTCAAACATGTCACTGTTTGTCGACGACCACCCGAACTGATCCTTGGCACATACACGCACGTGCATGTATACATATATATAAACACCCCTAGATGCATTGAACATATTCCCAGTGCCATGAGGGAATATGCAAAATGAGGGAATATAAATATACATGCCTTAACATATGCAAGTGCAAGAAAGGATTCTTAATACTCGCGACCCAAAACCATCCCAGTGATGTCCAACACACTATTCATATAATTTAATAAAACAATTCAAACACATAAACAATCTATAAAACACTTCAAAATAACACCTCAAAGACTCGCGCCAATGACACACTCAACATCAAGTTACGAAGCCACTTTGAAACCAAATTTACAACAAATAGACATTAAAACATACCTTACATAATTTAAAATAATTTACAATACATGTTGACGAATGCACAACAAGACACTCACAAACCCCAATTCCATTTTGAAAAATGATGCACAATAAAAACCATTGAAAACTCCATCTTCATCACCCACACAATTAAAATAACCAATTGCATAATTAAAATTACCATTTTAATAATTAAAAAAACCGCTGGGAGATTTATTAAACAGTTTTCAAAATTCATCAAATGACTCAAAATAACACAGGCTTAATCAATAATTATTTTAGTACTACACGCACATAGACGCTACACTAAAACCTCAACTACACCCTATGCACATTCTACCAAATTAACTTCACAATTTATAAAGAACCATTTAAATAGTTCAATATGGGTTTTCATATAAAAAATACTCATATCATATAAACATACCAATAAACTCATAAACATATCAAGAAAATATACTAAACCTCATGTAAAATCGAAATCGCATCAAACAAAAAAGTTAATAAACATGCTAAATTAATTAAATTCATGAATAAATTTAACAAAAATAATTTTATGAGGGACCACGAACCATGATGTAGGCTAACTTCACCTACATTATGCGCAAAGTCCACCACACCCCAATATCACATAAAAACACTCAAATAAACCCTAAAATCAAATCATTAAACCATTTATAAGCAAAATCCAAACAAGGAAAATCCCAAAAACCTAACCCGGAAAAACAAATACCCTAACGGAGGAGACCTACCGGGGATATTTCCCCCAATGGTGAAAGGAGAGGGGTTTTTAGAGGTGGACGCACCGGCAGAGTCCATGCTGGAGAAGGATGAACAAGAGGTGGCTGCACGGGATGAGGCTGGGGTGGCATTAGATGGGAGGAGGGGCACGGGCAGCTAGAAGAGGAGTGGAGGGGAGTGGGTGCGTCAGTCCTATTTGCCGGAGACAGAGTGGAACAGAGGGATATCAGGGGGTTGTCCTGCCGGAAGAGAGGAGGGGAGGTTGGCGACCTAGTGTTAGGAGGGGGGGGGGGACACTGTGCAAAACAGGAGGGGGAAGGGGGTCCGCGTGACGCCAAGTAGAGAAACAAGGGAGAGGATAGAGGGGAAAAAATAAAAAGAATTGAAAAAGGAAATAAAAAGAAAATAAAAAAAGTTAAATTAAAACTAAAAATAAAACTCCAAATCAACTTTAAATAAAAATAATGTTGTTAATAATAGTAGTAGTAATATTAGTTCCAAAATATGGTGTTAAAAAAACTTATAACAATAGCATCAAAAATAATTGTAACCTAATTAAAATATTAATGAAGGTAATAATAATACTAATAATAAAACTAAAAAAAACCAAAACAATACAAACAACCAAACTAATAATAATTCAATTATTATTAGGTTCGGACAACGCGTGCGGTCATACGCAAGGTCGTGCACCCAGAAAATAAAACATTTAATAATAAAATGTTCCCTAATTAATGATGGGCAGTACACACAATCGCACGCATGACCACACACCCTTGTAATAATTAATTTAAGAATAAAACATTTTTTTATTTAATTTGGGAACTACGCACAGTCACACATATGGTGGAACACCGTATATGAACCCAAATCAGTAATGAAAAACCAGGCTAAACTTGTGGTCCAAAAATGAAATACAGAATAATTAAAATAAAATAAAGCGTCGGGCCGGGTTGTGACACTGATACACATTGGGAGGATCAATGTAAGACCACTTCATGAAGAAGAGACCAACAAAATACAATGGGACAACAAATCCATTTGTAGTAGAGGAATGGAAAAGTTCCTTAGATAAAATATTTAATGATTTAGGGCGTAGCGAAAGAGAAAAAGTTTTCATGATAGTTTATTGCCTCTCATGAGATATAGATCAATGGTGGTCATTAATTCAAAACACAAATGATGATGATGAGGTTTCAAATATGGAATGGATGGAGTTAAAGAGCCTTTCTTGGAGAAATACAGTCCTTATGAACATCGAGCGGATATGGAAAGGAAATTTCTAGGTTTAAGGGAGAAGGGGATGATAATATTGAAAATTATGAGGATAACATTACAATGTTAGAAAGGCGTGTAGTAAATTATATATGTAACATAATAAGTAAGATTGATAGATTATTTGATGGGTTAAAACCAGTTCTCCGATGATCATTAGTCTCACATTCCTTCCCATCGTAGGATGATATAGAATTATATGCTATCAAGAAAAAGAAGGAATTCTCTATCTATTAGGAAATCAATATGAACCAAGAGAAGAAGATATATATGTTGAACACTCCAGAAAATGAAATAAGGGAATGAAGGGAAAAGATGAAATTCTATCCAGTAGTAATTATGGGAAGAAACACCATGGTACATGCCTAAAGGGGGTGTGAGTTTGTTACAAATACTGTGAAAAATTCCACCAAGTTCATGATAGAAAGGGAATGAAAGAGGTTGTCGATGTTCAATGCTATGATTGTAATGAAATAGTGAATTATTCAAATAAATGTCCTAAGAGGGAAAGAAACATACCACAAAAAATGCCAATGGTTCCAGGACAAGATTATACGATCATAATTGCTGAGTTTGAACTTCCTAATGATGTTGTGGTAGATACTTTAATCATTTCCTCAAAGTTGTCCAATTCTCTATTTTATTCCAGAGTAACTTATTATTTCATATCATCCCTGTTTTCCATGAAAATTAGATATTTCCAATTTGACTTAATAAGGGAGTTGTTTACTTAAAAGAACTAATGGAAGTATATTAGCAACAAATTTTTGTCCATCAGTTACCATTATGTCATATAAATGTGCCTTATCTTATGATCATATTATTATAAGCCTGATGCGAAAAATTATGGAAGAAGAAAGAGGTTAATTTTTTTTTGATGATGATAAGGAATCCTTAATATTTATAAAAGAAACATCACCATATGATTCCCATCTATATCCACCCTCTATAGCTCTACTAAATTCCATTGTGGGGGAGAAAGGGAGTGAAATAACCCTGGGTGAGGAAAAAAATGTACAAATAGAGGATGCACCTATTATGAAGGAATATGCAGAAGTGTTTCCAGATGTTTTCTTTGGACATCCTCCGGAATGGGAAATTGAGTTTTCTATTGACTTAGTTCTTAGTTCAAGGCCCATATCAAAGACCCCTTATTGAATGTACACTGTAGAATTAGTGGAACAAAATAAAAAATTGGAATAATTGAGTAATAAAGTTTTATTCAACCAATTTTTTCTCCATGAGGATCCCCTTTTATTTTTTTATTAAGAATAAATATGGATCTATAAGGTTTTGAATTGACTATAGGGTGATCAATGCTATACCAACAATGAGTATGTATCCCCTACCTGGCATTGAGGATTTATTTGATCAACTTCAGAAAGCTCAATATTTTTCAAAGATTGACAATCAATCTGGTTACCATCTATTGTACGTGATGAAGGAAGACATTACAAAGACAACATTTCTAAACATGTATGGGAATTATGATTTTACAGTAATGCATTTTGGGATGACTAATGCATCCTCTATTTTCATGGATCTAAATAATTGATTTTTCAATGAATATCTTGATGACGTTGTAATGTTTTTTATTGATGACATTTTAGTATACTCCTAGAGCTACGAATATCAAGAAAATCACGTAGACACTATTATAATTACTCTTAGATGAAATGAATTATATGGGATGTTCAGAAAGTTTGAATTCTAGATTCAGGAGATTTCATTTCATGGCCATATTTTTTTCTAAGGATGGAATATCTGTTGATCCATCAAATTCATGAGGAATCAATGAATAGCTAGCAATGACATGTATAATCGAGGCACGTAGTTCTTTGGGTTTAACAAGCTACCATCAGCATTTCTTCAAGAATTTTTCGTGATTGGAAAACCCATTAACCAAGATCACACATAAAGAGGTTGAATTTTTTATGAAAAAAATAGTGTGATGAATGTTTTGAAGAATTGAAGAGAATATTAGTCATAGCTCCTATACTGACTCTACCATCAGGAAAGTATGGGTTTTCTATTTGTTGTGATGATTCAATGAAAGGGTTGGGTTATGTCCATATGCAAAATGATAGTGTTATTTCTTATGCATCATAATAACTAAAAATTAATGAAAAAAACTATCCTATTCACGATCTTGAGTTAGATATTGTAATTTCCTCCTTGAAGATATAGATAGACTATCTATATGGTGAAAATAAAGAGATATATTCTGATCACAAGAGTTTGAAATAAATTTTCTCATAGAAAGAACTCAACATAAGGCAAAGGTGACAGATTGAACTACTCAATGATTATGATTGTAAAATACACTACCACTCAGGGAAGCTAATTAAGTTGGATGATGCTTTGAGCAGAAATGATCAGGGAGATCAAAACAAGATGAGAGTTGAGAGGGATCATATGTTCATGGAAAAAATGAAGATGGATATAGTAATAATCATGGAAGGTGAAACATCAATTATTTTTTAAATGGTTGCAAAACACTCTTTTCTAGAAAGGATAAAAATTTCAGGGAGATCAAAACAAGATGAGAGTTGAGAGGGATCATATGTTCATGGAAAAAATGAATATGGATATAGTAATAATCATGGAAGGTGAAACATCAATTATTTTTTAAATGGTTGCAAAACACTCTTTTATAGAAAGGATAAAAATTTCTCAAATTGATGATAAGGACATTCAATATAAAATTAAATATGTGAATGATGGGATATTGATATACATTGTATATAAAGATGGAATTTTTAAATTTTGGAAGAGGATTTCTATTCCCAATATACAAGATATAAAAAGGGATGTTTGGATGATGCTCACAACTCCAACTTCTCTATACACCCTGGTAGCACTAAGATGTATATATATTTGAAGGAACATATTTTTTGGACTATATAGAGATATATATTGATGATTTTGTGTCATTATGTCTTGTTTTTCAACAGGTGGAGGCTGGAAGACAATATTTTAGAGGAGTCTTGCAACCTCTTCTCGTACATGAGTGGAAATGGGATGCTCTTATGATGGAATTTTTCATGGGGATACCAAAGACTCTTAAAATGAATAATGCAATAAGGGTCATTTGTGATCGCCATACAAAGTCACCGAATTTTATTTCTATAACCAAAGATTTACCTCGTTAATGTTTAGTAAGACTATGAATTAATGATGTTAGAAGAATTCATGGTGTACCCCTATTGATTGTTTATGATCATGATCCCCATTTTATATCAATATTCTAGAAATGTCTTTAGAAAGCCCTAGATACTGAATTTTGTTTGATCACTGCCTACCACCATCAAATTTATGGAAATTCAAAACGGATTATTCAAACCTTATAAGACATGTTGATATTTTTCTCACTTGACTTTCAAGGTACGTGGGATCAATATTTACCTTTGTTAGAATTTTCCTATAATAATAGATTATATTCAAATATTAAGATGACACCATATGAAGTGTTTTATGGAAAGTGACGTCTCACGCCAACTTCTTGGGATTATGTTTATGAAATAAAAAAAGTAGGACTAAAAAATGTTGATGAAAAAATATAATATATGAAGATTATCGAAAACCACATAAAAGTATATCAAATTTGTCGAAATAGTTATACAGATAACCGAAGGAAGGATTTGAAATTTAAAGAAAGTGATCATATTTTCTTGAAGGTATCTCCTTGGAAGGGTTTTATAAGATTTAGTAAGATTGATAAATTAAGTCCCAGGTACATTATACCATTCAATATTCTGGAACAAGTTCTAGTTTTAGCTTCTATTTGGCAATGTCTCCAAGTGTTTCCAAAGTTCAGGATGTGTTCCACAAATCCCTCTTGAGATAATACATGCCTGACCTAATGCATGTACTCAATTATGAAGAAATGGAACTAGAACCCAAAATGTATTATTATGAAGATCCTATTATAATTCTTGATACCATAGAATAATTGTTGAGAAACGGAATGACTCATTTGGTAAAAGTTCTTTGGAGAAACCATAAAATGGTAAAAGCAATGTGAGAACCTGGGAAACTTATGATGACGAATCACCTGAATTATTTTATGTAGTAATATTATAGAAATTTATAGGATGAAATTATTTAATGGGGGGGGGGATAATGTATCACCCAAAGATTCCATGGTATGCTTCTCTTTGAACAATACAAAATATTGAGTTGTACACAATCCCATGTTTTAGCACACAATGGAAAATCAAACTAGCTGTTTAAAAAGAATTTATGATTAATAATATGATCTTTTTAAAATTTTATTAATTTTATTTTTCAAAATGGAATTATTTTTTGGATTTGGAATATTAAAATTTTCTTTGGGTGATGTTTTGGTATTTTTCTGAAAATATTAAATTTTTTATTAATAGTTGAAAACACCGTGTTATTATTTAAATTTTTTATTTATTTAAATAATTAAACTTGTTATTTTAAAGAAAAAATAGATATAGAATACCCATATTAGACCAATTCAATTCATTGGAGTCATTTGATAATATAATTAGAAATATAAAATTTTATTGAACTTTTTAACATCTTTTTCCCACCTTCTAGGAACATTTGTAATTTTGCATAAAACATAATTTTACCACTTCTGTGAATTGAATTTCAATAATCTAACAGAAACTATTTTCACTAGTATGTCAGATGTTGTTAAATATTATTAAAATAATTTTAGGGTAATTGTAATATTTTAATATTATTTACTATGGTTAAAAGTAAATATGGGGATTAAAGGTAATACTAATTTCATAATAATATAAAATTTTGCCAACACATGCCCTAATTCTATTATATAAGTGTATTTAGATATAAATAAACTTTATTAAAAAAATATGATACTTTTTTACCCCTGTCTAAAAGATTAGTTCATTTATGATACTTTATTTAAAGAAGGGTTAAAAGGGTAAAATTAAAATGTTAATAAATAAACCATTTTTAAATAGGGATATACATAAGATAAATTTTACAGTAAATATTAATTAGAAATATAAAAATATTTTCTACATAATTATATTTTATTTATAATTTTTATACATTAAATAATTAATTTTATTTATGACACAATGATGATGATGTAATTACCTTATTAATAAATGAAAAAAATAAATGATATTATAAATAATAAAATAAATCTAAATTGAAGCTTTTGATGCCATCAACAAATTTTTTAGGTGAACACGAAATGTTAGAGTTGATTAAATGTATTTTTTTCGAATTAATCAAGTTGTGATGACTTTCAAAAAAATCAAATAATAATTAGTGTCAAAATTGACATAAATGAGTTTTTAAAAGAAATAATATTTTATTAAATTAATACTAGTACTAAAAATATTTTATTTAGAAAAATGAATTATATAATTTTAGATATGTCATTAATTAACCACTTGGGGTTCTCATGGAATTTTATAATAACTATATATTCCATATAGTGTAAAAATACAAGAAGACATGTTAAAAGATAAATTATTTCACTAAATGATTACTCTAAAATATATGGTTAATATGGAAAACTAAACATGTCTACAACCTATGTTTTGAGATTATTTCTAACAATAACAACCATATACTCTAAATAAATCTATTTGGGATTATTAGAAACCGAAAATTATTTTAAAAAAAATAAATATTTCAAGATTTTATTAAAGTGCCCCTCACCTCTCTTATTAAAGGGTACTTCCCATTCTCTTAAATTCACACCTCCAAATCCATTTTTCTAATCCAAACTGTAATAGAATATACTCCCAACTACCCTAAATTCAACCTAGAGGCCGTAATTTGATCATAAATCCAAGTTAAGGAGCCCTTTGTTCAAATCAAATGGAAGCACCTGAAGAAGAGGTAATTTTTTTATCACCTCTTTCAAAGTTATTTTCTTTCTTCGACTTCTTTTTTCATTGTTTTTTCCATACTAAAAAAACTCCAGTACCTTCTACATTATGAGATGTTATTATAAATATATTACAACCGTATTCATTATTCTATCAATCATATTAATAACAAATTCACCATACGTGAGTACGTACAACTTACCGTCTCCTGGTTGGGGTGTTGTTTGTTACTCAACACTTCATTATTTGGATGGATATAATAATTTTTATAATTTATTTAAATAAAAAATATAACATGTTAATGATTATTTATATAAATTATATAATATAATTTCATACGATTTCCCTATAAATAGAAAAATATTGTTGCTCGCGTTCATATACGGCTTACCGTCTCCAGGACGCGATGATATTTCATTCCCCATCGTAACCATCGAAGAATAATTTTCATTTGATGACTAAAAAATAATTATTATGTAATTAATATAATTTTGGATATTAATCAAATACATCTAATCAGTAACATACTTTATTTATGTAACAAATCATATAATGTAAAATGAACCAGTTAACACCAAAAACAATAATAGTACTGAAATTTTTTAACAAAGAAATATTAGAGGTTCATATATGATATCATATTTATATATCTGGTTCTTTTATAATTTAATTATTTAACCATTATACAGGAGGTTAATGTACCCTCAACTAAGGAAATTTACAAGTTAATGATTAATTTTACCATCGCTTTATTATCCACGACTGTTTATATGTAACTATCTACACTAATGTCTTTTTCATCCACACCCATGTTTCATAAAAATGAATTTCAAAACAATTTTTCTAAATTATTGACTGTGGGTTAAAGTCATATATACCCTTATTTAGTTTTTTATAATATTTTTGGAATGGAATCATTTCATAGATTTCCAAACTAGGTACTTTGTGACCTTTTTGATAAATTAATTTAAGAATTGTTTTAACTTATAGAGTGGGTGCAACTATTTTCCAATGTAATAACACCTTCAAAGAATCACTTACATGATTATAAAAATATTTTCAAAATAAAAGTTTACTTTTATTATTACGTGATTTTTAAATGATTTTAAATCAAAATGTGATATTTCCCTCAAATAGTTTTTGGATTGTGTTAATCTTTGTCACCATCCATTGTTAGATTGTATGTTTAATTTAAGTAGATTTGATATGATTAAATATTCTATATTGTATTGTTAGTTATATTATATGTTTCTATATGGATTTTATATTTCTATGTCATTGAAAATTAATGGACAAAGTATGAAAATTTCTCATGCTAGTTTAATACAAAAGTTTTTGTTTTGTTTCACCGTTTTCATATGAGAATTGCATTGGGAGTAGTAAGTGTCAAGGATACTTACCTCTGAAAGGCCAAGGGAGAATGTCTAATCTTATGCGATCACAACTATTGTGGATGAAGTTCCTAATGATGTGGCGGTAGGTCCTTTAATAATTTCCCAAAAATTATCCAATTCATTATTTTATTCTAGATCAACTCATTCCTTCATATCTTCCCAATTTTCATAGAAAATTAGACATTTCCACTTTGAATTAACAAGGGAGTTTTCAATCAAAATAAATAAGGAAAGTATCATAGTAATAATGTTTTTCCAATCAGTTACCATTATTCCATATAAATGTTCTTTATATCCTAATTTTATTTTCATAACCATGATTTAATTTTATATATTCCTTAGTATGGACCGTCTTTCAGGCCTTGATGCGAAAATTTATTGTATGAAAGTGGTTAAATTTTTGATGATCATAAGGAATCCATTTTCTTTTGAGAAGATACATCACCATATAATTCTCATCTCTATCTAACCCCTATATCTCTACTAAACTCAATCATTATGAAGGAAGGTAGTAATAAAACAATGGGAGAGGAAAAGAATCTTCAAAAATAAGATGTATCAATTGTGAAAGAATATGTTGATGGGTTTCTGGAGGATTTACTTGTACATCCTCCAGAACAAGAAATTGTGTTTTATATTGACTTCATTCTTGGGTAAAGGCCCATATCAAAGACCCTTGTAGAATTCCTACAATTGAATTAGTGGAACTAATTAAGAAACTAGAATTATTGAGTAATAAAGGATTTATTTTCCCTGTTATTTCTCCATGGGGAGAACATGTTGTTTTTATTAAGAAGAAAGATAGATCTTTGAAGTTGGTCATTGACTATATAGAGATTAATGCTATAAAAATAAAGAACAAGTATCCCCTACCTCGTATTGAAGTTTAATTTGATCAACATCATAGAGCTCAATAGTTTACAAAGATTGACCTCCCATCTGGATACCATCAGTTTTGTATCAAGAAGGAAGACATTACAAAGAGAGCATTTTGAACCAGGTATGTGCATTATGAATTTATAGTTTTGCCTTTCAGACCGACTAATGCACCCCCAGTTATCATGGATCTGATGAATATAATTTTCAAGGAATATCATCCTGAATTTTTAGCAGTATTTATTGATGATATCATGGAACACTCCAAATGCTAAAAATATCATGAAAATCACATCCTCACTATTCTAAAAAATCATAGAAGAAAATGAATTATACAGGATTTTTAGAAAGTGAGATTCTAGATTCTTGATATTTTTTTCTTGTCCATGTTGTCTCTAAGGATGGAATATCAATTTATCATTAAAAGAAAATTCCAATCCATGAATGGCCATCATTGATGCGTATAACTAAGGTACACCATTTTATTGGGTTATTAGGTTACTAATGGTGTTTAGTCTGGAATTTTTCTTGATTAGAAAACTCCTTAAATAATCCCACAGACGTAGGGGTTAAATTTGTTTGAAAACAATTGTGTGAAGGATGTTATGAAGAATTGGTGAGAAGATTAGACAATGCCCTTATCATGAGTATACCATCCGAGAGTGAAATGTTTGTAATTTATAGTGATTCTTCAATGAAAGGACTCAGTTTTGTCCTTGTGCAGAATGATGGAGTTATTGCATATGCATCAAGAAAAATAAATAATCACGACCAAAACTATCCAACTCATGATCTTTAGTTAGAAGCTATAATAATTTCTATGATGATATATATACTCTATCTATAGTAAAAAATGAGATATATATACTGATCAGTGGAGTCTAAAATATATTTTCATAGATAAATAACTAAACATGAGGCAAAGGAGATGACTTTAACTACTCAAGGAATATTATTTAACAATACACTACCACCTGGGGAAGGAAAATAAGGTGAATTATGCTTTGTACAGAAATGATCATGGAGTTATGAACAAGATTGTAGTTGAAAGGGATCCCAGGTTCATTGATATTGTGAAGATTGATATGGGAATAATTATGGAAGGTGAAATAGAAATACATTTTAAAATGGTTTCCAATCCATAATTAATAGAAACAGTAAAAAGATTTCAGACCGATTATAATGAGTTTCAAATGAAAATTAAAGCTATCAATGAGGATAGATTGATTAAATATGTATATAAAGATGGAATTTTTAAATTAGGGAAGAGGATTTGTGTGCCTAATAAACCTGATCTAAAAAGGGAATTGTTGGATGATTCTCATAGCTCCAATTTATCTATACACCTTGGTAGCACTAGGATATATAGGTATTTGAAAGAACATTTTTGGTGCGACAATATGAAGAAGGAGATTACTGATTATGTGTCAATATTTATGGTTTTAAAATAGGAAAATCCTGGAAGACAACATTACATGGGTGTCATCCAACCCCTTCCCGTACCTGAGTGTAAATGGGATGATATTTTGTTGGACTTTTTCATTTAGATACAAAAGACTCTTAGAAGGAATGATGCAATATCGGTCATTGTTGATGGTCTTACCAAGTCATCACATTTTCTTGTAAAAATAGGAGATTTACCACTTGAAAATTTAATAAGACTATATATTAATGAAGTTGTAAGACTTAGTGGTGTACCCATATCAATTGTTTTTTATCATGATCCCCATTTTACATTATGATTCAAGAAAAGTCTTCAGAAATCCTGAGATACTGAACTTGATTTGAGGACTGCCTATCACCCCCAAAATGATGGACAATCAGAATGAACTATTCAAACCATATAAGACATGTTGATATCTTTCTCACTTGACTTTCAAGGTATGTGGGATCATTATTTACCTATGGTAGAATTTATCTTTAACAATAACTTCCATTCAAGTATTCATATGGAACCTTATGAAGCATTATTTGGAAAGAGATGTTTTAAACCAACTTATTTCATTGATTTAGGTGAAAGAAAACTAGTTGGCCCATAACTTGTTGATGAAACAATGGAAAATATGAAGATTATCCTAACCCATATCAAAGTAGCTCGATGTAGGAAAAAGAGCTTTGACAATAATCGAAGGAAGGATTTGGAACTTCAAGTTAGAGACCATGTTTTCATGAAGGTATCTCCATGGAAGGGTATTATTTTATTGGGTATGAAGGGTAAATTAATCCCTAGGCACATAGTACCATTCTAAATTCTAGGACGAATTAGAGTTTTAACTTACCATTTGGAAACTTCGCCAAGTCTGTCCAAAGATCATGATGTGTTCCATATATCACTGTTGGTAAAATAAATGCTTGATCCAATGCATGTACTCAACTATGAAAAAATATAACAAGAATTGGATCTATCATATTGTGAAATTCCTATCATAATTGTTGATACTGGAGAACAATTTTTGAGAAATTAGACGACTTGTCTGGTAAATGTTCTTTGGAGAAATGGTATAATAGAAGAGGAAACATGGGAACCTGAGGAACATATGATGAATAATCATTCAAATCCTTTTATACAGCAATATTCAATATATTTCTAGGATGAAAATAATTTGAATGAGGGAATAGTGTAACATCCCATTCTTTAAAGGTACGCTTCTCATGATAT
Source organism: Viscum album (assembly GCA_963277665.1). Taxonomy (NCBI): domain Eukaryota; kingdom Viridiplantae; phylum Streptophyta; class Magnoliopsida; order Santalales; family Viscaceae; genus Viscum; species Viscum album. Next base: position 1,532,016,781 of record OY728123.1, on the reverse strand, counting down.
AATACAATAGCTTGCGCTGTACGCATCCCCAAGTTCTAGAACACCACTACCAATCAAAAAATCCATTTAAAAAGTACTTATGAATAGTAAAACACAATTTTTGATATTTTATATATCTTATTTTTCAAAATGGGCTTAATTTTTTGATTCATAATATTAAAATTTACATAGGGTGAATTGTTGGTATTTTTCGGTAAACTTTCAATTTTTAATGAATGGTGAAAAACACTACGTTATTTTTTAAGCCAGAATTTTTAATAAAACAATAATTATTATTATTTTAATTTTAAAGTGAAAATAGATACATATTAACTATATTAGTAAAATATAATTCATTGAAGTCATTTTATCATAAATATAGATATATAAATTCGTATGGAACTTTTTAATGTCTTTTACCAACTTTCTAGGAACATTTGCAAATTCGCATAAAACGTAATTTTACTGCTTCAATGAATTGAATTTAAATAATACATCACATGTAGTTTTCATCATTATGTGAAATTTGGTTTAATAAAATGAAAATTATAATTGGTTAATAATAACTTTTGAATTTTATTTACCACAATTAAAAGTAAATAGGGTAATTAAAGGTAAATATATTATTATAAGGATATAAACTTACACCAAAACATGTCTTAATTCAATTAGATAAGTGTATTTAGACCAAAATAAACATTCAGATAAAAATACGATTCTTTTAGAACCACTTAGATTAAATTAATACAATTATTATATTTTATTTAATGAATGGTTAAAAGTGTTAAATTTAAATTTTAATAACTAAAAGTTTTTAATATAGAGTTATACAAATGATAAATTCAACAAAAACTATTCATTAGAAATATAAAAACAATTAATATATAATATTATTTTATTTATTATTTTTAGATAGTAAATAATTTATTTTATTTATTACACAATGATGATGCAGTGATTAACTTAGTAATAGATTATTAAAATAAATGATATTATAAATATTAAATTAAATGTAAATTGACACTTTTGATTCCATACATGAATTTTATAGTTGAATATGAAATTTTAGGGTTTAATCAATGTATTTTTTCTATGTAATCATGTTCTGATGATTATCTCAAAAACCAGATACTAAATAGTGTCAAAATTGACATAAATGAGTTTTTAAAACTAATACTAATTTATTAAATTATATAATAGTCCAAAAAAATCTAATATTTGTTCAAATGACTTATATAATATTAGATATGTCATTAATGGACCAATTTATGTTATATTGGTATTTTTTTAGTAACTATATTAACAATTTAGTATAAAAATACAAGAAGACATTGTAAAAATTAAGCTATTTAACTACGAGTTAAATATAAAAGGTAAGGTTAATATGGTGACCTAGACATGTATAGAACCTATTTTTTGAGATTATTTATACCCATCTCCAACTTACCCTTTAAATAAATCCATTTGGAGTTATTAATAGTGAAATTGATTTTATAATAAATTACTATTTCAATATTTTCCTAAAGTGCCCCTCACCTCTCTTATAAAAGAGTACACCCCTTCTCTAAAATTCACATATACAAAGCTATTTGACTCATCCAGAACCAGTAATATTCCCCTCCAAACTACCCTAACTTCATTCTAGAGGCATTAATTTGATCAAAAGGCATCCTAATGTTTCATTTTTTTCAAATCAAATGGAAGCACCCGAAGAAGAGGTAATTATTTTATCACGTCTTTCAAAGATTTTTCTTCTTCTACTTCCTCTTTATTTGTTGTTTTCATACTAAAATAATAACTCCAAAACATTATACATACATAGATGTCATTATAAATATGGTACAACCATATTAATTATTCCATCTATCCTATGAATGACAATGTCACAATACTTATGTACGTACGACTTACGGTCTCCATAGCACGGTGTAGTTTGTTATTCAAGATGTAATTATTTGGATGGGTATAATAATGAGTATAATTGTTGAAAATAATAAATGTAACATGTAAATTATTATTTATATATATTATACTATCCAATTACATATGACATCACCATCAATATAATGATTTTTTTTCTCATGCGTACGTACGGATTACCATCTCCATAACATGATGAGATTTCATTCCCCATCCTAACCATTCGAGAATAATTTTGTTTTTTTTTTGATTAAAAAATAATATTTGAGAACGTAATATCATTATAGATATGGATAAAATACATCCTATACATAAGAAACATTATATATGTAACAAAAAATATAAATGAAATTGAAATAATTAAATCCCAAAATAATGATACTACTGAAATTTTATAATAAAACCAATATTAGAGTATCATATATGATATCATATTTATGTATGTGATTAGTTTATAATTTTATAATTTAATAATTATATATTATTTTAACTTACACTTAACTAAGGAAAAGTAAAAGTTAATTTTTTAATTTATATTTTATTTTTTATCCAAGGTTTTTTAAACGTAAGAATCTACTGGGACATAATTCTAATACACATCCATGTTTCTTAAAAATGTATTCCAAAACATTTTTACAATTTAGTATGCTATGGTTTAATATCATTAATACACTTGTTTTAATATTTATAAAATATATTGAAAGGAATAATTTTGACTTTTTCCAAATACGGTACATTATGAACATTTTGAAAAGTTAATGTAAGACTGTTTTTTAACTTATACAGCGGAATCTATGATTTTATGCTGTTATAACACTGTAGAAGCTTCCCTTAAAATATTATATTAATATTTTGATAATAATTGTTTCTTTTATAATTATATTACTTTTAAATTATTTCAAATTATAAATGGATATTTATCCCGATTAGTTTTTGGATTGAATTCATCTATGTCAACATATATTGATGTATTTTATGTTTAATTGAAGTTGATTTATTATGATAAAATATACATTATTATAATGATAGTTTTATGATATTTTTGACGTTGTATGTGCTATTTCTATGTCATTCATGGTTTATGGTTAAATTATTAACATTTTTTATGCATGTTAAATATGAATGTTTATTTTATGATTCAACCTTTTCATATAAGGAATGCATAGGTGATAGTAAGTGACGGCTGATGCCCTATATAGATTCCCAATGCATGGGTAGGTCTCATGATACAAACTAGTGTCTTGGTACAAGGCCATGACAATATTTATATTTATATTTCTATAACAAGGCCTTGATTATGTGGTTATGATGTTCGGCATTATGCATTCCATCATTATGAGATTAGATGTTGATATTACTTGTGATTATTCGACTAGTATAATATCCATGTGAATAAGTAAATAGAATTAATTGATTTATCATTAATATATTATGATCATGTTTATGTTTAAATTTCATGTGTTTTAGTCATATACATTGGCTTAAAAGTTTATGCTTATTTATGACAGTTTCCAATATATTGTCACCCTTACTGGGCATCTGAGCTCACCGCTTTCTTATATTTTAATATTACACATGTTGCGAATAAGTATATTATGACTGACATGTAGGTATATGTTAAGGAATATTAGTGTGTTTAATGGATACACAATTTTGATTTTTCATTTCATAATGTTATTTAAATCATATGTATGTATTTATTACTTCTAAGGCAACTAAATTTATTGGTGTTTTTTTTTCCTCATCTCTTATGATCGTGGTAATGTTATGCAATAATGAACCGACTCTGGGTAATTAGGGCTAGGGTGTATAATTACTACCTGTCTCGGTGGGGCTATGATTAGTCATGTCATCATAGTATAATATTATATATAGTTATGTTATATACGTAGATTTTAATGTTTTTTTTCCATGAGGTTGGTCAGTGTTAAATAAAAAATAATTTTTAGAGGTTTTGAGTTTATCTTCATGGTCAGGGAACCCAGTGATGGTGGGATTTTCTCTATATATATTAAAAAATAATCTAATAACAAAATTTTAAACGTATAGAAATATGGAAACCATTAGAGGGGGGAATTAAATTATATATGCATCAAGTAGTGGTTGGTCTTCACTTGTGGGTTATTAAAGAGTTTACTCCATAGATATGGTTTAATGACTATAGATTATCTTTGGAAACCAAAGGTCACAACCACGTTTATATATAGCTATTATCCTAAGGAAATTTCATGACATGATCATTCCATTTATCACAAAAATTCCAATATACCATTTCATTGAAAAGGATTATTTCAGCATACTCGATTGTTAGGAAAACATTGGGACATTTACAGCACTTAGAAGTGTGTTGAATCAATGTTGATATTTTTTTTATAATTTTACTATTTACCCCTTTATCATCATTATGGTTATTTAGTGATTAGAAATATATTTCTCTATCTTATATTTGGTTAGGTTTTATAATATTGGAATAGAACTTATCATAAGTGAACATTACAGTTTTTAATAAGGTTGTCAGCCCTATGGATGATTATGTCCTAAGTACATTATGATTCTTTTCCAACATTAACATATTTGTTCTTAATATAAAATTAAAAATGATAAAGTGTATATAATTGAACTCATAATGATTCAATCAAATAGATACGAATCATATGACGGATTTATTTTCTTCTTATAAAGGAATGGAGTTGTACCTCCTTAAAACAATATAACTTTTGTTGGATTGAGTCACTCATGAATTGTATAGATTTAACTTCTTCCTTTATTACAGTAATATAATGGGATAACATTATGTTCTTAATACTTTTACAAGACAATTCAATATGATGGCTCAAGAATATTGTCATATTTTTTTTAAAAATAATTTGATATATAAAACATTAATATCTTTTTATTCATCCTTTTATATTGTTATTTAGTTTAAAAGATGATTTATTCTTATACACCAATAGTTCCCTGATGGCGCTCGGGTTTCGGGGGGTGCGGCTGTCTCGTGATGATGGCGATCAGGATTCTCCCGTCTAGGGTTTCATATTACTATTCCTCACTATTTCCATTCGGAGCACGTGGTAGGAGAACCGGGATCTGCCTGGAATGGAGACGTAAGATATTCTGGTGATGCCGTGGTGAATGCTTCTCTTCCGAGACAAGATGTTCAGGATGTTGCTCACCGAGATGAAGTTTTCTTAGATCTGCCGTCTGCTTCGATGGTGGAGCCCTCATCTGTTCATGCTGCGTTCGGATCTGGGATTCCGGTTTCTGTTGACTTGGATCATCCAAACAGGGTTGATGGTGTCTGATTTGATTTGATGCTTGTAAATCGTCAGTATGTGGCTCTTGATTCCAGAGATGGGGTGGACAACAGGGCCATCAGTTTTAATCTGGTGGATGGAGCTGTGCGGGATCTGGCTTCGGCTGGGTCTCATCTGCAATCTATGTCGAAGAGGGTATTGCCGAAGAGTTTATCCGTGAATCTGAAAGAGGCTTCAGCAACGCAGGATGACAGTGTAAAGGATACGAGTGTCCAAGCGGGATGTCCAGGCTCCGCGCCCTCGTTTGCATCATCCATTGACTCCCGCTCAAGTAGGATTCTTCGAAAGGGGTCAGCGGATCATGTTGATGTCAGTCCTGTTTTATTTGATGAGAGGATTGCAATTGGGAAGAATTCTCTAATTTCACACCTTGTTTTAGTGAAGGGTGAGACATCTTGGAAGTTTGATGATCTCATCAAACGAGTCTCGTTTTTGTGGGGTTCATCTGATTGGTGGTGCGTTTCTCTTGGTCGTGGTTTTTTCCATTGCATTTTTCCATCAAATTCTTTCAAAATATATGCTTGGATCATTGGGTCCCTTTCCTTGAAACCTGGATGGCTCTATCTTCATGAATGGTCGCTTTATTTCTATTCATCTCGTGAAAGTAATGCCTTTTCTCAGGTATGGGTCCATTTTCACGGGCTTAATTGGGTCCTCTGGCATCCAACGATGCTTCATGACATTGGCATGGCAATTGCATCCCCTATTCACCTTGACAAGGAAACTGAATTTGATCGGTTTGGAAATTTTGCTAGAATGCTGGTGGAGGTTGATTTGAGCTCCACATTGATTGAAAAGGTAACTCTTTCCACTCCCACTGATAACATTAATATTGATGTTGAGTATGAAAGGAAACCTCTTTTTTGTAATGAATGCATGGCCGTTGGACACTCGTTGGAGTTATGTCAGAGGAAGCTCTTTTGTGAGAAATGTGGGATGAAGGGACATCTGGCTACTCTTTGTAAAAGGAAACCTGAGGTAAAGCATGTGGATTTGTCAAATAATGATAGAGATTCTCTCAAAAAATCATCTTCCACATAGGTTGAGATGTTGGATTCTGGGAAATCTGTTTCTTGTGTGCACAATTTGAATGGTAAAGGACTGATAGTGGATAAATCTCCGATGAGTGGTCCCTCTACTCGGGCTGATTTTTCCAAGGAGACTACACCTAAGGATGGTGGTGGTGTTACTCTCACTAGGATAGTTGAGACTGGACATTCTACTAGTCTCTCTGTTAATACTAGTATAAATGATAGTCCTAATGTAAGCGTGATACGAGATGAGACTATTGAGTTGGCTCCTTTTGGGCATTCTCATAATGTTAATTGTCATCATGAAATTCAGAGTCTTTTGACCTCCTCTAAAATTTTTGGGAAGTGGGGTGACATCTCTGAGGCGGAAGTGACAGTAGAAGATTGTGGTGGTCCTAACACTTTTAAAGATGCACTACTTTCTGGGAAAGGGAAGGTTGATGACTGCTTAGTCCTCGCTCCTGCTCCCTCAAAGAGACGGCCAAAGAAGGATTATTCCAACATACCTCGTACTATGTCTAGACGATCTTTTAAGCCTTCTGGTATGTTCAAATCTGATATTCTTTAGATCCTCAATCAGGGTAAGTCCCAATCTGAATGGGAAACTGCTGATGAATCTGACTATGGAAATGGCATGTCTTATTATGATCTGTAATTTTGTGTTTGATGGATGAGGGCAAGTTCTTTTGTTTGACCCCGCCCGCCTCCTCTGTACCTTTTTCTTTTATTTAATAAATAGTCAGGGGCTTAGCTTCTGGCTGATTTTTCTGTGTACCAATAGTACCCTCTTTATTTATTTGAAAATTCATGTTCAAAAATCAATATAGTGTCTAATATTTTAAAATGAACAATTTCATTATCTTTATAATAATATATTTAATCCACACAAATTCTATTCTTAATTACATGCATATATTTTCTCAAAATAATCTAACCGAAATAATTTCATAAACCTGGTCTAATAATTTACTATTATATCAAAATTAGAATATATGAAATATTTAATAGTAAATTCAAAATTAATCATAATATTTATTTAAATATTTCATTAAGACTCGGACAACATCCATATTCATGACATATAACAATATAGTGAATTACATCCTTAATATCTCATGTTAATTTTTTTTTCATCATTTTATTCCAAATGAATTTAAATATGCACACATTTTCTTCCATTTATTTATTATCATGCACTTAAAGTATGGATTCTCTATCCTAAAACAAAATTATTATTGAAGGATTGAACTACATAAAAATCATAAGGATAATAAAAACCCTTATTAAACATTAATTATCCTTTACAAATCTCACATAAACCTGTGTGTAGTGCATGAATTAACTATACACAATACGCTACTTCTATATTTTACCTTTACATGTCATATAAATCAATGTAATATTTTTTACCATGAATACATTCTGATTTTTACATCATTGATAATATTTACAACCTCATCAACAAGTTGAATCTCTTTTTCAAAAAAAATATTATTGATTCATGCATCAACAAATGTACAATACTTTTTATAATTCATGAATTTGTCATTCATAGCCTTTCTAAAACATTATAACACAAAAAATAACACAATTTAGGGAATTATTATCTTCTCTACCCAAATATATTTTTTAATACCCATATAATACAATGATGTTCTCTTATAACATAACAATTTTTAGGAATTATTAATCATTAATATCATAAATTTACTTTATTCTTTTTATTATTCTAAGAGTATATGACCACACATTATAACATGTATTATTTATTTGTTCACATATAAAATGGTTGATCAAAATACTAATTTTTTGGATCCTTAGAGTAGACCATTCCCCAAAGTAAATCATTTCATGATTATGGTTTATCGACATGGAAGGTCATTCGATCAGTCAGTTCAACATTTTATTGGTATCAACATAGTTGAACATTTAAATTTTGGTCGATTAGATTTTTCATCTGGCCAGTCTACATTTCATTATGTATTTTGATCAATAGGATTACAATTGATTAATATTTTATGTGGTTATTTGGACTCATGTTGTCACTCATCACCACAGTGTATATTCTTCTTAATGGAAATTTATGTGATCGATCCATGATATGTTAGGTTTGGGGAAAGTGTTCTGATCAGTTCATAATCTATGGTCGGTCTATCTATCAAATTCACCTAATATTAATTCAAATCATTCTGTTAATAAATTTATCTTTATGAAGTTAGTTACACCTCATATGACTAATCGTGAGCATGGATTGTTTATAGAGTTTGTGTGATGTAGTTTCTCAACATATAGGTAACACTCTATCAGTAGGTTGACTATGATTCAAGTTTGCCTTCATTCTATTTATTTCATGAGAATCCATGTATTGATCCAGAACTCAATCAATTAATTTTTCCTTCTAATTTTTATTTCATATAGTGTAGATCACAGAAAATAACTTATAGAACATAACACAAATGTCATAAATGAAGAATAAATGGAATAACAGGTATATGTACAAGTTAAGGAAACTATACTGAGGAAATAGTAACATGACCATAAGAAAATTAAAATGGCCCTTATAAAGAGTAAATTGGGCTAATAAACTATAACATCAACCATGAAATTTTAAATAAAAAGGCACATTTTAAATGAAAGTATAATATAATTATATCATATAATATGTAAATGAATATTTTAAAAAGTATTAATTACATGTTGGTATTTCTATAAGTAATAGATATTTATTTTTATATTCATAATTTATAAAATTATTTAAAATAAAATTTAATTTCATATAATATATTCATAATTTATCATTTTTTTCTTGTAATTTTTGGATAATTTAATGAGGCCTTAATTAATTTTTTGGAGTGTAATAAAACTGTTATAATTTTAAAAACTATATTTCTCGAGTAAATTTTGAATTTAATTAAAAAATATATTTCTCGAATTTAGAAAGTTAATTTCATAAAATGGATTTCATTTTTTAATTATACTTGTTGAAAAATGGTTAATATTAATTTTTGGGATTTTTCTAAACTACATTAATTTTTTATGAATTGTAAAATACGATAATTTACAGTAAATGATAAATATATGATTTACTATGTAATATGAGATGTTTTCATGATGTAAGAAACCTTGGTTGGATCTTAAAGGTGATTATATATATATATTTAGTCATAATAATCAATGTTATTCATTTTATTGAAAAAATTAAAAAAATATTGAATAAAATAATGAGAAATGACGCCACTCTTCCACTATAAATACCAACCCTCACAAAAACTTCTCCTAAAACCGTCTAAGATTAGATACTTGTCAAATTTATGCCTAGTAAACTTTCCAAGCCTCTAACCCAAGTCTGGGATACATTGGTCTCACTGAAAGACCAAAACCAATCTTCTTAATGATGTTTTCGTGGAGTATTCCAGAGGTAAAATCCTCTTCATTTTTTACCTTTAGTTTCTTTTCATGTTATTTTATTTTATTATTATATCCTCACTTTATCTATCCAAATAGGGTTTATAAATATATTATAATATATATATTGGAATGAGATCAGGTTAATGTAATATCCTTACTCAAACACCTTTCTCAGTCTCTTTTATTTTAAAAACAAAATCAAAGTCCAAGAGGTAGTGATATATAACCATCATGGACAACAGATTATGGTTCTTCAATTTATCTTTAAATCAGAGTAAATAATCCATTTTTTTGGTAGAAAATACTATATAAATGTTTTAAAATCGTTTTTATGTTCTAGAAGTAATATATTGACATAGTTCTTAATGATAAAACAAAATGAGTTTGTTATGATCAATAACCACCATAATTATTTAAATGATTATTAGTAAATGTATTATCTAATGATTTATCCTAATACCTTATAACAAAATGTTATGTATAACCATTTGATCTTATTTATGTTAATTAATATAATATAAATTCAATTTTGGATAATTATACCCATTCTATATGATCTTCTATTCTCATATGCTAGTATACAAATTGTGAAAACCAAGGAAATGAACGTTCCTATGTAACAAAATTGTATGTAAAACTCATCAAATAGGACATAAATTAACTTAATAAAATAATAATAAATAAAGTAAAAATTGATAAGTTAATTAATTAATTAATTAATGGATTTAATCTGATTATTCATGATGGTAATGTCAAGTTCAGAACACATATGGATATAAGGTAAGGGTATTCATCCCGAACATTAATTTTCATTCGAGTTATATTTTCTTGCACTATACAAAAACTTAATTACTCATTTATTTATATAAATATTATAAATTGTATCTATACATTTAAAAATAACTTTTCTATATCACATCAAATTTCTATTATAATAAATACATGTTTTCTCATGGTTCCATTCTCAATTCATCGTGAAACACAAGCCTGATTAAACAGAAAATCTCAGTTTTAAAACCATTTACAAGGATATCCATAACATGTTTTAATACACCATTGTTATATTACAATTTCTATTTTTTTCATGAAAAAATATATTTTTAATTACTATTTTTATTAAAACAATAATGATAAAAAAATTTAATTTTCTAAAAGAACTCTTCTTTGAAAAGTTAAATGATTCTTTATCTTAATTATTCCTTGATGATTTTACAAGAGTATTTTAATCTATTTCAATGCCTCTTTTTAATTTTATTATTTATTTATTCTAATATCTTATTATGTAAATCTACTATTTCTTATTAAATGGCTTATGAGCAGTCTGACTGTGGATGTTTTATCTCCATACCATTCACCATGTCACTCAGATTGGTTAGTGATTATGATTACAGATTGGGAAATGTTATTTGAATTTCAATAGTTCCTTATACTTATCTTAAATCCCATTCATATGAGGAACTAATTAGACATAGTATGTTACTATTGGGATCCTATATAGCCCCTTGATGCATTGGTAGGCCACATGAGGGAAAACAGGATAAGGTTTTGGCCAAAAAAGTATCCTAGTATTTTCAAAACATCTTAGATAGGGCCATGATGATATGTATCAGATGTCAAGAATTATTCAGTCCCACATTATGATATTATTAATTGAATGTACTTGGGATTATTTGACTAATAGAATATTCATTTTTATATTAAATTAAGGAATTATTTAATCTTATTTTATTCCTTCCATATTATGATCATGATTATATTTTAATGTAATGAGTATTGTTATTTATTCATTATTCCTTCTTACTTATACATTTTCTATATTACATTCCATTATTGAGCATTTATTCCCTCCCGTTTCTTATGTTTTATTTTTCCATGGGATGTAATGATGTATATTATGATTGACTTGTAGGGATAATCTAGGACTTACAGAATTTTCCAATGGAATATCTATATTTTTTTCATTTCATGTAGTGATGTGAAAATTATGTATTTGTATGGTTTTCCAATGCTACTGAACTATTAAGTCCCTAGGGATGTGATTCCTTGTAAACCTACCAATGTAATAAATTAAGTCACCATCTCTATGATACATGGGTCATGGTCCATACTATTTGTATCAGAGGATGTTTAGCAGAAACCTTACAAAATTGATTTTGGGAACACAACTTTTGGAGCATAACCTGAAGATATACTTTTAGTATAGGAATGAATAACATCATATAATTTTTGTAAGGTAGATATAATATATATCTTTATAGAAATACATCCATTTCTAGACACTACAAGTGGATGTAGTGATAATCTAGATGTTCCAAGGGACAACAAATCTGAAAAGGTGTTCGGATCAGATCTCTGGATAACCTAGTACATGACAACATTCTTTACTATACACCTTGTTTGACACTCTCATGGGATATTCTTATGATAATACATATTTTCTTCAAATACAATTATTAAGGATTTAAAATTAAATATATATCCAATGAATCCATGTGTATGACTTTGTGAATAACAATTCATAGAATTTTAGTTTATGTTATCTTTTTTCTAACTTGATATTTTACATTACGATTACGAACCTAATGTAGTGTATTCTATTATTTAGAAAAAGAACCTAGTGGGAGGAATGGGAACTCTATGAACACAGTTATCACATGTAAGGATATCCCACCTTTTCAAGATAATGAAGTTGGTATTGAATGTGAGACTAGTGTTGAGAAACTTATGACTATACTATGATAGATGAATATGGTTATGAACAATAACATTATCCTTCTGGAAAACACTAATCCAAAACATGGAGTAGAAATTTTAGATTTCTTTATGTGAGAGAAAACATCATTATTCAATGGGACTAAAAACCATTTGTATTTGAGAAGTAGATAGGTTCTATATAGAAGATATTTCATTCTTTGGGAAATAAGAATATAGAGAAGGATTTCATAGATACTGATTAGCTATCGGGAAATTCAGATCAATGGTGGTCACTAATATAAAAAACCAAGGAGGAAGAATAAATTACACTTATGGATTAGAGTTATGATAATGAAATTTTCCTAGGAAAACAATTTCATTTCAAATAACGATTGGGTATGGAAAATAAATTCGTGAATATGAGGAAAATGAAGTTGATAATGATTTTTTGTATGGAACTATCATTAGAAGGATAGCAAGGCAAGTTGTAGACTAAATACTTTTTCCAATTAAAGTGATTGATTGATTCATTGATTTTTTAAAACCATTACTCGAAAAAGAACTATTTTCCCAAACATTATCATCAAACAAATATATATCCTCATGATCTATCATGATTAAGAAATAATTCAATATGTATTATAATGTTATGTTAAAGCAGGAGATGAAGAGGGCAGCAGAGGAAGGAATTGATAAAGGGAGGAATAAAAAATGACATTTCCAATATATGATACTTGTAGAAGGAAACACCCCGGAACCGATTTAAAAGGAAAAGGATTCTGTTAAAGTTGTAGAGAAAAATCCCACCCAGCCATTGCAAGGGAAATCAAGAAGCCACCAATGATAAATGCTTTAATTATAGGGAGATGGTATAGTACAAAAATGATTTTCTAATCCTCAAGGAAACATTCCAAGTAAAAGTACACGATATAAAATATATGATTATGTGATCACAAATGCTGAGGTTGAAGTTCCAAATGATGTGGTGGTAGGTACATTAAACATTTCCTCAAGTTTACGCAATGCTTTATTTGATTTCGGATCATTGCATTAAATTATATATTCCCAATTTTCATTAAAATTTATATATTTCCAATTCTCATTAACATGGTTTATATGAGTCAAAATCCACAAGGGGTGTCTCATTGCATGAATGATGTCTCAGGTAGTTCCCATTATTTCAAATAAATGTTTTTTACTTGCAGATTTTATCATCATAATTATGGTATAATTTAATATAATCCTTGTTATGAATCTGATTTGATAATATGATGTGACAATTTATTATAGGAAAAAACCAATTATGATTTGTGAGGAAGGTGTATAATACGTTGTCTTTAGGGGAGAAAAGTAAACACTTGATTCTTATCTAGTTAATCCCTCTGTAGCTCTACAAAATTCAATTTTTGGGGAGGGTGAGATTGAAATATATATGGGTTAGGAAAGAAATATTCAAAATTAATGATGTACGTATTTTTCATGAATACGTTGATTACATCCTGAAGGATTTACCAAGACATCTTCCAGAGCAGGATGTTGAGTTATCTATTAATTTAATTAATAGTTCAAGAACTATATCAAAGACTCCTTATAGAATAGCTATAGAGGAATTAGTAGAAATGCAGAAACAATTAATATAATTGGTTGATAAAGTATTTATCCACCCCAATGTTTCTTTATGGGGAGCTCTTTTTCTCATTATCATGAAGAAATATGGATTTATTAGGTTCTACATTGACTATATATAAATCAATACTATTATAATAAAGGAAAATAATCCCATGACTCATATAGATGATTTATTTGATAAACTTCATGGAGGAAAATATTTTCCATGATTTAACTTTGATATGGATATCATCAGTTTTATGTGAGGAAGTATGATATTCCAAAGATATCATTTTGAACAATGTATGGGCATTATGAGTTTATAATAATTCCATCTGGACAAAATAATGCACCCTCTGTTTTCATTGATCTAATAATCATAGTTTTCAAGGAATATCATAATGAATTTTTTAGTATTTAGTAATGATATATTCTTATAAAACAAAATCCATGAATACCATGATAGTCGCATGAATATTTTCTTCTAGCTCCTAAAAGAAATGAATTATTTTGGAAGTTTAACCAGTGTGAATTTTGGCTTTGGTAAGTTACTTTTCAGGGCTATATTTTGTCAAAGGATCTAATATCAATTGATCCTTTGAAGATAAATATTGTTCAGGAATGGCCTACACCAACAAACATAACCAATGTAAATTGTTTTATTGGTTTAAAACGTTATTATTGTCCTTTTTAATACATCAAATGATTAGCTAACCCGTTCACCAAGAATACTCATAAAGGTGTTAATATCATATGGAAAAATTATTGTGAATAGTGTTTTAAAGAATTAATGAATATTTTAGTGAATGTTCCAACATTGACAATACTATTGGGAAATTGTGGATTTGTAATTTATAGTGATGAATCAAAGAATTAAATTGGTCATGTCTCTTTGTATAATGATAGAGTTATTGCCTATTCATAAAGGTAGTGAAAAACATAGGAACAAAACTATCCAAATCATGATCTTGATTGAATAGCTATCATATTTTCTCTCAACATATGGATACACATTCTCTATAGTGAAATATGTGAGATATATAAGGATAATAAGAGATTTAAATATATCTTCTCACAGAAATATATAAAGATGAGGAAAATGAGATGGCTCGAGCTTCTCAAGTATTATGATTTTTCAATACACTACAACATTGGGAAAGCAAATAAGGTAGTATATGCAATGATGCAGAAGGATCATGGAGTTATGAAAAAAATGAGGATTGAAAGTGACCCTATGTACATGGATTAGGAAAATATGGATATAGTAATTTTCATGGAATGTAAAACATCATAACCTTTTCAAGTAGTTTCCTAAAAATATTTATTGCAAAGAATTAAATTTTCTGAATGTGATGACAACAATATTAAAAATAAAATTATGTTTTTGAATGACGGGATGCTTCCAAACATCTTGTGTGGGGATGGAAATATGATATTTTGGAGGAGGATATGTTATTCTTCTATAAACTATCTAAACCAAGAGTTATTGGATGATTCCCAAAGCTCGAATATCTATATAAATTCTAGTAACACTAAGATGTATATATTACTAAAGGAATATTTATGACAGGATAATATGAAGTCGATAATTGTTAATTATGTATCAATATTTTTACTCTCTTAACAGGTAAAGGCTGAAAGGAAACATCCTAGAGGTGTCATGAAACCCCTGTCTATTCCTATATGGAAATGGGATGACATCACTATCGGTTTTTTTCACCGGTTTACCAAACACAACAAGAATGAATGATGAAATATGGGTTCATGTTGATCAACAAACCAAATCTACACATTTCATCTCCACATAAGAATATTTCCCACTAGGGTTCCATAGCTAAATTTATATTAATGAATATGTAAGACTTAGTAGAGAACCTATTTCAACAATCATTGATCATGATCCACAATTTATATCAAAATTATTGAAAGGAATTCATAAATTTTTGGATAATTAGCTTGGTTTGAGTATTGCATATCTCCCTCAAATTGCTTGGCAGTATGAAATGACTATTCAAACATTAGAAGACATGTTTATATCATTTTACCTCGACTTTCATGGTATGTGGGGTATCTATTTTCCGTTGGTATAGATTTCATAAAATAATAGTTTCCATTCATGTATTCAAATGGTACCATATGAAGTGTTATATTGGAATGGGATTTCATACACCAACATGTTTGGATGAAGTTGTTGAAAGGATGATTGTTGGATAATAGCCTATATGGAAAATAACGATGAAGGTAAATACTATTCAAACCCTAATCAAAGAAACTCAAAGTAGGAAAAAGATCAATGATGATAATTGAATGATGTATTTGTAATTTCAAGAGGTATATCATGTTTTATTGAATATATCTCTTTGGAAGGGTGTTATTATATTTTGGAGGCAAGGATAACTGTTCCCTGAGTATATTGGTACTTTAGAAATTCTGAAGGAAATATAATAAATGGCTTATCATTTAGAAATAATTCCTATCCATTCTAAGGTAAAAAACTT
Source organism: Viscum album (assembly GCA_963277665.1). NCBI lineage: Eukaryota > Viridiplantae > Streptophyta > Magnoliopsida > Santalales > Viscaceae > Viscum > Viscum album. The sequence goes on along the minus strand of OY728123.1, from coordinate 1,532,000,329 downwards.
GTTCCACTTATCTTTTTTAATGAAGTACATGCCAGACCCAACTCATGTACTCACCTATGAAGGAATATAATTAAAACCTTACTTATCTTACTATGAAGAGCCTATCCGGATTTTGAACACTAAAGAACAGCTGTGGAGGAATTAGACGACTCATCTGGTAAAGCTACCTTGAAAAAGTAATAAAATTAAAGAGGTTACATGGGAGCCTTATGAGCATATGATGATGAACTACTGAAATCCTTTTTTGGGGGATAATCTAGAAATTTAAAGGATAAAAGTTGTGTAGGAGGGGAGAATGTAACAAACCATAACTCTATCAAATAAGTTGTCCTTATTATGTTTATTTCATATATTATATTTAGATTAAATCACTTATAGAACATAATACAAATGTCATAAATGATTAATGATTGAAATAGTAAGTATCCCTATAAGTTAAAGAACCAATACCGAGGAAATAGTAACATACCATTAGAAATAGTAATACGACCATTATGAAAAGTAATATGGACTAATAAATAGTAGCATCACCCATGAAAGTATAAATAAAATTTATGCACCTTATAAATAATAGTATGATATAATTATATCATAGTATAAGTAAATTAATATTTTAAAAATAATTAATTAAGTGTCGGTATGTTTATAAGTCATAAATATTTAATTTCATTTTTATAGTTAATAAGATTATTTAAAATGAAATTTATTTTCCTAAAATATATTCATAAACTAATATATTGTTGTCTTATGATTTTAGGATAATTTAATGAGATCTTATTTAATTTCTCAGTGTGTTATAATGTCAGTTAAAATATTTTAAAATTTATTTTTTAATAAATAATGATTTTAATAAAAAAAATAATTTATCATATTTAGAAAATTACCTTCATAATATGTAGTATATTTTATAATTATACATGTCAAAAAATGGTTAGGTTAATTTTTTGGTAATTTTCAAAAATACATGATTTTTTGTAGAATAGTAAAATAAAATAATTTAAGATAAATGATAAATACATGATTTATTAAGTAATAGGTTATTAATGGATGATGCAAGAAAAATTGGTTCTAAATTACATAAAAATATTAGTATATTTAGTCACAATAACCAACTATAGTGGTTTTATTGATCAAAATAATAAAATACTGAATAAAATAATGAGAAATCACACCTCTCCTCCACTATAAATGCCACTATTTCTCATCACTGCATCCATGATTTTGGAATTTTTAAATTTACTATGAATAATATTTCAAATACTATACCCCGCATCCAAGATCTCCTTGTATCATCAAAAGAAAAAAACCAATCTCTTTAAGGAGGATTTCAAGGAGGAGTATTCAAGATGTAAAACCCTCTTCCTTTTCCTTTTAGTTTCTTTTCAAGTTCTTTTCTTTTATTATTATATCCTCACATACTCAATCCAAATGAAAATGATAAATAAATTATCATATATATATATATTAATGATATCATGTTAATGAAATATCATTACTCAAAATCTTTTATCACTTACTTTTATTTAAAAAATGAAATCATCGTCTGAGAGGTGCTGATTTACAACCTTCATAAACGAATGATTTTTTTCATCAATTTATCCTTAAAGGATGGTAATGAAACAATTTTTATGGTAAAAATGTACTATAATATATTTATTAAAACCATTATTATGTTTTTTATGTAAAATACTTACATAATATGAAATTATAAAAAAATGAGTTCATTATAATCAGTAACTGTTAATTAACTGTTAAGAAATTATCAAAAAATATCTTATATAATGATTCATACTCATACAAAATAATAAAATCAAATAAATAAATATTTACACATATGTATGTTAATTAATATCTTATAAATTCAATTATGGATAATTATTCACATTTCATGTGAACTTCCATACTCATATACAAGTATAATGATCGAGAAAACAAATAAAATGAACGCTCCTGAGCAAAACAAATTTATCCTATAACGTTTCAAAAAGTCCATAAATGAACATACTAAAATTATACTATATAAAATTCAGTTAGATAAGGTTCTAAATTAATTAATTTTCAGTATTTAATTTTATTATCATAGATGTTAATGTCATGGGTAGAACACATTCAGGACTAAGGTAATGGTTTTCTTCCCATACCTTCATTTTCATTTAGGTTATGCTTTCTTCCATTATACCACAATATAATTCTTCATTATTTTTATATACATGTTTTTAAATTATATTTATAATTTACAAACTCATTTTTCTTGATCATTTCATATTGTTTAGAAGAAATACATGTTTCTTTTAATATCCCCTTCTTAATTCTTATCAATAAACAAACCCAATTAAAGGGAACATCTCAATTTCTATCTCAATTTCAAGTTCCATCCATAATATTTTTTAATACAGAATTAAATATTAAATATTTATAATTTTTCCCTGAAAAAGTATATTTGTTCATTACTAGTTTTAAAAAATTAATTATGACAAATGAAATGAATTTTTCTCAAAGAAGACTTCTTTGAAACGTAAAAGTAGCATTTCTCCCAATAATTTGATATTGACTTTGTTAGAGTATTTCAATCTATTTCAACACATATATTGAATTTAATTATTTAGTTGGATTGATATATTATTATTTTCTTCTATTATATAATATTAAATGGGATGTAAATTGTTTATCTATTGATGTTCTCTCTTGATACCATTCACCATGTCACCCAGATTGGTTCGAGATTATGATTACAGATTGAGGAATGTTATTGACATTTTGTAAATTCATGTGAATCCCCATTAATATGATAAATGAATTTGACTTAATACTTTATAGGTGGGGACCACTATATCCCCTCGATGAATTGGTAGGTCTCATGAGACAAAACAAAAATGGGTTTTGGGTGAGGCCTTGTCCTAGTACTTTCAAACGTCCTGTCTGAGGCCTTAATAATAAGTTTCTGATGCCATACATTATTCATTACATCATTATGAAATTAGTAATTGATATTCTATGTGATTATTGGACTAGTATAAAGGAATTTTTAAGGTTTTTTATGGAGTTATTTAATCATATTTTATTCCTACAATATTATTCTCAGGATTATATTTTAATGTCCTATGTATTATTAGTTATTCACCATGCCTTATTACTCATGATTTTATTTTATTAATAACCCTTACTGAGCTTAAGATCTCACCCCTTTATTATGTTTTATTTTTTCATAGGATTCGAATAAGTATATTTTAAATGACATGTAAGGATAATATAAGAGTTATATTTGTTTCCAATTAAATCTCTATATTTTTTTTCATTTCGTGTTGTAATAAAACAATTATTTATGTTTCTATTTTTTCGAATATAGTTAAATATTTAAAATTTTGGAAAGAGATTCATTATAATATTACAAAAGTAAATATCTAAGGATCCTAATCTAGGATACTATGGTTGGGGTATTTATAATAAATATATTTCATATGGTTGAATAGTAGATTCATTTATGTTGGGACCCAAATCAACTTTTTATCAGGGTATTCACAACTTTATAACCAATGATACAAAATTTTATGCTTTATGTTAACAATCGAGTCCACTTTGAATAGAATCACACACACTAGTCCGCTATACATGCCAACCCTAATGATCGTATACTCAAATAAAATGCACTCTATATGTTGTAATCTTCACACATGAATCACTTGTTCCTTCTCCACATAATTTATTCCAATATGTATAGAAAGGTGTGGTTGAGATAGGTCATACTATGTATATGATCTGGTTCCTATTGATGGGTATTGTTGGATAATTTTTTAATGAACACATATAATGTGTTAACTAAATTTTCAGTTTAAATGTAAAATAAAAAAAATAAATTTTGGGCTTCCAAATATATATATAAATATATATATATCACTTTTTATATCACTTCACTAAAAAAATCTTTAACTTCCTCTAACTTAAAATGAAGAAAAAAAATTATCCTCATATAACATAGAGTAAAAAATGTGTTATTACCAAAAAATAATACCACCTATCATGAAAATTTATAATAGTTCACCAATTATAGTAATTATCCTTATTGAAAAAAATTGAAAAAAATAAGTGGGTCCATCAATACCCCTTTCAATTTGTTGTCAGTTCCTCTTGGTAAAGGACATGTCGATGTGTTCTCCCAATTTATGAACATGATTATTCTTCTCTACCCCATGATCATTTTGAATTTCATTTTTTTATCTTCCAGTTATTAATAAGGATTAAATATATATTGAAATACTCGGTATCACTTAGTTTTTACTAATTATTCCTTCAATTATCCGACTCTAAGTCTATAAGATCCATTCTCGATGTAGAAAACATGAAGGTTTTAATTGGACAACAACTTTTCCCAGTTATAAAATGATATGAAAAAACTATTATGTTTTTTTTATTATATTCTTTATCATATATTCATATATACCTAAGATTATTTCAATTAATGGAAACACTTGTTTCATATATTATGTGACATTTTCAACATGAATAGTCCACACTCACTCGACACAAATAATTAAAAAAAATTGAAAAATGGATTTCATTTTTTGATTTCATATATAAGGAAAAATCATTAATTTTTTAATTTTCTATTTCATTTATTAATTAAGATTGTTACCCTAGACACTGAGTATAATTCCTTAAATAATTAGGATGTTATAATAGGAATTTATACATTTTAAATGAAATATTTCTAGAACCTTATAAATATATATATTAGTTTTTTATATGAATAAACTTGAAGCTTCTCAGGATACTCACTATTAAACGAATCACATCATCTTCATATCATCAAGTGTGATTCCATTATAAAATAAATATTTTTTAGAGGCATTAATATAACACCAAGATCAAATCATTAATTATTTTTTTATTTGGGCCGAATCACTTCATCAAAAAAATTTAATATATCTTATGTTTTAGATCTATAACATGGGTACTTTCATTAATCAACTATCCATAATTTAATGATTATTAACCTTAATCATGGTTTACAAAACAAAAATATATTATGTTATATTTTTCATTAAAAAAGTTTTATTTATTTGAATGATTTGTTTATACACAACACCCAATTTAAGCGAGCAATGATATAAAATTAAAGTATTATTATTTAATGTGATTGTTATTACATAGACATTATATTTGTGGGTATGAATATGACTAAGTAAATTATGATAAAATTCGTATTTAAATATGTAAAAAATGAAATTTTTGGTTATCAATTTGTTATAATTTAAAATAAAATCACTGGAATATAAATAGATTTGTTTTTCTAAAAAATTGTTTTTTATATAATTTTTTTATCATAATAAGTTTTAATAATGTATATTAACGATTTATTTTAATTAAAATTTTTATTATATTTTATATCAAAATTTTCTAAATATTTATAATTCTTTTTACTAGGAATGGGAAATGAATAAAGAAAATTTTTTTATTAAAAAAATAAATTTTGTAAAATCCAGTTTAATTTCCTTTGGCATGATTGTTTTATACTGAATTTATCCCACATATATAAATTTAATATTTAAAATGTATTAAATTTTTTATCAAAATTATTTGTGTAATATAAAATGTGTAGCTTAATATATGTTCTTAATGAATAATAAATATTGAAAAATTTAGTTACCATGATTAGTGTTAAAAGAGGTCTAGTGGGGTTGTTAACCTAAAAGATAAAATTTAAAATATCCAAAAATAAAGTATTAAAAAAATGATGTTATTTATAATTTATCATTTTTATATTAAATTGTGTTCTATTTTAGATGTATTTGACTTCAGTACAACATTAATATATTTTAATACATTGAAAACTCCAAGTGTTTTCTCTCTCTCTTTTGTAATATGATACCCCTTATTATCATACCATAACACATCATGATCCTTATAATTTATACAATACCTACCCTAATCCATTCCAAACATCCCTAACCACATATTTTAGGCACATTTTTGTTTTAATATAATCATTTCAATGATTCGTGTGTATGAAAAAAATAAGTTTATCAATGAAGTGGAATGACTCCAAACTAAGTACAATAAATTAAATTTTTTATTCATCCATATCTAATATCATTTAATTAAAAATAACCTGATTACTATAGTATAATAAATATAATTATATGTTATTATTATTAAGGAAAAACTACTTTCCACTTCATTTCTATCAAATTGAAAATTAAATTATTGCTCTAACGTGTGTGTGGACTACCGCCTCTATGTAGAATTGTGAATAATTTTCATTGACCATCATTCATAGTTAGCTATTATGATTTATTAAATGGTTATATATGAAATTATTTAAATATATATTAATTTTAAATTAAAATATATTATCTACCATTTTACTATTACATCATTTAGAAAATAATGACATCGCCCTTGTGTATCTGTAGACTAACATCACCACAAAGAGACCTAATTTATTTTATTTTATATCTTAGATGGATGGTATTAATGATATATTAAAGGTCTATATATGATATAATTATTATTCACTAATGTTTATTTATTATTTAACTTTATTACATTCTAACAAGTGAAATGTCAAAACATAACTCATGTGTACTTATAGACTGCATTCTATATGAAGTGGTGTAATTAATTCATCGTCATATATTTATATGAATTATTATAAATGTTTTTTGGATTAATATATAAAATACTAATTTTATGATTATGAATCATGTTATGATGAAACCATGACCATAGTATATGTATCCGAACCAACGAACCAAAACTGTCATGGAAAATGGACCATATTTCACCAGAATATTCATTTTAATACAGAAATTGATAATAAAAGGATTGTTGAAAATTATAATGGATAGATAAATGGTATGTTATATATATTAATATGGTCTATAATATATTTATAATTATTATATATTTATTATAAAGTATTTTTTCATTCATAAGAAGAATAATGGTATGTGAGGTTAGGGAATTATGATACAATATCATTTCTTTTAATGATTATTGAGGCTAAATTTCCAATTAAGAAAATTATATAGATATTATCCTTAAAACAATTGTAATTTTATTCACCTATATTAAATTATAATGTTTTTTATTTATCAGTACCATTTTATTTTCATTGGTACTCAAAATCATCCAGAACATGTTTTCAAAGAAAATCCATCCTTATATGATCATTTTTTGATTTTTTATTCAATGTTTATATTCTTAAAAATTGTTTTATGAATGTTAAAATATATAAATTAACTATAATTAAAATATAAATTTAAATTTTTTTTACTTTATTGAAAATGTTTTAAAAAGTAATATTTTTATTTATATATTTTTATATACAATTTGCTGTTAACTTTTTACAAAGGTTTTAACAGAATGATTTATTTTAATTTATTTGTCATGAATAGATTTTCCAATTTTAATAGGAAGTATTTACATTTAAAATTAATTTATAATATACCTTTTATATTTCAAATAAAATTATTTTATCAGTAATTTTTAATTTTTTAGTTAATACGTTATCAATTGAAATGTATTTTAATCATGTTTTCAAATAATGGTTTGAAATACATTTTAATGGTATTTTTAAATTTATTTCAAAATAAAATCATTATATTTACCCATAAATTTTATTAGGATATTATGATTACATCCACTCTCTTTTCCTGTGTAGATTATGAAGATGATGATTTAAGTACGATTCTATAGAATGCTTTTTCCTATGAGTTAATTTAGATATGATGATACCTTTATGAAACTTATATCTTTTCTAAGGGATATGAAATTATATAATTATGAGATGTTTATTGAACACATTTAAATTCCATTAGGTATGCTATTTGATGTTATAAATTTTCTTTGATTTTTGGGGCATATATATATTGTTTTTATTATGTGACAGGTGGGCATAAAACTAAATAGAACTCAATTTTATTTGGTATTGTTGATTGAGTTGAGAAACAAAAAATAAACACTATATTTAATAAAATCTAAATAGATAATATAGTTAAATTTATAAAGGTGACTCCTAAAGAGTGTTGGAAATGAGTAAGAAAAAATTTTCATTTTGGGATTTTTTTTCTGTAATGATAGTCATTAAAGTGAACCTTGAATAAGGAAGTAAACTTATATTATTATGTATATGAAAAAGACATATATATAATTCTTATGGTATGTCCAATTATTGATGATTCCAAAACATTATATAATTTATTGTTTTATTGAGAAAACTTTATTACATGATTCATGTGTTATGATTTTTAATTTTCTATGTATGATCATCATAAGTTATTGTCATGTCCTCAAATCCTTATACTTATCTTATGTCAACACATTATAATTGAATGATATATCATATATTTACCATTAAATAAAATTCAATAACACCTTTTGTTATGTTTCCTGTAGAGACCCGAAGCCTGACATACATAGACTTTAAATTACTTTTACGGAATACATAGTACATAACAAAAACACACACACAAGGATCGTAATAGTTTAGTGTCTTTGGAAACTCGGATCGTAATCTTCTAATCGTGGTGAAAGATCTTCAAAATCTCCCATGAAGATCTCCCTTTTTTTTCCTAAAACCTTTCTTTATATCATGGGGAAAAGAAAACATAAAAGGGTGAGCTCAAATGCTCAGTAAGGGTAAACAAAAGAAATATCAATCACATCATATGCATAAGCACATAACTTTTGGAAATCTTAACCTGGAAAAGAGATCATAATTTCATAACATGGGGTAAATCATGGTAGTGAAATGTAATCACAATAATCATAACATAAAACATGAAACTTTGTTCCATTCACACATAATCATAGAGAATTATTTCTTGTTAGTCAAGACTCATTGCCAAGACTATCTTAGTGGACAAAGTCCCTTTCTGAATCGAGTAACCCTCGTTTCAGTCCTGTTTCACTGAACCGGTATAACCTACCGTTCCAGCCCTGTCTATCTCATGAGATATAAAATCTTTACCCAATGCATTGGAGGGAGATATAGGTCCCACCCATCTCATAATGATACCATTCTTATGTGTGCCACAAAATCATAAATCATACATCATTGCATAACCCATGTAATAAAAATGGGAATCTTAAACATCGTGACATCATAAAAAATTTCATATAAGATAAAGGAATTCATAAAAATAATTCCATCACAACATGATCAAATCAATGTAATAATAGGGATAAAAACAGAACCCTTTATTATCTTAGATGGAAAATAATTTTGATAAAACACTTGAACTTCATTCTTGAGGAAAATATCCTTTCTTCTTCAAAAACATTTTTCCTTTCATAACATTTCATACGACTTTAAAATAAAAGAAGTTGATTAAAAATAAACTTGAAAACTTGTAAAGGAAGCTTCTTGGAAATAATGTTTTAAAAATCCATTCATGCTGTATAAGCTAAAAAAAAATTCTTCGTACTTTTGTCGGAAAAGTCAAAAAGTACCTCGTACGAAAAAATGACAAAACATTCCTTTCATATTCTTTACTAAAAACTCACCGAAGGGTAAAATTGGATTTAAACTATTGTAAGTGGATGGAAACAATATTACATATTGAGGGAACATGGATGTGGATAATAAAATACACCCCAGTAATTACCAAAGTAAAAACAATCTCGGATAAAAGTGAGATTGTGATATTTCCCTTACCTTAGGTCCGATTTGCATTGTACGTGTCCGAAGCTCCTGTATAATGGTTTAAATAATGTTATTGACTTGTTCCAGAATCATACATATTTATATGATATCATATATGGTCATATTCTTAGCTTCTTGTTAGTAATATTTCATTGTTACTTGTTACTCGGGTCTTTATTGCCTTTTGTTCTTATCCGTGTTTTGCCGAATACATTCTTATTCTTCTTTTAAGGTTATAGATACCTTATATCCAGAATGGTATTAGTGTAACATATATCATATTTATTCATTCAATTCATTTATATAATTACTATGTAATGATGATCATGTAGAACGAGTCGCATCACATCGTGGAGACGGTATTCCGTACGTACGCACGAGTCGCATCACATCGTGGAATTAATAAAAAGTCTCAAATTACATTCATTTGAGCATTTATAATATCAATTATGTTAATATTTCCTTAAAAGGGTAATTACTGCATCATCGTTGTGTCATAAATAAATTAAATTATTTGATGTCTAAAAATTACAAATAAAATACCATCTTGTAGGAAATCTTTTTATCTTTCTAATTAATATTTATAGTCGAATTTATCTTATGTATAACCCCATATTAAAAATGATTTACTTATTAAACTTTGATTTTAACTATTTTAACCCTTCTTTAAATAAATTAATAATAAATGTTCTAGTCTAATCCAAGTGGGCCTAAATGGTCATATTTTATTCATAAGGTTGTTTTTGGTCGAATTACACTTATCCAATAAAATTAGGACATGTGTTAGGGTAATATTAATATCATATTTACCCTTAGTTACCCTATTTACTATTAACCGCGGCAAAAAAAGTTAAAAGTTACTATTCACCAAAAAATTATTTTTATCTCATTGAACCACATTTTACTTACTGATATCAACTGTGTCTGTCGGATTTTCGAAATTCCATTCACAGAAGCGGTAAAATTAAGTTTTATGCAAAATTCAGTTTTTAACCTACCACTTAGTGGTTTCACTATTCATCAAAAAATTGAAAGTTTTCAGAAAAATACCAAAATTTCACCCTAGGATAATTTCAGTATTCCGAATCCAAAAATGAAGTCCATTTTGAGAGCTAAAATTTCTAAAATTAAAAAAGTGGTTATTACTATTCATAACGACTAGTTTTAATAATATTTTAATAGAATATCGTTGTTTAGTGAAACTCAGTATTGCGTACTACACACACTATCGAGGAAGGTTGTGATTGCGTGTAATGCAAGGCAAGTCAAGGCTGCGTGTTGTGCAAGATCCTTTTGGTGTAGCGTACAACACAAGACATTAGTGAAATTAAAAAGAATATTTTTCATAAAATCTCGGGCTGTTACATTCTACCCCCCTTAAAATGAATTTCGCCCTCGAAATTCGTCGGGGTTATATATGGTTTACTATTCGAAAGTTTCTTTAATAGAAACCCACATCGTAAAAAGGAATACCAAAACTTGACTTTAAAAACTAAAGTATGAAATGTAACGATTACCCAAATAAACTAATCACTGGGTTTCCACATAGGTGAAAATATGGATATGGAAGAAAAATCTAACCATCATGTTCTAATGGAGAGTGGTAGAGAACATGGCTATGGAAAAGCCAACAATCACAAATCCATAAATTTGTGACGATCTAAGGTACCATCCGATTCATCAGGTATAAGATCACTAGGACAACATTTTTGGTTTTCAATATCATTTCCCTAAAGTTGAAAATTTGAATTAGAATAAATACTTTCTTTATTTTGGTACAATCTCACTGTTGTTCATGCCTTGAACAATTTCCACTTTATCTCTTAAATAAATGAAGTTGAATTTGTTATTCGTGAAGTGTTAGCAGATCATGTGATAGAATGACGGGTCATTCCATCTGTCTCAAACAAAAGGTTAGCAAAAAAAATTATATACATAAGTCGATCTATAGTGAGATTAATCACATATGGTTCCTAAAATGGACTTATACTTCATATATCATACTTCTTAATATAATAAAACTAGTTTCTACTAAACAAGGACTTCCTGTAGGCCAGTGGTAGGCGTTAAAGGCTAGTCGCACTTCGGTTGTGGGTTCGATTCCCACAGCCTTGTCCGAAGCGATGGGCTGTCGCCCGTCCTGCAGGTTTTCCTTTTTCTAAAACTATATTACTATAACATCCCATCAATAATATCGAGAAAACTTCTATCCTTAATCAATACTAACTTATGTCCAACATAATCCATTCCAATCTTTAGTCTTATCCATAATACTGCAGTCTACTCTCATAACATAGTGAAAATGATTACCAGAGATTTAACACCATCGTTGATCCCCATATATCATAAGATATGTTTTGTTGGTCACATTCCAAACATTCAAAGTCCTTAATCATGTATTCTCTTGAATACCTTAGTGAAAACATGAATTCAGTTAAAAGTTAACACCTTCCACATACCAAAATCCTCAAAATTCTATATACTCAAACCATGATATCACTTAGTCCTTATATCAATCATGAGCTCATGAATACTGTCCAATATTTAATTTTCTCATTTTCCCTTCATTATGTGCAAATCATTCTTTTTCCAAAAATATCTCAATCACTTTCGCTGGTTACTGGTACCATAAAATTATTGAAAACCACAATAGACCAATACATAAATATTCCAATACTTTATGATACAACATTATTTTGGAATCCCATTACATAAACACTTAATCATTCCACCACATCATTATCATATTCAACATCGCCAATGGTGATCGCATGTGACTTCCCTTTGTCCTTTGCTTTAAGCGGTTGCTCATGTCGATCATCACTAACCCTTGGATTAGGGCATTTATTAGCATAATGCCCCATTTCCTTGCACTTGAAGCATTGAAGTGTTGGTGGTGCGTTCTCTGTAGTGTTTGCTTTATTCACATCATTAGAAACCCTTTTTCCATTACTTCGATACTCAGCTGCTCGATGACCTTCTTTTCCACACTTAAAAAATTTTCTAGTCCCTTTAAGACAATCTCCACCATGCTTCTTTCCACACTTTGTGCATAAGGAAACATTCATCTTCTTTTCACCATTATTCTGAGATTTCTCCTTGAACTCCATCTTTCGTTTCTTGTCAAAACCATGAGATGGATATGTAACACCAACTTCCATTTCTACCTTGATAGCACAACGCACAATTTCTTCATGGCTACTGAAGTCTCTTATAGCTAATTCCCTTCGAAGACTTGGTTTTAAGCCATTGAAAAATAGATCAACTTTACTTTCAGGTTGGATGATAAAGCCAGATTCATACCTTGCAAGTCTTGTAAAATTCACTTCGTATATACCAACAGATTCATCATACTTTTGCTTTAGTTCAAGAAACTCCTTCTCCATCTTTGTTCGAAGAATATGAGGGAAGTACTTATTGAAAAATAAGTTCTCGAACTCGTCCCATTCCATGGACTCAATTTCATCTCTTTTCCTTGTATTCTTGATAAGATTACACCACTGATCAGCTTCACCTTCCAAACGATATACTGCTAAGATGACTTTATCATGTTCAGAACATTGAAGAACTGAAAATATCTTTTCAGTGGTACTGATCCATTGTTCAGCAATAAGTGGATCAGAAGACCCACTGAAAGAAGGTGGACGTTGCCTCATGAAGGACTCAATAGAATATTGTTCCCTTCTCTTCTCATTTGGAAGTCCAGAATGATTCATAGCTTGTGTAAGTATAGCAATAAGATTTTGCACTCCATCTCCCATAACATTTGTTTGTTGAGGAGGGTAATCATTGCATTGTCCATTGCATTGATCAACACGGTTCCTTCGGGTTCCAGCCATCGTCTAAAACCCAAAAAGAATAGTGTGAGAGGCAAAAATCATGCTAGGGAAAACAACATAATAAAGGGGAAGTACCTTCAATATCTAACATCTTAGGTTTAATTCTATGATCGTTAGCGTAGTTCTAGTACTATAACCTATACGTATACTTAACCTTAGGGACATCCCTAGACATACCTTAGAAATATCTCTAGGGATCTCACTAACGTTTTCGCATCCTATTTTCCAAAGGTTGACTAAACCTTTCCTCTGATACCAACTGTAGATACATAAAGCCTGACGTACATAGACTTTACATTACTTTTGCGGAATACTTAGTACATAACAAAAACACACACACACAAGGATCGTAATAGTTTAGTGTCTTTGGAAACTCGGATAGTAATCTTCTAATCGTGGTGAAAGATCTTAAAAATCTCCCATAAAGATCTCCCTTTTTTTCCTAAAACCTTTCTTTATATCGTTGGGAAAAGAAAACATAAAAGGGTGAGCTCAAATGCTCAGTAAGGGTAAACAAAAGAAATATCAATCACATCATATGCATAAGCACATAACTTTTGGAAATCTTAACCTGCAAAAGAGATCATAATTTCATAACATGGGGTAAATCATGGTAGTGAAATGTAATAACAATAATCATAACTCAAAACATGATACTTTGTGGCATTCACACATAATCATAGAGAATCATTTCTTGTTAGTCAAGACTCATTGCCAAGACTATCTTAGTGGACAAAGTCCCTTTCTGAATCGAGTAACCCTCGTTTCAGTCCTGTTTCACTGAAACAGTATAACCTACCGTTCCAGCCCTGTCTATCTCATGAGATATAAAATCTTTTCCCAATGCATTGGAGGGAGATATAGGACCCACCCATCTCATAATGATACCATTCTTATGTGTTCCACAAAATCATAAATCATACATCATTGCATAACCCATGTAATAAAAATGGGAATCTTAAACATCGTGACATCATAAAACATTTCATATAAGATAAAAGAATTCATAAAAATAATTCCATCACAACATGATCAAATCAATGTAATAATAGGGATAAAGACAGAACCCTTTATTATCTTAGATGGAAAATAATTTTGATAAAACAATTGAACTTCATTCTTGAGGAAAATATCCTTTCTTCTTCAAAAACATTTTTCCTTTCATAACATGTCATACGACTTTAAAATAAAAGAAGTTGATTAAAAATAAACTTGAAAACTTGTAAAGGAAGCTTCTTGGAAATAATGTTTTAAAAATACATTCATGCTGTATAAGCTAAAAAAACATTCTTCGTACTTTTGTCGGAAAAGTCAAAAAGTACCTCGTACGAAAAAACGACAAAAGATTCCTTTCATATTCTTTACTAAAAACTCACCGAAGGGTAAAATTGGATTTAAACTATTGTAAGTGGATGGAAACAATATTACTTATTGAGGGAACATGGATGTGGATAATAAAATACACCCCAGTAATTACCAAAGTAAAAACAATCTCGGATAAAAGTGAGATTTTGATATTTCCCTTACCTTAGGTCCGATTTGCTTTGTACGTGTCTGAAGCACCTGTATAATGGTTTAAATAATGTTATTGACTTGTTCCAGAATCATACATATTGATATGATATCATATATGGTCATATTCTTAGCTTCTTGTTAGTAATATTTCATTGTTATTTGTTACATGGGTCTTTATTGCCTTTTGTTCTTATGCGTGTTTTGCCGAATACATTCTTATTATTCTTTTAAGGTTATAGATACCTTATATAGAGAATTGTATTAGTGTAACATATATCATATTTATTCATTCAATTCATTTATATAATTACTATGTAATGATGATCATGTAGAACGAGTCGCATCATATCGTGGAGACGACATTCCGTACGTACGCACGAGTGATGATATTGGTCCTATGATCGTGGAACTATATTGGAGTATATATATATATTATTTCAGTATCAATATTACTTTATAATGATCATAAATAGTTACTCATTACACCATTATACCCATCCTTGTAAAGTGATGGTTGAAAAATAGATTACACCACGGCGTGGAGACGGTATTCCGTACGTACGCACACGCGGTGATTTCATTTTTTTCCGTAGGATGGATAGAAGGTAAATTAGGGTTGTTTCATATTTATAATAACATATCAGTATGTAAGTAATACTGATGTTATTACTTTATCATGAAACAAATAAAGAAGAAGAAGTTGAAGAAGAAAGAAATTGAAAAGATCGGTAATGGATATTACCTCTTCTTTGGAACGTTTCATTGAATCCTCCACTTAGGGAACTAAGTTTGGTATTTGAAGAAGACAAGGACCTCTAGGATTATTCTAGGGAAGTGGAGAGGATACAATGGCAGGGGTTGGCCGAGCTTGAGTGCTCAATTTGTTGTGAGGAGGAGGGGGAGGAGGTGCCCTTTTATAAGGGAGGAGAGGGGCACCTTAGGAATATCTCAAAATATTATTTTATATTAAAGTCAAAATCGGTTTATAATGGTTCCAAAGGGTCTTATTTCGAAGCTAAAATGGGGAGTGGTCGAAATCCTATCATCAAATAGGATTTATATAAGTTTAGGGTATTATTTTAACCTTATCAATTAGATTTAACTCTAAGTTAAATAATTTTACTTTTACCGTGTCTTTTTGTTTTACTTCACTATATGGTTAATAAACTTACTATAACATGCCAAACGAACCCCAAATTGTTTATTATTAATATATATATCCTTATCTAAGTCATTTGGCCGAACCGTAGATTTTTAGGAATAAAATAACAATTAATAATATAATATTTGATTTAAAAACTATTTTTTGTCAATTTTGACACTATTTGATATATGATTTTTGTGAAAGTCATAACAGAATTATATGTTCGAACCAAGTTGATGAGATAAACAATAATATATCATAGTAACCTAGAAAATTATTGGAATTCATAAAAAGTCTCAAATTACATTCATTTGAGCATTTATAACATCAATTATGTTAATATTTCCTTAAAAGGGTAATTACTGCATCATCGTTGTGTCATAAATAAATTAAATTAGTTGATGTCTAAAAATTACAAATAAAATACCATCTTGTAGGAAATATTTTTAGATTTCTAATGAATATTTACAGTCGAATTTATCTTATGTATAAACCCATATTAAAAATGATTTATGTATTAAACTTTGATTTTAACTATTTTAACCCTTCTTTAAATAAATTAATAATAAATGTCCTAATCTAATCCAAGTGGGCCGAAATGGTCATATTTTATTCATAAGGTTGTTTTTGGTCGAATTACACTTATCCAATAGAATTAGGACATGTGTTAGGGTAATATTAATATCATATTTACCCTTAGTTACCCTATTTATTATTAACCGCGGTAAAAAAATGTAAAAAGTTACTATTCACCAAAAAATTATTTTTATCTCATTGAACCACATTTTACTTACTAATATCAACCGTGTCTGTCGGATTTTCGAAATTCCATTCACAGAAGTGGTAAAATTATGTTTTATGCAAAATTCAGTTTTTAACCTACCACTTAGTGGTTTCACTATTCATCAAAAAATTGAAAGTTTTCAGAAAAATACCAAAATTTCACCCTAGGCTAATTTCGGTATTCCGAATCCAAAAATGAAGTCCATTTTGAGAGCTAAAATTTCTAAAATTTAAAAAGTGGTTATTACTATTCATAACGGCTAGTTTTAATAATATTTTAATAGAATATCGTTGTCTAGTGAAACTCAGTATTGCGTACTACACACGCTATCGAGGAAGGTTGCGATTGCGTGTAATGCAAGGCAAGTCAAGGATGCGTGTTGTGCAAGCTCCTTTTGGTGTAGCGTACAACACAAGACATTAGTGAAATTAAAAATTATATTTTTCATAAAATCTCGGGCTGTTACATTTCCTTTCCCCGTGATTTGTACAACAATATTATATAGGGAATTTCTAAGCAGTGTACTAAGTGAGATGAAGTTCATGGGAGATGTTGAAGCTATTTTAAGAAATAAGATGATAATATATATAGTATATAATGAAAACAAATAGTTTGGGTCCTCATGAATTTATTATTATAAAATATATCAAGTATACATCTAAAATGGTTGAATATTAATTAATTAAATAGTCATGTTTCATCGTTTTTATCTGAGTGGGTTTAAATAGTTTAGGAGATTAATAACAGAAATATTTATTAGAAACACTTGGTATATATATATATTGATATTTATTAATGATGTTGAAACTTATATATTATATGGTTTTCCATGTTGATATACCCGTATTTGGATAATTACAAGTGGTCATAGTTCTAGAGGTGACACACTGAGGTGTAACAACTCTAAAAGGTGTGGATTATGTGTTAAATCGGGCACTACTTATGCTTAATGAGTTTCCCTAAGAATACATAATATTCTAGAAACTCATTAGGGGTACGATCAGGTTTGTTTAAATGTTCTATATAAAACATTATTATAGATTTGAATAGATGATAAACATAGATAACCTAGATTAAACATACATTGTCAAACATTAAAAATAAGCAGTCGTGATTTAGAAATTATATGAAAGATATTTCTCGATTACATGATTAATTAGTATAGTTATTATATCTCACACTATTCTACATGGTATTATTTAATGGTTATTCCTAGGATGAATTATGATAAATCTTGATGTGACATGAAATGAAATAACCATCCAAATGAGAAACCAAATTAAATGGGAGCTTGGATGTGAAATATTGAACATATTCTCACCCAACTCTCTCATGATATAAACTAAAACATGAATTATGATGATATTTAAAATGTAAAAAGGATGTAATGAACTCCTATTTGATATTTTATGTGTACGTTCCAACTTTTCCTCAATGGACCCTAAATTCCAACAATTTATATTAAAAGAATATGTATAACTAGAAAATTATTATTTCAATATCCAGTGTTCAAAAAATGAAGGAAAATATTACCTATTATTTAGATTATTGAGACATATTACATTAAAAAAATTATATTAGAGACATTAATATATTGGGGTAAGTTTTTCTTCTGGCACCAAACATTAAATTGAAAATGGAGACACTAAGTTTTTTCATGGTTTTTGGGAAAAAATATAAAGAATAAATTTTGAGTAAGTTGTATAAAAAATCCACGGGGGAACAAAAATTAATCTTCTTTATTTTTAGATGCATAGAAGGAAGTATAAAGGAAACTCACTTATTTATAAGGGATATTTGTTTAGTGTGTAAAGGAAGACTATCATATAAAAGAAACCCACTATTGTAACACCCTGAGTTTTTAGGAAATATTATTTTTAAATAAATTAAATTACAATTTGATGGAATACATTTCATGGTATACAAACATAAGAATTATTTATATAAAACAAAAAGTTATTATTATTCTAAAAATTATACCAACATTAAATTATATTACAAGCATCGTTGAGCTCACCTTGTGTTACAGAAAACACTGATTTTAAAAAAAATTAGACATATTATTTAAAAATTGTTATTGTTATCAACCAACTGTTGGAATGTAGGGTATGAAAATGGTTAAATAAATTATGAAAATATGTTACATTATTGATTATAAAATATATTATTTATAATCCTGTTAATTATAAATGAAATTAAGAACTATTATAAAATAAAAAAAATCCATTTTCCAGAAAACTAAATCTCTATGAACAAACACGTTTTATCTCAATAAATTATAAACAAACACTTTCTATGAATTATTTTATTTAATGATATATATTATATATTCATTAAAATATATAAAATTAATATTATGTTAGTTTTAGGAAATAGATAAGATCAAATCAAAATTTATACAAATATATATATATATATATATTTGAAATGTTGTTTTACCACCTTTCAATGGTTCAATTATTTTAAAAATTATTTTTCACACTTTTATAAATTATATTTGAAAAAATTAAATTCATTTTATAAATCATAATTTTAAAAATATATTGAGATAATTTTTTGAGTTTTCTGTAAAGATTCCTTTTTTAACATATAATGAAAATACTAAATTTGAATTGAATCATCGTTTTCGTCAAATATTATTATAAATATAAATTATATTTTAAATTATTTGAGGAGGATAATTAGTTAATTTATATATATATATATATTAAACCAACTTATTTCCTTGGAATCAATTTCATATAGAAATTTAATATAAAACATTTCTACAATTTCAATATTTTTCTCTTTAAAAACATGGTTTCTCGACACATCTACATGATTAATTGTTGACTAATTTTTTCCAATTATTTGTATTGAATATGAGAAATGTAATTAGTATTTTTAATAAATAAATATCTTATAATTTCAAATATGGATAACCTTTTTTTTCTTCATTGAATAGAGAATGCAATTAAAATTATTTAAAATTATTAATGTAAAAACTAGATTCCTTAGTGGTTAAACGTTGAATATATTGTGTATGAATGAACAAAAAGATTTAAAAACCCCATTTAATAGAAATATAATAACAAATGTGACCAATTTATAAAATTATATTAATTTTTTGGAAATTTGTATTTGAAAGTGGCCGATATAATAAGTTTGTTAAAAAAATACAAAAAATGTACTTTTCTTCTTTTTAATTTTTATAAAGCTTTGGAATTCAGAAAAACAAGAAAGGCTAGGTTTTATATTTTATATTTTAAGATAAATGAGTATTTTTATACGGAAAAGGTATATTAATTTCTTAATGATGATATAATTATGTTAAATTATTAAGAAATGCAAACAAATTAAATAATTAGTTAGTAATTAAGTAAATCAAACGATACTAAAAACATTAAAAGTGAATTAAATTTAATTAATTGCTCATTTAAATTATTTTTTATGGTATATATATTATTTTAAACAGGTTTGATCTTCATATATTCAAATAACATAATTTTTTATGATATTTTTTAACAATAAGTTATTTGAATAATGTAAAAATTGATATTAAAGGTATTTTACAATAAAGGATATTTTGTTAAATGATTTGAAATTACTAAAAATATTATTCTATGACACGTTAATTTATATTATTATTATTTATAAAATATGGTCCATTTATGGATGAATTGAAATTTTATTATAAAAACATTAACACCAAAATAGTAAAAACACAGTTTGTATGGTTATGGTTTATGCAGTGTTTTTGTGCATTACATGTAGTTGTTTTGTATTTAATTTACCACATATATAGAATTTATAAATTATAAATGATAAATAATATTTTATAAGGGATAGTTCTATTGTTTTTAATAATTCTCAAATTTATTTTTTTCTAATGGATAAATTGTATAGGTTAGAAAAATAGTTAACATAAAGAGAAACCAAAATAGTAAAATAAGGAAACATAAGAATTAAGGAACTGAATGTTTCAAACATGTGTGTAAATTATTGTTGGAGGTTATTATTTTCCATATAATCTGAAAACACATTCAATTATCAGTTTTGGTGCAACTTGATGTTTTCTTCACCTACTAATAGTGAATGCTTTCGATTACTTACAAGAATGTCTGTCCTCATCAACTATAAAAAGGAACTCACTCTCCACCTTATTCACACATATGATTCCATTAATAATTAAAAATAACAAGCCAAATCACTTCCCAAATTACCTTTCCTCATCCCAACATCCATATTTTCGGCATAAAGAAAACCATTTAATGTTTTAGTGCAAACATAATAAGATACTAGAAGAAGGTAAAGTTATTATAAAAGAATTAACATTTTACTTCCCTCTCCACCTCTTTATATTAATGATATTAAATGATTATATAATAAAATAATTATATTCCATATACTATGATTTTTTATGTTAATATTATGACATAAGAATTCACCCACAATTCTTAAATGGGTTATAAATTCACTGTTCATATATACGATAGACTACCGTCTCACAAACTGATGTCATATTTTTTTTCATTTAATCATTTAAA
The DNA here is from genome assembly GCA_963277665.1 of Viscum album. Taxonomy (NCBI): domain Eukaryota; kingdom Viridiplantae; phylum Streptophyta; class Magnoliopsida; order Santalales; family Viscaceae; genus Viscum; species Viscum album. Next base: position 1,531,978,878 of record OY728123.1, on the reverse strand, counting down.
TTTCAGTAATAATGATGTAAATTCTCTTTATATATAATATATATGATATTTATGATGTATGTTTTTGTAATTATTATATAAAAAAAATTAATGATTTTCAGTTTGTGGGATTTCGATAACATGATTCCTGTGAATGACAAACCATATCCTTGTGAAGAAATAATATTCATTCATGCATTACATGGAATGTATTAAAGATGGATTAAATTTAAATATGTTTTATATATTAAAAAACAATACACTTTAATTATAATATATATATATATATATATATATCATTTACTTTTCATTCATTCAATATGATAAAAAATGGAACCAAGAGTCATGCGTACGTACGACATACAGTGTCCACGAACGATGTGTTTTATTCCATATGGACAATTATTTTTGATTACTATAAATATATATTTAAATATATATATGATATTTTTAACATTTTTTCACTCATGTAATTATAAAATTAGTATCTAATTATGATGGCCATGGATAATAAGTCAAAAACGTATTAAAAATAAAGCAGTTGTTACCAAAATCATAACTTTAGCATGGAATTGTTAATAAATGGGTAATATAAGGTCATAATAAAAATAAATATATAGTATTTTATATATTAATATGGTGATGAAATAGTTTTATAATAATCAAATATTTATTATGCAGGATGTTTGAATAAGTACGATAGAATTCATGACATAAGGTAAGGGATTTTTGTTTCAATTTTTACATTGGTAAGACACATGCTATATTCCCCACCAATTAATTCTACAGGGTGCATATATTAACCATGAATAAATTTAATGATGATTATAATAAAATTTATTTTTATTTATATTTCCATTTTAGGATCTCTCTTTCGTGGGGTTTACGATTAAAGAGATATCAAAATGTGTAGGGGAATTTAGTCTCTATTTCCATTATTTGAGACATATGTTATGTTATGAACCTATATTATATTAAAAGGTGTATAAAATACCCCTATGACATGTTATATCATAAATCTTCCTCATATTATGATATTAAATCATTTATGAAAAATAATTATTTAATGGGGATTATGATTCAATGTAACCAAAGTGGTAAGAGTTTATTTTTGAAATCTCATCATTTATCTAGATTGTTTACGATTATCCTTCCATTATTGAAATTTTATGAAACCTCTCTGATGAATTTTCATGATTTTATTCTCAATTAGTTACTACTAATATATTCATGTAATGGGACCATTTTTCTACTATTTGGTACTTGAGATAATTAATTTTTTTTCAAAAATAAAACTTTATTTATCTCATCGGTCAAAAATATATTTCATTAAAAACATTGATTTTTAAAAATAATTTAAATTATTTTTTTAATTATATTGTATTCTAATATTCATTTAACATTATTTTTAACAAATTTAATTATTTAAAATTCCTTAAAATGGTTTTCAAACCATTCGTTATATTTTTTCATAGTAATTTTCAATGAAAAAACTCTTCAAACTGATTTATTATTTTTAAAGAGGAAAGAAAATTTTCATCAAAAAATATTTTAAATGGTTTCTAAATAATAATTTATAATTATTAGAAAATTTCATTAAAAATTTGTTTTTAAAATTCATTATGTTTTAAAATGTAATTTTCAAAGGAATGGTATTTTCCTTAAATACATTCTAAGAGATCTTTAAAAATACTTCACCATCTATGATAAAATCCTTTGATATTGTTTATGATATACTAGGGATATGATCTAAGGGAACTGTCATTTTTATTTTTTTTAGTAGTTTATATTTAAGATGAAAATTCATTTATGAAACAAGCTTCTCTTCCATGGGTTATACCATGATAAAACAATTATGAAATCTGCTTATTTTAAAGGGTTATTATATAATAAATTGATTATGAAACACATTTATTTTCCACATGTTATGATATTATGAAATGTTTATGATACATATTTTAAATCATAAGTTATGATATGATGATTTTTTATATTTTTGTGGCCCAAAAAAATTATGATTTAATTATGTGATGGGTGGGACCTATATATCCCTCAAATGCAATGGTTAATGGTCTATAACTCATGATATAAACATGGATGTAATGAAGATTAATCACTGTTCCATAAATGAATTTGTTATCTACAATGTTCTTGGGAATGAACTTTGACAACTAAGTTGGTTTGGGGAATGAAAACATTCCACTAAGATATCCATGGTATAGATCTGTGACTAATATTGAAATTATTTTATATGTTTATATGCTTTACTCAATTCCATGCCTTATGAGTTTATTTTGATGACATGGTTTCTTTCACATTGATTAAATTATGATCATGTCTTATTACATATTATATTTATTTCATTAATCAAGAATATGATCTTTAATATGTAGGGTATGATATTCTAATGTTATGTGCATGTTCTTATACCCTTATTCATGTAATTATTTTAATGTATCTCCATTTTGTACCATTACTGTGAATTTCGGCTCAACGTTTCATTTTTTTCTTTCCCCAGGTTTTGAATAAAGGTTTTAAGTAGGGAATTATTATAATGATTAGTAAATGTGATGATCTATATTGTTGATTTTGAAGACATTTCCCCAAGTTAATGTAATATGTTTCCATGACTCCAAAGGATCTAATCTATTATGATCATTAGACATGTGTTTGTTTAATGTATTTCATATTCATCAAAAAAGATGTAATAACGGTGTATATTATTCCTCGGTTTTTATATATGTTATTAAAGTAATGATTTGTCTATCCTTTGTAAAATGGGGTGGTGTATATTTTTTGAGATCCTTAGTAATATTTTTAATGATATGTCTACGGATGTGTGAATGGATAAGTCTATAGAAAATTCAATGTATAGAAAAATTTCCAAGAACATGGGTAAATAATTAAACATGTAGTTTCTATGAAATTACTTCCATGTATGGATACTAAATCTGGATGTGGCCCCAGAACAGATGTATATAGGTGTAATGACCCCAAAAAACACCATATTGAGTAGAATCAGTTGGGAACCAGGGCATGACAATGGGCCTTTCTACCCATATGGTTGAAACTCCCATGATATATTATTTGTAAATTTAAAAAATCATTATAAACCATCATGGGGGATTTAAATTTAAGAATACTATGAATATCATAGGATACTTTGACAGATTCATAGATTAAAGAAGATGGTTTCATGATTTACACATCCTATAAGCGATTTTTCATTATTATGTAGTTCTCCGGTATGATTAGTATTTATCACATTATTATTTTTGATTTCTTAAATGAAGGGAATGATAAGAAAATCAGTTAACATTGAATGTGACAGATGATTTGATGACGAGAAGACAAATGTGACAAAGCTAGAGTAAAGGATGTTTTCATTAAGCCTAATTTTTTTTAATAGAACATTATTAATAAATTTTACCTTAACCAACTATCGGATTCACCCAAGAATAGAAGGAATTATTTTACAGAGATGTCGGGAAATAGAGACCATGGGGGAAGATATTAGGTATCCTTGGTGTCGAGAATGTGGAATGAAACACCGAAGACGATTTATTATAGGAATAGTAAGATGTTTTGACTATAGAAAATAATGACACATATCTCGTAACTAAAAATAGAAAATGATAAATTTATTTAATATATCATCTGATAATTATGACCTCCCAAATATGTAATTCATTTTCTATTTCATTAAAGATGAAATCTATGGGAATATTTAAAATAGATGTCCTAAGTGAAATACTTGTGAAGTGAATCAATAAGGTTTCACTAGTAATGGTTTTTTAGTTGATGATAAAGAGTCAAAGAATGAAAAAATTTAAAGAAAGAGGTATTAAAAATTAGGATAATGAAGCCTATATAATAGTTTGAGAAGGAAGTAATATGATATAAGTATTTATGTATTTGAATTCAAATATTGTATTATCTAATTTTTTTAATATTTTAATATTGTTCAATATAAATTCTCGTTTAATTATATTCGAAAATATGGTAAATGGTACTGGGGGACTGAAAAATTTTATTTAATCGAATGGTCATATTTTACTAAAAAAACCTAATTAATTGAAGTTAAGCCTTAATAGGATACATAAGTTGAGGAAATGGTGTTTAGTTTGGATAAAGAGATTACTGATTTGGATAAAGTAAATTGTAATGTGTTAATGACCAAATAACTAATAAATAATTTATTGAAAAAGTAGTTTTTTATATCATTTATGGAGTTTACATAGTTATTAGACATGTGGAATATATTCAATAATTTGTGGTTTTATTCAAGTAAGGTGGAAGAATTATTTTTTATCATTAATGTTCGAATATAATTATGGTTATTACACTGTTTCAAGAGAATACATGATGTAGGTATTCACATGTTTGGAATGTGACAACCAAAAGATACTTTATGAAATATGGGGGATCAATGTTAAGATGATATTGAAATTTTTTTTGAACTTATGTCAGAATTTTGGGATTTACGTCATCTGGAAGGGTTACAAGGTTAGACATTTATGAAATGGTTTTAGTTAAATATCATATGAGATTTTAGGGATTTAAATATTGTCTCGCCTTGTTTGGATTTCTGAATAATGGATAACTTGTGCTATATATTTTTCTTGTGATGATAATTAATGATAGGTGAAATTGCTTATATCCATATTTAGGGATAACATCATTTTTAGGGATTTAGGAAAGGAAAATTCACCATCATTTCTTAGAGTAATAGATGCAGTAGAAATTGATCAAGGACCAAATAAAAGATGTTATTTTTATAGGATACGGAATTAAAAAATGTTATTATATCTTCCTGTGAAAACTACTAAACTTTAGTAAAAGGAAATTGAAAATAAATTTTATCCAATTAACATGATTTTTGATGATATCAATGGAATTTTCAGATCAATTATAGTTAGGGTTTCATGGTCATTAACATACTCAGGTTAACCCACTTTATAAGGATCATTGATATTTATCACTCTTTATTACTAGTTATGCTTTTCTTCTATGTCATAATATTCACTTACCAACTATGTATTCCTATATAGAATATTAGTTCTGGGTTAATTTGGTTAACCGTTATGTTTCCAAAATTATTTTGTAAATATATTTTTGGTATTCATTTTTATTATATGGGTTTTTATGAAATTAAATATTATTTATTATACCTTTGATGGTGTAGATGAATTTTGAGGGAGAAAATAATTTTATAGGGGATTGAATGTAATACCCTTTGTTGATATAAAAAATTTTGTTGCAAAAATTAATGATTTCATTTATGAATTATACCATATGATACACCATGATAAGAATTGGTTATAAAAAATATCAATTTAATCATTTCATACCGGAAATACCAATTTTATAGTTCATTACATACAACATCGAGTTTAGTTTGTGTTACACTCAACACCAGTTTTAAACAAAACATAAAATATCATTAAAATATTGTTATAGTTATCCGATAGTAGTTGTAATGAATATTTTGAAAACAGAAAAAGTAAATTATGAAAATATGATTTTTGAATGTCTATAATGAAATTTTGGTAACCAATTAATTATAAATTAATTTATGAAATATTTAAAAATAAGGAAATTCCATTCCAGAAAAAAAAATTCTATGAACAAACACTATTATATCATTAAATTAGACAAATTAAGGATTATTTTATTGATAAATATACATATATATAATCAACTATTTAACATTCTTATTATGTTTCTTCTAGGAATTAATTAATAATAAATACAATTTTACGAATAAAAAGACTTCTTTTTCTTTATGGTATGTTTAAATCCTTTTAATGGATAACATAATTTTAAAATCATTTTTGAATATATAATAAATTATATTTGAAAATATGTACATTTTAAAAAATATATTTCATTATTATAGAAAGATGAATTTTTTGATCTTTCTTGAAAGATTCATTTTTTGACGAATAATGAAAATTAATGAATTTTAATTGAAAACTGTCTTTTAGTCCAATATTTTTAATATTAAAATATATTATAAAATGTTTTTAAACTTAATTATTAATATATACATATATTAATCCAATTTAGGTTATTGGAATCAATTTCATATTGAATTTGATTATAAAAACTTTATTAACATTTGATCATTTCCGCTTTAGAAACTCGGTTTCTCGACACGTCTGTGGGAATACTTTTATATTAATTTATTCAATTTTAATGACTATAATTATTAAAAATTGATTCCATATATGGAATCTCTATTTTTTAAAATTTATAATATTTCCATCTTAATTTCTTACAAATGTGATTAATAAAATAAATTAAAATTTATTACATTGATTAAGGTAAAAACAAGAATACATAGTGGTGAATCATAGAATGTAAGGTGTTAGAATGAAAAAATAGTTTTAAAAAATATTAAATATACATATTTTGACCATTTTTTTCTATGTATATAATTATATGAGTTTGTGGGGCACATTTCTATAAAAGACACCCATACAATAAGTTAAGTATAGAAAAAGACAAAAAGTTCCTTTATTTTTTTAATGCATTGCAATATGTGAAAAAATACATAGTGTAGGTCATAAATATTATTTTGGAAGATAAATCAGTTTTTATATCATTATAGTTTATTTTAATTTTTTGTATGTAAAATAATTACATAAAATAATAACGAAACACCCACAAAAGTATAATTTAATATATAATTAAATAAATCAAATGATGCAAAAACATTAGGAGTGAAGTAAATTTATTGATTTATTGTGTTAAATTATTTCTGTTTATGGATATATCTTGTTAAATTAGTATGGATTTATTAAATTAAATTTACATCATTCTCTTGGTATATTAAAATTTAAATTAAATATTTAATTTAAAATTTGACATCAATGTTATTGTACATTTAAATTTATTTTATTAAATATTTTAAAATGACTAAAAAAATACTCTTTTATGTTATTTTTAAATTTTATTAAATATTAAATACAGTGCACTCATGGTCCAATTAATCTTTCATAATTAATCCATTTACACCTAAATATTAAATACTCAATTAGTATGGCCAATGTTTAAGTGGTGTTACTGTTTTTTACATGAACATATGTTAATGTTCATTTCCAACACACATAGGATAAATAAATTACAAATTATATATCATATTTTAGAATCACATTTTCTATATTTTCTAATATTTATCACTTTTATTTAGTTATAATAATAAAATTGCAAAGGTCATAAAATAAGTTAACATAATGAAAAAACTAAATTGTGAAATAAAGATACAAAAGAGAAAAGGGGAAAAATGATTAAAACACGTTTGAAAATGTGTTCTGGAGATGATTGAGGAAAATATAATCCATACACACATTTACTTATTAGGTTTTTAGTAACATGAGTATTATTGATTTCTCAATAGTGAATACGTTTGAGTATTTACAAGAATATCACTACTCAACTATAAAAAGGCACAAACTCTCCACCCTTATCGACACCTATCAAAACAATTGGATCAACCAATATCAGCCAAAATAACTTCCCAAAATCCATCCTCATATCTTATAAGCAATATATTTTATATATATCAAACATTTTAAGGTATTATTATAATCCAAAGGAAGATACCTGAAGATGAGGTAATATTCTTAAAAAAGAACTTTTATTTTATTTCCTTCTCTACATCCACCAATTTATATTATAACTTCATTATATAATAACCTAAGTATATAAAATATAATAATTTTTGTTCAAAATGTAAGACTAAAATCATAAACCAAATCTATCAAATGGGGTTTGAAATAATCATTCATGTGTATGGAGGTCTACCTCTTTGGGAAACAAAGTAATTTTTTTTCTGTTACCATATTTAAAGGTTGGGCATAATGATCGACATGATATTTATATAATATATATATAATATATTATTTATAATTTATTTATTATTATTTAATTATTATATAAAACATACTTTCATGATTTCCTTTGTGTGGGAATATGATAACATCTTCTGTGTTTATGGCGGACTAATGCCTCAAGAAGAAATGTGAACATTTCATGCATTACATGGAATGCATTATGGTTCAGTTAAATATAAATATGAGTTAGATGTGAAATAATAAATCTGATGTAATGATAATATATATATATATATATATATATCATGTACTTTTCTTTATTTCAATATGATTACAAAATAGAAGCATCGTTCATGAGTACAAACAACCTCACATCTCCATGAATGGTGCATTTTTTATCCTATGACTAAATTTTATGGATTACTATAATTAAATATATAATTAATATATATATTATCTATACGGTGGATATAATTTTTTATATGAATAAATCATGTTCTATGTAATAGGAAAAATAAATAAAAATTCAGAACATGTACAAAAAACAAAGTAGTTATTACCCAAATCGCAACTTTAGCATTAAATTGTTAATATATGTGTATTATAAGGTCATAATAAAATAATATATTGTATGATTTATTTTAATATTTCTCTTTAATATATTTATAATAAACTTATAGTCATTATATATAATTTTTGAATGAGTAAAATGAAATTCAAGACTTATGGAAAGGGAAATCCATCTCACTTTTTACTTTTGTATGACACAAGATATATTCACCACCACTTTATTTTATGGGGTGTATATACAGCTCAAAATTTTATTTACATTTCATATTCAAAATTATATTTTTATTTAGAGAACTATTTTAAGTTCTTTCATTCATTGCGTTTACAGTTCAAGAGGTACCAAATCAGTAATGGAATTTTGTCTTAAGTTTCATTATTTTAGTCACATGTTATGTTATGTGCCCATATTATTTTAAGTGGTGTATGAAATATCCCATTTACATGTTATATAATTTATGAACATATTATCATGATATTATAGGTTTTATATAATTTTTTTATTTCATGAGGATTATGATTCAGTGTTAGTAGTGTGGTGAAAGTTTACTTCTACAATCTCATCATTTAGCGAGATTAATTATGATTATGATTCCATTGATGAAATATTATGATCCATATCTCAAGAAATATCATTAATTTTCTTATAATCTTGTTATTAATATTATATCCATTTAATGGTTCCATTTTTCAATATTTTGTACTTATGATATTTATGAAATATTTTTAATAACACCCATCTTTATTTACCTTTAAGGATAGAAATATGTGTTATTCAAAACCAATTTTTTATAAAAATAATTCCAAAAAAGTTATTAATTGATATATTTTTATCAGTATAAATGGAAAATATTTTTTAAATGTTATATTTTTTTAAAAAGTGTTTAAAATTCATTTCAAAATACTCTTTATATGACATCGAGGTTATTTTCCAAAAAAATGGTTTTAAAAAAGGTTTATGTTTTTTAAAGAGAAAGTTAAATTCTACTCAATAATTTATTTAAATGATTTTTTAATATTACATTATAAGTTTTCAAATAAGTTTTCATGGAAAGGGATTTTAAAAATTATTTATGTTCTAAAAATTTATTTTCAATGAATTGTTATTTTACATAAGATACATTCTATGAGATCTTTCAAACTCCTTTTCCATCTATGATAACATTCTTTGATATTGTTTAAGAGTTTTTGGGGATATGATCCTAGAACACCATTTTTATTAATTTTTTGAATGATTTATTTTTATCATGACAACTCATTTAGGATTCTCATTTCGTTTTCACGTGTTATACCATGATAAAATGATTATGAAAACTACTTCTTTTCGTGGGTTATTCTATAGTGAAATGATAATGAAACCTATTTAATTTCTATAGGTTATGATATGATGAAATTTTTATTATGTCCATTTAATTAAATTTCATATCATATGGTTAATTTATGTTTTCTTATGGTACACATATGAATTATTTAATTATGTGACTGATTGGACCTATACCTTCTCCCAATGCATCAAGTAACTATTTATATGTCATGAGAAATTCATGGATGGAATGGAGAGTGAGCTTGATATAGTAAAGTACGATGTCTTATAATATGTCCTTGAGAGTGAAGCTTGACTAATAATATGGTTTTGGTAGTGAACCAGTTCCACTACAATAGACTTGTATGTGATCCTTGACTAATATAGAAATCAATTCATATATTTCTGTATTTTCTACAATTCTATGTCATATGCATATGTTATGATCACATAGTTTATGATCTTTGATTCATTTATGATTCATTTATTTTAAATTCAAATCATTATGTCATGAATAAGATTATAATATTTGATATGCATGGTATGATCTTATAATGTTATGCCCACATTCTCATACCCTTATACTGATTATTATGTATACATATCTCCATTGTTCAAAATTAATGAGTATTTGATCTCACCATTTCTTATTTTTTTATTCCATAGTTTATGAAGATAATTTTTAAGTAGGGTATTCTTATGAAGAGTAGTAATGGTTAAGATCACTATTGTAGATGATTAAGATATTTTACGATGTTAGAATATAATGTTTTCATGCTTCCAAATGCACTAAAATATTACAATCCTCATTCATGTGTTTTTGTAATGTATTGAATAATCATCCAAAAAGATGTTATATTAATATATGTCAACCTTGGGTAACTATATCATTGATTTTTTGTGGCCATTCGATGAAACGAATGGGGAAAAAACTCAAGTTAATGTGAACCCCATAATAAAATGTAATAATTTTTTGTATTATGGTCATTACCCTAATAACCAAATGATTCAAAGGGTTAATAATGATTTTTTAGTAGCCTCTTAATCCATGGGAAAAGTGAAATATCATGTGATCTAAAGTATGTAAGTAGGTTATGATACCAATGTGTGTAAATGGTATAATTATCATCCACACTAAAAGAAAATAATGTTTTAGTTTCATTAAGATGTACCGACTCTTTTATATTTGGATAATTAACTACAGTTATTACATCACCACCTTAATGATTAGATAATAATTTAGTAGTATAAACTTATATTAGTATTATAAACACATATCAAGTCCCTAGATAATCTATAATAGAATTTTATGGGAGTCCAAATCCTAATTTTTTTTATACTCCTTCCAAATGAATATGATGTTATTTTTGTCATGTATTAGTTTTCGTAATAGAGATCTCACTTTAATTATGTAAAAGGGAACTCACATTGTATATTTTGAATCATTATATAAATAATTTTTCTATGTGAGGATAAATATAATATTTTAATGGTTGTGACTTACATTATATGTTTATTACTAAATTTTTTATAGATATTTTCTCATATGGTTGGTGAGAAACTCAACATTGAAGATATACTGATTTTATGGGAGTACCTGATGTATTTTATCAGAATTTACTTGTCTTCCCATTAATATTGAAATGGAGTTTTCAATTAAACTCCTACTTAGTGCTACACCTATCTGAAGTACTCAATATATATTGGACCTGATTATGTTTGATGGTTTGAATAAAAATCATGCAACATATCACCCCACATAATTGTATTGAGGGTTAACAAGGGAGCTACTAGACCTTATAAAAAATCTCCAAGACACAAAGTTCAAGAAATAAATTCCATGGGACAAATGAAAATTTCGAGGATTATTTTTAATTTGAATGAAAATATCCAAACCATTTGAGAAATATCTAAATAAACCTCTATATGTTGAGTGAGTATAAAAAACAACTCAAAAATTACCAAATCAACAAAAAAATCAATTTATATGAGGAAACAAAAAAGACATACCTAAAAAAACTAAATACCACAAGATTAAAAATCCAAAGTTTCTAAAGGTAGCAACACCCCACCCCCTCTAATCTCCAACTCCACATGCCAAGTCCAAGTAGCAAGAAGAATTAAAAACTATTAAGATATCATTATTTTATTTATGGCTAAATAGATGAAATTTCCAAAACAAATAGTACCCAAGTAGAAGGTTAGTTAAATCTTAGTAATATTTCCCCAACGACTTCCCAAATCATACCACGAGTTCATTACTTGTTATAACAATTTTTGAAATATATTTAATTATTAAAAACATTTCATATCAAATCCATAAAAAAAATTACAAAGAAATAAATAAAAAATCTCTTCAATAATTTCCCATTTGATTTATTATTTTACATTCTTCATACACACACATAACTACACTCACACACACACCCAATATTTTTCTCACTATTGATGGTGAAATGTCATGTCCATACTCCACCGTATCTGATGGTGTAAATTCATGATCATTATCCAACCCATATAACTTAAACCAAACTATTTATTCCAACATATTGAAAATCAATAAATAAAAAAATCATTTCTTAAAATCATTTCGAAAATACATTACATGAATAAAACTAATAAACAATTTCAAAATCAAATTTTCAAAATTATAAACATTGGTGTTTTTAAAAAACAAAAAAAATTCATGATTTCAAATCGTTAACCAAAAATATAATTTTTCAATAACAATCACAAAATGTTTACATGACCATTTAAATAAAATAATTTAATTAAAACTAATATTTAAGATTCTAAATAATCTGGAGTTGAGAGATTATCCACCCACCACTAAATGATTAGAAAACTTAAGAATGTCAGAACATATTTTATTGATATGATCAAAACTCATATTCCCTCCACTAAATTCAATACGATTTCAGAGTGAAACCATTAATAACATATATATGTATACATAATAAAGTAGACCTATGGATACAAGAGATAGAATAAAATTTTATTTAAAAATAATGAGGAAAAAAATGCACTTACTAATGAATCCTAGCCTCCAACACACTTTTTTTCCCTAAGTATCACTTTTTGATCGGAGGGGATCATCTCTCAAATATGGACTAAAAAAAGAATTTTATTTAAGGGAGGATTTGGGGAAAATATGGGTTAATGGTGATAATAATAATTAGATCCATATTTCATGAAGGGAGAAATATACATCTTATGGTTATACTTATTGGTTTGTAAAAAGTGGTGCCAACCATGTTCTTCTACAATCAAATGGTCATACCTCGCAAGATTGGATCAGATGGTCAGGAAATCACTGTTCCAAAATGGAATTTTACTCTATTTCAAGAGTCATTTTTTATTCTAGGAAGATACTTGGTTTGAAAAAAAAATTATTCTATCCATGTTCATTCCTAGTGGCTATTGCATTACCTTACATGATTTCCTAGAGATTCTACATAGTTTCTATTAACTGTGCACAAACTATGATCCTTCATAAATGCCACCAAAATGAGAAAACCCTTCTAAACAACTGTAAAAATATCATAATAATTACAGAAAATCTAGATACATGAATACGGGTTCATCTAGTTGAAAATAATGGTGATACATTCTCCCCACCATTATTCTTTCGATCCTAAAAAAGTAGAAAACCCTTGTTATCTTGGAAGAGTTAAATATATTTATCCACATTTTCTTTCTCACACTCCAATATATATTCCGGAATCCGACCACATTTCCATAAAAATCAAACTTGAAAGATTCATTTCCCACACAATATATCCTCTATAATATCCCCAATTTATACAAGCATGCGAATCAATGTAGCATCCAGATCATTGTCAAAATGATCTATCCAAATCATATGACCAAGCTCAGGTTGTTTCTTATTTAACTAATCTTCATGAAATAAATTTTTCAGTGAACTAATTTTTTTTGGAAAATCCAAAAAATAATCCACCTCACTAAATAATTCAAGTATCTCAAAAAGTCCAATATCGTAGAGAAGATTTTTCCTAATTCCCAAAATGATGCTTCCCAATACATGAAGATATTATTAAAAACACATGATCACTCAACTTAAATGAAAAATCTCTTTGATGATGATCAACACTAAATTTTATATGATCGCGATGCTTCTACATTTTAATTATGATCAACTAAATCTTTAATATTATCTCTTGCATAAGTCACAAAATTTTATATGACTGTGATACTTCTACATTTTCATTATGATCAAATGAATATTTAATATTATCTCTTGCACAAGGAATAATCCAATTAATGAAGTCTCTAATGTTTCATCCCAACATAGTGGATAACAACTTGGATTCCTATAAGATGTTTCAAAATGATCCATATGTGTCATGTAATGGTGAATATTATTGTAAGAGTACTCCACAAATGGTAAATGGTCCTCCCTAGAGCCAGCAAAACAAATTAAAAATACCAAATACTATCATATAATGTTTGGACTATATGTTTAGATTTTCTATCTATTAGAGAATGATAATCCAAACTCATTATCAACTATTTTCTAAGGTATTATTACATATATTTAAAAAATGTTTTTAAAAATTTGGGTATCAGTTCAATAAAATCTCGAGTGTAAGACCATACACCATTAAAAGAATTTAATATATATTTTAGACAAGTCTTCAACAAAAATAATTTCTTGAATAGGAATTAAGTCATATAATCTTCTTAGGGGATCAATAATCACCCATATGACATCATTTTTCTTGAACATACTTTGTATACATGTTACAAACTCCATGGCTATTGACCCCTATTTCCATATAGGTATTATTATGGACCACAATATGACTGTTGGACATTGATTCTCCACCTATACATGTGGAAATGTTAGGTATATTGAGACATATTCCAAAAAAAACATTTCATGACATGACACTAAAACTGTTCTCTTAAAGCTATATACATGTTTTATAATCCTAGGTGAACAACCCATCCCAAATCATTGTTGGAACTAAAAGGTTGTTCCTAAGAAACAATAATAAAACCATATGATCCCCAAAATTGAATAATTGAATTCAACTCTCTTATATCCTTCCATTTTCACCACAATGTTATTATTTTCCTCAAATAAACACATTTATTACAAGATTTACAACCATTTAAAACTTAATAAACAAAATCAAGAACAAAATTAACTTGATTTAAAAAAACCACTTCAACATGGTTTGAATAATATATATCCATATCCAATATAACTGACATTAGTTTGGTGAGGTTTTTTCATTCGGGTCTTGTTGTACGTCTCGTAGAGAACTCATGATGATGGAGTAGTGGTGATGTTTTGATGAAGCGGAAGGGTTCAAGGGGTTTTTTTTACTATTATAACATGTTCATTCCCCATGCACCATGCATGGATATTCATATTTGGTACTAGGTCTGAGCATTTCTACACGAGACAACTAGCTGGACAGTCATGCATTGGGGGAGGTCTTCCATACTGATAATGATTTTGGGGAGGGGTATTTCATAGTAGTATTGTTTGGGGATTTGGTTATTTATTTGTATGGATGTTCAATGTCCTTTATGACTTGTGAGTCTTCCCCCCCATTTTCCGTAAAATGGGGGTTTATCATAAAATCAATAAAAATGTTGGTGTTCTGGTCATTCTTTCAAATAATATTGAACCACCTAATTTTATGACTTCTTCCTCAATGCATCCTCCACATAGATACCTTTACTAGGTGTATATAAACAGTCTAATCCAATTTTATGTTCTGTAAACACTATGACATTCTTACCAAATAGGTAAAGAATCCAAGCCTTCAAATAATGGACCACACCATCTAATATCAATCAATTTTTTGGGTAGCTCATCTCATGAAACCATAACTAACACAATAAATAAGAAACAATAATATCTCCTTGCATGAGAACACATACAATACCAAATCCAAATGTATAATAATAAACTACATAGACCATTCTAGAGTCTAGAAGATTGAGGATATGTCCTGATGTAAGTCTAACATTAATTTATTAAAGGGTTTTCAGAAATTTTCCATTCCATTATAAATGAACATCTTTCCTAATTAATGTTTTCATTTGTGATTCTAGGTGGGAAGAATCAGGTACAAAATGTTTGCAGTATCCAACTAAGCTATGTATTATTTTAATATAAAAGAAATTCATTGGTAGTTTCCAAGATATAACAACTTATATTTTTTCAAATCCATAGAAAATATTTTTTTAGAAATGACATGACCAATAAAATCTACGTCTTATATATATAAATATCACTTTAATAACATGAAATACAAATTATCATCTCCCAAGATACCCAACACAATAGACATGTGTTTTTCATGATCCACTTTCATCCTATAATAAACAAGAATATCGTTGAAAAACATGACCATAAAGGAATCTATATACCCTTAAAAGATTCAATTAATTAGTTCCATAAAAATAGATAGTGAATTAGTTGGACCTAAAGTCATAGACACATAATTATAATTGTCATATCTACTACTAAATGTTGTATTATGAATATCTACCTTTCAAACTCACAATTGATGATACACTGAACACATGATAATTTAAGAGAACCAATGTGATCCCCTTAATTAACCAATCATTTCATTAATTCATGGTAGTGGATACTAATTATTTATCAGAACATGGTTATGATTATCATAATTTACATAATTTATAAGAGTTTCATCCACCTTCTTCAAAAACAGTAATGGTGTTTTCACAAAATCGTACATAGTCAAATGAGCTATTTTAATAACAACTCTTCTAAATGAATTGTAAAATATCCCAATTCAATTGGATACATCCAAAATGAATTTTAAAATATCCAAATTCAATTGGTTCCATCCTAAAATATATAATTGAAATTTAGCATGTCATAATTTAGAGATCAATCATAAACTACACTTTACTTTTCAGTAGAAACCCTATGAAATTGTTGGGAAAACGTTAAGAAACTAGTAAACCATAGATAGAAAATATCTTCTCTCAATATCTTCCAAGAAATCAAAATATAGTGGTTCCAAATAAAAGAAGAATATCCCAAGAACTAGTTCCAAATATACTACTATTATTTCCTTTACATCACAGTATCCTCTAAAGAGATGCTTGACTCCATACAGAGATGTGAATCTAACCATTCATGTATTTATGTAGATTTTATCATTAATAAATGTAAACCAATACAAACCCATGATTAATTCATATAAATCCATCTCAAGCATATAGAAATTCCAGATTAACTCATCCCCATAGATGGTTATAGAAAATTATTTTCACATAATGGCACAGAATTCTATTTGGAAGAGAGGTGTTTTGTGTTTCCAAACAAAACGAACAACATCAACATGTAAAATCATATTATCAAAAAAATAGAATAAATAAACAAGTGGGATGTACCTATATAATTTTTTTTAAACAATGGTTTATTTTAAAATAATTATTCATCTCACTAAAAAATAACCAAATTGATTATAAAAAATCATTTTCTGAGATCCAAGCTACCATTAACTCACTGTGATTTTCCTTATGTTACCCTATTGAGATTTCATTGGTTGGGGAGTCATGGTGTTTCTAGAATCAACTTTTATCCCTCTATTATAATGATTAGAGTCACTCTTATGCATGCATCCTATTGAATCATAACATGGTTGAGAAAGATGAGGTGTGTCTCTAGAACCTGACCTAGGAGTATTTACACAATAGCATTGAATATGTCTTACCTTTTTGAAGTTGTGACATACTCTAGGTGGTTCCATACCACCTCACTTGATATGATCTAATGAAACACACAAAAAATAACATGGCTTACTTTTCAATCCATGAGATTGATTTACAAATCCCAAGGATTAATTTAGTGGTATCCCACCACTCTAGACATAGGTGTCCATCTTCTTCTTATTCTAAACATTATAATTATCCCATGTTCTAATAGGAATAAAAATGATCCCTCTAACCATATTTTTACAAGATACCACTTTCTTCTATAGTATCTCCTCTAACTATATATGAATAGGTATTTATACAAATCATGAAAATATTGTAGTGAATATCTAACAAAAAACCTGATTAAAAAATGAGAGCCTTAAAGGATTAATATGTATAAAATTATATGGATAAAATAATAAATTCATATATTTAGAAATGTAATTAAATTGTGAATGATTTACTTGATTTAAACTAATGATGCCTATTTCCTAAAAATATTAATAGTGTGAGGATATAATTTATTGTAAAAATATTCTTCAAAATAATCATGTTTCATTCCTCGATGCAATTTGGTGTAAAATTATAATTACCACAATCAGCATGATAAATCCTCTAGCATATATGTTCTGATAATCACATCCATATCTTCTCATGTCCTAAGTAAATAGGTTAATTTATTCATCCAATTAAACTATAATTCTTATTTTCCAAATTTGAATCCCTCAAAAATTTGTGTGGATTATACATGTATAATTGAAGTTAATGGTCCACCTTTCACGGTTCATTATTTTTATTATTCTTATCCATGGACTAAAAATACTAGAAAATGCTTTGAACATACTACCAGTTCACCTGTGGCTCAGGTGAAACCACATTTTTTGTAACCTCTTCTAGTTGGTTTCATTCACTTCAATCAGATCTCATTTTCTATAAATATAAAACAACAAAATTTTGTCTCACTAATTAGTAATTAATGAATCATAAATTTAATTTTAACACATAAAAACATATCAAAACATAGATTTTATAGTAAAGTAGGATTTTTATACAAGAATATTACAAAGTTTGAAAATAATATTCATTACACTATACAAACACAATCCTGAGGACTGTAATTGTATAGTGCCTTTGAAAAACATAGAGAAAAATATTCTACTATAGCGAATGATCTTCAATATTTACCCAGAATATCTTCCCATTTTTTACTCGTCAGAGAAATTCCTAATATAAAACCATTCATCATAAACTATGGAAAAGAAACATAAGAATGGAAGCTTTCCAATTATCTGTTATGGAAGATATGAATTATACATAAGAACAACATGAATATATACATATGATAAAATGAGAATAACATTAAAAGACCATACTCATCATATAAGAGATCATAATCAAGAGTCGACAAATAAATGATGGAATATAAAAAGATATGAATCATAATTGAATCAAATAACATGATTTTGAGATCATAATATGCATACAATTTTTTCATATACATCATCTTTAAATATTGTGAGAATATGTAAATAGAAATAGGTTCAATCATTATGTTAAGGACAAGAAATCAGTTCCAAGTATAAAATTACTGACATAAAACAGGTTCCACACACAACATTATGGAAATTAAAGTTATGTACACAAATAAATTGTCATTCATATGGACCATCTGAAAGATTGAAAATACAAAATATTAGATACAATGTCATTAAATTTCATTAATGAATTTACCATTAATCCACTAAACAACCTGAAATCTATCATAATTTTTATATATAAAACATTTTCATAACATAATAATTTATTCAATAAACAACTAATAATAAATTAAACATACCAAAAATATTTATTGAAAACATGCATATTATAGGGACCCAGCCTTAAACATTACATAATCTAGTAAATTATTTTAGAACTCACATACTTACATTCCCGAAATTCATTTCAATTTAGAGTTTTAATTAATTCAGAAATAATTCATACATATCAACCCATAATAATAAAAATTGTGTATAACTAAAACAATATATATTTCTTCCATATTACATAATTTTTTAATAAAACACGAAATCTTCTCAAGAAAAATATTCACAACATTCAAATTTTATTTTTATTTTCTATTACTCATAATTACAACCTTTAAAAAAATATACATATTAGGATAAAAAGTAATGAAAATAAAATAAAGGAAGGTTTTAGCCCATGAATACTTATAATCATATGAAATAATTTTCACAAAGACATACTTTTCAACCATAGATTTTCATATACTTTGTGAAAATAAATTATTTCTATAAAACATAGTAAACATAAATAAAACCATAAATATAACATCAGATATTAATTAATTAATATTGTTCCACTCATGAAAAATAAATTATTTTTAACCCTTAGGTAAACCTTATAGTGTAAACCTAATGGCTACTTTATAATGTAACCCTCAAAGCTATTTTATGATGTGACCATCACAATTACACTGGTTGTGACCATATGGTAAAATGCCTACATAAACATTTCCAATGTATTTTAGGGAGATATATGTCTCACCATTTATCTCAATCAATGAACAAGAACAAAAAAATAATCATAAAACATGACTACAAGAATCATAAAAACATTCTTTTGGAATTTTGTTAAAATAGAAATTTAAAAGAGAAATTTTAAAGAAATGTCTCGTAGTAAGAGTTTGTCTTACATAAAACGAATTAAAAACTCTTGTATAATACTTTAAAGATTGTTATCAATATATTAAATTATTGAAATATTTATTACAATAACTTATATAAACATATTATGACAACATTCCATGCATTTTCAAATAATATTAAACATTTCCATCATCTTGGGTGCATTCGTTTCATGGTTTTCATTATCAGTTCAAAATGTATTTTCATTTAGAATGAAAGAAAACATCCAAAAGTGGAAATAAATTGTATTTATATGATCCTATAATCATAAATTATAAAAAATATTTTTTTTTATATAATATGATAAAATATTAACTAAAATGATTTACATTATTTTGGTGGTTTTTATTACCTTAAAAAACACATAACATTTTATTTAATATAATGTTTATATATTTTGTCTGAAACAATATAAAACATATAATATTAATCATAAAATATTATTTAAACATAATAATGATTATATGACCATCCTTGAAGGATGTAATGTAAATTGAAAGTGTATCGTCCATGATTGCGGTAAAACCACACATCATGCACAATGTCTCTATTATAGAATCAAAGGTTGAGGTGAAGTAATTTGATGATGATTGTTTCCATAAAATGATCAAAATATAGAATATATAAGATAATACAGTCTTCATTCAACTTGGATAATGGTATGTGAAGAGAGAATAAAAAAAGAAAATAAAAGAAAATGAAAGAGGATTTTACCTCTAGAATTTTTCTTGTTGAGAACCTCTTTAAGGCCCTTGGTTTAGGCCTTTTGGTGAGACTAGAAGGTCTTGGAAATATGGAAGAGAATTTTGAAAGGAATTGGGAATATATTAAATATGCTAAATGGTTTTAGGTTAGATGAGAATTGGTGGAGATAGGTTATATTTATAGTGGATGAGATGATTTTTTTATTATTATTTTCATTATTAGTTTATTACTTTGGTAGAAGACTATAAATAGATGGAACTTTATAACTAAATATTTAAAAATAATTAATTAAATTTCAATATTATGGTTCTAAAATTATGAATAATTATTTTAATTCAGTTATTTGGATTATAATTTGAATACCATAAATTACGGTATTTCACTATTCACATAAAAATAAACTATTTCATAAAAATATAAAAAAACCACACTATCCATTCTTCAATGTGTATAATTAGAAAATGAAATATATTTTATGAAAATAAATTTCTAGATATGAAAATTTTAATTATTAATTAAAATAATAATTTATTCGAAAAATACCAATTTTATTGTTAGATTTGATTTCACAACACTTTGAAATATTAATTAAGGTCTCATTAAATTACTTTATTATTATACAAAAGCAAAATATTAATTTATGTATCTATTTTACGAAGAAATATTTGATTTTAAATAATTATATTAATTTTAAAATTTTAAATGAAATTGTATGTTTCCCAAAAAAACTGACACTTGATTTATCATTTCCAAAACATTTATCTACTTATTACATGATATAAATATTTCATATTTTCACTTATAATATACATAAATTTTATTTATACTTATATAGTTTAGGTAACTATTTTATTTTTAAAGATTACATAATGTCTATGAATATATATTATTTCATTAAACATATATAATAAATTTAATTATTAAATTCCAGAATGAGAAAAAAAAATTTATAAGTACCTTGGTTGTTACATTTTTCCCCTTATGGAAATTACATCCATGTAATTTTTATTCACTTATTAAACAAGTGCTGATATATTAACCTTATATAATTTTTAGATCCCCATGTTGCTTCTTTCAATCATGTGGGTTTTTCAGAAAACCTTACATGGTGAATTTCCTTATTCCGCACTAATTTATCCCTATGACTGAGAATCTAAATAAGATTTTCCATGGACTAAAGGTTATCTTATAGATAAACTACTTCTGGGCTCAATAAATTATATGGATTTAGCACTTTTTTTATAACATTGAAAATTGAAAAATAGTGTGTACATGATATAGAAATCAAAGGTAAAGCTACTTAGTAGGGAACAGGTCCAAATTCATCAAAAATTGATATGGTCCAATGAACAGTGGACTTAGGTTTCCTTTCTTAACAAGATGAATACCACTTTTCCAAGGATGTATTTTAAGGAAACAATGATCACCTACCTTGAAATAATAGTTTTCCTCCTATTATCTGTAAAATGTTTCTACCTACTCTAAGCTTTCCTCATGTGTTATTGGATCATCATCACTTTCTCAGCCACTACCTCCACTAATTCTGGTCCCATCAAATTCCATTCCCTAAATTGATCACAAAATGATGTAGTATGGCATTGATTTTTGGGTAATTTCTTAAAATATTTCATATGTATACTTGAATGAAAAATGCTATTATAATAAAACCCAACTAAAGAAATTTGTTGACCCCCACATCCATGGTAATACGTTGAACAATCATGAAGCATAACCCCTATGTCTAAATTGTTCATTTCAACGATCCATATAATCTTGGATGAAAGGCTCTAATGAAATTTAATTCAGTTCCCAATGAAATATATAGGACTTTATAATAATTATAAGTGAACCTGGTATTAGGGTTAGATATAATATAGAGAGGAAATCCATGAAACAAAAAAATATCAATACAGTATAGTATATAAATCTGATCTAGTGAAAGAATATCTTGAATAAAATTAAAATGTGTAAATTTAGCAAGGAAATAAATAGTAACCCAAATTGATTTGTTACCTTCAGAAGACTTTAGTATTCCCCAAATTAAGTCCATAGATATAATTTCGCATTACCACTCTAAATTAAGAAAAGGACGAATCATCCCATTTGGTAGTTTTTAATCTTATTTAACCTATTAACATGTAAAAATTTCCTGGAAAAATAAATAATAGCTCCTTTTATTCCATCCGACTAGTAATACACCCAATTGTCTATATACATATTAGAGCTTAATGGATGAACTAAAAATAGATAACTATGAGTGTCATATAACATGTATTTCTTTAGCTAGGAATGACAAGTCACTCATAATCTCTTTGGAAATATGAAGACACAATATTTATTAACATTAAATTCTAGTAATCTACCTTTCTTAACAAATTCTACATATTACGTATAATCGATGAACTTCCTTCTACGCATTATTAATTCTATATAAGAGAGGCGACTATAATGACACCTGAAACAAAACATAGAAATTTTTTACTCCAACAAATTCAAATTCAATATTATTCAAATCATTATCCAAGGCTCCATGTTTGAAACATAACATGGTTAATGATGCACTACGTTTTCAACTAAAGTAATCTACCCATTATTCTTGTTTTTCTAGGATGTTAATTTGTCGTACAATCACAATCCTTTATCTATTACAGTCATATTCTATTAATAATGTTAAATTTATTTTGACTAAATATATACTTAAATCTTTTATTGTAAGAATATATTTTAAATTTGGATACATATAAATGATGCCTCAAAAATTCTAAACCAAAAAACATAATTTCAAATTCCAAAACAAGTTTAGGGTAATTTATTTCTTAAGGTTTCAATTGTCTTGATGCATAATCAATTACTTAATAATTCTACGTCAGAACACAACCAAACCTCTTTATTGAAGAATCACTATAAATTAAAAAATCATCAATTCTGTAAGATAGGGATAAAATTAGATAATTCACAAATATTATTTTCAGTTCATAAAAATAAACTTCACAATTTTCAGTCCAAAACAATTCTATACCTTTTCGAGTTATCATTTTTTGTAGGATAGAGAACCATGAAAAGTTTATAACAAACCATCATTAATATCCTACTAATCAATGAAAACTAGGAATATTAGTAAAATTTTTAGTAGTTTACCATTCACCAACCACTTTTTTGTGGGATCAATTGTTATGTTATCTTTATTTATAATGTTCCGAAGAAAAGAAATCTTTTGTCACAAAAAATCAAATTTTCAAATTTTTATGTATAACATCTTTTCATTATGTGTTTTTAGAATAATAATAAGCTTTATTAAATAATCCCCAAAAATTTTTAATACAAAAAATAAAAAAATAAAAAAACATAAAAAATCCAAATAATCATCTAATATTCTATTCATAGGATCCATACATAGACTATGTGTATTATTTGAAAAAAAGGGAATAAGAATCTCATAATGAACATATCTAGTACAGAATGTGGTTTTCAGAATGTCATTATCTTTCATCATTAGATTATGGTACCCATATTTGAGGTAAAACTGGTAGAAATACTAATATACGAAAAGAAGATGAAATAGGTCATTGATATGAGGAATATGATATTTATTCAAATCAGTAATGTTTTTCAAAGGTCTATAATCAATGAATAGTCTCATGGAACAAACATTATTTTTATCGAGTAAAAATGGATCACCCCATGGTGTTGTGCTTGGAAGAATGAAACTGTTATCAAGAAACTCCTGAAACTTATTTTTCATTTCTAAAAGTTCTAATTAATCCATTCAATAAGGGGATTTTACATTATCATAGTAGTAGGAACTTATTCATTAGTAATTTCAACTTTTCAAATAGTTATAACACCCGGAAAATCATTAGAAAAAAATTTATGAATTCATATACCAATGGAAGATAATTTGTATGTGTAGTTCCCTTATTTTGAAAAATATCTAAAATATTACATTAATTTATAAAATATAATAGTTTCTCAAATTCATAATATGTAATAAATGGTATTGGATAATTTTATTTATAAAAACTAAAACTATTTCTAAAAAACATCTTCATTAGATCTACAATCAATCTTATTATGACAACAATAAATCTAATACATTGCTAAAAATAATCAAACTCTAGTATGGGAAAAACAATTGGGATTTCATGTAATGTGTTTCTATATAAAACAATTGAAACATTTTTAAAATTCCAATTTTTTATATTTTCCCCTAGTGTTTTTACCATATGTTCTAATTTCTTTTCCTGAGATGAAATTTAGAATTTACCAGAAAATTCTTCTAAAATAAAAGAATGTATAGACCCCATAACAAAAAAATAGAATAAAAATTTGAGTATAAAAATAAAATACCTGATACGACCTCATTTGATGGCCAAAATCATGTAACATAGTCACAAAGGATTTCACTTCACCTCTTTGTTTAGAATCTATCTTTCTCTCATCATTCAGATACTTATTTAGGAAGGTATTTTCTGAATTCACCATCTCACCACATTCAAAACACTTAACAACTTTATTATCATGAATAAAATTATGTTTATTTTAATTTTAATTGTGGGCCATATTTCCAAACATAGAAGATTTTAAACACTTCCTATATTTGTTATGGAATACCCCATGGTGCTTTTTACTAAAATTTCAACAAACTAGAAACTGTACTTTCTTACCTTTAGATTTATTTGATTTATTCTTACCCAATATCATCCTTATAGACCTATTATTATTATTATTTTTCAAAGATGATGAGATCTTCAAAAATCTCCATTTATAACCTCCTATCACATTGGACAAGTTTCTAATAAATTTAAAATTCATGGTTGGGAAAAATCACTTTGATATATTGGCATCATTCCTACGTTAAAATGATGTATTTTTCTCTTATGATCCTAAATAATATTTGAATCATACCTTAACAACTGAGTGATGTTTACTTCATACATATACACTTATTCTTCCCATATGGTTTAAATTCATGAAATTTATTTTATATTCTAAGTCGAAAAACATTAGGAAAGTATTTTTCAGTGAATAGATTCTTAAAATTATCTCATTCCAAGGTATCAATCTCCTCACTACCCCTAATATTCTCGACCATTTACCACAAATATCCGACTTTACTATAAAAATGATAAATAAAAAGACTAACCATTTGATTATATTAACACCAAATGGAATCAAATACCCTTTCAAAATAAATAATTCACCCTTCACTCACTACTGGGTTAGAGGATCCATTGATGTTAGGTTGGTGTTGCCGCATAATATGTTCCATAGTCATCTTGTTCCTTTATGGTAGATCTGTATTTTATCTTGAATGGAATCTAACACCATTTATATTATGCTTCACCAGATCCATCATTGTCACGAACTTCACTGTTACAATTTCCCCTTTTCTAGGCTGTGGATTCCGAAAGATATAATCCTATTGGTGAATTAATACTTCAGCTTCCATATTTCTTTTGTGGAAAAACATTATGAATAGACATATCTTATATGTAGCTACATGGTAATATTCAAATTCTATATCATTTCAAAATAACAATAGTGTGAAAATCATTAATTATATTATCCCATAATGTTATCATAATCATTCATCGATACCGACTATAAAGGCCCATCCTTAAACATTACAAAATCTGGTAATTTATTTTAAAATTAACATTATTACATTCCAAATGATATTTCTAGTTCACAGTTTTAGTGAATTAATAAACAATTCTCACATATCAACCCACAATAATATAATGTTATTACTAATAAAACTATATCCAATTTTTAATAATAATTTTTTCAATAAAACATGAAAACATTTTAGGAAAAATATTCACAACATTATATTTGTTTCTAATTTTCTCATACCTATACATAAAACCTATAAAAAACATTTTAAAACATGGGATGAGCAGAAAAAAGCTCCATAAGGGACATAAAGGAAATTATTTTTTTAGTCTATGAATACTTATAAACATAAGAAATCATTATAACAAATACATAATTTCACCCATAAAAGATCATGTACTTACTTTGTGAAAACATGAGATTTCCGTAAAACATAGAAAACATAAATTAAATGATAATGAGAACATATGAAATACTTACCTATGATTTTAACCCAAATTAAATCCAAATTATTTGTAGCCCACATGGATACATTATAGTGTACCCCTCATGGCTACCTTATAATGTAACCCTCACAGCTACCTTATGGTGTAACCATCCATGTTATACATGAGGTAACCATACGATTAACCACCACCATAATCACTCCCATTGAATTTGAGTAAGATAGAGTTGTTACCCTTATCCATAAATAATTTACATGAACCAAAACATAATAATTAAAAAAAACTTGCATCATAAAAACATAACTAATGGATTTTGTAAAAATAGAAATTTAAAATATTATTTTTAATGAAATATCAATTACCTCTAGTTAATCATATATATAAAGAGTTAAATTCTAATGTATAATGGTTTAAAGTGTTTTATAAATCTATTGAAGAACTATACTCATGATAATACTACATTATATAACCATATTATAACAATTGTCAACCCTTTTGTTAATAATAGTTTTTTTATTTCCATTGTTTTTGGTGTGTTCTTTTCAAGGATTCCATGATAGGTTCGTAATGGATATTCTTTCTGAAAGGAATAAAAACATAGGAGTTGAAATAAATTGTATTAATATGTTTCCATAATTTTATGTGATACCATATATTGTTTTTTTATATGAGGATGATTCATTAAATAAAACATTAATTAAAATGATTTAATTTATTTTGGTGGGTTTTTATGGCCATTATAAACCTATAATTGTTTTTTAATATTATGTTTAAATATTTTTTACAGAACATTATATTACTTATAATATGTATTATAAAATCTAGTTTAACAATAATAATTTTTATATAGAAATCCTTGAAGACGGAAATAAAAAATAACATTTTATTGTCCACTATGGTGGTAAATCGACACATCATGGGTGATATTCTCAATTTTGAATAAATGGGATAGGAGAAAGAGTTTTATGATGAAATTTTCCATAAAAATGAAAAAAATATAGTATAGATAATATAATTAAGTTTTCATCACACCTGGATAAGGGTATGTGAACAGATAATAAGAAAATAAAATAAAATAAAATACAAAGAGTATAAAAGAATATAAAAAGAGAAATTTTCCTCTAGAATTCTTGTCCTTGATAACCCCCTCAATTGCCTTGGTTTTTTCTATTGGGTGATAAAAATAGGTCCTATACCTATGGAATAGACTTGTAAAGATAATTTGGTTGAAATTAGAAAAACAAAAAGGCTTTGAGGTGTGAGAAGAGGGGGTGGTGTGGTGTGGTTTTTATAGTGTAGGAGTGAAGTGATTTTTAAAATTTTATTCATTACTTTATTTTATTTGTCTCAATACTATGACTATTTTTATCAATTTCATTAAATATATTTATCTAAATTAAAAGAGTTATAGGATATTTTTCTTAAATCATGCCTGATATTTTTAATTCATGTATTTGGATTAAAATTTAAATACCATAAATTATTGTATTTAACTATTATGAAAAAAATCAGCTATTTTGAAAATATCCTAAAAAATCACCCTAGCTGTAATTTAATGTATATAATTCAAAAATAAAATACATTTTGTAAATATTATTTTATAAGTATGAGAAATTTAATTCTTAATTCAAATAATCATTTATTGAAGAAATAAATTTTTTATAATTATAATGAATTTTACATCACAAAAAATTAATTAAGGTCTCCTAATGTTATCTTATAATCATATGGAATCAAAATATTAATATAGGAATATATGTTATGAATGTAAATCTTCTTTAAAACATTATATCAATTATAAAATTGAAAAACAAAATTTATGTGTGATAAAATTACAAACACGTAATTTATCATTTTCAAAACATTTCTTTACATATTAAATCTTATAAATATATCATATATTTACATATATAATAGATAAATAATATTTTTTACTTTCATAGGTTCGGTTACTATTTGATTTTTATAGATTCCTTAATTTTGATAAACACCACTTATTTCATAATTCTTTTATAATGAATTTAACTATTTAATTAGAAAATGAAAAATATTATATTTTATAAGTAGCTGGGTTGCTACACATACTTGCTTATTACATAAATAAAACACATATTATTAGATGTATTCCTTAAATAATGAATTTTTGTAATCTTAATCCATGATTTTATAAACCACTTGGTCAAAAAATCATTAATCAGTTCCAATGTAATCAATACTATCCAATTTAAAGTATCCTAGTAAACCATTTCGTTGTCCAAACATAGTTACCTCAACATTTGTAACATATTAAGGGATATATTTCCCTTATATAAATTTGTTCCATGAGAATCACATTAAAATTAGATAAATTATCCAGGTCATCAAAATCATTCATTAAATTCTTTCAAATCCATAACAAAAAACATATACTGAACAATCCAAATATATTAAATAATTCATAAATTCCAATACAAACATTAATTAATCATAATAATTCCTTCTTGAAAAATTTACTTGTTTTATCTATCTTATTATTTAATAAATATTTCCTTTCATATATTAAATGTGGCCTCTTTAACATAAAAAATATAACCATTACCAATTCAACCTTACAGATTTTCTTTATGTGATTTCACTTTAGGACATCAATTTTCTTATTTCTCATATTTTACACAATTAAATGATTTAATTGTAGATGATATCTTATAGAGACGAATATTCTGATACATTTGGTTGACTAGAATTTTCATTTTTAATTTTCAGTTATTATATTTGTGACATTCTTTTCTACAGTCAAAACATCTTCTTATTCCTCTATTACACTCTGTTTCATTCTAATTTCCACATTCTCAACATATATAGAAATTAATCTTATTTCATACATAGTCACCATAACCTGAAATCTTAGTGAAATCTCTCCTTATATTCATTGTTGAAGATAATATTTTGTTAAGGTACACATTGTTAATAATATTTCGTGAAAACTGAATAAGAATATTCATAACATCCTTCACTCCAGTCATCATCTCATTTGACTGCTCAATAAAAAAATATTTAGTCACATTCAATGATAACCCTGTACCATCTAGTTGATTCTATTGACTAAAACCAAAAATCATTGTGTGTACTACAATTTTCATGTATGAAAACCACATAATCATGAAAAATAACATATAGGTTGTATAAACCATGAAACCATATTTTAATTGTATGAAATCATAGTTTTAGCCTAGGTTATCAATGAACGTATTCAATTTAAATCATTCTTGACGTTTTATATTGTTTTTGTAAATTTTTAATGAATATCACCTAGGAGTGAAAATACTGATGAACAAAAAGTATCATTTTTAGAACAAATTGACGATCGAGTCTAGATTAGTATGAAGTTTTAGGTGTTGTTTCCTCTAGGTACTTAGGTGAAAGAGCCACATCCACTTCAAGTATCTTGAAAATGATGAAATTTTTGGGAAACCACTCACTATAACCATTACAAAAGTTCCAAGACATTTTCTTATACTTAATCTCATCATTAGACTAGTATGTAGAGATATTCCTAAAATATACATATAATATACATAGGGATCTCACTAATTAATTCTCATCCATGTTTTCAAAGGTTTACTAAAACTTTCTATTGATACCAAATTTAGTTACCCTAACTTTTCATTCATATATATTAGATTTTTTTAGGTAAATATTCATTACATTACAAAAAGACATGCCCATAGACTATAATAGTTTACTTCCTTTGGATACATGGAGCACAATATTTTAATCTGGTGAAAGATCATCAATGTTTCCAAACAAATATCCTAACATTTAGTTATCTTTATATACATACCATATATAAAAACATTATTCATGATATAGGGAAAAGAAACATAAGAAAGGGTGGGATCAGATGCTCAGTAAGATCACTCAAGGGGAATAAGTATGTTTAATATAAATATTAAGGTATGAGAAAAAGATCATAACATCTAAAAACTGTAACATCAATATCAAAGATAATAATAGTTATTAATGACATAAAGATCTCCAGTTTATATGAAATGATTCATAATGGAATTAAATAACACAGTCCATGAGAGCGTAAGACATGAAATGTTTTAGAATACACAATATCATTAAACATTGTGAACATGTATAATTTGAAACAGGCTCACAAATTAAGTTAAGGACATGAAATCAATTCCTCAAAAAACAAATAAACATGAAATTGGGTCCATATTTAACATTATGGACATCAATGATTTGTCAAAACATAAAATTTTGAATATTTAATTGGGATCATGTATAACATTGTGAAAATGAAATAAGTTTCACACATACCATTATGGATGCAAAAATACAGATCCACACATAACAACATAGTTGTCAAGTTCCACTCCAAACACCATCATAGAGGAAAATGTCCCTTAATTAACTAAGTTTAATATTCATTAAATTATATTCTCTCTCTTCTAATATAAATATTTATCCAATAAATTGGTGGTAGATGTAGGTTCCACATATCACATATTGAAATCAAGAATATATGTTCCATGAGACCATAAACATTAATCATATCATTACCCATGAAATAAAATTGGAATAATAAACATTTAGTCATATCATAACTTATGGAAAATATATATGTTTTATAAAAATTTCACTATTTTATAACTCAATAAAAGAATTATATTTCATAACCATTTTATCATGGTGTAACCCATGGAATAGAAACTAGTTTAATAAATAAATTTTCATGAAAATAGTAAAGCATTAATAAAATTAATAAGAATGATATCCTTGGATAATATCCCTACAATGAAATATGTTGATTCAAAAAATGAAATATTATATGAATAACAATTTTGAAAGATAATTTAAAACATTTCATAAGAAAAATATCCTTTCCTATTACAACACCCCTTTTTAAAACAAAAAAACATTTCGAAAACAGTTTCTATTTAACAATAACCATGAAAATTTATAAAGTTTGTTTTTGAAATGATTTAAAACACTTTTAATAATTTAAAACATTTTTGAAATCACTTTATTTGAAAAAAAATCATTGAAAAATTATAAATAAATATTTGAAAATATTTTCAAACAGTTTTTAAACATAAAACATATTCAAAATAGTTTTTTTAAAATAACCATCGAAAACATATAAAGGAATATTGGAAAATTATTTAAAACTTTTTTTACCCATAAAAAATGTTATAAATAATTTATTTTTAAAATGGATTTGAAAACATATAATGTAATCTTTGAAAATCACATGAATGAGTTTTTAAACATAAAATATATTCTAAATTATTTTCTTTAAAAAATAGAATTAAAACATATAGATAAACAAATGAAAATCATTCAAAACATCATTTAATACATTAATAATTTTTAAAATCATTTTCCTTGAAATTGAAAGTAACATATCATAAAAACATTTAAATGAACATTATAAAAAATGGTTATATAACAACCATATTTCTGATTGAAAACAGAAATATGTTTGTATTTTGATAAAAACATTTTATTAACTTTAATATATAAAAAAATATTTCAAAATGGTACCATTAATTGAATATATTTTGAGTATCCCAAGGATAATAAAATATATGGGAATTATTAAGAGGTAGATCATGATATTTTAGCATTAGAGACTTAATCATAAACAATCTCGTTAAATGATGTGATTGTAACATAAAATCGTTACAACTTTATTAAAATTGAATCATATTCAACCAAAAGAAATAACATAAAATTTTATGAGGGTAAAAAAATTGTGATATTAATTGTCAAAATTTCTATATATATGCCTCGAGAAATAATAGAGATTAATAACATAATGTTGTCATAAAGAGAGGCAAATTGAGACAACAATATTTTAATGATTTGGTAATTTTTGAACCTTAATCCCCATGAAAGAGAGATCCTAAAATGGATATATAAATACCAATAATTTATATTTCAATCATCATAAGGTAAAATAATGAGGAGTATAAACACCAAATAAAATAAAATTGTTGTGAACACAACATAAATCTCACAGAAGTAAAAAAGTGTAATGTAAATCCCTTACCCCAGATCATAACTTCTTTCATACTCATTATAACCTCCTATAGAATAAATATTTTTATTATATGTATATTAAATAACTATATTTAGGTATATAAAACTATATATTAATTTATTATAGAGTTTTATTACCTATTTATTAACAATTACGTCTTTAAGTCATGTTTTAGGTAATTAGCAGTTTTTTCTCGTATATGTATTAATTAGTATTTTTTTGGTCTTCATAAATTTACTATGGTTACATAATCTCTATAATTATATCATTTTTATAAATATCATATACATTTAATATATATGTATTTTAATTAATCTATATAATATTACTTATAGAAGATAAAATACACAATTCATAATGACGGTAGGTAATATATCCACATGATTGGTGTTTTTCATTTTATTATCGGTTCAAAATAAATAAATGTAAATGATATATATATTATAATTGAAGAATCTGAGTTATTCCATATATATCAAAAATAATATTAAACCAAACCATAATAAATTCCATGTAAATATTGAATTAATTGCACTGCTTGAGAGGCAGTAGTCTATCATACACATGATTGAAGTTGTCTTATTTCTATAGAAAACATTATATAAATGAACCAAAATAATGAATTAAAATATTATTATTTAACATATTAGTTATCAGACAGACATTAGATTTTTTTTGTAATAACATGATGAAATAAGTTATGAGAAATTATTGTTTACATAGGTTTTAATAGAATTAATTGGTTTTAAATTTTATATAAAAGAATTTAAAAGCATTTGACATTAAATACATATGTATTTTTGAAAAAATAATTTTATGTGGACAATATTTTTTTCACATAATAAATTATAATAATCCCTTTATATGAATTATTTTAATGAAATATATATATTATATATTCAGTTTTTATTAACATTCTTCTATTATTTTTTATTAGTCATGAAATAATAATAAATACATATTTATGCATAAAAATTAATTTTTATAAAATGGGTTTTTTTGTGTTGTTGAGATTATTTTAAAATTAATTACTACTTCTTATAGACCATAAATTTTGTAGAAAAATATCCACAATTAGAATCATCCTAATTAATATAATTTTATATGTTCAATAAAATATTTTCTCAAAATGAATAGTTTCAATAGTAATTGTTTTACTATATTTAGGGTTAGAAAGTGTTTAATATTATTTCTACAAAACTGATATTGTATACAATATTATAATATACTTAATTATATTTTCTTATTTTGTTGTACTTTTACACTAACCTTTATTTTATTCTATTTCATTTTTTATCCAATTGACTTCAGTATGACATTAATATTTTTTTGTACTTTGAAAAAATATATGTCTTCCATCTCTCTCCATATAATTGGATACCAATTATTCTCTCTTTCTGATATGTCATGAGATATCCATATCATTAAATCCCTAACCTAGTCATTTCCTAACCAACATCCTCACATAGTAGAGTTTTTTATTATAATACCATATTTATAATGAATAAGGTGTCATCTAAAGGAGGTTTATCAAAAAGATCATAGGGAGACATCCAACATAAAGGATCCTTGAAAAAATTTGGTTTATCCCCATGCATAAAATGTTAATTAGGATGTAAATATACTTTATATGAAGGATTTATATTAGAATTTGGTTTCTATTTTTAGACCTATGAAGATTGAGGTTATTACCATGTTCTATAATATTCATCATCTTCACACACCTAAGAGAATATTAGATATTAATTTACTAACAATTTTCTTTAATTATTCCCCTAACCCACATATATAGGTGCAAGTATGTGAGTATGATAGGGGAGATAATACATATTTCCCTTCCATCACTACACCTCTGATGGGTAATTATGCTAAACCAACCTCATAGGGACCTGGCTTGATTCATCATCCTCGCGATCATTTGACTCAAGGTGATGCTCAATATTCCCAAAATAATAGTTATATGAAAGATTATGGACCCTCTAACATTATAAAGAATCAACAAGGTCCTTTTTATCTCATTCCAATGATTTACTTTCATACAACATGGCACACTTATGGCAGCCAACATAAACAAACCCAAATAATTCATCCCAAATCCATGTAATCTATGGACAATAATGAGATATCCAAGGAAGTATCAATATCCCCTAGCATGGACATTTTTTTGTTCAAGGATACATTGTGGGATGATCAAACACCCTAAGAGTTTATATAAACAATATCCTACTGTCAATCTAATCGGGTGGCTAATCATTTCATGTTGGATCCCTTCACTCAGGTTCCTCTTAGAAAATCTACTATGAGAAGAATTCCTCAAGACACAGTCATGGGAATTGATCATTTTCAAAGAAAATTATATCTTTTACTAGAAAATTATAGGAAAATGATAGTGAGATACCCCTCTATAAGGCATATCTAATTTCCCATGAAAATATGGATGAATTCATTGATTGAATCGTCCTTAAGGGAAAGGCCAAAGGAAAATGGTAAAAAAAATAAACCATATACCATAATAAAAGTGGGGCCTTAGACCAAAGTGAAATTAAATTTTATTAAATTAAGAAATTATTTTGGAATTTCCATTGTCTTTTGAATCTTCCCACAATCAAATCCATAAGGCATTTCATTATGAAAAAAAACCATTAATGATTTGAATTCATGATGAAAATATAATGATTGAAAACTGGATGTATTTTGAATGGGATTCAATTGGATACTCACCTATCTCACATCATGTGTATGAAAATGGGGATGAAGATCTATGAGTTCTCATTCATGAGACTGCTCGTATCAAATCATGTATTAATCAACATCAATATATATTGATAGATATCATCATTTTAGGTCTTCTTATATCCTTGTACATTATTTATACTTCTAACTCCTATATCAAAAAAGAGAGATATTCTAGGACATGGTTTGTTTTTTTGAGAAAAAATCTCAGAGCAATATTGATATGGGTTACTTTAATACTGTTCTATGACTAGAGGAAAAAATTGGAGATAACATCAATAGATTGGAAGTCTTTGATTTCTTTTCTTGTAATTATAAATGTAAGCTTATTGAAGTTACCGTTGTGAGGGTTAATCACACATGTATCAAGAAAACCATTAAGGAGAGGCAAGCTAGTAAATTTGACAGAAGGTTGGTCTTCACTGATGAATGTAATGAAACCATGAGTATCTCTGTCCTTACCTCCCCTCTGTATAACTATGACCATGATCCCATTCTGGTTGAAATATAGGATTAAACTCTCTGTTTCCCTATCTTTCTTTTTAAATTTATCAACTAGTGTATTATTGTGTCTTGAAGTAGATACATCATTTTAAATTCTTGGAGAGTGGATTTGTTTAGCATCCCACTATTTTTTATTTCTAGAAATCTGTAAAATGTTTAAAAAATGGGTAGATATTAGAGGAATATATCCTTATCTAGACTAGACAATTATATTAGGGATACTGAGGAACAAATTCTTCAATCCAAAACAATAACCACTAGTTGAATGAACTCTCCAGGGACGAGATAAAGCACCATTTTAATCTTGATGACGTGATGAATCTTTTGGAAGGCTTTCCCGAAGTCACTATAATGTAATATAGTTTCTTTATGAAAATAATAACTCTAAATATTTCCATGTCCTGTAAAAGGGGTGAATTATCTGAAATTATGTCACATATCTTTGAATTAATGGAGATATTTTTAACTCATGGATTAAAATATCAAATTCTATGTTGAGATACATTTTTTTTATACTCAGGAGAATATAAAGATATCACATTCAAAATTATTATCAATACTACCCTTATGGTTGATGATCAACAAAAAATGAAATAGATAGATGTCCCTCTAGAATGTGGAAGCAAGGATTACCTCTTTTTATTGAACCTTAATGGAATGGTAGGTCCGAATGTGTTCAACCGAAAGTTTTTTTTATTAATTGGGATATTGTGTGCTCAAATATAATTAGTGATGTTTGATAATTTTTCATTAATGTCTCAATGCCTCATGGAGTGAATTCAAGATTAACATCCTTGATACAAAGGAATGATAATTCTCTAAATATTAAGGTCACTAGGTAAATATCCATTGGGAACACCATCCAAAATATTATTAATAAAATAATTGCATATAGATTAGGGGTCATTTCCAAGAACATTATATCCCAAAAGATTTAGGTTTTATCCCTTGAATAAGAATCCAAAGTTTTCCCTTCACTACTTATAAATGTTTTTACATCATGATAAATATGGTTAGGGATGGATGTATTGCTCTTAAGATAGATATTTTAATAATATTTGCTATGATTAAATGTAGCTATATTTTTTCTATTCAAATGATACATGGAATCTATAACACATAGATTAATCTGGTCAACACCACTTTTATATGTGATCTACTATCTAGTCTCATCAGTGGGCCCCATAGAGGTTACTTTCAATTATCTAGATGTGTTAAAAAATGTGACTCTTTATGTGTTTCTCCTCACCATGAATGAATATTATCAATGTGTTTGTCATAATTATTTAGTTCAAGCTGTCCATTTCAATAAAGTGAAAGTACTAAGGCACCATTTTCACTATCACTTTTTCTTTATGTTGATGACATTATCTTGATTACGAAGGCCGACAGAGGCACTATTTATTGCATCTAAAATATTTGTTCTCTTTATAAGGGTGTTTCTAGGTTTACTTTAATCACAAATATTAATTTTTTTCTTTTTTGAAATGGTATGGCTATCTATAAACATACTAAAATGTTCAGGATGTTTAGAGTTAAAAATTTGTATCTCTCCACAATAACCTAGGAGTGTATTATTTTAGGGATGGGTGAAAAGAATTTATCTCAAAAACAACATTTCTATGATTATTTCCCTAATATCCACATAAAAAGTGGTAAATATGTATCACGTTGGAAGGTTCTGTTTTGAAAATTCGGTGATTACATCAATGTTTTTATATGCATTATCCACTTATAGATTGTATATAAGTCTTATCATGGAGATAAAATCATTGATAATGAACTTTAACTAGACTGGATCCATTTATGAGAGGAAACTCATCACTTTAGCTTAAAAAGATTTGACTAAACCCATGAACATGGGGGGACTGGGAATATAATACCTCAAAATATTTAGTGATTCTCTACCCAATAAATTCCCCTAGAATTTAATAACATCTAGTGAAACCTCTCTATTGTTCCTCTCTCATAGATATTTTTTAAATTGGCAAAATAGTCATTTCATAAAATTTTTCTCTTCTATATAGCTAATAATTAGACACTTTTAAGAGGGGATTATGAGTTATTCAAAGTAGATGGTTTTTAAACACTCCAACCTGAAATATTTCTTTAAGACATGTCTTGATAGACCACATACTTAAGTGATGAATGTACCCACTTTTATGGAGAAACTTGTCATTTGCGATGCACTTTCAACAATTTATTTTTATGTGTGAATCCCTACTAATATAAAATTAAAATTTTAGAGTTATATATACACTAATTTTGATACCTTAGTTGGGAATCCCAATTACAATGGCTATTTTACTTCAAAGTAATTATGTAAGAATATTTTTGTTCGCAAGTTAACTAAAAATCATTGTTTTCAAATGTTCAAAACCTCCTACATTGACCCCACATGCAAAATTCTATTATGGAGGTTGTGGAAATGCATACAACCTATTCATAGTATGTTACATAGATATCAAATTCACAAGTCCTCCACATACAATATCTTCTTGCGGGATGAGGAATCTGTTACACACCTTTTCATGTTTTATAGGTTCTCATGTATGTTTTGGTTTCATTGTAATTATTCTCTTTGCCATAAATATAGACATGAACCACAAGGATTCTCTCATGGTATCTATAATATGATCTCAGTTGAGTGAATAGGTTGGGGATATTATCATCATATAAGTCTCTAATATCATCATGTTCATATGGTATGAATAATATTACACTATCGTTGAGGTTTATTGCCCTTCCATGTAGGTTGGTATATATGATGTGTATATATATTTTCTGACGATATCAAAATAGTATACTATTATAATGTTAAAGGATCATTATAACTTCTTCATTTTGAATACATTTGGTGTCATTGGGATAATTGGGAACCCTATGGTCCTTTAATTCATTAGATAAACTTAGCTTATTCCTTGATGGTTGAAAGTGAATTTGGATGGGGTGGATTTAGGTGCACCATAACCTTCAGGATGTGGTGGTTTCGACCACACTCATCATGGATTCATTAATGGAATCTTATATCACTGCATTGGAAATGGATTGGGAATTGAAGTAGAGCTATGAGACATAATTAAATTATTAAATTATTCCACTCATCATGGATGGAGGCATCTTTGGGTGGAATCTTACACCACCACTACATTACACATCATCATGAATCATTCCATATTGGTACAATGGAAAATAATCTACTCCTGGATTGAATGTCTTAATATGTTTGGGTATATTCACCTAGATTTCACCCATGATTACAAGGATAAAAACTAGGTTGTAGATGCCTTATCAATGAGGTCAATTTTGGAGGCTTTTGCATGATTCTCTTTTGTTTCTATAGAGCTATTTTCTCATATTTTTGATTTTGATGCAAGTGATTTTTTAATTCCCATCTTTTTAAAACCCCTTGTAATATTACGTTCTTTATTTTGTAATAATTTTTTTGTAACGATATTTCAGGGATACTAAATCTATTTGATTTAAATATCATTCCTTTTTATTTTTATTTATAAAAAATTTCATGAATATAATTATCTGGATCTTTTATATTACACACATTTATTTTCATTTCATATAAATATTTTCATATTTTTTTATTTGAATAATTTTTAGATCTTTTATTATTAAAATGACTTAGAAAATGTTTTTAAATAAATATCATCTTTATTTCCACATTGGTGACTTAAATTTTTATTCCATGTATATAATCATAAAAACAATGTTATGAAAGTTCATCCCTGTACATGAAATTTTACAAAAAGATAATTTTAACTACCTTTGTCTTTATTTAAAGGTTTTAAATGTTAATCTTTTTAAATAATTATTTTTTCCCAAAAAAAGACATTTTTGAATTTTTAAAAAGGCATGAAATTTTTTTTAACGTATTTAAAAATTATGGATTTTATTTACATAATGAATATACATATCATTTAAATTTCCATTATTGTTTTCCTAGTTTATTTTGAGAATAAATTATTTTCTAAACATTTTAAGGAATTTAAGTTGAAATTGTATCAAAAGAGAAGAATATTTTATAAGGTTTTAAAGAATGTTACGAATGATGTTTTAAAGGTATTTTTCATCAAGGAAATTATTTCTTTGGGATTGATATACATCATAGGAGAAATGATTTGTTGGTACCATCCAATTTCATTCATTGGATGACTTATGATGATGATTATTTAATGAAAATTCCTTGAAACATGTTTCTTTACCATAGGTACATTATGTAATGATGAAACCTTAATGAATCCTGTGATATAATGATAAAATAGTAATTAAATCCATTTCATTTCCATGGGTTATGATATGATGATTTATTTTAATTTTTTGGGATAGTGTAGCACACATATGCGTTGTTTTCATTTTGTGATGTGTGGGCCCAAAATTATATTTCCCTCCAATTAATTACAAAATGATGAACGAGTTGAGAATACACTAAGATATAAAAGAGTTAACCAAATCCAAATTCATATTTGATTTATCCTAATAGAATATACTCTTAATATAAATTTTAAATTTTACTAGGTATGAATTTCTTTTATTTGACTTTATCCACAATGATATTCATGGGAGTTAACCTTTACTAAGGAATTGATTTTTAATGCTTAGGTGTATTCCAAAAACATATGATTTCTTCATATGAAATGTTTTCATGGATGAGGATTGATTATTGAATACTAAGTAATCTTATATCTTATGTATTTTCATTAATGAAACCTCATTATGTGATTCATGATTTTTGATATTTACTGATTTAGCATGATTATTGTACATTATAGTCATGTTTTCATACAATTATTCATACTATATATTAACTTATAATAATGGACTAATATCTTCTATGGTTACCTTTTATATGATTCTAATGTCACCATTAATTTTGTTTCTATTCAGTAGTTATGAATAAATGTTTTATGTAGGGTATATCTATAAAGTGTACTAGGTGATAAGATTGTGGTGGGAGAAATTGAAGATCATTTATGAAATAATATTATTCTGTATATAGTATCTAATGATTCCAAAAAACAATTATCCTCATGCATCCATTAATTTGAAATGATTTGAATATTCATATAAAATGGTGTAATATTAATTTATGAGACTCTTGGGTCACCACAAGTATGTAATTTTACTGAAATATTATTTGAAATACCATTTGAAAAATATTACCAATACGAAGAATTATTTAGTTCTTGAATTGTTATTCCATCTTACTTTAGTTTGTTAGTTCTCTATATTAGAAATAGCATATATAAGAATTCCCTATATTTTTAGTGTAAAAATAAACTTCATATGAAAATATAATAAGGTATAACCTTTTAATATTATTAAAAAATTTAAAAGACTATGAACGCTTTACCATCCGTGAAAATAATTTTTCATCACTGTCATTAGTAGTTGTATTCATGCATGCTCTATTATTTTTAAATTTGAATTCATTTTTGGTGGCATGGGATCTTTTAAACATTTTGTATATGGGCTTCTCATTTATATCATTAAATAAAATGAATAAATTGGTACTTTGTTTATTTTTCATTATTTTTCTTTGAAATAGTTTGATTGCTACAAAATCCATAGAATCGTGCCCATCCTTATTTCACATTCCTCATAGCTCATCATGAAATTATGTTTTATCATCTTTTAATATCCACTCAAGAAATTATATATGGTATTATTGTCATTTCATTCCTCTCCCTTTATAATTTTCTTCATCTTCTTCTATTTCGCTACACCATTTTCTTTCCATGATAACTAGAAAAATTATGAATCATTATTTCGAAATATCAAAAAAACTATTTTATTGTTTATTATAAAACATTAGGAATATTTAAATCTACATGAATGATTTTATTTACTTCAAAAAAATATTATTATTATTTATTTATTCATCTTTTTTCAATTCTATATTCCAAGTAATATTCAATGTAATATACGTTTTAACTACTATTTCCACAAAATAAAAAGATATACTTTATGTGAGTGGAATCCTTAATGGTATAATTATATTAACATTGAAGGGATATTTTTGTATTTTATCTAATGATGTGTCATCTATTTTATTAACTGATTGTATAGGAATAATCTTTTGAACACCATTTTTGAGATCTATTCCAAAGGTAATATTTTCGTTATTCATTTTTGTGTTCATTTATTTCAATTTGTATCATATGTATGTTGGAATTATTTACAGTTGCATGCTTATTTTTAATTACACTACCATTTCAAAAACAATAGTGATATCTATGATTTTTTAATCTATTTGAAAAAGGTAAATTTATCCATTCCTCTTGTGGTCATGGATTCATCCCAACAATTTAACCATTTAAAATGGGATTTTAATTTCTTCCAATACATGATCCATTATACCATCAATCCAAATATTTCTTCTCAAAACTTGTTCTACATAACTAGTATCAGACTAGCCATTTTTTAATATATATAGCAAGTTTACTAGATCGGTCACCCAACTCATTTAAT
Organism: Viscum album; assembly: GCA_963277665.1. Taxonomy (NCBI): domain Eukaryota; kingdom Viridiplantae; phylum Streptophyta; class Magnoliopsida; order Santalales; family Viscaceae; genus Viscum; species Viscum album. Next base: position 1,531,936,270 of record OY728123.1, on the reverse strand, counting down.
AAATATTATTCCTAAACATATGCTTATTTTTGGAATAAACTCACAATAAAATTTCATCCAATTACATTGGGTTTAATAGAAGAATCCTTGGTATTTTTTGTCATTCACTTATATATATTTTTTAATTTTTCATAAACAAACAAATTATGAAACAATAACCCAAATTAATGTTTTATATTTTGGATTGATGAAATTTTATATTGGATGATATATATTGAGTAGTGTATGATTTCAGGTTGTTTGTGTCATAGGATAAACGTCATTCAACATAAGATTCATTCTATGTGGTTTTTATGGTAGAAACATTCTTATGAACATCTTCTGAAGAATTAGCATGTGTTATTTTCAGGTTTTTTATATTATCTTCATTATCATGACACTGTATATTGATATTGGTTTATTCATTCTCAGTTGATCCCACATTTTCCTCCCAATCTATTCTTATTTTATCAAAAGTTTATTTATGTGGTTTTTTCGTCTCGCAATTTATTTTAATATTCTTTGATCATGTTATATTTATTTTCTAGATCATAATCATAGAAACTAATTAAATGTTTTAATTTATGGGTATTCTCCAAAATTAATTATGTGGATTCTAATCTTGAATTTATTATATTGATCTATTCACTTTCAATGATAGTGAATGTTTCTTCAACCTCTAAATTCATTACACTTCTGACCCCACTTGTTTGGAGCGATTAATAGAAACTTTTATCCTTTCTTTCAGGGCCTTCTCTTTTTTTCAAATTTTATCTTCAATTTTTGGGACATGCTCATGCATATTTCTAAAAATTCCACACAAAACTGAGGCTCTTTTTTATTGAAGTTATACATGATTTCTTTTAATGAACCATCTGATTTATATTATAAATTATTAAAATTTTGATTTTTCCCACTATTCCATATTTCAATTTCTTTGATGTCTGAATAATATTGATCAATATTACATCATGTGAAACTTGATTCTAATATTTCTCTTATTTATAGTTATGTCGTCTTATCACTACTATTTATATGAAAATATAACTATAATTTATAATAGAAACATTCTCCCACTAACTACATTCAGGTTGTAAAGGGTCCCCATTGTTTGATGACACCATCCCAAACAAATTATCTTTCAATTTTAATATCTTATTAATAATTTTCATAGTATAAATATATTATATTATTTTTGAATAAGTAAATCAAAAGATTATTCAAATTTTCAATCCATTTATCCTTTACAAAGAGAAATTAAATTCTTCATAAAAGGCATCAAATTAAATAATATAATATGAGCCTTTCATGTCAATCCGATAACAATTGATAGGGTCATACGGGGATATGTCTATTATTGAAAAGAAGGTGAAGAAATATTGTTATAAATTTATTATTATTTTAATTTTTATCTATTTATCACCTCATTAATTATTCAATGAGTAGATGTTGATTTCCCTTTTTATCCTTTAGCAAATTATAAATTGATAGAATAGAAAATAACTATAATAAAAATTAGAGATTATTTATGAATTTAACATATCTTTTGATTACTATATCCCATGCAATTCATTGATATTATCCCATATTTATGTATTTTTATTATTATCAATTAAACTATGTGAAATGGTATGGGCTTGGAATTTTTATCCTAAAACTAACATAGTTCAATGTAAGTAAAATATTGATGTACCTTTGTTGATGATAATTAAAATGAACCTAATTGAATAAATATCACATGTATTGGTTCATGTAACTCCTTTAATATATGTATAAATTCTCTTCCATCATTGAATCATTCAATTGGTTTCCTTAGTGTTATTCAGAAATCTATTACATAAAAATATGTGATCTCTCCCTCACAACATTGACTTATATATGATAATTTGATTTATTCTAATTTAATTTATTTTTATTTTTATATTTCATCTTTTTCGACAATTTATAAAGTAAATTATTCAAACACAACCCTATTTCCATATCCCTCCCTCTCATACTTCCTGGTAATTTACAGATTCATTATCAAATCCTTTTTATTTTATAATGATTTTTATCTTCTAATTAATATTTTTGAATAACAAATATTCCCTTCATAATTCTCATATTTATATTCAATTCTATTTTGAAATATATATAATCATAATAATAAAAATAATTATTCCATAAATATTATATTTTAATTTAATATAATATAAGAATTTTAATTTTTGAGACCATTGGAATATAATTTAAACAGAATCATTGTCTATAATTATACCACTCATGATAACATGGATGACTATCATATTCACGAGATATATACATAAAGTAAATATGATCATTAATATATAATAACTTATTTATTTTCATGATAATATTAAAAATGAATCTTTATCATGATGGATTTTCTTCCTCCTATTTTCCATTACTTGCTTAGAGAATGAAATATCCAGTGCGACATAAAAATCATACATAAGGGTTAACCATTATGCATATATAAATGGTGAAAACATTACCCTCAAAAAATGTTCACATGCCTTTAAAAATATCCCATTAATATATACAATGAAAAGGTATTACCATTATAAAAAATTCTACGAATGGAATTTCCCAATACATATCATTAAAGGCTTGTTGTGTTTTTTTCCATAAATACTATCTCATTAATGCATCTATAATGTTAAAATATTACTTATATAATAATGAACCAGTTATCACACCACTTAATTTCTATTTTGTTAATCAACACGTCCATGTTCCTAGAATATTTTAACTCAATCATGTATCATTCATGAATTTTCACAATCAAACTCTTTGAACAAACACAATATGTAAAATTCCAACTTCATCTATAAAAATATTTTTCTTGATACTAATGTAATTAAATAATTATTGAATGAAAATGATATTTTTATTGAATATCATGCATGATCATATTAAACTACTCTTCTTATTATCCACAATCCATATTTTTCCATTTTCTAATAAAACTTTTAATGTGTATGTGTGAACCATAACAAATTCCAACGAGATAAAAGAATCAAGGTTAAAACCACCACAACCTTCCTACTCGACTGCATGATGCAACCAATGAAAAAACAATTTAAAATTTTGAAAATAAAAAATAGACAAATTGTCATCATATCACCATCGTCTCAAGACACACACCCTTACACCAAAGACATGGGCAACTGCCTCTACCACAAACCCCCTTTATAACAATGATAAGTGCCGATAACCAGTAATATATCACTCTACACATCAAATCTATTCATTCTTGATGTCATTGAAATGGAAGGTCATGTGGTTGGTTTTATTCATATGTTGTAGATTGAAACAACATTGATATTTCATCTAATAATATATTGGATTATTCATACATCCATCCCGAATTTTATTATCTGTATGGTTTGATATAATCTAGGTCAATTAATTATATATATGGCTGGATGGATTTATGTAGTCACACATAAACCCAGGGTATATAATTTATTATAGAAGGTCATGTGATTGAACCTTTATATAGTAGGTATTGTGAAATTCATATGGTTGGTTCATAATTTATTGTAGGTCAATCTACCGTATTCACCTCTTGGTAAATCCATGATGGTAGATATTTTAGGATCACTTTGGGAAGACCATGTTGGGGGGGTGGGGGGGCTGAAACAGTGTGTGATAACTTTTTATCAATTTAAAACTTTTATCACTTTTAATATCTTTATCACCAATTGAGTGAAAGATACTCACATCATCTTCACATGTGTTTTGCAAGCATGCACACAAACAATAAGGAATAAAGAATACATGGAATTTAGATGAGGTTTAAATCCATTGTGGATGAATATTTCATTAATGTATGGATTTTATTATTTCATATGAACACTAGATCCATTTTATTATCAAATAAATAGTGAGTTACAAAACCTTCATAGACTTTTTTTCATGGAATTGACCATGTATAATGTGAGATTAAACATTAAAGCGCATGAACATAGGATTTCAACATATCACCCATGAATTGATCAAAAGATGTATAAGAATCCTTTTTTATTAAAAAAATAATAACATCTAATCCACTTCTCCCATGTGAAGAAATCTATTATGTTTCCTCATCAACACAAAAATTAAAGGGATGTGTTAAATATACAGCAATAAAATAGGCCTCTAATTATTTTCATTCAGGTAAAATAAAATGAATATTGAATGAAATATATATCTCAAGATTTATTCTAGACCATAATTATAATAAACTGAATATTGTTTAACCAACACCATCATCCTATGTTATTTGACACAAATAATATACAATAGGTTAACAATACAGTTTTCTATGTAATATCAACCATGAAAAAACGCGGAATTATTCACATAACCATATAATTATTCTTGAAATTTTGTGTATTTCTCAAGTTCTGTAATTGGAGTTTATTAACGCACTCTCTCTTCTTGGTTCCTTATATAATTCATTATTGGTTAATAAAAATGGCCTTATTATCTCAACTTCAACATCATTCTTCTTGTAAATAAAAAATTTCACAGATCTCGAATAATAAATATGTGTTGCACGCACTCTTTCAGCAATATATGTGTTATATTCCACATGAAAATGAAATCATGTATTTTATATTTCATGATTAATTATTCTTCACACAATCATAGTGCGTAATAAGATTCTATTCATTGTGAAAGCATAATCTATTACATTGGATCCTGATAAAAATATATCTTCAACTATATACACTAGGAAAATATATTTTTTTCTCATAACCATGGAGTGACATTTAAATATTCAATATTTAATTGGATACTTACTTGTGGTTGAAACAGAGCTTCAAAGATCTATCAATAATGAAAATTAGAATTCAAAAATATTCCCTCACATGAATCGGTTCAATGGAAATTGTTGTAAATCAACGTTTTCATAAAAAACTCTAGAATTTTAGCACATCACTTCGCTTTATTTGATCTATATTTATAATAGATATTCATTGACTATGATACGTGTATCCACCAACTTGAACTCTAAGTTTCATGTTGCATCTGATGATAGTGGAGGGCCAAGGATGATTTTCATATGACCAAATTTGTCCTTATTTTAATCTTTTTAAACATGGGTTTCATTCTAAAATGATACATACAAAATTGCGGCATCATTATTTAATAATCCAATTATCTCACCAAGATAGAATCACAGTAATGTGTTTTTTGAACACATTATTCTTCTATTATCATCCTATACACAATTATGTGCTATATCAATGAAAACCTTCCATGAAATATAATTTCCTCATGAGGATTCTGATGTTCTTTAGATTCTAATTTTATTTTTGATTATTCTAAATTTCTTTCTCTTTCTAAATAATCTCGCCACGTGACTAGTGTATCATAAAGAATATTAATAATTTTCTTGGTACTTCAACATGGATTCTCTAATGTTCTATTTACTACATTACTATTTCTATTTTTATCTTGGACTAATTTTTTCTCGGACTTATGAATTATTTTAATAATATAAATATCAATGGGTTCATTCCAAAATACATGGTGCATATTCTTCATCCATAGTAAAAAGAATTTATTTTTTTAGGTGTAACACTCATATTTATCTTATTGAATATTCTTGGAACATTAGTGTTCTTCTGATTATCACTCATATTAGCCTTTACTTTTTTTCGTTTATTTTGTTGGTATTAATTTATTCATAATAATTATTCTATAACATTACCAAGGTTGAATTCCCTCCATTACTAAGCTTCAATGATATTTTCTTCGGAATTATGTTAGTTGAATACATGAAATTTTTATAGATGTATAAATCTTCACTATAAACATGTATTTTAAGAAAAAACCATATTGGTTCTTCAGATATGAAAATAAATTTATTACTGTAAAATTATCCTTTTTCTAATTTGGATATTTCCTCAGTAATTATTTTCACTACCATGATGTAGTAATATTTCGATTTTTAAATGATGTTATATTATAAGAACATTCATATTCATTGTGCCTAAATATATCATCAAACCAGTAATAGTAAAAAAATCTTGATATTTTATTTACATCAACATATTGGATTGATTGAAATGCTTTCTATTTATATTTATTTTTATTCATAGGATGGGATTCTGTAGGGGAATAATTCATTATACTCTTATCTTTCTTCACTACAAAGGTATTGGTAATAACTTCACAATGTTTCTGCAAAAATCTTTCCACATTTCTCAATTTTTATCCTCTTCTATGAATATAAACAAAACTAGAAAAAACATAACATTTATATAGAAGATACCTTCATCTTTGACACCACTTGAGACTGAAAATTGATTGATTTCAACATTTTCGTTCCACCTAGAAGAGGTATTATAAGATAAAAATACTATTTTTGATGTCTTTTTGGATCCCAATCATGTTTTAATAACTCTTCTCTGATATTATTATGAAGAATCAGCCTTAGTATATGAAAAGATTTTCAATTTCACTTGATTCCCAAAAAAGATATTATTTTTATTGAATTTATCATCCGTAACTAAATTTAATATTCCTTCACATTATTTCTTTAAATTTTAAATTTCATCATCATTCAATTTGTTTTTCTATTAATATAAAGATTCATTTTACCAGATCTTATTTTCATTGATATCAAATTAATAATTCTTAACATTAGAGATATATTTCTATTTTTCACCTAATTCATAAAACATTTACTCAGGACTCTCAATGTCAATATCTTTATTTTGGATTTATTCAATCTAATCATTCCCAACCCTAGAACACGATTCTTCATGATCCTTTTTTTTAGAATTTTATGATTAAAATTTTACATAAGATAAAGAAATTTTATTACCATTTGTGCTTATGAAATACCTCCCCTGTTAGAATAAACATTAAGGAAAGAGAATTTATTTTAAATGATTTTCCTCTAATTTGTTAAATAATTATTTTTAAGGGATTACTTTCCCGACTTATTTTGAGTTATTTAGTTTGGATATCTTAGAAATATTTTTTTATATTTATGTATTAACAACTGAATTTGAACTGTTGTCCATATTATTAAAAGTAGAATAAACTACGAGATCATTGACACCAATCCTTGACTATTATTACTAATAAAAAAGTCATTGTGAAACTGATTCATCATACACTTCTTAAAAGATGGATTGATTCATCTTCTTTATGAATTATTTATTTTTTATGATCTTCAAGGTTTTGGATGAGAGGGAATTTTAATCTACAACATATAAAAATCCTCCAGATTATTACTCGAGTCAAAATTCAGATGATAAACAAAATTCCTCAATTAGAAAGAAATATGATAATCCAATTATAGGACTGGACTATCTCTCTAATACACATATTAAGGATCACTTTGGGGTGAACACACAGATATGGGGGTGAATCACTCTTAGATGTGTTTTTTAAACATTAAATCATTTATCTCTTTTAATACACCTCTATCTTATTGAATGAATGGTTTTATTTTTTGACTACTATTTAAAAATAATTCACATAAAATAATAGAACAAATTCAAAACCATATTTTTTTAATGAGATTCACCTCTACTGTGGATGAATATTTAATTTTTCTACAGTAGGTATTATCCCACACAGACACTACTAACATTAAATTATAAAATTAACTATATGAATGGTTATTTCCTTGGACCTATTTTACTCGAAAAAACTAGTTAAAATAATAGATTTATCTTTGAAGCACAAGAAAAATATATGTTGTTATTTAACTCATGAATTTATCAATAGTTGTGTAACAATTATTCTTTAATAGAAACTAATGAACAATGATCTAATTCGAATGTGTGATGAATTCAATTGGGCTACCTCTTATTCATAGTAATCAATTTGTAGTCTTAGATATACAGAAATCCAATAGTTTGCCTCTTATTTTCCATTAGTTAGAATAATATAAATATCTATTGAATAGTATGACTTTGTATTTCTTCTCGACATAAATGATAATAACCTAAATGTAGATTGGTTACTCTCTTCTTCTTCTACAACTCATCACAAATATTATATAGAAAATTTCAATTTTGTTTTTTATGCAAGATTAAGCTTGAACAAAACCCATCCCTTTCATTTAACTATTTTTTTATTATTATTATTTTATGTTATTCTCATGTTCTAATTCATATTTTTGATCACTATATCCCTTTAATATTCCTTATATATTTAAATATTATATTATAAAAATTTCAAGGGAATCTCAACTTCTATATCAAATTTCTATTCAATAAACAAGTTATCATATATGAGACCCTTTAAATGAGTTCCATGAACTCCTTCGCACATTATAGAACTATATTTCCCATTAGAATAAAAACATTATTGTTATATTACATGTGTTTTTTTCCTACACATAAACCATGTTTGAAACATCCTTCTATTAATCACCAAAGAAATAAATGCCTTGTGAGATCCTAATATAATAATATCTTCATGTATATACGTGGAGACAATTTTTTTTCTTCACATACCATTTTATTGTTATCGAAAAGGAATGAATATGTCACTTTATCATTTTATAGTCAATAAATATTTTTATACCACTCCTTCATAAAAATGAATTAGTAGAGCACACCCTTTAAAATACTATTTCATGAAGAGCTGATGTGGAATCTCTATTTTCAGAGAAATGTTTATAAATTCATCTAATCTCTCATCATTTTTCTCTTAGTATTTACAGCCAAGGCTGTCATATAGTGATCTATGTTTCCACTAACATAAACACCATGTTTGTTTTATGTACCCATTAATAGTGGAGAGTCAAATTTACCTTTATGTCAGAAAATCTTTTATATTTTATTATTTTTGCAATATGAGATTTTTATTATCCTATAAAAGAGATAATTATGATATCTACACATAATTTTACACATATTCTGAAGAAAAAATCACATTCATATGTTCATAATGGAATTCTTCACTTATAATCAGCCCATAAAAACTAACACGGTGTACCAATGGTTCATAATTAAACCAAATAGTTGTAATAACATTAGATTATATAATTATAGGGGATCAATAGCATTAATATTTAAATTTATCAGTACATTAAAGTCACTTTGATCTATGGATGTTGCAGTATGCAATTGTTTTGATGAACAGAAGCACTGAGGATTAGCTAGGCTTACAGTATGTTGAAGAATGTTCTAACCTCATTCTAACAACCTATAAAATAAAAATCATTATTAGTTGATGAACATTGTTGTCCATTTTGAGTCCCACATTAGACATCAACACATATTATATCTTCGTAATAATAAAACCTTCATAATCTTCCAATTGATCATACTATGTTGTTGGAACTAGAAAACCCTTTCACACCCACCCTACATGGGCCACATCACACTATTATAAAGTCCCCTTGGAACCTACCTATGTATTTTTTGCAGACAATATACACACAACTATGAACTCTTTGTGGGTTCAATTCTCACCCACTCTCTACCACAATGTCTAGTCATCTTAATTGGCTATCCCACATAAGTGATCTTACTCCCACATGTGCAAGATTGAGTGAGACTAGTATATTTCATATGGTTATCCATTTTTTTCAACAACTATAATATCTAGAGTAATTCCCATGAATGAAATTTACAACCTAACTCTACAACCATCTTCAAAATGATTCATCATGAAAAATATAATTTTTTTTAGATGTCCTTCAAAAAAAATCTACTTATCATAATCCAAATATGTATATAAATTTTCAATGTTCATCAGTGGATTGATCATTAAGTAATTTCATTTTTGTAGATAATTTTCTTTTCTCCAGAGATTATTATCACTTGACCATGATAATTATAATCATTAAAACAATAATCAAACTTGATTTGTTTCTTAAAAAATATAATATACGACCTTTGAAATTATTTTGGATTAATTTTCTTTAAAACATAAACTACCTACAAGATTCATGATGAAACTCTGATCCATATTAAAACAATCTCAATTCAGTGTATATAATTTTATAGGAACATTAATCATCACACATTACCAATCTAGGGAACACAAAAAATAATTTTCAATATAGTTTTCTTCTTCATATTATATTCATATTATGTGATTCGTCACTTAATAACTCATTGAGAAAAAACTAGAACTCAAAAAAATGTTGGATCATCAACTTAGTCCACTTCCCTTCATGTGTATAGTTATACCTTATATAATAAATCATGAGATCGACTTGATCATAGAGTCTTAGATGTGGATATACCCCATGTATACGGAACCCTCTATTTGAATATTGAAGATGATGCAAGTGAACTATCATTCCATTTATATCACAATATTATAAATATTTAAGATAGATTAAAATTGCATACATTTATATTTAGTACAACATCATCTTCATTCGGTAGAATGATATTTTTTTAACTCTTGATACCACATTTTCCCATTAGTGTTGAAACTAAATCATCTTCAACTACACTCACAGAGACCACTCCCATATGAATACTACATTTATTTCACTTACCCACCAATTTTATTCTCTATTTATAAATAATTATTACTCATGAATCACTCATGGCTAGTTTATATACCTCATAATTCCATGGCTATCTATGTATGGTTCTGTTGAATCCTTAAATATAGTTGAGATGGTTCCCATGAGGTCTTATGGTTGGTTGAAGTTTTTTTAAAGAACATATATAAATTGATATCCAAAATTTCCCAGGTAAATTCCATATTATAAAATAACTTTAAGAAATATTTTCTCAATATATTGTCCCCACTTTTTAATCCTCCACTAAACAAATATTTAACATCCTCCAGCTTACAATCATCTTAATAACTTCATGAAATTTATAATTTGGTAAAGAACATGTTATTTTAAATCACTATTTGGACTTATCCTGCTAATTATTAAAATATCACCAATAATCACATTCATCCATGATAGAAAAATATACAAAATAATACAATGTCGGTACATCAAGGATAATTTGATTTCCAGATTGTGTAATAAGGGAGTAGTTTATCATCCCATTGTATCATGACCAAAACCACCACCTATAACCTAGGTGATCATCTCTCTACATGTAAGTCATCGTATCATTCCAGTTTGATATGATTCTGATACATGTAGGATAATATTTTTATGATTTTAAACAGTAGGTACTGATTAAGATTTGAGATAATAATAACTATAAGTTCATATATTATTGGGTTTAGGCGTTTATTTTGGTGTTATGAATTTTCTGGACACCCTATTGGATGATTGTGGTGTAATAAATTAGCCTTCTCCATGGAATAATTAGTGAAAAATTTAATTTTATCATATATACCAATGAATTGGAAGAAATACTAAGGGGAATGTTTGGGTTAAACATTCATGAATATTAATACATAGCCTCATTCATATTTATAAATATGAATGCGATTATTGATTTATAGTTGGGTCACATGTACACATTATAGTATATGACAATGATCACATACCACATAAGGTTCTCCCTTGATATGATTTATGACTGATACCATAATATTTTTATGTTTCGTTGTGTCCATCATATAGATATATAATATGTGGATGTTTCCATATGTTTCTTCTCTTATGAAGGGGTTTTGAAGATAGCCCTCATTGTTAAGATATTCTTATTAGGTTATGGGTAGCTATTCAGAGCTTGTGGCGATCACATAAGAATAGAGTCCTCATCCACAATATTCTTTAGGATGGATTTATGGAGGTAAAATAACCATTAAATTAAATAGTTTGGAAAGTTATCTAATCCTTTAAAGTGCATGTTTTACAAAGGGAGGACCATAACCATTAAAATACCCATCAATTTAACAAGTGATATGGTTGGTGATAGACGTTGCGGTATAAAAAAAATAATCATAGTGGTTGGGGTGGTCCTTGAAATTTTTTGGCTATAGTTTTAAACAAGAATTTTTATTTTTCTAAATACCAAACACTATTTAAAACTATATATATATTATGTGTTGTGGAATGGACATAATGGAATTTTTCTCATATTATTTTTCCCCTTCATTGTGTGTATGTATTCCAGAATGTGTTTATTAATTACTTGAAACAATTGATAATGTAATTTGTATGACCTTAGGAATGGGAATAAGTGTACGAATGAATAACTAAAGGATTTTTTGGAGTTTGAGTTACCAAAAAGTCTAAAAACATTGGATTGAAAATATAATAGATATTCTAAAGAGGTAATTAAAAATAAATTCTCATTGTCCTATGAGAATTATAAAAGACCAAAAAAATCAAGGGTTTTCAAATTCGCATGATACCCTGATGCATGCAATGGGATATGACCAAAATAATATAATGAATTTTGTTTAACATATCAATTAAATCACATTTATGTTTATTTTTTTCCTTCGTCATATAAGAATTCACATTAGTGATATAAAATAATTATTAACCTACATTTTCACTAGTTGAGGATCTTAAGTTGTTATGTATATCCTGTTTATGTTATATATTTTTTGGGGATGAAATTTATAATTTCCTATAGGATATTACTATTGTTGGGAATTTATTCAACCTATATCTATATAATGATCACATATTTTTTTGTAGAAAATAGGTATTATAGAATGGGTATCTTATATAATGACATTTGTTTCAATATTAAATTATATATGGATTCAACTTCCATGGATGATCCATCTTCTAATTCGACGAAAATTTTTTATTACTTCATTTTTTATAAAATAGGGATAAACTCTTCTTGTTATTTTCTATAAAACAGAGTGTATTTCAATCTAGTGTAAGAAAAAATGATGAATTATACATTAATGCATTCGATTTTGGAATAAGAGATTAATCAATTTATAATCGGACACTTTTCATTGGTGTCACTAGTCGTAAAAGTATCTCATTGAAAGATTAAAATTTTAGAGTGGAAAAAATGTCATTAAACTCATTTTGTATTGATGATAGTATCTTGAATATAAATTCTTCATGTCATTATGAGAAAATAGTTGATATTACTATCCTTGAACCGATGAAAATACACTTTTCAAGGAACTCTAGAACAAGTATATTTTAATTATTTGGTATAATAAGTCCCATAAATATAATTTTATTTTAAAAAATTATTGATTCCTCTCAAATTTGTAATCCATAATCGAAAAATATAGAGGTAATTCAAATTTGTTTTTGTTCCCTAGTAGAAGAAACCCATGGGACATGTCATTATAATAATGGGTAGGTTCCCCATGATAATTGTTTGAATTTTTATTTGGAAATCATATATTGTAGTAAGTTAAAGTTGTAGGAAAAAAAATTGAGGGAATTTATACTATAAAATTCATATGAGGATTCTATTGTATACCTATGAGGCCCATATGGCCTCTTAACTATCATCAATGTAAATTATCTTTTGTCCATAATTTGTGTTGGGATTTAATTACCAAATGATTCTCTACATGAAAAAGGAATTTGGCCTCCAATTAATGTGTTAGTTTGGAATGCCAATGATTATATTACAGATTATGATTGGTGTTATATATATCGTTTATGAGTGTATTATAGGTTGTATAGATCTATTGGTATGACTCAATGATAATGGCATACTAGATGAATGAGTTACATTCTTGGTGACCCTCAAGTAATCGAATTCATTAACATAACACGGTGATAGTATTTGAAATATTTTTGTACTTAATTTTAATATTTTATATGTTTCTTATTATACCCAATATTATGTTTATCATTTAATAATTGAAAACCCAATACAATATTGTTCTACATGTAACACTGGGTAAGCTTGTGTTAAAAATGTCACTGAGTTTTAAAAAAATCATGAGATTTTAAAAATATAGTTATTTGAACAAAACCATTATAACCTGTATAATAAACATAGATATATGATTAGTAATAAAAAATATTTAAATATTATGTATAATGGTTTCTAATAAATGTATTTCTTAAAAGATACATAATTTTTAGAAAAGTCATTATACCTTTTGAAAATATTACTTTCTAAAAATGGTTTTTAATTATTTTTTGAACAATAATAAAAATAAATATTAGCCCTTTTATAAGATTAATTATATATAATAAAATTATTATTTGAAATAATATTATCAAAATTATATTAGGTTAATTTTTTGGGATTTTTCTGAAAAGTTACATTTATTTATTAATGGAAAAAAAAACTAAATTTTAATTGACGACTACATTTTAATTTAATTTATTATAAATATTAATTTTATTTACATTTATTTTAAAGTTAAACTTGTATAATTATATATCCATTAATCCAATTTAGGTTATTGGAAGTAATTTCATATTGAAATTTCATATAAAAACAATATAATCTTTTCAAACTTCTCTCTTAAAATCCCCACATTCTTGGCATGCCAATGGGAATAATTTCAAATTATGTTTTAAAAAATTGGGTAAATTAATTTATAATAACATATTAAATATTTTAAATAAAAAATATATCTTATTTATAATAATTTTCTCATAATATTTGAATAAAATGAATAACGAAAATAGTAAAAATTAATTATTATGGTTAATGTAAAAATTTGTTTACCAGTGGTTAAACTAAAATGATAAGGTTTGAAATAACCTATAAACGTGTCAAAAAACTATTTTTTTGGAAATATTTCTACCATTAGACCACAATTGTTTGATAATGGAAATATTTTACCCATTTTTCAAAATAAAAATTTGGGATCGCTCTTTTCTTTTCAAAAATATCATGTGTTTTCTCTCCCCCATTTTAAAAGGCCACCCCTCTCTTATTTTCAAAACAATATAAAAAAATATTTCTATAATACCATATCAATTAATTTCAACAAATCCATATTCTCATTATATAATCCATTGTGTGGAAAATAATCCATCAAAGGAAAGAGATTAGTTAAAACCTATAGAGGATACCTGAAGAAGATATAACATTCATCGATGACCATTTTTATTTTATATCATCCTCCCCCACATAATATATAATTATAATATGATGATATAATAACTTTAGTGTATTACACATACTTTTATCTTGCTTACGTTACGTTCATAATCTACAACAACCTCTACTTCCATCAAATGGTTTGTGAAATCATCATTTATGTGTATAGTGGGAAACCACCTCACGAACCGATGTTATTCTCCATTCCATTATCAACTTTCAAGGGTGTAAATAATGATGGATTTATTTTTTATATATGATATTTATGGTATTATTATGTATCTAGAATTTTTATATCACGCGTAAATTCATGAATACAATTTTATGGTAATATGATAACATCGCTCGTGGGTACGATGTACTACCACCATATGGAGCGATGTGAGTGATACACACTTTAAATGGAATTTCAATTATTTTTTTAATACAAAAATTTATATATATAAAATAACCAAGATTTTTTATGATAATATTTTTAATATAATTTTCATTCATTCAATTCACACGAAAAATGGAAACATCTTTCAAGTGTTTATTGGATCGACAGTCTCCATCGTTGATTTAAATCATTTTCAATCACAAAATTTTATGGATTTATATAAACAAATATTTATGGAATACATATTTTATTTATATAATTTTTATTATTTTGGATATTTGTTTACCATTATCATCATAAGTGGACCAAGAATATAATAAATTAGAGCATATATAAAAAAATATGGTTATTACCAGAAATATAATATTATCATTGAATTGTTAATAAATGGGTAATAAAAGTTCATAGGATAATAATAAATGGTTTTAGGAAAGAAGTTACCCCATTTCTCCCCTTCTCTAACCCCACCTTCCTTCTTCCATTTCTGAAAGCTACTCTGAGACCTCAAGTCCCAGAGCTCAGTGATGGTTTTCAGAATCTTCAAATTTCGACCTCATAGTTCACGGAGATATCTATGCTCTTGAAGTTCACCTTGGTGGTGAAGTTCAAGAATCTATGTCCTTCGTTTGATTCCTTCGACAGATTTATCTTCAACTCGTGCGACCGCCATGAAAGGGTGACAATCGGATTGCTCGACAATCATCACATCATGATCCACTTTTCATTTGAGGCAGACCTCATTAGGCCTTAGTCGAAGGCCCCCCGGTGCTGCAATGGTTTCAGGATCATTCTATTTCGATGGTTGTTTGATTTTCATATAAACCATGACCCACCCTCTTCTGTGATTTGGGTCAGCTTCCCCAACCTTCCAATCCCTTTCCAAAATTCAACTGTGTTAAAAATGCTCTCAAACTTTATTGGTAGATATCTTTGCTCGGACAGTCGCACAAAAAATGTTTGTCTCCCGGTGAATCCACAGGCGTGTGTTGGGATGGATGTGTCGTAAATCCCCATTGATTATTTATGGATAACAAATAGTGATGATTATAGGTGTAAACAATGTGTGGTTTATAAGAGTTGGCCCGATTGTTTCTTGGATCTTTGGCGGGTGGGACATCTCTCTAATGTAAGTTGATGGGGGTCTGCAAAGCCGATGGTCAGGGGTATGGGTCACCAGGGTGTCCAGATGGAGACCAAAATGGTGGGAAGCGAGGAAAAATTTGAAGAGAGTAGAGAGCATAGTGAAGAGGAACCTCAATTTTTGCGGCCGACAGAAGAATGACACAACAACCCTTCAGCCGATGTGAGTGTTGAGGTTGCTTTGCGTTCCGAGGTGAGGATGAAGTCTATGGAACATCAGCTGAACCTGTTGGTATTCAATGTCTTTAGCAGGATTATGGATGATATCGGGGGTACCGCCAACCATGGTGTTGATGGAAGGTCTCAGTATGAATATGTCTGTGTGGAAACTCAGAATAATGAGAGGGATGTGGCCTTGGAAGAGACGATGGGAGAAGTGTAGGCATTTTCGACAACATTGTGTACAGAGGAGTTAGGGGCAAGAATTGGGGCTGTGTGTAAGGGGAAGCATAGACTAACAATGGGCATGAATGATTCTAGCAGGGGAGAAGATGCTGGAGGTTCGGGTTTTCTGAAACAGACTCCAGTAAAAATGATAAAAAGTTTCGAAGGCCTCCCAAAGGTGGATGTTCGATCTGATTCAGATATCCTTGAGAAGAGAGGCATGGGATGCGGGAAGGAAATAATTGGGGATGAAACCGGTCTATCGGTAGATGACGCTCTAATCCTGATGAGTAGTAGGAGTAGCAGGAGAATTATGAGAAAGAAGGGGAGGAAGGATCACTCCTCACTCCCTCCTCCAATGGAGACATGGTTGGAAAAAAAGTTAAATGGAATTAAATTTTCCCGTGAAAACCAAAGTCCTCAAAGAATAAGGGGCCAAGATGATCAATCTTTGGACTTGATTTTATGTTCCAACGAGGAAGTTATTGAGTAGGTATTGGTTCTGAATGAAAATGAAGAGGAAGCTGTAAAGATGATGGGGAGTTCTCTAAATGTGTATCTTAATGAGGAGAAATACTCTTGGTTTGACCAAAAATATCTCATATTTTTAGGGGGTCTTAATAAAGGTCTGATCAGTATGGAGGAGTATATCCATGCTTCGGATCAGATAGCTTCTGAGGTCAAAAATCTGATGACTATGGTACCCAAGACTCAGGTCTTATCTTAATAATGGAAACTGTTCAGGGAAGCGGGTTATGGCGACCTAAAGTTAATCTTTTATGATTATGTTTAGGTTGGACTGTTGAGTTTGGATGGTTTGGTGGACGGTTGCACCTGCTTTACCTATGTTAGGTGAAATGTTCTTTTTATTAGGTTAAAAACGTTTGCCTGCAATAATAACAGCACGCAGTCTTTCCCCAGATAGGGATTAGAGCACTGAGTCTTTATCAGAGCTTTCCTTTCTAATTTGGTCATTGATAGGGTATGACTGCGCCATCGGTACCTTCCCCATGAATTCTCACGGGACTGCTAGTCGAAGGGTCATCCTCTGATGAAGGCTGCTACATGGTGAAACTACTGGAGAAGAGCTTGTTCTGCATTTGTTTCTTTTTGTTTTGGTTTCTTTGTGGTTGGTATTGGATCCCATGGTTTCTCACTTTTCCTAAAATGTTTTTTCATAATAAAAAAGTAATTTTTAGTCAGTCAATGGTATTATATAAATTAATTGGGCTATATAATTGAGTAATAATAAACCTGTATATATTTTATAGTTTTTTTTGAATAAATATGTAAGAATTAATGACTTAAGGTAAGGGATTTTTCTCTAAATTTTCTTCTTTGATACATTTGTTATATTATACACCTACAATCCTTTATAATGATTACATTAAAACCATTTTTCATGTGATATAATTATTTAATTTAACCTTTGTATATTTATATGTTTCATTTTCTTTTTCCTTTTCTTAGGGTTTGTGACTGAAGGTTACCAAATTGGAAAGAGTTTAATGATATAATCTAATCATTTATAAAAACAATTTAGGATTAATTATATAATGTTGATATCTCATTATATAACTCTAAATAATTTCAATTTTTTTATACTAGGGTTTTTAATAATATATTTTGGAAATAGTACGAATTTAACATGGTTTGGAACTTAAAAGAATTGAGAAAATATGTTTTAAGAAAATCTGAAATTATTTCTATCTTCAATTGGAAATATATTTTCTTCCAAAATCATGTTTTCAAAAAAATGTTTTCAATTGTTTTATTATTGTACTATTATTTTTTAAATTAATTTTTACCCATGTTTGAATTAAAAAATGGAATGTAATCTTAATTTCATTTTCCAAACAATGCTCGTCTAGATTTTTCTGAAAATGTGAAAGGGGTATGTATTTTAACTTATAAGACATGAACAAAAAACCATGTAATCATGAACATTATTTTATTTAAATATTGCATTATAATTTTACAAATTTATTTTAATGTAAAATTATTATCAAAATTATTATTTTTAATTCTTGGTTTCAAATCTGAAAGTTAATTTTCCTCCAAAAATGATTTAAATTGTTTTTAAATACTCCTTTATAAGATTCCAAGAATATTTAAAAAGAGAAGGATTTAAAAAAAAAATTATGTAATAAATATAATTTCAATGAAAAGTTATATCTAATAAAAAAATCCATGAGATCATTAAAAATAATTTACAATCTATGATAACATCCTTTGACATTACTTCTGTTTTACTGGGGATGTGATTCAATTATATAATTCATATTCTTTTTATGAATTCTTTATGTTTATGATGAGATATTATTTATGAAACCCATTTCTCTTCCATAGGATATATCATGATAAAACTCTTATGAAACCCCCTTTTTTTCTCTAGGGTATTACATTATGAAATGATGAAATGATTATGAAACCATCCCTTTTTCTATATGTTGTGATATGATGAAATGTTTATGAATCCCATTTATTTTCATGGGTTAGGATATTTTGAATGTTTTATTATGTTGTGGCACAAATTTTATGGCTCCCATGATCATATGGGTGGTACCTATATATCCCAACTATGAATAGGGTAAATATTTATATCTCATGAGATAGATAGGACTGGAATGGGGAGTGAAATCAGTTAATTAAGGGACATTATGCACTATGGTGGTCTTGTGAGAGAAACATGAATAATACTATGGTTTTGGGAGTGAACACATTCTTTTTATTATATCCTAAGTAGTGATACTTGAATAATGTGTAAATGATTTTCTATGCTTATGTGTATGACAATAGTCCATGCCTTATGACAATGTTATGCTCTAATTGATCATATTCTATGATTTTCTTATAGTATGTATCTTATGAATAGGAAATATTTAATCCAGGATTCATGATTATGAACATTGATATTATGGATATAGTTTTCAAAGGTTATATTCGTATGTCAATACAATTTTGATCATTTTATGCTTACATATCTCCATTATTTTCACATAATGAGCATCTATGCTCACACTTTCTTATGTTTACATTACATAAGTTATAAATGAATATAATATATGTTATATTTCTTTGAAAATTATGATAAGTGAATATCATTGTCGAAAACATTGAATATATTTCACTAAATTGGATCATTATTTCCCAGATTTCTAATGGAGAAAACATTTACAATCCTCAGGCATGTGTTTTCATTATATAATGAATATTCTTATAAAATACATAATAACCATGTATGGGAATCCTAGGTCGATATAGTTGGTATTAGAGGGAATATTATGTTGTAATTTGGAAATAATGATTATAAAGCAATATTAAAAAATATTTATATATATAAGGATGTATCTAGGGATATTCATAAGGAAAAGTCTAAGGATGAGTGAAATTATAAGAAAATGTATAGGAATTTTTTTAATGGATGAAATTAGTGGTTTCCATGAAATTATATCCATTTCTGGATACAACATGTGGATATGGAACTAGAATAGTAGTACTCAGGGGTAACAACTTTGAAAATGGACCATTGAACCAGACTCGATCAAAACCTGGTGCAAGACAACATTCCTTGTTGCACATTTATTTTTACACTCCATTGTGAAGTTATTTTTTAATGATGGGGAATATGAGGGACCTAGGATAAACCTATAGTGTAATATATTGAAATTAATTCTTTATTATTTATACATTATATAAGTTATTTTCCATAATTATGTTGTTTTCCACCATGATTGTTATTTCTAACACTCTGCTTTATAGTTTTACTCAATGGATGAGACCCAAAGGAACCATGATAATGAAGAGTGCAATATAAGAATAAATGATTTTCCTCTTGAGTATCCAAATAATTTAGGATCTAGAATGAAAAAACATATTGATATGATCAAAATAATTTCCTTGCATAATAATAATATTTTGAACTTCTAAATGATCAAAGGATGCAACAATAATTTGTTGATGATTTTATGAGGTAACATCCACATTCTTTTATTAGATCCCATGGTAAACTAATTGTGGAAAAGTATATCAATACCAACGAAAATTTATTTAATGTTAATCATTTTTTTGTAGAATGAAATTTTCGTTTAGATTATTTATCATTTGTAAGGTTAAATATATTAGAGATGCATTCTTATTAATAACATGAGAGGACAATATGAAATAAAATCTATGGAGTGGTTTGATTTTGATGGGATATTTTTCGGTATGTAATTCCCTCATCTTCTTGAAAACATTAAGGTAAATAATTCCTTGATATTAATAAAAAGGACGATGAATATACTTTTACATATAAAGATGATTTTACAAGACTTCCAAGGTACAATTATAGTTTAATCATCATCCAACAAAGAAAAATTGATCGATTCATTATTGTCATAAAATAAAGTATTCAAAAGGTCTTGGATATAAGATAATTTGGTACCTATGTAGATTTATATTCATTTCCACTAAATGTATAAATTTAAATTAGATATTCCCACCATTACTATGGGTTTGATATGAAAATAATGATTGAGTCTCATGAAAATTAGAATGGTGGAAAGAAATTCAAGAAATCTATATGCCAGAAATGTGCGAAGAAGCACCAAGGGAATTCATTGAATGGAACCGATAGGTGAATGAAATTGTAAAAAATAGGTAATAAATTCATTGAATGAATACATTATATTAAAGGTCTTGTTAATGAAATGGATAAGATTAGTATTACAACTAATTCACTATTAACAATCTAGTGTTTCATGTTCATTGAGTTTATGAATTATGAAAATCAATTCCCCAATACAAGGGATAATAGGGAAGATAATCCACGAACAAATTTAATGTAAAAGAAAACATGTATAGAATATGTACTCCCTATAGATTAAGATAATCATAAATATCAGTGCACACTTATCCTCCCTTCCTTGGATGGGAATCTCTTGTTTGATTTTTTATAAATGAGACGTATGATAATATTATTTTTCATCCTTTAGTAAACATTCATGTGATTATATCCCATTGCATTAATTCTTGAATAAAGAAACTACATTTGATACTGTATTAGTTCAATGGTGAGCGAAGTATTCCAAATGGAAATTTTTTCTTATAATATAAGATCTATTATAAGGAATACATGGTGAAATAACTTTTGGAACAAAATATGACACCATATAGGTTTAACTAAATATTTATGGATACTATCTTAGTTTTATGAGTTTAAATATTACAATAAGTCATTGAAACCTTATTTTAGGTTTTTATGAGATTAGATCTCATCAACATTAATGATATTTTATGATAAACAACTCGTAGTTTTTATAATGGGATCATGATATTTATTACGAGGAACAACCGGTAGAGATTATGTATTGAGTAGAGAAAGTAATAAGAAATAAATCCACTCACTATGTTAGTTATGTTTTTGGGGAAACCATTATCTTGATGAAGATTCATAGGAACCCAAAGATATAATGAGTAAAAATTACCCTCTGTTTTTAGTAGCAACATGATAAATTTCATGTGTAAAAATAATTATAAGGGGTTGGAATGTTACACCATGTGATTTTGTGAGATATTTTAATTCAATTAAATTTAATATATTCTATTTTTTAAATTAAATGATAAATTTGTTTTAACATGTGTTACATGAGTCACTAAGTTAAACATTCACTAAACAGAATACTAGTTTAGTGAGTATTACACCCGACATTGAGTTTTAATAGAACCATGATATTTTATTAATATATTTATTTGAAAAAAATCCATTATAAACATTCCATTAAAAAAATCGATATTATTAGTAATAACTAATTTTTAAATATTAATTATAATGGTTTTATATAAACATGTTCATAAAATGAACTTTTTTTTTTGAAATTTCAATAACTATTCCAAAAAAAATTCTAAAAACTTATCTTTTATTGGTTTTTTAAAAAATATACAGAATATTTTTAACACTTTTAGAATTTTATATTGATAAAATAAATCTATTTGTTTAAATCATAATTCCATGATTATATTATGGTTAAATTTTGGATATTTTTAAAAAAATCAGTTTTTGATGAATGGAGACAAATATATAATTTTAATTTATAACTGCCTTTTATTTTAATTGATTAATAAATTTAAAGTTTATGTAACTTGATTTTAAAGTTAAAATATTTCAATTATAAATCAATTTATATAATTTAGTTCATTGTAATCGATTTCATATTGAATTTTTATTTAAAATATTTGTTATCATTCGAACATTTTATCTTTTAAAGACTCACATTCACATTGTGTCTGATATATTAATTTTCAATTAAATATTTTCAATTATATGAATTGAATTTTAAAGAATATATTAAATATTTGGATTCCTCATGATTTATAATTTATAAAAGTTTAAATTTAATATTTGACCAAAATTAATAGTGAAAATCTGAGAAAGTAATTAACATGTTTAAGGTAAAAAGGGCTTGTGAGGGGACAAACTAAAATTATGAGATTTAAAATAACCTATAAGATTGTCTAAAAATTATTTAACAGACAATTTTAGACCATTATCAATCTCATTTTATTATATGAACAATTTTTTACCCTTTTGAAATAAAAAATTGTGGTAGATCTCAATTCTTTTTAAAAATATCATTTGTGTTCTCTCCCCTAATTATAAAAGGCCACACTTCTTATCTCTTCCCCACTAATTCAAAACTATATTATTGTAAAATAAATTAAAATAACTTACCAACCTCCCTCATCCCATTCAATAATTTCTATATTTTATATAAATCCATCCATGGAATTCTTTCTGTGAAAACCTAAGGAGGATACTCGAATAAGAGGTAATGTTCATCAATGGGAATTTTTGGTTTTATATCCTCCTCTACTCATTCAATTATTATTTTTCAGAGATTATATAACAAAATAGTTATTATAAATATATATAGATGTTTGTATTTGAATTTAATTACCTAAAACCATCACGACTTCCGTCAAAATGGATTATGAAATCTTTATTCATGTGTATGACTGTCTATCGCCTTGTGAACCGATGTCATTCATTTTTCCATTACCACCTCTCAATGATGAAAATAATGTGACATTTATTTTATATATACGATATATATAACCATATTATTCCAAAATTAGTATTATATCAAATATAAAGTTATTATTTCAATTTTGGGTGAATAAAAAAATGTCGCTCACGTGTACGGAGGACTACCACCTTGCTATGCGACAAGATTCATTCATGATTTACATGGAATTTATTAAGTATGGGTTTAATAAAAATAATGTGATATATATTAAATAACTATGATTCAAAAATTATTATATATATTCTTTATTTTCATTTTTTCAATCCAATAAAAAATGGAAACAACGTTTATGTGTACGTACATCCTACCATTTATATGAACACTTTATATCATATCCTATAAATAAATATGATAGATTAATATAAATAAATAATTTATGAATATATATTTTCTTTATATCATTTTAATAATTATATATATTACGAAACCATGATGAAATTATGTGGTCTAAAAATATATCAAATCAAAACATATATGAAAAATAAAGCGTTTATTACTCGAAAAGAAACATTAACATGGAATTTTCAGTAATAGGGTAATAAAAGATCATAAGAAAATATTAATTTGTTTGATATATATATATATTTAATTATATAATATATTTAAAATTAACTTATATTTTTTTATAGTAATTATTAGTGAGAATGAAAGAATTCAAAACATAAGGTAATGGATTTATATTGCAATGCTAATTGTTTAAGGAATATGTTATTTATTCATAAATATTATATTACAATGTTCTTCTACTAACCCATTGACATTCAATAAATTTAATTTTTTTGTAATCATTATATTTTAAGGTTTTATTTGACATTACCATTTCCTGGGGCTTATTATTCAAGGTAACCCAAGTGGTATGGTTTTTTTGTTACAATCTCATCGTTTATTGAAATTGTTTATGACTTAGTCTCCAATATTGATAAATCAAGATATAAATCTCATAAATTCACATTAAATGTCATATAATATGTTTATTCATGATATATTTAAGTAATAATTATATTTTATTACTCATTTCTACATAAAATAATTGAGATATTTGATAAGAAAAGATGAATTTATTTCTCTCCTCATGTATAAATCTATTTTTACACAAAACTATGTTTTCTAAAATTGTTTTCAATTTTTTTATTATCATATTATTATTGAAACACATTTGTACCCAGGTTTTATTTTTATTAAATGTTTTGAAAATGGATCTTCATTTATTTTTAGAAATAATGACTTCTTGACTGTTACTGTAAATTTGAATGGAATCGTTGTTTTGTCATTTATGGCCTGAACAAAACATGCCATTTTCATTAAAAATATTTTATTTGAATTTTCCATTATAAAATTTCAAATTTATTTTAATTTATAATTAATTTCATAAAAAAATGTTTCTTAATGTCTGTTTTAAAATGTATTCTTCAATGATGAAATTATATATTACGCAATAAATGTTTAATATTATATATAAATAATCTATTATAAGATCTCATGTTTATTTTGTATGAAAATTATTTAAAAATTTTATATTGCTATCAAAGTAAAATAAATGATCTGTTTCTTTGATGAAATTGTCAATGCGATCCTTCAAAATTATTTTCCCTATAAGATTGCTTCATTTTAAATTACTCGTGACTTATTGGGGTTATGATCTAAGTATTTCCATATTATTATTTGTCCAAAAGGTTTATATATATAATGAAAATATGTTTACAATACCTATATATTTTATATAAGTTATTCAATGAAAAAATTCTTATTAACCCCATATTTTTTTCATGGGATATGCTAGCTAAATTAATGAAATGAAAATGAATCTTGTATCTTATCTACAAGTTATCATATGGAGAAATGATTATGAAACCCATTTAATTACATGGGTTGTGATATGATGAATTTTTAATGATCATGTGGAACAAATAAATAAGGTTTTCATTGTAATATATGTGGGAATTATATATCCTTCCCATGTAATGAGTGATGATTTATATCTCTTGATATTGTAAAGATAAAGTGAACTCGATTTAGTAATGTAAAATTTCCACTACGATGTTCTTGAGAGTAAACCTTAGACATTATAATGGTATAAGGAGTGAACCCATTTCAATATGACATCATTTTCAGTTATCCTTGACTAATAAAGAAAATTATTTTTCAACGGTTTTATGTGTGATAAAAATCTATGTATTATACCAAAGTTATGATCTTATAGATAATATTGTTTGTTTATCTTATTATTAATATGTTATTAACATAAAATATTTTTTCCATGATTCAATATTTTGATATATGATATGTAGAGGATGGTTTTAAAATGTTATTCTCAGGTACTCATACCATTATGCCCTTGTTAGTCTTATGTTTATATCTTGAATATCCTTAATGAGCATATAAGATCACCCTTCCTTATATTTCATTTCCCTGTGTTATAAAGAAATGTATTATTTATGATATGTAAATGAAGAGTACTAAATATTAATCACTTTATGGGAAACCTTAAAGATATTTTCAAGATTACAATATTGTGTTCCATGATTCCATGGGAAGTAAACTATTATGGTCCCCATGCATGTGCTTGGGCAATATAATGAATATTCATCACAGAAGATGTAACATCAATGTATGAGAATCATGGGTATCTATAATTAATATGATTCATTTATTAGACTCCCCAAAATATAAGAGGAGGTTTTTGTAACATTCAAGAGATAAATTATTTAAATTATTCATGATCAAAATGGGGAGGGATATTCCCCCCACTAATCACTGGGAAACATGATAAACATAATTTACTTATACCCTCTATGATCTCCAATTAAATATAAAATATTTTTATTGCATAACTTTTTTTATATTTCTACACCTGCGTATTAACGTTGTATCCATGGATATATTGGGAGGGAAAGAGTTTGAAGTAGAGATAGACCTAGATTAATATATATTAATATATTAATTTATAGAATTTAAACATTATATATCAATACTAAACACATAATACCAAAAACTAATGTTTTAGTGTCATTGGATATTATGTACATAAATGTCTTATTTCAGGTTAATAATAAAACATTTCTCATAAAACACAGCACATATTAAATCATCATAATATACTTTTTTTTAATTCCTTTTGGAAAAAGGAAACATAAAAATAATTGAGTTCAAATGTGGAGTAAGGGAAAATATATCATTGAGACATAATGGGTTAGATTATAGGATTATATTGAAATAAGAATATGGGAGATATGTTAGATTAAAAAGAATATTAAATCATAATTATTGTCCACATGACGTGATGATTGGAGATATAATACAAAAAAATATAATTATTGCTGCATAAAATATAAAAAATTATAATAATACTAAAATAAGTGATGATAATAATAGTCTATTAAGAATAAAATGGGTATGTGGCATAAAAACCTTCATAATTAAACAACAACATTATGAACATAACTGAAAAAAGTACATTTAGATATATATTTTTGAATATATCAATTAGATACATGAATATAGATCTGATCATATTTATTAGGTATTTATAAGGAGTTATTAACATGTAATTTATGCTAACAAATAATGTTTTGAACATACTAGTTGTTTCTATAAATAGAGCTGTGAACATATCAATAAGTTACATGTATGTATTTAAAAATTAATTATTTGGTCCATGCAAGATATCATTATATTATGAGATATAAAACATTTACCAATGAATATGATTGTTATATAATATCCTAGAATAAAAAAACATAACATTATTATGTCTTGAAAATGAAATTGATCATTCATCACTTCATAAAAACACATGTAATGAAAATGGGTTGTCCAACATTTTTATATAGTTTCACATAAAATAGAATCATGTATTGGATTTACAGAAACAAAAAAATAAATATCAGAAATGATATATGTCATTAATTCATTCGTATTATTATTTATGATACATACCTTTTAAGAATATTGATCTTTAAAAAATAACGGGTTAATTGGATGTGAGAATTATAAAAAGAATTTTTAGAAATAGTTTTAATGATTATATAAAATTATAAATTTACAATTGACCATAAAAAAATTCGATAAGGTGAAGTATATTATTTATAAAAAAATCATTTTAAATTTAATATTCAATAATGGAACCTTTAAAAAATAACAACTCGGGAATGGAATGATTATTGTAAGATAAAAATTTTATGAAAGTGAAAAGAAATTTCTTTTCAATCATTATAGACTATTTTATGGAAATACTACATTAATGATAGTGTTATAAAAACTAATTATTTATGTATTTAAATATAAATATTTTATGTTGAAATTATATTATTTATTTAAATTCCAAAAAATTAAATGGAAACAATTATGTTAATAATGAATAATGGTGTAGAGGAGGAATATCTAATAGAGGTGATGGATATTATTCTTTACAATGTTATATTTTTATATGAATGTAATATATTGAAGATTAATGTTATAAAATGAAAAATTGATTTCCCTGGAAGTAAATATAAAAAACATATAAAGTAATAAAATTCCTGGATATAAAAAACTAAGAGGAATATAGTCTCAAAATATATATTTGGACTCTAAGAGAAAAAATTAATTAATTAGAAAATATCATCTCGTATTATTTATTAGTTGAACTCACTATAATATATAAAATAATAAATATAGGTTTATTATTTTTTTATAATATAAATATATTCAAAGAAATTTTTTAATATTTCATATTTCCAATTTATTCACAATTCATGTTAAAATTTTATTTTATTAGTTAATTGTTCATTTTCTTCATTATTATCTTTTATAGGGAAGTCCAAATCCATGATAATTTTTCATGTTACAATAAAATCATTAATTTGAATAATGTTTGAATAGATATTTTTATATAGTTGTTAATTCTCAATCATATTTAAAGTAGGGTATGGTTTGGTTTTTCTGGAGCAGTGAAAATCTACAGTTTTGTGAATTTCAATTGTAAAAAAAAATTGTCCCACTTCATGAATATATATATATATATATTAAATAATTTTAACAAAATATTAAATAAATTATTTAAATATAATGTTTCTCTTATTTAGATTTTCTTAGATATACATGGAATAACCAGGATCATATCTTTCAGTATGTGGTAGAACCGGCCCAATCCTGAATACATTATAACAAATCCATAAATAAGAAAATGATATTATAGAGCTATATTACAACCAATATAGATAATTAATTATTTCAAAATAAGTTATTTAATGTTATAAATATATTTTTAAAATCACAATATAAATAATTTTATGAAAATGAGTAAAAATATAAAAAAACATATGCTAAGGAATTGAACTGTTATATTATGGGTCTCTTTTAAAAGAGGGATTTTAGAATACCTTTTTTGACTATAGGTGGATAGTATTTTTAGGGATATATTATTGGGTGGTATGAAATTACAAAACATAGGAAATGTGTGTTTTCAGGTCATTATTTCAGGGCACCTTTTAAATTAGATCTTGAGTAGAAATTTCCCAAATATACAATCTGTAATGTGTAAGGATTTTAATTTCTATTGGAATGATGATAAAAAGTTTAAAATAATTGAAAAAATGTAATGGGATTCAAATAATTTCCTCATAAACTCATTTAATAATAATAATTTATGATAATTAATATTTTTCCCATAAATTATCCACTTTTAGGTACTTTTCCATTACTAGGACAACTCAATTTTACCGTGCTATTGTATTTTTATGCCTTAAAAAGAAATTATACATATTACCAAGTTTTTTGAAGTTATTAATCCAAAATTTATGTAAGATTTTTTGTATTAATTTTTGAAATGTAATAAAAAAATAATTCATATATACGAATACATAACATATATATTTATTTCTTTTGAATATATTTATTTTAATAATAAAAAACCATTTTATTCCTATTAATTTCCAATTAAAAGTTAGTAGATAAATGTTTATTTATTTTTTGAATTATATTATTAATCAATTTAATTAAATTCATTATATTTAGTGATTAATTTATTTTAATTATAACCATATCAAATACACACATAAAGACATGTTTTTTTGAAAAATATCTTTTTTTATCATTGCTTATTTTTATTCCCATTTTTAGATTTTTTTATTTTCAAACCATTATATATTTTTTATAATTAAATTTTTATTTGAAAAAACATTTCTTATTTAATTAATTTCATTATAAAAATGTAAATTTTATTAAAATTCTACATTAATTAAAATACACTTAATAATTAAAATATGTATATTTTTTAAAAAACATTTATCAAATTAAAAATGTTATAATTATATAATCATAAAATGTACTTATAAAACCCCTCACGACCATATCATTATTCAAATTTTATGATAAATAATATTGGATGTTGTGGGTGGTGACTCAGTTAACATAGTTCTAGTAGTGATTTTTATATGTATTTACTTATCTCACAAATGATTTTATTAGACCTTATTTGTTAATGTTCATTATGGGGTTCATATTTATAGTTCCCCAATGATTCTACATCCATTCCATGATTTGGTAAATTATCCAATTATGGAAGAACTCTACTATAATATTTCATTTTATATTCAATTTACATATATTTCTTAACTTTATTACATCTAGTTATACCCACTAAATAAATGACTATATTATAATTGAAAATTTGAATGAAAAAAAATAATAATTTACCTCATTATTTATTCTTACATACAATGATGATTTCAATAGCCATAAATCCACATGAAAATATAATACAGATATACATATGTCTACTGTCTATATATATGATTTTAATTTTACATTCAAATATTTAACATAATATATATTTAAAAAATAATTTACCTTATTCTATTATTTTTATTATGTAGGTGTTTATCATATTTCTTTTATGTTTTATTATTTTTTTATTTTCATTATAATTATTTTTTTCATAGAATGTATTTATTATGAAAATTTCAATATTGTTAAAGTTTTATTTACTTACAAAAGTACTCATTTTAAAATTATTTTTATTTTGATTCATTTAGTGATCTTGTAATTTAATTGAATTTTTTATTTTAATTTAGCCTCTTAATTGTTTAATGTAACTTTTAGTTAAACATTTTTTTGTAATAGAGTATATCATAGATTTAAAAATAATTTTATCACTATATCATTAGGGTATTACATTCTACCTCACATAAACTAATTTCACCATCAAAATGTTATTTTTAAAATGAGAAAAAATCTCATTACTTTTATAAAATTTCATTATATGTTTCACATATGGTTTCTGAAACTTATAATTTCACCGTTGAGTCATTACGTAGTGGGTGGTATTATATCATAAAATATTATCCCTCAAATATTGTATCCCCACAGAGTATTCCATAAAAGTTGGATCATATTCCAATTTCACATCTTCTAAGTGAAAAATATGTGATAGATTATCTATAAAAACATATAGAAATTCATTCATAAAACAAATTATACACCATTAAGACGTTTGATGTGTGTTCTATGTGATAAAATTCACTCACTACATGATGAAGAATGTTTATGCGATTAATGTATCTTAGTTTTTTATTTTCCTTCTTCTTGAATATCATGAACTTTTCCTAAGGAGTTTTCTTGTTGGAATAAGTGATCACTCGATTGAAAATATATATCTAATAAATAATTATTAACACTTATCTATTTAATTTTTAAATTTTTTGATGTATTTGTGAATGGTATAAACCATATCAATCATTACATGAAAACTATTAGGTGGTAATACATCTCTCTCTAATTTAATCCAATTTTTTTATAAGTGTATATGTCATCCTATATATAACTTCATAAGGTTTCATTCAAATTATGGAGTGGAACCATCTGTTATATGAAAACTATACCAGATTAGAATATTGATTTGGAAATCAATTAAAATATATTGTTAATGATCTTATAAAATTTACCAATGTCTGGGTGGTGACATAAAATAGACCATTGGTTTTAGGATGATAATTAAATCTAATGTTCATATTTATATCCAATGATAGTTCGAGAATTTAATAGAACATTAACCTCAACATTGGAACCTGATCAGATACAATTAAATGTGGTACTCCTTGTAGCCTTACCTTTTTTTATTTATATCAATATAAACTAATCGAGTGAAAATTCCTCTCAAATTGAAATGACATGTTTATAATTCCCAAATCAATCAAATCAAACCAAAATGAAATTCTATCATATAGAGGCCTTTGGAATAGCATTAAAAATATCCATGGTGATTTTTTCAAATTTTCGTGTTATAATACTTAATGATTGCATTCTCCCTTAATATTTATGATGTTTCTCTTTTACATTTGGGATTTCAAATAACTAAGATATATACTCTACAATCTACCTCTTCATTTTATCCCATTAGAATTACTTTATATGATATTTATACATCTTTATATTGCTTCTCAAAAAAGAGATTTATGATCTATTTACATCTTTTATAAGACTCTTCATTATCTGTTTTATATAAATTCATCATATCTATGTTATGACTGTTATAACTCTAAATATGTCATGGTAAAAATATATAATAATTCATATATTCATATCAAGATCCTTATATTCCTTTTGTGCCTCCATTATCATCACATAGATGGATGGTTGAGCAACCATTTGGACAAGTTAAGATTTTATCTCTTCTATTTTGACTTCATTATTCCATATATTAATATCAATAAATATTAAATCCATTTTAATCTTCCAAAAGGGTAGCATAGTTTTATATTTTCTTCCACGCACCTTTTTCATTCACGGTATAGTAATGTACTATGTAATTATCATCATTGATTAAATTTAACTACATAATTTGGTAAATGATCATATACATGTGTGTGTGTGTGTTTTAATCTCTTTAGAATTGAATATATATATATATAATACTAACAAAATATTGATAATTTTTCTATATTATTAATTAAAATATCATAGTCTTCATTACAAGATAACAAATTAGGTAATGTTTCTCATGGGTATTTAACTAAAATGAGTCATAAGTTGTCACTTTTTTATTTTTTATATTGAAACAACCTATTAAATTATTTATATTATCTCCATATATCAAAAAAACCCTTATATAGTGCAGGGTTGTATATGTTTAATGTTAGTGATAAAACTGTTCTTTAACTCTCGAAGTCCCTCTTTATATTTTTCTATCTTGATGATATTCACTCCCTTTCAAGTAAATTTTTTAGTGGATTTGATAATTATGAATAATTTCTAACAAAATGGTAACAATATATTCTTATTCAAAAACATATTTGGATCTCTATGATAGTGGATTTTTCAGACCATTATTCAATCAAATACATCTTTGAAGGATCCTCTTGTATAGCATTACTCAGGACTATATAACCTATGAATGATACTTTTTAATGAAAAAATTCACACTTTGTGTACATGGACTAATGTTTCACCTTTTATAATGTCTTTTATACAATCATAAAATGATCATAATGTTCTTCATTCTAAAATGAATAAATCATAATATAATTTTAAAATACTCCACCAAATTTCATATTGTATTATATATAGACAATATTGATCTGATCTATGAAGATTGTATGAAAATTTGTAGGTTTGAATGGAATCACTATTAATTTTTGGTTCCCCCATACTGTATAGAAGCCCATATTGTGTAAAAATTCACTATTTACCATTATTTTATTGTATCCAAAATTATGATCTATATAAATTAAGTGTTAATCCCTAATAAATATATCAAACAAATAATAAATATGGAATTAAAGATATTTTTTTCTAGATTCTGATCTTATAAAGTTCATGATAATCAATGAAATAATGAATTTATCAATACTTTTTATTAAAAATGAGAAGTGTTATGCCCTGTGGTTATGGAAATGGTTGTATGAATACATTATCGATATATTCTTATAGATACTTCATTAATTATTTTAATTTAAACAAAATAATCCCACTAAGACCCACTTATATGGGCATCGAACCAAGTATGAGTTCAATTCGAATCATTACCTCGTATTATAGGGGAATATCAAAGTGTTGTTTTTGAATAGAAAAATATATTATAATATCACTATAATTCCATGAAATTTTACTTACATACTAAAAAAATTTCTTTATATACATAGTTATTAGGTCTGAAGACCCATAAATGGAATTTTATTCCATAAGTTGTTCATCAAAAATATCACATTAATATTTATCAAGGTTTACATTGGAAATGGAATGGAATATCCCTATCCCAAAAATTAATGTGAACAATATTTAATGAGAGCTACTCCATACCAAATTTATCATCTAATTCCACCTAGGTATGCAGAATTAGATCTATAGAATTTATGTCCCCACATACCATGATTTATGAAAATTAATATTTATTTGATAAAATCAATACACCACTATGTGTTTTCTTCATTAATTAAATATAAAATTTTTAAACATGTTAATAAAAATTCCTAGAAAACATGAAACATATGAAATAATGTAAATAACTAGATTCAAATAAGAAATTCATTTATCTATAATTGGGAATAAATGTACCTTTCACAGTTTTATTATCATGATCCACTTCTATAGGTGTGATTTTATATGCTCTTCCTTATTTCAATATTTAATGTAGTTAATGATAACTATTATCTTTTTCAACCCATATATAAAGGAATTTATTTTAAAAATTCCCAAACACATTTTATTTTAACCATTTAAGTGCTATTTTTCATTAGTTATAACCTTCTAATAAATTTTGTTATTGATTTATCCATTCATCTCTTATAGGTAATGATGATCTAGATGGTCAAATATTGGGCAATTGAATCAATTTATTATTCCATTAAATATATTTACTAAATTATTGATCCAAATATTTTGAATCTAGGTGGCGGATGATTCACTTATGCATGTGATTAATCATCATGTTATCATGAAAGTACATTTCTATTACCTTTTCTCCAATTCAATAATAAGAGTCTCTAATTTCCATTTCCACCATATGTGAATATCCATCAATTTATTTGTACATTCCATAGTCCATTCTGAATAATATTTTTTTGAAATTTTTTTAGTACACCATTGAAATGATTGATCCCACTTTTAGGGCCAATTATTTATTAAGAATTGTTCCATTTGAGTCTCAAGATATTTTTTTCAAATGAAAAAATCATATCAACCCCATTTTTCATTATGCATAGGATTTATCACTATTTGTTAATGTGATGAGCTCTATGAAAATATTATGTGAATAGTATTTTCATAAAGACCTTCCATTCCATATAGTAATCTTCTTAATTTTTATCATATTTTTATCAAGTCCCAGTATTTCTCTATTTCTTCATGATCTAGATAAAATCCACGAATTATTTTTTTAACGTTTGAATTTATTAATAATATATATAAATATATATATATTCTGTCATTTTAATCCATTTCATAGTACCTAATGTAATGAGAGATATAATAATGGCTCATGGTTATTAAAACATAAAATAATTAATATCATCCTATTCCATCATTGGTGAATTCAGGAGACCAACAAGATTCAATATATTTTTCACAACCTAATTTAGCTTTGAGATAAAGCATCTCCTTCCATATTATCTCTTGCTAGGTAGCTATTCTAGAAAATTACTTCATTATCTATTACAACCACTATTGAATGATGGTCTTGTTATTTGTTCCATTTACTAAAAAATTAATGGATTGAGATTAGTAGAATATTAGGATAATCACTGAAAATAACTATAGAAAAAATAATCTACATGTTTGCTTACTATATCAATAATTCATTTTATCATATGATATATTCTTTTCAACCTAGGTTTAATTATGTTGGGATCCCTTATAATTGTCAATAAAATACGAAAAAATTAATTAAACACATATTTGAAATCAACAAAGATGTGAAAAGGATAACATGGATTTTTTTATATTTTCTCAATAATATGATCATTTCATATCAAAAATAAAAACGCGATCTGGAAAAACAATGGTTTATTATCTTTTGAGAGTAGATATATAAATATTCTTTTCACACAGTTTTTTTCATCATCTCTTAAATATTTCTACTCACATAAAATCAAATTAAATGTATTATTTTATTTTATTTTCTCAAGAAATGGGAATTATTAGAAATAGTGATATAAAATTATTAATAAGGTGGAAAATAATTAATGAGACACAAATAATTAGAGTATAATAATTTTAGTAAACATGTATATACTAGAAATTGATGGATAAAAACTAATATGGAATCAAAATAGTTGTTCACAAGGAGTAAAATATGGCCATATAACCTCAAAAGTGAAATAATAAAATCATAATATACCCTATGGTGTAATAAATTTGAAACACGAGACTATAAAAATGATCTATAGAGCACAAAATAGTCATGTTTTAGAAGAAAAGTAATAGGTAAAAAATATTATTATATGCATATAAAGTGAAATTATTTCCATATATAGATTTTTAAACATATGAATTATGTATATACATAGGGTCGAGAATATATCAATTATGTACAAATATATAGTTTTAAACGTATCAATAAGGACCTAGCCTTAATTAATTACTTAATCTTAAATTAAATGAATAATTCACATTGAGGATGTTTTCAGGTTTAGAGATTTATAGAATTAGGACATAACTATTACATCTCAAAAGATTAATAAGAAGACACTTCTACACAGTTTCCTTTTTTTACAAAACATGAACTCTTGAAAAAAATATTAATGTCTAGTTCCATGTTTAAGAAAACATGAATTTTCATTGATCCCATCCTTGAACCTATTCCACATTATGTCCTGTGAAAAAACATTTGAATATCTTGGGATGAGAATTAAAATCTCAGTAAGGGATTCACAAAGAATGAAAACAGTTAGTTTTTTAAAACAAGAAGTAATCCATGAATACATTAACATGAGTAATAATTTTCACCTTTATGAAGTAGTAAATACACACCACTAAGTAAAAGAACATTACTTACCCTTGTGTAACTAAAATATTACCATAAAACCCATATAAATAACACATAACATATAAAGGTATCTTGAGACATAAACATTATTAAATGGAATAACCATACAATCAACTTCCACACATGTCACTGAATGGAATATCCATACAGGAGACTTCCATACCCAATGAATTAGTGCTTATAACGTAACCACCAATCCTGGTATTCACGGTACCACCCATCATTTGGTTTATCACATAATCACCTTTCAAAATGTCCAAGTACCATTATAAAATTATAACACATAAAACAATTATAAAGGAATGAAAAAATTTCCACATTTCAAATATAATGTATCACTTAAATATATTGACATAAAAAATCCATTATCAAAACCAGTTTCAAAACCAAAATACATAATAGAGTATATGATATTTATTTTTCCTTTTAAAAACATTACGGCTTGTTGAGGAAGCCAAAGATCAAATAATATTCGCGGCGGCGGAAAAGGTCATGGTCAGAGCGTACGTTAAAAGAAACATTACTTTTTGTTGTTTAGTAAAAATATTTATAGAAAAATATTTCCTTTGAATGAAATGAAAATTCAAAGGTGTTTATACAGCGTATAAAAGAAAGTCTTGTATTTGAACAAAATATGCCTCAATGAAAGGAGATTGAGACGAAGTCCCTTACCTTGTGTCTGACTTGACTCTATCGTTCTTTAATCTCCTGATTAATAAACGAAAGTTAATTTCTACTTGGTTAAGATTCTTTTTTCAAGTTTATTATTCCTTTTATATCTCTTATTTCCATGGTATAAACATTATTTAATCATTTAAGTTAATAATGTTCATTTTGTCGATATTTGCTACTTAAGTCAAAAATGGACTACTTACAATTACATGTTGTTCATGTGTTCAAAGGTTCATTATATCCAGAATGATATTCATGATTTTGATATCACAAATATCATATATATCAAGAATATAAATTTATTTATAATAGTACATAATATTTAGAAGTAAGAAATGAAATGCACCGTTCAAGGAGACGGTTAGCCGTACGTACATATGAACGCTACTTTCATTTCTATTTCATATTTAATGGAATGAAATCACAACGATATAAAGGTAAATTATAATTCCAGTAAAATATAATATATAATATTATTAACTCCATCCTTTATACGTCCCACATATGTCATTAACGATTCAAATCACTTTGAGGGGGTGGTAGTCCGTACTTCTAAAAAGGAAATTATCGCGTTTATCTATTATGGAAACCATAAAGGTATGCCATAAATGAAAATTAAAGAAGCATAAGAAAAGAATATAACATAATATATATCATATATAAATATATTTATATCTTAATGGCCACCATTAATGGTGTTAAGAGAAGATTGAACAATCATCATTTTGTGAGGCAGTAATTCGTCATCCACAAAAACAGTATGTTTTTTAACCATTAGACGGAGGTGTGTGTAATTGTAGCTTGAATAAATCTCATAAAAACATATTAGTATATTTAATATACTGGTTTGGTTACAAAATAAAGGAATAAAAATAGTTTAGGGGTTGGATAAGCAAAATAAAACAAAAGAATATAAGAGAAGACATTACCATTAAATCAGGTAACTCCCATTGGATTGAATTAAAAGGGTTTCATAAATAGATTTATTCTTAAGGTAAGGGTTCTAGAATTAATATAGGGATATTGGGAGAATATTTTTTGTAGATTTTGGTCGAGACAAATGGCTTGAGAAATGTGTGAAATAGGTAGGAAGTGGGGTGTTTTTATAAGGGAGAGGAGGGGCTATTTTGGAAAGCTTGAAACTGTTATTTTATTATATAATGATTTTCGGTTTCTAAACATCAAAAAATTATTAAAGTCGAAGATAAGGCGGAAAATTTAACAATAAAATCATCCAAAAATAATTGGACAGGTGTTGGTTATTATTTTAAACATTATATTCTTATTTATTTAAATCATTTATTAATGACGTAAACACTTTATCATCATTTTGTGATAAATACTTTTATTTATTGGATATCTAAAAATTATAAAAAAAATACCATATTGTAGGAAATATTTTTATATTTATAATTAATATTTATAGTCAAATATATCAATTATATAACTCCATGTAAAAATTGTTTTAGAAAAACAACACATGTTTTTTGACATTTTTATTTTTACATTAAATAAAAGGTATTAATGTCATTATCTTACCCAAGTGGCTCTATGGGGTCCCATAAATTGACCCATGGATTGTCTTTGTCAGAAATGACTCATCCAGTAAGTGTAGGACACGTGTCAAGGTGATTTCATATTATTATCACATTATTCATACCATAAATTACACTAATTACCTTAAATCGTGATTAATAAAACTTAAAAGTTACTATTCACCAAAAAATATTTTAATCTCATTGAACCACATTTTACTTACTAATGAAAAAAAATGAATGTTGAATTTTTAAAATTAAATTCACATAAGTTATAGAGATTCATTTAAACGAAAAATCAGTTTTTTAACTACGACTTTGTGGTTTCACTATTCATCAAAAATTGATGTTTTTCTGAAAAATACCAAAAATTCACCATAAGCTATATTAGATATTCCAAATTCAAAAATGATATCCATTTTACAATATTTAAATCATATAAGTTGAATTAATTAATTTAATAATTAATTTCCATTGTCAAAACAAATAGAGTGTTTTTTAGAAACAATATTAATCAAAAGATTGACAATTGTTTAAGTCCAATTTCAAAGTGAAATTAATTCCAATGACCACCATTGGATTAAATGGTAAAAATATATTCTAATTTTTCTTTAAAAAAATTTCAAAATATAATATAATAATATAAATAATTTAGAATAAAATGAAGTTTTGAAATAAAATACAACATTTTTCACTTATTCATTAAAAAATAACTTTATCAAAAAAATTAACAAATACATACACAAAGTAAATTTTGATGTCCCGATTCTAAATAATAATTTTATTTTTTCCAATAGAATATATAAGAGTGACCGAAAATATTTTTAAAGAGGGTTCCCCATCAAAATGCGATAAATCTACCTTTTAGGAAATATTAGAGTATCTATGCTTAAAATTGAATTCTTTACATAATTTATGCCTTTATCATTTATTGGATAAATGTAAAAACACTTAACAACAGTATATAATCATAGTTTAGTTATTTCTATTCATTACCACCAATACAATAGTTACGTGTTAACTACTATTTAATATAATATTATTGTATTATTAGTGTGCAATGTATGATTTCAAAGAAACACGTTGTTCCATATCAGGTACGCTATCGAACATAAAACCACTTAAAAGTAAAATTAATATTTAATTAAAAAATATTAATAAATATGATAATGTCTTATTCCTTATTTACCTGGGATGTTACATCCTTCCCCCCTTTTGGGAATTGCATCCTCTCAATTTTATTCACTTATCAAAATAAGTGGGGGTATTTATCCCTTATATCATTTTCAGATTCCCACATTGCCTCTTCAACCATATGGTTCTTCCATAAAACCTTCACCAGATAAATTACCTTATATCGCAACACTTTCTCTCTTCGGTGAATAATATAGACTGGTTGTTCTTCATTAGGGAGATCCCCTTCCAACTGAACTACCGCTGGGCTCAAAACATGAGATGGATCTGCTATATAATTTTCTCAACATCAAAACAAGAAAAAAAAAATTGTGTACCTGGGACAAAATTAGAGGTAATGACACTATGTATGAAACTAATCCAACTTTATCCAGAATTTATTAAGGTCCAATGAACCTCAAACTCAAATTTACCTTCCTTCAAAATGTATCACACTTTTCCATGGAGAAACATTAATAAAAACAAGATCACCTACCTCGAAAGATAGATCCTTCCTCTGGTTATCCGCATATCCTTTCTGCCTGCTCTGAGCTGTTCTCATGTGCTTCTGAATCAACTGAACATTTTCTTCCATCTCTTCTACCAATTATTGTCCCTTCAGCATATTTTACCCTACTACATCCCAAAAACCTAGAGTTCGACATCGTTTACCATATAATTCCTCAAACGGATCCATCTGTATTATGGAATGAAAATTGTTGTTATTAAAAACTTCAACCAAAGAATGAATTTGGTCCTAACTTCCCTTGTAATCCATCATGCAAGCACGTAACATATCCTCCATGGTCTAAATTTTTCGTTCTGACTACCCATCTAAATTCGGATGAAAATATGCACTAAAATTTGATTCAGTACCCAACGACTTCTAAAGGCCTTTCCAAAAGTAATAAGTAATCCTATGATCACGATCAGAGACAATGGATTGAGGAACTCTATGAAACCTGACTATCTCTTTAACATACACCCGAGCAAGTTTATCTTGAGATAAAGTATCTCAAATAGTAAGGAAATGAGTAGATTTTGTCAATAGATCAAATATATCCCATATTGTATTATTTCCTCGAGATGTCTTTGGTAATCCCACAATGAAGTCCATGGATATATTGTCCCAATTCCACTCTGTCACAGATAATGACTGAAGCATCCATTTCCGTAACTTTCACAATACTTTAACCTGCTGAAAAGTCAATCACTTCACAGTAAAATCAGTAATATCTCTTTTCATTCTATCCCACCAGTAATACTCCTAAAGATCTCGGTACATCTTAGTACTACCAGGATGAACTGAAAATGGGGAACTATGTGCCTCACATAACAACTCATTCTTTAACTGTGAATCACAAGTCACACATAATCTCTTCCCACACCTCAAAACACAATCATTATCAATGTTAAATTCGGGAAACATACCCTTCTGAACCAGCTCTACCTTTTTCTGCATCCCGCTGTCTTTCTTCTCTGCTTGCTTAATTCTGTCTGATAGAGATGATCTCACAGACACCTGAAACAAAACAGAAGAAATTCATGCACCAACAAATTCTATGTCAATGTTCATCAAATCAAAAACCAAAGTATCTCGTTCCAAACTTAGCATGGTTAATGAAGCATTACTTTTATGACTCAAAGCATTAACCACTTTATTTTCTTTTCCCGGATGGTAATGAATTGTAAAATCATAATCCTTGATTAATTCCATCCATCTCCTCTGTCTCATGTTAAATTCTTTCTGAGTGAATATATACATCAAACTTTTTTAATTATTATATATTTATCACTTTACTCCATACAAATTATGCCTCCAAATATTTAGAGAAAAAACAATAGTAGATAATTCCAAATCGTGTGTAGAGTAATTTAACTCATGAGTTTTCAACTGACGTTAAGCATAAGAAATTACCTGGTCATTCTGCATAAGGACACAACCAAGCCCTTCAAAGAAGCATCACTCTAGAGAACAAACTTACCATTTCTGGAAGGAAGCGCCAAAACTAGAGCATTCACAAATTTTCTTTTCAATTCATGAAAACAATCCTAACATTCTTTTGTCCAGATGAACATAACACCTTTTCGAGTTAACTTATTCA
Organism: Viscum album; assembly: GCA_963277665.1. NCBI lineage: Eukaryota > Viridiplantae > Streptophyta > Magnoliopsida > Santalales > Viscaceae > Viscum > Viscum album. The sequence continues at coordinate 1,531,893,987 of OY728123.1, read as the reverse complement.
TTGTACTAGATAACAATGAAAAAATATCAACAAACCTTCTGTAATAACCATCCAAACCCATAAAATTATGGATCTCGGTTATGTTTGTGCGTCTTGGCCAATTTTTAACAAATTTTGTTTTAGCAGGATCAACAGTTATGCCATTTTTTGAAATAATGTAACCATGGAAAGAAATTTGTTGTAACCAAAACTCACATTGGACGAATTTTCCATACAATTTCTTTTCTTTTAAGGTTTGCAAGATAACCCTTAAATGACTTTCATGCTCCTTTTACTTTTATAAAACACTAAAATATGATCAATTAATACAACCAAAAACTTATCCAAGAACTCATTGAAAATAAATTCATTAGATCCATGAATACAGCAGGTTCATTGTTTAACCCAAAAGGCATAACTACAAATTCATAGTGCCTATATCTAGTATGGAACCTAGTCTTCAGAAGATCTGCTTCTTTTACATTCATCTGATGGTACCCCGACCTCAAGTCAATCTTTGAAAAATACTGAGCTCCCTGGAGCTGATCAAACAAATCCTCGATATGAGGAAAAGGATACTTTTTTCTTAATAGTGATGTTATTCAATGCTGTATAATCAATGAAAAGCCTCATTGAACCATATTTATTTTTAACAAACAAGACAGGAGCACCCCATGGTGATGTGCTAGGTTAAATGAAACCTTTATCTAAAAAATCATACAATTGCTTCTTTAACTCTAAAATTACAACTTGACCCACTCTATAATGGGATTATAAAATTTTCTTAGAATCAGTAACTAAGTAAACAGTAAATTAAACTTCTCGATCATGAATAATACCAAGAAACTCATCAGGAAAAACATCAATATACTCATTTACCACTGGCACATCATTAATCTGATTAGTTCCTTTATTTTCAAAAATATGTGCAAGGTAAAATTTATTTCCATCTTTTACTAGTTTCTTAACTTCCTGATATGTTATCAAAATAAAGGGTTCATTCTTGTACACAAACTGAAAATATTTATGAAAATAAACCACTTTAGCTTTGTATTCAATCATAACATGATAAACAGAAAGCCAATCCAAGCCCAAAATAACATCAAACTCTACTAGAGGAAAACAATAAGGTGTGCAGGTATATTCTTTCCGCACACAAGGATACAAAGGTTCTTATAATTTCTTTTTGTCTCAATGTTTATTCTAGGTGTTTTTACCATAGGTTTAGGATTCATATCATGAGATGGAATTCTTTATTTACTAGAAAACATCCTAGAAATGAAAGAATATGTAGACCCGAAATCAAACAACACATTGGCATAATCTAAAAAAAACATTGTACCTGATACTACTTCATTTGATGGACCAACATATTCTGAAGTAGTTGCAAAGAACTTAACCACCCCTTTATTCTTGTAGTCTGGCTGCTTTCCCTCAGTTATGTTCTTTGTTAAACACTCATTTGCATAATGAACCATTTCATTACACTTAAAACATCTTACCGATGGCGTTTCATTACCTGATCGATCATATTCCTTACAGTTATGAGCAATATGACCAGACTTACCACACCGGAAGCACTTTCCAGATTTGGATAGACATTCTCTAGGATTCATTTTACCACACTTCTCACAGGATGGATATTTGGTTTTCTTACCTCTTTTCTTCTTTGATAAATTCTTTCCCTTTTCCTATCAACTGGAAAACTTACACTACCACAAAAACAGTTTTTCGCAGTGCCCCCCTTTATCAGTGCTAACGAAAAAGCGGTGATAAAGGGCCCCCCTTTATCAGCGCTTGCTTAGTAGCGCTGATAAAGGGGGGCCTTTATCAGCGCTTTTTTTAGCGCTGATAAAGGGTCGGCTTCAAAAAAAATTAAAAATATATTAATATATAAATATAGTTATATTGTTATATAAATATAATATATAATTTTTAAATATATTTTAGATAAGTATAAATGTACATTTACACTTATTATACTTACTATTTAAGATATTTAGTGAAAATGACTTCTTAAAAAATTAAAAAAAAAATTAATTAATATTTTGATAATCATTATGGAGTAATAGTCATTTAATAACAATTTGAGGACCAAAAAAATTAAAAAAAAATTAAAAAAAGATCCAAAATATGATGAAAACGCAAATCAAACTTCGAACAACCATAACTTTTGATCCGGGTATCCGTTTGAGCTCTACCACATATCAAATCAAAGCCTGCAGCGAGCTCTACGTCATTGTGACTTGGGGGGACCCTTGTCAAGCGTTTTTCGAGGCCAAAAGAGGCCCAGAAGGCCTCCAAAACTGAGTTTTTTGTCGGGGTACCCAGATTTATTAACATTTTGTGGATTTTTAAACTCGTTTAAGGGGGTATTATTGGCTTTTCGTGGTAGGGACTCAATTTTTTCCAAGGTATTACATTCATATTGATATTATGTCTTTGAAATTTCATCCTTTTTTATAATGAACTGCTATTTATATTCAAATATATAACTATATGTACATATTTTTTATATATTCGCACCTAAAAATTAAATTTTTTAAATAAATAATTAATCATATTTACATATAAAATATATTAGCTTTATCTAAATAATAACTAATATCCATTTTATTTAAAATACCAATATATGAATATTTATATACCTATATATTAATCTAACAATATATATATATTAATCTAACTATATATATATTAATCTAATAACTATATATATATATATTAATATAACTACATATATATATATTAGTATTACTATAAATATATATATTAATATCACCATAAATATATATATTAATATCACTATATATATATTAATATAACTATGTAAATATATATTCATATAACTATATATATGTTAATATAACTATATAGTAATATAAATATATATTACTATACGAATAAATATAACTATATATATATATATAGTTATATATTAAAACCACTATATATATATATATTAATATTACTATATATATTATAATATAACTATATATATATTATAATATAACTATATATATATATTAATATAAATATATATTACTATACGAATAAATATAACTAAATATATATATATATTTATAGAGAGATATCATGAATTGGAAAGAAAATCAAAATAGAGTAGTGGTATGGGCTTAGGCGCGCAGGGGGGGGGGGGTCTCGAGTTCAAATCCTGTTGGAGGCAGGGGTGCGCGCGCATGGGGAATACTGGAACAAGCGTTGTTAAAGGGTGGAGGGGGGTGCGTGGGGTGTGTGGGGTGTTGTATAGGGGCCGAAAAGCACTGTAAAAGGGGGGGGGGGGGGTTCAAGCGATATAAAAGCCCCCCCCCCCGATTTGCAGTATTTTTTAAATTTTTTTAAATTTTTTTAAATTTTTTTAAATTTTATCAGCGCTGATAAAAGTATCCTTTATCAGCGCTCAAACGAGAGAGCTGATAAAGGAAGTGCTGATATAGGACCCCTTTATCACCGCTAAAAAAGCGCTGATAAAGGGGTACTTTTATCAGCGCTTTTCAGAGCGCTGATAAAGGGGACCCCACCCCCCTTTATCTATGCTGGCTTTATCAACACTTTTCTAGCGCTGATAAAGGCAATTTTTAGCGCTGATAAAGGCCGTGTTTGTAGTAGTGTTATTATGTTTATTTATAGAACACCTGATCATCAGAAAACTCTATTTCCACCTTTTCCGCACATCGAACAAGTTTTTCATTACTTTTGAAATCACGAGAAGCTAAATCCCTTCAATACATTGGCTTTAACCCTGATTAAAAATTGTTGATCTTACTATCAAGATCTCGTATGAAATTTGGAGCAAACATTTCCAGTCTAGTGAACTTTGCTTCAAAAGAATCCACTGAGTCATCCTCTTGACTCAATTCTAGGAATTGGTTTTCCATCCTAAGACGAACCACCTTAGGAAAATATTTCAAAAGAATCATAAATTTGAATTCATCGCAGTGAAGATCATAAATCACATCGTTATCCATGATATTTTTCACTATCGACTACCACTGATCAGCTTCATCTTCAAAACGGTAAACAACAAGACTAACCTTTTGATGTTCTGAACACCCCATGACAACAAAAATTGTCTCCAGTGCATTAATCCACCCTTCTTCTAGGACATGGTCAGACGATCCTCTAAATGATGAGTGATTTTTCCTCATAAAATGTTCCAGCACTGACATGTTCCTCTGCATTTGATCTAGATGATCCCGTGCATTGATACCACCTCCATTTATAGCCTTAGTCAACTATGCCATCACAGCAAAAAGTTGTTCAGTTCTGATTCTGACAATCTCAGGTTGCTGATTTGGAAGGTTGTCTTCTTCCTGATGTTGTCCCAACATAGCTGCTGTTACGCCCCGACCCCAGTTACCCAGAGTCAGTGCCTTATTTTAATACATTGGCATGATTACAAGGAATCATGTCTCGAAAGACCGATCAGTTTAGTAGTCTTGAAAAATATATTACATACATGAATGTTACATTACACTTCATAACATACAAAAAAACATAAATAATCCTTTATGAGTGACATTATTCCCTTTCCTTAACCATGCATATGAATCACAATACACTTCTTGGAATCCTGGGAAAGATAAAATATAGAAACGTGTGAGCTCAAATGCTTAGTAAGGATAATAATACAACGGAAACTTTCATAAATAAGCATAAACATTTTAGGCAATGTATAACTAAAACAAAATCCATTTAAACATGAACTTTAGCATAATATGGTATAAATAAAATGAAATAATTCCATTTACTTATTCACATGGAAATTCTACTAGTCGAATAATCACCTGAAAAATCATTAACCACTTTCATAATGATAGAATACATAATTCAGAACTTTAATTTATTGGTCAAGGCCGCATTCCAAGACCTAGGGGCTAACTGTAATCGGAACCCAACCCGGAGTGCCTCTAATAACCGGACACCAACCCGGAGTGCCTCTAATAACCGAACAGCATCCCGGAGTGCCTCTAATAACCAGACACCAACCCGGAGTGCCTCTAATAACCGGACTCCAACCCGGAGTGCCTCTAATAACCGGACACCAACTCGGAGTGCCTCTAATAACCGAACACCAACCCAGAGGGTCTACTGTAACCGGACCCCAACCCAGAACATACTAGTCCAACACATTCATCTTATGAAGAGGATGAAATATTACATAAACATTCATATTAAAACTAGCATACAGAATGTCAATACATTACCCATAAACCATGAATGGTATAAGAATAACACATCCACACTCAAACATATCACAAAACCTTCAACACAATATGGAAGATTTGTATCATGATAAATAAATTTCAAAACAAGATTAAAATATATTAAAGTATCTTGACATGAAGGAAAATGATTTGTAAAACTCCATGAGAGAAATACACCTTTTTCATGATAACATTTAAAAGTCACACAATTTAGAAAAGAAGACATTTAAAGACATTTTTGAATCAAAGTGTCCCATACCAATTTGAAACTCTTCAAAGGAATTATCATTTTAAAAACATTAAGTTCCATATAAATAAATCCTTAAAACCATTTTGAATACATGGACATTAATGAGGAATAATTAGAAGAATAAATATTTAAAAAATTTGAAGTGATATTTTAGTAAAAAAAAGTACCTTAAATGAATCCCTTTGAAAACTCTTTCATAAAACATGAACATGGATAATAAATATGTCCCAGTAGATACTTACGTAAAAACAACCTCGGATAATAAAGAGATTGTGAAATTAACCCTTACCAATTTGGTAGCTTACGAAACATACAACCCATGAAAGAGGTTTAATACAATGAATATGTAAATACAAATAACTTAAAGTGTATGGCACAATGAATACAATTATGGACAGTACATACACCACACAAAAGGTAGTCGTGGCAATATGGCATGAATCTCATGGGAATAAGGAGTGAGATGAAAACCCCTTACCTTGTGTCCGACATGACCCATTCGTTCTTTAACATCCTGAATAATAATCTAAATTTAATTTCTACATTATTAAGAAGCTTTTTCATGTTTATTATTCCTTTTATATCAATTATTACAATGTTATAAACATTATGTAATAATTTAAGTTAATAATGATCGTTTTGTCAATATTTGGCACTTGAGTCAAAAATGAACACCTCATAGTTGCAAGTTGTTCACATGGTAAAAAGATCACTATATCCAGAATTATATTCATGATTTAGATATAATATATATCATATATATATATATATGTATTTATAATAGTACATATCATTTTGGGGTAAGAATGAAATGTACCATTCATGGAGACGGAAAGCCGTACGTACGTATAAACACTACATTCATCTAAATTTCTTATTCTAATGGACTTAAAACATAATGATACATAGGTATATTATAATTACAGTATAATATCATATATAATATCATTATCTCCATCCTTTATACATCCCACATATGGTATTAACGAGTCATATCACTTTGAGGGGGCGGTAGTCCGCACTTCCTCAAATGAAATTACCGCATTTACTCATAATGGAAACCATTAAGGTATGCCATAAAAGAAAAATAAAGAAGCATGAAGAAACAAAAATAATATATATATATATATATATATATCATACATAAATATAGTTCCATCATAATGACCATCATGAGAGGCGGTAGGAGATAACTAAACAATAATCGTTTCGTGAGGCGTTAGTTTGGCATCCACATAAACATTATGTTCTTCAACCATTATATGGATGTGTGTGTAAGTGTAATTAAAATATATCTCATAACAACATTCTAGTATATTGTGTATAATGGTGTTGTTATAAAATAAAGTAATAGAATGATTTTAGGGATTGGAGAAGTAAAATAAAATAAAATAAACTGAGAGAAATAGTTACCTTTAATTTGGGTAACTTCCTTTGGTTTGAACCAAAAGGACTCCTTCAAGTGCCTTATGAGTAAGGTAAGGCTTCTAGGAGTAGGAGAGTGTTATAGGGAACTTAATTTTTCAGTGTTTGGATGATCCTAAAAGCTTGAGTTGTGTGGGGAATTGGTTAGAAGTGGTCTTTTTTTATAAGGGGGAGGCGAGGCTCTTTAGGAAGGTGTGAAAATATTATTTTATTATATAATGATATTCGGTTTCTAATGGTCCAAAAATCATTAGAGTCGAAGTTAATATGACTCATGGTCGAAATGAAATCATCTAATAAGAATTGGACATGTTTTGGATATTAATATAATATATATAATCTAATTTATTTAAATCATTTATTAATGAGGTAAATACTACATCATTATGTTGTCCTTAATAATTTAATATATATGATATATAAATATTAAAAAAAATATCATGATGTAGGAAATCATTTTAGATTTCCACTAAATATTTATAGTGATAAATATTTCTTATATAACACCAGATAAAAATTAATTACTAAAAGGTTTTTGTTTATGTCAATTTTGCCATTACATTAAATTGATTAATCTAAAGTGTCATTATCATTCATAAGTGGATCCATGGGGTTCCCAATTACTCATCCAATAAGGTTGGGAAATGTGTTAAGCTAATTTTGAATTATTACAATATTCTTTTTTCCTTGAATTACCCTATTTACCTTTAACTGCGGTAAATAAAAGTAAAAAGTTACTATTTACCAAATATTATTTTTAACTTATTGAACCAAATTTTACTCCTTGATATTTACTGTGTCTCTCGGAATTTCAAAATATAACTCACAGAAGCGGTAAAATTATGTTTAATGTGAATTTTCAAATTCTCCTAGGATGTGGGAAAATGACAGGGAAATTTTCAATAAACTTTTTATATATCTAAAATTATTATAAACTGAATACAATGAATTAAAATTAACTTATATAAATATTATGTATCAATATTGACATAAATTAATTTAAATAAAATAAATAATTATTTAAATAAAATAAATCAGTTTTAACCAATAAGTCAGTGTTTTTCACTATTCATAAAAAATTGACGTTTCCCAGAAAAATGCCAAAAATTCGGCATATGCTATATTTGATATTGTGAATTCAAAAATGATGCCTATTTTACCAAATTTAAAACATATATGTTTCTTTAATTAATTTAAAAATTAATTCCTATTGTCAAAACAAATACCATGTTTTTAAGAAATAATAAATATCAAAAGATTGACACTTGTTTATGTCTGGTTTAAATGGTAAATTACGTCCAATGACCAACATTGCATTAAATGATAAAAATATATTCTAAATATACCTTAAAACCAGTCAAAATCATAATTTATCACTATTAACTATTTCGATTAAAAAAGTTGTTTTTAATTAAAATTTAGTAATTTTCACTATTCATCAAAATATGAAAATTATCCGAAAAGCACCAAAATTTCACCCTAAGATAATTTCAATATTTCAAATCCAAAAATGAAGTCCATTTTGAATGATAAAATTTATATAATTTTAAAAAGTGGGTATTACTATTCAAATTGGCTAGTTTGATTTGTTGGGGTGTGCTATAACTTGAAATTGCGTACAACACACGCTACTATATTATTCAAAGTGAAGTGTATCATGGAAGCATGGTGTGTTACATTCTCGCCTACTTCAATAAATTTCGTTCTCCAAATTTGAAATTATTCTTCTAAAATAAAAGGTTGAAAATATAAAATACCTTTTTGGAAAACCCACATTGGAAATAGGGTTGGTAAAATTTAGTCTTAATAAGAGGAAAAGGGAAATGAAAGGGTCGCCAACAAATTATGATCTATATTAGGAGAAAATTGGTGGCAATTAGAGACATATAATTTCTAGGAAAAATGTAAATATTTATATGTAGTTATTGAGGTCATCAATAACAAACAAGTGTAAAATTGAGTGCCTTAGATTCATCAATCTATGATGATTTAAAATACCATCGGTTCAACAAAACATATGGTATTAGGATAGAAATTTTTTTTGTTTTAATATCCCTTCACTAAAGTATAAGAATTAATTTATTCATTGAATAAGTGAAGAAGAAAAATATATACATGACGAGTAGAGTCCCATAATTTAACTAAGTTCTACCGCAAACTCATCTTTCATTCTAAATGATAATAGAACTTAAAAATAATATTCTATTTATCATATTTGTATAGGGTTCAAAAAAATGAATTTATAATTCATCAAGAAAAACCATTAAAAAACTACATTATTCAATCCCGAACATCACCTCAGTTAGTGGTAGGTGATAAACCCTTGTCGCCCTTCTATTGTGGGTTCAGGTCTCGTGGCCTGGACGGACTCGACGGGTTGCCGCCAGACCTCCGGGTTGTCCTTTTTATGGAAATCCAAAAATAATCTCGAAATATACTTATCCAAAATACTTCTATCCAAACTCACAGTCCAAAATTTATAAGGTAGGCAAACACAATGAAGATCCTTTTTTCCACATAATAGCATGTTAACACCTACATCATGTATTCTTTTAAAACACTACAACATCCTGAAATACCATAAAACCTTTTTGATTTCATTCATGCTCCATTATTCTTTATATAATACTGGATATACTTCATCCATCCAAAAACATTGTAAATTCTGACAGTAATGGAATATAAAAATCATAGATCAGTTTCAAGGTATTCAAGAATATCCAATATAATTTATCCAAATCAATCATGTATTATTACAAAATCTCTACCTCGGTATCAGAAACATATTATGGTTTATCTTTCTCTTAACCATATATTTTCCAAAACTTTAACCTCTTATTGAGTCACTTTTCTTTGTTCCACACAATCTCATGTCCACAATGAAATAGTACTACAGTACAATCCTTATATACTACATAATTATTATAAATAGTACATTGTTGATACAACACTCAAATGACATAATTCTCTAACAACAACATAAGAACTCTAATCATTCCTTCTCATCTGTGGTAGTATCATAACGTGATTATTATCCAATAGAATCATTTGGGGCATACTCTGATGATTTGGACATTGGTTAGTGTAGTGTCCCAACACCTTGGAGATGAAGCATTGTAAATTGGAAACCTTTTTCTTACCTTTGCAGTCACGTACATGGTGTCCTTTTTCTCCACACTTATAACAAACTCTCATTCCATTCAGTCAAGTTCCACGATGTTTCTTCTGATAGTTATCACATATGGGAAAATTATTATTTTCTGTCTTCCCTTTAACCATGTTTCTCTCTTCCATCATTTTCTTATCTTGTTTCCCATCAAAGACATAGGACTTGGATAATTCTTTACTTATCTTATTAACGCATGATACTATTTCTTCACATGTTAAGAATACATGGGATATTATATCCCTTCTAAATGTTGGCTTAATACTATGAAAGATATGATCCTTCTTACTCTTTCGATCATACGTCTTGATGGAGTTCACATTCCTTGTATTGGTCACCATTTATATACAATATCATAAACTAGGTCAGTTTATTAATTTCAATGAATAATTCCATACTTGTAAAATACCTAACGTAAATTGAATGGTTTATGGATATAATCCATAATCATAAATATGTTTTCTTTGAAAAGTATATACTCATAAACCCATCATAATGGTTTGTTAAGAAAATGAGAATTATCCTAAGCATATCCCCTAGGAGTTTCGTAACCAAGAGTCCAGAAAGTCCCATTGTCGTGCACCCATTCCCGTTTGATTCTATCACAAAGAGTTGTTTTCGGTTTTTACCGCTATGTACATCTATGCCAGAGCTGCATCTACCTACTCGTATCTAGACAGGGATGTATTGCTCGGAATACTCAAAAAATCTTTTTAATACTAAAATTCTAGGAAGTTCTTCAACAATAATCCTCAAATTCTATCTTAGGGTAATGTTCTATAATTAGAGATTATCTAAATCTAGTTTCCAAGGTTATTTCTAAACATCCTCTTATACCAACTGTAACGCCCCGACCCCAGTTACCCAGAGTCGGTGCACTATTTTAGTACATTGCCATGATTACATGGAATCATGTCCCGAAGGACCGATTAGTTTAGTAGTATTGAAAAATAGATTATATACATGAATGATACATTACACTTCATAACATACAAAACAACATAAATAATACTTTATGAACACCATTATTCCCATGTATTAACCTTGCATATCAATCACAATAAACTTCTTGGAATCCTGGTGAAAATAAAACATAGAATGTGGTGAGATCAGATGCTCAGTAAGGATAATAATACAGTGGAAACATTCATAAATAAGCATAAACATTTAAGGCAATGTATAACTAAAACAAAAGCCTTTTAAACATGAACTTCAGCATAATATGGAAGAAATAAAATGAAATAATGCCATTTAATTATTCACATGGACGTTCAACTAGTCGAATAATCACATGAAATATCACTAACAACATTTATAATGATGGAATGTATAATTCTGAACTTTAATTTCTTGTTAAAGGCCTCATGTCAAGACCTAGGGGCTAACTGTAACCGGAACCCAACTCGGAGTTCCTCTAATAACCGGACACCAACCCGGAGTGCCTCTAATAACCGAAAACCAACCCAGAGTGCCTCCAATAACCGGACACCAGCCCTGAGTGCCTATTATAACCGGACACCATCCCGGAGTGCTTCTAATAACCATCCACCAACCCGGAGGGTCTTCTGTAACCGGTCCCCATCTCGGAAGATACTAGTCCAACACATTCATCTTAAGAAGAGGATGAAATATAACATAAGCATTTGTATTAAAACTAGAATTCAAAATTTCAATACTTTACCCATAAACCATGAATGGTATAAGAATAACACATCCATAGTCAAACATATCACTAAACCTTCAACACAATACGGAAGATTTGTATAATGGTAAATCAAATTCAAAACAAGATTAAAATCTATTAAAGGATCTTGACATGGATGAAAATGATTTGTAAAACTCATTGAGCGAAATATACCTTTTTCATGAAAACTGTTAAAAGTCACAAAATGTATTAAAGAAGACATTTAAAGACATTTTTGAATCAAAGGGTCCCATACCACTTTGAAACTCTTGAAAGGAATTATAATTTTAAAAAAATTCAATTCCATATAAATAAATCCTTAAAAACCATTTTGAATACATGGAAATTAATGAGGAATATTTAGAAGAATAAATATTTAAAACATTTGAAATGATGTTTTATTAAAAAAAGTACCTTAAATTAATCCCTTTGAAAACTCCTTCATAATACATGGACATTTATAATAAATATGTCCTAGTAGATACTTACATAAAAACAACCTCAGATAATAAAGAGATTGTGAAATTAACCCTTACCAATTTGGTAACTTACGAAACATACAACCCATGAAAAAGGTTTCATACAATGAATATGTAAATACACATAAATTAATGTCTATTAAACAATTAATACAATTATGGGAAGTACATATACCCCACAAAAGTTTGTAGTGGCAATATGGAATGAATCTCACGGGAATAAGGAGTGAGATGAAAACCCCTTACCTTGTGTCCGACTTGACCCGTTCATTCTTTAACATATTAAATAATAAACTAATGTTAATTTCTACTTGCTTAAGAACATTTTTCAAGTTTATTATTCCTTTTATATCACTTATTACCATGTTATAATCATTATGTAATCATTTAAGTTAATAACGATCATTTTGTCAATATTTGGCACTTGAGTCAATAATGAACACCTTATAGTTACAAGTTTTTCACAAGGTCAAAATATAATTATATCCAGAATGATATTAATGATGTATATTTCATATATATAATATATATCATATATATATATGTATTTATAATAGAACATATCATTTTGGGGTAAGAATGAAATGTACCGTTCATGGAGACTTAAAGTCGTATGTACGCATGAACGCTACATTCATATCTATTTATTATTTTAATGAAATTAAAACATAATGGTACATAGGTGTATTATAATTACAGTATAATATCATATATAATATCATTAATTCAATCCTTTATATGTCCCACATATGGTATTAACAAGTCATATCACTTTGAGGGGGCGGTAGTCCGCACTTCCTCAAATGAAATTATCTCATTTACTCATAATGGAAACCATTAAGGTATGCTATTAAAAAATACAGAGGCATGAGGAAACCAAAAATATAATATATATATCATATATAAATACAGTTCCATCATAATGGCCATCATGAGAGGTGTTAGGAGGTAATTGAACAATCATCATTTCGTGAGGCGTTAGTTTCCCATCCATAGAAACATTATGTTCTTCACCCATTAGATGGAGGTGTGTGTAAGTGTAATTAAAATATTTCTCATAAGAACATTCTAGTATATTTAGTATATGGGTGTTGATATAAAAGAATGTAATAAAAAGAGTTTATGGGTTGGAGTAGTAAAATAATAGAAAAGAAATTAAGAGAAATTGTTACTTTTAATTTGGGTAACATCATTTGGTTTGAGCCAAAATGACTCCTTGAAGTGCCTTATGCCTAATGTATGGATTCTAGGATGAGGACAGGGATGTAGGGAGCTTAATTTTTCAGAGTTTGGACGAGCCTAAAGGCTTTATATGTGTGAGAAATTGGTTATAAGTGGTCTTTTTTTATAAGGGGGAGGAGGGGCTCTTTAGGAATGTGTGAAAATATTATTTTATTATATAATTATATTCGGTTTATGAAGGTCCAAAAATCATTAGAGTTGAAGATAATATGACTCATGGTCAAAATAAAATCCTCCAATAAGAATTGGACATGTTTTGGATATTATATTAATATTTATAATTTAATTTATTTAAATCATTTATTAATGAGTTAAATACTACATCATTATATTGCCTCTAATAATTTAATTTATTCGATTTCTAAATATTATAAAATAAATACCATGATGTAGGAAATAATTTTATATTTTCAATGAATATTTATATTCATAAATATTACTTATATAAACACCAGATAAAAATTAATTATTAAAAGGTTTTTGTTTATGTCAACTTTTCCTTTACATTAAATTAATTAATCTAAAGGTTCATTATCATTCATAAGTGGCTCCATGGCGTTCCAAAATTGACCAAAATATGTGCATGGTTGGACATTACTCATCCAATAGGTTAGGACACGTGTTAAGGTAATTTTGAATTATTACAATATTCATTTTACCTTGAATTACCTTATTTACCTTTAACCACTGTAAATAAAAGAAAAAAGTTACTATTCAGCAAAAATTATTTTTATCTTATTGAACCACATTTTACTCTTTTATATTAACCATGTCTCTCAGATTTTTAAAATATAACTCACAGAAGCTGTAAAATTAGTTTTTATGTGAATTTTCAAATTCTCCTAGGAGGTGGGTAAAAGACAGTGAAAATTTCAATAAAATTTTAATATATCTAAAATTATTATAAACTGACTCCAATGAATTAAAATTAACTTATATAAGTATTATGTATGTATTTTGACATAAATTAATTTAAATAAAATAAATAATTATTTTAAAAAAATAAATCGGTTTTGACCAATAACTCAGTGTTTTTCAGTATTGATGAAAATTTGACGTTTCTCAGAAAAATACCAAAAATTCAGCATAAGATATATTTTATATTATGAATTAAAAAATGATTTATATTTTACCAAATTCAAAACATAAATGTTACATTAACTAATTTAAAAAATAATTCCTGTTGTCAAAACAAATAGCGTGTTTTTAAGAAATAATAACTATCAAAAGATTGACACTTGTTTATGTCTGGTTTAAATGTGAAATTACGTCTAATGACCACCATTTTATTAAATGGTAAAAATATATTCTAAATATACCTTAAAATCACTCAAATTCATAATTTATCACTATTAATTATTTCAATTAGAAACGTTTTTTTAATTAAAATTTAGCAATTTTCACTATTCATCAAAATAGGAAAGTTATCCGAAAAGCACCAAAATTTCTCCCTAAGCTAATTTAAATATTCCAAATCCAAAAATGAAGTCCATATTCAAAGATAACATTTATAATATTTCAAAAATTGGGTATTACTATTCAAAATGGCTAGTTTGATTTGTTGTGGTGTGTTATAATTTGATATTGCGTCCAACACACACTACTGTATTATTCAAAGCGAAGCGTATCATGGAAGCATGGGGTCTTACAGCTTCCCTGTTTCCTTTGAGGAAAACGATTCTGAACCCAGAAATATATTAGGCAAATCAACATTGTAATCTTTAAATACTATATCATTTTTGTCAAACCATAAATTAATTTATGTACATGAATTAAAATTTTTTCTAACTCCTAAAGTTGTCTAAACCGACAATTGATACCTATTATGAGGACCCATATTTAAAACATTACTTTATATTGAATTAAATTTATAATTCACATTGAGGATATTTTCAGGTTTAGAGTTTTAGATAATTAGAAAATTACAATTACATCTCAAAATATTACAGCGTAGACACTTCTACACAATTTCTATTTAATTTACAAAACATGAAAACCTAAAAAAAGGGTCATGTCAACTTCCATGTTTAAGACAACAATACATTTCCATGATCCCATCCTTGACCCTTTTCCACATTATGTCATGTGAAAAAACATTTCAAAAACATGGGATGAGCATGAAAAGCTCACTAAGGGATTCAAAAAGAATGGAAATTGTTAGTTTTTGAAAACAACATGTAAACCATGAATACATTAACAAAAGTTATAATTTTCACCTTTATGAAGTAGTAAATATTTTTCACTGAATAAAATATCATTTCTTACCCTTTTGTAACCAAAATATTACCATAAAACCCATATGAAGAACACATAACATATAATGGTAACATGGTACATAAACATACATAAATGGAATAACCATACGGTTAACTTCTACACATGTCACTAAATGGAATAGCCATATGGAAATATTCCATACCCAATGCATTGGAGGTTGTAACGTAACCACCCGCCATTTGGTTTATCATGTAACCACCCATCAAATGTCCAAGTACCATTAAAAATTCATAACACTTAAAAAAATTAAAAAGGAATGAAAACATTTCCACACTTCAATAACAATATATCACATAAATATATTGACATAAAATATCCATTATCAAAACCATTTTCAATACCAAAATACATAATAGAGTATATGGTATTTATTTTTTCTTTTAAAAACATTACGTCTTATTGAGGAATCCAAAGATCAAATATTACTCGAGGTGGTGGAAAAGGACATTGTCACCGTGTACGTTAAAAGAAACATTCCTTTTTTACATTTAGTAAAATTCTTCATATAAATAGATTCCCTTTGAATGAAATGAAATGTCAAAGGTGTTTTATACTGAGTATAAAAGAAAGTCTTGTATTAGAACAAAATATGCCTCAATGAAAGGAGATTGAGATGAAGTCCCTTTCCTCATGTCCGACATAACTCGATAGTTCTTTAATCTCCTAAAAATAAACGATAATAATATCTAATTTATTATGGACCTCTTTCAAGTTTATTATTCCTTTTATGTCACTTATTTCCATGTTATAAACATTATGTAATCATTTAAGTTAATAATGTTCATTTTGTCGACATTTGGTACATAAGTCAAAAATAGATTCTTACAATTACATGTTGTTAATGTGGTCAAAGGTTCATTATATCAAGAATTATATTAATGATTTGGATATCATATATAGAATATATATCTAGTATATACATGTATTCATAATAGTACATAACATTTTGAGTTAAGAAATGAAATGCACCGTTCATGGTGATGGTAAGCTGTATGTATGCATGAACGGTACTTTCATTTCTGTTTCGCATTTAATGGAATTAAATCACAATTACATAAAGGAACATTATACTTCTAGTATAATATCATATATATAATATTATTAACTCCATCCTTTATACATCCCACATATGTCTTTAACAATTCAAATAACTTTTAGGGGGCGGTAGTCCGCACTTCAAAAAATAAAATTATCGTGTTTATCCATTATGGATACCATAAATGTACGAAATAAATAAAAATTACAGAAGAATAAGGAAAACATAAAAATAATATATATCACATATAAATATAGTTACATATTAATGGACACCAAGAAAGGTTTTAAGAGAAGATTAAACAATCATCGTTTCGTGGGGTAGTAATTCGCCATCCAAAGAAATAGTATGTTCCATAACCATTTGATGGAGGTGACTGTAATTTTAGCTTGAATAATTCTCATAAAAAAATCCTAGTATATTGACGATACTGGTGTTTTAAGAAAATAATGGAATAAAAATAGTTTATGTGGATTGAGAAGAAAAATATAACAAAAGAACATAAGAGAATACATTACCATTAAATCAGGAAACTCCATCTGGATTGAACCAAAAGGGTTTCTTTAAGAGCGTTCTGCTGAAGGTAAGGATTATAGGATGAATAGAGTTATATTCGGAGCTTATTTGAGTAGAGTTTTGACAATCCAAATGGCTTGAGATGTTTGTGAAATGGGTAGGAAGTGGGGTCTTTTATAAGGGAGAGGATAGGCTCTTTTGGAAATCATGAAACTGTTATTTAATTATATAATGATTTTCCATTTATAAAGGTCCAAAAATTATTAAAGTTGAAGATATGTTGTCCCATTTTCGAAATAAAATCATCAAATAAGAATTGGACAAGTGTTGGATATTATATCAAACATTATCTTCTTATTTATTTAAATTAATCATTAATGACGTAAACACTGAATCATCATTGTGTCATAAATAATTTTGTTTATTGGATGGCTAAAAATTATAAGAAAAATACCTTGTTGTAGGAAATATTTTCATATTTCTAATGAATATTTATAGTCAAATATATCAATTATATAACCCCATGTAATTTTTTATTATTAAAATAATGCATATTGGTGACATTTTTATTTATACTTTAAATAAAAGGTATTAATGTAATTATCTAACCCAAGTGACTCCATGGGGTCCCACAAATTGACCCATGGATTGTTTAGGTCGTCCATTACTCATACAATAAGTTTAGGACACGTTTCAAGGTGATTTCATATTATTATAACATTATTCTTACCATAAATTACACTAATTACCTTTAATCGCGATTAATAAAACTTAAAAGTTACTAATCACCTAAAAAAATATTTTAATCCCATTGAACCAAATTTTTGTTAATGATGACAACCAGTATGTTGGATTTTTGAAATTCAATTCACAGAAGTGGTAAAGTTTATTTTAAATTGCCACAACCCATCCTCAGGGCCCGTGCCGTGACTACCCCAAACCTGCCTTCCATAGGCCAGGGGCTGGCGACTAGCACCAAAGGCGTAAATCCCGATAACTAGACCGGCATTGCCTTTATAATGTAACAAAACACCATAGAGTACAAGCGGAAGTAAACCACTAAGTACAAGAGAAGTGCTGAAAAGTAAATGGGCCAGAATACAAACCCAACTGAAAGTACAACTACAACTGAACAAAAGTACAACAAAAAAAGATAACAGATGGAAGAATGGAAGCAGATCCTGGTACGTCCTCCACGGATCCTACCTGAATGTTAGGTACATATGGCGCAGCTCCTGGATCGTCCATCACGTATCCTACCTGAAGGGTAGGTACAGATAGCCTCCACAACGCTCTCGCCCGTCAACCTCCTCCTTGTGATGTCTTGCCGTGAAGTCCACCTCCGGATGCTGACTCGTCGTGTAGTCCACCTCTGGGTACTGACTCGTCGTGTAGTCCACCTCCAGGTACCATCCAGTCGTTGAACACACAACCTCCGTCAGCACTGCTCGTCGTCTCCAACCAACCCAACGAGGTGCGGGCATAGCCCGTGTAGGGGTGAGTATAACGATACTTAGTAGGGACCCCGAGACCATCAAGGTCTCACTAAAACCAACAAGTATAACCACAAAGAAGATCTCAACAGATACCCTCTACTTAGGTATATTCCCTTACATATACCTAAGTTATCAAGTAACCCATCTCAATCATGAGGAAACACAAAGATCATGAAATCAACGGATAACCACTACCCAGGTATATGCCCATACATATACCAAAGTTATCAAGTGACACATCTCAATCATGAGGTAAACACAAGGGTCAAAAGTCTCAGCTCAAACCGGGATTTTCATTATCGAAACCGTAACTACTGAAGAGCCCCATCTCTGGAGTGTACAGTGGTCCTGTCACGACTCCGAGGTACTGCTCACTAATCCAAGTCTCTGAGGCACTCCTCCTGTCGAGTATCGCGGGTCTGCTGCCAAATACTGGGTGCTCCGTCCGCTATGGGTCTACCGCCAAATACCAGGCACTCCCCCTAATAGCCTACAGAGGTACTCCTCCGGTCGAGTACCGCGGGTCTGCTTCCAACTACCAGGCGCTCCGTCTGTTGTGGGTCTGCTGCCAAATATCGGGCGCTCTGTCCACTGGGCTAGTCGACTCACTCCAAGTCGAGTCGGTCAAGCAGTCGTCAGGTCTCAGCCGGGTACACAGTCTTCGTACTCCGCACACTCGTCTCCGGGAGGGTCTGCTCCACGAGCTACAGGTTGATACCTCAACTATCTCAAATTCCCACGAAAAAGTATCTCAAAGGATCGCCTCGTCATAGGGGTCTCAACGCAATAGACGGCGCGTCAATCGGACGCCCGGTCTGTGAGTTATTAGCCTTTTCGTCCCAGGGCCCCGGTTGGTTTCATGAGCGAACCAAACCCGGCCATATCTCAACTGTACCCCCAAACTCTCATAGGGTATACTCAAAGGAACCGTTTCTCCACGTGATCACCAACGCCGCTGACGGTTCATCAAATGGACATCCAGTCTGAAAGTTAACTGCTTTTCCGTTCCAAGGGCTTGGTTGGATTTCGGGTACAATCCAACCCGGCCACTATCCAACAGCAACTGAAACTCGGGCGAAGTATGCCAAAAGTTCCATATCATCATGAGGAATTCAACGAGACAGACGGAGCGTCATTCGGACGCCTGGTCTGAGAGTTATTGGCCTTTTCGTTCCAGGGGCCCGGATGGTTTCGTGAGCAAACCAACCCAACCGCACTCCGATGGAATCCGAACCTCGAGCGGAGTAAGCCAAAAAATCCATCTCACTTAGAGGAATCCATCAAAGTCGACAGCACGTCAATCGGACGCCCGGAGTTCAAATTTTGAGTCTTTCACCTCCGAGGGCCCGGTTGGTTCTGTGCACGAACCAACCTGCCCGAAACCAAAGTATTTTGAAACCTTGAGTGCTATATGTCAAAACGACCGTCTCGGTCCAAGGATCGCATCGCCGCTGACGGTGCGTCGATCGGAGGCCTGTATCCCATGTTATGCGCGTTCGATTGGAAACAAACTGAAATGGGGGATATGGGCCCGGGCCGGCCCGGCCCAATCCCCCCTAGGTCGGCCAGAACCGGGTCGACCCGACCCGACTCTGGGTCCGGCCCATCCGGGCACGGCCCAGCCCGGTCGGCACGGCTCGGCCCGACTGGCCAGCCACGGCTCGGCTAGCATGGCCGAGCGGAAGCTGCGGAGCGGGGGGGGGGGGGGGGGGGTGTGCGGCCCCCCTCACCATTGATTGAAGCCGGCGGCGGTCTGTGCCGCCACCAATCCTACGGGATCCCACGCGGCCGCGAGATCCCCCGTGCTGCACCACCACGGCAAGCCGCGACGGTTGATTCCTCCGGAGGCACGCTCGAGCGCCGTCGACCCGCGCCTCCTGGTTTTCCGTGGGCCACCGAAGTTGCTCCGGTGGTCCGTTTTGAAAACCGTCCGTGTTGGCGTTCATCTCGGGTCTCAAACTTTACTACGGAAGATTCACAATAACCTTGCAGCCCCTTTTTTCATCGCCCGTCAATCCGCACATCAATTAACAAATCGCACAGTCCTCGTGGTTCTCCGGCACGACGCGATGGCGCCGCGCCCCTTCGACGTGGCCCGACTCTATCCGCAGAAGTTTTCGGGTTTCTACGACGTGGCACGACGGCGTCACATCCTTGTTTGTTTTCACGGCGTGGCGCGACGACGCCGCGCATTCCTTGCCGCACGATTCCACGCGATGCTACGGCACAACTCTATTCCCGTTTCAATCCACAAAATAAACCAACATGGATAAGGAGGAGGGTCGGCCGTGTTTCTGCGGTCCGGACCCCTCTCGTTAATTGATAGCAATTGGTCATATTTCATGAAGAACATCAACCTAATAATCACGAAAAAATTAAATAAATAGACCCCTATAGTTTTCCCGCAAACAATAATTCCTAACCCGCAACATATTCTTCATGGATCAACTTGATGTTTAGTTGATCCGTGTTCTTTGATTTAGAAGGAAGTAACATTGGGTTCATTAATATTCACAAACCAATTCCCTACTTCGAAGTTTTTTGAAAGGAGGTTCGACGAATGAGGATTTGTTACGGAAAGAGACGTCGCGAAAGAAGACGTCGTCGGCGTCGTGGTAAGAGGCGTCACGGAAGGTGACGTCGCGGAAGGAGACGTCGACCTCCGAGGAATCCAGTGTTCTTCACATTATTCGTGTTCTTCATGTTCTTCGACGAAGGGGATGAATAAACTCTTCAATCCTTATCCTTTTTCTCCCCAATACTACACCACAAGAAACTAACCCAAAATAAAATAAGCTCACGTCTTATTTTATTAACATAACATTACTTTTGAATTCCGAGAGTTTGAAATTTAAAAATCCACATTTCACTCACTTAATTTATAACATAAGTTATTAATGTTTAAGTTATCAAGATTTAATGGTGAGTTGAGGGGGGTTGAAGAATATGAAGGGTTGGGGTTCGTGTGGGCCCCACCACCCTCATAACCTCTCTTGGGATGTTGGGTAGTTACCCAACTTCCACCCAAATCCTTAAACCATTAAAAGAAAAAAAATTGTAGTTAAATTATAAATTAAACTTCCACAATTTTTATCATCTTCTCTTGTGAAAACGCAACTCCAAAAATGGCATTCCTAAGCAATTACCGGCGCTACGGTTCCATCGGTGCCCTCAAAATTAGATTCCGAGCATTGGTTCAAAAGATAGAAAAACTCGCTTGTCAGTTCACTGAACGTACCCAAGCCAAACTTCAGAAAATGATTCCGGGCACACCGAGCCTCGGAATCAGGCACCGTCAGAAACTGCGTTCTTGTAAAATTCCAAAGAAAATTAAGAAAAAAATTTCTATGAATTTTCCTGGTCTTTACATTACTCCCACCTCAGGGCTTTACGTCCTCGTAATGCTTAAACACAAACTAGGGATACAAAAGCGGTACTAAGCACGCATCTGAGCCTCCCGCTCTCATGTGCTCACCTGGAGACTCCCGTACTGCCAGTGAAAGCGCACCCGAGGAATCGACCATCCTCAAAGGATCTGCTCCTGTCGATCCTCGATTCCCACTCGAGCCTCCGTGGAAGTAACCCCATCGCCATCGTCCTGATCCTCATGGTCGACGATATGCGAAGGGTCGAGCATGTATCTCCTCAGTTGAGATACCTGGAAAACATCATGCACCTGGTGCAACTTAGGTGGATGGGTCAAGCGGTAAACCACCTCGCCTACCCAGCTGAGGACCTAGAAAGGTCCGTTAAACCTCGGAGGTAACTTGCCGCCTTGGCCACATCCCCAAAAACCTCGTTGAGGTGAGACCCGTATAAGGACATGATCGTCATCCTCGAACTCTAGAGGTCTCCAATTTCTGTTAGAACTGAAACTGAAACGACTGCTGCCACGAGGGTAAGGTTGACCGACTCAAGAGTGATCGGTCGCACCCTCTTGTATGTGAGTTACCTTGTGCTGCCTAGGGTTTCCTTTTTCACCGACCAAGGAAAGCACATTCCGACATCGTAGTTAAACCACAACCTTTTTGCCTAATACCGTCAATTTGTGTATGAACTATGATTTCCTGGTCCATACTCAAACCAACGTCGTAAGGCCTTGACGCTGCCACCAAGAGATTTGAACCGAAAATCTTGCCTCGAGGGTCTGACCACACTTTCGGCATAAGTTTGATTATCGAGTCTCCTCCCAAGGTATCTCCATCCATGAGGGTCAAGTCCACGGCTTCCGGAAAATCTAAGTTTGGAACAAGATTTGTGAAAGCATGGAATGATTCATATCGACGTCCATTACTACAGAAGCTAGTAGTGGACACAGACTGTCCCTTAAATCATTTTTTAGAGCCATTGGGTCACACTCCTTGACCGCATGCAGTCGCACACTTCCTCCGCCCTCCATCTCCCTGATCTTGGAGGGGATAACTAATGCGGGTGGTTGTACTATGTTAAGATATACACCACCTCATGCTGCTCTCCTAGCTCTTCCTCAACATCTACTACTTCGTAAAATCATCTCTCCTTAAAGCTTCCTCTTCTTGAAACATTTATCACGCTTGATTCTCTAAGACTGGTGCCAGTTCCCTGTTTCTTATTGCACTGTGCAGTCTTCTTCCGCTCCTGGATGATCTGCACCTTCTTTGCCTACGATCTGAAAGAGCTGCTAAAATTTATCCTCTTCCGAAAAGAGAAACTCGGTCTCATCCCTTGGATGAACCACACCCATTGCCTAATACAGTCAATCCCGACATGAAGGATGCATTCATGCCATACATGACGTCGTAAGGCCTCGACGTAACTACCAAGAGATCCAACTGTCACTATCGCCTCCAAGGGTCGAGTCACACTGTTGGCATCAGTGTGAGGTCACTGGGTCTCCTCCAGTAGAAATATCGAAAGTGAGGGTCAAGTCAACAGTTTTAACCGGAAATACTCTGTATCAACCAAACAAAAGGGCAGAAAAGCAAACATCACAAGATAAGTGTCTTTTTATTATTGAAGCTCATAGTACAAAGACAGGAATACAACAGAAACATGGAACTAGAAGTACAAGGGATGTATCCACTAGTTCCGCTCCTATCCACCTACTCCCGGAGCTCTACTGACTTGTCCACTTCCTCGGCTGTTTCTCAAGAACTTGTCGCTGCTTCTGCCTTGGTGGCTCCTCCAAAGCCTGTAGATCAACTGTATGAGGAGTCGGACAGTCACGTGCCAAGTGACCCTTCCTGCCGCATTCATAACACTTCCTGCTCCTCGTGTGACTGGATCTTGTCCTCTTGGACCTCCACATCATCTGTCTACTGCCCACAGATGACTCGGCTACTGATTGAAAAACCCCGCAGAAAAGGCAGAAGCTCCTGTACATGCTCAGGGTGTAGAGCTACTGGAACAAACTCAACCCTAAAGAAGGTCTCAATGTCTTCCCATGTGAAGGCCATCCTGTCGAAAAACTAGAAAAAGTGGCTCCACCTCCTGCCTGCTTCTTCCTGAAGAAGGCTGGCAGCAAAGATCACCATGAAGTCTGCCGGCGTCCCCACTATCTTGAAGACTCTCACCACAGCCTCCAGCCAATCCTCAACTGCCTGCGGGTCCGTCTCTCCCCGGAACCTAGGTGGCCTCTGGCGCTGGAACTCGTGCAGTGTGCTCAAGTGGCGTGCATCGCCTACTGCTGGGGCCGGTGGAATCGGTGGCCCAACGTATGGTAGTACTGATGGTGCCTCCGCTGGTTCCTCAACTGCAAGAGGGCCCTGTACCGAAGCCTCGTCGCTCGGCATGCTGTCAGTACGCACATCCCTCTGTGCTCTAGCTGGTCGTCCGAGAAAAGGAATCCTGAAAGAAACAATGTGACACGGTCAAACGATTATACCTGGTGAGATGACATGGTTTGAGATGACATTTAAAAACTTCTGGAAACACACACGCAATCAGTGTTTTCGTGCACAAAGTCGGAAATCAGTTGTCAGGGTCCTAGTGTATGGATACGTCGGCCGCCCGCACCAACACTGGACTCCCTGATCTGAAAACCACACTCAGTACTCTTAACACTATCGTTTCACAAAAAGAAAATATCAGAGTTATAAGTTCTGCGGTAGAACCGACTCCTCTAATACCAATTTGTCACGACCCGTCCTCGGGGCCCGTGCAGTGACTACACCTAGCCCGCCTTCCATAGGCCAGGGGATGGCGAATAGCACCAAAGGCGTAAATCCTGATAACTGGGAAGACATTTCCTTTATAAAGTAAAAAAACACCACAGAGTACAAGCAGAAGTAAAACACTAAGTACAAGAGAAGTGCTGAAAAGTAAATGGGCCAGAAAACAAAACCAACTGAAAGTAAAACTACAACTGAACAAAAGTACAACAGAAAAAGATAACAGCTGGAAGAATGGAAGTGGATCCTGGGACGCCCTCCTCGGATCCTACCAGAAGGGTAGGTACAGATGGCGTAGCTCCTGGATCGTCCATCACGGATCCTACCTGAAGGGTACGTACAGATAGCCTCCACAATGCTCTCGCCCGTCAACCTCCTCCGTGTGTCGTCTCACCGTGAATTCCACCTCCGGATACTGACTCATCATGTAGTCCACCTCCGAGTACTGACTCGTCGTGTAGTCCACATACGGGTACCATCCAGTCCTCGAACACTCGGCCTCCGTCAGCACTGCCCGTCATCTGCAACCAACACAACGAGGTGCGGGAATAGCCCGTGCATGGGTGAGTATAACGATACTCAGTAGGGACCCCGAGACCGTCAAGGTCTCACTAAAACCGTCAAGGATAACCACAAAGAAGATCTCAACAGATAACCTCTACTTAGGTATATGCCCTTACATATACCGTAGTTATCAAGTAACCCATCTCAATCATGAGGAAACACAAAGATCATGAAATCAATGGATAACCACAAACCAGTTATATGCCCATACATATACCTATGTTATCAAGTGACCCATCTCAGTCATTAGGTAAACACAAGGGTCAAAAGTCTCTGCTCAAACCATGATTTTCATTATCGAAACCGTAACTACTGAAGAGCCCCGTCTCTGGAGTGTACAGTGGTCCTGTCACGACTCCAAGGTACTGCTCACTAATCTAAGTCTCTGAGTTATTCCTCCTGTTGAGTACCGCGGGTCTGCTGCCAAATACTGGCCGCTCCGTTCGTTGTGGGTCTGCCGCCAAATACCGGGTGCTCCCCCTAATAGCCTACAGAGGTACTCCTCCGGTCGAGTACCACGGGTCTGCTGCCAACTACTAGGAGCTCCGTCTACTGTGGGTCTGCCTCCAAATATCAGGCGCTCCATCCACTGGGCTAGTCGACTCACTCCAAGTCGAGTCGGTCAAGCAGTCGTCAGGTCTCAGCCGGCTACACGGTCTACGTACTCTGCATGCTCATCTCCGGGAGGGTCCGCTCCACGAGCTACAGGTTGATACTCCAAGTATCTCAAAGTCCCACGAAGAAGTATCTCAATGGACCGCCTCGTCATAGGGGTCTCAACGCAACAGACGGCGCGTCAATCAGACGCCTGATCTATGAGTTATTAGCATTTTCGTCACAGGGGCCCGGTTGGATTCGTGAGCGAAGCAACCCAGCCGTATCTCAATTGTACCCCGAACTCTCATAGGGTATACTCAAAGGAACCATTTCTCAGCGTGATCACCAACGCCGCTGACGGTTCATCAAACAGACATCCAGTCTGAAAGATAACAGCTTTTCCATTCCAAGGGCCTGGTTGGATTTCAGGTACAATCCAACCCGGCCACTATCCAACAGAAACCGAAACTCGGGTGAAGTATGCCAAATGTTCCGTCTCATCAAGAGGAATTCAACGAGACATAGGGTGCATCAATCGGACGCCCGGTCTGTGAGTTATTTGCGTTTTCGTTCAGGGGCCCGGTTGGTTTCGTGAGCGAACCAACCAGACTGCACTCTGACGGCATCCAAACCTCGAGCGGAGTAAGCCAAAAGATCTATATCACATAGATAAATCTATCATAGTCGACGGAACGTCAATCAGACGTCCGGAGTTCATGTTATGAGCGTTTCCGCTCCGAGGGCCCGGTTGGTTCCGTGCACGAACCAACCCTGCCGAACCCAAAGTATTCCGAAACCTTGAGTACGATATGTCAAAAGGACCGTCTCGGTCCAAGGATCACATCACCGCTGACGGTGCATCGATCGGAGGTTTGTTGCCCAAGTTATGGGTGTTCGATCGGAAACAAACCAAAATGTGGGATCTGGGCTCAGCCCGACCCGGCCCAATCCCCCCTGGGTCGGCCCGAACCGGGTCGACCCGACCCGGGTCCGGGTCCGGTCCTTCCGGGCGAGGCCCAGCCCGGCCGGCTCGGTACTGACCGACCGGCCCGCCGCGGCTCAGCCAG
Organism: Viscum album; assembly: GCA_963277665.1. Classification (NCBI taxonomy): domain Eukaryota; kingdom Viridiplantae; phylum Streptophyta; class Magnoliopsida; order Santalales; family Viscaceae; genus Viscum; species Viscum album. The sequence goes on along the minus strand of OY728123.1, from coordinate 1,531,866,832 downwards.
CGTGGCCGAGCAGAAGCCGCGGAGCGGGGGGGGGGGGGGGGGGGTGCGCGGGCCCCCTCACCTTTGATTGAAGCCGGCGGCGGTCTGTGCTGCCGCCAATCCTCCGGGATCCCGCGCGGCCGCAGGATCCTCCATGCAGCCCCGCCGCGGCGGTTGATTCCTCTGGCAGCGCGCTCGGGCGCCCCCTCCACCTGGCGGCCGAACAGCTCCGGCCACCGCCCCCGATCGCCGGCGGCGCCGCGCCGGCGACCTGCACCTCCTGGTTTTCTGCGGGCCACCGGAGTTGCTACAGTGGTCCGTTTTCAAAACCGTCTGTGTTGGCGTTCATCTCGGGTCTGAAACATTACTGCAGAAGCTTTAAAATAACCTTGCGGCCCCGTTTTTTGTCACCCGTCAATCTGCACGTCAATCAACAAATCGCTCCGTCCTCGTGGTTATCCGGCGCGACGCGATGGCGTCGCGCCCCTTCGACGTGGCCCTACTCCGTCCGTGGATGTCATTGGGTTTCTCCAATGCGGCGAGACGGTGTCACATCCTTGTTTGTTTTCACGGCGTGGCGCGACAACGCCTTGCATTCCTTGCCGCACGATTCTGCACGATGCGATGGCACCACACTATTCTTGTTTTAATCCACAAAAGAAACCAACATGGATAAGGAGGAGGGTCGGCTGTGTTTGTGCGGTCCGACACCCTCTCGTTAATTGATGTAAATTTGTCATATTTCATGAAGAAACTCAAGGTAATAATCACGAAAAAATTAAATAAATAAACCCCTACAGTTTTCCCACAAACACGAATTCCCAACCCGCAATATATTCATCGCGGATCAACATGATGTTTAGTTGATCCGCGTTCTTTGATTTAGAAGGTAGTAACATGGGGTTCATTAATATTCACAAAACAATTACCTACCACGACGTTGCTTGAATGGAGGTTCGTCGAATGAGGATTCGTCGCGGAAAGAGACGTTGCGAAAGAAGATGTCGTCGGCGTCGCGGTAAGAGGCATTGCAGAAGGAGATGTCGCAGAAGGAGACGTCGACCTCCGAGGAATCTGGCGTTCTTCACGTTCTTCGCGTTCTTCGTGTTCTTCGATGAAGGAGATGAAGAAACTCTTCAATCCTTAGCCTTTTTCTCCCCAAGACTCCACCACAAGAAACTAACCCAAAATAAAATAAGCTCACCTCTTATTTTATTAACATAACATAACTTTTGAATTTTAAGAGTTTGAAATTTAAAAATCCACACTTAACTCACTTAATTAATAACATAAGTTATTAATGTTTAAGTTATCAAGAGTTAATGTTGAGTTGATGGGGGTTGAAGAATATGAAGGGGTGGGGTTCTTGTGGGCCCCACCACCCTCATTACCTCTCTTGGGAAGTTGGGTATTTACCCAACTTCCACCCAAAGCATTAAACCATTAAAAGAAAATAAAAATTGTAGTTAATTTATAAATTAAACTTCCACAATTTTTATCATCTTCTCTCATAAAAATGAAACTCCGGAAATGGCGTTCCTATCTAAATAACGGAGCCACGGTTCCATCAGTGCCCTCGGAATTCGATTCCGAGCACCGGTTCAAAAGATAGAAAAACCTGCTCGTCCGTTCATTGAATGTACCCGGGCCAAACATTGGAAAATGATTTTGGGCACACCGGGCCTCAGAATCAGGCGCCGTCAGAAACTTCATTCTTTTAAAATTTCAAATAAAATTAAGAAAAACTTTTCCTTGAAATTTCCGGGTCTTTACATAAATGAAAAATCAGTTTTTTAACTACCACTTAGTGGTTTCACTATTCATAAAATATTGAAGTTTTTCAGAAAAATACCAAAAATTCACCGTAAGATATACTTGACATTCCAAATTCAAAAAAGATTTACATTTTAAAAAATTAAAATCATATAATATTTTTTAATTAATTTAATAATTAATTCTCATTTTCAAAACAAATAGCATGTTTTTAAAAAACAAAATCTATCAAAAGATTGACACTTGTTTAAGTCCAATTTCAAAGTGGAATTAAATATAATGACCACCATTGGATTAAATGGTAAAAACATATTCTAATTTAAATTTAAAACCAATTCTAAAATTAATCTAATCATATAAATTAATTATATTAAAATGAGATTTTGAATCAAAATATAACATTTTTCACTTATTCATTAAAAATGAACTTTATCTGAAAAAAATAACAAATACATACACAAAGTAAATTCTGATATCCCGTTTCTAAAGAAGGGTTTTATTTCTTCCAATGGAATGTATAATATTGAAAAAAAACTATTTTTAAAGAGGGATCTCCATCAAAAGGTGATAAATCGACCTTTTAGTGAATATTAGTGTATCAATGCCTAAAATTGAATTCTTTACTTATTTTAAGCCTTTATATTTTATTGGATAAATGTAAAAACATTTAAAAAACATATATAATATTATTTTATTTATTTCTATTCATTCCCTCCTATACAACGTCTACATGTTAACTACCATTTAAAATAATATTATTATATTATTAGTGTTCCATGTAATATTTCAAACAAACTCGTTGTTGCGTATCAGGTATGTATCGAACATTGAAACCCCTTTAAAGTAAAATTAATATTTAATTGGACAATATTAATAAATATGAAATTTTTTTTTTCTTTATTTACCTGGGATGTTACAATATATATTAGGCCGATGCATAGAGTTTAGAATATTTAATTTAGTTCCATATATATATTTTTTACCATATAAATTATTTTATATATAGTGTTATGAATGTATCAATTATATATTTTTATAACATCATTATCTCATGAGATATTGAGATTTATTAATTTTTTGGATGGATATATTGGACCCTTTCATAAAAAAATGATAAATTAAACATATTTTTTCCATATAGAATAAATTGGGTATCTAATTATAAAAATCCAATGACAAAAAATGGTTTACTTGGAATTTTCAAATCTAATAACATATAATTAAATAATGAATTAGTTTGGTTTGTATAACAAAATTAATCTAAATAATGAAGTATATCATAAAAAATTATAGGTTCTTTCATGATAAATTAATCCATATGATATAAAATGGAATAAAAAATAAAAAATAGTGTTTTCTTAAAACATTTTTAAAATTTATGTAAAATTATTGTGTTACAAGTCATATTAAAAATTCACTTCAAGAAGGTTAAAATAATATATATATAGACATAATTTTATATGGAATACCCAATAATGGAATCTTTAATTGAAAATATGGATTTGTAATGAAAATTTAAGTGAAAATACCAAATACATGAAAGTGAATATAAAATATCATTCTATGATTTTACTTATTATTTAAGGGATTCCAACAATGTTTAAAGATATATAAAATTTTCTTTTTCAAATTGATAGAGAGAAATGTAATGATTATAGAGGATAATAAATATATTATTTATAAGAAAATAAATTAAAACATTTTTTCAATGAAATAATAATAATATAGATTAGAAAGTGATAATATAGGGGGTGGGGATTATTAATAACAATGTCATATTTTAAAGAAGAATAGAATAAACCTAATAAGTACATTATTATATTTAAATACAATTTATCTACATATAATATTAACCTATAATATATAATGTAAAATTTTTATATATATAATAATTATATATGAATATAATTTTATAAGTGATAATAGAACTCAAGGAATAATTACTAATTCAAGGAAAACCCCTATCATTGATTCCCTCATGTTCGTATATTCCATATAATTCTAAAAAAATATATTTAGGGTAATTATTAATATATATGAGAATAATATTTATGTTATTTACTTCATTCTACTAATTTATAATTTCATATTATTCATATATTAATCATTATTTTTTAAAATTAATATTCATATATTAATTACTCCATTAATTTTATATATTATTTTTTGTGGTTGTTGAAGTCCTTGATCATGGACCATGTGTTCATAACCTCTAAAACTATTATTTGGGATATATAATTTTGTTTTATATAGATTTTATGTCCAATTTACATTAAATATATTTTTAGTTAATATTCATCTAGATAAGTTAAACACATTTTTTATTTTAGTTTTGGATTTAATAAAATTATATTATTTTTTAAGAAAAATACATACATATGTATATATCTATATTTATATTACCATATTATAATTATGAAAAAATATTATTTTATTCATTAATGTGGAATATTTCTTGTATTTAAGTATACATTATTATCGATGATATAACCCTTATAACATCATCCATGTAGCAGCTAGAACATACTCAAACATGAAAACATTATAATGAATGAGAGAATAATAAATTGATATTGTATAGCTTTAATATCACTATTATGGAAAATAAATAGTTTCAAAATAATGTTTTAAATTTGATTGATATGGGTTCAGAAGAATTGAATAAAAAAATTGTGAAATTTAATATAGAAAAGATAACACATATATTTAGTGTTGATTCTTCTTTTAGAGATCCTATTGTAAATGAAGTATTTTGGACAATATATTTGTAATAAAGGTTAACTAATGTAATATTGGATTTTTACAAAGTTATTTTTAATGTAAAATAGTAAGAAACATATGTCAGGGTTTTCTATGATGTCGGTAGTAGCGAGGCCGTTTTATATGTGAGCCTGAGTGTATTTTTCATAAATTTAAATTCATAAATTTGTAAAGAAATTATTTATTCAAGGTATGTAGATAAAAAGTAATAAAATAATTTATATATTATAATTTATGTTATATCATTTTTTCATCTACTCATTTTGAGAAAACAAATTGTGATATTATTTTTATTTTCCATATAGTTATAACATTTTTACCTCATTTTACCTTTTTCATGGTTACTCTATTTTAACCTTTGTTAATTTTTTACATTCCTCAAATTGAAGTATAAATTATTACGTCTTTTAAAAAAATAAATACAAATTTGAAATACATTTTATGTTTTTCATTTCGTAAAACATATAAAAATTAATTTTAATGTAATATTTCAAAATGCATAAAAACTATTTTTAAAAACCTAAATTTAGAGGCATAAAATTAAATTTTCTTCTTCTTCCTTACCATTTAATAATAATTATATTAAAATTAATTAATTAATTAACATATATTATAAAAAAATTACTAAATTCAATATTCATAATAGAATAATTTTATTTATTAAATAAATAAACATTATAGAAAAAGAAATTCATTGTGAAAATATCTATTTCTTCAAATTAAAATTTTTAATTCCTTGTTTATAAAATTAATCAATTATTTAATTAGTTTTAGTAAAATTTTATCAAAAACATTATAATGAAAAAAATACTTTTTCCTTTAACAAATTACATTCTTTTAATGTGGATTTAATATATATTCCAAATTTATAAGAAATACAAGTAATATTGGATAATATATATACATTTATTTTTCAATTACAACGTTAATAATTAAATGTTTATATCATTCGATCGTGTACATTAAAATCTATTAATGAACTTACATATGATTTTAGGATCACATAGTTAGCGGTGGTAGTCATAAGTATTAATTGAGAAAACATGGATCTTGTATTGATTTAGATGAACATCAACATATCACATTTCGGATTTCTCTCAATTTGTATTAATTAATGTTGATCATTGGATTTATTTACAGGAAAACTGAGATATGTTACTAAATTTCCATTATCGACATATGAACCTCTTATAGTATACTTCTACTACAAGATTACATTGATTCTTCAATATATATATATATATATTTCATTAAAGGATTACTTTAATTTATACCATCAAATTGAATGGATATTTTATAATATTCATATTGCAATCTAATAATAAATATAATTTAACTTATTTAATATATTTATATCTAATGATTATATAAAATATATGAATTCTATAAGGATATATAAATAGAATGATTATATTTTCACAAACTAGATATATAATTATCATATTAGATTCATATATAATTCCTTATATACATTTATAAAAAATGTTAATCATATTATATAATATTAAATATAATTATCTTCATAATATTTATATGTTTTTATTATTTATAATTTTATAATTCAATGTGTTATATTCATATTAGATCGTGATGATGAAAATTTAAATTATATTGTATTTCTATTTACTTCGGGCCCTTTTAAAATTTTCAAATTTTGTTTCATTTATTTTTCATGAAATGTGTTTCATTTTATATTTTAATTTTCAAAAATAAAAAATAAATATGAATTTTTTTATAATTTTTCATGTAAATAAGATATCATAATTTTAAAGTATTTTTAACTCTATATGTTAGAGGTATTATAGAAACATTTCCTGGGAGTTGAGATAATGATTGTGGTTGTAATGTGTGTAGTAGAAAAAGTGAAATGGATAATGGAAGGGTGGTTGTAAATCACTGAACTACCAGTTGGTCGTAGATATTATGGGATATAATAATTCAATTCTACATAAATAAATTTATAGATTTAAGGACACAATAAAATATTCAAAACAATGTATTATCACAATTAATCATGTATAATCTATGAATATCTCTCAAGGGTATGTGGTTTTAGAATGAGTACATGATTTATTTATATTTCAACCATTTAAAGTTATATTCCCTTTTGAATTATTTCAATTTGGAACACATAATGAAATTGAAAGGAATATAGGAAAAATCATCACTTAAGTGATCATATTATCTACATTTTGGAAAACTAATAGATTTTGTTGACATTCATGAAATCCTTACAAATGTAAATATTATTTTACAACATACACCACCTTAATGGGTTGAACACCAACCATTTAATGGATAACTAAACTATAGAATTTTAATAGATGCTATAATTTCAAAAATAATCCCATTTATATTATTTGGGAATCCTAGGGACATTTCATAATGATATTTTCAACGTTTTATGTTGTAATTTAAAGGTATATAATAGGTAATTAAAACATTTTGCAACATATAGGGAATAATGAAGGGATTTTATGTTCACAATCAAACTGGAATAGAAATATAAATTTACAAAGATCATCATATGAAAATCTATATTTCATTATACAATTTATTTCATGATTTAATACATAATGATATGCGTAATCCAATTTACAAAGATTATGAGGCATAATGTCTTTGGGTAATTAGATACATATCATAATGAAATGAAACTTGTATCCAATGAAATTATTTAAAACTCTATAAAATGTCCCGTTTAAATTCATATACTACACTGGATAACTTGAGGGCATACATAAAAAAGGGGAGAGATTTAAATCCAAAAAAACGAAAAATAAATGCATAAAATATATTAATGTAGTACATGGTAGTAAATATGCATAAAATGATGAGCTATAAAGGTTAGAATCAAAGATTTTCATGTCTATTCATGGTATAAGATGATAAAATGAAGCCATAAAATGTATATTGATATAAAAGAAAACAACACATCATAATAATAAGTCAAGGATAATCATAGAAATGTCATCCAATAGTGTTTTTAGTCTAACCTCCCATGCACCATACATGGTATCTCATGAGATAATAACATTACTCAATGTATTAGAGGGATATTTAATTCCCGGCCCAATTATGAAATTCTGATTATGTACATCTATTTATGTTCCACATATATCATACAATAGAACAATTCATTTCATAAAATTTAATTACATGATTAAGGAGTGTGGGATACATACATAAAATTACCCAATCAATTAAGAATAGAAACAAAAAGGTGGATAAACTTGAGTAGAAATGGGGATGGGTGGTCATAGAAAATGTATTGGAATGGAAAACAATATAATAATTTCATTAGCATGACTAGTGTACATAATGTTTAATGGAAGTGATTAATGAAATTGAATTATTTTCTCGAATTACGTGTAAATTATATATATGGTAAATGTATTTGAAAAACAAATTAAACCAAGAAAAATTTTAAACCAAAATACATAAAAAATCACTTGAATAACAAAGAAGAGGAGAGAAAACCGTACTTTTAGAGAGTGATTCCAAAGTATTGGGAGGAGTTTTTTTATGATCTTTATAATACATTTGCAGGGATTTAGTTAAGAATTGGGAGAGTAAAATCATTATCAAGGGGTTTTAGTGAAGTGGAGAGGGAGGTTGCATGGATATTTATTCAAGAAAGAGTTTGGGATTCTTTATTTATCCTGCTACATAGGTGTTATAATCTAATTGATAAAATAATCAAAACCATAAAGCATTTCATGGTTTTTTGAAATAATTTTCTTATAAATTTATTTCAATGTTTTTTAGACAATGAAACCAACTCATTATAGTAATTCCATTCATTATGTGGAAGTGTGTCATGTTTATAAAGAATTGTTTTCAAAACTGTAAAATATAATTTATATTTTGGGGGATTCATTTATGTTTTGTAAATTTAATCAATTGGATTAAAAAATATTTATTATAAGGGATAAATATTTTTTTTAATTTTTTATATAGTATTTATTTGATCACTTTTTGGATATTACGATGTCCTAATACATAAAATATATTTATACAATATTTAAACTTTACCCAAAAACTCAAATACCTACGAAAATTATGATAAATTAACTATTGAAAAATTTTGACATGAAAATTATAAAACAAATATTTTTTATTAATATTTTTTAAAAATGATCAATTATAATTTTAAATAAAAAACCTGATTTACATAAAAATACTATTTTTTATTAGACTGAAAATTTTCTATCCCTAATACAACTTATATTATATATAATAAAATTTTAATATCTATTATTGTTAATTACATATTATTCATTAAGAACATTTCATGAAAATATTCTTTAATTAATAATTATCGAATTTATCCAAAAGTGTATTTATTTAATGTATGTATATTCAAAAAACAATTTATTTCTTCATATCGAAATCTAGTTTTTAATAAACTCATTATTTATTCATGTTTAAAAAGTATTAATTTCATGTGATAAGTATACTCATTATATTATTAAAACGTGAATATTAAAATTCATTCTACTTGGGTCTAAATAAAATAACCCAAATTATACTAAAATCTACCCTAAGGGTATGTTGTATAATTTGGTTCTTTTCTTAGGTAGGTTGGATGAACATTGTTTCGTTAGTGATCACAAAAATCATTAACTTCCACAGTAAATGGTTTATTTAATGTTCCATTTTTGTTATATGATATTGGGCTTGGTGAGAAAAAAATCATAATGCTACCCTCTCCACTAGAAGATCCAATAAATGCGTTTCATAGTATAAAATCTTCTTGGTTGTGGACATCACATCTTCCTTCAACATCAAATTGACTTTATTATAAACCATAATATATAATAATTTTAAAAGGAACTTTAGAATGATGATATTATAATTCATTATAATGGTTAACAGTCCATCTATCGTGATAATCTAATTATGGATATAGATTAATATTCCAAAAAATTAATATAGTGCATATTATTTAAAAAAAATTAAAAAAATATTATTTTATTCATTCATAATATAAATCCATTTATAAAATTGTAGGTTGTCACATTCATCCCATAAATATTTCACCATAAAATCACATTTCATACAAAAAATAGAGAAAATATTTCTTTTTCATTACCTATTGTGGTTCTTATGTTTCCTCATCAACCTTGTGGTTCCTCCACAATACATTAACTCATCGAGTTCTCTTGTTTCATCGAACATTTTCCCTATGATATAAGACCTTGATCAGATACTCCACATATGAATGTTAATTTTACCAAGGTACAAATATATAATTGAGAAATTTTAGTGGTTTAGAATATACTTATTTAATATGGATACATGGAAGTCATTATTTACATGATATAGTTAACTTTGATAGCTAGTTGATAGTTTATAGATCAAATGTTATCTTTGATCTCAAAGGTGATGATGTCTCACATACTAAGGCTTCCATTCAATTCAAAACCTCAAGGATTTAATCCAATATGGTACATAAAGGAGGAAATTACATCATCCCACACACTGGTTCTCTCACAAAATATTATTTATGTAGCTTTCATGTTTACTCTATATTGATTTCATATGACACCGAATAGATTGAACCTTCTCTTTCATTTCCATAATATGATAAAATCCCAAAATATTTCTCTCATCAATGTGTTACCAACATGTTAGAGTCCAAATCCTATTTAAAAATATAGAATCCTAAGGATCAATTTAATTGATATATTGGAAACAATTTTTATTTAATAACTCCACAAGTGTTAGGTGATCATCCCAAAATCCTTGGAAATCCATTGAACCATTTCTCAATATATCCTCTAGAGTTGGAATGGTTCTCTCAGACTAACCAAATGTCTATAGTAGATAAGAATTACTAAAACCTAGATCTATATCCTTCTCATACTGAAGTCATATTAGAAACCATGAGGTGAACCATATATCTCAATCATATTAAATTGAGGATGGTATTTAGTTAAATCTTACCCATTCTCTTATATATATCATGTAATATTGGTCAGGATGGAAGGATTCCTTGATATCAAAGAAATGTGCTGAATTTATAAGGTGATAGAGTAACACAAAAATAGATTTAATTTTTTATGTCTCATGGGTATTCCTTTAAAAAATTTCATAACTATGTTTTCATATTTTCATACTAGTATGGGGAATCATTTCATCGTACACTAATACATCTATCATTCTAAATTAAATTGAATTCATACCACGAATTGTGATATAAATTTGACAATATCCATTTTCATGATATCCCATTAGGGGATTTTCATTATATCACTACACATTATAGTTCATCTTGTAGGAATAGAGAAGGATGAGAGACTTTCATCATCTAGTAGTTCCCAGTTTTGATCTGGATTTTAATGTGATATATATCTGGGTTCCAAATTGTATGACTCCATATTTAACAATGCTAATATTTGGAGTATTAATTAAATTTTTCAACAGATTCTCAAAATCATTTTATTCCTCCTTGATCCTCTCAGTAATGGATGGTCAAGATGATATTTGAGTAAGGTTTGATTATATCCAGTTTATAATCCCCATTTTGTTCCATTATGTGTCCAAAAATATTAGATCACATTAAATCCTCATCATGGATAGAATTTCATGATACATTTTTATTAGATCAAATTATTTTTTATTAATCCTCATTGGATGACAATGGATTGAATTTTCATAACCCCAGATAAGAACTAACCACCATCATTGGTGTATATGAAGCAAATTTTATGTGCATATATATTTAAGGATTTTAGAATCCATATATATTTCACGCTTCACTTCGTAGATACTATTTTAAATAATCGCCATTATAAAAATCACTATATCCAATTATAGATCATAAACATGGTAGTTTTTCTAACTGAACATTAATTTGATGGATGCATAGAGTATAATTATTTCATTTTACAAGAGTGAAAACTCATGAATTTTCTATATTCATCACGTTAGGTCACAAGTACTTCCCCACTTGTGGGTAATGTGATCCCATGTGTAATGATTGAAATATTATTGAAATATTTAATTATATCCTCACATTAATAATAGCATATAAACCTAACACCCATCTGTGTTGGAATTGTTAGTGGGTTTTAAAATAATTATATATTTCCCCCATATTAGTGATAATACCAATATTATCTAAGAAAACTATATATATCCATCAAAAATACTGGTCTCGGACATCATTCAACTATATCAACATTTAAAGGATCTAAACATATCAATTTTCTGGTGATAACTTGCCCGATGAATGTTACTTGATCCATCCAGAACTAACATTTATTATACATTTCATATAACTTATCTCTTAACAAGGAAATTAGATCAATAATTAAAAAAATCATCATATTGTTTGTTATTTTGCAGTAGATAATAATACAATCTATAAATACTATAAAAAATATATCAAGGTAATCCCTAAATACTATATTTTTTAAGAACATGATGATAGATATGGAATTAGGGAGTCCAAACAGAATCACTATGAACTCATAGTTCCCATTCCTTGAATGAAAAGTTGTCTTGAGGATATCCCCAATATTGGTTGTTACATGATATTATCCCAAAAAAAGTTCCACATTGGAGAATTAATGGGCTCTATGTAATAGATCAAATAATCCATCAGTCCATTGAAGATGATAAATATTCATTTTCATGATCTTGTTAAGACCATTTTATCATTATAGATTCACATTTTACCAAAAAAAACAACTTGATAAAACATATATTTTCACCCCATGGTGTAGCACTAGGGTATATATAACCTTTATCATGATATTCATATAGTAGGTTATTTTTCACCTCAAGGGAAATAATGACCATTATATATGGAATCATGTATATTTGAAATTATCATGGTATAAGTTTTATTAAGAACACAACCTCTCAATTTTTAAATAGATATCAAAACTATTTTGGGAACAAATCAACATATTCTCTTGAAATATGAATGTCATCAATGATTATTGTTTCCTTAGTATCAATAATTTGAGCTAGATATGCTTGATAATGAGGAAATAATATCCATCCTTTAGATGATGAATCTAATAAAAATCTATCCTCCTACTTACACTTACATAGGATCATAAAGAGATTCACGATGTGAAGGGTGATTTAATTCGATGAACAAATTATGTTTGTTCTATAAAATGAATTTAAATTCATAGCCTAAATAGTGCCAAATTTCTCCAAAGGGATTATCACAACGTATTCTTCATAATTAATCTTGAAAATATCAATAGAGGATATATTTTATAATTAAGAAGTAATAATCTCTCCACTATTCATTTTCAATGATATCTCTTATTCTAGATTTTGAGGTGGTGTTTTTATAGCTCTACTAAATTAGGCTTATATGAAATAATGTATAGAACTCGAATAAAATAATATGATAACCATAATTTAACGAATAACTTAGATATTTATCACCACATAATATGTAGGAACCATCTATGTTGTTTTCATGACATATTCATTCCCTTTCTCTCTACACAATAGAGGTTTTAATCTCATATTATCTTTGATAATCCTTCAATTAGTGTATTGGTTTTCATAGTGTGCCTGTACATTGTAGTTGAAAAAACAAATAATAGGCTAATGGTGGAATGAAATTTACATTATTTCCTCACAACCGTTTCTTTCTCCATTTAACATTTACTGAATTAGTACCCCTACTTCCCTAACCGAAATCATTTCATTATCCTCATCAAAAAATTACTAGTATATTTCTTCCAGTACTTTTGACAATTGTGAAATTGGAATTTATTATCATCTTAATATTTATCCATCACTCCATAAAAATGAAAATCAGTTCTCCACTTCCTATCTTCACAACCCTAAGAAACATGAGGTTCACTAATCCTTATTAAGTCATTGAGGGAACATTGTGCAATTTTTTCATGTGTATCAATGCCAATAATCACCAAAAAGTTTCATTGATTAAACTTTATACCAACATATATATGGTAAAAATTGCTTTGAGGTTAAATGGTTATTCTAGAGGAGTTACACTAGAGTCTTTTAGTTTTTTTTCTCATATGACCTGATGGATTTTTCATCCTTTTTTCTCAAGTAATAATTAGTCTCTATCTATTTTACGTCAGAATGTATGAGGAAAATATTTATCGAAAAACACATTCTGTAATTATTTCCACTAAATTACATATATTTATTTTATAGGATTTGTATTCTTGATCAACATTCCGCATTGATTATTTTATCTCACAAATTAATAATCAACTAGAATTAATATATCATGCTTAAGGAATTAAAGGAAATAGAAGATCGTCTCAATGGACATGATTCAATATTATATGAGTAAGGGGCTAGAAAATCCACTGAAAGTTGAAATCCATTGTTGTATAGAAGTCTCAATTACATCTTTTTATTAAATTAGGGGATGTTGATGATCCACCTTACACAATTTTCCATTATAAAATGAGTTAATTGAGTATGTATTTTCATACCATTCTTGAATTAATCTACCATTAGGTTTAGAATATCATATTTCTAGTCATCACATTTCCTATCACATTTATTGTTTAATAAATTATTCATATTTCTATCCCTTGACTAAAATAAAAGAATTTATGGATGATGTCTTTTTAACTATTAATCCCATAAAAGTAAAAATATGATCATTAAATGGATAACAAATAAATGAAAATTATTTCTTAAGCGATGAAAACATATGTTTCAGTAAATGTTATCCATGATTATTTTTTAAAAGAAATAGGGATCAGTTCATATTTTCATTGTAAAAGTAAAGATATGTTTCTATCCGAGTAAAAGGAAACCCGTTATATTTCTCGTAGTCCCAAGACCATGTGACCCCTGTACATGGAATTAATTCATAGTGCAACATAATTTTTTCCTCATCCTTTCTACATCACCAACATCATTATAAATCCCCTAACTAGATTTCCCAAAATCAAACCCTAGTATTTTGGATACTGGATTATCATTTTACAATTATATCTCCTCCCCAACATCATATGCATGATCAAATAACTATAATAATATTTCATATGAATTTTTGTTTCCTTCAAAATGGTTTAAAAAAATCACATGATTAAACATGAAATATTCCCCATGAGTATCTTTCCAGGTTTATAGTCATAAGATTATTTTTATTACAATAGTTATTGGTCGAGTTAATACCCAACAATACTGTTCATAATTTTTACCCATTTGTTCATTTGTTACATTTTTATACCCACTTATCAGTTTCTAAAAACAAATTTGTTTTCTCAAATAACAAAGAACTCTATAATTATGAAAATATAGAGATTTCTCACTATTTTTAATCATATCCTTAAGGCTTTAACTATGGTTTATAATTTTAGTCCCCGTATATAACTAGACATTGATATGATACTAACTATGACAGATCATATTTTTTTATACACATTATTTCATGATTTAATAATTAAATATACAAAAAATATAATAAAATAATAGCATGAGTACTGGTGTATTAGTATAAGTAGAAACATATCATTCTAAAATGAAAATACATACATTGAAATTATTTAAAAATCCACAACATGCCATTAAAATTAATTGATCTTTTAAACATGTACATGATAAACTATGGAAGTACATTTGAAAAGGGTTATCTATAAAATCTATTATGTGAATAATAAAATCATTCCATGACGTAAAGCTGTACATGGGTGTCAAGAGGTGTAATTGGATGACATAGAAAGGTGATATCCATAAACAAGATCATCTAATTAGTGTATAATACAATAACATCAAGGAATCATACGAATGTGGAACAAACATAAAACCTGAAATCCTAATAATAATTCAATGATAAACGCCAAGATATCATAACTTTTTATTATTAAGATAACTTCTTGTGCACCATACATGCTATCGCATGAGATATAAACACTACATAATGTATTGGAGGATTATATAATTTTGGGCCCACCTGTCACATTAAAATAATGTACATTCATATGATAACCACATAGATCCTACAATATAGGAATAACAACAATCACATTTAATCTCATGATAAATGATTATGGGTCAAATACTTGGAATTAATCAAGAAATGATGGTTATTTAAAACTATTTGGATACACTTGAGTAGAAATTGGGATGAGTATTCACAATGAAAAGGTCTGGAATGGAAAATTAGAGAATAATTTTGGTACCATAATAGGTGTGCATAATGCTTCATGAAATAATAAAAGAGAATGGAAGGTGGTTTATCATTACCCAAGATTCATAAGGACAATTAATCGATGTTTAAAAACACATTATACCATGAAAAATTTGAAATCAAATGGATTAGTAAAAAACATACTTAAATAAATATAAATAGGGGAGAATCCCTTACCATGGAAGGTTTATTATAAATAATTCAGTTTATTTTTTAATTGATTGGGAAAACCATGGTTCTGATTTATATATATAGTGTGAGATGGAATTTATTCTAAATTAGTTTTTAGTGAAGATGAGTGGGAGGTTACGTGGGTATTTATAACACAGAGAGTGGAATTATTTATTAATTTCTAAATATAAGTTTTGGTCCCTAAATTATATTATATTAAAAACCAAAAACAGTCCCATATTTTTTCCAAATATGAGTGGTGTTCAATATTTTATTAGTCTATGAAAAATAATCCCTAAAATAACACCATTCATGATATGAATGGTACTAATGTTAATAATGATTTATTAAAACATTGAAATATAATATAGGTTTTGGATGATTCATTATTAGTTTATAAAAGATATGAATATATTCTTTAAATAATTATTATAAATGAGAAATCTACATGTTTACATTTATACCCTTTATTATATTTTGTAAATAACTTTTGTTTTTTTGATCTCATAATACATACAGTATATTGATACAATATTAATTGTTATCAAAATTTTTAACTATCTCATAAAATTATAAAAAAATTAACCATCATATAAATTCATAATGATGTTTTCAAAATTAATATTTAATTTACTAAATTCTAAATTTGAAGGCCTATTTATGGAAAAATTCGTGTTTTTTGATACTAACTACATTCAAACTCTAATAAAATTTATTCCAAACATCACTAAATTTTTATTTATAAGTTATATTAAATTTAATATTGATTAATAAGAAATATTTCAGGATATGATAATTTATTTAAAAATACATTAATTTATCAAAAATAGTGTTTTCATTTAAACTATATATTTATAAGAAATAATTTTTTTTGTTCCTATCAAAATATTCACTTTATTCATCTCATTTCATATTCAGATGTATCCCGTAATAATGTGGAGGGATAAATAAAATCATCATCTAATTATAAAATATAATATACTAATTTATAGTATGAGGGTGTAGATACATAACCCCTTATTTCACTGACATAAGCCCTATGAATTATGTTTTCGATGGTGGTGCATTCTTAGGGTGGTTATAGAAACAATATTTGGGACGTTTCTATCATAAATGGTTGCAATTATGTTTTAGTTGTTGTATCTTTTGAAGAAGGTATTATAGAACCAATAGTATGTATTTTGTATTACTTGTATATTTGAATATTTTAAAATTAATAAAATATTTTATTACATAATGTTTTGCCTTCTTCATGCAATTAATATAACAAATTCTTAAAGTATCTATCATATTGATATGATTGTAGATGTTACCTTATATGGTGAAAACATTGAAATGACATTATGAAATTCTTGAATATAGTTATATGGTCAGATACAATCTATTATGTGGAACCTAATTTATTTACTATTAGTTATGAGTACTCATATATGGATAATACTTCTAATCGGGACGTTCACACTTGGTAATCTCCAAGATGATATGTTATTAGATAAGACCCACCAGTATAAATTATTTATGCGTATGTGTCATTAGATATTACTATCATTTAGAATGGTTAATATTTATTAGGATTGATTATTATAATTAATGTATTCCACGACCCACACACTTATATTTACTTACCAAAATGGTGACTCCATATTTTTGGGGGATATAGGGTATGTTTGGTACGATATTAATTTAATTTTATTAATAAATTAGATGAGAGAAGGAATTTTCCTTCAATATTTAAGGAATATGATATCTCATCCCTTTCACTGAAACGGAATAGTATCATTAAATTCTTTGTCCCTGGGTATTGAATTTTGTTTTGATATAGATAAAAAAGTCATATCAAAACATTGGTTAATGACAAAGATGTGAAATCTGGTTGATGAGATTTCTAGATAGAGGGATTGTGTTACACAGTGAGTACTCTATGTGGTTGTATATGATGTAACATTAAGTTCTTACTCTTGTGTTCCTTGAACAATGTTATGAATTAATACTGGATGTTATACAAGACCACCTACTGAAAATGATAGATAAACTTATAGAGTAAAAAACTAAGTTTTTTTCCTATTCTAACTTAAATTATATTTCAAATTAATTATAGGAATAAAAAATAATCACAATACATTGGAATAATTTGATTCATGTTCTATTTATCTCATAAATTAAAGGACTATTTATTCTTCAGATCATGAATAAAATATTTATTTATTAGTAAAATATTTAATTAAATATTTATTTTCATATTTATTAAATTATGAGGTGAAAGATCTGACAAAAATTGTGTTTAGTGATAAATATTAATTTTAATGATGGTAAAACAATATTATTATTCCAGTTAGATCATCTCATAATAAGAAAAAATTATTTTACTATGTCATGGGGTGATATTAGGTTTAATATCATATTTATGTTTTGTTTGGAAATTAGATAATATTTTAATGTAAACACTAACTCAATAAGTTTATGGTTATGTCTATAGTATATGTTTAATTGAGGATTATGAATCATTAAACCTAACAATCTTTCTGGTAAAATTCCTCTATATCTCTTTTTATCAAGAATGATAAGAACAAGATAGAATCCTTAATTCTTAAAGGAAACTGAAGCGATCAATACAAACAAAATAAGATAATAGATCCACCATGCCAGCACCTAACATTAAATCAGTGTTGTTCATATATAAACGGTGCACATGTGGATAACTCCTAGAAGTATTCTATACATGGATCCTATATGAAAACAAAAGTAATTAGAAAATGGTTTTTTTGGAAAATAAATAACATTGAATAAGGAAGATCCTTAGATGAGGTATTATTTATTCATTTTTATTTAAATTATACAATATTTTATTGTACAATTATCTTCTCCATTTTCCATGCTTACCTAGATTCAATATTTGACTAAAAAATTTCATTGGTTATGTTCTTTATGCCATGAAAATTATTTAATTATTCATAAAATAAAATAAATCTTTTGTAGTTATCGACCAAATAATAAATTCTACAACACCCAGAATCTTCAAGTTGTATTATTGTGGTCATGTTTTAAAATTTTAATCATTTATTTTATTGTTGATTGATAAGGTAAAAAAGTGGTTAAATCATTAATTTTTATATTATATGTTCATTAATCTAATGCTTAATTAACATGATTTAAAACATTTAATTATTATTTAACTCGATCTTATTTTTTGAAAGTTATAAGAATGAATAAATATTTACCAGAGTTATTGTCTGGAAGGTCCAAGTATTCTGGATGGTGAGTCTGGGATTCACTGCATGTAATCAGAGTACTTGTTGTGTGCCCAAGTGCACTACCCCGAGATGTGTCATGGGAAGAATTAAATTCTGAGTAGTAATTAAACATTCTGAATTTATTTCACATCTTATGTTAACTAGGACAACTTGTCAGAAAACATTTTAGATGACATGATGTGTTGTCAATGCACATGGCTTATAGTCTACATGATATAACAGAAAAATTCATGCTATCGATGTAGTCAAATTCAATATTACTCATCATATGATACTAATAACTTATTTTATTAATGAAACAAATTTTGTGTAGTAATCATACATTACATATTGATAATTATGAATTTTATATTGAATTATTTCAAGAATTATGCAAAAAAACATCAAGAAAGATACACAACCTGAAGCTAGTTAGTACAAACCATGTAGTATCAATTCCAAATAACATTTTGAGTCACCCAGTGAGATGTGTCAACAAAGATAAAGTTTTTTCAATTTCATATATCTATTAAATAAATTCCATACAGTCTAACCATGATAAAATCTAAATCCCCAGGTGTTCATCTTGAATACATAAGAAATGAGGAACATGAAATGTAGCATGATATTAAACTCCTTGTAATCTCCATACAAATTACATAATTAAATTAAATTCATGTAAATAATTAAACCATGAAAATCTTATTACACTTGTTTAAATATGATATGATTCACAATGTTTTAAAAGCATTAAATAATTAAAAAACTATCAATTTATTTGTTATAATTATCTCCCATTATTTTTCATGTTTTTTATTTTCGATGAATGCATTAATGATGAGTATCTTCAAGAGACTACATATATCAAATAAAGCTGTTGAGAATTAATTAATTAATATAATCATGTTCATATTAATAATAAATAATGAATTGATGTTAATTCGAGAAAGTGTACCATGGTTTATATGTTTCATATATATAAATGTTCATGTTCTTTCAACATACCTTTGTATGAGTTAGTTTTTGTAATTTAATTTATTACATGGTTTTGAAATTATTTAATATTAACTTGAAAGTGATGCACTACATGTCGTACATCCCGGTATTATTTTGTAATACTTTTTTTTAAAGAATTATGTAATTCCCATTAATCAATCATTTGGCCTCCCTCACCTTCATGTGAGTTATAAATATATGGGCTAAAAGGTGTATCACAAGGTGTGTTTATGTAGTTAAAGCTGAATCCCAAACAATAATATACTGGACGATACATAGGTGGATTGGTGAAATACAAGAACACCTACTATGTCAAGAGAAATGAATTTTTACATTGGTCATATTTAGATTTATTTTCATCTCAATAAATCAATTTTAACATAATGTAACAAAAAATTACCCAATTTTAGTTAATCCCCTTATATTTTCTTGTTTTCTTATTTAATTATGAGTGTTTGGGGGATCCAATAGATGTAGAAAATATTTAGAGAAAAAATTATTAGTGTTTGGGGATGTATTTTATTTGTATGTAATGATATATTTATTTTATTTTGAATTAATCTAATATGGGAATAAATTAGTAATGGATCTATGGTGTTCTCCCCGAGTTTGGAGAATTCTCAAGTTATTTTTCTGGTTTTTTGTAAGAATCTTTAGTCATTGTTGTATGTAAGAGAAATAAAAAAAATTTAACGAGAGTAAGTTATTTATAAATTCTATACTGTATATTTCATGAATTGTTTACATGTAGTGAAGGAGTACATGCTATGTTGTAACGTCCCGAACCAACTCACCACTAAACCGGTGGCCGGACCGGTCGCCACATGACCTCACGCACATCTCCCCGTACATCAGAGGCTGCCGACAAGTAGTGAGGGTATAAGGACAGTCAGTGGGGAGACTATACCCTCTTATCAGAGTTATGCAGTGGTATATTAGTGTAGATAACAAACAATAGCATAAGTAGTAACTCATAAATGACAAGAAGTGGAAGACAAATAATACTCATTTCATAAATTGGCTAACTCCAAATTATACAGCAGATGCATGCATGACAATATAATGATACAAAAGTAGAAAAAAAGTGAAGAAAATAGAATGCTATACATTCGAATAATGAAATAAATAAATAATGACCCAAAGCCCCAAGGGCGATCTCCTGGAGCAACCTGGGCATCCGCTCTGTCATCTACTCCTATCTCCCAAGTAAATGAAAACAACATAGTCCTACAACCAAATAGAGTCTCCTTAGGTACCCAATGCAACGACAGCCCGAGTTAGGTGTGAGATATAAATCTCAGTAGGCCAGGACCACCGATTTCTACCCAAAATTTATACATTTAATAAATAATTTAAAACACGTGAAGGAATTCATAAAATAAAGTTAGTAGTACAAAGTAACTATATACTCAAGTACTTCCTTCACCCCTCAGCTGGTGTCTAAACCTTCACTATTCATTTTTCATGCATACTTAATGATCATTACATAATAATTTTCCATTTATCAATTAATAAAATCATATTATGAAAGTATAGAGATTCGGCCTACTCCCAACATCTCCCGTATAAGTCACTCACCAAAGATGTTTATAAAGACCATCTAAGTCGTCAATGAAAATAAAGAATCCAAGCTTGTGCTTTGTCTTGGATAACACGTCATAAGTTGTTCAATTAAATCTTTCATATATTATGTCAAATCCCATCCACTAAATATTGATTCACTCCTGCGTCTGTCCACCAACAATGGTTCACCCATATCATTAATAAGCCTGAACCCTTTCTCATAAGCAATTCACAAATCATCATGCCACATTAGCCTTCATTGACCATTAACCCATTTCACACACGAATATTTGGACCCATACTCCGATGTTCATTAATTGATGTATAATATCATGTCTAGCACCCTCGTGAGTATTCTAAGCATCAGTCCATGTCTCACAATCGATGGGTATTTGGAGCATCATTCGCTGACCCATAAAAGAATATTTTATTTTCAAGATGGGTGTAGAACACCATTTCTAGCACCCCGTGAGTATTTGGAGCATCAGTCCCTGTCTGACAACCCATTTATCAATCATAAAAATACATCTATCATTGGTGTAGAGCATCATGTCTAACACCCTGTGAGTATTTGGAGCCTCAGTCCTTGTCTCACAACCCATTCATCAATCAAACATATATATTTATCATTGGTGTAGAATACCATGTCTAACACCACAAAACAAAACCATTAATTAATTCAAAAATTAATTAACAACACAAATCGATCATCGAATAAGATAACAATTAATTGATCATTAAAAATATCATAACTGAAATATCAATTGAAAATTAATTATTCTTAGTAAGCCAACTGAATAATTAACATAGAACTTAATTATCATAATTCTTTAACAATTCCGAACCCGTCCATTCAAACAATGTTTTGTCCAGGGCTTTAACCATCTAAAATATCACCACAATCATCTCAAAACATTCTGAACAAAAACAAGATAATTTAGTGACCATCTGACACAACATATCAAATATCTAAATAACTCCATCCAAGACAACTTAAGGAATGGTAAGATAACACACATAAAATGGTACCCTTGGCCAATAGTCGTAACAAACAATCAATTCCAAATATTAATTAAATGCATGAAAATTAATTAATTTAACAATTAATTAATTAAAACTTATCTTTTTAACCAGTCATCAATTAGTTATCAATTTACCATTTAATATATAATAATTATTACATCTATTAATTATTACCAGTTTTCAAATTATATTTGAAACAAGTCAAACATTCAATATTGTAAACATTCAGTAATGGACACAAACTCATTCCAACTAATGACTTGAAAATTAATTGTATAATTAATTATCCATATACTCAATCTCCCCATTCCAATCATTTAACTGTTTAATCATTTCACTTTAACCTATTTATCCAACATGCTTAAAGTTAACACATGTTCAAGTCCTCACTTATCTCACGTGGGTGGAATTATTTAATAACATCAAAAGTTTCATTTTTTAAATTATCATAATCAAGGAAATTTTCATTCTCAACTTATTTAATGAATCTATAATTCTTAAATAATGTGTAAAAGATTTGGGACCCTTCCTTGGGATTTTGACAAAAACCACAATGAATGAAGAACCCTCAAGAGAAACTGGGGGATTCTTCATGAACCCACCTTAGATCACTTATCTTAGCACAATCAAGACCAAAAATCATAAAACATTGCATCCACACACATAGATATACCGATATAAGGATTAGATCTAAGAAAACATTAGAGGGGAAGACGTAGATCTATGTAGATCTACGAAATCGAACAAGAACGAGGAAGAATATCTTCTTACATCAAGATACCAGCTTTGATTCGTGGAGATAAGCCTTCAGATCGCCTCCAAAATGTTAGGGAGAGGTTCTCCTACCTTTAAGGAAGAGTAATCCCATGTTTTTCTGCTGAGGAGGAAAAATGATCTATCTAATGGAAAAAAGGGCGAGATCTTAAATTTAAGGATCTTTTTTAAGTGCATGTATGGTTAGTTCACACGGTTTGATAAACCGTGCGCTAACCGTGTGTTAGGTACTATCTCAATAAACACTCCTCGCATGGTTAGGCTGCACGGTTAAACAAACCGTACAATAGCCATGCTTTAGCCACTGCCCCAAAACCTCAACTACGCTTGGTTTGGCCTCACGATTAGAGAAACCTTGCATTTCCCATGCGACTTCCACTTTATCCTAAAAACTTCTATCAATGTTAGAAAAATGACATCTTTAGGTGTTCCAACACTCAGAATAGAATTCCAGAGCTCGTTTTAAAAAAAATAACCTGTTGATAAACCGAAAACGAAATTCAGAAACATTCGTAATTTTAACCCGATTCAAAACACGATATCTTACATTATACCCACCTTAAAAACTTCTCGCCCCTAGGAAGACATCGGGAACTATTACTAAAACAACCGACATATCAAGGTCATTAAATCTCGTTATAATTAATGTGTTGCATTCCCAATTCCAAAAAAACCTTTAACCCTTCTCAAACCTAATGGATATGCCTTTTTAACTATATCAAAAGATTAAACTAAATCTTAAATATCAAAACAGATCTTCTTAGGTCATTAGAAAGACCTTATCAATTTAAAATATTGAACCTCAATCAAACAACCGAACATGTTTCTCATGCTTTACTAAATGATGTCACCGAACTAAAAGCCACTTTTTTATTTTATCTGACGATGTGCCTTCAAATATATTCCAAAACCATCTTCCAGTATAACAATGTCCTTACCCAACATCTCTTATAATTTCCATGTCAAGCCATCTCAGGGATATTTTAAATACAACCATTCACAAACATGAATAAAGAAGTACCCAAATAATCAATGCATCCCGTATAAAACATATATAATAACTCCTCATCAAGACCAAAAACATTTAAACTGTAGCGTGGGACAAGACCGACACTATCTTAGTGTCTCCAGGATGAGGTCATGAGAGGGGACATACTCGTCGTGTCTAGAAGAGTGCTCTATGACAAAATTGACGTCATGAAGAAGATCATTCAAACCATTACCAGAAAACTATGTTCTAAAAGCTCGACATCACCTTCCAACACATTCATCATGAAAAAAGTGGCAATACCCACCTTAAGATTTCCCATGACATCTCAAGAAAAGATTATCCGCTCACCAGTGCACTAGATTAACAATAAGATCAGTGTTTTAAAACACCCGGGTCTTTCGAAAACCATACCATGTATTCAAAAGAACTGATTCTTTAACGCTCAAGTCACTCTACCTAGAATTTACCTGAGGCCGTACTCAACAGTACAAAAAGACTTATTATTAAGTCATTTTGCATCATATGACCATTTTCCGGGATGACACCATAACCAGTCATCCATTACTAAGAAGAAATGGTCAAACGGCCAACAAAGCAGCCGACCATGCCTGAGGAACATCTAAATAGCTGAAAAGAGCATTACTCGATGCTCAAGCCCACAACATGGTCATGAAACACATCACCACCCGTTAGAAAAAGGTTTCATAGGAAACTGGAAGTCCTACATTGGACAATGACACCCAACAACTCCAAAAGAGTGATAAAAGCTGTAGCACTAGCTTGAAATTTAGGTTCTGAGGGCGCCACCAACCACAGGTTAGCCATATACTAAGAAAAAGTGTCAACCCTAAACCGGTTCCCTTCAAACAAGTCACTAGGCTCAAAATCCAAACATAAGGCCATTGCTAAGGAAAATAACGCCTATGGAAAATACTCACGCATTCATTCCAAGGAAATTGAAGAGAAGTTCGAACCACCCTTTACATGAGGGTTAAAAAAGAGTGGACACCATAATAGGTTCAATTTCCAAGCCTCTTATATTTAATCATCAAACGATTTAATCAAAACATCAAGTACCATTTTTAAAATTCCCCAAGGAAAAACATAAAAGTTTCATAAAATTTCCTTTTTAAGACATTTACGTTAGTTGAAAGCTCGTCATTTTTAGGATATTTATCAAAATAAATTTATTTTAAGATGATAAGGAGACCTACAAGGATCCCATTTTAACCATCCTAGGTTCTCTATAATGCAACCCAATAGAAAACTTATGGGTAATAAAATTTTAAACACCCAAACGGGTTATCTCATAAAAATACCCCCTAACTGACCTACATGGGTCTAGTTGTATTTTGGAAGCTAGCCATTTGATTTCAGATAAACATTAAACATTTTTCACATGTATAAGCATTTCACACAGCATCAAGACATCACATTTAATATGAGTCATCATTTCCCAATTCGTGAAGCGCCCATACACTCGATGTATTGAAAATTGGCTCTCATTAATCGATGCCAATGTCTATTTAGAAGTTTTCATGTTCAACCTAATGGTCCAAATTATATTGGTGGCCACTAACCAATCGATAAGGTGCCCATCCACCTTATCACTGGATTTTGGATCCCATTTAACACAATCAAAATTTATTTAACATTTTTTCTTTATCACCCCTTTCACATATCAAAACTTCTCTAACATGTTAGCATAAGCAGTAACACAACAACATGCTATAACACATAAGCTTGTCAGAACAACAAAACATGCTAATAACCAAGGCAGTATGGAAAATAATCAGTCAAGCTTGTTAAATCTATCACCATAACATTCTATCTAGAGATGCCTTCTAATGAAATCCAACAAGGCATTGAACCCAAGGAACACAATACAAATTAACATGCATCCTACTAAAGAGACTACATGGAATGTTATATGCATGACATGTGAATTTCTAAGTTCCTAAGATACTGCATGTAAGAAATTTTCTTACCATATCAGGGAAAACATATTAATATTTTCAAAATTATCAAAATCAATAAACAACAGAAAATACACCAGTCACTCAAGGTGAAATCATATCAACTGTAACCTCTAATAGTACAAACATCAATTCCCATCCATGGACACTTCGTCATTTCCCGTACATGAGGTGAGTAGTCCCAAGATCGACTATAAACCCAATTGTTGACCCATTCCTTGTCTCCTCTCTACCGACCCAAAAATAGTAAGACAAAGGAAAAGAATAAATCCTAAACCTCTGATACCACTTTGTAATGTCCTGACCTGACTCACCACCAAAGCAGTGGCCAGATTGGTCACCACATGACCTCAAGATCGTCTTCCCATATGCCAGATGCTGTCGACTAGCAGTGAGGGTCTAAGGATAATCAGTGGGGAGACTATACCCTCTGTTCAGAGTTGCACAATGCTATATCATTGTAGATAACAGACATTAGCAGAAGTAGTAACTCATAAATGACAAATAGCGGAAGAAAAATAATACTCATTTTATAAAAGTGGCCAACGCAAAATTATACAGCAGATGCATGCATGACATGCTAATGATACAAAAGTAGAAAACAGTGAACAAAACAACATGATTTACATTCCAATACATAAATAAATAACTAATGACTCCAATCCCCAAGGGAGATCTCTTCGAGCATCTCGTGCAACCGCTCAATCCTCTACTCCTATCTCCCAAGTAAATGAAAACAACATAGACCTGCAAACAAATAGAGTCTACTCAGGTACCCAGTGCAATGGCGGCCTGAGTAGGCTGTGAGATATAAATCTGAGTAGGCTGGGACCACCGGTGTCTACCCCAAATCTATACATTTAATAAATAATTTAAAACAAGTGAAGGCCTGCATAAAATAAAGTAAGTAGTACCAAGTAACTATATACTCAAGTACCTTATTTAACCCACAGCTGGTGTCTGAACCTACTCTATTCATTACTCATTCATACTCAACAATCATTAAATAATCATTTTACATTTATCAATTGCTCAAATCTTATTATGAAATTATAGATATTCATCGGACGCCCGACATCTCCCATATAAGTCACTCACCAATGATTTCTCTAAAGATCAAACATGTAATCAATGTAAAGACCGAATCCAATCTTGTGCCTTGGCTTGGATAACACCTCCTAAGTTATTCAATTAAATATTTCATATATTATGTCTAAGCCTGTCAACTAAAATAGTGATTTTCTTCTGGGTCTGTCCACTAACAGTAGTTCACACAATTCATTAATATGCCTGAACCCTTACTCATAATAAATTCACAAATCCTCATGTCACAACTTTCCTCATTAACCATTAACTCATTTCACTCACGAAAAATCGGACCCACATTCCAATGTTACTTAATGGTTGTAGAACATCATGTCTAGCACCCTCATGAGTATTTGGAGAATCAGTCCATGTCTCAAAACCCATGGGTATTTGGGGCATCAGTTCCTGATCCATAAAATAATATTTTCTTGCAAGCTGGGTGTAGAATGTCATATCTAGCACCGCGAGAGTATTTAGAGCATTAGTTTCTGTCTCAGAAACCATTTATCAATTATACAAATACATCTATCATTGCTGTAGACCATCATGTCTAACACCCTGTCAGTATTTGTAGCCTCATTCCTTGTCTCAAAAACCATTCATCAATCAAACATATATATTTATCATTGGTGTATAATACCATGTCTAAGACCACAAAACCAAACAGTTAATTAATTCAAAAAATTAATTAACAACACAAATCGCTCATCAAATGAGTAAAAACATAATTAAACATTTAACATATCATTAATTAATAATCAATTAACACTTATTTATTCATACTAAGACAACTGAATAATTAACTCAGCACTTAGTTATCCAAATTCTTTAACTAGTCTAAACCCGTCCATTCAAATAATAGTTCGTCTAGGAATATATCAATCTACAAGCTCACCATAATAATCTCAAAACATACTGAACAATGATTAGATAATTTCGTAACCATCTCTCACAACATATCAAATCTCTAAATAACTCCATCAAATACAACTTAAGGCACGGAATGATAACACGCATAAAAAGATTCCCTTGGGCAACAATCGGTACAAACAATAAATTCAAAATCTTAATTAAATGCATTCAAATTAATTAATTCAACAATTAATTAATTATTCCTTATCACTTTATCCAATCATAAATTAGTTATCCATTTACCATTTGACATTTAATATTTAATCCATCCAATAATTATTACCAGTTTCCAAATTATATTCTGAACGTGTTAAATATTTAATATTCCAAATAATCAGTAAACGACACAAAATCATTCCAACTCATGACATGATAATTCATTCTGCAATTAATTATCCCTATACTCAACCTCCATATTTCAATCATTTATCTCTTTAATCATATCACTTTATCCATGTTATCCAACATGTTTAAACTCAACATAGGTTCAAGTCCTCACTTATCTCACGTGGGTGGAATTATTTAATAACATCAAAAGTTTCATTCGTTGACTTATCATAATCAAGGAAATTCAAATTCTCAACTTATATAAGGAATGTATAATTCATAAATAAAGTGTTAATGATTTGGGACCCTACCTTGGAATTTTTATGGAAACCACAACGAACAAAGAACCTTTAAGAGAAACTGGTTGATTCTTCAAGTACCTGCCATAGATCACTTCTCCAAGCACAACCAAGAAAAAAAATCATCCAACATGGAAACCACATACTTTGATCTACACATAACAGGTGCTGATCTAAGAAACCGCGAGAAAAGGAGATGTAGATATAAGTAGATCTATGAAACCGAACAAGATAGAAGAAGAATATCTACCTACCTCATGAAACTGGCTTCGATTTGCCAATATAAGCCTTCATATCACCTACAAAATGATAGGGAGAGGTTCTCATACCTTCATGGAAGAGTAATACAGAGTTATGTCCGCTTAGAAGGAAAAAAGGCCTCTAAACATAAAAACTAGCAAGATCCACAATTAAAGGATCTCGTTTAAGTTCCCTCACAGTTAGTTCGCACGGTTTGATAAACCCTACACTAACCATGTGTTACCTAATGTCATATAAAACACTCCTCGCACGGTTAGGCCACATGGTTAGACAAACCGTGCACTAACCTTGCATTATTCACTACCTCAAAACCTCAACAACAAATGGGTTGGCCACACAGTTAGAGAAACTGTGCACCGCCCATGCGACTTCCCCTTTACAACAGAAACTTCAATCAAAGATAAAAAAATGACATTTTTAGGTGCTCCAAAACTCAGAATATAATTACAGAGATCAATTAAAAAAGAACGACATGTTCATAAACTGAAAAATAATTTCAGAATTTTTTTTAATTTTAACACGGTTCAAAACACGGGATCTTACAAATGTAATGGTTACAAAACAAGTAAAAAAATAGATCAGTTTTTACAAATAAAAGGTGATGGATTTTTAAGTGTACGAAATTATCATGGATTACAGGACCTGTAAATGGATTTCAAATCATGTAACAATTGGGAGATCAGATTTTAGGGCCCATATTAGATGAAAAATTATTTAATTCATCTACAACAACATTTGATCTCGACCTAGAAGGCCTATCTATCAATTTTGGAATACTCCATCTGATTTGGATTAATTGGTTCAGTGATTGTTCACTGTTGAAGCTATATTTAATTTCTCAAGGTCATTAATACTATTTTTATACTCATTTCTTTGATCATGGTAGTGACATAGCCTTGCGTTATCAAAACTGGTTACCCATGGTGGGGTCTATTATTTTTTCATTCTAGATAATTTATGTGATCTTCTTATGTGGGATGTTTCTTATGTGGGTTGTTGGGATGTCAGTATTCATTCTTTATGTTACTTTTGTTACCACTTTTCTTCAAACCTTTTTTTAAATTTTATCAAATCTATTATATGTATATTGATTATAGGGCCTTCATTATTTTTTTTTGAAATCTTATTATCGATGGATCCTTTGGAGGAATGTGTAACCTTGATATTTAAAGTGTATGGATACATATCTATCCACTATTAATGAAACTAAATTTCTCATATTCTCTTTATAAATAGAGTTATAAAAAAAATTCACTGTTGTATGGTGTGTTTAAATTTTTTTGTGATAAATGATTTTTTTTACCATGTTTAGAGAAAATAGAAAAATTTTATTTTCAATGAATTGATATAATTATAAAATGTAGAACATGGAAATAATTGGGTACATAGGTGGATGATTATTTTTAGATCCATCATCCCTATTACCATCTATGGATATTCCCATATAGATTTTCTCTGCTCCCAAGGAATGTTGTCCTAGGGATATGTTCTCAAATTTTTTGGGATATTCGCTCAAGGGGTATTTCTCTTCTCTTTAGGCTTGCGTTATAAGGACATGTTACATAGGGGTCATTAATTGTGGTATGAGTAGTATTCTATCCTGAAATATTGTGTTCCTTTTCATGATGTACATATTCTTGACTTTATACTATTTGGGTGTTGATATGAATTCATTGGATTTTGATAAATGATAATGGAAATTATTATTGAAATTGATATACCTGCCTATATTTACAATTTTATAGAATATAGGTAAAATATTTACCATGATATTAATATAATATATTTACTACCTATCATGTTTTGTTTTATTTAAAATGAGCATACTGGTGTTTTTTTACCGAAATTTATTATGGAACACCAAGGTGGGATCCTACTTAGCCAGTTATCTCACACGATATATACTTGTTTGGTGGTTCATTGAACATATTATGTCATTCAATGTAGTTAAATGCAAGGATACCCAATGATGTAGAATGTTATTCAATCAGCTAGGAAGGGTAATTGGTGTTGAGATGGTGGGAGTCTGAACACATTATCAAATGGATTAGTTGATCTTCCTATTTTAGTGGTCCTTCATTGTTGGACATTTACATGGTGATCATTTCTTCTCTTTAGTTTATTTTTTTATGTTTTTTTTCAATTATGGAATATATCTTTATCATATATTATTTCATTCTATTATGTATAAATATTTTCCATGTTTTTTTCACATCAAGTTGGGAGAAATCGTTCTATAGAGTTATGTTTCGAAGCCCATATGATAGTGACCAATTACTTGGGATAGATAACCCCCCATCATGTTTTTGGAATATTGGGTAGAGGCAATTTTTATGGGTTATTCTAGTAAATGCGTTACAATTTGTTATCAGAGATTGGTTTTTAGGTTTTTCTTACTCTGTGAAAATTTTATAGAATAGAGATAGGATTATTGAATCCTGAGAGGTATATTACAGTGAGTGTATGAATAGATCTTAGCTTGTTGAGACTTAAGTTACCATTTTATTTTGGGATGTGTGTCTCGTGTTTTTATTTTTATGTTAATATCATTAATTTTTCTTGGTTTTCTTATTTGAACTGAGATCATTCTATTTAATGATCATTTCTTGTTTTGGTGGACAATAGTATTCCACACAGACATGTTCTGTGAGTTTCTCAGAAGAATAAAGCTAATTATTCTTATGTAAATCCTTTAATTGATCATAATCTAATTGAAGCTATCATGTGGATAGTTCGTTCTATTGAATAAAATGTATTAAATTTTTATAATGTAGTCGTTGAGATATATCCATGAAATGGAGGGGACCATGATGGGTTACAATAGTTTTTATGTTGGAATCTATTATCCATTAATGGTAATAATAAACATCACAAGATAAATTATTTAATGGAAAATATTTATCAAATCAATGGAATATTGGATACACCAAATAGTATTAAAGTGAAGTGTGCAATATTTACACTTGAGGTTCCTAGTAAGTGTTGGTGAGATTCCATGGTACAAGCTGATAATTATGTGAGCTTGGACTATAAGGGTTTCTTGACTATCTTACTCTACTAGTTTTTTCTAGATTCACTGATGATACTGAATTCTCTATATTTTTTCTCTTTACCATTAGAAGAGAATGTGGTGTCATAATACACTAATTGATTTGCTGATCTAGTTTATATTTCTCCAAATGTAGGGAAGAGTGACAGGCTAATGGCTCATAAGTATGTGTAGGGTTTATGAATAGATATCATTTTGCAGATAATTATACTGAATAAGTTTACCTATATAGAGTATGGTGATAGGCATTTCATGATATGAGTTAATATGGTAGGAATGGTTGGATATTCTGCCACTTCTCTTCCACATAGTGGAATGTTCAGTGTCATTCCATGGACAAAGAGGAAGTGATAGGATCATCATAAATGTGGGGGAGGTGGTTCACAGTATTTGGACATTCCAGACCCTCAGATTATATCTATTAGTATTCCCATGACTTATTATTAGTGAAGCTGGTTTAGACACACCTAGAATTATTTCCCTACAACAAAAATGATGTATAAGTTCTATGGGAATTATGGTCATCTACATCATTGTTTTAGACAATGTATACTCCAATATATTTCTAGGGATAATTTGAAATGAATGCTACTTCATTTTATTCATATTAATCAGGGAATATAAGGCTCCATCCATTGGATTTAGGAGTGAAGAACCTTCATGCAATAGATGAGTTTCTAATAGAGGTAGATGCTGGTCCAACAAGAGTTAGAGGTTACATATTTATTGAAATCATAATAGTGGTTCTTGGTTTGATACTATTGTTTCCTAATCCTTTATATTTTTATGCTTATTTTATATAATTAACCTTATAATAGAACTCATGTCATTATTTCTGTAGATAGATACACCTATTTGGAAGAGGAATGATACGGTGTTTTTATGTCGTTCTTCTATGATATCGATAGTTGGTATGAAGCTTGTATGTGATTTTATTTTTATCTAAATGGATCTATTTGATATCATAATTTGGATTCATTTTACTTATTATTATCATTCTATGGATTATTTATTCATATACATCTCTCGTTTCATTCAACTAATGGGAGACTAGGAGTTCTTTTGGGAGAGTGGTATTTGTGGTCTGGTCATATGGGAATTTCTCGCCCAATTCTCAAGAGTTTGTTTCCTTCTGCTATAAGTTATTCCAATAACCTATCATTGATAATTGATCTTCCTTCTATTTTTCGGTGTTTTATAAATGTTTTACCATATTATTTCTCCAGTCTTCTCAAATTGGTTATGTAGATTTTATGATTGATATGGTTCCAGGAATGCAACAAATTTTGAGGCCTTATAATAGAATATAACTAACAATGCTGAAAGAGATCAAGATTTAGTTTGATGATGTAGTGGTGAAGAGTTCTGTTCACTCTAGCGTATATCCTTGGGAAGCCCTCGTTCTCTTTTCTAAGAAGTAATATGGTTCAATAAGGTTGTGTGTAGACTATCATAATTTGAACTAGGTAACAGTTACGAACAAGTATAATTTTACTCATGTGGGAGATTTTTTTGGTTTGTTAATTAGGGAAAAGTGGTTTTTGTGAACTAGTCTTCTATTTTAGTATCATCATGTCAGAGTTCATAAGTGAGATATACTGAAAATGACATTCAAGAGATGGAATTGAAATTACAAATATCTTGAGATGTTGTTTGGTGTGACTAATTGTACTATAGTTTTCATGGATTTGATCAAACAAATCTAAAATACATATCATGAAACATTGGTGGTAATTTTCTTAGAATACATTACAGTATATTTGAGATCTATGTATGAGCATGAGAACCATCAATGTTCTGTTTTGGAAATCATGTGTATTCATTGTTTTTATGGAATTATTTCAAAATGATATTTCTAGATTCAAGAAGTGATATTCAAAGGGAACAATAGTTATTAGCATGGCTTATTAGCTGATCCAAATACAGCAAATATATTTATTTCATAGGAGGAGTAACATAATCATTGATATTTACAGCTTTATTGGACTTGTTGGGTACTTCCGAGGATTTTTCAAGGATTTTTCAAAGGTGGTGTCTCCTTTGATAGCTAGCACCAGGAAAGGAGTGAAATTGAAATGGTATGGATAATGTCAAACATATTTCACTGATTGGAAATGACATATAAAATTGGCTCCTATTATAATTTTTCTTGATCATAGTAATGGATTTAAGGGTTTATAGGATGCTTCTAGTACTATTTTGGGACACTTGTTTATATAGGATTATCATGTGGTAGCTTGTAGCAATAATAACCTTCATATAGATGGTAAGAATTTCCCCACTCATGATTTAGTGATTTACACTATTATTAATTCACTAAAGTGTTGGTTGTATTATCATTTTTGGGAAATTTTTATAACTTTTTGAAGTGTAAGAGTATAGGATATATATTCTCTAATAATGGCTTGAGTCTATTGTAGAGGTTGTGGGTGGAATAGCATATGACGTTTGACATCGACACCTATTTTACCTCGAGGAAGTTGAATCTCCTGAAATACTTTATTAGTAGGAAAGTTTCATCTCTAGGTTTTATTAAGTCAAAGGAAGAGTGGAACCTTATAGGGATTCTTTCATTATTACATCTGAATGATTAAGAGGATGTTTCATGTATAGTTTTGTCTAGTTTTCAGTTAATTTCATTTCTCCATGATTTTATTCGATATAATTAGTAGTTTTTTTGATATTACTAATATTTGAGAAATTCTATATGGTGGGGAAACCATTTTGGGTTGGTCTCTCTCTTTTGATGGTATACTATGTTTTGGGGATCATTTTTTCAACCCAGAATATATTAGGATATTAGTATTATTTAATTATCATAATTATTTCTAGATCATTTATATGGGAACTACAAATAATTATTAAGATATAATATTGTGATTTCAGTGGCTGGGTATGTAGCATGAAATTGTTAATTATTTATCATGTTGTTATATGTAACAATAGATAAAGGCCTATCATTAGAAACCCCTAGGGATAATCTAGTCTCTTCGAATGTTGAATTGGAAATGGGATGCGGTATCCATGGAATATGTTATCAGATTACCATAGAATCCCAGAGGGAGGAGTTATATTTTGGTGGTGATTGATCAATTGACTAATTCGACTCATTTTATTCGGATAAAAGACTCCATAAAAGTAGAAGGTCTATGTAAGCTGTATATATAATAAGTTGGTTGGGTAAATGGAGTTATCTCTTCCATTATTCTAGATATGGATCATGGGATTACGTCATAGATTTATAGAATTATCTAAGAGGTGATGGGTACTTAGGTTAGGATGAGCATTGTTTATCATCCATAGACAGATTCTTAGACGAAGCACACTATTCATATAATGGAGGATATGCTCCATACATGTGTCATGAATTTTGAGGGATCGTGGGATATCCATTTAACATTGGTAACGTTTTTTTATAAAAACATATATCCTTCATAGATTATAATGGATCCCTTTGAGGATTAGAATGGACGATTTTGCAGATCACTTCTTTGCTGGTTAGAGGAGAGAATAACTTCCCTCGTGGGACCAAGTTTGGTTCAAGAGGCATCTATGCAGATCTATGATATGCATCGTTTTATGGTTATAGGAATTATATTTAAAAAATATTATGTATACGAAATTCATCATATTTTAGAGTTTTCTATAGGTGAACGACTTTTATAGAAGGTTTCTCATATATTGGGTAACTATCTTCTTGAAAAAAGGAATTATTGGCTCTGATATATATTGGACCATTTTAAGTCACTGAGCGGATTGGGGAGGTTTATTATATATTGTCATTGTTAGCTAAATTAATGGTAATTCAATATGTTTTACACATATGAATGATTTGAAAATATCATCATAATTCCTCTATAATTCTATGTTGCGAATATATTGAGTTAGAGCCTTGCCATTCCATTACCGATAAGCCATTCGATATCATTGTCTCTTAAGTGAAATTATGGTATGCGAAGTTGATTTTCTTGGTTAGAGTGTAATAGTAGCACATATCGGATTCTTATGAGAAATGGGAGAAAGATTCGTTGATGAGGGATCAGGAGTATCACCTCTTTACCAGAGTTCATTCTTCCTCAAGACATCCCGGGGATGGAAATTTTTATGGTGGGGAGTTTGTAAAATCTTGTTACCTGTTATCAGGTGATTCAACTCTCTTTTCTTTTTTTCCTCTCCAATTGGGTGCATCTGGGGGATCCCATATTTAGATAATTTTTTCTCATAAAAATTACATAATGTTTAAGGATATATGACTATTTTAATTAATGGAAGATTGATGTTTTTTTAAATTAAAGGAATCTTGTTATAAATGTGAAATAGATTTTCAAGTTTCTCCCTATATTCAGAGAATTCCCTATTTGGGTTTGGTTTTTCTTGTCTGAATCCATATTTTTTACATTTTGAAGGATAAATACACATCGTGTAATAAGAGTACATGGCATATAAGTCCTACAGGTATGATTTTGTGAACATTTTACATAGTGTTAAGGCATGTAATATAAATGTTACATGATGACTAAAAATAATATATTTGTTTATAATAGAAATTTGATGAGGGAATAAGTGATACTTGTTGATTACACAATGTGTAAATGGGTAAAACTTCATGTAACTATTCGGAGGTCATCTTTTTGGGTTCCTCTCAAATGAAATATAATTTCATTCATCCAAAACATCATTGTATGTCAATGTAGAATGTTTATCCTACAATTTTAGAGGAATTCGTTCGATCTATATTGATTGATTCATTGATAGAACATTGTTTCAGTTTTTTTTCATTTATCTAAGTGACAAATCCTTTCTTGTTTTTCATTGCATTGATCGCAATAGGGATATAAAATTGTGTTATCGGAACCATTGAACCATGGTGATGTCTCCTTTTGTTTCCTTCTAAATTTATGGGGTGATCTTGTTATGGGGGACAATTATTTTGTTGTATGTGGTGTAGGGGGTGTGTTTTCTTTATATATGTGTATATTCCTCTTCTCTATTACCATTTTTTTAAATTGGACAAATTTTGAGATGTGTAGATTGAATATAGGGCCTTCATTAATATAGTGGAGATATTTTAGTTGGTTAATCCATCAATGTTGTTTGTGTCCCTGAGTTTTTAGGTAGGTGGTCTTATATATAGGAAATATTGGTTAAATTTTAATACTCCAGTTATTTTTAAAAATAGTGTTTAAATAAATTTTTTTATGGTTTTTATTGTGATTGAAATGGATTGTGATAAAAGGTGGTTTACCCAGGTTTTGGTTCAATGAGAAAAGGGGTCTTTTCAATGAATTGGAATGTTATATAAAATGCAGCACATGGGAAGCCATCAGTATGTAGGCAAAAGGTTTTGATTAGTGACATGATCTATATTACCATTGGTTGGTTATCTCATGGAGATATTGTCTTCTCACTAAGAATGTTTTTGTGGACATGATTATGACATTGTTGAGAGATTCACTCATGTTGTGTTTATCTGCTCTTTAGGAATGTGTTATAAGGAATTGTTTTACACTAGCCATTTTTTAGTGTATGAGTTGTCTTATAGCCTTACCAATATAGTTCCTTGGTGTGATTTACCTACTCTTGGATTTACTATTATTGGGATTTGATATTCTTGATATGGATTTTGAAAAATGATAATTGAAATTTTTCTAAGAATTGGTATACCTACATTTTTTTTGAAATTGATGGGAAAAAGGAAAATATTTACAATAATTTATATATATATTTTTTACAATCTGTGACACCCCAAGATTTCATAGTATGTTACTTCTTCAAAATAATTCATAACTTGCACTACACGCAACATCGAGTTCAAGCGCACCATGACTTACCAAACAAGCCGTTCAAAAGAGAATATGAATAGTAATAACTAAATTTTGAACATTATAGAATCCTTATAATTTTAGAATCCATATTATTAGTTTCTTAGACATAATATAAGAACAAATTAAATTTTCCAGACATAATAAGTAATTTTCAAAAATGAACTTTCACCAACTTTTAAAAGTAATCCCTTTTAAATCCTATATTTTAAACTTTTATTTATTCAATTTGACTAAATAAATTTATTCTTTAGAATGGGGACATCAAAATTTTAAAATCTAACACCCCAAGCATCCACGGTATGCTTCTCTTTGAATAATATAGCAGTGTGTGTTATACGCATCTTCGAGTTCTAACACGCAATACAACCAATCAAACTAGCCATTATGAATAGTAATACCTACTTTTTGAAATTTTATAAATTTTATCTCTCAATATGGTCTTCATTTTTGGATTTCGAATATCGAATTTAGCCTCGGGTGAAATTTTGGTACTTTTCAGATAACTTTTATATTTTGATGAATAGTGAAAATTAATAAATTTTAATTAAAAACTACTTTTTTAATAAAAATAATTGATAGTGATAAATTATGAATTTTAATTTTTTTAAAATATATTTAGAATATATTTTTACCATTTTATACAATGTTGGTCATTGGACATAATTTTACAATTAAACCAGACATAAACAAGGGTCAATCTTTTGATAGTTAATATATCTTAAAAACACACTTTTTGTTTTGACAGCGGGAATTAATTTTAAATTAATTTCTTCCACTAATGTGTTTTGAATTTGGAAAAATGGATTCCATATTTGGAATCGGTATGTCAAAATTGTTTAAATCGGTAAATTTTATTTTTAGACATTTTGAATAATTACTTCGACAAATATTTTATTTACCATGGTTAAAGGGTAAATCCGGTAAATAAGGGTTAAAAAATATTATTATAATAATAATAAATTACACTAAGACGTGCAGTAACCTTATTGGTTGATACATTTACGACCATGGGCATCTTTAGGAGGATTTTGGGACCCCATGGAGCCACTTGTAGGTGATAGGGACACTTTATATTAATTAAGTTAAAGTGAATACAAAAATGACATATGCTTATATCTTTTTGTAAAACAATTTTCACATAGGGTTATATATGTTATATTTTTTATTATAAATATTAATTAGAAAGATAAAACAATTTCCTACATTATGGAATTTTATTTATAATTTTTATACATAGAAAACTTAAAAATATATATGACACAATAATGATGCAATATTTTCCTTATTAATGATAGAATCAAATAATTGAAATTATAAATGTTAAAATAAATATAATTTGAAAGTTTTGATGATATAAACGAAATTTATTGGTTAATATGACATGTTAGGATTTCTTTAATTTATTTTCCTCGAATTAATAAGGTTTTAAGACTTTAACAAAAATCAATTATTGAGTAGTGTCAAAATTGACATAAATGAGTTTCTAAAACAAATATTATTTTATTAATTTATATTCTATTCCTAAAAATCTAAGGCTCAGCCAAAAGACTTATATAATGATAGGTGTATCATTAACGGACCACTTGGGGTTCTCTTGGAGGTATATAGTATGTTTATAAACTATATAATATAAAAATAAAAAGTGACATGGTAAGTGTCAAACTAATTAACTAAGAGTTAAAACTAAAAGATAAGGTTAATATAATGACCCAAACCTAAATAAATTCTATTTTATGAGTGGTTTTCAACCCATCCCCACCTCAATCTTTAAATAATTCACTTTTGAGCCATTAGAAACCGAATATTAATTTATTATAAAATAATATTTCTATATTTTCATAAAGAGCCCCTCCTCCCCCTTATCGAAGGACACCACTTCTAACCAATTCCTCACACCTCTCAAGCATTTTATATAATAAGAACTCTTCCCAAGTAATCTCCCTACATCCCTATCCTCCATTTAGAATCCTTACCTCAGGTAGAAAGCACATCAATAGTCCTTTTTGTTTCAAACCAAAGGGAGTTACCCAAATTAATGGTGATGATTTCTCTTAGCATCTTTTTTTATTTTACTTCTCCAACACCTAAACTCTTATTATTAGTTTGTTTTGTAACAAAAATAGTATCCTAAATATACTAGGATATTTTTATTAGAAGTATTATAACTACACTTATACACACATCCATCTAATGGGTGAAGAACATAATATTTCTGTGGATGGCAGCCAAACGCCTCATGAAGTGATGATTGTTGAATTATCTCCTACCACCTCTCATAGTGGCCATTATGATGGAACTATAATTAAATATGATATTTATGATATTTATTTTATAAATAAGAATCTGTAATTCCATTTTATATCATACCATTATTCATTTCATGTTGTATATATATACGATAATTTCATTTGAGGAAGTGCGGACTACCGCCCCCTTAAAGTGATATGACTCGTTCATACCATACATGGAATGTATAAAGGATGGTGTTAATGAAGTTAAGTAACACATATAAGATATTATAATATACTAGAATAATTATATACCTATGTATCATTTGGTTTTTATTCCCTTTAAAATGAAAAATGAAATGGAAGTAGCATTCGTGCGTACGTATGGATTACCATCTCCACGAATGCGATATGGTTCATTTACCATTGTATCCATTCAAGACTATTTATCATATGATGATTAAAATTAATATTTATGAACTTTATATAATTCTGGATATAAATATGATACAACCTATCCATAAGAAACACGACTTATGTAACAAAACATATAAAAGAGTACAAGTAAGTTAACACCCGAAACGACGATAATACTAAAGTATTATTAACAAATAATTATTATAAGATCATATATGATATCATAATTAAGTATACGGATCATGTATAATTTAATAAAAATGTTTTAACTATTATACAGGAGGTTAACATACCATCGACTAAGGAAAAGTTCAAGGTAAGGGGTTTTCATCTCACTCCTTATTCTCATGAGATTCATGCCATATTGCCACTATTACCTTTTGTGTGGTGTATGTACTGCCCATAATTGTATTCATTGTGTAATAAACTTTAATTTACGTGTATTTACAGATTAATTGAATGATATAGCTTTCATGAGTTGTATATTTTGTAATTTACCAAATTGGTAAGGGTTAATTTCACAATCTATTTATTATTTGAGGTTGTTTTTACGTAAGTATCTACTGGGACATATTTATTTTCCATGTCCATGTTTTATGAAATATTTTTAAAAGGGATTCTTTAAAGGAAATTTTTTACTAAAACATCATTTCAAAATTTTTAAATATGTATTCTTCTATATATTTCTCATTAATTTCCATGTCTTCAAAATGGGTTTTAAGGATTTATTTATATGGTAATGAATGTTTTTAAAATTTTAATTCCATTCAGAAGTTAAAAAAGTGGTATGGGACACATTGATTCAAAAATGTGTTTGAATGACTTCTTTTCTAAATTGTGTGACTGTTAAATGTTTTCATGAAATAGGGTAATTTCTCTCAAAGAGATTTAGAAATCATTTTCATCTATGTCAACATCCTTTGATAAAATTTACACTTGTTTGAAGTTGATTTATTATGATATAAATCATCCATATTGTATTTAAGGTTTTGTGATATGTTTGACTGTGGATGAGTTATTTTTATTCCATTAATGGTTTATGATTAATGTTTTGGCATATCGTATGCTAGTTTTAATATGAATTTTTATGTTATATTTCATCCTCTTTTTAAGATGAATGTGTTGGACTAGTATGTTCTAAGTTGGGGTTCGGTTATAGTAGACCCTCCGAGTTGGTGTCCGGTTATTAGAGGCACTCCGGGTTGGAGTCCGGTTATTAGAGGCACTCCGGGTTGGTGTCCGATTATTAGAGGCACTTCGAGTTGGAGTCCGGTTATAAAGGATCTCCGAGTTGGGTTCCGGTTACAGTTATCCCTTAGGTCCTGGCACTAGGCCGTGACACAGAAATTAAAGTTCAGCATTATGCATTCCATTATTATGAAAGTAGTTATTGATATTGTATGTTATTATTCAACTAGTAGAATATACATACGAGTATGTAAATGGAATTATTTGATTTTTATCTTTGCCATATTATGATGAAGTTAAAGTTTAAAAGGCTTTTGTTTTAGTTATACATTTCTTTAAATGCTTATGCTTATTTATGAACGTTTCGGCTGTATTGCATACCCTTATTGAGTATTTGATCTCACCGCTTTCTATATTTTATTTTTCCCAGGATTCCAAGAAGTGTATTGTGATTGATATGAAGGGTTAAGCCAAGGGAATAATGGCATTCATAAAGATTATTTATGTTGTTTTGAATGTATTAATGTGTAATGTAAAATTCATTATGTAATCTATTATCCAAAACTGCTAAACTGATCAGTCCTTCGAGAGTTGATTCCTTGTACTCATGACAATGTATTAAAATAATGCACTGACTCTGGGAAACTAGGGTTGGGGCATTACAGTTGGTACCAATGGAAGTTTAGCAATAACCATGGAAACTAGATTTAGATAAACTCTGATTAGAGCACATAGACCTAAGATAGACTTTGAGGATTAGTATAGAAGAACTTCCTAAAATATTGGTATTGTAGAGATTTTGTGAGTTTTCTGAGCAATACATTCATGTCTAGATATGAGCATGTAGAGGTGGCTCTGGCACAGATGTACCTAGGGGTAAAACCTGAAAACACCGCATTGAGCTAACCCAAACAGGAACTGGTGCACGACAACGGCCTTACTGCACTCTTGGTTATGACACTCCAGAGGGATATGCTTATGAGAATTCTCATTTTCTCTAAAAACCATTATGAAGGGATCATGAGTATATACCTACTCAAAGAAAACATTTTTATGATTATGTATTATATCCATAAACAGTTCAAATTGCATTAGGTATTTTACAACTTTGGATTTATTCATTGAAATTCATAAACTAACCTAGTTTATGCTATTTTATAGAAATGGCGCCCAGTAGATGGAATGTGAACTCCAGTAATATGTATGATCCAAATAATAAGAAGGATCATATCTTTCATGGAATTAATCCATCATTTAGAAAGGAAATAATCTTCCACATATTATCATCATATGAAGAAATAATATCATGTGTTGATAAGATAAGTAAATAGTTTACAGAATCCTATGGCTTTGAAGGGAAGAAAGAGAAGAAAAGGATGGAAGAGAGAAATATGGATAAAGGGAAGAGGGAAAAGAAGAATTTTCCCATATGTGATTACTGTGGGAAGAACCACTCTGGAACATGCCAGAAAGGAATGGGAGTCTATTATAAGTTTTGAGAAAAAGGACACCATGTACATGACTATAAAGGTAAGAAAAAGGTTTCAAATGTACAATGCTTCGTCTGCAAGGAGTTGGGCACTACGCGAACCAATGTCCAAATCATCAGAGTATGCCCCAAATGAGGCTATTGGATAATAATCAAGTTATGGTACTACCACAGATGAGGAGGAATGACTAGAGTTCTTATGTTGTTATTAGAGAATTATGTCATTTGAGTGTTGTATCAACAATGTACCGGTTATAATAATTATGGAGTATATAAGGATTGTACTACAATACTATTTCATTAAGGACGTGAGATTTTGTGGAACCAAGAAATGTGGCTCAATATAAGGTTAATTTTTTGGAAAATATATGGTTGAGAGAAAGATAAAACATAATATGATTGTGATAATGAGGTAGTGATTTTGGAATAAGAGATGGTTGATTTGAATAAATTATATTGAATATTATTGACAACCTTGAAACTGATTAATGATTT
The DNA here is from genome assembly GCA_963277665.1 of Viscum album. Classification (NCBI taxonomy): domain Eukaryota; kingdom Viridiplantae; phylum Streptophyta; class Magnoliopsida; order Santalales; family Viscaceae; genus Viscum; species Viscum album. The sequence continues at coordinate 1,531,822,859 of OY728123.1, read as the reverse complement.
CTATTTCCATTATTATTGGAATTTACATCATTTTTTGTTAGAAGGAGTATATCCATTATTCTATAAGGAATAAGGGATCATGAATGTAATCAATAAGGTTTTATGGTAATTCAGGATGTTGTAGTGTTTTAAAAGAATACAAGATGAAGGTGTTCATATGTTATTACACAGCAAAAAAAATCTTCATTGTGTTTACCTTCCTTATAAATTTTTGACTGTGAGTTTGGACAGATGTATTTTCGATAATTTTAGTTTGAGATTAATTTTTTATTTCCATAAAAAGACAACCTGGAGGTCGGGCGACAACCCGTCGCGACTGGCAATGTCACGAGACTTGAACTCGCAACCGAAGGGCGAAAATAGTGTATCAACTACCAATGGACCATGAGATGTCATGGATTAAATAATGTAGTCTATTTTAAGAAGGTCTTGTAGAGGAATTATAAATTGACTTTTTTAACCCCAAATGAATAAGAGAAATAGAATATATTTTTTAACTTCTATTATCTTTTAGAGTGAAAGATGAGTTTGTGGTAGAAATTAGTTAAAGGATGGAACTCTACCTGTCAAGTATATATTTTTCTTCTCCTCTTATTCTATAAAGAAATTAATTATTATACTTTATTGAAGTAATCTTAAAACTAAAAGTGTGTTATCCTAATAAATTATATTTTGTTTAATCGATGGTATTTTAAATCATCATGGATTGATGAATTTAAGGACCTCAATTTTAAACTTGTTTGTGATTGATGACCTCAATCACTACCCATAAATATTTACGTTTTTCCTCTAATTATATGTCTCTAATTTCCACCAATGTTCTCATAATAGAGGTCATAATTTTGTGGTGACCCTTTCCTTTCTCTTTTCCTTTTATTAAGACTAAATTTTACTAACCAAATTTTTGATGTGGGTTTTCCCACAAAGATATTTTCTATTTTCAACCTTTATTTTCAAAGAGAAATATGAAATTGTGAGAAATAAATTTATTTAATGAGGGAATAATGTGACACCCCTAGATTTCATAGTGTGTTACTTCTTCAAAATAATTCAATAACTTGCACTACACGCAACACCGAGTTCAAGCGCACCATGACTTACCAAACAATCCGTTCAAAAGAGGTTATGAATAATATTAACTAAATTTTGAACATTATATAATACTTATAATTTTAGAATCCATATTATTAGTTTTTTAGACATAATTTATGAACAAATTCACTTTTCCAGTCAAAAGAAGTAATTTTAAGAAATGCACTTTTATCAACTTTCAATAGTGAACCCTTTTAAATCAAATATTTTAGACTTTTATATATTCAATTTGACTAAATAAAATTATTATTTAAAATGGGGACATAAAAAATTTACAATTTAACACCCCAAGCTTCCACTGTATGCTTCTCTTGGAATAATACAGCTGCATTTGTTGTACGCAACTTCGAGTTCTAACACACACTACAACCAATCAAACTAGCCGTTATGAATAGTAATACCAAATTTTTGAAATTTTATAAATTTTAACTCTCAAAATGGACTTCATTTTTGGATTTGGAATATCTAATTTAGCCTTGGGTGAAATTTTTTACTTTTTGGATAACTTTTATATTTTGATGAATAGTGAAAATTATTAAATTCTAATTAAAAACAACTTTTTTAATCAGAAAAATTAATAGTGATAAATTATGAATTTGAGTGGTATTAAATTATATTTAGAATATATTTTTTTACCATTTAATACAATTTTGGTCATTGTACATAATTTCACAATTAAACCGATAATAAACAAGTGTCATTCTTTTGATAGTTATTATATCTTAAAAACACGCTTTTTTGTTTTGACAACGGAAATAATTTTAAATTAATTTTGGCCAATTCTATCTTTTGAATTTGGAAAAATGGATTCCATATTTGGAATTATGATGTCCAAATTGTGTAAATAGGTAACTTTTATTTTTAGACATTTTGAATAATTACTTCAGTAAATATTTTATTTACAATGGTTAAAGGGTTAATCTGGTAAATAAGGGTTAAAGAATAATATAATAATAATAATAAATTACCCTAAAACATGTCCTAACATTATTGGTGGATACATGCCCGAACATGGTCATCTTTGGGATGATTTTGGGACCCCATGGTTCCACTTGTAGGTGATAGGGACACTTTATATTAATTAAGTTAAAGTGAATACAAAAATGGCATAAGCTTATATATTTTAAAAAAAACCTTTTACATAGGGTTATATATGTTATATTTTCGATTATAAATATTAATTATAAAGATAAGACTATTTCATACATAATCGTAGTTTATTTATAATTTTTAGACATTGATAAAGTAAAAATATATATGGCACAATAATGATGCAGTATTTTCCTTATTAATGAAAGAATCAAATACTTGATATTATAAATGTTAAAATAAATATAATTTGGAAGTTTTGATGACATACACGAATTGTATTGGTTAATATGACATGTTAGTATTTCTTAAATTAATTTTGTTTGATTTAATAACGTTGTTAAGACTTTAACAAAAATCAATTATTGAGTAGTTTCAACATTGACATAAATGAGTTTTTAAAACAAATATTATATTATTAATTTATATTCTCTTCCTAAAAATCTAAGGTTCGACCAAGAGACTTATATAATGATAGATGTATCATTAATTTACCACTTGGGGTTTCTCTTGGAGTTATATAGTATGTTTAATAACTATATAATATAAAAATACCAAGTTACATGGTAAGTGTCAAACTAATTAACTAAGAGTTAAATCTAAATGATAAGGTTAATATTATGACCCAAAACGTGTCTAAATTATTTTGTTTGAGTGGTTTTAGACCAATACCCACATTAAACTATAAATAATATACTTTTTAGCCATTAGAAAACAAATATTAATTTATTATAAAATGATATTTCTATATTTTCCTAAAGAGCCCCTCCTCCCCCTTGTAAAAGGACATCACTTCTAACAAATTTCTCACACCTCTGAAGCCTTTTTGTTCGTCCATCCTCTTACCAATTAAGCTCCATACATATGTATCCTCCTCTTAGAAGCATTACCTTAGGCAGAAGGGACTTCAATAGTCCTTTTTTGTTCAAACCAAAGGGAGTTACCCAAATTAAAGGTAACGATTTCTCTTAACTTCTTTTCTTATATTTTACTTCTCCAACCACTAAACTCTTCTTATTATTTTATTTTGTAAAAAAACCAGTATCCTAAATATGCAAGGATATTTTTATTAGAAGTATTATAACTACACTTACACACACGTCCATATTATTGGTGAAGAAAATAATGTTTCTGTGGATGGAATCCAAACACCTCATGAAGCGATGATTGTTCAATTATCTCCTACCTCCTCTCATGGTGGACATTATGATGGAACTATAATTAAATATGATACTAATTATATTTATATTATATATAATATTCTGTAATTCTATATTATATCATACAATTATTCATTTCATTTTGTATATTTATACGATAATTTCATTTGAGGAAGTGCGGACTGCCGCCCCCTCAAAGTGATATGACTCGTTCATACCATAAATGGAACATATAAAGGATGGTTTTAATGAACATAAGTAACAAATATAAGATATTATATTATACTATAATAATTATATACCTATTTATCATTTTTTTTGTTACTTTTAAGATGAAAAATGAAATGGAATAGTGTTCATGCGTACGTACAGATTACAGTCTCCACGAATGCGATGAGATTCATTTCGCATCGTATCCATTCAAGACTAATTCTAATTTGATGATTAAAAGTAATGTTTAACAACTTTATTTCATTATTTATATGTATAATATACAACCTATTCATAATAAACATGACTTATGTAATAAAACATATAAAATAAAACAAGTAAGTTAACACCCGAAACGACGATAATACAAAAGTATTATTAACAAATCATTATTAGAAGATCATATATGATATCATAATTTCGTATATGGTTCATTTATAATTTAATAAAACTATTTTAACTATTATACAGGAGGTTAACATACCATCGACTAAGGAAAAGTTTAAGTTAAGGGGTTTTCATGTCACTCCTTATTCCCGTGAGATAATGCCATATTGCCACTATTACCTATTGTGTGGTGTATGTACTTCTCATAATTGTATTCTTTGTGTAATTCACTTTAATTTATGTGTATTTACATATTCATTTTATGATACCTCTTTCATGGGTTGTATGTTTCATAAGTTAACAAATTGGTCAGGGTTAATTTCACAATCTCTTTATTATCCGAGGTCGTTTTTACGTAAGTATCTACTGAGACATATTTATTTTCCATGTCCATTTTTTATGAAATAGTTTTCAAATGGATTATATTAAGGGAATTTTTTACTAAAACAACATTTCAAATGTTTTAAATATTTATTCTTCTAAATATTTCTCATTAATGTCCATGCCTTCAAAATGGGTTTCAAGGATTTATTTATATGGACATGAAGGTTTTTAAAATGTTAATTCCTTATAAATTTACAAATTGGTATGGGACACTTTGATTCAAAAATGAATTTAAATGACTTCTTTTCTAAATTGTGTGAATTTTAAATGTTTTCATGAAAAATGGGTATTTCTCTCAAAGAGTTTTACAAATCATTTTCATCTATGTCAACATCGTTTGATAAAATTTACACTTGCGTGATGTTTATTTATTATGATACAAATCATCCATACTGTATTTAAGTTTTTCTGATATGTTTGACTACAGATGAGTTATTTTTATTCCATTAATGTTTTATGATTAATGTTTTTGAAGTTCAAATGCTAGTTTTAATACGAATTTTTATGTTATATTTCATCCTGTTTTTAAAATGAATGTGTTGGACAAGTATGTTCTAGGTTGGGGTCTAGTTACAGCAGACCCTCCGGGTTGATGTCCGGTTATTAGAGGCACTCCAGGTTAATGTCCCGTTATTAGAGGCACTCTGAGTTGGTGTCTGGTTATTATAGGCACTCCATGTTGGATTCCGATTATAGAGGCTCTCCGGGTTGGGTTTCGATTACAGTTATCCCTTAGGTCTTGGAACGAGGCCTTGGCACAAAAATTAAAGTTCAACATTATGCATTCTGTCATTATGAATATGGTTATTGATATTGCATGTGATTATTCGGCTAGTCGAATATACATGCGAGTAAGTAAATGGAATTATTTGATTTTTATCTTTTCCATATTATGATAAAGTTCAAGTTTAAATGGATTTTGTTTTAGTTTCACACTGCCTTAAATGTTTATGCTTATTTATGAAAGTTTCTGTTGTATTGCTTACCCTTACTGAGCATTTGAGCTCACCCCTTTCTATGTTTACTTTTTCCCAGGATTCCAAAATGAATATTGTGATTGATATGCAGGGTTAATCAAAGGTAATAATGGCATTCATAAAGATTATTTTTTATTTTTTGTATGTCTTAATGTGTTATGTAAAATTCATGTATGTAATCTTTTTTCCAAGACTGCTAAACGGATCGGTCCTTTGGGACTTGATTCCTTGTAATCATGCCAATGTATTAAAAAAATGCACTGACTCTGGGTAACTGGGGTCGGGGCATTACACAATCAATCATTTAATGTTTTATTTAGAATGAACATACATGAGATATTTTATACACAGTAGTTATGGAACACCATGGTGGGATATTAATAATCCTATTAGCTGACGCCTTTGATACTTCATTGGTGATGTCTAGACCACTGTATGTATTTCGATGTAGGGAAAGTAAAGTCATTATAGTGATGATGGAATATTTTTTATCATCTATGACAAGTATATGGTGGTGAGATGGTGGGGGACTTTCCAATCAATGACATGGAGTAGTAGGGTTTTCCAATTTTAGTTGTCATTTGTGGTTGGAAATGTACATGAAGATCTATTTTTATATTCAATTGTTTGGTTTCCACTATTTTATTTTTATTATGTCATATATATTTTATCTTCTATTGTATATTTGTGTTATGTATATATATATTCCATGTGTTTATCTCATAATGATGGGAGAAATTGGTCCCTTTGGTTATTTTTCGATGCCCATGTGATATTCCCCAGCCCGTGGGGATTGGGAAATCCCTTTAGGTATGTGGTGTATTAGCTCATGAACAAGTTGGAGAGGGTATTTAGGTCATTTCATTATAGAGAGGATCATGATAAAGTAATTGGTTTAATTATTTTTTTTATTTCTATCATATTAATTATATATTTTATGGATTCAAGACCAAAAGAACGTAAATAAGTAGACTAATGTGAAAATATGTAATTTAAATTAATGGATAATGCATAAATTATTTATCAAAACATGTTTAATCACATAATTAACATTCAATTAATATTTAAAAGACACGTATATGATAAAACAAAGGATATTTAATTTTATTAATGGAAAACCCCTAAACTAAATATTAATTTAGACTAAGCCTTACATTACATGACTGAGAATGAAATCCATAAAACTATTTTTTGGACCAACCCTCTTTGGGAAATTTATGCTCATGAATGAGTACATATGAATGTTTTTTTCATTAAACAAAATTAAATTAGAAGATGTATCCATAACACGATTTTATATAACTTGGAGGTACGGGTTGAGGAAATATGTATAAGGGTTTCTATATTGGGGAGTCCACTCTATAGATAATGGAGTTGGAAGAAAATGTTTAGAAAATACATTACAAAATAAATACCTTTAATTAAATTAATGTTCCCTCTATTTTGTTGTAAGAAGAGTAATTGGGATCGATTCCCCTTGAATGTCTAAAAAACAAGGAATTAAGAGTCCAATATTGAGGGTTTTTTTGGACTTGATAAAATAACTGGATACTTAATAAAATGTTAACAAAATTTGTTACTTATCACACAAATATTAATAAAGTGATGTAATAATAATCTTCTCATTTTGAAATATTTAATATAATTTCATGTTCTTTATGTACATTATCCGTATGATCAATTTTAGGTAAATTCAATATGTATACTGATAGAAACTTCTAAGAAGGATTCAGACACCAATGGGTGGTGTTGTTCCATGAACAAAAATATTACATGTTAGAATCCTCACATACTAATTCACATGTAAATTATGAGAGTGAAAAATAGTTTGATATCTATGGTAAAATATTTAGTGTTATGGTCAAAATATAGTTTTCACCACTTATGTCTATTTCAGTTGGGTGTTATGTGTAAAACATATTAGATGCATTTAATTTATTATTGTTATAGGGTTTCAATTTCCTTAAAAACTACATAATGATATAATTATTGCATTAATCACTCATATCTTCTCTAGGGTTGTAGATAAAATTTAAATGAATAAAATTGGGGAGTGTATCTTAGATCTTCTTTCAATAAATTATAATGTTGACTTGGACATGATGTGTGAAAATCCTTCGGTCTATATGGTGAATAAAACGAAAGGAACGGTGAAAATATATAATTCAAAATCATATTTGACACTCTATTCCAAGAAGATAATGTTAAAGGGTAATTCATATGAGCAGTATTATATCTATTTTTTATGTGGCAAGATGGGAAACTTAGAGAAAACCCGACCAGGGGAAATAAAGAAAGTGGAAGCTTTTGGAACGTTTGTTATCAAGTGAAATCTATACGCATCTACAAATTCAGTATTAGATTCATCATTGGATTCTCAAATATTTTTTCAAATATGGGAACTAATTATATTACATAATATTGGATAAAGAGAGGTATATTTATGAGCATCTATTGGATATAGACTTACAGACATCAATATTCGGCAATACTACATTACAGTACCAATTTGAATGATCTTTGTTTCAAAAGTATATTCATCTGTTCTATCTGTTTTGGAAACATTTATTTCAAAATCCTAAAATAATTTGCATATATTTTTTATATTTTTTAGAATAAATGATTCTTCTATTTTAATGGTAACATATAATATGTAAATTCTTTTTTTAATTACAGTCTTTATCTATCAGATTATATGAGCCAAGTAATTAAAAATGATAATGAAACTACTTCACATAAATTATTCTAAACCAAACTATGAAATTATAGGCTGGGTCTTGTAATTGAAAATAAATTTTAAAAAATATACCAATATGTAAATTTATATTTTATTGAACTAAAACCACTTGGTGTATGCCACATATGTTTACATAGAAAAATGACCAAAATCAAATTTATTAGAAAAGGTGAAAGGGATAGAGAGATATTTGATTTACTTTATACATATTTTGTTAGAAAAATATTAATTTAATCAAGAGGTGGGTAATAATTTTTCACAACATTTAATAATGATTTTAGTTTATATGTTGATGTATAATTTATTAGGTATAAGTTGAATTCATTTGAGAGATTCATAGAATTTATGAATGAAATTGAGTAATATATTTTAAAAAATATTACAAAACTATACTCATAGGTAGGTTGAGAGTATCATAAGAAATCACTCATTGACTATTTATGAGAGGATAAGATTATATCCTAACACACCACTACTTATAAACCATATTGGAATGGTGTAAGAAAAATTTGGAACTGCAACATGTTGGACATGGTGCGAACAATGATGATTCATATGATGATTCCATTATCCTTTTGTAGATACGTGTTACAAAAAAATCCCAAATATAAAACAATGTTCCAACATAAGTGGTAGATGTTATTCCATATAAATATTGGAGTAGAAAGAAACATGTCTTTTCATAATAACATGCGTTCATTTTGAAATAATTTTTTATGAAGTTTAAGAAATAAATTTACACCTCATGTTAATAAGTGTGTCATTATTGAATACCCCAAGGAAATAAGTGGATATAACCTATACGTACACCTAGAAGAACATTAATAACAAAAATATACACCATATTCCTTGAGTTGGATAATATCAAAAAAATTGTTATTGGGGGTTAGATAGACATTAATAAAGCGTGTGATCATGGTACACAACAGTTGGCATGTGAACAAATTCTACAAATCAACATGGAAGAATAAAATCTAAAGACATAAGTACGATATTGGATTATAAGAGAGGTTTTATAACTATAATGGTATGGTTTTCTGTTTACCAAGGATGCCGGATCTTTATTATTTTATAATAGAGTGGACTAATGTAATAACTCCCTACAATCACAATATTGCACACACGGTGTGATATCCCTAAGTACATTTATTGACATGGGAATCCCACCCTTTGATAGAAAAATGTAATGGAAATGGGATCGGGTTTCATGTGTCTTATATAACATGAGAAAACCTCTCCAATACCTCATGTGGGAATGATGAGATAGTTTCATGATGTTACACCGTTTGGGTCACACCATGGATCCATTTGTTTTAAAATAAGTTTTGTTAGTCCCATGTTATGATCATTAATTTTGGCACATGGATCATTAAAATGGGTAAAAGAATAAACCCCTATGGACTTTCCCTAAATGATTGAGTATTTTCCTCCCTTTGATACATTTTTGTAGACCAAGGTAGCAATTATATACCATTAAAATATTTTATAATATGTGTGAATACCCTCAAAACATTTTTTTTAGTTCTTTATCCCACCCTATGATGTAAAATGACTAATTAATGGAAGGGGTTTATGGGTTTTATATACCATCCCCAAAACCCCTCTATTCCCCTATGTGGTACTAGGGAGGTAGTGTCATGGTGTGACACCTTTCTGCCAAGTAGTATGGTGGCCAGTCCAACACCATGATCATTATTTAAGGAAAATGATGATTTCCATTATGCATAATAAAAATAATGATTTTATAACATTAATGATAATTTTAAGTGTCCTAGATGTTTCCAAGTGGAAATGAACTACGAATTCTAAAATGGATTTCATGTACCAAAGCATATTCTAGATCATGTTAGATCATTTAGTGGATGAAAAGAGAGTTATTTTTAAATATGTATTCAATTATAAACTAGTATTGGATAGGAAGATAAGTATTTATAATGCATGGATATTTCTAATATAGTTCTAACAACATGGATACGCGAACTAAGAAAAAAATTCCACTAGTTTCTAAACTGAGATCCATTAAAATTATAATTCCTATTAATTATTTCTATAACTATGATTTATATAAAATTGATTTAAAAACATCCATCCTGAAAATATGCCCTTAAAAAGATTTCTATATTACACAACTAGAAGGGTTTGTGACTCTAAATCATTCCACAAAGTTATAATGACTTTGAAGATCTATTTATCGATTGAATCAAGCATCTACGTCATTGAATATACTGTTGGATAAACCCATAATGGAATTTTAATCATAAATAATGAATGTGAGCCTTATTTATCTAAGTTTCATTTAAGGAGAGAGGTCATTTTATTAACAGTATATATCAATGAAATACAACTTATTCAAATTGAAATACCACATTTATCATCGATTAAATCATGATTAAATAATTTCTTCTATCTAAAGAAATTAGGAAAATAAATATATATTCATGGGATCAAGATCAATCCTGATAGATATAAGTCACTGATCAGACTATGTAAAGGTTAATATACATAAAATATGCTAAAAAGATTCATTATGGAACAATACAAGAGTGGTTTTTCCAATGTCACATGTTAGATCTTGTGTTTTGGAATGATTGAGAAACTCTATTGCGATTGGAATGTTTTTTCTTGTGGATGGGATAAATCCTACACCGACCATCGGAACATAAAATAGGGAGTTAGAAAAATTAAAATGAGTTTTTATGAAGAGTTATAAAGCCTGAGAGGGGTTTAGTGTGTTTATGAAAATTTTAGGAAAATCATGCTATGAAAACCCAATTTTTGGAAATATTAGGTAGGCCCATAGTTTACGCATGGTTAGGGATAACCTTAACCCTCAATTTTGTAGCCTTATTAGGTTGTCTCATAGTTTATAAAACCATGTACCTTAGGACACATGACCAAGAAAATAAAATTTAGTATATGGTGATGGTAAGAGAATGGGATGCACATAATATAAACAACCTTCTTCCTTGCATGTACACGGTGTGGTGGTGAGACAATGCCAAAGGGAATAGTGTGGGAATATTTTACCAAAAAATGTGCATGAACAATGAGAGGTGTGGAAACTAGGTTTTCGGATCCACATGATTGGTTAATGGTTATCCAAACCATGTTTCCTAACCATATGAATCGTTAAAATGGAAAAAATTAATATTTTCGCCTCCAAACACTAAAGGACTATACCCATTTCTCTTCCACTATTAATATAGGTTCTCCCTTCAGGTAAACCTTCTCCCCCTCTTATTAAAAAATTTTATATTTCTTGGAAAAAACATAACACTATTGAGTTTTTTTGGAAGAGTTCTATGAGTCCAAGAAATAAGTTTCCTTCTTTTCATATATTTCCTTATCCTATGTTTTTTTATTATTGTGTGAGATCATATACCCTTTTTCAAGGAGTTTAACTATTTGTTCAATTACTATCATTCCATATCAAATAGAAATCAAATATAGGATGAGTGAATATTTCTAAATATATGGTTGGTATTCTATGTATTTTACCTCAAATTATCATTATTTATATTAAGTTCCACTATGCCACATCCTAGATCGTCCACATGTTACACCAAAAACACGAAACACCTTAAATTAAATGTATAAACCATTAATATGAATCATTGAAACCTTTATTGGTTGATGGATTTTGTGTGAACCACTATTTATGTTGTTTCATATTAATTGTTTATTTTGGCAATGTTGTTCCTTTGTATCCAAACACCCTTATAAGGATTAATAACGTATCTCTAATAATTAAATGTCTAACTAGAATTATGAAATGAGTGATAAAATTGGAATGGTAGCTTACATGCCCCTTTTATTAGATTCTCCTTACACTTTGAGTCTTTTTACTTATTAAAAAATGGTTAAGTGAGATTAAACACTTTGATGTATAGATTGGGAATTTTCCAAATTAATTATTTAAAGGACACATAAATTTTAAATTGCAATGGGTGTTATATAATTCCATATGATTTATTAATTAATGAAATGTGTTCTCATTTATGTATGAATTATGTGAAAATTATGTTCTGTTATGGATTTACATAGTTGAGTTCATAAGAAATTTTATATTCAGAGAATTTTTCATGATTAAGAGTGGATTGAAATGATGTTAAATAATTCATCTGTGTTTTTTATGGACATGAAATTACTTATTATTTATTTGTAATTACTCAAGAGGGTGTTCATTATAATATTATTTAAGTAATTGGACATATATTTATTTACTATAAATGAAAATTATTAGACATGTAACTCCTTATTGTTATTGATTACATAGGGATTTATGTTACTCAAAATTTACCTGGTTATTACGCGATATAGAATTCCTCATTGTAAGTGATTAAAATAGGACATGAAGTTTCACATCATTTACCTAACTATTATTTTACATGGTGTTACTAATTTTTATTTGATTATAATTGTACATGGATTCCTTGGTTATATTCCATGTGTCTTTAGTTAATTTATATAAATGGTAAAATTATCAGAGACATTATAGCTTACCCAAAAGAAGATATAGTTAGTCATGTGTTCCATGAGGAACTTGAGAACTACACATTTTTTATACCCCATTTATTTACTACATTTATTTAATATATATACACATATATTTGATTTATATTGGAAGAATAGATTTTCATTATACATTAATGGTGATGGGAAACTAAGTTTGTCTCAAACCATGTTTCTGTTTCTGATTAATACTAAGATAGATCTATTAGACACATGTTATAGCATATCTTGTGCTTCAATGCTATTATATCTTCTGGGATAGGACTTAATGTAAGAAGTGTGGCTGATATTATACTCATTATTACCTCTAGAGTGTTTGTAATTTATTGATTTATTATTTCTTCAACCAAGACTTTTTGTATGTTTTACGTGTTTTATATTGATGAGCATGTATTTATGTCATAGAATTTTTATGCATCTATATTTATTTATAATTTTTCGGGTTATGAAATTTTTATTATATTCCTAAATTATTAGATTTTATTTATATATACTACATTTAAATACTAATATAGAGGGTGTAATCTCCCATGTATGCCTCCATTAGACCCTCACTCCTAGTTGGATTATTTTGGCTTATAAAGAGGAAAAGTTGAGGCCATGTGGCTAACTAGCTTGGGGAACCAATTTAGTGTATTTTGATCTAGGATGACACAAGTTTTATTTTTCTTGAACTACCCTAGGTCAACCACAAACTAGTCATACATTCTGGATCACAATAATGACCAAGAGGTGTTACCAATCCTCTCGGGATGGAAACTTATGTCAGGCATCAAAAATACATAGTTCGGAAAGATTTAAACCATAATATACAAAGGAATAAATAAAATAAAAGGAAAACAAATATAGAAAAAATTAAATAAATATATAAATACCTCCATGTGACCTCACGGGTTACCTCCAACCAATTAAAAACATTTTCCCCATAAGTGATCCAAAACATATAGAGAGAATATAAGATGAAAAATGGTTATGAATGTAGTTGTGAGCCCCATAATGATCTATATCAAATCTAATGATAAAAAATGTCACATTCCATTCCTTTTAATTGAAATTTTTTTTATATATTTAAAAATAATACATATGAATATAGTGTTTTCTATACATTACGTAAAAAATGTAAAAAACATTCATTTTAAGAAAAACAACTTCCAATAATTTTTTTGGAAATATTATTCAGAAAAGAATTAATTTTTTTTTAAATTCATTACACAAGGTAACCAGTGAAAAAAATGGGGTTTATTAGGAATATTAAAACATATTTAACTTTATAATGAAACTATATAAGGTTGGAAAATATAATTTAACCAAAAAAACTCAATAAGACCTTAGATATTGGTTGAGAAGGATTAGGACAACGATCTAGATACAATTACATAATAAATATCTACTGGTGCCAATTATATAAAAACACTACCCAAAAATCGTCAAGGACTCACTCACCCAATCGATCGAGGGGTACATCCGATGGGAAGTTGAGTATTCTAATTAGGGGCACTAGCTTGTGTGTAATCTGAACTTGTAAAGCATGTGTACCAAAGTTCCCACCAAAATAACAATGTTTTACAATGAAAGTAAAAAGGAGGTTATTTTTTCAAGCAAAGTCATGCATATATTTCACACCATTATCACCAAACATTATCCCACTTCTCACCTATGTTTTCCCACCATAGGATCATCCACATTTCAGTTCAGATAACCAAGGCAAAACCCTTTCCACCAAACAAAAAGAACACATAAAGGGGGGAATTATTTAAGAGGGGGTTTCTATTTTCATTAAAATGAATAAATGTTCCAAACATGATTCACCATTTAAAAGGGGAAATTTTGTCTTTATAAACACATGATTTCCAAAAATTGTTACAGTTATAAATATCATACCCCATCATCGGGAAATCCCATATTTGATGATTAAATCTATTGAAATTAATGAGATCAATAATAATACATTTTCATCCAAAATGAAATTTTAAACATGAGTGGAACCAATGAAATTCATGATCAGACTATATGATAAGTTTAGAAAACTAGTGAGAAACAGCATCTATGAATCAAAACACATATGTTTCCTTTATCCAAAAGGAGGATGTAGTCACATGGTTTTCTAGGTAAATTATCTAGACCATGTACCTGACAATGGCATTGAAAGACCCACTTTCTAGGATGTATGGTTTTTAAAAAAGATGGTTTATAGTATTTACTAAATGTGCACCACCCCAAACCACCTATAAACCTACCATTTTTTCAAAAACAGTCTACAAAATTCATGGAAACCTAAATAGATCAAAAAATAAAAAATTAAATTTGTCATTTCAGGTAGGGGAATGATAATAATCCCTACCATTGAAACATTATACACCTAAACAATCCCAAAATATCTAGATAACAAAAAATTAGACCAAAAAAACCCCTTCCAAAGGAAACCTCAGTCACTGGAAGACTGAAGAAGAAAAACTAACTTTCCATCAAATAGCTAAAATTTTTAGGTCTATATAAATTGTTGAGAATAACCCCAACAACATATCCCAAAATCAAGAGGAACAAGCTATTATATTTAATATCACAATCTACTCAAAAATGATCGAGGGTGCCACAATATCACATACACTCTAAAAACATTGAAAACCCAGATTCATGACATTGAAATTTGAGAAGAATATCAATGTAGTTAATTTGGTATTTACAAGAGGATATTATAACTGAACCATAGAATTGGTTAATAAATTACCAACTTCTGGGGAATGTTGGATGGGGTGAAGGAGTTTTCCCCCCATGATAATTGATAAACTAATCTTATCATGAGCCCTTCCAAAATGTCATTCCCACCATTTTAGTATTCTTGTTATACATCAGTTCATTAATACTTAAATAAGATCATGAATTTAAAAGAAAATAGAAGTTAAAAAATATGAGATGAAAAAAATAACATTGAATTTAAACAACCACCACTACAACAGAACACACCTTTAACAGTGCTAGAATAGGCTGTTATCTACACTAAAAAAGATATAACTACCTTAGTGTGGTTGAAAGGCCTTTGATTTTATTAGTGCTAGAAAAAAAATGATAACAGTTAGGTTTATCAACATAAATAAAATAGATGATAAATCATACTTGTGTCATCTCGAGTAAAAGAAACCATTTATCAGTACTTTTACTTAGCACTGATAAAAGGACTATTTAATAGTGCTTTTATAAGAACTCATAATGATTCCTTTATTGGTGATTTAAAGATTGAGGTAAAAGTAGGCTTTATCAGTGGTTCTACAAGTGATGATAAATCTAACCATTATAACTAATTTAATAATTCCTGATAGATATAACTTTATTCAGAAAATTTATTAGAACTAATAATGGGTGTCTTTATCATCCCATTTATTAGAAAAAATAAAGGTGAAAACTGTGGTGTGATGTTATACCACACTACATCACTAGAAATAGTTGCATTGTTTTGTAATAAAAAACTACATCAATAGAAATTGAAATTTTTTTTACCAAAATGATATAAAAATAATGATTCTAAATTTAATAAGAAATCTAATAAAAATACAATAAAAAAATATTATAGAGTATGTCAGTTCTTTTTTACTAAAATTAATTTAAATTTAAAAAACAAATGGCGCACTGGGAGTTATATCAATAACACCATGAGTCGAATAAATGTGTGACTAATTTTTACATGTAAAAAATGACTTCTGGATCATTTTTATAAATTACTAAAACAATATGAATGTGATTACTCATTTTAGAGTGTGTCAATAGTTTTTTTATTAAAATTAAAGATTGTTTTGAATATAAAGACGCAGTTATTGTCCAACCGGTCACACCATGCATCATATTGACGTTAGTTTGATTCATACACATCCCAAATGACATATGTATTATTTTAATAATGTACAAAAACAATCATAATGAATTTAATTGGTTTTGATTATGTCCACTATTTTTTTCACCCAAATTAATGTAAATTTTGAATAAAAAGAATCACTTAGATTCATAATTGTGAAACTGTGAATTAGATTGAGGTGAGTATTACTTATACACATCCCAAATGAGTCATGAATCATTTTAATAATGTATCAAAACAATCAAAATGTGTTTAGTTTGATTTGTGTATGCCACCTATTTTATTCAATAAATTGTCATTTTTAATTGGAAACACGCACTTTGAGCCATACCGATATAATAATGTGAGGGTTTTACATGATATTTATTCATTAATTTCACAAATTAATTTTTAATTATTTTCCAAAACTCCCAAGACAATCTGAGAACGTTTGATTAGTTTTTAGTGAGAGGCATTTTTTTGTATTAAAATTTCAATTTTAAATAAATAATCGACATTGGGATTCATTCGTGTCAAACCATGTGTTAGATTGAGGAAAGTATAATTAATAAATATCCAAAATTACTTTTGGATTATTCTTTTCATGTAACATAACTATATGAATTTCTATTCTCAGTTTTTAGTATGTATGATGTTTTTTTCACTAAAATTTATGTCACTCTTGAATTAAAAGACACATTATGAGTCATATCAATGACATCGTGTATCGTACTGAGCTGAGGTTTATTCCAACATGTCCAAAATGACTGATGAATAATATTTCTAAAGTAAAAAAAATAAGAATCTCTTTCATTAGTTTTTAGTATGACACTTGTGTTTTTTACTATACTGTCACTTAAAACTAAATACAATTCACTCGGATCTATACATGATGCATTGTGTGTTGGTTTGATCTATAGACTCATTCCAAAACCTCAAAAATGATATAATGGATAGTTTTAAAAAATTATCTAGAAAATATGAGCGTGCTATCTCAATTTTCTGTGATTGACATGTTTTGTATTAAAATGTCAATTTTAAACTAATAATGGATACTTTGAGTCATACCAGTCACACAATGCTTCAGAATGAGGTGAGGCTGATTACTAAAAATACCAACTGAATCATGGATTGTTTTATTGTAGAATGAAATCAATTCGTATGTGTCTGGTTGATATTGAGTATGCCACATTGGTTTTTTTTTACAAAAATGTCATTTTAAACTAGAAACATGCACATTAAGACATAAAGGGTGCATCATGTGTGGGTTTGACCTGAGACTGATTCATACCTATCACAAATTAATTATGAATCATTAAACTGTGTTACTAAGAAAATATGAGTGTGTTATCTCAGTTTTCATTGAGTGACACGTTTTTGTATTCAAAATTCAATTCTTAACTGATAACAGACACATGGAGTCATATCGTTCACACCATCCATTGGAATGAGGTTCCACTGATTCATACACATCACAAATATATTATTGACCATTTTACTAGATTACAATACAATAAAAAATAATTGTAATATATTCAACAATGGTAGTTGTTTATTCACTTAAATTAATGTCAATTGTGAATAAAAAGACGCTCTTGGAGTCACACATGTCACACCATGCGCCAGATTAAGATAAGGTTGATTCATACGCATCCAAAATTGTAGATGGATAATTTTAATAATTTATCAAAATAATTATATTGGTTTTTCATATTTTTGAGTATATCACATGTGGTTTTACTAAAAATTCATTTTAAATTGGAAACATGAACTTTAAGCCCTAAAGGTGGCATCACATGTGGGATTGACATGAGACTGATTCATAAATGCCAAAATTAATTATGAATCATTATCTCAAATTATCAAGTCAATATTTGCCTCTCTTTATAGATAACAGACATTTTAACACCAGCACTCCTCGATGACCACTATATATCAATATAGGGTTTTATCTAAGAGTTATTTCGTACACCTTCTTACTTCGGTGGTTGATTACACACTTATTTATTCAAACATTACAATTTGATTATATCCCAATTTCATTATTGGGAGATGTATAAATGTTTCTTCAATAACACCGGTGGGGAAATTGAAGCTTCAGACACAAAATGATCTTACAGGTAGATTACTACCCTGTAGAAAATAACATATACAAGTGGTAGAAAACACTATTTCAATTAGTCACTTGAACCACTTGTACAAATTATCTTTTTTTTAAGTGAAATTTTTTGTGTGAAATTAAAATAATATTTATAAAAAATAGTCAGGGTGTGATCTTCACTATAATTCATTTGGAAACAATTTTATTGTTTTCAAGCAATCACTTCTTATCCTCCTCTGTCTTAGTATCCACCTTAGTCTTAACCTCTAGCTCCTCCTCCATGTTTTTCTCTAAAAAAATTAATTTTTCCCCTTTTCCTCCACCTCTGCATTCACCTCTATCTCTACCTCCACCTCAAACTCCATGATTTTCAAAAAAAAGTTATTGTTTTCATGTTAGTTCATATAAACATATTAATTTCCTCCATTATTAATATCATTGATAATGAAATAAAAATTATTATATAAGAATTATGAAACTAACTCTTCATGCTCAAATTATATTTTTAAGGTAATAAAACATAATAGATCATAAAAACAGCTGGTAATCACCTAAATTTGTTGTCCGTATACATTATGGACAAAAGTATTCTTCTCACTAATCATTAAACAAATTGATTTCTACATTTCATAAAATAGATTTTCTATAACCATGATTATAATG
This sequence comes from Viscum album, assembly GCA_963277665.1. Taxonomy (NCBI): domain Eukaryota; kingdom Viridiplantae; phylum Streptophyta; class Magnoliopsida; order Santalales; family Viscaceae; genus Viscum; species Viscum album. Next base: position 1,531,803,721 of record OY728123.1, on the reverse strand, counting down.
GGAATATATATATAAAGGTATTATTATGAAATATATTTATAAAAATTGTGTTTACCTTCCGAAATTTCATGTTGGGGGATTTGGCATATTTAAGATTTATGATTTCTCTCATAAATCTACAAACATAGTATCCACAATCGATGTCATCATCTTGTTTTGAATGCTACAAAAAAATTGAACAAAATAAGTACATTTTTTTGAAATTTTTTGATATTTAAATATTTCTATATATAGATTATTTTTTCATTTTTAGTAATCTACCAACTTAATCCCTTTAGACACCAACTTCATGTGTCGATCTAGCCCATGTTGAACCCCTGACCTATCATAAGAAAATTTTTGTTAAATAAAAAATTGAAAAAAAAATATTATCTGCATCTATATAATGTTTATTTTAGTGTATTACATATTCATAATAATAAAAATTTGTTATCATTTTCTTAGTTATCCATGAATTAGAACCAAAAAATAGATATTCTAGTTGTCTATATTGACTGCTATTAGCATTCAAGGAATACTAAAATAAAAAAACAAATATTTAATGAAAAAATTAAAAATATATCTTTTTGATTAGATTTTTGATTTTTATCTTTGAATTATAGGAGTCCAAAAATAGTATTTCCTATGATACCTTTTAATTTAACACCTATAGAAACTCATATTTCATCTTCTTAATGGATTCATCATTCTATGTAATTCATCCATAGAAATGTTACATTGATTAAAGAATCCAAATCATGCTTCAAATGATCGTACCATTATATTGTTATGATTTAAACACCACTAAAAATATGAATTGTTACAAACTTTAATAAAAATATTATTTCACTATTTTGATAGAGGTATTGGGAAAATTTTACTTATGTGTGTATTCAAAATTTGGATTCCCAACCATTCATTCTTGAGAATATCAGTTAGAGAATCGATACCAATTACATATGTGAAGGAATCTATATATATTGTTTCTTTATATTCAATGTAATACATGGTTTTATCTTTAAATCTGGTCACTGCATAAAGTTATCATGACAAAAAATGTTTATATAGAACTAGTAAGTAGATGGTACTCTCGGATTGTCATTTTGTTTTCTTGGTTGATTCACTAGATTTTCTTGATTTAACCTTATGTTTCTCTACCTCTTTCAACAGATGTACTGTCATACACCATAGAAGTCATTTTATTGTCAACTATTACAATTTTTTAGTATGAAATAATTTTTTATTGACTTACCTCATATATTATTATAATATTAAATGTCCATTCTATGAACATTCCAATTATAGATTCAACTCTTTTAATAGATAGACCATCTTGAGGAATATGCAACCTAGGAGTCAGCTCATAATCGGCCTCAATACCCACTTTCATGTTATATTTGTTGAGGCTTGGAATGTGTAGCTGGTTTCCCTGTATATTATACATTTTATCCATCACAACATAGAAATACATGGATGTTAACATATAAAAATTACATACATCGGTACATTTTAAAAATTTTGTAATATAACATTTTCAAATGTTGTTTGATTCACCTTTAAGAGAAAGAGTAATGATTAAATTTATTACCCCACTTGAGGTATGAGGTTGTGGGGAATGACTATCCTACAATCTAGTGGGATCATTTTTGATGTTCAGATCTTTTCTCCACCATCGGTTCTCATTGATCATTTGTTAGGAATTAGTCAGCAGAACCAGATCCCAAAAAATATCTTCGAATGAGTATATTTTTTTCTACAATCATCTCACCATATTATATGTGTCTTCAGGTAATTTTATCATCTCGAAATATATTCATTGAGTGACTCCAAAAAACTAATCCTCTAACATGATCATAATGTTTATGCCACTTTAATGCTACTGACTATATCTTTTCTTCTACTATGCTCATCTACAATTATTTTTTCTAAACAATATGAAAAAATATGAACATAAATATATATTTTTATATTATAATTTTCTAAATAATATCTAATTATATTTATTTCCTACTTACACATTATTCCCATTCTGGTTTTGTGTTTTCATCAAATAAGTTAACCTCTTTATTTACACCAGCCTCCTTCCATAGCACACGATTGTGATGGAAGTGGCTACAAATTTCGATTCCTCAAGTAGCATATAAAATATAACATATTTTTTTCATATCACATAAAATAAATAATTATTTTATATTTAGGAAAATACTAATTTCTTCACTAATGAAGCATACCACATCCTTTGAGATAGGGATATGTTGGTTTTATGAACGTTCTTTATTATCAGCACTCTTTTTCTTGTTCCCAGATTAAAAATTTTGAATCTAGTTGGATAAAATAAATAACATCAAATAATATATTATCAACTTCAATGCACCATAAATGATTTTTCATTTCAATGATTTATGAAAGAAGTCCTTGTTTCCAAATTTATAATTTTTTTATAACTAACTGGTAGGTGTCGATTAATTTTCCCTTCAACATCCATTAGATGTAACTTATTCAAATGATTCTGGAAGCAACAATGGGATTTTCTAGAATCCATTATTAAATATTTATTTCAGTAATATTCTAAAATAAATTAAGGATCTAAGGAATAATGAAAATTAAATTAACATTTAGTTATATAATTTTCCAATAAAATAAAGAATGTATATTGTAAAATTACCATTATATCATTCCAAATGATTTCCTTTGTTACATGTAAAACACGATGCCATGAGACAATATCAATCAACACAGTCATCCTCATTGTGACCCCAAGATAACTAATGAACAATGACTTGATGGGGGTAAATTGGATGGCCGCGTTGATTCCTACCAAAATAAAATTTTTATACCCGGACTTCTTACCTAGAAAATTTAATTCAATACAGTGATGATGTGTTGTGGTTGTTTTTTCCATTAACATGTTGTTTATCCATTTATAAGTACATATTTTCTTCATCAAATGTTTGTTCTTCCATATGATTAGTAGCATTTTCATGTTCATGATACATTATATGCACAAGTATTAAAGCATTTAATTTGTCTTCAATTAAAACAAAATAGTATACTACAAGCATAAAAGTCAATAACTCCAGGCATTTTGCATTATAATTTTTACAATATTAAAAAGAGATATAATACTTGAATACTATAGTTTAGCTAACCTTCACCCCTTTATTTAATATTTCATTGTATTTTTATTTCTTTCAATCTCTTTAAGATGTATTGGACTCCCTCTTTCAAACTATCCTACCTCCCATCTTTATGGTTCTAATGTTAATTGATGACATGCCTACTAAATAGTTCTTATTTTTTTTTTGTTTAATACATATCTCCATTAATTTTTTGGACATCAACCTATCTTTATTGAACTATTATAACCAAAATTCATCCCATAACATGTACTGGTGATCCTTTCGAATGACTACTACTCGGATTAGATCAAAATACATAGAAGCGATGGTGGATGAATCTCATTGAACAAAATGAAATAATAACTGTTCATGAGATTAAATTAAAGTATCCATTGAGGTTCAAAAATAGCATAAATGAGATTTTAATCAAGGATTCCAACATATTACATTAAAAATTGAAGGAATGAACATTCAAATCCACATAAATTCCACTCATAGTCATTTAATTCCACCCATAATAAATTTATTATTTCCCACTTCCTCTAAAATGTTTATTTTTTAGAGGATTTAGAGGAGATACAAACATGTGGTGGTATTGGGGTGACGTGGATTATAGATCTTGAAAGCTATACATTTCTCCAAGCTACCCAAATAAAGTATCCTGAAGATAAATATGAAAACATGACCATAGAGCTCTACTCATTGTGAGAGAAATAAATTCAAGAATCAAAATGGAACCCATTTAAATTTATCAAGGGTGAAGGGGAAGATAACAAAAATGTTTTTTTCGAATGATTTTTTCACAAAAAAATGTACCAAAAGTATTTTCAAGAGGTCACTCATCGTAGTTGTATTATCATCCACATATTCTTATCTATGGACTTCCAATAGGATCCAATGTAACCACACTCCAAATAAAATTAATTTTTAATGAAGTTTGTTCAAAGTTAACTAACTGAGCCATATAATAAAATGCATATCAAGAAACCAAAGAAATAATTCATTATATTTTGATTAATTTTTTGTTGTCATTTTTGGTTTTCAAAGGAAGTACTAAATGAGGAGGATGAAAGGATAAAAGAGGTGAAGAAAGATTTGGGAGATATGGTATTCAAACCCATTGCAACAGATTTGATAGATAAAAATGAATACAATCCGAGTGGGAGGTATGCCATCAACGAATTTCAGAACAACGATTATGGGAGGAAGGCTAGTTTGAAAGAGGGATTCCAATCAATTATTAACATATTGATGGAAATCATGTTTTGGAGGATGGGTTAAATAAAGGTAGTGAAGGTCAGTTGTACTTTAGTATTGATTTATTATATATGTGTTCAAGATATAAAATTTTTTAATGATTGATGAATGCACTTGTGGAATTTTACTTATGGAGTGTATTTTATTATATATCAATCATAAAAATAATAATCATATTTTACAAAACCTTATTTGTGTAACCCCTTATGAAAAGTTATTTATGTTTCATAGGATTATTATGTGTTGTATTCTTCTTTTACAATAGTGTATAGAGATGTAGTTCGTGGTGGTCTTGTATGACAAATAAAATCAAAATCCAACATTATAATGAAATAAAAATATTTGAAATGACTAGATATACACATTATAATATCCCAATTTAGAAATCTACCACATATTTTATTCATCTTATTTAAGAGTATCAATTGCCATCAACATTGAGGAAACATTTTCTTTTAATTCAGGATGTTATAATCACTTGTTTGAACTACTATTGTATAAAATTGACACTTATTACCCTTTTCACATATGTTTAATTATAACGAATATTGATTTTAAGAACATTATGAATATGTTTTATTCCCAATAAGAGATAAAATATAAGATAATAATAAATGGATAATAGGAATATTATATATCCATATAACTTCAACTAAATTTTAATATAGTAGGATTTTACCTATCACAATAGAAGAACCATTGGAGGATCCCTATATAACCACATCAATAGAAATATTTCACATCAAAGAGGAAATAAGGATTAATGTGTCTTGTGAACCCACACTGATGGAATCAATCAAAAAAAATTTCAATTGAAGAGGAATTTGAATACCATGACTCTTATTGTCTTGATGAAATTAATATCTCCCCAAATACATCCGACATCACTTATTTCTAATCAAAGATTCTCCACCTTCCAATCTTTGATAATATTTTAATGCTCCATAAGATATGTCCAATAACATACATCCCTTTAAAGTGTGAATATTTTAACGTATTGACATTATCGATCTATATTATTTTACTTATTTAAACATAATGAATATATTTAATAAAATCCATAATTTATTATTATGATATATTACCATAAAATTATTAAGGAACCATATATTCTATATGTTCCCATCATTTACAATTATACCTCATAGCTTGAAGTAGATATATAATTTCCTCTAGGACATGAGGATCAATATATATTCTAGCGTACAGAGGATGTTCATTGGATCCATCATATAAGGATCTCAGGGTGAGAGTGGTGACATAATATATATTAGTCTAGAGATTTAAATAATTTTCAACTTCCAAAAAAATAATTAACTTTCAAAAATAGGAAACAAATAATCTATATTAAGTGGGAACCCACACCCCTGTCTCTCATTGATTTACATTTTAATAAGTCTCTTCAGACATTATATATAAATTAAAATATGTTATAAGAATTATTTTAAATATAATTATGAAACAACAAACTAATTGTATCGATAATGGTAATTAATAAATAATCTCAATCAATTTATAAGTTATATATAGTTAATCATCACTAATAAGTAAATATGAATGCACTATTTATTTATTATTCATGTTACAATTAATATAAATTTATAATTGATTCTAGAAAAAAAAATTAATCAAGGACATGTAACAATATAAAATTTAATATATTCTTATAAAATCCTACATATCAACTCCAAAATTAGAGGCATGTGACTTGAGATGATACGTTAAAGAATAAAATTAAAAAAACAACAATGTATTTGTATGGTAACATAAGTATACAACATTATTAGGATATAGAAAAATATATTTCGATTACCTCAATTTTTTAGACTGTTTATTCTTTTGGATATAATGAATACCAATATCCCGTTGTTCACTCTGATTCCATTTTCTAACATTTTTTACCTAGTATACCCAAATTATTCCCAATTCAGTTTAGCACATAACCTAAGATACACTTCCTGATCAGTAATGTCTTGTGTCAATGATAAGGGATATAAATAACAAGTTTGAGGAATATATTGTCCTCTTCAATGTCAAACTAATCTCTATTTGATCATGTTCTAAATCCGGTATTACCATTTTTGTAGCGTGTGGTGAAAAATCTAGATTATTTATCCCTACAAGCCCATACATATATGTTCACTAACCTTACCATATGAAAACATCCACCTCATAATTTGAAACCAGATTCCATAGAGGAAAAAAATGAAATAGACCCACTTATAGTATTTCAATGGTGGGGAGATGAGATATAGGGTTCTTCATGTATAAGAACAGCATAAAAATACAAAACAAAGAACAAAAAAATCAAATGAAGATAGAGTAAAAGTATAAAAAACACTAGATTCTATCCATGATTAATAGAAGGGAACATAAAGGAGTCATATTGGGAGCATAGGAGTTCTGTGAGATGTTGAGAATCACAAGTGACTGAGTCGCATTAAAGAATCATTAAAATAGATTTGGGACACTTTTAATAGATCTTTCAAAAAGGTGCTGATAAAGATCTCTTTTATCAGTGCTAAATTGATAACCGCCAATAAAAGATATATTTATCAGTGCTAACATTTTAGTACTAATAATTTTTATAAAAAAATACTAAAACAACAATGAGAAATTTTACTTTTATTAGTACTAAAAATTTAGTGATCATAATGGAATTATTTTTATAATTATTTAAATAAAATTATTATAATTTTATAATTATTTATTTTTAATAATTATCAACATATAAATTTTAAAATAAAGTCAATATATATAATTATATATTTACAAATAATGTTTTTACATTATTAATGGATATATAATACTAAATACATGCATTTTAAAAATGAATGAAATTGAATAATCCAAAAATGATTACACTTTATAAATAATATAAAAATAGATATTTTTTACTAATTAAATAAATATTATTAAAAAAATAAGGATATATATATATATATATTGAAGTGGATGAATACATATTTAAAATAATAAAATTTAGTAGATCTATATAATATAAAATGATAAAATTCAAAAATTGAAAGAAATATTAAAAATTAATACCCAAACTGTAATAAATATAAATATAAATAAATAAAACACAATGTTTAAAAAATAATATATTAAATGTACTATGTTATAATGATATTCTAAAACATACTATAATTTGAATTAATTAATTAAATATTAGGTTTATGTGATTCTATATATTGTACAAATATATTCTATGTGCATTTGTATATAAAAGTGACTTAATTCCATATATAAATATACATGTACATTAAATCAATGTAACACACAGTGTATGATATATGTTGAATTGAAAAATAAAACAACATTAAAAATGAATTATTCATTAATATGTTTTTAATTAACACTTTATTCATTATATATATATTTAGGTTTAAAATATATTATTTATTAAAATTCATAATATATATTTATATTAAACTTCATCAATTTTATTAATAATTGATTCATTGATAAAATTTTATATAATTTTCGATTTTAATTATTATTAAATTTTTTAATTATTTAGAATTTATACATGCTATATATCTATATTTTATATATACTATTTATTAATATTTATAATATCTATATATGTGTATTAATTATATTCATTTTTATCAATAATTATTTAATTAATAAAAAGATTAAATATTTTCATAATTTAATAATTTTATATTTTTATTTATTTAATTACTACATTTTATTAATTTTACATATCTATATATTAAATATGTACAATTTATTAGTTTTCAAAATCAATATATATGTATATTCAATTTATTAATTTTTTAAAATAATTATTTAATTAATGAATTTGTTAAATAATTTGGTTTCATTTGTTTAATAATTGAATTTCATTTTGGACTTTTATCATTTCTAAAAAAACTATTAATGTATATCCATTATCAGAGAAAAAAATAAATCACTGATAAAGGGTAACCATTATGATCATTGAAATAATTACTACTAAAGGGATTCGTTTATTAGTATTTATTTTAGAGGTGATAAAGATGGATTTTATTAATGTATTTGTCTCGCACTAAAAAATGTCAGTACTGTTAAAGGGATGTCTTATAGAAGTGCACATAATTTGGAACTTCCTAGAAAATTATCTCCATTAAGAATAGGACTTCCAAAAGGACATACAACATCTTCTCTGATTCCAAACCAAATACCACACCGTGAATAATATGATCACAAAAAGTGAAAATTTACAGTGCAAGAATCCTTAAATAGAGTCTGTATTAGCACCATGGTTCTCCAAATGGGATGAGGGTCATTTTGAACTAGTGGATCTATCTTCACATTTCTTCCCAAAAACACCCAAACAAAACCAATGTAGTTATCCCAAGCTTCTGTTGATATGGAATGTGTTTGGTGTTTTGGGATATTATGGTTTCTTATACATCATCCTTCTATATTTATGGAATGCCCAAGGATTACTCACAAAATAATCTATAAAAATGAAGCATGATGGGAGTTTTATACCATGCATGAACATGATAGTCATATCTCCTTTCCCCTTTCCTTTACTGGAACAACTGCCACTACTCTAAGGGACTGATGAGACATCCATCATCTCCAACCCTCCAACTAGATCAGACATAATCCAAATAGTATTCCATTCTACTTGTTAATAGGATTCTTAAAATAATGACACTACCTAAAAAAGTAATGGTCAATCCCCTTCTCGAATATTTATTCCTTTATGGATCTATCTTTTTCAAATTCAAAAATAAACAACACAAACTCATTGAAACCCCTAGCATACTTCTTGACTAATAAGCTTCATTTCCTGAGATGATAAAATCCTATCCCATTCATTACCCTTACTAAATCAATAAAATATTTCCATGTGAACAAGGCATTGAAGTATTCCCATGAATGTAACATCTATGGTTTGGAATGGTAAATAGACTTTGTCAACTTCCATCTTTGGCATTTCAACATAAGGGTTATCAACATGATATTAAGAGACATGGGGAGTTTAAGATGAATAACTTCTCTTCAATACCCCATAATGATTGTATATATTTCTCAGTCTCTATCATCCTGAAGAAATAAGGGGGTAAAACTCCCAGAATTTTTAGATGACATCCTAGTATTGAGGACCACTGGTCTCCATATCCAGAATGGACTAATTGAAAGAGGAAATACTTCACCAAATAATGAGAACTCCTACCAAAAACTATGATTAAATCAAAACACAACAATAAAAATGTTCCACATATGTATCATGAATCAATAACCAAGAATAAACAAACATTTCTATAAAACTTACAATTTGTTAAAACTAAGATCCCATGAAATAAGACTTCAATTTTGAAAATAAAAAAACTCCACAACCAGTCACCCGATTTTCAAAACATTGAAATCCCCCAATTTTGAAAACCGTTTTTATAAAATAAACCAACCTTTATAGGTTAGCGATCATCCATTAGTATTCGAAGAATCCTCATTTATATATATATATATATATCCCTCTATTCATGAACTCCTCTACACAACCCCCAACCATCCACTTACAACATTAGAAAATCCATATTAGTGAGAATCCAAAGGAATACCATGGTTCACACAAAAATATGTCTTTCCAAAATTATCTATAAATTAGTCTAAATAAATATTCAAAACTACACCTTATCATTTCAAAATAAAACATTTCCAAATTCCTAAAAAACATCCATCACAATTTTCACAAAACATTCCAAAACCCTCAAAAAGAATTTCAAAATCATTCCCTTTATAAAACAATTTTTTCCACCTAAACAATTTATTTCATTTTCAAAACAACCCATATATTTTTCCAAACAAACCAAGGTTTTAATTTTTAAGATCATCTTTGAAAAAAACATGTTTCCGAATCAAAAATAAACATTCCCAAACAAACTCACACAAAAACTGATTAAATGAATGAAAATAAAAATCCAACAGATCAGAAGTCCAAAAGATATGAACAAACACAACACCCAACTTAGCTATAAATTTTTGTAGGTCGTCCTCTAACCAAATGAGCACACTATAGGTAAAAAAAATGTAGTTTCATGGTCTATGCATGGTTTTATAGACCATTCATAACAACACTGAACCCTGTGAATACTTTCAAAACTCTACTCCATCCTTTCGAGTTTCATAAAATAACCCACAAAATCATTATAATAAAGTAGAAAAGATAAATAACTAAATAACCTCAAAATATTCTAAATAAAAATATCTGATTTTGAGGTACAACCATCCTCGACCACCATGGAAATTTAAGCGTCCCTATGAATAAGTGGTGACAAAGAACCTACATTCATTAAACAACATGAATTAATATAATATTTTCTCTAATCATCCATAAATCCGTAAATAAAAAGTACAATCCTATTTCTGATTCCATTTTGCCATGAAGCATCCTGGGTTAATGCATAATCGTTCACCTAAGATAGCCAACAACATGGCCCAAGAGGCATTCTTGTTCCTCTCAGGCTAGCATCTAGTCTTGAGAATAAAAAATAATTATCTAGGAAATATTTTTCCCATTCACAAAAAATGAGGAAAAAAAGACATTCACCAATTTATTGTAGAAAAGAAATAAAGAAAAAACATACCTCTATGGGACCTCATGGGTAACCTCCAACCAAAGAACCTCATTCACCCAAAAAGTGATAAAAAACAGAGTGATAACGTAAGATAAAAAATGGTACATAATGTATTAATGATGATATAGATGATTAGTAGGGGTAAAAATGTAACGCCCCGACCCTAGTTACCCAGAGTCGGTGCATTATTACATAACATTGGCATGATCACAAGAAATATCAAATCTCGAAAGACCGATTGGTTTAGTAGCCTTAGAAACACTAGATATATTCATAAGTTTTACATTACATCATAAAATGAAAAAATACTACAACAACATAATGTCTCCATAATCCACACTCATATCCCCACATAATATCCCTGCAGTTCATTCATAATTTACTTTTCACTTCCTGGGAAAAATAAAACATAGAAAATGGGTGAGCTCAAATGCCCAGTAAGGATAACTATATAGCTGAAACTTTCATAAATAATAAAAAACATTTAAGGCAATGTATAACTATAACAAAAGACTTTCAAACTTGAACTTTCAACATAGTATGGCACAAATAAAATGAAATAATTCCATTTACTTATTGACATGGATATTCTACTAATCGAATAATCACATGAAAAATCAATAACCACTTTCATAATGATAGAATGCATAATGCCAGACTATCATAACCACATAGCCAAGGCCTCGTGCCATGACTATAAATAAGATTCTGCCAAGGCCTTGTGCCAAGACACTATTTTGTCTCATGAGACCAACCGATGCATCGAGGAGCTATAGCGGGCTCCACCCGTCACATATTAAGTCCAATGCATTCCCATATGAAAAGGTTTAAACATAACATAAACATTCGTATTAAAACTAGCATATGAAATGTCAATACTTTCACCATAAACTATGAATGGTATAAAAATAGCACATCCACAGTCAAACATATCATAAAACCATCAATAAAATATAGAATTTTTTTATCATCAACTTCAAATAAGCATAAAATCCATCAAAGGATGTTGACATAGATGAAATCAAAACTCTTTTTTGAGAAATATCTCTTTTGAAATCATTTAAGAGACATATAAAATAAAACATTTTCTTTTGAAAATATTCTTATAAGATTGTAAGGGAAGCTTCGACGATTTTTTAATGGCGGAAAATAACCGCACCCGCCGTATAAGTTAAAAAAAACATTCTTACCTTAATTATGTCGAAAAGGTTAAAAAGCACCTTGTTTGGAAAATGACGGAAAGATTCCTTTATAAACCTCTTATAAAAAGTCAAACAAGGGTATAAATGAATTTAACCCATATTCTAGTAAATAGTAAAAATGTTTTGAAATACATTTTGAAGAAACACGGATGTGGATGATAAAGAGATCCCAGTAGATAATTACGTATAAACAACCTCGGATAATGAAGAGATTGTGAAATAACCCTTACCAATTTGGTAACTTATGAAACATACAACCCATGAATTAGGTATCATACAATGAATATGTAAATACACATAAATTAGAGTGTATTACACAAAGAATATAATTATGGGCAGTACATACACCACACAAAAGGTGATGGTGGCAATATGGCATGAATCTCACGAGAATAAGGAGTGAGATGAAAACCCCTTACCACGTTGTAATCAACTGAGTCGTATGAACAAAATTTAATAAACAACAAATGATTTACATAATAACATGAATATAAAGATAATCATGATAATATATATCAAATGGCAGTACACAATACACCACTTTCAATAATTTAGTGGCGAACAATGGAAATCTCATGGAATTGAAAGTGAGATAAGAAAATACCTTACCTTGTACTTTTCCTTGGTTGGGGTAGGTAAACCTCCTGTATAATGGTGAAATAATTTTTATTAAATTATACAAGAATCATATACATTAATATGGTATCATATATGATCTTTTAATATTGATTTGATAATAATATCTTAGTATTATCGTTGTTTCGGGTGTTAACTTACTTGTTTTCTTTTATATTTTTTGTTATGTAAGAAATGTTTGTAAAGGATAGGTTGTATATTATTCATATCCATAATGATATCAAGTCCTTAAACATCATTTTTTAAATCATCAAATGATAATTATACTTGAATGGATACGATGGAGAATGAATCTCATTGCGTTCGTGGAGACGGTAGTCCGTACGTACGTACGAGCGACAATGTCATTCTTTTGATATTAAAATAATATATAAATGGATGGTATATCAAATATAAAGAATAATTAACATGCTATATTTATTATTTACATGAGTTACATATCATTATTATACCCATCCAAATAATAATATATTGAATAACAATTACACCACGACGTGGAGACGGTAAGTCGTACGTACGCACGTATGGTGACATGTTATTCAAAGGGTGGATAGAAAACTGAATATGGTTATACCATATTTATAATAACATAACAGTATATATATGATACTGGAGTTATTATTTTAGAATGGTAACAACAAAGGAAGAAGAAGTGGAAGAAGAAATGAACTTGGAAAAGGGTGGTGAAATCATTACCTCTTCTTCGGGTTCTTCCTTTTGATTTGACCAAAAGGGCTCCTTAGGTTGGCTTTTTGATCAAAATAATGCCTCTAGGTTGTAGTGAGGGAAGTTGGGAGAGTATTTGGGAAGAGTTTTGCCGATCCAAAAGGCTTTCAAGGTGTGAAGAAATGGGAAGTAAGAGTGCCCTTTTATAAGAGGGGTGAGGGGAACCTTTGGAAATGCTAGAAATATTAGTTTATATTAAATTCATATTCGGTTCACAATGGCTCAAAAGTTGACTATTCAAAGGTTAAGGTGGGGATGGGTCGAAAAAAACTCAACCAATAGAATTTATACAGGTTTGGAGACTTATATTAACCTTATCTTTAAGTATTAACTCTAAGTTAATTAGTTTCACTTTTACAATGTCTCTTTGTATTTTTATATTATATGCTTAATAAACTTACCATATACATACAAGCGACCCCCAAGTGGTCCATTAATGATATAAATATCATGATATAAGTCCCTTGGCCGATCCTTAGATTTTTAAGAATTTCATATCAATTAATAATATAATATTTGTTTTCAAAACTCTTTTATGTCAATTTTGACACTATTCAATAGTTGATTTTTGTGAAACACATAACAGAATGATTACTTCTAAAACATTTAATTAAATAAATACTAATATGTTATATTAACCTATAAAATTAGTGTAATTCAATAAAAGTCTTAAAATATATTTATTTGGGTATTTATAATATCAATTATTCTAATTTTTTCACTATTATGGTTATTACTGCATCACCATTGTGTCATAAAAAAATCAACTTATTTAATGTCTAAAAATTATAAATAAAATTTCATTATGTATGAAATAGTTTTATATTTCTAATGAATATTTATAATCTAAAATCCAACATATATAACCCTATGTAAAAATTGGTTTTCTAAAAGATATATGCTTGTGTCATTTTTGTATTCATTTTAACTTAATTAAAATAAAGTGTCCCTATCACCTACAAGTGGCACCATGGGGTCCCAAAATCGACCCAAAGATTCCTATGGTCGAACATGTATCAACCAATAAGTCTAGGACACGTTTTAGGATAATTTAGTATTATTATAATATTATTTTTTAACCCTTATTTACAAGATTTACCCTTAACCATGGTAAATAAAATATTTACCACAGTCATTATTCAAAATGTCTAAAAATAAAATTTTCCTATTTACACAATTTGGACATCCTAATTCCAAATATGGAATCCATTTTTCTAAATTCAAAACACAGAAGTGGCAGAAATTAATTTAAAATTAATTCCCGCTTTCAAAACAAAGAGCGTGTTTTTAAGAGATAATAACTATCAAAAGATTGACACTTTTTTATGTTCGGTTTAATTGTAAAATTATGTCCAATGACAAAAATTATATTAAATGGTAAAAATATATTCTAAATATACTTTAAAACCACTAAAATTCATAATTTATCACTATTAATTATTTTGATTAAAAAAGTTGTTTTTAATTAAAATTTAGTAATTTTAACTATTCATCAAAATATTAAAGTTATCCGAAAAGTACCAAAATTTCATCTTAGGATAAATTAGATATTCCGAATCCAAAATTTAAGTAGATTTTAAAATATAAAATATATATAATTTCAAAAAGTAGGTATTACTATTCATAACGGCTAGTTTGATTGGTTGTGGTGTGTGTTAAAACTCAAGGTTGCGTACAACACACGCTACTGTATTATTCAAAGAAAGCGTACCGTGGAAGCTTGGGATGTATCATTTTAAATTTTTGATATCCCCATTTAGTAAAAAAGTTTAAAATATTGTATTTAAAAAGGGTTTACTATTAAATGTTGATAAAAGTGCAATACTGAAAATGAATTTTTTCTTGCATTATATCTAAGAAACTCATAATATGGATTCTAAAATTATAAGGATTATATAAAGTTTAAAATTTAGATAATACTATTCATAACCTCTTTTGAATTGCTTTTTTTTGTGATTGAACTCGGTGTTGCGTGTAGTGAAAGTTATTTAATTATTTTGAAGAAATAACACACTATGAAATCTTGGGGTGTTACATTCTCCCCTCCTTCAATAAATTGCGTCCTCGCAATTTGAAATTGTTCTTCGAAAATAAAATGTTGAAAATAGAAAATATATTTGTGGGAAAACCCACATCGGAAATTGGGTGACTAAAATTTAGTCTTAATATGAGGAAAAGAGAAATGAAAGGGTCGCCACCAAATTATGATCTCGATTAGGAGAACATTGGTGGCAATTAGAGACATATAATTGGAGGAAAAAAGTAAATATTTATAGGTAGTGATTGAGGTCATCAATCACAAACAAGTATAAAATTGAGGTCCTTAAATTCATCAATCTATGATGATTTGAAATACCATCGGTTCAATAAAACATAGGGTATTAGGATAACACATTTTTGACGTTTCAAAATATCTTAGTTGAAATCCCACATCGAAAAATGAATTAATGAGGCCTCTATTTTAAATAAAGAGTCGAAAGTATGAAGATTACCGAAAATAACACATACTAGGGTTCCATGTAGGAAAATATGGATATGGAAGAAAAATCTAACCATCAATTATCTGATGGAGATTGGTAGAGAACATGGCTATGAAAAGGTCAACAATCCCAAAGCCATAAATTAGTGATGATTTAAGGTACCATCTAGGAAAACATTTTTGTTCTAAGTTTCTTTTCTTAATATTGAGGAATTTATTTATTAGATTGGCTAAGATCATAAGGAGATATACTTACTTTATAATTAGAGTTTTATCCATTAATAAATTTCTACCACAAACTCATCTTTCACTCTAAAAGATAATAGAATGTAAAAAAAATTCTATTTACACTATTCGTATAGGGTTCCAAAATAAAAGAATTTATAATTCATCTACAAGATCTTTTAATAAAAACTTCATTATTTAATCCAAGACATCTCGTGGGCCAGTGGTAGGTGATACACCCTTGTCGCCCTTCGGAAGCGGGTTCAAGTCTCGCAGCCTTGTCGGACGCGACGGGTTGCCGCCCGACATCCGGGTTGTCCTTTTATGGAAATCCAAAATAATCCAAACTAGAACTATCCAAAATACTTCTGTCCAAACTCACAATCCAACATTTATAAGGAAGGTAAACATAATATAGATCCTTTTTACCCTGTAATAGCATATGAATACCTTCATCATGTATTACCATATTCTTTATTGATTACATTCATGCTCCCTTATTCAATATAGAATGCTGGATATACTTCATTAATCCAAAAATGTTTTAAACCCCAACAATGATGGAATATAAAAATCATTAATCAGTTCCAAGGTAGTCAAGAATATCCAATATAATTTATCCAAAACAATCACATATTATTCAAAAATCACTACCTCAGTATCAGAACTATATTATGATTTATCATTCTCTCAACCATATATTTTCCAAAAATTTATCCTGCTATTGAGTCACTTTTCTTTGTTCCACACAATCTCAAGTCCTTAATGAAATATTACTACAGTACAAACCTTATATACTCCATAATTATTATAACAAGTACATTATTGATACAACACTCAATTGACATAATCAACATAAGAACTCTAATCATTCCTCTTCATCTGTGGTAGTATCATAACTTGATTATTATCCAATATCATCATTTGTGGCATAGTCTGATGACGGGGAAATAGGTTTGCGTAGTGTCCAAACTCCTTGCAAATGAAGCATTGTACATTTGAAACCATTTTCTTACCCTTGCAGTCACGTACTTTGTGCCCTTTTCCTCCACACTTATAACAAACTCCCATTCCTCTCAGGAAAGTTCCAGGGTGTTTCTTCCCACAATTATCACATATAGGAAAATTCATCTTTTTCCTCTTCCCTTTATCCATCTTTCTCTCTTCCATCCTTTTCTTCTCTTGCTTCCCTTCAAATCCATAGGACTCAGTAAACTCTTTAATTATCTTATCAACACATGGTATTATTTCTTCATATAAAGATAATACATGGGAGACTATTTCTCTTATAAATTCTATCTTAAGACCATGAAAGATATGATCCTTCCTTCTCTTTGGATCATGTGCATTTCGGGAGTTCTCATTCCTTCTACTGGGCGCCATTTCTAAACAATGGCATACACTAGATCAGTTTATGAATCAAAATACGTAATCCCATACTTATAAAACACTTAACATAAATTGAACTATTTATGGATATAATCCATAATCATAAAAATGTCTCCTTTGAGGATGTATATACTCATAAACCCTTCATAATGGTTTGTAAAGAAAATGAGAATTATCCTAAGAATATCCCCCGGGAGTGTCGTAACCAAGAGTGCAGCAAGGCCCGTTGTCGTGAACCAGTTCCCATTCGAGTCTAGCTCAAAGCGGTGTTTTCGGGTTTTACCCCTAGGTACATCTGTGCCAGAGCCGCCTCTACCTGCTCGTATCTAGACAGGGATGTATTGCTCGGAAAACTTACAAAATCTCTAAAATACCAAAATTCTAGGAAGTTCTTCTATACTAATCCTCAAAGTTCATCTTATGTCTACGTGCTCTAATCAGAGTTTATCTAAATCTAGCTTCCAAGGTTTGTACTAAACTTCCTCTGATACCAACTGTAACGCCCCGACCCTAGTTACCCAGAGTCGGTGCATTATTACATAACATTGGAATGATCACAATAAAGATCAAATCTCGAAAGACCGATTGGTTTAGTAGCCTTGGAAACACTAGATATATTCATAAGTTTTACATTACATCATAAAATGAAAACCTACTACAACAACATAATGTCTCCATAATCCACACTCATACCCCCCACATAATATCCCTACAGTTCATTCATAATTTACTTCTTCACTTCCTGGGAAAAATAAAACATAGAAAAGGGGTGAGATCAAATGCTCAGTAAGGATAACTATATAGCTGAAACATTCATAAATAAGAGTAAACATTTAAGGAAATGTATAACTAAAACAAAATCCTTTCAAACTTGAACGTTCAACATAGTATGGAATAAATAAAATGAAATAACGCCATTTACTTATTCACATGGATATTCTACTAATCGAATAATCACATGAAAAATCAATAACCACTTTCATAATGATGGAATGCATAATGCCAGACTATCATAACCACATAGCCAAGGCCTCGTGCCAAGACTATAAACAAGATTTTTCCAAGTCCTTGTGCCAAGACACTAGTTTGTCTCGTGAGACCTACCGATGCATCGAGGAGCTATAGCGGGCTCCACCCATCACATATTAAGTCCAATGCATTTCCATATGAAAAAGTTTAAACATAACATAAATATTCATATTAAAACTAGCATATGAAATGTCAATACTTTCACCATAAACTATGAATGGTATAAAAATAGCACATCCACAGTCAAACATATCATAAAACCTTCAATAAAATATAGAAGTTTTGTATCATCAACTTCAAATAAGCGTAAAATCCATCAAAGGATGTTGACATAGATGAAATCAACACTCTTTTTAGAGAAATATCTCTTTTGAAATCATTTAAGAGACATATAAAATAAAAAATTTTCTTTTGAAAATATTCTTATAATCTTGTAAGGGAAGCTTCGACGATTTTATAATGGCGGAAAATAACCGCACTCGCCGTATAAGTTAAAAAAAACATTCTTACCTTAATTATGTCGAAAAGGTTAAAAAGCACCTTGTTTGGAAAATGACGGAAATATTCCTTTATAAACATCTTATAAAAATTAAAACAAGGGTATAAATGACTTTAACCCATATTCTAGTAAATAGTAAAAATGTTTTGAAATACATTTTGAAGAAACACAGATGTGGATGATAAAGAGATCCCAGTAGATAATTACGTATAAACAACCTCGGATAATGAAGAGATTGTGAAATAACCCTTACCAATTTGGTAACTTATGAAACATAAAACCCATGAAATAGGTATCATACAATGAATATGTAAATACACATAAATTAGAGTGTATTACACAATGAATATAATTATGGGCAGTACATACACCACACAAAAGGTGATGGTGGCAATATGGCATGAATCTCAAGGGAATAAGGAGTGAGATGAAAACCCCTTACCACGTTGTAATCAACTGAGTCGTATGAAAAAAATTTAATAACCACCAAATTATTTACATAATATCATGAATATAAAGATAATCATGATAATATATATCAAATGGCAGTACACAATACACCACTTTCAATAATTTAATGGCGAACAATGGAAATCTCACGACATTGAAAGTGAGATATGAAAATCCATTACCTTGTACTTTTCCTTGGTTAGGGTAGGTTAAACTCCTGTATAATGGTGAAATAATTGTTATTAAATTATACAAGAATCATATACATTAATATGATATCATATATGATCTTTTAATATTGATTTGATAATAATATCTTAGAATTATCGTTGTTTCAGGTGTTAACTTACTTTTTTTATTTTATATGTTTTGTTACGTAAGAAATGTTTGTAAAGGATAGGTTGTATATTATTCATATCCATAATGATATCAAGTCCTTAAACATCATTTTTTAAATCATCAAATGATAATTATACTTGAATGGATACGATGGAGAATGAATCTCATCGTGTTCGTGGAGATGGTAGTCCGTACGTACGTACGAGCGACAATATCATTCTTTTTATTTTAAAATAATATATAAATGGATGGTATATAAAATATAAAAAATCATTAACATGTTATATTTATTATTTACATGAGTTACATATCATTATTATACCCATCCAAATAATAATATATTGAATAACAATTACACCACGACGTGGAGACAGTAAGCCGTACGTACGCACGTATGGTGACATGTTATTCAAAGGGTGGATAGAAAAATGAATATGGTTGTACCATATTTATAATAACATCTCAGTATATATATGATACTGGAGTTATTATTTTAGAATGGTAACAACAAAGGAAGAATACGTGGAAGAAGAAATGAACTTGGAAAAGGGTGGTGAAATCATTACCTCTTTTTCGGGTTCTTCCTTTCGATTTGATCAAAAGGGCTCCTTAGGTTGGCTTTCTGATCAAAATAAGGCCTCTAGGTTGTAGTGAGGGAAGTTTGGAGAGTATTTGGGCAGATTTTGTCCGAACCAAAAGGCATTGAAGGTGTGAAGAAATGGGAAGGAAGAGTGCCCTTTTATAAGAGGGGTGAGGGGCACCTCTGGAAAAGCTAGAAATATTAGTTTATATTAAATTCATATTCAGTATAAAATGGCTCCAAAGTTGACTATTAAAATTTTAAGGTGGGTATGGGTCGAAAAAAACTCAACCAATATAATTTATACAGGTTTGGGTACTTATATTAACCATATCTTTAAGTATTAACTCTATGTTAATTAGTTTCACTTTTACAATGTCTCTTTGTATTCTTACATTATATGGTTAATAAACTTACCATATACATCCAAGATACCCCCAAGTGGTCCATTAATGATATAAATATCATGATATAAGTCCCTTGGACGAAACGTAGATTTTTAGGAATTTAATATCAATTAATAATATAATATTTTTCTTAAAAACTCTTTTATGTCAATTTTGACACTATTCAATAGTTGATTTGTTTGAAACACATAAAAGAATGATTACTTCGAAAACATTTAATTAACTCAATACTAATATGTTATATTAACCTAGAAAATTAGTTTAATTCAATAAAAGTTTCAAAATATATTTATTTGGGTATTTATAATATCAATTATTCTAATGTTTTCACTATTGTGGTAATTACTTCATCACCATTGTGTCATAAATAAATCAACTTATTTAATGTCTAAAAATTATAAATAAAATATCATTATGAAGGAAATCTTTTTATCTTTCTAGTGAATATTTATAATCTAAAATCCAACATATATAACACTATTTACAAATTGGTTTTCTAAAAGATATATGCTTGTGTCATTTTTGTATTCATTTTAACTTAATTAAAATAAAGTGTCCCTATCACCTAGAAGTGGCACCATGGGGTCCCAAAATCGACCCAAAGATGCCTATAGTCGAACCTCTATCAACCAATAAGGCTAGGATACGTTTTAGGATAATTTAGTATTATTATAATATTATTTTTTAACCATTATTTACCAGATTTACCCTTAACCATGGTAAATAAAATATTTACCACAGTAATTATTCAAAATGTCTAAAAATAAAAGCTACCTATTTACACAATTTGGACATCCTGATTCCAAATATGGAATCCATTTTTCTAAATTCAAAACACAGAAGTGGCAGAAATTAATTTAAAATTAATTCCCGCTGTCAAAACAAAAAGCGTGTTTTTAAGAGATAATAACTATCAAAAGATTGAAACTTGTTTATATTCGGTTTAATTGTAAAATTATGTCCAATGACCAACATTATATTAAATGGTAAAAAATATATTCTAAATATACTTTAAAACCACTAAAATTCATAATTTATCACTATTAATTATTTTGATTAAAAAGTTGTTTTTAATTAAAATTTAGTAATTTTCACTATTCATCAAAATATTAAAGTTATCCGAAAAGTACCAAAATTTCATCTTAGGCTAAATTAGATATTCCGAATCCAAAAATTAAGTCCATTTTAAAATATAAAATATATATAATTTCGAAAAGTAGGTATTACTATTCATAATGGCTAGTTTGATTGGGTGTGGTGTGTGTTAAAACTCAAGGTTCCGTACAACACATGCTACTGTATTATTCAAAGAAAGTGTACCGTGGAAGTTTGGGATGTTTCATTTAAAATTTTTGATGTCCCCATTTAGTCAAAAAGTTTAAAATATTGTATTTAAAAAGGGTTCACTATTAAAAGTTGATAAAAGTGCAATACAGAAAATGAATTTGTTCTTGCATTATATCTAAGAAACTCATAATATGGATTCTAAAATTATAAGGATTATATAAAGTTTATAATTTAGATAATACTATTCATAACCTCTTTTGAATGGCTTTTTTTTTGTGATTGAACTCGGTGTTGTGTGTAGTGCAAGTTATTGAATTATTTTGAAGAAATAACACACTATGAAATCTTGGGGTGTTACAAAAAATATGAAACGACACCCTATTTCTAACATTTTAAAATAAATAAATTCATTCTAGATTAAAATAAATTGAAAAAAGGTTTCTCGATTCTTTAATGAAAATAAGTTGAAAATATAATTTTAATAAAAAAACAATGAATTATTATTTCTGAAAAATTAAAAAAAGGAAAACATTTTAAATATCCTAAAAATGATAGATATAGCTAAAATGGGAGTTTTAGTAGGGAGAGCATAACAGATGTAACATTATAAAGAAACTAAAAAGTGGGGGAATATTGCATTCAAGGAAAACAAGTGTCTTGGGACCTCAAGTAATTGTTGAGATGGCTTAAGAAAAATCTCCCAATACAATTAAATAATTAGTATGTACCAGTACTGATTATCCACAAGCACTGTCCAAAAACATTGTGACACCCCCACTGGCTCTTCCAAGGGGCACAAACAATGGGCGATCAGGTTTTCTTCTCAAGGCCACTAGCCACTATGTAATCTCAAAATGTGTGAGATGTGTACCATGGCTCCCACACAACTACTCAAGGACAATTTTGATAATAAAATGGAGGCGAGGTTTTATCAAGCTATGACATGCATATAATTCACATCATTTTCACTAAAACTAACCCACTTCTCACCTTTGGTATCTCTGCTTAGGTAAATCCCCATTCATTATTAAACAAAAATGTTTTAATCCTTTCCAAAAAACACAAATCACACATAGAGTAGGTAATTATTTAATATTTTTTTTTCTATTTTTAGTAAAAGTATTCTAAGTTCCAATAAAACCTCACCATTTAAAATGATATGATTTCTCCATATAAACTCATGATTTACCAAAAACCTTTCTAATTCTAAAAGTTATACCCCATAATCGATAAATACCATATTAAAATTTTAAAACCGATGAAAATGATTCTACAAATAAAAATATATTTTAATCCAAATACCAAGCATTAAATCATGATCCGAACCAATAAAATTCATGATGATTGATATAGTATAAATTTGAAAAAATTTAGAACCCAATTCCAAGAAACACAAAACATACATAGCATATACATTTCATTTAACAATAAAATAACCATGGAACACATTAATAATTCATGGAATTCAAGTTAAAAACATGTACATAATGAGAAACTACCACAAATCATTATTCTCATGATGATGGTAACCCAAAATCACCTCTAAGAAGCTCATGGAGGCGAAAGGAAATAAGGATAACCCTAAATGATCATAACCCCCGATTTAGAAATATGGAATCATCAACCCTATTTCATAAGAGACTTAAGAGTATGAGGAATAGGAAAAAGTGGTTGAATTAGGAATAAAGTGGAGCATAGAGTCATCACCTTTGAATATCCACTAGAAATATTGAGGAAACCACAACATTCCACCATAGAGGAGGAGAGGAACCTACGAGAGAGTTTTAGGAGGATATCCACAGGTGATAGGGTCCTAATGTTGAATAAATAGTGGGAAAATGATTAAAAATCCAATAAGGAAAAGTAGAATATTACTAATTTATTAATGACCTTGAATAATTTATGGTTTGGATACACTGTCTTCAAGACCAAGATCCATGCATGTGGAATCCTCTAGCCCAAATGAGGAGGAAGGTTACATTGTTTGTTAAGGGAAGTTGCACTGTCCTGTAATAACCATGATGTTTTGAAAAACCCACTATTTGGGACACACAATTTGAAAATAATATGGTGCATTGTTTTTAATAACTATTTACCAATTGTGAACCACCCAAATACAGTGCCAAAACAACAATTTCTCCAAAAATTCTAAGGAAATCTCGAGAAATAAAAAATAAATAAAAAATAATCAATGTAAAATTGTTGTTTAGAGTTAGGTTTTGAGAGTATAAAAGGATTATTTTCTTGAATTAACCATTTTGAATACTAAATAGGATACTAGAAACATGTTAGCCTATGTTAACTAGGTCGTGTATTGGAATAGAATACTGATGCATTATAGAAAGATAATGTATCTCGGGTTGAGACTGATGTTCGTATTGTTTATTATTTGAGTTGACTAATATTTATCCATGAGTGATTAATGTATTTTAAAAGTTTAATAGTTTATGATATTTAACTATTGTCATAGTTTTTCTAGTGATGGGCCTTTTACATGGATCAGTTGATGAACATATTCTTCACATTTCATTAACATGATTATGCATATGATGTGTTTATAATATTATTTACCATTCTTATATGTATATCACACAATGATTTTACTTTTTAAATGTCTATTTTCTATTATAATGGGATTTTTTATTTGATATAGTTATGGTATATGGGTTTTAAATAATCTTTCTCCATCAACATAAATAGTTTTCCCTATATAACATAGTTGTGGAATTTTATTTAATTATACTAACAATAAATTTTTTTAATTTGAAGAAATTGGATTTTTTTGATAAATTATATTTATTATTTATGGTTTTTAGTTAAATATTATGTCGATTTAAAATTATAATGGCATGTACCTTTATAACTTGGGAATGATGACCCATAAAATTAAATTCATTCATTTTTCAATGAACTCGTTCCGTTGATATTTAACATTGTATGATAATGTGACAAAAATAATAAGTGTGTTTAGAATAAAATATTAGTAATGGGTTACCCTTAT
The DNA here is from genome assembly GCA_963277665.1 of Viscum album. NCBI lineage: Eukaryota > Viridiplantae > Streptophyta > Magnoliopsida > Santalales > Viscaceae > Viscum > Viscum album. The sequence continues at coordinate 1,531,778,536 of OY728123.1, read as the reverse complement.
ATGGGATGCCAAATATAAGTTATAGATTATTGAATCGATAAATTCAAAATGGCTACACAAATAACTGAACATAGGTTTGTAATCCTTTACCCATGTAGGTATATTATATTCATAACATTCCTTGATGATAAACCTATTTTCAGTATGTTTTTGTTGTATGATATGGTTATTTAAAGGGTCAATAGAAATATATAGGGCATTTGTATAATTTTATGGTGGAATCTTACTTGATCTATCCCCTTAAATTGATAAAATATGTTTTGAAAGATTTTTATCTTGGTCTATATGATACATTAATTAATTCTAATTTTAGTTAAAACCTAAATCATGTTTTCCACTATATCATAGAATGTAAATTTTACTTAATTAGGATCATTTGTTAGACCATATTGAGAAATTATAATTATTAAAGGAAATTATGAGAAAATAATCCTATATTTCTACATAGCATCTTATTAATGATGTGTTAAATAAAATTATAAAATTATTTCCTTCTTTACTTGTGCTAAAAAATTCATATATATGATCCTATAAAAGTATATATTTTTTATAAATTAATAAGATCAACTAAATTAAAACCCTTTAGTTACACTGGTAAAGAAAAACCCTTTTGTAAGTGTTACCATTGGTTTTAACCTGGTATATGCTTTGAATAAAAACTTGAGAGATTATCATAGGTCTTAGTTGGCCTATTTTACACTATTTATTCAACCAAAATAGTAGTAGGCATGACCTAGTGACTTTTTAGGCATCTCTCACGTTTTAAAATTCATTTACTTAGGTTTAAATGAGGGGTATTTGTATTATGGTACCGCACATAGAGATGTGTATATAGTGCAATTTTGAGACAAGTTTTCAGGAATGGTAGCTGATTCCAGTTTGATCGTTTGAGTTAGTTAAGTCTTATTGATAAAGAAAAAACCCCAAGTATGTGGTATGTAGTTTGTGAAGATGAAATTAGGCGTTATTAACATATTAATATACCCTATTTGTGTAACCTATTAAAACATTTATAATAAGGTTGGGAACTCTTGGGGGAACATCTTTATGTTGATTCTATGAGATAATCAGAGCTTGGTAGGTTAATTCTAGGAATGTGATACTATTACACCCTTTTGGATAGGTTTTTACCCTTTTAGGATGATGATTTCTTTTACAAAGCTTCCATTTCATCACTTTAGAGAGAGTTTACAAGCATGTTTGATTCCATATAATAGATTCACTTTATTGGTGTATGGTTCTCAGGGGACAAACCTTAGGGCAAGGTAGACGGACCTAGTGGTCCTATTTTGAGAAATAATTGATATGACTATTTTGGAGACCTAGATGTCCTTATTATTCACTCATACCTTTTTGAGATGATTATGGGATTTATCAATGATGACCTATGAGAGAATTTGGAATATATATATATATAGTCCTCGAATCCAGTGATATGGGTTTTATACTCATTTCAAAATAGATTCATGGAGGGTTCTTGGGTTGTACGATATATGTATGGTGATGCATTTTTTCCAATTAATCACCATGGGTTATTGTGTATCAAGATCCAATTAGATGGATAGTACTATTCATATTATTGTCTTAGTTGACCATTGGTTGTGTCATTGAATAATAAATTATTGGGATGACATTGTGCAATGAGTAGTTTTGGTACCAATCAAGGAACATGTGAGGTGGCAATTTTGATAAGGATTTTTAAGGGAGTTAGTGTCTTATTAGAATTTTATATGTCATAGAGCATGATTAACCGGAATTTTTTGAAGGATGAATCGTGGGGGCATCAGTTCCGTTTTTAAATGAGTTGTTTGGGACTATACAAGAACAACATATGGAATGTTCAGTTTTCACCAATTTCATAGGTTGCCATTTAAATAATTAATGTTGATGAGAAGCTATCAGTAAGTAGAGGTCCAATGGATTCAATGATATAAAACATTCTATCATGGTTATCTTGAGATTTTGGTAAATAAAACTATGTCCCTTGGGATAACGGATAACATGGAATGAAATTGTGTGTCCGGAGGTGGATGACCCATAGTTTGATGTTGACACGCATTATTAGGAGATGTGGTGTCATGTGTTTGTTAATAAAATTATTCTTGGTTAGATTTGAGGATGAATCAAGAGGAGTGGTATATATATACCAATGCAATATTAGAATATTTCTAGTATACAGATGATCATTTCCAATATCTAGGTAATTTTCCTTTGAAATGAATCAATGGATTCATAAATTGAAAAGTCGAAAGGGTATTCTCTCCTAGAATATTTTTAATTATTTAATGAAATGTGATTTTCATTTATGTATGTGTTAAGTGGAACATAGGTTATGATATTAAAAGACATATTTAGTTTATCAAGGCATTTAAAATGGAGTGAATTTTGAATATTTAATAGTGGTTGGGAATGATGTTGAATATTTCTTATTTATGATTATTGAGAATGAAGTTCGTTATTATTTCTATTGAATTTTTGTTCATGATGTTATTTATTATTTGATTTAATTAATTGGAAATGGAATTCATCAGTATTGATTAAAATCATTTGACATGAAACTCCACATTATTATTAATTAACATATGGCATGATGATACTCAAAATTTACCTGATTATTATTGGATTTGACATTTCCTATTATTATTGATTAACATAGGACATGAAATTCCACACCATTTACGTGAATATTATTGGACATGGTGTACCTTATTATTATATTATTTTCATTGTACATGGATGTCTTTGTTATATTCCATGGGTCTAATGTTTATTTATATAAAGGATAAATTTCATAAAGAATTACATCTTAGGCGAAACAAGATATAGTTGGGCAGATGTTCCATGATGAACTAGACATCTAAATTGTTATTTATACCCCATTACATTCTACATTTAATTACTATAACTTCACACAATGTCATTTATATTTGTGAAGACTAGATTTTTATTAGAAACAATTGGTGGTGGACAACTAAGTTTGACTCAAACATGCTCGTGTTGTTTATTGGTGCTCAGATAGATCTAATCGATAAATTTTAGGATAGGGCTCATTCTTCATAGGAATTATATCTTTTTTTCTTTGAATTAAAGTGGTAGTATTGGCTGAGAATGCAGTCAGGATTCATTACAGAGTTTGAGTTATTTATTACATTACACTTTTTTAATCTTAGACATTTTTCTATATTACATTTTGTATATTGATTGCCTTGTATTTGTATCATACAATGTTCTTACATGGATATTTATTTGTAATTTCACAGGGTATGTAGTTATTATTTTTTATCTATGTTATTCCATATTTTCCTCCGCTATTTAATGTTTATCCATAAGGTATAATCTCTCCACATTGCCTCTATTATACCCTCTCTAATACTAGATAGACTTTATAATATGAGTATGTCTGCTTCAGTCTATGTGTCCAACCATCTTGGAGAACAAATTTATTGGATCCTAAGAGATGATGTCACAAGTTGTATTATTCTCTAACCAATAAGGTTCAACCCTAAACCGGTCACTCGAGAAGGCCTGTAATAATTCCTGAGAGGGATTCTCGATCCTCTTGGGATGGAATCTAGTGTCGGGCATCTAAAATACTAATTTGAGAATGATTTCAATGATAAAAGAAAAATCAAGAAAATAAAAGGAACAACTGGCAGCATAAAGGAAATATATATATATAACATGAAACCATGTGACATTACAGGTCAGCTACAACCAAAGAACCATGTACACCCCATGATCGATCCTTAACTAATAGAGAGAACTTGAGATGAAAAATGGTCATGAACGTAGGTGTGAGCACCAAGATGATTGATTGGGATTCCTAGGATAAACAACACCCAAGGACTTTCCTTTTTTTTAAATCTATTCATTGTATTTTGAAAAATAAGACATATAAATATAGTGTTTTCAACAATTTAATGAAAACAAGTAACGAACTTTAATTTTAGGAAAAACTACTTCCCACCTACTTAACATAGTAATTGTAAAAAAAAATTCATTAAATTAATTACAAAAAATTTCTAGTGCTTAAATAGGTGTTTAGGTATGAAGATAAAAATATGTTTCACTTTATAAAGGAATTATTAAACAGTTGAAAGTAGCATGAAATCAAAATTAGAATCATGGTACCCCATCTAATGGAATATACATTCTAGGAAAAATCTATAAATACATATCATTAATCAATATCTATTGGTATTTATTATCCACAAACACCTCACAAAAACACAGGGACACCCTCACTGGCTCGATCAAGGGGTACATCTCATGTGTAGTCAGGTTATCTACTCAAGGACACTGGCAAGTGCATAAACCCAACTAGCTCAGCAAGTGTACCTAGTCTTCCACATAACTACCATGGATTCACATTATAATAAAATGGAGGTGATTTTTTATCAAGCTCTGATATTTATTTATTTCACACCATTTTCTCCAAAAATAACACAATTATCACTTCTGTTCTATATCCATTGGTGAATCCTTATTCAATTTAAAACAACCATTGTGTAATACTATCCACCAAACATAATGAACATATAAATAGGGGAACTTTTATGGTGGGGATTCTATTTTTTCAATATGATTCAATGTGCCAAGCAGGACTCACCATCTCGAATGGGACACTTTCTCATTAGAAACACAAGATTTCTCAAAATTGTAATAATTATAAAATCCATAACCCATCATCATGAAAACCGAAATTTGATGATTAAAACCATTGAAATTAATTTAATCAATACAAATGTATTTTATAAAAAAAATATTTTAAATATATTCAAAACCAATGAAATTCATGATGAAATCTAGAAGAGAAGATTATAAAATAATTGAGAAGCCAATTACAAGAATGACAACACATTTTTTTCATATATCGAAATGGAGGAGAAATATGCATGGTTTTCTCGTGGATGTATCATGACCATGCACCAACTGTGTGGTTCGAAAAGTCTCACTATTTGGGTTTCACAATATAAAAAAACATTATGCATGATTTCTATTAATTGTTTTCCTCCTAAAACAATCGATAACCAAACCATTTATCGAAAACAATATCTGTAAAAATCAAAGTAAACAAAATGGATAAAAATAATCAAATTAAAAGGTTCATGCTAGGTCGGGGTCTGAATAATAAAATCACTTTCCATCTAGAATCTGATACTTCAATGTCCATAGAAGCTAGTGAGAGAAACTTTAAATAACTGTCCAAACATCATTAGGGGGAACTTGTGAGATTGAAGATCCCAATCTACTCGAAAATTATTTATGGATCCTCAATTTCAGACACACTCTCAAAAAAGGGAACACCTTGAATCCTTACATAGAAATTGGTTAATAATTTCATTCTAGTTCATTTGGGGATATCATGAGGATCTTCTACATCTACCATAGACTTGGTTAATCAATTACCATGTTCAGGGTCATATGGGATATGATGAAGGATTTGTCCAACCAGGAAAAATGATAAACTAAACATACCATGATCCCTTCCACAGTGGCCTCCCCATGATTATAGGTTCACATTAAAACACAGGTTCATTAAAACAAAAACAATATCATGATTTCAATAGAAATATGAATGTTGATATTGAAAACCAATGACATCGTATTTACACAACCACCAAATTTTTAATTTCCCATAAAATCTTATCCATTAATAATATGACATTCCAGAGGACATACTACACATTATCATCTTCAAAAGAAAATACCTCCCAATTAAGAACAATATCCCAGAAATAGAAAATTTACAGTGATGGAAACTCTAAACAGAGTCTAAAACAACACCATGAATCTCCAAATGGACAAGGGGTCCATTGGAAGGGTGGATATGGCTCCATTTTTTGTCCATGAAACACCGTAGAAATATAATTGTACATGGACCTAGATTTTGTAGGTATGATATGATATTGGTGCTTCTAGAAATGATAGTTTTATATACATCATGCTTTTATATTGATAAAAAAATAACATCTTAATCTTGAATAAATTAGAGAGAATAATCATGATGGATGGTTTATACCACTTACGAGTATGCTGGAAATTTATATTCCCCTTCCCATAAAAAGAACAACTTGAAATTCCCCCAGGTATATGCAAGACATCCACCATCTCATTCCCTCTGACTAAATTATCCATGATCCAAATAGCATGTTTCACTAATTATTAATAGATGCTAGGAAATAATGACACTTACTAGAAAAGTTTTTGTCCATTCCTCTTATCAATGAATTAGGCCATTAGGGATTCATCTTTGGCCAAATAATGAATACACAAAACTAGATCAGTGAAACTCCAAGCATACTCCATGGTTGATATGATTCTTTTCCTAAGACGGTAAAACTCCATATCCTTCAGAAACCTCACAACATCATGGGAATGATTCCAGATAAACAAGGCCTTTACGAATTTCCATGAATGTCCATTCATGGGTTTTGAATAGTAAATATACTTTGAATAATTCCAACCTGGTCCTTTCAGTATAATGGTTGTAAATATTACCTTAAATGTTTTTAGGGAGAAATATTTGAATCAACATATCCTCAGTACCTCACAACCATACATCGTATTTCCTAGTATCTAGCATCCAATAAAAATGAAGAGGGTTCAACTCCTTGATTTTCTTGATAAAATACTAGTATTGAGGAAGTCCCCGCTCCATATCAATAATGAAATAAAAAACTGAGGAAAAACTTAATCAACTAAATAGAATAGAAATAAAAACCACCCATGATTTTCAAAATACCTTAGAAACCCATTGGAGAATAACCTGAAACCAGAAATCTGAAGACTAAATCAAAACATAACGCAAACCAACCTACACTTCTCAATCATAAATCAATATCCCAGAATCAAACAACATTTCTACCACACTTCCCAAATTTCAAAACTGAAATCCCAATAAAGAGGAAATAAAACATGTAAATAAAACATGAAACAACTACTCAATCACTTTTTAAAAACATTTAAATCCCAACAATTTTTAAAACCATTTAAAGAAAACAAAACAACCTTCAGAGGTTAACAATCATTGTTTAGTATTCCATAAATCCCCACATATATAAATCCTTCTACTAAATCACTCCACTACAAAACCCCCAACTCTCCACTAACCACATGTAAAAGTTTATGCATGTGATAATATATAGGAATACCAAGGTTCAAATAGAAAAATAACTTCATAAACAACTCTTTAAAATAGGCCCAATAAATTTTCAAAACCATCCCTTATCATTTGAAAATAAAACATTTCAAAATTTCCCACAAACATACATACCAATGTTCACAAAGCATTCCAAAAACCTCAAAATGTTTTCAAAAATTACTCTATGCCATGAAATAAATAAACCCTAAACAACACATTTCATTTAAAAAACAATTAAATTTACCAAAAAATCGAATGTTTTCATTTTGAAGATCATCTTTTGAAAAAAACACATTTAAAATTAAAAAATAATCATTCCAAACCCAAATGAAACCAAAACCATGGTTAAGTGAAATAAAATCAAACCCCAATTGACCAAAAATCCAAAAAACTAATAATAACTACTACACATGGATTAGAAGTACATTTTCGAAGGCCATGCGCCAACTAAGTGGGAACACTGGAGGTTAAGAGAGGTTGTTTCATAGTATGTGAATGGTTTTTAAAACAATACATAGTGACCATGAACCCTCTAAATCCATCTAAAAAACTCTATCCTATTATGTTTCTTAATAGACCAATAAAAATTATCAAAATCAATAAAAATGCATAGAAAAATCATGAACCTCAAAAACTTCTGAGAACCAATCTCGAATTAAGAGGCACAACCATCCTGGACCACCATGAAAATTCAAGCGTCCTTTTGAATAGGTGGTTATCAAGAACATATAATTGTTTCAAAACTGAAATGCTGAAAATATAATATCTAATCATCTATAAATACCAAAATAATGAGGTTTAACCTGTCTCTGATAGTATTTTGTCACCAAATAACTCGGGTCAACCCCTAACCCAACACCCGACCTGTCTTATAATAAGGACCAAGAGGATATCCTGATCCTCTCGGGCTAGAAACTAGTTTTGGTATGAAAAAATAATCAATTGAGAAAGATATATCCTATAAACATGAAATGAATAAATAAAATAAATGTAAAAACTAGCAGTAGAACATAAATAAAGATAGAATGTACCTCCATGTGACATCACATGTAACCTCCAACCAAAAAGCCATGTTCACACTGTTTCAGTGTGGATGTGCGTCGGGTTACGCTGTTCCGCCAGGACGCGTTCGCACGTGCACCCGTCAACCCGAGGGGATGGGCGCGCGGATTGTGGTCCCACAGTCCCGCTTTCCAAGGGCGGGCGGCATTCGTCCCTTATTCAGGGGCGTCTGCTCCTTGATCGAAACCGGGATGATGGGATGTCGGCTCCTCCTTCCGTGGACGTCTCCTCGGAACTCGTCGCCTAATCCGGGTCTCCCTCATAGATTTAAGAATGTTTGTGAATCTCGTTCCCGGCGCCATGTCTCCATGGACACTGGTTAATTACGCTGCTTCCACCCGGACGCTCCAAGGAGTCTGGTCGGGGCAGCAACCTGCGGTGAGGAGACCGGGTGGCTCTGGGTGTCGGGGGCGTGTCTTAACACTGCGCCTCTGCATGTCTGCCTTCCGTCCCTAATAGGGCTCCTCGAAGGCGTGATGGCCTGAGGAATCCCGCACTTGGTGCGGGGAACTGTGTTACCTGGGGTTTTCCTCAGCTTCCCATGTTTAACACGGGGTATGCCGCGAGTTTAACGTCCAGCGGGGACGGCATCGGACTGATCAACACGAGGAGTGGATCAGATGTCAGAACCCCTTGCGGGGAACCTCTGACGCTGGGGCCAACACATGGGCGGCTTCTCGAGTGAAGTGGAGTGGGATGAAATGGCATGACCCCACCGGGATGTGGCGGCCCGGGTAAGGATCAGGATGGATGATGGAGTGAAGAGCTTGGACCCCGTAGGGGCTTCCTACGTACCGTGCGTTAGCGCGGATCAAAGTCAGCGTAGTTCGGATATACAGTTTAACGTCATGTTGGACGTCGGCAAGCCGACTCACAAAGAGATCGAGGCCGCCGGGCGGAGGATTGAACCGAACCACCTCGCACAGAGGGGGATGGAACGGCCGGGTGGATCACAGTTTTACGTCATGCTGGACGTTGGCAAGGCGACTCACAAAGAGATCGAGGCTGCCGGGCGGAGGATTGAACCGAACCACCTCGCACAGAGGGGGATGGAACGGCCGGGTGGATCACAGTTTTACGTCATGATGGACGTTGGCAAGCCGACTCACAAAGAGATCGAGGCCGCCGGGCGGAGGATTGAACCGAACCACCTCGCACAGAGGGGGATGGAACGGCCGGGTGGATCACAGTTTTACGTCATGCTGGACGTTGGCAAGCCGACTCACGAAGAGCTCGAGGCGATGGGGAAGCACAATGGAGATACACACGTGCAGTCCCCCACAGAGGCGGATTCATAGGTGAATCAACGCAAGTGTGAACCCGGTAGGGGTCCACTGATGGAAGAACCGATGTAAATACGACCGGGACGACTAGGTGGTGGGCTTGAACCTCGGAGAGGCTTCCTACGTACCCTGTTTAGAAGACGGGGATCAAAGTCCACGTAGTTCGTTCTGTTTGCAACACTCTACCCCCATGGACGAAGGCCACTCCAATCCCGACATCCCTGCAGAGACGAGCAGGTGGGGGCCACATCCAAACCGGGAGGACCCTGCGTGCGAGGCATGGGATCGGGTGAAGCGGACAGTTTAACGTCTTGCCGGACGAAGTACAGTTTAACGTCGTGTGTTGAGGATGAAAATTCTTGGCAGTTTAACGTCTTGCAGCGCGGACGATGGTGCAGTTTAACGTCGTGCGGGACGTAAACGCCTGGCAGTTTAACGTCTTGCAGCACGGACGTGGCACAGTTTAACGTCATGTTGGACGTTTGCTGCCGCCTAATGGGTCCATGTCACATCGCGCAGGCCTGGAGGGCCGCACGGGAAGACAACGCACGTTGCGGGCACCCGGGATGAAGGTCATCGGGCGCCACGCAGGCGGGTACCCTCAGGGGGTCAAAGGGGGCGACCCTGGCGGCTTGTGCGCAAAAGAGGAGCTTTGCGCGCAATACCGCGGGTCGGTGCGCAAAAGAGGAGCTTGGCCCAGAACTTTGCGCGCGGATGATAGAGATTGCGCTCACCGGGCTTCGGATAGCGCGCGGGGGCAACGGCTCATTCTTTAATCGAATGGCCACTTTGAAAATGGGGGGTGCGCGCAATCGGGTTGGATTGCGCGCACCCGGGGGCAATTGCGCACAAGAGGCTTCTTTTGCGCGCAAATGCCTTTGAGTGAAGGGTTATTCAAAAGGAAAGGAGCCAAAGGGATTGCGCGCGAAGGCGAACCCCAAGGCTTTCTTGCGCGAAAGAAAAGAGGTTACCTGAAGATCGGTATTGCGCGCGGAAGGGGTTGGATTGCGCGCACGAGAGACCTTTCGAATTCTGGCAACCTTCAAAACGTCGGGGGTCGCCTTATATTTATAGGCAACCCCGGGCGCGGAATCCGGTCGCGGGCGCGGAATTCCCTTCGCGGGCGCGGAATCGGGCCCGGCGCGCAAGGGAGTCGCGCGGGCCAGGGGCGCGCAATATTGCGCGCCGGCTCAGCGCATTGCGCGCATACCGGGAGGTTTGCGCGCGGCTCATCAACTTTGCGCGCAGGTCTCCAAAATTCCCCGCAAGGCCTCCGGGCCCTCCGAAACATGCTTCCGACTCCATATATGACCTCGCTTCCCGCATCCGGAGCTTCGTTTGGGAACAACGGACTTTTCCGGCATCTACACACACCATGAGCAATCCAAAACTGAGATAGAGAACTTGAGATGAAAAATTATAAAAAAAATATGAATTACAATATAAATTCTCAGTAGTGATGTAAAGGAAAATCAATTCTATATACAATATATTTTAATTGAAATCAATTCAGTCTAGCATGAAAAACAGGTCAAATGAAAATAGGGATTTTTATTCATTGAGGAAACAGGATATAATATTTAATTTTAAGACAAAATACATCACTTCACTTTTAAAAAAATCAAAAGACAAAAAATATTTCGTAAATTCTTTACAAAGGATCACTAGTTCTATAATAGGTGTTTTAGTAGGAATATTAGAATATATTTCACATTATAAATAAACTATAAAATGGCAGAATGTATTGTTCAAGAAAAATAGGTGCCATTGTAACTCAATTGATGATATAGATAGCCTAAAGAGAATATCTCAATAGAATCACATAATCAATCCTTACCGATTCCATTTATCCACAAGAACTGCCCAAAAACTCAGTGACACCCTCACTGGCTCGACTGAGGGGCACATCCCATGGACAGTCAGGTTATCTACTCTGGACCACTAGCTAGTTTGAAATATCTACTAGTGTGTCATCTGTACCTAGGATCCCACCTAATTACTCAAAAATTCCTATGATCATAAAACAGAGGTGAATTTATGTCAAGTTACTACATGTATACATTTCACACATTTTTTACAAAAAACGAACCCACTTCCCACCTATGGTATCCCACCTTAGGTACATCCTCATTCACATTTAAATAACCTATGTAAAATCCTTTCCACAAAACAAAATGAACATATGGAGTAAGGAATTATTAACGTGGGGTTTTATTTGTTAAATAAAATTAGTCAAAGATCCAATTATGTCTCACCATTTCAAAGGGTACACTTTTTCATCAGAAAAATTAATTTACCAAAACCATTCCAATCATAATAGTCATAAACTATCATTGTGAAATCCCACCTTTAATGATTAAAACCATTAAAAATAATTTTATCAATAAAAAGTTCTTGTCATAAAAAACAAATCTTTAAAAAATTATTCGATACGATGTAATTCGTGATGAATGACATAGTATTTGATTATAAAAAAAATTGGGAATGAAATTACAATAATCAAAACGTCTTACATATAATATAAATTTCATTTAAAAATAAAATACTCATGTAAAATAGGAATAAATCATTGAATTCAATTTAAAACATGGATATACGGATAACCTACCTCAAATATTGATTCACACGATGGTGGTAACCCAAAATCACTTATAAGATGTTAAATGAAGTAAAATGAATAATGGAGAACCATAAAAGATGCAAACTATAAATGTCTAAATATGGAAACATAAACCATAAATTATAGGAACTCTGGTAAAAAGAGTGATAAGAGAAATGTTGAAGAAGAAGGAAGAAAGGGGAGAATGGAGGGATTAAATTTGAAAATCCACTATAGTTCCTGATGAAGCCTCAACATTAAACCATGGAGTTTGAGAGTAAATGAGTTGAGATGCATGGGGAATCTCCATAGGAGGTTTGGGCCTAATTTTGAAAGAATAGGTGGTGGACTATTAAAAACTTTGTAGGGAGAAGTGAAAAAATACCACTTTTTAAATGACCTTATTGACTGTAAGATCTTGATACACAGTCTTCGAAACCATGATCCATCCATGTGGTAGCCTCTTTCCCAAATGAGAAGGAAGTGGTGTGGGTTGATAGGGGAAACCTCATATCCATGTTCTTTCCATGTGGTTTTGATAGACCCTCTGTTTGGTATGTATGATTTGAAAAAAAATTCCGTATTTTTTCTATTGGTCATGCACCACCCAAAAACTAGTCCAAACCACTAGTTTTTAAAATTTTCTCAAGAAAACTAATGAAAACCAAAATATATTAAAAATAATAAAAGTAAAATGGTTGTGTCTAGTCAGTTTGTGCTAGTATTAAAGGTTGTTATTATTGTATTAAACCTTTTGTATAGTAAATAAGAGACTATAAACATTTCATGAATTGGCAAATAGCTCGTGTCATGGAATATTCAACCCATGCATAGGTAAATTTAATTTTTCCGATGATGGGACAAATTATTTTATTTTTTTATTATTACAATTGATTAATATTTATCCATGAATGAGTGATTCATTTCCCATGGTTACTGATAAATTAGATTTACCTCTTGTCCTAGTATGATAGCTGTTAGGCTCTGTCCATATATAAATTTTGGAACATATGCTTCACATTTCATTATCATTCTTATTCATATAATGTGTTTGTGTCATTATTTACCATCCTTGTCTATATACCACACTGTGTTTTTTCTGTTTACATCCTTGTATTATTTTCAAATGGGATATTTTTCTTGGAAATATCTGTGGAATATGGTTTTTAAATAAATTTTCTTCATCAACATAAATTTTGTTTTCCTGTATAACTTGACGGTGTAATGTTATTTAATAATCTTAATAATAATTTTTTAATATCATGAAATGGGGTTTTTTATGAATTCCAAAAATTATTTAATGTTTTTAGTTAAATAGTGTGTCACTTTTGTAACAGCCTGACCCTAGTTACCCAGAGTCTGTGTATTATTACATAACATAGGCATGATCATATGGGATCAAATCCTGAAAGACTGACCAATTTAGTATCCTTGAATGTACTAGATACATTAATAAGTATTACATTACATTAAAAAAATAAAAAACAACAACAACATTGTCTCCATTTTCCACATTAGTATCCCTTAGACTATCCCTTCGAGTATCCATCCAGGTCAGTCATAATATAGTTTTTCAAATCCTGGGAAAAATAAATCATAGAAAGGGGTGAGCTCAGACTCTCAGAAAGGATAACAATATAGTAAAAACATTCATATGTAAGCATAAACATTTACATAAATGTATAAGAATAAATCATAAGACTTTTAATCATAAAAATCTACATAATATGGCCAATAACAATCAAAATATTTTATTTACGTATCACATGGATATTCTACTTCTCAAATAATCACATGTAATATCAATAACCAATTTTATAATAATAGAATGCATAATTCCATACATCATAACTACATAGTCAAGGACTTATGCCAAAACTACCAATAATATTTTTCCAATGCCTCATGCCAAGAAACTAATTTTTCTCATGAGACCTTGACTCACACCTATTGTAGGTCATGTCAAAAGAAATTTAATTTTCATAGTGCAGCATATAGGTTGAACAAGGTCATCTCTCCTGAGGATCTTTTCCAGTTTTTAAATAACATAATATAATTTAACTATAATACATATATTTGTTTTTTTATTTAGTCTCTAAATTTAATTCAATTTAATATAAATAAAATAATAAAAAAACATGCAATGACAAAATGCAATTAATTGAGAAAGAACATTTCCTTTATGGGTTGGTTTGAGGGTTACAACATTCTCATTATTTGTATTTAATTTATGATTGATAATTCAATTATGAGATCTCATTCGTGAATTAATATTTTTTTATTTATAAGTGTGAAATCTTGAATGCATTTAGTAATCTTAACTTCCCATCCTCCAATAATCAAAGATGACTTCACACCTCGATCAAGATTGTAATATCTTCCAACACATTACTCCGTCTTATTCCATTTCAACCACCGAATTTCTCAACTAAATCATATGAATATATTTTATCCAGTATAAGGGAGGGAAATGATTTAATAAAAAAATATAAATGATTTTTAGATATGTGTCATGGCGGATGATCACCACATCCGTGCACATCACTCTTACTCATCAAAAACAAAATAAAATATAGGAATTTAAACATGAAATACATTAAATTTCCACATAACTCCCTCGGGCCAAGTCTCAGGTTAACCCTTCATTTTTAGGGTAATCGGTCACATTGGATAATATGAGAAGAATAAAAGATGATAATAATGAGAAACTATGAAGAAGAAAATTGGGTGGATGGGTGGACATAAAAAAAACAATACATTAATTTATTAGAAATATAAATTATAATAGAAAAATAAAAAAAATAGAAATAAACTAATTTAAAATAAAGGGGTAAAATTTGTGGTCACCCTAACTCGGTGGAGATCTCCTCATTAGTGACTTGAAGGAATGGATGGAGATTTGAATGATTTGGGAAGGTGGTGAGTGCCTCCTTTTATAGGCATAATTCCAGAATCTGAAATATTGTGTGTTATTGTCCCAATAAATGGATGATCCATGAGTGTAACCCTTAATTAATGTTTTTCCTTAATGTGTAGGCTATTCACCCTCAAAATTTCATCTCATTTGGACATAGGATTAATGAGTTATGAATTTTCCATTAGAGGTTTCATTTTCTAGATGAAGCTCCCATGAAGGTTCTTCCAAATGTATTACATTCAATGGAAGCCTTAATGACTTTCAAACTCACCCACATTTGTTAAAGTTCCTTTACTATCTTTCCTAGTGCTATAAATGGTGGAAACACCTCAATTGGATGTGTGTAGGACGATTTTTGGTACTGTTACTATGGTGGGGGCCATGCTGTCTACCCGGAAAAACCATAAATTGTATTGATTTTTTAACCCCTTTACATGGTCGAATCAGCTTCTGGTCAAGCAGAAAAAGTTGGAAGAAACAAAATATGGATTCCAAAAAAAATAATATTCAGTCCATTTGTAAAATAAATTTGAAATTATTGACAAAAATACATTTGATGTAAAAATATGTCCAAAATCCAGAATTATGCACTTTTCACCATTTCACTCAAAACATTTCATAAGTCCAAAATTGATTCATATATGATCAAATTTATCATTTGTAATTATTAAAACAATAGAAATTAATACAAAAAATGTGAAAAATATTATCCCTACCAATTCCCCCACACATAAACTTTGCTTTTCCTCAAGAATGAAATCTCAATGTGGAATTAAGAGGGACACAATGTTACCAATATTCAAATTAAAATTAATAAAATTTAACTATTATATTTGACAAATAAAACATTCATAAATCCAAATAAAATATCAATTTAATTTCACATTTTTCAAGTAATCAATTAATTCATGTATTTTATTTTCCCCTTTGAGAAAAATGGAACTTATTATTGCATTCATTCAAGTTTCTCAATTCATTTTTATTAAGCATGCCACATCTTGATTTACCTCACCATTGAATTTTTTTTATCTCATATATCATTATAAAATTCATTTAGAGTTATTCTCATATCCTAAGAACATGCACTATGTCCATAATATTGAAAAATAACTACTTTCTCCACTTTTTAAGGACAAAAAGCCCATAAAATCATGAGGAATTTTCAATAAAGGTTCAAATGACTCTGAGGATTAAGGTTGGTAGAATTTGATGTTTTAAAAATTCAGGCTCAAGGAGGAGTATTACCACTTACGTACAATGCATTATATCAAATGTGTAATTAAATTAACCCTTTAAAAGTTTCAATAACACATCCCCCAAAACACAATGTTAGGTCATGATCAAAGTAATGAATAATGAATGATTAATGTTCCCTCAGGATTTTTTTTACTTTTAATATTTTTTATATTTTTATAATGTCATGATTATATCATTCCTCACATCCATCACCTAACCAAATACTAATAGAAGATCAAAAGTCTGTAAAATGGTGAATTTTGTTCTCCCAAATCACAACCCATTTTCTTCATTTTTATTGTTTTTATCATTTTCAATATTTTTTCAAGAGGGGAAAATCATTATAGGACAATTATTGATTCCAATAACTTTTATAATTCCCACAATAAAACCCCCACACCTTTTCCATAGAATGTAAACCATCCCTTACATCATGAATCCCTTCACCCCTACACTTCATCTTTTAAATATCATCCAAATACCAAGATTAGGGTAAGAATGGATAAAAATGTCCTGAAACATGGATCATCCCTATGATGGTCCTTCATGGTCTATATGGTCTAAATAAAGGATTTATGTAAAGGTTGTATTTAAGGATAATTTCTTTTCAATAGATACCTCAATAATTTCTAATATGTTTTTTCATAATCATAGCTCCGACAAGTTCAAATGCAAGTTCTGGTCGGTGACATTTCCCAAGATCACTCTATAAATATGATCAAAAATAAATAGGAAGTACTTGGTCTAGAAATACTCTCAGGAATGAGACATATGATATTGGAAAACCACTCATGGAATGATCAATAATAAGAAATTAATTCATGTATATTTCATAAATTCAAAGTAAGAATAATGGTTCGAAAATTTCATTTACATAAATCAACTAATTCCCTTAAATCATTAGTCAACATTTCAATATCTACACTTCAATTTACAAATTAAAATTTTCATTTTACTCATTCAATCTCATTGAAATTGAAATCTAAAACATGGAATCACTAGATTCCTATGAAACATAAGTCTCCCAGATAAGTCTAGTTAAGCATTAATTCGACTGTGGGTATGGAATTCATAACTTTAAAGATAAAATCATGTTTGGAGGAAAAAATGTAATAATTTTAAATGTTTAAATAATTAAAATGAACTACCATTTGAAATAATTCTTTTTTCCTCTTCCACCAATGTTTGGGTATTCCTTCTACCATCATGATCCCACAAATTAAATTTACTCAATTAAAAACAAGGATCCTATCATTAAAGATCAAAAATACTGGAGGGATGGGGCCGCATACTGGACTAGTTATAAATATAGAATTTGAAATATAAATTCCTAAAATATAAAATTAAATTATTATAAATCAATTGAAGTATAAATCTTGGTATGATGCCCTAATTGGGCCCTTGAATCCTTTACTGCCGCCCAAGGGTAGTACTGACTTTTATCCATAATCTGTTGGTGGATGATGCTTCTTTGATTTGAAAAACCATATGTGTCTCTTCCTAGCATGAATTTATTTGTTCTTATTTAGGAGGAATCCATGGATAGAGTACACTAGACCCACCCCCTTCACAATGTGGTACAACATTCATGGAGGGGGTAGGATGAAGTACAGAGCCTCACCTTATTTGTTTCTACTTGTGCAACATTACCTTTCCCATCTTATAGTACCTTTGTAAATATTTAGTGTGTTCAGGGAGCTCTAAATGTTCATAAAAAGGTGAAATTTACTTTCCCTCATCATCCTCTAAGGTATAATACAAGATGCCCAATTTATAAATTCAAAACTATTAGGGGTGATACTCAAATTAGTATCAATGAAATTAAAAGAGTTTGAGTTTAAGATTGTATCATATCCTTGAGTCGGTTCGAATTTATTTTTATCTTCAAATGAATGTTCCTCTTGGCGAATAGCATTACTTGGTGGAGGTTGGTGGTTGGGATCCACCCCCTTGAGTTTTTGTTCAACTTCATGGATGTCTTTAGTGAAATCTTGGAAGACAGGTGGCACTTTCTTCTTCACCATGGCTATTTTTAAGTCATCTTGGAGTTCATCAACCATGGACATAAAATATTCTAGTGAGATCCATGTTCCCATTCCAATTTCATTCTACTTCAACATTATCATAAGTGCATCATATCTTCGTTAGAGGGCCTCCTCGGTGTATTATATTTCTTGTTCTTGAACCTGTGTGTAATTGTCAGTCCATATAGAATAATAATCATTTGAATTCATCATGGAAATAATTTTTTGGTTTTTTTTAATTTAAAAAAAGTTAAATCTATCTAAGATATGAAAATTGAAAAATTAAATGAATAACGGATTTGATCCACAACAATGGAGCTAGTTTTGACAGATTCCTATCGTACGATGTGGAAAACACAATTTACTTTTCTTGTGCAGCATAAAGGCTGGCCCGGGTGGTCTCTCTTAAGAATATTTTCTTTTCGTTAACTAACATAATCTTATTTAACTAAACTACTTATATTTTTTTATTTAATCAAGAATTGGAATGCAATTTAATTTAAATAAAATATAAAAACTAACATTCAATGACAAAATGCAATTAATTGTGAAAGAACATGGCCTTTATTAGTTGGTTTGTTGGTTCCATAATTCTCCTTGTTGGTATTTAAATTATGGTTTATAATTGAATTATGAGATCTAATTCATGAATTAATATTATTTTATTTAATATTTTGAAATCTTGAATGCATTTACCAATCTAAACAACACATTCTCCTATATCTATGGTTAATGGAACACCTCGATCGAAAGTGTGACATAATCCAAGACCTGGCTCCATCATATGACATTTTAACCACTAAATGGATCAAATACATCATATAAAGTGATTCTATATAGTTGAATAGAGGTAAAATATTTAATAAAATAATAGAATGGAGTTTGATATCATTGTCGTAGTGGATGATCGCCACATCGGTGCACATCAGTCTTGCTCATCACAAACCTAATAAAGAAAATGAATTTAAGCACAGAATAAATGAAATTTCCATATACCTCCCCTTGGTCACGTCTCAAGTTAAACCCTCATTTTTAGTGTAATAGGTCAGGTTGGACAATGTGTGAATAATAAAAGAATAAAATAAGGGGATAATATGAAGAATAAAATATGGTGGATGGGTGGATACAGAAATAAAAACAATGCATTAATTTTTTAGAAATATAAATTACAATTGAAAAATAAAAAAAGAAAATAAAAAAATTAAAAAGAAGGGGTAAAAGTTGTGGTCGGCCTCCCTCGGTCGAGATATCTTTCTTGGTGCCTTAAAAGAATGGATGGAGAATGTGATGATTTGGGAAAGAGGTGAGATCCTCCTTTTATAGGTAAAATTTTGGACTTCGAACGTTTTCACATGGTTGTCCCAATAAATGGTAGATCCACACATGGTACACTTCTTACAAGTTTTTCCATAATGTGCTTTCCGTTAATCCTCAAAATATCTGCTGAGTTGGACACTGGATATATTAGTTATGAATTTTTCAGTGGAAGTTTAATTTTTTGAATGAAACTTCTAGGAAGGTTCCTCCAATCATATAACATTCAATGGAAGCCTTAATGACTTACAAAATCCCATTAATTTGTTTTAGAGCTAGTATTTTTAGTCCTCGTGCTATCCCAGATAGAAACAACTCTCATGGAAGTGTGTAGGCCGAGTTGTCGTTCTGTTACCATGGTGGGGTCCACGTAGCCTGTCCGGATATATCATAATCTGAATTTATTTTTTAAGCCCTATAGATGGCCGAATTAGATTCTGGTCTAGAAGACAATGTTGGGGAAATTAAAATATGGATTCCAGAAAAATACGATTCACTCAATTTGGAAATATATTGGAAATGTAATGACTAAAATACCCTAGTTGTAAATATCTGTCCAAAATCAAGAATTATGCGCTTTTCCCCATTTCACTCAAAACACATTATAAATCCCAAATTGATTCATATAAGCTCAAATTGATAAATTTTTATGATTAAAACAATTTAAATGAATAAGAAAATGTGGAAAATATTAGCTCTATAAATTCCCCCACACATATACTGAGCTTGTCTTCTAGGGTGAAATCTCAACATGGAATTCAAAGGACAACAATGTTACCAATATTCAAATTCTAATGTAATAAAATTTAACAATGTTCAATGTCAAATAAAACATTCAAAAATCCACATAAAATATCATTTTTTCCAATTTTTCAAAGAAACAATTAATTCATGTAATTTATTTTCCCCTATGAAAAAATTGAACTTTTTATTTCATTAATTCAAGTTTCTCAATTCATTGTTATTAAGCACGCCACGTCATGATTTACCTCACCTTTGAATTTTTTCTCACATATCTCATGAAAAAATTCATGTTGTTTTATGATCACATTATGAGATCATGCACTTTATCTATAATATTTAAAAAGAACTAGTTTCTCCACATTTTAATGACAAAGATCACATAAAATCAAGAGGAATTTTCAATAAAGGCTCAAATGAATCTAAGGCTTAATGTTGGTAGGAATTGATGTTTTAAAAATTATGGCTCTTGGAGGTGGTATAACTCTTACATAAAATGCATGATATTAAAAGGGTAATGAAATTATAGCCTTCAAATTTGCAGTACCAATATCCCCAAATACTCAAAGAAAGGTCATGATCAAATTGAATCATAATAAATGATTATTTCCCCCTCTTTATTTTATTTTTAAATTTTTTATTTTTTCTTTTTTTTGAATGTTATGGTTAGATCAAACCTCACATTCATCACCTAACAACATACGATTAGAAGATCATCTGTCTAGAAAATAGAGATTTTTTGTTCTCCCAAATAACAACCCAATTTTTTTTGTCATTTTTATTTTTTTATTCAAGAGGGGAAAACAATATTGAACAATGAATGATTCCACAACCTTTTATAAATTCCACAATAAACCCCCCCCCCCCCCACCTTTTCCTTATAATTTAAATCATCTATTCCACCATGAATCCCTTCACCCCAAACTTCATCTTTAAAATTTCATAAAAATACCATGAGTAGCGTAGGAATAGATAAAAATGGCTTGAAACATGGATCATACTTATAAAGGTCATTCATATTCTCTATGGTATAAAATAAGGGTTGATGTAAAGGTGGCCTTTATGTATAAGGGATTTTCAAAAGAACCCTCAATAATTTTAATTTTTTTTCACAGTCATATATTCAAAAAGATCAAATGCATGTTATAGTCAGTGACATGTTCCAAGATCACTGAAGAAATATTCTCAAGAATAAATAGGATGTAATTGGTCTGGATATGCTTTAGGTAATCAGACATATGTTATTAAACTGTCACTCATGTCCTAGTAAATAATAAGAAATTAATTCACATGAATTTAAAAAATTCAACGTATGAAAAATGGTAGGGGAATTTCATTTACATAAACAAAATAATTTCCTTAAATCATGAGTCATCATTTCATTATCCATGCTTTAGTTTAAAATTTTAATTTTATGTTTTACTTATTCAATCTCATTAACATTGAAATCTAAAACATGGAATCACTATATTCCTATGAAACTCAAGTCTCCCAGATAAGTCTAGTTAAGCATTAATTCGACCGAGGGTATGGAATTCATATCATTAAAGATCATATCTTGTTTTGGACCAAAAAATCTAAGGATTTTAAATGTATAAATAATAAAAATGGACTCCCATTTTAAATAAATAATTTTTCCTCTTCCACTAATGTTTGGGGATTCCTTCTGCAATCATGATTCTTTAAAAGAAAATTACTCAATTAAAAAAATGGATCCTATCATTAAAGCTCAGAAATATTGGAGGGAGGGGGCAAAATTCTGGACTAATTCAAACAACAGAATTTGAAATCTAAATTCCTAATATTGAATATTAAATTATCATAAGTAAATTAAAGGGTAAATATTGGTATGATCCCACAAGTGGGACCTCGAATCTTTTACTACCTCTAAAGGGCAGTACCAGATTTTATCCACATTATGTTGGTGGGTTATGATTCTTTGATTTGAACCACCTCATGTGGCTATCCCTAGATTACATTTGTTTTTTCTTATTGAGGAAAACCCCATGGATTGAGTACACCTGATCCACCCCATTTTCAATGTGTTACAACATTCATGTAGTGGGTAGGATGATGTACAGAGCCTCCTCCTCATTTGATGATACTTGTGCAGCATTCCCATTCCCATCTTATGATCCCCTAGTAAATATTCTGTTTGTTCAGGAATCTCTAAATGATCCTCAACAGGTGCAATTTTTATTCCCTCATCTTCCCCCAAGGTATAATACGAGATGACCGAATGTGAAAATTTAAAACTATTAGGGGTGATACTCTAATTATTTTCCATAAAATTATAAAACATTGAGTTTAAGATTGTAGCATATACCTGAGTTGGTTCAACATTATTCTCATCTTCAATTGATTGGGCCTATTGGAGTTGATCTTCACTAGATGGAGGTAGGTATTTGGGCACCCCAAACTCATGTTTGTAATGGACTTCATGGATGTATTCAGTGAAATCCGGGAAGACCATTTGCACTTCCTTCTTGGCCATGAATCTTTTTAATTAATTTTGGAGTTCATCGACCATGGATATCAAAAATTCCTTTAAGATCCGTGTTGTTATTCCTCTTTATTTCTTCTTGATCACTATCATAAGCGCATCAACTCTTCATTGGTGTGCCGCCTTAGTGTATTATGTATCTTATTCTTAGACCCATGAGTAATTGTCAGTCCATGTAGAATAGTAATCATTGGAATTCTTCACGGAATGTTTATTTTTTTTAATTATAAAAATAGATGAAATCTGTTGAATATGTGGAAATAGAAAAAGTAAATGAATAACTGATTGGTTTCCCAACAATAATGCTAGTTTTGATGCACACCTGTCGTAAGGCATGATCAAAGAAATTTAATTTTCCTAGTACTGCATAGAGGCTGACCAGGGTCGTCTCTCTTGAGGAGCCTTTCTAGTCATTCACTAAAATAATCTAATTTAACTAAACTACATATTTTTGGTTGTTTTTATTTAATCATTGAATTTAAACAAATTTTATTAGAATAATAGATAAAAAATAACCTGCAATGTGAAAATGTAGTTAATTGAGAAAAAACATGGCATTTATGGGTTGTTTTGTGGGTTCTATCATTCTCTTTGTTAGTATTTAAATTATGTTTGATAATTCAATTATGATATATCATTAATTAATTAATATTATTTTATTTATTGGTGGGAAATCTAGAATTCATATATAAATTTTAACTTCACCTCATCCTATAATCAAGGTTGATGGCACACCTCGATGAAGTGTGTTACATCTTCCATGACCTGGCTCCATCGTATGCCATTTCAACCACTAAATGGATCAACTTCATCTTATGGAGGGCTTATATCTAGTAGAATGGTGGGAAAATATTTAATAGATGAATATAAATTAGTTTGAGATTTGTGTCATGGTCGTCGATCACCGCACCCGTGAAAACCACTTTTGCTCAACAAAAACTTAATAAAACATAGGAATTTTAGCACAGAATAAAGAAATTTTCACATACCTCCCTTGATCCAAGTATCAGGTTAAGCCCACATTTTTAGGGTATTAGGTCATAGTATATTAAATGATAAGAATAAAAGAAGACAATAAGGAGAAAGGATGAAGAAGAAGACAAGTTGCATGGTTGGACATAGAAATAAAAACAATACATTAATTTATTTCAAATCTAAAATATAATTAAAAATTATAAAAAAATAAAATAAACAAATTAAAATTAAATGGGGAAAATTTGTGACCAGCCTCCCACGGTGAAGATCTCTTCCTTCGTGCCGTGAAAGAATGGATGGAGAATGGGATGATTTTCGAAGGAGGCGAGAGCCTCCTTTAATAGGCCGGCTTCTGGACTCCGAAATATTGTGCATTTTTGTACCAAAAAATTGCAGATGAACGTGTGGACCCCTTCATAAATGTTGTTCTTTATTGTGTTGGTCGTTCACCCTACACATTTATGCCCATTTGGATACCAAATGAATGAGTTATGAATTTTTCATTGGAGGTTTCATTTTCTGGCTAAAGCTTCTAGGAATGTTTTTCCAAAAGTATAACATTCAATGGAAGATTTAATGACATTACAACTCTAAAATATCTATTTAGAGCCATAAATATTGGTCCTAGTGAAATACTAGATGCAACGCCTCTATTGGATGTTTATTGAATGAGTTGTGGTTTCATTTCCATGGTGGGGTCCCAGCTGTCCGCCCGGAAAATCATAAACATCATTGATTTTTTATGCCCTTTAGATGGCCAAATCAACTTCTGGTCGAGAGTACTAATTTGGACCAAATAGAATAAGGATTCGTAAAAAATATGATTCACTCAATTTGAAATTATATTCCATAACTAATGACTAAAATTCCCATGATGTAAAAATCTAACTAAAATCCACAATTGATCGCTTTTCACAATTTCGCTCAAAACACATCATAAATCCAAAATTGATTCATAAAAGATAAAATTGATAATTTTGGATGTTTATAATATTTTAAATGAATAAAAAAATTGTGTAAAATGTTAGCTATATCAGACCTACTGATTCATCAATGAGCTATAGTGGGCTCCACCCGCCACTTACTATGTCCAATGCATTTCTCATATGAAAAGGATTAAATATACCATAAACATTCGTATTAAAACCATCATAATAAATATAAATACATTATCCATAAACCATTAATGGTGTAAAATAAAAAACCTACAGTCAAAAATATCACAAAACCTTTAATACAATATGGACGTATTGTATCATAATAAATCCACTTCAAACAAGCTTAAAATCCATCAAAGCATGTTGACATAGATGAAACCAAAACTTTTTTAGAGAAATATATATTTCTATTTTGAAATAATTTAAAGGTCATATAATTATAAATGAAAACATATTTTTAAAAAATATTTTTATGCGCTAGTATGGGATGTTTTGATGAAGTTATAATGGGGGAAATTAGCTGCACCAGCTATATATGTTAAAAAAAGTCTTTCTTACATTAATTTTGTCGAAAAGGTCAAAAAAGCACCTTATTTGGAAAATGATGGAAAGATTCTTTTCAAAAAATATATGGTCATATAAGCATATAAATGAATTTAAACCATATTCTAGTAAAAATAAAAAATTTCTCGAATTAAATTTTTAAAAAAACTCTGATGTGGATGATAAATAGATCCCAATAGATACTTACGTATTAAAAACCTCAGATAAGTATAGAGATTGTAGAATTACCCATTTCCTTGTACTTTTACATGGTATGTGGTATGTTCACATCCTATATAATAGTTAAAACACTATTATTAAATTATAAAATAACTATATACATAAATATGATATCATATGTGATGATCTAATATTTCTTTGGTAATATTAATATTTCAGCAGTATCACCGTTTCGGGTGTTAGTTGATTCATTTTCCGTTATATTCTTGGTTACATAAGCCATGTTTGTTATGGATAAGATGTATATGATTCACATACAGAATGATATTATGTTCAAAAAAATAATTTTTAATCATAAAATCATTATTATTATTATATGAATATGATGGGGAATGGATATCATTGCGTTCGTAGAGTCGGTAATCTGTACGTACGCACAAGTGACAATATCATTCTATTAATGGTGAAATAATATATAATTGTTTGGTATATCATATATAAAGAATAATTAACATTTTATATTTATTATATACATCATTTATACTCAATACAATACCCATACAAAATAATTAAGTGTTTGAATAAAAAACTACACCCCGACGTGAAGACGGTAAGCCGTACGTATGAACGTATGGTGAATTTGACATTTATCAGATGGATAAAATAATGAATATGGTTGAACCATATTTATAATAACATTAGTGTATTTAGTAGTTACTAGATTTATTATTTTTTTATGGAATCAATGAAAGAGGAAGTGGAAGAAGAAAAGAACTTGAAAGAGGGTGGTGAAATTATTACTAATTTTGCAAGAGTTTCCTTTTGATTTGATCAAAAGAGCTCCATCGGTTGGATTTCTGATCCAAGTAAGGAATCATTGTTGATGTGTGGTAATTTGGGAGGATATTTGGGCAGGGGTTGGCCCAGCCAAATATATATGGGGGATGTGAAATTAATAGATGGTGAAGTACCCTTTTATAAGAGAGGTGAGGGTCACTTTAGGAAAATCTTGAAATATTATATTATAATAATATAATTTTGTGTTTATAAGGGCTCAAAAATGATTTATTTAGAGGATAATGTGGGGATGGGTCTAAAAACACTCATCAAATTGGTTTCAGATAAGATTATGTCCCCATATTATCATTATCTTTTATATTTAACTCTTAGTTATATAGTTTGACATTTACAGTGTCTCTTTGTATTCTTATCTTATATGGTTAATTAATATACTATAAACTGCCAAGTGAACCACATGCGGTTCATTATTAATATATATCTTTATCTATGTCCTTTGGTTGAACCTTATATTTTAGGAAGATTATATCAATTTATAATTTAGTATTTGTTTTAAAAACTCAATTATGTAAATTTTGACAATATATAGAATTTTTTTAAAAGCCCTAAAAATTAGAATTAAATTTATGTAATCAATAAAAAAATGACATATAAACATAAAAATTTAGTGGAATTCATCCAAAATCTCAATTTACATTGATTTGAATATTTATAATATCAATTATTTTAATATTTAATTAATAATGTAACTAATACATGATCATTATTTCATAAATAAATTAAATTATTTAATGTATAAAAATTATAAATAAAATACCTTTATGTAGGAAATATTTTACGATTTCTAATTAATATTTATAGTTGAATTTATATTAAGTATAATGCTATATTAAAAATGGATTAGTTATTACACATTGAATTTAACAATTTAAACTCTTTTTAAATAAAATAATAATAAATGTATTAATCTAATCCTAGTTGAACAAAAAGATAATATTTTTTTTCCTGATGTTGTTTTTTTGAATTACACTTATCGAAGATAATTAGGAAATGTGTAATGTAAATTATAATATCATTTTTACCTTTCATCGCCATATTTACTTTTATCCGTGGTAAATAAAAGTCCGATGTTACTATTCATCAAATTTTATTTTCATCTTATTGAACCAAATTTTAGATAATGATATTATTTTTGGGTCTCAGATATTTGAAATTAAACTCACAGAAGTGGTAAAATTACTATTGATGCAAATTTTTAACTACTCCTCAAAGGTGGGTAATTGACGGTAAGAAGTTTAATAAAATGTTATAGATCTAAACTTATTATAAAATGACTCTAATGAATTACATTGAAAAAATATAGGAAATATGTATCTATTTTGACTTCAGATAAATTAACTAATTATTTAAATAAAAATTTTGTTTTAATGAATAACACAATGTTTTTTACTATTCATCAAAAATAGAAAGTTTTCATAAAAATACAAAAAAAATCACCCAAAGAAAATTTTGATATTCTGAATCCAAAAATTAATTCCATTAGGGAAAAATAAAATTTATAAAATTTTAAAAAGTGGGTAATACTATTCATAATGACTAGTTTGATTGATTTTTGTGTGTTAAAACATGAAGTTTCATACAACACAAGATACTACATTATTCAAAGGGAAACATACCATGGAAGCTTTGTGTGTTACATTATCCCCTCCTTAAAATAATATCGTCCTCAAGATTTCTAGAATATTAAAGAATGAAAGGATTCGGGTGGTTCATCATATTAAGTTCCTCAGGTTCCCATGTTGCCTATTCTATCTTATGGTTTAGCCATTGAACTTTTACCAGAAGAGTCATCCGGTTTCTCAACACTTGTTCTCTGGAATCAATTATTTTGATAGGCTCTTCACGATAAGACAGATTGGGTTCCAGTTCAATTTCCTTGTAGTTGAGGGCATGCATTGGTTCAAGCATGTATTTTTTCAAAATTGATATGTGGAACAAATCGTGAACTTTGGAGAGACTTAGAAGAATTTCCAAATGACATGCTACCAATCCAATTCATTCTATAATTTCCAAAGATCTGATGTACCTTGGACTCAATTTACAATTCTTACTGAAACGTATAATACCCTTCCATGGAGACACCTTCTAGAAAACAAGGACTCCTACTTGAAATTCGAAATCCTTCCTTCTGTTATCTTTATAGCACTTTGGTCTACATTGGGATTCTTTTATGTGGGTTTGGATAACCATTAAAGTTTCCATTGTTTTCTCAACCAGTTCAGGGCCTACACGATTCCTTTCACCAACATCATCCCAACAAGTTGGTGTGCGACATCTCTTTCCATATAAAGCTTCATATGGGGCCATCTGAATACTTCAATGGAATATATTGTTATAGGAAAATTCCACCAGCAGTAAATATTGAACAAACATTACTTGAAATTCATGTGAGCATGAATTCAACATTCATTCTATGGTTTGAATAGTCTATTCTGATTGTCAATCAGTCTGAGGGTGGTAGGCGGTGCTAAAACAAAGTTTAGTACCCAGGGCCTTCTGAATACTTTTCTGGAATCTTTATGTAAAATGGGGATCATGAACTGAAACAATCAATGAGGGCACTCCATGATGTTTTGAAACTTCATTAATATATAGTCTTGTCATACGTTAAAGTGGTAAATATTATCTTATAGAAAAAAAATGTGTTGACATGATAATATGATCAACAATGACCCATATAACATCATTCCTTCTAAGAGTCTTTGATAGCCACATTAAAAAGTCCATTTTAATATTATCTCATTTCCACTCATGTATTGGAAGAGGTATCATGACTCCTCCACGATGTTTCCTTCCATCATTTCCTTCTTGAAAAACCATACATCTTGACACAAAATCGGCAATCTCCATCTTCGTGTTGTCCAACAAAAAATGTTGCTTAAAATCTCTATACATCTTGGTGCTTCCAGGGTCTATAGAGAAATTTGAGCTATTAGCATCGTCCAACAATTCCATTTTTAGATCAGGAATTTTAGGAAGACAAAGTCTCTTCCCAAATTTCAAAATTCCATCTTCATATATGAAGTCACTCAATCTCCCATCTTTCACAGCTTAGTTTTCATCTGAAACTCATCATCATCAGTCTTAGAACTATTTATCCTTTCTAGTATAGATGCTTTGGAAAAAATTTAAAAATTTATTGATGTTTTACCATCCATGGTTATTCACATATCCTGCTTTACTAGATCCATGAAAATTTGATCCCTTTCAACTCTCATCTTATTCGAAACTCAATGATCCTTTCTACTCAAATCATGTACCACCTTATTTTATTTACCCGAGTAGTAGTATATAGTGAAATCATAATCCTTGAGTAGTTCAGACATCATCTTGCCACATGTTGATTTCTTTCTGTGTGAAAATTTACTTCGAACTCTTTTGATGAGTATAAATCTCAAATTTTTTATGATAGAGAATGTGCCTCTATATTTTTAGAGCAAATATTATAGCTGCTAACTCAAGATCTTGATTAGGATATTTTTTCTCATGATGTTTTAGCTTCCGTGATGCATAGGCAATAAATCTATTATTCTACATAAGAACACAACCAAGCTCTTTCTTTGGAGCATCAATAAAAATAACAAACACATCATTCCCTGATGATAGAGTCATGATAGGAGCATTGACTAATATTCTCTTCAATTATTCAAAAATTTATTCACAATCTTTTATCCAAAAAAATTTAACCCCTTTACATGTGATATTGGTTAATGGTTTAGTCAACTAGGAAAACTTATGGATGAAACATTGATAATAACCTGTTAAACCAGTAAAACTGTGTACCTCAGTTATACTTGTCGGTGCTGGCCATTCTTGGATTGCATTGGTCATTAATGGATCAACATATATTTCTTCCTTAGAGACAATATGACCATGAAATGAAATCTCTTGATTCAAAAATTCACACATTCTAAACATCCCATATAATTAATTTTATGAGATTTTCAGAATTGGGCATAAGTGATTTTCATGGTGTTCATTGATTTTTGAGTATACCAAGATATAATCAATAAATACCACTAAAAAGTCATTAAGATACTCCTTGAAAATTATATTCTCTAGATCCATGAAGAATGAGGTTGAATTTGTCAATCCAAAAGGCATTAATGTAATCTAATAATGCCCGTACCTGGATCAAAATGTGGTTTTCAGAATGTCTTCCTTCTTCACACACAATTGATGATACCCTGATTGAAGGTCAATCTTTGAAAAATATTGAGCTCCCTGAAGTTGGTCGAATAAATCATCAACGGGAGGAAGGGGATATTTGTTATTTATTGTTATAGCATTGATCTCCCTGTCGTAAATTCAAAACCTCATTGATCTGTCTTTCTTCTTAACAAAAAGGACAGGGGCTCCCCATAGAGAAACACGAGGGAGAATAAATCACTTGTTAATAAATTCCTCTAGTTTTTTCTTTAGTTCCATTAATTCCATAGTGTCCATTATATATGGGGTCTTCGATATGGGATTTGAACTAGAAATCAAATCATTGTAAAACTCAATTTCTCGTACTCTAGGATGTCTAGGTAAATCCAATAGAAACCCTTCAACATATTTTTTAAAAATAGGTATGTCCTCTATTCGAACATTCTTTTCCTCACCTATAGTTATTTCTTTCTCTTATTCCCTAATAAATGAATTTAGTTGAGCTACTTAGGGTGGATCTAGATAAGAATCACGTGGTGAAGTTTATGCTCTAAATATAAGGTACTCTTTATCATCATCGAAAATTGTATCCTCATTCTTCTTATAATATGTTTTTTCATCATGGTCCAAAAGACAATCCATTCCAAGTGTTATATCATATTAAATCATGGGTATGATGAGGAGATCTGCAGATAAAGAATATTTATATGTACTAATGGGAACTGAATCACAAAACATTTTTGGGATGATACATCCCTTAGGTGTTTTTACTAACAATACCAATATTAATTCAAATTGAAAATATTGAATTTTCATTGCCAACTGGGAAGATATGAAACATTGAGATGATCCAGAATCCAATAAAGCATTTGCTAAACCTGAGGTAAGTTACCTTGGTGCATAGTAAATTCATTTTCATATGGGCCCTTTTCTCTATAATTTTAGCATTCAACATTGAAATCCTCTTTCTTCCCCTTGCAATCACGAGCTTGGTGGCCTTTTTCCCAAAACTTATAACAAACTCCCATTCCCTTCAGGGAAGTACCTGGATGTTTCTTCCCACATTTTCTACATGATGGATATTCAACTTTTCCCTTCTTCCCCTCATTTCCATTTCCCTAGTGTTTAGTAGATCTATTTTTTTTGTTTCATTGCTTTAATGTCGTACAAAATAGAGAATTCATTTTTTTCCTTGAGAGAACAGGTGAAAATATCTTCATATGATGAGAAGGATTGGGAGACTAATTCTCGATGGAGAAATGGGTTTAACCCATCAATGAATCAATCAATCTTACTCTTTGGGTTACATATATAATTATCTACATGCATTGTTATCCTTATCAACATAGCCTCATACTTTGTGACATTCTCATCCTTTCTTTGCCTCAGACTTAGAAATTGTATTTCCATATCCACATGATGATCATGAGGAAAGTATTTTACTATGAAAATCTCTTTAAACGCCCTCCATTCCATGTTCGATACTTATTCATCTTTTTATTTGTGTTTTGGATTAATGACCACCATTGATCTACATACCCCGTGAGGTGATAAACTACCATTAAATTGTTTTCCATTTCGCTAATCCCCCATGCGTGATATATTTTCTCTAAGAAATGTATCCATTGCTCAGCTACTAATGGATTTTTACTCCAATTGAATGTTGGAGGTTGTTACCTCATGAAGCGGTCCAACATTGATCCTTCATGTTGTGGATGAGGGTGATCCATATGGGTAATGTTATTATTCATAACCTGAGTGAGTTTTCCTAGTATGGTGATAAGCTGATTAGCACCAGTTTCATCACTAGCTCCACTATTATTATGTTGAGTATGAGGGTAATCCCTACATGGATTACGTCCGTTCATATGGTATCTATTCCTTTCACTAGGTGAAATTTCTAAACAGTGGCATATAGTATATTAGTTTGTGAGTTGAAATATATAATTCCAAACATGTAAAACACTTAACATAAATTGAACATTTTATGGATATATCCAATATCTATAAAAATGATTTCATTGAGGAGGTATATACTAATAAATCCTTCAAAGTGTTTTGTAATAAAACATTGAATTATCCTAAGAATATCCCCTTGGAGTGTTGTAAACAAAAGTGCATCAAGGCCCGTTGTTGTGCACCATTTCTGGTTCGAGTCTAACCCAAAGAGGTTCTTTTGGGTTTTACCCCTAGTTACATCTGTGCCAATGCTGCCTCTATCTGATCATATCTAGATGTGGATGTATTGTTTGGGAAAATCCCAAAATCTCTATAGTACCAAAATTGTAGGAATTTCATCTATACAAATCCATAATGTCTATCTCTGGGTAATTTTCTCTGATCAGTTCTTTTCTAAATCTACCTTCTAAGGTTTGTACTAAACATTCTCTAATACCAACTATAATGCCCCGACCCCAATTACCCAACATTGGTGCATTATTACATAACATTTGAATTATCACAAGGGATCAAATCCAAAAATACGGATCAGTTTTGTAGCCTCTGAACTACTTGATACATTCATAAGTTTTACATTACATTATAAAATAAAAAACAAAAACAACAATGTCTCCATTGACCAAAGTCCTATCCCTTAGACTATCCCAAAGCCTATCCCTTCTAGTCTTTCAAATTATACTTCTTCATATCCTAGAAAAAATAAAACATTGAAAGGGGTGAGCTCAGATGCTCAGAAAGCATAACAATATAGCGTAAACATTCACAAATACACATAAATATTTAAGGCAATATATAAGATTAATCATAAGACTTTTAAACATAATCATCTTCATAATATGGCCAATATAAATCATGTAATTCCATTTACTTATTCACATTGATATTATACTTGTCAAACAATCACATGATATATTAATAGCCAATTTCATAATGATGGAATGCATAACGCGAGTTATCAAAAACACACAATCAAGGCCTTATAACAAGACTAAAAATAAGATTTTTTCAAGGCCTTTTGGAAAGAAACTAGTTTGTCTCATGAGATATATTGTTGAATTGAAGAGCTATAGAGATTTCCACCAGTCACTTAAGTCCAATTCATTCCTCTTAAGAAAATGTTTAATTGTAACATAAACATTCATATTAAAACTATCATAAAAAATGTCAAAACATTATCTATAAACCATTAATGGTGTAAAAAATAACACATCCATAGTTAAACATATCCCAAACCCTTCAATAAAATATGGAATTTTCTTATCATAATTAATCAACTATAAAAAATATTAAAATCAATCAAAAGATTTTGACATAGATGAAATGAAAATAATTTTTACTGAAATATATCTATCTATTTGAAATAATTTAAAAGTCATATAATTATAATAGAAAAATTTTATTTTGAAAATATTATTATAAGCTTGTATGGGATGCTTCTATGATGTTATAATGGTAGAAAATAACTGCACCTGCCATATAATTTAAAAAAGACATTCTTACCTTAATTTTTTCAAAATGGTCAGAATGTACCTTGTTTGGAAAATGACGAATATATTCCATTAAAAACATTGTTAGAAAAATAATGGTATAAATTAATTTTACCCATAGCCTAGTAAATAGTAAAAATGTTTTGAATTGAATTTTTATGAAAAAACAAATGTGATGATAAAAATGTCCTAGTAGATACTTATGTATTGACAACCTCGGAAAAGTAATGAGATTTTAGAATTAACCATTACTATGTACTTTTCATTAGTCAATGGTATGATAAACTCACGTATAATAGTTGAGACAGTGTTATTAAATTATTAAAGACCTATATACATAAATATGATATCATATATGATCCTCTAATTTTTCTTTGTTAATAATATTCCAGTAGTATCATCATTTTGTGTGTTAAGTGATTTTTTTTCCTTTATATGATTGGTTACATAATCCATTTTTTCTAGGGAAATGATGTATATGATTCATATACAAAATTATATTATGTTCATAATCATTTTTTCTAATCATAAAATAAATATAATTCATGACTGATTATGAAGAGGAATGAATCTCATCGCGTTCATGGAGACGGTAATCTATACGTACGCACGAGCAACAATATCATTATAATGATGGTGAAATCATATGTAATTGAATGGAATGTAATATTTAATGATTCATTAAGGTGTTATTTTTTTATTCAAATCATTTATACTCATTGTTATACCCATCCAAAATAATGACGTGTCTGAATAACAAACTACAACACGACATGGAGACAGTAAGCCGTACACACGCACGTATGGTGACTTGGTCATTTATAGAATGGATAAAAAAACTAATATGGTTGTAAAATATTTATAATAATATCAAATTATATGAATGGTACTAGATTTATCATTTTGGAATGGAATCAATGAATGAGGAAGTGGAAGAATAAAAAGACTTGAAAGGGAGTGGTGAAATTATTACCTCTTCTTCGGGTGTTTCCTTTTGAGTTGATCAAAAAGGATCCTTAAGATGGATTTCTAATCCGGGTAAGGACGGTAGGTTGATTTTTGGGATATTAGGAGGATATTTGGGCTTGTTTAGGCCAAGACAAATGGATTTGGAGGTGTAAAATTAAGACAAGGGGAAGTACCCTTTTATAAAAGAGGGGAAGGTCCCTTTAGGAAACGCTTGAAATATTATTTTATATTAATAATATTTTCTGTTTATAATAGATATAAAATGATTTATTTCGATTATAAGGTAGGTATGGGTCGAATAACTCTAAAATAATATGTTTTAGATAGGTTTATGTCACCATATTAACCTTATCTTTTATATTTGACTATTATTTAAATAGTTTGATATTTACCATGTCTCTTTGTATTTTTATATTGTATGGTTAATAAACATACTATAAACTTCCAAGAGAAGCGAAAGTGGTTCATTATTAATATATATATTTATCCTTATCAAAGACATTTTTCTAAACCTTATATTTTTAGGAATATTATTTCAATTAATAATATAGTATTTATTTTAAAAACAAAATTATGTATATTTTGACACTATTTAGTATTTAATATTTTTGAAATCCATAAAATCTATTATACTTCGAATAAAATTTATTTAATCAATACTAAAATGTCATATTAACAAATAATATTAGTTTAATTCATCAGATGTCTAAATTTACTTTTATATGGATATTTATAATATCAATTATTTTAATATTTCATTAACAAGGTAATTACTACATCATTATTGTGACATAAATAAGTTAAATTATTTAATGTTTAAAAATTATAAATAAAATACCATTTTCTAGGAATTATTTTTATATTTCTAATAAATATCTATAGTTGAATTTATATTTTGAAAAACCTTATATTAAAAATGGTTTTGTTATTAAACATTTAATTTAACACTTTTAACTCTTTTTTAAATAAAATAATAATAAATGTCCAAATCTAATCCAGGTGGACCAAAAGGATCATATTTTATTCCTATGGTTTTTTTCTGTATAATTATGCTTATCCAATAGAATTAGGATATGTGCTAGTGTAATTATAATGTCATTTTCACCTTTAATTACCCTATTTACTTTTAACCGTGATAAATAAAAGTCAAAACTTACTATTAACCAAAAATTATTTTCATCTAATTAAACCACATTTTACTTACTAATATTATCCATGTGTCTTAGATATTTTAAATTAAACTCACATAAGTGGTAAAAGTATGTTTTATGCAAATTTTTAAATGCTCCTAAAATGCGGGTAAAAGACGGTAAAAAGTTCAATAAAATTTAATATATCTAAACTTTATATAAAATGACTCCAATGAATTAAATTTAACATATATATGTATTATGAATCTATTTTGACCTAAAATAAATTAAAATAAAATAAGTAATTATTAAAAAAATCGGTTTTAAACAATAATTTAGTGTTTTACAATTTTCATCAAAAATTAAAAACAAAATTCAGAAAAATACAAATAACTCACCCTAAGATAATTTTGTTATTCTGAATCCAAAAATGAATTCCATTTTAAAAAATAAAATTTATAAAATTTCAAAAATTGGGTTTTAATATTCATAATGGCTTGTTTGATAGGTCGTGGTGTGTTAAAACTCCATGTTGTATACAACGCAAGCTACTGCGTTATTCGAAGGGAAATGTATAGTGTAATCTTGGGGTGTTACAAATTGAATATTATAAGGGATTTTAGATGTATAAAATGGGAATGATGCCCAATATTATAGAATTATATCATTCATCAATCAACCCTTTCAGTTAAATTTTATAATTGTATGCTTATGGGATAACCCTAGAAAGGGTGTATTGAATAAAATAGTAGTTATGGGTTACCCATAAATGGGATTCCAATTTTAATTTATAGAGATTTTATTCCATAAATTAAAAATGGTAACCCATATAGATTACCCTTGTATTGTATACCTTGACCTATGTAGGTCTATTATGTTCGTGTTATGCCTTAGTGCTAAACCCATTTGGGTTATTTTTTTGTTATATGTCAATGGTATTTAATGTTTTGGAAAAAAATATACCATGGTAATAAAAAATTATTGTGGCATCTCACATGATAGGTTACCTGTAAATGATAAAAAATATTTTTTAGTATTTGGATATTCATTGATATGATATGTTAGTTATTTAAAATATCACTTAAAACCAAAGTTGTTTTTTTCAATATATTATGGAATTAAAAATATATTTAACTAGGATCAATTGTTAGATCCTATTTATAAATTATTATTTAAAATTTAATTATTAGATAATTTTGATATATTTCTATATAGCATCATATAAGGGATCTGTTAAATAAAATTTTAAAAAATTTTCCTTCGTCACCGTTACTAAAAAAATCATATATTTCATCCTCTTAAAGTATATAATTTATAAACAATAAAAAATTAACTAAATTAAAACCCTTGGGGGATACTGGTAATGAAATATGCTTGTGCATGGTTTAGCTTTATTTTTAACAATATATAGTCTTTTAATGGGAACTTGATAGTTTCTCATATGTCTTAGTTGGATTTTTTATACTATTCATTCAACTAAAAGGGTTTTAGGTAGGGAATAGTGACTTTTAAGGTCTGCCTCTATTTTTAAAATTCAATTCATTATGATGCAATAATGAGTTATCCCATTTTGTTTTCAACCATTTAGATTGGTAAAATGTATAATTTTTATCCATGTTTCACAGAATGTATGTTCTGTATGATTGATTATTTGAGTTGGATAATATTTCAGGATAATGAATCAAAAACCCAGGTATGTTGGTTGTTGTTTTTAAATTAGGACATAGAGGGTAATTAATATATACATATATATTGTGAGTGTCGCCTCTTTTAAATTTTATAATAATGATGAGAAATTCTATGGGGAACATCCCTATGATGATGCTAAGAGATAATCACAGCTACGTAGGTTGATTCTTGGAAGGTGGTGTTGTTACACCCAGTATGATAGGTTTTATGATTGTATGTCATTGATCTTTTTACATAAAATACTTTGAATATCTTTATATAGAGTTTAAAAGAAAGGTTTATTCATAGCAATATAGTATCTGAAGTGGTATATGGTTTACATTCAAGAGACAATAGAGATACGTAGAAAGACCTAGTGGCCTTATTTTGAGGCTTAATCGATTGGGGTATGTGGGAGTACTAGATTCTATTACAATTTATTTATACCTTTGTGAGATGTATTTTGGTTTGTGAAATGATAACCAATAAGATAATTTTTCCCAGATATATAGTTTCTTTAATGCAATTGATATTCGTTTTATTCTCATTTCAAGACTGGTGTATGGAGCGTTTTCAACTTTTACTATATAGGTATGTTGATTCTTGCTATTTTTAAAGAAGCTGTTGGGGTGATTACTTATCAATATTGAGAGGACCAGTTTGGGATATACCTAACAAAGAGAGGGGGTGAATCAGTGTTGGGGAATTTTAAAACCAATTTCAACTTTTATCCCCGTACCTCTTGACCTGTTAGGATCTTTATTCTCTTATTCTCTTTTCCCAGTTTCATTCAATAATAAAAAGGAGTAAAAATATGGACATGATATTTTTACAAGGTTCATTAATCAATAAGAGTGGCTACGTCCTTGCCATGCATGGGGATGACCAGTGCATGGATTCTACACTATAAGGTGATATGTTGTTACAATGGAGTGGCTAGGAAAACAATCCTCTAGCCAGTGTGAGTCCCTACGCATTAGAGGGGGGTGGGAAACACTCATCTTCCCTGGACTGGTGATGACCTAGCCCAACTTTCCAGAGTGAGTCCCTACACTTTATAGGGGGGTGGGAAACAATACTCTTCCCTGGACTGGTGATGACCAAGCCTAACTTGAAGCATCTACATGGTTCTTTATGCTGCCTATGGAGATGTCTTCTTCCTTCTTCAAAAATTAGGTTCTTCTCTTGATCTATTTCAATGCTCTTCACTTGATTACTTACAAAGCAGTAGGCAAGCAATTCTTCTTGTCTTCTTACTCTCTTCTTCACTAGTGCAAAACCAGCTGCACTAGGACTTCTTCTTTTTTATTTAGTGAATTAACAGAATGCAATAACACTTATTCTTATTTACTAGCATGAATCACATATACAAATGTGATTATTCAGAAAATTAGGATCATATCACAAAGCATCATCTGAATTAAATTGCCCAAAATATTTATAGGCTTTAATTGGGCATACTTTGTTCTTATTCTTATTCCTCTTCTCTTCTCTTAATGTAGAAACCCTGTAAGCTGCAAAATCTTCTTATTCTTCTTCTGCTTGCTAGAATCACAAGTTCTCTTTCTGATTGTAAAAACAATGAAGTCTAGATCAACTTAGCATCATCAAAATTGAACAGAAGTTGGTAGGAACCCCTGTAGCAAAACAGCCTGTGTGCCCTATACCTGTGCGACCAATACCTGCGCGCCTTATACTTGCACGCCTCTTATTATTTTTTCCTACATAGAAGTTGGAAGAAACCCATTGAGAAAAGCAATATACGCTCCCACTTTTACCTGTGTGACCAAGACCTACGCATCGGGAACCTATGCGCCTCTTCCTACGTACTGCCCTTTAGATGGGATGCCTTCATGCAGCCTGCGCGCCAACACCTGCGCGCCTCTAGCCTGCGCGCCCCCAACCTGCGCGCATTCTAACAACTATCAACCTGCACGCCTAACTCTCTACCTGCATACCCAGAGCACAAAGATAATTCTCAAGTGTTGATCCTTATGAAATGAGGAGGTGAGTCGTCTATTTATAGGAATTTTGGGGACTTGCACGACCTAGACCAGTGCGCCAATACTTGTGTTCCCATACCTGTGTGGCACCAACTGCAAGCCACCATCTAGGCACCAATACCTGCACGACACTTTAATTCCTTTTCCATATGTCAAAAATAATTCCACCTGCGCGCCAACACCTGCGCGCCACCACTTGTGTGGCAATACCTGCATGCCCCTTTCTTTCCTTTCCAATATTTCTGAAATAATACCACCTATGTGTCGTCTTCTTCTAGGATTTGTCTTTGTTTTGGATAGTATGATGTTGAATTGTGTTTTTCCAGAAAAAACATATTTAATCTCTTTCTCCTTCATACGGCTTGCACCACAAGATCTCCAAACATGAAATGATTGCAAAATACAAATCACCAAACCATCATCTTATTTCATCCATTATTTTTGGAATATGAATTCCAAAGTACATCTTTAATCCTCACTTCAAATCCTCAATTCATTTTGGAGTGTTAATTCCAAAGAACTCCATTTGCCTCTGTTCTTCCAAAAGTGGAGGCTTAAGGATTATTCAAACACCTTCAATGTTGCAGACAATGTATCACCTTTGATACATGTATCTGGAACATTAAAACAGTGCAACAATCATTTGATTTTAAGGCAATGTGTAATTAATGATCTTCTTAGAATGCCACGTCCTTCCAAACTCTCCCTTATTCTTCAGTAATCATTCTATACTTCATGAAAATCATATGATTCTTTTTTTCAAGTATGTTCTAGCATGGTTCTCATGAAATCATGAAGCATTTCACGGTCTTCTTTAAATACAAATTCTTCTTATGGTCTTATTTAAATCCCCATTCTTCTTATGGAATTCTTTAATTCCTCGTTCTTCTTCAATCTTATTTAGATGGATGATAAATCACTATTATTAATTTTTGTAAACAATGTGTCTCCTTTGGAACAAGTTATTTGAACATAGGATCACATCAACTATCTTCAGAATTAGTATTCTTATAGAATTTCCCAAGTATAAAATCCAATGCTATGATTCCATAACAATTCTCCAGGAAACCTCACTTTATCCAATCTCCACTAGCTTTTTAGTCCTTCTTCATCTCCTCCTTCATTTTTATGAGTATTGACAACTATTGAAAACAAATACAATCTTCACACACAAAGTGGTCCCAACAATCTCCCCCATTGTATTTTGTTGTCAATACAACAAAGTATCCTCAAATGAATGAGTCAATGTCAAAATAAGAATCTTCTATCTCCTATTTATTTGTTTCTATTCCCCTTTAATTTCAAACATTCATTTCACTTTATCTCCCCCTTATTGACAAGAAATACAAAGTTCATGGTGGAGAGGGTATCAGTCCTTACATAAGCAGTGTGCCATCAATCATTTCACTCTATGTCTACTTGAGCAAAGCTCGATGTAGAAACAAGAGAATTTGATTTAGACAACAAAGCTTCCCATTATCCACTGATCGTGATACCTCATGAGATGAGATATACTACACATATCTTCAAGGGTTTCCCACATTCATTCAAGGATAATGATATTGAATGTGATAGTAAATAATAAATCCTGAAATTCCTTCACTCACTTCAACAAAAGGATCAAAAACCTTCAGGTGCAATTAACCGGATAATTGTCCTTGGGACACTTTCATTCATCTTATGTCATTGATTAACCTAGTTACTCCCCCTTTGTAAATATATATTTATTTTTATTAAACAAGGATGAGAGATTAATAAATAAAATACCTTTTCCAATGACATTGTTTTCATACAATCATCAGTGTAATTTAATTTTATACCAACTGATGTTGATTCTGATTGAGATAATGATTCTGATAGCTTCTTCATGTGTCTCCCACTCAAGGGAACACTTCTCCTCACTGACTCCCATTTTTTCCTCCTATGATCTTATGTCACCTTCAATGCCTTGTATGATAATAAAAAATACAATACAAAAAGATTTAATGAAATAAGGTGGATCCTCTTTTCTCAATCAATGTGAACAAAAATGTTGAGATGATCTTCTCAACCCAGATGCTCCATTATTCACACTTTCACAACTGATCTTCAATGCTGACTGTGATTGTGTTGACCTCGCTATTTCTTCCATCTCTTTGTGTGAAAATATTATTTCTTCAAGGGATTTCAAAGCACTAGAATCTCATGGTGAAACCTTCGTCTTTTTGATGAATTCTTGTTGTGATGGAATAAATTCAAATCACTTTCTCACAGTATGACCATCCTTGTTGCACCTCACACACAGAACTTCATTATCTTCACGTAGAATATTCTTTTTGTATTTAGCACTAGCCTTTGCTTGTGAATCTTCTATTTTTCATTATTCTGTCCAAATATTTAGGCCAAACCACCAATATATCATTAGGAATTGAGGCATTATGATAGGATCTTCTACATGGATTATTGTAAGTGGTTTTTTTCTTAGTAGTTATTTTTGGATGCACCAACCTTCAACTTTTTGGATTTAGAATCCAAATAATTCTCATCTTTCCTTCCTAAAATATTCTAGGGAGAATATGTTTTCACATTCATCATCTGATTTCTTCCCAAGGATGCTTCTTCATTCTTTCTCAGCTTCTATGGCCTTCTTTTCTTATATGAACATGCACTATTCATATGACCACTCTTATTGGATACATCACAGATGGTATATAACATTCCAAATCTATTTTCAGTATAAATATGTTTCTGGACCTGTGGGTTCTCCTTATTCTTCTATACATTTCTCCCCCTTGAGATGGGAATTCTCTATGCTTTTATGTTTAAAGGATTATACCAACAATCTGGTGCACAATGTCCAAACCTATTGCAACACCAACATTGACCAACAATCCTTGACTTTTTTCATCTTCTTGATAAGGTTGTTGAGACTTCTTCTTGGTATGTTGTGATTTTTTGTGGGTATCTATCTTCCACACTATTTCCCCTATCCACCATAGCCATGGTGGTAGGTTCCTTTTCATTCTTCTTCATCCATACTTGTTTAGAATTCTTCTTCCAACCTGCACTTTTGGTAGAGAGAATTTTAGAGATATTAGTACAAGTTGGTATGGATGATACCATTACATTGTCAGCTTATTTTGATAGATCAATGAGTGAAGCCATGATCTTCTTATCACATGTTGGAGGTCTTCTGATAGTAAAATCCTCCATTGAGCATTGAGTAATAACAGCGACTATTTCCTTATTTTGTGGAGACTCAATATGTTTCCTCTCAATATTGGTAAACTCAGCTTCCAATTCTAGACATCTCATTTTGAGGATGACTTCCTGGTCTTCAATCATAGTCATCTTCTCTTCACAAGACTCCATTAATCTCTAAACTTCATCTTCATGCATCTTTACTTTGTATTTTAACAAAGAATCAAGTTCTTTGATCTTATTAATGTTTTCTTCCAAATATATATCCTTGAAATCATTTCCCTTTTTCAACTCATCTTAAAGTGCATGGATCTTCTCTTCTAGAGTCATGTTGACTCCGTTTTTCTCTTCAAAATCATTGATCCAATTTGAAGAACATACTTCAAATCCCCTCTATGTTGCATCAAAGGCTCCAACCTGTCTGGAGATCTTTAAACATTCAAAAAAAAATTTCTTGTAAGCCTTTATCCAAAGCATCAGTTTCTTCATCCAGTTGAAGGATATGTTCCTGAATGCATTGAAATACTCCACAAACAAGAGATGCACTTTCTTCCGGAATACCAAGCAGAATAATTCTTTATCTGTCAAATGAAATTTCATGGGATGTTGTAGATTTATCATCACCCCTTGCGCTAGCATTTTAATCATGGGGATAATTTCCAAATGTACTAACACATACCTCCTTATCATTTGAGGTAGGGAGGTTTTCCATCTTCTTTGTGGGGACTTGATCCACTTTCTCATTACTTTCCATTTCTGATGTGTCTTCAATGTCAGTCAGATATGTAGAACCGGATGCATCCTCTTCTTTAGATGAGATGGAATTCTTCTTCAATTTTCTATTTTTGTTCTTTTTCCTGTTCATCATGGTCTTGGTAGATATATCATTCTTCTCAGAGATAGATGAATCTTTATAAACATTTCTCTTTATTGTTGACT
The DNA here is from genome assembly GCA_963277665.1 of Viscum album. Taxonomy (NCBI): domain Eukaryota; kingdom Viridiplantae; phylum Streptophyta; class Magnoliopsida; order Santalales; family Viscaceae; genus Viscum; species Viscum album. The sequence continues at coordinate 1,531,734,735 of OY728123.1, read as the reverse complement.
TAGGAAAGGAAATCATGTTTTCAAAAGAGAATGACTTCACTATAGAGATAATCCCACATAGGTGAACCTCCCTCTGATACCAATTGGGAGGACCCGTTTGGGATATACCTAACACTGAGAGGGGGGGTTAATTAGTGTTGTGAATAGTAAAACCAATTTCAACTTTTATCCCTATACATCTTGAACTGTTAGGATCTTGATTCTCTTATACTCTTTTACCTAATGCATGAAACAATACAAAGTACTAAAAATATGCACACGATATTTTTACAAGGTTCAACACTCAATAAGAGTAGCTACATACTTGCCATGCATGGGGGATGACCAGTGCATGGATTCTCCACTATAATGTGATATGTTGTAACAATGGGTTGTTAGAAAACTATATTCTAGAGAGTTTGAGTCCCTACAATTTAGAGTGGGGTGGGAAACAATCCTCTTCCCTGGGCTAGTGATGACCTCTCCCAACTTTCCAGTGTGAGGCCCTACACTTTGGAGGGGGGTGGGAAACAATCCTCTTCCCTGGACTGGTGATGGCCTAGCCTAACATGCAGCATCTAGCGGGTTCTTTATACTGCATATGGAGATATTCTTCATCCTTCTTCAAAAGGTAGGTTATTCTCTTGATCTATTTCAGTGCTCTTCACTTCATTACTTGCAAATCATTAGGCAAGAAATTATTCTTTTCTTCTTCATTTCTTATTCACTAGTGAAAAACCAGCTACCCTATGACTTCATCTCTTTCTTTAGTGAAGTAATAGAATGCACTAAAACTTCTTCTTCTTTCTTAGCATGAATCAAATATACCACTGTGATTTTTCAAAAACTGAGTATCAGCTCACAAAGCATCATCTGAATTAAATTTACCTAATGATCTGCAGACATTAATTGGACATACTTTTTTCTTATTCTTCTTCTTCTTCTCTTCTCATTATGTAGAAAACCTATAAGCTGCACACTGTTCTTCTTCTTATACTTTCTAGAATCAAAAGTTTTCTTTGTGATTCTAAAAACAATGAATTCTAGATCAACTTACCATCATCACAGTTGAACAGAAGCTGGAAGGAACCCCTGGAGCAAAGTAGCCTGCTTGCCCACTTGGACCTGCGCGACCAATACCTGCACGCCTTATACTTGTGAGCCTCTTCTTATTCATTCCTACCAAGAAGTTGGAAGGAACCTGTGGAGAAAAGAAGCTTGTGTTCCCACTTTGACCTGCGCGACCCAGACCTGCGTGTTGGGAACTTGCGCACCTATTCCTGCGCGCTTCCCTTCAGACGGGCTGCCTTCATACAGCCTTCGCACCAACACCTACTCCCCTCCAACCTGTGTTCCCCCAACCTACACGCCATCTAACAACTATCAACCTAAGCATCCAACTCTCTACCTGCATGCCAAGATCTCAAAGATAATTATCATGTGTTGAGCCTTAATAAATGATGAGGTGATTCGTCTATTTATAGGTGTTTTGAGGACTTGTGAGACCTAGACCTATGCACCAATACATGCGCGCCCATACCTGCATGGCAACACCTACGTGCCACCATCTTCATGCCAATACATGTGCGTGACATTCTTTCCTTTTCCATATTTCTGAAATAATTCCACTTGCACGCCACCACCTGCGTGCCACCACCTGCGTGCCAATACCTGAGTGCCTCTTTCATTCATTTGAAATATTTCGGAAATAATACCACCGACGCGCCACCTTATTCTTGCCTTTGTCCTTTTTTTGATACTATGATGTCGAAATGTGTTTTTCCAAAATAACTTATTTACCCACTTTATACTTCATACAGCTTTCACTACAAGTTCTCCAAACATGAGATGATTGTAAAATACAAATCAAAAATGCATCGTCTGATTTCATCTATTCTTTTTGGAATATGAATTCCAAAGTACATCTTTCTTCCTCACTTCAAATCCTTAATTCTTTTTGGAGTGTTAATTCCAAAGAACTACATTTATCACTCTACTTTCAAATGTGTAGGCTTAATGCTTATTCAAACACCTTCATTGTTGTAGATAATGTATCACCTTTGATACATGTATCTGTAACTTTAAAACAGTTCAACATTCATCTAATTTCAAGGAAATGGGTAATTCATGACCTTATTTAGAATTCAATGTTCTTCCACACTCTCTCTTCTTCTTCAGTCATCATTCTATACTTCATGAAATTCATATGATTCTTTTCTTCAAGTAAGTTCATGCATGGTTCTCATGAAATCATGAATCATTGCATGGTATTATTTGAATACCCATTATTCTTATAGTCTTTTTAAATCCACATCCTTCTTATGGTCTTCTTTAAATCGTTATTCTTCATAATTCATCTGTATATGGATGATACATCACTATTGTTCATTGTTGTAAACAATGTTTCACCTTTTACAAAATTTCATTGAACTTAGGATCACTTCAAAAATTGTCAAAATTAATCATCTTAGAGAATTGCTCAAGTATTAAATCCAATGCTATGATTCCATAACTATTCTCCAGGCAACCTCACTTCAGACAATCTCCACTAAATTTTTAGTCCTTCTTCATCTCCTTCTTCATTTTTGACGAGTATTGAAAACTGTTGACAAAAAATACAATCTTCATACACAAAGTGGTCCTAACAAATATTGTCTTGAATAGACTGTATTATTCTTGTTATTGGCCTAGATGACCAGTTTTTCTATGGTTGATGCATAAATTATTGAGATGAAATTATGATATGGAATGTTTGGGGATAAATCATGCACATGTGAGTATAAAATTTTGAAAAGGAGTTTTAAGGGAACCCCATTATTATTATAAATTGATATTTCATATAACATTATTAACTTGATCTTTTTGATGAATTATTTTCAAGAGTGTTGGTTTTATTTTGAACTGATTTGTATGGGAGTGTACACCCAATACATATGGAATGTTCAGTTTGTTATAGTTGAAAAGGGTATCATTGAAATCATTTAAGTCAATGAGAATCTATGTATATGTTGAGGGCCAATGGTTTCAATGAAATAAAACATACAGGCGTGGTGATCTAGAACATTGGGTAAATTAAATTAATTCCCCGATGGTAATGGATAATGTGAAATTAAACATGGTGTCATGAGATGGTTGACCCATGGGTAGACCATGACACACATGTTGGGGAGATATAGTTCCATGTGATGATTATGGAATGTATTTCTTGGTTTGATGAGAGAATAGATTGGAAGGATTGGTATATTCTTATAAATGGAATCATATCATATTCCTAATTAATAGATGATAATTCCAAATATATTAAAATATCGCTAAGTATGTAGAGAGTGGGTCGATTATACAATGAGATAAATATATAAAATTTAATATTGGCTGAGGAAATAATCTTTAAGAGTGATACTCACGAAGTAGTTTAAAATAATCCAAACAGTTCATTGTACAACATTGATCATTTAAGTATGGTGAACATCATTTTTTTAAAATTAATGAATTCTATAAGAACTATTTTTAAAAAGTAGAAATGATTGATGTCAAATGTTTTTTAGTTCTTGAGGGTGAGAAGGATCTTATGAATTAAAGTAATTATGTATGGGTGTGGATGAGGCATGGGTTGAGGTAATCATAAAATCATTTTTAGTGAAATGACTGGGATGCTCAAAGGGGGCAGGATGTCAGTTACTAGTGGACAACCTCATGTGACAATGGTTTTGGTACCCATTATAATAGTTTTCTGAGGATCATTTTTTATTTTTGATACCATTAAATAAATGGAAAAATTTATGACTAGATTTCTTAGAAAATTCTAGGTATAGTTTAGAATAAGTACATGATGGTGTCTGAGTGAGGGTGTCATGCCCGGATGGGATTTTGATGATCCTTGTGTTTCGAGATAGGTATCATCTAGAGATCATATTATATTATGATTATAGTCTCAAATATGGAATAATTCATTTAGGATATGTTACCATAAGTTGGGTATATGATTTGGTGACTGTGCTCTAAATGTTCTTGGAATGCCTTGGAAAAATTGATTTGGAATCCTATTTTAGTGATGTGTCAATTGCTGAATCTAAGCATATTTGAATATAGTCAGTTCAATGTGTTTGGAATTGATTATCCTCAAATAGTAGTATTTATTTGATAGGGAAACACATTGATCATGCCCTTGTGATGATATTGGTTCCATTTAATGGGTTTTTGTGGTTTTTTAATGAAAACTCCAATGACTTGGCTAGATTGGTCAATTAGAAATTGATTATTTTAAGTTTATAAAGTATGGGGTATGTTTCTTCATGTTTCTTCATTTTTAGTACATTGATAAACATTCTAGGAGTGTTACTATAACCCAAAGTACATTAGTTTATATGTAATTCCAAAGGTGAAAGTATCGTGATTCGGATTTGAATTTGGAAGCAAGATAATTATTTGGGAACACAATGGGAGGATAAATAAAAAGGTGAAAATGTGATCATTTCTTGTGTTATATGGGATCATTTATGTTCCATATTTGAGTTTTGGTTATCAATTATGATCATTTTTACAGGTTTTTATAACTTATATGTAGTAATAATTAATTGAAACATGGTGGAACATTGGGTATTTGAAAATGAAATGCGGATGTACAGTTCAAAATTAATGGCTCAAACATGTCATGTTATGTTTTTTTATCCCTTGGGCTTATTAAGGAGAATAATATCCAAGGTGGGGACGTTGTCAAATATCATGTTTTGGACCAGTCAAGAACATCATGGTGCAATTTCAATTTATCATTTGGTTGATAGGGAAAATATTAAAATGAGATATAGAGAAAATTTCCAAGGGCTGAACACACAGAATTGTGGTTTTTTAAATGAGGTTTAAATAAAGAGAGGTTTCTTTGGAGCCTAATGAAATTTAGAGTTTTTTGATATTCAAAAACATTTTTTTCATATAGGAATGGGATGTGTATGATTAGTGCATGGTCAGTGATAACTATACCCCCTCAATAGTGATACCATGTATGGATGTCACATAGTTTTTGAAACTATGCTCATGAGGAAACATTACATTGTTAGGACTCTATAATATATTCAAATTGTTAGCATAGGTTTTTTTCATGGTTTGTTAAATTATATTCCTAGCTTGTGTGTGGTATGCTCAATATATAGTTTGAAGGGACCATTTATCAATTTTTTTTCTAATCACGCACATAAACTATGTCAGGTGTGTCTCTTGATAATAATAAGACACATTTTTGTCAAATAGTTTATATACCCATGTCGAATAATTGTGTGCCTCTTAAAAATAGGACAATTATCATTTCCCCCCTTCGATCCTTAATTTATTATACTCCTTTTTCATCTATTCAACTAGGAGATCCTTCCAAGTGCACCTCCCACATCTCTTATTCATTACTATGATTATACCTTATTCTTAGTCCAAATAGAATGTTTTATGGTGTGTTGGAAGCCTAAATGTGAGTTTACAACTCCACTATCTTCATTTCATTTCTTTCTTCGTCTATTGGTTTGTTATTGTTGTACGAACTAAAATGAACTATTATAAGAATGATTTTATATTTCATTTATTTCTCTAGTTTCATCACTAATCAAATCCCAATAATATATTAGTGAATCATCCTTGGTATAATGTTGGTTGTCTACAGTTTTTCCCTCAATGTCTCAATTTTGACATTATGGACTATCGTGCTGCATGTCCGACCTTCCGCGTGTAGCTCCTAAAATGTGAACTATATTAAATTAAATTTATATACCATGAAAATGAGTCCAATAATTTATTTTAGGGTTTATATATTTTGTTTGATCCTCCACATATGGTGTGTGATATTAACATTTTATTATTTCTATGTTATGCCTAAATTTCCAAACATCCTCCTTATGCGTGTTGGATTATCTAAAATGATAAAAAATAAATGGACTTAATAGATTGATTGATATAAATGGAAGGGGTATATTTCCTATCCTTTGATTAGATTCACCATAGGATTGGATCCTTTTCCTTATTACATAATGTATAAGTGAGATTAAACACACTAATATTTTCTCGGTGCATTTGAAAATGAAATGATTTAAAGGATTCTTGAATTGTTGTTTCTAATAAAAATAATTTGGCACCTAGTGATTGATTTCAAGGGGTTAAATATTGTACAATCACTCACATTGGGTGCACCATTTCTGAACGGACTCCAACGGGTTTTTTGTGGAGGAAAAAACTCCCCAAAACTCTCACATCCATGATAACACATGGTTATACTTTCTAAAGGCAGAAATTCATTTGGTAACATGGACAAAAACACTTAAAAAATACCATTGGTCAAGTTTATGGGGATTTAGTCTCATAATAGCCTATGGGGGGAGTTATTACCTATTACAAAACTCTCTTATAGATTTATTATATGATCATGAATCCTTCGTTCATTCCCAAGTATGTAAGGTGTGGATCCCCCTGAATTAATGATAATTTATGAAAAATCATTGGTTCATAATCATTTATATTTTTCTGAGGTTATCCATTATTGGAGGTATTTATATGTTTCTAAGTATAACATTTAATTGAATCAATTTCATGCAAGGATAATAGATTGTTTGGTCCCTCATTAAGACAATGTTTTTTAAGTGATAAAGTGGGGCATTCTAGAGTTTATCATCAATTAGGGAGGTAAAATCATTTTTGAAGTCTGAATAGAACCTCTAATATTGGATCAATATATTTCATTGTGATATTAAAATTTAACTACATTGTTTTTTACCAATTAAAAGTACACATCACCTTTCAAACTTATGAGATGAGGACTAAACCATGAATATTTACTTCATATGGAAAGGACATCTAGAAGAAGGGTTCCTAGTAAACTTTTAGTTTGGGACATAAATTTGAGAAGCCATAAGGACTAGGTAAGTATGTGTCTTATTTTTTGGGGGCATGAACTTACCAACTATATAACATAATAAGTATAGTGATGATAGGGACTCAAAATAAATACATCCCTCCAGATTGGATATGAAATTGCCAGGAATTTGGCCCAAATAACATTAGGGTTATCTTGGGTGTTGGGTTTAGATCTCAGAGTTGTTTTCATTGTATCTTAGTCAGTTTAGAATCCAATCCCACATAGTTAGAAATGTGTTTGGGATTACACATATTAGGAGGCCCACTAGAATTGATATGGTTTGGGATTATACTTGAATATGAGTCCCATTAGAGGTTTGGGATCATGTAGATGTCATGATGTACACTAACCAATAATACCACATGAGTCTTTATCAATGCCAAAAACAATTGGGATGATGTCTATATGAAGATAATATATTCTTTTTTTCTTCAATTTATTTATGATAGAGACCAAAGGGAGAGGGAGCGATCTTTTAGTGTGGTCGTATCCGCTTTAATTATGGTTGTTGGGATAGTCAAATATGATGTTCAATTCAGCTATGAAATGTGATAGAAGAAAAGGAGAAACAGGGCTACCTCCCACATGAAAGGATATGAGATTACTCTATGATGTATTCTATATCAATTATCTTATTGATTATGTGATAATGATCCAACACTATCCCCCATCGAAGGTAATGGTTAGTGGATCCCCCCAATACCTTGAACATGGTGGTTCAGTGAGAAACTCTAATATCAGGACCCTCATTACCATGGGGATATAGAGTTGACAACATTATGGGGTTCCTCATTGTCAATGTGGCTACCATGAGGAATCCACTTACAATATGTATGTTGACTTGAGAGGACATGCTAATATACCCGATGATCTGATCATACATATCCAGTTTCTTTTTAAGGGGACATGGCCTTATGTTATTATACTGGTTCGCAGAACAGACAATGGAGGTCACGATAGTACGATGGAGATACATGATGGTATTTGGAGTGTAAAATTCCCTTGGATTCCCCATTCCATATGACATGTTCAAATGCAGGATGAAGTTCCATCTGTTTAGTATGTTGTTGTGTTGGTGAGGTTGTTCGCTTTGAAGCATTGTAATATGTGGACCTAGGATCATCCTATGTTGTGTTTTTCTACATGGGTATGGGTTCCATCAGTTTAAAAATTTTCTACACAATATTGATTTCCTCCCATGTATTGTTTTGTTACATGTGGTATAGATCCCTCTACTATATTCCTTCAACATTGGATAATGGTCCCCAAAGGAAACATCTAATTATTCTTTTTTGTGTGGTTTCTGCGAAGGAGTCATGGGATTTTGGATTATGAATGAATTTATTTTCGTTCATAACATAATGTGGTGGGTTTACATTATTAAAATCAATGTACATATGTTTTGGGTCTCATCCAGGATCTTATCTTGTGGTATTCCTCTTCTACTCTAGTCACCCTCAGGTTTCATTTATAGAGGAATAGTAGGACTGAGTAAGGGTATGGTTGTTCTTCCGTAGTGGTCTATAGAGATTAATTTGGGGGATCCATAAAAGCACACATTATCCTACAAATGATATCATTAATATGATATGGTAAATACTTTCATCACCTGGGAATTATTTTCATTCATTGGGATGGTTGTTTGTAGAAGATGAAAATAATTGTTCGACCCCGCGAATGACTTTATTTCATTCATGGGGGATGGTAGTAACATATTGTCCCATGAATGATTTTATTTAGGGGGTTACTCACAATGTGGTGGAATTCTATGTGAATTATATGTCCAAGATTTAATTTTCACTTTGCAGCATCAATCCATCCTTCATGGATTCTCTCTAGTTGAATCTTTTTTCAAAATAATATCCTGATTCATTATTTTTAATTTCTAAGTTCAAGGATTATTTTTTTCTTACATGTAGAATTTCCATGACCTAACAAATGCCCCTAAGTGGATTTGGCTCTGATCAAGATGAAGAGGTGGTGATTCTGATGATGAGATATTTCATGTTTTGAACATCTTTTCCATATGGTTGTTCAAAACAAAGAGGAGACCATTCCAATATATTGTGGTCCAGACTCATGTTAATTTTATGGAATATATTAGTAAACTTTTTTGCTCCATGAAATCTCCACTATCCCTGGTTCTTCCTTGAAATGTTATTACATTGGAACTGAACATTCTATGAACCAAACATCATCACCAACAGAGGGTAATTTGTTAATATCCCACATAGTTTCCAGATGGTTCATGGATTGAGCATCCTAAGGGATGACACATCACAGGATGAGGACCTCCCAGGATGAGTGCCTCATGTGACTACTCTTTACAGTGCAATTATTTATGGGTAAATGCTCCTCAGCCTAATTACTCACGAGAGAGCACTTCATGATGCTTTATAATTTTACATTTTTATGAAGACCACTCAACTTAATTTTTGATTTTGATGAAAAAATAGTATTGACCATTCATTGGTGATTTTTTATATCTTTTATACTTCCGTTTCTACTATATAGGAGAGGTTGAATGCAATGATAAATTATGTTATCATTAATGCTAAAATAAATGCAAACCCACTCCATAAACTCCCTGTGGGACTTCGTAGTGTAGGTCAAAAGGGGTATCTAGTCTTGGAAGGATTTCTTGTTTATGTATTTGGGCTACCATATGATGTTTCAATCTCAGTACCATTCCCAATAACTCATATTTCATCATGGGTAATCTTGAATAGAATCATTACTTGGGTGAACATCTCATCAAGGGGATCATCCATTGAAGAAACTAATACTCTCGATGTTGTCTTGAACTACAATACTCTATTTCTGGAAGAAATCATCTGAACACCAGATTAAAATAATTCATTTTTATCATACAATCACATAGAATGTCCTGAAAAGAGAGAAACTATGGTGGTCTTCAAAATTGGACATTCACCCTAGGGGTCATTTGTCTTGGACTGATGGTGGCCTTTTTGGGTCCACCGGACATCTCAACAATTTATGACTATGTCGAATGATGTGGATATGAATGAGGTGGTATGATTATCATATAAATAATCAAACTAAAACCAAAATGTTATCATAAAGATATATAGTAAATGGATCCCAGACACAAATACCTTCCTCTTGGTGCATGGGGAGGTTGGATTTAGTCTTTTAGATGCCTGATTAATTTCTTGGCCAACCATCATGGGTGATTCATATGACGAACTTATATCACCTCATTCAACTTGGGATGAACCATAACAGACCCCATGTCACCATGAATATTACTAACACGATTAAGGATATTTTGAAGGGTGACCCTCATCTGAACTATGATGTCCCATTTCTTAATTATGTTAATTAATTTTCTACATTAAAAGGAGCCTTGTGAAAGGAAGTATATGACATTCTAAACTCTTGATACTCGAAGTAATATTGGTATCTATTGGTTCAAACCTAAGGAGGTTCATTATATCATGAGGGGATAGAAGATAATCCCCTGTATCGACCGACTATTCAAACTCTCTAACATTATTTCCATGTTTCTCAATGGCTACTTATTTTCATTTTGTGACTCCGATAATAGGTTTATAGTCACAACCCTAAAATATGGAATCTCAGTTAGCCACCAACATGTGTACTAACCTCAATGTATCAGTTTTTGAAAAGATTAAATAACTTTTTGGACGAATCAGTGAGGGGTAGCCACTGTACCAAATGGTGGGCCCCTTCCAACTTATATGGTGCTGGGTAGAAGCCCATATAAGAGGTTACATATTTATCTACATCCAAAATATTTCGAGGGTAATTTTAGAAAATATTTTCACAGCATATTTTAGTTGGGATATTCATATTGTAAAGATAATTAAGCCATGGCTGGATCAATTACCCTGATTGTTTCACCTAGTATCTGAATGTCTTGTCTGGTGATACTTTCTTAATGATTCCTTTGGGGATCATTCTAGATGGGGGTATCTCATTTATTTAAGTTAAGAAATTTTAATTTCCATGATTGATAGGGACCTAATATGTTAGGGGTATGAATCCTTCATGTTTTGACATCAGTTCAACTGATGATGTTCCCTCTGCCCATCAAAAGTGTACTCCAATATAAACACTAAATGGTAGCTTGGTAGCTCTGGAAGATGTTGAATCGGGATGATACATGACACTAGATTGGGATTCTTCCTCCAATGGGTTTTAATCCTGAACTTATCAAATCTTATTCTGATGCTTCAAATAGATCATAACATGATGATCAATTTGAAATATCGATTCCTATCATCAATGGACCACTGAAACCCAAGACTGAGTAGAATCAAATGCAATCATCCAACCATTAAAGGCCTGAGAAGAAGATGAAAAAAACTATTATTTCTGAACCCCTAAATAAGATGTCGGGATCCTATGGCTCAACCCCCCCAGGATATGAGTTCTACTTATCTAGGTAAATTATCAATACCAACTGATGTCTCTTTCCAATGGGATTAAGATAATAGAAATATGTAACATGTTTTCATTTGGTCTACACTTTATGGTGATTTTTATAAGATAAATAGGATGAATTGAGTAGATATGGCTCTGTGTATATGCCTGAGACTATCTATTACTCTAAAAACCCGGAGACAGTGGAATCATAACTTTTTGATCTCGATTACTCAATTAATTCACTCTAGAACCATCATAGATATACCATGTCAGTGGTCTTAAGGGTGAGGCATGAGGTTAACGAGCGTGAGTGGATGATTGTCACACTTATGTGGGAGATTATTAAGTGATCCCTCATGCCATGAATGCTGCTATATAAATTACTTCTTCCTAACAGGGGTATCATAATCCCCTATCCCTAGATGATCCTAATGTAGTTGAGGCACTAAGGATTCAATTACGGTGGCTGGAATCTACCACACATCCCTAGGCGGATCATCCAACATTAGTCATTACCATTACTATATCATTACTATATACATTGAATGCATTGGATAATTTCATATAAATAACATATTCTAATGAAATTTGGGAATGGAATGCGGCATGGAACCTTGATCTTGAATGATTTGGAAAAATCACTTCTCATATGTGGATCTCTGCTCAATAAAATCCCCATGTAATGGGTATATATCTAGAATAGATGATAATATGTGTACACTAATGCAAGGAAATAGATAACTAGTATGACCATGTAGAGGAGATGGTTTTAATCATGGTAGGGTGAGATTACCCTGATGAAGAGGTAATATGGTTGTTTCTACCAAATAATCATATTATTATTAAGTTGACTAAGATTACCTACTCTTCATTCATGTAGGAACCATGGTATATTTGAGAACATGTATCTTCTATTTAATAGACCACTTGGGGGTGCCACTACTGGGGATGATATAGCTTCATACGAGGGAGTTTACGATAAAGGATATCATAGAAAACTAGAGAATAAGGTGGAAGTTATTGAAAATAACATAGTAGAATTTACACCCCCATACTCACTCATTTGTTTTCTATGGGATAATCTCCATGAGAAACCATTAAGCATTATCAGGAATCACAGTTGATGATATATATATAGTATGTGGTAATAGTTTATTGTTCCATATCCTTATTTAGTTGTAATGTTATGTGTTTTCATGTGATGACTAAACATCTTGAACATGAATTGGTGCATCTATGTTGTGTAATCAGAATGCAACCACCCATGGGCCTATAGTAAATGCTTCATTTTAGAGGAATTCGATAACATGAGTGGTGTTAGCAGAATCAAATGTGGAACCCGGAATAGATGAGGATAGTAGAGAGATCATAATCCCTAGGGGGTTGACCCTTCCTAATCAAATGACTTCTTCCCTAGTATAAGGGGTTTATTTAGGGGTAAATGTTACCATTGAGAATATTGATCCTTCCCCTATAGGGAGAAAATCCATGAAAGGGGAGAGTATGTGGCTTGATGTGAATCAGAATCAGTTGTTTCCCCTAGTTTTGGGATAGTTATTCCTACAAGAAAAGATTCCACGAGTGGTCTTCCCATGACCATTGACCTGGAAGAGCATGATATTGCCCCATAGGTGGCTCTAGAAGAACCTAATGCCATATCAAAAATTGATGAGGTAGCATCCACTTTTTTTATTGATAATGAAATAATCATGGTTAGGGATAATGATAAACCGGCAAGTAGAGGTGATTTCTTCACCTATCCATTCAATCCTTTTTCTTTTATTGTTCAGCTATTAACTATTTCAATCTTATGATTCTAAAATTAAAAAAACAAGTATCTGATATTTTAGATGATGACCAAATATATCAACTTGAGACATCTCATGGGTTCCTGCTACTACAAAATAATGCAACACTGAGGTAGCTAAGACAAGCCCCTCTCTAGTGGAACTCATTTCTAAATATATTATTCCATCTGAGAGTGGTTTCATGGTGGACTAGGAGTCTAGGTGTGAGATCCATGTTTCTCATCAGAAAATATTGAATGATATCTGAAATTAAATTTCATAGAACCCCTTCAGAAACATGTCAACTAAACATCCCGAATTATGCCACCGATTTTCATTTCATGAGTATGTAGGTTCGATTATAATTTCATCCAAAACATAGTGGAATAGGTGATAGCTACATGAGAGAGAGAAATCATTCCCCACTCTTATATTTTATCATTAGATTACATGTCCCACCTTACCATTTTCAGGTAGGACATTTCTAATTATGTTTTGAGCATTTTGGGATAGTCATGCGGTGACAGGGAGATGTTTTAGAGGAGTGGACCCCAGTAGAGATACATTATCTATAGGTGGAGCAGCATAGTCTAGAATTGGAGAGGAGCAATCGAGGATGAGCTCATACTGAGGATAATATTGATGAAGGGTAATAGTTGGTGGAGGAGGATGAAATGCCAGGATTAGATGTAGTTAACTGGGATAAGGAACTGTGGGCTAGTGCTAATGATAAGACTACAACCTTGTATGAGATCTGTCAAGACAGAGAATATTTGGACTATGAACTATTTAAACATTGTGAAACTTATAATAGGGCTCTTTAGTCACAATTTCTTTCTCACATGGAGAGTTTATATGATTTGGATACATCTATTTTATTATTTAATAGATCAATGAAAACTTCTTTTCCCTCTAATTATTATTCATTATCATTTCATTAAATGTCCATCCATCATATCTACTCTTATTTTGAAAGATAATAACCACTCAATATCAATTGTAATATCAACATGGGATGGCCAAATTTACATGATCATGTAACTCTCCAATTGTTTTATGATCCAAGAGACTCTACGAGAATACATTCAAATGAATCTACAGTCTCATGATAACCCAACAAACATTGTGTGTTCTTTATTACCTCCCAATTTTGTTCCTAATTATACTGTATAGTGGTCTTAAAAGGTATAAATGAAAATTTTTATACGCTTCCCATTGTTGGTTTTTGACTGAACAAGTTATTTTGTGTATTTTTTTAATGCTAAATTTTTTGAAACCTTAGTAATAATTGGTTATGCGGCCTAAAACTAATCTTTTAATTAGGGCTCGCTTTGCGGGTTTTAGCCTGATGAGTATTGTTTCTCATTGTTGGATGTTTAATTTCACTCCAATTAAACTATTGTAAATGTGTTTTAGGTTGAATATGATTGACTATGAATTTTGTGTTAATTAACCCATCATGGATTATGGCCAGGAATTTCCCTACATTTTCCAATTAGGAATGGGGTATTTTAGACCCATGTTTTGTGATTTAAGAATTCAAGATATGGAATGGGACAAGTATTCAATGAGGGAACGTAAATACACTTTCTGGAATTAATTTTTCTTATAGTATTTATATAGAAGAGGTCTCTCCTAAAGACTTATTTTCCTTTTATTGAGAGGTTGTTTTCATGGTAGAATTATGTAGAAAAAACTAAGTTATATTGTGAAGATTAAAACAAAGGTATCATTTGAACTCTAAACCTCCATTTTTTTTTGAAAATTACTTTCTAAAAATTTATATATCCCATGAAAAAGAACACTGGATTTTTAAGGGATGATGTATAAAAAGGATTAGGTAATATATATTGATTCTATATATAAATGAGAAACCACTTCTACATGAATTGGGGTCGTGTAATGGATGGTTTAATCATGATTCATTTTAACATCATGAAACTAGGACATGGACACTGTACTTTGACGTCTTATAGAATGAACGTTTAGGGGACACTGTATAATATTTTTTATCTTTGAAAATGGGTAAACGCTTATGAATTTACATGGTATTCATTCCATGAATATTCCATCTTGTTTAGGCATAAAGGAGAAAGTTTATAAGCTATAATATGATTGTTTTCAAATCCAATGGGTGATATGGGAAAAACATCATTGGGGGACATGGATGTAGGAGAAGTCTCACCTAAAGATGAATTTTCTTTTTTGGTTTATAGGACTTCTATGTAGGAGACTTATGAAAGGTCAACTGGTTCGTGTAGTACATAGTCAAACAAATGTGTCACTAGGAAACTGACTCTTCATTTTTGATGTTAAAGGATATTTTTGAAAATTTGAACATCCTTGAACATAGATTTTCTTCTATTAATGGAATTGAATTGAATACTAAAGGATTATTTCTTGTTATAATTCTTTATATAATGAGTAGAAATATTTCCTTTCCACAGGTATGTCACATACATTGGAAGTGTTTTGTTTTCTTAGTCAGGGATGTGCCTGATATATAAGGCATGGGTGTCACTATACATCTTGTCAAAAAGCGAATAAAACCCTATGTAGTATTGGGAAGCTTCCACCTATAACTTTTACCCATGCACATTGAAGAGAAAACATTAAATGTTTATGTGGTCGGACCCAGGATCAGATATTCAAGCATCACTACATATCTTGTATTGGAAAGAATCAAGCCATGCATATTTTTGGGAATGTGTCCCCACCAATATATCAAACTCTTGTGTGTGGAAATGGGTATATTCCTTTAAATATATTCTCACGAGTGGGGTGCGATGTGAATTGTTTTTTCATATATAGATGCAGCTTATGTATAGGTATGTGGGGAAATTTTTTGTATCATTGTAGCTAGACTGAGACTTAAGATCTACATGTCATTTTTTATCACATCAAAGTGAGAATAAATACATATGTAGTTATTATGTTTGAAAACTCTGGTGTAGTTATAACCTATTCTTAAGAAAAAGGTGATAATTTATATCATGGATGGACCCACCATTGAATATCTTGGAATAACTATTTATACACTGATAATAGGAATCACGTTATGTGTTGTTCTTATAAATCATGCAATTTAGTGTAATGAAACTATGACATTAGACATGTAGTTTATTTAAGTATGTAAGGATTGAATAATGTGTCCTAGTAATAGGTCATATGGTTTGGACTATATGTCCTGGAAATGATCAGTAATAAGATTCTCATCATGCTTGTATGTTCGGATATTCCTCAGGCGTGAGAGGGAAATAGTATTATGAAAATAGGACTTTATAATGGGTGAACTTACCTTTGGTAGACATTCATATTTTGTGGGAAAATTATTCAGAGCCTACTTGGGAAAATCTTGTATAGTTTAAAAAGTTTTTCTCAAGACACTGACCATCCATTTTTTGATATCCATGGATGAATTTTAGAGATCAAAAATTTATTTGGATGTAGATAATGGTATATAGAAGAAATTCATATGAGTTCCTAAGATGAATCCATAC
This sequence comes from Viscum album, assembly GCA_963277665.1. Lineage (NCBI taxonomy): Eukaryota > Viridiplantae > Streptophyta > Magnoliopsida > Santalales > Viscaceae > Viscum > Viscum album. The sequence continues at coordinate 1,531,718,170 of OY728123.1, read as the reverse complement.
TATTTTTGGGAATGGATTATAAAGTTCCCTGCATTGATGTGTTTTATATGTAGGGAAAATTTCTCTTTCCTTGATGGATCCCTAAATGAGGAACCCAAATTTTATATCTCAAGCATTGATTTTTTTTGTATAAAGTATATGGGGAAATTTTATTTCTGTACACCAGGGTTTGGAATATGACAGGAGGTCTATGTGTCAATATTAATCTCGTCAAAACGAGAATCAAGACACACATTTTCTTGTATATCCATATAGTTTAATATCATGCATAAAATAAGTTCCCAATGTAGTTTAATTTCACCCAGTAATGAAGTAGTATCCCTGACGTGGAGGATAAATATAGTCAATTGAACCAAGATTAAAGACCAAGGTGTCAATATGTATCCTACGATAGCAAGAATCAATCCATACGTAGTTCTTGAACTAGCCTCGACCATTCTGTCTAACTGTATGTGGTAAGGATATCTAGTGTTTAATTTAATGTCCTATAATGAGTACAAATATTAACAGTCATTCGAATTGATATGACTTGATCAAGTGTGTAATCCCTTACCAAAACATCTATTTCCATGTGATCTATGCTCTGTGTGAGAAACAAGGAGTGTAAATGGTTTGCTCCACCACATGAGTGTGATAAAAATAAAGGACATGGGAATTCTGACATCAAGGTGGTAGACCTCGATTGGAGATTTTGTCCTCACTACATATATCATTAGAGTGAGTATCAGGATGCACATAGTTAATGAACAAGATCCATGTGTTGGGCTGAGATGTACACCTATAGGAACAGATTTTTCACATTGATTGTATTGATTTTGGTGGATTGACTCGGGATTAGAGACCTAGGATTGACTATGTATCATGTGTTAAAACTAATTGAGACACCAATAGTTCTTCAACTGCATATATTTTAACATAATGTGGCGAGGATGATGTTTAATGTATGTGAACCAATGGGAACTCAAAAAATGGGCCCAAAATGGATATTTGGGCATCACTGCATATACTGTGATGATCGGAATCAATCGAAAAGTATTTCTCAACAGAAACACTCAATGTAGGTTAATTCATACATTTAAATAGAATATTTCCCATGTTTTGTGGCTAGGACCATGACATATGGTCATGGTGTAAGTATGAATCCCATTTAATGATAACCAATCCACATGTAGTTCACGAGGAACCATGTTGTTTAATGTCACGAGGCATAGAATTGTGTTAATCGATATATGTGTAATGTAGTATTGTGGATGTGCCCAATATTAGAGGCATGTGCATCACTATGTATCCTATAATGATAGTAATCTAGCCACATGTGGTTCTTGAGTGAAGATATTCAATATGTGGATTCGTCTCTCACATTTGGATAGGGGAACTCCTTCTTTCTCTTTTATATATCTAATTCATGTTCCATGAATCACCGGTGAGACAATTATTCCCATTTAGTTTAGCATCATGTGGTAAGGTAATTTTATTCTTATGGTTATAGGAATGATGATTTCATTGACTAGTTAGAAACAGAATCATGTTGAAATAAGTGGCCTAGATTCCATAGGCTAGTAATAAATTCCTCTTATGTATGGATGTAAATTTTCGACTATCCATAACATAAGAGGTCATGGAATCACTAAATATCCTATGGTGATAATAATCAATCCATAGATATTTATTGAATATAAAATGGTAGATGATCAATGTTGGGGGATATGACCTTTCTAGTGAGAAAAATATGGTGACATTCACTTTAATATAATATAGTGTGAACGTTGGTATGATGTAGTTTATTTCCTCTTTACCAAGATAAATATTCCATGATTTTTATGCTCATGCGACAATGAATAACTAAGAGTTTTAACATCATGAATCTAGGAAAATTTACCATTCTTTTTATGGTAATGTGATCGGGATGATTTACTATGCAGTTTAACATCATGCTGTTAGGGTTTTTTACAATGAATTGTATGTCAAGCGATCTGGATGTTTTACCATGTGATTAAAAACAATAATTTTTCAATATCCTTGTGTTGGTTAGATCTAGGGAATGTTTTCAATCCAGTTAAATCAAATAATAAGCTACATTTGAGTATACCATATGTATGGAATAATGTCCCCCCATTTCGACTGAGTTTTCAACGGTTTCTTTTTGGGTATAATCAATGTATTGAGGATGCACACCATCCATCCTTCATGTAAATATTAAAGAAAACTTTTTTTATTAATGTCTTGTGTGATATGGTATTGGTTGACATAAAATTGATCCATGGTATGCAATGATTTATTATTTAGTCACTATAATTCTTCCATCCATTTATAGGATTTATCATCTATGGGTAACTAATCACTGGTGGAAATGAGGAGCAAGGGGAATTTAACATTGATGGAAATGTCCCCCTCTATCCTATATACTAATGATCATGTGGTAGTCAGTCTGAATGTGTGGGTATTGGTCTGAAAATCCCACAAGGCATGAAAAAACTTATTCTTATATGACTGTTTATCCTTATCTAAAATATTTTGGATTATAATCGATAAGGTATTTTTTAAGGCTTCTATATTTCAATTAGTCACTGTGAGGTAGTGGAATGGATTGTTGGACTGGATTCCATACTCTTGATATTGATTCTACAATTCAGTTGAATAGAAATTGATGACATTTCCATCAATAATGTATTACGGACACCAAATATGGTGATGATGTTTTATTTCATGAAGATAAATGTTATATATTTCCTAAATTATTTGAGGGTATATATTAGGACCACCTAGAGTCGAAGAAGGTTTTAATATGAATGTACATGACTGCTTGTTTGTAGTGGGAGGATATGGTTCTACGATGTCCATTCCATATATATAAAATCATTAGGAGTACTTTGATATGTGAAGAAACATTTTGGGTTAGTGAATCATGTAGGAATTAACCTGAAGGGAATGGAAAATATTGGTAAATTTTGTGTAATACAACATTATAGTGGGACATTAATACCCAAGACATTGAATTCATTGATAAATCTTAAATATTTACTTGTGGGCTCCAAGACATCATTGTGATCCTCTTTCATGATAAATACAATCTCTTCTCCATCAAATAATCTAAGAAGGACCCCATAAAGGCTCCCATTTTATAATAGATTTTGTTTAATCATGTCTTCAAATAGAATATAGTTAATTTCCCGTCATCGGATTTTCACTTTCACGGATCTATCTAGCTATATTTCTCCATTTTGAAGCAAGTATACAATGGGTTTCGTCTAGCCAGCCATATGTTCTTATGGATTTGGGATGTGACTAACTTCATTGATTTATTCCCTGTTGTCTTGAATAAAATGTGATACCATTCCGTTGTGCACAATTTGGATTACTATTTTATCATAGTCTGGATCTGCTAGATCTGTGGTTGCATTTTCCAGGGCATCTGCATGGGTATTTTGGGATCATAGGACATGACTCAATCTCACCTCTAGAGGGAATTCTACAAATAGTACCCAAAAACTACAATGTAGGGGAACCAGATCTTCTTTTTGGATGGAGTCATCATCATTCACTTGATTTATGAACAATTCTGAATCACATTTTATCTTTAAGTGATTCACATATATCTAAAGTTTTTTCACTTTGCCTAAAATGAGAGAATGATACTATTATTCATTTTTCTTGCACCATTCTGATGGAAAGAAATGTTAAGGTAAGATTACACTTTTTGGAGAAATGAGTATGACTCCCAAACCCAATTTGTTATGCTTGGGGTCAACCATCCTCTCCCATGTCTGGATTTTGGATGCACTGTCGAAATGCATCCCCCGTATTTGTGGGACCTCTTGAATAGAGAATACTTATTTATTAGGTTATTGACCACATTTTCATGACATGAAAAAATTATTACTTTTTTATATTTTATTTACAGCCTAGGGATTACCCTAGGTCAAAACATAAGGATAATTGGAGGTGTATATTTTTAATAAAAATTACTAAAATAGCGGGTGCTTTGATAATGTTTTAAAAACAAAAAAAAACTAATTAAAGGGTTGAATATTTAATAAATGGAATGTGGTGTTTTTAGATTTATGAGATAAGGAGGTCATTTTATATTCACTAAAAATATCATATAGTTAATTATTCTAAAATTTTCACTTGTTTATATAAAATCCTTTTGTTCAGAGTTGTCAATTTCTTGATTCTCCACTTTCCTATTAAAAAAATGCACAAAAAAACCCTTAACCAAAAGTCATGTTTTCAAGGTATTGATATCAAAAATAGAACAAGGGATACAAAATAATACTGAATTATTATTTACATTCTATATAAATAGGATTCATGTCTTTTCTAATTTTTAAAACCCAAGAGACCACCTTAAATCTCAACCTAATCCGTATTGAAATGAAAAATTTATCACAAAATTAAACAAATTAAATGAATTAAAAGGATATGAATGCAATGAAAAATAATATAATAAATAATTTAAACCCAAATTACACAACATCATTAGAATAATAAGTGATGGAACTCCCTCCCAAGTGTGTGTATATTCCATGAAATTAATGTCCATCGTTTAGCTCTCCATCGAGAGAAAGATGAATCTCGGGTAGATATCTTCCTTTATCCATGATCCAATTATATAGATAGGGGCCTCCATAAAATTTATAATTAGTATATGGATCTTATAAGACTAAAAAGGATCACCATCTTGCCTCCTGTTTTAACTTTCAAATGGGGTTCCCAATGCGACAATTTATAGGCAGAGTGAAAGGTTTTTTTGGGAAACTAAAATTGATAAACCACATGACCCAACGTTTTAAGATTCCATTAGGTTTTATATAACTTTTTACAAATAAAATAAACTGTTTCTTCATCTCATGAATATTTTTACTGAAAATTTGGCATCATTTAGAGGCCTACAACTTGATATATGGACAAAATAAAGAACCTAACCTTTAACTTCAAGATGAATCATTTTCTTGGATAGATCAGTTTGGTTTGTCCCATAAATAGAATAATATGTCTTGGATGTGTTTATAATATTTCTATCCAACTTAATTTTAGATACTGAAAATAATTAAACAAATTTAATGCATTTATTATATGTAGTTCTAATTTGATCAAATCTGTGTGCTTGGAATATTGTGTAGTTGGCCCATTTTTTCAACTACATCATAGGCCCTCCAAATCAGCTCCATCTACTATGAAAACATAAAAAAAGTGAAATATTCCATTTTAATAGCTAAAAAATTACATATTTTAATAAATCATTAAGTTAAATTCATTATTATATTTTGAATTAAAAATACAAACATTGTTTAATAATGTGGTATAACGGTAAAATAAAAGTGTGAATCACGGTGCGATCACACCCCACACAAAAATATTTTCACTCCATGAAAAACTCACATTTATAAAAATTATTCAAGGAGTTATTCCCAACTTCTTTAAAATTTTACATTCAATTATATTTTAATTTATTATAGCAATGTTATTAGATAAAAAACCACACCAATGTGTTATTCTGAGTGATAATGGGAAAAGTGCATCATAAAATGTATCATAATTAAATATAAAGAGAAGCATAATACTAAAATGATAATGGAACTAATTAAATCATTCCACTAACCCTCCATGTGTCTCTTTGTGAAAAATATTAATGTTATTATATTTACTTTCTATCCAGTAAATATAGGTTATTTTTTAAAAAATATTCTTAATTTATTTTTTTCACTGAACATTCCCTACATACATTATAATAACATTTACACTCTTAATCCATTATTAATTCCTATAATTCAATCCTCAACCACCCTACCATGATATCCACGTATTTTTTACATTTAATCACTATCCCCATACATTATTATTATTGTTTTTTGTTTTAAAAAATTCCCCTTGGAAAAAATATCACACTCGTATATCAACCCTTGTTTGATATAATCAAAAAAACAAACTGTAATAATTATAACAAGATAAAAGTATGAGGAAGAGTGGTTTTAAAATTTCTTAAGATGCAACTCAATTTTTTTGATTTTGATTTTTTTTATTTTTGGGTTTTTTGGCATACAACAATTACATAATAGGTACACACACATAAGTCAATCTTGTATATAGTAAAGAAAAATATTAGATAAGTAATGATCATATAGAAAACTAATTTTGGAATTTATAGAATCAATAACCTAAATTTATTTACCTTCTATTAAATAAGAAATATTTACACTTCATGGTTGGGTGCAAAGATGTGTGGAGATATTATGTGACATGGTTTTCCCATAAATTAATCACAAAAATTGTATCAATATTAAAAAAGGTTTTAAATAGATACAACCATTAATATCATTGAAAAATAAATTTACTAGAAATAGTCTCACCTTAATGTCAAATTCATTCCAAAATATACGTTGTATAAATGATTTTTTAAAATTTTAAGACAACTATAAAAAGTGAATCCCTTATTCATTTTGAAAATTTTCCATGATTATGTGGGAATCAAAAACGAATATATTTGCACAATAGTGAGAACACAAATGTGGTATAGAGGGAGAAATCCTATTCAGTATGCGAAAAGGGGAAAAAATAAAGATGAAGAAAATTACAAACTAACCCAAGAATATACCAACCACCCCCACCAAGATTATGCAGTGTCCTTACTATAATAAAATAGAATATGAGAATAAAGGATGAAACCTAGTGACTATGATTTGTAGGATGCTTCTTGAATATGGAGTTCCTCTATCAGGGGTTGTTAAATGGATTTGGGAAGGGGCGTCAACCACTACCCTTAGTAGGGATGGTTTATTTTGGTTTTTCATTTTGAACCTGAATAACACCAAATGGATAGACATTAGTAAAAGTGTATTGTAAAATCCAACAATAAAGAAGCTTACCTAGATGAATCTTCACCCTTGTATTAAAAAGGATGATATTTTTTCCAATGTGGAATTGATGATGAAGGATGAAGCATATGTGGTCAGTCTTGGTTCTCTCCTTATATATCCTACAGTTCTCATATGAGTATCTTTCAATTTCCTCTCTCCCCTGAAATGGTATCTTCATTTGAAAAACTAAACCATAAATATTATAGTTTCACTATTTAATACCCTAGTAGTCCCAGTGCATTACCTCAATAAGTAGGTGACAAATATTTCCAAAAACTAGCTAATATGGTGACTGTCCAATGGGCATTTTAAAATTAGATTGGTAAGACCATATTTAATCATTGTGTGTAAGTCTTAAGTGTTTTATATTTCGTTGAACCATTATTTCAAGAATTTTTTACCTCTCTATTTAACACCTTGGATTGACCATTGATTTGGGAGTGATATGCAGTATATGCTCGATGCCTGACCTTATATCTATGAAAAAGTGATTTAATTATTTGGTTGTAGAAATGAGAACCCTAGTTGTAGATCATTAACCTTGGGAATAAAAAAATATAAAAAACATGGGTTTCGATAAAATACACCACTGGCTTGGAATCATAAATCCTTGTGGCTCATGCCTCTACCCATTTTGACACATAATCAACTACTAGAAGAATTCACAAGATCCCAAATGAATTGTGGAGTGCTCTCACAAATTAAATTCCCAAAACATAAAAAATTTCACATAAATGAAATTATAATTGTGGAATTTCATTTATTTAAGAGTCATTTCCAATTATTATTCAGCCGTTATAAGATTTAAAGAATTCATGGGCTTCCTGAAACAATGTTTTCCACAACATACTTTAATAAAGACCTTGTGAGTATCCCATTGGGGACCAAATTTTCCCCTACAAGAAATATTGTGGAAAACCATAAGGACATAATTAAACTCACTATCCGGAAAACAACACCTAAGGGCTTGATCACTACATGTGTTCCAATGGTAGGGGTCAACAAAAATGTACCAACAAGACTCATGTTTTTGATGATTGGATTGTTTTTTTTAAATTAGTAGTAATGATAGATTCCACCAAATAATTTACAATTTTATCATACCATGGAATAAAATCTTGGACTACGGTACAATTTCTAATCGTGAAACATGTCATTTATAGGAATATAGGGGATAGATTCATTGTTTGAGGATGAGAGGCTCTACTAATATGATCATACAGAAAATTCTCTACTCCATTTTTATCCCTAATTTATAATTTCAATTCCAAATGTATGATCATATAGTGAATGAGATATGGTATGGCTTCTAGTTTCGTAAGGATATGCCATTGGGTTTCATGGTCTAAGAACACAATCACTTTGGACCTTTAAATAAATGGAATATATTTATTCAAGGTGAACACAAGAGAAGGTAATTATTTTTCAGTTGTGGTTTAGTTTACACTGGAAGGGTACAGTGTCTATGAGGAATATGAAATTACATGTGGAGCTTAATAGAACCATTGTGATAAGATGCCCCCAACTGCATAGTTAGAGGTGTCACACAAGATCTCCAGTGGTAAAATTCACCTAGTTGGTTATGTTACCACTATGACATTAGTCACGTTTTAAATATTTTTACAGAATCATCACATTATTCTTCATATTTTTTATTTTTAGAGTAATTGGGATAGGGGGAGTGAAATCTTACTAAATTCATGAATGAAAATATCCTAAAATCTTACATGACATAAGAAATTCTACACATCCCACAAATTTTTGGGTAACCATAGGGAAGAAATACCAACCAATTTTTTTTATATACTAGGATTCCATCTCTAAAAATTCCATTCCAAAGTTTTATACCTTGTCACACCAAGAAATGGAATTTCTAATAATGTAACACTTGATTCTTTTTAGTATAATGATGTAGGAAACAACCCAGACTACTCAAAAACATATAAAAAAGATGAAATAAATAGTGAATCCATCCATGAATAATTTGATGAAATTATCCACCAAATAAAAAACAAATACTAACCACACATTTCTAGAAAAAACCTGGAGCATTACATAGATCAAATTGAATCCTCCTATAAGAAAATATTCCAAAGTTAGAAGTGAATGTTTTCATTTTCTGATCATCGATGGTAATATGAATTAAAAAGTATCTATAATAACCATCATGGAAACAGTATTGTGACTTCCCCACTAGCCTCTCTTGAATTTGGTCAATTAAAGGAAATAGGAAATAGTCTTTCATAGTGTTTTCTTTTTGTCATTGATATTATATACAAACACACCATCTTTTCAAGAGATAGGTATGAAAAATTCATTATATTCTTTATTTTTATTACTATTTAACCAATTTTCTAAAAAACCTACACTAGACTAAATCATAGCTATCCGGGATAGGGTAAATGAGTCCAGAGGCCAAAAATTTTGTTGCCTCGTTTTTATAAAAAATAAATTAATTTTGGGATTCAGTCTACATTGTACCTGAGTCACTAGTTTAGCCTAATCATTTAATAATATATGATGCATGAGAATTGATGGGATAACTCCAGGATTGTCAATAAGTGTCCATCCAAAAGAGTTTTCACATTAACTCAAAAGGTCAATAATTCATAATTCAAGTTCTATAGGGAGTGAACTAGAAATGATGATAGGTAGCTATTTCTATTATCACGATATGAATAAGTCAAATTTTGAGGCATTGTCTTAAGTTCCAATTCATGAGGATTTTCGATTGATGGTAGTGACTATTAAAGTCAGAGGATCATGATCAACTCTAACTACTCAATGGTGACATATTTATATGTGGAATGATCTTTTACATGATTATCAGTATCATCAATGGTCATGGCATCCTCAGTGCCCAATAAATCATCAATTAACAAATATTCAAGACATTTTTATTGACCACTAAAAAATTAATTGAATAATTCATTACCTAGAATTTATATCATTTTTTAAACTCAAAAATGGGTCCAGGGGAAATAAATTATTTTTATTTATAGGAAGGGATTGAATCAATAGAATTAACTAAAAGTAAGGAATGATCTTTTCAGTGGTGATTTGTGTAATCATGGATGTTGAAATAGACAATGTCCCCACCAAATTCAATAAATATTTTTACATTGTGAACATTAATTATAATTTTAATGATTTTTAAAAAATTCCCCCCTCAAATATAACTGGGTCATGAATAATAATCCAATAATAATCCATTATATGAATATAAAAATATGTAAGGTAAATTAAAATTTTCACACTCACAATAACATCCTCTAACACACCTATGGGGTTTTCTGTAATACTCATTGGAAGATGAAAAAAATTAATGTGTGAATCAATTATCCATAATGAAATAAGCATAAACTGGATTAATGCATCACATTTTTTGAAGCACCCAAATCATGTGTATCATTGAGAAAGAAATTCTCACTACTAGTGCATGGACCGAGGAATGTTCCAAGCCTGTTTCATTTGTTGGGATGTAATGGCTATATTAATTCTGATATGTTCCCCCAAAATATCACCTTTTCATCCATTAGATGTAACCTTCTGTCTGTAATCATATCCTCAAGAAACATTGTGTATCATGTAATTTTCATGGTAGCATCTATCTTGGAGATGAAAACATAGACATGTTTTAAACGTTTCCAATATTTATTTATCCTGATCAGTTTCTTTTTGTTTACTTTGTTGAGTTTACCTTTAGGGAAATGTGAGTGAAAGTTTTTATAAATTGTTCATCAAATTAGAATCTATTTCATTTGTTATGGATTCTCTCAAAAGAAGGTTTTTCTTTTCGTGGACAAGTTTTAGTGGATGTGATGGTGGATTCCTCTAGAGGGGATGACTATAATAGAGGTTTAATTTTGATTTTATGTTTTTCCTATTATAAGGGTTATGTAACTAAAAATTCACTTATCCTTAGGGTTTACTGGTGGTTGATAGGTTAGTTTACCCAGGCCATGGCTTCAGATTTGGCCCAATGAGTTGGTGAGTTGTCCCAATTGGACATTTGGTCTCGTATAAAAATATTGGGTGGTTTTTTTGTTATTGGAGATTATTTTTATGTATTTTTTCAATCATGTGTTATATTCTTGGATCTGGTTTTAGAGTGGTTGTTGGAATGGTCTTTATGGTGGTCGGGGATTTCTAGGTGGTGGTGGTGCATGATTACTCTTCCAAGGTAAGTTCCATGGTTTTATAGGTTGGTTTGAATTTACCCATTTCCTATAGTCATGGTTTACATTAAACATGGGGTTGGATTTATTTTATGGTTATTTAATAATGGTTTGGTTATAAGGGGTGGCATGGGAATATTTCCTCACAACTCTTAGAAGATTCTCTTAATTGATGGACTATTTCTAGAATAGTGGGTGTTAGCAGAACAGATACCTTAATGGATATGAGGAGGAGGATGGGATTTCCCTTGGGAAAGATCTATTTGTTGGATAAGGGTACATAACTCTTCATACTCAATATACTCCATCTTCTAAAACATAGAACATTTCACCTCATGGACACCTCGAATGGGTACAACCGACCTTGAACCAAATTTTTGAGTGTTTTGTTCCATTTTCTCAATGAGGTTCCTTTCATGGATTGAGTATTTTTAAACTAGAACACCACCTAAATAATCACCAATCATGTTTCAATCTATTGTAATTAAACCATCCAAAAAATATGATATCAAAATCTGATCACTAAATTGGAAGTATAGGAAACATTGAAAAATCCTTCTAAATTATTCCCAATATTCATGTAATTTTTACCCTTATTTTTTCATTATTATATATATTTATATATTTATATATTTAATGGAATAGGATGAGAATTATTTTTCAAGAAAAAGGAATTCTATGTATTCCCATCCTTTTATTTGGGAGTGAACATAACACAACAAATATTTCTCAGTGTCTTATAATGAATAGTAGAGTGTCATATGATTTACATATTCTTCATCCACATTATCTGGTTTAAATTTTGAACACACATTATTAAATTATTTTATGTTCTTATGTGATTATTCTCTCGTTAATACAAGAAATATTGGTATTAAAATAATTAAACTGGATTTATGTTCCAAATTGTGTGCCTCACATTGTATTTGAATTTATGTGAGATGAATCTCTACCATAGTAGAGGTTAGTTATTTAAAATTATAATTATTTTTATCCATAAAAATAATTTTTATTTTAGTATTGATGTTTATTTTAGATTAGGGAGAAGGATTTATAATAGTTTTGATGTTTTTTGTGTCTTCCTTCAAAGTATTGTTCGGTGATTCCTAGTTCTGATAACGCAAGATCCGTTGTGGTTCATGTTAGAAAGGAAGTAATTCGTATTATAAATATTTCATCATGAATGAGTCATAACAAATAAATATTTTTTAGGAAATAAACTTAAATAAATGATTAAAGAAAACAATCACACAAATATTTACAGAATAAAAAATATTTTTATTAAAAAATTAACACTAAAAACCAAATATCTCCCCGGTAGATAAGAAATATTTTGACAGTGTTTTCATGAAACATAAAACTGGTTATGATATTAAAATTTATTTATATTATATTGAAGCCCCTAATTTATCTATCAAGGAGATTTTAATATTTAATGTGTGTATTTATAATAAGAAGAACCTACAGAGATGGTGTTTTAGAGAAAAGTTTTAAAAATAAAATGGCCTAATTAAATATTTTAATAGTTTCTGATGAAAGGTGGTGTTTTTAGAATTTTTAAGAAATGAGGTCATTTAATGTTCAATAAACATATTTTATAGATCATTATTTTTAAAATTTCTAATAGTTTAATGGAATCCCAAGGTTGAGGGATTTCAATATCTTGAATCCCCAATTTACTCTTAAGATGAAGCATAAAAAACCAACCCTTAACAAACAAATTCATGTTGTAAATGTTTTGATATCATGCATAGAGTAAGGGATATCAAATAATATTAAATATTATGTATTTTTTATGGAAATAGGTCTTGTGTCTTGTCCAATTGGAACAATCCAAGGCTCCCACTTAAATATAAACCCAATTGGGGTTAAAAAAATGATTCACATAATCAAACCAAAAAAATCCATTCTATGGATAAAAATGTTAATAAAAATGATCAGTGAAATAATTCACATATAAATTACACAATTTCAGTACAATAAAAAGTGTCAAAACATCCTCCCAAGTGTGTGTATCATCCTTGAAATGATCAGTCCACCGTTTAACTTTTCATTGAGAGGAGGAGGAATCTCGAGTGAATCTCGTTCTTCATCCTTGATCAAAATAAGGGGATATGGAATACAAATCATATAGGATACTATGATTAATCTTCATGGACCCAATAATATATATATCTTGCCTTCTATTTGAACTTACAAAATGGGTGCCAAAGATTCCAATTTATAGTCAAAGTAGATGTTGATTTTGGCAGCCTGGATTTCCAAAAATCACTTGGCCCATTGTTTTCAGAATCTATATAGTCTTATCACACATTTAAATAAACAATAAACATATTTCCCCACATATTTAGTATATTAATAGAAAATTTCGAATCAGGTTTAGACCTATAGATCAAGATATGGATCAAATATAAAACCTAAAATTTGACATCGAGCATAATTTTATCTTGGATAGATCAGTTCAGTATGGCCACTTAATTGGTGAATTGGGATTTGGTGTCTCCAAAAGTGTTTCATCCCACTAAATTATGGACTAAAACACATAATTGCATTCAAATTATATTCATAGATTAGATACAGTGTCCGTTTGAGTCCACAAGTTTATTTTGAATCTTGAACAGTTTGGCCTAGTTTTCTTTAACTTTACATGCCCCCCCCCCCCTAGATCACCTCCAACTATAATAATAACATAAAAACAAGTTAAAGTTCCCTTTTTGATGTTGATAAACATTAAATAATTTAATAAAAAATAAAGCTAAATTTTTTATTATATTTGTAATTTGAAATAATAAATTAGTTTAATACGGCGGTATGAGGGTGAAATGAAATATTGATTCATGGTGTGATCTATATTTTAGTATCCAATGAATTCCTTTCTGATAAGGGGTAATCTTCCAGGAAATATACTAATTCATGGAAATTGACCATTTTCTAGGGAATGAACTAAATTTCAATCTTTTTACCTAATGAAATCCAACCATGATAGACATCTAATTAACATTGGACATATAAGAATGTTTTGAAGTGGATTTATAAAAGAGTCCAAACAATCCTCTTGATGTTGTAGGTAGTGCCTCTATTCTATAACATCAAATATTATCCATGAACATCAATTTTTAATATCATAATAATGTGTCTCAAAATCAATCATGATTAAGATGATCTAAAAACTGATGTTTTAACTACATACATCATTCTTTTTCTTTAGGAAGGAAACCATATATCACTATAAGGATATTTAATAAAAAAATAAATGGACACCCTTCAAGAGGAGGAATCTACCCTAGTGGTATAAATAGTTATTTCTTGATATTGTTGAATTCTTCCTAACAATGATCATTCTGCTAATATGTGACCATGTTGGGACCACTTTGGCTATTAAGTTGTATTTATTGTCAATGAGGTCAATGAATGTCAATGATGACTAAATTCAGTCTCCTAAGTGAAATGGAGAATTGAAATCATATGATTGAAGTGCTTCTCCTAAGATCAAAGAACATGAATTTTGTTTGATACATTATTTACAACATTCTTGTAGCATCCTCTTAAGGATGATTGATGTTCTCTTTGGAATCCATGTTCCAAAAAGAAATGGTGATGAAGGGGATGCAAGGGATTATAATTTGAAGAAGAAGAAGTGGATTGTACATTAAGGTGCCCATACATGAGGTTGGATTGTGTTTAAATTTTTCCTTGCATTTTTTTTCATTGTTCCATGAATTTATTATAGGGCCTTACTTAAAAAATGGGGTCATCCCACGAGCTAGCTACCCCATCCTCAACCCAAGGAACATGCAGGACAACAGGGGGTCGACCATGCCCATGGGGAATCCTAGGTAGAGCCACCTCTTAAAAGGCATGTGCAGGCTTTGTATAAGCCAGCAAGAGTCAATGAATGTTGACCAACATGTCTGCAGGGATGTCTATAGTGGGAACAGAAGTGTGCCTGCGGGAGGCATGGGTGGGCGTAGAGGTGTTCTTGCAGAGAACTGGCATAGGGAGGAACTGAAGTGGGGATATGAGAATTCTGAGAGTTTTTTGGGAAGAGTTTATTGATAAACTGAGAGAAAACCGTGGCGCATTCCGACGTGGGACACATTTTTAAAAATGCAGAGGAAATCATGGCCTCATATCTAATCATGCAAGAGATCTATACTACAAGCCTCATCCCATATCCTACATTATAATCATGGTTGTCTGAGATCAATCTGAGGTGATCCAAGGGATGTGGCCTCGTCTTCAACCTCTGATCACATGAAGAGTAACCCAACACCACTACTCGTTGTCGCCACTACCGATCCACCATGATCATGATCACTGTCAGTGTTGATAATGAAAAATTTTATATTGTGATCATCTGATCGAACCGAGACCACATATGCAATCTACGTCTTCCATTCATGTGATAAATCATGGAATAATCTTTTTTCTAGGAAAAAAGAGTTTCTGAGGTAGTGAGGGTTCGTGTGAGATTCATGCATAAGATTTATGCACGTCTTCTAGATCTCATTCACAAAAAAGGACGCAACATTTAAAAAGGGAAACATCCACAAATCCCGGTGTATCTCAAATGCGGGTTAAATGATTTATTGAACTGAATATATATAGTATTGAAAAAAATAAATATCAGTCGATTAATATGATAGATTTTAATAGGGATGAAGAAGTGATCAGTGCCAATAAAAGTATTGGAAACAATCCGAGATAGTTTCTACTCATGAATAACCAAATTGATTTTGTTCCAAAAATAGAGAACACTCTTTGAAGATGAAAGTTGTGTCACGCGGACCTTCAACAAGTGACATGCATTCAAGAAGATCTTCATGATGAATAAGAGGATCTGCACACCCTTCTATAATGAAGATACCACAAAACAAATGATTGGTTTACCCAAACTCTCATGGTGTTTTTGTGAAGGAAATCATGTGGCAATGCAATTGGTGAAATTTAACCTTTGTTGTGATTTGTGAATATTGTGCCATGCTCTACCCTCTCAATTCTAGGATGGAGATTCACGCAAGTTGTTAGGAGACCCATTGGCCATATTGGATTCATGAAGATATGTAATAACACCCTCTTATTTCCATGTTTTTATTCTATCGTATGCATGGTTCATTATTGAATAAGAAGAATATAACAAGTGTTTAATTGCATAAAAGTGTGTGTTTTATTTGAAAAATCCCAGGGGCTCAGGTGGTTCAAAGAAAAAAAAGAATAAAGGCATGTATGCTATTCCCTAGTTGAAGAATCCTAAGGCCATATACACTTGTGTGAAGAAGAATATCTCACAAAAATAGGGCTTCACCGATTCGGTTTTGAAGATAATTTTTTCAGCAAAGGAAACACCCTAACAACGTTCAAGTATAAGAAATAAAAGAAAGAGTAGGAAGAGACTGAGTGTGTATGTGTTTAAAGAACCAAAATCCATTAAGGGTTTTCACACAAGATGAAGAAGAGAAGAATGCATACTGGCATGCATGCACATGAACACGTGAGGTGACTTAAGTAAAGAA
The DNA here is from genome assembly GCA_963277665.1 of Viscum album. Classification (NCBI taxonomy): domain Eukaryota; kingdom Viridiplantae; phylum Streptophyta; class Magnoliopsida; order Santalales; family Viscaceae; genus Viscum; species Viscum album. The sequence continues at coordinate 1,531,701,622 of OY728123.1, read as the reverse complement.
TAACAAAACAAGTGTATGCATATGTATAATGTAGAACAATAAAGATAGGGAATAAAAGGTTCAACCTAATGTCATATGCATGATCACATGTATACACTAACAAAAAGAAAATAATCGATTAACAAGATTCCATGTGAACAGGTCTTCATTGCCTAAATAATCACATTAGTGTATGAGATTCTTCCCAAGAATAAGAATAAGTTTTAGTATATTTGGTTTTTTCACTAATAAGTAGAAAGAAAAATTCTAGTGTTGTTGGTGTTTTACTAGAGAAGAAGATAAATAATGAAGGAAGAATTTATTGTCTACTACGTTGCATGTAATCATGTGAAGAGAAATAAATAATACCAAGATCATAGCCTACATTATCATGAAGGAATAACACTATCTCCATATATAGTATAAATAACCAGATAGACGCTCCAGGTAAGACTAGGCCATCACTAGTCCAGTGATGAGGAATGATTCCCACCCCCCTCTAACATGTAAGGACTCACAATGGCTAGAGGATTTCTTTCCTATCCACTCCACTGTATTATACTATCACATCATAGTGTAGAATCCATTAATTTGTCATATCCATTCATTAAAAGGATGTAGATACTCTTATTGAGTGGTAAAACATGTAAAAAATATGGTTTGCATCATTTTACTACATTCTAATATTGCATGCGACTTGGAAAAGAGTATAAGAGAATCTAGATCCTAACAGGTCAAGAGGTATAGGGATTAAATGTTGGGATTTGTTTTAAATGTCCCCAACATTGATTCCCCCCCTCATAGTGTTAGTTATATCCCAAATTTGTCTTCTCAGTTGGTATTAGTGGGAAGGTTCACCTATTTTGGATTCCCTACATTGATTATATTCTCTTTTGATGAGTTTAGAATCTTTTCTGAGTCAAAAATGAAGTGTAATTTTTAGGAAGAGTTAGTTATCTCTATGAATAATTCTATATATAACAAAATAATAATATATCATAAAAAGAAGGGAAAGATAATGTTAAATAAGATTTCCCTATTTTCTAAAGAAGAGGAAGCATATGGTTCTCCATATCTCGCTGAAATGAAACACCCGACTTTAAGTGTAATGAGAAGGTGGCTCATGTTTCCACCAAGAATACGGAAAACCTTCCTACCTCTTATGATAATTAGGAATGTGTTAATACATTTAGAAATTATTCTCATGATGAAAATTCTAGAACAATTGGTGATGATAAATCTACAACATCTAAATAAATATGAGTTGATACATTATGAATGATTTTTCATGGTATTCCTAAAGAAATTACAGCCCTTTTTGTGGAGTATATCAATGCATGTAGGAAAATATCACTCAGTTGGAAGAAGAAACTTATTATTTGGAGAAAGTATTACAAGTAAAAAAAATTAGCGTTTAATGATCTCCAGATAGGTTGGAGAATTTGAAGAAACAAAGAGGGGATTTGAAGTATGATCTTCAATGTGGATAAAAGATGGTGAAGAAAAGGAGGGAGTAAAAAGGACACTAGAAGTGAAGATCCATGAAATTGAAGATGATCTGAAAAGGATAAATGAAATCAATAAGTTATATTTGGATGTAGAATCCAAGAAGATCAAAGAAATTGACTCCTTGTTACAAAACAATGTAATGATGCATGAAGAAGAAGATGAAAGATTGAAGAAGCATTGTGGAGACAAGATTTCTATGATTGAATACTATAAATTCATCATCTATATGAAATGTCTAGAGTTGTAACCCCAGTTGACCATTCATGAGAGGACACATATTGAGTCTCCACAAAAGAAGGAAGTAGTTGATTCTAGTACTCAATGTTCACCGGAGGATTCTATTTTTCCAATACATCCAATATGTGTTAATAATATCATGACTTCACTCATTTATCCATCATATGATACTTGGAAAATAAAGGTATCATCCATACGATGTTGTGCTAATGTTTTTAAAATTGCTTCTATAAAAAGTGTAGGTTGGAAAAAAAATATAAACAATAATGGATGATGAAATGTGAGAAGAAACCTACTACCCGGCCTTGGGATTATAGGAAGTATAATTTGGAGGAGGATTACCCACATAAAGCACAATATATCTAGAAGAATACTCATCAACCTTATAAAGAAGAGGGAATGAAGTCAATATTTGTTGGTTAGTGGTGGTGCTGAAATATATTTGGGAATTATGAAGCGGATTTTTGGTACAATCTCTTAAATGTAAAAGAACAGTGAAATCCCATATCAAGGGGGGGGGGAATATAGAGAATAAGAAGCAACATCCACAGATCCAGAAGCATCTGTATACCTCAATCAAATAGGGAATGTTTTATAACATATGTGATGTATGTAATATGAGTTTTCATATGAATAGTGAATGTTCATTTCAATAGGTACGAAAATATGATAAGAAAATAAGACCACAGACACTATGCAAGAATGGAGAAGTATCCTTGGGATGAAATCAGATGAATAATGTGAAAAAAAAATTTCCCAATAATTTTTCAAGAAGGAAATACAAGATTCCCTAGGATTTTAAATCCAAGATGGTTAATGGTGGTGCATCCAAAAGAACTAAAAAGAAGGATTCCACTTAGAAGAATCCATGTAGATGATCCAATATTGATTCCTCAATCGCTAATGATATATTGGTGGTTTGGAAATTTTTTTGAAGTATTTTATGGATGGGAGATTCATATGATAAGACCAGTGATAAAAAAAGAATATTCGACATGAAGACAATGATTTTATGTGTGGGAGGTGCAACAAGGCTGGTTATTCTGTTATAAGATGCTTTAATTTTACTTAATCCCAACAAGAATTCCAAAAAAAGATGAATGTTTCACCAAGAGATTTTAGTTATTTGAAATCTCCTAAAAAATATGATTTACACACAAAGAGATGGAAAAAATAGCAAGGTACACCTAATCACAATCCGCATTGAAGATCAGTTGTGAACGTTTGACGAATGGGGCATCAGGGTTGAGAATATCATCTCATGCTTCTTGTTCACATTGATAGAACAGGGAGGATCCACCTTATTTCCTTAAATTCTTTTGTATTGTATTTTTTCATATAATACAAGGAATAGAAGGTGAGGAAATATCATAGGGGGAGAACCTATGATTCAGTGATGATAAGTGTTCCCTTGAGGGGGAGACACACATTGAAGCTATCATAGTCATTATCTCAATAAGTATCTCAATAAGTTGGTATAAAATTCAATTTCAATGAATATATTCTAAAGATCATGTCATTGGAAAGGGTATGTAATTTCCCAATCTCTCATACTTGGTTACTCAAATTAAATAGTATTTTTCAAAGGGGGAGTAAATAAAAATTACCCAGTGACATAAGAAGAATGGAAGTGTTCCATGGTCACATATCATGCCTATTTCACTTGAATGATTCTTGATCCATTTTATAAGGTGAGTGTAAGAGTTTCATGTTGATTAGTTCATATCACACATACTATCCTAATCCTGGAATGAAAGTGGAAACACCTTGAAGTAGTGGTTATGATCTCTCATCTCATTAGGTATCGTGATTCAAGGGATAATGGATATCTCTATTTTCTAATTCAAATCCGCTTATTTTATACACCAAGAATTGCTCATGTATAACTTAGACTGAAATGATTGATATCACATTCCATAAGAATGGACTCATACCCTTTCAACCGTGAACAATTTATTTCCTATCAATACGGGGGATAAAATTAAAATGATATAAGTTAGGGGAGGGAAGATTATCATTTTGACATAGTCTCATTATTTTCAATATAAATCATAAGTTATTGAAAACAAAATATGAAGGGGGACATTTTTGGGACCACATTAGTAATTAAGTTTTATTTGATTTATATGAGGTCAATGAATTTCAATGATGGTTAAAGTCACCCTCCTAATTGAAATATATAATGGAAATCAAATGATTGATGTGCTACTCCTAAGAGCAAGGAAATTGTATCATGTGTGATACATTTTTTACAAGATTGATGTAACATCCTCTTAAGGAAGAATGAAGTGATCTTTGGAATTCATGTTCCAAAAAGAAATGGTGATGAAGGGGATGCATTGGATTGGAATTTGAAGAATAAGATTCTTAGCCTTTAAGGTGGACATGCATGAGGTTGGTTTGTGTTTATTGATTTCCATGTATATTTTTTCATTGTGCAAAGTATTTATTATATGGATTTACATAAGAAAATGGGGCTAGCCCATGAGATAGCTACCCCAACCTCAACCTGAGGTACATGGGGAACCACAAGGGGTCGAACATGGCCATGTGGAAGCCTGGAAGAGCCATCTTGCAAGAGGAGTGTGATATCTATGTATAAGATTGCAGGAGAGCACACATGGTGATCAAACTGTGTGCAGGTAAGTGCATATTTTTCCCGAAAGCACCCCCACAAGAGGCATGGGTGGGAACAGAAGCGCACCCATAGATAACCAGTCTCAGGTGGCACTGGAGGGGGGAGAGGAGAATTCTGAGAAGTGTTTAGGGGAGTTGATTGATAAACCAATCGAAAACTACAACACATTTCGATGTGGGAAATGTTTTTTAAAACGTAGAGGAAATCCCGGCCTCTCATATAATATTTCAAGATATCTCGACTGCACCCGTCATCCTGCATCTTGTATTATAATCATGGCCATCCATGATCAATCTGAGTTTATCCTACGACTGTGGCATCATCATCAACCTCTAATCGCCTAGAGAGTAACCCAACAATGATGCTCGCCATCGCCACTACCGACCAACCATGATCACGCTCCCAGTTAGTATTGATAATTAAAACTCATTCATGGTGATCTTCAGATCGATCCATGAAAACTAATGCAATATAAATCTTGCATGCATGTGATATCTCGAGGAAGAAGGTTTAGCTGGGAAAACAAACTTTCTAAGGTCATGAGGGTTCAAGTGAGATTCATGCACAATATTTATGCACGTGTTCCGGATCTCAGTCACAATTAAAGGAGCCCGCATTTAAAAATTGAAGCATCCAAAAATCCCTGAATATCTAAAATTTGGTTTGAATGTTTTAATGAACCAAATATATTAGTTATTCAAAAAGATGATTATCGGCTGATTCCGATGATTTATTTGAATGAGGATGAAGAAGTGATCTTCACCTATAAAATTAGAGGAACCAAGCCGAGTGTGGTGCTACTCACAAAAACATGAAGTGATTTTGTTCGAAAAACAAAGACCCTTATTTGAATAAGAATGTTGTGTCCTACAAACCTTCAAAAAGTTCCATGCACTCTTGAAGAGCCTCATGAAGAATAAGATGATCATCACTTTCTTGTGCGAAGAAAAAACCCCAAAACATGTGATAGGTTTACCCAAACCCTCACAGTGTTTTTGTGAATGAAATCCTATGACTATGAAATTGGTGCAATCACACATTTGTTCTACTTTTTGAAGATAGTTCCATTCTCTACCATCTCGATTCTATGTAAGACATTCATGCACACTCATTAAGAGGCTAATTTGCCATATTGGCTTCACAGAGATTGTTTAGAACACCCTCATGTTTACGTGTTTGTATTGTACTCTGTGCTGAGGATCATTGTTGAAGAAGAAGGATATCACACGTGGTAAATTTCCTAAAAGTGTTTGTTTGATTTGAAGAATCCTTTGGGCCCAGGTGTTTCCAAGAGAAAAAGATGAATACATGCCTATATGAATGTGCTCTTATTAAAGGAGACCAATATCATCTACACTTGTGCGAAGAAGAAGCTCTCACAATGAAAGGGCTTCACCCATTCAAGTTTGAAGATAAATATTACACATAATGAAACACCCAATCAATGTTCTAGTGGAAGAATGAAAAGAAAAATGAGTAAGAGGCCAAGTGTGTGTGTGTGTGTGTGTTTAAAGAACCAATATTCTTTAAGTTTTTTTCACACAAGAAGAAGAAGATGGTAATTCATGATTGAATGCATGCACATTCACACGTGAAGTGACTTAAATAAAGAATCAAGATCAAGGGTGCGCACATGTATAAATAAGAAGAAGAAAAAAGGGATGAAAATGATCAACCTAATATCATATTCATGCTCACTTACAAACAAGAACAAGAAGAAATGAATTGATTTAGATGATTCCATGTGAACAAATATTCACTGCCTAAATAATCACATTGGTGTATAAGATTCTTTATAAGAAGAAAAAAGATGTTTTAATGAAGTTGGATGTTATATTTAGAAGAAGAAAGAATAAGTCTTGTGCAGTTGGTGTTTCACTATAGAAGAAGAGAAAGAAAGAAGGAAGAATTTATTACCTACTATTTTATAAGTAATCAAGTGAAGAGCACTAAACAAGACCAAGAGCAGAATCTACCTTATCAATAAGGAATAAGACTATCTCCATAAAAAGTATATAGAACTTGTTAGAGGCTACAAGTTGTACTAGGACATCACCATTACATGGAAGTAGATAGTTTCCCAACCCCTCTAATGTGTAGGATCTAAGAATGTCTAGAGGATTCCATTAGTATCCATCTATTGTAATAGCATATCACATCATAGTGGAGAATCCATGCACATGTCATATCAATGTATGGAAAGGATGTAGCTACTATTATTTAGTGGTGACCCTTGTATAAATATCATGTGCATCTTTTTATTGCTTTAAATTATTTCATGCGATAAGGAAAAGAGTATAAGAGAATCAAGATCCTAACAGGTCAAGATGTACAAGGATTAAAAGTTGGAATTGGTTTTAAAAGTCCCTAACACTAATTCACCCCCTCTCAGTGTTACGTATATCCCAAACTGGTCCTATTAGACCCTATTTTCAATATCCTAATCAAGGGAGGGAATTTTTTGTATGGTTTTCTATAAATCATTATTTGTATGATAAATTTCCTTGAGGTAATGCCAAATTAAAACTTCATAGGGTTAATTTTCAGGTTGTTTTATCACAATGATTTTAAGACAATTTAATAACCCCCAAGTGGTCCAATAATTTCAAATGTTTTACCACCATATCATAAATGAAAAATTCAAATAACATTCCTATATAAGATTTAAAGTTGTGATTCATGGATCCTTGGTAAATAACGTTGACATTATTCTATCCATGTTTGAGTTACCTGATATAAAAATTATCTCTAGGGATCCCTAAAAGAGGTTTCATCATCATATTCTTAGGACATTCATATTTAATTGTATTCTAAATTGATATCCATGAAGATTATAGCCTAATATCAACTTGTTATATAAATCAGTAGTTGTGTGATCTGTACTAGGAAACTATCCTTTGGGAAATAATGGTTGACAACTCTAAAATTGATCCAGATACTGATTTTCCTGTTTTTTCTTGACAGAGACTATATACGGCAACAATTTTTTATTTTGGACTTCTTAAATAAATATGTTTCTGATGAGATTGTCAAATTAGGTATCAATTTTCATAGATTATGTTGGGATCATCCTTCTCACTACCTAGTTATATCCTTGTTGGTCCTCTGGTAAGCCCAAAGGATGAGTGGGGATCCTAGGGTTGTGGTTCAACATTCATATGTTATAGGTGGAATAATACTGATATTTCTCCCTAAAGAGGGTATATACCTCTAGCTCTTCATATAACATGGTCATGTTGGAAAATTTTGTACGTGGGTATTCTTTTCTAACCAGGTATATTTCGTTGAGTTCATAAATGGTGTTGGAGATTCCTTTTTAAATTTTTGTAGCAGAATCCTTAACATCCTCCTCCTCTTATTATCATTCCTCTTGTTCGATAATGGTAGAATGTAGTGGGAAAGGATCTCTTAAGATAGGGTATGATTTGAAATTATTATATTTAAAATATGAATTGGCATCCTTTGATGTAGATAAATATGTGGGATTTCCATTAATATTTGGAGAGGATGGAGGAGGAGTGTGTTCATCCACTTTGGGTGATGAGAAAACATCTTATTCCTCAACTGGCGAGGTAGGATATTCTTGGAGCTATAAGGGGGGAATGAAGACATTTTCTTTGGATATTTCACCATTGTATGTGGAGTCTGAAAACTTTTTAACACTGATAAATGTATTGGTCATGACTGAATTTGTTAATACATATGAATAGGCATATGAACATGGACCCATATTCTTGATATGATTTATGGGTAACACATATTCTTCACTAATCTATTTTAAGGGATTTTCTGGAATCATTTTGAAAATATTCAGTGTGGTGAACTAAGTAAAAACCTCAACCAGGGGTTATTTCCCTTCATTTTGATAGAGTCTTTTATTTATATAATGTGACTCATATGACAGGAGCAATGCCTTATCATCATGTAATGTGCATATTTTTTCATTAATATAATATTTTATTATTTAATTATATGATATGGGGATTTTTATGTGTTGATGCAATTAGAAACTTCCATATAATATGTTAAAGGATGCATACATCCATATAACTAGAAATATTGAGTTGAATAAATGTTCTACAAATTGATCGTTGATCTTGATTTGGATAAGTGTGATTTCCTATCTTTTTCATAGACATGTAGTTTTGCAATGGAGGTCGATAGGGTATCCGCATTTTAACCTCACCCAAAATGTTCCTTTTAATTGGTTGACATTAACAATATAGATATTTCCAATGAAATTTTATTGGATATCAACACCAATTATTATGATAGACGATACATGGGTTTTATTTGTCCCTATATAATGAAATATTGATCCTGATATCTGAAAGAAATAACAAGGTGGTATTCTACCGGATCATTTCTGTCCGATAAAGCTCAGCATTGGGCACTTAGGAATCAAACTCTTGGGGGCTTAGTGAATCCTCTACGAGTGCTTTCCTAATGACTTTTGATAATATTATGGAATATGGATCGATAGTGTTCACGATACCAAGGCTAACTATTTCAGGATTTCATACATCTAGCCCAAATGTATAAACTTCCCATTGTGGGGATGTTCATTGATTTTTTCTAACATGTCTTGATTAATTTACATTGATGGTTTATCCATTGAAATAAGATTTATAGGTGATAATTTCCATAGTGGGTTTGGTTAGGTAGGACTTCCAGGGTGCTGGGGGTGACTGAACACGTCTACCCCATATGATTGGTATTGAATAGTGATTGGGTTATGGTGGATTATGAAAGGCGTATGGATTTTTCGTTCACCATTTGGACCTTATAAAGGGATCTTCTATGAGTTTCTGCAACATTGGAAGCTTGATTTGGGAGATGGGTAGAATTATGGTTCCCACCTCGACTGCATCCTCCCCGATATCAACTAATCCAATGAACTCTTCCTTTGATTCTCCAATAAGGTTATAGGATCATTGGTTCATATCCGTACTAATAATTGGAGAAGGGATCCATCAAATTAATGAAAAAAATGGAACCAAACATTAACTCCTCAAATTATGATGACTTTCCCTGGATGACCACTTCTTGTTGTGTCATTCGGTTGGGTGATGCCCATTATTTCAAATATGAGGGAATAAAGTATGAGGGATTAAAAAACCAATCTTTTCCTTTGTACATGTTCATCCTCATTTTCCTTCTCTCTATCTTCCCAACTAGGAAAGTTTTTCAAAGGATGGATATTGGAGGTTTGTGGTCCAGATTATGTCAGTTGTGTTGTAGTTGAAGTATCTGGGGGGAATAGTTGGTTTCTTTATATCTTCCTAAAGAATAACATGAGTTTAGTTGATTCACATTCGATTAATACAACATTAAAACCATTTTTACCTTCTTCTAATGATTTATTTACACTATAATCATTCTTTAGTCATAGTAGTGGAAGAATACGCTACTTTTGTTAGTGTATTTTCCAACATTAATTACACATTATCCTTTATTTTATGTCTGGTGTTTTTGGAAAAAATTAATTCCTAAATGGTGTTCCGTAAAATCCTATAGATGGGGAAATAATATAGCTGGTCATAGATACCTACCTGGCCATACCTATTAGTATCTTTCAAGTGGATAAAATAATTATCATGAACATCTTTAATGTATCCGGGGATATAATTTTCTCATAATGAGTAATTTTTTTTAATATTCCCCTCAAATTGATTTCTCCTAGTTCCCATTCACTCATCCAACTACGATGGAGGGGTTTTTGACCCCCAAGTGTTGTTGCTTGATATTGTTTAGGTTTCGAAGTTGGGTCATGTGTATAGGGTATCTAAAGTATTATAGAAACACATCTTCTTTTCCGATTTTTTTCCCTAATACTGTTGGAGTTATTCGGGGCTTGATCATTGTTCGCTGTATAAAAACATCCATTTATTATGAAATGGTGGTGAAATCTAGAAACTATCTAATATATTTCACTATAATAAGTGCAATTCATAGCTTATCATAAATTTTCTCTATATAAAGATAAGGTATACGTTTTGGGGGATGTGGTGAGTCCATGGAATGGTTTATCGATTTCTATCTAAAAATGAAATCTCAGACTCTTTCATTCTACTACTATTTTCAATTTAGGATTTATCGGGTTGCCTTATTTGTAGTGTTGAACTGAAAGGGATGTGGAACTACCAGTGTAAGTATTTATATCTCATGATTGACTGAGCAATCAAATTATTGTACAATACAACCAAATTCCATTGGAAGGTCTGAACAAATCATCTATAATTCAATAATTCTTGTTTCTTGGGAGTTCCCCTCATTGGATCACAATGGGATGCAAAGTGAATCAGATTTTTTTGGGTCACCAGATCCTGTGAAGATCATAAACGTAGGACTCCCAACATTTTGGAATGGGAGGGGTGTCACTTACCCATTCTGGGTAAGGTTTCGGTACTTGATGTATTAATGAACTCCACTCTTCCATGACTTCCAATAGAGCTTCCAATGATTCGAGGGTGTTGATAAGACTTGGATATATGTTCAGTTGAATAGGATCATAGAACAATGAATAAATGTGTAGGACCTGATCTGTTGGTTCGACCATTATTTTTGACTGGTATCCAATTGGGAACATCTTTTTAGGATTTTTCTAAACCCATTATGATTGTTTCCTTAATGGAGAAAAATATTGATATCCATTCATCATCAGGTAATGTTAAATGGATGGTCCACGAACTGTGTTGGGTGGTTATCCTAGAACTGCTTTAGTCATAGTGATGAACCCTTGTAGAGGAACACATGTCGTAGGTGTATGTTGAGGCTATTATAATGGAGACTATTTTTTAGGAATGCAATCTCCAAGAAACTCCACATTGAGTCTTCTCAACTCTTTCAGTTATACCTCTTTCTAAGAGAATCAATCTTCAATCTTGACGAGATCTTGTTCCTTAAGAGGGGGAGTCAATTGTTATAAAACATCCCCATTATTATTTTTTCTTTAATATATATTCATGGATGAAGTATTAGGGTTTTGGTTAAGGGGGAAACCAAATTCAACGAAATTCTCTATTTTATGGTACACAAACCGTTGTTCATCTCAATGAACACCATTTTTATGATGGAATCATCATTTCCTTGCTCTTCATCAATTGTATTGTTTTTGATACCATCTATAAGATTTAATTCAATGATATTTACCAATGTTTAATGCATTATAGGAATCGTACATGTTTTTGAAGGATAGTAGGTTTGTTTTCACCCATTTCTGCACCATTTCCTTCATTTCTAGAATCCTCTTAGAGATTCTTGAAGAAAAGTGTCTCAAAGAAAACCTCCATGAAACTAGTTTGAGTAATTACCTTTTTAAAAAAATGGGTCATGAGATGGGATGTACTGGGATACCTTTATTATTTTTTTCCTTCCAATATTGGTAAAGAGTGATTTTCATTTACTGGGAGGTTGCGGTAAAATATTTATCCTCTTAGTAGGCTAGGTTTTCTCGCAAACATTTAATATCATTCCTTAGTCTGAATTTCTCAGTTATATAAGAGACTTTTGTGTTAAAATTCCCCTAGATCTGCAGGTTGGGGCCAATCCCATATCGTAGAGGCTGCTGCCACTACTTGCACTCTCTTGATCTCATGCATCATAGTTCAAGTGTTATCTAGGTGAAATTTATGGTCTTCAAACAAAATGATTTCTCATGAAAATAATAGAAGAGCATTTGGGTGGATCCGATTATCTGAGAAAATTTCTTACTGTTCTCAGTTTCCTTGTTCAATAGTTTTATAATGATTTTAACTCATCTGTCCTATCACTTTTGAGACTTATTCATGGTTGATTCTTTTTATGTGAGCCATCATTCCAGGGTAGGGATCTTTCTTTATAGACTCCACGGAGAAATTAATGAAATTAAAAGATCTCATTTATAGTGGGTTATACTAAATGGGTTGTTGGGTGAAATGCAGAGTTCCATGTTTCCCCCTTCCCCAAATGTGAACACCAGGTTTTGTGTTAAAAATCAAATGATGCAACTCATAAAATACATTAAGGCTTGCAATTAGAGATCTTCGAAATGCTTATTTGATCATGGAAACCGCATAGATAGGAGGTAATCCCAGTCTATTTGAGGTCATAGCTCTCATAATATTGTGACACGGTCTGAATACACTTTGTACGTTAAGAATATTTCCTTCAAGTGGAAGAGAGTTGTTAATAGATTCAGACTGATGTTATGCATGAATTATTTTGAAAATTTAATTGGAATGATGTACTAAGAAGTGTATGAAGACCAAAACATAATGGGTATTCTATATGATACAAATTATCTTATCAAAAATAATATATCATTATGTTATTCTACCAGAGACATCTCTACTAGATCATCCCAAAATGAGTGCTTCTTGATGGTTTTTTCACAAGTAGAAGGGCTTGTGGTGGTCTCATTGATATGGGAATGGTATGAGGGTTTCTAAGATGAAGAGAATTTCCACATGATATCATTTGATACAGAAAGGATATTTATTTCCATTTATTTGTTATTTTTCATGTCCTTCCCCATCTTCCCAAGTGCGTTAGAATTTGAGGGATTTCTCGTATTTAACTCGGTAAAGGGAGGACCTTCTTGCTAAAATGAGATGAAACTGTGTGGAGGAAATTTAATGTAATTTTAATCATGGTTAGGAATAACATAAAATAAATATTTTTAATTGAAAGGATAATTTATACATTTTATAAATTATGGATGACTGTTTGGGCAGACTTCAGGAAGGGGAGGACCTTCTTACTGATGTGAGATACCACTGTGGGGAGGAACTTTGTGGATAATTACATTATGGTGAGTACTGCGATCATAGCATGATTTTAAAAGGTAGGGAGAATATCTATAGCATATAACATAAGAAGGACCTTCAGGGTGGATGACAACAAGGGGTGTACCTTCTTTCAGAAATTAGATTTAATTGCTGGGAGGACCTTTACAGGGAATGCCATGATGGGGGGACTACAATCATAGCTTGATATCTGACAATATGGAGAATTTATATAGTCTATTCCACGGGGAGGACCTTTACAGTGGACTGTATGAAAGGGCGGACCTTCCTACCAAGATGAGATGTCATTATGTTGACGAACATCGCAGAGAATGTCCTCATAGTGAGGACTACCTACGTAGCTTGAGGTCCAACTACTGGGAGAATTTATATAGCATATACCCTGGGGAGGAACTTCAGTGTACATTATTGTAAGGGGTGGACCTTCTAAAATTTTGATTATCTAGACCCAAGGAGGGATACCATGAATCCCATACGGTGTAAGGCTTTCATTATCAATTAGTTTTCTCCCATAATGGAATCCTTCATGGTAGATTCTCTAGGAAGAACCTTCAGAGCTACTAGTAATAATGTTGTGGGGAGTATATTCACAACTGATATATACAAACATATAATTTTTTAACATATTTAAAGGATTCTGAATCCCCACTAATTGATGTTTGATGGCCTTATGAACTCCAACTTCTAATAGAGTAGGGTTATGGGTCTTCCATTCAGTTTACATTTTCCTTTAGAAAAAAAATTTAGGCACTCTATTTTGATAGACTGTGGGATGCTTAATATAAGTGGTGGAATTAATATACATTTACCTATTTCAATGGATTCCATGATTATTCCTGATATATTGGTAAGCTTCTATAGTTTATGTTGGGATATATTTCATCCCTGGAGCGGCCACTGATGTGGACCACTGTCCCTCGTTTTAAATGGTTACTTGTTCCCAATATTTTTATCCATTTATCATGTAATGATAATAATGAACCTCATGTATGGGACTAGGGATACATATCTACTACTGATTGATCATATCATTGTGTGGATGAGTCACTCAACATAGGATGGAATGTTCAGGGTCCTGAATCCTTGATATTTCCATGGACGAGATCACATCTTGGTTATGTGTAGGATATGGTCATTAATTGATGCCTATCCTTCCATCAATACTATGATTTACTAAGAAACATCCCTGGAAGAAATTAGTTATACATTAAGTCCTCCTTTGAGGTAGATTTTTGGATATTCCCCATATTTTTTGCTAAGATATGTTGAATAGGTTATCTAATTTCCACTATATTTAGATGATGGGTTTTATGTACTATAGTTTGTATTTTTATCTTTTTTAGTTTTAAACTATTATTAACTAAAGTACATGAGATGAATCTATAGTACTGTTCCTATTCATGTTGTATTCTGATACATTTTCATGGATATCTTGATGCGAATATGTAGGAATATTTTATCTTCTCATAATTATTTATCTTATTTTCCTAGATGTGTTATATAAAATGAAAATGGATGATAGAATATTATGGATTTTTCTAATGCCTCCCTCTATGAGATTACCTAGGGGAACAGTTCAGCCTTACATTAGCTAGATCCACAGGGTGGTATCCTCTTTATGTTGAAGGTATAGAGCCAAATGGCGTTAACAACAATGCTTACTGGTATGGGGACTTAGGTAGGAGACCTGTGCTGCTGGGATGATGTCATTGGGGAGTATTTTTTCAAACTCTCTAATGTAAGGGATGAACCCATTATCAAATATTAGGTACACACACCCAAAATTGTTGGAGATAGATACTAGGGTCATCTAGTTATGGATCACTAATTATCAATGGGTGGATGGCTAGTGTGGCTTTATATAAATGAGGGACACTAGAGATGCCTCCAATGTCTAGAGAGTACCATTCTGGTGGTACTCCCTAACCAATGAATTAAAAACAATGTTTTTAGGAAACTATGAGTGAAATGTAATATTCTATTTTTTCTAGGCTCTTTAATTTCCAGTGGATAGTGAAAATATCTATGGGATCTTGTGAGAAACCATTGTGTGAAAGAGGGTTTGGGTGAACTTTTATAGAAATATATATGCTACGAACATACATAATAATACCCTTTCATAGTAGAATATCCAAAATGAAAAAATGCTCCATCAATAATATTATTTTTCCCAGATTAATTTTGAGATTAAAATGGGCCTAACATGGGGTAATATTTTCACCTTGGTTAGGATTCATGTCAGGTTCACCCTTTTATTTCCGATGAAAATATTGTGGCATACGATGATTGATTGTAAGGGTTTGATTTTTTATAGTAACTCACATCAGGTGAACCATATCTGAATATTCTCCAATGGATTTTGTTCTGGAGATGGAAACACCCAATGAATCTCATATATTTGCTGACTCACGGACCTACTTTCCAATGGATGGGATTTATTAGGCTACTTTTCCAACAACACTTATGTACTCACATTGTTATAGAGGATGGAATGTTGGGATCACCTTCCCATGTTGGGGGAACTATTTATTATTCTAGCACTCGCTTATATTTTTAATAAATTTTCTTGAATCCCATGTTCATTCCCATGTATGTATATTGTGGGCCACCATGAATTAATGATAAATTTTGAACATGAATGGGTTCAGAATCATATGTATATATTTTAGGATCTCCATAAATAGAGGGATCTCTATATATCTTAGGTCTTATATAAATGGAACTGTTTTCTTATCGGGATTTGATATTCTTTGGTCCCTCATTAAAAAGATTCCAGTTTTAAGAAATGTAGTTGGGTTCTCGGGAGTTTATTATCATCCCGGAAGATATGATTTATATTGATATTGGGATGAAACCCATAAGAAGGGATTACTACATATTCTTATGATATGAATCAAAACCCACATATTATGGTGCCACATAATAGGAAACATTACCTTATAAAGTCTTATGATGAGGACCAAACCATGTAGTTTAAGGTCATGTGATAAGGGAATACAGGTGAAAGGTTCCTTGACAAATTTTGTGGTGGGTTGGGAACAACAAGAAATGGGTCCCTCAGAGTCGGATATGACCCTATCCGGAATGTGTCTTGAAAAGAATAATGGTTAACATGGGTGTTGGGTTTGTACCATAGAGAGGTTTTCTTTGTATCCGAATTACTAGTAAATCCATGCCTTGTAGTTCAAAATGGGTTGGGGCTTACACCAACTTCGAGACCCACATGAATTGATATGGTTGGGGATTATACCGAATATGAGTACCACTAGATGATTGGGATTTTATTGATGTCATGATCAACCCTAACCTATAATACTGTGTAAGTCATGCTATTTGTGATAAATAGAAGGATGTAGTAGATTTGGAGACCATATGATTAACTTATTTCCATTGGTGGAGAGATTCTGGAGCCCAAAGATAGAGGGAGGGGGATTTGAGTGTTCTCGTCTCCTATTTTATATTGGTAATTGGGATAGTGACATATGTAGATCTATCTGACTACGTCTTGTACTAGGGAATAGGGGAAAGTGTGTTTCCCCCTACAAGAGAGGCTAGGGTATTTCTCCAAGAGGGATATCCTTTCCTTAATTTCAGGGAGGACAAGAGAAGGATCATGTACTAGCCCTCATTTAAGGGAAAGGCTAGCAGTTCCCCTCAAACCCTATAAAGGGGTGACTTATATGAGTAACTCCAAGGTTGAGACCCTCGTTACCTCAAAAATGATTAATAAATAATAATTTGATTGTCCGCCTTGTCAATGTGGTTACACGAGGACTCAATTTACTAAGATTATGTAGACATGATAAGACACGATAATGTGACTAATTATATAATAATACATATCAGGTGGTTTTGTAAGGGTCCTTGGCCTAATTCAATTAGATTGGTTCACTAAGGGGCCAATGTAGGGCCTAGTGTTATGGCAGAGGGAAGGTGTGGGATCCGGAGTAGACCTCCCAAGAATTCCCAATTATATGTAGCATGTTCTTATATGGGATAGGGTTACATCATCATAGCATGTTTCTGCGTAAGTGAGGGTACTCTATGTGAATCATTATTGTATGCTGACCCAGGTTACTCCCAAGTTTAATTTTTCTACATTAAGTTGGGTTCCACCTATATAGCATTTTTCTATGTCAGCTCAAGTTTTTCTCACATAAATTTTCTACTAGGGTAATGGATCCCTCGATATAGATATTAACTATATGGGATTGCGGTATAAAAAGTTAATGTAATCTTATTCTCTACAGTGTGGTGTCTATGAAGGAGTCTTGGGGTTTTGGAAGCTAGATTTATTTATCTTCTTCATTAACACTATGTGTGGGTTTACTTGGTTAGAATAAAATGTTCCATGTTTCAAATATCATTTAGTATCTCCTCCAGCTATCTTCATATTCTTCCTTGTATTACCTTGGAGTTATTTTATAGAGGAACAATGGGAAAAAGTACCAGGATGGCTGGTTTTCTGTGGTGGGAAGAGGGACTCCATTTACAAGAGCCCAAAAAGGAAGACCAGCCCATGAATGGTTTCAACCGTGGGAGATGGAAAACACCATCTATAGCCTTGGACAATTTTCATTCTTGAGTTATGTCATTCGTAGAAGATGGAATCACAATCTAGCCTCATAAACTACTTGGTTTCATTTTTGGGGGTTGTTTGTAATGTCTCATCCTGTGAATGAATTCATCCACATGGGGCCCTGTAGAACAGTGGAACTCCATTCTGAGCAGTGTTCCTCAAAGAAATTTTCACATCGCGGTATAAATCATTCCTTCAAAACATCTCCACCATTAAATCATTTCTTCGAACTCTTATTTAGATTAAAAATTTCCCTTTACCACGATCATGGATTATTTTCTTCAATCCTGTAGAATTTTCATGACCAAAAACTTATAAATTGGAAGGAGTATTTTCTAATGGAATTTGTTTTACTACTAATTTTATTATTATTATCAATTATATATTCCTTTAATAAAAATAGTGTACTTCTTTATGAGATATTGAGATAATGGGATTATATTTCCCATTGATCACTTGCAAATGGATTTCGACATTGTGACATTATATTCTTTCTCTTGGGTTCCTTGATCCGTTTAAAGAAAGTAATCATGGATTTGAGACAATCTAGGAAAATTTAAACAAGAAAGAACCCAATAGGTTCACACACTATGTGTTTTCATTGATCTACATAAAATTAGATTGGAATGTATTTATTTGAATAAATTTAATTATAATAAAATAAAAATGATATATTTAAAATTTTATTCATCCCATATATTAAAAAATATATTTATTCACAATATTAGGAAACAAATATTTCTTAATGAAAAAATATTTAATTAACTATTAAATAGGATATTAATTAATTACCAAGGATTAAATGTAGAATAAGATCATTATTGGTGATAAAAAATGATTTACACGTTTGTAAAATGTAGTTTATCATCTCTCTAGTTACTAAACAACATAAAATAATAATAATAATATTTTTATTTAATGTGATAAGATTGTGATTATTAATTTATTAATGGGTTATTATGTAACAAAATAATACTTTAACCAAAAAAAAACCTCTCTAAATAGATGTTTTTGTCTATTATAATTAGTGAATTGGAAATTGAGAATCATTTCACACAATAGACCTCGCTTTCAAATTCCTCTTTTCATCACTCCTTTCAGGAATTACAATAAAAAGATAGAATCATTCAAGAATGAAGAAACTAGAAGTGATCAGGATGAAAAATAATAGATGATAAATCCTCTTTGAAAACACCAAACAATCCATCTGTTTGGTTTATAGATCAACGGACCACATTTGAATCACCTATAAAGGGATTTTACACAATGATCCTATAAGCCCAATGATAGAAATCCAAAAAATGTTCTTTTTCGAAAATCAACAACATCAATAAATAACTATCCAAATACATGGTATTATTTCCTTAGATATATTTATATTAACAATATATTTAACATGTAAAGTAACTATTTTGGTTTTATACTTTGCAAGTGCTAATATTCAATGGAAAAATTTTATCAGACATGTAATTTACACCTTTATTAATTGGTTACTGATCAATACAATTTGAAAAACATTAATGTTCATTCACCCTACTAGAAATTCAACCTATACCAACCAATCTATACCAATAGTTTATACAAAAAATTGTTATAGGTCCAATTTCTCCATGGTTTTTCTAAAACTGTTGGGAAAGGGTCCATTGCGGAAACTTTTCCCAATGGTTTGACCAAACAATTGGGAAATGGACCACTTTTCCAAACAGTTCTGGAAAAAACAATTGGGAAATGGTACATTAAGGCCAGGTTTTCAAAACGTTTGCTTAAACTGCTGGGAAAGGGACCACTCTTCCCAATGGTTTGGGAAAAATGTTGGGAAAAAGTATTTGGAGTCCACATTTCTCAAATTTTTGCCCAATCCATTGGGAAAGGGTCTACTTTTCCCAATGGTTTTGGAAAACTATTGTGAAGGTTTACTTTGAGACCAATTTTCCCAATAGTTTGGGAAAACCATTGGGAAAGGGTGGGTACCTTTCGCAACGGTTCTAAAAAACATTTGGAATGTCTTATCCCAACACTTTTAGGAATTTTTGGGATATGTACCCTTATATTTATTGCATACATTTATTGAATATCATCAAATAAATCAATATATAAATTACATATATATATATATCAAAATATATTCACAAAAGAGAATATAGGATAATCGTAATCTCCTTGATATATAAAACGGATGTTGTGGGTTAAAATCTCAGTTGGAATTTTTTTTAATATATAGCTATGTTGTCAGTTTGGGAATGTTGTTGGGTAAGGCCTATCCCAACGGTTTTCATACTATTGGGACATGTCTCTACCTAGGCCAAATCACCCAACAACATCGAAAAACATTGGTATAAAAAAATTCTATTACTTTAACCCACTAGGTGATTACTCTATGCTCTGATCCATCAGTATATTAGTTTGTTATTAGTCATGGGAAAAACGAAATGATTCTGTCTCCCTCAGAAGCTCTAATAAATGGTCTTTATAGGGTATTATAATACTGTTCAAGGCCATCAATTTTTCTTTTGATGAGTATTTTACTTAATCATAATAATTAATATATATTAATCATAATGGTTACTATATAATATATATTATCAATGAGTAATATGTACAATTATCTATTAACTTTGATAGTAATGTCTCTTCTATAGATAAAAATGAACCAAATTAAAATATTATGTATGTCTTCTCTAAAACTACATTACATATTAAATAATGTAATTCATAAGAATGGAAATACATTTATAAAAGTTTAGATCTATACACATGAATAGTGTATTTATTTATTGGCTCATCACCAATTAGGATTTGGATATTCTTTCTCATCCCTAGAAGGGTGATTCACTGGCTTGTCAGTAGAATAGATGTGGGTCCGCTAACTCATATCTAGATGATTAATCTACTAGATCTTCGCCAAAACTTTTACAAGTAATTTGGTCATCACAAGAAGGATTATGGGATATTTTCTCATCATGTGTAGATTGGTTTATGGGATTATCACTAACTGACTCATGAAATTCAATTCAAATAATACCATCTAGTGAAGTTAATGATTGATCTTCATTCAACTGAAAATGACATAAATGTTAGACATTGGGTAAGGTGTTTCACATGAGTTATTAAGGCTATAATAAAGTTTAATACCATTGAATAATGATTAATGGATAGAATTATATTGATTTAAGGTTTTATTAGGATTAGTATTGTTAGTGGGGCTTCTAATCGGACCCCCTAACAATTTGAATTATATATTGTCATCCATAACATAGTGTGTTTGATAACATTTAATAAAAGTAATAGAAAACTAATATGAAAAAGTAGCATTATATAAATGTTAAAATATAGGATTTTAATTATTGTGTAAAAATAGATGAACACTAATTATATATTATATTGAGTAATATAAATAATGTTCATTATTATTTATAATAAATTGATGAATATTCTAATAGTGTTTATAATTAATTAAAAAGGTAATAATATGATTTAAAGATGAAATATTTCTAGAAACATTTTTTTTGTTTCATTTTATGAAACTAAATATATTATTAATAAAATATGTTTTCTTATGAATTCTATATTGACAACAATTTTAATATTAATTTATAGTAAATATTGAAAAAAATTCAATATTATAAAATTTTATTTCACTAAAAAATTGGTTGTATGTTGTAATTTTTATTTTAATGTTGAATTGTCAAATTATATAATTTTAATTTGAATAAAATTGATTTCATTTTTGGATATATAATAAAAATATATGTAAAAGTTCATTTTGATATTTTTTTAAATAAATGATTAATAGTGAATAGTGAAAAAATACAGATATTTCTAAAACAATTAATTTTATGACAATATCATTTTAAAAGAGTGAGAAAAGTTTTTTTAATGATTTTTTATAACACAAGTATATATGTTTATGTAAAATAATAATTTATAATTAGTATTTTTATATTATGAAATTCTTGTTTATAATTTTGAAAACATAAGTAATATTTTACCTAAAAAATGATTAATTTTATGATATTAAAAAAAATCCATCAGTTGTATAAATTTAAAAATGATTTCATATTTTCGATCAAAATGTTAAAATGTTTTAATAATGTCAACTTAATTTTTGGTCATAAATATATGGATAATATGATTAATGTAACTAACCATTATAACAGTAAAATTGTTTTTTGAAATAATTATTTTATTAATATTGTGAAATTTTTATCAAATAAAAATAATAATATCTTATAAAATGTGATTTTTATATAATTTATAAACCTATATTAAAATAATTATCTCCCATTAAATTATAAATATATACAAAATAATATTAAGAACACATAATGGATATAAAATCATTTTTCTACAAGATTGTTTTCTATGTATAAAATAAATAAATTCTAAATATTATTTTATATTTATTATTAAGTAAATAATAATAAATTGATATTAATTGTAGCATCAAGAGAAATAAATTTAATTTGAGGGGTTATTTTATATGTTTAGTAAAATATATGTCACCTAGATCAAAACATAGTTACCATCATAAAAATAATAATTGAAAAGTGAAAATATAATTACCAATGGATTCCTATAAATTTATGTAAATTTTAAAAATACTTTTACGATGTTTTTTAGACCTAATATCACCAAAAAAATCTATTATATCTATATTATGGTTCATTTTACTCTTAACATGTCATGACCCATTCCCTGGGGCCCATGCTGTGACAACTCCAAGCCCGCCTTCCATAGGCCAGGGGCTGGCGACAAGCACCAAATGCATAATTCCCTAAATCTGGGAAGGAATTTCTTTTATAACCTATATCCACACATAGTAGATATGAACATGAGTAAATTGTATAAACAAAAATTTTGTACAATAAGTAAAAAGGGGCTAGAATACATTCCAAACTATAAAGTACAAGAAACTAAATCTACAAGTACAACTAAGGAGAAAGAAAAACAGCTACTAGGTCGTCCTCCGAGGTTCCTACCTGAAGGGTAGGTACAGATCACCTCCTCATCACTCCATGTCTATCTGTCTCCTCTATGTACCGACATGACATATGGTCCAAATCCACGTACCGTCCAGTCCTGGTACTCTCAGCTTCATTCAGCGTTGTCTGTCGTCTGCATCTAACACAATGAGGTGCGAGCATAGCCTGTGCGGGGATGAGTATAACAATACTCAATAGTGACCCTAAGACCCTCATGGTCTCGCAAAATCCAAAAATAATAAACCAGCAAATATGAAATCAATAGATTACCATACAAAGGCATATGCCTAAACATATACCTATGTTAGAGTGTGATCCATCTCAATCATTAGGAAACACATACAAACAGACTGAGCTCAACTAATAATTTATTCACAATATCAAAAACTATACAGCTGGATAACTCCTACTCAATGGGGTATAGTGGTCTGGCCGTTACACTAATCACACTTCCCTATAAACTTGGACTTCTGAGGTACTCATACTGTCGAGTATCGTGGGTGTGCCGCGTCACATAGAGGCGCTCCCCACCGTGGGTATGCCACGTCACCAAGCGTGCTCCCCCTTTTATCATGTATAGGTACTCCTCTTATCAAGTACCATGGGTCTACCTCGACACTAAGCATGCTCCTCCACCATCAGTCTTCCACAACACCATGGTGCACCCCACTAGGCTAGTAGAGAAACTTTGAGTCAAACGGTCATCATTCATCAGGTCTCATCCAACAGCATGGTCTCTCCACTACGCTCGCTCATCGCCAGGAGGATCCGCTCCATGAGCTGCTGGTCGATACTCCAACATTCATTACGTCACATTAAGAAGTATCTCAATGTTCTTCCACGTCATATGGATCTCAACGCAATATTAAGCGCGTCAATCGGATGCCCGGTCTGTGTGTTATTAACCTTTTAGTCCCAGGGGCCCTTTTGGTTTCGTGCATGATCCAAAATGACCATATCTCAACTACAAACCAAACTCCAGTGGGCTATACTCAAAGGGACTGTCATGCTCCAAGATTCCCAGTTCCAATGACAATTCGTCAAATGGACGCCTGCTGCCAAATATATGTCCAAAAGAAAGTAAAAGGTCATAGTGGGCCCGGGTCCAGTATAAACCAGTTAGATCCACCGGGTCTGACACATCCCAGGCCTACCCGGTTCAGGTCGGCCCTGCCCATTGGGCGGGCTAGCCCGTTGGGTTTAGCCCTGCTCACTGGGCCCAACCCATCCAGCTGCGAGGGGCCACAGAGATTTGTGAAGGCATGGAACGGTCGCAGGTCAACGCAAGGGCGGTTCGGCCATGAGGTCACCACGGGGGTGGCTCGGCCCAGAGGGTGCCGCAAGGGTGGATCACCTCGGGGAGCAAGGTTGGTTTGTCTTGGAGGGTAGCGGGGGCCCAGCTTGGGGAGGATCGACATGGGGAGTGGGGCCAGTTCGGCTCGGAGGGTCGGTGGGGGGGGGGCTCATGGTGGCTCAGCCCGAGGGCTGTGGTTGCACGGCTGGGGCCAGTTTTCCCAGTAGGTGGTATGATGGGGGCCGGGAGGCTGGTTCGGCTATGGTGCCAAAAGGGACATGGGAGGCCAAGAGGCTGACGGTGGCAGGACCGGTTCGTCTGGGGGTGGTGCGGGGCCGGTTCAGCTAGGGTGGCAGGGGTGTGGCCCGACCAGGGTGTGGTGTGGTTCGGGGCCGGTTTGACCAGCAGCGGTGCAGGGTCGGTTCAGCCGGGAGGTTGTGGCGCCACGGGGGCGGCGCAGGTCAGGGAGGCCATGGGTGGTGGTTCTGTTGCCTTCATCCCTATCATCGACTTCCTCCATTTCGATGAACACCGCAAATCAACATAAGGGTTACAGAGAGGACGATCCATGTTAGTATGGACCGCACTCTCCACACTAGAGTTGTAGCAAGAGGTTCACAAGAACAAAGTACACTGAAACCTACCACAAAGATTCTTCCCATCCCGCAAAAGAAAATAAAGAGTGTACATGTGAAATGATAATCAAGCAGCAATAAACCCCTACATATTCTCGCAAAAAATTATTCCCTGCCCGCAAGGAAAATATTCACGGATCGACTTAATAATAAGATGACCTGAGTTCTTTGTTTTTAGAAGGAAATAATCAAGGGAATAAAATCATACTAAAATAAAAACCCTACATTGTTCAATGTTGGTTGAAGTTTTCATGAGAAGGTGGAAATTGATTCATTGTAGATGAGCATGTCCTATGTCGAAGGATGTTCAGAGAGGAAAGTCGAAGGAGGTCGGCATTCTTCATTTGAAGAGTGTTCTTCATTGGGGAGCCTAATCCTCCAAGGGTTGGGCATCACGTCACTTTACCATCGCTTCATCGCATGGTGAATCCGTCCCAAAATCCACCTCCCAAAATCTATATATATTGGAGAGGGAGTGAGGTAGGTAAATATCACTGAATTTATGACGGTTCATTTATTAGGAACCTTCCAAAATTCCTACGACTCTGTTACTTAATATAAAATGGGGGAAGACAATTTACTATATTGGTAAAATTAATTGTATGGGCGTTGGAACAATAAAGGTGGAGGTGGTCATGAGGCTCTCCCTCATTAATTTTTGGAGTTGAGGGTTTCTATCAATTAAATGGGGGGTTTAATCCCGGTGTTCCCCAACATCATAACCTCTCATGGGAGGTTATGGTTCTGGTATCCCCCACCACCATAACCTCTCATGGGAGGTTACGGTCTGGTGGTCCATACTTCCAACTTCCACATGGTGGCTTAGTTTCAGTGGACCCCACATGAAATATCCAAAAGGA
Source organism: Viscum album (assembly GCA_963277665.1). NCBI lineage: Eukaryota > Viridiplantae > Streptophyta > Magnoliopsida > Santalales > Viscaceae > Viscum > Viscum album. The sequence continues at coordinate 1,531,676,123 of OY728123.1, read as the reverse complement.
AGATAAAAATAAAATAAATAGAATTTTATTTTATTTTATTATTTCCACAGAAAAACCTAAAAACCAACTTTTTCCCTCGACCATTTTTCGTCTAGGTCAATGTCTCTTTAAACGAATACTGCAAATGTGAGTTCAACGGTGCCCTCAGATTTCAATTCCAAGCACCGGTTCAATTGTTATAATAAATCACTCATACGTTTACTAAACATCAATGAAAAATATCAGAAAATCATTCTGGGCACTCTGGGCTTCAGAATCACACACCGTAAATTATCACAGACTCATAAAATTCAAATTTATTTAAAAAACATTACCTGGAAATTATTTGACTTTACATTCTCCCCACATCAGGATTTACGTCCCCGTAAGACAAAACTCAATCTATGTGAACAAGTATAGGTAATGAGCATGAATCTGAGCCACACGCTCCCAAGTGATCTCCTAGAGGTTCCCGTGTTTCTTGAGTACATGCACAAAAGGTATTGACAGTCCACGAAGGACCCACTCATATCAATCCTAAATCTCCATTGGAACCTCCATAAAAGTATCCCCATCATCAACGTCAAGCTCACCATATTAGATGATGTGAGAAGGTTTGTGAACGTATCTCCTCAACTGGGATACGTGGAAGGCATCTTGAAAACGGTGCAACTGACTTGGAAGAACTCAGAATTATGTCACACTACCAAATCTGTTGTGCACTTGGAAAGGTCTAAAGAATTTCGGAGATAACTTGTCACCTTGGAAAAATCGATGTAAACCTCACTGGTGTGAGACTCATAGAAAAATGTGGTCACTATCCTCCAACTCCAGTGGTCACCATCACTTGTAAGAATATGACTTCATCCTGCTCTGTGCAGTCTTCATCTACTCCTAGATGATTTGCATGTTCTTATTGGTAGAACATACCATATCTGGTCCCACGAGTGCTGACTCCCCTAGGTCAGTCCCGAATAAAGATGATCTGTAAGGTCACCAGTATAACGCCTTGAAAGGTTCCATTCCAATGGTGTAGTTATATATGTTATTTTAAGTAAAACCAACCAATGTTAAGTAATCCTCTCAGTTGTGGCAGAAGTCAAGGACACAAGCACGTAGCATGTACTCGAGGGTCTAAATGGTCTACCCAGTCTGGCCATCCATATAAGGATGGAAGGAGGTTCTCAAATGATGCTGCGTCCTCTCAGTTGCGGCCGAAGTCAAGGACACAAGCACGTAGCATGTGCTCGAGGGTCTAAATGGTCTGCTTAGTCTGGCCATCCATATGAGGATGGAAGGAGGTGCTCAAACGATGATGGGTCCTGAAATCCTCCTACAACCACTTCCATATCCGGGAAGTAAATAATGCATCATGATCAGAGACAATCATTGTCGGTACACCATGTAGCCTCGCAATCTCCAGCACTTAGAGTAATCCCAAGATCTCTATTAAACCCTACTCTCTAATCATTAGGATGTGGGACGACTTGGTCATTCAGTCGAAGATCACCCAAATCATGTCATAACCTCTAGATGTACGTGGAATTCCTGTCACAAAGTCCATGGATATCCCATACCACTTCCACTCTGGGGCCTCTAAAGGATGATATTAGCCTGGTAGTACCTTATGCTCCGCCTTCACTTGTAGACAAGCGAGGCAACAAGAAAAAAATTCTGTAACTTATTTCCTCATTCATTGCCACCAATTTTATCATTAGAGATCATGGTACATCTTCACCACTCATCGATGTACTGCTAGAGGGGATGTGTGGAACTCCATCAATACTTCCTCCATAAGTGACACTGGTACCCTGGTACATCTTCTGAAGAGGATGATGTGCTCCACACATTTATAAAATCCATCAGGTGCATGCCTTTGGATATCTGATCACATCTTGTATCACATTCAGCATCCCCCTGACTCGCTAAAGAAGTGGGGGAGTGACTGTAAGAGATTGAAGAAAATATTCTCTACCCCTATCATCAAATGATATCTACAAAGCGGTCGGCTACTCTATCGCCTCACTTAGCACTTGTATATCAGATCTCCTATTGAGTGCATCTGCAGCAACGTTCCACTTCTCAGGAGTATAGACTATCTCGAGGTCATAGTCTTCGAGGAACTCAATCCAAAGTCGTTGTCTTAGGTTTAGGTCCTTCTGAGAGAAGATATACCATAGGATATTGTGATCATAGTACACTTTAAAATTTTCATCAATCCGATAGTGCTGCCACATCTTCAAGGCGAAGAACACTACGGCTGAAACAAGGTCATGGGTAGCGTAGTTCTGCTCATGTTGTCTCAGCTATCGAGAACCATATGTGATCAATGCTCGGTCCTACATCAGGAAACATCAGAGTCCGGCCCCTGATGCATTATAGTAAACTACGTACCCTACTCTTTCCATTGAAGGCCTCAAGATGGGGGGCACTATTGAGCCTCGGCCTCTCCTCCGGAAATCAATTCTAGCATCTCTCTGACCATACAAAGGGTTGCCCCTTCTTCGTCAAGGGTGATAGTGGTGTTCCAACTCTGGAGGAATCGGGTACAAATATCTAGTAGTATCTAGATAAACCTATGAAACTTCGTACCTCTGTCACACTCCTAGGTAACCCAAGAATGTACCACCTAAATTATTCCTTGATCCACTGCAACTCCAGCCTCCGATTTGACATTTCCCAGAATGTGAACCTATCGGAACTAGAACTGGAACTTCGAGAGAATACCATAAATCTGGTGCTCTTGATGTGTGTCTAGTAATACCTGCAAATGATAGGCATTATACTACCCAGTAGTCAAGTAGATTGGAATGTCATCGATGAATACTACAACAAAGCGATCAAGGTACGGTTGAAAGACCTTTTTCATGAGTCCCATGGACACTGTTGGAGTGTTGGTTATGACAAATGGCATAACCAAGAACTCTTAGTGACCATACCAACATCTAAAAGACATCTTCTTCACATCATCATATCTAACTCAGAGCTGCAGATAGCTTGATCTGAGGTCTATATTTGAGAACCATCATTCTCTCTTCAACTGATCAAAGAGGTCGTCAATCCTCGGGATTGGGTACTTGGTATTTACGGTCACCTGGTATAGGTGCCGGTAGTCATCACAAAGCCTCAAGCTCACATCTTCCTTCTTGGTGAACAGAATCAGGGCTACCCAAGCTCAAACACTAGGCTAGATGAATCCCATCCCTTGTAATTCCTCTAGCTATACCCACAGCTTGCGAAGCTCCGTATGAGACATCCGATACACTGGAGTAGATATCGGTGATATCCTGGGATACAAGTCAATTGAAAAGTCAACCTCTCTACGAGGAGGTAGACCTAGAAATCATCTGAGAAAACATCCGTGTACTAGTCCACCACTATAGGATAACTCAGACTCTCCACTTCAATTGCTCTGTGGGTATGGAAAGCCAAAAATTGAGTAATCAGCTGCACCCTCCTCCAAGTAAGTCAATACATCACTACAAAGGCTCCCTTCTCCCCAATGAAGGTAAACCTAGTCCCATAAATGTAGAAACACTACACTTTGTGACAAATATAGTCTATCTGAGCATGGACTATAGATAACCAGTCCATACCCAAGATGGAATCTTAAGGCCTCGATGCCACTACAAAGAGATCCTATCTGAAGCTCTCACCAACTAGAGTTAGCACACACTGCCGACAGTAGTGGGTAATCGTCAAATATACATCCTTGTGAATATTTAGCCATAAGGATCAATCCAACGACTCTATCCGAATCTAAGTGCTCTGAATGAGGGCAGTGGGAATGAAATAATGACTGGCACGTGTGTCTATAAGTATTGAAGTTAAGGTGGAGTAGGCAAAGATCATACCTTGTATCATCTCCAGACCACCAGGATCATAGGCCTCAACAGCCTATATCTGATCTCTCCCCCATCCACATGCTCTCTATGGTCGGGGTGGACCTCTTGGTGGTGGTGGAGGTAACAACTCGAAACGTCACCCACTTCCAGCTACACGACCAGCTCCTCTACCAAATCTACCTGTGCCCTATAAACCACCTCGATCGAACCAATGTCTCTTCCTGAGCAGTCCTTGGACCATCTGATGATCATCTGAATGGAAGGTCAAATAGTCATGAGCCATGTAACCCTGACCGCTGTATGAGTAACACTGCCCGCTCCTGGAATGTTTGTCCCCACTTTGGGTGCCCTGCACACCCGATCCTGAGTCACAATGTCGTACACTTGTAGGTCTAGTCCTCTTGGACATCTGAAACATTTTTCTGCTTCTAGCATTAGAAGTCATCGTTACATGTTGACTTCTGGTGGATCTCACTGCTGGATACTGCTCAGAAAGGAAACTCTTCACTAGGAGGGCTCTCTCTAACACACTTACCTGCGTGGGGATTCAGAGTGAGATAACTAAATCCCTGATCTCCCACCTGAGTCCTTGTCTGATGGTCTAGGCCCTAAAGAAAGGGTCCCACACAATATCAGTGGAGTAGCGTGAGAGGCCTGTGAAACTCACTGGGTACTAAACTATATATATGTTTCCCTGTTGCAGTTGAAGTAGCTCTTGTATGCACGTAGCATGGATAGTCAATAAGATAAACTCTTCTTGAAACAGACTCTCTAAGTCTACCCAGAGATGGGTCATATCATCATGAACCTAGAGCAACAAGTTCCACCATTTTCCCACTATTTCTTGTATAAGGCTCGCATCAGGAATCACCATGAGGTCTACTAGTGTCACGACTAGTCAGAAAACTCTCACCACAGCCTCCATCCAATCCTTATCCACATGTGGGTCCATATCTCCCATGAACCTAGGTGGACCCTTGCATTGGAACTCATACAACATTGTCAAACTGTGGGAACTATCTGATGTTGGGGCTTGTGGAATCAGTGGCCCAATGAGGAGTGTTACTGCTGGTGCCTTCGCTGGAAAAGGGCCCTGCACCAAGGCCTCATCACTCGGTGATCTATTAGTCCACACAACTCTAGGAACTCTAGCCGACTGTCTGTGTGGAGGCATCCTGAAAATAAACAGGTCTCCTACAGTTTAAATGTTATACCTACTGAGCTATCCTAGTTGAGTTAACATAAAAAACTTTTGAAAACACACGCACAATCAATGTTTTCATGCACTGAGTTAGAAATCAGAAGTCAGGGTCCTGGTGTATTGATACGTCGGCTTCCACACCAACACTGGACTCCCTAAACTAAAAACCACACTCACTACCCTAAACACTATTGCATCATTGAAAAGAAACATCAAAGTAAAATGTTCTTCTGTAGAACTGACTCCTTTGATACCAATTTGTCACGATCCATCCCTCGGGGCTTGTGTCATGACTACGCAAAGCCCGCTTTCCATATGCTAGGTGCTGGCGACAAGCACCAAAGGCATAATTCCCTGAAACTGGGAAGGAATTTCCTTTATATCCTATAAACTCACATAGTAGATATGAACACGAGTAAACTGTATAACCACCAAGTATGTTCATTAAGTAAAAATGTGCCCGAATACAAGCCCAACTAGAAAGAACTAGAAACATAAAGAACAAGTAAAACTGAGGAAAAATAAATACAACTACTGGTTCATCCTCTGAGATTCCTACCTGAAGGGTAGGTACATATCGCCTCCTCAGCACTCCATGTACGTATATCTCCTCTGTGTACTGACACGCTGTGTGGTCCACCTTCGGGTACCATCCAATCCTTGTACTCTCAGCCCTAGTCAGCGTTGTCTGTCCTCTACATCCAACACAACGAGGTGCATGCATAGCCTATCCATGGGTTAGTATAAGGATACTCGGTAGGGACCCCGAGACCCTCATGGTCTCACAAAATAAAACAAGGATAATCAAAAAAGTATGAAATCAATAGAAAACCATACTTAGGTAAATGCCCATACATATATCTATGTTTTCAAGTGATCAATCTCAATCAGGAGGAAAACATAGTAAAACTGACTCAACTCAACTAGGATTTTATTCACATTATTAAAACCTCAGCTTCTGGAGAACACATACTAAATTGAGTATAGTGGGCCTTCTACTACCCCAAGCGCACATCCCACTAACCTGGGACTGCTGAGGTACACCTCTTATCATGTACTGTGGGTCTTCCACATCACACAGAGGCGCTCCCCACCCTGGGTCTGTGGCGCCACCAAGCGTGATCCCCATCATAGCCTACAAAGGTACTCCTCCTGTTCAGTATCATGGGTCTTCCGCGTCACTAAGAACACTCTTACAACATGGGTCTTCCATGACAGTAATGAACTCCCCAATGGGCTAGTAGTGTCACCTGAGTCAAACGGTCAATATTCATCAGGTCTCAGCTAGCTAATAGGTCTATGCACTACGCTCGCTCGTCTCCAGGAGGATCCACTCCATGAGCTACTAGTCGATACTACAACTTCCATAAAGTCCCATGAAGAAATACCTCAAAGGTATACCACATCATAGGGATCTCAATGCAACAGATGAAATGTAAACAGACCCTTGGTCTTTGAGTTATTAGCCTTTCAGTCCAGGAGGCCTGGTTGGATTTGTGCACAATCCTACCTGACAGTATATCAACAATACCCCAAAATCTAGTGGTGTATACTCAAAGGGACCATCACGATCCAAGATTCCCAGCACGACTGACAGTTCGTCAATCGGACGTCTGGTGCCAATGATATGGCTAAAATAAAGTAAAGGGTCGAAGTGGGCCCGGGTCCGGTCTGTCCCGGCCGGAACGACTCGGCCTGACAAAGCCTAGACCGACCTACATCCAGTTGAAACGACCTCACCCATTAGGTGGGCTTTCCCATTGTGTTCAACTAGACCCACTAGGACCAGCCCAGCCGACCGCGAGGGTCCGCCGAGTGTCGTGAGGGCCCAGACCAGCCACAGGGGTGTGGACCAGCCGTGGGTTGGCCCAAGAATGGTTCGGACTGAAGGGCATCGTGGGGGCGGCATGGCCCATAGGGAGCTACGATGGTAGCTCGGCCCGGGGCGAGGGGGTCGGTTCGGCATAGAGGGTCTTGGGGTCGCGGCCCACGGTGACTCGGCCCAGGGCGTGGCGCCAATTCGGCTCAGATGGTCGCATGGGAGCAACTCATAGTGGCTCATCACTGGGGATGGGGTGGTACGTCCGGGACCAGTTTGGCCAGTGGGTCACATGATCTAGGCTGGGAGGAATGTTTGGTGGGGGTGTCAAGAGGGGTGCGGGAGGCCAGGAGGCCTGCGGTTGCACGTCCTATTCAGCTGGTGGCGGTGCGGGGCTGGTTCGCCAGGACCAAATTGGGTATGGCACGGCTCGGGGCCAGTTTGCCCAGCAGCAGTGCGGGGATGGTTTAGCCAGGAGGCTGGGGCACCATGGGAGCAGCGCCGTTCATGGAGGCAGTGGGTAGGGGCGTCGTTTCCTTCATCGCCTTTATTTCCTTCCACTATTTCGAAGAACACCGCAAATCAACACAAGGGTTTTGGAGAGGACGGGCCATGTTATTTTGGCCCGCACTCTCCGAATTAGAGCGGTAATAATAGGTTCACAATAAAAAAGAACATTGAACCCTTCTGCAAAGATTCTTCCCATCCCGCAAAAGAAAATAAGTGGTGTACTTGTAAAATAATAATCAAACATCATTAAACCCCTACTTCTTCCCGCAAAAATTTATTCTCAAAAAGTAAGGAAAACATATGTTGATCAACATGATAATAAGTTGATCCATGTTCATTTCTTATAGACAGAATGAATCAAGGTTATAAAATCATAATTAAATAAAAACCCTACATTGTTCAATGTTGGTTGACGTTGGCGCGAGAAGGAGAACGTCGATTCGTTGTAGATGAAAACATCCTAAGTTGATGGAAATTCTGAGGAAGAAAGTCGAAGGAGGTCAGAATTCATCATTAGAAGAGAATTCTTCGTTTGGGAGCGCCATCTTCCATGTGTTGGGTGTCACATCCCTTTACCAATGCTTCGTCGCTTGGTAAAGCCGTCCCAAATCCTCCTCCAAAACTCCAAGTATATTGCATAGGTATGGAAGTAGGTAAAGATTATGGATTTTAGGATGGTTCATTTATTAAGAATGTTCCTAAATTCCAATGAAACAATTACTTAATTTAAAATGGGACACACCAATTAACTAATATGGCACAATTAATCGTATGTGAGTTGCCACAATTAAGGTGGAGTTGGTCAATATGCTCTCCTTCATTAATTGTGGGAGTTGAGGGTTTCTCTCAATTAAAGGCTTGTTTAATCCTTGGTGGTCTCCACCCCTATAACCTATCATTGGAGGTTATGATTTTGATGGTCCCCACATCCATAACCTTTCATGGGAGGTTAAGGTCTGGTGGTCCTTACTTCCAACTTCAACAGAAGGATTAGTTACGGTGGACCCCACCTGAAATATCAACCTCGAACCTCAAAATAAATTAAAAAGAAGTTTATTTCATTTTATTATTTGCATGAAAAATTCAAAAACTAACTTTCACCCTCGACCATCTTCCTTCAATTTGAAAGCCTCTTTAAGAGAATACCAGCGTTGTGAGTTCAATGGTTCCCTTGGATTTCAATTCCAAGCACCAGTTCAAAAGTTATAAAAACCTGCTCATACGTTTACTGAACGTACCTGAAAAAAACATTAGAAATTAATTTCCGGAACTCCGGTCCTTGGAATCACACGATGTAAATTTTTATTGACTCATAAAATTCCAATTTATTTAAAAAAACATGGAAATTCCGAGTCTCTAAATTACTACTGTAATGATATTACTTAAAAGTAGTGAGTATTCACAAACATGTTTTTTTGTATACATATAAAATTGGACACATCTAACCCCACATTTCAGACACATTTCATAAAATATATTTCTAAAAAATCTTCCATTTTTATACTCATATAATCCCATCTCATTTCCATAGGCCTCTGATCTTAATTAGTTACTATTATCCCTACCTTTTCATGAATTCATTTAAGATAATGTTCAATGTTTCTAAATGAGGGTTACATAATCTTTAACATTTTTTCATTAATATTTATATTCAAAACCTACCATAACATGGTAATATGAGGAACATTGAATTATTAGTTTACTAATTTTTATTATATTAATGGAATAGCCCATATTTATTTCATTCTATCCCCTATAGAATAACAATATAATTTTAACTGTGTGCTATGTAGACTACTTCCACAACATAATTTTTTAATATTGAATACCATTAATTATAAAAACTTAAAAAATATGATAAAAAAATAAAAAATAAAAATTATGCCATTATTAATATTTTATAATTATATACCCCCTTCAACAAACACACCCATAAATATATTTCATGTTCATGATTGGGTTTGGTTTGACCGCCTACTTAAATAATGATTAAATACTCAATCATTATTAACTCTGATAACATAAATACTAATCATATTTTAATTTAATAATTTAATCATTTTTTTCTTGTTTTGGGATTTTTTATATTAGTTATTTAACTTTTTATGAAAATATCATATTTTATCACTATAACTACTGAAATAAGAAGACACTAGTTCAATTTTCACACTAAAATATGAAAAAAATAATAAATACATAAAATTAAATAGTAAATTGTATATATTAAAAAAATATAGATGAATTTGCTGACAAATATGTTATATAATAAAATTAATTTCATTATTTTTGACATTAGGTGCATGTGGTGAATAAATTAGGAACAAGGTGAGAGTTTCTTGTCTCAATTTTCACCCATTGGAGAATATTTGTAACTATACATGATGGTTTATTTGTAACAGTGTTTCTATTTTCATTTAATTTTTTATCATTATTTTCCTAAATTTCATGATACTCTTTTTCATATTCCAAATTATTTATCTCCAAGAGTTTATACTCAAAATTTATAAAATATATTACTATATTTGTTACTAAACTACCTTTTTTGATTTAAAATTCCTCTTATTGAATTTATTTCTTCCATGTTTGGTTTCATACAAACTAATATTTTACTAATTATAAATTCAAATACAGTATTGTCTAAAATTAATTTTTAATTAACATCTTTTACCATGAATGATATTCTTTCTAAAAAGTATAATATTAATCAGAATAATTATGTAACACCCCAACCCCTGTTACCCAAAGTCGGTGAATTATTACATAACATTGGAATGATCACAAAAGATCAAGTCTCGAAAGACCGATTAGTTTAGTAGCCTTGGATTCACTGGATACATTTATAAAGTTTACATTACATCATAAAATGAAAACTACAACAACATAGTATCCATAGTCCAGACTCATATCCCCTCATACTATCCATGCAGGTCATTCATAAAATACTTCTTCACGTCCTGGGAAAATTAAAACCTTGAATGGGGTGAGCTTAGATGCCCAGTATAGATAACAATATTGGAGAAACATTCATAAATAAGCATAAACATTTAAGGCAATGTATAACTAAAACAAAATCCTTTTAAACTTTTTCTTCAACATAATATGGAAGAAATAAAATAAAATAACTCCATTTACTTATTCATAAGGATATTCTACTAGTTGAATAATCACATGCAATATAAATAACCACTTTCATAATGATGTAATGCATATTTCCAGACTATCATAACTATATAGTCAGGGCCTTATGCCAAGACAAAAAATATGATTTCGTCAAGGCCTTGTGCCAAGAAACTAGTTTGTCTCATGAGACCTACTGATGCATCGATGAGCAATAGCGGGATCCACCTGTCACTTATTAATTCCAATGCATTCCTCATATGAATAGGTTTAACATAACATAATCATTCGTATTAAAACTGGCATACGAAATGTCAATACATTATCCATAAACCATGAATGGTATAAAAATAACACATACACAGTCAAACATATCACAAAACCTTCAATACAATATGAAAATTTTGTATCATAATAAATAAACATCAAATAAGCTTAAAATCCATCAAAGGATGTTGACATAGATGGAATGAAAACTATTTGAGAGAATTATCTCTTTTTTTGATATCAATTAAAAGTAAAATAATTATAAAAGAAAACAATTACTTTTAAAGTATTCTTATAAGATTTTAATGGAAGCTTCAACAATTTTATAATAGTGGACAATAGCCGCACCCGCCGTATAAGTTTAAAAAAGACATTCTTACCTTAATTCTGTCGAAAATGTTATTAAGGACCTTGTTTGGAAAACAACAGAAATATTCCTTTATAAACATATTATAAAAAGTCAAAAAAGGGTATATATAAATTTAACCCATATTATGTAAAAATGTAAGACTGTTTTGAAATTCATTTCTAAGGAACAAGGATGTGGGCGGTAATGAGTTCCTAGTAGATAATTACGTATAAACAACCTCAGATAATGATGAGATTTTGAAATAAACCCTTACATTGTAATTTTTATTGGTTGAGGGTAGGTTAAACTTCTGTATAATGGTGAAATAATTGTTATTAAATTATTCAAGAATCATATACATTATTATGATATCATGTATGATCTTTTATCATTGCTTTGTTAGTTATATCTTTGTATTATTGTTGTTTCGGGTGTTAACTGATTCGTTTTACTTTAAATAATTTTTTGTGTAAGACGTGTTTGTTATAGATAGGATGTATATTTTTCATATCCAGAATCATATTATGTATTTACACATTATTTTTAACCATCAAATGAAAATTATTCTTGAATGGATTTGATGGGAAATGAATCTCTTCGCGTTCGTCGAGACGGTAGTCCGTACGTACGCACGAGTGACAATATCATTATTTTGATATTAAAATAATATATAATTTGGTGGTATATCATATCTAAAGAATAATTATCATGTTATATTTATTATTTACATTAATTACACATTATTATTATACAAATCTAAAGAATAATTTATTCAATATCAATTACACCATGACGTGGATACAGTAAGCCGTACGTACGCACGTATGGTGACATGTCATTTAAAGGATGGATAAAATACTAAATACGGTTGTACCATATTTATAATAACATCCCAGTATATAGAAGATACTAGATTTATTATTTTAGAATGTAAATAACAAATAAATATGATGTTGAAGAAGAAAGGAACTTGAAAGTGGGTGGTGAAAACATTACCTCTTCTTCGGGTTCTTCCTTTTGATTTGATCAAAATGGCTCGTTAGGATAGATTTCTGACTAAATTAGTGCCTCTATGATGAAGGGAGGATATTTGAGAGGGTATTTGGGTAGAGGTTGGCCGATAGAAAAGGCTTTGAAGGTATGAATTTGAGAGAAGGGTGAGTGCCTGTTTATAAGAGGGGTGAGGGGCACCTTAGGAAAAGTTGGAAATATTATTTTTTAATAAATTTATATTCGGTTTATAATGTCTAAAATGTAGATTATTTAAATTTTAAGGTGGGGATAGGTCTAAAACCATTCATCCAATAGGTTTTAGACAGGTTTGGGTCACTATATTAACCTTATCTTTTAGTTTTAACTCTTAGTTAATTAGTTTGACACTTACCATGTCACTTTGTATTTTTATATTATATAGTCAATAATCTTACTGTATACATCTAAGAGAACCCCAAGTTGTTAATTAATGATACACATTTCATTATATAAGTCTTTTGGATGATCCTTATATTTTTAAGAATTGAATATAAATTAATAATATAATGTTTGTTTTAAAAACTCAATTATTTCAATTTTGACACTATTTGGTATTTCATTTTTGAAAAACTTATAACAGAATGATTACTTATAAAAAACATAATTAAATCAATACTAACATGTCATATTATCCTATAAAATTATTTTATTCATAAAAAGTCTAAAATTACATTTATTTTGATATTTATAATATCAATTATTTTATTATTTCATTAATTAGGTAATTAATGCATCATCATTGTGTCATAAGTAAATTAAAATATTTAATGTCTAAAAATTATAAATAAAATACAATTGTGTAGGAAATATTTTTATATTTATAATCATTATTTATAATATAATTTATCTTATGTATAACCCTATATTAAAAATGTTTTAGTAATTAATCTTTGATTTTAACTCTTTTAACTCTTCTTAGAATTAAATAATAATAAATGTCCTATTCTAATCCATGTGGACCTAAATGATAATATATTATTCCTATGGTTGGTTTTGGTCGAGATAAACTTTTCCAAAAAAAATTGGACATTGTTAGGGTAATATTAATATCATTTTTACCCTTAATTACCCTATTTACTTTTATTCGTGTTAAATAAAAATAAAAAAGTTACTATTCGCCAAAAATTATTTTTATTTATTGAACCACATTTTACACCTTCATATTATCTATGTCTCTCTGATTTTTGAAATTCCACTCATAGAAGGGGTAAAATTATGTTTTATGTGAATTTCCAAATTCTCCTAGGAGGTGGGTAAAAGACGGTGAAAAGTTTCATAGAATTTCTATATCTCTAAAATTATTTTAAACTAACTCCAATGAATTAAATTGAACTTATATAGTTATTATGTATCCATTTTGACATTAATTAAATTTAAATAAAATAAATAATTATTTAAATAAAAATTCGGTTTTAAACTATAACTCAGTGTTTTTTCACTATTCATCAAAAATTGAATGTTTTCAGAAAAATACCAAAACTTCACCATAAGCTAATTTCGATATTCCGAATCCAAAAATGAATTCCATTTTGAACGATAAGATTTATAAAATTTCAAAAAGTGGGTATTACTATTCAAAACTGCTAGTTTGATTGGTTGTGCTGTGTGTTAGAACTCGAAGTTGCGTACAACACACGCTACTGTATTATTCAAAAGAGAAGCGTACCGTGGAAGCTTGGGGTGTAAAAAATTACCACTACCATTCATGATGTATTTATATGGTTGTAAATATCTTACATTAACACTAATGTTTTCCTCTATTATTTGATGAAAAATCATTTTTTTAATCTAATGTGACCCCAATATTTCCATTATACTCTTTTAAGAAGTTTTTTTTTCTATTTATAGAATGTGGGTTATCAATTATAATAGATCTCAATATTATAATGGTTTTATGTCCTTTGGAAAAAATGTTCTATCTTCCGCCAACATTTATTTGGATAAAAATTATATTATTATGAATATCAATTATTGGATCCTCTATTTTAATGTAAATGTTTTCCCAAGGAATCACATAATATTTTATTTGATGACCCCCTCCTACCAAAGATGCACTCAGGGCCGACAATGAAGGAAGTAAGATAATGAACCATGAAACCTGCCTCTAAAAATACCATGGGTTGGAGACTAGAATAGAGGGCATATAATCACAGACAAGAAAGGAATCATCCAAATAATGCATTGATGAGTACAATATAATATTAGAACAACCACCAAAAAATTTACTGTCATTATAAATAAATAAAACCATCCCAATACATGAATGTAATTACAAAAAACATATGCAACTGAAAATAAAAAAAAATCCTCAATAGCAACCATAATTCTCCAATACCTCATGAACAACTCTATAAACTTATAATGTCATGATAAATCACAAACCATATCCCTATGACCTAATAAATAGTGTATATATATGTAGCATGATAATAACATCTACACTCATTAAGATCCTCCCTGAAACCACTCATGGAAACATTGAAAGAAGCAATCTAAATCATAGGGAGTAAAAAAATTAAACTAAATCATAAATATGCTCACTTTTTATTTACAATCATTTCCATGTATCTTTCTCAGAATAATGAAAATAATTATTACCATATTTTTGAAAACATTGGTATATATATATATATATATATATATATATATATATATATATAAAGAAATGGGTTCCCAAAAATCACTTACTCGGTAGTTTACCAATATCACACACTAATAACACACATTGTTATCATCCAAACCTTCTATAAATGAAGTCATCCCTAATGTGATTCTATGAATAATCACTACCTACAATAGTCCCATGTAGGGACCTATATCCCAGGTTGGAATTATTATATATATGAATGAGATCAAAATCACCATCGAATCAATTAACAAGTGTATTCTCAGATGCCACAACTGCTAGTGTACATGCATTATACCACATGCCTGGATAGACCATGCATGTACACCAATGTAAAGTGGGACCTTCCATGACCATATACAAATATGCATGGTATCCTTGAGCCATTATATAATACAACACACATATATATATGGGAAATCACCAACTTTCATATTTTCATATGATGCTATGAAGAGAGAGGAGGGGAGACGTGGTATTTAACAAACCGTAGAATTTTCAACCATGTTGTTATAGAAAAATCCCTCGAACCCCAACTTCTTGGATTCCATTTTGACATGGGTAATGTGTGTTTCTGATAAAAAAATATAGTTTATATTTGTCTTGATCAAATTAATGTAAAATTCCTAGCTATAAACCCATCTTCCTCTATCGTCACACAAGACAATCGACTACCAATGTTAAGGTCTAAGTATCAAATAAGATTACATGCCTCAACGTCAATATTAATTAATTATTATGAAATTATTTAATATTATTAAATTTTCCTTCCAATATTATCATTTTTATATTTTAATCCATGTTTTGATGTCCCCATTATTTCTTTCATGTATTCTCTAGAATATAATCATCATAAGTGAGCATTAATAACCCACAACATTATTACATTAATTCATTATTGTTCATAATAATTTGGGCTCTAGGATTCATTCTAACAAACCACTAAAAATATGCTCATATAATGCATAGTATCAAACTACATGTAGTTGGAAATTGTTCATATAAATAACAATCGACCATTGGAGACAAAGAATATATTAATATTGTTTTATGAATTGATGAGAAAGAACCTCTCAAAATTCATCCCAAATTCTGTAGTTACTAACACCATGTCAAAAAAAATTATATCATGTATCTCATGCCTATATTATCATTATAGGAGACACCTCATTCCCCCATTAACAACATAACACAAAACACATTCCACCACCATTATCATAATGGACACCCCATGAAACCAAATTCATAAAAAACAAACTAGCTTATCAATAAAGAAAATAAATGTTCTGAATACATAGAGACTAAATAAATATTAAATGTGTTCATTCGCACATTATATTAATCGAAACTTTGGATACAAAATAAATTTATCCAATCATCCCAAAATCAATATAGTCTCACTCAGCCTCAATCAAATCATATATATCAAACAATCTATATCATACAATGTTGAATTAACCAATTTATTTTGAATATGTTTTCTACCTTAATAAAATAGTATGAGTACATTAAAATAGGAATAATAATAACATGCTTCATGCATTAATTACAATTTTAATCAATTCTAATATTAGAGGTAATTATTTTTCTCATGCCACTTTTACTTGATTAACAATATCATCAAGATTTACATTGTTTATCCATTTCAATCAATTATCTATGAAAAAATATAACCAATAAATCATCAAAGTAGATAGTAAACTATGTACAATATGTAAACAGGAAACATAATGCATATTCAACCCTAAATTAAAAATTATCACACATTCTACCATTATATTAATTCCCACGTTATGAGATATCAATATTCCTTATAATGTTTTAAACCCTTTTAAAATATATCTCTTCCATAATTATTTAAATATTTATCAACATAATAGTAGTAAGATGTTTATCATCACTATAAGAGATTATTATTTTCTATCTCATGAGTAATTTTTGGAATAACTATCATTATTATATATCATGTCATAAAAACAAAAATAAAAACTAATAAAATGAAATTATCATATAATTATAAATAATTTATCTATATGTGATAGTAATTTTATTCTTTTAATGGAAACATGCATTATAAATCATGAAATAGTTTTTCAATTTCAGTGTTCTAGTTCCATGAATTATAATATAATTCCTAATTTACAATAACATTCAATTTCTATATTTTTTCATAATATTTTCAATATGTATGATATTATCCAATGTCACTCCCTAATGTACTTCATTATAAAAATTAATACAAAAATATGTGTAAACACATCATTTTTCGTATGTTAATCACCATATATGAAACAATATTTAAAATTCCTTGACCTCGCTCTTCTGAAATCAGTACATAAAATTGTTGTGTAATTTATATTATAAAAAAATGAAAAATTACACAACACCTTACACAAATGAGGAACTTTTACCAGTCCAGGTTTTGGAGGATTAGACAAAATCGTACATTTGTCAGAGTTAGCAAAAAATCAAATAATTATCTACTATGCCTCCACCAGCACTAACACAAAAATCATCGATGTCCGATTTAGGACTTCCATGATTCATGTGATAAAAATTTAAAAACATAGGGGTGATAATTCTATTTACATGTAATAAGTTTTATAAACATTGATAAATATCATTAAAAATATCGCATTTTTAATATATTTGAGAATTTCAATTTGAAATACATTTGTCAATAAATATTTAAAAAGTACTAGAATGATTTCAAAATTAACTATACTTTGAAAATTATTTTAAACTAATCTAGAGATTTAGATGAAAATATTAACCAAGCTCTTAAAAACAAAACAATTGAGGCCACTCACAATATTGAATGCTATCTTGGGCGTACCCACTTGAGTGATGAACTCACTATCCAATTCCCAAACGAATTGATAAACTATTAGTAGTGGTTTTTATAAAACATTTTTTTCTTAGCTTTCCATATATATATAATTTTCACTAGTGTTTCTTTTTTGAAAATATATTTACAATCATTCTTGGAACAAATAAATACCACTCTTTACTGATAATTATATATTCGACTTGGTATGATAAATATCATGATACAAGACGTTTTATAATCACATGGAAGATAAATAAACATCCACACACTGAAAATTTCATACTTATTTCCATGAAAATCTATTTTATTAAATTTTAATTAATTGATCGTGCATATATGTGCATGAAAACTAAATTATCGATATATGTCCATAAACTTGATTTTTATGTGCCATGCATATGATAGAATTTATGACATTCTTAAATTATAAATTCATATGTGAATTAACACTTTGTTAATAATCTATTTAAAACAATTATATACTTGAACATCATGCAAGTACATATATATATGTATATATATATATATTAGTAGATTGTTGTGGTAAATTCAAATATAAAAAAATTGTTTTATTTTGAATTAAATGAATAGGTAGTTTTATTAATTATTCAAATTTCTTGATAACATAATCTCAATAAGAATAAAATTTAAGACCCAACCATTTGATAGTTTGGAATAATTCTTAACAATATATATAAAACGTAATAAAAATATTTGAAGAGATGGATTACCCATGAAAATAAATTTGAAAATATTTAATTTAAAAATAAAATGATTGAATATGATTATTTATAAAGAAGGTATAGATTTAAGCAAATAAATAAATAAATGTATCATTCCATTATTAGAAATTAAATAGATTCTAAAAAACAAAAACGCCATCAAACCCAACATTGAATATATATGTCATTAAGAAAACTAAATATTTGAAAACCATATATTTTCTCCAAAAACAAAAGTCATATATGTATATACACATCATAAAACTAATAATATTTTATCCAGCAAAATAAGCTCTTTGCATCGGGAATGAAAAACATAATTTTAAATAAATGAAAACTTGTACAAGAATAAGATCTTAAAGTAAATATTGGAAATTAAATATTTATCCCTTACAAAATTAAGAGTCCAATTTTTTACATGAAAATAATGATTTCTCTGTTATGAAAAAATAAAAATCCAAATTAAATTAGTTTTTTCTGATAAAGAAATTTTAGTTTACAGTAATATAATCGTTCCCTTACTAGTTTTAAATGTTTTAAAACCTTCTCCTTCTTCCTAGAGACACTTCTCAATTCCCACTCAAAAATCAGTGATGTGAAAAATATAAGGGATATGTCCCTCTACCACGAAAAAACCAAGACTCACCCAAAAGTTTATGAAATAAAAGTGAAGGAACTACTGCTTATATAGCAGTCTCAATGATGGTTGAGAAACTAAAAAATACTTGTCATACTCCGGTGATGCTTGTCATGCAAGAAGAAAAAATACTAAAAGATATTTTTTTCATTAAAACCATCGAAAAAGATTGATAAAATAAAAATTGACATGTCACATTAAGAGAATAATACATATGAAGTGTAAAAAAATCACACATATCGTTTTCACATCATAGTACCGGTATTTTAAAATATCACAAATCAAATAATGGAAAGAGGACAATGAACAGATTCAATATATGAAAATTATTGCAATAATCAAATAGTTTCCAGAAAACAACTTGAAACTGAATTGGACAAAAAATTATTTATGAATAGATTATTATAATCATAATCAACAGAAGAAGAAGAAAACAATCACACAAAGCAATCAATTTTTTTTCATAAATATTGAATCCATATCTGGAACAAATACGAAAATATAATAGATGTAATTTAAAAAAACAACATAGAAGAGGCAAGTGGATGAATTTTGACAAGTATGGAAATTAATACACCGACAACGAAAATAGAAAAAAGATTTAGACAATCTAGAAATTATATATGAAACCCCTACTTGTAGATCAGTTGAACACAAGGATATAACTATTTCTAATGATCACATTCCCTCAACTCTCATACAGAACCATCACGCGACATAAATCCATATGCTCTTCAGAGATCATAATATTGTTCGACGTCGGCAGGAACCCATAATTTCTATGATTTAGCTTGTGACTTCTTCTTCATCCTGATGGATCCAGAACTCATTTCCTTGTTTGGTCCTGCGTTAGCCTTAACAACCGAAGACAACCCCAAACCCTATGGCACTCCCTCGACTTGAACAGTCTCTCATCCTCCATGGTTCTATCTGTCTATGAAGCGTCACTCGACTCTTGAAATGATTCTCTCAAATTTAGACTCCCGGTGAGTCACTCGAAACCCTGTTGTCCAATTACCCCCAAACCTGTTTTACCAATATTCTTTTAATTAGATATTTTTATTTTTATTATCATATAAACTATTTAACATTTTATTAAATTTCTATTAATATTTAAGAAATATATGAAATCTAAACTAATAATTTTTTAAGAAATATTTTATATTTATTTTAATTATTTTTATTAGTCAAATTATAGTTTTTATAAATATTGGTCATTAAAAATAATATTGTTATAATTCAATAATAAAAAAATTAATTCTATTTATTATATAATAATAAAACAATGTATATCTTATATAAATGTTTGAAATCAATAAAAAAATGTTAGTATTTTCTACATTTATATACACATATGTATATATATGTAGAAAATTGAAGATTTTATATTTGTTTATAAATGTATATGTTGAATTACAACCATAATTGATAAATGATAAATTCTTAAGATCCAAAAACATAATATTACATTACCAATTAATGTTATGTCTTTAATTCAAATCATATATCTTGAAAATAATTATTTTTTAATGATTAGAAAACTTGAAAATTAATTTATATTAATTTAATAATGAGATAAATTTCATCATTTCATTTGTTAATAAATCCTTTTTTGATTATAAATTAATTTTGATTAATTTATAAAATGAAAAATATAAGATCTCAATTTTAAAGGATGTTGCATTGTCCCCCCCTGAAATGAATTTCTCCATCACAATACTTTTGTCAGACTTCCTAAAATTATGAATTTCCATCTTCAGAATTAAGAAACTCTAGTACCTCTAACTCTAATATTTACCACTTAGGCGGCGACATGTAATATCCGATGTTGTCTAGACCATTCCTCTAATACCAATTTTAATGCCCCGATCCTGCTCATCCAGATTCAGTGCTTAAAATTGTTGTGTAATATTTTTATAAAATAAAATGAATAATTACACAACACCTTAAAAAATTTGGACCTTTTAATAGTCTAGGTTGTTGAGGATTAGATAAAATCTTACATTTATCAGATATGGGAAAAAATCAAACAATTATCTACTATGCTTCAATGTGCACTAACACCAAAAGAATCAAAGATTGATGTATAATTCTATAATTCATGTGAAAAAAATATAAAAAAAAATGTTTAAGGTTTCAATTGCCTAGTAATGAGTTTTTAAATCCTTTGATAAATCTCATTAAAAATATCCCTTTTGTAATACATTCAAAATAATCATTTAGAAATGCATTTGTAAAACATCCTTCACAAAATACTATAATTCTTCATAAATTAATTATACTTCGAAAACACTTTTAAACTAATCTAGTGATTTAGTTGAAAAAATTAAGCATGCTCCTAAAAACAATTCAATTGAGGCCACTCCAAATTTGAAGGCTATCATGGGCCCACCCGTATGAGGGATGAATCCACTCTCCAATTCCCCTTCGTATTTACAAAGATCGAGTACTGGTTTCTATAAAACATTTTTATCTTTGGTTTCCTTATATATTTTTAATTTTCAAAGGTGTTTTAGTTTTGAAAATATATTTACAATCATTATTGGATCGAAAAAATAACAGTCTTTACTAAAAATTATATATTCGAATTTATATGATCATATCTCATGATACATGACGTTGCATAAGCACATGGAAGATAAATCAACATCCAAACACATAAAATTTTCTCATTATTTCCATGAAAATCCATTTTTGTAAATTTTAATTAATTGATCATGCATATATGTATATGAAAACTAAATCATCGATATATGTCCATAGACTTGATTTTTATGTGTCATCCATATGATAAAATTTTTAAAAATTCTAATTTTTAAATTTATATATGAATTATACTATGTTATTAATTAATATAACAAAATTATATACTTGAAAATAATGAATATATATATATATACATTATATTAGATTTCAATGATAAATTCAGATATAAAAAACACGTTTTATTTTGAACAAAACAAATATGCAATTTTCTTAATTATTTAAATATCATGAAAACATAAAAATAATTAGAATAAAATTGAATAACCAAAATTGTGATTGTTTGTAATAATAATTAACAATATATATATATAACAAAATAAAAACGCTATAAATCTGAACTTTGAACATATAAGTCATTCAAAAAACAAAAAAATTGAAAACCAAATATTTTCTCTAAAAACAAAAGACATGTATTTCTATACACGTCTTAAAACAAATATAATTTTATCTTGAAAAATAAGCTCTTAGAATAAGAAATGTAGAACATAATATTAATTAAATGATAAGACTTACAAGAATAATATCTTAGAATAAATATTTGAAATAAAATATTAATCCCTTACAAATATATGAGTTCTATTTTTACTTGAAAATAAACATTTCTCTATTAAAAAAACTATAAATCATAATTAATAATGTTTTTTCTGATAATGATAGAAACATTTAGAGTATAATAAATGTTTCCTTACTAGTTTTATGCATAATTAGACCTTTTCCTTTTTCCAATTGAAAAAACTTGATTCCCACACTAATCTCAAAGAAGTGGAAAATACAAGGGATGTGTACCTCTACCCCCGCTAGACGAAGACTCACCAATATGTCTATGAAATTAATGTTAGGGAACAACGATTTATATACCTGTCTCAAAGACTATAGATAAACAAAAAAATACTTTTCATTCCCTATTGATGCTATTAGTGAAGGTACAAAAAATACTAACAAAGATTTTTATATTTAAAACCATATAAATATATTGATAAAATATATTTTGACATTCCACATTCAGAGAAGAAGACATATGAAGTGCAGAAAAATGCACATATTATTTTCAGGTCATAATACAAGTATTTTATAATATCACAAATCAATGAATAGAAACAAAAAAATGAACGTATTAAATATATGATAATTATTGGGATAATAAAATTCTTCCGTAAACTTTCTTGAAACTGAATTGGTCAACAAATAATTTATGCACAGATTATAAGAATCTTAATCAAGAAAAGAAGAAAAAAACCAACACACAATGAAATCAATAATTTTTCAAAATAATGAATCCATATCTGGAAGAAATACCGACATATAGTTGAAGAAATATAAAACAAACCGACATGGAAAGGGTAAGTTGATGAATATTGACAAGTATAGAATTTAATACATCGACAATGATTCTAGAAATCAACATTGGATAGTCTAGAAATTATATATGAAACACGTACTTGTGGATCGGTTAAACACAAGGAGGTACCTATTTTGACAATAACCTTCCCTCAACTCTCTTACCGAAACATCACGCAACATAGATCTATAATCACTTCGGTGGTCACAATATTCATCGGCATCGGCACAATCATATAAATTCTAAGATCTAGCTTGTGACTTCTCTTTCTGCCTGACAAAACTAGGTCTCATCGCCTTGATGGGTCTGGTCTCGACCTCAACACCCGAAGACGAACCCAAACCCTCTAGAACTCCCCTATCTTGAACCGTCACTCATCCTCCATGGTTCTATCAGTCTAGGAAGAATCACTCGTCTCTTGAACTGATGCTCTCAAATTTAGACTCCCGATGAATTTCTCAAAACCTATTTTCTAATTACCCCCAAACCTGTTTTAAAATAATTTTTTAATCTATTTTCTTATTATTTGTATCATAATTTTTTTTAACATATTGGTTTAAATTTTGTTAATATTTAAAATGTATATGAAATTAAAATTTATAATTATCTTTAAAACATGTTATATTTATTTTATTTATTTTAATAATTCACATTATATGTTTTATAAATATTTGTTCTATTAAATAATATTGTCATAATTTACAAATAAGAAAATTATTTTTTTATTATATAATAATAATAAAATTTATATCTTATATCAATGTTTGAAATCAAAAAAATATATATGTATTTTCATCATATATATATACTTATGTAAATATATTTGTAGAAAAATGTTGATTTTATTTTCATTCATAAAATTATACATTGACTTAAAACCATAATTGATTAATGAAAAATTAATTAGTTCCAAAAAAACATTATTACAACAGTATATGAATTTATGTCATAAATTCAAATCTAATATCTTGAAAAAAATTATTTATCACCTGATTTGAAAACTAGGAAACTAATTTATATTAATTTAATATAGTGATAAATTTCATCAATTCATTTGATAATAAATCAATTTTTTTTATAATAAGTCAATCTAGTTTAATTTATAAAAATAAAATTGTAATAACATAATTCTCTATGATGTTACAGTATTCAATATCCTTCCTTAATAATTTCTTTTAAATTCACTCATTTGGAAAATAATAATATCACATAGGATGAAAAATTATGTCTCTATGATAATTCGTAGAGTCATGGGTGATTATAATATTAAATATCAGTATAAAAACATTAATTTACATATAAAAATTATCAAAAAAATATAATAATATTAAAACATTAATTAGTGAATTTTTTTATTCCTAATATAATTTTTTTCAATAGTATTCCAAATCCAAAAAATTATGTTTAGGTAATTAATTCACTAAAAGTATTAAATGGAGAAGAAATATTGGTTTCTATGCCATGAGATAAACCTATTTAAATTAATTTATTAATAATATTTCATTATCAAAATTACGTTATATTCATTTAATATATTTTTTGTCTTCTGGAATTGATTTCATGTTTAAAAAATAATAATTTATGTGATTCTTATTGATTTTTATATGACTATATTTAATAACATTATTATTAATTACGGAATATAAATCAATATAAATTCACACATTTATACAAAAATGAGAATTCATTAGTTCGCTATCGAGAGTAGAAGGATTTACATGGTACATACCAAAATGAAGAGAGATGGAATATATCACAAGTCTGGAAATCATATGAGTTGTTTAGGTAATTTCAAAAGACCTTGTTGTCTTTAAAGCTGAGTTTTGGGTCACTCAAACTTGAATAAAAAAACAATAATGGTGAAAAATATTTTATTTTAAAATATGTAGATATATTAAATCTCCATTTATTTATATTAAAAATTTTATAAGATTTAATTTTTTTGATAACTTGTTTTAAAAGATTGAATATTTTTACAGTTAATATCTTCATTTATCTCTTTTTAATATATTAAATGAACAATGTATTTCCATTTATAAATCCTTATTTTTTTGAAAATGTGCTATAAAGTAATCTAGATTTTAAAATCTCAAATTTATGGAAAATATTATCCTTATATATAGGATAATCATATTTTGTATGGGTTACATGGTTTTACCCTTATACTTCTTGTTATCCTTATACAGGCATTAAAATTCATTGGTGAAACTTATATAAGATTTTGTGTCTATAAATTAACTTTATATGAACATGGGACTACCCATATGTCAGATTCAAGAACAATCAAATATCATTATGTAGATGTGGTTATACCCATACACAACCATTTGTAATTTGGGACTAATTATATCCACTGATCAAACTACCCTAACATGATTCCCAAAATTCATATATAACACTTATATAAGAAACACATTACCCTTATGAAATACTAGAAAACATTGTTTGGACCGTGCACAGGTTGAAGAATCCATAATGATGCCCTTGCAATCTCTAGATTATCCTTACACTGTTAAAAGAAAAAGGACTTTACCATTACGCAACTCATGGAATGAAAGGATTACCTTTAAAACCACTTTTTAAAATTTTATAATTTTTTTTCATATAGAAAAACACTCCATAATTAAAAATGAATGGATTGAGAAAATCTATACCCTAACATTAGTTACCTCTCAATCAAAAATCTTCATTGTGTATTAACATAAAAATTTTAAATGAGGGGGAAATGACGGGAAAATTTTATCCACCCATATTGATACATTTTATGGGTCATACATTATTTATAATATAAGAAATACGTTAGAGGAAAAAATTATATTTCTATTTAATAATTAAATATACACAAAATTGAATCTCAAAAGGGATCAAACATAAATAGAGAAAATAGTAAAATATAGTATTAAGAAGGACAATCAATGTCATTTATCATCATGAGATTAGATACACTACCCTTACAAGAGAAGGCATTAATCAACATAAAATAATGAGCATGAATTAGTGAGTCTCATTCACTACTAAGAGAACATAATAACGTTCATGGCCATATAGATAGCAAAATAAAACTAAGAAAAATGCATATAAATAAAAAAATCCCCACATTGATACAGGTATATATAAAATATATAATTTTTTTTCTCATTTATCATTCTATAAAATTTAATTCTTAATATTCTGAAACATTCATGTTTAACATATCTTAAAAAAGTAATTTAGCATGCCTGAATAATTCAATACTAAAAAAATAGATATTAGACTTACAGTAATTCATTATTTCCTACTGGTTAAGGTGATCAAAACATAAACATGATTTTATAATTAATCTATATTTGATAAACATGTATCTTATCATTCCATTTTAAATTTTTTTAAATTTCAAAGCATTCTAATAAAATCATTTAACTATGCCTTTTGAATTCAGAAAATGGCAGGTTAAGAAACTAGGAAATGTATCCTTTTAAATATTACATAATAACAAGTTATTTATCAAATCTAATTCATAGAAATAGTTAAAATATATTTTGTAGAATTTATTCTAAAAATAAATTTATTTTTCATGAAAAAGATTGAAATTTTAAAATTAAGAAAAAATGTTTCCATAATAATCATTTTTTAAGTGTGCCTCACTTAATATTATTACACATAACATCAAAAAGAATGAGGAAAACGTCCCAAGATTTTATAATCAATGTATACATTTTTTTCTAAATCATTTCTTTATTAATTAAAAAAGTAACCTTGTTAATAAATTATTCAATATTATTAATTATGCTTCCCATAATTTAATTTATCAACCAACTAAAATAATTAGAAACATAAAAATGATTCATGTTAATATAATTAAAAATGTAAAGAAACAAACTCTAGGAATGATGTTTAGCCTTGATGATTTATCCTTCCCCAAACTATATAATACTTTTATAGAAAAATTACATTCTCTCATAATGTTATTTTTATTAAAGTAAGACACATCTACCATGAAATTTTAAAAAATAAAATATCAATACATATTACTTATAAATTGGAGAACCCAATTTAATATTTTACATGTATTATAAGAATACCATGAGTTAGAAACATTCCACACTATCAAGCTTTAGAATTTACCATAATTTTTAAAAACAATATTTACCTAGAGCACAATGTTGAAAAAAACAACAATAAATTTAACTTTCAAATTTAATCTAACCATAGGTGAATTCAATTACATTATACAGTTTTAAATTATAATCACAAAATATTCATTAACCAATACAATAATATAAATTTATATGAACAGAGCTTCTAAAATTAAACAAATCACATGAATTCATCCATATCACCATGATATTTCCCCATTTCGGTGGAATTGACTCACTTGATACATTTAATATAAAACATTAAAAATATTGCGTCATTATGGTCGAAGAATCACCCATCTATATATTCTCCATGCATATTACATGTTACTAGTATGTATGTCATATCTTCTAGGGATGTAAGTACAAAACTCCACACCCACATCATAAACAAAGTCACTTATTGGGCCCACAACATAGAGGTTCATAATTCAAAACATAGATAAAAATTTATCTAATTATTGGAAAAAAATTAAAGATAACCATATATTATTCTCATTCCTAAACAATGGACCATATCACCTAGACCATGTGAAGTGAATATTGATAAAAATTAATGAATCCATATAAGAACCACTTCACAAAAACCAAATCTTCATATCACAGAGTCTGATAGATGAGTATAGGATTCATATGATAATTTAAAACCCTCCCCCTAGAGCAAATTTTCACATTACCAAGACCAAGGATAGAGTTATAAAATTATATATACACACTCAGACAAAACATTCCCCAGACCATATCATCATCTTAATAAATAGTCAAAGGAATGAGTTATACTTAATGTCTATGATAATAATTAGGTGTTGATAAAAATGTAACTATTGAATTCCTACACATAATAATGGCTCAATGATTTAATATGTGGGTTTTAATTGCGTTAAATGGGTGGTTTTAATATAATCATTACAAATGGATTAAATATCCTTGAATGACAATAATCCATGTCATTCACTTCAAGTTGAAACCAATCAATGTGTTTCAGGCTCAATGAGGAAATTCAATGGAGTCGTAAAACATCAAGAATAGAGCTCAAAAATCCAAAATCAAGGGAAAATATCACCAACTAAGAATCATCCCCCTTGCTACTGAAGAAAGAAACTCAACCTGAAAATTGATCTTAGAACCTCTACTAAAAACATGAAACTACTACAAATAATTGAGTAATATGAAACACAACATCAAAGCCAACATATACAACATGATCACAGGTAATGAAGCCCAATTCCCTGATCAATGATGATTAAACCTGAGGTTATCACTACATATTCCATCTAGAAATTTTCCCCATGGTCAAAAATAATTCCATAAAAATTCCATGGAACATGGATTTAGAACACTAGGAGTTGCCTCCTCTTCATTTTTTTCTTCATCATGTACACTATGGTGATGTTTTTGGTATATCTTGTCGAAAGTATTTAGACTAAACAGATGGGAATGTTGTCTAAGAGACATGTTATAAAAATAAAAAAACATTATGGACGCCTATCTTGAGGCACAAATTAATTTTAGGATTAATTATTAATTCATTATTATCTTATACCCATTATTTACCCAATTAAAATGGAGGCACATAGAAGAATAATGTCTGATACGTTCCTATATCTCTACCCCATTAGAAGAACCACATATATTATAATGTAAAATAAACATAAAGGTCTAAGAATCATTTGATAGTGGTAACTATAATCTCATTTCATTGCTCATATTCCTTTTTTACACAAATATTAATTCCAAATGATACTGTATCAGTATAAAAGGTGAATCCTCTCTTGTTCCTAATTCTAATATCCATCATATCTCTTAATAATTAGTCATTGATACCACTTTCCCATGACTACATCCCTATTAAGGTACCCCTACTAGACCGACATTGATAGTGGATATATAATGACTGCCAAATCCCACCTCCAGTAGGCCATGAACTGGAGACTATAACAAGGTGTATATAATCATAGTCCGTAGAGAAATTTTTTTCAAAAATATTTGAAAACTAAGCAGAAAGACAAGAATAAACACCAAGCTACTCCTTCTCATAATAAATAAATGATAAATATGAACACAATAATGGAATAACATACATGTAAAATTTATCAAAATACTGAAAAATCAATGGTAGTGGTCAAAAATAATGAACATATTCTAAAAAAATCATTGATATAGTAATGTTCAACTAAATATCTAACCTAATCATATGAACATAAAAAAATTATAAATTTTAAGGGATATTCTAACATGTATACATATTAGGATCCTAAAAAAACCTCTCAAAAAACGTTTTAGATCCATATGAAAGACTGTATAGTCAAAAAATGAAACTAATTCATCACCTAAATATGATTTTTGTTATTTTCCCATCCTCACAGTGGTTATCTTCCCAAATAACACAAATATGTATATCCTTAACATTTAGAATATATATATATATATATATATAAATGGGTACCCTGAAACCACATTCCCATTGGTTGTCTACTATCAAATCACAACACCACAAATCATGAGATCCTATCCGTTTTATAAATCAATTCATACCTAATGTGAGTTGGTTATTTTTCCTTCCTACCTTAATATCCTATAGGGATCAACATCTCAGGTTGGTATCAATCCACATATACATCACATAATCATCAACACCCAATCTATAATCATGTATTTGTATAAAATGCATAACAAACCATGTACATGCATTATACCTCAAGCCATAACATCCATCTTACTTATATCCAAGGGAATTCAAATACACCTTGAAAAATATAGGTATTTTTGATAACCTCAATCCATCATAGCCTTCATCGTGAATGTATGGAATGTCGCCCTTGGGTATACTATCACATTACACAACATATTATGTGTGGGTATAGAAGGTAGTTATTATTATGTATTCCTAACAGCTTGGATGTTTGTAAAAACACCACTAGAACCTATAGTTGTTTGTTTCCCATATAACCTGGGTGTGGATGTGTATGAAATAATAATACCTACAGATTATATATAGATCATGGACCCACTTATAAAAACATGAAGTTCTTATAGTCATCTACCACTGTCATCGCATAAGACACTGGGCTTCTCACACTAAATTCTATATATAAAATAAGCATAAAAGGATGAATTTGAACATTAATTGATTCATAATATTTTAATTAATATTATAAATTTTTCATTCCAAGATTATAATTTTAATATTTAATCCTAGGTGATAATATAACAATTTATTTTTTCTTGTATTCTAAAGTATTTCATCCTAATAAGTGATCATAAAGAACTAAGCTCATTCTTACATTAATTAAATATTATTCATAAACAACTTTGTACTGTAGGTATCAATAAAATATAACAATTATAATATTCCATCATAGTTCTTAGTATCAAATAACATTACATAGTTAGAAACTAGTCCTATAAATAACAATTGACTATTAGCCTCTATGAAATCACCAATCAGGTAGTATGAGTTGATGATAAATCCCTGATATGAACTCATTCTGACTAAACTAGTGTCTAAAAGTATTGGGTATGAAAACACATAAGGTATCTTATGCCAATATCAAAATCATAATCGGGATCCCTTACCACCATCAACATGATGACCAGATCCTCTTACAACCATTATCATCCTAACTGATGCACTATTCATCCACCATCACAACAAAACCCATATTTTTTAATCCAAAAATCACATAGAGTGTCTAAATACACACAGAATAAATTGATATTAAATCTATTATTTGACAGATAATTTTAAATGCAACTATGACCATAGACTCAAGGAATTCATACCTCAATAAATCAATAGTGGTCTCACAAAATCCTAATCAATTCATTATTTACAATCAACCATTTTTATTTTATATTGAATTAACCAGTTTATTTTTCTTTGTATTTCTATGATATGTAACCCTTATAAGTAGCTAGATGTCGTTGTGATCAAAACGTGATTCGAGAATTTATTTTGATTTTTAATAATTTCGTGATAAATAGTAATTATTTTTCTAGTCAGTAATTATTTTAATTAATAATACCATCTTGATTTACATTGATTTTTCCCATTAAATAATTTAACCATGATAAATAATTCATAAAATCATCCAAGTAGATAACACACTATATAGTATATATCAAGAGGAAACTTAAATATATTTGATCATATAGTACATAAAATTACACATTCAACCCATCAATTAATTCTTACATCATGAAATATAAAATATCTTTATCCTTTGTTAACCTATTTTCCAATATAATGTTTTCAAAATTATATACATATTTATCATTTTAAATATATTAATTATTTTATCATTATAGTCTTATATTATACATTTTTATCTAATTAGTATATTCTTAAATAATTAACATTATTTCATTGCTTGCTACAATATCAAAAAATAAAATATTGCATCATAAAATTTTCATATCATCATAATTTACTTGAAAAACGTATGAAAAATTTTTTATTTCATTACAAACTACATGCATTTTAAATAATTCAATAATTTTCTTACTAAAATTTTCAAATTCCTTAAATTATACAATAATTCATAAAAGTATTTTAACCTTCAATTTCTATATTATTAAATAATATTTTCACTAAGAAATGGATTATCCAATTTTTCCACCTCAAATATTTTTTATGAAATTTCACATAATCTCATGTGGTAACACATCAATTAAAATATTTTAATAACCATAAATGAAATAATATAAAACGTATTTCCTAAAAATATTATTTTAAATTCCCACCTTGGGAAAATCATAACATTTCATTCGATGATAATTTCAATATGTATAATAAGTACAATAATTATAATTTTTTATAATATTAGAGAGTATCTTGAGACATCATTAATTTCTATGATGAAATTATCAACAAGTATATTAATATTAACACCTTTATAGGTGAATTTAATGATTTATAATGAAACCACATTTATCAATAGTATTCTAGATCCATATAATTATGAGAATCAAATTCATTTACTTTAAGAAGTTATTCCATAAGGAAGAAAGGTACCAACAACATAAAATACACCTATTAAAATTCATTAAATAATAATATTTCATTATTAAAATTAAACTATATAAATTTTATCTTCTTTTTTCATTCTATATAGATTTACAGGTTATCAAATAATCTTTTATGGGATTATTTATGTTTATTATATAATTATGGACAATTATATACATTCAAATAGTGGATTATAAAGAATGATAAATTTTCACTTATAAAAAAAATAGTCACATATCGCCAACCAAGAGACCAAGTCCTTACATCCTGAACCCAAAATATAGGGGAGAGGAAGTAGTGCAGAAGATTAAAAATTATAGGAATAATTTAGATTACTTAATAAATATTTTCCAATAATGGAAGGTGATGTTTCTGTCACCAAAACTCCATGTAAATGAAGATAAAATAAAATGGGGAATGATATGGTATTTTTAAATATATAGATGCATGAAAATTGAATACCATTAATTTATATGAAAACCATTTCCATTTTAAATCATTTTTATGAATCATTTTAAAATTCATACAATTATGGGAGTCACGATCTATCATTATCTTTTATTAAAATATATAAAGAACAAATTTTTTTCCAATTTTTTTTCCAAAACTATATTGAAAACACAATATAGAAGATATTGGAATGTTAAAAATGAGATATTAATGAATTGTATTTTCCTATACATGGGAGACACAAGATACGTAGGGTTAATATGGTTTTATCTTTATTTAGATGGTTCACCTTATATGGGAATCTAAATTCATAGATAACCCATATTGTAGATTTAGGATCAACATCATACCTTTATACAATATGGGGACTACCCTATAATGATATTTGGAAACACTCAATGAAGCTTAGGTAATGGTTGAGATACCCTTATAAAACCATTAGAAATACTGGAATACCTATATGTAATGCTCAAAAACCCATTATGCGAATAGAATAATTCAAGGGTTACACTTAATTGAAAAAAAAGTAACAATATTGAAAGGGCTTATGAAAATTCAAATCCTTAAATTTTTTAAAATAACATTTGTATGTGACTTTTTGATTCATGTTTTTATAATGATATTAAAACATTATTTTAATTAATCTTTTAATATTTTTATTCTATCCGAATATATCTTTCCACTTCCATTTTTTATATTCAAAATTCCCTCTATGGATTCATTTTTTTTATCAGAAATTATTTTTATCCTAGTTTTATTGAATATTCCATTTGAAATACTTTCAAAAGATCAAGGATATTTCTTATTTAAAAAATTAGTTTCCTAAAACTCCAAAAAAGTGTTTCACGTTTAAGTTATTATCTATTGAAAAATCTTATGATTGATGATTATCATAAAATGTTACCATCCACATTCTTTATATAGATGTATTATGTTGTGTTCTTCTCTATAAATGATATGTTCCATCACCGCCTTTGCCTTTCCTAACCATACACCATGAATAAGAGTTAATTTTCTTCAAATACTGTTATTTTTTTATTACCATATTTTCAATTTATTTTATTGATGGGTGTTCACCAAGATTCCATATATTGATTCATTGGGTAAATTATTGACCTAACCATATAACCCTTACTCTTTATTTTGTCAAATTGAGGAGATTTACAAATAAATTTACCTAATTTATTAGAATGAGAACTATGAAAAATTGAAGTTCTCTTAAATTCAAGAACCACAATAGGGGGTAGAATGAGTGGTGATATTTTAAAATATAATTTCTCTTGAAATTAACCCCAAAAAATTTTTAGATGCAATTAAAAAATAAGATACAATATTTTCAAGATTGTAGACTAGTGTGGGGGACGACCTCTTATCTATGGGGACTCCTATCGATCTGTAACAATTCACTCCGAAATAGAGTGAATATCATTTTTATAACTATTATTATTCAACATTTGGCTCCAAAAAGGTAATTATTCTAACCCTCATTAATTTAAAAGTGTTTATTTTTTTGAAAACAAAATAAGTTAATGAATCTTTCAAAAGAAATCAAAACATTTTCCCCAAATATCATCCTGATACATTCTCTATCTTTTATTATCCATCTATTGTGCCTCTATCTTCATTAATAGAGTTTATGTTCTAGAAAAAATATATTAACATTATTTAGATGTATATTTTTTGGAATTTAATACTAATAGAAAATCATATTATGTTTTTTCATTGTTATTCATTATTTTTTTATAATCAAATTCTAAGATATCTATCATTTTTATACGGTCATATAAATTATTATATTTGATAATGACCATGATAATTTATAATGATATTCATAAATACACTTATATAATAATATAATATTATATTATGGGGAACATAGTATGTTTTCTTCCATGTTTGAGTTCTTGTATGTGGATTATAGTTCTTCTCATGAAGTATACATTTGATAATATCCAAATTTTAGGTTATGGAAACCCCTCTCCGATCATTTGAATTCCAAATATTAATGTGTCATAAAATATTACTATATGGGAGAATTTTTAATGGTCATTATACATTAATTTTATAATAAAAACATTTCATTACTAACATACATAGATTTACTGATTATAATAGTGATGCCATATGTTTTTGGTAAGTAGGGTATGTTGGGTGTTTCGAAAATTTCATGTTATTAATGGAAAAGTTGGGGAATAATTTGTCCCTTAAATATTTATGAAAGTATATATTTGACACTTTGATTGGAATAGATGTGCCATCTTAAATTTATTGGGCATGGTGTAACAATATTTTTATTTTACATAGTTATGTAAATACATATCCATAATATAGATTAATGACACAAGTGTGGAACCTACATGATGAGATATTAGGGCAATGAGATTATATTACCATGTGAGTGCCTATATGTGGTTTTCAATGTTACAAAAACATTCTTCTTCTCTTGGTTTCATTGAACCTTTTCTATATAGTAATCATGGACTTTAGCAATCCAATTTAAGGCTAAGAAGAACTAATCCTTTAGTGTCACACAGTACGTGTTTCTATTGATCTTAATTAAATTCTATTTGAATATAATTATTGGAATAAATATTAATCTAAATTAAAAGAAATAATTTTATTCATGTTTTATTAATAAATAATATTCATAAGGAAAAATATTAATATTTACACATTAAAAATTAATTTCTTTATTTATGTGAATATTAATTTTATATATTGTAAATGAGAATATATATATTTTTTGATTATTTAATAATTATTAATTTACAAGACTCTGAATAATGTATTTTTTATTTATAAATATTTAATTAATATTTATTTGGGTATTTGATAAATTTTGAGGATTTCTCTTAGACCAATATCTTGTCTGGTAATAAATACTATTTTTCAAGCCGGTAAAATAAAATCTATAGTTATTCTATTTGTAACAAGCCTTAAACTATTACAATTAAAATTATTATTATATGGAATGGGGTATGTTAAGGTTTATTATATTATTTATTGTTCATTCTGAAAATAAATAATATATAAACCAAAACCGTAACTCTATAAATATAAAACTTTGTCTATTGTGTAGTGTAATCAATAATTGTGAATTGTTAAACAAAATAAATTTCTCTCTTGAATTACTCTTTCTCAATTTTTATGAAGAATGATGTAATCAATATAGAATCATTAAATACCCAAGGATATAGAAATGATAATGACAAATGACACAAGAAGATAGATCAGAAGCTCTGGAACGTGACATTCAATATTTATTTCATAGAGATCAATGAATAACATGTAGATCACTGATAGAGAGATTATATAATTGGATAATATAAAAACAATGAAGTTAATGAAAAAACATCTTCTCTAGGACCAGAAACAACATCATTGAAGAATGGTCCTACGTATAGAAAAACAATCATCATATATATTATGAATTAATTATAAATTTAATGTGAACGGATCCTTTCCTTGGTTTCAGGATTTACCAATTTCAATATTAGATGGAAAAAAATTGTTTGTCGTGTTTTTATGTAATTCACAACATTTTAGTGGTCTATAAAATATAAAAAAATTTACGGTAATCCACACACCAATAAACATCAGTTGGGCATGGAACCTCCAATAGGTATCAAAGCGATTACAATTACAATTATATTTATTTTTTTTATTATTGATCCATAAGGTAAATTATTGAATGATATTTCATTTCCCTAATATTTTTATTAAATCAAATTCTTAAATAATATTATTTCACAATATAAATTATCTTCGTATAGGGTCTCCTTTAATTAATAGATTAAGAGAAGATGTTGAATAACTGGAGATGCC
The DNA here is from genome assembly GCA_963277665.1 of Viscum album. NCBI lineage: Eukaryota > Viridiplantae > Streptophyta > Magnoliopsida > Santalales > Viscaceae > Viscum > Viscum album. The sequence continues at coordinate 1,531,639,686 of OY728123.1, read as the reverse complement.
ATTAGTAAGTGCCTAGGTTATGTCTGATGATACTGTGTTACGTGATGTGTAGAAGTAATACAGGTTGTATACCCATGAGAAATTCATATGGACATACTATAGGATACATGATATGAAAATTAGAAATTACACATGTTGAATTTAACAAAGACCATGTGTAGACTAGTCCAATCAGTAACAAATCATATCATATTAACGGTGTGTAGCTAGCGTACACATAGTGTAGTTCGAACAGATTTACTATTAAATTCACACTAATCTTGTGGTCAAATACAAGTCTTGGCACAATGTGACACTGATATCCTAGAAAATTAATAGAACACATGACATTTAGTTGGTGTACATGGTATTTAGTTCATTAATTCTTATTTCTGAAACACATTTTATGTTATTATTTACGTTATAAATACATGTGGAAAATTACCTGTACGATGTGTAGCTGGTTAGCACACACTGTGTGGTATGTTGTAGGATGAACACACCGAGTAATTTTACTGGTTTTGTAGACACATTGAAAGTGATATACACTGAGTGTAGCTAGTAGGTACATGTCGTGTAGTCTAGAAAATGTACGCACTAAAGCACCATGAATTTATTAGAGGCACATGAAAAAAGAGATATATGATGTATATCTTGTGAGTACATGTCTTTTATTCTCCCAATGGAATATTAAATAAAATTATAAAAAAATAATTAAATGTATCATTAAAATATTATTACATTTATTAGAACTATAAGTTTTTAACAATTGATGAAAAGTTTTAAATAATTAATAAATTTTAAATTTATTAATTGTAAATTTATTAAATTATAGGTCATGATGTTTATTTTCTATGAATACATAAATGATTAGTTTCTCAAATAGAATTTATTTTTTCATTAATATAAAAAGGAATAATTTATAAATTAATTTAATAGATGTTATGTCAATAATAAATAATGAATATAAATAAATTTTAACCAATGTAATTTTTCATACTCCTTGCATTTGTATGATCATTGATGAACTTTTAATAGACCTATGTATGTGTAAGTTTAATTTAATTTAATTTTTTCAATGGATTGGTAATTATTTAATATTATATTAAATATGATGGTCTATAATTCATATACCCCACTATTATTATGTAATACATGCATGTCTACATTGATTTATGTAAATCACATTTACCAATAATTTTGTTCCCATCACCAGCATGTGAGTTAAACATATATGTAATAATAAGTGTTTCCCAAGGTGTGTGGATACAATTCAAGATTAAATCAAAATGATGCTAACCTAGGTGATACATTAGATGAAAAGTGGAATGTTATAACTCGTTCGAAGACTAAAATAAAGAGTTTACCATAGGGAATAGGTTTATTTGTTATCCTTTGAATAAATCCACCATCAAATAATTTGACAATGATGTCATTTTTTTATTTATTTTATCTTATACATTATTTATTTTTTAGATGAAAGACCACAATCACATGAATACATGAATTTATAAAAACATCTGATAATTTATAGATAGATTATGTGTAAATGTTTTATCAAACCATGTTTAATCACATAATTAAAATCCAATTAATATAATAACGGCATTGAAATAAAGGGAAATTGTACTCATAATAATAAAAATAGCTCAACATAAAATTAAGTTAGGCTTGGCATTCCATTATTTAATTTGGAATAAAATTCATTGTATTGAATTTTTTATCTACCCATATAGGGAAATGATATTTTATCATTGATTTATTTTGAATGTTTTGGGTTGGCATAACCAATATGATTCATTATGTGTATCCCTTGAAACACTTGATTAATCTTGGATGAAAGTGTTAACGAAATCGTAGTTATAATTTCAATATAAAAGAGTCTACTAAATGGATTAATAAACTACAATCCCATAATTGGAAAAGACAATCTTACCTAAATATCAATAATTAGATTAAAAAAAACATTGGGCTTATAAGAAGAGGAATATGGATCCATTCCAAAATAATTTCCTAGAAATTAGAAATTCGAAGTCCAATGTTAAGTGTTTTTGAGTCTGGAAAAAGCAATTGGATAATTAATAAAAATTGAAATTATTAGAATGTCACATATAATTTATAATCATGAAAAGTAAAAACAGTCTAATATTTCGTAATTTTATAACAATATAATTGACCAATATTGTATAAATAACATATATTTATATGTAGTAACACCCATGAATGGTTAATATTCCATTGGTAAGTCTTGCACCCTGAATGAAAATATTACGTACTAAAATCCTCACTACTTGATCCTCCAGTAATGGAATATTATGATGAAAATTTAGATGTCTATGATAAACATAGAAGTAACATGGTAGATGTTCAGTGTTTATTGATTTGATCCATGTTTAGTGAACATATGGAGTCTCATTAGACATGAATGCTTATATGGGTGGGGTTGTAAATTTAATCTTAAGTACTATTTATGTAAAAAACATTCACCTCTAGGGAAAATGTGTACCTTTATAAAACACCCTAAGGAAATAAATGGATATTTTCTATATTAACCCCTCTGATAAATGGTTGTAGTGGAAATACATACCGAATTATTTGTGAGGGATAATGTCTATTAAATATATATTGGGAGTGAGATAGACTTTGATGAAACCTATTTTTAAGGTACAAAATAGTTTTTACATTAATAGATTCCGCAAAGCCCCATGTTTAATGTTTTTTTCGGAGACACAATTAATCCATAAGAGTTTAGGATAGTTTATAGAACCAGAAGGGTATGGTTTTCTAGTGATTGAGAATAGTGACTCATTATTAGTTAATAATTATGATATTGAAACCTAAAAGGAATTATTGTGTGGAACTAATGTTTCTAACTGGAAATAGGGTATTAATTCTTTAATGTATTCCATATACTAAAAATAATTCTATATTTTTTTAGATCCTCTAGTGGATTCAGCACCTACAAGTTTAAAATTGGTATTCAATAAGAATCTGGACATGTATAGAAACTTAATTATATATAAACCATGATCGGATGAAAATGGGTTTTAAATAGTATCAATGAATGGACTATAAGATACATTTTCACAGATTAATATGTTTAAATCCATCTTAATTATAGTCTCTATTGTGGATTTCCATGACAATTAGATTTGGAAAATGGATTTTCAAAAATATTTCCCTACTAGAAACCTGTAAGAATAGTACTATATTACAAACCAAAAAGTTTTTATAACCATAATGTATTCCACCAAAGTATGAAAATTTTAATGATCCATTTATGGGTAAAAGAAATCCTCAAGATCATGGATTATTAGGTTTTATGAACCCATAATTTAATTTGGTTTCATACAAAAATAATGTGTGTATGGAATCTATAAATTTATTAGTATTAGTGTTATTGTTTTATTAATAGTATATTTCGATGATGTTAAATTATTAAAAATGAAATACTATTCTTATAGTCTATTAATGAATAGTTGAATAAAATTTTATTTATGAAGGATATAGGTAAGAAATAATATATTTATGGGATTTGGATCTATCATGATAGACCAAATAGGATGCTTGGACAATGTAAGTGAACATACATTAACATGATTATGAAGATATTTAGTAGGGAACAATCATAGAGGGTATTATTTCCAATGTCATATAGCATTCACCATTTTTGTAAAATGTGTCCTCATATACATGAGGAATGATTAAAGGAAGAAATGATATCATATGCATATATTATTGGGTTATTCATATAATATATGTTATGTACTATTGTATATGTCCCTTAGGTTTACTCCATTTCCTCAAATTTTCTATCAACCATTATAGGCCCAATGGATTTCTTTGATTCAATGGAATTTAAAACTGTTATATCTAACTATATTTTGTTTTTAAAATAATATTCAATCATATTTTTTTAAATACGCATAGATTTGTTTTATATTTTCAAATTTTTTTACATTCAAATTATGATTTTTTTCATATAAAAATATATTTTTCTTATCTTAAATATATATATATATTTTTGATATTTGTTATAGGTCATAATGTGTCGAAGTTGGATTAAGGAACATCGAATGAGAAATAAATATGAGGAATGTGTTGATGCCTTTCTGAAATTTGCTAAACGAAATGTTCCATGTAGTGAAATTTTTTTACGGTCCATGCCTGAAATGCTTGAATATGAAGAGGTTGAAAAGTAGATAGATTAAAGATCATCTAATTTGTCATGTTTATAATCTGAGTTACAGCCCTTGGATTTGGCATGGTGTAACTAGACGGAATGTCACTGATGATGATGATTCGCAAGATAGTAACTCCGATGGAATTGAGAAAATGATTCACGATATTGTAGCAGAACAAATTGAGATAGAACCGACAGTTTCACGTCTATATGGTGATGCTGAAAAACCATTATATCCTAGTTGTACAAATTTTATGGTTTTGTTGGCGGTGTTAATATTGATTAACCTGAAGGAGAAACAGGGATGGATTGACATAAGTTTTACAGAGCTTCTACAATTGATGAAATACATTCTTCCAAAAGATAACGATAATCCAGATTCACATTATAAGGCCAAAAAAATATTATGCTTGATGGGATTGGGATACAAGAAAATGCATGCACGTCCGAATGACTGCATTATATATAAGAGGGAATATGAATTTCTGTCGGAGTTTCCTAAATGTGGGATATCATGGTATAAGTTGAATGAAAAATCATAGGCTGATGTAGAGATTACAAATATCCCTTCAAAAATATTTTGGTATCTTCCATTTAATTCATCGTTTCAATCTTTTATTTACTAATTTACATGATTCAAAAAGGTTAATATGGCATGATGATTAGCAGTTATGTGATGGAAAAATACATCATCGATCTGATTGTCCACAATGGATGAAATTAGTTGCGCAATATTCTACATTTGGAAATGAAATTAGAAATCACAGACTAGGGTTGTGCACAGATGGAATGAATCCATACTGAGCCCTCAGTAGCACACATAGTTCATGACCTATTTTATTGGTAATTTACAACCTCTCTCCTAAATTTTGTATGAAGCTCAAATATGTCATGTTGAGTATAATGATCTCTGGTTCAAAGCAACCCAGAAATGATATTGGTGTTTACTTGTCACCATTGATTGATGATTTTAAACTGTTATGGGCTGATGGTTTTAGAGTGTGTGATTCATATAAAATGGAATATTTTCAACTGCATGCAATGCTTCTGTTCACTATAAATGACTTCCCAATATAAGGAAATTTGTCTGGATACAGTTTTAACGGGCATAATGCATGTCAAATTTGCGAACAACAGACGTCATATTGTCAATTGCAACATGGGAGGAAAACAGTGTACATGGGTCATCGAAGGGTATTGCCTATGGATCACCCTTATTGGAGACTACAAAAGGAATTCAATGTCTCAGAAGAATTTGATACTGCACCAAACCCTTTATCCCCTGATTTGTATTTTGAGAGGGTGAAAAACCTTGATGTGACACTGGGAAAAACACAAAAATCTGGTAATGATAGACATATTTGGAATAAAAGGTCAATATTTTTTGAGCTACCATATTAGAGGTATTATGATGTTAAAGATAATATTGATTTCATGCATGTGGAGAAGAATATATGTGATTGTTTGATTGGAACATTGTTAGATATTAAATGGAAGAAAAAATATGGGTTGAATGCAAGATTAGAATTTCTATCAATGGGAATATGTTTGGAGTTAGCTCCCACGCTTAAAGGAAGACGAACATTTCTTCCCCCGGAATTTCATAAATTATCAATGATGGAGAAAATTAGCTTTTCTCAGTGTCTTCATGATATCAAAGTGCCTCAAGGTTATTCTTAAAATGTAAAAAATTTTGTCTCATTGAAGGACTTGAAGTTGATAGTAATGAAATCACATGATTTTCACATCATGATACAACAAATTCTAACATTTTCATTGGGTGGAATATTTCCCATCCGTGTCAGAAAGACTATAATGAAGTTGTGTTGTTTTTTCAATTAAATTTGTAACAAGGACATTGATATGAATACTTTGAACATTTTGGAAAAGGATGCAATTTTTATACTTTGTCATTTGGAAATGTATTTTCCTCCAACTTTTTTTGATATAGTGGTGCATTTAATGATTCACCTGGTTCGAGAAATAAAGCATTGTGTACCTATATATCTTCGATGGATGTATCCTTTTGAAAGTTATATGAAAATATTAAAGGGGTATGTTGAAAATTCATATCGACCTGAAGCATCCATTATTGAAATTTAAATTTCTGAGGAGGTAGCAGAGTTTTGTATGAGCTACTTATCTACGACGCAACACATAGGTTTGCCTCCCTCTCACCATGAATGAGTTAATAATGAGGGAAATGGGATTCGTGGCATGATAGTCAAATAATTGTCAGCTGAACAGATGAATAAGTTATAATCATACATCTTGTATAACATAGCTGATGCTCAACGGTATATCATGTTGCATATTAACGAGTTGAAACTATGTCATTCAAAGAAGTAAGAAATGTGGATTTTTAATGAGCACACCAAAACATTTTTTTCATGGTTTAGAAAGACCTTTCTTGGTAGATCAGATGTATCAGAGACATTAAGATGGATATTGGGTTGTCCATGTGTAAATGTGATAACATGGTCCTGTTATGAAATTAATGGATATACATTTCATAAGAAAGCTCAGGACAACAGAAGTGATGTTCAGAATAGTGGTGTATTGGTGTTTGCAGAAGCAATTCATTTTTCGAGTGCTAAGAACGAAAACCCAATTTCTTGCATCAAGTGCATATTATGGAGTGATTGAAGACATATGGGAGGTTTATTACTTTAAAATTAATGTTCCTATATTTAACTGTAAATCATTTATTGGTAACAATAGTGTCAGACACGATGAATTTGGAATGACACTTGATAATATGAATAGATTGGAAGAGACATCTGATTCTTTTATAATGGAAACACATTCAAAAAATATTTCTATGTAGTAGATCAATTAGATATGCAGTGGGCTATTGTTTTACTAGGGAAAAAACAATATGTTGGTGAGTATGAACTTTATGAAGATACTGATTTATGTGAGATCCCTACTTCCATGGAAGGATTAATAGAACATAATGATTAGCATGTTGAAGATGTGGTTTCTTCCATAAGGAATGATCACAACGATGGAATTTAGGAAAACAGTCCATTTGTACATTCCTAAAATTACATGTAACATATGTTTATTTCTTATTTACATTTATATTTTTCATAAAATGATAGATATTGTAAGTTTTTACTTTATTAAAACATGTATTAAAACAAAATAAGTATTTTTTTTTGTTTTAAGTTTGTTTAGTTTACATTATCATGTTTACCATTATATGAATTATATATCTATTATTTTTGTTCAGTGACAATTAATTTACCATGTTTACCAGGTTTACCATGTTTACCATGTTTACCATTTTTACCATCTTGACCATCTTTACCATTTTTTAACATTCTTACCATATTAACAATGTTTACTATTACATAACTTAGTACACTTTTCTATTTTCTGATTAAAGTAGTATTAAAATATTTGAATTTGTATATTTGTGAACTAATGTTTGCTTTTTTGACTTTAAAGATAATGGAAGATCATTCAGTTGATCAACCACATGATTCTAGAGATGAGCATATTGGTCATACCTCTGGGGAGGAATGTTCACATTCTCCTCTTGATGTTCCCCAATCTTCCTCATGTGCTCCTATTACGACAAAGAGGTAAAAGTTTGGTAAATTTGGGTGAACACATTTACCAAAATTAGCACTTTCCCATACGCAGGATCAGAGGATACTCGTTGAGTTTGATGATGATGATATTACTAGAGGACCAAATGAAAAAGATTTTAAGAGTTTTGTATCAACTCAGGCTAAGAGAAAAGTAAGCATTCTATATGATAACTGGAGAAGTGTGGATAAAGAGATAATCTATCAGTTGTGGGAGATGATTTTTGTAAGATATTTTTCTATTGTTTGACTATTCCTTAAATGTTTCTAGTATATATAATATGTTTAACCTCTTCTTTTTCAGAAGACATTTGATATTCCTGACACTAGACGAGTTAGGAAGAAATGCTTATCATTGGCTACCAGGAGATAGAGGAATTTCAAATAAACCCTCATCTGATTTTATTTATGGTCATAGGATTCATGACAATCCATGTCGTGTATATCTTTTTATAGATAAAGACACATGGAGACAATTTTTTGAAAGTAGAAGAAAAGAGTCATTTTTGGTAAAGGAAATGAAAACTTTTATATTCTTTCTTATATAAATTATCTTATTAATATTTTGTTAATGATTTCTTATTCTTAATTTACCGCAAACAAAGAAATCTCAGTAGGAGATCCAATCTAAAAATTTATACCATCATAGTTTATCTCGAGGAGGGTATGCATTTTGGAAGAACAAATGATGGCAGAAAAATTTCAACAACTATGAGATGAGTCTTCAATATATTGAAAGGTGCCCCCTCCATCCCCTCCATCTAGACATGATAAATGGAAGAGAGATCATATGGGAAAAAAGGGCAATATCTTTCGGAAGAATCGTTAATTGTTGGTGAGAGGATTGTAAGATATCTATTTTACTTATTTAAGTTTTCTATTTTCTTCATATAATTTCAATCATTACAGAATGTTCAATTAATTAATACAGGACTCCCTTGAGGAGCAGAGTTCACAGGGGGAATTTACAGCTACTGGGAGGAAAGATAATTTATCTGTAGCATTGGGAAATCCCGAACATCCTGGTCGTGTAAGAGGATATCAGACAGGTGTATCGGTAAGAAAAGTGTTTCCACGTTCATCAACTTCTAACATTAGGTTGTTTATAAAAAAAATAGAATCCTTGGAGGCAGAGGTTTATAATATTAATTCGATGATGGTGGAAAAGATCAGAGTGTCAGTACAGTCTATGTTTTCAGACATTCAAATACAATTTCAGACTGCATCTCCCACTCCACCACCTCCCCCTACAGAAGCCATTTTTTATCCTCCACCTCCTCCAGTAGCTCCCACTCCCCCACCTCAGCCTGCAGACCCCATTTTTTATCCGACTCCACTTCCGCAGCTTCCTACTTGTTGCAAGTTGTATTTTGATGATCCTCAACATCATATAGTTGCATATGGGTTGGTATTTTGTATAAGAGATACAGTTCATCATCAACAATTAGTGGTAGAGAATTAGAGGGTCACTATACGGGATATTATAGATAAATCAGCTCGAGTTCCATTACCTACTGATGAGGTGATGACAATTGGACATAGTATCGGCCATTTTTTATTTGTCCATCTATACTTCTTCGACTCATTACCATAGAGGTTTGAATGTTATATCTTTTATTTTATTTTTTATTAATGTTGTTTTATCATTAGAAAAAAAATTATTTTTATATTTATTTTTAGAGGAATAATTTAAAGGTAAAAAAATACTATATAGAAAACAACAAAGACAAATGGCTATGACATCAGACACAGATTCTAGTAGTCTTGACAGATTGTCAAGATATTCAAATTTTTTGGCGGTTCATTATGAGATTCCAATGGAAGCTCATGTTTGTGGATGTGCAATAAGTGTGGGGATTATGAAAAATGATATCATGGAGCTTTTTACTGGAGATAAGTTGGGCATCAACGTGGTGAAATTTTTTTCCATGTAAGTCTTAACACCTTTTCCCTGTGTTATATTTATTAAAAATGTATACTTATGTCTATTTTTTGTTAGGTATATTTATAAAATTTGTGAGTGGAATGAGCTGACAAATGTATATGGATTCATGGTCCCGCAATTGATTTTGTAACACCCGAGACTTTTTTAAGAAATATTTTGTTTTTATGTTATATACAACACCAAAGGAATCTTTCACAGCACACAATACGGACTTGGCTTGCATTACACGCAATCACGACCTTCCTCGATAGCGTGTGTAGTACGCAATACTGGGTTTCACTAAACAACGATATATTATTATGGACTAGACGTTATGAATAGTATTAAATACATTTTAAATTTTATAACATTATTATTCATCATACACATTTTCGAGAACATGGTAAGAGAACAAAATAAATTTTTCGGGTAAAATAAGTATTTTTAAAAAAATGCAGTTTTGCCTCCTTTTGATTGCACAACCACATTAAATCTATTTTTTGACATGTTTATATGTTCAATTTAACAAAATAAAATTCTTCTTTTGAATCTGGGTATAAAAATTTAGTTAGCATAAATTTTTTATATTTTTCTAATAACTTTAATATTTTGATGAATAGTATAAATACGCTAATTTTTAATTAAAAACAACTTTATTCATTGGGATAATTTATATGGTTAAATTATAATATTGAATGGTTTTAAAGTATAAATATAATATATTTTTACCATTTAATATAATGTATGTCATTAGCATTAATTTTACATTGAATTCATAGGTAAAAACATTACAATCTTTGCCAATGTTTTAACTTCTAAAACCCATTTTCTAAACAACGGGATTTATTTTAAATTAATTACTGCAACATATATGTTTTGAATTTTGAAAAATTTATTCCATATTCAGAATCAGTGGGTCAAAATTATGTTAATATGATACTTTTTATTTTTGGGCATTATGAATAGTAACTACGGTAAATTTTATTTACCATAGTTAAAGGTAAACCGGGTAATTAAGGATAAATATAAGATTATAAAATTACCCTAACACCTGCCAAAATCCTATTGGATGACTAAAAGTCGACCCATATCACTTAAGGGTTGGATTAGATTCATTTAATGGACTTTTTTCCATGAAAATAATTTAATTATTATTAAAACCAAATAATGTGACAACATGTCACTTTCATAAATCTTATAAGTATAATAATTTTAATTTAGTGATAAACTTAATGAATCTTCGAAAATTAATAGTCTCCAAAAATATAATACAATTATATACATCATGAAAATTTATTTATTATTTTTAGGTATTAAATAATTATCAATTATTATGACACAATAGTGATGTTGAAATTGTTTTATTAATTAAAATATCAAATAAATGGATTTAAAAATATTAAAATAAATATTATATGAACTATTTAATGTTCTCCACTACTTTTATAGATACATATGACATTTTATTAATCTATTAAATCTTTTAGTTCGAACATATATTCTGTATATATTTTATTTAAATTCATATAAATAAATAGTGTCAAAATTGACACTATTGTTATTTTATAAAAATAACATATTATAAAATTGTTTACAAATCACAAAAATATTTAAAAATTATAAATTATAAAATATATGCTCGAAAATGTCATAAATGGTCAAATAATGGAAAATTCACAACACATATGTAATTATTTATAATAATTTAAAATTTAGAATATTATTACCACAACTAAAATTAAATTGATATATAAGGATAAATCATGTTGATAATGTTTAAAATAAATTCCTAACATGTCTAAATTTTATTTTTTGATGCGATTAAAACGCTATCTCATCTAATATTTGTATATGAGTCATTTTGGAAGATTTTAAGTGGGGTTGGGATTTAATATAAACTAATATTTCATATATTTCTAAAGGTGCCCCTCTCCTCCCTTATAAAAGGGCACCTCCTCTCTCTCATCATCACAACAATTTGAGCCTTCATGCTAGGCCAATCCCTGCCTATTTCACCTCCACACTTCCCTAGAAACATCTTAGAGGTCCTGGTCTTCTTCAAAGACCAATTGTAGTGCCCTAAGAGGAGGTCTCAAAGAGGCGCTTCAAAGAAGAGGTAATGTCCGTTACCGATTCTTTCAACTTTATTTCTTCTTCCACTTATTATTATTTAGTTGTTTCATTATGAATTAAAAACATCAGTATAACTCATATACTGATATGTAATTATAAGTATGGAACAACCCTATTTCACCATCTATCCATCCTACAAGAAATGAAATCACCGCACGTTCGTACCTAGGGAATATCGTCTCCACGCCGTGGTGTAATCTATTTTCCATCACCACCTTACTTGGATGGGTATAATGGTGCAAGTAAATAACTATATAAGATTATTGTAAAGTGTTATTGATTCTGAAATAGTATACATACACTCCAATACGATTCAATGATCATGGGAACAATATCATCGCTCGTGCATACGTATGGAATACCGTCTCCACGATGTGATGCGATTCGTTCTACATGATCTTCATTGCATAATGATTATATAAATGAATTCAATGAATAAATATGATATATAGTACACTAATACCATTATGGAAATGAGGTATCTATAACCTAAAGAGAAGAATAAGAATTTATTCGACAAAACACGCATAATTACAAAAAGTAATAAACACCCGAATAACAAGTAGTAATGACATATTACAAATAAGAAGCTAAGAATATGACCATATATGATATCATAACCATAAGTATGATTATTTAATAATTCAATAAAATTATTTAAATCATTATACATGAGGTTCGGACAATTACGAAGCAAATCAGACCTAAGGTAAGGGAAAATATCACAATCTCATTTTTATCCAGGATTGTTTATACTTTGGTATTTACTGGGGTGTATTTTATCATCCACATCCATGTTGCCTAAATATGTAATATTGTTTAAATCCACCAATAATTTTCTAAATCCAATTTTATCCTTCGGTGAGTTTTTAGTAAAGGATATGAAAGGAATCTTTTGTCGTTTTTCGTACGAGGTACTTTTTGACTTTTCTAACAAAAGTATGAAAAGAATGTTTTTTAACTTATACGGAATGAATGGATTTTTTAAAAACATTATTTCAAAGAATCTTCCTTTACAAGTTTTCATGTTTATTTTTAATCAACTTCTTTTAGTTTAAAATTGTATGACATTTTAAGAAAGGAAAATTGTTTTTGAAGTAGAAAGGATATTTTCCTCAAGAATGGAGTTAAAGTGTTTTTTCAAAATTATTTTCCATCTATAAAAATATAGGGTTCTATTTATATCCCTATTATTACATTTATTTGATTATGTTGTGATGGAAATATTTTTATGAATTCTTTTATCTTATATGAATTGTTTTATGATGTCACGATGTTTAAAGAATCCCATTTTATAACATGGGTTATGCAATGATGTATGATTTATGATTTTGTGGAACACATAATAATGGTATCATTATGAGATGGGAGGGACCTATATCTCCCTCCAATGCATTGGGTAAATATTTTATATCTCATGAGATAGACATGGTTGGAATGGAAGGTTAAACCGGTTCAGTGAAACAGGACTGAAACGAGGAGTGAACTCGGTTCAGAAATGGACTTTGCCCACTAAGATAGTCTTGGCAATGAGTCTTGACTAATAAGAAATGATTATCCATGATTATTTGTGTATTCCACTAAGTTTAATGTTTTAAGTTATGATTATTGGGATTACATTTCACTACCATGATTTATCCCATGTTATGAAATTATGCTCTCTTTTGCAGGGTAAGATTTCCAAAATGATATGTTCTTATGAATTTTATGTGATTGATATTTATTTTGTTCACCCTTACTGAAAATTTGAGCTCACCATTTTGTATGTTTTCTTTCCCCAGGTCTAGAATAATGGTATTAAGTAAGATATTCCAAAAAGGGACTATAGATATGATGAAATAAATGGGAGATAGTGTAAATGCTTTATGAACCAGTTGTTTATGTTTCCCAGTTTCTAAAGACACTATACCTATACATTCCTTTCATGGTTTTTTTATATGTTGTAATAAGTATGCTTAAATTTTGAAGTATTAACCATGTATGTAAAGTATGGGTTGTTATAGTTGGTATTAGAAGAAAGGTATAGTCAACCATTGGAAACTAGGATGTGAATGCCTTAGTAAGAAACCTAAGGATATGTATAAACATAGAACACAATCTTAGTGTTTTAGAAATGTCCATGAAGAACCTATGATAAGACCTTAAGTGTGAAATTTTATTCTTGATTATGTGGTTTTCCTATTATAATCAGTGATGCTCAAACTATTCTTGTTGGTTTTAGTCAATGGTTGGAACCCGAAGAAACTGTGTTAATGAAGAATGCGACGGGCAATGCAATGATTGTCCCCCTGAGCAACCAAACGTAATGGGAGCTGGAATGAAAAATCTTGTAGCCATGCTCACTCAACTTTCTCATGCTATGAATCATGCAGGACTTCCAAATGAGCAAAGTAAGGGGAAACATTCTATTGAATCCTTCATGAGGAAGCATCCACCTTCATTCAGCGGGTCTTCTGATCCATTTGTGGCTGAACAATGGATCAGTACCACTGAAAAGATATTTTCAGTTTTTCAATGTTCTGAACATGATAAAGTCATCTTAGCAGTGTATCGTTTGGAAGGTGATGCTGATCAATGGTGGAATCTTATTAAGAATACTAGGAAAACGGATGAAATTGAGTCCATGGAATGGGACAATTTCAAGAACTTATTTTTCAATAAGTATTTCCCTCGTATTCTTCGAACAAAGATGGAGAAGGAGTATCTTGAACTGAAGAAAAAGGATGATGAATCCGTTGGTACCTACGAAGAAAATTTTACAAGACTTCCAAGGTACGCTTCCAGAATCATTATCCATCCTGAGAGTAAGATCGATCGATTCTTTAGTGGATTAAAACCAAGTCTTTGAAGGGAATTAGACATAAGGGACTTCAATAGCTATGAGGAAATTATTCGATGTGCTCTCAATGTTGAGATGGAGATTGGTGTAACCCATCAGTCACATGGGTTTGATAAGAGAAAAATGGAATTCAAAGGAAAATCTAAAGACCACACTGAAAAGAAGATGAGTTTTCCCTTCTGCTCAAAGTGTGGAAAGAAACATGGATGAAATTGTCTTAAGGGGACTATAAAATGTTATATGCGTGGAAAAGAAGGTCATCAGGCAATTGAATTTCGAAATAATGGGAAGAAGATGTCTAATGATGCAAACAAAGGAAGGGATACGCAGAATGAACCTACCACACTTCAATGTTTCAAGTGCCAGGAGACGGGTCATTATGCCAATCAATGCCCAAATCCAAGGGTTTAAGATGATGATCGACGTCAAAAAACTCTTAAGGCCAAAGACAAAGTAAAGTCACATGCAATTACTATCGGTGATGTGGAGTACGACAACGAAGTGGTGAGAGGTACACTTACCGTCTACTCTAACGTAGAAAATGTTTTATTTGATTTTGGATCCACCTAATCATTTATTTCTGTAGAATTTTCTAAGGGTATCACCATATTACCTCAACAATTAGATGTTGAGTTGGTTGTGACAACTCCTAATGGCACAATAGTCATATCAAAAGTTTACAATTCATCTCCGATTGAAATTTGTGGGAATGTGCTTCCTTCAAATCTTGTGAACCTTCCTATAGTGGAATTTGATGTGATTCTTGGCATGGATTGGCTTTCATTATATGGAGCTCATATCAATTGCCAAAAAGGGAAGTCACCTTTCATATTCTAGATCAATCTATGATCTTCTATCGATGCAAGGATGAACATAACCTTCCACTGGAAATTTATTCTATCTTATGGGTCTTGATTCCACAAAATGAAGGTTATTTATCTCAAATGGTAGGAGAGAAACTCACGATTAATAATATTCCCATTGTACTGGAATTTGATGATTTCTTTCCAGAAGAATTTCCTGGTCTTCCACCAAATCGCGAAGTTGATTTTTCAATTGAACTCGTACCAGGTGATTTTCCTATTTCAAATACACCTTATAGAATGGAACCAATTGATTTGTAGGAATTGAAGAAGAAACTACAAGAGAATCTTGATAAAGGATTCATACGCCCTAGTGCATCACCTTGGGGAGCACCTGTTCTTTTTGTCAAGAAGAAAGATGGATCAATGAGACTCTGCATTGATTATCGAGAACTGAACAAGATAAATATCAAGAACAAATATCCTCTCCCATGCATTGATGACCTATTTGACCAACTACGCGGAGCTCAATACTTTTCCAAGATTGATCTTCATTCAGGGTATCATCAATTAAGGGTCAAAAGGGAGGATATTCCAATGACGGCTTTCCGTACAAGGTATGGACACTATGAAATTATAGTGATTCCATTTGGTCTTACTAATTCCCCTTCTATCTTCATGGATCTGATGAATAGAGTCTTTATAGACTATGTGGATCAGTTTGTGGTAGTCTTTATAGATGATATTCGTGTCTTTTCAAAGAGCAAGGAATAACGTGAAGATCACTTGAGAATTGTATTAAAGACCCTAAGAAAGGAGAATCTTTATTCCAAATTTACCAAATGTGAATTTTGGTTTCAAAAAGTTTCATTTTTGGGTCACATAATCTCAAAAGAGGGGATATTTGTGGATCCAGCAAAAACAGAGGTTATTGAAAGATGGTCGAGACCAACAACAGTAACTAAGATCCGAAGTTTTCTTGGTTTGGATGGATATTACCGACGTTTTGTGAACGATTTTTCAAGGTTATCTAACCCAATCACCATTTTGACTAGAAAAGGAGTTAAGTTTGTTTAGACAGAGGAATGTGAAGAAAATATCAAATAGCTAAAAAGAAGGTTATCCAGTGTACCTGTGCTCACACAACCTTGTAGTGGAGAATGGTTTTTGATCTACAGTGATGCATCCAAGACAGGACTGGGGTGTGTTCTCATTCAAAATGATATGGTGATAGCTTATGCCTCACGAAAGTTGAAAATCCTTAAGAAAAATTACCCAACTCATGATTTAGAGTTAGCTGCGGTAATCTTTTCATTGATGATTTGTAGGCATTACCTTTATGGTGAAAGGTGTGATATTTATACTGATCATAAAAGTTTAAAGTATATATTCACACAAAATGAGCTGAATATGCGTCAAAGAAGATGGTTGGAGCTGATTAAGAATTACGACTGCTCAATTCATTACCACCCTGGGAAAGAAAACAAGGTAGCAGACACATTAAGTTGACAAGACCATGCTAGCTTATCCATGATGAGGATCACAAAAGATCCAATATTTATGGATTTAAAAAAGATGGATCTTGGAATTTTAATGCAAGGGGATAAATCTTATCTTTCTCAAATGAATGTTCAACCATCTATACATGTGATGATTCAAGAGGCACAGAAAGAAGATGTCGAGTTACAAAAGAAGGTGAGAAATGTTCCTGAATTCAACCTTGATTGTGATAGGATAATAAAGTTCAGGAATCGGGTTTTTGTTCCTCCCATCCCCAAATTAAAGAAGGAGCTGCTGGATGAGGCTCATAGTTCTTCATTCTCTATTCATCCTAAAAACACGAAGATGTATAGGGTCCTAAAAGAGTACTTCTGGTGGCATGGCATGAAAATAGATGTTGCTAAATATGTCTCTCGATGCTTGGTCTATCAGCAAGTTAATTCTGAGACACAGAAGTTTAAGGGGATGTTACAACCATTACCCATACCAGAATGGAAATGGGAAGACATCACTATGGACTTTGTCACAGGACTTCCTAAAACATCCAAAGGCAATAATGCTATCTGGGTCATATTTGATCATCTTACAAAGTCTTCACACTTCAATGATATTAGATAGGGTTTCTATCTAGATCAGCTTGCTAGGATATATGTAAAGGAAGTGGTAAGATTTCATGGAGCACCACTTTCTATTATATCTGATCGGGATCCGAGTTTTACCTAAATGTTCTGGGAAAGTCTTCAGCATACTCTGCATACAGAGTTGAGTTTCAGCACTGCTTATCATCCTCATACAGATGGTCAGTCTGAGAGAACAATTCAAACTCTAGAAGATATGTTGAGATCTTGATCTATAGATTTCAAAGGTGGTTGGGATCAACACCTACCTTTGGTGGAATTTTCTTATAATAATAGCTTTCACTCCAGTATTCAGATGGCTCCTTATGAAGCTCTCTATGGAAAGAAATGCAGGCCTCCAACTTGCTGGGATGAAGTTGGGGAAAGAAAACTGTTAGGACCTGATCTTGTTGATGAAATGGAAGAAAAGGCCAGATATATTCAACAACACATAAGAGCAGCTCAGAGTCGACAAAAAAGTTATGCAGAGAACCGGAGAAATTTCCTAGAGTTTGAAGTGCGTGATAAAGTGTTCTTATGAATATCTCCCTGGAAGAGGGTCAAGAGATTTGGAAAGAAGGGAAAGTTGAGCCCTAGATATATCGGTCCTTTTGAAATTCAGGATCGTGTTGGGAAGGTATCTTACCGATTGGCGCTTCCACCAAATCTCTCTCACGTTCATGATGTGTTCCATGTATCTCTCCTAAGAAAGTACATACCTGATCCTTCACATGTACTCATCTCAGAAGTTGTACCATTGGAGCAAGATCTTTCTTATGAAGAAGAGCCGATAGATATTCTGGATCATAGCGAAAATGTCCTATGGAACAAGACAACTTTCTTGGTGAATGTTTTATGGAGGAACCACCAATTTGAAAAAGCTACATGGGAGCTTGAGGATATGATGAGGGAGAGGTATCCTCATCTGTTTGTTACAAAGTGACGAATTTTGAGGGAGAAATTCTTTTTAATGGGGGTAGAATGTAACACCCGAGACTTTTATGAGAAATATTTTGTTTTTATGTTATATAAAACACCAAAGGAATATTTCACATCACACAATATGGACTTGTCTTGCATTACATGCAATCACGACCTTCCTCGATAGCTTGTGTAGTACGCAATACCGGGTTTCACTAAACAACGATATATTATTATGGACTAGCCGTTATGAATAGTATTAACTACATTTTGAATTTTATAACATTATTATTCATCTTACACATTTTATAGAACATGGTAAGAGAACAAAATAATTTTTTTGGGTAAAATAAGTATTTTTCAAAAAATGTAGTTTTGCCACCTTTTGATGGTGCACACACATGAAATCTAGTTTTCGACATGTTTATAAGTTTAATTTGACAAAATAAAATTCTTCTTTTGAATAAGGGTATAAAAATTTACTTTGGATAAATTTTTGACACTTTTCTGATAAGTTTCATATATTGGTGAATAGTAAAAATATGCTAATATTTAATTAAAAACAACTTTTTTCATTGGGATAATTTATATGGTTAAATTATAATATTGAATGGTTTTAAAGTATAAATAGAATATATTTTTACCACTTAATATAATTTATGTCATTATCATTAATTTCACATTGAATTCATAGGTAAAAACATTTCAATCTTTGGCAATGTTTTAACTTCTAAAACTCGTTTTCTTAACATCATGATTTCTTTTAAATTAATTACTGAAACTTATATGTTTTGAATTTCGAAAAATGGATTCCATATTTGGAATCAGTGGGTCCAAATTATGTTAATAGGCTAATTTTTATTTTTGGGCACTATGAATAGTAACTACGGTAAATTTTATTTACCATATTTAAAGGTAAATCGGGTAATTAAGGGTAAATATAAGATTATAAAATTACACTAACTCCTACCAAAATCCTATTGGATGACTAAAGGTCGACCCATATCACCTAAGGGTCGGATTAGATTCTTTTAATGAACTTTTTTCCCAGAAAATAATTTAATTATTATTAAAACCAAAGAATGTGACAACATGTAACTTTCATAAATCTTATAAGTATAATAATTTAAATTTAGTGATAAACTTAATGAAACTACGAACATGAAAAGTCTCCAAAAATATAATACAATTATCTACATCATAGGAATTTATTTAGAATTTTTAGGGATTAAATAATTATCATTAATTATGACACAATAGTGATGTTGAAATTATTTTATTTATTAAAATATCAAATAAATGGTTTTAAAAATATTAAAATAAATATTATATGAACTATTTAATGTGCTCCACTAATTTTCTAGATACATATGACATTTGATGAATCTATTAAAGCTTTTATTTCTAAGATATATTATGTATATATTTTATTTAAATTCAAATTAATGAATAGTGTCAAAATTGACACTATTGTTATTTTATGTTAATAACATATTATAAAATTGTTTAAAAATCACAAAAATATTTAAAAATTATAATTTAAAATTTATATGGTCGATAATATCATAAAGTGTCAAATTATGTAAATTTCACAACACATATGTAATTATTTGTAATAATTTAAAATTTAGAATATTATTACCACAAATAAAATTTAATTGATAAATAAGGACAAATCAAGTTGATAATGTTTAAAATAAATTTTTAACATGTCTAAATTTTATTGGATGATGATATTACAACTCTTTATCTTCTAATATTTGGATATGAGTCATTTTGGAAGTTTATAAGTGGGGTTGGGCTTTAATATAAACTAATATTTCTTATATTTCAAAAGGTGCCCCTCTCCTCCCTTATAAAAAGGCACCTCCTCCCTCTCCTCCTCACAAAAATTTGAGCCTTCATGCTTAGCAAATCCCGGCCCATTTCACTTCCCCACTTCCCTATAAACATTGTAGAGGTCTTGGTCTTCTTCAAAGACAAATTGTATTGCCATAAGAGGAGGTCTCAAAGAGGTTCTTCAAAGAAGAGGTAATGTCTGTTACCGATTATTTCAACGTTATTTCTTCTTCCACTTATTCTTATTTAGTTGTTTCATTATGAATTAATAACATCAGTATCACTCATATACTGATATGTTATTATAAGTATGAAACAACCCTATTTCACCGTCTATCCATCCAACGGAAAATGAAATCACCGCGTGTGAGTACGTACGGAATACCGTCTCCACGCCGTGGTGTAATCGAATTTTCATCACCACCTTACTTGGATGGGTATAATGGTGCAAATAAATAACTATATATGATTATTGTAAAGTGGTATAGATTTTGAAACAGTATACATACACTCCAATATAATTCCACGATCAGGGGAACGATATCATCGCTCGTGTGTACGTACGGAATACCGTTTCCACGATGTGATGCGATTCGTTCTACATGATCTTCATTTCATAATGATTATATAAATGAAATGAATGAATAAATATGATATATAGTACACTAATACCATTCTGTAAATGAGGTATCTATAACCTAAAGAGAAGAATAAGAATTTATTCGACAAAACACGCATAAGAACAAAAAGTAATAAACACCCGAATAACAAGTAGTAATGAAATATTACTAATAAGAAGATAATAATATGACCATATATGATATCATAACAATAAATATGATTCTGGAATAAGTAAATAATATTATTTAAATCACTATACAGGAGGTTCGGACACTTACGAAGAAAATCAGACCTAAGGTAGGGGAAAATATCACAATCTCATTTTTTTACGAGATTGTTTATACTTTGGTATTTACTCCGGTGTATTTTATCATACACATACATGATCCCTCAATATGTAATACTGTTTTCATCCACCAAAAATTGTTTTAATCCAATTTTACCCTTCGGTGATTTTTAGTAAAGTATATGAAAGGAATCTTTTGTCGTTTTTCGTACAAGGTACTTTTTGACTTTTCCGACAAAAGTATGAAAATAATGTTTTTTTCACTTATACGGCATGAATGGATTTTTTAAAAACATTTTTTCCAAGAATATTCCTTTACAAGTGTTCATGTTTATTTTTAATCAAATTCTATTAGTTTAAAATTGTATGACAAGTTAAGAAAGGAAAAAAAATTGAAGTAGAAAGAATATTTTCCCCAAGAATGGAGTTCAAGTGTTTTATCAAAATTATTTTCCATATAAGATAATATAGGGTTCTATTTCTATCCATATTATTACATTGATTTGATTATGTTGTGATGGAATTATTTTTATGAATTCCTTTATCTTATATGAATTTTTTTATGATGTCACGATGTTTAAAGAATCCCATTTTTATTACATGGGTTATGCAATGATGTATGATTTATGATTTTGTGGCACACATAAGAATGGTATAATTATGAGATGGGTGGGACCTATATCTCCCTCCAATTCATTTGGTAATGATTTTATATCCCATGAGATAGACATGGCTGGAACGGCAGGTTAAACCGGTTCATTGAAACAGGACTGAAATGAGGAGTGAACTCGGTTCAGAAATAGACTTTGTCCACTAAGATAGTCTTGGAAATGATTCCTGACTAATAAGAAATGATTCTCTATGATTAAGTGTGTATGCCAAAAATTTTCATGTTTTATGTTCTGATTATTGGGATTATATTTCACTACCATGATTTATCCCATGTTATGAAATTATGATCTCTTTTGCAGGGTAATATTTACAAAATGTTATGTTCTTATGAATTTGATGTGATTGATATTTATTTTGTTTACCCTTACTGAGAATTTGAGCTCACCATTTGGTATGTTTTCTTTCCCCAGGTCAGGAGGAAGGGTATTAAGTAAGATATGCCAAAAAGGGACTATAGATATGATGAAATAAATGGGAGAAAGTGTAGATGCTTTATGAACTAGTTGTTTATGTTTCCCAGTTTCTAAAGACATTATACCTATACGGTCCTTTCATGGTTTTGTTATATGTTTTTATAAGTATGCTTAAATGTTTAAGTATTAAACATGTATGTAAAGTATGGTTCGTTGTATATTTCCCCTGATGCATGTGCATTGGATGAGGAACGAAGAATGATTTATATTTCGGAAATACATGGAATGAATATAGTCGCACAATATTGGATGGTGACTTTTTGTGAGAGGTATGAAACACATTTCTCTTAAAGAGTTCAATATATTTTAACATAAAATACCACTAACCTTAAATTTCTTTTTATCATTGATCATTGGATGTTAGGGGTTTTTTGCCCAAGGGAGAAAGTACTTTATTCGATATTATCTGTCCATGATGATGTGTGGGAATGTTTTAAGAATATATTGGAAAAGTATTTTCAATTTATTAATAGTTTTATATATTTTAATGAATTTTAAATTTACCCCATTCTTATTATTTTCTAATAGGGCATGGTTCTACTTTTGAAAAAACACAAAGAAAAGGAGTGAAAAGATCAAATATGTAAATGCAAAGGTAAATATCCATTTATAATTTGTAATTCTTGATTTATTACATAAAAATAATATATATAATTTACACTCATTCAAAATGAATTTTCATGAACATCGAGGCATCATTGAATGCAGATATTATATGTGTATGAAATAATAACAACTAGTAAAGTTGTGAATTTTGACCTGGTAAGATTTCATCTTAAACATTTCCACAATATTTCAATTTGATTTATTAATTATACAAGTTTACTACTATCTTTTTCATTTGTATCTTTTTGATTACCCTCATCCCTAAACTGCTGAAGAAATCAACCACTTACAAGTGGAGTGCTCAAATTATTTTACAGGTTTGATTGAATTTTAGTTGTTTGTAAAGTAAAATGTAATTTTGAATATTGTAATTGTAATTGTGTATTTGGTAGTCGTTTAGGTTGGATTTTTTTTTGATGTTGACAGTGTAAATTTTTAATGTTATATTTGTGAATGTTTAATTTTTCTCTACTTCTTGTTTTGGTCTCCTTATGATGGTTTTTCTGGTATGAATTCTAGTTTGGGGGGAGGAGTTCCAAGGGTGTGGGGGGGTATCCTGTGGGGTGGGGGCGTTCAGGGGTCTGGGAGGGTTTTCCAGTGGGTTGGGGGGTCCTGGGTGTCCATGAGAGTGGGGGGAAGTCAAGGGGGGTGGGAGCATTTCTAGGAGGGTGGAAGGGTTTTCCAGGAGGGTGGGAGGCTGTCTAGGGGGTCTCCTTAGGTGGGGGTGTCTTGTGGGGTGAGGGGGATTCCAGGGGTGGGGGCTATCTAGTGGGGGGGTCTAGAGTGTCCATGGGGAGGGGGGGGGGGTAGTCCAGGGGTGTGGTGGGGGATGTCCAGTCGGTTGAGGGGGTTTTGGTCTGTTTTTGGTAACATTTTGGTCTGTTTCAAGGGTGTGGGAGGGTTGTCTAGGGATGTGGGCGTCCTGTCCAGTGGGTTGGGGGACTATAGAAGGGTGGGGGATGTCCAAGGGGTGGTAGTTATGTCTAGGGGTGTGGGGGGAGTGTCCAGGGGTGTAGTGGGGGCAGTCTATTGGGGTGACGGGGTTCTGTCTTTTTTTGGGTAAATTTTTGGTCTGTTTCAGGGGTGCGGGAGGGTTGTCCAGGGGTGTGGAATAGATGTCCAGGGGTGGGGGGTATACATGAGGGTGGGTGGGGGGGGGGGGGGGTTGTCTAGGGGTGTTTGGGGCTATCCAGGGGGTCGAGGGAAGTACATGGGTGTGGTGGTGGCTCAAATGGGGTGGGGGAGGGCTGTCCATGGGGTGGGGGTATACATGAGGGTGGGGGGGTTGTCCCGACATGTTTAGGGCTATACATGGGGTCGGTAGAGAGTCCAGGGGTGTGGTGGGGGCTGTCGAGTGGGGTGAGGGGGTGCTGTTCAGGAGGGTGGGGGGTTGTCCCGGGGTGATTGGGGTTGTCCAGGGGGTCGGGAGCAGTCCAGGGGTGTGGTGGGGGCTGTCAAGAGGGGTGAGGGGTGTTTTTGCAGTGGGTGGTGGGAGGGATGTCCATTGGGGTGGGTTGTCCTAGGGTGTTTGGGGCTGTACCGGGGTTTTTGGTGCTGTCCAGGGGGTCGGGGGGCAGTCCAGGGGTGTGGTGGGGGCTGCCAAGTGGGGTGAGGGGGTGCACTTCAGGGGGTGGTGGGAGGGTTGTATAGTGGGGTATGTTTTATATGTTATCAATGTAAATTCTTAATTTTTATTTAATTATTGTTTTGATCTACTTCTTTTTTTGTGGTACGAATTCTTGATTTGGTTTCAGGTTGTTTCTGGGAGAGATCAAAGGACTGCATTTGATTTTTTTTAAAAACTTGTCTTCCAGATCGGTTATTTTATAACCGACTCGATAAAGAAATCAGGAATGGTTTATCATGTCGGTTTTTTAATAACCGACAAGATAAACACCAGTGGAATTGTTTATCACGTCGGTTATTTAAAAAATGATGTGATAAACCCCCCAGATTTGTTTAGTACATCAGTTATTATATAAACGACATGATAAACCATTTCCCAGGGGTTTATCAAGTCGGTTATTTAATAACTGATGTGACAAACAACCCCCACATGGGTTTATAACGTCAGTTATTATATAGCTGACGTGATAAAACCCCCACCCCCCGATTTATCACAGTGGTTATATAATAACCGATGTTATAACCCCCCCTGGTTTTTGCACATCAGTTATTAATTAACCGACGTGATAAACATTGCGTTATTATGTTTTTTATGTCTTTTTTTAAATAACTGGCATAAAAAATGTTATTTATAATGTCGTACGTATTAACGTCGGCTAAAAACCGACGTCAAAAATGAAAAATAACCGACATAAATTACGTTTTCTGCACTAGTTATATCATCATTGAAGAAAGTTCCAATGATGATATAACCATTATTTAAATACAATATATGTTTATTATAAATTTAAATTTCAAATATCATCTCTATGAGTTCCACGATATTCTATTGTCAATATTAGATATAGAAATTCCATTCGCCATGTTGTTTATGTGATTCAAAATTTTTAAATTATCCATTGAATCTGTAAAACCTCTATCGTTATCCACCCCCAAGGTGCTTCAATTATTCATGAAACCTTTATTTTAATGGTATGAATTTTAATAGTGCATCTCATTCTTCATCAGGTATGCTTCCTTTTGGTACTCCTTTGTTGGTCGGAGTGGATATTCAATAGGGGGATAATTGAGTTCCAATAAAATATTTATGTTAAAAATAATTCTATTAAAATTCCCCAATTAAAAACAACGTTAAACTGTAGTGAATTTGTAAAACTATAAGGGTTCGATTAGGTTCTCAAATGAATTATTAGGTCTCTGTTAATTTAATCAGAATATTAAATTATATTTTGAAACTAACCTACTGATTTACAATAATTACAAACACATGGTATATTAATAATCAAAGTAACATTAAAAATATTTATATTTCAAAGTAATTAGCATCGGAATACAAAATCTATAATATACTTTAAATCTTAATCTACGATACACAACAGATATAACCATGAGTTTCAGTCTCAATCCGAGACATAGTTCTCTCAATCAATTTATATAAATTTGATCCACACTCTGGATCGAGAAAAACAAAAGTACAAAGACTATTTAGGTCCTAGGATGTCTACCACAGTTCTACATGGGAATAAAAATATAAAAACTCTCAGGCTGTACAGGACACAGTTGAACTCTTCCACAACATACAGTGGGATACAAGAAGGTGAAGAAAGTTTGGTGTGCGGATTTAATATCCTTCAGTTCAGATCATGAGACAATGTGTATCTAGAGTAGACAGATGTACACAAACTACTCATAATGTTAAGAAAAAAGATACAATAGAGGAAATAATATAGTTTATAAAGCTCTGTGTATTTGTATATATGCTTTGGACTCGTTTTGATGTTGCAGATGGATGTCAATTCCATTCTGGTGAAGATGACTCAAAAGAGAGTATCATTGTTCTTCTCAGCTACAACTGTTTAGACTTGTGCATATAATTTTCGTTATGGAACAACTACTTGTCTGTTTGTTTGTTCCAGGTAAAAGATCTACTTCAGGCTCTAAGATTTTCTCAATTGTTCTTCAAGTTCTTCTTATGTTCTGTAGGACATCATACACGCTCACCTTCTTTCGTGTGTTTTACTTTCTTTTCATTATGCACCCTTTTTACTGCATATCATTCTTTTTATTCCTTGAGATCTGGTAAAAGGAATGATTACCTTTTTACAGGTATGAGGTATGGTTTCCTAACATCCGAAAACCAACATTAACTAATAGCAGGTGAATTTTTCTAAGCAAATATGACCGTTGTAATTAAAAAGGGTTAGTAGAAAGTTAAAACAATTTTCATGTCTATCGGTGAGTCATGAGATCAGTGAGTCACTTGAATCTGCATCAGTTTCGGTAGGTCATTTGATCAGCATCGATTTCTGTAGGTAATTTGATCAGCATCAGTTTCAGTAGGTAATTTGATTAGCATCAGTTTTAGTAGGTCATTTGATAAACATTAGTTTCGGTAGTTATCATCATTACGACCTTTCTACATTGGTGTGGCCATTCTCATTAGTGAGACCGTTCTTCATCTTTGAAACCATTCATCATCGGTTCGATCATTCTTCATCGGTGCAACCATTCTTCATTGGTGTGATCGTTCTTCATCTGTGCGACCATTCTTTATCGGTGTGACCGTTCTTCATCGGTGTGACCATTCTTCATCGGTGCAAACTAACAGTGACTCAAGAAAATAACTAACGGTGATTCAAAAACATGAAATATGCACCAAGTGTCTGTTCAAACCAGAACATTTCAAGGTCAATAGAAAACGATAAATAATCATATATAAACATATGTAAACATTATAAAACATATATAAACACATTTTGAATAGAGTGAATAGTTGACTACATTTATTTATAAAAAGAAATATCAAATGATTTGTGACTAATAAAATAACCATTTCACAGAGGGTTCAACAATATCCCCTTTTTTATAATCACATATTTGTGGCATAAAGGAAGGAGATGAAAAGATGTAACATTTAGTATGATCCCACTATTTAAGCAAAATATTTAACCAAAGATAAATAGATCATCATAGAATACACCAGAACATGAAAAAAGTGAGAGTATATCAACATAGCATTAGATTACAGAGATATACACTCTAAATATAAATTATTTTATCTATGTATTCATTTATATAAGTAGTCATCATTTAAGAAGTCATCATTTCTCCCCCTTACTACATATAGTCTAAATGTATGCCTGAATGCCTGCTAGGCCTGTTCTCCCCCTTTGGGATTATCAAAAAAGAAAAAGAGATCGGTGATAGAAAACAGAATAAAGATCCATTCAAATAACCACTGAAAAAGGTACCAGAAAAAGAAACACATAAAAGACACTATATCAAAAAATGACATGCATGGATACTTATTGGGATGAAGAAGATCTTTTCCTTTAGAAGATGGAGGAATGGATGGGCTAGAGGGTGGCTTTGTGGAAGGTTGATCGGACCAAATGGAGAGAGGAGGTAGCACAGCTCGGGCTGGAAGAAGATTGGGTGCTAAATTAACATGTTTTTTAGTAGAAGATCGTCCTGATAATGGCTACTGAATGACTAGAAGAATATTAGACAGAGCCTGAGAAACTGATAACTTACTAGGAGAAACACTGGATGGACTGAGAGGCTTAGCAGTAGGAAACAAATTTTCCTTATCTTGCACATGATGATAGGGTGTGAGCAGATTTATAAAATCTTGAATGACTTCACCACCATCTTTCATGGCCTTCTCAAAATCATCTTTGTTATGCATGATACTCTTGAAAGTAGGAGTAAATTATTTCAACTGCTATAACTATGCCTTAAAAGCTTGAGTGACTAGAGGAAGCCTCAAATTGTCATCCAAGACTTTAAACTGATGGTTCAACTCATGATTGGTATAGATTTTAGAGAAATAGTGATATACATTTTCTTTGATCTCTTTCTCAACCTAAGTAGAATCAGCTGAATAAAGCTTTACCATCTTGTGAATATGATCACTATTTTCTTTCATCTTTTTCAAGGAGTCAAAATCCAAAATCTGTCAAATTGCAGCTAACACTTATTTTATAATATCCTTTAAAGAATTGATCTCATGACCAATAATATTGGTCACATTGGAGGAGCTAGCTTGAGCAACAACCTGGGTTATCTCAGCCTTCAACTTTCTCAAGTCTGAATCCTTGAGATGTTATATCAAATTTCATAGAACTTACATCATATTAGTGCTTGTTGATCTAAATTATCCGGATATAGAAACTAAGTCATTTCCTAAATCCTTGAGTTCTTAATTTAGAGTGGTAATGTGTCGGCCAATCAATTCACTAGTATTTCACAGGTATGGCTTGATAATACTTAAAAAACTTTGAGTTATACCATCCATGGCAGCCTTAGATAAATTCAAAGGAGTAGGAGCATGAGAATGAGTTAATTCCTCTTTCATGGTCTCTCTAACCGCATGGAGCAACTCATCTTTAAATCTGTCTAAATCCGATCAAGAAACTGAAGGACCAGGTCTTTCTGCTGTCACATTCACATTTTAGGCAACTAGTCTAGCCTTAACTGATAGGATTTCCCTTGCTTTGTGTACCCCTTCTTCTTTTCCCTATGAATAATCCAAACCAAGAATAGAAAACCCAGGGTTTTCCTCCCATGCATATTTACAGGAGGTATACTGGGGCTTTACAAAATCAGCTTTTCTAGAATTTTCATGTGAAATTTATTCACCTACATCAATCTCTGTCTGCATTGTTCTTTCAGCCTTAAGAACAGCTTCTTCTTCAACTCGTTGTGGGTGTGGATCATCTTGGATCAAATTTTGACCATCTACTGGTCGAGTAACAAAATTATCATCACAACCATCATCATCGCCATCATCATAATCATCATCATAATTTCCATCATCATCATCATCATCATTATCATTTACATTATTATTTACTGAACTTCAATCAGTACTATCTTTGATAATGGATTCATACTCCTCAGAACATGATTATTCAGTTTTATATTCCAGTTCATCACCTAGAAGAGTTTCTGACTCTGGTAACCTGAGAGGTGGACTAGCTGGTCCAAATTACATTCTTCTTTTCTTTGGATATACTGTATCAGGATCACTGCTGAAATCAGGAGGTGACTGAGGCTCTTTTTCAGTATCCACATCATCAGCAACCTCAGATTCCCCTGTCCTTTTCATACTTGACTCTCCAGTTTCCTTAAAAACTTCTGTCTCCTCTTACTCATCAGAATAAACAACTTCTTCATTAGGTTTTAAAACAGGATCTCTCATCCCCTTTGGTCTCTTAGGATGATGAAAAGTATTAAAGGAGTCATACAACTTATCTTCATCAGCAACCCATGCCTTCATTGATGGATTCCAGTTGATTTTCATTCTTTTCCAGATATCCATGTTAATACAAAAACTACTACTGGATGAGATACACTGATCTTCATCTTCAACATAGCCCGAAAACATTAACATGGCAGAGATTTTCTTATAGGAAAACAAGGTTGTAGCTTTATTGGATGTCTTCACTATCTCAGAAATATGGATAGTAATATATCTACACATGTTGATATTCTCATCATTTAGTAATAAAGACAACACGAAAACATCATGATACATCTTAGTAGTAAAATCACCCTGTTTGGGACAGATTTGGTGCGGAATAAACTTAAACAAAATTCTACTTTCACCATCTAACTCAGCACCTGTTATTCTTCGGGATTCAGAATTTCCAGTTAGTACCTCAAGAGAATGCTCGTACAAAAAATATTTAGAGGTATGTGGAATATTACCAGAATAGTCTTCATATCTACCTTTATGAGGCACTCGCAAACACTCAGCCCACTACATTGAAGAAAAATAAATCATTTTCCCTTTGACTATAGAAGATAGTATTACAGATTCTGTTCCATCTAATACAAAAGTTATGTTCAAATAAAACTCATGAAAAATCTTTGGGTAGTAGACTCAGTTATTATCACAGAACCAGTCTTTCCATCCTTACATCTCTAATACTTTTAAAAGATAAGAATTACTATTTAACACCCATTCGGAACTCACTTCCTTTTCCGCTATAACCATCCGAATTTCCAACTACAGGTTCACTGACATTTCAGTCGTGCTGCTCGATTCTCCTCGAGTGTGTTTCATAGTAGAGGAACCTTCAAATTCCAGGCTTTGTCACTTCTTCATTTCCATTTTTAGGTTTGAGATGTTTGAAAGGATTGAAGGGTTTAAAAAGGTTCAAGAGATTCAATTGTTTAATGTTTCAGAAAAATTATGGTTCGGCGGGAGATAGAAAATCACAGTTCTTGGGAGAAGAAATAGTCGTGGGTCATTAAATTTATCATTTAGGTTTATAATATTAAATAAAATATTGATTATGTAAAACAACTTCATTTTGATAGACACTAAAATTGTTAAATACTGTAAAAACAAATGGTAGAAAAAAGATTAGTTTCACTAATCGGTTTCACGGATCAGTTTCACTGTTCGGTTTCAATGATCAGTTTCACTGATCGGTTTTGCTGATCAGTTTCACTGATTTTTTTCACGGATCGGTTTCACTGATCGATCATACCCAACTCTTGCATAATAAAATCTGATCTTCCAGAGCTTAATGGTTTGGTGAAGATATCTGCTAATTGATGTCCAGAGTCAATAAATTCTAGAGAAATTTCACCTTTTTGATAATGATATCTCAAAAAGTGATGTCTTTCTTCAATTTTCTTAGTCCTTGATTGAGCCACATGATTCTTAGAGATGATAATTGCACTACTGTTATCACAATTTATAGACACGTGTCTAAATTGACATCCATAGTCCAACAGGGTGTGTTTCATCCATAGAATCTGTGCATAACAACTACTAACAGTAATGTATTCTGCTTCAGCAGTAGACAATGCAACAGAGTTCTGTTTCTTACTACACCAAGATACCATGGAATTTCCCAAAAGATGAAATGTTCCAAATGTGCTCTTCCTATCTAACTTCTTACCAGCAATGTCAACATCTGAATAACTCATTAGGTCACAGGATTGTCCTTTTGGATAAAACAAACCTAAGTTGTTAGTCTGTTTATGGTATTTGAAAATACTTTTAACAGAAAGTAAATGAGATTCTATAGGATTAGCTTGATATCTTGCACACATGAATACACTAAATATGATATCTGGTCAACTAGCAGTAAGAAAAATAAACTTCCAATCATACGTCTATAATTGGTTTTTTCAACTGGTTTCCCAGTTTCATCATCATCCAACTTACGGGTGGTACTCATACGTGTTTCACTTACCTTATTACAATCCAAACCAAAATTTTTTAATAGATCCTTTGTATATTTACATTGATTTAAAATAATACTATCTTTATTTTGAAAATTTTGAATCTCATATCAAATTCATCTTGCATAATCATTGAAAAATCCATACAAAATGAATTTTTAGGGGATCCAAAGATAATATCATCAAAATAGATTTGTACAATAAAAATATCTTTATAAATTCTTTTAATAAAAATAGTTGTATATGAAATTCCATTAGTAGAAACATTTGAAATAAAAAAATTTTTAAGTCTATCATACCAAGCTCTTGGAGCCTATTATAAACCATACAATGCTTTAGAAAGTTTAAAAACATTATTTTGAAAATGGGGGTTTGTAAAACCAGGTGGTTGTTCAACAAAAAAATCTTCAATTACAAAACCATTTAGAAATTCACTTTTAACATCCATTTGATATAACTTGAAATTCAGATGAGAAGCATAGGCAAGTAGAATGATAATAGCTTCTTGTCTAGCTACAGGTGCAAAGGCTTCCTCATAGTCTATTCAGTCCTGTTGACTATACCCTTGTGCGACAAGCCTTGATTTGTTTCTAACTGTATTTATTGATTCATCATCCTTGTTTCTAAAAACCCATTTAGTGCCTATAGTCAAGGTGTCCTTAGGTCTTTCTACTAATTCCCATACTTTGATTGTTTCAAACTGATTTAACTCTTCTTGCATATCCCTTACCCAAAATTCATCACTGATTGAATCATTGATATTTTTAGGTTCTAGATGTGAAAGAAAGGCTTGATGTTCAACCTAATTTTTTAGGGAATCTCTAGTATGTGTCCCTCTATCAATATTACCAACAACAACATCAAAAGGATGATTCTATAGAATCCTAGTTGATCTAGTGATGGTAGGACTAGAAATTACAGGTTCTTCTCTAGGGTCAGATTCATCAAAAGCGAGTTCTGGAATATTTCCAGATCTGGTTGGCATAACAACAGGGTCATTATATTTGTCGTTAAGGTTCAGAACATGAAAATCTTCTTCAGGATTTTCAAGAGAAGGCTTAGGTTCATGTGGATCAGTTTCATCAAATTTGATGTGAATCGATTCTTCCACACACATGGTTCTCTTATTAAATAATCTATAGGCTTCTCTAGTAATTAAATATCCTAAAAATATTCCTTCATCACTCTTGGATGGAAATTTTTCTAGATTATCCTTAGTATTGAGAATAAAGAAATTGCAACCAATAACCTTGAAGTAATTAACCTTAGGTTTCTTATTATTCCACAGTTCATAAGTGGCCTTCTTAAGAATAGGTCTGATCAAGACTCTCTTGACAATATAACAAGATGTATTTACACCTTCAACCTAAAATTAAATAGGCAGTTCATACTCATTAAGCATAATTCTTGCAATCCCTTGAAGGGTTCTTTTTCTTCTTTCTACTACACCATTCTGTTGAGGTGTCCTAGGGGAAGAAAAGTTGTTATTATAGCCATTGTGTGAGAAAAAAGATTCAAACCAATGATTTTCAAACTCACAACCATGATCACTTATCAGGGTCATTATCTTAAGTCCACTAAGGTTCTCTACAGACATGAAATATTAAATAAAGTAAGAACAAGCTTCACCCTTGGGAGGTAAGAATTATACCCAAGTGTACCTAGAAAAGTCATCTAATTAGACAAATACATAGTGCTTCCCATTTAAACTAGAAACTCTAGAGGGTCCAATCAAGTCAATGTGAACCAACTTGAGAGTTTGAGAAGTTGAAATGTCTTTCATGGATTTAAAAGAATCTTTATGTTGCTTTCCCTTTGACAGGGATTACAAACTTTATCAGCTCGGAATTCATGTTTTGGTAGGTATCTAACTAATTTTTTCCTAGTTAGTTTTCTAAGTGAATGAATGTTGCAATGTCCTAATATTTTGTTCCATATCCAAGACTCTTTATGAAAATAATTCAAGCAAGTAACATTTTGTTTGACCAAGAAATTCAATTCAAAAGCACATACATTTTCATTTCTCAAGGCAGAAAATACTAAAACATTTTTAGAATTAAAAACATTATAAGAATAATTTTCAAACTTAACATTGAAACCACCATCACACAATTGAGAAATACTTAACAGATGATACTTATGTCCATCAACAAATAAGATATTGGAAATTAAAACTGAATCAGTGTTACCAATCTGGCCTAGGCCGATGATTTTTCCATTATAGTTATCACCAAACATGACATGGCCTCCATAAACATTGATTAAATTCTTGAAGCATGATTAATCTCCAGTCATATTCCTTGATCATCCACTGTCCAAGTAACATAACTTCTTTATGGGAACATTTCAAGCATGTTTCCTACAAAAAATGCTTAAACAAAAAATGATTTTGGTACCCAGATTTTCTTCGGTCCAGAATGGTTAGCAAAAAAAGCCTTAGGTACCCATATTTGTCTCATGGGTCTCATATAATCTATAGAATCAACTGATTTTGAAAGATAAAATTTATTTGATCTATAGAAATTTGAATAATGTGTTGAAGCATATGAATTTCCAAAACTAAAACTAGCACCATTATGTCCATATTTAGGAATAAATCTATTTTTAGTAATCTATTTTTTAGGATGATAGCCTATAACAGTGGTATATTTTTGTTCCACTTGTTTACCTAAAATTTGTGTAAGTGTGTATTTTCAATTAGTGAACTTTTATAAGTCCTTCCTCAATTTCTCATTAGTCATTTTTAGTTTATTATTTCTCTTAAGTAATTTATAATTCTTTTCTTTCTCAATATCAAGGGAATATTTAACAGAGTTGGTTAAAGCATGCTGTTTTTTGGAGGTTTTATACTTGTCTTTAAGCTCATTACAGCTTACTTCTAGCATACTAAAATATTCAAACAACTCTTCACTTGTCATGTTTTCATATTCAGAATCATTATCAACTCTAGAATAATAAGAATTTAAGGAAAGAGTGTCTTATGATACATCTGATGTGTTTGTTATAAAACACATGTTAGCCTTGTGAGAGTCATCATCTTTAGAAGAATAAGAATCACTTGACGTGTCTTATGAAGAACTCCAAGTTTCATTAATGGATTTCTTATAATTATTATCCATGTAGTCATGTTTCTTCTTCAAATTTACCTATCGAAAGTCTGCTTTCACATATCCTTTCCATTGGCACTCATAGCAGAAAATGTAATCACTTTTATTAGGATTCTTCCAATCCTTCTTCCAATGACCATTGTTGTCATACGTTATTTTATAATTGGATTTTCTGATGAATTTTTTCTTCCTGTAGTACTTTTGAAATCTTATAGCTATTTGAGCCATTTCAACAACACTGTCAGATGTACACTCTTCATTACGTGAAATTTTAGTTGGTATGTGGACATTCTCCTTGTCCTTTCTCTTTGAAGCAGATGTCTTGAAGGCTACTGACTTCTTCCTTGGTTCATCATCTTCTTCCTTATTTACATTATGTTTTTCTTCAAACATCATAAGCATACCAATTAATTCCTTAATAGGTAGTAAACATATGTCACACGATTACCTTATTAAAACAGATGCGCCTCTCCATATTTCTGGCAGACATATTAATATTCTCATGATCTACTCTTTTACAGGAACAGCTTTTCCAAGTGAACTCATAGTGTTGACAATCTCATTGAACATGAGATAAATGTCAGAAATAGGTTCATCATGCTTCATTTTAAAATTATCTTACTTAATAGTATAGGTATTCAATCTCATTTCATTAACACTAGTTTTTCCTTCAGGGGAAATAGCCAAAGTGTCCTAGATTTCATATGTAGTTTTACAATCATATATGACATTAAATTCTTCATCTCCTAAAGCATAATACGTGGCATTCATTCCATTACAATTATTATTATATGCAGTTTTAGTAGGTCAATCCCAAGTAGTTTTTTAAGTTTTTGGAATCTTATATGGAGTCTCTATAGCAGTCCAGATGTCAAATACCATACTATCCAAATAAAATTTCTTTTTAACCTTCCACTGGCCATAATTTGTACCATTGAAGAAAGGGGGTCTATTGGAAGCAGTACTTTCTAGTCTATTATCAGTAATTAGATCTTAAAAATTATATTCAAAGAGATAAAATTTAGAAAAAATATAAATTTAAGATCTTTGGGATATAACTAGAACCACTGTTGAAAAACACAGTATTTGAAAATTCGTTATAAATAACAACCCTCTGATACCAAATGTTGGTCAGAGTGTATACTCAAGAGGGGGGTGAATTGAGTTTCAATTAAAAACTTTTGTTAAAAATAATTCTATTACAATCCCCAAATTAAAAACAAAGTTAAACTATAGTGAATTTGTAAAACTGTATGGGTTCAATTAGTTTCTCAAAATATTGACTAGCTCGCAGTTAAATTAATCAGAAGATTAAATTAGCTTTTGAAACTTACTAACTGATTTACAATAGTTACAAACACATGCTAGATTTACTATCAATGTAACATTAAAACAATTTTATGTTTCACAGTAATTAGCAGCGGAATACAAAATATATAATATACTTTAAAACTTAATCTATGATGCACAACATATATAACTAAGAGGTTCAGTCTCTAGCTGAGACTTATTCCTCTCAAAAAATTTATATAAATTTTATCCACACCCTAAATCGGAGAAAACACATTTCAAAGACTGTTCTGGTCCAAGGATGTATACAACAGTTCTACGAGGGATAAACAATAATAACAACTCTCCGGCTGTCCAGGTCACACGTGGCCTTTTTCACAACATTCAGTGGGATACAAGAAGGTGAATAATGTTTTGTGTGAGTATTTAATATCTTCCAGTTTATCTCAGGAGACAATGTGTATCTAGAGTAGACAGTTGTACGCACAAACTGCTCATAATGTTATGCAAAGAGATACAATAGAGGAAATAATAGAGATTAGAAAGCTCTGGGTATTTGAAGATATGATCTAAACTCATTTTTATGTTGTAGATGGAAGTCAAGTCCTTTCTGGTGAGGATGACTCAAAATAGAGTATTGCTATTCTTCTTAGCTATAGTTTTTTAGACTTGTGCATATGATTTTGATTAATGTGCAATTACCCATCATTGTGTTTTCTCCAGGTAAAAGATCTTCTTCAGGATCTTCGATTTTTTTAGGTGTTCTTCAAGTACTTCTTATGTTCCATAGGACTTCATACACGTTCACCTTCTTTCATGTGTTTTTCATTCTTTTTATTCCACACTCTTTCTACTACAGATCTTCCTTTTTATTCCTTGAGATCTAGTAAAAGGATTGATTAAATTTTTACAGGTACATGGTATGGTTTCCTGACATCCAACAACCAACATTTATTAATAGTAGCTTCATTTAACTAAGAAAATATGACCATTGTAATTAAAAATGGTTAGTAGAATGTTCAAACAGTTTTCATGACTATCAGTGAGTCATGAGATCGGTGAGTCACTTGAATCTGCATCGATTTCTGTATTTCATTTGATCAGCATCGATTTTGGTAGGTCATTTGATCATCATCAGTTTCAGTAGGTCATTTGATCAACATCAGTTTCGGTTGGTCATTTGATCAGCATTAGTTTCAGTAGTTATCATCAGTGCGACCGTTCTTCATTGGTGCGACCGTTCTCATCAGTGTGACCATTCTTCATCAGTGTGACATTTCTTCATCAGTGTGACCGTTTTTCATCGGTGAGACCATTCTTCATCGGTGTGACTGTTCTTCCTCAGTGTGAACTAACGCTGACTCAAGAAAATAACTAACGGTGAGTCAAAAACATGAAATACACACCATGTATCTGTTCAAACTAGAACACTTCCAGGTCAATATAAAACCATAAATAATTATATACAAACATATGTGAACATGATTAAACATATATAATCAAATTTAGAACAGAATTAATAGTTGACTAAATTTACTTATAAACAGAAATAACAAATATTTGTGATTATTAATGAATCCATTTCATAGTTGGTTAAATATCCTTAAACCATTATTACTATGTCTAGTTCTAGTGAACAATGAATCTCCATCGGTTGCACCTTTTTATGACAAACCTCTTATTAGGCCACTTCCTCAGCAAAGTGTTTTCTTTTATGGAATCTTCTGATTATCCTAAAACAAAATCGTATGTACTTTGAATTTTTTCCTCTCATGCTTGAACAATGTTCTATCATATTGTACATGCACCCATTTGTATAGGCACACTTCCTGGAGAAAACATGGGATCCCAAAATTTAAATTTTCAATTTTCCAACTCAACTCAAGTTCTTAGGATTCATATCAATCATTCTATAAGTTTATTTATGTTCCCTAAAACATTAACTTTATTCAATCATCATTAACCTCTCTATATTAATAAATATTTAAATAAGGGTTCAACATTTTCATTGTTATGAATATGATAATCTTAATTTACAACTTCATAGAAACCATTATGAAAAATATGTGTTTGATGACATTATTATGATCATCCCAACCCAATGAATTGTTACTATGTCTCGTGAACTCTGTAAGAACTGCTCCATCTTATTATTTCACAAACTTTGGTTCGATGAGGTTGAAATATTTCCTATCTCCAATGGGATAATATATATTATAAAATATTGATCTATCTGGTGTGTTGGTATGAATTTAACTTGAAATAATGTGGTAACTCCAACCTTATATAGGGAATAGTTCATTAGAATGTGTTTAACACATATTCATAGAATCATCCATTCGATGACATAATATTTCTTTGTCTAAATCTCATCTACCCGATGGTTCTTTGACATGGAAATATCATCTTGTAGGATTCATTTATCATCATATTTCTCCATTAGATGTAGTTACTTATTACCTATATTATTAAATACCATAACATACACAATTTTATTAACATTGGATGAATTCAATAGGCTTTTAAATATTATGGATTTTATAATTGTTATCAAGTTGGAACTTAATATAGAAACATTTAAAACATCAATCTGTTTAGTGAAATTTATACATTTACTATTAGGTATTTATAACATATTTCCCCAAATGTAAAATATTTTATATTTTCATTAATCTGAAATACTAAATATATATCTTATGGAAGTTCATTGATCACCTTTTTTTGTCCATTCAACACAACAATTTTCCATTCATCAAACCAAACACGTGACCTTTTACTATAGTGACAATGACTATATCATGTAAATATAATCCCGATGGATTTTAACATTATGTACTCCATCTAATATACTTCATAAAAATATAATTATTAATGATTTAATAACTTTTAACTTTTTTAGAACACAACAAAAACATTTTTACATGGACTTGGTACACACTATATATCTGGAAACATCATATTCTCGAAAAAATTGCCACATCATTGCTTGAACATTGCATAGTTACAAATCCAAAATATTAATTTGAAATTCAAAGACTAAATTTTTTTAAAAACTAGTACAAAATAATATTTTATACTGATTATATGTTTTGTTTTTTTACCATGAGGATCAACAAAGAATCATCTTACTTAATAAGGAAAATTTCATGATTTGGTATAAAAACATTTTTAAATACCTTCACCAACAACAATTTTGTAATGATTCTTAACAAACTCCAAAAACCCCATTCATACCTGATTTATAAAAACATTAACAAACTATATTTGAAAAAAAATACAACACTCATTTCAAAAAACAACAAAAAGGATCCCCAATATTTTCCAATAGATTGGTTAGAAACTCTCTCAACGTTTTTAACAACTGTTTTATACTAAATTCTTAATACAAAAAGCATTCTCTTATAGAGTGTATTGTAAAAAAACATCTAGATAATGTAATGATTTTTAAGAAATTAATTTATTATTATGATAATAAATTTGGTGGACATGATAATGTAACCATCCCCTTAATCATTTATCTCCCCCTTTTTATTATAAAAGTTACTTTATAATCATAAATAGTTTATAATAGAGTTTTTACTTCTTCTATCAATGATGTACCTCAACTCATGCTTTCAAATCATTATAAAATGGATCATGGCTGTACTTCTATAAGAAAATTTTTATTTCATAGGTTAATAGTGAACATGTAGTAGCAGTGTGACTTCCTCAAATATATTCCAGAGCATAGATTTGGTGAAAACATCTATAATTTGATAATTTGTGATATATTATCCAGTATAAACTCGACACTAGAAACATTATCCTTAATGAAATGATACTTAAGTTCAATGTTCTTTGATATGTAATATTTTAATTTTTTTGGAATTATCTATGGAACATTGATTTCACAACTAATTATCAATGGATTCCCAACATTCACCCTCAAATATTTTACCTAAAATTTCATCCCTATCATTTGTATAAAAACTAGGTTGGTGAGAACATATTAAATTTTTAAAATAATCCAATTAATATAAAAAAAATTCTTATCATTATATCACCGACAACTTTATCCCAAGAAGAATTTTGCCCCAAATGTTCGCTTTCAATCATTAAAATTGCCAACCAAATCAATATATGTTAACCAAAGAAAATTATCTCGATATATCTTATATACATTAGTCTTTAATTAGATATTTCTTTAACATACTGATGTATTTAATTATATTCTAGAATGGGTGATTCATTTAGATATCTTTGATATATTGTATACAATATTCCAACATATACATTGTCTTATCTTTAGGAAGTAATATAGTGTAATATTCTGATAAACGACCAGATGTCTAATTAGTTCACGCTTTTCCCAACATCCTATTTAGTCAAATTTATACCAAAATAGATAGGTATAGATGATTTATTGAATCATTTATAATAA
This sequence comes from Viscum album, assembly GCA_963277665.1. Taxonomy (NCBI): domain Eukaryota; kingdom Viridiplantae; phylum Streptophyta; class Magnoliopsida; order Santalales; family Viscaceae; genus Viscum; species Viscum album. The sequence continues at coordinate 1,531,599,048 of OY728123.1, read as the reverse complement.
ACTATTGAAAAGATTTTCATAAATGAGAAATATGCTTCCTTCCTTCTCATGGAATTTTAAAAATAAAAATAATGTTAACACTCCCTGAAATGACACCTCAAATTTATTCTTCATTTTTCCATAAAATTTTATAAAAAAATATTCTTCCCTCCGGAAAAAAATATTCCATCAATTTTTTTTTTCAATAACTAAACATATTCTTATCTCACTCATAAACAAGTTTCTGTCAACATTTCTTTTAGAAAAGTTCATATTATTTTGTAAAATATTATTTTTTGAATACCAAGAATGATGGAATTATTTATACCAATAAAAATATTTTTTTCATTTGACACTCAATGATTATATATTTATCATATAAGAATCCACTTGATTTCAAAATATAAATCTATTCTGACATTTATCTATTTTGGAAAGATAATTAAATATATGTGTTATAGATTTTTTTATTTTGAGGATAAGGAAAAGAAAATTACACTCTTATAGATTAAATTCTCACAATAGGGGAAAATGTTTTATCAAAATAAACTGCTTCCATCAATGAGAAACCATTAAAATATATAAATTTTTTTTATTAAAATTTATCCTTGTTTATTGATATTATTTATTAACACACATCTTATTCCAATAACAATATTTACTTATGTTCTAAGTCCATGATCCAAAGATTCATTTTTATAAATTTTTTATAATAATTTACTCATAACATATACGAATTAATTATGTTCAACGTCCTCAAAAATGGATTTTGGTTCCACCTCTAATATTACTGAAATATGAATCTAAAATCTCAATTTCATTCTTTTCTGAACTGATGATACATGGTTTCTGATAATGTCATCATATTCAACCAGATTTTGTAAATTTTCAAAATTTAGAAACATTATTTTTGTCACAATTTCATCACCAATAGAGTGGTCTATGTCCACACGCACAATATAAGTAACATATAAACCATTATTCTCATTATATTATTTGAAATTTATCATTACATATTTCATATCATCCTTCGTATAATCTTTAAAATATTTTATTATAGTGGAAAAACTTTCAAAAAATATCACTTATAAGAAATAAACATAATTCTATAGACATTAATTCCAGAACATATAACTTATTCAATTGGTTAACTATCTAATGAGAAATCATTCTTATCCTTTTTCATTAAACATTCCTAAATTTTGATTTTTATCATTATTTTGAAATCACTCCCAAAAACATCAATGTAATTTTCTAAAGGATTTTTCATACCCCACATATCATATAATGGCATTTTTATTCTAGTCAACGAAGTAATATATTTTGAACATGAATAACTATACTTACAACTTCACTATATAAAAACATCGAATGATTATAATCATTTAGAATTATTATTCCTAATTAATGAAAATATGTTTGGATTTTTTACAAATCAATTTTTGTATGGAGTATAGGGATTAATATATTAGTGTTTGATTACGTGTTTTATTATATGGTACAATAAAGAGTTATTAATAAACTCTTTTATATTATTTGTCCCTAGCTTCCGTATACATATAGTAAACACTTTCTCAACATACATTATGATGTTTTAAAATAGATCCACCTCCTATGATTTGTGTTTCATGAATATTATATTATTCATATAACAGAAAATATTAATAAAATTAATAAAGTAGAAATCATATTTATTTATTGGTTTCTCATCATTATATAGGGACTAGAAGTGCATGAGCTCTAGTGGGTTAGTTGATTGAATTTCTTGTTTTTTATATTTTCAATTGAATATATTTCATTTCAGGAAAGACATACAAACCAAATAATCTTCTATTTTTATATTGGGGTAAACATCATAAAGCATATTCCGTAGAAATTATGCTCATATGATTCTATAAAATGTGGCCAACTATTCAGTTCCACAACTTCATTTCATTCTCATCATATAATTGATACATATTACAAGGATCTTACATCAATAAAATATTTCCATTGGTTAAATATGTCTTAGTAATAATGTAAACATATTGAAATTGTTGGGTGATGATGAAATATTTTATAAATATAACTTCTTTAACATCATAATAAGGATGGATAATAATCATTATGTTGTTCATGGTCCTATCAATAAATAGAACATCCATTGAATCTAGTTTCTATGCATTAATGGAAATGATGCCAATTCATTTATGTTTTTAAAGGGATATGAATTATAAAGATAAATACTCTTCCTTCATGTTCTTCAAGGAAATATAATATTTTCATGTAACATATCTTATGTGTGGAATAACCATTATTTAGTATCCAATGATACTTCCTTTTTATAGATATTAGAGTAGTATCAACAAAAAAATACCATCCCTTTAATTTTATCCTTCCATATTACTTTGTCTAGTTCAGCATAAGTAACATGTTCTAGAAGTGTTGTCATAAATTATTTAAATTACTGACCATATTGGTCAAACCATCCAAAAATTTCCTCTAAGTAGTAAAATAAGTTTTTCATTCTAAATGTTTTAACATCTAATGATTTTTTATTCATAAATATTGTGACATTATAATGTTAATTTGTTTTCTTCCATGGTTTCACCCCGTTAGTTCATCCATAATCCCAAAGAGAGACGTATTGTGAAAAATATTAAATGAATTTTATTTATATAGAACACAACCCAAAGAATACCCATTGAATCTAATATTTGTTTCAAATATGATTTTTCATTATGATGAATTTTATTACGTTAAATATATATTTGAGAATTTTATTTCCCTATGCATTGCTAAATATAATCCTAAACATTATTTTTAACATATTTTTATGTGATTTTATTTTCATATCGATTTTGAACACAATCCTTCCTATAATTTTTTATAACAACAATATGGTTAAAATAATCATATGAACATTTATGTTTAGAGGGTGTATATTTCACTAGAATCCTAGGATAAGCTATTTCAATATATTGAGATGTTTTAGCCTTTACTTATAAATATTTATTGCATTTATATTTCAATTTATTCAATATATTTTCATCATTATTAAATATTTATTGAATCTTGTATAGATTTTATTCCTAATATATATGTTTCTTATAAAGAAGATTCACTATATTTCATTTCTCTACAACTTTTAGCATTATTTTTTTATATCCTCAATGCACTCATCTTCCATTTTAAGAAAATAACCATTTACATTATTCTTATTCTCAATTTTTATATTCAACATTCTTGATATTTTCTTGAATTTACTGTTTTATTAAAGATTTATATATCTTTTGATGCCAGATGAAATTAGATTTAATTTTCTTCATGTTATTATTATTAAAATTTCAAATTATATTTCATTCATTAAACTTTGACAATGATGGTTATGGACATCCATGGATTTTATTATTCTAATAAAAAAAATTCAGTATGTTCATTCTCAAATTTCATTATTATCAAACTTATTTTATTTCTTCTGATGATATTTTTCATTATTTTTGTAGAAAAATTATCTATCTTATATGTGTTTCTAATCTACTTTGATCATGTAATATCTTAAAAATCATTATTATATTCTCTATAATTTTTCTCAAATAATTCACTGAAAATTATCAAATTTGTCCACACTAATGTGGAATTTTTTTACTTTCCTATATCTTTATGATAATACTAATATATGAGATATATAATGTGATCATTAATCTCATCATTATCTTACTTATCTTCCAATTTTCTGAGGCCAACAACCTCTTGATCATAATTTCAAATTTTTAGCTTCTTTATAGATTAACAATTTGTCTCATCCTTCGTATTAATTATAAACATATGATATTCCCTCATTACAATTGAAAAAATTATATTACGAAATTGATAATGAGATAAATTTTCATATTCTTCTCAATAATATACTTAATGATAAAAACTTTATAGAAAGACCCTCATTAAATTTTTAACAACAGATATATCATTTAAGCTATCTATGAACCTTGTGATGATGATATGAATTTCACTATCATTAAAAATATACTCATAAATAGTTTCATTCTCTTTTATTTTTTCACCTTCAAACATTATTCTAATGATTTTATGTTTTAACTCATTCAATTTATCATTTTCCAATAAAATTCCTTCAATTTTATCCCAACATTCAATTGTTATCTTGAATCCCATTAATTTTATAGAAAAGGTTTATAAAATTGATATAAGAATAACATTTAGAGCATTCCAATCAACCTTAATATTAATTTTATCATCCAATCTCATAGGATAATCATTCTCGATGGATTAAAACTAAGTTTTTGTTATACCAATATCATCTAGTCGAAGAGACATAAGAGAGGGAGTAAATTTTTTTCGATCCCTTAAAAAGTGTTTCTATAAAAGGGATGAATAACTCTAATCTTAATTATTCTATGATTATATTTGGTAAAAATCTCCCAGATCTTATAGATGTAACCTGGATGATTTGATTCCAGATGAAGATACCAATAATTTGAGAACCAATGTGTAGTTTAGTGAATTAGGGGTCATATTTTATAATTTATTTTCTCTTGAAATTGAAACCTGTAACATGTTAGAGTTTTTATCCTTTTCAAATTTATATCTCAAAAACACATGTATGAAAAATGTATTAATATAATGAAAAGAAATGAATAGTTTAAGTATTCCCTCTAATGTGGGTGACTATTTTATTTCCCTAGATACTCCCATCATTAGACAAATATTCTCTATGATATAAGGTGAATAATATTTAGTGAAATCACATTATAATTATACAATATCTCGATAGGTAATGACACTAACTCATATCAGTTACATATTTTTCAATTTTCCATGAAACAAAAAAAAATTAATGAATATTTTTAAAACATTTCAAAAATTATTTATGGAATCTATATCTACTACACTCTCCATTAGGTATACTCTATCTTGTGCACCTTTTCCTTCATCAATATCATTTTATACTACTCACGTCTTTCTTTGTTTGATATGCTTATGTACATTAAAACTAAAAATACCATTCCTTGGATTTCCACTACAAACTTATGTTGAACCTATTTATAGCACCCCTATGTATGGAACATCTTATTTAAATAAGTTTCTACATGGTATAAAACTAATTTTAATACACTAAAAATCGTTTGTTACTTATGATCTCTATCCCTCAAGAATAAAATATGTACATTGATTATGTAAGTTTACACCTTTATATGGGTATTCTTCTAGGAGAATATGTGAGGTCCTAAAATATTAATTTCAAATAATCCATACGAACAATGATTTCCAAGAATCCTACAAATCCTTCTATAACTTTCTTAAGGGTATTTTAAAATTCAAACATTCTTCAAACATCCTTAAACCCCCAAGATTGGTGAATGATGAAATAACAACTCAACATCATTATTGTTAAAGACATTAAAATGTTTACTTAAATATCCCTTGAAATCTCCCCAAAACATTCTGTCTTTTGACATCATTAATAACATCTAAATTAGGTTCACTATTCCTATATCTAGTGCAATACGTATGATATTCTCTATTTTATGGTCTCAAAAAAGTCTGTCTAATGAGAATCAATGATTGCATCCATCTAATGGACTATCACTTGTTAAAATTACATGATATATCTTATCTGTTGGAATTAATCTATAAGACCATTTTATGTTTAGAGAAGCATTATAAAAAGCATGGTTCAAAAAAATTCATGGTATATATTCATTGAATTTTTAGTCTAATGAAATCATATTTATTTTTCTGATTCCCATCAATAAGATTAATTATTGACATTGTAATTTGATTATATTGGATGAACTTATGAACATCCCTCTCCAACTAGTGCACTTAATTCTCCCATATTCATTCCAATTCCACCTCTTACTCTATCTAGTCACATTTTTTGACTTCCTCTGACTTGTCTTTTTGATTAATTTAAAAATCATATGTCCTTTGAAACTCAATTTAGAATCATTCAAAACAACACTTTTTTATAATGAAAATTATATGTTGTTCATTAAATATAGTTACCTAATTTCTCTACATGTACCACTTTTAAATGTTTCAATTCAAATGAAATTGAAACTATATTTACAATGGAACTCTGTGGAACACTGTATCTTTATTTTCAGTGATTACTTTACATAACCATCAGATAAACTTTGGAACAATCCTTTTACATGAGTGAAAATATCTCTATCAAATAAATCATGGTCTCATGGATCTTTTACTCATGGAATTAATTCTATAGATTTCATACACTAGAACACTCAACGATTTCATAACTTTTAACATTATATAGATTGGATCATAAACATTATTACCTGAATATAGTACACACTCACTAACCGGAAACATCATATACATGAATACTACAAAACATCCTTTATTATTCATTTTAATATCACAAATATATCTTTGAATGTTAAACATTAGCTTCTACATCATTGTAAAAACTCATAAAATTAGAGCTGAGATCATAAATATCTTCAGGATGTTAGAACCTTGAAGACTAATATTATATCATCTAATTTAATTGATAAAAAGTATTGTCTTCATAAAAAAATATTATTATAAGTAAATAATGTTTCATAACAAATATCCAAAAATATTATTCTTACATAAAATATAATAACATTGGAAAACAAGATGTTGAAAAAAATGTAAAAACCCCACACACAAAAAAATCATCAAAAGTACATTTATTTATTATAATAAAAATTATATAAATTGATTACTCATGGATGTTGAATATTTTATATTTTAAACATACCTATTGAGACTTTTTATGGGTCATGGTTATGTCATATATTTTGTTAACATGAGGGAAATATAATCATTTAATAGGTTTTTTTCAATATAGATAATTATTAAAATTGTTGATTAGGTATTGTTTATTAATTTTATAATATGATGAATGAATTTGAATTATTTAGTAAATAGAGGGACCCAGTTATATGTAGAACTTTCATGTGTTAATGTATCCCCAATGAAACAATATCATGGATATTTTGGTGTATACCTTCCCAAAACATGATATTCCCTAGACACTGGGCCTTAATGGAATTAATATGAGGATTAAGATCATGTTGTCATGGATTATGGATTAAAATTAGCTAGATGGAATTATGAATTTCATACAAAAGTAACTAAATAATTTTGTCTTTATAATAGTTTAATTTTATATATTATCTGTGGATATATTATGCTTAAAGTTTAATTTTTTTATAACATTATATATATATATATATATATATTCCATATTATTTACACACATCTTTCTCTCACTTGTGATATTCGATTGTTCTATCATATGTTTACGCTTACAGAGAATTTTACCCCAACCCCTTTATTTTTCCATTTCCCCATGTTATAAATAATTCTTTTAAAGAAGATATATCTATCTGAATAACTTATGTAGATAATTTTTGAGTGATGATGGAAACTCATTATATATTATGTAGTTTCAATTATAGTGGAATAAAATTTCAATTTGTTGAGAAAGACATGGTAAGTAATAGTTTTTTATATTTCATTAATATTTAATTCTCTTAACCTAAAACATCTTTTAAATTCATGTAATTGTTTTTTGAAATAATGTCATATTAGTATGATTAAGTCTATGAATATAGATTTTTTATTGAAGTAATTATGTAATGAAGTTGTTTCCTTGAACCAGATCTGGGAGTGTGGGTATAGAGTGGTATAGCTGGTAACTAAGTAGGGTTTACCTAACTTTAGATATCAGGATGTTACCATTTAAGGATTTAAAATACATAGGGTAGTGACACATTAAGTTCTATCATAATTTCAATGTTATAGATAACACTTCTGGTTATTTGAGGTAAAGTTGAATATTTCAATTATTATGAGAATAAATATTTTGTCATGACCCATCCTCGGGGCACGTGTCGTGACCACCCCAAGCCCGCCTTCCATAGCGCAGGGGCTGGCGACTAGCACCAATGAAAAAAATCCCAATAACTGGGAAGGCATTGCCTTTATAAAAAATTAAACACATCCAACCAGAGTACAAGAGGAAGAACTACAGTAAGTACAAAAGAAAGTAAAGAAAATAAAATGGGCCAGAATTCAAACCCAACTGAAAGGTATAGCTAGAACTGAACGAATGTACAACAGAAAAGGCAAACGACTCGAAGATAGAAGCAGCTCCAGGGTCATCCACCTTAGATACCATCCAGTCCTCGTACACTCATTCTCTGTCAGCATTGTCCGTCGTCTGCATCCAACACAACGAGGTGCGGGCATAGCCCATGCAGGGGTGAGTATAACGATACTCAGTAGGGACTCCGAGACCCTCAAGGTATCATTAAATCCAACAAGGATAACCACAAATAAGGATCTCAACAGATAACCCTTACTTGGGTATAAGCCCATACTTATACCTAAGTTATCAAGTAACCCATATCAATCATGAGGAAACACAATGGTCATTGACTCATCTCAAACCAGTATATTCATTAATGATATTGAAACCACAACTGCGGAAGAGCTCCTCCTCTGATGAGTACAGTGATCCTGTCACAACTCCGAGAGATTCTCACTAACCTTAGACTGCTGAGGTACTCATCCCGTCAAGCACTGCGGGTCTGCCACCCAAACACAGTAGTGCTCCCCTCTATGGGTCTGCCACCTCACAATGTAGTGCTCCCCCTCATAGCCTACAGAGGTACTCCTTCTGTCGAGTACCATGGGTCCTCCACCCAAACATATAGTGCTCCCCACAGTGGTTCTAGAACCCAAACACAGTAGTGCTCCCCACTTGCATATACAAGTCACTCCGACTCGAATCAGATAAGTAGTCATCAGGTCTCATCCAGCTACAAGGTCTCTGTACTCTGTACGATCGTCTCCTGGAGGGTCCGCTCCACGAGCTACTGGTCGATACTTCCAAGTATCACATAATCTAACGTGGAAGTATCAAAAAGGATCGCCTTGTCATAGGGGTCTCAATGCATTAGATGACACGTCAATCAGACGCACGATCATTGAGTTATTATCCTTTTAGTCCTAGGGGCCCGGTTGGTTTCGTGTACGAACCAACCCGGCCGTATCTCAACTGTACCCCGAACACTCATGGGGTATACTCAAAAGAATCGTTTCTCAACGTGATTACCAATTCTGCTGACAGTTCATCAAACAGACGTCCGGTCTGAGAGATATTGGTATTACCGTTCTAGGGGCCCGGTTGGATTTTGGGTATGATCCAACCCGGCCTTAATCCAACTGAATTCAAACCTTAGGTGAAGTATACGAAAAGAATTGTCTCACCAAGTGAAATCCAAAATAGATGACGACACGTCAATCAGACATCCATGGTTCAAGTTATACATGTTTCCGCTCCGAGGGCCCGATTAGTTTCAAGTTCGAACCAACTCGGACGTACCCAAACTTCTACAAAACCTTGAGTGTAATATACCGAAACGACTTTATCGATCCAAGTAATCCTACGCAACTGACGGTGCATCGTTCGGAGGCCCGTAGCTCAAGATATGGTCGTTTAACCGAAAATGGTCCGAAAATAGGGGGTCTGGTCCGACCCGGCCCAACACCCCCTGGGTCGGCCCGAACCGGGTCGAACTGACTCGGGTCTGTGTCCGGCCAGTAAGGCGCGGCCCGGCCTGGATGGCGCGGCCCGGCCTAGCGCTGGCTGCCTGACCCTGCCGGCGCGGCCCGGCCGACATGGTCCGGTCCACGTGGCCCCTGCGGTCAGCCGTGTGGCTGGGCGACCTGGGCGGTTACACCCCCCCAGTTCATCGGAAATGGCCGGCCATTAAGGCCAGCCCTTGGTAACAGTGAGACCCCCTCAGGTCCCTCCTCTTGAAGGCACTGGAGGTTGGCACATCCGGTCGCCCCTCCCGGTCCGCAACGGCCTTAGTTCGTGGCTTTGTTCAACCAGCGCAGTGCAACGGTGCCGCACTCCACCTCCGCGGCCCAACTCAGCTGCGGCCCCCATGAAGCTCCGGCGTGGCGTGACGGCGTCACGCCCCTCCACCGTGGCCCACACCGGTTGTCTCTCTTGTAGTTCCGGCGGGGTGAAACAGCGTCGTGCCCCTCCACCGCAGCCCGTCCCGACCGCGTCCTGGCTCTACTCCACGCGGCACGTTGGTGTCGCGCCTTTGCTGTGACACGACAATCTTGCGCTGACGATCCTGTTGTGGTCGGACCGTCGCCAGACGATTTCTCGCAGTCTGCCTCCATCATCCATAAACAAAAAATGGAAGGGGAAGGGTCGGACCCTGTTCGTGCGGTCTGAACCCTTCCTCATCATGATGGTCAAAAGTGGCCAAATGGAACTCATGAATTGAAAAATGAAGAAGACGGTATTAAAACATAAACAAAACAACCCCTACCTCGAGAAAGATCCGCGATAGCCGAGCATCGTGGATGACAGTGTTGTGAAAGCATGGACATCGGCTCGTTGAAATCATCGCAAGGTAAGAGATGAAGGTGACGATGGTCGTTGGTGTTCGTCGCTTCCGTAAAGTGCCTTTAATCCCAACTCGATCGTTGTTCGTTGGTGAGTTCCCCATGTCTGTGTCTCCTCCCTTGTCACAAAGGAAGAAGAGAATTGAGAACCGTGGTCGTCGAGTCATTCTACGTTGAAGGGTTGATGTTCTTCATTGGAGAAGGTCTGTTCTTTGTTTTAAGATGATGAACTTCAACAAAGGAGGAATCCACTTCTTCTTCACAATCGTTCTATCCCAATCCCCACACAACAAGCCAACCCAATTAAAATAAGGCCACCCCTTATTTTATATAATATTGTAATTCCTTTCAAAAATAAAAAATCAAACCCCTTAATTAATTAAAAGTTGATTTATATAATTAATTAATTGGTAGGTTGGAATGATTTAATGGAGTGAGAGAGGGAGGGGAAGAGTTTTCTTAATTAAAGAAGAGTTAGCAAAAATTAAAGAGGGGAAGTTTAAGGAGTTTAGGGAATGTGAATGGTTGCGGCTTGTGTGGGCCCCAGCTCACAAATATCCTCACATGGGTTGTTAGGTGCTTGTGGGTCCCACCCCAACTCCCCCATGTAGGACATAACAACCTTAGATATTGAATTAAATTGTTCCACAATTTTATTCACTTCTTATTTAATCCACAAATTTTAACTTCTCCTCCCATGCAAACACAACTGGAGTAAAGGTACCCTTAAGCAATTACCGGAATTTCTAGTTCATAGGTGCCCTCCGATTTCAATTCTGAGAACCGGTTAAATAGATAGAAAAAACAAGCTCGTTAGTTCACTGAACATACCTGTGCTAAACTTCGGAAATTGATTCCGGGATCACCAGGCCTCGGAATCATGTGTCGTCAGAAGCCATAAACTCGTAAAATTACGAATAAATTAAGAAGAAATTTTCCTTGAAATTTTTGGGTCTGACATTACTCCAGCCTTAGATATTTATGTCCCGGTAAATCTATAAGACACACTAGGGAAACAAAAAAAAGGTATTGAGCACACATCTGAGCCTTTTTCTCCCATGTTCTCTTCTTAATGTTCCTGTGCTCCCAGTGAATGTGCACCAGATTAGTCGATCGTCCTTGCAGGACCTGCTCCTGTCGATCCTCAATCTCCAGTGGAACCTCCATAAATGTATCCCTATCATTAATGTCCATCTACCTGTGATCGATGATGCGTGATGGGTCGTGGAAGAATATCCTCAGCTGAGATATGTGGAAGGCGTCATGCACCTTGTGCATCTGTGGTGGAAAGGTCATGCGGTAAACCACCTCACCTATCCAGCTGAGGACCTAGAAGGGTCCGATAAACCTCAGAGATAACTTGCAGATCCAGCTACATCTCTGTAGACCTCGTCGAGGTGAGGCCCATATATAGATGTTGTCTCCATACTCGAACTCCAGAGGTCTCTGTCTCCTATCAGCATAGCACTCATGTCTGATCTGTGTAGTCTTCATCTTCTCCTGGATGATCTGCACATTCTCTTGTAGCCTCAAGTTGGGCGCACTGGTCAACCTATGCCTCATCTCCTGTAAATCTCTACTGGCATCTCTTTGACCACATGAAAGGATTCCCCTTCTTAGTCAAAAAGCGGTTCAACAACACTGGAGAAGTCTGGCACAAATCTATGTCTGACCGACTCATGAGTGATCGACTGCACCCACTTATGCATGATTCCATCATGTGCTTCTTAGGGTTTCCTTTTCTCCTACTAAGGAAAAACCCATCCCAACATTGTAGTTAAACCACAAACATTTTCCCTAATACCTTAAATTTTTGTATGAACTGTGGTTGCCCATTCCATACCCTAACTAACGTCGTAAGGCCTCGACGCTGCCACCACGATGTTGCAACCGAAAATATCGCCTCTACCGTCAGATCACATCATCGGCGTAAGTGTGATTATCGAGTCTCCTCTCAAGGGTATCTCCAGACATGAGGTTCAAGTCAATGGCATAATTAGAAACTCTAGGCCTATGACAAGATTCGTGGAATGAAGGGATGATTCAAATCAATGTCTGTTGTTACGAAAGCTAGTATTAGTCACTGACTGTACCTTGAATCATTCATAGAGCCCTTGGGTCAAAATCTTTAACTGCGTGTAGCTACTCTCTTCCCCTAACCTTCTGCTCCCAGAGCCTAGCGGGGACTGCAAAGGTGGGTGGTCGTAACATGTCGAAAAGTACACCACCTGATGCTGCTCTCCTAGCTCTACTTCCACGTCTACTGCTCTTCAGATTAATCTGTCCTTATCACTCTTTCTTATTAAAACATTTTACACACCCAAGTCTCCAAGACTGGTGCCAGTTTCCTGTTTCTAACTGTTAACCTTCACTGGATGTATCCTCTCATCCAAAGATCATTCAACCACAAATGTTCTCTCTAGCATCCTAACATTAGTAGAAATTCATAGAGGAATTGTGCTCTCTCGTATGTCCTTTAGACACACCTCGCTCTGGGGCCTGTGCTCTAAATCACTAATCGCATCATAGTCATCAAGTACCAAGAATGATTGATACGCCTCAATGGCGACCCAACTACTGACATGTCGTCCTTCCGAAGTATTATAAGATCTAGAAAACTCTCATCCACCTCCTCAATTCATTCCTCAGTCACCTATGAGTCGGGATCTCCTTGGAACACGAGGGGTATCTGACTTCGAAACACGTGTAAGGCACTAACCCTACATGTGTCATCTACCGGTACCACCGTTTGAAACTACTAACCAACAGGTGTTGATATAACTGGAACAGTACCAGAAGGTACTAACTCAGGCATCGGTCCACGTACCAAAGCCTCAATACTATGCGGACCAACATCATGGTCACTCACTGGGAAAAAACAGGTAGCCAAGATCACCATCTCCTCTACTAGTGTCTAAACTAGGTGTAGAACTTTAGAAATCGCCTCCATCCAGTCCACTACTGCCTGAGAAACTACCTCGCCTCATAACCTCGGAGGACTCTGCTGCTGGGTCTCGTGCAACACGCTCTGTCATCGAGTACCCTCTGAGAACTCCAACTGACTGTCTGCGAGGAGACATCTGTAACAGATGTGACATGATTAAATGATTTAAACATGGTGAGATGACCTGGTTTGAGCTGACATAATGAAAAATTTTGGAAACACACACTAAAATTTGTGTTTTCGTGCTCTGGGTCAGAAATCAGTAGTCCGGGTCCTGGTGTATGGATACATCGGCCGCCGCACCAACACTAGACTCCCTGAACTAAAAACCACACTCGGTATGCTTAACACTATTGCTTCATAGAACAAAAATATTAGAGTCATAAGTTCTGTGGTAGAACCGAATCCTCGGATACCAATTTGTGACGACCCGTCCTTGGGGACCATGTCGTGACTACCCCAAGCCCGCCTTCTATAGGCCAGGGGCTGGCGACTAGCACCAAAGGTGTAAATCCCAATAACTGGGAAGACATTGCCCTCATAAAACATAAACACATCAAACCAAAGTACAAGAGGAAGAAATACACTATGTACAAAATAAAGTACAGAAAAGTTAATGGGAAAGAATACAAACACAACTGAAAGGTACAGCTAGAACTGAACGAATCTACTACAAAAAAGGCAAATAGCTGGAAGATAGAAGTAGCTCCCGGGTCGTCCACCTCGGATCCTACCTGAAGGGTAGGTACATATATCCTCCTCACTACCCTCACTCGCCAACCTTCTCCGAGTACCGTCTCATCATGAAGTCCACCTCCGGGTACTGACTCATCATGAGATCCACCTCCTGGTACCATACAGTCCTCGTACACTCGGTCTTTATCAGCGCTCTCTGACATCTGCATCCATCACAACAATGTGCGGGCATAGCCCAAGCTGGGGTAGTATAAAGATACGCAGTAGGGACCCCGAGACCCTCATGGTCTCACTAAATCCAACAAGGATAACCACAAATAAGATCTCAACAGATAACCCTTACTTGGGTATAAGCCCATACTTATACCTAAGATATCATGTAACCCATCTCAATCATGAGGAAACACAATGGTCATTGGCTCAACTCAAACAGTGATTTTCATTAATGACATCGAAACCACAACTACTGAAGTGCTCCTCCTCTAATGAGTATAGTGATCTTGTCAAAACTCCGAGGTGCTTCTCACTAACCTTATACTGCTAAGGTACTCCTCCTGTCGAGCACCGCAGGTCGGCCACCAAAAAACAGTAGTGCTCCCCGCTATGGGTCTCCCACCTCACAATGTAGTGCTCCCCCTCATAGCAAATATAGGTACTGATTCTATCAAGTACCATAGGTCTGCAACCCAAACACAGTAGTGCTCCCCACCGTGGTTCTGCTACCCAAACACAGCAGTTCTCTCCCCTAAGAAATACAAGTCACTCCGACTCGAATCGGACAATCAATTATCAGAACTCACCTAGCTACAAGGTCTCCATACTCTGTACGCTCTTATACGGGAGGGTCAGATCCATGAGCTACTGGTCGATACATCAATGTGTCACGTAATCTCACGTGGAAGTATCTGAAAGGATCTCATCATCATAGGGGACTCAATGCAACAGACGACACGTCAGTCAAATGCCCGGTTTGTGTGTTTTTAGCCTTTTAGTCCCCGAGCCCCGGTTGGTTTCATTTACGAACCAACCCAGCTGTATCTCAACAACACCCCGAACTCTAATGGGATATACTCAAAGGAACCGTTTCTCAACGTGATTACCAATTCCACTGACGGTTCGTCAAACAGATGTCCGGTCTGAGAGATTTTGGTATTACCGTTCAAGGGGCCCGGTTGGATTTCGGGTACGATCCAACCCGGATTTTCTCCAATTGCATCCAAACCTCAGGTGAAGTATTCCAAAAGAACTGTCTCATCAAAATGAATCCAACATAGTGGACGACACGCCAATCGGATGTTCAAAGATCATGTTATATGAATTTCTGCTCTGAGGGCCCGCCGCCCTTCTCGGTCCGTCGCGGCCTTAGGACGCGGCTTTTTTCGACCAGCACGGTGCGACAGCGCCGCACCCCTCCCCAGCGGCTCGTCCCATCCATGACCCGTCTCTACTCCACGCAGCATGTTGGTGTATCACCTTTTCTGTGACCCGAAAATCATGCGCTGACGATCCTCTTGTGGTCGGCCCGTCGTCGGAAGGTTCTTCGCAGTCCGCCTCCATCATCCATAAACAAAAAAAGGAAGGGGAAGGCTCGGACCATGTTCATGCGGTCTGAACCCTTCTTCATCATGATGGTCACAAGCAGCCAAATGGAACTCATGAATTGAAAAATGACGATGACAGTATTAAAACATAAACACAACAACCCCTACCTCAATAAATATCTGTGATATCTGAGCATCGTGGATGGTGGTGTCACGAGATGGTAGATGTCATCTCATTGACGTCATCGCAAGGTAAGAGATGAAGGTGATGACGGTCATTGGCGTTCGTCGCTTCCATAAAGTGCCTTAAATCCTGGCTCCAGTGCTGTTCATTGGTGAGTTCCCCATGTCGGTGTCTCCTCCATTATCGCAGAGGAAGATGTTCGTTGAGTCATTCTACGTTGAAGGGTCGACGTTCTTCATTGGAGAAGATCCGTTCATCGTTTTAAGATGTTGAACATCAACAAAAGTTGAATCCACTTCGTCTTCACAAGTGTTCTCTCCCAATCCCCACACAACAAGCCAAACCAATTAAAATAAGGCCACCCCCTATTTTAATTAATCTTTTCATGCCTTTCAAAAATCAAAAATCAAATACCTTAATTAATTAAATGTACAGTTGTTTAATTAATTAAGAGGTAGGTTGTCAAGATTTAATTGGGTGAGAGAGGGAGAGGAAGAGTTTGCTTAATTAAAGATGACTTAGCAAAAATTAACAGGGGGGGTTTGTTGAGTTTAGGGAATGTGAATGGTTGGGGCTCATGTGGGACCCACCTCACAAATATCCTCACATGGGTAGTTAGGTGCTTTTGGGTCCCACCCTAACTCTCCCATGTTGGATATAACCACCTTATATATAGAATATAATTGTTCCACAATTTTATTCACATCTTATTTAATCCAAAAAATTTAACTTCTCCTCCCTTGCAAATACAACTGTAGTAATGGTCCTCTTAAGCAATTACCGGAGTTCTGAGTTCATCGGTGCCCTCATATTTCAATTCTGAACACCAGTTCAAAAGATAGAAAAACCCGCTCATTCATTCATTGAACGTACCCGACCTAAACTTCAGTAATTTATTCCGGGCTCACCGGGCCTCAGAATGAAGTGATGTCAGAAGCCATAGACTCTTAATATTCCAAAAGAAATAATAAGAAATGTTTCTTCAAATTTAAGGGTCTTTACATATTTTTTGAAAACTATATGAATATTTCTATGTATAGATATATATCAAAAGAAATTTTGTACAGTAAATATTTGTGGATCTCTATGAAATAACTTCACTTTATGGTTATTAGAATGTCTATGTAGTAGTGGACATGATTTTATTAATAAAATTATCTTTACTATTTGTTAAAAAGATTTATTATGTCAATGAATGAGGTTTAGGATTATGATATAATCAAACATATAGAAATACAGCATGAAAAAGTGTTACTTTTGTTGAATGTAGAGCTAATTTGGTGGAATTATATATTTCGAAGTAGAATTTATCATGTAAATATCCTATAATAATTTTATTATGGTTCATCATTCACATTATCTCATTTTTGTTTTAGAAATGTCTAAATCCTTAAATATCCACATTTACAATGGATGCTATAGTCATGATGAGATTGTCCTAATGGGAAATGAATAGGATAAAGTATAGAGTGTGAAATCATTTATTTATGTAAAACTAACTATAAAGAAATATCATTAACAACTAGAAACTTAGTGAGTTACCAATCTCACTGATGAATAGATGGATTAACTCTTATGGTCGTTTTGGAGACATATATGTTGAAGGAATGAATATTAAATTTACTACTTATCAAAAATAGGGGAATGAATCCCAAGGGGAATGACTCAACGGAATTAGAAGATGATTCATGTGTAGAAAAGGATGTAATAGAGAAATAAATTACAATGTAAATATAAATAAATCTGTTAATATTAAAATGGATTTTTTTAAATCATAAGTAATATATTATGATAGATAAATCATTTAAAAATTTTTCTCTGATTATTACTATCATTTAGATACCCGTGAATAATTTTATTATTGTGTGAAAAGTAGTATTTCAAGGATATAATTCTTTATGTTTGGAGAGAATTTAAAACCTAATGATTTTAAATTATATATTTTTCTTTTAAACCAAAAGTGTCCGATATATTTTAATGAACATAACTCCAAACCAATAAAAACATATAATATTATATAATCATTAAGATATAGTCATATAATTGTTTCATAAATTATACATTACGAAAATATTAAATATAATTAGAAATAAAAATAAATTAAATAATTAAAACTATGCCAATGATTAAAATTCAATTAGTGCATCTAGTTAAATAATAAGACTAGTATAGTCTTTAAAATTCAACAATTCTAAAAAAATAAATTTTATGTGTCATATTTTAATAAATAAAATATATTGTGGATAAAATATATTACTAATATTTATAATACATTAACACCAATTTATCTAGTAAATGATTGGAAATAAGAATAAGAATAATTATCTTCTTAAAATATTATTTTCCTATGAAAATAGTTTTCATTATATATTTTTATTTTTATTTAAAATTAAAATTATAAAAAATTAAAAAATGGATTTGACTTAATTGACCCCATTTTATATTGAAAATAACATTATTATCTTTGGGAGAATTTTTGATAAATTTATAAACTGATTGAATATTTAGGTGAATACAGATAAAATACCGATATTTCTAAAACCATCACTTTTATGACACTATCATAGTACAAGAATTTATTAAATGTTTTTAATAACATTTTATAAAAAATATATATAATTATTGTAGGACCCTAGGTCACTATGAGAGGGTAAGGATGAATCAAGCTATATTCATTTTCATTTAAAGTGATTGATGTTGTTCACATGTTGATTGGAACTTGTTAAACCTGTATGATAGATATGATTAGTAACCAAAAAGTTACATGAAAATACACAACCCAACACTTTTACTTGGTTCACCACTATGGGATTTATTCAAGGATCATACAATGTCATGTTTCTGGTCTTAACAAATTCCACTAACTTCACTAGTTGTGGATTACAAAGGGCTGGGCACATTCACTATCTCCTAGGCACACTACACTTACAAAGGTTTAGGGATAGCTCACTTATTCACCTTGATCACTTCAGTTGACTCCCCCTGGATCAATACCATAGGAGAGGTATCACAATTTTTATCAACTTGAAGGGCTCTATAATGATTTGTCATTAATGCCTTTGTCCCTCATATAGCACGAGAACGTGCTTGTAACGAAATCCTGAATTGATGCACTTGAAAGCACTGATCACCAAAACAGTATAACCAAAACCATGTATAAAGGTTATCACTACACTTACACAAAATACCTGAACATGACACAAGATTTAAGATTCTTCACGCAAGATTACATTCACACAACCTCCTACCTTCCATGCAGCCCTTATCATTCACGCAACTATACCAAATAGTTCATTTGGTCTTTTCAGACTAAAGAAACAACTTGTGTACAAGGTTAACTCTACAATTATTTCATGAAAAAATATTTCATGCATTAGAGTACAAATATTTTCATTGGAGAAGATCATAAGTCTTCCATAGGGGTATCCTCTTATTTATTGGCCTCCAAAACCTTTCATACATGATTCCAATGCGTCTTCATCGGTGCGTGTAAGTTTCTTTCCGACCATGCAATACCCCTATTAGAGTCGCATTTTCATTGTAAGTTTATTCTTTGAAACCTCATATTTCATTCACATTTGATTCCTGTGAACTCTATTTTTATTTTCTATATTTAGATGTCTGATCCCAAACAAAGCCATGCGGGAAAATTTCTAAACACCCTTTAATCTTACACACAACTCCCGTTTTAGAAAACACATTTCAACAATGAGTATTGACAACAAAAACAAACCATACTCTATTTACAGCATAAAACGGGCATGGTTCAACCTATTATAAGTAAAATAAATCATTTGAAGTTCATATTATGTATTTATAAAATACATGTTTATTATTTTGGAAACATAATAAATATTTAAATCTAAAAATTACCTATTCACTTTTTGAAAAAAAAATTCTTCATCATATGTAGAAATAAAATCAAAAAAATAGAAATCATATATTATATTAACTTTACCAAATTATTTGATTTTTAAAATTTCATTTTTTGAATAAATGTATGATAACATAGACTAATGTTAATGACCATGATGATAGAAATACTTTTCATTTTCAAATAATTATTTTATTAGTATTGAATAATATTTATTTAATTAAATAATTTAATATATTATAAAAAGTGAAATTGTTATAATTTTTTGACATATATTTAGATAATTAATAACTCATTAAATTGGTAATAAATATATAAAAAAATCATGATTACTTAATGGTTAAATTATCAAGTTTCTTTCAAATATCTTTTCTACATATAAAATGATTTAAATTTAATTTTAATTTTTTCATAATTATAAATTAAATTATGTAAGATTAATTAAAAATATTGTTAAAATACATCCCAATTTTTTAATATGGGATATTTTATATGTTTAGTAAAACATCTATTGCTTGTCTAAAAGCTAGATAGCATGATAAAGAGATGGAAAATGTAAAAATATACAAAAAAATGACTTATTGAATGTTTAATTTTTTTTGGAAATATGTTTCTTTGTCCTCATTGAACCAATATCTCCTAAAAATTCATTATTTATAACTTTTGGATCAGCGAACCCATGACAACTATAATGATATAATTGAAAAGTAAAGGGTGTTCACAAAAGTAGCATTTTATTTACTTAGAAATCGGACCCCACCACCCCTTCATTCCATAACCATGAATTATAATTTAATACATAAAATAAAACATTTCTATATTACTATAATCAAATAAAATGTTCATAAGACTCTTATTTTTATTTTTTCATCCTAGTCCATTAATTTCAATGGATACCTTTAAAATAAATTTCAAGGTATAAAAGTGAGAATTACATAATAATTATTTTTTATTTTTTTTATTTCTCCTCAAAACATTCCAAAATATTGTTAATATAATTAAATTATTATAATTATTATACTTATATGTAATTATATTAATTTCACTTTCCATATTTACTCATTTGAATCCATGTTGAAAAACAAAATAACTTTAATTGAGCTTTGTATTCTCTACCGCCTCCATAAAGTAACAGTTTTCATTTTTCATATTGGCTTTATTTAATTTTAAAAATAACATAAAATATGACTCTTAAACATAGAAACAGATAAATAAAAGCACTATTATTTTATTTTATTGATATAAATATTTCCTTAACCATACTCACCCATCAAGATATAGTTCTTTCATTTTTCTGCCAGCTTCACCACCAACATGAACAATGTGATAAAACTATGGAATGGATGATTATGGAATGATAATGTGTAATTTTATTTTAATAAAATAAAAAAATAATTAATTAAATAAGGTTTATTAATGGTTATGTTAATTATTTTTTTATTATTAAAATATCATCTTTGATCTCTTAAATTATATATATATATACTGACAACAAATCAATTTTCATGATAACATAAAAAATATAATAAATAAATATAATATGAAAATAATATTAATACATTAAAATAATTTTAGATGAATATGTTTATTAATAATTCATTTATAAACTTATTTTCATTATTCATGATGTTAGGCGCATGTGTAGAATAAATTATGAACAATGTAAGTGTTTCTTGTATAAATTTTCACCCCATAAAACAAATTTTTTATTATAATCCATGTTTTATTTAGAATGGATTATACAAAGACCCTTTGATATTTTAATCATCATTATATTATATTTTATGATATTTATTGTTCAATTTCTAGTATTTTTCTTGTGGGGGTTTTTAATATATAATTAAATTTTTTTTTTGGATTTTTGTTAACTCAACTCATTTAATTGAGTTAAAATATATCCAATTTTACTTATTACTTACATAATTGGTTTTATAAACCATAATATTTCATTAAATATCACATTATATTCTTGTATTATGGAAATTTACCAATTGTCTCAAATATATTTCATTGAAAACTTTTATTTCATCAATGTTAAACATTTTTTTGGAATAATCCCCACTACAATTCATGTTGGTTTCCCATACTAGTCCATATTTTCCATTCCCAGTAATTATCTCCCACAAAATTTAGAAACCTAATTATGTGTTATCACATTTTAAATTCAAATTTGAAATATACAATTTTACAAAGGTCATTTTTTCACTAATTTTATGATGTGGGTTTTCAAAAAATATATTTCAAAATATTGGAGAAGTTTTCTATCCCATCCAAATAAAATGTTTAATTAAGCCCAAAATATTTTTTTAAGATAACATTTATGTCCTATCAAGGATATATTATACGTTTCCATTTTTTAAATGTATATATTTCAATTTTTCAAATGACCTTTATGATGCGACCCATAAAATCTTATTTTTATAATAATTTTAAATTTTTTTTAATGAATCTATTTTAAAAAAAATTATGAATAGAAAAATAATTTAACTACATTCTCATTTTAAGTGAAAATGTTCCTACATATTTTATTAGTTTCTCAAATAAATTAATTTTATCCATGTTTTAAAAAATATTTATTTATAAATAATATCAAAATATCAAGGATATTTATTATATCTGATGTTATTTCAATAAGACTCCCAAAAAGTGTTTCTCATCAAATTCGTTTCCCTTTAACATGTCTTATTCATGATTGAGGATATTCCTAATATGTTATAATCAACCATCATTTTCTATATGCGTTATTTAAATTTTTTGTTTATCAAATATATAATCTATAAATACTTTCTCATAAACTAACCACCCATCACGAATGTGCATGACCATTCTTCCAAATCCCTCACTTTGGGAATACACTATTATCAATTTCTTTGATTTAACAGTTTTCACCGAGATTTAATACATCAATTTATTATAAATTTTTTTACATAACCGTGTACTGGTTACTCTATACATTGTTAGTTTCAAGGGTGATTTCATAGAAAGATACGAACTTTATTTACTTGTTAACTAATGAAAATCCATATATTTATTATTCCGATAAAACGGTTTATTTATTACTCTAGAAAGTTGACTATGTATTGTTTATCCATTGACATTATTAAACTAGATGGGTTATGATATTGATACCCCATTTCTTTAAATATGGAAAGTTATTTTCATTGCATATGATCTAATTGTAATACTGGTGATTAATGTAAAAGTTGATCAAGTATAATCTATTAATTTTCTCGAACGGTGAATAGAATTTATTTTATGATTAAAATGTGTGAGCCTTTTATATATTTACCCTATATTCATAGATTGGTCTTGTGTGAAAAACTATATTTGATGTTTTTTTTATGAAATCCCTATAAAATATATTTCCCATGCATAGGTAATTGGAAATAAGATCACGATGTAAAAGACAATGATGTCTTTTCATATAACATTGAATAATCTATCCAGATTTTCTGTTTTAATCACTAATTAACCAATTATTATTATCTATATGATATTATTTATTTCCATTGCTATCCATGGATATATCATTCCTTCATTTTTATTCTATTATGGGTTTGTTTTTTGTTATTTATTCCTACAATATTATTTATTCTCATATTATACTCACTTATGATCTTCATTTTTTATCACTTATATTTACCATTATTGAGATTTTGATCTCTCCCCTTATAATGTTTACATTTTTCCTTTGGTATATTGAAATGTATTAAACATGATATTTATTACATTACTTATTATTTAGATAATTTTGGGGAAATTTTTATGAATTATTATGGACTAATTAGATTATTAAAGAGTGGAAAAAAGAGACAATTAGCAGAAAAATACATTGGAATTATTATTTTATGGTTTATCACAATTCTATAAAGATAGAAACCTAAAAGGTAATTAGAATACATTTAATAAACTAATTGTTTTAGTAAATTTAATTTTGGGATAATTATTACAAATAATATATATTTGGTATTGATGTAGGTATGTAAATAATCTGATTTTACGAACTAGATTCATGAGTTTAGGTTTGGGGTGCTACATCCTATATTTCTCTATTGGGGGAATCAAAACCTGTATACATAATAGTCCTACCATGAAATCTTATGAAATGGTTTTATAGTTTTGATTAATGAGAATACATGATTGTGGATTATTTTCGATCCGAAATCCGATTTGTGGAATATAACTGAGGAAAACTACTAATATTTAAAATTTAATGATATTTCCATTATATATGGTTGAAACCCAATTTATAAGGTATCTTTTTATTATATTTTGATATATGGTAATTTTTTATGAAATTTATGGCCATGAATTTTAATGATTAGAGGGATACATATGTTTTTTTGAAGTGTAGCAGACATGATCTTTATATATTTAGGTTCCTTGAGAATAAATGCTTATAAATATTTCAAAGAATCCTTAAGGATAAGTATAATCATATATCCCATACATGTTTGGGTTTATATAACTTAATATTTTTTTTAAGTTATTAAAATATGGGATAGAAGTTTTAATTAGTACGTTTAACTAAGGAGATATTGGTAAAGAAGTGTTAAAAATATGAAAGTGGTGTCATTATTTTTGATTTTATTCATCATAAAGATCAAAATAATTCATATAACCCCTGTATTGTTTGGATTGTAAAATATATATATGTACATATGCTATTTGTTCTAAAGTGATGACATGGGAGATAAAATAGATCAATAGTGAAAATATCAATATCACAGCTGTTAAAAAGCTATGAGAGAATATTTAAGGAAAAATAACTTCTCATAGTGGATAAATTTATTTTTTCAGTGATGAAAGAATTAATTTTCACACAAAATTGATGGTGGACATTGAGGATTTGGGGTTTAGTGGAATGTGAGTATTTTTCATGAGAAAATAGAATCACCACTGTGACATCAGAGAATCCTGTGTTATTTTTTGAGACTATTTGAAATGATGAAAACTTATAGAATAACATAGTTATGGAGGAAAAGTATATTTTTATGAGGTACTCATTTTCCACTCAAGAATTTATTTTTTTCATTCAAAAAACACGGATGGATGGTCACATTGATTACCGATTGTTATTTATAACCCCTATTTAGTTCCGATACACTCCTTCATCTGAAAATTAATATATCAAGATAATTGACCAATTTAAATGACAGGGCACACATATATATTTAAATAGTCCACCCCTATAATCAATTTTTGAATTTTAACAACCTGTTGAAACATTAAAACTATAATTTAATTCCAATAACATATAATTGAATAACATACCGTATAAATTATATTTTAACATACATTCTCCTTCATTTCCCTAGTCATATTTCCACCCATAAAATATAAAAGAATATGACATGTATTTATAAAATAAATAAATATAATTACTAAATAACTAAATAAATAGAATTACATAAATCAAAATGATATCAATAAATCAAGTAATTTTTTATTCTAAATAACTTATACAATGATTTAATGAACCTATTTTGACTTTTGTGGTGAATTTTAAAATATTATTAAAATGTTACCAAACATATCAAAATTACAATTTTATCATTCCATGTTATATTTCAGAAATAATACCAACAATTTCTAAAACCTAGAGAAATATAATTTAAATATCTCCACAATATGGATTACAACATGAGAGGAATGATTGTGCTAATTTTTTGAAACTATAATGACTCACATAGTTGTAAAATTTAATTCCATGTTTTTATTTTATTTTAGTATATTTTTGGTAGTAATTTTATAATACAACCTAAACTAATATTACACGACATATTGTTTTCAATTAAATACTAAAATTTAATTCAAAAGAATTACAATGTACAATTAATATGAGTTATACTATATATTATAGATTAAAAATATTTATTTATCATTTTATGTGATTGAATTTAAGATATATTTAATTTTTTAATTTTAATATTTTTAAAATAACAAATTATCAAAATATATATATGGAGGGTTTATAGATTCCACATCATTTATAAGATTATCGTAATTATAATTATTTTAAATATTAAATTATTTAAACAATGTGAAATTTCTTTCATTACACACTATAATAGGTTCAAGTGAAATAAAGTTTGAGAAATAACGGGTTCATCTATTATCATTATATAAGGATATACGTTATTTATTCATTATTTTAAAATAATTTATAGTTATAATTTTTGAATAAAAAACTCTATCTAAGAAATAATTTTCATATTTTCAAAATTAATATAGTTAAAGAGTTTTTCATAATTTCATTAATTATAAAATATTATTATGTATTATTAATATTAAATTTTTCTTTTTTACCAAATTTTTTTCAAAATTTTTTTGTGTATATTGTCGTTTATGTATACTTGACAAAAAACTGGACACCTGGATAAATTTTATATTTTTTAGGATCTATGGATGTTCCAAAAAGGACCAATAGATTAATGATAATTATTATAACAGTGTTACCGTTGTATTTTTTTGGTTCAATGGAAAATATCAAGTATCAGAAAACATCATGATTTGCTTACAAATTGTTCAGAATGACTGATTAAAAAATTTAGTGTAATTTATCATCTTGTTTTTATCCTAAAAAATCAAGGAATTTAGACTAGTAATATGCCAAAATGTTTGATGAAATATAGATATTTATTTTAATATATATCAATATATTTTTCATTTGATGATCATACATTTTATTTATAAATATTTAATTCTAATATAAAAATTCTTGTAGAAATATTTTTTCAATATATATCCATTTTCTAAACCAAAAAATATGTTAAATAATTTTAAGTGGAAATACATCAAATATTCCCATAAAATACTCTATGGTTAACATAAATAACACTATATTTGGATGTTAAACTCCATATTTATAAAAAAAATCTGAAATAGGGAGAAAATGATAATGAAAAAACATAGAATATTATTTTTTAATATAAAGACTCTACAATAGTCAAAATCATGGTTGAATATATAATATTAAATTAATGTAATTTTTATCCAACCATTTTGATTGAAATGTGTTCACCTATAACCATTAAAGAAGATGTGATTATTCATATTGTAAAAGGGAATGATAGAGTGATCACATATTAACGATGGGATAGATGTACATTCTAATCCCATGTGGTTATTATATAAAACACCCCATTATATAATGTCTTAATTTTCTCATATTTAATTTATTATATTCTATAAATTGTGGTTGTAATATTTATTATGTATTAATGGCTAATTTTGTATCTCATTTTCCCTAATATATTATATTTTTCAACTTTTACATTGGTAAATAATTTTTTTATTGTACAATTAATTTAGTCTCTCCTATTTAAATATAAACAGTCATATGTATAATTTTCACTTTGTTTATTTTTGTGGGTTGTATTGGTATTTTTATATAGATTCTGTTTTATTAATTTATATTTTATTCATAATTAAAATAACTAATAGTATCATTCACTACACGAATTTCAATGTCCAACCCATCACTTGATAAAATTAAACGTTGTGAATGAAATATTTATAAATAACCAAATGAAATTTATTTAAAAATACTACAGTCAATCCTGATTGTAAGGGATTAAAAATATATTTTATGGGATGTTTACATGTGTTATAATAACACCTAAATTAAAAATTATTCATCTAATATTGAATCTATAGTTAACTATATACAATCATGGATTTATGTTTAGGTTGAGGATGGTGTTAAATAATGTAAAACTTGGTAATCCAATCCAATTTATATAGTATATTGTAAATAAATTTATTATATCATTTTCTCATTCTCAATGATATTTTTTTTCTTTTTTAAACATTAAAAATCTCCTTCATTCAAACATAACATTTTTTTTCAATTTTCATCAGATATATATTTCATATAATGATATTAAATTATAAAAAACCACAATTACAATGACTAACACTATAATGTAGTTCCAAAATCATAGAAATTTACTTAAGGATTTTATATTAGTTTACATATAAATATTAAATCAGATAATTATATACTTTATGGATGATATGAAATATTTTCAAAACATTACTTCTTCTCATCATCGAGGATTCGAGCCATGTTAATTTTATAAATTATTTATGAGTATTACACATTGAAGATATGATAAATATTAATTCATTACGCTGAAAATATATTTTATATTAATTTAATTTTTTAATATCTCATTGGAATCTAGATTTTTCAGATATAAAATTTTAATAATAATGTCAACTGTTATGATTCCATAGGTCGAATTGAAATTTATACATAATTCAGTTTTATAATATATTATATTTTTGAAATGAGTTATAAATGATTCATATATATAAATTGAATTTTAATATTTTTTTTATTGTTGATTTATTTAATGTACAAGAATATTATAATGCATTGTTATATCTCCTATAGAAATTATAATTTTTATTTATCACATTCTATATATTTTCTTAAAAATGTATAATTTATATTAATATATTTTATTACCTATAAAATACATATCTATGTCTATCAAATAAAATATAATTCATATAAAATAATATAATTTCATTTCTTTTAATTGATTTATATTACTTAATCTAAAAAATATGGATTGGATAAAGATAACTCTAAGGTGAATATTTAATGTATATTTTTAAATATTTGGTTTCAAAATTAGTAGTTGAGTGAAAAATAAATCTTATATATTTTATAAGTATATTTAATCCCTACCAATTCTTATATATATATTCTATCATGTGGCATGAATATATACTTGGGATCAGTCAATAAATAGTAATGTTGGTTTTATATTTTCTCATACTTTCTTATTGGTATATTTTTTGTTTCTTGTGATCTTATACCTTTCTATGGATGGAAAGTTTTTCAAAATTCTCATATAATGGTTTTTTATTTGTTGATGAATATTAAAACTAAATATTTTTCTACTAGTGTCTACCCAAATGTATTTTTTATATATGGATTGTACCATAATTTTATCAATAAAAACTAATTTAGTTCAATATACATAAAATAAGATAATAATAAAAATAATCATGAATGAAAATTCAATTGAATCATTAATTATTTTTAGAATATTGAAAGTAATCATGTATAAGAATGTAAATTTTTTATTTAACATTAAATTGAAAAAATACTCCCATTTGGATTTAAATTAAAAAATATTAGATTACTGTATAAAATTGATAATTTTTAGAAGAATATTATAAACCATGCGATGGTCAATGATATGGATTTGGGAATTTTTATTAGTTCTTGGTATTTATGAGTGCTTTTTCTTTTTATCTTCAAATTTTATTTTTAGATGGGTATTTCAATTAGATAAAAAAATATTTATCAATTATTTAAGAATAGATCTCTGAGAAAATTAGTAGAAGAATAATTGGACATATTAATGGGTTCGTAGAAGATAAAGGTAAAAAATAACAAACATATAGGAATTAAAATGTTTTTATTCGTTGAATGGATTTGAAACATATAACATTAAAGAATATAATGTTTTATATTTGACTGGAAAGATAGACCATTAAAATATTGTTTTCCAAGTTTTCCTTAGGAATTATTATTTGAGATATCACTCCATAGATTATGCTTATGTAAGTAAAAATGAATATTTTCTTGAGTAAATTTTGATTCAAAAATGAAATCAAATCATGGTTTTGATTATTTAAATAGTTGTTTAATTTTGATGAATTAATGTGAAAACTTTATCAGAAACCATGTCTCAGTTGGATAATATAATTCTTGTTGAGATTTCTTACTTGTTTCATAGAATTTAGAAATAATTATATATCTTAGAGAGTTAAATGAATTTATTTCTGGGGGGTATTGATGGATTTTGATATGTTATGGTACCAAAAACTTCTATTTTGTGTGTGTAAAATTAAATATTGAATTTATCCAATTATATTTTATAATTTTTTTCACATGGAGTAACGATAGTTGACCATTTCAACAAAAACATATAATATCAATTCATGGCAGTATTTTTATCATTTACTAAAAATTATATATATATATATATATATATATATTATAATCATTAAAATAATAAAAAAATGATTATTTGGGGATAATATAGATGATTGATCAATAAAGAATACGTGAAGAATATATCGTAATGTATAAATAAAGAAGCATTATATTGATTATCATGAGACAAATAAAAATAAATAATTGGATCATGATGATGTTGAGGGTAAAAGATACACCATTAATATATTTATGTTGATTTACATTGTAATTTTAATTGAAAATATTTTTGTTTCAATATTTTCTATAGTAATACCTATTATAATATATTGAATAGATAAGTAACAAGACATAGTTATTATTGGATTTAATGGCCTATAATTTTTTTATTTTGTAGTTATATCATTTCATTAGTTATTTTAGTATAGCGATGAATTTTTATGTGTTCTATTTGATTTATCATAACCACATTAGAGGGGGGAGATGTAAAAATTCAAAATACTATTTTTTTGATTATTTGATATCTTGAAATTTATTAATTTAATTTTATTCCATATTACTTAGAAATCAGATCCATAAAGCAGTTATTTTTCAAAATTGACATACACCACAAATCACCCCCAACTCAATGTGATGGAATTTTATATGAATTTAGGTTCCATAAATTGATATCAAAGAATAAAGTTATAATATCAGAAAATATACTGACTGATGCAATCTTAGGATTAAATTTTTCATGACAAGGAAAACATAGGTGGGTCAAGGGAAACAAAATGTTAAAAATTTTGAATTATTCTTTATGAATGAACAAAAGTAAATAAAAATAATGATCTCATAAATTGGATATTTTTTTCTGATTATATATATATATATTTGTTTTGTGATCTAATAGAGAAATATTTGAGTATTAAAAAAAGAACTCTTGAATATTATTGCTAAATGTCAAAAAATATATATATAACTCTTAATATAGTACATTATAATGGTTATAATTTTCAAAAAATTTAATGAAATATGGTAAAACATCTATCATATATATTTTTAAAATAGATACTTAATGTATACTAATATAAATGTTTTACAAAAGATATCTAAAATGTTTTGGATAAACATGAATAAATGAATTAAAGAATTATATTATTTAATTTTTGATGTGGTTGGGTTCAAACGTGAAATTATTAAAAAGGGATAAGATGTTTAAATTATTATGATGTTCATGGGAATTATTAAACTAATTTATATTTTAAATACCAAGGTGTTTTGTTGTATTTCTTTCAATGTACAAATATGTACCTGGTGAATGAAAAAGGTAATTTTTGGAGAATTTTTATGATGCCATTCCAATTTGAATCATAATTATGAGTCAGAATTGGATTTCATGCTTAAAAATGAATTTATGAAAAAAAACGTTTTGTGTTATGATGTTTCATTTTTAAGGTAACTCATGGCCATATTGAAGAGTATTAAAGACAATTAAATATTTCATTTGTACAAATTTATTGAGAAGATCTTCAATGAACAAGAATAGTGATGATTCTTCTAGTACTATTAGAATCAATTTATATAATTCTAAGGAGTATCTTTCACATAAATAGGTTCAAGATATGTGATTGGGAATATAAAATCTTGTATTATTTTATAAAATAATTCCATTTGGAACCAATCATGTTATACATGGTGAAGGTGTATCATTAGATTATGTTGTGTTGATTTCTGAACATGTTTGATTTTTCCATTGTAACCATTTAAGTGGTCCATAGAATTTTATCTAATGTATAGATATATTGAGATGAACATCTGACATAAGTAAAAATGTGAGACTTTACTACAACATATGAATTTATGATCATATTACTTCATGGTATGATCATATGAATTCTAATGTGATTCAAAAATCATAAAATAGAGAATTTAAGAGTTATAATATTATGAAGAGTGATGAACCATATGATGAAATATTTGATATTATTTAAGGATTAAAATTCACAATAATCTTTAAAATATGCATGAATAATGTTTATATATTCATGTTAAAATTGTTCATTCCATAAGAGTGAGAAAATATTTTCCATATTAAAGGGTTTAATGCATAAATAAATACATCGACTGAAAGTATTACACTATAACACAAAATTTTTGTTTTTTATAATATACCTTTTCAAAAAGGATGAGTTGGACTATTCTGTGTTAAATAATAAATTGGATTTTGGTTCATTATATAGAATAAAGTATGTTTATAGGGTTATGAAAGATACTTTTATCCTTTTCACAATGTGATCGACTTGTCAAAGTAGAAAAAACATGGATAAATATACAAACCCTATAATAGTGGTTAGTGTTTTAGTAAAAATGTAATCCTATTAGAAATAAGGATGTTAAAATATGTTATGGAGTTGGTTGTGGTGTGTCTAATTGATATATTAATTACTTATTATAAAAATGATATGTACCACACTATAGTCAATTCATGATGTCAATTTTGATAAATTATTTAAAATTAATGGATGATGAGGTCCATCATGGGGAGATCCATACTATAAACATTTTAATTTTGATGCATGATTACTTTAGATGTGGAAAAATTAAATTTTTCAAAATTTCATACATAATATTTAACGACAATTATATAAATATCCCATAAAGAAATAGTGATATAGTGTTTATGAGATTTTGAGGGAGATAATATGTCATTTTTAAATGATATTAATTGTCAATGAATCATTTGTATTAAATAATCTAAAAATCATGGAAAACCTATTTACAATGTTTCATGAATATATATTAGTCAATAAGGAAAGAAAATTATGATGGAGATAACTTAGAAATACATGGTGAGAATTCTTGGTAACATATATATTGATACAATATTTTTTCAAAAAGAGAAATAGAGTCTGAATCCAAGGACTTGTCATGAATAAGAAGATTATTTTTCCAATGTGTTTAATGAATAGATAAGATACAGTTCATGGGAAGAACTGGGGTTCTGATAAATCTAGATGACCCTTTTCTGAGAAAGACATGGATATAAAGAACCTAAAACCATAAACTACAAAAACCAATACACTTGGATCATAGAGGGAGATCATTTCTCTTGGTGAAAGGTAAACCCAGTGCTATTGTAAATCTTTCAACCTTAAGATAAAAAATGAAGTGAAGGATGATGATTTGGGATTAAAACAGGATACCACTAATTGGGGTGTATTACCAATCATTGTTGGATTACTTTCTATTGGGATTTATAAACATTCGTGGAAGAATATTTGTTGGATTGGGTTTATAATAAGACACATTTATATTATTGAATACTAGGTATTATAAATAATTGATTCCAAATACTTGTGATTGGTGAATAAATACAATCACTCCCTAGTGTGACTCATGAAGCATTTTAATTTATGTCATCATTATAGTGGATAATCAAGTGGAAATGCTAAGGATTTTATAATAAACTATATATACTTTATTTCTTGAACTATCTCTAAAATTTTTACATAGAAGGTTAGGATTTGATACTTAAGTTAGAAAACCAAAACATTAATCGAATGTATCAGTTTAAGTTAAAAGGAGGAATATTTGTAAAAAAGAGTATGATATTATCTATTCATCGCTCCCCTCTTAGTGATTTTTCGACAGATGAGTTCATCAATTGGTTTCAAATCATAAGTATATTATAATGATTCATGAATTTTTATGTTAGGTGATCTTAAGTCGGTTAATATACATGGTATTCCCACACATTATGGGATTAATTATAGTAGCTTGAGGAATAATATTCCACCCTAAATCATGTCACATGGACAGGAAGTGAGAGTTGAAACAATATTTTGGATTCAACCCACAATTTAAGGAACATCTATGTCATATGATGATAATATAATTATGGTGTTATATGAAAAAAATAAAAATTATAGCTTGATTTATCAATTAGAACAGGTAAACAAAATATCATGGGTCACCAAAATTTCTAAGGAGATGTATGGAAATTGGAGAAGTAGATTTTATGGTAATTTCATGTAAAGACCTAGGATTTTCCATGTAATTTTTTAAAATATACTGGAATTTTACGAGTCTATGAAAATTTATGGTGCATGATTCCGAGGCCCGGAGTGCCCAGAATATATTTTTGAACATTTTGTTCGGGTATATTTAGTAAACATATGAGCAGGTTTTTCTAACATTTGAACTGGTGATTGAATTTGAAATCTGAGGGCACCGCTGAACTCACTATTCTGGTAATTTCTTAAGGATAATTTCACATCGACGACAGATGGTCGAGGGTAAAATTTATTTTTTGGGTTTTAAATTTTATAATAAAATAAAAATAAAACTGTTTGACATTTCTATTTTTATTTTCCACACTCATTTGGGTGTTGGGAGGGGGGTCCACCGGAACTAAACCTTCTCTTCATTTTAATTATGGTTCGGACCACCTGGGTTTTCAATAACCTCCCAAACTGAATTTAGGGGTGGGGACCACCCGACCCTTATTAATGAGGGAAGAAGAAACCACACAACCCCCCTGTTTAATGTAGAGGAGCCTCTTGAGCTTCCTCTACATTAATTACTCCTACCCACATAAATTAAATGTTCCAACCATGGTGTTTAATTAGGCTATTTTGAATTTGTGTGAATGATTAATGCTGGAGGATATAAATTAGTTAGCCATTTTCTTTTTGGTGGATCATTGGGATAATATCTCTCCAACGATGAACAATTTCTCCGAATGAAGACCACATTCCTCAAATAAAGAATGCTGATGAAGAATTTTAACCTTGACTTCAACCTTATTCCTCGAGACATCCACAGACGAACTACATCTTTGAGTACAATGAACCGATTCACAAACCGACGATCAAGGAAAACATTTTCGACACCAACATCCGTATTTTTTCAAACAATTCATCTTCCACCCTGAGACTCTGTCGACGTATCCACTCGAGGTATGGGTTTAATGCTATTTTTTGTCACATTCTAGGTACTCCCTTCTTCTCTTGTGCGGGATTGGGAATAATTAAATTATATAAGACCATGGTTGACGGTCTTTGCTTCGTTCTAGTGAACCGTATGCTACCACTCTAAATGTGGACAGTGAGAGAATAACAAACATGGCCTGACCCCCTCCGCCATTCTCCATTGTGGTGATCTTCAGAATGAAGGAAGGGGATGAAGGCAACAACACTGCCACCCGTGGCCGCTGTGACCCGCGCCACCCCCACGGCGCTCCCGACTCTCGGCTGAAATGGCCCTGCGCCCACCAGTCGAGCCTCCCTAGTAGCACCGACCACCAAGTGTGCCTCTTTCCGGCTGAGCCACCCACCGACCATGCCCCCCACCGGCCATTCCACCTAGGCCGAGCAGCATGCCGGCCGCACCTCCCCATCCCTGCTGTCCACCGGCCGAACCGCGGCGGTTCACACCACCCACTGACCTCCCAAAATATCTCTCCCCCTTTGCGATGCCCTAGAAGTTCCGGAATTTTCCCCTCATTGCACCTCAGCCGAAATGGCCCACACTCCTTGCGGCGCCCTGACCGCGCCCCTCGCAACGCCCATACCGAGCTGCCCCCCCCCCTCGTGGCACCCCTGTTGAACCGACCCCGCTCCCTCGTGACACCCTCGGGCTCCGTAGCCCCTCACAGCCTGTTGGACCTCCCAGTGTATTGGGATGCATTACGGGTCGAGCCTGACCCTACAGGTCATGCAAGGTCGACCCGGTCCTGGTCGGTCTGACTGGGTCGGACCGAACCTGGGCCCACTATGACCCGTATACTTCTATTGGCCATAACATTGGCACCAGATGTATATCTGACGAACCATCAGCGGCGTTGGGAACCTTGGAGTGATAAGTCCCATTGAGTGATACCCCACTATGTTCTGGTTTGAAAGGGGATACAGTCAGGTTTGGTCAAGCATGAATCCAATTGGGCACACAGGACTAAAAGGCTAATAACAAACATACTGTACATTCGAATGATGCATCATCTGTTATGATGAGACGCATGTGACATGGTGGACCATTGTGATACTTCTTCATGGGAATTAATGACAGTTGGGGTATCAATCAGTAGCTTGTGTAGCGGATCCTCCTAGAGACGAGTGAGCATAGTGTGATGACCTAGTAGTTGGCTGAGACCTGATGAATGTTGACCATTTTCACTTGTAGTGACTCAACTAGACCAGTGGAGAGAACCTTGGTGTCACGAAAGACACACACGGCGGAGCACCTTTGTGTTTCGGTAGACCCACGGTACATGACAGGAGGAGTATCTTTACAGTCTACGAAGGGGAGCGCGCTTGGTGACACGGTAGACCCACGGGTTGGAGTGTGATTGGTGACGCGGAAGATCCACGATACCTGAGAGGAGGAGTACATCAGCAGTTCAACGATAGTGGGAAGCATGCTTGGGATCATGGTAGACCATCTGTACTCGACAGAGGAGAAGTTCTCCAGCATCCAAGGTTTTGAAAATGTGACTGGGGATGTTACCTGATACTACCCCTAGAATAAAATCCTAGTTGGGCTGTGTCATTTTTTTGTGTTTTCCTCATGAATGAGATGGATCATTTGATAACATTGGTATATGTATGTGCATATACATATATAAGGTTATCTGTAGATTTCATACTTTTTGTTTTATCCTTGATGGATTTTGTGAGACCTTGAGGGTCTAGGGGTCCCTTCTGAGTATTGTTATACTCACCCCTTCACGGTCTATGCCCACACTTTGTTGTGTTGGTTGCGGAAAAAGGACACCGCTGACTAAGGCTATGAGTACTAGGATTGGACGGTGCCCGGAGGTGGACCCCACGGCGTGCCTGTATGTGGAGGAGACGAACGGACACAGAGTGTTGAGGTGGCTATATGTACCTACCCTTCAGGTAGGAATCCTGGAGGAGGACCCAATAACTGATTTTCTATCTTTTTCTTCTGTTGTATTGTTTATAGTTGTACTTGTACCTTTACTGTTAGGATTTTATTCATTCCCTCTTTACATTCAACACTCTTTTGGTTATATAGTTTACATGTGTTTGTATATTTTTGTATGTGTTTATAGTCTATAAAGGCAATGCCATCCCAGTTTTGGGGAATTACATTTTTGGTACAAGTTTCCAGCCCCTGGCCTATGGAAGGCAGGCTTGGCGTAGTCACAGCACGGGCCCCAGTGGATGGGTCATGAAAAATTTCTATCAAAGAAGTCGGTTCTATAACAGAACTTAGGACTCTGATATTTTATATGTAGCAATAGTGCTAAGTGTAGTGAGTGTGGTTTTCAGTTCAGGGAGTCCAGTGTTGGTGCGACGGCCGATGTATCCATACACCAGGACCCTGACTTATGTTTTCCAACTCAGTGAATGAAAACACTGATTGCATGTGTGTTTTCAAGAGTCTTCTTTGTGAAATCTCTGAGTCAACTCACCAGGTGAGCTCACCATTTTTAACTTTCTGACCATGTCTCACCTGTGTTTTTTTTCAGAATTCCTCCTTGCAGACAGCCTCTCAGGGTTCCAAGAGTTGTACGCACTGATAGCCCACCGATAAATGAGTCTTCGATGGAGGTCCCTCTTGTAGTATAGGCACTAATAGAGGCACCATATGAACCACTACCCATTGGGCCACCGATTCCACAAGCCCCAGCAGTAGACGGTAAACGCCTCTTGAGCGCG
Organism: Viscum album; assembly: GCA_963277665.1. Taxonomy (NCBI): domain Eukaryota; kingdom Viridiplantae; phylum Streptophyta; class Magnoliopsida; order Santalales; family Viscaceae; genus Viscum; species Viscum album. The sequence goes on along the minus strand of OY728123.1, from coordinate 1,531,561,780 downwards.
TTTCACGAGTTCCAACTCAAAAGGCCACCTAGGATTAGGGGAGAGACAGACCCATAGGCAGCTTAGGATTGGTTGAAGGATGTTGTGAGAGTATTATGACTCGTACGGACACTAGCATACCTCATGGTGACCCTTGTCGCTAGACTTCTACAGGCAACAATAGATAGCTGGTAGAGACTGATGCTCCAGGTCCGTGACCAGGTGATGCATCACTATGCAGATTTCAAGAGAACGTTTTTGGGTAGAATTTATCCCAGAAAATCTTCTTGAAGTGTGCATACAAGAGCTATGTCATCTATAATAGGGCAGCATGACTGTAGGTCAGTACTCAGTGAGGTTCACCGATCTCTCTTGCTACTCCACAGATATGGTGCGAGACCCATTCTTCAGGGCCCGGACCTTCGAACAAGGACTCAGGCGGGAGATCAGGGCTTCAATGATCTCACTCATCATCCCAATACAGGAAGGTGTGTAAGAGAGAGGCCTCCTAGTGGAGAGTTTCCTTTTTGATAAGTCTCACGCAGTGAGATCCACCACCAGTCAACACGTAGCAGTGTCTTCTGCAGCTGGCAGTAGACAGATGTCACAGAGATAAAAAAGGACCAGAACTATAGGTGGATGACTCAATGACTCAGGATCAGTTGTGCGGGGTACCCAAAGCGGAGACAGATATGCCAGGAGCGGGCAATGTTTTACATGTGGCGGACAAGGTCAAATGGATCAAGACTGTCCGACCTGTTGTATGGATGATCAGCAGACAATCGAGGGACCGCCCTAGAAGAGACATAGATTTGATCGAGACGGTCCACAGGGTACAGGAAGACGTGTCAGAAGAGTTGGTTGTTTAGCTAGCGGTGGGAGAATATTCATGATATTACCACCACCACCACCAGGAGGTCCACCCCGACCACATGGAGTAGGTGGACATGGGATATCTCTTCTCCAAGCAGCTAAGGCTTACAATCTTGGCACTCCAGATATGATTCAAGGTACGATCTTTGTCTACTCCACCATAGTTGCAGTACTTATAGACACAGGTTCCAGTCACTCATTTATTTCCACTTCCCTCATTCGGAGCTCAGAGATTCTGATGGATCCATTGGTTCGATCTTTACAGTTAGATACTTCTATGGGAGTTGATTCGACGATTACGCACTGGTACTGGCAGTGTGATCATACTCTAGGAGGTGTGAGCTTTGGCTGGGATCTCATATTAGTGGCACATATACATTACGATGTCATCCTGGGTATGGACTTGTTATCTATAATCAATGCACATATTGATTGTATTAGACGAAAAGTACAGTGTGTCCGTACATATGGGACCAGGTTTACATTTACCGGTGAGAAGGAAGCCCTTGAAGCGTAGGATGGACTTACCCAGAGGAGGATGCAACCAATTACACATCAGTTGGCTAGACTTACCCTCGGTGCGATTGAAGTGGAGAGTCATATATATCCTATAGTGGTGGTCTAGTATATGCATGTTTTCCATATTGATATCATAGGTCTACCTTGTCGTAGAGAGTTGGACATTTACATTGACTTGTACCCTGAAATGACCCCAATATATACTCCAGCATATCGGATGGGACCATCCGAGCTTCGTGAGATGCACGTACAGCTGGGGGACTTTCAGGGGAAGGGATTCATTTTACCCAGTGTTTCTTCCTGGGAAGCCCCGATTCTATTCCCAAAGATGGCAGGTGTGAGCATGAGACTTTGTGTATACTATTGGTGATTGAATTAGGTGAGCATGAAGAACAAGTACCCACTCCAGCGGATTGACGACCTCTGCGATTTGATGAAGGTAGAAAGGTGGTTCTCAAAGATAGACATCAGATCAGGATATCACCAGCTCAGAGTTCGAGATGAGAATGTGCCGAAGACGGATTTCAGATATCAGTATGGAAACTATGAGTTTTTGGTTATGCCATTCAGTGTAACCAACACTCTAGAAGTGTTCATGGGACTCATGAACAGAATATTTCATCCATACTTTGATAGCTTCATAGTAGTTTTCCTGTAATGAAATTCTGATCTACTCAACTATTGTGGAGGAGCATGCCTGCCATTTGAGGGTAGTACTAGACACACTCCGAGAGCACCATATTTATGGTATGATCTCAAAGTTCCAGTTCTGGATTTGAGATGTTCACTTTCTAGGACATGTCATCTCGGAGGTGGGAGTTGTAGTGGATTCCTCAATGATTGAGGCAATACATTATTGGGAGCCACCTAGAAGTGTGATTGAGGTACATAGTTTCCTAGGTTTTGCTGGATACTACCGTAGGTTTGTACCAGACTTCTCTAGAGTTGTAGCACCACTATCAACCTTGACGAAGAAGGGGAAACTTTTTGTTTGGTCGGAGAAATGTAAATAGATATTTCAGGAGTTGAGGTAGAGGCTAACACATACCCCCATCATGAGGCTTCTAGAGGAAGGTGTAGGGTACATAGTCTACTGCGACGCATCAGGGACCGGACTTAGATGTGTCCTGATGTCGGAGTGAGAAATGATCGCATATGGTTCTCAACAGCTCAGACAGCATGTACAGAACTACGCCACCCATTACCTAGAGATAGCTGAAGTGGTCCTCACCTAGAAGACATGGTGAAAATATCTAAGGGGTGAGTGATTTATAGTGTACTCCGATCACAAGAGTCTCGGATATATCTTCTCCTAGAAGGATAAGAACCTGAGACAACAAACGTTGGCCTGAGTTACTCTAGGACTATGAATTCAATATAGTCATTACTCTGGGGAAGAGGAATATTGTTGTAGTTGCACTCAACATGAGGTCTGATACATAGCTTCTAGGTGAGGCGATGGGGAAGCTTGATTCTTTACTGATATCCTTTGTGGATAAAGATGGAGTAACTTTCCTTTAGTCTCTGATAGTCACTCACCCACTTCTTCAACGAGTCAGGGAGGTGCAACGTGAGAACATTGACTGTGAGACACGACGCCCTTAGATATCCACAGGATAGGTACCTGATGGATTTTTTGAAGATGGGGAGCATGTCATCCTCTTCAGAGGATGAACCATGGTAACAAGGTAATTTCAAGAGGAAGTGTTGAGGTAGTTCCACACATCCCCTCTAGCATTACATCCAGGAGTGGTGAAGATGTACCAAGACCTCTGATTAATGAACTGGTCCCCGGGAATGGAGAAAGCAGTTGTAGAGTTTTTCTCTCGTTTTCCCACTTGTCAGCATGTGAAGGAAGATAATCAGGTACCAAAATGATTGGTTAAACCTTTAGATGTCCCAGAGTGGAAGAGGTTTGGGATATATATGGGCTTCATGATGGGTCATCCACGTACATCGATGGGATATGACTCTATCTAGGTGATCATCGACCTACTCACCTAGTCGACCCACTTCCTACTGATCATAGAGCAGGGTTCAGTAGAGAGCATGGGACACCACTATGAGTAGGATATTATGAAACCACAGGATTACCCACGACGATTGTCTCTGATCGTGATACATGTTTTACTTCCCAGCTACGGAATGGGTTATATGAGGCTTTCAGGATACAACATCATTTGAGCACCGCCTTCCATCCTCAGTCGGATGGCCAGACCGACAGGACCATTCTGACCCTCAAGGATATGCTCTGCACTTGTGTCCTCTACATTGGCCGTAGTTGGGAGGATCAATTACCTCTGGTGGAGATTTAATACAACAAGAACTATCTCTACACCATAGCGATGACACCTTTTTAGGCGTCGTACGGGCGACCTGACATATCACATTTGTGATGGACTAAACCAGAGGAGTCAGTACTAGTGGGAACAGAGATTTTATCAGCTACCACAGAGAAGGTGCATATTATCCGTGAGCACATGAAGACTGCATAAATCCGAAAGCATTCGAATGTTGACCATAGATGGAGACCTATGGAGTTTGATGACGGCGACCATGTCTTTTTACGGGTCTCACGTCGTCAAGGATTGCGGAGATTTGGCTGAGGAGGAAAGTTATCTATGTTGCTCATAAGACCCCATTTAGTTCCTCAATAGAGTCGGCGAGGTGGAATACCACTTAGATCATCCACCATAGTTGCACCGGGTGCACGACATATTCCATGTATCCTAATTGAGGATATAAGTGCACGAAATTTCTTACATAATCATCCCTGGTGAGTTGTATGTCGATGATGGGGAGACTTTTACGGAGGATCCAATATAGATTGAGTATTGAGAGGAGCGTATCCTTCATGGATGGTCAATACCTCTGGTGTGCTTTCACTGGCTGCATGGGATCCTCCAGGATATCACATGGGAGTGGGAGGCTAAGATGAATTCTTAGTACCCCCACTTGTTTACCTAGTTGAGTTGTGGCTTACAGGGACATAGATCAATGAGGTGGGGATAATATAAAGACCTGATATTTTCAATGATTTTTTTTAAATATATGGGATTTTTTTGAGTCCGAGAAAATTAACAACGCATGATTTTGAGGCATGGAGTGCCCGTAATTAATTTATGAACTTTTGTTCAGGTACGCTAATTAAATGTGTGAGCAGGTTTTAATAACTTTTGAACCAGGGCTCGGAATTCAAATCTGAGGGTACCATTTAGCTCACAATGCCAATATTCGCATATGGAGACATTCACTTCCATGGAAGATGGTCAAGGGTAAAATATTGTTTTTGGGTATTTCCTGTAAGAATAAAATAAAAAATAAATGTGTGTGACATTTTTATTTTTTATTTTCCAAACCCATGTGGCTGTTGGGAGGGGGGTCCACCTGAACTAAACCTCCTCTAAATTTTTAATGGTGGTGGGGACCACCCATGTTTTCAATAACCTCCCAAATTGAATTTAGTGAAGCGGACCACAAGACCCCTATTAATGGGGGGAGAAGAAGCCACTCAACCCCCTATTTAAAGTGGAGTAGCCTCTTGAAATTTCTCCACATTAATTATGCCAAACAACCTTAATTAAATGTGCCAACCAAGGTGTTTAATTAGGGTATTTTTTATTTGTGCCAATGATTAATGTTGGGGGAAACACATCAATTGGCCATTTTCTTTTTGGTGGATCCTTGGGAGAAAATATGTCCGACGAAGAACTATTTCTCCGAATGAAGAACGAGTTCTTCCAATGAAGAACACCGATGAAGAATGCCAACCCCAACTTCGACCCTCTTCCTCGAGACTTCCTCCGGTGTAGGACATCTTCGACTATGACGAACCGCTGCACAAACCGACAATTCCGGAAAATGCCGACGACTCCGACGTCCGTCCTTTTCCAATGAATCATCTTCCTCCCCGTGACTCCGTCGACATATCAACATGAGGCAGGGGTTTAATGCTATTTGTTTATCACTTTCGTGGTACAACCTTGTTCTCTTCTACGGGGTTGGGAATGATTAAATTGTAGAAGATCATGGTTGACATTATTTTCTTCATTCTTGTGAACCATATGCTACCACTCTAAATATAGAGGGTGCGGGCCACACTTATGTGGAATGACCCCCCTCAAATGTTCTTCATTGTGGTGTTCTTCGAAATGATGGAAGGCGATGAAGGAAACGACATTTCCACCCACGGTCAACGCAAGCTACACCACCCTCGTGGTGCTCCAGCCTCCTAGTTGAACTTATCTCGTGCCTGCCGGCTGAGCCACCCCGACCACCCCGCCTACCAGCCATGCCGCCAGCCGACTGAGCCACCTACCAGCCACGCCGCCCGCCGGCCGTGCCACCCTGGATGCGGATTTGGATGACTGAGCCGCCCCATCTCAGGCTGCCCACCGACCTCCCGAAATGGCCCACGCCCCTCGAGGCACTCAGCCGTACCGGTCCATGCCCCTCACAGTGCCCTGGCTGAATCCGCACGTGCCCCTCATAGTTCCCCAGCCAAAATGGCTCGTGCCCCTCACAGAGCCCCGGTCGAACCGGCCCCGCTCCCTCGCTGCACCCTCAGGCTCTGCTGCCCCTCGCGTTCGTCACAGCCTACCGAACCTTCCATCAGACTAGGCCTCATTATGTTCTAGGCTGACCCTGCAGGTCAGGCCAGTTCTACCCATGCCAGGTCGGTCCAACTGGGTCAGACCAGACCCAGACCTACTATGACCTGTATACTTTTTTTGGGAATAAATTTGGCACTAGACGTCCATTTGATGAACCATCAGCAGCGTTGGGAACCTTGGAGCAAGACAGTTCCTTTGAGTGATACCCCACTGAGTTTTGTATTGATATGGGATATAGTCTGGTTGGGTCGAGCACTAATCCAACTAGGCCCCGAAACTAAAAGGATAATAACTAACATACCTAGAATCCTATTGACATAGTTTATGTTACGTTGAGACCCCTCTGATGTTGTGGACCTTTGCGATACTTCTTCATTGGACTTTGTGATAGTTGGGGTATCGAACAGTAGTATGTGGATTAGATCCCCCTAGAGATGAGCGAGCACAGTGAGGAGACCTATTAGTTGGTCGATACATGAAGACTGCAGACCATTTTGACTTGGAGTGACTCCACTAGCCTAGTGCGGAGCACCTTGGTGTCATAGAAGACCCCCAGTGGGGAGATCCTTGATGTAACGACAGACCCATTGTACTGGAAAGGAGGAGTACCTTAGTAGGATATGAGGGGGAGCGCGTTTGGTGATGCGGCAGATCCACGATACTCAACAAGAGGAGTACATCAGTAGTCGAAGGTTAGTGGGAAATGCGCTTGGTGTCATAGGATTTCCACTTTACAAGATAGAGGAGGAGTTATCCAGAAGCCGAGGTTTTGACAATGTGAATGGGGATATTACTTGATACAACCCCTAAAATAAAATATTGGTTGGGCTGAGTCAATTTTTCGGTTATTTTCTCATGATTAAGATGGATCACTTGATAACATTGGTATATGTATGGTCATATACCTATGTAAAGTTATTTTTTGATATCATACTTTATGGTTTATACTTATTGGATTTTCTTAGACCTTTAGGGTCTCGGGATCCCTATTGAGTATCGTTATACACACCCCTGCATGGGCTATGCACGCACCTTGATGTGTTGGATGCAGATGATAGACATCGCTGACTAAAGTTGAGAGTTGTTGGACTGGATGTTGCCCAGAGGTGGACTATACCGCGTATCAGTACATGGAGGAGATATATATACACGAAGTACTGAGGAGGCTATATGTACCTACCATTCAAGTAGGAATCCTGGAAGACAAACCAGTTGTTGTTTTTCTTCCTTTTTCATCAGTTTTATTGTTTTCCATTGTACATGTACCTTTACTGATGGTCTTGTATTCTAGCCCCTTTTACATTCAGCACACTTTTGGTTATACAATTTACTTATGTTTGTATCTTGGTGTGTGTGTTTACAGGTTATAAAGGAAATACCTTCCTAGTTTTAGGGAATTACGCCTTTGGTGCTAGTCCCCAGCCCCTGTCCTATGGATGGCAGGCTTGGGGTTGTCGCGGCATGAGCCTCGGGGGACGGGTCGTGACATTTCAAGGTTTTAAAAAACAATCATTAGATTTCGAGGATTAGTTTTCAGAACATTACAATGAATGATGATGATTAACTTGATGGATAGTTCCTCTTATTTTATGTGACTATTAGTAGTATTCATGTTTCAGTGAAAATTTAAATGAATACACTAATATTAAAAATATAATGAAAAATATTTTAGAGCTTTTTTTATCAAAAGGGTTGTGATTTTTTGGATGAATACCATGATTCATTGGATGGGATTTATAATATAAACATGTCTTATGAGTTGAGGAAAATGATAACATTAATGGATGAAAACAAAGATGGCATAACCCCTAAGTAATAAAAATTGGAAAAATAAGAAATAAGAAGTAGAAGGATAATATATTGATTCTGATGAGAAGAAATTTGATGAGAAAATCAACAATATTTTTTCTTTTCATTATATGATATTTAGAAACAGAAAATTGAATGTAAAATGATTTTTTTAAATTGTTGAAATTGTGATAAAGCTATGGAGACTTCCTATGATTTTCAAAGAATAATATTTCTTATACAAAATTATATAAGGAATAAAAGAATTAGAAAACATTAGAAGATGTATTAGAATAATAAAAAGAATATAATTCGAATTGAGTGTATTGTATTTACGAAATAGTTATACATAATAATCATAATCATCAAGTAGTTCATCATAGGATGATGTCGGTTTAATTCCTCATGTTGAAAATGGATTTAAATCCCCTAGATGGTATGTTGTTAGAAAAAGGAAAATTATTATAATGAAAAGTTAATGTTGAGTTAGAATATGTTTTTATGAACAATACACAACTCTATTATGAACATGGAAAATTCTAAAAAGAAAATTAGTAGGTAATTAGTGAAAAATATGAGTATGTTAGTATGGAATTTATATAAATTTTTGAGATAAATAAATATAAAATAAACATAACTAACTATAAGTAGATGGATGATGATCATTAATAAAATATTACTACAGGTAAAGTTTTACTAGCCAATACATTAATAATATATCTCAATTTTTTTTAAAAAAATAATGAAAATTAGAGAATAGTTTACAAAATAAATCATGGTTAAGGTCAATTATTCTCAAGTTTCTGAAAATGTGGACTCTTATAATAATGATAAATCATCACTTATTCTTTGTCAAAATAAATCTATTATTACTAACTTTACAGGTCTTAAAAGTATAATTTTACATTTTTAGAAGATAAATAAGGCTGAGATAAATAATTAATCACCTATGGAAGGAAGAAGTGACTTAGGAATAACATTCCCCCCTCCAAAAAATAATTCACATTCATTTGTAGGATAATAGCAACATAAAGAAAGATAGATCTAGAATCACCTTGGAAGATTAAATTTCCAGGGATTAGGATAGTGTTGTAAATGGTTCACATAGACTTATCTTGATAGTATAATATGACATTTACATGAAAAAATCAAGAACCAAGGTGTATTTTGAGTAGTAATTTGAGATATAAAACTCATTTGAAGAGGGATTTGACATAAATAACATCAAACATATCCACCCAAAACAAATTTTTTTATTTCGAAGAATTTTTTTCGTGGTGTGGTCAAACAAATTCACTAAACATATATATTGATAAATAATATTCAATGATAAGATCCATCTATAGAAAAAGTTATGTATGTTTAGAATAAAATAGGTCAATGGTCATTGTGTCATTAGAAATCTATTAAAACACCAAAATATGTAGATAATTTCCATAATGATTACATGATTTTTTTCATACCAGTCATACTCGAAAAATATTTTGAGTAAGAGAAGTTTATAGTAGATGAAAATGGGGAAAAAGTGGTTGAGGATAGTAAGAGATCATCAATAAGTGGTGAATTTAAAACTCAAAAGTACAAATTTGAACGATTTGGGGAAATAGGGAATGGATTAAAATATTTTTTGAAATTCATACAAGCCCAATATGAATGCATCAAATTTATAATAAAATAATAAGGGAATGAATTTTCCTCACATTTCAGGTAAATATCACTACATCATATAAGGAATAATGTCAATGCAGGATATTTAGAAAACAATCTATTCAGAATCACAACATAAAAATGGGTTTGAAGAACATTTCCCCTGTTGTTATTGGAGGAAAAGGTTTTTATTGTTTGATAAGAAAGTGTCAATATTATTGTTACCTTTGGTGAATCAAAAAATCATCTTCTTGTTCTCTATTTTATTGTATATTTTTTCTAACATTATTTTAATTAAAGGAGATGTTTGAGGTTGTCAATACTAGAAAGGAATAATAAGATTCCCTGAAGGAATACCTTTTATAAAGATCTACCATGACAAAGAGGAGTATGTATCCAAGTTGGAACTTATATGACAAGAAAATTCAATATTTATAACCAACTATAAATCTTTATTTTTAGTATAACATGGGGTTAATGGGTAAAAATGTATCAATATCACATATAACCACCTTATTTTTTATGATATCAAACATATTTTAAATGAGGATATTGGATGATACAAAAATTAGTTAATGTTAGAGTTATATATATTTAATATTAGCCAATTTTATGTGTTTATTCACATGTGTGTATATTTATTTATTTTTGGATAATTCTATTTTTAATCAACCCATGTTTGATAAAATTTTGATTGTGATAGAACATTTTAATATTTTTTATAAAGAAAATTGATCGCTTGGTTAAATATATATTCATTTCTGCACTATATTTTCCCACATATCAATTGATAAGAATAACCAAAGGATAATTTCTAAGAAAAACTTTTTTGTATTTTCCTTCATTAAAAAATCTAGAAAGCCTATTCCATTATGAAAACCATAGTTTTCAATGAACTTGATTTACTTCCTAATGAATCATTTTTGAATATTCCAACCGTATTTTCTTCTTTTGGATTGAACATTTACCTCCATTCACTTTCTATACTACACTATAAAAAATAACTATAATTTTACTTGTTTATATATAATCTCAAAAAATTATGAATTTTCAATAAAAATTCATTAAATTCAATAATATTTTCAGAACATTTACATTGATTACAATAGTATAAATTCTCAAAACAGTACATTCTATTTAAGTATCCTTTTAAAGCTTGATAAATAATTTAACAAATCTTAATATATATATATATCTATATTAATTAAAAAAAGTATTATTTATATTAAATATTCAAGAGTGAAATTTCATAATACACATTTTATAAAATGTTCTTTCAAGATTGAAGAATCCAAATTTTAAATGTAGAAACCACCTTACTCCATTACATGAAAGTAACCAAAAAGCCAAAATTATATCTTTTTCTAAAATTATATATATTTCCAATACTTGTAACTAATATAGTGAATATAATATATCTGTTATGATAATATAATTAATTTCTATACCCATTAAATTTTTATAGAACCCTTTATTCTCACAAAGTCATTTTTCATATTCAATCATATTGAATATCATTTGACATAACCAATAATATTGAGTATATGAGACTAAAAAATACGTATTTAGTCATATTTCTTATATGAGTGTAGAATATGATTACATTTTACATTGTGAATCAAATTCCTTTCAAACCCTAAATTAATCACTATATTCTTCCATAAGCATTTCAATTTACTTGTTGAATAACATCAACAATTAGTTAAAATGGCAAGAACTACTCGAATATATGGAATTATTCTAAAGAACTTTTCTTAAGATACACATATTAGAAGTAAATTACATTAAAAATATCTTAAAAATCATTAATTATAAATATTTTCATGATGAAGATGATACTTATCTACAATAAAAGATTTTATAAGATGAGGGTTGTATGTTATTAACAATTTCATAAGGACATTTATTAAATGGTCTCCCAATGAAATGATGACCTCTTTGAAAAACCATTATATATGTTAGTTAGCTAAAATACATATTTAAATATGAAATAATTAAACTAGGGTATTCATCTCTCTACATAATTATTTAGGTTGGCAATCCTCCTAAAAATATCATATATGTTTTTTGGATAGCTAAAATGATATACCTTTGTTAAATCCATCATATGGATAAATAAACCCTTATTCATCTATTATCCTAATATTTAGATATTTCCAGAAATGTTTTACCCAAATAAAAAAAATCAAAAAACTATATAACCAAATACCACCCAAGGGATCCTTAATTAGGAAGCAAAATACCAGATATGGAAATTTAGAAACACTTATTAATTTATTTCCTTATAGTTGATAATGTAGGGGCACCCGCCTATGGCATGAAACTACCTAGTTGGTTGATCATGGTCTTGAAAAGGGTATGTTAGTAATTAATAACACACTCATAATTTTATGGGGATTTTAATCACAAAATATTATCTCATGTTATCCCTTCTATTTATGGATTCTTCTTCTGATTTAGGTCAAAATCCTATTCCATTAAATAAAAAATGTTCAAACCATTATTATGAGTAACTCTTTAAACAACACATAATATTGTGTTACTTACCCACAAAATATATGTAAAAAATATTAATACTTATTTAGATACATCATATGCATATCGTATATGAACAATTCATGTAATGGATTAGAAAAACATGATATTGAAAATCTATGCATGAGTAATCCCTAAGAGATATATATCCAATATAATTCACTAGACTAGACAAGGGATAATCCTCTATGTATGTAGGTAGTATGACCGAAAGTCCCCCTACCGCATGATACATTATTTAAAAACGAATCTAATTCATCATAACTCTAACACCCATTATGTACAAACTATATTCAATAAATAAATTTATTCCAATAAAATCAATTAAAAAACATGGTTAAGGTAGATAAAAAATTCATTATAGAGACATTAATAGAATATAATGTATCCCTATATCTATAATAAGTTTAATAATTGAACGAATTCATTAACAAATATAACATTTATAAATAAATAGTAAACATTAATATAATATTGTACAAATCTTAAATAAATGAGTATTTCATATATTAAATCATCTGCTAACCAGTTAGTAACAATTAATAAATAACATCTCATTATAAAAATTCCATAATATTTTATATAAACACTTTTTTTTCGTTTTACCATGAATTTATTCATAGTTATTGTTACAAAAAATTTCAATTTGAATTATATAATATTATATTAATTATAACATATTTATAATCCAATTTCTTTTATGTCAACATTTTACATAATATAAATATAAAATAATTATTCATCATTTAAATCTAAATTATATAAACTATGAAATAATTTTTTAGGTGGGTTAAAAAATATCAAAACATAGGCCCTTTAATTTGATTAGTTCAAATTAATAAATTATGAATAATTTAAAATATATAAACAAACATTTTATATTTGGGCCTTATCTCTAAAATTATAACTCTTTATAAAATGTCACTTATGAATTCTTAATAAAAACTTTTATTTCTTGATCATAATTTATTCCTTATAATTTTTTTAAAATGTATTTCCAATATTAACTTTTGTTATTTGGGAATTAAATGGTTCAAAGATATTTAATAAATTAGTTGTGAGATTTTCTAATTAATATATTTATAAACATTTTATAATTTAAAATATCCCAATGTAAATTTTATAATGATTTATAAAATTTATTAAACAAGATAAGTAATTATATATATAACATTATTAAAAATATTTTGAAAAATGTAATTACCATTACACAGAATCCATATTCTATGTATGGTTGACCACATTCTACACATAATAAACTATCTAGAAAAGGGTAGATAACCATGGCCCTTATTTCATAAACACATCATAAGAGTAAATAATATCTTAACCATATATGGGTTTATGGAAAACATGATTACCGTTTATACCATCATTTCATTCAAGGGTAAACAATATTATAATTGTATGCCATAGACACAACATAATGATACGTAAGGTCTTAACATTACACAACATTATGTAACTTTTATGAAAGGGTACTACCATAATGTTTTTGCATCATCTATGGTTATGATATCTGTGTATCCCAATATGGTTAAGATTCAATTTAGTTGATTATTATATAGATCTATATATGTAAGGGTAAGGGATGATTACCCTTACACTGACCACCAGGTGTAATGGTAAATAATTCATTAAATTTATCCATCCGAGATAAATAATGTTAAGTCTTGGGTTACCTATATATTTCAGATACAGAAGGGTAATACCTTTTACAAATTTCTTAAAAATTTGTTAAATGATGCTTTGTTTTCTAGTTTCTCCATCATTTCTGGGCATGATTTTATAAAACTAAATTATATTTTTTTTCTGATAAAACTCAATGGTTTTAAGAATGTCTGTTGATTATTATTAGATAATATATAAGACATATAAATCCTACCCCTATGATCTCCCATTAAAAATAATATTAATCCTTCAAGAAACTGAAATGAATAATATATCACCCAAGCATTAATTAAAGTGATATATTATTTCTAGAGAAAAAATATCAAAAATACACATAGTTTTATTAAATAATGTGACTAAGACATAAATTGTAAACTTTTATAAATTTATTTTTTTAATTAATTTATTATTGAAATAAACACATCAAAAATATATTACGATTAATTTTTTTGATATTTGAAAACATTAGTTTTTTAGTGAATAATAAATAATAAATATATATATTTTAATTATTTTAATTTATATTAACTAAATTAAGTAATTTAAATATCCCATTATAATTTTTCATTTGATTTACATGTGATCTAATTGATATATTTAATTAAAAATATATTCCTGAAATTTATATAAGTTTATTTTTATATTTAATAATGTTTTTTTATAAAAACAATTTTAACTATATTTTTCATGTTTATATTAAAATTAATTTATGCAACTTATTGACATTGAATCCTGAAATAAAGAATAAAATATTTGGAATCCAATTTTTGAATATTTTCAAATAGGTCACTTTTATTTGTTGTCATTTTGAATTGTTGTCATTTTAAATATTTGTCAACATAGTAAGGGTAGAATGGGTAAAGTTGGGTTTTAACCATGAAATAGTGTCTCAAAATCGACCCAACAATTGTATTAATATAATTATATTGTATAAATTCTATAATTTCCATCCTAATATCTAATATATTAAAATTATTTTCCATTTCTTTTTAATAATTAAATTTATCTTATTTTAATTAAAGAAAAATCCAAAAACTCACCCACTTGACTTCAATATCTCCTAAATTTTGACATAATGAAAAAAGAGGATATACTCATTTATATATTTTTATTTAAAGAAGAAATTATGTTTAATTATAGTAATTCAATTTAGTTTTTATTAATTAAATAATTTCCCTATACTCTTAAACAATTATGAAAAAAAACACTTACACAAGTAGTTGAAAATTCATGTGAATAGTTTATAAAACTAAAATAATAATATTTTATGGGAGATTTATTATGACCTAAGAATTTATATATTCCAATAAAATTTTATATATTTCTAGAACATTTATATTAAAATTAAACTTTAATCTCTATTTCATTATAGTTAAAGGAAATGATTATTTTAGAAATGATATGAATGATATTTTATAAATAATAATTATTTATTAAATTATTTTATAAATAAGAAAATATTGAAAGAGAAAAATTAAGATTATAAATGTTCTCAAGTTATATCCTCTTTCTATTTATTATTAAAATTTTATCTTATAATTAAAATTATTACCGTTTTATGATAGAAAATGTTGTTTTCTCATTAATGGTGAAAAATAGTTAACAAAGGGGTGAAACCAATAGTCAATGGTAAAAATGCATTAAAACATGATTAGTAAGAATTGGTTGGTTTTATTTATACATTATAATTATAAAATTATAATATTAGTCATTTTATATCAATTTTTACAATAAATTGACTTTATAATATTTTAAAACATTGAAAATTACAAGTGTGCCACTCACCACAATTATAAAAGGGTGCATCCTCCTATCAGTTATTCACATATACCGAGCCATCTATATTAATAAAAAATACAAAATATGTCCCCAACATCCATATACACATTAAATAAGTACATAAAATTTTAAAATACCAATCATATTGTCCTAATATTAAATCTAATTGTGATTTCTATAATATAAGGTATTCCTTTTAACTACCCATTCAAATTTATTTCATATCATTCATTTTAAAAATATTTTATAACCATTATAAAATAATAAATAAAGTATTATAAAAACAAATATATATTATTTTTATTATGGGAACACCATTTTCTATCTTTATTATCCTACAAAGAGAAAACAATATCTCTCATGCGTACGTACTGCTTACCAACTGCACAGAACACAATATTTTGTTTTCTATAACTACATTACATTTATGCTTATAAAAATTTTACTAATGAATATATAATAAATTTATTAAATAATTATGCTTCTTATTTTATGGTATCATATCTACCTTTTTACCTTCAAATATTCTAATTAATGATAATGTTTCTCGTGCGTATGTCTGGGCAACAACATCCCTAAATCAATGTTATTTTTTTCAATTCCACATTACATTGATAGTAATAGGAAAATATTTAATGTATATATATTTTATTTATTATATAATTATGATTTTGGAAATATATTATATCATTTACCATCATACCATTTTAATCATTAGAAATTGATTTTTCATGATTACTTGTGCACTACAACCTCTACGATGCAATATGATTCGGTTTTCATGCCCAAATTCCATCGAGGAATTAAAAAATGTATATAATTAGTCTATATAATTTTTATATTTTTATTAATATTTTATATATAATAGTAAATTGAGAATAATTTCAGTATCAAAACGACTGAATAGAAACGCATATAAAAAACTGAACAATTAATACTAAAAAAGGACGATTTAAAAAAACGTTACTAATAAAAGGGTATTAAAATTTTATAAGTAGACCATATATAGAATTATATATTTTTTAGGTTATGAAATAATAATAATATACATAAATTTATTATACTATAGTCTATAAGAACTTAAAAAATAATAGTCAAGTATTAGGAAATGGTTTATTTAACAATTTCATCAATATTCGATATTATTTATGTTTAAGTCTCTTTTGGAGAAATTATAAGAAAATTTTATATGAATCCCAATATTTTTTTCTAATATTTCTATTTCCCTAAACTATATATTTTCCATTTATTTTTCCCTTATTAGTACTCAAGAGACTAACAAAATGTTTTTATGGAAAACGATCTTTGCTTGAAATTCGGTCAGAATATGTTTTCGTCCATATACATATTTTCATTAAAATGGCTTAAATAATTTATTAACAATTCAATATGATTGATTAAATTATTTTTCAACCACTTTTTACATTCTATAAAAACATTTAATGGAATATTCTTGTCATTTTCCAAATGAGGTACTTTTTAATTTTTCCAAAAAATAGATTTTTTTTACATAATTTACATGAATGAAATTTCACATCATCATAAGAAATAAATAATTTGATGATTAATTTAAAATATTGCATGATTGTTTCCCAATAATATTATTTTATTGATATTTTTGATATTTTTTATTTTAATATAATTTAGTTCCGAATAAAAATACAATTTTCATCTAGAAATATTTTTGCAATAATTTTAAATTATATTAATATATCTCAACATTATTTGGTGAACATTATACTTTATTTGGGATATAATATTTTTTATCATATTAT
The DNA here is from genome assembly GCA_963277665.1 of Viscum album. Classification (NCBI taxonomy): domain Eukaryota; kingdom Viridiplantae; phylum Streptophyta; class Magnoliopsida; order Santalales; family Viscaceae; genus Viscum; species Viscum album. The sequence goes on along the minus strand of OY728123.1, from coordinate 1,531,544,601 downwards.
ATAATACTCTAGATATCTTATTATTTAGTAATATTCTTTTATTGTTGAAAATATTAAAAAAACATTATGCATGTTTTTTAATACGAAGGTTTTTGTGGATTATGTTTCCCCCATTTAATATAATAACTTTTATACTCTTAGTAGGTGATGGGTATTTCATATAATATCTCCTTGATGCATTATTTCCATTCCTAATATAAATTATTTTGGTTATTTTTATACTCATTTTCTATTTACTCATGTTGACTAAAAATAAGGCCTTAATAGTAAAATTATTATTTTTGGAATTATGAATTCTATCATTAGGAAATTTGTTATGGTTTTTCATGTTATCATTTATATTTTTATATTATTAATTTATTATTCCCATTTTATATTTTTATTTATAATGAATATTTTATTATATTATTTCTTGTCCATATTATTCATGATTTATTAATTTTATGATAGATTTTGTTTTACTCTTAACCATACTGAGCATCTGAGCTCACCCATTATGATTTTTTCCATTCCCCGTGATACAAATAAGACATATATGAATTATTATATTTTATTTTCCCTAAGAAATAATAATTTCAACATAAGAAATATTATATTATACTACATGTTTTTACATGAATGGATAGAATCAAGTATGTATCTTGTCTCCAAATTCTATTTTGGGATGTGATCCTTTGTACTTTTAATAATGATGTAAAATAATTACAAACTCCATGACACTTGATTTGGGGTATTGTATGTTGTATCATAAGATGTTTAGAAGAATCCTTCATAATTGTATTTAGGAAAAAATATACTATTAAACCTAAATTATTGAAAAAATATGAGTATATGTCTTATTAAAGGATAAAGTCATAATGTTTTTATAAAGATAATTATTATTTAGTTTTCCTAGTAATGTATCCATCTATGGATAATATAATTGGGTTTGGTTTTGAAATAGATTCATCTAAGAATAATAACCTTGAAATTAGTTTTCCCAATACATATTAATTATCATTGTTGTTCCCCATGAGTGTGACCTTACTACACACATAGTTTTTCATTTCTATATGATATGATTTGGTAAATTAAACATTTATTTCCAAACCATTATGAAAGATTTTCAATATGTTTTTATTTTTTGAGAATATTATAAAGGATATTCCGATTATTATTCAATGATTATATATGAATAAATATTCATTTTATGTCTATTGTATCAATATATTTTGAATTATATATTATGATTTACAATGTTATAATATAATATACTTTTTGGAAATGTTTAGAAATATTTCCTAGTAGAAGCAATGGAAACCATATCAATAAAATCAATCTATGTATGTATTTCCCTCATGGATAAGAAAATGATACCAGAGATGAATTTATAGTTGGAGAACGATATGAACAAATTATTACTATTTTGGAATATTTGGCTCATGTTATGACCAATTAACATGTTTTTATGGAGTATTCGACTAATACAAAATGTTCTAAAATAATGTTATACTACATCAATAATCAACAACATATATCATTCAGTGGGGCTATAAACCCTTTTTAGCTGAGAAATGGTTAATTTCTATAGCGAAGATATTTCTTTATTGGAGAAGTAATGACAGGGAAATGGTTTCCATGGTGGTTTATCATATCATGGGGGATGTAAATCAATAGTGGTCCTTGATTCAAAAAAAAACATGATGAAGAAATATAATAAATTTGTTAGGAGGATAATAAATTAATTTTTTTTGGACAAATAGTTTCTTTATGACATATGAGTGTATATTGAGATGCATTTCCTATGTCTAAATCCAAAGGAAGATGAAAATGTCTCTATATGTGAGCCAAATTTACAACGATATCAAGGAATATAACTGAAAATATATATAATCGAAAGACTAAAATTGAACCATTATTAGATTGGTTAAATCTATTTTTTCTTAAATCATTTGTCTCCCTATCCTTCCCAATATATGGGGAAATTTTATCATGTGCTATTGAGATATAGAAAACAAATTTCAAGTTATAGGACATTAAAGGAAAGAAAGATACGAATATGTCACTTGATAATTATCTAAAATGAAATATGGAAATATGGAATAAGGAAATGAATTATTTATGAAAAATAAATATACATGGAATGAAACAACACCGAACTTCATATATGGAAATGGGATTTTACTTCATGAATGTATAGAATGTTCAACATGCTCATTATTTGAAGGGAATTAAAGATGATACCATTATAAAATACTTCATCTTATATAGAGATGTGGTACTATGAAAATTGTTTCCCTAAGAATCCAATTAACTAGCATCCGAAAAGGTTAAGGGGTCAAGAGAATGATTATGTGATCACTGTAAATTATTTTGAAGTTAATTATGATATAGTAGCCTTTAGGTTGATCACATCCTCATATTTTAAAATTCTATTATTTGATTTAGGATCTCCAAAAGATTTTATGTACTCTATTTATTCAATGAAGATTAGATATATCCCTAGCACCTTAAGAATGGAATTATCCACCAACAGTTCTAGAGGAAATAATATAATAACAAGGATATGACAGTTAGTTCCTATTACGACACATAGTGTTGAGAAATATGAAACATGATCATTATATTAATGGATAAATTTTAAATAATTCTTCATATGGATTTGATTTCATATCATAATGAATGAAATTATTTCTAAGGGAAGGATATTTTAATTTTTTATGATGTTATGAAATCTGTCATATTTATAGGGGTGATACATCATTAGAATGATATCTGGATCCACCACCAGTAACTCTCCATAATGAAATTCTGGGAAATTAAGTGAATAAAAAAGCTATGAAAGGGAACATAAACACTAGGATATAATATTTTCTTATTTTGAAAGAAAATATTAAATTTTTCATGAATAATTACCTAGACATCCACCTAAGTGTGAATATGGGTTTTAAATTAAACTCATTCATGATGAAAAAATATATCTAAGAATCCCAACATGATAGATATGGTTTATCGAGTAGATTTATAGAAAAAATACATAATATGTGTGATAATGGATTTATAAGCTAACTTTTTTCACATTTGTAATCTCGTATTCTATTTCTAAAAGATAAGGATTGGACAGTGAGGTTGTTCACTGAATATTTGGAACATAATTTCACTACTATGATGAAAAATTATCTTTTTCCTCATATTGATGACCTATTTTGTCAACATCATAGGGAATAATTTTTTTTTCAATGATTGATCTTTTTTATGGGTAAAATCAACTATGAGTAAAAATGGAGGATGTTAATAAAAAAGTTTTACATACATGTTGTGGAAATTAGAAGTTTATAGTAATTCCCTTTGGTTTAACAAATTCTCCCACTAAATTATTGAATCTGATGAAAAACATGTTCCAGGAATATCTTGATAACATTTCTTTGGTGTTTATTAATGATATCCTAGTATTCTTCAGATGTTATAAAGAGGATTGAAGTCATTTAGGAATTATTCTATAGACTCTTAAAGGAAAGGTGTTATATAACAAATTTGTAATGTATAAATTATCAATTCAAGAAGTTACATTTCCTGGAAATATTGTCTCTAATGATAGAATATCAATTAATCCAACATAGAAAATAGAAGTTAATGAATTAACATTACCATAAAAATCAAAGGTATGCGATATCCATGGATTACTAGGTTACTATCAGAATTTTTTCAAAATTTTACTTGATTTGAAATGTCATTAAAAATATGACATTTAAAGGTGTTAAGTTCCAATAAAAATTCTATTTTAAATCATGTTTTAAAGAATTAAAGAGGAGTTTAATGAATTCACTAGTGTTGACACTACCATCAGCATGGGATGGATTTTTCAAAAATAATTAATCATTAAAAATAGGAAATTGATATGTCCTTATATAGGATGATAAAATTTTAACTTATACATCCTGGAAGTAAAATATATATTTACAAAACAATCCATATTTTGATCTATAGTTTGAATCTATAAAATTATCATTAAGGATATGGAACCATTGTCTCTATGGCCAATGATATGAGATATATACAGATCCCAATAGTTTAAATTAAATATTTCTATATATATATATCAGCATGAGGAAAAAGATAAGACTCGAGCTACTCAAGGACTATGATTTCTCAATACACTACCACCTTGGTAAGGATGATAAGGTAACTGATGTGTCAACTAGAAAGGATCAAGAATTTTTTTACTATGTTAATGATTTATAGGGATCCTTTGTTCAGTTATTTAGTAAAAATGGATATAAAAATTATAATGGAAGGGGAGAAATGAATCCACATTCAAATTATTTCCAAACCAAATTTATACTTATAAAATTTATCATAATGATGATGTGAATTTTCAATGGAAAATTAATGTCATGAATGATGGGATATAGGAAGACTTCATTTATGATAATGACATTATTAATCAAGAAAAGATATAATGTGTTACATATATAACTAATATGAAGATGAAATTATTATATTATACACATAACTTGAAATTTTATATACAACCTTCTAGAACCATTTATTATTTTTATTTTAAGTAACATTTTTAAGGGATAATATGATGTGGTAAAAACAATTTTGTATATAAAGTTACTTGGTTTTTCAATATTTGAATGATAAAAGACATCATCCTAATGGAGTCATGAAACCAATACCTATTTTTATATGGAGATGATATGGAATTACTTTAGAATTTTTCACTATATTATTAAATTATGCTTGAAAAGATAACTCTATATGGGTTATTTTTTATCGTCTCGCCAAATATACACATTTAATCAATATAAAATAATGTGTACCTCTTGAGTGTCTAACACTAATATATATTAATAAATTTTCTATACATCATGGTGTACCTATTTTAATTTTTTTAGATAATGATCCACAATTTACATCATATTTTGTCTAATGTCTTCAGAAGTCTCTTGATACTAAGAATCATTTGAGTACTGCATGCCATACTCAAACTGATGGATAATGAGGAAGGAATATTAAAACATTTGAATACATGTTATGTATTTAACAAATCTTATCATACCTATATATTACATCCTAAAAAATTGATTTTAACCACATAATTGTAAATACCCAAAATTTCCATGTCATTTTTTAATATATGGGAATTTTATGAGTCCGCAAAAATTCAAGGCATGTGATTCTATGGCCTAGTGTCCCTAGAATAAATATCAGATCATTTATTTGGGTATATTCAGTAAATGTACGAGCAGGTTTTTATTTCTTATGAACCGGAGCTCAGAATTAAAATCAGAGGGAACATTTGAACTCGTAGTGTCAGTATTCTCTCCTAGATACCTTCACCTCGACCGAAGTAGGTCTAGGTTGGATGTTAGCTTTTCACATATTCGTTAAAGAATAAAATTTAAAAAGTGGTGTAACATTTTTTTTCTTTTGAAACTCCCATGTGGATGTTTCAAAGGTGGGGACCACTGAACTGAAACCTCCCATGAGATGTTATGGAGGTATGGACCACCGAAACAAAAACCTCCCATGTGAGATTATAGTTGAGGGGACCACCTGAGATAAAACCCCTTCGAACATCCCACTTAAATGAGGGGAGGTATCTTGAACGTCCTGTTTATTAATTTTTCCACCCCCTTTATTTAATTCAACAACTCAATTAATTAATTATTGTAATTAGAAATAATTTCAACATATACTATAATGTTGGATAATTCATTTATGGTGGAATTGGGGGAAAATATTGAAAAAGGGAGAAACTTAGAGAATTGGAAGAAATCCCTCCAATGAATAATGCCAACGAAGAAAGATGACTTCGAATTAAAATTCTTCCTCCGGAAATTTGTTGATGGGGAACATATTCTACATCAATGAAACGATGATCGAGGGAATGTGGATGTCAACGACATCCTTCTATCCAAAACAACATCATCTCTTTCATCGCAACCTCCATCGACGAATCAAACGAGGTAGGGAGGGTGTTCAAATCATTTTTACTTAACTGTTCTTGATATTATGGTGAATCAAGTATTATAGTTTCTTGCTACCACTCTAATGAGGAGCGTGCTAGCCAAACAAATATGGAATATCATCTGTGAATTTCTTCGGATAATTATTAAGTTCTTCATGATGGAGGATGGCTATCAACCACGACGAAGGCGACAAAGGCAATGACACCACCCCATGGCCCTTGCCGCCCGCAGCCTACCGCACCACCACACTCCCTTGCCGCGCCACCCCTGGCCCTCTGAGCTGCCCAGCAGCCTTGCGCTATCAGCGGCCGAGCCGTCCCAGCCCTCGCAGAATCCTCATGGCCAGGCCACCCTGCGACCTCGCGTCGTCCGCGGACGAGCCGCCCCACGCCCTCACGACACCCTCACGGGCTCATAGACCCCATGAGAATGTGCCACCCTCATATCCCCACAGACTCTATGCTACCGCTCAGTTTCCCCTGCGGCCTCACACCAGTTTCGCGGACCCTGCATCCCTCCGCGTCCCTCTGTGGCCCTCAGTGGCCTCTGCGACCCTCGCGGCCCCACACGGCCCTCGTTGGTTGGGATGCACACCATGGGCCAGGCCAGAACTAGAGGACAGGGCTTGACCTAGTGGGAGGGCTGGGTCGATCCAGGTCGGGTCGGCCCAGGCTGGGTCTTATCGGACCGGATCTAGACCCACTTCGACCCACTTAAACTCTTTTGGACATAACTGTGGTATCATACATCTGTTTAAAGAACTGTCAGTTGCACTAGAAACTTTGGAGAGATATGGTCCACTTAGTATAAACCATTAGAGATTTGGATAAGGATGGGGTATGGTCGGGTTGGATCGAGCACGAATCCAACCCGACCCTCAAAACTAAAAGGATATTAACTCACAGACTATGCATCTAATTGACGTACCATCTATTGCATTGAGACCCCAAATAACGTGGTGGTCCTTTGAGATAATTATTAATGGTACTTCATTGAAGTAGGAGTATAGACTAGTGGCTTGGGGAGTGGACACTCCCAGAGATGTGTAAGCCTGATGTGGGAACCCAGTAGCTAGCTGTGACGAGAAGAGTGAATAGCGATCCTATGTGGGTCAGCTCCTAGAAATCATGTGTGTGACAGCTCCTAGAGATACATTTTGGGTCATCCCTTGCAATCTTGTGTGGGTCATATCCTATATATCCTATGTGGGTCAGCTACTAGCGATCCTGTGTGGGTGAGCTCCTAGCGATCCTGTGTGGGTCAACTCCTAGAAATTCTATGTAGGTTAGCAGTAGAGCCACTCAATGGAGTAAGATGATTAAGTTTTTATAACTAATCATCTCTATTAACACTCCTAATTTAAACCATGTGTGAGAAAATTTCATACCTGAGAGGTGCTTTCCTCTATGGTAATACCATGGTGGTATTCTTCTTTGTGGCGTACATATGCGGTACTTACCTTCACGGAGTTCCTTCCATTATGGAACAGTTGAGAATTGGGCTTTTGAGTTGAACTATGTGTTTCCTCATGACTAAGTTGGGTATACTTGATAACTTAAGTACATGTACAGGCATATATCGATGTTGGGTTGTCAGTTGATTTCATGATCTTTGGTATATACTTTTTGGATTGTTTGAGACATTGATGGTCTTGGGTTCCCCACTAAGATTCATTATACTCATCCATGCATAGGATATGCATCAAAATTGTTTTCATTGGTGAAAACGACAGAAAATGATAAGTGAGGACAAGGGTATAAGGATTGGAGGTAGCTCAGAGGTGGAAATTAGACGAGGCATACCGCAAAGACATCCGGATTGAGTGTTGTACCTACCCTAAAAGTAGGATCCTTGATGGTTGTTCATGGGAGCTGCTTCCATTTATTCTTGTACTTTTCTATTTTCATATACTTTACAGTTGGCCTGGTATTCTAGCCCCTTTTCCTTTCAGTATGCACTCTATTATTATACATTTTACATGATGTTCATCACTTGATGTGTGCTTGGTTTTGTGTGTTTATAGTTTATAAAGGAAATGCCTTCCTAGTTTTAGGGAATACGCCTTTCAGTGCTACTTGCTAGCCTATGGCCAATGGAAGGTGGGATTGGGGTAGTCATGACACGGGCGCTGGGGGACGGGTCGTGACAAATTGGTTTCAGAGGAGTCGGTTCTACCATAGAACATAGGACTCTGATCATTCATTTTAATGGCAATATTGTCAAGTATAATGAGTGTGGTTATCAGTTTAGGAATCCTAGTGATGGTGCGGTGGCTGAGTATCCATACACCCAGACACTGACTTCTGATTTCTGACTTAGTACATGAAAACACTGATTGCGTGTGTGGTTTGAAGGGTTTTCTTTGTGATATATTTGAGTCATATCACCAAGAATAAATTATTGATCGTTGTGCACCGGTTTCTTTTCAGGATTCCTCCATGAAGATAACCAGGTGGGGTTCTGAGAGTTTTATGCCCTGATAGCCAACCGACCTATGAGGCCTCGGCGTAGGGACCTGTTCCAGTATAGGAACCAGCGGAGGAACCAGAGTTACCATTACCTGTTGGGCCCCTAATGCCACATACCCCTGTAGTAGAGGGTGCACAACGCTTGAGCTTGTTGCATGGGTTCCAGTGCCAGAGGCTACCCAGGATCAGGGAAGAGATGGACCCACAGGCAGTTGAGGATTGGATGGAAGCTGTGGTGAGATTCTTTTAACTAGTAGAGACACCATCCAATATCATGGTGATCCTTGCTGTCAAACTTATATAGAAATTAGTATGCAGATGGTGGATCCTGATACTACAGGTTCACAACGAGGTGACATTTCTCTAGGTAGACTTCAAGAGCCTTTTTTTGGCAGAGTTTTTCCTAGGGACTCTTCACACAGTGAGAATACAAGAGATACATCATCAGCAGCAGGGAATCATGACTATGGCTCAGTAGTCAGCATGGTTCACTGACCTCTCGCACTACTCCACTGATATAGTATGATACCCATTCATTAAGGCCCATTCCTTCGAGAAGGGACTCAGGTGAGGGATCAAGGCTTCAGTGATCTCACTCAGCATCCTGACGTAGATAGGGGAGTCAGAGAGAGCCCTATTAGTGGAGAGTTTCCATTTTGAGCAGTGACTAGTAGAGAGACCTAAAGCTAGTCAACACGTAGTGGAGTCTTCTGCAACTACAAGCAGACCGATGTCGTAGAGGTCTAATAGGAACAAACCTACTGGTTGATGACCGCATGACTTAGGATTGCTTATGGAGGGCACCTGAGGCAGATATAGGCATCCCGGGAATAGATTGTGTTACGAATGCGGCGGGCAGGGTCACATGGCTCGTGACTGTCAGACTCGTTGTATGGATGATCAACAGACGGTCAATGTATGGACCAGGAAGAGACATGGATTCGACCGAGGACTACACAGAGTAGGTAGACATGGCAGAGAAGCTGGCCATGCATTTGGCGGTGGGTAACGATTCGAGATGTTACCGCCACCACCACTAGGTGGTCCACCCTAACCACATGGAGCTAGAGGACAGGAGAAAGCTGATCTCCGGGAAACTAAGGCATATGATCATGGTTCCCCAGAGATGATTTCAGTTATGATCTTTGTCTACTCTACCATAGCTACAGAACTTATTGACATAAGTTGTATTCATTTTTTTATTTCCACTTCCCTCGTTTAGAGAATAGAGATTCTGATGGAGTCACTGGCTTGATCCTTATGTCTAGAGACTCATACAGGACTGAATTCAACGATTACGCACTAGTTCTGGTAGTATTAGCTTACTATTGGAGGTGAGAACTTTGGCTAGGATCTCATAGAAGCAGTTTCTAGGCCTTACGAAATCATCTTCGGTATTAGCTGGTTAACTACAATCCATGCTCAGATTGACTATATTAGGAGCAATGTGCGGTGTTTCCGTGGGGATGGGACTAGGATTTCCTTCACTAGTGCGAATAGAGATTTTGTAGTAGATGGTGGACTTACCTGGAGGAGAGTGCAGCCGATAACTAATTTCTTGCCTATCCTTACCCTCCGAGTGGTTGATGTGGAGAGTCTGAGTTGTCCTGTAGTGGTGGAACAATACGCATATGTCTTCCCTAATAATGTTCTGGGTCAACCTCATCGTAGAGCGGTGGACTTTTACATAGACTTGTACCCCAGGACGATACCTATATCTACAGCAGCGTATCAAATGGCTTCCACAGAGCTTCGTGAGATGTAGGTACATATGGAGTACATATAAGGGAAAGGGTTCATTTGGCCCAGTGTTTCTCCTTGGGAATCCCTGATTTTCTTTTCTAAGAAGAAATATGGGAGCTTGAGGCTTTGTGTTGACTATCGATTCCTGAACCAGGTGACCATGAATAACAAGTAACCACTTCCGAGGATTTCTAATGTCTTTGATCAACTGAAGGGTGCACGGTGGTTCTTGAAGATAGATCTCAGATAAGGCTATCACGAACTCAGATTACAAGATTTGGATGTGTATAAGATGGATTTCAGATTTCGATACAAACATTATGAGTTCTTGGTTATGTCGTTCGGCATAACCAACGCTCCAGCAGTGTTCATGGGCCTCATGAACAAGATCATTAATCTATAACTTGATCACATTTTAGTAGTCTTAATTGATGGCATTATGATCTACTCTACTACTGAGGAAAAGTATGCCTATCATTTGCAGGTTGTACTAGACACACTCCGAGATCACCAACACTAAGGTAAGCTATCGAAGTGCCTGTTCTGGATTAGAGAGGTTTACTTTCTGGGACATGTCATATCATAGGCTAGAGTTGCAGTATATCCAGTGAAGATTGAGATGGTAATTTTTTGGGATCCACCCATGAGTGTGATGATGGTATGGAGTTTCCTGGGTTTTGCTGGATAATAATGGAGGTTTTTCATAGATTACTCTAGAGTTGCAGCACCAATATCAGCATTGACGAAGATGGGGAAACCCTACGGGTGGTCCGAGATGTTCCTGTAGGGTTTTCAAGAGCTGAGGCAGAGGCTTCCTAGTGCCCCTATCCTAAGGATTATAGTGAAGGTCTTAAGGTACGTAATCTAGTACGACACATCAAGAACTGGGCTCGGATGTTTCCTGATGCAGGAGTGAGCGATGATTGCATATGGTTCTCAGTAGTTGAGACAACATGAGCAAAACAACCCTAACCATGACCTGGAGTTAGCAGCAGTGGTCTTTGCCTTGAAGATGTGGCGACACTATCTGATGGACGAACTTATAAATGTATACTATAATCACAAGTGTCTCAGGTATATCATCTCTCAAAGTACTAGAAACTGAGAGAGCGATGTCAGCTTGAGTTCCTCAAGGACTATGACATCGAGATAGTCTATAATCCTAGGAAGTGGAACGTTGTAGCAGATGCACTCAGAAGGATATCTGGTATACAGGTGCTATGTGAGGCGAGGGAGTAGTAGGATTCTTGTAAGATATCCTTTGTAGATTGTGATGAATCCGCATTCCTTCAGTATCTTACAGTCACTCCCCCACTTCATCAGTGAGTCAGGGAGGCATGGTGTGGGGATGGTGACTGTGAGGCTCTACGTTCTCAAATATCTAAAGGGAAGGCACCTGATGGATTTTATGAAGGTGGGGAGCACATAATCCTCTTCATAGGACGTACCATGGTTCTAGTGTCATGTTGTGAGGAAGTGATGAGGGAGTTCCACACATCTCATCCATTGGTACATCCAGGAGTGGCGAAGATGTACTGGGTTCTCTGATGACAGCACTGGTGGCCAGAAATGAAGAAAGAAGTTGAATAGTTTATCTCTTGGTACCTCCCTTTTCAGTAAGTGACGGCAGAGCATCAGGTACCAGCAGGCATAGTTCATCCTTTGCAGTTCCCGGAGTGTATGTGGGATGGGATATCCACAGACTTCGTGATAGGACTTCCATGTACATCCGGGGGACATGAAATGATTTCTGTGATCGTTGACCGACTCACCATGTTGGACCACTTCCTACAAATCAGAGAGTAGTGTTCAGTAGAGAGCTTGAGATTCCTTTATATGCTGTAGATTGTGAAGATACATAGATTTCCCTCGACGATTATCTCTGATTGTGACAGACATTTTACTTCCCGGCTATGGAAGGGGTTGAAAAATGCATTCAGGACACATCTTTGTTTGAGCACCGCATTCCATCCTCAGATTTATGGTCAGACTGAACAGACCATTTAGACCCTCGAGGACATTCTACGTGCTTTAATCCTTGACTTTGGTCATAGCTGGGATGATCACTAGCCCTTGGTGGGGTTTTCATATAATCACAGAAATAACTCCACCATTGGGATGGCATATTTTGAGGCGTTGTATGGGTGACCATGTAGATCACCTTTGTGCTGGAAATACCCGGGGAAGTCAGTACTACTAGGCCTAAAGATTGTACGGGCTATCACAGAGAAGGTGAAGATCATCCATGAGTGTACGAAGACTGCACAAAGAAGGCGGAATTTTTTTTTCCGACAGTAAGCAGAGTCCTCTGTATTTCATGGATGGTGACCATGTCTTTATATAGGTATCACCTTGATGAGGTTTTCATATATTTGTCTGAGTCAGCAAGTTATATTAGAGATTCATCAAAACTTTTTTAGTCTTCAGTAGAGTTGGCGAGGTGGCTTACCGTTTAGTTGTTCCACCTATGTTGCATCGAGTGCACAACATCTTCCACGTATCCCTGCTGAGGAGATATATTTTTGACCCTTCCCACTTCATCGTGCACTAAGAGATGGACATCGATGATGGGGAGAATTTTATAGAGGTTCCAGTTGAGATTGATGATCAAAAGGAGTGGGTCCTTCGTAGGTGGTCAAAACCTCTGGTGCGTGTTCGTTGGCAGCACGGGAACCACCAAGAGAGAACATGGGAGCAAGAGGCTCAGATGCATGCATAGTACCCACACTTGTTTACTAGTTTGAGTTTTTTCTTATGGGGATGCAATGCCCTGAGGTGGGGAGAAATTAAATACATGGAATTTTCATGTAGTATTTTTAATAAATGGGAGTTTTATGAGTCCGTAAAAATTGACGGTGTGTGATTCCGAGGTCCTGTGTGCTCGGAATAAATTTCTGAACTTTTATTTGGGTATGTTCAGTAATCGTACGAGTGGATTTTTCTAACCTTTTAACCAGTGCTCAAAATTGAAATATGAAGGCACCATTGAACTTACAGCACCAATATTCTCTTAAGGAGTCCTTCACCTCTACCGTAGTAGGTCGAGGGTAGAAGTTAGCTTTTCTTATATTCATGAATGAATAAAATAAAATAATATGGCGTAATAATTTTTTTTCTTTTGAAACACCCATGTGGATGTTTCACAAGTGGGGACCACTGAAATAAAACCTCCCATGATAGGTTATGGAGGTGGGTACCACCAATCCTAAAACATCCTATAATAGGTTATGGTTGTGGGGACCAACTAAGATTAAACCCCTTTGAACATCCCACTAAAATGAGGGGAAGTATTTTGAAATTCCACTTAATTTATTATGTCACCCCCCTTTAATTAATACAACAACTCAATTAATTAATTATTCCAATTTGAAATTTGGCCATCATATTCTATAATGTTGGAAAATTCATTTTTGGTGGAATTGGGTGAAACTCTTGGCAAAAAAGAGAAACATGGAGAATTGGGAGGAAGCTCTCCAACGAATAACACCAATTAAGAACGCCAAAATCAGCTTTGACTTCTTCCTTAGGAAATTCATTGTCGAGGAACGTCTTCAACATCAAAGAACTGATGATCAAGGAAATGCCGATGTCACTAATGTCTGTCTATCCCCAACGACGTCATCTCCTTCATCGCAACCTCTGTCGACGAATCAAACGGGGTAACGAGGGTGATTGAATTATTTTTCATTACCTATTATTGATATTCTTGTAAATCAAGTATTATAGCTGCTTACTACCACTCTAATGTAGAGATTGCAGTCCAATCAAACATGGCATGTACTCTGTGAATTTTTTGGTATAATTCTTGTGTTATTCATGATAGAGGGGGATGGATATCATCCATGATTAATGAGATGAAGGCATCAACGTTTCCACATGGCCGCCGCCATGTGTGGCCTGCCGCGCCGCAACGCCTCTTCTCTGCGCTGCCCCACGACTGTCCTCTCCACCCGTGGACCTCTGAGCTACCCCGTGGCCTCGCGCTTTCCTCAGCTAAGCTATCCCGCACCCTCGAGATGCCACTCGGCTGAGCTGCCCCATGGCATTGGGCCGTCTACGGCCGAACCGCCCCACAACCGAGCCACCCCATTCCCTCATGACACCCCCGTGGAAACACAGCTCCCTCGTAGACCCATAGCCTCCGCACCGCCGCTTCGTGGCCCCCGCGTCCTCGCACCGCCTTTGCGGCCCTCGTAGCTCTCTGCGGTGTTTTGTGGCCTCTGTGACCCCTGGGGCCCCTTGTGGCCCTCACAGGATGGTCGACCCAGGCCGGGTCGGCCCAGGCTAGGTCAGTCCGGGTCTGTCAGACTGGGTCTGACTGGACCCAGACCCACATCAATCCATTAACACTCTTCTGGCCCTACCATTGGCACCAAATGTCTATTTGATGAAACGTTAGTGGTGATGGAAACCTTGGAGCGAGATGGCCGCTATGGTATGCACCACATGATATTTGGATAAGGATGGGGTACAGTTGGGTTGGATTGAGCACAAAATCAACCAGGCCCTCAGGAAAGGCAAATAACTCATAGATCGGGCATCCGATTGATGTACCATCTGTTGCTTTGATATCCCTATGACATGGCGTTCCGTTGGGATACTTATTCATGGGAATTCATGTCAGATGGATTATAGACAAATGGAATGGGGAGAGGACTCTCTCGGAGATGAAAAATGCTAGTGCGGGAACCCAGTAGCTGGCTGTGAAGAGAAGAGTGAATAACGATCCTGTGTGGGTGAGCTTCTAGCGATCCTGTGTGGGTCAGCTCCTAGCGATCTAGTGTTGGTCAGCTCTTAGTGATCCTATGTGGGTCAGCTCCTTGGGATCCTGTGTGGGTCAGCTCCTAGAAATCCTCTATGGGTTAGCTCCTAGTGATCCTGTGTGGGTCATCTCCTAGCAATCCAGTGTATGTCATCTCCTAGTGATCCATTGTGGGTCAACTCCTAGTGATCCTATGTGGGTCAACTTCTTGTGATCATATGTGGGATAGCTCATACAGATTCTGTGTAGATCATCTGCAGAGCCTCTCAATGGAAAATGATGATTCAGGCATTATAACTAATCATCTCATCTACCATACCAAAGTTATATTTGGTGTGAGATGAGTTTGTACCTGAGCGGTACATTCCTTTGTGGTCATACCTTGGATGTATTCTTATGTTCGGCATACTTTTGTGGTACCTACCATCGTGGTATTTCTTCATTTGTGGAACATTTGAGCTTTGGGATTTTGAGTTGGACTCTGTGTTTACTCATGAATGAGTTGGGTATACTTGATAACTTTGGTATATGTATGGGCATATACGTATGTTGGGTTTTCTGTTGATTTATTGCTTTGTGGTTTATCCTTTGTGGATTTTGTGAGACCTTGAGGGTCTTGGGGTCCCTTATTAGTATCATTATACACACCCTCGAATGGGCTAAGCCAGTACATTTTTGTGTTTGGTGCAGATGACAAACATCGCTAACTAAGGAAGAGGGTACCAGGATTGGAGGTAGCTCAGTGGTGGACATTAGAAGAGGCATACCATAGTGATTACCTGATCAAGAGCTATACATACACATCAGGTAGGATCCTTGGCAGGTGATCACATAAGATATTTGTAGTTATTCTTGTATTTATCAGTTTTTTGTACATTATAGTAGGGCTTGTATTTGGGAAAATTTTCCTTTCAGTACGCACTCTTTTGTTATACAGTTTACTTGTGGTTTGTATATTAATGTGTTCTTGGTTGTGTGTGTTTACAGGTTATAAATTCAATGCCTTACCAGTTTTAGGGAATACGCCTTTCGGTGCTAGTCGCCAGCCCCTGACCTATGGAAGGCGGTCTTGGGGTAGTCATGGAATAGGCCCCGGGGGACGGGTCATGACAATAACATAAGGATTTCAATCATAATAATTTAAGTCTTATTAAAATTGAAACATTGTTAAATAAAAAACTTGTTCATTAGTGAACCACATCAACTCTCACTAACTTCTTCCTAACTAGAACCCTTCTTAGACATACAATACAGCATTCCTTTCTTTATATCCTTTGAAAAAAAAGAAATTTTAAAATGTAAGCTAATATTCTTGGTGAGGGTAACAAAAAAGACATCAACACAACATGATAATAAGGGTATGAAAAAAATAGAATATCCTTGTTAAAACATTCAATATATATCATAAATCATAAACATGAGACACATAATAAATCATAGTTGTTCATAAGACATCAATAATAATGGAATAATAGAAAATTAACCATTAGATAATAACATAGGAACAATACATTGATTTATCCCATACATGTAAGTATAGAGTATAATTTCCATAGTAGTCATGGGTTACATCCAAGGGAATTAAAGTTGAATGGGTTTATATCCCAAACCATCATACTAGTCATGATTTACAAAAAATTTTATCATAGCGTATAGATTTTCCCAATGAACTAGATTCAAAACCCATTTGTGTCCTATTAATCTCATAAAATATCAATATTTACTCAATACATTAGAAGGAGATATATGTCCCACCAAATACATAATGAAAATACAACCTATGTGTGACATAATATCATAAAACATTCATCATCTAATAACCCATTAAATGAAATTTGTTTTATGAACATTTCATCATAACCTAACCCATGGAAAATAAATGGGTTTCATAAGAATCTTTTCATCATAAACATAAATCATATAGAGAAATGAAAAAGATGGTATCATTGGAGCATATCCCCAATAAATCTTAAGTAATATCAAATTATTCTATCTTAAATAGAAAATTATTTTGAAAGATAACATGAAATAGTTCTTGAAAAAAATATCATTTACATATTGAAAATCACCTTTAATAAATGATAATTTCACGTAACATTTGAAAAATTATTTTATTTTATAATATAAATGGAATCATGTGAATAGTAATTGAAATCATTTAGTTTTCTTCATGATGGAAAATACCATTCAAGCCATACACATTTAAACAAAAAAATTCATTCTACTTTTTGATAAAATACAAAAGTACATCATTCGGAAAATGGTAAGAAGATTATTTGTAAAAAAAATTTAAAAAATAATGAGTGAGTAAAAATTTATTTAAAAAATAATTTGAAAATTGTAAAAAAAATTAAATCAATTTTATAATATATAGTCATGGAAAAAATAGAATCTTGACCAAATAGATAAATATAGTTTATTTTTATTAGATACATAATTTTTGAACTCTTGAGTACATCAATAGAGTAATATTAAAGGTAAAAATTTATTTCCATTAAATAAAAATAGTGATGAACATTCATCTGTTTATTGATAAGTAGATCGTAAAATTTCATCATTTTAAGTAAATCGTAAGAAATCCCAACAGAAAAGGTTATTGAAACATAAATTCATAACCTCCTTGGAGTCTTTTGAATCATAAAACCATTAATGAAGGAATATTTTATGGCTATTTATAAGCCATAATTTTCAGTATAATAAATGTAATATACATTCAGGAGTATTAAATACACCACACAAAAGAAACAAGTG
This sequence comes from Viscum album, assembly GCA_963277665.1. Lineage (NCBI taxonomy): Eukaryota > Viridiplantae > Streptophyta > Magnoliopsida > Santalales > Viscaceae > Viscum > Viscum album. The sequence continues at coordinate 1,531,526,920 of OY728123.1, read as the reverse complement.
GTGTATAAGGCATGTGTCCCATAGATATAAAAGTGAGGTGAAAACCCATTACCTTAAGTTTCAAATTCATTTGTACAGGTTATAACCCATGTATAATAAATATAGGTGTATTATAAATATATTAAATAATAATATTTATCTATATAATAAAATATATTATTTACATAGGACCTTTTATTTTCTTATTATAAAAAATTCCTTGTTAGAATCATGTTTCTTGTAATAAATTCTTTATTTTTTAGGATTATTTTGATTGGGTATTCATGGCCCCTTTTCATTGTTAATTTTTCCATGATATATAGAATTTTCAAAATGTTATAAATAATATATATATTCATTAGATATGTATTTAGTGTAATCTAGAAAAGAAAGACATATAAAATGAATTTCATCGTTCAATGAAACTGTAGGCCATATATATGCATTAACCATGTTTCAATTTTCTCAATAGAATAAAAATATGTAAGGTAAATAATATATAAATTTAAAATATTTATTTTTATATCATATATATAACATAGTTTTATGAAACTAATCATCATTACCTTCCCTGTAATGGGAAGGTGAAAATGTATCGCTTCGCATCGCACAACAGTAGTCCTCCATACACACGAACAATGTTATCATATTATTAAGGAATATAATGTAAGAATGTATATATTATATTATAATTTCATAATTATAAATATGTTATTAGTATCATATATATAATTTGAATCTATAATTTTATCTATTTGTGATATGTGGTTATGGAAAACAAATTATATCAGATTAGAAGGTGGTAGCCCACCATACACATGCTATGCAGTTTCGTTTCCCATTTATTGGAATAAATGAATGATATAGGTTATACCACAAAAAATAATTACAATTATGTATATGGAAGATAATTATTTTTTATATCAGTATATATTAATATTTTTTAATAGTTCGAAGAAGAAATATAAAATGATCAGTTATGAATGTTGCCTTTTGTCCAGGCACCCACCTTAAGCTAGAACCTAAATTATTGTTAAGAGGGATTCATAATAAAAATAATAACTATAGAATGTGGGGATAGAATTAATGAATATATTTTGGTAGTTATTTATTGAAAAAAATGGGTTTTTATTTGTGAAAAACATAAGATATGGTGTTTCCTTTATATATGCAGGAGAGGACACAAATAGAATATTTGAAAAGAACAAAGTGTATATTTGTTTTAAACATTCCACAAGGGTCCAAAAGAGAACGTTATTGAAAATTTTATGATATAAGGTATAAATATTGGAATAAAATAGGAATTGGAAAAAAAAATTAGTTTATTTTTTATTTTATTAGTTTAGTTTAATCCCCATTAAACCCTTCTGAACATTAACCTAGTTAGTTAATTCTAACTATTTTACTATTCATTAAGACGAAAAATTAGGTTTAAGATATTTTGTAATATTAATAATTATAATTATAAGTATGGAATCCATTTTTCCAAATTCCTCTCACATAAGTGGAAAATTTTAATTTAATATTAAACACATATCCAAGATGAAAGTATCATTTTCCAAATAGAAAAGTTTTATATGCATTGAATGTTTTAATATAAAAATCCAAAAAAATCATTCAAATGGAAAATGTTTTTTAATAATAAAATTATTGATCTAATTGTACTTTAAAAAATTTTAAGCTTGTTTTAACATTATAAATGCTTTAAAAATTTATTTTTAAATAAAAGCAAGTATATTTCACTATTCACTGAAAAACAAATCATTTAGAAAAAAATAAAAAATTTATCTTATGATAATTTTGAAATTTTGATTCCAAAAATGAAATTCATTTTTTAAAATAATTTTTATAAAATTTTAAAAATTTATTTTTATTATTTGGTCACAACAATAAATGGAAATCAAGTTTTAATAAAAATTTAATTTTCAAAGTATATGAATACTTCACTAAATATTAAGTATTTATTTATACATAAATATTATGTATCTAAAAAATTATACATGAGTTTCAAAAAAATATCATCCTATTTATGCTTACAAAAAACATTTATAAGTTATAACTGTCATTTTTTTAAATAATAATATTAACAATATATAATGGTTCCTTAAATCATATTTTTTCATGTTACGTAAGATATTCAATAAATTCAATTTATTTGATGAAAAATTTAAAAAAATTTAAGGTGTTATATTATACCACCATTAAAATTAATTTATCCATCTAAATTCATCCCTATGATATAAAACTGTGGATAATTCTACATCATCATATCCCCTGGGTCCCACTTAGCTTCTTTATTTGGTAGTTTCACTACAGAGCATTAACTTGGTGAGTGGTCTTGTTTTGGAGTACTTTCTCTCAATGATCCATAATCTCAACTAGTAATTACTCGTAATTAAAATATTGTTATAGTGGTATAACCATTGAGTTTAGTAGATGTAAATGATCTGGTATGTGCATCCACAGGGGAGATGCATGGAAGACACCAAGGACTTTATGGAGGTTTAATGGAAGTTCCATGTGAGAGAAAGCCATACATACCCGATATAGAATATCAAAAGGGACAATATTCCAAGTGATCAATTATCCATTCTTCCTGAATCTTATAACATTATTCCATGTAAAAAAAATATAAAATCCTTCTCACTAACTTTAAACTCTAGTTCACACCAATAATGTTAATTAAGAATTTTCATTCAAATCTATGCGAAATTGATGTGATATTGAATGTCTCTAACATGTCCATCAATTCCCTAGCTATATAATGTTTGAATGATGTTCTCTCTAGAGCTTCATCCTAGAATGTTGGAGTTATATGTTTCATTAAAAATAGGTATTCTTATTGATACAAAATAGTTCTTGGATGAAATCCATTATTGTTTGAAAACTCGACTTGATGAAAGTCTTAATCCCACACCCCTTTAAAATAAATTGAACATGTTAATAACATAACCTCTAGGGTTTGACTAGTTCTCTGAAACATACCATCTATCTGAGAAATGATACAATGTGATAAAACTGAAATCTGTATCAAGATATTACTGAATACTTTACTATATTTCTGAGGTAATCCTCAACTCCCAATCAAATACTATTAAATATGCAACTCCATGAAACTATTCCACTCCTTTAATGTATTTTTTCGATAGTTTATTGATAGAGAAATAATCTCTAATAGATATGAAGTGAAATAAATTTTTATGTTGATTTAATACATCCTATAAAGAAATATGTCATTTTGATGTTATAGGGAGTCCAAAAATAAAAATGAGGGAGGTGCTTTCCCATATCCATTCTTGTGTGGGTAATGGTTGTAACAACCCCCTAGATATTTTTTCACTCGGTCATAATTTTTTAACATACAAATCCCCGAGACACAAAATCTTCAATATCTCTCTTCATGCCATCCCCCTAGAAATAATCATTCATAACCCTATACATATTTTAACATCATGGATTAATAGATAATGTGTAACTAAATGAATCCCATAATGGTTATTTCATGAAATAATTTACAGATTGAGTACATTCAAGATTCTTAAACCCCATCATTCCATAATGATCATAGTTATACACAGGGTCATTATTCACCATCTTTTGATGCGCATTTTCATCCTTCCACAAGAATTTCATCCCCACATGGTTAAAAGGTTGAAAATTGTTTTTTAAGCATAATATTTTTCCATATCTCCAATATTTCATGATCCATCCTTTTCAAATACATAAATTTTTAAAAAAAATTAATCCTAATAATAAATAAGATTATATATTCATTTTAACTGAAATCCTCTTTCACCTTGATCGCATTCTAAGGGTGGAAATTTATTGAGTGCTTTTAATATTTAATTATTTATACCCATCAGCTTTGGTGAATATTCAACTCCTATTGTGTTAATATATAATTTACACTTTTTGATGAATATGTATATCAATCATTTCTCTATATATATAATGTCTTTTTATAATAATTATTAATATTACTACAGCTAACTCAAAATCATGAGTGGGGTATTTTTTTATGAAATATCCATTTTCATGATGATTATTCTATATCCATGTCATTAATAGTGATAAAAATAATAATCACTTCTTGGATTAATCACTATAGATTACAGTCCATTCTCCACTAATGGGTAATATAGGTATTGGTTCACAGAATAATATAATCTTTAATTCCTCGAAATTTACATAACATCCATCTATCCATAGGAACTTGTCTCCCTTACATGTTAACAAGAGGTGTGGATTATAATTTTTTGATAAATTATCTACAAACCATCCATAATATCTATCTAAACATAGAAAAATACAAATCTTAGCCCCCATGGTTGGTCTGAACTAATGATCAATAGCCTTGGGAATTGATGTATCTACCGATATTTCCTCTCTTGGGATTATATGACCCAAAAATAATCTTTTTGCATGAAAAAATCACACTTCTTAAATTTTTCCAAAATATCATCATTCATTAATTTCATTAGTAAAATTCTCAAGTGATCATCAGTCTATTCCATTATCTTTTAATAAATGAATATATCATTTAAAAAGAATATCTTTAACATCTTGTTACATTATCTTATGTACATAGTGTATCTATTTTTTGTTCCCGCTTAATTTGGGAATGGTTTCTGTTTATTGAGGGTAGGGAGTGTTTTTTCAGATAAAATGAACTAATATTTATGGATTTAGGATTGTTAGATTTAATGGATTCTATTTATAAATGTTCCAAAGGAATTATATGATTTCTATTGTGGTCCATGTTGACCTGGGTGATTTTCTTTGTTTTTCTATAGAATATACATGCATGACACAATCTCTTTGTGAACTGGTTAAATTATATGAATTTGATATTTGTCAGATGTTGTGACCTGGTTTAGAGTATGAAAATTTTATATGCCATGAAACTAGTTTATGTTATGAGATAGTCAGAATTGATATTTATAATATAATGAAATTCTTTTTTCATCATATCATGAAAATCATGATATTCACTTTGTAATAAGGTTTTACAACATTAATGCTTTAAGAAAAGATATTTTTACCGCAGTTGACACATGATTACTTTCGTTCAATATGTAGTATTCTCTATTTAAACATTGGATCGATCCATATTGGTTTTGGGGATCTCTGATCCATTTATATCACATCATTCAAAACATAATCTTCAGTGTGGTTTCAGTATATCTCTATAGGTAATCAATACTTGTAATAATTCATTTACATTGATAACAGTAGTGCTATTATGATGTGCTTTTTGATCTTTTGATCTTATGGGGATATTATTCTTGATTCATTCTAGATATATATTTTTTGATCTTCCCCAATAGGTTGACCATTGTGTTGGTTCGGGGCCACGTTCTTTTTCTATGAGGTTTATTTTTTTATCTTCTCTGTTGACCTCCTATCTTTTTAAATTAATTGTATGACCTGGGAAGAAATTATAGGGCCTATAGTGATGCCTTTTAATTCATTCCATAATAGTGGGGTTCTATTATAGGTGTGTGTATCCCGAGTTGATGTAGGAGGTTCTGTATCTAGAATATTTGGGATGAACCGTGATCACTATGGTTATATTAATATTTTATAAATTAAATAGCATGATTTATTGATTGATTTTTATGTTTTTGAAAATTAGTTTTTCAGAAAAATGGTTTTCCCTTTATTTTAGTAAATTAAATTGATATTTTCAATGAATTTTGAAACAGATTTATATAAATAGTTTTCAAATCATTTTTTTGATTAAATGATTTGAAAAATGTATCAAATGAGATGACTTGGGTACTTAGGTGGATGGTGTAAAAATGGGACTTGTTAATTGATATTATTAGGGGTCCACTCGTGCGTGGTTCCACTTCTCCGTATGCCCATTGATCTGGGGACTTATAAGACTATTGGGAGTTTTACATTATGATGTTTTTCTCTTCACACCATATTCAATTTATATATATATATAATTTTTTTGCATACAGTTTTTTACATTTATTTACAACTGTTCTAGAAATCCTAGCTTGTAGGGATCCTTATCACGATTTAGCTATGCTTTGGTTGGCATTATTTTCTATTTTATATGATGTATGGAACATTATTTGAACTAATTTGATATATATGATATTATTTCAATATTAGTTACCTGGATTGTTTAGAACAATGGAAAAATCAGAATGGTTTTCCATGAGTTAGATATAGTTTTTTTAACCAATTATCATTCCAGGTTTTCTTTAAGGTTGAGCATGTTCAAATTATTTTATAAAGTCTTTTTATAGAACACCTGGGTGAGATCATACAAATCCTATTTATTTCACACCATGTACACCCCTTTATCATTGTGTATAATTGGTTATATTTTTTTGTATATGGAAGGGTAAGGTTCCATAGTGAGTTGGTGAGGTATCTATCAGATGTATTTGGGGAGCCGATGGTGATATTTTGAGTTTTGTTTAATGTTATCATGTGGAGTAGCTATTTCTCATTCCAGTTTTTTAATTTTCTATTGGACTTATACATTTGAGTTTCTATAGATAATTTTGAGTTGTTTCATTTCCTATGTATTCTTTCAATGTTGTGAAATATATATATTCCATTATTCTTAATGTTTTTTCTCTACTTTTTATATTTATATTAAATTTTCCATTTTTTAGGATAGAAAAAATAATTCCATCCTTTTATTTGTTGATCCACGGGTGATACTCACTAGCCCATGGGTATTGGGAATGCCCTTCGGGTATTCCATAGACCATATCACGTTCCATTTTATATGGATATCTTGGCCACTTTATGAAAATTTTCAATTTGTGGTGGTTTTCCCAATGATTCTTTATCGTGGAATGTTTGGTTGACTAGAGATTGGATTGTCAAAATAGGATAGGTAAGATGCAATGAGTGCAAATCTAGATCATGTCCTGATGATACTCAATATACCATGAGATGTTGGGATGTTTGTATTCTATTTTGATATCATGGTCTTAATCTTAAATATTTCTTATGACTTTCTAGTTTGAACTGATATTTTCTATTCATTTGATTATTTCATCTATTATCAGTGTGCAATAAAAAGCATCTGATACATTTTTTTCTGTTTCCATATGTAAGAGCAGTGGATATTACTAAACGGAATCATCCTTTGGATAAGAATATCATATAGACTATCATGTGGGGTTTTTGTGAAGTGGAATCAAATTTCCATAAAGGAAAGAATGCAATTTTCTAGGTATAACCAGTAGCTATGGGAATATTGAGATTGATCTTGCGAGTTCTTATGCAAAAAATCACTATACTTTACGGTTATGAAAGATCCCAAAGAGCCATATGACTGGTTGTAAAGGATTTATAATCTCTTTGACTTCTTGAATACACCTGATAATACGAATGTGATATTTGTGATGTTTATACTAGAGGTTCCTTGAATGATATGGTGGGATTCGATATCATGGGAAGATAGGAATGTGAGCTCAGAAGAGAAGGGTTTCATGAACCTAATATTCCAGTTTTTCAATATACAATCTATAATGATGGAAAAGTCTATGGATTTACTCTTTTTCATTAAGGAAATAGATCTGTGTCAACATACACCAATCGGTTCATGGAGAAGGTTCTTTTCCTCCAGACGTAGTAAATAATGACCAGCTGAAAGCTTATAAGTACCAGTATCCCAGTGATGTATCTTCTCTTTTTCATCTTCTTGTGGGTGTTTAGGAAATTATTAACATTTTCTCATAACAGTAATCTAGTATTTCTCCTTATAGGGAGGTGGGGTTCACAACTGACCATTTTCTGGGTATGTAGTAAATATTGATACCCTATTATCATATTACACCAGTGACACTGAAATATTTCAAAATTCAGTTAAATGGTTTGACGATTAATGTTTTTCTGCTCCCTATAATATCTCTTTAGACAGACCCAATGCTCTTTTTCATGAATAAATATTGTTAAATTCATTTATTCATGTATAATTCTTAGTTCGAATGCGTAATTATTATGAATAACTATCCATTACCTTATGGGGATGAATTGTTTAATCATTTAAATGGGGGAACATGGTTTTCAAAGATTGGACTTCTTCCAGGTTATTATCAACTCAGAGTTTGAAATTTATTATTTTATAAAGATGAAATTTAGGAGACCATATACAAATTATGAATATCTTGTGATTCATTTTAGGATGACTAATTACATTGATGTTTTTTATGGGATTGATAAGTAGGATATTTCATCAGTATCTCAAACCTTATGGTGTATTATTTTTGGATGATATTGTAGTTTAATTGATATCTGATCATGATCTTGAAAACGATATATGTTTGGTTTTGGAAATCCTAATGATTCATCGTTTATAAATAATTAATATGAAATTTAATTTATGGGTCTAATAAATGAAATTCTTAGGGAGTATGATTTTTGAATGTGGCCAATCAGTTAACCCAAAGAAGGTGATGACTATCTTGTCATGGGAGGAGCCAAAAAAATTATCTGAGTTGTGGATCATCTTTTTTATTATTTGATAATATATAAGATTGATCAAGGATATATAAAATATGTCATAAACTTTGACCACTGCTACTAGGAAAGAGGTGCAGTTCACATGGGGTACAAAATGTCAGATTTCTTGTGATGAAATAAAATTACTTCTAACAGCAGCTCATATTTTCAGCTTACCTCATCCTTGTAAGGGGTCATGGAATACTATGATTATTCTAGATCTATTCTGAGTTTTGTTCTTATGAAGGATGATCATACTTTAGGTTATGGATCTCATCAGCTTTTGTCACATGATTAGAATTTTTCCACTCATGATTTAGATATTTTTAAAATTATGCATGACCTTAAATGTTTGTGACACTATCTATTTGGGGAGTGCTTCACAGTCATTTCTAACCATAAGAGTCCATGTTATATGTTTTCTAAAAAATACATTAATATTTGATATAGATAGTGGGTGTAATATCTTTATATGTCAAAATTTTTATTACCCTGAGCCTCATAGAACGTTAACATCATTTCAAACTCTCTAAGCAGTAAAGTGTCATCACATGAAAATTTAGAATTGAATGAAGAGTAAAATAGTATAATACTCTTCACTCAGTTATATCTAAATGATTAATTGTAAGTTTCATGGAATATTTATGACAAGTTTTTATTTATAATCAACTCTCATAAATTCTATAATTTAGATTCATTAGTACGACAACGAGTTTAGAAAAATTCAGAAAACCATTTTTTGGAGGGGAACCAATTTTTTGTCTCCCTTTTCAAAAGATATTATCTTGTTTGGGAATATTTTTGTCCTAACATCTATGAGGATCTAATTTTTTTTAACATCATATATATTTATGATCCATTCATACTAAAAAATATGAAGATGTATTAGGACATGAGATGATGATTATGATGGCTAGGTTTGATGGGTGAAATTTCAAATTATGGGTCCTATCATGTGGGGTTTTTGTGAAGTGGAATAAAATTTCCATAAAGGAAAGAATACAATTTTCTAGGTATAACCAGTAGCTATGGGAATATTGAGATTGATCTTGTGAGTTCTTATGCAAGAAATCACTATACTTTACGGTTATGAAAGATCCCCAAGAGGCATATGACTGGTTGTAAAGGATTTATAATCTCTTTGAATTCTTGAATACACCTGATAATACGAATGTGATGTTTGTGATGTTTATACCAGAGGTTCCTTGAATGATATGGTGGGATTCGATATCATGGGAAGATAGGAATGTGAGCTCAGAAGAGAAGGGTTTCATGAACCTAATATTCCAGTTTTTCAATATACAATCTATAATGATGGAAAAGTCTATGGATTTACTCTTTTTCATTAAGGAAATAGATCTGTGTCAACATACACCAATCGGTTCATGGAGAAGGTTCTTTTCCTCCAGGCGTAGTAAATAATGACCAGCTGAAAGCTTATAAGTACCATTATTGTTTGTGACTTGATATGAGATCATTATTGTTCATGATAAGTAATTCTACCTATGTAGACTCTTTATATTTTTGAATGATGGTAGATATGGATATCAATGGTATGTATGAATCATGTGGCACATCTCTTTCACCCAGTAGTAGCTTCAGTGGTGCGCATGGGAATAACAGGAAGTATCATGATCATATCAGGGGTAGTGGAGATGGATCTCAGTAGTAGACCACCTCTACCCCATAAGGTATAATCATTGGTGTTTCCTTTACTTTCTATCAATGTAGAATGTTTTATCTCACCTTACAATATTGTTACATTCTTATAGAGATTTCAAATGATTATAGCTGCTAAGTACATTTATAGAGGTTCTTTCAGAATATTGATACACTTCATTATATTAAGTGGTCATCAAATCCAAAGTTCACTATGGAATATTCATATGCTTCAGAGACTAGAAGGGTTTATCAATATGCTTAAATAGTGAATATACATAACATATTAGATTATTATTAAACTATTTATTAAGCTGGTCTAGTGATTGTGATAGGAACCACCTTTATTTCATCTTCTATAGAAAAAAATTTATTTTATACCAGTGTCTCCCACTCATTTAATTATTTTAATTTTTTTATTCATAAACATTAAATGAACCTAAGGTCTTTTATTATAGAGTTAGTAAAAACTCTTGGGAAGAAGAAATATTAGGTGTTTCACTATCTTCCGGGTTTTCTTTCGATATCTAATGTAGAGTTCATCCGGGATTTCCTTATTCTCAATCTGGATCAGTTCGAAGTCATCATTGGGATGGATTTTCTAATCACTAATAATGCTGATGTTGATTTTAAACATCAAAATGTCTCATTAATCACTTTTTATGGTATCTATTGAGTGTTTTAGTATAGTGGAATATAAGGATTGGTTGTGCATGACCATTTCTCCTAGATCTCAAAAGATTTTTATATTTCGTTTTACTTGATCCCAGTGATGTATCTTCTCTTTTTCATCTTCTTGTGGTTGTTTAGGAAATTATTAACATTTTCTCATAACAGTAATCTAGTATTCCTCCTTATAGGGAGGTGGGGTTCACAACTGACCATTTTCTGGGTATGTAGTAAATATTGATACCCTATTATCATATTACACCAGTGACACTAAAATATTTCAAAATTCAGTTAAATGGTTTGACGATTAATGTTTTTCTGCTCCCTATAATATCTCTTTAGACAGACCCAATTCTCTTTTTCATGAATAAATATTGTTAAATTCATTTATTCATGTATAATTCTTAGTTCGAATGCGTAATTATTATGAATAACTATCCATTACCTTATGGGGATGAATTGTTTAATCATTTAAATGGGGAAACATGGTTTTCAAAGATTGGACTTCTTCCAGGTTATTATCAACTCAGAGTTTGAAATTTATTATTTTATAAAGATGAAATTTAGGAGACCATATACAAATTATGAATATCTTGTGATTCATTTTAGGATGACTAATTACATTGATGTTTTTTATGGGATTGACAAGTAGGATATTTCATCAGTATCTCAAACCTTATTGTGTATTATTTTTGGATGATATTGTAGTTTAATTGATATCTGATCATGATCTTGAAAACCATATATGTTTGGTTTTGTAAATCCAAATGATTCATCGTTTATAAATAATTAATATGAAATTTAATTTATGGGTCTAATAAATGAAATTCTTAGGGAGTATGATTTTTGAATGTGGCCAATCAGTTAACCCAAAGAAGGTGATGACTATCTTGTCATGGGAGGAGCCAAAAAAATTATTTGAGTTGTGGATCATCTTTAGTATTATTTGATAATATATAAGATTGATCAAGGATATATAAAATATGTCATAAACTTTGACCACTGCTACTAGGAAAGAGGTGCAGTTCACATGGGGTACAAAATGTCAGATTTCTTGTGATGAAATAAAATGACTTCTAACACCAGCTCCTATTTTCAGCTTACCTCATCCTTGTAAGGGGTCATGGAATACTATGATTATTCTAGATCTATTCTGAGTTTTGTTCTTATGAAGGATGATCATACTTTAGGTTATGGATCTCATCAGCTTTTGTCACATGATTAGAATTTTTCCACTCATGATTTAGATATTTTTAAAATTATGCATGACCTTAAATGTTTGTGACACTATCTAATTGGGGAGTGCTTCACAGTCATTTCTAACCATAAGAGTCCATGTTATATGTTTTCTAAAAAATACATTAATATTTGATATATATAGTGGGTGTAATATCTTTATATGTCAAAATTTTTATTACCCTGAGCCTCATAGAACGTTAACATCATTTCAAACTCTCTTAGCAGTACAGTGTCATCACATGCAAATTTAGAATTGAATGAAGAGTAAAATAGTATAATACTCTTCACTCAGTTATATCTAAATGATTAATTGGAAGTTTCATGGAATATTTATGACAAGTTTTTGTTTATAATCAACTCTAATAAATTCTATAATTTAGATTCATTAGTACGACAACGAGTTTAGAAAAATTCAGAAAACCATTTTTTGGAGGGGAACCTGTTTTTTTTGTCTCCCTTTTCAAAAGATATTATCTTATTTGGGAATATTTTTTTCCTAACATCTATGAGGATCTAATTTTTTTTAACATCATATATATTTATGATCCATTCATACTAGAAAATATGAAGATGTATTAGGACATGAGATGATGATTATGATGGCTAGGTTTGATGGGTGAAATTTCAAATTATGGGTCCCATTATTACACCTCACAACATATATTGAAAAAGAATATTACACATTTTTGTTTTCTCTAGACTATTATAGTTCCCATGAGGTATCCATTGGGAAATAGTTAATTTGTCTTATAATAATAGTTATCATTAATCGATTAGAATGACCCCATTTGATGCATTGTATGGTTTCTCTTGCAGGTCCACTCTTTGTTGAGTTGAGGTGGGTGATTCCTCTACAATGGGACTGAGTCTCGTTTTGGGGATGTCATTAAGGATTCAGGATATATGTAAGTATTCGGATAAAAATTATTGATGAAAAAAATCATATACAAAATGTCGATATATTCCTTTGAAGATTTCCATTGGCGAATGAGTTCTCGTGAATGTATATCCTCTGTTTGGCCATACTCATCTTAGGAAACACAATATGATTGCTCCAATATATGTTGGATCATATGAGGTCACTGAGTAGCTTGGGAAAGATTCATATCAATTTAAATACGGTATAAATATATAATTTTTATTATAGCTTAATAATGAACCAAAAGTTATGTAATAAAGGATATAAAAGGAATCCACAACCAAATATATGTTTCCAAATTAAATTAATGTGATTTTATTTAATATTATAATTTATATATATTATTTATTATTACTCCAAAATCTATATTATATTATAATGTTTTAAAATCATTTATTTAATAAAATGTCTCCATTCCTCATCACCAAAGGTAATATTTAAATATTTTATACCATTAGAAGTATAAAATAATTAAATCCACCTCTATTTTTAAGAAAACATGGGAAAACATATGGTTATTTCTAGATTATATTAAATTATTGTATACGATGAAAACCCTAATTTTAGGAATTAATAAATGACTCCCCTATCTCATCTTATATAATCCCACCCATGATCCCATTACTTTTCACTCAATAACCTTGATTAAAAGCCTTACTCTGACCTCCCCTGCTTAGAATAATCATTAGATTCCCCCAAAATCTCAAAAGGCTTCTCTAAATCATTTGGAATCACTTTCTCAAGTTAAGGGATACCATACATCTCTACTTTATTCATGCATCAACATTATTTTATGATTTTTATTTTCAATTAATTTTTTTCAAATAGAATTTTATACATCCCTGTTATAGTACATTTTATATCCAAAGGTTGAGATACCCCATTATCTCTCAATAAACCATTTCATGAATATTTGAAAACTATTGTTATGCTACTGAAATTTCATTATACTTTTTCCATTATAAACCTTTTTATTCTGAATACTATCTCTATTTCAACTCAAGGTTTTCCCCTAGATATATCTATAAATATCTTATTGAGTAATTAAATGTATTTCATCGACACTTCCTGATCATGGAATTAAATATTTAAAAATATGATCTGAGGCTGAATGATCTATGTGGCACACTTATACATGTACATGATATGAAAGTAGATAGCGAAAATAGAATAATATATAGATTCAAATGTATTGGGTAATTCTTTAGTCTCATGAGACACCATAAAAGGGATTTGGGAGTGAAAAAATCCATCATATGAATTTTTCTACCACATTATGACATATTAGCGGTTATCCTTGACCTATATTTTTGATGTCTTGATTAAATATTTTTCAACATTCCTATGATGAATTTATTTTCACATTCTGTATCATGACCCATTGTCCATTTTTATGATTCTAACCTTTTTTACATCCCATTTAATTTTTTATTGTAAAATTTTTAATACATTCTTCATATTATTCCATTTCTATTCCCTTGCTGGGATTTATAGATCTCCCATATCTTATGCATGTACTCAAGTTATCCCTTATAGTTTTATGTATGATGGGATAATATGAGCTTGTTATGGATGTTTTTAATAATGATAATTTATCCCTAGTTTTAAGTTGTTAGGTAACAAACCTAGTTATCCAAATACAAAATACATGTCTATCTTATATGTTGTATTATGTGTAACATTATGTAATAAATCATGGAAAAATGACTAATAATAACATGGGATACCACATTTTACATCAAAGGATAGTATATTTATTTTAGGGATTATGATTAGAAAATATTAGACAAGGATTTAGAGATAACAATAAATAGATGAATAAATCCCTAAATTTTGGTAATGTATAGAGAAAGTTGTTTACTTGAAAATATATCCATATATTGATACTACAAGTGGATGTAGCTCTGGAATATATGAACGTTGATGTATAACATAAAAACACTACACTATGCTAGAATCAATTGGGAACTAGTAAAAAACAATGAGACATACTGCACTCTTAGTTTGAAACTCCTGAGGGGTATTCTTTGGTAAATTCAAAACTAATTATAAATAATTATTATGTGATCAAAAATCCTCACAAGTTTCTATGTTAGAAATTATATCATTGATAACATTTATTATATCAAATAAATTCACCAGTTAAGGAAATACATTTCATATATATATTATCAATTTAATGGGATTCTAATATAACTATTTAATATATTAAAAGTAATAATCCCTAATTTTTCCTTAATTCTAGACAATGGTTGTATATAAGTGGAAATGAGTAAACAATCGATGTGAAGTGAAATGCGATGACTTCTAAAAAGATATTCCCAAACTGATAGGAGTATGAAGTGAAAATATTTTGTTGATACAATCACAGTTTAATAATGTTATGAATATAAACCCGAGTCAAGATGAATGTCAAAATACTCATACTAAAGAAAAAGGTTCAATTGATACCCTTATGAGATAAAGGTATCCAACTTTCAATGGATTATCTAATCCCTTAATCACAAAGCAATGGATCCAATTTATTGAGAATATCTTATCAATCCCTAAATTTCGTGGGATAGAGAAATTTTGACTGGATTATTATCATTTTTATGGATAAGTTAATTAGTGGTGAAAATTTATCAGGAATACAAAACCTGACTAAGTGATGCGGTGGAATGAATTCAAGAAAAAGTTTTTTGAAACAAAATTTACTTGTAATCACTAACTAAACAATGGAAATGGATTTCCATTAGGTCGACAAAAAAATATTATAAATTTATCATGGAATATGAGGAAAAAATCACTAGACATTATTGATACACCTCCGGCTTTTTCTTTACACCCGAATTTGTGGTTTAATGCTTCTTTGGAGCGATAAAATAGAGTCAATTAAAATCTCTATCATTAAGAGACATTGGTATATATGTTTAAATATTATGGTGTTCCCTCATTAGTACATCTCAAGGGTCTCATGGGGATAAGAAGTGGAAATTTTATTTTAATTATAGTGGTGAATTAGATAAATATAATGGTGTTAGAAAATTGTAACATCCCACATTAAAAATGTGGTTAATGAAGAACCCCATACATTTTCTAAGGGTTGAGGAAATTCATTTAGTTCCTAATGGATGGGGTGATAGCTAGCAATTTATGATGGGAGAAACCCATCAATTAAATATATTCAATGAATTCTCTAGCCTACCAATAGCCTATTGTCCAATGATTCAACTACAAGGAATAAGGGAACTATTAAAACCAATACATTAATCCAGGGGTGGTTAGAAATAATCGACACCAATAACCACCATGGAATCAAGGGAGATATTATTCCATTATAACCAATAAGGTGGATCTGAATGATGAAGATGTGATAGGTAAGCTAGAAAGTCATTCAAGAATAGAAAAAATATTTTTTGATTTTTGTTCTACACATTATTTTATATCAAAAATGTTTTATGAAAATATTCAAATACCACTATGAATCATGGAATTATAGATATAAATGAGAATGGAAAAAATAATAAATTATTTCAATATATGTATATAACTCCTCCACTATCAAAATTTGTGGGATGAAATTCCCAAAAAACCTTATTATACTTTCATTAGGGTAATTTGATGTAATTTTATTTATGTGTTGTATTTACGTATATATAAATCCAAAATTAATTTCAATGGGATATAAATCACTCACAGTATCAGGAATCTCCATCCAATTATAGACATGTGTAAGGAGAAAGATTAATCTTCATTAGTGGTATCATGTTGAGAAAGGATATTAATTCCCAATGATCAAGCGTATATAGTTTAAATCATTTTTTGTAAGAAAGGATCATCCTTGAAAACATTCACATTGTGAGGTAATATGTTGATGTGTTTTCCCATGAATTAACTGGTCAAACTCCAATATTGGAGGTTGAATTTCAATCAAGATTATAGTTTGGGAGTTTACATTGTCAATTACTCTATATAGATGAGATATTGTGGAACATGAAGGGTTTTAGAAATAACTATAGGTGAATCTTGATAAAGGGTTCATATGCCTAACTGATTCACCTTGGAGTGAACCTATCATCGTCATTGAGAAAAAGGATGGTTCGATGCACCCTTTCATTGATTATCATGATATCAACAAGATCATGATAAATAATAAGTATAATTTTCCATTAATTGATGAAATGTTTTATCAGATACATTGAGATCAATACTTCTTCATGTTGGATCTTTGGGTGGGGTATTTTCATGTAATGGTGAATAAAGATGATTTCTGTAATAATGTTGTACATATAATCTATAGGCAATATGAGTTCATCATAATGTCATTTGGACTCACTGATTATCCATAAATATTCATGGAATTGAGGAATATAGTCTTTAAATATTACCTCGACAAATTTTTGTTAGCCCGGATTGATGATACTATAATATAAGCTAAAATTAAACAGGATCATAAGGTTATTCCGAGTACTATGTCAATGACCTTTCAAAAGGAGAAGATTAATCAAAATTATAGAAAATATTACTTCTAGTTCAAGTTTGTCTCATTCATGGGAAATATTATCACAAGAAATGGTATTTCTGTAGACCCTTCCAAGAGAGAAGAAAGTGAAGGATGGGAAATACCACCCACTATGACAAACATCCATAGATCCCTTTAGATTAGATGGTTACTATTTTCAATTTTGGATAAATTTATCACAATTTTTAAACCATATAACCAAGATAACTCATATGGGAGTCAAGTTTTTTTTGGAGTAATGAATGTGAAGAGAGCATTAAGATTTTGAGAAATAGGATTAACACTAAACATGCTCTTACACTACCCATATGCATGCAACATTTCTTGGTATAGAGTGATTCTTAGAATAAGGTCATGTGTTTTGTACAAAAGTAGAATGAAAAATTGATAGCCTATACCTCAATGAAGTTTAATGGTTAAGAACAGAACTACCCCCTACATGATCTAAGGTGTGATTAATTGATCTTATCCTTGAAAATATGGTTGCATTATCCTTTTGGGGACATGCGTATAGTATATATGGATCACAATATCCTCAAGTATATATTCACATAAGAATATTTGAATATGCCCCAGTTATAATGGTTATAGTTGATTAAGGACTATGGCTATGCAATCCACTTCTATCATAGGCATTGAAAATAAATTGTAAAATGCCTTAAATAGAATGGATCCATCAAATTTTTCATTGATGAGAATTTAGAAGGATCGAATATTTTTACACAAGGAAATTATAAACATGGAAATCATAAAGGAATGAACATAATCAAACATTTAACAACTTATTCCTCAATAATCCCTTATATATAATATAAAGGATGATGAAATAGATTATTTTAGAATTTAGAAGGATGAGGAATATATATGAAAATGAAAATACTCAGTGGTAAAATTTAATGATGGATTTTTCAGATTTTGGATATGAAAATGTTTACCATTAAATTCTAAGTAAAAAACGGAGTAGTTGGATGATGCACTTATCTCAACATTCTTCATCCATCTAAGGATAAAAAAGATGTATCAATATATCTAAAATAACTATTTGTGGGAAAATATGGAGAATGAAATCACTGATTATATATCAGTTTGTCTTGTATCATAGTAATTGAAGGATGAAAGGAAAAAATCCATGGTGTTGATGAAATAATTTCACATAACTACAAGGAAAGGGGAAACATAACCATATACCTTTTAACTGGTATTTTAAATAAATCAATAGTTAATAATTATATATGGGTTGTAGTGGATCATCTTATAAATTATTCTCACTTCATTTCAATCTGAGAATACTTATCACTCAAGAAACATGTAAGGATATGAATTAGAGAAGTGGTGAGGGTGCATGGAATACCACTATCAATTCTATTTCATTGAGATACAATATTTACCACCAAGTTATAGAAGAGGCTCCAATAAGATATAAATAATTATTTGAACATATTCATGAATTATCACCCCCAAGATGATGTTCAATCATAGAAGAACATACATTCAATTGAGGAAATATTGATAGAATGCTTAATTGACTTCAAAATAGAATGGGATCATGACATTACTCTATTTAAGTTATCATACAATAATAGATTCTACTTAGGCATTCAAATGGATAAAAATCATTCTCTTTATGGGAAGATATTCATAACACCTTCATGCAGGGATGAGGTTGGTGAAGAAACACTTTTGGGCCCTAAAATGAATTAAACAATAGTAGAGAAGGACAAGATCATTTAGCAGCACATCAAGGCTTCCGAGAGTCAAAAATTGCTATGAATAAAATCGTCGATTCAAACTAGAGTTTGAGTTTAGAGATCAGTTATTTCTCCATATATATATATATATATATATATATCTAATATTGACATGAGGTTTTAGAAGAGGGGAAAGCATAGTATAGGATGATTCTATCACTTTGATATACTTGATCGCATTGTAGTAGTGTCATATCAACTACAACTCCCACCTAACCTATCTCAATCAAATGATATTTTCCATATATTTCTCTTGAGGAAGTACATACTGAATCCCTCACATGTAAAAAATATAGAGGTGGTATCTTTGGAGAATGATCATTCATATGAGGAGTAGGTGGTGATGATCTTAGATCATAAAAATAAAGTTAAATGAAATATGAAAATTCATTAGGAAAAAGTGCTATCAAGGAAGTTCCAATTTGATAATGCAATGTGGGAACTAGAGGAAGGGATGAAACCGAATTACCGTCATATGTTTTAGTGTGTGATTGGAAAATTTCAACGGTGAAATTTTTGAATGGGGGAATATTATAAAGACTCAAATCTTTATATACAAGATTCCCATTGGAGCTGAATTAAATTCACTATCATATATTATGATTAAATAAAAACCATGAACTTATTTAGTATTATTATATACTCTCTAATTTAAAATACCATTAATAATCATTACCATAGATAATAGAGTCATTTAGAAGTGATCATATGATTATTATAAATATAGGGTTGTGAAAAATCTAATTGACACAGACAAAATAAGTGATAGCCTCAAACAGTATGATCATACCATTTGAAACTCATTTTTTATAGATTCTTAGGGAGATAACACCACGGATATTTTTACACAACTTTGTACAAGATGAGATCTAACAACTGAATCATGAATGAATCAATTTATGAGATATGTTCAAGCTCATCGCGATCATATCCAAAACTATATACGTCGAGAAAACCTAGGAAAAGATCACCACCGCACACCTTAAACATTAAGGATTATCTAGTGTAATAAATGGATTTGTATCAAGACCCTAAAAATATAGAATATTATGTCATTATAAAATAATTAATGTATTTTCTTCTTATTGTTGTAACATTATAAAGGATTTTTATTTTGATATTATAAAACACAAATTGTATTTTTGGGTAACAGTGAATATAAATTAAGAAATAAATTTTGATAAATTAATGGATTTTGTTAAATGAAAACAATTTTAATAAAATATTATTATTAAATAATAATAATTAAATTTAAATGATTATATAATTTATATGATGTCAAATGTAGATTTTATAAGGGTTCAAAATATATTATAGTAAAAAACCCATCATTTCTAAATAACTATTTATTATATTTTAAAAATGATAATTCATATATTTAGAATATTATTTATATATAAAAAAAAATTATTTTTTCGAATCAAAACACCGAAATTATCCAATAGTGATTTTTCATGATTTTCTAAGACAATATAATTTTTGGGTAAAAATTAGAATAATGTATAAATATATAGTGTGTATTGTGGCATTATAATGACAAATATGTTTTCTAACAAATAAAATAAAAGGGATACATTGCCAAATATTTTATTACAACATAAATTAATTATTTTTTTGAGGTTATTTGATTAATTTTTTAAAGCCTTTATGGATCCTCCAAATCCTATATTATATATTAGGGTTTCAAAATCCTTTCATTAATAATATGACTCACATCCACATCACCAAGGGTAATATTTCAATAATGTTTACCCTTGGACTTATAAAATAATTAAAAAACACATCTTTGGAAGAAAACATGGGTAAAATTAGTTAATGTTTTTTATTTTTTATTACATTAATATATAGAGTCAAAAACCTATGTTTGTGAAATAACAAAGAACTCCCCGATATTTTTCCATGTAATACCACCCAATATCCAATTCATATTAACTAAATAACCATTATGAACGTCCTTAATCTACCCCTATCTATATTCCTCATATGGTTCCTGAAAGCTCGCAAGAATCTCCTCCCAAGACTTTGGAATCACCCTGTTATAGAAATGAATCCTTTTTGTCTCATTTGTATTCTAGTATCTTCTTCAATTTAAGAATTTTATATCCAATTCCTATTATTGTGATATGATTTTTCACATCCCTATTAATATACATTTTTTTCAAAATAATTAGATACCCCTTTATCTATCATTAAATGATTTTATGAATCTTCAAGTACTATCATTATATAGTCGAAATCCCACTATGATTTTACCATACCAAACCTTTATAATGTGAATACCATGGTAATTTCCACTCAACAAAATGCACCAAGACATACCTTTAATTCATTTATTAATGAATTAAATTTATTTATTCAACACACATTGACTTTGGAATTAATTTTGACGAAATTAGATCCTATATTGAATTATTTATGAGGAAGAATTATGCATTTACATGATATGAATACGACATGAGCACCTATAATTATTTAGAACTCTAATGCATTGGGTAACATTATGGTATCATGAGACATCATGAAATGGATTAGGGAGTGATCCTAAACCATTATGAGGCTATTTCCACCAATTTATTATGTCTTTGAGGTTATCCTTAGCCTATGTTTATGATTTCATGTTTAAAGTTGTTTCGACATTATCATGTTTCCATTTACGTTATCATGATATATCATGCATCTCTATTCAATATTATGATTCTCAAAAATTTTATGTTCCATTTATATTCTTATTGTCTAAATTTTAATATTTTCATTATGTTGTGCCATGTTTACTCCCTTAAAGGTATCTCTATCTCGTCCATTTTTTATGTATGTCCCTAGGATATCATGTGTAGTTTTAAGTATGATGGAATACTATGAGCATGTTCACATGGTTTTTAAAAATGGAAATTCACCCCCAGTTATAATTTTTTATGTAATGTACCTTATTATCAAAATACATTATAATTTAAAATCTTGTAGATTTTATTATGTGTAATAGTATGTAATAAATTAGGAAATAGAGAGTAAAAATGTAATGAGTTGTCATTGATTGAGGTAGATCCATGCATTTCTATTATAAGAAGACTAGTTGGGATCGTTGATTCTCAACTGAATGTATTTTTTGGTTATTATATACAATTATTCATATTTTCATTACACATGTATAATATTATCAAGATATATCGGATCATGGAATGTCAGTGAGGGGTAGTGACCTCGCACATTTCTAGAACAACATTCTTCAACATGACTTCATAGGGACATAATGTCTGATTGTGGTGATTTTGAAGCATACCATTATAGTTTTTTGTTACATCTTGTATCACTTTTTTCATCTTAATTTTGGTGTGTAGCTGCATGAGGTTATGGATAATTTCATCTAAAAATGACATAATGTATAGGGGAGTTTGATTGTTTGAATTAATATGGTATGGGTATAAATTTTTTAAAGGAATAAGAGGTGGTCATTTTGGTTTTAGGTTGACTTGGGGTATTTTCTATGTTTTTATTCATAATAATCTAGATAAAAACATTCATGTCATGAACTGGTGAGATGATGTTAATTTATTACAGGTCATATATCATTAATTGGTTCAAATCATGAAAATTTACAATATTTAAAACTCATTCACCTAATGAGATGGTTAGAATTGGTATTTTTAATCCCAATCGATTCCTTTTTTTTAGAGTAACCTATAAATAATTAAATTCACATCATAATAGGGGTTGATATTGTGAATGGTTGAAGACTAAACATTTTACATGATTGATGTCTCATTCTTTTCATTCAATATATTGGAGTCTCTATTGAAACCTAAAAGCTAACAAAAGTGATTTTGGGGATCTTCGATTCTTCTAGATTATGGATTTTGACATTTAATATTCCTTTTTATTGTTCTAAATATCTCTAATTAAGTTATTTTTCGACTTGATCATTGTCATTGATCATGGAAATTCTATTTCACAACATTTGAGGATCTTTGGACCTTGTAGTGATATTCTTATTGATTATTTCTAGATTTGTCATATGATATTCTCTTCCTCCAATGGACCAAAGGCCTTCATTTACTATTGATTTTTTATAATATACCTTTCATTGGGTGAGGTGGAACCCTTAAAGTCCTGTTGGCATAAGTAAAACATGGTTCGTAGGCCTTAGAAGAATTCATTTCTTTTAGGCCTCAAACATTACATAAAACCCAGAATAACTACTTGGAACTGGTCCTCCCCTGCCTCTTCATCATGAAATTAGCTCTCCACCTTCGCATGGATGTTCAGCTAGGCTTTTTCTCATGCATGTACATGATTTTCCCGATTTTAGGTTCTATACCATCTCATTCTTGTAATCTGTTTAGCTTTGGATATGGTGAATGCTCTTTACTCATCCTCCTTTTGGAACTTGTTTGCTGTAGGTTTTTTGGTTTTCATCTGCACTTATAGTGGCCAATGTCCTTGATGTGGCTTGAAGGCCTTACGGATCCAAATGCATTGTTGTCTCGAAGTCCTTAAAAGGCCCAATAATCAAATCGGTGCCTCGAAGGCCTAAATGGGGTAATAGCCCCAGCTGCTACCGTGACAAATAGTACCTACTATAGTTCCCACTATAGTACATGCTATGATCATGGAATTATTCTAGGGAATCTGGTGTTATCTTTGAGTTCCTTCCTTGTTCACAGATTTCCATTACGGGCATGTGAAAATCAAGTTGAGGATGGTTGTTTTGTCTCTAGCCTATATGTGATTAACAATTATTTCATTAGTTCTATAAATATATTTTAAATAAAATTGATTTATTTATTTATTTATTTGTGCTTGGGTGAAAAATGGTTTTTATGAAAATATGGTTTGACATTATTTTTATTAAAATAAAAGTTTATTATCAAAGTATTATAAAATCGATATATGAAATCGTTTAAAAAATTATTTTGATGTAATTATTTGGAAGATATAACACATTGGAAGCCTTGAATAATTATGCTTAACGTATAGTAATAATCGTCATTATTGATACTATTTAGGGGTTCACCCAAGGGGTGTTCTTTTTTCCCTATGTCCAATGTTTTAGGAGCTTTTTAATCATGTTGGGAGGTTCACATGATTAAGTGTTTCTCTAATCTATAGATTCAATGCAGATTTCTAGATACTTGATGCAAATGATTGTCTATGTTTGGGTATGACTCTACTATCTAGCCTTACCTACAATAACACTTTCCATGATTTATATATTCTTTGCTTTGTACTATTTTTCGATTTTATATGGTATGTGATACCTACATGGAACTACATTGATATATATGGTATTATTTAAATCTGTTTTACTTGGATTATTTATAACTATAGAAAAAGGGTAATGTCTTACCATTATATTGATATATAATCTTTTAAACTGGTTATCGATCCATGTTTTCATTAAGGTTTATAATGTTTGGATTATTGTATAGAGGCTTGTTATGGAAGGCCAGGCTGTGATTATACATAGCCTATTCATACAACTCCACGAACACCTCTTTGATAGTGTGTATACATGGTTATGTCTTTGGATGAAGGGAAATACAATACACTATAGTGAGGGGTAGGGAGTATGTCAGTTTTATCTTCGTAGTTAGTGGTGAGATGGTGGGATTTATTCCACACTATCATGTTATTTTTTTCCCATTTTGGTTTTTACCTTTGTTTTTGGAATCATTCCGTGGTGTTTTTAGCTATTTTTTATGTTGTATTTTTTATTGTCTTACTTCTATGATATGGTATATATTCTCTAGTGATATCTTCTATTTTTCTCTCTCTTATATATATATTCCAATATTATTATTTACATTGGAAAAACTTGTCCCCTGCGGTTATTGTAGGATGGTGAGGTGCTATTTGATGACCCATGGAGATTGGAAATTCTTTATATGTATGTCCGGAACTAGGTTGGGTGTTCGTGTTTGAGGGTATTCAAATCATTTTTGGAGAATACAACATAGTAATAAAGGTAATATCTAAAGACTATATTCAATAAATCCATTAAAATAGAGGATGAATTTGTAAGACCAAATATAATCCCTCTATACTCATAGTGACCATACCAAGAATGAAATGTTGTCTTATTTATATCATCTTTCTTGTCCATCAATTGATCAAATTTGAAATGAAGTTAAATTTTTTAAAATGTATTGAGATCCATGCAGTTGATCAAACAATTCATTAATATATGGTAGAGGATACCTGTTCTTGATCATGAGATTAATAAGATCATAATATTCAATGGAGGGTCACATCGATATATCATTATTATTAACAAAACGAATAGGTTTACCCCCAAGATACATGCTTGGATGAATGAATCCCTTTTCAAGGATCTCCTAGAATTAGTTTTTTAATTACTACAACTCAGTCGAGGAAATTCTATAGGGATTCTATGAAATGGGTGTGACACCTGGTATGGGTTTTATTTAGAACTCAACTTAACATTTATATGGAATATTAGGAAAATATTCCCGAAATACATCTAAAAAAACCTTAACAATAGAAATATAGTAAATTTTTAGTTTCTCGTAAACATATAAGATAAACTCCCCTTTTATATTAGAATAAAGACTCATACGATGAATGTGATCTCTATCAAAAGTTTATATATATCATCACGCTAATATATGATCAATGGTTGGTTTAAAAACACAAATGTAACTTCATTTCAATGGAAATTATATAGGATTTATATATGGAAATCCAATTTATGCCTAATATAAAATAAAATTCAACCAAAGTGAGAATAACAAGGTTTTCGAGAAGAACATTCCTATAAACATCAATTAGGCATGAATCATAGACTCTAAATGAGAACATCAAAATGATAAGGGTTTTCAAAGTTATTTCAACAAATAATCATTGTGGTAATATTTTGATACCCTTAGAGATTTCACTAGATATCAAATAGTAGGTAGATCAGGACTCTAATATGACATTAGTAGTTATAGAGTGGATGTTAATTGTACCTTTCACCGTTACTCTATCATACCTTTCATTATAAATAGTGATCGCAAGAGATTTAACTTTATCAACGGGTTTAATAGGGTTCTGATGTCGATCATCATCATTAAAATTCATATTTTGGAACTCGTTAGCATAATTCTAATACTCCTTCAATTTGATACACTGGAGTGTGGGTGGTTCATTCTATCGAGCTCTCTCTATTATCATAATTAGTTAACTTCTTCCCATCCCATCGATATTCAATTTCTCAATGACCATCGTTTCAACACAAAAAATATTTAATAGTCAAAATAAGACAATTTCAACTATATTTCCTTTCACACATTAAGAATGATAGAGATATATTCCTCCTTTATTCATGGGTTTTATATTTTCCATTTAATTAAATATTAATTTTCTTATTAATACCATGAAACTAATGGTTAATTCAAATATCTACTTCCAGCTTGATATCACATATAATGATTTCATTTTTTTGTTATATTTAACATTAATGTGATTCCATCAGTTTCCGACTATTGAATAGAACCAATAATAATAGTTTAAGAAATGATATTAATAGTGGGAAACCACATAAACATGAATATTAATATATAGGATTTAAAAATCATTGCATCCTCATTGAAATATATATCACCATAGGTTTAACCTATGTCATTATTTGATATCATCTATTAAAATCCTTCACAATGGTTCATAATGATTTTCTGAATTTCAATGCCATATCCCCTAGTGTGTAAACCATATGTATATAAAATCCCATTTTAGTGGACCTATTGATGTTTGAGTCCAGCTCAATGCAACCATTTCAAAGTTATTACCCAATGATATAGCTATTCCAGATCCACATCAATATTCATTACCCATACAAGGATGTAACTTTAAAGAATCCACTATGTATATTCTTTAAAAAAAATGTAGTTAATTTTCACATACTTAGACACTTTCTTTTGATTTTCCATTGGGTTCTCACTAAAGTTTTCAAATCATTGTTTTTTCTGGTTATATAAATAGTACTATGATACCAATTGTATAGAACAAAACATCTCATATATATTACATCTTTTTAGATTAATATTAATTACATTACATAACGATACATTCTAGAATCATATTATTCTAGTGCCTTCAAAATATCTAATACATATACAACATGTTCATAAGAGAATGACACCATTAATTTTTTTTACATAACTATATCCTTTAGTGGAAAAATAATGCATAATACCTTTATTCATATCCACGAGAAAAGAAGCATATGAAAGGGGTCTAATTAGATTCTCAATAAGGGTATCAAATGAGATATCAATGTAACAAGAGAAAAAGGTTATGAAAATAAGAGAATAATATTTGAAAATCCTATCCTATATATCATAGATCATAAACATGGGTCATGGTGTAAATATTTTTAGTTCATATGACATGAATACTAATTTAATCCAAGAACATGATCAATATCACATGAAATTTTTAAAACTCATAGATTTTTGGCATATAAATAACCATAGAATATAATTTTATTATTAGTAAATTATTGATGACAATGATTTCTTGGAGGAATGGGTTTTCTCCCAAAACCATCACGGTAGTCAAGTTATAGTCAAAAGATTATCATAATGGACAAATTTCCTTCATAAATTAGGTTCACCACAAATTCTAGTTCTATTTATCTCATGGGATATACATATTTACCCAATGAACTGGAGGGAGATAAAAGTTTGAACCATCAAATAATGAATATAATACTTATTTTTGCCGAAGAATCACAATACATTCAACATATATGATTCCATGAAAAAAATGGTTTTCATAAACATTTCAGCATTGCATATCCCATGGAAAATAAAAAGTTTTCATAAAAAATATTCACCATAATGATAAATAATAATCAAAAAGAATAAATATGGTATTATAGTATCATATCCCCAGTAAATATTTAGTAACATAAAAGGATGTAATCTTAGGTGGAAAATTAGTTTGAATGATCATCTCGATCGTTTAGTGAGTAAAGTCTCCTTAACACAATAAATAATTTATTTTTTAAAAAATATTATTTCACATAATATTGTGAAATTAAATACATAAATTAATCTCTCATTCATTGAGTGGTCATGAGGGTGGAAAACACAGTTTATGTAATACATGTTAAAACAATGAATCCGTATATAGTTTTAGTAAATTTAAATGTACCTCATTAAGAAAATTACAAGTAGATTAATATTGAAACCACATTTTTAAAAGGAAACACGAGTAATGATTTATTTGAAACTTCATTTCATAATAGTAAAAAATTTATTTAAAACATTCTTAGAGAACATTACATGGAAGAAAGTATATTTTTAACATAGGAGGTAAATAATGTAAATTTTTCTTGACAACATTTTTTAAAACAGTTTAGAACAACAAAGGATTAAAATTAAGTAAATGAATGTATATTTATGAAATAAATACAATAGAGTAAAATTAAAATGTTTCATTATAGGTTGATCATAATATTTTTTTCATTTTAATCAGAATCGTAAACGATTCCAATAATTATAAAATACAATAATTTTAATTATATACTCTAGAAAAAAGAATCATGCGGTGTATAAGGATTGTGTCCCACATAAATAAAAGTGAGATTTAAATCCATTATCATAAGTCTCGAATTCATTTATACATTTTCAAAAATAATTTATACTATATATATTTATCTTTTAAATTTATTTTATAGAAATAGTTATATATATCATATCAAATATTATTTAGTTCTGACCCTTTATTATCTATTAGTTAACAATTCATTGTTAAAATCACATTTCGGGTAATACTAATTTTGATTCCATGTATGTTTTGATTTGATAAATTTGGTCCATTTACATTGCTCGTGTTTCATTATTATCTATAATTTTATCCATGTATAAAAATTTTATATTTTCGTTACATATTTATTTAAATTATTCCATAAATGATATAGGAATATAATGAATCGAACTGTTCTTGGGGACGGTAAGCCGTACATATGCATGAACGCTATTTCCATTTTCTCAAAAAATTGAATAGGGGGAAGATAAATAATATATCACTTTTTTAGAGACATTTTTAATAAATATATATATATAATTTTTATTAAATTTATCCTTATTACATTCCATGAAAATTGTATGTGAAAAATTAAACATATTGTTGTGCGAGGGGGTAGTCTGTCATATACATCAGTGAAATTTTCATATTAATGAGGAATGGAAATTAATAACATATATATGATTATATAAATATAAGATTATAAAACATTTATAAATATAATATATATAAAATAAATGTTTCCTCATATCCATCCCTGAGAGGTGGTGATGGAAACAAAATTACATCAATTCGTGAGACAGTAGACAATTGTACAAATGATAGACTATTTTTTCATTTTAAGGAAGAAAATATAGATGTAGGTTATTATATTTACATAATAAAATATCATTATATAGTGGATATTAATTTTATTATAACTCCATGGATGATTACAATTTTAAGGAGGAGGAAAATAAATAAAATAAAAATGCTCGGTTAAGAACATTACCACTTTTTTAGACAACCTTTTTAGATTAGAACCAAAATATTTTATTTGAAGATTTTATGATAAAAATAAGGAAAATAAGATGGGTGAGTAAAGTAATTAATGTATTATAGTATTTTACCCAAACCTAAGGGGTTTTCATTTGTGAAGAGGATAGTAAAAGTGGTTTCCTTTTATTAGTGGGGGAGGAAAAATATGAAAGTTTTTAAATTTAAAACATGTAAGCATGTTTAAAACATTTCAGAATGCTCCAAAATGAATAATTATTTAACCTTGTATGATAAAAGGTCAAAATATATCTATAAAATATGATGTTTACAAGTGAATAGGTAATTTTTATCTTTATCATATTATATTAAACCATGATTAACCTAATTTAACATTTAGCTCGAGAATTAGTTTTGATTATTTTACTATAGAGTTTAACCAAAATTTTTGTGCACATAATTATGTAATATTTATTATTATTATAACAAATATTTAATACATTTTTCCAATTTTTAAGCAATGAATTAAAGAAATGTACTTTAAAATTAAACATGTAGACACGATAAAAAATGGGTTTTACCAAAAGAACAATTTCAAAAGAATAGATTGTTTTAATATTAAAAATTAATATGAATATGAATACAACAAAATATTTATTTAATTAATAATGACATAATTTAACAAATTTTACTTTTAATTGTTTCTTTGAAAATGTTTAACAGTGTAAATGATTTTAAAAAATATATTTTTAGTAAAAACCATTATTTTTCTCCATTCGTGGAAAAATAAAATTTTACCGAAAATTCAATTAAATTTACCCTTCTATAAATATTAAATATTAACAGAAAATAAAGTTGTTTTTTAATTGTTTTTTATAAAATTTTCAATATTAACTTTATTGTTTTTTTTAAAAAATAAATGTAAATTATGTTTCGTGGGATATCCTATTTTTAATGTATATAATGCCTTTTTATACAATTGGGTACTTATTTAAAAACAAATTTTACTTATGTAAAACTATTATACCTAATTTTAACATAAATATTAACATTCATACCTCCAAGATTAACATATTGTTTATAATGTTCAAGTTTAAATCATAATACAATTAGTATACTATCGTTTCTTAAAACATTGTGTAGCGTTTATCACATTATATTAAATAAATTAAATTTATGATAAAAAACATTATAAAATTCTTGAGGTGTTACATGTTAAGGTCATATTTCCAGGACTTTCAAGGTGTGTTAGATTATTATTTACCTTTGTCAGTTTTTCCTTAAAATAATATCTTCAACTTATGAATTAAAATGGTATCGTTAGTGGCATTATATGGGGAGAGATGACATACACAAAATTCATGGGATGAAGATCTTCAAAGGATGATTTTTGGCCCAATAATTATGGAGTGAAAATAATAGAATTCCTAACTAGTCAATCCCAAATAAATGCAACTCAAAACTGGAAAAAATCTATGTGGATAAAAGAAAGAAATAATTAGAATTTCATATGGGAGATCATGTTTTATTGATATTATCTCCATGGAAGGTTGTTATAATATTTCTTATGAAATGGAAAAAGATCCCTATATACAATGTTCCATTTAATGTTATGGAAATAATTGGTCTTATGGCTTACCATTTTCCAAATCTACCTAGCCACGCTAATGTGTATTATGTGTTTTACATATCATTATCATGTAATTAAAATACAGATCCAAATAATGTTCATTACTCTTAAGAAATAATATTGTAACATGATTTATCTTAATCTGAATAGTGTATATAGATTTTTCACCCCCGAGAACATGGGTTGAGGAATCAGACAACTAGGCAAGTAAAGGTACTTTATTGAAATCGTAAGACATAAGAGTGCATTTGGGAACCTGAAGATGTGGTGATGATGAAAATGAAAAATGTTTTTTTGATGTGAAATAATGAAATTTTAAAATATGAATTTTTTTTATGGAGGTAAAAATGTAACACCCAAAATTCAATTATAGTAATCTTTTATTTCTTGAGAAAACATTTCCTAAATCCATGTATATTTATTCAAGAATATGATTAAAATATAAATTCTTATTTTTCATAAATTAAATTTTCTTAAATAGATTTTTTATTTGAAATTATTATATCAATAATATATTTTGGTGAAATATTTGGATTATTCTAATATAATTGATTTTCTGGTTAATAGTAAAAAAATAACTTTTTTTAAAATTTTATATTTTCATTTCATTAAATAAAATAATTTAAAAACATTTTATATTTTTTATATGAGTGATATATGATTTAGTTAATATAAATGATTCTATAAATATTCATTATTATGATACATTCTAATTATTGTTCGGAAAATGCATTTTTCCAGAAAAGGTTTTTGTGTAGTTACATATTTATATTGAAATTAATTTTTGGTACTTATAAATATTGATTCATGAAAAATGGAAATCATATTTGGAAGAATTCGATTAAAATTTTGTAAATATTTCTCTTTAATTATTTATCATTATGAATAGTAGTTGTGGTAAATAATTTTGACCCCAATAAAGATAAAATTGGTAAAACACAATTAAAATCATGAAATATTGTGTCAACAAAAACAAAACACATTCTATAATTTCATTGGATGGTGGGGGTATTCTACAATAGATATCTCAAATTAAAATATATGGAATATTTGTGCAATTTTAGTTTTTTTATATTCCATATTTATTATTTTAGGTAATTTAAATTAAAAATTTTCAATGTCTTGTCTTTAATATCTCTAAATATTTTACAAAAATATAAAAGGTAATAATTTATATTAAAAAATATTTTTTAAATATAATTTTTTTTACATAATAATAATTTATTTAAAATTTATAGTGATGTCATAATTATATGAAGTGATATTACAATACCGCCACAGTCTCTGTGCAAGCTGTAGAAGTATACTGTAAATAAATTTTGAAACTCTAAAAGTATTATTTTTTCGGTGATTTATAGTACCAAAATGGTTTTATATATTTATATAAAATAATAGGGTTTTTAAAGGTTAATATTAAAATTCCACTTCTATCATGATTTCTTTCAATTCATATTAAGTGAATTGTTTTAAAAATAACAATAATCTTATTTTATGTAAATTAATATTTTATTAATTTTTAAAAAATCATAAAAAATTGAAATAGCACAATTATAATTATAAATGGTCTTTATTTTCATCCCCTATTCATTTATGAGACAATTTATACCTTATAAGTATAATTATAACCCCTCATGATTGAAAATTTTGTTACTACAGTTAAGGATACAAATGGTTAACGAATGAATTAAACCAAACCATAAGGTTAAATATATAATAAACACTTTCTTAAACCTTATTATTAAATTTTATGTTGACCTTAACCTTTTTTAAATTAATTATTATACATTTTGGATATATTTTCTTATGAAATATATTTAATAATATTTTAATACTTCGAAAAATTACAAGTTATCCACTCACCTCAATTATAAAATTGCACCTACTTCTCACACTTATTCATATCTACTGATCCGCAAAGCTAAAATTAATCCTCCATAAATCTATCCCAAAAATCCAAAACCTTTTTATATAGGGTTTTTATGAAAAATATAGACCCTATAGTCCTTAAGAAGATATGGAATGGAGGTTTCTCTAAGAGATGGTAATCATTTTTAAAACTCTTCCAAATTTATTACTTATTTTTCTTCTTATAAGATTTTTGTAACCATACTAAAATATTAGCTATAATACCATAAAAATACTAACATGTTATTATGATTATGGTTAAATAATTTTCCATCTCCTTTATATTTAATTAACTATGAAAAATTACCACTCAATAAAGTGTATGACTTTCCATATCCCCATAGCATTGTAATTCATTTTTAATCACCTCATTAATTGGATGGTTGTAATTATTAAAATAATGAATATATATAATTTTTATTAAATAATTTATTCTATATTTAAAATATCATATCTAAAATATTACATTCTAATCATTTGGAAAGTGACAGTGATGCTCCTGCATATAGGTGGATGACCACCTCCACGAAGTGATGTGAATTATTTTTCATTTACCTTTTACATGGTTGATAATAATGATATATTTAATGTATATATATTTTATTTCTAATATAAATATTATTCTATAAATAAAATAAATCATTTACCTCATTACCCTTCCTCTCATTAAAAAAATGATAATGTCTCTTGCGCATACATAGGGACTGCAACCTCTAAAAAGTGATGTGATTCATTTTTCAAATATTCATTTCATGGAATATTAAAAAAAATGTATATAATGAATATATATTATATTAATATCAACATTAAAATCTAGGATATTATATAAAAATGGGAAAAATGAAAGTGCAGAAACAGCCAAACTAAAATATACATGAAAAATAAAACATTTAACACTCTGAAACAATAATTTTAATGAATAATTATTAATGAAAATGTATTGAAATGATTTAATTGGATCTTATATGATATTTAAATTTTTAATACTTATGTATGTATAATAAATTTTCATTTTTTATGAAGCAGTCTAAAATAAACTATAAAGCAAGTCATATCTGAGGAAATAGGCAATTTCACAATCTCGCCATTATTTGGGTTTTTTATGATTATGTATGAATTGTGAAAAAGAATATTATAATTATATATTTAGAACAATATATTTTATTATCATCTATTTATTTATGAAAATTACATTTTTTTCCTTTCATTTTCCTTTTTTATGGACTTATGATACTGATTTTTTTAAAGAAAGATGACTTTGATTTCAATTATATAAGTGATATTTTTATTACATGTCTATATTTTCAATAAAATGTTTCAAAAAATGATTTTATAATTACACTATTATTTTTTTTATTTCATGTGTAACAATTTTTTATTTTCGATAAAATGTTTTATAAGAATAATATTATTCCTTTACTAAATAAGGGTCTTTTAATTTTTGTCATAAATTTAAAATGAATAGTATTTTATTGTACATGATAAGAATGTAATTTATTTATATTATTACCACTAAATTAGTTGAATGTTAATTCACATATTTTTAGTTTTATTTCTAAATAAAACTTCTTGAATAATATTTTTAATTTTTTATTATTTTAATATAAGGGATTTCTAAATAAAAAAATATTGCTCATGAAATATTCTGGTGATATATATAATTATTTTCATATTTGTTAATATTCATTTTTTAATATTATTCATTATTTCAGATATAATATTTTGATATTGTCTGACATATAACTGAATATAGATTATTATAATGTTATATTTATTGTCTAAGTAAAGTTTTAACACTTCAAATTCTTGTTTTTCGATAAGAATATTTATATTAATTTTGTTTCCGTCTATTCATATGATGAGTGCAATTTACATGATAATTGTCAGGCAGATCCATTTATAGACCATCTATAAATCTGTAGGTATCATTTGGAAAACTAGTTTGGGTATTTGGTGTACACCTTTCCTATTTATGTATTTTGTCTTAAACAAGGCCTTGATGGTAAGACTATAATGTCAAATATTATGCATTCTATAATTATGAAACTAATTATTGTCATAAATGATATTTTTTCATTACATTATTTATCCATGGATATAGTCCCATTTTACAGTTTTAGTTATGTGAAAATTTTTATTTTTGTTTATCATATCAATTTTAATCATGTTTTATTTTTTTATGATATATTATTTTTTATTTTTAAACTTAATGAGCATCTGATCTCACCATTTTTGAGGTTTTTCTTTCCCATGTATACTAATATGGGATATATAAATGAAACAATAAATTTAATATAGTAAATAATAAAGTTTTAACAAAAATATTTATAAAATATTTCATGTTTTTAGATAAAATGAGAGTATAATGGTTTTATCTACTCTCCTCGGAATAAAGAACTATTCTTTCATACGGGATTTGCTCCCATGTATTTTGTCACAATATAGTAAAATAACCCCTAGTTATAGGCTACTAAAATTTGGTTGTTATGAATTACATAATATAAAATAGTAGGCTCTACACCGAATAAGACACTATTTTATCTTTAAACTCCATTGCATATGTTTGAGAGAGATTTACAAAGAGGAAAAAAAGAAACCCATCACAATTAGAATCCACTGTTAAAGTAAATCATCTAAAGTTCATATATGATTCACCTTTTCTATAGGGTATTATAGTAACTATAAATACAAAGTATTAAAGTGATCCAAGCATTTCATACAAATTTATTATGTCTAAATAAATGAATATTCAATACATAACATCACAATCCATGCAATATTCCTATATGTGTAGTATAATTTGAAACATGGTAACATAAAAAAACATTTTATAATATTTTTACATCATTATCCACTTATAATTTTATAAATATCACCATTATTTGACATATCATACATAAATTCATTGTTCATATCATAGGAAAGGAAACATATTAAAGGATGAGCTCTAATGCTTAGTAAGTATAAAAAATAGATATATTAATGATCATATATGTTTAAAATGAGAGAAGTGGAATAATATCATGATCTAAATATTTAAAAACCATATCAGGCATATTATAGATCATAATATTGTGTCACGACATAAATCATGGAAATTTATTATACCTGAATCATAAAGGAATCAAAGGACATGAGTCATGAGGGAATAATTTTGGAAAAAGTGATGTAATTAGGGTATACATATAATCATATAAACTCATCTCCTTTGCATCCTCAGATCATTTCCAAGACTATCATTGGGGGTTGGTTCACTCCCCAAACAATCATAGTAGTCAAATTTCACTCCCATGACTATCATAGATGAAAAAGTCTCTGAATTAATTACGTTTACACCCCCCATTAAATTGATGTTTATTTCATGAGATATGAATGTTTACCCGATTCATTTAAAACCCTAGAGAACATAAAATATATATTTTTTTGGTACAGATTACTTTTCCACCGAATAGTGGATAAATGGACCCACTAAAAAGAAGTGAACAATTTTTTATGAAGGACTCAACAAAAAATTTTCCCTCCATTTCACATTTGGAATCACTAAATGATTCATATGGAGATACAGTTATGTGATAATATAAATAAGAATTTTGATTTTAGATCCCATAATATTAATTTTTTCAGAAGTAAAATCATTTCATTGTCCCTCTTGTTCAGCAGTAACATTATTTCTTCAGCATTCATCTACTAAAGAAGTCCAAAAATCAAAGTCTCAGAAATAATAATCATGTTGAGAAACTATATAATTATGAAAAATAATTTATTGGATGTATAATTCAAGAATAATTCTTTAATGAAACCTTAGGTTTGACCACAATCATTCATGATCATTACAAAAACATTAGGATTTCATAGTATATATAGACGTATCTCTAGGGTTTTCCCTAATCTGTCATCATCATAGTTTCCAAAATATTAGTAAACCGTTATTTGATACCAACTATAATTACCCATACTTTTCATATATTCGTATTACATATAAATAGATTCATATTCTTTATGTAACATAAGTATCCAAACAAGAATCATATCGGTTTGGTATCTTTGTAAACGTGGAAACAAAAACAACATGATCATAATAGTTTTACATCATCTCCCACTTATAGCTTCCAACTACCAACCTTATTATAAATATCATAAAAAAATCCAATCTTCATAATCTAATAAAGGAAACATAATAATTGGAATGATCTAATGCTTGGTGAGGACAAAAAATAGAGATATCAATGATCATATAAGAAAAACAAGGGAAAACCAGTTTGAGAAAATGTACTTAATCCAGAAAGGCTTAGAGCATGAGTTAAAACCCATGATCCCCAAAATTTATTATCAAAAAGTAAAAGTGCAGGTGATTACACGAGGTACAATAAGTTTGTACCACTAAGAGAAAAAATAATAGGAAACAAAGTTACCAAGAAAAACCTATAAGTCATCCCTGAGAGGGTGAAAGAGCTCAGAAAAGAAAGCATCAACCCTAAATCATGGGTCATCATTGAAATTATCTTGAAAAATCCAATGGCCTGCAATCATACTTGGGTTTGTCTGGAAAAATTTAGAGCAACAACAAGAATTTTGTAGGGTGTAGATTCTTCATGAAATGTCAGATCAAGAAACAATACTTCAGACATGATCCTCAATTGCAGACTTCATCTAAAGGACTGAATAAAATTTTTTCCTTCCATTTTTCTATGATAATAAATATTTGTAGTCTAAAATTACTTAATTATGAAAAAATCAATTATTATATTTTCTTAATAAATTGAGATATACTACATCATTTTTTATGAAAATTAAGGTTATTATATAATTACTCAACAATAAATAGAAATTTATATCATTAAAATAATCTTATTATGATCAAAATAAAAACCTAGATTCATTCATAACTTAATTTTGTCCCAATGTGGATACATAAAGGATATCAAAAACAAATTGAGTTAAATTTTGTATATTTTTTGATTTAAATAATATAAACGTACTTTTATTACCAAATTTTCTATTAAACAACTCAATTTCAATCCAAATGTGTTATGGGTCGAATTTATATCATCCAATTAGAATTGGATCAATAATTATATCTATATCTCTTATTTTCAATCTTTATTAACCCAATTTTCCCTTTACCGAGGTGATTATTTTTACATCGATTTCTCTTCATATTGACTAATAATGAAAGGGGCCTATTTACAAATATTTTAAACTCCTAATTTTAAATTTTAAATTGAATTTATGTAATGTAATACTGAAAAATAGAATATATTAATTTTTAATTACATGCGTAAAATGTTACAAAAAACGTTTTTAGAACAAATACATTTTTAAGCATAAAATTTGATTTATTTTTACCATATTCATAGAAAAATATTTGTCAGCTGCTTAAAAATTTTGATAATGCAAATAATATAGAAATTCCATTAAAATAATTGACCTATAAAGTTTAATTAAATTTAATAAGATAAAAATACATTACACACAAAAATATTATTTTTTAAAAATATATTTTGTTTTGTTTCAAATGATTTATATTTTCATTTATAATCAATTTATAACCAAATAAATAATTTTAAACATATATAACCTTACAATTTTTAATATTTATTATTCATTATTTATATACTCCAATCAAATAGATATGCAATAAGTTTAATTTTAAATAAAAATATTTAAATAATATATTGGGTTCTTTTAAACTCGGTACTGTATATAACACAAGATGTTAAATAAATCTAATTATTTAAAGAGAAATATTTCATAAAATTCACAGGGTGTTACAAGGTGGAAGTTTAAGAGATATATTTTTGATGCTTAGGATGTTTTTTAGGAATTCTAAAAGCCCATATACAACCATCATATGTAAGTTATATATTTAATCAATTAAATTTATCAGGCATAAACATTTATTTATGATTTCTTATACAAGAATAAATATATATTTAGACTACTAATGCATCCAATTCATGTAAAACTCATCATAAATTATATCTTATTTAAAAAATTATGTAAATTATTAATTTTGATGAGTTTGAACCATTCAAATATTAACACACACAATATTATGTAGCAAGTATTTTTAAAATCAAATGGCATATCTAAAATCTTATTTCTTTCATGAATATTTATGTACCATGAATTTGATATAGCTATTTATTATATTATGTATATATCATTAGAGAATATCTCTTTCAATATTTACAATAAATGATAAAGAGTAGTTGAATCAATTTTTAAAGAATATACTTAATATATTGATTGGATTGGATGTGAAATCATTTCACATGAATAACATTTCATTGTGAAATGAGTTTTTCATTCAAAAAAATATATGCCAAAATTTTTCTTTTAAAATAATTATGAAAATTATCTGTGTAATAAAATTTAATATTTGAATTAATAAAGTATCAATAATGTTGAATATATTAAAAAATAAATTTATTATTTTAAATAATTTTTGTGATTGAATAATATATATAGAAAGTTATAAATTGAATGATTTAATAGTTAGAAACATAATTAAAAATTTGAAACTTTAATGAACTATCTTGGGTCATTAAATCTAGATACCCCACGTCATCTTATTATAATCCTTATAATTCATTCAAATTCTCCATAAGATATAAATAATCACAAATTTCTTTAAACTAATAAATTGAAAATAATTATACATTGTTTAATATATAATAGAATGGATTATTTATTATAAAGTGAAATTATTATATATTTACTGTGACTAATCACTGTAATAGTATAAGGATGTGCGAATTAAAAATAGGCAGAGAAAGTATAACATTAAAAACTAATTTCCTGAGAAATGATATAATAATAACCATTAATAACAAATTGATAAAAATCATTCATATATTTATTTGTCCCATGATATTGATTCACGGCCACTATGTGTAGGGTGAATTTGGGTTATAGAAACATTGAATCTCAAAGGTATTATTCATATATTAGTTAAATATGATATGAATGAATTTAACTAAGTGATGATAATTGAAAGATAGAGAGAGTGTGAAGGAGATATGAAACACATGGTATTAAAGTATTTTTAAGGTAAACTCAATCATTTTATATAGTGGTTACTCCTTAGTCTCAAACAGATTTTATCTTACAACATAATTTTTTTTTCCGATTATTAACAAGGATAATGTAGAAGAGAAATATAATGATCTGGATCTATCTATAGAACATTCAACATATAATGTAACAACATATCGAAGAATATTTTTTATTCCTTTCTAATGTGCCTCTATATTTTTACCAAGTGTCCAAAGTTTTGTTTTTTACATTATTCACATGAAATTATATGTCACAATTATCCAATAGATGGTATGTTTGGATATGTCAATTTTCACCATGTAATGTCATACCAAACCAATAAAAAAATATTTATAACATTTTCGTCACAAATGGAATGTTGGATATCGCCCACGGAATGAAAGATCTAGTCAAGGATAGATATATAATATACGATTGGGTATCTATCTATCTCATTTATTTTTGTATAAAAAAAGTAATCCCTTGAATATATATAATATATATTCCATGAAATAGTGGGTTGGACCATAATATAGTTCCTCAAATATATTTATTTACATGGATTTATCCCATGTGTGTTTTTTACAAGAGTATGTTGTATAGTAATTTTTCTTCTTAAAATGAAATTTATCAAGACCATTTTCCATATATTTTCTCATGGATTTACTCTGATATCATATAAAATTTTTTTAGAATATTAATTAGCTTTTCGTTGGTTGTTTCCATATATTAAAAGAATATAACATTTACCATTTTACTAATTTATATGGAAATCTCCCATATTACTATGAAATAATTTTTCATAAGATTTATTTTCTAACTTTTATATACTTATATATATTAATTTATCACATCAAAAAATTTAGGCTCTATTAATCACCTGACATAAATTTTGGCTCCTCTTAAGACTCATTCCATTACTTTTGACATTTCCCCCAAAAGCCTCCAAACATCTATGGACCATGTTGATAACAAATAAAACATGAATCCAATATAATATCTAATGAATAAATCATATAATGATTCATCTTAATAATTATTACAAATTTAAGAGAGAATTATTGAATAGGTAATGTTAGAGACTAAGATATTGTTGAAATAGTGCCTAATATTTTCATTTTCGACACTGTACTTATACTTATTTAGAAGTGATCTTCATTAATAACTTATAGAGTTTACCAAATAAATCACATAAAATATTTTATTTAGTTTCACATCCCAAATAATGACTGTATCCCTAGAGTATGGTGCCTTTTATCCCATGCACACATAGATAATCATTTATTATCATGAATATATATAAGAAAGAGTGTGATCTTGAACTTACTATAGGTACACATGGACTCCACAGATGTTTATATTCATTCTCAACATTATAAAGTAATATATTTCGGAAAATATAAGTTATTATCTATTGATAAAATAATATATTAGATCTCTATTCATAGGATTATATCCCACTCGAGAACATATGAGTTAACAACTACTCTCCCAATTTTATTTAGAACATACAAGTATTTACAAAAATAGAATAGTAATGATTATATAATATCCCCATTTTAAAAATTATGGAATCACCATAAGGTTTTTTGCAGCTGAAGTCAAATAATTTAAAAATGCAATTGATTAATTATTGAGTCGAAAGAAAATCTTTCAACACTTTATAACCTTATTTCAGAAATATAAATATTTTTCCATGAATACTTATATTTTACTAACATTAATTCATCCCTAGTATTATGTATATTTTTATAAAAAATATATTTTTTAGATGGGGAATGATCAATTGACCATAAAAAAATTATTTTACATATTCATATGTATATGTTTTAGTATACTAGACTAATTATTATAGATTTAATCAGATGTACATGTTTCAAAATAATATATTTATGATTATATATTTAATTAGACATGCTTGTTTTGGGACACAATTTTTACTATCATAGATTTTATCGAATGTTTATGTTTATAAATATCCAAAAGATGATTATTTATTTCATTGGATAATGAATTAAAAAAATTATAAAATAAAAAATACTATAATGTCCACTGGATTTAGTTATTATTAGGAACATTAATCAAACTTGATCATAAAGTGGTAGTGATTATTTTTAAAATATAATTTATAAAATAATTGGGTGAATAAAATTCATTTTTTAAGAAGAAGATTTTAAATTCTAATGTGATTGAATCTCAATACACTGTGATGGTTTAGTAACTAATGAGAATTAGATGAACATTCTGAGTATATTTATTTGCGAAAAAATATGGAATGTGTCTAAGATCATTAAAACAAACTCCAAAATTTTTAGATATAACCATTAGGACATTTTCTATAAATACAATCATTATTAAATTAAGTTGATGTTTTTACAATCTAATATTTTGAATCTTTTTCATCACTAACTATCAAGAGTTTCTATAAATAGTTTGTAAAATATATTACATTGATTGTGCTTTGTTGTAACCCTTTGGGAGATCTTTTCTTAAAGAATACATTAGATGATCTTTAGTACTTTCCTTATAAACATTTATGATTTATAATTTCTATATAATATTATTGATTGAGGAATTTCTCTTTTAGGGATACAAAGGTATATTCAATCTTGTTTATTGAGGGATTGAAGGGATAAAAAGACAAAAAAATATTTGGTCTCTTTGATCATGGGATTCCATGTATATGAAGATATATCTTTGAATAATATTAATATTGAGATATTGATTTTTGAATAAATACAAAACATATATTATGTAAAAATTCTAAATAAACATGCTTGCAATGTTTTACTTCCTTTAAACTTAATTTTTATTTGTGTAAATATTTTATAAATTTTTTAGTCAATTTTAATTTACATATAATATTTTTAATAACTTTTTTTATAATGTTTTTTTATTTATTTTTCTTTAATTATGGAAATATTACTAAATTATAAACATTTTGGAACATTGAAAATAGATTTTGGATTGATAATTTTTCCAATTAATCTATATTTATAAGTTATGAAAATAATTTGTTTTATTTTATATAATACAATTCACGACATTCTATCTTGTAGGTAAAAATTATAATATTATGATCCTGTATTTGGTATCATAGAGAGTTTAACTGTATTTTCAATTTTATAATTATTATAAAATGTTAAATTTTATATTGATTGTTACATTTTCTATAAAATATTTACACTAATATGTATTTTTAGAAAGTGATTTTTGCTACTTTCGTAAGGTGGAATGTTTAAATGTTGGGACATTAGAAAATATAAATCTATGATGACCACTAATATTTGATGGTTCAGAATATGAGTGTTAGAGAGATAAAATAGGAATATTTATTATAAGAAATATATTTTCATGTATTTTTATATTGATAGTAAACTAAAAAAAAATTGATATGTATATTGAAAGGTTTAATAAGTATGAGAAGACAAAATTTAAACTGAATTATAGAGTTAGATATACATTATTATTTTAAATGAACATGAACATATATAGTCAAATAATTTATCAAGAATGTACTAACTTTATATGGAGAAATATTTAGGTTACACGCTTTGGATCATCTAATGTTATTCAGACCAGAATCGCTATGTTGAGAGATAACTATCAAGGAATTGGTTTTCTACCAAGATTATCTATTTCAATGTTACAACAACGATTTATCAAATTTTTTAACAGTTTAAAATCATTCAGATATAAATATTCGATAATTTAAATTTTGGTTGATAATATTATTGCAATTATTCTAAATAAATGGGAATTAAATAGAACATCGCGTGATAATAAAATGAAAGTAATAATGTTATGATTATATGATCTTATATGAACTCCCATGTTGTAAGAGGGTAAGCTGAAAAGATATACCAAAAAAGTGAAAAATAAAATTTTTATATCTTTTGAATATAACTAAAAAGTTATTATGAATGATCTTTTATATGATAATGTTTTCAAGAATTTGAGGAAGAATAATAATGTTAATGCTAATAAAAAAGTAGTTGATTAGAACAAATTGAGAATAAAATTGATAATATTGTTAGTAGGATAAATAAAACAATTTTAAAAAGTATTATCAATACATTTATAATAAAAAATCTAATAAAATAAATTAGAATAAATATTATTCTGAGACGATATACTCTGAGTGACGTAAAATGTATCATATTAGGTATGATTTTCGAATATATAATATGAAGTATAATAAATAATGATATAACAAAAATTTATACAAGCATAATGTAAAGAGAATTATGGGATCTAAAAACACTTATAGAACAAGTGGATGTGACATT
Source organism: Viscum album (assembly GCA_963277665.1). Lineage (NCBI taxonomy): Eukaryota > Viridiplantae > Streptophyta > Magnoliopsida > Santalales > Viscaceae > Viscum > Viscum album. The sequence goes on along the minus strand of OY728123.1, from coordinate 1,531,482,363 downwards.
TCATTAGAGAATTCTTTTTATGATAGTTATAGTAGTCATAATGTTGTGTGAATTTATATTGAAATTGTAACAAATAGTGAATTTTTCATCCAAACGTATCAAAAAATTCTTTAAAGAGTTTAACAATAAATGAAAATTGTCTTAATTTTAAGGAAGGTAATTTTTATACTTCCTATAAAGATGAAAAATATATTTTATCTGATATAGGATATTCTTTATCTAGTTTTGAAAGAAGTTTCAAATTTTTTTAAACTTTTAGAATAATAAAAATTTGATGTTTCCATAAAATATAATGAATCTAAGGTTGATATTTCTAAATAAGAATCTAATATTTCTAAAAAATTTTAGGAAATTATTAATCATACTTAAAATTTATATAATAAATATAGTTATAATTCCACTAATGAGAACAAAGATTTAATTATTAAACTGAATTTTGAAATTTGGATTCTAAAAAATTTACTAACAAAATTTACTTCTAGAATTGAAAATTTTAAAAATATTAATAAACAATACGACCTCAAATAATTATTTATGGGAATGGATTTACAAAACATAAAAAAATAATTTCTTTTTCCAAAAAAGTGCCACCTATTGTAAAAATAAAAAAGTGGTGTAAATTTGAAAAATAAATTTTCATTAAATAAAATAAAACCTTTTATATATAAAATATTTTCTTTTTTTAAATATTTTTAAATTCTAAAAAATAATATTTGGAATTGTGTGGGTGACGAAAATTCTTTTTTTTAATAATTTTGTACCAAAAAGAGTTTGGTTACCAAAATTACAATTCTATATTTATAATAAAATAAAAAGAATACCAACAAAAACAGTATTTGGTACATGTATAGTGGTTGTTTCTGTCATATGACAGAAAATAATAAATTCATCTATAATATTATCCAAATGAAAGGTGGAAAATTCATTTGGGTAAAAATCATCAAGGATAAATTTATGTAATATATAATATTATTCTTCTTGGAAAAATATTAATTAAAATTAAATTAAATTTTTTAGGACTTAATATCAACCTTGTAAGAATAATCCCATTATGTAATGAATGTTACCTTGTAAATATTAGGAATTAAAATAGTCTTGGTTGTTATTCTAATGGAAAATAAATTCTTTAAACTTAAATGGATAAGAATTCTTAGTAAATTATCATAAAAGACTTTAATATTTGTTATCTACCTTAACTTAGTGTAGAGGAAGATTATTCTTTATTGTCGAATATAATGTTCAGACACTATAATGTTTGAACATTAGCCAAACCTTTTAGGATAGGGATTATTAGAGATCTAACAGAGCATAGGATTATTTACTCTATAGCTTGTGATCCTTTTCAATTTGGAAATAAATTTAAGTGAAGTTTCAAATTTTTTAGTGATGTTTTTTCTTTTGATTCATTATCGTTAGTGGATATGGATTAATGTTTTCCTACAAAAACTAAAATTTTTGGTGGAAAATATTGCTTATATTTCTTAGTTAATGACTACACTTGATACACATGGGTCTATTTTTGTGCAAAAAATTAAGAATACATTTTATGTTTTAAAAAAATTGTATCCCATGTTTAAAAATTAAAAAAGCCTTTATCAACTATTCATATTGATCATGGTACATAATTTTTAATTTCGTAATTTTAAAAAAAAATTAGTAAAAAATGTATATTAAATAACTTCTCATCACCAAGATGACCTCACAAAAATGGGGTAGTTGAAATAAAAATTAGTTTTTTTAAGATTACTATAAACATGTCTAAAAATTACCCAATTGATAATGATTTTTCGGATAAATTATTTTATATTAAAATATTTACTTTATATTGATTTTTACATAAGAATTTTCTTAACAATACTCTTCATGTGTTTTGGATTGGAATAAATCCAAAACATTCAAACTCCATAGTTTTTTGTTGCAAAGTGTACATCTCAAATAAAAAATATAGTTTAAATAAAATTTCACCATAATATAAAGATATAGTTTTTCTATTCTATTCTATGACAAATATGGGTTATAAAATTTTTAATAAAAATAAAACTAATGTTGAAGAATTAGTACATGTTAAATGTAACGATATTAATCCTTTTGATTTCAAATAGCCTCAATCCCAATCTTCTGATGTTTGAAACAATTAATTTTAACCAATTTTAGAAAATTATTCTTATGAGAGAACAAATGATGAATTTATTTTCCAAGTTATACCTCCAGAAAAAATAAAACCAGTTATTAAAGAACAATCATTCTCAAACACACAGAATTAGACATTAGTTAGGAATCATCTATGTGATATAGTCATTAATGATGTTGATCAACCACCTAATACTACTAATTCATTAATTAGAAAATATGAACATTGTGTATATATATCAGATGTTGAACCTAAGACTCCGGATGAGGGTATAGGTGGGGAAGATTATACAAAATCAATGCAAGATGAACCCAATGAGTTTGTGAGAAAACAAGTTTGGAATTTTGTTTTTAATTTCTAATGATCTTTTTTAATTATTATAAACTGTTTTTCTATAACAAGGTGATGAAAATAGAGTTATAGTATTAAATAAATAAAAACGTTTTGTAAATGATTATAATAAAGAAGAATTCATTGGCTATGAAGAAACATATTCTATAGTATTTAGACTGGAAGATATTCATATACATCTTGCATATGCAACATTTCTAAATTTCACTCATTTGTAAATAGATATTAAGTGTGCATTCCTTAATGAATATGTATATGAGAAAATTTAAAAATAACAAACAACTTAATTTGGAAACAAAAAATTTATTTATCACTTTTTAGACATACTAATGAACTTTATGAAATGAAATAATCCCCTAGACCCTGGTATGATAGATTACATGTATTGTTTTTACACAACGATTTTTTAAGGAAACTATGGATATAACTATGTTTATCGAAATAATTAAATATATCATCATTCAACATATTTATTTTGATGAAATTATGTTTGGTTCAACACAAAAATATGTTATTGATTCCATAGTGAATTTTATGAAATCTTTTTTTGAGATAAACATGTTGGGAGTATAAACGTTTTTCCTTGAATTTCAAATTTATCAAATAAAAGAATAAAAAAAATTTTTATCAAATATTTGTGTGTATATATATATTATCTCTTTAGAAATTTAGTATAAAATAAACTATAAGTATTAGTATTCTTATTGGAAGATCAAATACATTATCTATTGATGAATCTATGAATCTAGAAGATCATAATTTTATAGAAGAATGATTGGATGTATAATATATTAAATTTATAGTCATTCGAACATATGGTTTTCTATATTATTATATAAAATATATCATTAAAATCAAAAATAGAATAAAATATAAAGATGTAAAATGAATTTTTCATTGTCTAATGAGAAATGTGATCATTTTTTATTTTATACATCTGGAAATAATTTTTATTTCCAATTTTTATTATTATGATATTACTGGATGTAAAATGGATTTAAACGATACATCAAAAGTTTTCATTTTTTGGATCGGACATAGTTTATGGGTCTACTAATGAAAAAACATTTTGAAACACTTTCTACTGCTGAAGTGAAATACGTGATAGATGGATGTAGTTGTCATCAAGTGTCGTTGATACAACACACACTCACTAATTGTTTATTGGGTTTTAGTAAAACTCAAATTTTATGTCATAATACAAGTACCATATATATAATTAAAAAACTAGAAAATCACTCATGAAATATGAAAATAAATATAAGACATCATTTCCTTTTTAATCACCCAATAAAATAAGATATAATTTTAGAATTAATTAAATATCATGAAAATGATATATATTTTTTTATATTACATCTAAATTCATACATATTTGAATACATTAACCAGAATCTTGGAATAGCTAATATAAAATGTTCATTCTTCTTTATTGTGAAAATCAAAACCATAAAGTAATTAAATGAAGAAAATAGGGAATACATATTTTTTTATTTGTCAATACATTATAATTTCTATATAGATATTTTTTACAATTTTTTAGAAAATATTTTTTAGAAATATTTTGGACAAAGTTATTGATAAAAAATTGGATGAAATTTTTGTTACAAAATTATTCAATTTTTTTCATAGTTTATTTCAATTTTTAAAATATTTAAAAATTCAAATAATTTCATATTTTATAATAAGATTTATTAAGAATGTTTATAAATTTATCTCAAAAAGAAAATTTCTAAATTTCAAATTTATATCTTTCTTTTGTTTCTTTACTTTTATGATTTTTTTTCTACTTAAAAATGTTTTAAAAAAATTTACTTTTTAATCAGAAAAAATATTTGACCGATAAAATATATATAAAAAAAATAGTGAGTTTAGAATATTTAATTGATTATTTAGAATTTTTCTATGATATTTTGTTCTTGATTAGGGTTTTTTAAATTATAATATCTAAGGAATATGAAGAGTCTCTCTCGAACGGATATAAATAACTGAGGTGCCACCCCTTATTATTGCTAATCTTTTTAGGTCAACATATCGATATTTTCAAATTCTTGTACTTATGATCTTTTAAAAAATTTATAATCATATGTACCATCTAATTCAATGGATTTATCAAGTGACGTTTCTACTAGGTATGAGGTCATGAAAAAGATGATTAACAAAGTCTAGTTCAAAAAGTAAGAATCTAGGTTCAAAAAAGTAATAATACTTCATTGTTGGAAATCAATCTGTGTAGAAGAAGATTATTTTTAGTAATCATAAACGGAGTTTGGAAGATATTTATACTCACCAAAATCTTTTTGAGAGAATATGGCCTTCAGGATTTTTATTTTCATATTTTTGTAAAATGAAATAATTTGAACATTTTCAGAATTTCTGAACTAGTTTAACATCAATTTGATGGAGAAGATAAATTAGTAACCTATAAATGGTTTATGTAGCATATATATTTCTATAATGGTAAATATAAATCTTCTATATTTTAATATGATGAAAAGAATCAAAATATTTTCCATCTAAATGTAGAAAATAAGATTGTTGAAATCTAGTTAAATATTTTTCTCACTACTATAAAAGGTGTCAGGGACACTATAGTGTTGAAATATGTTTATTTCCTAGACTTATTATGCAATATGATATAATTTAATTTGGTAAAGTATTTTTTTAAAGTTATTTAATTAGTAGTGGAATGAGCTATAAATATATAGATTATTCTCTAACTAGTTCTCATAAAAAATATATTTGGAAATTTTTTTATGGCTAAGAATGTTAAGAATGTTTCTACGGATCTTTTAGAAAAAATTACATAATTATAAAGAAAACTATTAGTAAGATGAAGTTTGCTTATGGGTATAATAAAAATAGGTTTTTGGAAAAGGATGATAAATATGTATCAGATTAATGTATGAAGATGATTAAGGAAACATTTGAGAAAAGAATGAAGGAATAAGAATTTGATCTTTTAATGGGGAAGATGTGTAAGTAGATTTATAATAAAGAATTTATTGCTTTAATGAAGAATAAATAATATAGATATATTGATGATCCATTATTTATTTTTCATAAGGCTAAGACCATTGATGTTATGTAAAAAGTATATCAAGATATTTGAGAGGAAGGAAAATACAAGATACAATAACAAAAGGGATAGAAAAAATTGTTTTATGAGGAATTATTTTAATAAATAGAGTCTATTTGATCTTGATTTGATAAAATATCAAATTGAAAGGGTTCCCTTTATTATCCTTATGAAGAACCACTATATAAAAATTTTCATGGAAAATCAATTTATATTTACCTTGAACAGTTAGCCTCTGAAAAAAAAGTAAGAATGTTGTAGTTGTTTATAAAATATATGGAAATGATATGGTGGGCACTAAATAGTCTTCCCCTATGAATGATTTAACACCTCTACCTATAAAGAGAAGGATAAATGAAAAGTCTCAAATTTTTTAAGAACAAAAAGAAAATCTATATCATAATGAATTATTTGAACTACCATCAACATAATTAACCATGAAATATATGAATTGAATTTTATTTTATAATCTGGAAGAAATATAAGAATTTTCTGAATAATGTGTAATTTTATCTAAAGACTAGAGTTTGGGAAAACTTTGCTTGATGAAGATGGTTATCATGATATGGACGGTGATCGTGGTAATTATGTTCATGTAATGGAAGTCTTAGATAAAATTTTTTTTTCTAAAAATGATGGATCTTCATAGCCTCCATACCCTACTCTTCCAATTGAATATTATGATTTAATTAATTCTCCTCAATGAAATTAAATCTAATGTATATAAATTAAAATAAATTATATCACTACGAAAATTAATTAGATTGATGGTATTATGGATATTTTACAAGATATTCAATATTTTTTAATGTTATTACAATGTAATTTTGAGCTATTAGAAACATTGAATTCATTGAATCATCTTGCTGAGATGGTTACCGAAAATGAAGTTAATTTTAAATATTTCAATGAAATGTTAAGATATAATTTGACGAAGTTAAAAGAAATTATTAATTCATTGATAAAAATTATATTATATTTAAAATTTTATAATAAACAATTCTAGGTAGATCAATACTAATCTAATGTATCCTCTAAGTTAGAATGAATTGTGACCAGTGAAGCTACAAAATTATAAAGGGTAATTAATAATATAAAATTCCATGTGAAGAATCAATAGGATGAGTTTATAAAACAAGAATTCAAGAATTAAAATGTTTTATAATAATTTGAAAAATTTTAGAAATAAGGTGTTGTTCAATAACTGAGTAAAGTTAAAAGAATCAAAGTTCTGACTATGTAAGAATATCCTCTATGTCTAAAGAGGAATGTTATATTTATTCAAGAGAATTAGGTAGAAATTTAATATTATCAATATTAATATAAGGAAATATAATGTTTTAAGACAATAAATAATATGAAATTGTTTCATGAAGAATATGTTTCAAAGGTGATGTCAATTATAGAAGAGTCATATAAATTCTAAAAATGTGTGAAAAAGATAAATATGGTCATTTAAAATATCACAAGGAATGAATGATATTTTTTCGGAACCCTTGAATAACTATTTGTAAAAACTCTAGTAATTTTGGATGAATTTCCTTTATAATATTCTTTATATTCATGTTCATCTTAAATAATTTAGTTATCTGTTTCCATTTTCATTAATTATATCTATATAAAAAATTTTTATGAATGACTTTATAAATTGTTTTAGTATTTTTTTGGTTCGTACAATATTTCTTTTCCAAATATTTCATGAACACTATATCTAAATTAATTTTTTCAAAAACAACAAACTAAGAGAAGTCTATATAACTTTTTAAGTGATTAAGTTTAAATATTTATTTATTTTTGTTTATAATTTAAAAAAATTAGGTTTTTTAAGGGGGGATACTAAAAACTAAAACAAAATATATGAAAGAAATAATGAAAATAACAGACATCATGTTGTATTAGAGAGGTGGTGTAATTATTTAATTCTTTAGTTTTTGTATTTTAAAAGTTTAGTTTTTTTCTATTCAAAAGGGGTATATTGTTGAGTTGAAAGAATATTTTTTGAACACATTATAACCTCATTTTTAAAATCAATATACTTTTCCTTAAAATTTTATTGTTTACTAAATTTTATATTTCACCCTTTTAATTAGTTTTTTGAAGACAACTATATTTTTGGATAGAAATTTATTAATTTATCAGATGTGTTTATTTTCTGTAATCGAATGTACATGTTCTAGAAAATTGTACTAATGATTATAGTTTTAATTGGACAAAATTTTTTTATAATACTAGACTAAGGATTACAATTTTAATTAAAAAAATGTTTTGGAACACTTGAATTTAAATTTCCAATCTAATTTGATTTACTTGTTTTGAAATATCAGACGAATGATTACTTATTTCAATATATGAAGATATCAATCCAATTTATTTGAAGTAAATTTGTGTTTCCCACGATGTTATTAAAACCACCTCAGAGATTTTATGATATGACTATGGGGACATTTCCGATTTATTGAAGAAGTGTTATAGGAGGAGGAATCATTTGATTAATGAATTTTTTGGATTGAAAGAGAGTGTTATGAAGAGTGTTAGCATCTAAGGATTTCCTTTTTAAGAGACGCATGCCCTATGGTTAAGTGAAAACCATGGATACTAAACTTCATGGATTCTGAATTATCTTAAACTAAATGTTAATGTGTATAAATATTTTATATTGATTTTTTATTACATTATTAAATTTCTTATAAGATTTATTATAACTTTTTTACAAGTTTCGTTATTCAATTTTGTATTATTTATGTAAATTTTAATTCTCTACAAAAATTTCTTAACTCTAAAAATATATTTCATATTAAATGTTTATCTAATTATTATACATGATGAGTATATAAAAATAATTAGTTTTATTTTATAAACTTCAAATCATCCTCCCCCCTCTTATAGGTAAACTACATTCTCTTACCATCCTATATTTTTCATCTCTATTCTCATTCAAAAATATTCAAATCAAATATATATTTTAGGGAAAAACAAACTTTTAATTTCACTATATTGATCAAGCTTCATTTTATTTTGATATATTTTAATATATTAATATTAAAAACTAAAATATACATATAATTAATTCTATTATAATATATTATCCTTGTATGTAGTTAGATTCACATTCAAAGGATTCACAACATGACAGTCTGCTCTCATATTGTGGAAGCATTATCCTATTTAATGGTAGAATTCACTAATTTTGTGAAATAAATTTAATCATTTAACATATCTCTTATCTGTATTTTCAATAAACTTTTATTTAACTAGGATTATTTCATAAATTAATATATATAAATCTCTGTTTATTTATGAAATCAATAATTTTCAATTTCAAATTTCATTACAACATAATTATCTAGTAACTCATATATTCACATATAATTGACCACGAAACAATGAGCATCTATACAGATAGGTACAAAATAACAACTATAAATGGACACACATTGGTTCAAATCAACCATAATTTCTTGTATTAGTGGTAAACATATTTTTCTCGAATAAGAAACCCTGATAAAATACTTCACATTGATGTAAATCAATAGTGCCTTTCAGTTTACATCATGTAATGATAGGCTATAGATTCTGATCATTCTTTTCTTGATTGACCATGACTATAAATATTCTTAAAGCCTCGATTGACCAAAATTATTGATTGATAATGAAAATTTATGTCTTAGTCCAGAAATTATAGAATTTCGTCCACTAAAACTAGATCCTCCTCACAATATATTCATCAATATTCAAATAACATAATACCTCTTCCAATATATTGTTGATAATGTCTCTAAAATGAACAACAGATGCCATTATTTTCTATAAACATGAGCACATAAATTACCCTATTTAAACAACATTGAAAAAAAATAAAAAACCACCCTTCATATGTTTCAATAATATACCCCTTATGATTTTGTATTAATACATATCATTACACTCCCATTTATTATTATTATATCCAATGTGAAAAAAGATAATAATCAACATTTTTTTAAAAACATATTCACGAATTAATCAACAATAACTCTATACTAGCTTTATCATTGTAGAACAATGTGATAAAATAATCTATCAATTATCTTTGAAATAAATTCTCAGAAAAACCAATTAAATTTTAATTCTCAAAAAATGAATATACTAATCTTGAATCATATATTAAATCCATACTATACCTATAAAATACAATATAACATTACATAAATAAGGAAAACTACATTCTCCCGAGGAAAAAACATCTTGATGATGATTTTTACAAGAGTGAACATAGGACAAATCTCAAGAAATTTCATACCTAGGCATTATGGTGAGGGGTTCACTCCCACCAGAAGCCTTAATTTTTCAAAATTCCCAATTGTAAATGCTTTAGTAGAATATTAATAAATTACTCCTTGTATAGAAAAAATTCAATCTTCAGGATACCATATTCCATCTTATCCATGAGTAGGTGGTATTTTATATGAATATGTTTTGACCTAGAGTGATGAACCATATTTTAGAGTAATTTATAACACTTAGAATATCATAATTTATAATAATATTATATTCATTTTGTATATACATTTTCATAAGTTGTGTACTCATCCACATATTAGAAGTTGTTGCCTATTTTGCATTGACATATTTAGCCTCAATGGAACTCAAGGTAAATGCAGGTTTATTTTATGAATATTGTTTTACATATTAGTCTTTAATAAATAATACTCTATATAATGTTTATTTTATATCATCCATAATTCCATCTCCATCTGATTCTAAAAACCCATCAAAAATATCTCTAATTACCTCTTGTATTATAGTCCAAATATAGGGGCATTATAAAAATATCTAAGAATTATGCTTTCTAAAATATAATCTGATTCCCTTATATTGGATGGAAACCACAAATATTTCATGATAAATATAACAATATCCAACATCGAATAATTAATATACAAGATATATTCAATGGGTAATTAGAATTTATTTTTATTTTCTGATTTTCTTCCTTCATCTATGTTCATCATTTTCCCACATGTATATTATGAGATACTCCTCATTTTCAACAATTACAAAACACTCCAATAGTTGACTTGTACAATTTTCTTAAGAAATAAAAATATAACCAGTATCTTGGGGAATTTATAATCCTATAGAAAAATATATTTCACTATATAAATTCATATCAAATAAATTATTCATTTGAATAAAAATATATTCACCCAATTATACTAAATCACAAGAAAAAAAAAAGATCTAATCAACATAATTAATCATAAAGATTGATTTAGTGTGGAAATGATATATATACATGTTGTTTTCCACCTATCCCTTTGTAAATTTGATGCTTAAAAAAAACCCATCATGTTTGCGGTACCATGATCATGGATATTACATTATCCCATATAGAGCATTAATAAAATTAAAACCCTTGTTTCCATCATTATAAAAGTGAAATATCTTATGTTTCTTGATAACTACTTCTTCATTAAGTTCACTATTCACGAATTCTTCCATAACAAGCCTCAGAAAACTATTAAAATTACATTGAAGAGGAATTTCAAAAATCATCTTGATGGATTCAAGTCGGGCCATATGAGAAAATATTTTAAAAAATTAATTCCCCCAGCCTCTGTATATCCCGTTATAATCTGGTCATGATTTATTAATTTCCCAAATTCAATCATAATTATGTTTGATTATGAACACCCATTTTTGATCTAAAAATATTTTTATCAATAGTTAATAAAATTAGTTCTCATAACCCTATCTTATTGAGTTTATCTACCTCCCCATTTATTTATTTTATCCACTCCTTGTGTTTGAAATATTTTTCAATATTTTGGATTTTATCCTTGGATAGTAATCTAATGAGACTACTTCATATGATTATTTTTCAATTCTAAACATCTAAAATTTGATCATCAACTATATTTTCAACATCCACATTTTTTATTTGGAATGAATCTTCACCATTGAGAATATTAATTACTTTTTCATCACTCTATTATGTAGAATCTATATAATAATCTCTAATAAACAATTTTTCTATATCATAATTAGTTGTTTCGTAAATTATAACATCATCCACATAGTTTTCCATTATTTTACTTTTTTTTAATAGTTTCCAAAAATTAAATCATCATCAAAGACAATAGTTTTTTGTAATTTTCATTTAAACCCCTATTAGAGCTTCTATTTGTTTTGTAACTGATAAATAACCATTCAACGACTTTTTCATAAACTTTTCCTCAGGTTCCTTCATTCCTTTTGATAAAAAAATCTCTCCAAAACTCTATAAAGTGTTTTATACATGATTTCATCGTGGAAAAATTTTATGGGAAACATGTCAGAGTTGAGTCTTAAAAAATATCTTTTTAGAAAAATTCACATAGTTTTAATAGCTTGTAGCTAGAAAAAGATTGAGGTAACATGATAATTATGTACAAATATTGATATTTAAACCAGACATCAATTATTCCTTTCAGCTTCATATTTTTTTGGGTGGTGTACAAGGCCCTCCAATCATGTTTAATGTTATGATGTTCAAACTTTTATATGAAATTCCTTTTAGAAAACCCAGTACCAATATCTTATATGAACCCTGTAAATATTAAACATTTTTGTTTCTCAAACATCCTCCAGAATCATAAAAATATATATAGATATTAATATTTTGGGACATAAAATTAATTCATGTAATTCGTGAAAATTAATTGATAATTATGATAAAGTTTATATCTCTAATTTTCTAACTCATTTTCATTGGACCATTCACATTGATGTGAACAAACTATAATGGTTTATCCAATGGAAAATTATTTCTTATGTGAGTTTTTCTCATCATCATAACATTATTATATGTATTTAAAATTATTGTACATTATTTTTATTGAATAATTATTTTTCTCATAGATTTATTTTTAACCAACTTCTTCAATTTATTTTGTAAATGATGACATAATATTTATTCTACAAACAATTATTAGATTTTCAACTCATATGATAACATTATTTTTTATCTTTAACATCAAATAAATTAAAGTGGTTACATACATGAATATATATAACAAATCCACCTATAATACTTTCACAAGATATAATACATTCCTAAAAATACCTTCATTTCCATCATCAAAATTTTCGGGTACACATAATAGGTTATTCATTGAGCCATCATCAAATAAAACATTTCTTGGATCAGTCTAGTTCTTCGTGATCCTTCCTTTTCAGGTTACTTTAATTTTATGTAATATTTTATTTCCATAGGTGAAAGAAACAATGGCATACTTCTCAAAATTAATTAGCTTATTCAAATATATAGTCATATGGTATGAACATACACTATCTATTATCCTAATATTATCAAATTTCATGCATAAAGAACAATAATATTTTCTTATTCATATTTAATTTTATTATTTAATTAATTTTGGGGAATGTTAAATCAGGTTGATTTAGTAGTGGAACAATCATTTTATGTGTGAACATCTACACCATATATTATATATCACTCCGGTAAACAACGAAAGTTGTATCTCATATCAGTATGCTACTTACGATGTTAATGCTTGAATATATTTCACAATTTTTATTAATGGAATGAAATAGAAACATTCTCTCTCTATATACCTAAAAGAGACATATTGTAAGATCAAACAAATTATTTACTAAAAAATAAGACAAAAACAATCATAACAATGATTCCTTGATTTTTATAATAATTAGGTTTGTATATTTGAATCAATATTTTCCAAATTAGACATTGAATTTATAGCATATAATAATCTTCCATATTTTCTCATTAATTTTATATCATATTCAGGAATTGAAAATTTTACTAAAATTTTATCCATCAAATTATGTGTATATTTTTATTTATCTTCTTATTTTCTATTAGAGGCTAGCTTTTGTTCAATTCTAACTTTCTGATACCTCAATCATTCTTTTTATAATGAAATTTAAACATGTATTTAATACTATATTCACAAATATTAATACTAGATATGATATATTTCTATTGTTTAGACAACTCAACATTAACATTAGAATAATTTTTAACGCATTTCGTTCCCTTACCTAGTTTTAAAATCGTCAAAAATTTTGTATTATTTAATTATGTCTTTACCTCCAAGGATAATAGTGGTGGTCATATCATCAATAAACATCATTTTTCTAAATTTCCAAGCCTAGACATTTACATTTATTTTATAAGACCATTTTTATCAGCTTTATCTTGTTTGTGATCTTTTTAATTTATTTTGAGATTATTTTTCACATTTCTCAATTATCCAATTTATTTATTCCCATTATAATTTAAATACTTGTGTAATTTTCATTAAGTGACTACCCATATTGAGAATCATATTTATTGTAAATATGTGACCCATCATTTGATTAATTATCTTCTTCTTTATCTTGATACTTGAAAACTATATCAGAATGTTCCAAATATGCCGCCTCCTTCTCATTACTATCAAAAACCCCATCTAAAATCATAAAGATATTTTTCCCCCTCACCCATGACAGAATTATTTATTTAGATCACAATTTAATGGTTAAAACCTTTTCAATTTCCTCATATTCATCTATATTTTTTAATTTCATGGAATTTTTAGTAGATAAGTGACAAATGTTATTATAAATAGAGTATCAAAAAGGGATTTCATATATTCACATTCCACATATTCCATTAATCACATTAATGTCATTTGAGAATGTTCGTTACATTATTTCCCCTATTTTATTCTTCATCTAATTTTTTTTCAATATTTAATTCTTTAACATCATAAATATAAATTTCATTCACTATATCCCTTTATGTTTTAAATTTAGGACCCCTTCATATTTCATAATTGATTAGAGTCGTGTGAAATCCATCAATTTTGAAATTATCGGGATCGCAATCTTCCCATAATGATACCTAACCATCGAAACGATCAAATGTATTCTCATGAGTTAATTAATAATAGTCCAATCATTACAAATTTATCTAAAAATTATGAATTAGAAGATAATAATAGTTAAACTTTTTTCCATTTTATCAAAATATTAATTTTCCAGCCATCATATATCATAAAAATTTTATCTACTAATTTTTTGTTTTACCCTTCACTTTATTGTTTCATTTATAGATTCTATAAATTTAAGCTAAGATTTAATTAGTAGATTTGTATGTGATTAAAATCATTAATTATTTAATTTATAATGAACAACGTATAAAATTTATGGATTTTTTATCATTCTCATCTTTCCTAATGTCAATTTGAGGTGAATAAGAATCCTCTTGGTGCATAATAGAACCTTGAAGAATAGGATCAACAACATCCCATCCTTGGGGGAAAACGTATCACATCAAAAATTATTTCAAAAAATGTAAAACATTTATATCGACGTTTTAAAAACATTTATGATTAATATAGTTCTATTATTCCATAGAAAACTAACAAGTGATATTCAATTGAAAATATTCTCTCTAATAAAAATTAATAGATTAAGTAGTTAGAGAGTTAAACTGAGATGGAGGGGAGAATCAACTCCTGGTATTTTATTTTTCAATAACATTTAAGACATTCCTGTTATATATAATATATATTTTATAATAATATATATTAAAAATGAAGCACTAAAATATTGTAAAAAATGATCACCTCCTAAAATATGACTATGTTCCTAATTTATGTTGGTTTTTATCCCATGTACAATCATGTAACATTTATTATAAAGTATAAATATTAGAAAGGGTATGATATGGAATATAAAATATGTACTGTAATTGAACAATTATTATATTTTATTATTATAATGATTATCAAAATATAAATATTTATGATTAAACTACTAAACTCTACACAATCTTCACAGATGAAGATCTTCCACCTCATCATTCTGTGGAAAACTCTTCTGTCTTACCACAGTTCTTCTCTTTCGTTATAGTAGAATATCAGTTCTCTAGTCTTAGTATTCTCTCAAACTCAAGATAATTTGTTTAATAAAATCATCACTCACTCCATATTTTTATCCTACACATACTTATTCTAATAAACTAACAATGTGAATATTATCACCTTTATTTGAAATGTGAAACCACTATAATATTTGAATGTAGTTTTAATTTGCTCTTAACATTTAGTAAAATTATTTCTCATTTATCTTCTTATACAAACCATTTCAAATCCAATTAAAATTCAAATTCAAATTTTCCTTAAATATTCGATTATAATACATTTATTTATGTCAGAAATCTTCAGTTATACCAATCCCAGTAACCACAAATCCGACTAATAGATTTTATTTAAATATCACATCAACATTAATCTTCATGATGTTGAAGCATCCTATAACATTGTTAAAATCCCCTCTTGTGACAATAAATAAATCACATCATATATCATCTACCTTGTATGTATTTTCATCAACCTTATATTGAATGATTGTAATACCCCAAGATTCCATCATTCGGTTCTCTTTGAATAATACAACAGTGTGTGATGTACACAACACTGAGTTCAAACACACCACAACCTATCAAACATGCCATTTAAAACACCGTTATGATTAATAATAACTAAATTTGGAATATTATATATATATATATATAATATAATTTTAACATTCATATTTTTTTCCAATGAAATAATATAATTATAAATTCAATTTTTCATATAAAAGATTTTTTTAATCAAATGTAGTTTTTCCACCTTTTATTGGAGAACCATTTATAATATTGTATTTTACACTTTTATATATTCAATTTGGTTAAATCAAATTATTCATTAAAATCAGGATATAATAATTTAGTTTGGATAAAGTTTTGATGTTTTTTTGATAACTTTCATATCTTGATGATTTGTGAAACATATTAAATTGTAATGGAAAAAACCCATTTTAATAAAAATAATTTATATTGTTAAATAATAAATTTGAATGGATTTTAAGTATAATTATATTATATTTTAATCATTTAATCCAATGTTGGACATTGGAAATATTTTCACTTTTAAATATGATATAAACATATATCAATCTTTTGGTAGTTTTTATTTCTCAAAAACCCGCTTTCTGGTTTTGACAACGGGAATGTATTTTAAATTAAATAATGAACCTTATATGTTTTTAATTTGGTAAAAGAGACATCATTTTTTGATTCTAAATATAAAAATTATCATAGGGTAATTTTTTTCTATTTTTCTGAAAACTTTCAATTTTTGATGAATTGTGAAAAACACTACGTTATTGTTTAAAAACTGACATTTTATTTAAGCAGTTATTTATTTTAAAGAAATTAATTTCAAATAAAAATTGATACATAATAATTATCATAGTTAAATGTAATTCATTAGATTCAGTTTAAAATAAAATTATATATATATATATTTTTATTGAATTTTTTTTATCGTTTTTTACACACCTTCTAGGCAGGTTATGAAATTTGCATAAAATCTAATTTTAACTTTTCTGTGAATTAATTTTCAAAAATAAAAGACACACGGCTGAAATCAATATGTAAAATTTGGTTCAATAAGATGAAAATAATTTTTTGGTGAATAGTAACTTTTTACTTTTATTTACCACGATTAAAAATAAATATGGTTATTAGAGGTAAAAATGATATTATAATTACCCTAACACTTGTCCTAATTCTATTTGATATGTGTTTTTTGACCAAAATAATCCTTAGGATAAAAATATGATCCTCTTTGGTCCACTTGGATTAGATTAGGACATTTATTATTATTTTATTTAAAGATGAGTTAAAAGTGTTAAATTTAAATTTTCATAACTAAAACTTTTAATATTGGATTGTAGATAAGATATATTATACTATAAATATTCATTTCAAAGATAATAAGATTCAATACGTCTTGTTGTTTTATTTATAATTTTTAGATATTAAATAATTAAATTTATTTATGACATAATGATGATACAATAATTACATTATTATTGAATGATTATAATAATTGATATTATAAATATCAAAATAACTTTAAATTGATAATTTTTAAAAATTACACGATTTTTATAGATTAATATGAAATTTTAGGGCTGATTAAATGAGTTTTCTCTGATGTAATCATGTGGTTATGACTTTCACTAATACCAAAATACTAAATTGTGTCAAAATTGACATAAATGAGTTTTTAAAAACATATTATATTATTAAATGATATAATATTACTGAAAATATATAGTTCAACCAAAATACGTATATAATGATATATATATATCATTAATGAACCACTTGAGGTTCTGTTGGTAGTTTTTAGTATGTTTATTAACCATATGATGTAATAATACAAAAATACTTAGTAAAAGTTAAACTAATTAACATAGAGTTAAATATTTTTGATATGGTTAATATGGTGACCTAAACATGTCTAAAACCTATTGGTTGAAGGTATTTAAATCCATCCCCACATTATCTTCTAAATAAATCCATTTGAAGCCATTATAAACCGAAAATGATTATATAATAAAATAATTTATCAAGCTCTTCCTAAAGTTACCCTCGCATTTCTTATAAAAGGGTACTTCCTTTCTCTTAATTTCATAACTCCAAATCCATTTTTATTTGCCAACCCCTACTAAAATATCCTTCTAACTAACCTCACGTCAACCTAGAGGCCTTAATTGGGTTAGGAAGCAAAACCTACGCAGCCCTTTTGATCAAATCAAAATCAAGTACCCCAAAGAATAGGTAATAATTTCCCCACCTCTTTCAAAGTTAATTTCATCTTCCTCTTCCACATTCATTGTTGTTTCCATAACAAAATAAAAAAACTAGTACATTCTACATACTATGATGTTATTATAACTATAGTATAACTATATTCATTATTCTATCCATCCTAGGAATGACAATGTCACCATACGTTGGTACGTACAGCTTACAGTCTCCACATCATGGTGTAGTTTGTTATTCAGCAATTTATTATTTGTATGGGTATAATAATGAGTAAAATTGTTTAAAATAATAAATGAAATAGTTTAATGTTTCTTTATATATGATATTCAATCCAATTAAATATGATTTTATCATCAATTGAATGATATTTTCGCTCGTCCGTACGTACAGATTACAATCTCCAAAAACGTGATAAAAATCATTACCCATCGTAACCATTCAAAAATAATTTTCATTTTATGATTAAAAACTAATATTTCAGAACATAATTTCATTATGAATATGAATAAAATACATCCTACCCATAAAGAAATGACTTATGTAAAATAACATATAAAGGAAAATAAATCATTTAACAGCCAAAACAATGATACAACTGAAATATCATTAACAAAGCAATATTAGATGATAATATATTATATCATATTTATGTATTTGGATATCTAGTAATTTAATAATAGTGATTTCACCATTATAAAATATTATATCCTACCCTATACTAAGGACAATTACAAGGTAAGGTGTTTTCATCTAACTTTTATTCCCATGAGATTCATGCTATATTTTCCCCTATTACCTTTTTTGTTGTGTATGTACTACCAATGATTGTATTATTTTTTTAATATAATTTAATTTATGGGTGTTTAAATCATCATTTTATTATCCTTATTTCATGGGGTGTATGTTTTATATGTTACCAAATCTTTAAGGTAATTTCAAATTTCAATTTCAACTCATTCGGTTTTACGCAAACTACATTGATTATTTTACTTCACACGTTTGTGTGAAATCACTATTTATATACATATGTAGTTATTTCCAATCCCATATGTGTTGATATATATTTGATACACATAATCACACCATTGATAATTTGCAAGTCAATGATATGAACTTGTTAAGAGTTATTTTCACTGAATTTTAATTCATTAAGTTAACATCCCAATCATTGTTGTGGTTAATACAAGAATATGTGTGAATGAAATATGATTTATTTACACTAAATATCAAATAATATTGAGTGTATTTATATTTTTCTCACATAATTATTTCATTTACTTGTCCTTAAACGAAGAATACACTCTTTATAAGGAATTTCATCTCAACTTACATTCCATTGAGAATTCTTTGTTGATATGCACCAATTCACTTTTATATGGTTTATATACTATTCTATGACAAATTATAACTTGAATAACATTATTCTCATGATATTAAAATGGTTTTATTATCTCAATTATTTGTATTCAAGCATCTCTCACTTGGTTAGGATCACTAACTAAAATATCATTTTAAATGTTTTAATATTTTTTTCTTCAAATTAGTTCTCATTAATGCCCATGTGTTAAAAAAGATTTTAAGTATTTATTTATATAGAAATTAATGATTTAAAATTAAAACTCCTTTTAAAAGATTAAATGTTATATGGGACACTTTGATTCAAAAATATATTATAAATAGATTCTAAATAAAAAGTGACAATTTTAAATGATTTCACGAAAAGGTTGATATTTCTCTCAAATAGTTATGATGTTTATTTTCATATATTTCAATATCATTCATTATTCTATATTGAAGTTAATTTATTATAATAAAAACATCCATATCATATTTAAATAGTTATTTTTGACTATGGACGTGAAGTTTTTATATAATTCATGTTTTGTGGATAACATATTGACATTTTGTATGCTAGTTTCAATACAAATGTTTACATTATGTTTCAACCTTTTCATATGAGGAATAAATTGGACTTAGTAAGTGACGAGTGGAGCCTGCTATAGCTCCTCAATGCGTCAATAGGTCTCATGAGACAAACTACTGTGTTGGCACAAGGCTTTGAAAAAATATTATTTGTATTCTTTGATTGAGGCTTGACTATGTGGTTTTGATGAACAGCATTATGCATTCCATCGTTATTAAATTGACTATTGATATTGCATTTGATTATTCGACTAGTAGAATATCCATGTGAATAAGTAAATGAATTATTCAAATTATCTTTTCCTTATAAAGCTGAATTTTATGTTTAAATGTCTTGTATTTTAGTCTTATACATTGACTTAAATGTTTATGATTATTTATGATAGCTCCTGCTATATTGTTTTACCTACTGAGAATCTGTGCTCACCCATTTCTTATATTTTCTTTTCCCAGGATGTGAAGAAGTATATTATGATAAACCTATAGGGATAGGCCAATGGATATTAGTGCTTTTAAAGGGGGAATGATGTTATTTTTATTTATTTCATGATGTAATGTAAATTTTATCTATGTATCAAGTACTTCCAAGGATACATAACTAATCAGTTTTTAGAGACTTGATTTCTTGGGATAATGCCAATGTTATGAAATAATGCACTGACTCACAGTAAATAGGGTCACTGCATAATAGTTGGAATGATATTAAGTTTAGTACAATCATTATAAACTAGATTTAGAACCACTCTGATTAGATAACATTATCCTATGATATAATTTGGGGATTAGTATAGAGAAACATACAAAATATTTGGTAAGGTAAATATTATGTGGGTCTTATAAGCAATACATCCATGTCTAGATACATGTAGGGAAGGCGGCTCTGGCACATATGTACCTATGGGTAAAATGTGAAAACACTAATTTGAACTAGACTTGAATGAGAACTAGTTCATAACAACAGCCCATGTTGCACTCTTGGTTACAACACTATAAGGGGATATTCTTAGGATAATTATCTTTTTTTAAGACCCAATTTGAAGGAATTTAATATAATATGATTATAAAAAACCATTTCTAATCCTAAGGCATTTTAGATTGAAACTATGGTTTCATGAGATTCTCTAAATAATTTTATGATTATTGTTACTGACACAATGCTTTCTGGTTTTAGTCAAATGATGGATTCAATGGATGTCATAGTCACATTGAACATGATGTTAAAGGTGGGAATGGTGGTGTAAATGAGAAACTAAATGGAATTTTTATAGGCATAAAAGATATCGTGATCATGATGAATCATTTTTTCAAAAATATAACCAACAACATATATATTAACAAACTCCATGACTCAAAAAAGAAGATAAATGTAGTGAATTTTAAAAGCTCTAGTAGTTGAGACCATGGAGAAAATAAAGCAAAATTTCCATCATAGATGAAATATGGAAGGAGGAACCTAGGAAAGTGTATCAATTGAATACAAAAATGCTATATGTGTGGGAAAGAGGGACAAAAAGAAAGTAATTGCTGAAGAAAAATGAAGAGTACTATGGAAGAAAATAAAATTGATCCCAAGAATACATTTACACTCATTTTTCATAAATGTAGGGGACCTAGTATTTACCTGAGTGGATTCCCTATTCCATAGGATATACTTTTGGTTAAGGAAGAACCAATGTAGAAATAAATGGATGTCGAAATGTTTAAAGGTATTACTTCTCTTTGTTGATGAGATTACATAGGAAGACTTTTCACTTGTATATGTTACCATGCATTTTGTTATGTGAATATTCTATTGGAAGAATAATTATGTTCTATATTGTGTATATTGTTATAAATATCCATTTGGGTTTATATGATCCTTGAATATGAAGCAATTACAAGTTATTAAATTTTGGGGTGAAAATGTGAGGTTTGAGATAAAACTTTTAGTAAAATTCTGTTATGGATATTTTGAGGATTTTATATCATTTTGGGAATGTTATAAAATATATTTTTTAAAAAATGAAAACTCACATACCATGTGACAACATGTCGCGTCGGACAAAGCTATAGGAATCGAACCCACAACCAATGTGGACATGGATTTCTCACCTACCACTAGACTATGTGATGTACTTGGTTAGTGTGACTAATTATTTTTTATTTAATGATTTTATTGATCAATAATATGTTTATTTGGAGTCTTATGTTTATCAAATTTATATCCTTATTATAGGAAAAAAAATTATGTCTAAGTGAAAAATGTTATTTTTGGAAGATGTTCGCTCTCTTAGGAACACTATATTCCTAAGGAAAATAGAATACTATGGGATTTCATTTAAGGATTAATGGTGGATTTTAATATATGTTTTTATTGTGTAATTATAGATATTTATGTTATTTATTGAAATTATTAACCTATCAGAGAGTATATGTGATTAGGTTAATTACTTTTAAGTATGTGACATTAAAAGTAGTCAATGTTATTTGGAGATACAATTTAACATGGAAGACTACATAATCAAATTCTTATGAGGTTGGTTTTAAATCTAGGTTTTTATTATATAGAAGTATTTTATGGATAATTTTTTATTGAATGGTATTTATTGAACTCTGGGTATTTTTGGTATAATTATAGATATTAAGAATAGAATTTCATTCTCAAAAGGATTGTCCTTTTAGGGGATCATCTGATCTTGTAGAAACCATTTTGGTTTTGGTAACCTCTTAAGGCATGGGTAAAATATAGTTCATCATTTTTGGATTATGTTATTTCCAATAAGTTCATTATAGTGCTTTAGGCATGACCAAGTCATATTGAATACTCCTCATTTGGAGTGAAATATGAGTTTGTGATAGAAACTAGATAAAGGATGGAACACTACATATCAGTTATTTTTTTATTCTATGAAGAAATTAATTATTATTATTTATATAAAGGATATCAAACCCAAAAATTTGTTATCCTAATACCTTATGTTATTCATCATAGATTTATGGATTTGAGGCCCTCAATTCTCCATTCACTTGTTTGTGATTAATGACCTTAATCAATCCTTATAAATATTTATGTTTTTCCTCTAATTATAATTTCCACCAATGTTCTCCTCTTCCAAATCCTAATTTGGTGGTGACTATTTAATTTCTATTTGGATCTTATTAAGACTAAAACATATTAACCATGTTTTGATTGTTGGTTTTCTACAAAGGTATTTTCTATTTTTTTCATTTTTTTCTGAATAATAATATCAAATTTTTAGAACTCAATTTATTGAATGAGTGAAGAATTTAACACCTAGAGCTTCCATGTTATTATTGTCTTTGAATTATATAATATGGTGTGATGTATGCAACATTGAGTTCAAGCGCACCATGACCTATCAATCTAGACATTTAAAAAACAGTTTTGAATAGTAATATTCAGATTTTGAACTATATATATATATATCCCTTGTAATTTTAATATTCATCATTAGTATTTCTTAGACTTAATATAAAGACAAGTTCAATTTTTCATATTAAAAAAGTACTTTTAAAAAAATGAAATTTTTTCTTCCTTTTAATGGAGAACCCATTCTAATACAATATTATACACTTTTACATATTTAATTTTATGAAATTAAATTCTTCTTTGAATTAGGGAAATAAAAAATTTGGTTGGATAAAATTTTGTTGTTTTAAAGATAACATTCATATTTTGATTAATAGTGAATGATTCTAAATTATAATTGTAAACAATTATTTTAATCAAAAAAATATATAGTATTAAATTATACATTTGAATGGTTTTGTAGTATAATTAGATTATTTTTTATCATTTAATCAAATATTCGTCATTAGAAGTAATTTCACTTTTTAATTCAAAAAAACATATTTCATTGTTTTGATAGTTTTTACTTCTCAAAAACCTTTTTTATAGATTTGAAAACTACATTAAATATTAAATTAATTAATCCACCTTCTATGTTTTTAATTTGGTAAATTGGACATCATTTTTGGATTTATAAGATCAAAAATATCTTAGGGTTAATTTTTTTATTTTTCTGAAAACATTCGATTTTTTATGAATAGTGAAAACAGTGCCTTATTATTTAAAACCCATATTTTTATTTAAATAATTATTTATTTTATTTAAATTTATTTTCATTATAAATATATAAATAATACCTATATAATTTCAATGTAATTCATTGGAGTTGGTTTATAATAAAATTAAATGTATAAAATTATATTGAATGTTTCTACCAATGTTTACCATCCTTTTAGGCATGCTAGCCAATTCGAAAAAAAAATAATTCTACCACTTCTGTGAATTGAATTTCAAATATATATGATCAAAATGTGTTTCAATAAGATAATTTTTTTTGTGAATAGTAACTTTTGACATTTATTTATCAAGATTTAAAGTAAATAGGGTAATTAAAGGTAAAAATAATATTATAATTTCCCCAAGACAAGTCCAAATTCTTTTGGATTAGTGTTTTTAGACTAATTTAATCCTTTGGAATAAAATATGATCCTCTTTGGTTCATTTGTATTAGATTAGGACATTTATTATTATTTAATTTAAAGAAAGGTTAAAAGTGTTAAATTCAAATTTTCAATATTTAATCATTTTTAATATAGGGTAATACATAAGATAAATTATTCTATAAAAAATTAATTATAAAGCTAAATTATTACCTACATCATGGTATTTTATTTATAAATTTTATATATTATATAATTAATTTTTTTTATGACACAATGATGATGCAGTAATTACCTTATTAATGAATGATTATAATAATTGATACTATAATTATCAAAATAAATGTAAATTTATACTTTTTATGTAATAAAATAATTTTTTAGATTAATATTACATGTTAGGTTTGATTCAATGAATTTTTTTCTAAGTAATCATGCTTTTATGACTTTCACAAAAACCTAATACTAAATAGTTACAAAATCAACATAAATGAGTTTTTAATAAAATATTAGATTTTTAACTGATATAATATTCCTAAAAATATAAGGTTCTTCCAAAAGGCTTATATAATTTTAAATATATAATTAAGGATCCAATTGAGGTTATCTTGGTAGTTTATTTTATGTTTATTAACCATATAGTGTAATAATACCAGAAGACATGGTTAAAGTTAAACTAATTATGTAAGAGTTAAATATAAATGATAATGTTAATATAGTGACCTAAACATGTATAAAACCTATTTGTTGAAGGTTTTAGACCCATACCCACCTTATCCTTGAAATAGATCAATATTGGAGCCATTCTAAACTGATATTGGTTACATAATAAAATAATATTTCAATCTTTTCCAAAAGTGACCCCACCTCTCTTATAAAAGGTAACTTCCCATTTTCATAATTTCACACATCCAAAACCATCTTTATCATTCCAACCCACCTCAAATATCCTTTTTCCTATCCCAAAATCAACCTATAGGCCATACATTGATCATAAAGCCATCCTATGAAGCCCTTTTGATCAAATCAATAGGAAGCACCCAAAGAAGAGGTAATAATTTCACCACCTCTTTCAAAGTTCTTTTCCTCTTCCACTTCCTCTTTATTTGTAGTTTCCAAACCAGAATAAAAACCCAAGTACCTTTTATATACTGTAATGTTATTATAAATATCGTACAACCATATTCATTATTGTATCCATCTTATTAATGAAAAGGTCACCATATGTGCGTACATACGAATTATAGTCTCCACGTCATGGTGTAGTTTGTTATTCAACAATTAATTATTTGGATGCGTATAATAATGAGTAAAACTGATATAAATAACAAATAAAACATGTTAATGATTATTTATATATGATATATGATCCAATTAAATACTAATTTACCATCAATTTAATGACATTGTCACTCGTGCGTACGTACAGATTACCATCTCTACAAAGGCGATAGGATTCATTCCCCGTCGTAACCATTCAAAAATAATTTTCAATTAGATTATAAAAAAAAATGTTTACAAACATTCTATACTTATGTATATGAATCAAATAAATCCTATACATAACAACCATGACTTATGTAACAAAACATATAAAGGAAAACATACCAGTTAACAACAGAAAAAATGATACTACTAAAATATCATTAACAAATATATATTAGAAGATCATATATTATATCATATTTATGTATTTGTTTCTGTATAATTTAATAACAATGATTTTACCATTATACAGTAGGTTAACCTACCCAATATTAAGGAAATGTACAAGGTAAGAGGTTTTTATCTAACTTTTATTCTCATGAGATTCATGTTATATCTGCGACTGTTACCTTTTATGTGGTGCATGTAATTCCCATGATTGTACTCATTGTGTTCTATAATTTTATATAAGGGTATTTAAATTTTCATTGAATGATACTACTCTCATGAGGTGTATGTTTCGTAAGTTACCAAATCAGTAATGGAATTTCAAATTTTAATTTCCGCTCATTCGGTTTTACGCAAACTTCATTGATTATTTTACTCCAAGATTATGTGTAAAATCACTATTTATTTACTTATTTAGTAATTTCTACTCCACCTTGTGTTCATATACTTTTGATACATATAATAACTCCATTTATAAAATCTCAATTCATCTATATGAACATGATAAGAATAATTTTAAAACAATTTCTATTAATTGATTAAATATCAAAGTCATTGGGGTTTTTTACAAGAATTTGTGTGAATATCTTCTGTAGGATTTGCACTAAATATCAAATAATATTGAGTTTATTTATATTTTTCATACATTATTATGTCATTTATATATACGTATCCGAATTATATTTTTTTATAAGAGATTTCATCTCAACTTACATTCCATTGAGACTTCTTTTTTGTTATGTTCCAATTCACTTTTATATGGTGTATATACTGTACATACACATATTATATCATTAATCCCTATATTCTCATGATATTTTAACGATTTTTTTCCTTGATTATTTTTATTCAAGCCCCTCTCATTTGGTAAGGAACTCAAATGAAAATATCATATTAAATGTTTTAAAAAAAATTTAATCTAAATATTTCTCATTAATGTCCTTATTTTAAAAATAGAATTAAGGATTTAATTATATTGAAAATAATGTATTACAATTAAAACTCATTTTAAAAATTTTTATGTGGTGTGGAGCACTTTGATTCAAAAATCAATTTTAAACAGCTTCTTGATAAATAGTGATACTTTTAAATGTTTTCATGAAAAAGGGGGATATTTCTCTCAAATAGTTTTTACGATTATTTTCATCTATGTCAATATCCTTCATTATTCTCAATTGAGGTAAATTTATTATAATAAAATATTCCATATTATTTAAAATGAGTTATTTTTTATAGTGGATGTGCTATTTTATACCATTCATGGTTTTTGGTTAAAATATTGGCATTTTGTATGGTAGTTTTAATTCAAATGTATAGATTATGTTTCATCCTTTTCATATGGGAAATGAATTGGACATAGTAACTGACATTTGGAGCCTGATATAGCTCCTTGATGCATCGGTAGGTATCATGAGGCAATCTAGTGTCTTGTCATAAGGCCTTAGCAATATCATATTTTTATTCTTCGCACAATGCCTTCACTATGTGGTTATGATGTTCAGAATTATGTGTTCCATCATTATGAAATTAAATATTGATATTTCATGGGATTATTCAACTAGTAGAATATCCATGTGAACAAGTAGATGGAATTATTCGATTTATCTTTTCAATATTATGATTAATTTTATACTAAAAAGGCTTTTTTTAGTCATATACATTATCTTAAATATTTTTTAATATTTATCATAGTTCCCACTATATTGTTATCCCTACTGAGAATTTGAGCTCACCCCTTTATTATTTTTCTTTTCCCAAGATGTGATGAATTATATTATGTTTAAACTGCTAGAATATGTCAATAGATATGATTTCTTTCAAAGGGGACACAATGTTCGGTTTATTAACATCATGATGTAATGTAAAATGAATGTATATATCTAATTTTTCTAAGGCTACCAAACTAATTGGTATTTTGAGAATTGATCTCTTGATATCAGGACAATTTTATTTAATAATGCACTATCTCTGGGTAAATAGGGTTGGGGTTTTACAATGATGACCATTTCATTGATTATTAAATATAAATACATGAATATTAACAAAATCATCTTTTGTCATATTAAATGTTTTTAAGAACATATAGTTTTTTGATTACATAATTTCACCCATCATCAACAATGAGATAGAAAAGTAACTACATAGAGAGGCCGAGTGTTGATTGAGACACATGACTGTATGTTCATTTTGATTGACTGTTATTTCTAAAATAAATAATTAATTGATTCGTCCTTGGTAATTTACTATTACAAAAAAACCACACATGGATACGAGTCAACCATTACTTTTGATCAAAAAATGTATGAATCACCCATGAAGATTAATCATACATTCCTACATTGACCGTGAGTTTTGATCTATAGTAATCTTGATCGATCACAGTTCGTGAACACCCATAATATTTGATCTACATTGAAGAATAATTCCTTTCTTTAAAAATTCCAAAATTTATTTAACTCAAACTAGAGTATCATATAACAATCTTAAAATCTTTCTCAAACAACTCAAAATCCCTCCCAATAAGTTTTGGATAAGATCTCTACATTAAAATGTTCCTTTAGTTTCCATGATGAGCATAACGGTAATATTGACATTTATTGTATCCCTCAAAAATACAACATAATCTTCAAGGGGGATCAATTTAAAGTTATAGTAACACTAAAAACATAGAATGAATTTAGATTTCAAATTTTTTATAACTCTCAATGTAAAGATCAATAAAATTTAAACCACTAATTAATTTAAATATTTTCACATCTCCCCCACTATCAATTCAAAACTTTTGATCTCAGCTATCTTTAAGGTCTCATAAACCATTGAATATTATTAATTTAAATAAAATAATCTTATATATAGAAAAATTATAGAAAAAAATATTTAAGGTTTTATTTCAAAGTATATAAGTCTCCAATGTAACATAACTATACGAGAAAAACTAACTTTATATCTTTAATTTACATTTCCAAATTATTACATTTCCACTACCCTTATATCTTGAATAATTATATGATTATAAGACACACTAATGTGTGGAATTATAGGGAAACCGAAATTTACAAAAGGTTCTAAAAATATATTCTAAATACTCTCACTAAAATTAAAAAATCATTATTCTTGTTTCAAAAAAAAAATTCATTTAAAACATTCCATTTTTTGATGATTTAATATTTACTAAAAAAATAAGTAATGTGCATGACTAATAAAAAATATTTAGTTAAGCGGATACTTATTTGAAATAATTCAATGAGAGGAATATTTCCAATATTCACTATATTAGAAGAAAAATCCAAAATTATTTTCCCATTTGGGGTAACTCAACTATAATATACATAAGAAACAATTCCCCTAAATGGAATCACCCTAATATCAGTGATGTGATGCTACTTATTAACTCAAATTTCCAACTCTATGAATGATTAGGAGAACTAATATGGCTTTTACTACGTAGACCTAAAATATGGATTTTCAATAATTTTTATGACCTCTTGACTAACCAAGCTGTCTGGTTTTAAAAATAGGAAAAATAATCCCATATTTTCTTAAGAAATCACAATATCACTTCTCTACCAACCCTTCTTAGAAATAACCCCTTATCAATGATTTAAAATATTATATATTAAAATATTGATGAAAAATGGCATATGTAATTCATTCATGAAAAAGATATATCATTACACTTAAACATTAAAGATATATGAGTTTAATAAAATCAAATTCAAAGAAATATATGTATATTTCAAATAAAAATATCATCTTAGAAAGTAATAAATCTTAAATTCCTTGAATAGAACATTAAAATTAATTTAAAACATTAAATTTTCATTTTTGTATAAAATAATTATGTATAAAAAATTAAAAAAAAAATCACTTTATCATTTAAAATAATATTAATTATTGATGGATAGTCTGTATAGAGTTTACATGTAATTTTAATCTTAAATCAAATATATTTTCTAATAAAATAAATTAATTTATTTAAAAATTATGATAAAAATCAATAAAAAATAATTATATAATGTAAATAAATTAAATAAACTGGAATAAATGGTTTTTAAAATATATGACAGGAACCACCTACACCAATCAATGAAATAAGTGTTATTTCATAATAATGATTAAAGTAAAGATATTAAATGTGGATTAAAATCCTAGAAATCATAAATTATCTAGCATATTTTTATTCAAGCAAAAACAATTAGAAATAATTTAAATATTATGGAACAAAGATAAGGAATACAGGATATAATAATTGTTAGGATGAGATCTGGAACCTTTACCATGATTATACATCATCAATCAGAGACAAATAATCAAAAAAAAAGAAAAAAAGTTGTGTTTATTATTGGGATTCATATAGAAGTCTACTGAAATAGAGGAGAAAAAATGGGGATAAATGACATAAAATGAAAATAAATTTCCATGTTATACTATTTGTTTCAAAATTTCTTGGATTATTTTTATTTTCTTGAGGACAATGAAACAATTATTATAAACTCTTATATGTTATATTTCACTATACACATAGTCCTCTTTGATTATATCATCAATCATGCATGTCAACTACTCATTATAGATGATATCATATTGATCATTACATTTGAAATCCAAAATAAAAATAATATGATTAATAAATAAAAAAGTTGATAAATACTTGCTAATGACATCATGGATGAATTATGTTTTCCCACTATACCATTT
Organism: Viscum album; assembly: GCA_963277665.1. Lineage (NCBI taxonomy): Eukaryota > Viridiplantae > Streptophyta > Magnoliopsida > Santalales > Viscaceae > Viscum > Viscum album. The sequence continues at coordinate 1,531,451,427 of OY728123.1, read as the reverse complement.
TATGTATGTAAAATTTCCCAAATATTCTATATAATTTCAAATGTGGTACAAAAATTTCTCCCCCATAAATGATTCCCAATCCAATGTATCATGGGATTCATTCATATGTTACCAAATAATTCATATCAATATAATATACTTCCCTCAAAGAACATTATTTTATTAATCAAAAAACTAAACTATTTAATGAATAGAAAAAAATCCAACACCAAATATATTTATCTCTAATTTAAAATACTGGATAGATGATTATGGTATTACATTAACATAATTATTTAACATAATTTATGAATCCACAAAACCTAAGGATATAATTTTATCTAGAATGAAAACCTTAAAATCCCTTCCTCTTTCTAAAATACACCCATATAACTCATCAGAAACTAATCATTCTTCACCAATAATCTACTCTTATTTTATGTGAAACTTTAAAGAACATGAGGACCAAAACTAAATTTATAACCACTATTGATGATGATTGGGATATTTTTTTCTAAACTCTACACTATAAAATAATGTTAATATATAAGATTAATATTATCTATTAATCTTGTATAATTTTGGTCCCACTAATTATTATTTTCTAATATTCAGTAAATAGGGAGATTAATGGTAGGTCCGGATATATAAAGCTTTAAATGATCTATCTTTATAAAATATTGATATATATTGTCTTATTAGAATTTATATAGTGATATATAGTTCTTTGACGATTTGTTAAAATCCAAAAAAACCCAAACAATATTATGCAACATATCTTCTACGATTTTAATTCCCCATTATATATTATCATTTATTTGAGGTTGGAAAAACATAGTAATTTTAAATTTATCACTCATGGAATATCTGAGGCCTTTAGGAAAGAAATATGTAAAATGTGGGTCTCGATAAGAAATGATAAATGAGGGTAAACAAAAAAAATATCATTTAATACATTTATCAATTTCTATGATCCTATGTCATCAGACAGAAAATGGTATAATTATAGTAATTTTCCATGACTATTAAAATTTCATTATTTCTAGAATTTGTTTTTTGGAAATATAATAAGAATAAATAGGGTTACAACTTTTCATTTCCATGTAGGGTTGGGTAGGGGTTAATAAATTGTTAAATGAGTTTTATATTCTTCCTTCCCTCTTTGACATGTCTCGAAATGAGAAACTAGATCGAAAGTATTGAAAAATAATTTATAGTTCAAATATTTTTAACTTGGATGAACTACCCATAGATAATGATAGAAATATTTCATCATTAACTAGAAAATTTAAATATGATATATATTATTATTTATGAAAAAAAAATTATATTTAATGAACGATTACTTTCATCATTTATCTCAAAAAAAATTATGGTTCTTTTCAAAAGTGATACTCAAAATTTGATTATTTACCTTCATTAAATAAACTAGGGATATTTTTATTCTTTGTAATTTAATAATCCATCTCTTAATTTACCTAAAAAAACAAATATGTAATGTTTCAAATATTTGATCATTTTTTTACTCTTTCATTACCTATAATAGTAATTTCAAATAGAACTTTTCCATAAAATAATTCATTTGAAATGATGTTTTAGTGAAGTAAAAAAACAAATTATCAAAAGGTATTAAACCTATCATAATAAAATACTTATGATAAATGATATATCTGAGAATTTTTTGAATGGTTGAAACTATGGATATCCCACTAGATATCTAATTTCACAAGCAATTAAGAACATGAATAAACATTGATAATTTATTATCATGGGTCAAGTAGTTTCTCATCGGTGAATAAATTCGGGGAGATCCATAAACCACTGTATAGTTATTCAATATAAGTACCAACCCCAAATTAATACCTAAAGCATCGTTATTGAAAATATAACATTTACATGGTTCGAGTATTATCAAAACTAAATCTGATGAAACTCTTCATTTTTTCACATTAAAAAAATTCAACATTCCAATCTGCATTTAAACTTATCTCACATTGATAAAGAGTTGTTAATAGTGAAACTAATATAGAGAGTTATCTCGTGACCCACCTATATTAACCACCTAATCCAAAATCTCATTATACCATAAAGAAAATATATAGAGTCTAAAATGAAAAAATATATTCATCATTTATGAGACATATAGATAAAACAAATTTTAAAATAATATTCCCTATTAAAAACAAATCATATATTCTATAATGAAACATATGTAAAATACCAAATAAATGGTTCTCTGATGCATTCAAAACATTATATTTATGTAATACTCAGGGTCCTGCATTAATTTTGAGTAAACCGAAATGTAATCTAAAAAAAATGATTATATTTTTAAGATATTAATTCAAAATAATGTTTATTATAACCCTGAAAACATTAGAATAATTTTTTTTGCTAAATGGAATTAGTCTATATTTAGTGTGAAGTGCCCAGATCAGTGTGAATCACTGAGAGGGGGAGGGGGTGAATCAGTGATCCTTTAAAACTTTTTACTAATTGATTCTTAATCAATTAAACCTCTATGGCTGGTTAAAGCCTCGATCTACTCTTCTTGTATCTCTCAACCTTTCCCGAATAATGCAGTAATGAAAAGGCACAGGACACAAGGATTTACAAGGTTTGGCACCAAAGGCCTACATCCTTGCCATGCTCTCCCAGCATGGATTCTCCCATTATAACTTGTTAGAATTACAATGGTCGATACAGCTTCCCACCGTATCCCTCCTGAGTCCCACAGGAGGGTCTTTATACTGCGTCCCACAGTGTTACCAGAGTCCCACTGGCCTGCTCCAGAATCCCACTAAAGACTTCTTCTCCCTGAGTCCCACAGGGTCTTCTCTTGGCTCCTCGAGTCGCACGAGTAGCTCTTCTTCACTTTAAGCTTCTTCAAGTATCTTCAGCAGCCTGGGATAAGGGCTACTGGCCTTGCTCTGTACCTCTGTTCACCTGAGTTGATCAGGGCTTCTCGTCTAGCTCAGGATTTATCTCCTTCTTCAGGATGACCTGGCTTCTCTCTTCAACTACTGAATGCTCAGACAATTGATGTCTTTAACTTCAGTCTGGTCCAGTCTCAGTTCACATCAACTTCATGCACTGAGTGCATGGAAGCTCTTCATCCTCATGCACTGATAGCATGGCCTTCTCAATTCTTCAAGAACTTCTGGTCTTGGACAACTCAGAATGCACACACACTGATATGAACTTTTTCACGTGTGCACGTGCATGCATGCAGGCATGCACTCTCCTTCTCTTTCTTCTAGGTGCAAAAATCCCACAAAGGGTGTAGTCACTTTAAGCACACACCTTTACTGAACTTCACACACTTTATCCAATTTGTTTACACACTTTTAAGTGTGTTTTACTTTAGTGTGGGTCACTCCTTATTTCTTCTAAGTGTATACACACTTCTTAGTGCACACACTTAGGTTCGGCCACTTCTTTAATTTGCACACAATTGTTTCATTTTTCACACACTTGAAACTTGGCCTCTTCCCACTTATTGTTGCACACCCTTAACCCGTAGGTTGTTCTTCAATTTTGCACACACAAAATGTGTCTTCACTTGGTGCACACACAAGGTGTGTTCTCGGCCTCCACTTCTTCTTGCACACCTAATTGGATACGGCCTCTTCTCCACTTGGCACACACTTGGCCTCGGGTCCTCTTCTGTTTTTGCACACACCCAAGTTGTGGTGGCCTTCTTGTTTCACACACAACCCGAACCCCTACTGCCTTAAGCAAGCCGTGCAAGAGGGTGCGGCCAATTCTTCTTCTCCCACTGCCGCATAGGTCTTCAAGATGCACAAGGGCATGCAAGGTGCAGCATATCTTCACTTCTTGTCCGCGCAAGCACAAGGCACAAGGATCACTTGGCCGCGCAAGAGAAACCTCCTCGGGTGCAAGGGGCAGCCGCGCAAGGCTCAAGTGTGCAAGGGTGCAACACTGCCGAGGGCTCCTTCCTCCTGCCACGCAAGTGTGCGGGCAGAGAGGGTGGCAAGAGACTCGAGCGCGCAAGTATGCGGCTTGGATCCTTCCTGTCGCGCAAGGGGTGCGCGCAGGGGACTCCCCTTCACTTCTTTCGCGCAAGGGAAGCGCAAAAGGAACTCCTTCGGGCCTCGGGTGGCACCGGGACAAACTGTCGCGCAAATGGGATGCGCGGGGCTCAAATCTTCGCAAAGCACAGGGTGCTCGCGGGACACTCTCGAGTTTTTCAGCAAACACTCCAAGTGCTCGGGATCTCTTTTTATAGGCGAGGAGAGCCTCGGTTCATCCGCATGTTAAATCTTGAATCACCGAAGATTTCGGATATTCAAAATCTTTCCATGTTTTTGCGTTTTCTCTTCGGTGCACGCGGGTTCTTTTATTTATTATCTTCTTCACGTGCATGCGACTTAGAACGCATGCACGGCCTCTTTTCTTCCAATACATGCAAATCACGAACCCTTCAAAGCCTCGGCAGATTCTCTTGCCTCGGCCGAACACAAAATTCTCCATCCAACGTGTGCATGCATATTTTATTGCATGGATGTATTCAGTGTGGCCAGACGATCACAATGGAGGCTTTACTTCCTTCAGAGGTGGCTGGGAACTCGAAATCCGGTGGTCGGATGGCCTCTGGTTCAGGAGATCTCGCGGGTGGCCTTCGGGGTGTCCTCGGCTCGAGCTCGAGGTGGAAGACGAGCCACGGCCGTTGGATCAGGCGTTTGAATATCCTCGGACGGCCGCGATCAGGAGATCTCGCGCGAGATGCGATGAGCGGCTGTGATCAGCCGCGCGATTGGATGAGCGGCCAGGATCTCTTCCGCGGAAAAATCCCCGTCCCACATCGAAACCTCTCGCGGTTTTTGCGCGGTTTATTACCCAGGCGCTGCCTCAACCCCGCAATTGAATATTCTCCCCTCTCAGTGCCGCCCCGCACCGAGTTCTCCCTGCGGGCGCGCTCTGCGCCCACTCATGCTCCCTGCGGGCACGCACCTAGCGCCCACTATGCATCCTCCGGGTGCGCGGGTTTCACCACCACGTGCCCTCGGGGGCTTACACACGGCCCCCCTGCCTCTCGGGCTGGCCACATGGGATCCCCCCTTGGGCGTGGAGCCTTAGGCCCACATGTGCCTTGGGGGTTGAACCCTTAAGGCTGGCTTGAGATGGCTAATTTTTTGCTTGAGGAAACACTTAGGACTTTGTTTAAAAACAAAGTAACCAAGTTCAAATGCCATTCCTTCTTCTAAGCCATTCTTTCCATTTCTTCTTATTCTTCTTAAGAATTCCTCCATTTCTTCTCCTCACATGATCTTCACTTAGGATATGGAATTCAAAAGGTTCCTTCTTAATCTTCTTCATCTCCTCTTCCATATGTGTTCAATACTTAGGAGGGACTTCTTCAACTGAATCTCATAAATCACACATGGTCTTCAACATTCTTCATTGATCTAATCAGAGATCAATTGGATCTTCTTCTGATTCACATGCACTAAAAGTTAGTACATGGACTTCTTTAATCCACTTCATCCACTTAGAAGTTGTGGATGGATCTTCTTCAACTCCTCATGCATAGTCACTACAATGCATGGTCTTCTAATCATGTTGTGACATTGTATCATCTTGATACAAGTTCTTGGAACTTAATGATCAGCTCAACAATCGTCTGATTTTATAGAGAATGTTTCAACCACATCTCCTAGTCACTTAGTGAATCTCCTAAGTGACATGCATCTTAGTACTATGGCCATTCTCTCTTCATCACCAACACCAACACAACCTTTGGCATTCACATCTTGACAATTCTTGACATCCATTCACTCTAAGACAACAACATGTCTCATTGACAACAAATGCAACACAGTGCACTTCAATCTACCCCTTTGTATTTGTTGTCAATACACTCCATCAGCACATATGAATGGGTCAATATGTGTGCCAATATTTTCTCCCCCTTATTGGCAATCAAATGCAAAGGTGTGGTGTGGTTCTCTTCCAAAAATATCGTCCTCCCATTGAAAAGTATCTTCTTGAAAAATACTAGGAGAGGGATGATGTCACATGTTCTCTTTAGCAAAGAACCTTTAGTAAATCAGCTCTAAGTCTACTTGGGCTAACCCGGTGTAGAAAAAAAGAGTGATATGACCAAGGAATTAAAAGCTGTCCACAATTCTCTACACATGTGAGATCATGCTTAGGGGTTGAAATTTTTCAGATATTCAATGAATTGCTAAATCCTGCACATACTTCACCAAACACATTAGAAAGTTCAAGTGCAAAGATAAAGCTCCCCCTTTCATCCATTTTCCTTCAATCAATACTCCCCCATAATTGTCATGATGAATACAATTAAGAAACAAGGGATGAAAGTATGATTGGAATACCTTCACTTTTCTCAAGATGGTATTAAATCTTAGAATCCCATCTTCTTCTGATTGGCTCCCCCTCAAGGGGTGCACTCCAATCTGTCCAATCCATCCTCCAGTTGAGAATGATCATCATCTTCAATTCCCTGTAATGTCAGCACATGTAAATACCAATAGTATAAGGGAATAAGATGGAACCTCCTTGGTTCATCAATGTGAACAACAAGGTTGAGAAGATTCTCTCAACCGAGATGTCCCATTTTCACCATTCTTCACACTTTCACATTTGATCTTCAATGATGTTTGTGCTGGTGTGGATCTCAATACATCTTCATGTGAAATCTTTTGTTTCCTTTTTGCCTTAGCAATTTCCAGAACTTCATCTTCAGCTCTCTGCAGATCTTTGGCAAGTTGCAACTGATTTGGCCATATGACTAGTAAGTCACTTGAAAGTGTGGCCTCAGTTCTGGAAGTTTCACATGGTTCCTTTGATGCTGTCAAGCTACCTCTCTTTGGCAACTTGTTTTCAATCAATCCCTTCTGCTTCTTCTGGATTGATTGTCTGTTTGATTTCAGTTGGCTTCTATTGATTTCCATGGCTTGTTTGCAAAGATCCATCGTATGACCTTTCTTTCCACAGTAGAAGCACTTCTTGGTGGTCCTTCTGGATGCATCACCCTTCTTGGATTTGAATTCCAAGGACTTCTCTTCATTCTTCAAATTCTTCTTGGGAGCATCTTCGAAATTCTTCTTGCTTCCCAAGGAATCTCTCTTAGCCAGGTTCAGTGATCTTTTCTTCTTTTGAGCTCTGGATACAGTTGGAGATTGACATGTATCTTTTTGACCACTTTTGCAATCATCCCAGATGTTGTCAAGTAATCCAAATCTATTTGCAGTAAACAGATGTCTCTGGACCTGTGGATGTTGCTTCTTTTCTTCTGGCTTGCTCCCCCTAGGCATGGGCTGCCTATGTGCTTTGGCATTCAGTGGATTGTACCAACAATCCTTTGCACAATGCCCATACTTGTTACAACACCAGCATTGTCCCACGAATCTTGACCTCTTGTGTACTTCTGATTGCTGGGTACTTTTCTTGACAAGTTGTGTTGTTTCAGGAGAGCTCTCTTTCTTCATTGTCTTCATCCATACTTGTTTGGAATTTTTCTTCCATCCTGCACTTTTTGTGGAAACACAATTAGAAGCTTCAGTACAAGATGGTATGGATGGTACCTTCTTTCTAGAAGATGTTGCACTTTTATTAGAGGATGTCTTTCTCTTAGAATCATCCTTCTCAAATCTTACTTGAGTAGCAACATTTCTTCTTTCAGCTGATTGGGAGGATTCAGCTTTGGGTGATTGCATATTTTTCAATATCACCTCTAGTTCAAAGCATTTCATATTGAGGGAGTTCTTCTCATCCTCAATAGTTCTTAGCCTTCCTTCCCAATTTTCTTTCAGCTGTTCTAACTGGTCTTCATGCACCTGCTTCATTTCAAGAAATGAGTTGTCAAGCTCCTTCACCCTTTTGACTTTGTCTTCTAGTTGAGCATCTCTGACAACCATTGACACTTTGTGCCTCTTTTCCAGTGCATGGGCAACATCTTTGACTATTATCATAAAGAATTCTTTCTCAGAAAGGCTTCTTTGCAATTCTTCAGCAGTGTCTTCATATCTTTCATTGCAAAGAGATACTGTTTCATCTTTGGCATTTACCAGCTTTCTGAGAGTGTTGGTTATGCCAACCCTTTTAGCCAATTGGACTTCCAGAGAATTGGATTCATCTTCTAGCTGTAATTTTTCTTCTTGAAGATCAAGGAGGCCTGTAGCTATACACATTGCAACTTCCTTGGGGACTCTCTTCTGAAGATATTTTATTGCATTTAGAAGATCATTGTTTCTTCCATCTTCATCACAGCTAGAGCAGGCTTCATCAGAAGAATGATAAAAGGAATTGTCATCTGATGTGACTTTCACATTTCTTTCCATAGAAGGAGTTTCTCTGATTGCACTATCCTTCTTCTTCATCTTCTTTGCATGTTTCTTCATTCTGTTTTCAGAGTCTTGGCAGATATCTCCATTTGAGGCTGTTCTTTCATTTCCTCAAATCTGCACTCCATATAGACTCTCTTGGATCTTTTAGAGGTAACCTCCCTCTGATACCAATTGATGTGTCCAGATCAGTGTGAATCACTGAGAGGGGGAGGGGGTGAATCAGTGATCCTTCAAAACTTTTTACAAATTGATTCTTAATCAATTAAACCTCTATGGCTGGTTAAAGCCTCGATCCACTCTTCTTGTATCTCTCAACCTTTCCCGAATAATGCAGTAATGAAAAGGCACAGGACACAAGGATTTACAAGGTTCGGCACCAAAGGCCTACATCCTTTCCATGCTCTCCCAGCATGGATTCTCCCATTATAACTTGTTAGAATTACAATGGTCGATACATCTTCCCACCGTATCTCTCCTGAGTCCCACATGAGGGTCTTTATACTGCGTCCCACAGTGTTACCAGAGTCCCACTGGCCTGCTCCAGAATCCCACTGAAGACTTCTTCTCCCTGAGTCCCACAGGGTCTTCTCTTGGCTCCTCGAGTCGCACGAGTAGCTCTTCTTCACTTTAAGCTTCTTCAAGTATCTTCAGCAGCCTGGGATAAAGGCTACTGGCCTTGCTCTGTACCTCTGATCACTTGAGTTGATCAGGGCTTCTCGTCTAGCTCAGGCTTTATCTCCTTCTTCAGGATGACCTGGCTTCTCTCTTCAACTACTGAATGCTCAGACAATTTATGTCTTTAACTTCAGTCTGGTCCAGTCTCAGTTCACATCAACTTCATGCACTGAGTGCATGGAAGCTCTTCATCCTCATGCACTGATAGCATGGCCTTCTCAATTCTTCAAGAACTTCTGGTCTTGGACAACTCAGAATGCACACACACTGATATGAACTTTTTCACGTGTGCACGTGCATGCATGCAGGCATGCACTCTCCATCTCTTTCTTCTAGGTGCAATAATCCCACAAAGGGTGTAGTCACTTTAAGCACACACCTTTACTGAACTTCACACACATTATCCAATTTGTTTACACACTTTTAAGTGTGTTTTACTTTAGTGTGGGTCACTCCTTATTTCTTCTAAGTGTATACACACTTCTTAGTGCACACACTTAGGTTCGGCCACTTCTTTAATTTGCACACAATTGTTTCATTTTGCACACACTTGAAACTTGTCCTCTTCCCACTTCTTGTTGCACACCCTTAACCCGTAGGTTGTTCTTCAATTTTGCACACACAAAATGTGTCTTCACTTGGTGCACACACAAGGTGTGTTCTCAGCCTCCACTTCTTCTTGCACACCTAATTGGATACGGCCACTTCTCCACTTGGCACACACTTGGCCTCGGGTCCTCTTCTGTTTTTGCACACACCCAAGTTGTGGTGGCCTTCTTGTTTCACACACAACCCGAACCCCTACTGCCTTAAGCAAGCCGTGCAAGAGGGTGCGGCCAATTCTTCTTCTCCCACTGCCGCATAGGTCTTCATGATGCACAAGGGCATGCAAGGTGCGGCATATCTTCACTTCTTGTCCGCGCAAGCACAAGGAACAAGAATCACTTGGCCGCGCAAGTGAAACCTCCTCGGGTGCAAGGGGCAGCCGCGCAAGGCTCAAGTGTGCAAGGGTGCAACACTGCCGAGGGCTCCTTCCTCCTGCCACGCAAGTGTGCGGGCAGAGAGGGTGGCAAGAGACTCGAGCGCGCAAGTATGCGGCTCGGCTCCTTCCTGTCGCGCAAGGGGTGCGCGCAGGGGACTCCCCTTCACTTCTTTCGCGCAAGGGATGCGCAAAAGGAACTCCTTCGGGCCTCGGGTGGCACCGGGACAAACTGCCGCGCAAATGGGATGCGTGGGGCTCAAATCTTCACAAGTCACAGGGTGCTCGCGGGACACTCTCGAGTTTTTCAGCAAACACTCCAAGTGCTCGGGATCTCTTTTTATAGGAGAGGAGAGCCTCGGTTCATCCGCGTGTTAAATCTTGAATCACCGAAGATTTCGGATCTTCAAAATATTTCCATGTTTTTGCGTTTTCTCTTCGGTGCACGCAGGTTCTTTTATTTATTATCTTCTTCACGTGCATGCGACTTAGAACGCATGCACGGCCTCTTTTCTTCCAATCCATGCAAATCACGAACCCTTCAAAGCCTCGGCAGATTCTCTTGCCTCGGCCGAACACGAAATTCTCCATCCAACGTGTGCATGCATATTTTATTGCATGGATGTATTCAGTGTGGCCAGACGATCACAATGGAGGCTTTACTTCCTTCAGAGGTGGCCGGGAACTCGAAATCCGGTGGTCGGATGGCCTCTGGTTCAGGCGATGTCGCGGGTGGCCTTCGGGGTGTCCTCGGCTCGAGCTCGAGGTGGAAGACGAGCCACGGCCGTTGGATCAGGCGTTTGAATATCCTTGGACGGCCGCGATCAGGAGATCTCGCGCGGGATGCGATGAGCGGCTGTGATCAGCCGCGCGATTGGATGAGCGGCCAGGATCTCTTCCGCGGGAAAAATCCGCGTCCCACATCAAAACCTCTCGCGGTTTTTGCGCGGTTTATTACCCAGGCGCTGCCTCAACCCCGCAATTGAATCTTCTCCCCTCTCGGTGTCTCCCCGCACTGAGTTCTCCCTGCGGGCGCGCTCTGCGCCCACTCATGCTCCCTGCGGGCGCGCACCTAGCGCCCACTATGCATCCTCCGGGTGTGCGGGTTTCACCACCGCGTGCCCTCGGGGGCTTACACACGGCCCCCCTGCCTCTCGAGCTGGCCACATGGGATCCCCCCTTGGGCGTGGCACCTTAGGCCCACATGTGCCTTGGGGGTTGAACCCTTATGGCTGGCTTGAGATGGCTAATTTTTTGCTTGAGGAAACACTTAGGACTTTGTTTAAAAACAAAGTAACCAAGTTCAAATGCCATTCCTTCTTCTAAGCCATTCTTTCCATTTCTTCTTATTCTTCTTATGAATTCCTCCATTTCTTCTCCTCACATGATCTTCACTTAGGATATGGAATTCAAAAGGTTCCTTCTTAATCTTCTTCATCTCCTCTTCCATATGTGTTCAATACTTAGGAGGGACTTCTTCAACTGAATCTCATAAATCACACATGTTCTTCAACATTCTTCATTGATCTAATCAGAGATCAATTGGATCTTCTTCTGATTCACATGCACTAAAAGTTAGTACATGGACTTCTTTAATCCACTTCATCCACTTAGAAGTTGTGGATGGATCTTCTTCAACTCCTCATGCATTGTCACTACAATGCATGGTCTTCTAATCATGTTGTGAAATTGTATCATCTTGATACAAGTTCTTGGAACTTAATGATCAGCTCAACAATCGTCTGATTTTATAGAGAATGTTTCAACCACATCTCCTATGTCACTTAGTGAATCTCCTAAGTGACATGCATCTTAGTACTATGGCCATTCTCTCTTCATCACCAACACCAACACAACCTTTGGAATTCACATCTTGACAATTCTTGACATCCATTCATTCTAAGACAACAACATGTCTCATTGACAACAAATGCAACACAGTGCACTTCATAGTGTTCCCATACTTTATTAAAAAATTAGTTTTATCAATATCGGGTTCAATTAGTCTAACATTATAGTACCTAGACATGAGATTAATCTATTAAAATAACCATAAACCATTATATGAAAAAAATGGTCATTGATATACTATAATTAAACATATTTTTTATGCTCATTGGATTAAGATAACAAAATTCAACATATTGGCATAGAAACAGATCATAATTATTTTTAAATAAAACTAAAGTTCCTAAATGTGACAAGATCAAATAAATAATCCTAAAAATTCTAGATAATCAATAAAAATCATTAATGTCTTATGATTCATTGGATATATATTATAATATGATAAGGATATTTAACTCACTCATAGAATATGATTATAAAAAATCACTACTCAATATTGTGGTAAACCCAAGAAATACTTATGTAATTATTTTAAAAAAATACAATTTAATAAAATTTATTTATCAAACTTACTATTTACATTTACCAAATTCCAAAAAATGATTATAACTAAACTATAAATTAATCAAAATAATTATGAATAAAATTATACTTTCCATGATCTAAGATCTCATTCTTATTAAAGAATATTAGAATTACCCTAATAGAAAACAAAACCCACACTTTAAAGATAAAAATAATTAATTTATTTATAATGGGTTCATCTAATAAATTCCAAAAATGGGATTAAATATATCCATGCATTCAGTAATAATATCTCGGTTCCTCTCAAAACCCAAAATCATTATAAGCTTTAACAGAAACATAAATACATACTCCTTATACCTGATAGTGGAAGATATTTTATTGATATACAATATATATTCAAATGCTTGATTCAATAGGATTCATGCAAAATAATATATAATATAGTGGGAGTTGAATACATTAAATTTCAAAACAAAAGAATTATACAATATGAATAGAACCTCTAATAGTGATCCAACTTCAATGTTAGTATAAAAATCCTACAATATAAATAATTTATTTGATTTATTCAACATCCATGATTTCCCACCAAACTAAATCCAACTCAATTGAAGAATCTTCCCACAAGTATATTCACTTTATATCCTAAATTCCAAAGTGTGATAAACAATAAATTTAACACTGTAATATTCCAAGAAGACTGTCCCATTAATTTAAAACCACTATATTTCCACAAGGATCCCTACTAGTATAAAAATCAGTATTACTATTCTATAAGGGTTTATTACTATATATATTTTAAAGAAGTCCCAAACAACTAGGGGTGGCATGATTATAGAGATTCTTGGAATAACTGAATTTTAATCCCTAACATATCATATTGATATCATTTGAGGGATGTATTCCTTATTAGAGTGAAATATGAAAATGTATATGGTGTCTTAATAGTAACACTACATTCCCATCTTAACTCTTCATGTTTCCTCTTCCTAAAATTTAAGTTTATCTCAGTACAATTTGAATAAGAAGAAAAACTAACCATAGAAGAAATTCCTTTGAAATGTTTCTCCATTATTTAATTTTTTTCAACTTATATATAATAAATTAGATTGAACAAAAAAATTGATCTCCTATCAAGGGATAGAAAAATTAAAAAAACAGTTATTTTAGACTGTCATTATAAATAAGGTATTGTGTAAAATATATAACCATGAAGTTATAATCCATATAATAAATAACTCACCAATTATATTACTAAATCCACACGAACTTCATCACCTTCACCACAATTATGTTATTTCGATAATTGTTTTATTAAACATAGTCATAATATTATTCAATAAGATATTGTTTTAAATCTAATCCTAGGAAATATATTCCCACTACCTTGAATATGGTTCCTCAATTATAAACATTTGAATATATTACATATGAATCCCCATGAATCATAATGATATCGAGGATTTTTGCAATCTTCTCTACCTATTCCATTACCCCTTAAAGATCATTATCACCCATAAAATGGTATATTATTCAAAAGGAATTTTAAATCCTTATCATTAGATCTTATTTTACAAGTATTAACATCAATTTCGGATGAATTGAATGTCTAGAAAACTATATATAATATATTTTATCTATAGGTGATTTTCGTATAAAGAATTATTGGTCATTCCCTCTAAAGGATTATTTGGGAATCTTCTATATTTCTTGAGTGTCTATATTATATTCAACAAATGAAACAAAATAAAGAATCTAAAAACAATATAATATCCATATAAATAAACTAAAATATTTAATACATAATAATTATATCTCATTACATTGTAAAATATTCTCCAAATTAATATAGTATTTATATATATAACACACAAAGTAATAATTATGTATAGGATGAAGATATAATGGAAAAAATAAGATAAAAAATTTATATTAAGATATCCATATCCGAGAATCATCTATTAAACTATGAAAAACCAACATTATGTTTCAATGTAACTTTCATAATCAGATGACCTCCCACATTAACAATGAATTTTTTAATTTCTACTATTTACACTACACACATTTAATTTTTCACAATGTAAATCATATATATTCAATATATAAATACATTATAGAAATTCAGATCATAATATTTTAATAATTAATATCATATCGAGATACCACTAAATAATAATTTCCCAACACTCCACGATTAAACAATTATCACTACGATATGTGGTCAAATAAATGATTTTACAACATAGTCATTCAATTATGATAGTCCAATCAACTATTTAGTTTATTTCCAAGAGAGAATATTAGATAGTGATGGTCTAAGGATATTTTGTAAATAACTAAACTATGTTATTCTATATAGATACCCATGTAATAATATCATATGTTTTGAAAAAAATTCTTAATCATCCTAAGTAGGAAAAATATAATGATGGAATCAGTTTATTCATTTTTTTAATTATTTTACACTTTACGAAATAAAAAAATGAATTTACAAACACACGAAATATTACATAACTATTATATAAGTTTTCCTGATCACACAAATAAAAAATTAATTTCCAAAATAAATGACATCAAATGAATCATAAAAATAAAAATAAATTACAATTGGAACCTTAAAATAAGAACCAAATACAAGATAATGAAAATTTATCCTGAAAACCTATCTACTATAAGTTACTTGTATACAACAACTAAAATAAATGAAAAATGACAAAACAAAAAACAAATACTATATAATTTTTCTATTATGTCTAAAATAATATTCATATTACAAAAAGAGAATCCCTAAACAATTTATGTTGATTTTATAATTTATATTCATCAAATTGTCAATTAATATTTAAGATGAATTATGTTGTAATACTTTAAAATATATGAATGAATCTTTACATTTTCACAGCATTATGTTACACCAAATATAATGATCCAACATAGTGTTTATATAGGATTTGATCATAAATCCCCCAGATATACTGACACAATTTATATATACATCCACTAAAAAATCAAAATTTTAAATCTGAGAAAATAAAAACCCGTCAATTTTAAATATTCAAATTAAATTTAAATTAGGGATGATGTGATATTGAAAATAAATATATTTTATTTAGGTAAATAAATTTTTTAAATTTGCATGAAATAATATGTATAATAAAAAATCATGTTGGGAATAAAATAAATCTAATAATCCAGTCACAGTATAACCCACTGAGAAACATTACAATAAATAAATCCACCCAACTACAAGCTATGTGATGAAATCTACATACTGGGATTACACAGTAGTAAAAATTGGGGTAAACCACCTAGAATGTACACTCACTGTATTTTTGATATAGAAAATATAATTATGGAAACCTAGATCCAAACCTACCAATTTGGATGAAAATTTGGAATTAGAAATATATATTCATTTATAAAATCACACATCTTTCTTCTCTAAAACTCATTTAATAAAATATCTAATTTACTAGTGATTCATAACATTGTATAAGCTAATAATATAAAGACCCAAACTTAAAATGTTTTATAATCATGATTTTTATGTGAAGAATTCATTTTCATACATTTTAGGATCTTATCAGTTTAGAGTTTTAGGGAACTAGAGAAACATCGTATAAATTAAACCCATATATTACATGTGGAAACTTATATTTATTATATATTTGTTCACCCAAGTTATTTTACAAATTGGGAAGTTTATAAAAATCACAGTAAATTATATAAAAACAAAAATCCCATTATTCTAGTGACAAACATGAAAAAGAATTTAATTTTCTATAAGGGAATGAAATAGAAAATTTTCAAATGAAAAAATTGAAATATACTTTTCTCAAATAAAGCCTTTAAAAATTATTACTAGAAATTTAAATCTGTTTTTGGTGACTCAGATAATAATATTCACACAAAAATTTCAAATCCCTTTTTACATGGAATAACCATTTGGCTAACATAAAATATAAGTCGTACCCAATTAATTGGAGATATATAATGGGGATTACCCTTCATATAAGATATATGAGGCTCACATATGAGATATAATGTAGATTAACCCTTCTTATAAGATATATTAGGTTCAATTGGGAGCTAAAACTGGGTTGAACCCTTCATATAAATGAAATAACCAATATAGTCTACTTTCATCTCAAGAGTATTTAATGCATTAGAGGTTATAACATTACCACTCATCCTTGTTTTATCATGATACTACCCATAATTGGTTTATCCGGAAACCACCCATCATTGGTTTATCATGTAACCACACATCATTTTAAAAAGTTTCCAATAACTATAACATAAACATAAGTCATGAAATATTTCATTATAAAAAAACTTTTTGAATAAATTAAACATTTAATTTTAAAATTACCCATTTTTAACGATTGTGTATATACAATTGAAATAAAATATATTTAAAAGCAACCATATAATATTGTATAAGTAAATATTAAAAATATTTAAGAGACATAAAAGTGGGAAATTATGTTCATTCCATATATGTAATAAAATCATTATTTTTGAAAATGGAATATTAAAAGATGATTTTTACAAAAATTCCATTACATACAACATAAATGGATACATTGTGAAAATAATTGGAGGAAATTAGAAAAATAAAAAAATTAACACATTCATTTTCATATAAATACATTCATAGAATCTATTTTAAAATCATTTACATTAAATAGAAATATATTAATTAATAAATATTTAAAACAAAAAAAAATACAGTTTTAGTTAAAGATTCTCTTACATTATGTCTGACTCATCACATATGTTGATTGTATTCCTAAATAATAACCATAGGTTAACAAATTACTTTTATGAGAAAATTTTTGGAATTTATTATTTATTTTATATCAGTTATTACCATTTTATAACAATTACATTATATGTTAAGTTCATGTTAGCTGTTTTGATGATATTAGGTACATAAGTACAAAATGAATTTGTATGATGTCTATAGTAAAAGTGTTCATTAGTAAATAATATACAGAATAATAATAATGACATAATTATACATTGTATACATCAATTTTACTATTAAACATATCAATTAAATATTTTTATAAAAAAATTAACTTTGTTAAAATCATAGAGATGGTAGGTCGTACGTACGAATGAGTAACGCTTTCATTTTTCAAAGTTCATTATGAAAAGGATATAAGAATTATTTTAACTTTAAATAATATTCATTATATCATATATATATATATAATGTTTTTTTAAATGTACTTATATATATCATCTAAGTGATGTGGTGATGAAAAACGAATCCCCTCGCTTTGGGGAAGTGATAATTCACAAGTATTCATGAACAATAATATCATTTTTTATGCATGGATGATAAAAACCTACATCACGAACCATCTCTTGAGGCCCATGTCGTGACTACCCTAATCCCACCTTCCATTGTTTAGGGGTTGGAGACTAGAACCGGAAAGTCGTGTCCTTAAAATGGTATTTCATTTCCATTAAACCTGTACAAGCACATAGACATGAAATTAAAAAGACATACTCGTGAAGTAAAACTATTTTAGTAAAAGTGTGTACTGGAAGTAAGAGGCCAGAATACAATCCCAACTGGAAAGATACAACTACAAATGAAACTGAAAATCAACTCTTTAGATCATCTACTGGGGATCCTACCTGATGGGTATGTACAGCTCGTCTCCACATCTCTCCACGTCAACTGTCACCACTGTCTTCCATCAGGTCCAAGATTCCTAAGTCTCAGTAAAGGTTTTCCATCATCTGCACTAGACACAACAAGGTGTGTGTGAATCCAATGTAGGGGTGAGTAAAACAATACCCATTAGGGACCCCCAGACCCTCGAAGGTCTCCAAAGAATTCCACAAAGAAAAAATACAAGCATGATCTCAATCACAAAGAAATAAGAAAAAGAAACAACTAAAACTTGGTAAAATAAATTTATAGAAGTACATATGATTAGTCGTATGTATAAATTATCTTACTCAACAAGAGGCAATACTACTTACACACACAATATCGATATGTACTAACCCCTACAAGACCGAAAATAGGATCGATAACTGTTGATTCACACAGAATCATTTAGTGCTAATTCATAGAGAATCACCAGGTGATGATTCACACAGAATCACTAGTTTTTGATTCACCCAGAATTTTTGGGTGATGATTTACACAGAATCATTGGGTGCTGATTCACATGGAACCACCCTCCATTCTTCATGTATCATCCATTCGAAGGATTCCCGCTCATAGTACGCTCATTTCGTGGAGAGACAGCTCCTCAAATTAATGGTCATATTTCATCAGGAACAAAGTCCCATGATGAATTAACCCAATGATATTTCATGCCATCAAGGTTCCAATGGAACAGATGGTGCGTCAACCGGACGCCTGTTCTGTATGTTATTGGTATTTTAGCGCCAAGGGTCCGGTTGGATTTTGGGGTTGATCCAACCAGAATGTACTCCAATATTATCCAAAACACTCATAGAGTATATCAAAAGGAAAGTCTCGCTCCAAGGATCCCAACGTCGCAGACAGTTCATCAAAGAGATGTCAGGTTCGCAAGATATGGTAATTTCTGTGTAACTCGGCCCGAATGGGACTAGGTTCAGTCTAACCTGACCCAGTTCGGTCCGACACGACCGGACCATGTTCGGGATGCACGACCTAGTTTGGGCAGAACCAACTATATTCGAGTCGACTCGAACCGGTGTGATTCTTACCTGGCCAAGCCTGGGCTGTGGCAGGCTTCTCCTGCAGGGTGGTCTGACCCGCTAGCTAGCACTACCCGAACTATGGTCATGTGGTCCGCCTCCCGAACAACTCAACAAGTTGTTCGGATCATTGAATGGAAATTCTTGGTGGCGTAGCCTTGTCACCCACGAGACTCACAGGGAGTGGGACCCTACTTTGCTGAGGCATCATATCCACGACCTTCTCACTGTGGTGCGTGCCAGTGTGCCACGTTGTTGTCGTCGCAACCGACCCCACCAACCACCCCTTCGGCCCACTGTAATGTCGAGAAGCTCTGCCATCCTTCGCAGACAGCATCACCGGCCGCCGCATTTTTTACATGCCGGAAAATCTATCACGGGCCACCAGGTGAGCACGGTTGGTCCGTTATTCCTTCCAGACGCACCTACAATACTCCTGAGATGCCACGGTTGTAGCGTGCCTCTCAGTTCCAAGGTTCAGTCATGTTGGAAAAACCTATCTCCAAAGAACACAATAAAAATAAAAGGGAAGAATGTCTGAACCATGTTTTTTTTTGCCTACTCCCTCTGCGTTAGCTTTATAACCAGTGGGAGAAATTTATACCTCACATTAAAATAATGATAAACCCTTTTCAAATCTCCCGCAACGACCACCCGCAAATTCATGAACAGTGAGAAGAGTCATCGGAAATTCTTGAATTAAAAAATACAACCCCTACCTCAAGAATTGTTTAATTTTTCATGGTGGTAGAAGTAAAATATGTGCTTTTATGAAGCTATCACCTATCATCGCTCCCGGTTCATTGCCGCCTGATCATCCATCTTCCTCGGTAGATGGTGTCACGTCACATTTCCAGAGGTTCTTCACTTTATGTAGCCATATAAAAATCACTACCCCTGGAGATACCTGATTTTATACCTATCAGCCTTTGCAAGGTCTCTTACAAAATCTTCTATAAGATCCTTGTCAATCGGTTGTGACCTTGGCTACCAGATATTATCTCAGAGAATCAGAGTGCCTTCGTGGCCAAGAGACTGATTACTAACAACGTGATTGTGTCCCATGAAGTGTTACATTCTATGAAATCGTGCTCAACCGCGAAAAGAGGAACCATGTCCTTGAAACTAGGTATTAACAAGGCCTACGATAGAGTGGAATGGCGCTTCAATCGTATAGTCATGCTGAAATGGGTTTTTGCGCTAAATGGATAGATATGATCATGGAATGAATCCCGACCGTCTCCTTCAAAATCAATGTCAACAGGGAGCTCACCAGAGGATTCACCCCATCTGAGGCCTTCACTTGGGAGATCCCCTATCCCCTTTTCTCTTCATTCCGGTGGCTGATGTGTTCTCTAATTTTATTTCCCGGGCTACATCCTCTAAATCTATTCATGGGGAAAAGTCCTTCCATGTTATCCCACCAGTGTCGCATCTTTTCTTCGCCGATGGCTGCCTCATATTTTCCCGAGAAACAATTAATGAATGTTGTGTAATTAGCCAAAAGATCCAACAATATGAGAGGGTGTCCGGAAAATCGATCAATCATGGAAAATCTGAAATTTATTTCAGTGATTGGGTGCCTCTCTGTAAGATGTATGAGCTTTGCACATCAGCCGGTATCCATAGGGTTGTGAAACATTATATGTACCTGGGGCTTCCCACGGTGATTGGCCGATCCAAAAAAGAAATCTTCACATCTTTTGTCGATAGGATCAAGAAAAAAATTCTAGGCTGGTCCCCTAAATGAATTTCTAAAGCCGGAAAAGAGATCCTCATCAAAGCTATCATACAATCCATTCCCAGATACTTTATGTCCTTGTTTAATCTCCTGACTTTCATCATCGACCAGATCCACAGACGCACTGCCAATTTCTGGCGGGGAAAGAATGATGGGAGGAATTGACCCCACTGGATGGCCTGGGAGAAAATCTACAAGTCCTAATCATAGGGAGGGATGGGATTCCTGAATCTGCGTCTCTTCAATGATGCAATTTTGGTCAATCCAGGATGGCGCATTCTTCACTACCCATAATCTCTTTGTGCACGGGTTCTCCAGGATATGTACTTTCCCCGCACGGAATTTCGTGCTTCCTCTCTTGGTCCTCATCCTAGCTTCCTATGGAGAAGCATCTAGGGGATAAAAATCTCCTGAGAAAAGGAATAATCTATAGGGTAGGATCTTTCTCATCAGTCAATATCTGGAATGATCCTTGGCTTATCAAGAAGGATGGTATGCGAGCTACATCCCCCGTCCAACCAGGTATCGAAAACACCACTGTCAGCTGCCTCCTTTCCGAACAGGGATAGGGGTGGTGTCTAGAAAAAATCATTGATTATTTTAATGAAAGGGATCACAGAATCAACCTTCGAATTCCATGGGTTTCTGATATTGGCCCCGACCAGCTTTTCTGGATCAATGAGTCCTCGTGTGAATACACGGTGCGGTCCGGCTACAGACCGGCTCTTGACAACCACTCAGTTGGCCAGGTTGAGGGACCTTGGATCTTGGTGTGGAAGCTCAATGTTCCCCCTAAAATTCGATAGTTTTAGTGGTAGGTCTTCACGGGTACTCTACCAACCATGAGCCTCCTCGCTCACCGATATATGGCTAGTTCTGCTTTTTTCCCTTTCATCCCAAACACTCGTGAAACTCCTTTTCACGCCATCATTCACTGCCCGGGAGCTGAGAAAATTTGGAATAAATGGGTCCTGATTTCATCCGCTTCAATGGCATCGGCCTCTGACCTTCCCGATCTTCTGACGTGGTGGTGCTCCTCTCTTTCCTCGGCTTCTTCATGTTCACTTTCCACTCTGTCCTGGATTATTTGGGTCCGGTGCAATGATGTCGCTTTTCATCATGCTCACAAACCCCTTGAATTCTAGATTGAGTGGGCCAACTCCTGGATTTAGGGATGGAAAGGCCATAATGGACATTTTATCCCAGGTGCTACCCCCTCCCTTCCCCATTCATAGAATCCACCAATGGAAAGGGCCCTTAAGATTAACGTGGACGTGTCACTCCCAAAGTATGGTCTTGTCGCCCTAGGCCTGCTATCTCGAAACCATCTGGGGAAAATCCTTACTGAAAAATACGAACCAGATCAGGCTTACTGGGAGCCCGCAGTTTCTGAGGCCATGGCCATCCTTTACGGTATGATGCTCGCTTTGGATCATGGATGGGTTGATATCATCATCGAGTCTCACTGCCTCAACGTAATCGATGATATCAACAATAACGAGGGCGGACTCCAGTCATTTGGCTCTATCACTAGGATAATTCGCGCACTTCTCCAAGGCTTTTCTTACTATACCTTCTCCTTTACCAAAAGGGAAGGAAACAATTTGTCCCACCATCTGGCGGCCTCAGGCCCCTTCGATGTCAACCAGCTCTGGTTGGACAATTTCCCTTCATGTATTTTCGCTTGTACGGCTGCTGATCTTCATCATTAATGTTATCTGTCCTTCTTTTAAAAAAACACTACCCCATGCCTCATTTAAATATAAGGGGAAAAGGTCGAGTAACGCACCTCATAATTTATGAGTTTCATTAATTTATGTAATTAATGTGACACATTAATTACACTATGGGTGGTTAGGAAACCCAAATAATAAGAAATTTAATATCCCAAATTAAATTTCTAACTTATTCAGCATTCCCTACCAACATCTCTCAACAAGTTGTAGTGCTAAAAAGACATAAAATAACAATCTATATGTTATTTTTTTATTTCTTTAAAATATGAAAAATCAATATTTATCTCCCTACCTACTATGGTCGAAGTGAAGCTTCCCTTAAGTGAATCCCAAATCTTTAGATTCAATGGTGCCCCTGAATTTTTAATACAAGCACGGATTCAAAAGATAGAAAACGATATTCACACGTTTATTGCACGTATCTTTAAAAAAGTTAAAAACATTATTCTAGGAAAACTGAGACTTGGAATCACGTGTCATAAACATTAGCAGACCAGTAATAATCCCAAATTATTTAAAATATATATATATAATTTCCGGGACTTTACAGTCTCCCCTCCAAATGGATTTTCACCCCTAAAAGCTAAAAAAAACTAAGGGAACAAATGGGGGTACAGAGCATGTATCGGAGCCTCCCACTCCCATGTTCTCTCCATGAAATTATCATGATGCCAGTGAACTCAAACAAAAGGAATCAATCACCAATGAAGTACTCCCCCTATCAAACCTCTATCCCCACTGGGAACTTACTGAGCTTTTGAGATCACCCCTTTCTCATGTTCCATTTTCCAAGGATATGACGAAGTTAGTTATGAGTGTCTTGTAGGAATAATCTTGGAATCATGGATGTTTCTAATGGAATAAATTAGTGTTTTTTTCTTTTCAAGTTGTAGTGTTGAACTTCTTTATGTATCTTGTTTCCAAGACAACTAAACTGATCGGCACTTTGGGGCTTGATTCCTTGTAATAATACCAATGCATTAAAATAATGTATCAGCTCCTAGATTCTGGGAACGGGGCATTATATGAAGGATGAATCCAAACGTGAATGGAGTGTACAAGCCATTTTTTACTATGTATATGGGGTGTATTATGACTTGTACCATGAAGTTTATGGTAGTGCGGTAATGATGATTGTCGTGTGGTTCATTGTTATGCATTACAAAAAGAGTGAATTTTTTAATCCGTGCAGTTTAACATCATGTGTTAAGGATAACAGTCAATAAATGTGAAAATAAAAATGTGTCATACAATTTTGCGTCATGAGGTAAGGATGATGGTCATCATTTATTTGGGGTGGCTGGGCCAAGACACAGAAATCCTGGCATTTCTATGTATCCTACAAGGGCATTAATCAAACCGTTTTTCGTTCTCAAAGACCATGTATTTCCAAGGGGAATCCTATTAAAATCTGACTCAAACATATGTAAAAGAGAATTTTTACAATGGCTGGGGCAGGTTATAGAATTCTAGACGTCCCAAATTATCCTACGAGGGTAGGAATCATGTCGTACATATTTCTTTGAACATCGCATGGTAGATGAGAAATTACGAGAGATCAAGGTTTTATTAGGTGAATACACTATCTCGTAATACAGTTTAATTTCAAGAAACTTGTACATCTTTCCCTTAGTTTAGGTTCATAGAGTTCGGACCGGCACATCACAATTTATTGTCAGGTCGGAGGGTCAAATTACCTTGAATTTTATCATTGAGCTGTAAAGATACACTACTGTGAAATTTATTTTCATGGAGTAAGGACATTAGGGGAATGGATGTTTAACATCATGCGTCTCAGACAATTTAATACTCTTATGGTTACATGAAATACTTATTCCGAAATATAGCTTTTGTAGGAGTGGTGGTGAGCTTCCCATCCATAGAGATAAGGGTAAATGTTCTATTAGATTAGACAATATGTTCGATATATGGTCCCCCCCACTTTGGCTCAAGATTTGGTAATTTTTGTAGTTATTATGGTGGTCTAGAGGACCAATACCAATTCCCCATTGACTAAAGAATAAATATGACTCAATTTATTGAAGGATCGTGCAATCCTGTTCTGATATAATTCTATGTGGTGAATAGTGTGCAACTGCTGTCATCCAATTTCTCCAATTCATCAAGTCGCTTTTCCTCTTACTCACTGTTGGACAAATGATATCAAATGGTAATGAAGTGTGAGGGAAATTGGAGTTCAATGTGCTAAACTAATTACTTTCCATATAAAAATGTTCATGGAGTAGACTGGGTAGTAGTGAAGGTTTTGGTTTGACAGGTCCACAACAAATGGAAGAGTTTTTCCGGCCACGAATTACTATCTTTGTCCCCCATTTTCTAGAGTACGATAGATAGGGTCTAGTTGAAGACATCTATCTGTTTGTTGGATGCTACATGGTAGCAGGATGAACGGTTGGTCTTGATACCATATTATTGTTATAGTTTCACTAGTTTGGTAGAGTAGAAGTTGGTGTTGTTTTCCATAAGTATTGTATGAGGTACACCCAATATGGTGATGATATTATATTTCACGAAGCTGAAAATTCTTCTTTCCATGACCTCTATAAGGGATAATTGTTCTTCCCACATGAAAAAGAAGTTGGTTGTTGTGTAAATATATTTAAATTGTTTGACCATGGTGGGAGGATATTGTCCCATGATGTCCATTGACCTTATAGATAATGGCATGAGTACATAGCTTGGTGAAGTAGCTCTGGGGGATGATGAATGAAGTTAGCATGAATTTGGTAGGAGTGATAATTCATGGGAAAGTTCACAAAATCCCATTCTAGTGTGGTCCAATAGTATTGAAGCCTTCGAATCTGATGTGAAATCTTGGATCCCGATTGATGTACTCTGCAAACTTTAACATGCACATCATTAATAATGGAAATAGTCTATTCTTAATCAATGCATCTGAGAAAGAACATGTGAAGCCATTCTTTTCGAGGACCTTCTGCTGGATCGTGCCACAATATAGGAAAAAATTGACGGCCCTTCTCCATATTTTCTCTCTTACCGCCTTGTCTGATTGAAGTTATATCCTCTGAAGGTAGTTTATAATGGTGGTCATCTAGCCAGTAGTAGGTGTATATGGCTCTGGGATAGGGCTGACTACATCGCTTTCTTCCATGTTAGTTTGAACAAATGGAACAAGAATTCGATGGTAAAAAGATGATGATAACTATTTAATCCAGGTCTAGGTGAGCGATGTTTGAGGCCGCATTGGATAACGCATCATCCTGGGAATTCAGAGACCAAGGAACAAAGGTCAATCTCGGTTCTATGGGAAACTCCACCATTATCAATTAGATGTGGTCGAATAGGGGTATCATGACCTCCTTCTTAATAGAATAGTCACCATTTACTTTCTTTATGACTAGTTAAGAGTTTCCATTTATGTTAAGGTGAACCACTAGTGCTTGGAGTGCAAGATCTAGAACTGCAATGAGGGCCTGGTATTCCTTCTCATTGTTTTTTCATCCTTCTGACAAGATAAAGGAATATGAAAAAAAATTCCTTCTCTGGTGATATGAGTATAACCCCAACCCCACCATATTAAATATGGTTTCTTCAATTCTTCTACATGTCGGGATTCTAGATGCACCATCAAAGTACCATTTTCATGTTCTGTAATACATTTGCAAAGAGAGGACATCTTCATCGGGGAGTATGACATATGATGATGTGGTCTCTATTAAGGGATTCCCTTCCCGAAATTCTTCAAATTCATGGCACTTCATGGCTTTCTAAGGAACAAGAGAGATTCAAAACTGTTGTAGGATGAATTCCTATTAGGATAGGCATCCAGTTAGCATTGGATGGAAAAGGTTGTATTTTAGTGGATTACTACATGAGGTTAGAAAGACTTCATGATGCTATAGGTAATGTGTCATCTTCTGCACCATTAAAACTAGATCCAAACTTATCTTCTAGATATCTTAATACTGGTTCTCAACATCAATCATGGTCCGGCTTAGATAATGAAGGTTTTTTTCACTTCCGGCATCATTGTTCTACATGAGGAAGGCTATTAGGGAACTCTCTGAAGCCGTAACATATATGATAAGCTTCCTTCCTTCAACCGGCGGTAAGAGAAATGGTGGAATCAAGAGGTACATCTTCAGGTTATTGAATTCCTTTTGGAAATCATATATCCATTTTAGGTTACTCACTTCTGTATTAACCTGTTAAAGGGAAGAAATTTTCCTATGAGGATGCCTATAAAATTATTAATATAGGACAAGTGTCCTTGTAATCCTCTTAGCTCAGTGAGGTTCTGGGGATTTGGCAAACCAAGGATATAATTTTCCTTTTCGGTGTCGATTTCAATTCCACTATATTGTAGATGAAGCGGAGAAATTTCATTAAGGTAACCCAAAAGGCACATTTCTAGGGATTCATCTTCAGACTATGTTGCATATGTTTACTAAAAATGGTTTCATGGTCTGATAGGTGATCTGAGGATGGTCATGATTTGACCACCATGTCATCGACATAACATAAATAAATTTCCCTATGAAGGGTTTGAAAATGTGATGCATGGAACATTGATATGTGGTGCTAGTATTTTTCAGACTAAAGGACATTCCCATGTGGAAAAATACTCCTTGGGGGCCCTGAAGGAATTGAATTCATCATCTTATCAGGCCATTCTAATTTGAATATATCTGGAATAACCATCCATGATGGATGGAGCTTCATATCTATCCATCACATCGATCAACAGTTTGGTGATTAGGACTAGGAAATCATATTTTGGGAAGTTCCAATTGAGATCTCTAAAATCAATGCAGACATAGATCTATCCATTCTTTCTTTTGACAGGGACTATGTTCACTAAACAGATGGGATATTTTACATCCTGAATGAATTATACTTTAACGATATTTCCAACATCAGCCTCTATCATGGCTGCATGTGTGGGGTGCATTCTTCTGGGAGCTTGCTTATAGCCTCGATGATCCTCTAGCAGGCCTAGGTGGTGTGTCGCCACCTTGGGATCGAGTTATGGAATTTTGTGTAACTCCAAGAGAAAACCTTTTGATGCTGCCTCATGAAGGAGGTATATACCTCATGTTCCTCAGAAGACATGTCGGCACTAATGAGAGTGGGTCTCCAATCTTCTTCGGTACCAAATTTTACTCTCCTGAGTTCATCAACAGAGGTAGATATACCCTCTTTGAATGTAGGGAAGGCATATATAAGGTCATCTTCATCTTCTTATCAAAAATACTCCTCCTATTCCTCTTCTATTGGGGATAGATCCCTCAATGTGGGATCTCTAGAGCATGGAGGCAAGATGTCACGTCGACGCTGTTTGGAAAAAGCGAATACCTCTAACTCAATTAGTTGTGAGGAAACATCTAGAAAGGGAGATGTATGGGGATGAAAATAATAATTTCCTTCTTCCGCTTTATAGAGTGTGGTATGGATATCCTGTGATTCCAAGGATGGTGCTTGGGAACCCTTTCTCAAGCATTCTTCCTTAGATTGAGGTTCATTTGTGGCTTCTCCATTTTCAGACTCGGATGTCATGACTGAGATAATGAGAATAGTTGAATGTGCTCCCAAACATGGATTCCCACTCTCAACTTGGTCGATGCGGAAAATGTACACTTTTATGAGATTCTTGAGGGGGTATTCAATAACCACATCCATACCATTTGGTATGGGGACCTAATAAATACTATCAATTATAGATATCTTCCCATTTTTCACATAAAATCCTACATCGATGTAATGTGACTCAGAGAGCTCCAAAAGGATCATATCAGCATGCAATGACCCAGCTTGTCTATTACTCAATATTTGATACACTAGTTGTAGGAGGACGAAATGGATATGTTTTGATGCCTCCATGGCCTTCCTAATACGGTGTTGAAGGCTGTGTTTTTTTTGTAGGGTTGGTATGGATCGAATCGTTAAGTGGGAGGCTCCGAGGTGCCTCAGATGATAAAAGTGGTCCTTGACCATCTCCTGATTGAAGAAGGATGTCGTTGATAGTTGAATAGAAATCTAACATGATTGATTACCTCCTTCTGAGTGCCTTAGATTTGGAGGGATTTTTAGTACTTTATTTGGCATGGGCAGGACCATCCTGTCAATATGATATGTCACTAGGGAGAGAGCCTCCATAGTCAGCACTGCAGTGGTGAGGAATAACATCACAAATTGAAGTCTCAAAGCCAAAAATAATTCCGTTGTTAATACCATTAGTATGACCTTCATAGTGGACTGTAGGAGGAGAGGGCCTTCACGTTTCATAAGGCCATTGTGGGGAGGATCCTCACAGTGGCAGCCATGATGGAGGGGAATACCATCATAGTAGCCATGATGGTGAGGACTACCATCACATCTGTTGTAGGGTGAATATCTGTAGGTCAAAACCCGGGGAGGGACTTTAGAATGTGCCGCAATGAGGGGAGGTCCTTCTAATTGCATAACGTCTCTATGGGGAAGACATTCACCATTACGGTGGTGAGGAAGACCACCATAATCTGATGCCATGCTACAAGAAATATCATTACAAGGTAACCCCTGGGGATGACCATTAGTGTAGGCCATGAAAATGGGAGGAACATCTTGTCGTGATGAGACGTCACAATGGGGAGGAATTCCGCATTTTCGACAGTGATGGAGAGGACTACAATCAAAATATGTGGTCCCATTGCACGGAGAGTGTTTTCAGTGTATACCTAGGGGAGGACCATCAGGTCGGAGCATAGAAAGTTGAGGACCTTCGTGCTGCTAAATATTATGGTCATGATGAGGGCTTCCCTAAATCAAAATAAAATAAGAACTCTCATGATCGATCATTATATTCCCATGAGGCTGGGCCCCATGGGTTCTCTAGGGAGGACCTTCAAAGGCACCTGTAGTGAAATTGTAGGGAGGAACGTATCAAATGTTATTGTCACTCCCATAGTATAGAAATGGGATGGAAGAATTATGAGCCTTTAAAACATGTTTGGAAGCTTTAAGAACCACATATTCCAGTAGAGTGGAGTCATGGAACCCCTGTTTATTTTCCAGCTGCCTTCGGTGCGTTTGAGGCACTCTCTTGTTGTCAGAGCGGACCGTGTACTATTGAAAATGACAGTCACCTATAGGAACCTATCCAATTAGGTCATGTGATGAAACCAGGATACATTGAAAAACATCATGAGTTTTGTAAGGGATATTTTCTTGCCCTAGAGCATCCACC
The DNA here is from genome assembly GCA_963277665.1 of Viscum album. Classification (NCBI taxonomy): domain Eukaryota; kingdom Viridiplantae; phylum Streptophyta; class Magnoliopsida; order Santalales; family Viscaceae; genus Viscum; species Viscum album. Next base: position 1,531,421,681 of record OY728123.1, on the reverse strand, counting down.
ATGATGGGCGGGTTTCCCCCAGTTGGAACGAGTGAGTGTCCTCGATCAGGTTTCCCTTGTATGGCATGATATAGTTGATGACCGTCCATGATGGAAGCACAAATGTAGATCTTATCTGAGGAGGCTATCTCGCCTCTTTGATGAGTCACCTCAATTGGGGTGATGGGATAATGGCACCGAGTCCTTGATGTTTCCACCGATGAAATTATTTTCTAGAAATTCTGCATGATATGATCCAGTATAGTTACATGATCATCCGTCATTGACAAGATATGTAGAGATAAATACTTGGGTGGAATGGTAATGAGTGTCCATTCTTCTTTGGGAGTAGTAATGCCCTGCTCTGGTCCTCCTTTGGTCAGTAGATAATGATTATTCTCCTGTGTCAGGGTAGGTGAACGAGTATTCCCCTATACCGGGATATTCCAACTTACTTCTCCGTTTGCCTCCACATTTTGGCGATAGATATTACTTGCATCCATAGTGATTTGGCCCTACCTATGTTGGTGTCCCACAATATCGAGTCGGTGGCCTCTATTGGTAGGTAGACATTAGTTACTATTGATTGCCTATATATCAGGAAGTCAAGCATCAAGAGAATCTTCAAGGAGATAGTCTTGCATGCGCTGGATTTCCACCACATCTGGTTGATGGGCTTCGTGATCCTAGGCAGGGAGATCTGCCTTCTGGGTAGGTTCTATCCTGTACGGGTGACAGGCCAGATAAGGTTCGGAGGGGATGCACGCCTACACGTAGTTTTCTTCCATGTCAGTATATAGGGCTCTAAAAGAAAGGACAGGTTCATGGGTCTGAAAGAGATATGTTTTCATGTATGAGATATGGATTTCTTCCTCAAGAATGAGGGTGATGACATGTTCCTAGTTGTATGATCCCCACCCTAGGTGGGTGGTCCGAGGGGCCAGATCTCGGGGAGCATGGGCATGGTTCCTCGAGGTGGTATCCTCTTCAGCGTGAGGATACCAGGTCACGATTTAGTTACAATTATATCTTCAATCGGAAGCCATGGAGCGGAACCCCCTTCTGGTGGGGATTATATAATTAGCATCGATCTCATCCACCACATAATGATAAGGGATGTATTCATTATCTTTTTCTAGGTACATCCTCCCAAAATGGTTCGAGAGGGCTCTAGGGGCCGCCTGGATCTTCTCCCGCAATAGATGTTGGGAAAGTGGCCGATGAGACATAGCTGACTATTGGTTTACATAGCTACCTCCACTTTCGGGAGAGCACCGTTCAGGTGGTACTCTCAGATCAGTGTGTCTGAGACCTAGAGTTGAAGATAGTGGGTGGGCGACAGGGTGCTCTATCAATTGAGATGCACAGTCCACACAGAGATCATCGTGTGTGCCTGGGATTTCCATTCAAACACCATTGGATTGAGGAACGATGTTCTTAGTACTTCTAAAACATTTGGAATGTACAAGTAGAAAAACCCATCAACATATCATCTAATAATCCCATGTGTTATTAATGACCTTCCATGTCCCACCTTTTGAGCATTAAAGGGGCAATGAAGTGGGGTTATTTCACCACTTTGGATGATGTATCACGGTCAGGTACATTTTTTTTGTTTAATAATGAAGAAGATGGATCATCAGATATTAATCATACATTTATTGTATTGGAGAGAATAAGAATAGGGTAAATCCATCATTCAAGTTAAGGATTTACGTCGGGTTCACCATTTTTGTTTCGTGGCGAAGGGGACATGATTGGTTCTCGTGTCTGATTAAAGGGGGTTAGTTCTTTTTAATCATTTCTTTTGGGTTCCCAATCATTGTGGCTTCTCCTGGTCTCCGACGGGTTTATTCGTAGAGCCAGAAACAACCAAAAGTTCATGTATCAACTGATCATGGATCTAAATTCCAATGGTAGTCCCTAGCTGGGTGATATGGGCAATGATACTTAAGAACTCATGTTGGTAGAGGGGATGGAAATCTAGGCTCATCGCACCCTTTTGGGGAGAATTATTCCATATTTTTGGACTCTCTTATAGATTAAAGGTGTGATCGTTTGTTCACAAATCATTTTTTTATCCCCAAGAAAAGTATCCATAGATTACCCATTGGTTTCTTGTTATAGGTATATGTATGGATCCAGAACCCTCTACATCTGAGGTTTTCCATCTCTCATCAGACTAGCAATTGTGCAGAATTTTGAGGTTGTTTAGATAACACTAGTCTCAAGCCTTATAATTGGGAACTCTGTAGTTTATTATCATTTAGGGGGGATAGAGAGTTACTTGTGAATCTAGATCAAACCCCAAATACGGGCTACCAATGTATCCCTATGAAAGGAATCAGAATCCACATAGTTTTGTTCCATATAATGGGACACATATCCTCTTAAAGTTTTGTGAAAATAACCCAACCATACAGTTTAACATCATTTTTCATGGACGTCTAGGCGACTAGTGCCTAGTCAAGGTTGGTGTGGGGCTTACGCCAAAGCGGCACAAAGGTCTTGAGGGAAAATTATTTCCTAGGCATGGGTATGGTCCTGCACAGGGCATGAGGACACCGTCTGATAAGGAAAGATGAGCTTCTAAATTGGGTGTTTTGGCTAGCACCTCAAGGAGGTTTCCAACATATCGTGATTGGTTGGGAATCAATGTGTCCTTAGTTATGAAAAATCAGGGCTTACACTCGATAGACACCTATTGAGGTAGTGATCGGTAGCCCATGTTGGGGTATGGTTGGGGCTTACAAGCGGTTGGTGTCCGGAGTTGGGATTGATCCTCCGAGAGGTGTCCTACGTACCCTTTTTAGGATAAATGGATTAAAACCAATGTAGTTTGTTCTATCTCAAAGGAGAATATAGTCCATTGAGAAAAATGAGTATTGGAAAACTTCCTCAAAAGGATTCCTTGATGATTTATGGGTTTAATTTGATAATTAATCTTATGGGGGATTCCCAGATTATTTGAAATAGAGTTGGATTCCTGAAGAGGAAGTCTAGTGAGCTTGGTACCTGAGAACGCTTCGTATATATCCCAATTGAGGTGGGAATCAGAGTTTTTGTAGTTTGTTCCATTGAGTTTTTTTCACATGTTGTAATCATCACAAATATCTAATCCCACAAGAGTCAATCTCGGTTAGAGAAACAAGACTATGAAAAAGATTCAATGACGACATAACCACATTTCCTCCTCCATCGGTGGAAGAGGGTGCACCTATGGTAGTGAGAGTGGATAAGGCTTGAGCTGACCCAAGAACAAGGTGAGGTGATGAGCCTTACCTCTGTTCACTTTACATTAGACAAGGGTCCAATGACAGAAGGAAGGGATGAAGGTTAGTGGATTATAATAGGATGGATACCCATTTCGCTCTTTAGGGGAGGGGAGAATCGCTCACTGATGGCACTCATTGAATAGAAAAATGATGGATCCCTCAATCCAAAAGAGTGGAGAGATAGAAAGGGGATTATGGGCTCGAACTCTAGACTACCATGGGTATGTGAACCCAGGAATGCTCTATATGTCCGTTCAAGGGATGGGGAAACAGCTTTTCCTCTACCTACTATGGGTATGTGAACTCAAGAGGTCTCACTAATGTGGATGAAGGTTTTAGTATAACGGTCTAGTGGCCTTTAGAAAGGCCTTGCCTGTGTGCCAATAAATAGGATATTAAATGGATTTCAGAGGATTGGACTGAATTGGGAGGGCCTTATTTGACTCTGGGGATGGAAACACCAAAGGCCTTGGAACACCATGTGACCATATGAGGAGTGGCACCCTTAACATAGGTAGGTTCTATGTGGATGGAGTGGTTCTCTGCGTACTAGTGTGGTAAATAGACTGAGAGGAATTCCACATACCGGAGTGGTACCCGGCTTCAGGTTTGGTCCACGTACCTAGTTGGTATGTGGTGCTAGAGTCCGCTCGAGTGGCGGCAGCTAGGGGCTATGCCGAATTGGGCTTCTCCCGTGTAGGAGGGAGCCAAACAACATGCTAGATCGAAGAAGGGGAATCTACTCCCTCTTTCATGGGGAGTTCTTCTATGTAGGGTCCATGGTTCATAGTTTACCGATTTTAGGATTTTGGTTTACCAATTTACTTATGCATTCTTTAGTTCTTAACAATTCTTCCCCAATTTATACCAGTTGTTGTTTCTTGAATCGGAACATCGCAGTATGTGAAATCCAAAGCTCTTTAAAGCCTCTCCCCTCTCCAAAAGTTCGATGCCTTTATTTAGATACACAATTTCCCAATATTCGATTCTCAATCAACTGATCCCTTTCTTCTCCACCTTGGTCCTTTTATAGAGTGGGGAAAGGGTTTGTATCTATGGTCATGTGACACCTTTTGCAGAAGCCCCTGACAAAAAACATGGAATATTGAAGATTTAGTCAACCCAAGGTTCACGGAGTATATTAAAATCACCTCGTTTGTGAACCATCTCGGTCACAGGGGTGCTTCATGGGCACGTGGAGTTCTAGATCCATTTCACCAATGACGTAGTGCGTGACAGGGGGCGGGTCTTCCTACTTCACTAGTGGCATAGTTTGCGACTGTAGACAAATCCAGCCTAACATTACCAGCCATTTGGATTGTTCATGTGTAGGAGTGTGGCCTCCACCTCATGAATGATATCATCCTAAGGTGGTGCGGTTCATCGAACCAGCCACGTTCCACTGATGATGAAACTGTACACAGACTAGTCATGTACGTTAACATTTCTTCTAAATATTATTTATATTTTTTCCAAATTATTTTTGAATATTGGGTATATTAAACCACTGATTATAAGGGAGTATTTTAGTTCCCTTATGCATGTTTTTTAGGACCCTACAAAGAAGCACTATTACTAACCCACACAGGATTGATTGGTACTAATCTTCTCAAGACCCATATAGTATGAATAAGTGATGGTTCACACAGAATCTTTGGGTGCTGATTCATAGAGAATCAATGGGTGATGATTCCCAAATAATCGCTAGGTACTAATTCATACAGAATTTCTAGGAAATGATTAACATATGATCTCTTGATGATGATTCACATAGAATCGATGGGTGATGATTCACAGAGAATTGCTGGGTGCTGATTCTCACAGAATCACTCTTTATTATTCACCTCTTTTTCAATAATAGGATTTATCTCATAGTATGATCATTTCTAGACGAAACCGTTCATTAAGGCATTGGTCATATTTCAACCAGAATGAAGCCTCACTTAAAATTTACCCAATGGTCTGTCTCATCATAAGGGTTACAACAAAATTGAGGGAACAAAAACTAGATGATCGGTTTGTAAGTTATTGGAATTTTAGTTTCGAGGGCCTTGTTGTATTCAAGGTCGTTCCAACCCAACCGTACTTCAATATCCAACAAAACACTCTTGATATATCTCTAAAGAACCATCTCGCTCAATGAATCCATGTGCCATGTATGGTTTTTCAATAAAATGCATGGTTCACAAGATATAGTCATATAGGTGTAACTTGGCCCGAATGGGTCCAGGTCAGATCCGACCCAAATTGGTCCGGGTCTCACCAGGAGCAGCCCGAACAATCCTGGGCTGCAGACCGGCCCATCCCACCGGTTGGGAGCGGTCCGGCCTGCTGGCTGGCACGACCCATGATGGGGTCACATAGTCAACCTCCCAAATGGCTCAATGATCCATTCATCTCATTTATTAGCGGCACCAGGTGGTGTCACATCGTCACCTGTGGGAACCATAGATAGCAGGACCTTCCATCGTGGTGGATTTGTAGCCACCGCCTGCTTATCACAGCGCGCGACAGTGTGCCACCTCATCGTCACCCCAGCCAGCCCATGATGGCAGTCCCGTCGGTCTACCACGGTGCTGAGCAGCGTCACCATCCTCCGCGGTGAGAGAGCACTGGCCGCTGCCTTCGCAACATGTGCTGGTTGCCGGTGTCGCACCATCGAATCTTCTGCAGGCCATCGGGTGAGATCCGATGGTCCTTTCTTCCTTCTGGAGGCCCCTAGAGTCCTCCTCAGATACCATAATCCTTGCATGCCTCTCGGTTTCAAGGTTCCATCAAGTTGGAACATTCCGCCACCAATGAAATTATTTAAAATCAAGTGGTGGAGGGTATGATCCTTGTTCCTTTGTCCCGCATCTTCCGCATTAGCATTATATCAAGTGAGACAAATATATACATCACAATAAAATAATAATAAATCCCTTTAAAATCTCCCACATCAACATAATCCAAATTCAATAATGAGGACAATAATCATGGGAAATTCATGAATTAAAAAGACAACCCATAACTTGAAAATGGTTGGAGTCATCACAGTGGTGGATAGAGAATTCTTGCATTAATGAAGCCGTCGACCTTCATCGATTCTAATTTATTGCCACTCGAGCTTCTGTCTTTGTCACTGGAAGGTGTCACGTCACTTCTCTAGAGGTTCCTGGCTTGATTAGTCCATGTCAAAACTTTACCCCAATCCCCATATAAATAGAGGGGAAAAGGGGTGAGTAACACACTGAGGAAATGATGAGGTTCATTAATTGACATAATTAATGCGCCACATTAATTACTTGAGGGGTGGGTACACATCTAAAGTTTAACTACGCATTTAATATCCCATATTAAATTTATATCTACCTCTACGGTCCCCGACACCACCTCTCAACTGGTGGTATGAAAAAGAGAAAAAAAATATAAATATTATTGTTTTTTTATTTCAATAAATGATGCAACAACAAAAATTTTCACCCAACCTACTGCGGTCAAAGTGAAGCTTTCCTTAAAAGAATCTCGGCACTGCAGATTCAACAATTCCCTCATATTTGTAATCTAAGCACCGATTCAAAATAAATAAAACACCAGTGGTGCATTTACTGAACATACCTTTAAAAAAGTAAAAAATATATTTCACCCACACCAAGCCTTAGAATCACATGGCGTAAATTTTCTTAGACTCATAAAAATCCTATATAATTTAAAAAACATTTATATATAAATTCTAGGTCATTACCACATAAATGATATATTTTATTTTTAAAATGATAAATATGTCATCAATATCATATATAAATATAAATTCTACCATTATAACCTATATAGAGAGGCATTGATGGAAAAAGAATTGTATCGGTTTGCAAGGCATTTTTCCAACGTACACACGAATGATAACCAATTTTCCCATTGGATAGAACTGAATATTGATTTAAGTGATTATATTAATATTTTATCATCTAATTATATGTTGGGATATTATATTTATTATTTGACCATTGTTGGGAATTATTTGAGGATGTGGAAAAAGAAACAATATTACAACACTTATTAAAAAAGGATGCATCTTCCTTAGAAACTCATCATTGATTAACACCTTTAGGCAACTAAGGATGGTTTTATGCCTAAGCTAACAACTATAAAATATAGATAGAGATTATATTGAGGTGTTTTTGTAGATATTATCTGAATAAACTAGGTTATTAAAAGTGAATAAAAGAGAATAAAATTTTCACATTTATAATAGAGAGGAGGGGAACAGAAAGATATGGTCAAAATATTAATTTAATATAAATTAAATTTCACGTTCAATCGAATAAAAAAAAATTTATTTCATATATTAAAAGATTTATGGTTGAAATAAATTCATTTAATTAAAATTATACACGCTTTGACTATTTCTTAATCATTATCTATTGGTTTTAACCATTTCTTAATACCTTTAACTCTTTCCATGACAACGTAGATTTTTACATATTAAGGGTTAATATATTTTCCATATAATTAAAAAAGATAGTAAATGAGTCATGGATAGAATTTTATAATTTATTAATTTTTTTCCTTCCAAATATTATAATATTTATAATTTTATATAATTTTATAAAATATTAAATATTTATTATATCATTAATATCTATTTTGTGTCTATTCATTACTTTTACTTTTACAAAACTCAAAGTACAAGATATATAAGAAATAAATATTTTAATAATACTATAATATGTGTATTTAATCTATATGAATGGTGGATTATTTTAATTATCTCAAATTTAATTCGTTTTAATATTTTTAATAACATTAATTTGATATTTCCATTAATTAAAAAATACTACATCATCATTTTGAAAGCCATTATGGTAACTTTTTTTCTTCCCTAAAAATTAAAAAAATTAAAAAAATGAATATAAATATTTTATCTTTAAAAATACTATTTATATTCTAACATATCTCCTATATAACCCCATATTAAAAATAATTTAATTTCTAAAATAAGAGTATGAAAAGTTTGGATCTTATAAGATATAAAATTATAGAGGTTATAATATCATTAAAAAAGAAATAAATGGTAACATAACCATTATTTTAATTATTATAGAACAAAAATAATCACCCGATAAAAATTTTCAATTCTTTAGGGTCATTTTATAATATTTATAAAATATTTTTTACTGGTAATTACCCGATTCATACTTAATCATGTTAACAAAAATTACTAATGTTACTATTCATATTTTCTAAATATAAAATGGACATATTTAATAAATTTGAACATTATGGTTAAAATTTTTTAATAAATATTAAAAAATTAAAGGCAAGTAATTTCATAAAATTAGTTTGAAATAAATCTCATAGACGAGATGCGATTGCAGGAACATAATGTGGAAATGTTCCAATGTTCAAAATATTTTTTATATCGGAATTCAATATGAAAAATATTACAGTGAACGTAAATAAATTAATAGATATATAATTTATATGACTATATTTTAAACCCAATTGGAAATGTAGTTTATCATTATAAATTATTTAGATAAGAAGACAGTTTTCAATTAAAATGAACTATTTTTCATTATTCATCAAAAAATAAAACTTATTCTAAAAATAAAAATAATTTAACAAATGATTTTTTTGTACTCTTATTTCAAATAAGAAGACAGGTTTTTTAAATAATATTTATTAATATTTAAAAATGTTTAACTAAAACAAATAGACAACTAAATGGCGTAAAATCCACCTTTTAGAAAAATAAAATTATTTTATGCTAAAAATTGGATATGTTTTTATATTAGAGATATAAATCTTATTAGATAAATATTAAAAAAATATACTGAATATATAACACATAAATTTTATTAATATCATTCACTAATTTTTATTAATTTAATTATTCAAGACAAAATTCTTTGGTGGCCATAAAAATTATGTTTCATAAAAACACATCCTTTATATTCAATTGGATTTCATTTTCATTTATAATTAATTAATATACAATTAATTAATGATATAAAAAAATTTAACCATATTTTCATAATTTGGTTGATCTGGTTTATATCCACCTTTCAAAAGGATAGATTATAATGGTAATAATGAAATCATAATGTTTGTTTGTTTTTGCTCAATGTGGAGTATATTGTGTGCTATCGAATATAGTCTTTCCTTATTAAATATCATGATGTTACATTATCATCCATTTAATAAATTGTTTCATCCAAATTTGTACTTGTTATTGAAGGCTAGGTGATTGACTATTGAAAATACCATTATTGAAATCCCCAATCAGAGAAAGGGTCAACAAAACATCTACTTTAAATGAAAGAAATAAATGTATGTAGCCCGACTGAGATAAAACAATATAAGATTCCATATGGGAAAACATATACCTTGAAGATAAAAAATATCATTTTTTTATGGATTCTAATAGAAAACATGGCCATTATAAATAAAATCATCATAATATCTCAAATCTATTATTGGTTAATAGGCTATAGATTTTATAATAAGAAAAGTAAATAGGATAGTGTCTTTTTAAAAAATCATTCAATAGAGGTGAGAAATTATTTTAATACCAAGGATATGAAAATAAAAAAATATTCTAACATGAAAAGTATAGTTTCATCATTTAATCAATTTTTTCCACAACCTCATCTGTTTCTCCAAACAATGAGTATTCCAGATTAATTTTTCACACTTGAATTACTGGAATCATGTTATAGAGAATCACGTAAAGCATAAAAGAATAACTATTTATTCTAAATATCATTATACATTTTTGAAACACAAAATGGTTACAATAAAATAATATAATTCTCCAATAATAATAAAACATATTATGATAAAAAAAATATTTTAATCTCTAAAATTAAACTGTAAAACCCAAACATCAACATATATCATTTCATAACCAACATATCATTAGTATTTTTTAAACTTTTTCTAGACTCAGTTGAAATAAAAAAATCATAATTATTTGATATCATATTATTCCTTAATAAATTATCCTAATAATATCAATCACTTTTAAAGTATCATAACAAAAAATTTAAAAGCCTTAATAAAATAATCTCCAAGATAAGAAAACCAATTCCATAAATATCTTGAATCTCCATAAATCCTTAATAAAATGTTATTTTATTCCAAAATATAATTCAAACTTTATTCCTCTAGTAAAAACCCATATTATTTTGTTTATCTTAATAATATAGGGTTCACAAAATAGTTAACTTCTTAAAAAATTACATTAATCACTTAATCATGAAATCAATTTCCAATTCCAAGGTTATCTATATGATAAAATATATGATCCCCATTTATAATAACCCATAATTATCTCCAAATATATTATTTGATAATTCCCAAGGTCACCATTATTGTTATTTCCCAAAAAGTAATAGAAATATTTTTTACATTAAACTAGTGGATTATATTTGCCTCAACAAATTATTGTAACATCCCGGTTCCAAAAGCCACCTAGGGGCGCCCCGTACCCAATTGGTCACATGGTCTGAAGCACATTCCACCAAATTCCAGAGGCTAACGACTAGTAGTGATGGCGTTGGATGTGACAGTGGGGAAACTATGTCCTTATTAGCAGAGTACATAGCTGAAATAATCAAAACATGCAATAATGGAAGTAGTAAACATCCAACAACAATACACAAGAAAAAAGTGGAATAATAAAGCAATAAAAAACAAGAGCACATATTTATATATGAAATGATGCATGATACATATCTAGGAAAACAGACAAATAGTTCACAATGCTGGAAATACAAACAGTACCAAAACAGGTACAAAAGAAATGATAAACAGATCCTCAGCATTGCAAGCCTATGCTTGGTCCCATGCTCTCATTCTCCAAAGAAATCATGTACTAGAAGTTGAAGGGTGCTTTCCCTTGTCTATACCTGCAATAACATAGTCTATTTGGGCACAAAAGCATGACCAAACAGGGTGCGAGATTACATCCCAGTAGGCATCCACCTAAAGATATGTGCCTCACCGTTAGTGAGCATATGGAAGGTAATAGTGCAGTGAGAAGTAAACATTAACAGTAAACAACAGGCAGTAATCAGTAAGCAGTAATAGGATAATATGCAACAGTAATCAATCCACTTAACAACAAGCAGTGGTGAAGCAAATAGCTAACCAGAACATGAACTACTCTAGGAAGTACTCACAGCCAACCCCTCTAGTCCGATTCGAGAAGTACCCACAACCCTCTGGGAAGTTCATTCAGCCTAACCCATCAGTTTTGGTCATACAAAAATTATAAGACTCTATGGGGAAGTTGGCTCGGTCAATTACCCTTATAGTCTAGGGTAGTCAAGGACTCTCTGAGGAAGATCACGTGGTCTAGCCCTCATATAGCCATAAGTTCTAGAAAATCCTTGAGGAATACCACTCTGTAAATTCCTCCTATAGTATCAGGTCTATCATAGAATCTCTAAGGAATCTCACTCGGTCATTTCCTTCCCTATAATAGATAGGTTCTAAATAAATTCAAACAAGTAAAGACTCTCCGAGGAATCTCACTCGGTGTACCCACCTGTATTAAATAATATCCAAGACTCTCTGAGAATATCACTTTGTCTATCCCCTGTAGTCTATAATTTCCAAGACTCTCTGAGGAAGCTCAATCAATCTACCCTCCTGTATTCTATAATATCCAAGACTCTCTGGGAAGCTCACTCGTTCTATCCCTTATAGTATATAGCACCATGTTCTCACGGTCATGTGTCGGTCGGTGCATAATAATGCTATAAGGCCAACATACACCTATAGAGCTACTTGTATAACCAAAGTAAACCTATAGATCTACTTGGATAACCAGTCTACAACATAAAAAACTTGTCAAGAATATCATTCCATTCTACTGTCACAAATCACGGAAAACAGGTATAACGGCCAAAAGTTAAACAAGACCCAAAGGGTCGTAAACAGAACAAGGCATGGGAAAAACATCCAAGAACCACAATTATCATCATACAAGATCAAATTACCTCTACACAAGAATACATGTAAGGCTCGAAAACAACAGGGGGAAAACGATAAACATGCAATACCCCGTTCACAGGTATTGTTAGAAATTTGCACATAAAACTCAAAGACCACGAAAGGTAAGGCACAAACCACCTACCTTGATTCTAGGAGATCAATATAAATTGACCACGAGACTTGATTATCCATATAATGGCATCGATCTAAGAAAACGCACAAAAAGGTCAACCCATGATATCTAAATAAAGAGGGAGAATCCTGGAAAGAAACTCAAGAAGAAAGAAGTGCACATCGCTGCAGTTCCAATGCAATATACGAAAATTGATTCAGAAAACAGATGGAGGATTAGGGGCTTAGAGGTTGTTCATGGCCGAACTGGTCTCTCTCTGTCAAGGAACCTAGATAAGAAGGTTTTTTCGTCGATTAGGAACGACCCTGGTCCGTTTAAGGAAAAATACTACACAGCATATACTTCTGAGGTACGCGGTGTTTTCATAGCTTTTACGTACTGTGCTTTAAGAGGCCTCCACATCTCCATTACTCCCCGTATGTGTGGCCCAGACATGGCCAGCACACGGCCTGGCACGGTATCAAAGTACAAGGCATGTACTAAAAATGTACACGGTGTGTACTTCAAAAATTTCCAGATTTTCCTCTTTTTCTCAAAAATGACTAGAAAAGGAAAAACATATCTGAAACGAATATCTAGGCTCTTAAAAACATTCCACCTTAATTAAATTTGTCCCCAAATTTCCATAGTGAGACGTAGAATAAGAAGTCCCGAATAGCTCCGGCCACTGTGATCGTACATCAGCCTCCTTATCCTATGTCTCGTCCTGTACTCGCATGTGCTGCCATAGCACTTGTACTAGAGGAACAGGCTGGCCACGAGGAACATTCGTACTACGATCAACAATCTGGATAGGATTCTCCTCAAATGATGCATCTTTTTTAAGCACAACCTCCTCGGTATTAAAGACATGGGACGGGTCTGAAAAGTAACGTCGGAGCTGAAAAATGTAGAAGATGTCATGCATAGCCTAGTACCTCTGAGATAACTAAAACCGATAGGAAAGTGGCCCAACTATCTCCAATACCTCAAATGGTCTAATGTACCTCGGTGAAAGCTTACCCTATCTCCAAATACTCTTGTATCCCAATCTCGGTGCAACACACAAGAAAACATGATCCCCAACCACGAACTCCAGAGGTCATCTCTGCTGATCAGTATAAGAAATCTATCTAGATAGTTCTGTAGCAATCCTCTTCCAAATCAACTCTATCTGCTCTGAGGTCTCCTGAACAAGACGAGGTTCCAATAACGCTGCCCCTCCTGCCTCCAGCTAGCACAAAGGTGATCAGCATGGCCTACCGTACAAAGCCTCGTAAGGTTCCATATGAATAGTCTCCTGTAAAATGTTGTTATTGGAAAACACCACAAGAGTAATATGCTTTTCCCAAGAACCAAATAACTCTAGAATGCAAGCTCAGAGAATATCCTCAAGCACCTGGATAGTACGCTCAGACTGGACATCTGTTTGGGGGATGGTATGCTGTACTCAAAAGTACATGTGTACCAAAATCCTTCTGAATCTTCTTCCAGAATTGAGAAGTAAAACATGCATCCCTGTCAGAAAAAATTGATTGTGGAACTCCATGTAGACGTATAATCTCTCGGACGTACAACCGCCATAGGTCATCAATACGGAAGGTCTCCTTAATCAAAAAGAAGTGAGCAACCTTTGTATGCCTGTCAACAACAACCCAACAACATCAATCCCTCAATATGACCTCGGTAACACGGTCACGAAGTTCATAACGACGTCGTTCCACTTCCAATCAGGAATGGGTAACTACTGTAAAAGCCCTGTAGGTCCCTGATGCTCTGCTGTCACCTGCTGAAAAGTAGAACATCTCATGAGGAACCCGGTGACATCTCTCTTTATACCTGCCCACCAATATTGGCGGTGTAGATCACGATAAATCCTGGTTACACCATGATGAACTGCCCAAACTGAAGAATTAATGTGATGTTTCAGATCCTCGTGTATGTCTACTGGAACCCATACGCATCCCTAGAAACACAAGATCTCATCCTCCCCCACAATCCATCTAGGAAGATGGTCCTCTCCTGACACAATATCCCACAGGGCTAGGCCTTCTGAGTCTAATAGTAGCTTCATCTGTACCCGATCGAGAACGATAGAGGTAAAAGCTACAGAATATAGAAACGTTTGTCCCTATATGTCGTGAACCTCCAAGTTCATCTTAGAGAATAAAGCCATATGTTTCCACTCACTACTGGCCTCATGAACTGTATGAATCTGAGTTCTCATGCTCAACGCATCAGCCACTGCGTTTCCCTTTCCCACTGTATAGGGAATATAAATGTCGAAGGACTAAAGATACTCGACCCACCTGCGCTATTTCAGATTCATATCATGCTAAGTGAAGATATCCTTGATACTATTGTGGTCGGTAAAAACCACAATGTTCTCTGCCCGAAGATAGTGTTTCCATCATTTTAAGGCATTAACAACAGCTGCCAACTACCGATCGTGTGTCAGGTAGTTCATCTCGTTTGGCCTCAAATGCCAAAAACCGTAAGTAAAAACCCCATATCCCTGCATAAGTACAGCTCCCAGCCTGATAATTGAAGTATCGTAGTAGACTATATACCTCCTGCCCGGCTCTAGAAACACTAGTATCGGTGCTGACGTCAACCACCCTTTAAGCTCTTGAAAGGCTGTCTCACAAGAATCTGACTCTAAGAAGGTCACCCACATCTTGGTCAGACCTATTAGCGGAGCTTCAAGGCATGAAAAGTCCTATATGAAACACATTTAGTATCTAACTAGCCCTAGAAAACTCCACATCTCAATGACATTCTTCGGCTGCTCCCAAGAAACTACAGCTCTCACTTTCTTTGGGTATACTGATAATCTTGTCTCTTATATAACGTGACCCGCGAAGTGAATCTTATCCATCTAGAAGTGGAATTTTGGGAACATAGAATATAAGTGATGTTCTCTCAGTGTACTCAGATTGATCTCACCATGGGTAGCATGGTCGTGTCGAGTGTGTGAGTACACCATGATATCGTCCACGAAGACCACCGCGAAAGAGTCCAAGTATGGATGGAACACTCGGTTCATCAGTTCCATAAAAACTACTGGTGCATTCATGAGATCGAATAGCAAGATTGTATAATAGTATAGACTGTACCTTCTCCTGAAGGCTATAAGAGGTATATCTGATGGTCTAACGCGCAACTGATGATAACCGGACCTCATGTAGATCTTCAAGAACACCTGGGCTCCCCAAAGCTGCTCAAAGAGGACATCGGTCCTCGGCAAGGGATATCGGTTCTTGACCATAAACTAGTTCATCTTCCGATAATACACACAAATCCTAATGGTGTCGTCTTCCTTTTTCGCAAATAGGACAGGCGAACCCAATGGATAAGTACTGGGATGGATGAAACCTTTTTCCTGCAACTCCTCCAACTACTTCTTGAGCTCCTGCAACTCAGATGTAGCCATCCTATAAGGAGGAATGGATACTAGTGACACTCCTGGAATGAGCTCAATCAAGAATTCTACCTCACGCTCCTGAGGAAAACTTGAAACATCCTCTGGAATGACATCCCTGAAACAATCCACCACGAGAGGAATGTCTAACAGAGAAGTACCATGGTCATCCAGATAAAGACTGGCAATATGGGCTGTAACTCCTCCTAGCCCATGATGCTCTGGTCTAGATCTACCCACCTGGACATCCCACTCACCTCTATGAAGAATAGATCCACCATCTGGTGGTACGAAACTCACCCTGCGGAGATTGCAATCGAGGACTACCTGGAAGGGAATTAACCAGTCCATACCGAGAATGGCATCATAGCCTGTCATCTCTAGGAAATAGATGTCATATAGAATATTACAACCTACGACCTCAAGGGGACACTCTCTGTACTGACGTACGATATATGTCCTCATCCCCAACGGTGTATCAAGAGTCAATATGTTAGCAGATGAAAAGATACAGAGCTCAAGTCCCATTACAATAGTAATAGAGATAATGATTTGTGAAGCACCAGTATTAAAAAAGTCAGAAGATAATAATGAGGCTACTAAGATCGTAACTCGAACTATGGAAGGGCCAGGATCCTGCTCATTATGGGTTTGCTCCACAGTGAACGTCTGGCTTAAATCGTGGCCATGCACCCCTGGCTGACAACTCTGAGCTGATCTACTCTGCTGTCACTGGTAACTTGGTGACTGACCACCACGGCTGCAACCTCCACCTCCTCTCGAACAGCCAGAAGAACACCAGTTCCCAGATTGGTGAGAAAATTGTGATACATCTCATATACATGGGGTCATATAAGAACCCCTACCACTAGCTGTAGGTGAGATATCTGACAAAAACGCTGAAGGTGGGCCATCTTTCCACATGATAGGCACTCCATCACGTCTCTCTGGCACAGAGACCTAGTATTCCAAATCCTATCACAATGGAAGAAAACAACCTAGATACCAGAGGATGCACTCTACTGACACTGATCTCCTCGATTAGACTCCATGTAGAGCTTCCTACTATCATAAGGAGGAACACTAGTTCTAGAGGTCGAACCCCCCTAGCTCACTGCACTAGAATCTCTCAGATTTCGCTCAGTGATCAGCGCTTGGTTGACGATTGAGGATATCGAAGTCAACCTGAAGATATTCACCTAGTAATGGATCACCTACCTAAAACTGTCCTCAAACTTCCTTGCAAGGAACAGCACATCACCTGCTCGAATCAGCGTGAAGCACTTCAGCTTCGTAAAACAAGATGAGTACTCCATAACAGAAAGAGTACCATGCTCATGACTCATAAACTCGTGGGCTCAGTCAGCCCTCAAGGTATCTAGATAAATTTAATCGTAGAAGACGCACTGAAACTCATCCTATGTTAGTCTCTACTTGCGCCCTTACTATGAGATCACCTCCCACCACCTCTTGGAGGTGTCTCGGAGAATATAAGTAGGAAGGTATACCCTTTTATCTGGAGGTATCTCTAGATGCTCGAAGATCATCAGTGTGGCCTCTAACCATGACTCTATAGCATGGGGTCCTCCATACACTAAGAAATTTGGATGATGTTGCTGCTGGACCACCCACGTCCACTCAGCCATCGACGGGTCAGGAGGCGGCACTCCCTGAAAGGTCTGCATCATCCTCAGGAAGTACTCCCGGAGCTGCACATGGACGGCTGCAACGGGTACAACTACTGGTGCCAAGATGGGCACAACAGGAGGATCTTCCGAAGGTCCCTGATCGGCCATATCTTGTGTCTGATCACTGTCTGGAAGATGGAAAAAAACGGAGGACATCTAGGTGGAAAAGCTCTGAATGAACAAAAGCACACCATAAGTCAGTATTATCAAGGACATAGAACAAAAGAGTACAAAATGGGAAAAGGAGAATAGAATAAGAATGTTCTACAAAACATGACTACATGGCATGTATAAAAACTACACGGTGTGTACTCTTAATCCAGACAAATGGGTGTGTACTTCAACCACAGATGGTCGTGTAACACCCCAGACTACACGGAGTGTTGTCCCCACACACGGCATGTATTTTTACTCCAGTACCTTTCCCGGGTCTCTTTACATGGCTAACTCACACAGCCCCAATAACCCTAGACTACACGGTGTGTTCACAAAGAAAACCGCGTGTACTAGACCAGGTTTCGGCCACCCCTGTTGTTAGTTACACGGCCGGCTACACAGTGGACCCTTAGACGACGTGTTCCTAAAAAATAGAATGTATAAGAGAGATAAACCTGACTCGTGTTGTTCGTGAAATGGCCGGGTACCTAGATCAAGGCTACACGGTGTGTTCTTACCAAACACGACGTGTTATTGAAACCTTTTTCACCACCCCGTGTTTCTACTCACACAGTCAATGACACGATTTAAATCTACACGACGTGTAGTCAAGTACACGCCGTGTATTCTAGGATTTTCCAGGCACTAGCTTAGAAACTGCACCGAATCCTAGAAAACACTGGAAAAAAACATGAAGGTGCCAAATTATGATCCGTGAGGGCCCATACTCCCCGCGAATCGAAGCTTTACATCCCTTTTATATCAAATACAAGGGTTACAAGTAAATGATCCTCCAAGTTCCGATTCGTGAGGGCCCATAACACCTCAAGAACAAAATTTTGGCATTCATTTAAGAAATTTACAATAAAAATATTATCTCTATCAAACTGTAGGGATTATATCAAATCAACTATCACAACATCATGTATAATCTACACAACACCTATCACAACAACATGCAATCGCTAATGCACCCTATATGGCATGGAAATAATCCATGGCATGTGATTTATAATATGTTCCTATATGATGCATGAGATGGACCACCCTCATCTCATCGGGTTGTGAAAAAAATAAAACTGCAATAGAACAACAATAACAACACAAGGAATGTGAATCACTCTTGGTGAAATCATATCAACAGTAAAATCTCAAAACCAGAAAATGACAATAATAAGTATATTGGGTTTTCCCTGTACACGGGTTAGCTACTCCCATGAATAACGTATTTACAAGTACCAAGTCTGTCCTATCCCTGGATAAAGGCTCCAAAAAGTAAATCAAGAAAAAATAATCCCCCTGATACCACTTTGTAACGTCCTGGTTCCGGATGCCACCCTGGGGTGCCCCATACCCGGTTGGTCACATGGCCTCAAGCACATTTCCCTAAATGTCAGAGGCTGTCGACTAGCAGTGAGGGCCTTGGATGTGATAATGGGGAAACTATGCCCTCATTGGCAGAGTATATAGCAGAAATAATCAAAACATGCAATAGAAAAAGTAGTAAACATCCAACAACACTGAAGAATTAAAAATTAGAATACTAAGGAAATAAAACACTGAAGCACATATGTATATATGAAATGGTGCATGATACATATCTATGAAAATATCCAAACATGACACAATGATGTAAATACAAACAATACCAAATCAAGTAAAAAATAAAATATAAACAGCTCCTAAGTATCGCAAGCCTAAACATGGTCCCATGCTCTCCTTCTCCAAAGAAATCATGTACCAGAAGTCGAAGGGCACTTTCCCTTGTCTATACGTGCAACAACATAGTCTGTTAGGGCCCAAAAGCATGACCCAAACAGGGTGTGAGACTAAATCCCAGTAGGCAACCACCTGAAGATATGTTCCTCACCGTCGGTTAGAATATGGCAGTTAATAGTGCAGTGAGTCATAAACATTAACATCAAATAGCATACAGAAATCAGTAAACAGTAACATGGTGATATGAAACAGTAATCAATCCATAGAACAATAAGAAGTAGTGAAGAAAATAGCTAACCATGACAAAAAACCCTCTGGTAAGTACTCGTAGCCAACACCTCTGGTTCTATCAAAGAATTACCCACAACCCTCTGGGCACTGCACTCAGCCTAACCCATCTAGTTTGGTCATATGAAAATTATAAGACTCTCTCGGAAAGCTCGATCAGTAAATTCCCCTTATAGTCTAGGGTAGTCAAGGACTCTCTGAGGAAGATCATGTAATCTAAACCTTTTATATCCCCAAGGTCTAGAATCTCTCTAAGGAAGCTCACCTGATCAATTCCACCTATAGTCTCAGGTCTGTCAAAAACTCTCTAAGGAATCTCACTTGGTCAATTCCTTCTCTATCCTAGAGAAGTATTAAGGAAATTCAAAAAATTAAAGACTCTCTAAGGAAGCTCACTCGGTCTAGCCTCATATAGTCTACAAAATCCAAGACTCTTTGGGATGCTCACTCGGTCTATCCCGTGTAGTCTATAATGTCAAAGACTTTCTGAGGAAGCTCACTCGGTTTACCCTCTTGTAGTCTATAATATCCAAGACTCTATGGGAAGCCCACTCGGTCTATCCCTTATAGTCTATAGCACTAGGTTATCATGGTCCTATGGATTTAAGTGCATAATAATGCTATAATGCCAACATAAACCTATAGATCTACTTTGCTAACCAGTCTACAACATAATAAACCTGACAAAAATATCATTCCATCCTATGGTCATAAGGCATGGAAAATCGGTATAATGTCCATAATCTAAACAGGACCCAAAGGGTTGTAAATAGAACAAGGCATGGGAAAAACATCCAAGCACATCATTTGTCCTCATAAAAGATCAAATTACATATAAAAAAGCATACATGAAAGGAAAAAAACAACATGGGAAAAACAGTAAACACGCAATACCCCGTTCACAGGTATTGGTGGATAATTTCACATAAAACTCAAAGAATTCAAAATATAAGGCACAAACCACCTACCTTTATGCTAGGAGATCAATATACATTTACCACAAGCCTTGATTCTCCTAATAATGGAATATATCTATGAAAAATCACAAAACGTTCAACCCATGATATCTTGAGAAAGAGGGAGAATCATGGAATAAAACTCAAGAAGAAGGACGATCACACCGTTATGGTTCCAATGCAATCGACAGGGATCGATTTGGCAAACAGATGGAGGCTTGGGGGCTCAGGGGCTCAGAGGGTGTTCACGGCCGTACGGGTCACTCTTGGTCGAGGAACCAGGATAAGAAGGTGTTTTCATTGATTAGGTGTGACCACTGTCCGTTTAATGGAAAAAATAAACTACAGGGCATGTACTTCTGGGGTACACGGCTTGTTCTTATCTTTTTCTTACTCCACTTTAATCAGCCTCTACATCTCCGTTTAACAATTTGGGTGTGGCGCGGACACGGCTAGCACACGTCCTAGCGTGGTATCAAAGTACACGTAGTGTACTTCGAAAATTTCTAGATTTTCCTATTTTTCTCAAAAATGACCAGAAAAGGAAAAACATACCTAATATGAAGATTTGAGTTCTATAAATTATCATAACTTAATAAATGTATCCCAATTATTTATCACCTTTTTACTATGAAAATTTTCAAAGGTATCAATTCAATATAACATATGGTTCTTAATTTTAAAAATAGAATATACTATATAATAGTGGGGATTTTCATGATATTGAAAATTTACCACTATATCACAATTTTAAAAAATCTATATATAATCACATCCTTCATTCAATATCCTTCTGAAACCATTTACCATGATTCATCATCGAATTCCTTAATAAATAATCCCTACAATAAAATAAATAAATTATATCCTTATTATTTGTCAATATCATCCAAAATGTGTTGCATAATTCATACCATAAATCCAGACATCAGGAAAACATTGATATCCCCTTTATCTTTTGAGATGACTCCCAACATCCAGAAAGTAATTGGTCATGTTCATTTTGGAAATTACCATTCCATGAGAGTTGGTATTGTTGTGTTTTTTAAATAAAATAAAAGAGATACCATGAACCACAATAGTTTTATGGTAAATATAAGGTGTTAGATAAGTAAAAGAGTTCATTGCTTGTGATATGAAAACTCAAAAAGTAGTCGAAATCATTTGAATAATATTTTGTGATAATATTTATATTAAAATCATCTATAACTGATAAGATGGTTGTGAAAAATATATTTCTTTTCATCTTGATAAAAAACATTAATTTTTTGAAAATAACATCATTAAAACCTGAAATCAATTATAACTTATTAAAATTTAAATGGTCATTTTAATGATAACACCCTTAGAAACACTATAATATGTTAACCTTGGCATTCTTTATACTTAAATAAATTACCTATATAAATCCAATATTCAAAATTTGCATTATAATCCTTGTAGTATATCACATTAAACTACAAAAAGGGATGAATAACACTTTGAACATATAATCATCCTTAAACATACAAACCCACCATCATATCCATAACACTAAATAAAACATCCTCATCTAAAAATATATAAAAACCTACCTATTATTCCAACTATAAGTACTCATACTTAAAACATTTCATTACACTGAGTTTTATGTAAAGAATTCATTTCCTTAAATTTTATGAAATAATAATTTTGAATTTTTATAAAATTAAGATGAAATCTTATAAAGTAAACACATAAAATTCAAGCAGACACCTCATTCAAGTGATCATTTTTCTACAAAATAAAACCCTTTTAAAAAACATATTTTCCAGATTCATCTCAAATAAATTTATTGTGACATATTATTTGTGCTTAAAAATATTTAATCCTTCTCAAATACATTTTAAATCCCCTTAAGGTGACAATGAGAATAATATCTAATAACCCCATCAAACACCTTTTTAATTGGAATAATCATACTAGTGACTTATAATATAATTTGTATCCAATGAATTTGATATCTATAATGGGGATCTCCCTTCATATAAGTTAGATTGGGCTCACCTGAGAGCTATAATGGGGCTTAACCCTTTTTATTATCTATACTAGGGTCAACCGTGAGCTATAATTGGGCTATACCCTTTATATAAATGGAATAACCAATACAGTCTACATTTATCTCTAGAGTATTCAATGTATAATAGGTTATAACGTAACCAACCATCCTTGGTTTATCAGGTAAACACCCATCATTGGTTTATTATGTAACCACCCTACAATATATTATCACCTAACCATCCATTAATATAAAAAATTACAATTAACAATAACACTAACATAATTCCTAAAATATTGTATCATAAAAATAGTTATTTATGAAATTAAACCTTTCAATTTGAAATAACTCATTTTTAAAGACAATCCACAAACAAAAAAACAAATTAATTTAAATTAGCAATAAAAAATATTTTTAGGTAATATTAAAAATAATAAAAATACATGATATTTAATAATTATTTTCATTTATCATATATAAATAACATTCTTTTTGAAAATGGAACTTTAAAATATGATTTTCAAAATAAATCCCATAATAAAAAAACATAAAAAATAAATTCCCGAAAAAAATTGAAAGAAATTAAAAAAGAAAATGTTCAACAAACTCATATCCAAATAAATAAATTCCCAAAAACCAATTTAAAAACATGAATATGAATTTTTAAGATTTTTAGGAATAAATCATTAAAACATTCAAATTGATGTTTTAGTTGAAGAGTCTTTTACCTTGAATCTGACTCATCAGGTACATTCTCTATCATCCATAATAATAAAATTCATTTGATTATTTAATTTTTAGAACCTTTTTAATGTTTATTATTAAATTAATATAACTTATTACCAAGTAATAATAACTACTAAATAATTTATGTTCATGTTAGGTGTTTTGATTATATTTGGTACATGAGTCCAAAATTTATTGTTAATATGTATATAGTAAAATTGGTCATTATTCCATAATGAATAGAATAATAATCATGTAATAATTATAATTTTTATATATAAATTATATTTTTAAAACCATCTATATCATATGGTTACGAAAAATTAACTATATTGCAAAAAAAGAGAAAGTAGGTCATACGTACACATGAGTAACAATTTCATTATTTAATAATCTTTATGGTAAGAAGGTAAGAATTATTTTATATTTATAGAATGGTCATAATGTAATATATATAATATTTTTTCAATCATACTTATATATATCATCCATGTTATTTTTTTGATAAAAACTAATCATATCACTTCGTGGATGTGATAATTCACATGTACACACAAATGATGCTATCATTTTTATTTGCATTGAAATATAAGAATATAAAAGATATATTGTCTTTTAATGATGATAAATACTCAATTAATATCATATATAAACATTAATTCTATAATAATAACATTTTAAGAGATATGGTTATAAAAAATTAATTATATTGATTCACAATGCAGTAGTATCCTAGACCAATGAATGGTAACATATTTTCTCATTTTATTAAATTGTAGATGAATTTGTGTGACAATGTGAACAAAATAAAATATTTTTTATGGAGGTTAATATTGTTTGAATTTCATAATGTTTGAATAATATTTTAAGTATATAGAAGAAGAAATAAAATAGAAACCCTAAATTAAAAATGATACATATTTTTTGTAAATCATTTGTTTCATTACACATTATGACCAATAAGGATGGTGTTATTCATAAAATAAGATATCTAAAATTTGGGTAGGGATTAAAGTAATATATTTGGGTATATATTTTCCAATATAATTTGTATTATAAGTGTTAAGAAAATATAATAAGTGGTTCACTTTTATAAGAGAGGAGATGCACACTCTTGTAATTTCTCAAAATTTAAAATTAATTAAAATTAATTTTCTATTAAAAATTGATCCAAAATGATATATCTATAATGTAATATTATATTGGGTATAAATTAATTATTAAAAAAAATTAGACGATTTATCACTATTTATTAATCCCTATCATTTGATTTTATCCCTTACTCAATCTCTGTATCATCTGTCTTGACAACATGGTTTTTACACTATTAGTGTTTATATAATTACCATAAAATTCCAAACAACCCATAAATGAGTCACTAATTAAATTTTAATCCTTATACCAATAATTTTTTCTATTACTAGTTTTTTTTAATTTTATATCAGTTTATAAAATATTATTTATTTAGAAATATCGATAATGTCAATTTTGAAACAATTCATTACATTGAATTTTACAAAACTCAAAAAATTAATGTATATTAAAAAGTAAAAACAACTAATAAAATTCTAATATTTTATGTTAATAAATAAAGTTCATGTATTACATTAATTATATAAAATTATATTTATTTTAAAAAATTAATATCGTTTATTTGATATTCCTATTAATTAAACAATTATTTCTTTATTATTATGCAATCATTAAAAGTGAATATATATTCACTAAAATATTAACACTAAATTCTGATCATGGATATAAATATTTTATATTTCAAAATAATATTTATATTTAAACATATCCCCTTGATGACCTCATATTAAAAATATTTCAGTTGTTAAAAATAATATTATGACTTTTTTGACTCTTCATTGAAAATAATATAATAAAGGATATAATCTCATATAAAATGCCATAAATGGTAACATAACTGAAAAATTATTTCTTATTGAATAAAAATAGTGATCCTATAAAAATGGGTCAATTTTTAGGGTCATTTTATAATATCTATACAGTTATATTTACCCATAACTACCTGATTTACCATAAAAAGGTGAAACAAAAAATACTGAAGTTATTATTCATATTGGATAAAAAAATTGAACAATTTAATAATTTGTTTACATATGATTCAAAATATAGAATCATTTTCTCAAAATTTAAAACACATATTTGAAAAAATTAACTTTAAATTAATACTCTAAATGGGACGAGAAAGCGGGTTTATAAAAAGAAAATGTTCAAAACATTGAACTGTTTTTATATCCAAATTCAATATTAAAAGATTAAAATGGCCTTTATTAGATTAATTTAGTTATATTTTATCTAATTTTACATATAAATGAAAACAAAATATAATTTATAATTATGAATTATTGAGATCAAAAGTTAGCTTTAAATTAAAATGCATTATTTTTAACTTTTCATAAAATAATAATATTTATTAGAAAATTACCCAAAATTCAGTAAAATTAAATTTTTATATTATTATTTAAAATTATAATTTTATTTATTAAATTAAAATTTCTAAAATTTCTAAATTTATCATTAAAATAAGTCTTATATTAAAAGTTGTAAAACCCGCCATTTAGAATAAATAATGTTATTTTATTCATATAATTGGATTTCATCTTTTTTTTTCGAAATGAAACTTATTGGATGAATTTTAATAAAATATATTTACAATATTATATATAAATTTCATTAATATCATTCAAAAATAGTACTTAATTTAATTTTTTATGTTCGAACTCTTTTGTGGCTATAGAAATAGTTTTTCAAAAAAACACATCTTTTATATTCTATTGGTTATTATCTTCATTTATACTTAATTTTTTACCAATGAATAAATTATATAAACATTTTCAAACCATATTTTTATATTTTAGTTGAACATGTTCATACCCTACATTCTAATGGTTAGGTTATAATAGTAACATTTAAATAATAATATTTAGTCTTTTGTTTAAACTTGATGTTTCATTTCTTGTGATTTATCAAACGTAGTCTCTCCTAATAAAAACATATGACGTTAAACATTATCATAAAAAACATTATATATAAAAAACAAATCAATAATAATTTGAATCATTACTTCAAAACAATATAATCAATAGAGTAAAATAATTTAAAATCCAATGAAAAACAAATTTAATTCTACCAAACTAGTCATTAAACTAAAAATGAATCTTAAATTTCATTAATGGTACATTAAATTGTATTTAAAATATTAAATATTCATTTTTAATTACCTTAACTTGTTGCAAATCAATTGAAATATTTTAATTTTCACTTTAAATGAACTTCTATCTAAAATTTGAGTACCTAATTAATGATCATATATAAAAATAACTGAAAAATAAGTAAATTTTTTACAAAAAATGTGTGGTTTTCAAAAACATTGAAAACAATCACAAAAATTGAAACTATACAAAATTTTGAGAATGAATGAAGAAGAATAAATGTTTTTGCATAAATTTGTTAGGTTATATAATCACCTAATAGAATATGTGAAGTCAGTTCCAATTCAATATATAAAAGAAGGATAATGCACTTAATAAGGATTAAAATCTCAAGAATTATAAAATTCCTAATTATTTCAACTAATGAAGGAGACCTGGGAATCTATGCCCTAACTAAGTCATCAAGATAAATGAATAAAAATGAATATGGAGATTAGGATAAGATCATATGACATTACCTTGAGTTTTCACCTAGAATGTGTGATAAATTCTCAAAAGAGCAAAGGAGGAAAATGGAGTAACCATTTACGAAGCATTAAAGAGTCTCATAAATTTAATTGAAAAAAAATATTGGGAAATATAAAAAAACTTATATATATTTTTTAACGTATCCAATTTTATCTAAAATTCATGTCTCAACACCATGGTCACTATTACTATGAAATATATTATAAAAACACTAGTGTTTTATATTTTCCACCTTTAACTGATGAATTAAATAATTCCTCCAATCTAAGAATTTGATAGTCCATGGATTAATTTTTTTGGGATTTCTAATTTTCTCAATCCAATATCCATTAATATGAAGTTAATATATCCTTTATATGATAAATATGTTTTCAGAACTTAATAGGTGTCACATATTATTCCTTTTAAAATTTTTTAAAGGATAACCACAATAAGGTATTATATAATGAGGAAGAGGGGGATTGTCTATGATTGTGAATCTTCTAAGGAATCTGATATAAATATGAATTTTGTAACATCAATGTATAAGGAATGATAAATTAAAATTCATATTTCAAAAAAACATAAGTGTATCATAAAAATATTGGATCTTTGTAAATAAAATTTAAAATAAATAAAACCAAATATTCCCATTAACAATATGAAACTTTTTTATTAATTTGGATCAAATGATGTCATATTTTATAGAGGATAGTAATTAATTTAAATGGGAAGGTTTTGAAAGTATATAAAGGTGTAAAACAACATAAATTATCTAATGAATGATAAAATCAATCAATAAATATTTTTATGAAATTATAGAAAACAATAATATGACAGGTATTTTAAGAAGGAAAATATAAATGTTATCCATGTTTGGATAGTGATAAATTAATTACAATTAATTTTATACCATAACTAATAACATTTTAATACCCAAACTTACAAACCCTATATCCCCATCCCACACAGCCAAAGTACATGGCGTGTGTACAAAATTACATGGCGTGAACCTATAAATTTAGAATTTATCATAGATTTCCTTTGTTTTCTCAAAAAAAATTAAGGAAAAGGAAAAGAAGAAACATGTACCACAAGAATATGAACTGGCTTCTTACAAACATCCCCCGTAAAGAAATTCATCCCTGAATTCCCCTTCCAAGTGTGGTGAAGATAAAGATGTGAATAACTCCAGCCATGAATCACGTACCTCAGTCTCCCGCTCCTAGGTTTGGTCCTGCACTGAACCGTACTGCCATAGCACCCGTAAGATAAGAACATACCAGCCTTAGAGGGCCTTCATTCTCTTATTAATAAAATTTATTGTATGCTCCTCACAAGATGCATCATCTTAATGTTCACCCTCCTCAGGCTGAAAGACGTGAGACGAGTCTGAGTGATAATGGAGTAGCTGAGATATTTGGAAGATGTCGTGCATGGCACAATACCTCTGTGGTAACTGAAACCGATAGGAAACCTGCACGACTCTCTACATAATATCAAATGGCCCCAAATACCTCGTTGAGTGTTTACCCTATCTCATAATCCACTTGTTACCCAACCTCGGTGAAACATGCATGAACACCTGATCCCCAACCACGAACTCCAAGGGTCATTTGTGGTGATCAACATAATATTAATGAGGAGACTATGCAGTATACATCTACCTATGAATCAACTGGAACTTCTCTGAAGTCTCCTATACAAGACATAGTCCTAGTAAAGATGCCTCACCCATCTCCAACCATGAAAAGGGTGATCGGCACGGCCTACCATATAAATCCTTGTAAGGTTCAATCTCAATATTTTCATGAAAACTATTATTGTAGTAAAACTAGACCAGGGGTATGTGCTTCTCCCAAGATCCCCAAAAGTCCACCACGCATGCACACAACATGTCCAATAACACTTGTATCACACACTCTGATAGTCCATCGGTATGAGGGTGGTAAGCTATTCTTAGAAGCACATGTGTACTTTGTGCCCTCTGAAAACTCTTCTAGGAAGGAGACGTAAAATAGGATTTCCTATATGAAATGATATAATGAGGGACCCAATTAATATCTACCACCTCTTGGATATACAACTTCCTGAGGTCGTCAACACCAAAGGTCACCGTGGTGGAAAAAATGTGAGCTTCCTTAAAATGTTTGTCCACAACAACCCAAACAGCATCATTGCCTCGAGGTGACCTCAGAAACCTGGTCACGAAGTCCATCATGACATCATCCCATTTCCACTCCAGAATGGGAACTGTTGTAATAGTTCAGCCAGCCTCGGATGCTCCACCTTCACCTGATGATAGGTGGCACATCTCTTAACCAAACCATCTACCTCTCTTTTCATACCAGACCACCAATACAGATATCTCAAGTCTCGGTACATTTTTGTAACACCAGGATTCACTTCCCAAGCTGATGAATTAAAATCTCGCATCAACTCCTCATTGATATCCCCTGGAACCCACACTCATACATGGACACGTGGTACCTCATCATTGCCTATCGTTTAACTAGTAGGAGGGTCTTCACATTCCCTTGACTCCCATATAACTAGGCCTTATAAATATGATAGATGTCTCATCCTCACTCTATCTATGAGGGTAGAAGTCATAGCTATGAATAAATGATAGGTTTGCCCCTGACTATCGTGCACCTCCAAATGCATCTTAGAGAACAAAGACATATGCTTCCACTCACCACTGGCCTCTGCACTACATGTATCTGAGACCTCCTACTCAGTGCATCAGCTACTTCAATACCCTTTCTAGTTGTATAGGCAAGCTCAAAGTCGGAGGACTGAAGGTATTCAATCCCCCTTCGTTTTCTCAAATTCATGTAACACTGGGTAAATATGTATTTAAGTCTTTTGGGTCCGTAAAAACCACAAAGAGTTCTCCCAAGATATAATACCTCCAACATCAAAACACATGAAAAACAGTAGCTAATCGAGATCATGCATCAGGTAATTCCTCTCATGTGGGCTCAACTACCAAGACCTGTATGCAAGTACCTGATCGCACTGCATCAACACTACTCCCAGCCCAATACCTGACGCATCATAGTAAACTGTGTTTCTATTCCCTTGATCTGGAAGTATTAGGAATGGGGTTGATGTAAACCTTCCCTTTAGCTCCTGAAAGGTTGTCTCGCATACTTCTGACCAAACAAACATCATATCATTCTTAGTTAAACCCATCAACGGTGCTTCTGAAGTGGGGGAAGTCCAATATAAAGCTAATGTAGTAACCAGCCATCCCTAAGAAACTTCATATTTCAAACACATTCATAGGATACTCCCAGGAAACTATTGATCTCACATTCTCTATGACTACCGAAACTGCTGCCTATGAGATAATATGATCCAGGAAGTGAATCTAGTCCATCCAAAAGTAGAACTTTGAGAGAATAGTATATAACTGATGCTCTCTCAGTGTACTCATTATGATCTCAAGATGGGTGGCATGGTCATGTTGAGTTTGAGAGTACACCAAGATATCATTCTTGAAGACTACCACAAAAAACTCTAGATATGGATAGAACACTCAATTCATTAGAGCCATGAAAACTGTTGGTGTGTTTGTGAGTCCGAACGACATGACCGAGTACTCGTATAGACCATATCTGCTCCAACAGACTGTAAGCAGTATGTCCGATGGTCTAACGTGCAACTGATGATATCCATATCTCAAGTCAATCATCAAGAACACTCTTACTCCTTGAAGTTGATCAAAAATATCATCAATCCTCGGTAAGGGATATCGGTTCTAAACCATCAACTAGTTAAATTACTGATAATCCACACAAAGTATGAGGGTACCATCTACCTTCTTCGCAAAAAAAGACAGGGGAACCTCCAAGGAGAAGTATTGGGTCAGATGATACCCTTTTCCTGCAACTCCTCCAACTACTTCTTGAGCTCTTACAATTCCAGATTAGCTATAATATAAGAAGGAATGGACACAGGTGATGCTCCTAGAACAATCTCAATAGAGAGGTCCACCTCTCGTTTCAGAGGTAGACCAGAAAAGTCATCCGGGAAGACATCCCTGAAATGATTTACCACAGTAGGGAAATCCTTCTGACAAGTTCCCCGGTCATCTAAATTTAAACTCTCAATCTGGGCTATCACTCCACCTCACCCACGATGCTCGGGTCTGGCTCAGCTCACCTGGACATCCCATTTTCCCTTGTATATAAACTCTCCACCCTAGGGTGATGTGAGAATCACCCTACGATGATAGAAATCTACAATGTCTCGAAAGGGTACCAACCAGTCCATCCTGAGAATGACATCGTAGGATGTCATCCCTAATTCATAGAGGTCCCATATAAATTGACACCCACCAACCTCTATGGAAATCCATTCACAAACAAAAACCTACTATTATAATTCCCAATGTATTGTCTAGAGTCATGATATCCTAAGAAGAAGAAACACATATCCCATGTCCCTCTAAAATGGGCACAGATATAAAGTTATGTTTAGAAACAGTATCGAAAAGTACTAAAGATAAAACAGAAGAAATTAGAATAAAACCTCTGACAGTGGATGGTCAGGGATCCTACTCTTGTTGGGTCTGTTGTGTTTCATATGTATGCCCAGTGTTGCGGCCCTGCAACATAGCCTGGCTACCCATAAGGTGACCCACCTTGCTATCTCTAAGATCCTGGTGTCTGGATACCATTGACATGACCACCACATCAGCCTGGTCGTATTGACGTATTTCAATTCCCTAACTGGTAAGAAGCTTCTGGATCTACTCCTACATGTGGAATCTATAAACCCCCCCCCCCTCACCAGTCACTGGTGTAAACAAAATGCAAAAACACTGAAGATGACCCATCTTTTGGCAAGCTTGGAACTCCACTGGGTCACGTGGACACTGAGGTCTCTAGTGCCCCTCTTTACCACACTAGTAGCACATCACCTGTCCACCTGATGAATTATTCTATCTAGTGCTACCACCATGAGAAAAATCCATCTTCCTCTTCCTCTTTCTAGTATAAATAGTACCAGATACTGGTGTCGAACCTCTCGGGTCTGCACTACCAGCTTCCCGCAGGTTCTACATAGAAATAAATGCCTGGTTCAGAATAGAATTTACTGTAGGCAACCTAAAAACATTCACTAGATCCCGAGTGTCATAAGGAACACCATCCTTAAAGCTTCTATCCCTCAATGTCTCATAACCCACCAGAACAGATGCAAAATGTTGAAGCTCGGTGAAGCGGGCATAATAGTCCATCACTAACATGGAACCCTACTACAGATTCATGAACTCTCGAGCTCGATCTTTCCTTAGCATCTCTAGAAAGAATAAGTCATAGAAAAAAACTAGAAAATCTTCCCATTCCATTTTTTGGTGATGCTCAGTCTGGGAGGTAACATCCCTCCATCTCTTTCCAGAATCATGCTGCATGTATGTAGCGTGCTTGACCCTCCTCCTTGGAGGTGTCTCCAAATGCTCGAAGATCGTCTGCATTGAACCGAGCCATGACTCCACAACCTGTGGTCCACCATCCCCTTAAAAGGTAGACAAATTTTGCTGATGGAATATAAGTGTCAGCTCTTCCATAGATGTGGAAACTGGCTATGCTCCCTAAAAGGTCGGCCTGAACCGCATGAAGTATTCACATAACAGTGTATCCGCGCCTACATCCAGTATAACGGTAGGTGTCGTATCTAGAATTGTTGTAGGATCCACTGGTAGCCCATGGCCTACCATCTCTGGAGTATAATCGTTGAAACTCTCTTGGAGAACAACTCGTGTTCATCTCGGCGGCATAACTCTACAAATCAAATGCATTCCTTAGTTTAATTTACTATCGAGATTTCTATTGTCCGTTTAAGTGTGGCAATGAAAAAGGTAAATATCCACAGGAACTGGATAAAAAAGACTACATAGTGTGTATTAGGTCTACACGGCGTGTACCCTTATGCCCTTACATGGTCATGTTTTAATGCTAGCTTGGGCGTGTCTCAACCCTAGGTACATTGTGTGTTACACCCGCACACAGCGTGTACACCACCCCATCTCCCCAGCCACACAACCAAGTCCACATGTTCTCTCATTGGTCAAGACTACCTGGCATGTCCCACAAGTACACGGTGTGTACTATATGAGCTTCACCGACCCATATTGCTCATGAAATGGACGGATACACGACTCACACTACATGGCGTGTTCCTTATGAACATGACATGTACGAGAAGAGGTAAAACAGACCCATGTTATTAGTTACACAGTCGGATACCTGGGTCAGACTACATGGTGCGTATAGCTTAAGGTTTACCCGTCCGTGTTGTTAGTTACAGGGGCGGACATAGGGTCAACACTACATGGTGTATTCAATCGCACATTGTGTGTTCCCTCAAGAGCTTCCCTATTCTATGACTCTTCCCACACGACCTATGAAATGGTTAGAGACTACACGGCGTGTACTTTAAAAATTTTCATTTTTTCCCAAACAAAAGAGGAAATGGAATGTTTTCAAAACTACACGGTGTTTTTTCTGGGTTTTTCCAGACAGTAAGCCGTCGAAACAACTCTGGAGTCATGCAAATCACTGAAATGAACACCAATGTGCCAAAATTTGATCCGGGAGGGCCTACCCTCCCAACGAATCAAATACTGAAATCTTATACATGTTACAACATGTTAAGAAAGTCAATGATCCACCAAATTATTGTCAATTAGGGCTCATACTCTTCCTGAACTGATGTTTGGCATTTATTCACTAACATTACATAACAATAACCTATAAAATAACATGTATTTTATCAAGGCATTCATCACAACAACATTCTTTGTCTAGCACAACATCTATCACAACAACCTGAAATTTCTAATGCCCCTACATGGCATGGAAATTATGAAT
Organism: Viscum album; assembly: GCA_963277665.1. Taxonomy (NCBI): domain Eukaryota; kingdom Viridiplantae; phylum Streptophyta; class Magnoliopsida; order Santalales; family Viscaceae; genus Viscum; species Viscum album. The sequence continues at coordinate 1,531,387,795 of OY728123.1, read as the reverse complement.
GACATGTGAGTTTAACATGTGCCAAAAGATGCATGTGATGTCATACCCTTATCTCATCTGGATGAAACTAAATGGAATCCATTTGTAAAATAGAAATAGAACAGCATAAGTGCATCGCCCAATGGTGAAAATCAAATCAACTGTAAATTTCAAAAACCAAAAAATATCAATTATAATAGGTAGAGTGTCTTTTCCTTTTACATGGGCTAGCTACTCCCAGGCACATCTTATTAGCAATTACCAATTCTGTCCTATCCCAGAATATAGGCTCCATATAGTAATTCAAAGAAGGAAACTCCTTTGAATCCACATTGTAACATCCCGGATCCGGGGGCCACACAACGGGTGCCTTGATCCCGGTTGGTCACATGATCTCAGACGCATTTCCCCAAACACTAGAGGCTGACGACTAGCAGCCATGGCCTAGGACTGATAGTGGGGAAACTATTCACTCATTTTTCAAAGTATAGTGAAGTATAACTAAATATATAAACATACAAAAGCTGAAGCAGTAAAAAATATAATCCTGAAATGATCAATGGAACCATAGTAAAAGATAACCAATAGTCATATATATATTTATATAAATATTCAATAAGTTTATAATTCTTTGAATGAATCCAAAAAAGGGTACACTACAATCTAAAACAATACAAAACATGGTACAATTACAACAAAAAAACTAAATAAGTGAAACAGGAATGCAGCAGAATCTCAAGAATAAGCTCTGTCCAATGATCTCCTAATCCTCTGCAGTAATCATGTACCTGTGTAGGGATCCATGCCCTTATCTACCCCTGCATCATTATTATCTGTTTGGGCCTAAGACATGACCCAAATAGGGTGTGAGAAGTAAATCCCAGTAGGCAACCACCAAATTCCCGTGCCCAACTGTCAGTGAAAATGTGCAACAGCAGTGTGCAATAAATAAATGCAGTAATCTAAGATGCACTCAAAAGTAACCATCCCTACCAGTTACATTTCCATTTTAATAATTATTTAACAATGCCAACCCTATAATTTATCATGGAAGGTACAACCTAAGACATCACCCTAGTGAATATTCAAGGTAAAAATTGTGCTCAGACATGCAAATCATTACACTCAGGAAAATAGAAATGAAACCCTCATATGAATTCTCTTAGGATAAACGAATATTTCCATTATGTGTTATGAATATTTCCCTCAAGCAAGGAAGCAACTGCCCTCGGACATAAGAAATGTTTCCCTTAGAGTAATCAAAACACATCCCTTAGTAATTTTTATAGGAAATACAAGTAACAGGGCTGTGCCCAATTCCCAAACAATAAATTCATATATGTTTACTCTCATGAAAACTCAAAACATGATATAATCACGGCATACCCATGAGTATCATGGCCAAACGGATAAACAAGGAAAACACACCCATGGGGTGGCCATGGATCAAAGCAATGATCCCAAAAAACAGTTTATATTTATTTATTAGATCAGCTATGAAATTATAGGTATATCAACAATCATGGTCTCAATAACACGACACCTCGAACATAGGCATGTGACACAATGGTACACAAAGTCAACTCAGTGGTTGTAATTAAACACAAGACCACCTACCTCGATCTCCTCTGATCAATAGATGCGAAAGGTGCCTCCCGAAACAACCAAGAATGACATAGATCTTAGATAGAATATTACTCGTTCAAATGTAAATAACTTCCCTTAGGGAAAAAATGGGAAGGAAACATTCAAGAAGAGGGTAGACCTTACCCATGCAGTTCAAACGAGATCGATGATGGAAGAATCCGAGTTCTGGCGTACGATCATAAGCTCCTCCAAGTAACAACCTCCTCTCCCAGTGCTCCAAATGAAACCACAGCCTCCTCTGCTGAATGAGGAGGCTATTTCCCATTTATGAATAAAATAATATCTACACATCATGTACTCTCAAGTACACGATGTGTACTATTCATTTTTAACTATTCCTCTGGAAGCTAGTTTTCACCGCCACCCTATTCATCTGTCGACTGATTACACTACCTTTATTACTACGTACTGGGTGTGTAGTTAGTTATTACATCCTGAACATCCGACCATCCAATGTACACGGCGTGTATATGAAAGTACAGGACGTGTAGTTTTTTTTTACCGACAAACCTATGCACCCTATATTCTCATCCCACAGAGCTGAAGTATGTGGCGTGTGTTTAAAAATTACACGAAATGTACCCATAAATTTGGGATTTTCCCCTCATTTCCCATGTTTCCCCAAAAAACACTTAATAAAAGAAAAAAAAAGAAACTCATACCACAATAATATGAACTGCGTTCTTACATTTAAATTCATACCTTGAAAAAAAATATTATATCTTTTAATGATTTTTAGTATATTTATAATTTAATTTTGGAAATATATATTACATGTCATATTTTATGATACCACAAAATAAATTATACGACTTTAATAATCCTGCAAAAAACGATTCTACAAAACATTGAAAATTGAAAAAGTGAAGATGGAGTATTCAAAAGAAATGTTTAGAACCTGAAAATGATGGATTAATTAAAGATATGTTATCAAATAGTCCTCCAACTTATGGAGAATAAATATATAAAATGATTTTTTAATAATTTCATGTGGTGAACATCATATTTTCTAATAATTATAAATTAAATGTAATTTAATTATTATTATATTATATTTATGATAATAGTTTTTTTGGGATCATGTGTCTTTCAATTTATTAATTAATGTTCTTCTTCGAATAAGAGTGATCGTTTGGCGTTGATTAAGGGTTATCCATTTTACACGTGTATTAACTGTATTGATAAAGTTCTATATCATGGAATGAGTTTAGTTTATATATTTATTAAATAACGTTTTAAGTTTCCTAAATACTAAATGATCCGATTTTATTCTCCGCAATTTTAAATAATGTTTAGTACCTATAGAAAAAATTACAAAAAAATTATTTCAAATTTAGTCCAACAAAAAGGATCATTTAATTTTACATATCAGAAATCTAAATATAGCATGACCCGTGATTTATGATTCTCATAATACATTTATTCTCTACATTTATTTAATTATATTTCGTTTCATTTTTTTATTCATGTCATGTATAATTTAAATTTTATTCAATCCTTAAGAAGAAATCGTAAGATTTATTTACAGGATAATGCCTACACTTGAAAATCACTATTCCTTTCATATTAAATATATGAATTATATTTATAAATATTAAAAGAGGATTCATAGTAACAATCAATTCCTCCTTCTTGATGGTCAAATTTTTTTCACAAAAAACATTGACAACTCTCTTAACGAGTCATTAATTATCTTAGTATATCTAGTTCACAAATCTATTAAAACTCTTCATAGAACTATCTGCAATTTCATAGTGATGTACATTTCCATACTCCATCCTATATAGAAGTAATGGTCTCCATTTTAATAATTCCATAAAAAATATATGATAATGTATTTAAGAAGATAAGTTTAATAAAATTCAAAGCTATATAAAATTTAATACATATTAAAAACAATAATGTATTGGGAATAATTAATAAAGGGCATTGATATAATTTTTCATCTAAATTTATTAAAATAACTCATTTTTATCAAAGTCATGTTTTTCTAAATAAATTTTATATTAATATTTTTATAAATATTGATTAAAACTTTTTTTATGCTCATGTAAAGACTTAATTTAGAAAATAGGTGGCTTAAAACCTTATCTGATCATAGAATACCTTAAACTGATTCATTGATATAGAACATGTTTATGAAATGACGTTCACAGAATTAAATAAAATATATCAACCAAAAATAGATGGTCAATATTATTTATAAAATTATTTTTTTATATATATGGGTTCATATATACATCATTGGAAAAATAGAAAATGAAAAATATAAAATCAAAATTAATTAATAATTTTCTATAGAAATCTTCTTGCTTATTTTATAAAATTCCTTGGTATATATTTTTTTTGAAATGGAGAACTATGATTCAACTAGTTTTATAAAAATTTTTAATTCCCCTCACTATTCCATAACATCATTTTGATAATGACGTTTATAAGTGAGCAACATAGGAATATTGAAAGGTATATGCCAAAACTGTGAGAATCAGGTGTCAACTCATCCCATAAAGTTTATTTTTATCAATTTTAAGAATCTATTAGATATGTGTATTGTGTTAATGAAATCCTCATTTCTAATAATACAAATTTTTTACATAGTTCTATACCTTAATGTGGGTATCACCTATTGAAAAATGTATTGGTTAACATTTTTATAAATGTACTGACATTTCATGAACATAAAAAATACCATGTTTGAAACATGGAGAATCATATCCTTGGTGCATGTTGGAATGAATCTGGTCTCTATATAGTTTATTATTTCATAGGAAGACCTTCTAAATTTTATCACTATCTGGGATGTAATGATGTATAAAATTAATTCTTTTTATGTATAGTGGGAATATATAGGGTTTGTAATGTTCCCCTATCATGGTCATATATTCTTAGTTCACTAGATAATTTCTAGAGAGTATGTAGTTAATTTAAGGTTTTGAGGTCTCCAAATATTTTATAATGGTCATGTTGGATTTTATGTCTATACAAGAAGTCAAATTGGGTAACACTAGGATACTATATCAGCCTTAAACGATTAATATTACACTATATTTTTATACCACAATGAAATGAAAATTATATTATGCTAGATTTTAATGTTCTCTAAATATAATTATGTTTATACTATAGTTTTTTTATCATGAAAGTACAATTAGGTTTCACTTTAATTTATGGTATCCTATGAATATTTATGTATAAGATGAAGTGTTATTCTATTTAGTAGGGTGTATTTGGTTACACATGAGTATAAATACCTCTTTGAAAACATAAGGGTAAATTAGAGTTTAGTTTCATCTATAAATGAGGAATATGATATCTGAGAGATTAATTACTTATTGCAGTATATAAGGATACAGTAAAGTATTGTGAATTTTTTAATTTTCAATTATATTTCATTGGAAATTTGGGCCCCTTAGGAAAAATAGTGTTTCCACATGAGTTGTCATCTATATAGTGAGGATAATTTTAATACTCTTGTATTTAAGATCCCCCATATAGACTAATCGTTGTTGACATGAATGTTTTTGATAATTATGATAATTAATCATATATAAAAACATAGAAACTACTAATATTGCGGTAAGTAAGATTATCATATTCACATGGAAGGCTCAATAAGTGTGTGACCAAAAATCACAAAAACAGAAAACGATTAATGAAATGAGGTGAGAGTGATTCTATGAAGTGAAAAAGAGTAAGAAAAAATGGAAATGATGAACTCATAGATATCAAACTTCTTAGAATTGAGTTTTAAAATATTCTCTAATATACTCTCTTTAATTTCTATTATTACAGTGCTTTGAGAAAGATGAATATTTACAGAGTTTTCATTTCAGTGAACTTTATCTGTTCAGTGATCTATCCCTCGAAGTAATATCTCTTTCATCAATTCGTAAAAAGTATTTCTCGTTATTTGAGAAGTTATTCTTATCCTTTTATAGTTTTTGTTACATTAGATAAAAAATAAAATGTTTAAAGGTTTACTTTCTTCACTTATCAGTCAATGGAATAGTGAAAATTCATACTCATTAATGCGAAAAGAATATTGTTGAACTCAAATCTCACAGTAAAGGTAGAATCTACGAGAGAAATAAAATTTTAATAATTTTAGTCCATCACGGTTTAATTATCCTACGAATTTCCTCTACACATTATTTGAGAACCCAAAACGATAAAATTAGTGATATAAATAAAATAATTGTAGAGAAAAAGATAAAAGAAATAATGTACTAAATCATCTCAATTGAGGTGAATTTCCAATCCATCTTGACCTTCCCATGTTCTTCATCATTTTTCTAATCCCTCTCTCTGTAAAAAAATCAGTGTCCTCCCCCACAAAAAAAATCACAATCTGACAAAAAAAGACAAATTCCACCAACTTTAATTCCTTCTAACATATTTTCAATTTTACTTATTATTCTCACTAAAATAACATAGTGCTCTTATCATCATTTATTTTTTCTTGATATTATACTCTATATGCCAACTAAATACTCGAAGCTATATTTCTCTTTTTGTGATTAGACACGTCACCCAATTCAATTATTTAATTTCTAATTAGAATGTATTTATGATCATTAATGCATCAATAGTTAATTTTCTTCATGTTTCCCTCTTCATATAAATCAGTACCCATCAACTAACTTCTACTTAGATTCTACTAAATCTGAATGCATAAAAAAGCACCGAAATGGTATTCAATAAACTCAACCTTCATACAAACTTCCACTAATCGTATTCTTTTAAATTCATGGACATGGAACCCAATAGGATTCACCACAACCTCATTTTACATCACATGATGTTGATATCATCAAATGATGTATTCGGTAGCACCCAGTTTAACAAGATGTTAGACATAAACTCAAATTAAATTAAAGCAATAAAAAATCAGCTAAGATGGAATCAAAACCATGAATCAGATTCAATTGGAATTGGTGCAATCAGACTCATCCTTTATTTAGTAGGAATCATTAGCTCATGCTTGGTGATGGATGATCCCCATATATTAGGATCTGAAATCTCTACAAATAGTTCCATTGTATTCAAATTAAATCAAATGTTTTTATCCCACACATGGGTTTTGATCCTTAAATATAGTTGCGATCCCCTTTAACAATATCCTTATTTTTCTTATTCATTTTGTTCATCAGTCTTAATACCAATAGAACCTCTTCATTTGAAAAAAAAAACCATAGTCAATTGAGTCTACAGGTGTAGTTGCATCATCCAATAAGGACAATAGAATTACTTCAAACTCTATAAGAACTAGTTTTGGGAGTTCATAAAAGCATGGTCATAATCTCTGTAGTATCTTCAAAAGTGGCCTCCCTTGAGTATCGGTTGGGTAATATTTATATAATATGTTCTCAAAATTACTAAATTAGATATTGAATCATATCGAGGATGCTTCAGTCTCATGTTTTTCTTCTTCAAACATTGCGTAACGTCAACCATCATCGTCATTCTCTTGGTTGAGAAGAATAAATTATGTGGTACCAGAGGTAATCAAATCAACATTTTCAAGAAGAAAAGGATATATGGGGGCCTTCAAAATTTAACATTTATATCCCATTAGAAAATCCATTTCGTGTATGGTTCTTGTAAATTTCTACAATTTCCATTTTGATATTTGGATTTATCATTTCAAATATAAAAAATAATCAATGAATAAATTAATAAACTACCACTATTAAAATAATTAAAAATTATAATAATTAAATAACCTAAATTAGTAGTAATAAAATTTTTATTCAATAAAAGATTAAAGCATGAGAAGAAAAAACTAAGAATTTTTATCCAAATAATTAATAAAAAAATAATGAAACATTAAAAACTAAATGTACAGATATAAAACTAAATGATTTTAATAGTTAATTTTATTTGAGGAAATAATGTTAAAAGTAAATCATTAATAAACAAATTTATATATAAGAGTAAAAACAAAATGTTATAAATAATAACTATACACAATTCAATAAATTCATAACAATCAATGAAACGGTAAAAACAATTGAAAAACTGATAAGTAAAATATAAATTTATAAATAATTTAAATAATTAAAAATTGATAAATTAAACATTAAAATAAACATTATTATTATAAAAAACGCTAATTTAAAATTTTCACTGTAAATTACCTGTAATGTGATAATTAACCAAATTAGTATAATTTATAAAATTAAAAATAGTATAAATCATTCAAAATGGATGCGAAAAAATTTAAGGAATAAAATTCAAACCAAAATCTCCCACACATGATACATTTTATGTCCTCCAACAACCATTAGTCATGTTTAATGATAAGAAATAATTATAAAAATCCAAAAATCTAAAATGCTGTATAGAATTTATTTTCCCACATAGATTCTATGAAGTAGTAAATATGAATGTCACCTAAACATATATTTATTTAGTGAAAAATAGTGAAATTTTCTATAAAGATGATTTAAATTGAATATTGAAAATATATTTTAAAAACCCTCAATTTTAGTCCAACTAAAACTCCAATATTCTATTTACCTATAGGTGAACAGAATAAAATAATTTAACATATTATAATAAATAGAATCATTGTTGGATGGGGTGGAGTGACAATTTATTGGCATAATAAATAACTCATCCGTGAATTTGATGAATAAATCATTAAAATAATAATAGGATGATTTCATCCTGGATTAGGATTTTAATTTCATACTCCATTTTAATGCCTATCTTATGAGTTAAATTAAAATTTAAAAGTTTTATGTAAATAATAATCATATGACATTGTAACATCATTTTATAAATATCTATTTTTCAAGAAGAAAAGAAAAATTATTTAATTAAATAAATCCATAATTTAAATGATATTAATCACCTCAAAGTGGATTCAAACCTCTCAAAGTTCATAAAAAAAATTACAGGTTCAAAATTCCTATGTTATGCATAAAAAGAATATTGGAAAACAATTAATGGTTTTGTATGGTCACTAAATGAAATAAAATTTATAACATATAAAATACTTCTCCCCAATAATTAAAACAAAATAATGTCACCATTAATGAATATAAATGCAGATGGAAACAATTTGACTATGTAGATTGATAATGATATTCAATTTAGCTGTGAATGATTCAAGTTTTGTGTCACAGTAATGTTCAAAAATCGTTTTTCCATTTCAAGTGAAACTAACACAACAAGTGCATGAACAAATATCAGTAACTACTTAGTAATTCGACCATAGTAAAAATTATTTTTAGAGATGTTTCATTCATTTTGAAATTAGAGTTTCAAAAATTTAATTGTAAAAGATCTAATAAGATAAAGAAAAGTAAAAAGTTTTAATTCAAAGACTAAAAAATAGCAGCAGTGGCCATCAATTATTATACTATCACTTTATAATTAAAAAACTCATAAATATGATCTCTACAATCAATAAAAAAACCCCACGTAGCAGTTTTTATATTTTATTGAACAAAAAATAGAATAAAAGAAGTAGATTTATAAATATCTAATCCCCAGAGTAGAGATTTAATACATGAGTCTTAGCAAAACTCACTTCACATTTTCTACACAAAAATTAGTCCCTTAAATATTGCAAACACAAGATCCTACCAAATAAATAATAAAAACATAAAATTTCTAAATTTAAAGGAAAAAAGACTTAACCAGAGGGAAGAATTAGGGATGTGTAATCTAATTTTGTTCATAAAAATAAATCTAGTTGATCAATGATTCACAACCAAACACATCCATGGAAATGAAAAATAGATGATAGAAAACATCATTTCTATTCTTACAATGTCAACAAAAATTTTCCAAGAATTTTTTGAAAATTTTGTTCAAATATGGTGCACAGTATACAACGAAGATGAGTACATTTATTCAGACATATAGTGAAATAAAAATGCATGAAATTCATGGGTTACCTTCTATGAAGCATTAAATTTTAATTCTTAAGGTGTACGTTAGACCCTTCATTTAATATATCAATGATCATTCATTGTGTATGAAATATTATAAATTGATGAATTGGAATTATATTTTTAAATTTATTCTAGTTCACAAAATATTTTTGGTAATTCAATATCAGGAAAAATTGTCCTAAAAACCCCATAATTTTTGGACTAATCCTCCTTCCACAGGAAACATCATGAAAAAAATTTCATTCATATCTCCAAGAAATGTAGAGTACATATCATATGTATTTGAAAAATGAGAAACCTCACTACTTACTTTCCCACCTACGTTCTCCCATACACTTGATTCATTCATCAAATTATTATTTTGTGTGATAGTTGCAATAGTCTTTTCAATAGAAATATAAGGTTGAATCACAAATAAAATCCATCGATATAGAACAGGAAGTTTCCTCAAGATCATATAATAATTTTTCAATATCATGTATTTAATTTTCATAATCCAGATAATGAAAACAACCATTAAAATACTACTAATCCAAAATTATTAATGAATTTATTAACTCCTTTAAATCACTCTCATTAGATTAGGAATCCTCATCATCAACCCAAATATAAAAAATATATTGAATAATATCCACCATAGCTTTATAACTCTCTTTTACAGTTGAATAAATATCCTTAACATTCTAACACTTCTTAGGATCGAATAGACAATAATTAGAAATAGGGATGGGAACAAGGGAGGTTATTAAACATGGAACGTAATCTTATGTAACCAATCCAACATAAATGTTTTGTTGTGGATAGAATACTTCTTGGTAGTGATTAATATATTTCCTTATTTGGTTTTCATTATTTACAATAATTTCTGGCTCATGTGTGGACTTAAATTCGACAAAAGATTTAGGAAAATGATTATTAATAATAATTTTAATTATTTAATCAAAAGTAAAATGATTATCCTTCCAAATAAATTCTTTAAACACTTAATCATCCAAAATAATCAACATAAAACTCATCAAAGAGGTGAATTATCCAAAACATGGAACACTTCATGATCATTATTTCCCTAAAGTGTCACTTTACCCTTGAATACATAAATAATAGCTCCATATGTCTCTATAAAAGGACTTCCTAAAATTATTGTTACATTATTATCACTCTCCATTTCAAGAATGAGAAAATCAATGGGGAGTTTGAGCATTCATAAATAAATTGGCATGTAATCTACCCTTCCAAAAGGAAAATAATATGACCTATCATCCAATTATAGTGAAATTAATGTTGGTTTCAACTGTCAAAATCATAACATCAGAAATAAGGGTTGGGGAATATGGTTGATTCTAGAACATAAATTACCCAAATACCTAATTTCCTCGGTAACTCTAATTTCACAACATATGGAAAATGAAACTCAGTCTCTCTATTTTTGATGATTTTTTTGAACAATTACACTAAAATAAATATTCAAATGAATCAATTAATAGTACTCCTAATAATTATTATTCACCAAGATTATTTTAATAAATTTACAACTAGAAGGAACTATTTTAGAAGAATCTAATAATATAATATATGAAATTAAATCTCTTAAACAATTGAAGGAATTTTTTGTAATCTAGTTTATTTTCCTTTTTAATTCCTTGTGGAAAAGGGATTGGAGGTACATAATTCTTCATGTTTGGTATTAAAATCTCTCCATCCATAATCCTAAATCTTTTCTCAAATGTTTTGAAAGTTTGTTACTTCATTTTCCTTTGTTCATTGATATTTTTATTGAACATCCACAATTTTCCTGAATTTGGACACTCCTATCTAGATTTATTGATTTGATTTTGTTTTCAAACATTCATTTTATGATCCATTGAAAATTACATGTTCGACTTTCCTAGGCTATTCTCTATCTTGTTCTTGAGTTTTTAAACCTAATATAGTATGAATATTTATAATATTATCTTTGGGATTCATCATTGTTATGCTATGTAATTTTCCATTGGCTCCTCCTCTAATGTTTATAGAGAGTTGACCTATTTGGAACTCAATATTATTAATTCTAGAATTATATTAACCTTACTACAAAATAATTTTATTTTCATAACAAGGGTATATTTTTTAGTAAAATTGATTTTTTGGGAAATTTTTTTACCTACAAAAGTCTCATTGTAAATAAATTATTGGTAAAAACACTACCAGTAAATTTTATTAGAGTTGATAAAATAGGTTTGTTGAAATTATAATAATACCAATAGATAATAAATGTTTTGGTTAAAATATTTATAAAAAACTTCATATAATATACTTATCCATTAATAATACTACTACTAACATTTAACATTCCATCCAAAATATTATTTTAAATATTATGAGAAACACTAACAATTAATATCAGTTTATAAATTTTTTTAAATAAAATTTTATCTGTGGGTAATCAAATATTTATTGCTAAAAAATTATGTTGTATTTATTAATATAAATATACATCTAATATATTTAATAAATTTATTTTATAATTAATATAACATTTTATTATATGAAACATTAATAAACTGAGATTTTTTTGAAAAAATATGTTCAAACATAATTTCCAAGGATATTCATCTGCAATCTATTTCTCATACATTCGGGGTCACTATCCTAGTTAACACTACTGAAAGGATCCCCACATTTAAGTAGATCTAATTTCTTATATGTTAGTTTTCATTCAATTGTGCTTATGTGTGGAATAAAACATATGTTAGATGGATTTCAATATCATGGTTCACCAAGTAGGTAAATTTCATTATGTTTTTTTGCATGTAATACATTTTTACATGTAAATTTAGATATAAGAAAACAATTGTGAGATGGTTTTCGCCTTTATGTTTCTCCACTAATGTAATAAAATCCTCTTTAATACACTTTTGTATTGAATCAGTATATCCCTTACCTCAAACATGCAAAAAACAACACGCGCATAAACCTTCAAATAATAAAAGACAATTAATTTAAAATAATTGATATAGAAATTTCAAAATATGTTCTATAAATTAATAAAAGGACAATTATAAATCACCAAAATCATAACAATATTGTAATAATGGTAATGATTAGTCAAAATGAGTTTACAGGTTTATGTACATTTAAAATTTGTGTTTTTACAATAAGTTGTAAAATGAAACATGGGAGGGAGAAAATAACTGCATTTTTCAGTGAGATTACCATGGGAGATTCTAATTTTTTTAATGTGACCAAAATAATCTACCATCCATGCAATTAGGGTTTTCTTTTTTGTGTTTTATAGTAGTCCACCATACATCAAATTAAATGTATCCAACTCTAATAATGACTTCAATAGAGTCCCGAATAACCACAGTCCACTCTGGTTACATCATCTCATCCATATCCAACATAATTTCAACCATGATACACCTAGAAAAATAATTATTTTATCACTCCCCATCTCAAAATGAATTGAAATAAATATGTGCTTCGTTTTTTTAAAAAAATAACATAGAAGAACTTTAGAGAACCTATAATCTGGGAAATGGGCACACCTTATCTTACTGGTAACCAGATCATAAATGAGTAAATAGATTGTTTGAAACATATATGAAGTCATAATTCCAAGAATACGTTGAGAATGGTTCAAACATAATAACAACGATATACTAAAAACGTTATTTATGATCAAAATGAGACCAACAGAGCCAATTAAAATGGAACTTACAAAAACTAAAACAGTATCTTAAAATAATTTTTGTTCATAAACTGTTTAGACATAAAAATAGTGAAAAATATTACAATTCATGGTAGATTCCAATAAGGTCGCGAAAAAAATACAACTCAGTGTCTACAATGTGAGGATTATATAATAAGTAGAAACCACGACCATAAAATTGTATAACTGGAGAGCATAAAACCAAGGGATTATCTATCCAATGACCACAAAAAGAATATATAATCAATAATGAAAAAAAAACGTCCATAATTCATGATTTAAAAATAACTAATGATCACCCCATGAAAATTATTATAAGAACCAGTGGACAAAAAAATTTCTAAGTGACCATATTAGGAGAAGATAAACAGTGACCAACAGCTAAAATTAATGCATTGTATAAAAATATCGAGAATATTATCTAACATGTTCCCATAAACCATTGATAATGACACTAATTTAAATTATGAGTGACACATAACTAAACATTCTATAATCTAGTAATAATGAATTAAATTAAATAATCCATTTATGTTTCTTACAATTTATAATGAAAGTAATTTTATATTGACAATGAAACCAAATTCAATATTTTGAAATCAAATTAGTGCAATGAAAAATGACAGGCGCTGAGGATAGAGATACAAGGATGGTAATGAAGGAAATTTTCAAATTGTATGAATATAATCAGGATCATGATTCAGTCAAAGATAAACATGATCGAGAAACATCATCATAAATGGAATTGAGATTCAATCATTATATTAAACATAATGTCTTGAAATGTCAAGATATAAATTTAAAAATATCATAAATAACAAATCATTATTATGTTTTGGATATGAAATGTTTGATACCATGATCACATTTTATAAAACATAAAAATTAAATACCACAATTGAAAACATGATATTCAATATCAAAAAATTTAGAATGGAATCTAGAAATTAATATTGGATATTTGAAATTGGATACTTCTTCTTGTAAATATAGGATCATGATATCAAGGGTTGGATGCGTCTTTACATTCAATAAAAATATAAAACACAAAAAAAAATTGATGAAATTTAGATTCACGATCAAATTAATAATGTTCAAAATCGAAATATAAGAATTAAAAAATTAATAATCTAATTTAGTTAAATGAAATAAAAAATTATAAATTCTAATTTAATAACATAATATAAATAAATAAATACTAGATAAATAAAATTTTGATGTATAATTCACTCCGTACAACATAAAATCATCTGGGTCATTTTTTTTATGTGAAACCAACAACAAAATGGTACAATATAAATGAATAACGCTACTAGAAATACATTGATTTTGAACATCATGTTTTATATTGAAAGGCCACCAATTGCATTGAAAAAATCAAGAGAATTTGTCACAATTAAGAAATTAATAGGAGGAGTTAGACTATAGACATCTATGGAACAAAGATCCTTTGTACAATCACTAAACAACTTACATAAAAATAATATCATCTATAATAATAATGTATATTAAAAATAACTTCTCTCCAACATGATTTTCTAAAATCATAAGATATGGCTCGCCTATAAAACACAAAAAAATTTTACTAAATTGGATAAGGATATGAAGAAGAAAGAAAATATGATAATTACTTTTTAATGTAAGAGAAATAGATTTAATGGAATAATAATTATTGAAAACCATCTGAAATATAAATAATGAAGAAACATTCAACTTACATCTGTATGGAAATAATAATATCACAAGGGTAAAAAGGACATAGGGAATGTACAAAACTCATTCTAATTAGATATTTGTTAAAAAAAATTCCCGGTCAGAGGAATCCTAGATAGAAAAAGTTTACATATTATGATAGATAATGGAAGGAAATGTACAAATGTAGAGAGTATCATCCGAGCATCATCAATGTAGCATATCATGTATCGTTGGCTGAAAATAAATAAAGGAGGGTCACTAAACCTAAATAATGTAGCTTAAGGTGGCCCCAGAAGGTGGTGATGACTCCCCATGGATAACTGTATAGGGGAAATGTGGAACAGAGTAAAAGGAGGTGGTCTTGTTGGGAAAAGGGGACAATGGGGGAGGTGATAGTAAGACGAAGCAGGGGAGGCTAGAAACCCTATAAACATAATTTTTTTAAAATTGAATGTATTATAAATTTATGAAAAATATAAGTATATTTGGTAGTTTATACATGAACCCTATAGAAGTTATTTTTATTTTTTCACATATTTAGGTGTAAATTTTTTATTGTAAAAAAACCCAAGGAAAATGAATTTTGATTCAAAACTATAAATAATATTTATAATAAGGAGGCTGATTGAAGAGGTATAATGATGGAGTTGTTGTAAGGATATGTATGATTTCAAAAATAGGATAGAGGTATGTATCAATAGAAGTATATGGTAAATTTTGTGATGTAATGATATAGAGAAATGATAGTGGGGAGGTTGGAAAATGATATGGTGGGGAGGCGAGAAGGATGTAGATGGGAGACGAGGAAGGAAATAGAGATAGGGAGATAGAGATTTGTATGTGGTAAAATCTGGGAGGATATAAGTGGACTAAAAATGGAACATGTGGTGGAACAGTAATGGAGGCATAAAAAGTAAGAATTATAAGGAGACATTTTTATAAGTGTTAACACATTATAACATAACTATAGATATTGAGAACAATTATATGTAAATATAACATACATATTTTAGGTGTGTATAGAAAATTCATATGTTATGTGTATATATATGAAGAACATATAGATGTTATGTGTTGCTGAGTGTGTATATATATATACTAAACAAATATATTCCAATTTTATATACAAAACATACAAAAAATATACTTATATATACAAAGAACTTATGCATATATGTTCTTAATATTTTTTGTAAATGTTTATATATAGAACATTTATATTTTCTCATTATATACAGAAAATATATATATTATATATATATTTATTATGTATATTAATATAATTATAACCCTATAAAGTAACATATGAAGGATAATCCAAAAAAACCTCAAAAAAGGAAACTGCATCATTTTGATATTCCATAACATACAGTATGTTAATGTTGTAGAAAAAACCACGATCACACACTCCAAAAAAACATATTTGTTATAATCATCAAATATATTACTAATTATAATCAGATTACTGTTATAAATGGATATTTTTTACTAAATTTCATCAGATTAAAAGTACATCATGGTGGTTATAAATAGCTATGTTTTAATTTAAATGTCTAAGAGGGCATGAAGGTGGTCTATACAAAAAAATAGAGGTGGGTTGATACCAAACCTACTCTGCTATCAAAGAAACATCCAATTTAGCAATGTGGAATTGATTAATCTTATTAATCATATAATTTGAAATGAAATCACAAATATTTAAATGTTTCCCATATATAAATCAAAAAAGTATTAGTTCATGTCGGATAGTGCATATATTAGATAATTTATAATCATGGAATTTGTTGTGCGAAACAATTGACTAAGTATATTTAAAGGGAATCGAATATTTATTTACCTTATATCATTATAGTCCACTCTAGTAGCATTCCAAAACATTGAGTAGAGAAAAAATTATTTACCTAATCACATCCTATTAATTTCTCTTGTTGATAAGATAAATTTATAATCACTTATGATAGTCATGTGGAGAAAATTTTAGTCATAAATAAGAGTTAAATTATACCTTTTCATAAGGTTTTGTAGAATTATTCCTTATCACATTCACAGTCACATTATGATGAGAAAATACTATGAAAATGAATTTTCTAATATCTGACTCAAGGTAAATTATTTTTTTAGGATATAAAATATATAATAATAAATAGTTTACAGGATATAAATACTACAATTAAAATATATTTTTTATCCTAGAAATTGGAATGACCAAAAAACATTTATAATTAGTGGATATGTTTTTGATATATTTTATTGTGGTGGTATAACAATAATAAAGCATAAAGTTGTTAACATCTATAAACTATATAACATGTTCATTACCTAATATTTTTAACATCTTTAAAATACATAGCTATAACAATATAAATTATGCATAAATATTTTAATAGTTGTTTGGGGGATGGATTTCTACTTGTTTTTTTTTGAATTATGAGTGTTCTTATATATTGGTTTTCATGTTTTCTTAAATTTTTTCATGTTTTTTTATTTTTGGTGAGTTTTTAGGATTCATGAACTGAATTGAACAATATATAACGTTCAAAACATCTTGTAATATTTGGCCCATTTCTTGATTTGAGTATTTGAGGAAATAAATTATTTTTGAAGGGATTTTTCTTCTTGATTTACGATCTATTTATTAGAAGAAGTTTGATTGATTGTGAAACTCATGTGCACTAGTATTTTCCAAATTGAAAATATTTCCCAAACCGAGATGTTTCTGAACTGTATCACATATTTTTACACTTATCTTTTTATTTAGAGTCTTGATACTTGTTGTGTTATCCCAAAATTATTTTTCTTATCTTTTAAAAAGCATTTAGAGTTCAAGGGATGTGTTAAGTATGATTTAGGCATCCCATTGAAATCCCTTTCTTCATTCAAATTTAATTTTGGGATTCCATTACATTTAACCTTTATTAATCCCCTAGTATCCATCAAATACCTTGTTATTCGTCCACATTACTAGACACTTATCCCTTTACAACCCTATATAGAAGGTAAATGCATGATTATTCTTTAACTCAAGTGTGGGGGAGGGAGAATATGGGCTATAATTTTCTTTCGTAACGAATCTCTTTGAGTTGCATTGAATTTGTTTCCATATTTAATAATAATTGGAAGAAGATATTTCATGATATTAATATGGATGGGTGGTCCAAAACAACATTATATAGATGGGACGAGTGTTCAAAAAAATCTTATGATCAAAATGTGACTATCTTTTCCTAAAAAACATGATTATAAAGAGAATCCCATATCAAAATTCAAGATGAAAAAATACAATAATTGGGGGGAAATAGGGAATAAATTAATTGATGTTGAAATTAAATGTGTCTATATCGCAATAGAATAGGTTTTTGGGGGTGATTTATTCTGTCAGCTTATTGAGGAGAACACCATTTTTTAGAAAACCTAGATTCATTTATTTACTTCACTTGGAGCTTTACCCTCATCATTCAACCTCAGATGTTTTTACATTTAAAACCTTCCAACCCTCATCCTCATAAAAACCCACAAAAATACCACATGATTGACACATTTTTGACTCTATTAATTTTTGCTACTTGGATGATTGAAATCCCATGGAATTAACCACCCATATGAACAATGTTATACATTTCTATCAGTGAGACCATTGAAACATAACTACTAGTAATATTTGAAATTAAGGGAAATATACTATTTTTTTATTTCATTCTAGAATTTTCATATAACTATTTTAATCATTAGTGTTATTTGAATAGAATCTCATAAAAAATTATCTAAAAAACATATTATAAATTCTAACATTACATTTTGTTGTTAAAAAATATCTTAGTATAGATTTAATGCATTATAAATCATCATTAGTCATATATTCAATTATCATGTATAGTTTTAGAAATATTTACATTTTTCAAATGTATAATTATCAACATTGATTATACAAAGCATATTCATAACAAAAATAATAATAATCTAAGATAATGAAAAAAAAAGAACACATAACTCGTTAATAAATAATGAATGTTCTTAATTGAGGGTAATAAAAGATAAAAGCTATGAATAAGGTTATTAAATAAGTGAATATGATAAGGATTATTGTTATCCAATAAGTTTTAGCATATTTAAATTTTATAGAATATAAGGCAAGGAACTTCTTGTCTCAACAATAATTTTTGAGACATATCATATTGAGTACTTGTTTTAATTTGTGTTGTGTATATAATTATACGTACATATTCTATAATATACCCTATGAAATTAATAACACAAAAAAAAAATATTCCATTTTATTCCTTTATTGGGTTCTTCAATCAATAACTACTATAACTATTATAAAACATCATATTTTCTATAGTAAAAAAACACATTAGTGTTTTGGAAAAGTATTAGTGTGTGTAGTTCCTAAAAATTTAATCCCTAACAATATATAAACAATTGGATTTTTTATATGGAAAATTTTTACCTAGGGGAAGTGATCCTTAAAATATTAGTTGGATAATAAATAAATCATCACTATGTGGACACCATGTATTCCAAACTGCACATCTATTTTGACACTTGCAGGGGGCACCCTTAGAATAATTCACATTTATCGTAAAAATCATATAGAAGGGTTATTCTAAAACGTCATTATTCTACTATCAGTGAAAAGTATAGATCATAATTATGATCATTTATTGATATCCCACCACATTAAAATTTCTCTCCACAACTACATTGTCATTGTTTTTTCGATAAGGGTAGTTCTTATTACATTAAGAATACCCCATAGTTCCAAAGTTGATTAAAAGATATTTTTCTAGATAAGAACATTTTCTATTGAATAGGGAAATATTTATTTTCAAAATATAGATTATATTGATTGACTATATTTTATATATCCATGATTAAATAGGGGGTTCATTAATATTTTTTTGAAATGCATTGTTAATTCATATGATGAATGCATTAGACTAATTTAGTGATTTTTTTACTAGAATTATATATCCCCACGATGCATAAATAGGTCTTTTAATACAAACTAGATATAGTATTATATTTTTCCTTACCTGTCAATGTATTAGGTTAGGGAAAAATCCATTTATGGTAATATTATGATTTATGACATTATGAATTCCAATAGTATGAGATTATTTATTAACATATGTGTATTTATTTATTACGATGGATACATTTATTCCTTATGTTTCAATTTATTATGGAACTATTCTAATCATTTAATTTTATTATACTATTTGTTCCATAATTATGTTATGATATCATCAGTTATATGATACAACTTACTAAGCATTTGAACTCAACTTATGTTTTCCCATTCCCTATGAAACCAAGAAGAGAAATATGTTAAATTTGAAGGATATTGTAGTAGGGATAAAAATGTATAATGGAATTTGTATATTTTATTTTATATTTTGAAATAAAATATGAAAAACGTGTATCAGGTCCCCAAAGGCTGCTAAACTATCTGATAATTGTGATTCTGATCCCCTGTATCTTACACTAATGTAATAATATTACCCTCAACTCCATGTTATTGGAGGTAGGGTGTTTGTTTGTCTCATAGAATGTTTAATATGACCCTTAATGAGTATATTTAGAGGAACAAATATTGATAGATAAAATATTATGAAAATACAATAATATTTCTATTTAAATTTTCTAGAAAAGTAGTAGGGATTGTATTATACAATAAAATATGAAGAAATAATTACACATATGAAATTATTTTGATATAATTTATTGATAACAAATATAATTCAAAACAGTAACCGTTGTCAATTTTGGACATCTCATCCAAACCATGTTAATAAGTAATGATTTGGATCGGAACATATCATAATCAAATTAGGTATGTTTACCTAGGGTATGAATGATAACATCCCACATATAAATAATCATGTTGATCCAAAATATTGTTTAACTATGTTTAACCACTTCATATAAAGAACCTCCTACATTTAATATAACTATTAATCCATTGGATCCTAAGCAGTGGACCATGTTCCTCAAAATGGTATTTCTCACATTAAGAACTACTAATAGGAAACCATTCATCATGAAAACATTTCCTCATAACAAATATGTTTATCAATGTTGGCCATTACATAAAATCAATGAAATAAGATGAAATGATAAATCATATTTAATGAAAAAAAATTAAGTATATGTTTTAGGAAAAGTAATTTTATCATAAGAAAATGGATAAAATTGAATTGCATTCCCTCAATCTTTAACCTAAAGATGAGAAAACTATTTTTATGTGTGAGAATATATTTTCAAGAATCACTATTCATGTTATATATTATATATATAGAATGAAAATAATGATTTATCTTTTCATAAGTTGGATAAATTTGTGCCTTTTAAGGTTGTAAATATCTTATAAAATTTTTATCAAATGTGGATATTTTCTCAAATAATAATTATATGTAAAATTAATTCTTAAAATCTTATGTAGTAAAAGAAAATTAGGAGAAAAAGTAGTCATATCAGCATCGAATATTCAAATGTGAATCAAAAGGGTAAGAAAATAAGGAAATAATTTCCCCCATGTAATTACTATGGAAGCAAAAACCATAAAACAAGATTAATCTAGATTAGAGTTTCCTTAATTTGAATACAAAAGGCCATTAGGCATGAAAATGTAAAGGTGAGGTAGAATTTGATGGTGTTCAGTGATATAAATGTAAGGAGACGAAGTTCCATGAAAACCAATTCTATAAACATAAAGTAATTTTATCTTATAATTTTACAAGGAGGCAAGGATAATAATTTGTGATCTGGATAACTGAAGTGGAAATAAATAATGAAATGATACCTGGTATATTGATTTTAAAATCTAATTTAACTAATGGTTTATTTGATATATAATCTATATAATTATTTACATAATGTATGATTTCTGATGAAATTGTGTTATTCCTTAAAAATCTAATAAATTATTATTTAGTAATTAAACCTAATGATAATCGTAGTGCGATAATTATTTTCCGAGAATTCTCAATTATAATAAATAAATATTACATAGTGCCAATCATGATTATTATACTTATGGATTATTTCTAAAACATCCTCGAGTATATATTTCATTGAAAGTACAATTAGGAAATTTAATTCTCAGATAAGTTGATTTTCTTTTGGGATAAGGGGACATAATCCACATATTCATGTGATATAATTAATCCACTGAGACATTTGGGTATCCCAATTCAGTACATCACCATAATGAAAATATGGGAGAATAGTGATGATAAAACATTCTATATATTGGACAAAATCATAGAAACAATGGATATACGCAGTGTAAAAAATATATTTATGTGTTTCCATGGGAATTACTTTTCCATCCACTTGAGTTTGTGGTTGAGTTTTCCATTGAAGTCACTCCTAATATAAGAACCATATCTAAAAGTATTTATTTAATACAACCATTGGTGTTTGTGGAATTATAGAAACAACTATTGGAGTTTGTTGATATGGAATTTATGAACACAAGTGTTTCACTATGGGGAACCCTATTTTTTGAATGAAAAACATGAATCAATATTTTTTATACATTAATTAATGGAAAATTTGAAGAAAATTTGTGATTTTTTTTTCATAAAATTGTATTTTTTGACAACTAAACATTTTTAAAAGGATATTTTTTTATGATCTAATCCATTCCATCGAAATGAGTTTTTATAAGGAAAATGAAATTTTATGAATGTTTTAATCCAAACATAAAGGGGTGGGGAGTTTTATTATAGTCATTTTTGGACACATTTTTTCCAATTGAGTATTACTAGTCACAAAATTGGTTAGGGAGATGGAAGAATGAATTTTTGTTGAGGTGTTGATCTGATGAACCATCAGAATCAGATCAATCAACATGAAGTTAATGATTCACCAGACTATGTTTTGTTAATAAATTTATAATTTCAGGAGAAGGAAATTCAGAATGTTTTTCGAGAAGTTGAATGAAGATAGTAATCTCTATTGTTAGAAAGTTATATTACAATATAAATATGTTAGATGATGATTTTCTGGTCTTGTAGTACATATAAATCATGAAAAATCATCATTATAAAATCTTTTGAAAATTGTTTGTAATTTTAATGATTGTATTGGTTACATAAACCTAGATACAATATATTATATCTTGAAGTACTAGACAGAAATGTTTTTCATAAGTCTAAATGTGTAGTGATGATAAATTTTTAAGAATTTTAAATCTAATGAATGGTGTCATAAACATATCAAGAACATCAATTGATTTGAGAATTCCATCATCAAGATGATTTCATCTAGAATAAATTTTAGGAGTAAGATTAATCAGATCATGAACCTGCACTGATTCATCAAATTAATGCCTCACACCGATAACACATTAGATTAAGAACCACAAATTGATCAGATTTTTTGATTCTGAATCATTAAAGAGAGGTATATTTTGAAAAGAAATAAATATTGTAAAATAGTTGTGTTTTCTTGAGAAGAAAAATTGGAAGATAGCTAGATCATAATGAGTATATAGATATAGTCAAATAGTAATGAGAAAAAAGGTAGTCAGATAATAATGAATAGAGGAATATTATGCTGATGAATTTAATCATAATAAAATAAATATATCACGTTCATAACTGTCAGATCGTAATAAATAGTGGAAGAATGTTAGATCATGGTGAGCAGATAATGTTTCATCATAATAAATATGAGGAAGTTGCATCCTAATAATTCTAAAAAGATACATTAGATGAATGAAAATATAGTATATTTAGAAGAAATATAATATCTTATAAATATTGAGAAGGTTTGAATAAGTAAATGTTGAAATTTAAATGTGATTAATTTATGGAGTTTTGAAACGTAGTTTGGGGGAAAATCTTTTTAGTTTCTCACCTTTCATTTTTTGAGTCACTTATAAATATAATTATAGTTCATTCACATTTTGAAACTTTATTACAGAATTATAAAAGGATGAGTGATGAAGAATTCAATTGGATGTTCCTTCTAGAAAGATATCTCTTTAGATGTTCTAATATTTTTTGTTTTTTTATCGGACTGAGATTCATCATTTTGAGAAGATCATACTGAGTCGATCAGACTGCAAAAGATCAGACTAAATTTTTGAGTAGGTCTTTAGAAGTATATATTGATATAGGGAATATGATATTGATAATATCCCACTGAGTTCATCAAACTGGGTTCATCGATGTGTATTTCATCATATTCAGGATCATCATACCCCAGAAAATTTGTGGGTCAATTTGATCAATGTATTTTTACTTATAATTTGGATAAATTATTTTATAATAAAACCTTTTAAACCTATGTGATTTGGAATAATATTTCCTATTAAGATATATATTATTTAAAATGAGAGTTGAAACATGTTTTATTCACATCTTCAAAATTTTTAATATTTACAGACCCATGATAGTGGTATGAAAAGGATGTTGGTTCTCACATTGAGTCTGAACCATGTAAATATCAGATTATTTAATTTATTTCATATATTTATATTCATGAGTTTTTACAAAAAGATGAAAAAGATACAAAATATAATGAGCATTATGAGTTACATTTTAAGAAGTATTGAAACATATAAAAAGGTAAAAACTGATTCAACCCCTCGTCTCAGTTTTTATTCGATACATTGGAACATTAATTGTTATTAGAGACGTGGTTCCCATGTTCAATCCTTATCATGAATAATATAAATTTGTAATATAATAGAGAAATTCCTATATTTCATGGAAATATTATTATAATTGTAAAAATAGGATTATTCCTTATCTCCTATCTCATGGCCTAGAAGATATTGATGCTGCTATAATTGGTTTTACACTTATTGAGAAATAACGTCCCATGAAATTTATTGATTAGAAAAATAGAGAAGTGGATGGAAATAATCTAAATTCTATTGTTTTTTTATATCAAATATTTATGAATGAGATAGGTCTAAAAACATAAAAGAGTATGTGGGACTAGCTAGAAATTATTTTCAAATGGAATACTAATGTGAATGAAGTAAAGCCACATGTCCAGTGTAGTAAGTATGGATACATAAAAATGAGACAAGAATAAACTATTAATAAATACTTCACAAATGTAAATGAAATTATATATAACATCAGATGATTTACTGATGTTCTAGAAGACTCTAAAATTGTGGAGAAACTTATGAGAAACATTCAGGATAGATTTGATTCTAAAATTATATTTTCATAATAAATGGATGAATTATCTTTCGATGACTTTAAAAAAAAATTTCTCTTTATGAAATGATGAATGATGAAATTTTCAAACAGAAGGTAAAAGAAGAAATGGATTTTGAAACCATGAGAAAAATTAAAATACAATATATTGACAAAATTGATCCTTGTTACTCTGAAGATAAATATGATGAGGAATTAAATGAAAAAATGGCGTATCTTATATATAAGAACTATTGAATAGGAAGATAAAATTATAGTGGTAAAATTACTATAAAATGTTTTGATTATGGTGTAATTAGACTCTTTTCTATGAGTTTTCCCAAGTTGAATGTTGGGGAATATCCAGATGATTCTGATGGAAAACCTCGAAAGAATAAGTGGAACAAAATTTCAAAAGAATAATATAGATCAAAAAAATAAATAAAATATGTTTACTACGAACAAGATAAATTTTATGATTATGATAGAAAATTCAAACTCAAATGACACTAATTCTTTTGAAGAAGAATGTTCAAAAAAAATTATAACAGTTATTAAAAAAGTTAAGAAAACAATATATTCCTCTAATAGTTATAACGGTTGTGAAAAATCATATAAAGTGTATAAAATCATATAAAATTATGTTTAATTTCTTGGAAAAAAACGAGACTCTCAATAATGTGAACAGATTAATGAAGAAATATTTTGAATAAGTTACTGAAGGATGAAAATATTTCATTAAGTAGAAGTAATAATACAACCAGGAGACATTAAGTTACATACATAGAATTTATAAATAGGGAATGATGGTTGAATATTTCACTAAGAGGATGGAATAAAAGTAAGAATAATTTAACAAGTTTCAATCCATAATTATTGAGTCCAAAATCACCTTGAGGAATATGAATGAAAAATTTGATAAATCATTAGAAGTAAAATATGATACTTCTAAACTTTCTAATAGAACATAAATAAAGAATTAGCTGAAATCCTTAACCACCAAAAATAATGTTTCATATATGTTTTCTAACATTTCTGGTTCCAAAAAAAATATTGTGAAATATTAGGTTAAAAAAGGGTGTGATAAACCTATTTCATCTAAAAAATCTGAAAAGCACTCAGGAGAAAAGATGGTCCATGTCCACATATTTTTATAGCCGGAAGAAGCTAGAAATCTCCAGCAAGATTAAATATAGAAACATCATACTTCAATAGAAAATCAAGATTTGATGTCTATTGCTAGAGTTGTGGAATCTATGGAATCAAGGTTTATAATTTTTGGCATAATATGTCTCTTTATGGAAGAAGGTTTGAATTAAGTGAAATAAATGGTAGAATACGTATGAACAACATAACTAAAATTTAGTTTAAAAAGAAAAATACTAAGATGTCAGAATCATTCCAATAAATGTTAATTTAAATATCCATAAGAGGTTTATAGAATATGTGATCAGGATGGTCATCATGCCAAAATATATGCGATACTATTTCAAAATCATGAATCTTGTTTAAGAAAATAAAAGAAACCTAGAAAAAATAATGTTCTGGAAAAAGATTTTTGTCGAGCATTTCATTGAAGGCAATTTATTGGAAAAAACTGTGGATAGTTGATAGTTAGTCTTATTCCATTATTATAGGTGATATAATGATTTTGAAGCATTTTTAATGTTATGATGAAGGAGCAGTTAGCTATGTTAATGATATTTATTTAATAATCAAGGGAATCAGAATAAATAATATTTAAGAAGTGAATTTGAAATGTAAGGATTTTTTATTTGTTGATGTTATAAAACATAACTTACTTAGTGCAAGTAAAATTATTAATTATGGTAAATAAGTGATCTTTAGAAAACAATATTATGTTATCAAAAGTTTAAAAGATAAAAATTCTATTGGAAATGAAGAAAGAACAAGTGAGAATCTCTTCTAAATATTAGATTTTAGTAACTCATGTTTCTTGAGTTTAAAGATGAAAAAAATTTGTAGCTCCGATTACTTGGCCAAGTTTGGTATAAAAACATGGAAAACATTCTAAAGTTGATGCTATTATTTATTTACCATAATTTAGAAGAAGATATGAAGGTTTTTTTACTTTTCAAGAAGTAATGATGACTAAAATAAGTCATAAGAGAGTTGAGATTAAATCTACCACGACTTTTGATCATATTCCTTCTGATTTATATAGACCAATGAGAAATCAATCAAAAAATGAGATTTATACTTCAAAAATTTTACTGATGATTTCACTCAAATGAAAAACATCATGTTTTTGAAACATTAGTAAGAGTCTTTGGATATGTTCATATTATATAGAAAAGAGGTTACGAAGTAAATAGAGGTTTATATTATGAATCTGAGAACATATAATTGCATTTAATTCAAAACATATTCTATTGAAAAGTATATGAGAAATTATGGTATCTAAAATCAGCATATTTCTTGATACACTCCACAACAAAATGGAGTAGTGGAATGATATAATAGAATTTTGGTGGAAATAAGAAGAAATATGATATAATATTAAAAAAATTAATGTTCTATTGGAAATAATCTATTAGTTCTGTTGTACATGATAAAAATAAATTCAGGTTGAGGCGGGAAACCAACACGACTTATTTAGAAATGTGGTACAATAAAAAACCTTCATTGAAGAACTTAAATGCTTTTGGAAGTCCATTATTACTCAAAATAGAAAATTCTAATATTGGAAATTTGATGAAAAATATGAGAAACCTATATTGATGGGATATTCACTCAATCAAAATAGTTAAATTTTTTAGAATAGATGCTTACAAAGTTCGGTGGACTCATATTATGTGAAAGTGATTGGAAATCAAATTTCCTTATTTTTTTGAGAATTACGTGGAGGATAAACAGTATATTTCCAATGATAGTGAAAGTAAGTCAAAATATCCTTACTAAGATCTAAGAGAATCATGATATGATGAATTTTTATCTAGAATACACCATTGAAATTTCCTACCATAAAAAATATGTTGAATCTACAAATAGTATTGGAAGTCAGAAGGCAATAGTTTAGACAATAGTAAATATATGATTAGAAAATCAGACATCACTTATCTCAAAAGATGAACTAGAATTAGTTTCAAAATATATTCAACATAAATAATGGGTGGATTTTATAAATAAAGAGTTGGATTATATTCAAAAAAATGAATCATGGGAACTTATTCCATGACCAGCAAATACATATGTAATTGGAACCATGTGGGTTAACATAAAAAATGAATGAATATTTAGTAAAGGCTTTTCCCGGGTGGAAGGTGTGGATTTTGAAGAATCATTTTCCCCATTAAGAATATTAAAAAAAATTTAATTTTTTAATTTTTTCCCACACATCTAAATTAAAAAGTGTATCATATAGATGTAATGTAAACTCTATTAAATAGCGTGTTTGAAGAAGATGTTTATATTTAATAAACATGTGTTTTTCTTCTTTATAATGATTAAAATAAGGTTTTTAGAGTGAACAAATCCTTTTATGGGTTGAAATAAATCCCCACGTTCCCAATTTTTAAAACATGAGATCCATTTGAGAATGTTGAATTTGTCCAAGGGAAACGTTGATAAGAACTTATAAGTGAATTATTTTTACTCTGGAACTCTAATTGTAATTTTTTATGTCGATGATATAATTTTTTTAATGGAGGTAGAAAATGTATAAATGAATTTTCTTCAAAAAATGAAGAATATTTTTTCCATGTAAATGTTGTGAGAATTTAATTTTTCTCTATCTTAAAAGTTTAAAAAAGAAAAATCATTTTATTTTCTCATTAAAATTATGATTGGGTATTTTTAATGAAATTTGGGTTGGATGAATACAAATTATTTTCACTTTTATTTCTGTGAGCCCAATCTTTGCTAAAAATGAGTCTGAAAAAAGCTTGAAATATAAATTATTTTAAGAGAAGTTAGGTAGTCTTCATTATCTTGCAAATTTAAGGCATGATATTGTTTATGTTGTTATTTTTTCTTCTATGTATCAAAGAAATCTGGAAAAATCATATATATTGGTAGATTGTATATAAATGAGATATTTAAATGGAAGAAAAATATTATGGGTTGTTATAGAAAGGATATTTTTAGATAATGTTTCAAGGTTATACAGATTCCAATTATTATGAATATTGTAATGGTATAAATTCAATGACAAGAGGAACATTTATCAAGGATTAATATTGTGTAATTTACTAAAGTGAGAAACAATGTTCAGTAATTTTTACCACGAGAGTACTAGGATATAATATATGTACTTAATCTTGTAATCAGATGTTGCAGATGAACATTCTTATAAAATATTTGAAAGTAAATTTTCTAAACCATTGATGATACATTATGATAATCATAGTTAAATTTATCTTTCTAAAAATACAATCCATCAATCAAAATCAAAAAAACTTTGATATAAATTTCCACTTTATAAAATATAAATTATATATTTAATATGAATTAATAAAAAATATATCAATGAAGTATCAAATTGTAGATATATTCAAAAAGGAAATGCAAAAATAATGGTTTGTTGAGTTGAGTTTTCAACCTAATTTTCAACCTCCTCTAATTAATTCCAAAATATCATATGGGTGTCCTCCACCATTCATGGGATTATGTTGAAAATGGAGAGATAATGTAACAAATTTATTCATTGAAATAAGTTTTTATTTATATTTTTTTATGAATCTGAGGCTATAGTTATCAAAAAATTGTTTTGAGAAAAATAAATGTCAAGAAGTGAGAAAATTATATGTTAACATGGCTACACAATATTCTTGTAGCATAGGGATTTAATTCATTATAATGCATTGCATTATCTAGTATTGTGGTGTCAGGAGAATCTATTTTGAGAATGGCTATATTTTGGTAATGTCAAAAAACATTAGTTGTGAATAAATTATGATTTTTTTGAAAAATTTAAAAGAGTTCAAAATATTTTCAACAAGTTTTTTCAACAAATCCAAAATTGGGGAGTTGAAAAACATTTTTTATGTCTATAAAAAAGATTTTATATTTTTCACAACCAAGAATATCTAATATAATGTTTTTATTATTCCAGACCAGAACCAGAACATAATAATGAGTTTTCATACGAAATCTAAATGATGATGAATTTTTGAATCCAAACATAAAATTTGAGAGAAGTAGTTTTACAAAAACATGTTTCTAGACACAATTTTTTAGAGGGATCAATACTAGCTGTAGAAGGTTCAAGGACAATAGGTGTTAGATGTTCTATAGGGTTTTTGATCAGATACACCATCAGAATCATATACATTAGCATTAATTTAATGATTTTCTTATCTTGGTGTTGGAAATGATATCAGAAGTTGCAAAGAATGAAATTAAGAATGCTACAGAAGAGTCTGAATGAATATAGTATTGTTAGCAAATACAAATATTTCATACATTATAACCAAGTTAGGTAATTATTTGCAGGTCAGAGAGTTCATAAAAATAATGAGGCATTCTCATTATAAAATATTTTTAAGAAATGGTTTAATTGAAAATATTGTATTAGTTCATGAAAATTGATCAAATGTAATGTCCTGACCTGACATACCACTAATACAGTAACTAGACTGGTGGGTCAATGGCCTCAAATCCACCTCCCTGTATGACAGAGGATGCCAACTAGAAATGAGAGTGTATGGAGGTGATAGTGGGGAGTCTATACCCTCATTTTCCAAGAAGCACAATTGTATTTCAGCTAACAAATAACAAAAAAAGCATAAGATGTAATAAATGAATGATAGATCATTGGAAGAATAATATAAAACAAATAAAAAATTATTTTCAATGAAAATGTATACAATTTATTCATGTCTATGTGAGCATACGATGCTAAAACAATAGACATAAAAAAATTAAACAGTACATAGCAAAATACAAAAACAATGAAAATAAATAAACCCTCAAAGGAAAATTCCATGAGAATCCTGAGATTGAGCTAACTCCTTTGCTCCATACTCCCTTTTACAAGCTAAGTAGAATATGAAATCAACCACAGTCCTGTGATAAAAATATCTACTCCGGCATCCTAGTGTAATGACGGTTTGATCTGGGTGATAGATAGTAATCCCATTAGGTTAAAAACCATGGTGTCTACTACTGAATCTAGTTCGTGAATATAAGTAAGCAATGTGATGGTAATATGAACAAATAAAAAACTAAATAAATAAATGACTACCAGCCTTCTCGGGATCTATAAGGACACTTGGCGGATTTTCCTACTTAGTTTAATAGCCAGAAAGTAAATTCTAATCAATAGCTATTTATATAGTAATAATATATATATTATATTTATATATTACATCTACATATATGAACCAAGTACATGAAGACGTAAGTGTCCACATACTTTGAATACTATGTGTGGTCTAGAGTAGGGCATAACATAGTCATCCATAACAAGTATAAATGAGACTATAAGTTCAATCCAAATAGTAAATTCCCTATATCTCATAATGTGTGGGAGACCTCATGCTAATTATTTGAGATGTTGAATGTGACTTCATTTCAACACTCAAACATTACTGAGTGCACCCTCATGTAAACACTCACACGGTTGGTGATTTATTATACCAACCACCCCAACTATGAATGGTGTGAGACATCATGATCATCACCAGATGTAAAGAAGTGTGATACCACCATGCATAAATGAACCCTTATCATCATTCCACAACCTACGTCAAGGAGTTATCATAAAATAATAAAAATAATAGGATCCATGTGTCATTAACTCTCGTTCTCTATACTGATTAATCCCAATTTAACATTAAGGGTATCAAATTTATAAAAATATCTATAAGCCATGTTTATTCAATTTTAAAAAGATTCATTGTCAAACCAACTAATTTAATTCCAATTCAAATCATACATTTAATTCATTCAAGGCATGAGAACCATCCTGATGCAAGTCATTCAAGAAACTCCAGACATAACAGTTAAAACATTTGAAACACCTAAGGAAGGATATCCATCATGTCAAGTAAATCCATTTCAATTACATTCAGAAAATGTCATTTAAACGATTAAGAACATATAATAAACAATTTCATGGTTCAAGTGGCACTTAGAAGATACCATAATTAAATGGGTAATTACCCACATGGTAAATCTCACTTAAATAAAACAATCCATGAAATTAAAAGTTTCTTGTTTTTGTAATCATTTATATTTGAGTTTGCCAGGTATTTAACTTTATAAAATGGGACATCATCCAAATAATGACACAAAATCATTGAATAATCACCAATGTAATATGAACAAGAATGATATAAACTACTAATCCTATGTTTTTAATTTCAAATAAAACACTCCTCATTCAAGGGGTTTTATTATAAAAACATAACACTTTCCATAAATCTATTCATTTATCATATTTCAACAACAATTACAAAGGGTAATGTCTATTTTTATCAAACTAATGATTTTAAAATAAACTACCTACATGAAAAAAAAAGTGCAAGGTTTTACATGGCCTTAATGAGGTTCAAACATCAGTTGAACGATTGCATACTTGGTAAATTCCATTTATAGTCAAAGACTAACAATTATAAGGCATCGAATTAATTTTAATCATTTAATTATAAAGGGAAAATTTAATATGAAAAACCCACGGGGTGTCCGTGATGGTGGATGACATTCTAAATTTACATAAAAATGATCAACACGTGTATAAAAATGCACATAAATTAATTTGGAATAATTTTTTTTGGAAAGACATGAAAAAGCCCAGAATTCAGCATACAAATTATATTTATAAAATGATAGAAACATGGGGGAGAATCTATAGACCGACTACCACTTACATATGACTATCAACTTCTCAAATATTATGCTCTTATTTGGTCATATTTGGATAAAATTTAATAAATTTTCATATGTTCCTAAAATAGGGAAAATGATCATTCAAATTGATAACTTTGTTGAGATAAGATTAAAATGAAATAGAGAGATTATAGTTGTGGATCCATAGAGATAGATGGGATTTGATTTAGACTTTAGACATAGTACATATCATAAATTATAGTTACAGATTTAAGGGGAAGAACCCGCTGAGTAGGATAGCCTCAAGTAGCTGGGGGAGGAAGAAATATAGGAGAAAAGAAACATAAAATACACTAAGGGAATTTTTTTGAAACATCAACCTCAAAACTAGGTCACATGGTTAGACCCCATGGTTTAACAAAACTGTGAGCTAAACGTGTGATGAATAGTGAATGATATTGCATAAGTTTCATTAACTATGTGGGCTAGGAATATGGTTTTCATAAATTGTTCAATTCCTTTGAGGGTAACTTCAGATCCTCTTCTACAGCCCCACGTTTTAAAATTGGGGCCCCACTGTTTAACACAAATTGTACTCCCTACATAGACCCTCCAAAAATGTGATTTTTGGGGCCACGATGCTCCTTAAACTCAATAAAGAACCCATTCTCTAAGACCTTTACCCTTGTCTAAAAAACACTTTGAAGTATTCCAACTCTCATAATTTCATTCTAAATATTAGTTCAAAGAATGAACCATCCAATAAATTCCAATGTTGAAATTACCTTGAAATATCACCATGGTTCAAAAAAAATGGGTCATCACAACCACCAAAATATAGAAATTCTTGTCCCTGATAAACCATTGGGAATAATGAAAAATTAACACAACATACGAGGGTCATGAGGTCTCATTTTAATGGTATCATTGCATTTAAAACACAATATTCACAATTGAAAATTTTTTAAAATCATGAAAATTAAGCTGTCAAACCCTGAGATAATACTCATTATATAATCCAAACTTTAAAAGGTGCTTACACGGGTCTATTTAGCTAGTTACATGATCACATCATTGTCTCTTTAAGAATCAAGTGAATGGTACTTTACACCATTCGGTTTAAAATCATAAGGGGACACATTCTAAGACATGAAACCTCCACCATCAAGATTTATCTACAATGAATGTCTCAATGTGATATATCAATTTTTGGGAATGATGTATTTTACTCAGAAAACCCAACTACATCTACGGTCATAATAGGAACCTCATCAGAAATAAATGGGAAAAATCTATTCAATATAACCGAATGTTATCATGAAAAATTTCCTAGAATAAAATGTCATACATTAAACCACAATTTACTTAACTCGATGACATGTCGTAAAATAGTTCCATTATACAGTACACATCGAAAAAGAAGGATAAAAATTCATGCCACTTCAACCGACTATTCTTAAAATTCCTTGTATAGACAGCTGATATAAACCTAACTAAACTACAATGCCTTCTTACATGTAATGGTGAATTTAACATGATCATGTTCACTGAAGCCCATACCTAACTTCCAGTGAAGTTACCTAGTCAAACCATCACCAAACCATTTAATTCGTCATACCTCAGCATGAATAATAGTGTAACATGGATCTATCCAAATATATTTTGACACCTTTAAACATCACCTATGGGATCAAAAACAAGTCCAATATAACCTCAAATTTATTAAAATGGGGACCAAGGAACAAACACTATGTAGTCCATAATGCATACATACAAGTGAGATGTTGGTGAAAATCCATGAAATCCAAATAAAACCATTGAATGTGATGAGAACACCATCTAATTAGTGGTCAATTTGGAATAATATAGGCTGATATCCAATATTATATAGAAGGAGTTCCTACACAGGATCCCATAAATCAGTCAGAACAAACCATGCCTCTATAGAAACCACAAGTTAGTGTGAAATACAAGGAAAACAAACAAAAAACCCCAACAGTTTTAAAGATTTATCATGGTGTAAGACCAACACTTTCTTAGTGTATCAAGGATGACGTCAAGATAAAATAAATGTTTGTATCTTAAAAAGTAGGACCTTAAATAGTTATGAACAGTTTCCAACAAACCATTACCAACTATCAAAATGAAAAGTTCTGATACCATTACTATTTGACTTCCCATGAAAGAATATAGGCTCCACCTGTTGATGCATCATTGACCCAAACATATTTCCCTTACCAACCAAGGCATCTGTGATTGTTCAAGATTAACAAGCTATGTCCATCCATGAAGAACAATGTTTCTCAAGGTTTGTGTACAATTCCAACCACACAAAAATTTTGCTCTAATGTAATCACTAACATGTATTCTAGAATCGATGAAACAATCCACTTCATAGGAGTGACCTAGTAGTCAAAATAAATGATAGACTGTCCTCTCAAAATTGTGATAAGTAAGAACCACCATAAATGTGCATGTGTCACTCTTCCAAGCCATAATCACCACGTCACAAAATCATATAATTTTTTATGAAAACCACAACCATCCTAGCCGATATACAAAAACACCCGATCCTCTCAGAAGTTATCCCAAGTACTAGGATGAACATGTTTCATTTTAACACCTAGGTCACTCTACTCTAGTAATGACCTGAGAGTGTACTAAAAAACACTAATCTCAACGATTTGATCGAACTCAATCGGTTTATTACGTCATTTAGAAATTAGATGGTACCGCATATATCATATAATACCACCCCAAGAACAAATAATAAACACATAACATCCCCAATTATATACATAGGCATTACTCCCATGCTATTCAAGTATCAGATGGCCCACACAAAAAAATGGTTGAAGTCACATTACCCAAAGTGACTATAAAATAGACTAAATACTTACAGAGTCATGTATGAAATCGAAACATAATCCCAAGACCTACTAACCAGATGGCCATTCCATAGTAATTTACAACCAACTAAAACAGAGAATTACTCAACGCTCATGCCAATAACAAATTTCAAGGATACCATGACCACCCTTCCAAAAAAGTGTATCATTTAGAAGATAAGAGTTCTACAAGGGATAATGACACCCGAATGAGGCCAGACATTTGAAAAATAAACAAATTTAGTGAGAAATTTAAGGACTAAGGGTGATAACTACCACATTATAGACCCTTATAAAGCATAAAAATTGACCCTATCACTAGAAAATTCCAACAATATTACACTAGGATTAAGATACTATCATTTAAGAAATTTCTAAAATGATAAAGGCCTATAGAAAACACTGATATTTCAATTCCATGGGAACATGAAGAAAACATTAAATTTCCATTATATGATGGTCAAATCTAAGGATACCACTTCATTTTCCATTTAAAAAAATTAAATTGATTCACATTTAGTCATTAATAATTTAAAGGATTTAAAATAGAATATCAAGTAACAAAAAATAAGAAAAAGAACTTATTGAAAGACAAGAAGACCTATGAGGGTCCCATTAAGCCAGGATGGGTTCATCAAAATGAAACTGAATTGCAGTTTCATAATAATAGTAATTACAAACACCCAAAAATGTCATCTAATAAGACACATGCTCCAAATGGTCTACTTAGTACATGTTGTGAATTTTACAATTTATCCTATTCATTTCCAATGAAAATTAAACTCGTTTTAAATTAATTACCATTTTATATCATAAAATTCTCATATATAATAGTTTAATTATATTGGTGGACATTTACCAATCCTTACAGATCACATGCAGTTTAATGTTTGGAATTTGAATCTCATTAATCAATACCAATTCAATTCAGAATTTAAAATTTATCATCCTTTACATTTAATAAATTTTCCGGATGTATATATTCAAATATCAGAATATGGATTGAGTATAGGGGATACCTTTTCAAAATTTTAAGGTTCCCACACACATCACAACTTAAAACTTGATGTCGTTTAATTTCAACCAAAAAATCATCCCATGAAACCAATTTTATAACAATATAACTAAGTATGTTATCATAAGCAGTAAGAACTGAAACAATTATAATAAGAACATAAACATGACATATAAGAAAGATTGGATAAATACATCGAAATCCGACTAACATGATAAATAAAACACCAAATTATGTTTTATCATCAAGCCTGATGGAGAATGACCTAAAAAATAATATAACTAATCATGTCACTAAAATACCCAACATGTAATATATCATGAATATTAATAGACAAAATCATGGCATAAAACGCAAGACACATATTAAAAATCATAAGGGAACCTTAAATACAACTACATGGCATATAATATGCATGATATGTGAATCTCTATGTTCATATAATGATGTATGTGATTCTTCATATTTTCCATATTGAGATAAGGGTAAACACCATACTTTTGTCAAGTAAATTAGTAGAGAATAGTAAACCATTCACACATTGGGAAATCATAATAAACTATAATAGAAAATATCATGAACAACAATCTCACCCCTGAGAACTTCAAATTTTTCCGATGGGCGGGGTGATCAGTCCCAGACACGACTATTTATCAAGAACCAACACATAACTTGTCTCATTTATACCATCATAATGTAGTAATACATTGGAAAAACACTTTAATACCACTTTTTAATGACCCTACCCGACTGAACACAAATAGGTTAGATGAACTGGTAGGTTAAATAGATTCTAGTGTGACCTCCCATACTCTAGATGCTACTGACAAGAATCAAAGTTGTAAAGACAAGATACTAAGGAGACTATACCCTCATGATAAGATAAGTACGTTGGTGTATCAGATAATGAATTACATTCAACAATAGAAGATGTAATTAACAAATATAGTGTTGTGGGAAAAAAATATAAACTAAATAACAAATGATGTCCAATGCTACTGTATACTATGCACATATGTCAATGTGATGATACAAATCTAAAATTGTACACATACAGTAGGAAATTGTACTCAATAAAATACATGAATAAAGAAAAGATATAAATCCTCGACGGTGAACTCCATGAGCATCATGATCTCCCCCTATATCATATGATCATATCATCCAGGTATAAGCTATATAGTACAAGAAATAAATTATAGTCCTTTGAACATAAGATCTACTTGGGTAGCCCAGTGCAATGGAAGCCTGCTAAGGGTGTGAGATATAAATTCATGTTGATTACCACCCATATTGTCTATGACTGAATGAAGTATATAAATATAAGTAAGTAGTTTGCATGTTATATGAATAAATAAATAGACTAAATAAATAAATAATAACCATCCCATTCAGGATATATAATGACACTTAGAGGATCTACCTGCATCGTATCATGGTCAGCATGAAAATTCTGATAAAAAACTATATATATAGAAGTAATATATATATTATAGTTTTATATTGTATCAAGATATATGAACCAAGTATGGTCAGATGTAAGAATCCATATAACTGTAATACTAGGTGGTGATTGGATTGTGGTGTAAATTAGTCTTCCATAACCAATCTAAATGAGCATATAAGCTCATGATAACGGGTATATTCCATAAATCTAATAATGAGTGTGAGATTCCAAGATCGTAAAAAGAGATGGTGAGTGTTCTACCTTTTCAACACTTGAATTGAAGTGATTGAACCATCATGTCAACACTTATAAGGGATGGGATGTATCTTGAACACCAGTAGAAGTATCAATGGTGTGAGACATCATAATCCACACATGATGTATGGGAGCATAATACCACTACACTAAAGAAAACCCTTACTATCTTTCCAAATCTTATATCAAGCACAATCATATAATAATAATAATAATAACAATAATAATAATAACAGTATCCATGAGGCATTTCCTCTCATGATATAAATTTATTTAAACTTTTTTATCATTAAAACATCACGTTTAAAGTAGTTTACAAAATCCATTATTATCCAAATATACTAAGAGGATTGGTTGCACAACCCAATTCAAGTCCATTTTAATTATATCATTTAATTCATTCAAGGCATACATACCATCCAAAATCATGTCATTCCACATAACATATAGATAACATTTAAAACCTTTGAAAAACTCAAGGAAATAAATTTGTCACGTCAAGATACTCCATTTTAATTATGTTCAAAACATGTCATTTAAACTATCACAGACATGGAAAAATATTTTCAATTTTAAAGTGGAACTTAGAAGTGACCATAAATAAAAGGGTAATTCCATCCTAAGAAATATCATTTAAATAAAAATAACCAAGGAATTGAATTGTTCTTGATTCCTTAATAATTTAGATATGATTGGAATAGATTATTCACATTATAAAATAGGCCATCTACCAAGAAATGAAGTCAAATAATAGAATAAATACCAAAAAAAATATGGTGAAGAACACTATAAACCATTAACAATAACTTTTTAATTTTTAATAAAGTACACCAAGTTAGAGGGTTTTTATTATAAATACATAAAAATGACCATCCAATAATGCATTTTAAATATTTAATCATCAATTCTTATGGAGAAGGACTATATTTATCAAATGATGCATTTTAAAATAAACCACAACACATGAAAAAATAAGTGCAATCTTCATCTTCGAACTTATGCAATGCTAAAATCACTTGAACAATTACATACAAGGGGAAATTCCATTTATTGTATAATCCAAATAGTTATATTGCATCACATGATTTTTAATCATTTAATTATAAATTTAAAATATAAGGCAGAACACCCATAGGGTGTCAATGATCAGGGTTTACACCATCAATTTACATAAAAATGATCAATGAGTGTATTAAAAGGTGCATCATCCAATTTGGAGTAATGAAAAAAAAATTGGAAACATGTGACCAACATGAAGTAAAATGATTCTATTAATAAAATGACTGAAAAATGAGGAAAATACCTTAGACCAATAAAATTGTACCTAGGAGAATATACTCATTTAATATCAAGCGCTAATTCGGTCTATCTTGGAAGAAATATATGAATCATAAATCCAACCTAAAAATATTGAAACGAATATTGAACCATGATAATGTTGTTTAGAGAATGTTAAATGAATAAATATAAAAAATTTAAAAATAGATTACAATTTAAAATTCATAGAGTGATATGGAATTTGATTCAGACCTAAAATGAAGGATATATCATGAAGCCTATGTTTGGATTGAGGAGGAAGAACTGATAGAGCAAGAGAGCCTCATGTAGCTGGAGGAGGAAGAAAGAATGGAGAAAGGAAACATAAAACACACTAAAAAATTTATGTAGTTTCACCCTCAAAAGTGGGTTTCATAGTTTCACTACATTGTCTATAAAAAATAGGTTCCAACAAAGTAATGACCAGTTCATGGTTACTACCTAAGTGAAACTAATCATGTGGGCTCGACGCACAGTTTCGATAATTTGTACATAGCCCATGAGGGGATCTTTTTCTTCTCTTATATAGCTACATGATTTACTATAGGGGTGTAACACCCGGATATATTTTAAAATATTTTTTTATTCAAATTAATTTAATCTTTTTGATATATTTCATTTCACATAACACATAAAATTGTTATTTTATATATATATAAATTCACTACATTTGGATCGTGTTATATGAAATGCAAAGATAATCATGCTATACAATCAATATAATGTTTATCTTCTTCTATAAAGAAAACAGAGATAATCTGATGTTTCACATAAGACTGACATTCTTTGATGGTTGGAAAAACAGGTAAGACCAAGTGTTATCGAAAAAAAAGATATTATATAATAATATTTAACCTAAATATATAATTATATTTTAAGGATATTATTAACTAAAATTTTTATTTATATGGGTTTCACCAAATATGATATTAATTAATTAGTTATAAATTCTTTAGAAATTAATATAATAACCATTTTTATTAAAAATAGTATTTTTATAGAAAACTATTATTATGCTCCCAAAGGTGTTTTAAACAAATATATTAAATTCATTATTATTATTAAGAAACATTAATGTATTATATTTTTTAAATATCCCAATAAATATTTTTTATATTCCTGAAATATATTTTATAAACATAATATATGATTATAATCAATTTAACTCATAAAACCCAATATTTTTATTAAGGTGATTTTAACGCCAGTTAATAGAAAACCTATATAAAATCTAATTTTTTATCATTTATAAATTTTATATGTCAAAATAAACATCATATTATATGTAGAATAATTAAAAGTGTGTTATGGTAAAGTTTTGTTATTTTTCTGTAATGTTTTATTTTTTATTGAATAGTGAAAAATACTGTATTTTTGTGCTATTTTATTAAATTTATTAATAAGGATAAATTGCATTTTAAATTAGTTTAAAATTTTAATTAGAAATTATTTATCAATTAATTCAATATATGTCATTATAAACAATTCTATATTGATATTTGATATAACAATATAGAAAACATATCATCATTTGTACTTTAAAAATCTGCATTGTTGACTTGATTGTGTGATTAGATTTAAATTAATTTCTGACACTTGGTTTATTAGAATTTGGAAAAATGGATTCAATATTTGGAAGAAATATAAATTCTAACTTTTAATATCTTAAAATTATTTTTTGACCAAAAATATTATTGAAATTAATTAAAATTAATTAAAATAATTATGGTTAAATTAATCTTAATAAGGGACCAAACCATAACCTTAATTCCCAAAATGACTAATAAAATTTTCTTAAATCCATTAGATTACCATATTTAGACCCAAAACTTCATTGAATCTGCATTTGTCTTTTATTGGATCCATTTTCAATAAAAAGTGTGGGGTGAATTTTCCTTTTTCCAAAATATTACAAGAGTGCCCCACTTTCTCCATTATAAAAGGCATCCTCGCCTCCCACAACCTTGCACATCTAAAGAGAAATAATATTGAAAAAAATATACCAAAATGGATTCAAAATATTCATAATTATATCCTTGAATAATACTTTAGGAAGAAATCCATCCAAGTAAGCCATTTTCTCAACCAAAAGGATCTACCCGATTAGGAGGTAACACCCACCATCAAACTCATTTATTTTATTTTCTTTCTACACTCCAAAAAATCTTTTGATTCCATGATTTTATATAAAAAATAATCAAATATATACTATTATGTTTTTATGCTAACTATTATACATACCCATAGACACACTTCCATCAAATTGGTAATCAACATATTGTTTATGTATATAGTGGACTACCGCCTCACTAAATGATGATTGTTCATTTTTCCTTCACCACCTATCATGAGAGACATTTTGATGAAAAATATGTTTTTATATGTTTTATATTATATTTATTATTTCATTAATATTTTTTAATTTTTTTTCTACATTTATCATTCTGATTTCCATTTTTTGTTTATACGATTATTAGGTTTGAGAAAGACTGGAGTACCGCCCCTTCAAAGTGATGTGATTCATTCAAACTCTTAATGGCATGTATTATGGATGGGTTTAGTGAATATATTTGATATATATGATATAATAAATCTACTAAAATAATGATATATATGTGTGTGTCTGTGTGTGTCTGTTACTTTTTTCGTTCAATATAACAATTAAACGGAAATAACGCTCATGCATACGTACATCTTACCGTCTCCATGAAAGGTGTAATACTATTTAATAATTCTATATAATATGGATTATTTTAAAAATATATATAATGAATATTAATTATATTTATATAATGTTTTAAATTATTTTAATCATGAAATAATTATAATGACAAAAGATATAACAAATTAAGAAACACATGAAAAAAACAAATATTACCCGTAGTGAAACCATAACATAAACTTTTTAACAAGAAATTTATATAAAGTCATAATAAAACCATATAAAATTTTATAATTAAGAATATGGTTCTGTGATATATTTATAATAAATTTATATTTATTATATCAGAGGTTTGAATGAGTAATGTGAGATTCAAGACACAAGGTATGTGAATTTTATCTCACTCTTTATTTCCATGAGATACATGCCTTATTCACCACTCAATTATTTTTTTGGTTTATATAAAACTCATTAATGTATTTTATTAATATTATACTTAAATATAAGGTTATTAAAATAAAACTTTTATTATTA
This sequence comes from Viscum album, assembly GCA_963277665.1. Taxonomy (NCBI): domain Eukaryota; kingdom Viridiplantae; phylum Streptophyta; class Magnoliopsida; order Santalales; family Viscaceae; genus Viscum; species Viscum album. Next base: position 1,531,344,804 of record OY728123.1, on the reverse strand, counting down.
TTCTATTATGGGTTTTATGTTTCAAAAGATAAAAAATCAGCAAAGTAATTTATGTATCAATTTTCCTTCTTTGAGACACATGCCATGTTATGCACCAATATTTTTATATGGGATGTCTATTCCTCCTTTAACATGTAATATCATGAATCTAATTCCATTAATTATATTTTAATGTTCCCAAAATTTCATTTTCTTAGATGTGTAGTATGGTTCAAAGTTACCATGTTATAGAAGTTTATTGAAATTATATTAGTGCTCTTCAAGAAAATTTATGATTATTATTTATTTGATGAAATATAATGATACATATCAAATGAAAAATCATGATTTTTATTATTATATGGTTATTCATGAAACATTAATGTATTGGTACCATTTTTCTATTCTTTGGAACACAATATAGTTAATAATGCATTTTTAATAAAGTTCGACTTTACCTATCTCTTCGATCTGAAATTTGTCCTCATTCAAAAACATTTCCTATTAAAGGATTCTAAAAATATTATATTATTATTATATGATATTTAAAATAAATTTTTTACCATTTTTCACCTTTTTTAAAAAATGGGTTTTTAAAAAGGGATCTTATTGTCATTTTCAAGTCGAGGCACCATTCTAAACTTTTACGGTGTTAAACGAGTGTTTTTCTTATTAGGTTTACCCACCATCATGACTGAAATTCCCTTGAAACATTCTTTGCAAGATTAAAAATTATAATTATTTTAAATATTTTACTAATATTCATGAAATTCATTACATCAATGAATTTTCAAAGTGAAATGATTTCAAAATTATTTCAAGATAGTTTATTAGTTTTTCATGAAAATGGATTTCCAAATATTTTCAACATTATTTTATATGTTTTCTAGTAAAATGGTTGTGGAAATGTGTTCAATATTTATTTATATATTTTTGTTTCAGGTTTTGTTCTTGAAACGCCCAACGGTTCCGTATCCGATGATGCGTGGACCTGATTTCCAAAGGCAGGCGTTCGCCGGATAGTCTGACCAGTGACGCTTAAGAACTCACATTGGTCGAGATGATGGGAATTTGAGCTCATCACACCCTTTTGGGGAGAATTATTGCCTATTCTGAGACTCTCTAATAGATTTATTATGTAATCATATGTTCGCGAATCTTTGGTTTATACACAAACCTAGTATCCACAGATTTATCCCTAGTGGGAAATGGTCAACTAGACCTAGGGGGTTTGAAATAATTTATGCCTGAGGATTACCGTCCATCATTGGATTAATGACCCAGTGGAGTTGGAACTCATTGAGGAAGCACTAGGAGTGGCACGCTGAACCGATGTGAAGATAGTCGGATCGACCTGTTTTTGGGCTTGAACCTCATGGAGGCTTCCTACGTACCCTGCCTAGAGGATAGGGATAAAATTACACATAGTTTGAAAGGGGATCATCGGATAAATGACGTGAAGGTGGATCCGGGAGTCCGTTGGTGATCAGGCTTGAACCTCAAGGAGGCTTCCTATGTATCCTTGTGGTAGAGAATCAAATTCCTTGTAGTTCACATTGTCTTGAGACTTACACCGTGAGGCAGCCCAGAATGATGGATTGGGGATTACACTCTGAGGAGGCCCACAAGAAGATGTCATGGTTGATTCTTACTCTACGCCCACGTGAGTCATGCTCGGTTGTGAGAAACAAGAGGCAACATAGACTAGAGGATCATGTCACGAAAGGTGCGCCTGTGAGAAATGGAGTGGGGCTTACACATGAGGGTGGCCCACTAAGTCGGGGGTTACTCTGGGTTGGATGCCCAGGGTGTCTTCATCTTGTCTGGAATTGTGGGCATCCCAACCCATATGTGGGTCAAGGAATATAATGGGGGCCAATTCCTATCTGCAAGTGCACAAGCGGGATAACGCCAAGGGTATTGGACTTAGTACGAACAAAGGGAGATAAAAGTGTGAACTACATGACCTACATTCAGAACACAATTATGGTGGAATGGTGATGGAGGATAACTTTTGACCATGTTCGAAACAGATCATTTATATAACATTTTCCTGAAATGGGGACGAACAAATGAGGGTTGACTGCTGACCATGTTTGAAACACATGACCTATCTCAAAGTGTTGTCAAATGTCTTCCGGGGTGTTGGCCCAGGATGGTAGGTGAGCCGATGCGGCATAAGGCCAGGCCATTAGGGGGTCCCTTCAGACATGGAAGTGGATGATTATCCAAAAGAAGGACACGCAAAGCGTGAGGAAGAGTTATGGAATTTGTGAATGGATTACAGTGCTCCTGAAATTATGCCACTGTAAACATGGCATGAGGCATCTTATGCTTGTAGCATAAGGCATATCTTGCATAGATCCAGAGGCATCCAATTTTTGAATGAGAGGGAATGATACAGTTTATATTCATGTAGAGAGGACTGTTTCAATATATTTTAACTTCATATGGATAGGACGATGGCTATATAGTTTAACGTCATGTGGTTAGGACAACTAGGTAGGAGATACCTAGAAATGGTTGGTGTGGGACTTATGCAAGGGTGGCCCTTTCTAGATGAACCTAGAAAATGGTTGTAGGAAATGGGGTTATAGGAGAGTCATGAGGAGTAGCTCGACTCATGGAATGTATAGGATGGATGATGGGGTGGCAAAGGGTGTAATGTAAAATACTGTTGACCCGGCCCGAAATGTTCGCGGTGCGACTCTCCATTTTTAATGGGGATTTGTGACAGTAGCGAAGGGACTGGCCGTGAAGGAGCTGTCCGTGAAGGAATGGCCACAACGGATTCACATGTGGTTCGTAGTTTAGTTGTCCTTAGATGGTGTCCGTGAAGGAGCTGGCTGCAGAGGAAATGGATGTATGTGAATGAGGCTATCTGTGAAGGATGTTGTCCGCGAAGGATGGATGTCCGCGAAGGGTGTCCAACGAGGAATGTAACGCAAAGAGCTGGCCGCGAATGAGCTGGCCTCGAAGGATTACCACCTCCATTTCTCGAACGACGAGGGTCCGTGGAGGGAATGGCCACTAAGGACCGGCTGTGAATGAGTCGGCCGCATGTGGTTCGTGGTATGGTTTCTCCTCTCTGCAGAAGAGTGCACCCACGGATGGTCGCGGACTGCTGGGAGCGATTTCTACAGCGTCTCCCCACGGGTTTTCACACGTCCGTCCCCCTTTTTCTTGGGTACCCCTCAGTGACTATTTATAGAGTCGCGAAGGAGGTTGTATCGACGGGACCATGGAACTTTCTGTGGAAGCCCGTGAATGAATACCCTACCTGCGGATCACTCGGTCAACCACGGATTTTTTGAATCCGAGAGTCGTGGAATTGCTCCGCGGCTGTGCACCACTCCGCCTTTATTCAGCGAATGATGAGGTTCGCAGCCGAATACGTCTTCCATCTCAGTTTCACGAGCGGCGGCGTTCGCGGACACATACGGCTTCCGCCCCCATTTTTCGAACGACGGTGCGTGCTGGATTGTCCTGTTGGCGCCGTTCACAGTGGTGGATCGGCATGGCGCCCATCTTACATCACGCTCATGGAGGGTCCCCGCCTTTATTTCGCAGATGAAGCTAGTTCACAGAATTACAGGAGGACGGTATGCCGAACCGGCCGCGTGCTGTTGCCGGGAGCAGGTGCGCGGACTGGTTCGGTCCTTTTCCAAGTCTTTCGGTAATTTGATTTCCCCAATGCATAATTTTCAAGGCCCTACAATTTTATTCCCATGAAAATGGTTTTCAAAGGTTTTTATGTTTTAAAAAATCATTTTTCAACAATGAAATGATATTTTCTTCAAGAAATATTTTTTAATTATATTTGAAAATCATTTTCCATCTAATTTGAGATATGTTGATTTTTATCCGGAATTTCGTGGAAATTCTATAAAGTTTCCATTTGTTTTATTTCTATTAATGTTTTATGCTTTATGTAATAGTATTTATGAAATATTTTTCTCTTTATCGGGTTAAATGTTTAAGACATCATATTTTCATTCACGGGTTATGATTTTTATGAATAAATTATAAAACTTGTTTCTTTTTCTACAGGTTATGATATGATTACATTTTCTTGATACCCATTTCATTTCATGGCATAGGATATGATTTTTATGATTTTTTGGAAAATGTATGTATGATTTCACTATGATATTGGGGTGAAATATATCTCTCTCCTATTCCTTGGGTAAAGATTTATATCTCATGAGATACACAAAGATGATCTTGGGAATGAACTACTTAGATGTCCACGTGAGCAAACCATGACTACTATTATGGTATGAGGTTTGAACTCATTCTACTAAGATAGTGATGGGAATCAACCATGACTACCATGATGGTATGGGGAGTGAACCCATACTACTATGTTGGTGTAGACCCCGAAAAACGCGTCCCCAAAATTTTCCAAATGCTTCCATACATGATCCAAGATTGTAGTCCATTTCGCAAGCTTCGATTTGGTAGGTCGTAGGGCCCAAACGGAGTTACGGATTAGGAGTTATGGACGTTTGAAGTTGGGCTGGAAATCTGGTTCACGAAGCCCATCCGCGAAGCCCCCCTCCGTGATCGCGGAGCGCCGCCGCGAAGCAATGAGGCGAGAGGCTCTGCGAACCCGTTTGACGTTTGCGATGCGCCGCGAAGACCCCTCGCGAAGCATTAATGCGAAGCGCCCCAACCATCGCGGCCTCGCGAAGCTCCAGAGGCGGTGATGCTCCGCAAACGCATTTGACGTTCGTGAGCCGCCGCGAAGCTCCAGAGGCGGTGATGCTCCGCGAACGCATTTGACGTTCGTGAGCGCGCCGCGAAGCTCCTGAGGCGGCGCGGAATTTCTGCTTCGCGGCGCCCCTTCCTATAAATACCCAGCTCACCCCCCTTCTCCAAGGACGGCCACGGCCACTTCGCCCCTTGGGCGGCCGAGCGGAGCTCCGCATTGCGGCTCCGCGAAGCCATGCTCCGCGAGCAGCTTCCTTCGCGTTGCTGCTCCGCGAGCCGAGACTCCAGGAGTCCATGCTTCGCGAGCCTATGCTCCGCGATGCTGCTCCGCGAGACCAAGCTCCGCGATGCTGCTCCGCGAGACCAAGCTCCGCGAGACCCCTTTGCTCCGCGAGAGACCATTGCTCCGCGAGGCCATGCTTCGCGAAGCTACTTCGTGAAGACCCATCCTTCGCGAGGATCCTTCCATTGCGCCCTTATGCGCTCCCACCTACCACCTATGGAACACCATGATTTGATATACTCCTCCACACACCATGGAACACCTTGAGTTGACATATTTCTCTTGGTTTCATTCCATGTCGAGAGTTGAGATTCTCATCATCGATTCCCCGGGTACCTTGAGTCGAACCATTCCTCAGGTAACTCCTCCAAACCCAATCACTTGGCTTCTATGCCAGGTTCAACCAGAAAGGGCCACCCTTGCGTAAGTCCCGACACCAACCATTTCTAGGTACCTTCTGCCTAATAGTCCTATCTACAAGACTATAAACTGTAGTACTCCCTATCTAACAAACGATAGGATGCCTCTCGCCCTATACGAGAGATGCCTCATGCTCCAAGCATGAGCCTCCAATAGTCCTATCTACAAGACTATAAACTGTAGTACTCCATATCTAACAAACGATAGGATGCCTCTCGCCCTATACGAGAGATGCCTCATGCTCCAAGCATGAGCCTCCAATAGTCCTATCTACATGACATTAAACTGTAGCACTCCCTATCTAACAAATGATAGGATGCCTCTCGCTTCTAACGAGAGATGCCTCATTCTCTTATCATGAGATGACAATAGTCCTACCTACATGACTCTAAACTGTAGTATTCACCCTATCTAACAAATGATAGGATGCCCAATTCACCAGTGAGTTGGGATGCCCTCATGGCCAGACATGAGGAAGACATTACGGGCATCTTCCTAGCGTAAGCCCCATTCACCATTGCCACTCCTTAGTGGCACCCGGGCAGCTTCCTAGCGTAAGCCCCATTCACCAGTGCCACTCCTTAGTGGCACCCGGGCAGCTTCGTAGCGTAAGCCCCATTCACCAGTGCCACTCCTTAGTGGCACCCGGGCAGCTTCCTAGCGTAAGCCCCATTCACCATTGCCGCTCCATAGCGGCACCCGGGCAGCTTCCTTGCGTAAGCCCCATTCACTAGTGCTGCTCCTTAGCGGCACCCGGGCAGCTTCCTAGCGTAAGCCCCGTTCACCATTTCCGCTCCTTAGCGGCACCAGGGCTGCTTCCTAGCGTAAGCCCCATTCACCAGTGCCACTCCTTAGCGGCACCCGGGCTGCTTCCTAGCGTAAGCCCCATTCACCAGTGCCACTCCTTAGTGGCACCCGGGCAGCTTCTTGCATAAGCCCCATTCACCATTTCCACTCCTTAGTGGCACCCGGCCAGCTTCCTAGCGTAAGCCCCATTAACCATTACCGCTCCATAGCGGCACCCGGGCAGCTTCCTAGCGTAAGCCCCATTCACCAGTGCCGCTCCATAGCGGTACCCGGGCAGCTTCCTAGCGTAAGCCCCATTCACCAGTGCTGCTCCTCAGCGGCAATCGGGCATCTTCCTAGCGTAAGCCCCATTCACCATTGCCACTCCTTAGTGGCACCCGGGCAGCTTCCTAGCGTAAGCCCCATTCACCATTGCCACTCCTTAGTGGCACCCGGGCAGCTTCTTGCGTAAGCCCCATTCACCAGTGTCGCTCCTTAGTGGCACCCGGGCAGCTTCCTCGCGTAAGCCCCATCCACTGTTGCGACCCCCATCCAGCGGTAAGCCGTTGTGACCCAATCCAGCGGTAAGCCGTTGTGATCCTATCCAGCGGTAAGCCGTTGTGACCCCATTCAGCGGTAAGCCGTTGACATCCTCATCCAGCGGTAAGCCGTTGTGATCCCTATCCAGCGGTAAGCCATTGTGACCCAATCCAGCGGTAAGCCGTTGTGACCCCATTCAGCGGTAAGCCGTTGACATCCTCATCCAGCGGTAAGCCGTTGTGATCCCTATCCAGCGGTAAGCCGTTGTGACCCAATCCAGCGGTAAGCCGTTGTGACCCCATTCAGCGGTAAGCCGTTGACATCCTCATCCAGCGGTAAGCCGTTGTGACCCAATCCAGCGGTAAGCCGTTGTGATCCTATTCAGCGGTAAGCCGTTGACATCCTCATCCAGCGGTAAGCCGTTGTGACCCAATTTAGCGGTAAGCCGTTTTGGGCCTCCATCCTGGAGTAAGTCGCAACACCATGGGCCGCTCAACGCGTAAGCCCCTCTTCGCTTCTCACGGACGCACCATTCGCGACGTGATCATCAGGTCCTTGCAACCTCTTGTTTCTCACACCGATCATGACTCATGTGGGCTTAGAGTGAGCACCGACCCTGACAAACCCCATCTGAACTACGAGGTCTTTGATCCATGTCAAGGCATGGTACGTAGGAAGCCTCTATGAGGTTCAAGCCCACCCGTCTTTCACGTCGGGTTTCACCCCCGTCCAGCATGACGTTAAACTACATTCTGGTCCAGTGGTAAGACATTGCGACCCAACCCACCTGAACTACGAGGTCTTTGATCCATGCCAAGGCATGGTACGTAGGACGCCTTTATGAGGTTCAAGCCCACCAATAGTGGATCAAGGTCTACTTTCACGTCGGTTCACCGACACACCCACCTGTCGCTCATTCACGTCGGGTCCCATTCCAGTCCAGCGGTAAGCCGTTGTGACCTCTTGAACTACGAAGTCTTTGATCCATGTCAAGGCATGGTACGTAGGAAGCCTCCACGAGGTTCAAGCTCACCCGTCGTTTATTCACGTCAGGGGTCACTTTCATCCCGCATGACGTTAAACTGTATTCTCCGAACTACGAGGTCTTTGATCCGTGTCAAGGCATGGTACGTAGGAAGACTTTATGAGGTTCAAGCCCACCACCCATTGGACCAAGGTCCACTTTCACGTCGGCTCACCGACACACCCACCCGTCATTTCACGTCGGGTCCCATCCTGGTCCAGTGGTAAGCCATTGCGATCATCACCCATTTGAACTACGGGAACTTTGATCCGTGTTAAGGCATGGTACGTAGGAAGCCTCCACGAGGTTCAAGCCCACCCATCACCCAATTCACGTCGGTTTACCGACACCATCCCGAACTACGCGGACTTTGATTCCCTGCCACGGGGATACGTAGGAAGACTCTTCAAGGCTCAAGCCCAACTTCACTGTCGCCCCTGCGATGGTCCCATTTCATCCTCCTCCACTTCACTCATCCATCCATCACCCATCCTGATTCTCACCCGGGCCGCCACATCCCGGTGGGATCATGCCATCCACCTCCTCGCTGCTCCTAGTGGCGCATGGGCCGCTTTCCATGTGTAAGCCCCATCATATCTCCGGGTCGCTGTCCTCTGTGTACACCCCGATTCATCTCCCTTTTCCCCTATAGGGAGTGCACCACCTCGGATCCGTCCGCATTGGGTGTTCTGATCCATCGCCATGGTAAACCTTCCAGGTGTTCCCTCATAGGGATATACCAATCTGGTCCGTCTCTATGGGACGTTCTGATCACCCTCATTCCGTCTCCGCAAGACGTTAAACTCGCGGCCTACCTCGTGATAAACATGAGATGCCTGAGGAAAACCTCGGATGGAACGCCTTTGGTGTAACCGTCTCTGCTAGACGTTAATCTTGCAACATAACCTGTGCTAAACACAGGAAGCTGAGGAAAACCTCCGATGTACGCCTCGGGTTCTGCACCCTTGAGATGCCCTCTTATGAGGAAGAATACAGGTTCCCCAATGTCCACGCACCCAGAGATGCCCCGACATTCCTGATGTTGCCGTTTACTCCGACCGAAGGTCGCTACCATGTCAAGACCCTATGGAAAGTCTTGACTGAAGTAGTGTAATTAACCGGCGTCCATGACGATATGGCACCGGGAAGAGTTTCACGAACTACGTATTAAATCTATAAGGGAGACCCGGACTAGGTGACGAGTTCTGAGGAGGAATCCACAGGAGGAAGAACCGACATCCCATCAACCTGTTTCGATCAAGGAGCAGACGTCCCTGAATAAGGAGCGAATTCCGCCTGCCTTTGGAAAGCGGGAATGCGGGGCAACACAGCCACGCGTCCTCACAGACGGATGCGCGCACCCCGGCGAAAGCGTCGGAAACAGTTGGTAATGGTAGTGATCCCATGAATACTATAGAAATCATATTATATGATAATTCATTTTCCACAATTCTATGTTTTATTCCAATTATATTATTTCCTGGATTATATTCATTATTTCTTTATCATACATGCCTTATTAACAATCAATCAATATTTCATTATACATATTTATGATCTTTGAGATGCATATAATGATCTTCAAATTCTCTAATAACATTCTCATACCTCTATGTTCATGTTTATGATTACATCTCTACATTATTTACCCTTACTAAGTGTCTGAGTACATCCCTTTTTTGTTTCAATCCATAGGATACAAAGATATGTATTTTGTTTAATGTGTCCAAGAAGGTGATAGTAAATATGAAATTAGTAGGAGATGATGTTTCTCCCTAATAAACTAGTGTTTTTGTTTCTAGGTTTCCAATGTCACTAAACTAGTATATTCATTAGGGTGCCTATTTTTGTAATGTTTTAAGTATTTTTCAAAAATGATGTAATTATATTTTTATGTCAATCATGGGTCTCTATAGTTCGTATCAAATCAAAGGTTTATTTTACATTTGGAAACTATTATGGTAAAAATTTATTGACATCCCTTGGTATATTTCTAAGTAAATTTCTAGGTATATATATAATGATAAGTATAAGGATATCTTATACTTTAAGAAAATGTGTTATCATTTGGGTAAGGGATATAGTGAGTTTTTCTTAGTGATAAATCTTTTTATGGATTATAAAAGTGTATTTAGATCTATAAAATATTTTCATAGGGGTAAAATATCTGACAAGATGTCCCAGGCCTCACTCAGGGTAATCTGGAATACAACAACGATCCTTAATGAACACCTACTTTGAAAGTCCTCGAGGATATGCTTTGGAAATTCACAAACTATTCACAAACCATTATTAAGTATTTTAATATTATATGATTATGAATAAACTGTGATGAATATATGGTTTTATATATTAAGGATTGTGTTATGATTTATACGTTCTATAAGTAGTTATTTTCATGGATATTTGGTATTATTCTTGTTATGTAATGATCATACTATGCTTATATTTTTCTTCAATGGTTGGAACTGGATTAGCATGGAATGTGATGGATTAATTTCTGATGAGAAGTCATGTGGGATAATATCATGAGTGACATATGTTGTGAACATTTCAAATCATCTTTCAGAAAAAATTATTGACAATATGAACCTTAACCTACTCTTGAACTCACCAATGAAAACAAGGAAGGAGTTTCGTGAGATTTCAAGTAATAGAGACCATAGAGGAAAGAATATTTGTTTTAATTTTTTCAAATAATTTGGAAAAAATCACTTGAGTGAATTTATTAGAGGAACATGAAGATGTTTTGAGTATGGAAAAGAAGGACACAAAGGAAGTGAATACAAGGTATAGATGAATTGTTCAGTTAATGAAATGGTTGAGGACATTGGCCACACTAATTCATCTTCAATGGTTATGTGTTTTATGCGTTGAATAATGTGTCATTATGAAACTCAATGTTTGAAGAGGAAATATCCTTAAGAGATTAAGCAAGGTGGTGTGAGTAATGATTAAATTTTTTATGATGAAAAAAGTATAGATGAAATTTGAAAGGAATCTGGTACTGTGCAATAGGATGAGGTATCATTGTTAATGGAATAGGAGTGAATTGGAATAATTAACGTTTTTTTGTATTTTTATTAAAGAATTATGATAAATGTAAGGTGAAATATAAAAGGATTTTCATGTTTATATTTTCTTAAATGATTTAAAAAAATTTGTTGAATGGATTCAATGGAATAAGAAATTTTATTGAATGGAAAGGTGATGTCCATTGAGAACACTTGATTGAGGGAATGATAACCATCAATATGTTCTTATGTTATGATATTTTATGATAAAGATATGTTTTATATTAGTAAATGGGACTATACAGGACTGGTTAATAAAATTTATGCTATCATGGATGAATTTTACAAATTCATAGATTTATGGAATACAAACAGTAATATATGGAATAAGGAATCTTTCATGTTTTCCCTACGTGTTTCTAGAAATTTAATTTATTACCATGTTTTAATAGAATATATGATGAATGTTTTCACATGTTTTTAATGTGAAGACAAAGATGTACTTTGTGATATATGGGAGAATCAATGTTAATATGATTTGGTGATTTTCATTCTAATGATTTTTATTTTCATCTTTTAGAATGTTTATAAGGTTAACCATTCATGAAATGTTTAAGATAAACGTTAGAGAAATAATTTATGAACTGATTTGTTATTTAAATCCTTGGTTAAAATGTTATTTAGTGATTAATTTTATTTCGATGATGTTTATCTTATTTTTTTGGAAATTTCATTAGCGTGGTTTTATAAAAAAGGCAATATCTATATTAGGTGAAAACCAATCATGTCCAGTATAGCCACATTTCTTCAACCCTCGACTAAAATATGATAATGGATTCACACCTACCACTAACCTATGGAATGTCTAGGTTAATGTGAAATTATTTCTGATAATTATTAATGATGAAGTAGTAGTGTTACATTTTTTGTTTACAGATTAATGTATTTACAATAGTAATATTTATGAATTGTTAGAGTCCAACAGTAAAAATTGTCCTTCTTTTATGAGATTTACAATCCTCTAAAAGTTCATTTCAGTGCTTCTTACATAAAATATAATTTCTGAACATCCATTAGATGAAGTGATGGATGACTTATAAATTGATAAACGAAAAACAAAAGAATGATCATTTTAATATATATATATATATATCATGTGAGTATATTTTTTTATATTATTGGTCAATAAAATAAATAATAAATGTTAAGAAAATGATAACAATGAAATATCTTCCTAACACCTTAATTTTCATTAAGATGATGGACTTTAAAATCATCATAGATTTATGAATTGGTGTCCATCAACATTTCATTGATCATTCACTTTTTTGTGATTGATGATCTCAATCACACCCTATAAATATTTATTCTTTTATTTCTTGTTCATATTTTCACTTGACACCTATGTGATCCCATGTGTAATCCTAGTTATGAGTTATTTTGGGAAACTATTATGTTTCTATCAATACTTTTTAAAAGCATATTTTTGTATTCATTTATACGATGAGTGTTTCTATGAAAAGAACTATCCAGCATTAAATCATGTATAACATAGATGAATTTAGAGGGATAACTTATTTTTATGGGGGATATAATGTAACTCCATGAGATTTTATAAAATATTTTTTTCTTCAAATTAATTTATATATTTCATTTCACATAGCACAAAAAATGTTATTTATTATATATTAATGCACTAGGTTTGTCTTAAGTTATATGCAATTCCAAGTTAATCATGAACTATGTGCAATATATTTTCTATATTTTTATATATGGAACACTGAGGAATGATTATGTTTCACGTAAGACTAACTTTCTTTGAGGGCTTGCATAACACGGGAGACTGAGTGTCACCGAACAATAAGATATTAAATAATAATATATAACCCATCTGTTCAATTATATTTTACTAATATTACTGAATATATTATATAAATATTTGGGTTTCAAAAAATATGAAATTTATTAATGGGATAAAGTTATTTAGAAATGATTATAAGAACTATTTGAACATATAAGTCTATTTTTGTAAAAAACTATTATTACGCTCACAAAGTTATTTTAATCATAATAAATTAAATTGATTTTATTTATAGATTAATTTTAATGTCATATATTTGTTATATATTCAGATAAATATTTTTGATATTCATTTAATATATTTTATATGCATAAGATAAGAATAAAACCAATTTAACTCATTATCTTGGTATTTTTATTGAGCCAATTTTACCGTTTTTTATTTGAAAGGCAATTTTAAATCTAAATTTTTTAATATTTATAAACATCATATTTCCAAAAAAAACTTCATGTTTGAAATATTATAATAAAAATTATTTTAGGGGGAATTTATGTTACTTTTCTATGATGATTCATTAATGAATTGTTAAAAATACAGTATTTAAGTACAAAAGTGTTGCTCTTATAAAAAAAATAACTTTCAGTCAGTCAGTACAAAAGTGTTTTTTCATCAAATTTATTTATAAGGTTAAATAAAATTTTATATTTGTTTAAAATTTTAATTAATTTTTTTTTCAATTAATCTAATTTAGGTCATTATAACAAATTCGATAATGATGTTTGACATAAAAACATAGCAATACTTTAATTATTTTTACTTTAATAACCAACAATGTCGACCCGACCGTGGGATTAAATTAAATTTATTTTCTCCCACTTATATGAATATAATTTTTAAAAAATGTATTAAATATTTTTATTAATCATAGTTTTTAATTTCTAATATGTTCAAAATAGTTTTTAACCAAAAATAACATTGAAATTATTTAAAATAAATTTCAACGATTAAGGTTAAATTGAACTCATTAATTGACCGAACCATATCATTAAGGCACAAAATGTCCTATACAGTTATCCCAAATCCATTTTCTGGCCATATTTTTACCCTATAATCCTCTCGGTAAAATTTAAACTTATTGTATCTAATTTAAATAAAAAAATGTGAGTGGGGTTTCTTTCTTCCAAAATATTGAAAGAGTGCCACTCATCATCAATTATAAAAGGCTTCTTGTCCTCATAAATCCTCGCACCTTTTAAGCCACTTATGTTCATAAACAAGGTGCCACAATAGCTCCATAATATTCCTCATTATCTTCTTTAAGGCTCATTTGGTAATAAACACTGCCAATGGATACCTTGAGTGAAAACAAAAAGGAGTTACATAATAACGAGTTTAAAGATTCTCTCAAACCCCTTTCTTTTATTTTATTTCTCTAGTCCCTCAAATATTCTCATTACAGTATTTTATAAAGAAAACAATATCATCAATATTCAATGTTGATTTTCTGCTATTTATTATACCAAAACTTACACCCAATTTCATCTAATGGGTAACAAACATGCTGTTTACATGTGTTGAGGAATAACACCTCACTAAACAATGACAGTTCATTTTTCATTTAACACCTCTCATGTGGGAAATTATGAAGGAAAATATATTTATATATTTTATATACAATATTTATTATGTATTAAAAATTCAGTTATTATTTTACAACACATATCATTATAATTTATATTTTGTGTTGATATGATAATCTTGTTTGAGGAAGTCTGAATTACCGCCCCCTCAAAGAAAAGTATTCATTCGAAAAATACATCGAATATAGTAAGGAATGGTTTTGTGAATATAATATATATATATATATTATATTATATTTTAAATATAATTTTAAAATTATATACATATTCATCTTTTTCATTCTTTCTTTCAACATGAAAAATAAATGGAAATATCGTTCATGTGTACGTATGACATACCGTCCCCATTAATGGTGTATCTCATTTGATAATTCAATATAATAAAGATTATTAAAATAAAAATTTACAGAATATAAATTATATTTAAATCATGATTATTTTCTTGTAAATTATGATATAAATATAAGAAACAAAGATATAAAAAATCAAGACACATACAGAAAACAAAGTAGATATTATCTGAAGTGAAGACATAACGAATAATTTTTAACAAGAGTGTAATATAATGCCATAATCAAACCATATATGGTATTATAAGTAAGAATATATTTATTTTATTTATGTATAAAAAATATATATTTATGATATAAGAGGTTTGAAAGAGTACTATAAGAGTCAAGACACAAGGTAATAGAATTTCATCTTAGTCCTTATTTCTGTGAGGCACATGCCTTATTCACAGCTCACTTATTTTTTGTGGTATATATAATTACGATTAATTTGCTGTATGAATATTATAATTAAATATATGAATATTTACATATCCTTTTTTGATCTTTCTATCATCGGTTTAATGTTTAAAAATTTAGCAAATCGGTAATGTAATTTTTGTCTTAATTTACCCTCTTTGAGACACATACCTTGTTATGCACATATATTTTTATATTAGGATTAAATACTACCTTTAAAATGTTATATCATGAATATAATACCTTTAATTATATTTTAGTCATCATTTAATTTCATTTTATTACATGGTGGGTATGGTTCAATGTTACTAAGTTATAAGAGTCTATTGAAATAATCTCATCACTTTTTCTGACTTTTTATGATTATGATATATAGGATGAAATATAATGTTACATATCTCAAGAAAACTCTTGAATGATATTATAATCTATTTATTCATGATATATTCATGTATAGGTACTACTTTTCTACTATTTGGTACATAATATATTTAAACATTTTTTTATTAATGTCTGACTATACATCTCTCTTCTGTCCAAAATCTGTATTAATTCAAAACCATGTCTTCTAAAAGGTTTAAAAAATATTACATTATGTTATTATGATCTTTAAAATATTTTTTTACGCAAATTTTTCATTTTAATCTATTGGGTATTTAATTTGGAATCTCATTTTTATTTTCTGATCGATGTGCCTTTCAAAATATTTTACAGTTAAAAGGAATGCTCGGTGTACTCGAGTTTATCCGCTGTCATGACCAAAATTCCATTTAATATTTATTTACTATATGAAAAGGATACATTATTTTAAAATAAATAAAATTATTTCAATATATGAATTTAGTTCATTGTTTCAATGTATTTTAAAAAAAAAATCAAAACAATTTCAGCCAATTTTATTAGTTTTCAAGGAAAATTGTTTCCAAATAACAATCAATACTGTTTTATATGTTTTCAAGTATAACGGTTTCCCAAATTTGTTCTAGATATATATATATATTTTCTTCCAAAAAAACGATTATAGATTGTTTTATATTTAATGAAATTCATTTTCAATGAAGTAAATATATTTTCCTCAAGAAATGTTTTTGAAATATAATTCAAAATTATTTTCCATCTAATATGACACAAGTTGATGTTTCTCAAACATTTATCGGAAATGTTCTAATGGTTCCTTTCATATTTTTCCCTTAATAGTTTATTCTTTATGTAGTGGTCTTTATGGAACCTGTTTCTATATCACGGGTTATTTGTTTATGACATCTGTTTTTCTTTATCGGATAATGCTTTTATTGAATTGCTACGAAACTTTTATCTTTTTCCACAGGTTATGATATGATTACATGTTTATGATAACCATTTCATTTAATGGGTTATAAGAATATTTTTTTAGAACATGTATGTATTATTTTATTATTATATGGGTGGGACATATATCTCCCTCTAATGCATTGGGTGACGACTTATTTATCATGAGTTAGTGTAAGATGGTCCTGGAAGCGAACCTTGTCTAATAGGATGGCTATGGGAGTGAACCACGACGACCAGGATAGTATGAGTAGTGAAATAATTCTTCTAATATAATAATTGGAGTGAACCATGACTACCAAGATGGTAGGGGGAGTGAAAACATACTAATAATATTATTTTATCAGTGATGTCGTAGCTTCTATGGAAATCATATTTTATGCTTATGTATTTTCCACTATTACTTGATTTATTCCAATGTTATTCTTTCATGGATTGTGTTCTTTATTTACTTATCATTCATGAATTATGAACTATCCTGATTTATTCTATGATACATGTTTGTGATCAATGATTTGGGGGGTATGGTCTTCAAATATTTTTTATCGCATTCTCATAACTCTATGATCATGTTTATGCTAATATATCTCCATTATTTACCCATATTGAGAATCTAATATCACCAAAATTTAGGTTTCCATACCTAGGTTAAGAAGATATGTAGTATTTTTGATGTTTCTAAGAATGGTTCTAGTCAAGAAGAACATAGTGGTAGACGATGTAGCTCTTTTCGGTACTAGTGTTTATGATTTCAGGTTTCCAAATGCAGTAAACTTGTATTGTTTTTGGGACATCTATTCTTGTAATGTTTTAAAAATTATTCAATAGAGATGTAATGTAAATTTATGTCATGAATGGGTCCTTATAAGGGGTATTCACAGTTTTTTACAAATCTGTGTGCTACACAGACCCTCCAAACATGTGATTTGTGGGGCCCAGTGCTCCCGAAACACAATATGGAACTCTAGAAAACACTCACGTCTTTAAAAAAGTATAAAAATAATACTTTGAAGTGTTCCAAATCTAATAAATTTTTTAAAATTTTCAGTTCAATAAAATACCCATCCACTAAATGCAAAAATTCATATTCCCTTCCAATTTTACCTTGGTTCAAAAACTACGGTCATTACAACACTAACGATCTTATCCATATGTTCTTGAAATGGATGATTATCAAGAGTATAATTGTGAAAATATGATGATGTTTTAGGAATAATAATGTTATTAAATGTAGTCATCATCATATTAATATCACTATAATGATAATTCCATTATAAAAATATTTCCATCATTATGTGGATTTTTACCAGACTAACTTTGAGGAGGAAGATCAATCATATCAACAACATGCACTAATTCATCAAATGAATGTATCACAACGATAACAAATCAAATGTAGAACAGTAGAGTGATCAAAGTTATTGATTCTGATTCGTCATAGGGGGATTAGTTATGAAAATAAATAAAGATTTTAAAAGAGTTTCATTTTCTTAAGAACAAACAAAAGAAGATAATCAGATTGTAATGAGATGGGAATCATAGTCAGATCATAATGATAAAATATAGTCATATCATAATTATAAGGGAATTCCACAAATGTTCATGTTCATCATAATTATATTAATATATCCAGATCTTAATATCCAAATCATAATCAATAGTAGGAAAAAGTCTTATCGTGATGAGATGAGAAATTTTCATCCTTAAATTGATAAAGAAGTTACATTTGACCGAAACTAAAGAAGTTACAACAGAATGATAAATATTTAGATTGTTTTAATATATTTGATCTCATATATTTCTTGATATTTTTTTAATATGTCAAATTCGATGTTTAACTAAGACATATTTTTAGTGTTTTGGAAATGTGTGTATGTGGTAATTTTTTTCAATTTCCCACCTTTCCCTTTCAGCGTTTTCTATAAATAGAAGCATAGATCATTCACATTTTTATACTTTTAATATATCTAGAAATGTAGGATTTATAAATAATTTTAATGAATGTTACTTGTATACATTGGTCTTATTATAATATTGATCATCTGTTGTTTTTGTTTACCGAACAGAGAAACATTATTTGGAGAAGATCAAATTATGTAGATCAACTTGAATAAGATAAAACAATGTTTTTGAGAAGAGTTTTAGTAGTGTATATTAATGAAAGGGAAGATCATATTTAGAATAATTTATTGATTCAATCAAACTATGTTCCTTGGACTGAAATTCATTGTATTAATGGTCATCAGACATAAGATCTTTTTTGGAGGAAATTGATCATGTTCTTCCATCTTATGTTTCAACTCAACTAATTTAAAATAAAACATTTTATAATACTGAGAGTGTGTAAAATATTTCCAATTGAGATATTGAATGGGTTTAATGGGTTTTGTCACATGTTTCATTCATTTCATCATATTATTGAACTTCCATAGACCCACGATAGTTGTTATGGGAAGGATATATGTTCTCACACTGAGGATGGACATTGTAAATCTCATCTGAATAAGTTTCATTCCTATTTTTTCATGCATGAGTATTTACAAAAGGATGATAAGTATATGAACATTAATAGTTTACGAGGTTTTATTTTTAAATAGTATTGAAACATTAAAATACTTAACAACATGTTTAACCTCCACCCCCTCTCATTTGTTATTAAATTATTTAGAACACCAAAATCAATGCCATTGCAATAAGGAATATATATCACTTAGCATACAATGTTAACTTATTTGATAAAATTAAAGGAGATAAATATTTTCCAATGATCAATCTTCATTATGTTTATCATTAGTTAAGCGTAATGAAATATGATAAACTATGTATTGGATTTTCTATGAGTTTAAAAAATATTATTTTATAAAAATTGCCTTAAGATAAAAAAAAGTACACCTTCTATTTTTATTAATCTACTAAATAGAGTGTTTATGTAATTTCAAGATAACTACATGGTGGTATTAAATGATTATATCTACATATAATATACAATATTAGAATTTCATAAGAAGAATATGTGAATAATTCTTGATATCCTTAGAGAAAATAAATCATATAGGAAATTGTGTAAATGTAAATTTTGAATTCATAATGTTTCCAATATTTTCCATATTATCTCCAAAGATGAAATATCTATTGATCCTTAAAAGATAAATATAATCAAGAAATTTCATGCACCAATGAATATAATCAAGATATGTAATTTTCTTTATTATAAGGTTATTTTTAGTGGTTTTCTAATATTTTTTCGAGATTGGCCAACCAATTAACCAAGTTTTAATGAAAAGTGGTTAAATTTATTTTGTTAATGGAATGTGGAGAAAGCGTTAAATAGCTAAATATGAGATTTATAATTTACCGTCTATAAATTAAGGACTTGTTACCTATGTTGATACATCAATTAAAAGACTTGGTTTTTTCCTTTTACTAAATGATATACCGAAATCATATGCATAAATTATATTGGAGATCCATGGATTGAACTATCATACTTCTAAACTAGAGTTATATATCGTAATATATTTCTGTTTCATATGGATACATTATAACTATGGAAATTTTTATGTGATAAAAATATAAAAAAACAATGATGTAAATATTCTCTAAAACCCATCTCTAAAAGAGGAAAAAATACTATTTGAACTACTCCAATTCTATAATTTATCAATATTCTAGAAGTCAAAAAAATGTGGTTAATTCATTGGGTAGGTGGGACTATGGAGTTCTACCATGTTGTGGATTAACATGGATAAAATATTTAGGGATCTATTGATGACTGACATGAAGATATTTAGGAATGGTGAACCATATCTCCATTTATAGAAAAATATAAAGCATATTTATTTAAAAATACAATTATTTTCTAGTAGGATGATACATATTTACAATATAATATTAAATCACTAAATAATTGGAAATTTAAAAACATTATCTATAAATATAGATTGATGCTATTTGGAAATTGTTGGTGTGTTACATCCATTCCAGAGGTGAATATAGTGATACTAGAAAAATAATATAGCTCAATTTATTTTACATAGATTAGTATCATAAAAATAAATCAAATGGATAAGAAAATATGGATTGTTCAATATTGTACACATATATTATAGAAAACCTTCTATAGGTAGTAAACAGTAATGAATAAATAAGACAATAATCTAAAATAATATAGTTATATTTTCCAAACCTAATCACACATCAATAAAGAAAATTTATCAGGAATCTTATTCCAATTTCCCTTCTAAAAACATAGCAGATTTGGAACTGTTTTGGCCACCAATTTATGTAATAATTTTTAGATGAAGTGTTCTTTGACATTATTCTCAAATATTTTCTAGAATAAGTTACAGTAGTGGACATAAAAACCCAATTGAATATCAGAATTGTCCATTTCAAAGAATAACATTTAAAACCAACCCTATAAAATGAACATAAGTCTACCCAAAAAGTGTTTGAATAATAAGATGAAATACTAGGATCTATATAAAATTTACTTCCCTATCATGGACACTAAGAAGAATATTTAAAGGGATTACCAATAGAAGAGGAATCCCTAGTGAATTATCATGATGATCCAAAAGAAAAATCTACTTCCATTGTGGTAGATAATATTGAATTTAACTTAAATTGTTTAAATTTTACACGATATCAATTTTTAACTACTCTCCCTTAGTTAAATTTGACCAAGAAACCTTAATATATAATCTAATTTTTTATTAATCCACAAAAACTATGGATGATGTAGACCCATACGTTATCATAAAACACCAACTCTATTAGAAACAAAATGAAAATAGAGGGTTGACATGAGTACCTTTGTCGACATGGACTACCAAGTTTAAGTGAAGAAGAATAGATTTAAAAAGTAGTGTATTTGGTGGTTGGAATCAAAATATTAATGTATTATTATATTGGATATGATCACAATGTTTTTTAACTATGTATTACTTTAATACCACCCATTCATAGGTATACAACAAAATATTCTATCAAATTTTTCTTTCTTTTTTTTATTAAATTTTTTGAAAAAATTATTCTGTTGTATTCTATTAATCTATGTGATTATCATAGTGTAAATCAAATGATGAACATAACTAATTATGTCAACAAATAATCTTAATAGAGAATATGTATCAATAATACAAGATTAATAAAAAACGAGTTTATTTTTTTAAAATCATCAATATTTTTAAAAAAAAATTTGTGCATCCTAACATTGGGATGAATAATATTAGTGAAGGGAGGTTAAAATATTTACCTTATTTTTAGATAATTTTTGTATTTATATCATTATTCTATGATAAAAATAAACTTTTCTCCATTTCTTTTTATTATTATTTTAGGGGATGTTTAGCCAAGAAATTGAACCTCAATTATTTCCCATCTATTGGATAATATCTTTTAATCTCTGATGATTTCATTGTTTATGAAATTAGTAGATGTGAATGACTATTTAGTTAAAATATCCACTATTTCTTCATGGAAATTATTTTTTAGAACACGTAATTGTTGTTTGATAGAGAAAGATCAGAATGAAATGTTAATTTTAACTAAGGGAATCCGTATTTTTTAAACTCTAAGATAATAAATTATTACATAGAAAAAATAACACCAAAGATAACCAACTCAAAATAAATTGAAAGAATTAAATTTAAGAATAAAAAATGGGAAAATTGGAACCCACAAAAAATATACGAGACATTAGGCAATGTGTGAGTCAGTAATGAAATTACATTTCAAATTTAACTAGTTATTTACACATACATTGCTGGTAAAAAAGCAATAAATTTATTAATTATAAATATTTAGTTCAATTATGTGAGGGTAATATTAAACCCAAATGAATATGGATGAAATTTACATATATAAATTTAAATTAAGGTGTATCAAGGCTGTAAAAATTGTAACTCTAGCATACGGAACCTGTAAGAAAGTGATAACTAGTAGTGATACTTGTAAACATTTTATTTCAAGATAGGTAAATTTATTTTACAATTGAAGATGTAATGTCAACATAATTAAACAAGGAATATAGGATTTTAATTCACATTGGGGGAACAAAATATTTAGTAGTGGATAAAACTAATATATAATTCTTATATATCTTAAGTATCTGAAATTAAGAATGAAAATTATTTTTTTAGGATAAATTATTTAATAAATGTAATCAACTATTCCACTTAAGAGTATATTATTTAACATTTTAGGGAGTTACATGATTCAATATCTTCAAAATATATTTACCTTACATTCAAAATAAACCACATAATATATCCAATTCCTATGTAAATCATAATTGTTTTTACAATTGTGAATTTTTTTAAATATAAAATTGTTTTAATATTAAATTTTTAGTGTTTTTTCAATTTTTTTTTTAATTTTAAAGGAATATAATTATTTTGAATAATTAAATTTAATTTTAAAAATACATTAAATTTTGAATTTGTTTGTTTTTTGTGTTATTCTCTACCTAATTTGTACAAATACTCTTTTGAATTGTAGTTTTGTTTGGATAATTTGATTTACCATCTTGCGGGAGATGGTTTTTGTAAGTGGGTAATAATTTATGAGTATTTCATGGTAGTTAGTTGAATATACAAATAATGGTAGAAGTGATTTAATCCACACTCATGAAAATGTTGTCATAAGAAATATGTGAGGGTTAGTGGGGTGCCTAATCATGTTGTGTGTGGGAAACTAGATCATATCAAATTCTACATGAAGATCACCTATATATTTGATCATCTTACTACAACATGCCCTAGAAACATAAGGGGATATCTATCAACTGTGAGAGTGAAGATCAACCACAACCTACATCTCCATATATTTCACATTTCAAGATCAAAAAATACAAGACGACACCCAACCTACCATATTCTCAATGTACCATGATTCACTTACTAGGATGGATGAAAGACTCTTTATATGCTAGATAAGATACCTTAATCGATCGTGGAACCTTTCTATTAAATTAAACACATGAACTATTGTAATAATTGTACATAGTATACTAAATCACGAGACCTATACACACTAAATCCAGATCACCACACAATGAATCAGGTTACCGAGATCAATCTTATGAGTCTAGGTTAGGATATGTGAAACTATAACTACTATACTTGAATATACCTCTTCAAACAAGAACCGGTTTAGGATAAGGTAGAGATCGATAAACATTACTGAAGATTAATTTTCTAGAGATTATGTTAGTTCCCTATGTAATGTTCATTATGGGGAGGCATCATTGATCCTCATTGTACAAACTTCAGTTTTGAAGATGTGTAAACATAATATATTTGATGAAATTCATCACTAAATTCAATATACAACTCTATTAATATAAAGTACATATATATACTATAAACAAATAAAAAAGGTATTGTGAAACATAATTTATAAGTAACTTAATCCAATTTTTATTCCAATATTACTCTATATAAAGTTATATTTGAGCCTCTTTCTGGAGGGATGAAAACCATTTATATAAGGTTAAATAGTTTTCCATGAGGATAATCTTATAAGGATATATCATTCCCCTTATAGAAAAATTAAGGTGATAATTACGGTCAATAATCATGGGATATGGTTCACGTAAATAGATGATTCCAGATTCTTATCTCCATCGGGAAGACCCTCAATTCAATACACATGTAAATCTACCGAGTGAATAAATACCTCACGTTTTGACATTGAATCTGAGTGGAATTAATGTTAAAGTATTCAAATTTTTAAAAATATTTTCCCTTATTCGGTTATAAATTATTAAACAATTATAAATTTTATCTTAGAAACATTTTCAACTTCTTTATATAATTTCAATTTAGTGTTCATAGTATTTTAGTGATTGTTTCATTCTCTTCTACTAATATTCTCCATTACTTCATAATCCTAGTAAACTCCTTGTAATCTCAATCTCCATGAAAATAGTGAACTAACCCATTGAGGGTGATCTGAGGGCAGTTATAGAGTGATATCGTGAATTTATTCATTTCAATTCTCAAAATTATATCCCTGAGTCAATTATGACTGTGGAGGGATCTTATTGGAGAAGAAATCATCACTCTTTATTCCATTAAAACCATTATAATCTTACTCTATTTTTCATCGAAGTATCAATCCAACAATACAACACAACTAACTAGTGGAGGTGTGTGGTTTGAAGGAAGTGTGATGTATTCTTTCTTCTTGGTGTATATATAGGATCATTTACTCAACTTAAAAGTTCACTAACCCATTTACCAATGGGAATGACTGAGATTATGATTTTATATGACAATTATAGAGTGTATTACTGTTTTCATATAGATGTAAACAATATAGGATGAAAATATGATTTAAATAAATATTTACAATTGATTTATGTGATTTATAAGAAATGTAAATGATGATATATCACATTCTAATTCAACCCTAGAAAACTTACATTTCTCAATCCAGTGTGTTAGCTTGGGAACATTGTTTTGATTTATTTAATGAAAAAATTAAATATATCACTTACTATATTAAACTTATAAGTAATATAAAATGACAATAACATTAATAAATTTGTAATATAGTAAATTATACTTAAACATTATCCTTGGGATATTACCCTGGTTAGCCTCTATGACACATTCTAATTTATAATAATTACTGTTTATTAAGGCCGTGAGATAGGCTTTCTCATCATCCTTGGTGATGTTTTCACATTTCCATACTAGACAAGACAATGGATACATTATCCCCTCAAACTTTTATCATTTATCCATGACCCTATTTGTAATATCTCTACATTTTAAAAGAAATAATTTGTTCCATATAGAATATTATATGCACCATTGAGCTTAATCCAACCACACAATATTGTTATATAAATGTGATCATTATAACCTAGCTGTTAAATTGGATGGTATGAATAAGATTAAACGTTTTATGAAATATATATATTTATATAAATAATTTCCCTATTCCATACAAATTTATTGATTAAATCACAAGAAAATGCACTTATTTATTAGTAATGTCATGCTATTTTAAAAAATATGTTTTCTTGAAAACTGATTATTACTATTTTTTTGAAAATATTATAATTAGTTTCATGGAAATTTATACAATTTACGTGATAAAAATCCTATAATTATTCAAATATTCATTTCAAATATAGCTTAAAGTGATGTGTAGGGATATTTCATAAAATATGTATTTTCCATCGAATAGTGAAAATAAGGGTATTAATTGATAATTAC
Organism: Viscum album; assembly: GCA_963277665.1. Classification (NCBI taxonomy): domain Eukaryota; kingdom Viridiplantae; phylum Streptophyta; class Magnoliopsida; order Santalales; family Viscaceae; genus Viscum; species Viscum album. The sequence continues at coordinate 1,531,319,317 of OY728123.1, read as the reverse complement.
AATTTAATTTCAAGAATTAACAATGATTAATTTATTAAATGGTTTCAAAGATAAAAAATAATATTTATTTTTATATGTTTTTATCATTGTAATCAATTTTGAAGTTGAATTTGTGGTAAAAAAGTTTTATACTTAGAATTGTTTTTCAAAAAATCATCATTATGTTCATTTATATTTTACTCATAAATTATTTTATAAAACATCATGAAAATAAATAATTAAAAATATATTATATATATGTATTCATGAGTATCAAATTCAGTAAATAGTTCACATTTATTTTTAAAAATTATGAATAGTAACCATAGTTGATAATGGTCACCTCAGTAAAGGTGAACCCCATAATTATGTTTGACGATGATATAATAAGGAATAAACAATGACACTTCCCATATCATATTCACATTATATTAGTACATTTTAACTATTTCAATGTATTTTTTTGAAATATAGAAACATGGTTTTATACTCTTTTTATTTTGACCTTTATAATATTTAAGTTAATGAAAAGGTAATAAATTTATTTCTTTTAATATATATAGTATTTTTTTATAGGGATAAAAACAAAATATGTTCATTTATAAATTGTTATTTTAATGATGAATTATTTTTTATCATGGGAATTTATTACTAATTTTTTTTGAAGAAATAATTTTAATAAATTCTTGTTCCACACTAAAACAACATTTGTGAAATTAATAGAAAAATAGAATTATTAATTTTAAAAATATCAAAAGTAATATAATTTAAATTAATTATTTTCTTTCTTAAATATATTTGATAACTACTTAAATTTTAGTTTGTGTTAATGGATTATATTCTAATTCCTTTACTGTCATGTCATTTTCAATATCAAATTAAAATAATAGTGTCAAAAGGATATTTTTTAATAAATCATGGTTTATTAAATAAATTAAAAGTAATAAGATACTTAAATGAGAAAAATAAGGATTTTATATGACATCCATAGACATTTTGAGCCAATTTTCATATTATAAGTAAAATTATAACATTTTGACATTGGGAAAGTAATTACCGTTGTTATGGTTAAAATTGGTTAACCAAGGGTTTAATTCATAAAATATGGTCTGAAATGATATAAAAACATATGAAAACATATTTTTACGATTATCTAACACCATATATTACTTATTATTTAATTAATTTAATTTTTTAACCAATTTATAGGAGTTAAAAATGTATTATAATATAGTATTCCATTTATTTCCAAAAATGATTAAAAAATAATTTGTAATAAATAATAATATTTTAAAAGATTGAAAATTAATAATGAAATATAATTTTAAATTTAGTAGTATATGGCTTAAAAAATAAACCATGGTCCATCTATGGGATAATTGGCCTTTATAATAACAATAATTACCCTTAAAGTGTAAAAAACTTTTTTATCATTGTAATTGTCAAAAGTTTTAACAGAGGGAGAAAATATAAATACAAGGGTGATAAAGTCACATAAAATTGTAAAATTGTAATTGTATGAGATTATTTGAACTACTAATCATCTTATATTCTAATTATATTAATTTTGTTCCATTATAACATGAAATATAATTTATATCAATTTTATTCATTAATAAATTCCTAGAATGTCCTCCCCTCATTCTAAAAGGGCACCTGCACTCATCATATACATATAATTATAGTGACTTTTTTTTATGAAAAACCTACCCAAATCAAAACCTAACATTACTAATCATGTTATTAATGTTTTATTCTAGGTATAATTCCAATCATAATTGGATTAAAGCTTAATGAAAATATGATTGTATGAGGAAGAGATATAGATAATAAGAATGAGTATTCATATTATTTATTATTCTAAATCCTTAAAATATAATTCAAAAAATCTAAAATAATAACAAAAGTTTATTCAATATACTAATAATTTTTAAAATTAATAGAATAAACTATTTATATCTCCCCCTCTATCAAATGGGTAATGGAACTGTCGTTCGAGTGTACGATATACTACCTCTTCATGAATTGATATAATTTATTTTCCTTCACTGCCACTCATGGATGGTTATAATGACGAGTTAAATGATTATTTATGATATTAATGAAATATTTATCATTCACAATATATGTTATATAATCTATATTATTACCTTTATATCTGTTAAAAAATGGTAGCCTCATTTGTGCGTACCTGTGGACTACCACCTCCAGGAAGCAATATGATTCATTATCAATCACCATATCACATGGATGTTATATATAAGTTAATTTTAATAAATAATATGGTATTTATGATATAATTATAATTCTAGAAAATAAATTAACACTTACCTTCTTTCTTTCATTATCATTAAATCATGGAAATGTGGCTCATGCGTAAGTATGACTTACTATCTCTATGATTGTAAGGTAGATAATTCTTCATAACCATATATTTCGATTTAATTTAAAATTATAATTTTTGTAGAAAAATAAAATTTATTTCATGATTATTATTTTTGAAATCATGGAATAGTTTCCTCTTTGTCCACATCCAAAAAGTTGATGTCATTTTCAATATACGAGTATAAAACCTTTAAAACATCTCTTATAAACATAATTAATTACGTAATTATATATAACATGGAAACAAATATTATAATGGGATCAATAATAATATTAAATTTACTTAAAAACTAAATAATTAACATAGATTTGTTATTTATGTATAAAAATAACATATGTGATGACTCAAACTCAAGGTTAGATATACTTTAATTAAAAATGTTATTTTAAATGTTTTTAATATTAATTTTAGAAACAATTTTATTTCTTATACAAATTCATAAAACTATTTAACAGATGTTATTAAACTAGAATAATTAAATTAAAAGGGAAATTTTATGTTAAATTTTTTACTTCAATTCAATTTTTTTAAAGGGGTCACTATTTAATGATTTTTTTGACAATCAGATAAAAGGAATGTATTTTTTAATATATATGGTGTCAACGGTCATTACCATGAAAATAAATGTAATGTTCTATTTGGATTTATATAAAAAATTATTGTTTTATTCAAATAAACACCCTATTTCCATTTTTATAGATATATTGGTTTTGAAAAAAAAATCTAAATGAAAGGGTATGTTGATGTGCGAAAGTGTTTTGCATTCAAGTTCAAAAGAGTTCTTCTGGGGTTTAATCATGAAACTGAACATGAATAAATGTTTTTATTCATTATTTGATACTTGATAATTATATATAAAGGATTCGTTAGACCAATAAAACATACATGATGGGTTATATTGATACAACTTATAGGACTGGTGAGCCCCATTATATCTCTCCAACACATTGGGTAATGTTCCCCATTTTAAAATTAAATAAGGGTGGAGTTAATCAGTTTGGTTTATGCAAAGGATTTAACAGGGGTACAATAATCTATAACATGGGTTTTGCATATGGTAAATTATAGTTCTTAAAAGGTTTCTATTTTCATTATTGGAGTTTTAATGTTTTTATTCGAGTAAAAATTGTGTGTTTTTTAAGTGGAAATGATTTATTTCATATTTTAAAATAATAATGTGATTTAGGTAAAAATTTATGGGTTTTAATTTTTTTAAATGGAAAAATGGATTTCTTCTTTTATAAACCCTTATTGACATTTTTTTTCTCAAATACCTTTCTAATTTGATTAGGGATTTATGTTTGGTTTTAAAAAAAGAAGAAGTCAGGTTGAAAGGCATGAATATTTATCATGTGAAAAAATTATTTTCATTTTAAAAGTTTTATATTTAGGTAATTATGGAAATAATTTAGATGCTTCCAAAATTTCTTTGAAATGTTAGAAAATAAAGTCAGGGATAAAATTTAATATTATGTATTTTTTATGGTTGGGTCCTTACTATCAATATCAGAGGAATGGGTTAGATAAAAATCAAGATTAGTGTGATATAAAAGTTGTGTATACTAACATGGTATTTTAGGTTTAAATATTATCTTTTGTTCAAATGTCTAATGACCCCAGTGTTGATGTTTTTTGAGATTATATTTGAATGTAATTAATGATATTTTGGATGTAATTTTATTAGGTTTCGGTATATATAACCCTGAGGTTTAACATGAAGTATTATTTTAAAGAAACTCTACTATACATTTTGTGAATTAAGATGAATGGTATGAGATAATATATAAGGAAAGAAAATTATTTATTATTGATATTATTAAGGTCATTATTCAGAATGTTCATCTTGTTTTTGGGAACATAGGTTTTATTATATATATCATCTTGGGATTTAATTTTTTTTCTCATTAAGTTATTAAAGTAATTTTAGAAGAAGTTAACTATTTTGATAACCTTATATGATTAAGGTAAGAGGGAGTAATTTATGATAATATGTGATTTTATTTGAGGAATAACCTTTAAAATATATTTTGTAGTAATAAATGATTATAATGTGGCTTTATGGTGATTTATGTTATCTATGGATATATTTAGCAAATCTTAGGCATTATATAACAATTTCATATACATTCTTTGAGTGATAATTTAATATTAATTTATGTTATTTTCACATAGATGATAAATTTTATCTTCGAAAAATATGGGATCACATATTTCTAATTATTGGGTTTAATATTAATTTGGAAAAATTCATATAATTTTAACGATAGTTATATAAAGAATTATCTACATTGAAACTTTAGGGATTTTGATAAATTGTTTCATGAAATGTATAATTGTTTTTTATATGTAGGTTGTTTTTGAATCATCTCTCCCAATGCTAACCATTATAGATTAGTTTAATGTACATATACAAGAGTAAAAACCGGTTATCCTTGTGTGGGAGTTATGTGATATATTAGAGGATCATATTAGTTATTCATGGATTGAAAAATCATCTTGAATTAGACATATTTTATAGAAAAATATTATATTATGGTGGAAAATTATTAAAGGATTAAATTATATATATCAAGTAATAAAATTTTCTTTATGTTCTTATTTTAGATGGAAAGAAGTTCCAAAGTGATAAGAAAATGGAATTATTATAAAATTATATACTATTTCTTTCATTTTCAACAAATCAATAGTCTTTTTAGAATTATTTTTTTTTTCAATTTTTTCGTTAGACTTATCAGGTATGATTACTTTTCTATGATCGATGATCGATATCACACTTCATCATTATTTTGAACATTATATTTTCCTCTATTTTAAAATTTTTTGTTCCCACTAATGCAATCATATTTGGAAACATAGTATCTTAAATTATATACTTCCTTCATTAATACCTTTCACTCTTTTCATGTGGATGTTTTATCAACACTTTTTACAATGTGGAATTTCCACAAAAGTATTTTCAGAAGTCAATGCTTTGATTTTGGATCTCAAGTTCAATTTAACAGATGTTTTTTACTAAATGGGCATAGATAATACAATACTTCTATATTTTAAAATAAATATTATGTTTGGTAGAATACAAGATACAAAAGACCGTGCATAAAGAAACCACGAAATATAATTATTTAAATATAAACATTACAACCAAGTGGTTAAATTAGTCTGTATGATTTAGAATTAAAACATTATGAATGTTATATTTATTTATATAAATATATATAATGTTCCAAATCAATAAAAAATAATCATTTATTTATAAGACATATGCAGTTTATTTTGAGTATAAATTTTATTCTTTAAAAATATGTCTTCTTAAAAATGGGTTTTATAGATTATTTTGAGAATATATTATAAATAACGTAGGAAATGTTGAGAAATTTTATTTTATAAAATTATATAATTTCAGAAATTATAAATTAAAATTTTTCTTAAATTTAATTTTAAGTATTTTTTTGAAAATATCGATTTACTAGTGAGTAGTGAGTATAAAGAGTTTTATGGAAATATGTTTTCTTTTTCATGAATTTTACAAAATTATTTTATTTAAATTTGCATCAAAGATAAATTATTTATATAATATTAATAATAATCTAATTAAAGTTAATTGGAATCAATTTTATTATTTAATTTAGGGTAAAATCCTTTTTTACAAAAGAAGAATTTTTTCTGGAAAATAAATTTTCACTATGTTCCTTGTTGTAATCATAAATGAATTTCTTCCAATTATAGAAATTGAATCTAAAAACATAATTCCCTCTTTGGAATAATGAGAATATTTTTTTAGTAGGAAAATTTTAGTTTTTTTTCATTATGTATAGAATCCATAGTAACTAATTTTCACCATTTTAGGGGTAAATCTAACAATAAAGGTAAAAATAACAAGACCATGAATAAATAATGTACCTAACACTTGACATTATTCTATTGGTTGATCTATGTTCCACCATGAGCATAAAAGTTTAAAAAATTCTTAAATTTCAGTCCATATATCCATTATTTTATCCATTAAAATATTAAAGTAAATGATAAATTAAAAAATGAAAATTTCTTGATTTTAATATCCATAATATTATTTGAGAGGGATAAAATAAATTTTGATCAGTTATAAATAGTTTTTTTGAAAGATTATCGATTTTTTATCATTTTAATTAATTTATAATTTTTAGTGATGAAATATTCACTTAAAATTCTTTTGAAAAGTGGACACAAATATTTTGCAATTAATAAAAAAAATAAAAAATTTGAAGATAAAAATATTAAAAGAATGATAATTTTAAATAATTAGTGTATTAAAAAAAATTGTAAATAAATTTAACATTTTAGGGATTTATGTGTGTATTAGATTTAAATTCATTTCATTCATGTTTTTTTCAAAATCAAATTTAATGATCAATATAGAAAATGACATTAATGATATTTTATGATAAATATTATATTATTAAATTTTAAATAAATTAAAAAAAATAAAATGGGATAAAAGAATATATAAATGGTAAAAATGGAATACATTGGACACTTCTACCCGATTGGAAAATAATATATAAAATTATAAACTATTAATATTTGTACAATGTTATTATCACAATATAAGTTACAATTGGGTTTCCAAAAAGTTAATACAAAATATATGGATTTAAATTATATCTAAATCAAACAAATTTGTTTGGAGTGGGTGATAAAGTGTTCTTACAAATATCTCCCTGGAAGAGGGTCATGAGATTTGGAAAGAAGGGAAAGCTGAGCCCTAGATATATCAGTCCTTTTAAAATTATGGATCGTGTTGGGAAGGTAGACTACCGATTGGATCTTCAACCGAATCTCTCTCAAGTTCACGATGTGTTCCATGTATCTCTCGTGAGAAAGTACATACATGATCCTTCACATGTACTCATCTCAGAAGTTGTACCGCTGGCGCAAGATATTTCTTATGAAGAAAACCCAGTAGAGATTATGGATCGTAGCGAAAAAGTTCTACGGAACAAGACCACTCACTTGGTGAATGTTTTATGGAGGAACCACCAATTAGAAAAAGATACAAGGGGAACTTGAGGATATGATGAGGGACAGGTATCCTTATCTATTTGAAATGAAGTGACGAATTTCGAGGGAGAAATTCATTTTAAGGGGGGTAGAATGTAACACCCTGAGATATTATAAAAAAAATTTGCATTATTTTATACTCAACACCAACGGAATCTTTCACAGCACACAATACGGACTGGGCTTTCATTACACGCAATCACGACCTTCCTCGATAGCTTGTGTAGTACGCAATACCGGGTTTCACTAAACAACGATATATTATTATGAACTAGCTGTTATAAATAGTATTAACTAAATTTTGAATTTTATTATTCATATTTCACATTTTCTAGAACATGGTAAGAGAACAAAATAAATTTTTCGGGTAAAATACGTATTTTTCAAAAAATGCAGTTTTACCGCCTTTTGATGGCGCACCCACATTAAATCTATTTTTTGACATTTTTATAAGTTTTATTTGATGAAATAAAATTTTTATTTTGAATCAGGGTATAAAAATTTACTTTGGATAAATTTTTGATATTTTTCTGATAACTTTCATTTTTTGATGAATAGTAAAAATACGCTAATTTTTAATTAAAAACAACTTTTTTCATTGAAATAATTTATATGGATAAATTATAATATTGAACGTTTTTAAAGTATAAATAGAATATATTTTTACCATTTAATATAATTTATGTCATTATCATTAATTTCACATTGAATTCATAGGTAAAAACATTTCAATCTTTGGCAATGTTTTAACTTCTAAAACCTGTTTTCTTAACAACAGGATTTATTTTAAATTAATTACTGCAACTTATATGTTTTGAATTTTGAAAAATGGATTCCATATTCGGAATCATTGTGTCCAAATTATGTTAATAGGATACTTTTTATTTTTGGGCATTATGAATAGTAACTACGGTAAATTTTATTAACCATAGTTAAAGGTAAATATGTTAATTAAGGGTAAATATAAGTTTATAAAATTCCTCTAACACCGGCCAAAATCCTATTGGATGACTAAAAGTCGACCCATATCACCTAAGGGTCGGATTAGATTCATTTAATGGACTTTTGTCCATGAAAATAATTTAATTATTATTAAAACCAAAGAATGTGACAACATGTCACTTTCTTAAATCTTATAAGTATAATAATATTAATTTAGTGATCAACTTAATGCAACTTTGAAAATTAATAGTCTCCAGGAATCTAATACAATTATATAAATCATAGACATTTATTTATAATTTTTAGGGATTAAATAAGTTTCATTAATTATGACACAATAGTGATGTTGAAATTATTTTATTAATTAAAATATCAAATAAATGGTTCTAAAAATATTAAAATAAATAATATATGAACTATTTAATATGCTCCACTAATTTTATAGATACATATGACATTTTATGAATCTATTAATGCTTTTAGTTCGAATATATCTTCTGTATATATTTTATTTAAATTCAAATAAATGAATAGTGTCAAAATTGACACTGTTGTTATTTTATGAAAATAACATATTTTAAAATTGTTTAAAAATCAAAAAAAATATTTAAAATTATAAATTAAAATTTATATGGTCTACAATGTCATAAAGTGTAAAATTATGGAAAATTTACAACACATATGTAATTATTTATAACAATTTAAAATTTAGAATATTATTACCACAAATAAAATTAAATTAATAAATAAAGATAAATCAAGTTTATAATGTTTAAAATAAATTCATAACATTTCTAAATTTTATTGGTTGATTATATTACAACCCTATCTCATCTAATATTTGGATATGAGTAATTTTGGAAGTTTTTATGTGGGGTTGCGATTTAATATAAACTAATATTTCTTATATTTCCAAAGGTGCCCCTCTCCTCCCTTATAAAAGGGAACCTCCTCCCTCTCCTCCTCACACCAATTTGAGCCTTCAAGCTCAGCCAATAATTTCCCAATTCCCTTCCCCACTTCCCTAGAAACATCTTAGAGGTCCTGGTCTTCTTCAAATACCAATTGTAGTGCCCTAAGAGGATGTCTCAAAGAGGCCCTTTAAAGAAGAGGTAATGTCTGTTACCGATTATTTCAAATTTATTTCTTATTCCACTTATTCTTCATTATTTGTTTCATTATGAAATAATAACATCAGTATCACTCATATACTTATATTTTATGATAATTATGAAACAACCCTATTTCACCATCTATCCATCCTACAGAAAATGAAATCGCCGTGCGCGCGTACGTACGGAATACCGTCTCCACGCCGTGGTGTAATCTACTTTCCATCACCACCTTACATGGATGGGTATAATGGTGCAAACTAATAACTATATATGATTATTTTAAAGTGGTATTGATTCTGAAATAGTATACATGCACTCCAATACAATTCCACGATCATGGGAATGATATCATCGCTCGTGCGTACGTACGGAATACCGTCTCCACGATGTGATGTGATTCGTTCTACATGATCTTCATTGCATAATGATTATATAAATTAATTGAATGAATAAATATGATATATAGTACACTAATACCATTTTGGAAATGAGGTATCTATAACCTAAAGAGAAGAACAAGAATTTATTCGACAAACCACGCATATGAACAAAATATAATAAACACCCGAATAACAAGTAGTAATGAAATATTAATAATAAGAATCTAGGAATATGACCATATATGATATCATAACAATAATTATGATTCTGGAATAAGTCAATAACATTATTTAAATCATTATACAGGGGTTTCGGACACTTACGAAGCAAATCGGACCTAAGTTAAGGAAAAATATCACAATCTCATTTTTATCCGAGATTGTTTATACTTTGGTATTTACTGGGGTGTATTTTATCATCCACATCCATGTCCCCTCAATATGTAATATTGTTTCCATCCACCTACAATTGTTTAAATCCAATTTTACCCTTCGGTGAGTTTTTAGTAAAGGATATGAAAAGAATCTTTTTTCGTTTTTCGTACGAGGTACTTTTTGACTTTTCCGACAAAAGTAAGAAAAGAATGTTTTTTTTAAATTATACGGCATGAATCGATTTTTTAAAAACATTATTTCCAAGAAGCTTCCATTACAAGTTTTCATGTTTATTTTTAATCAACTTATTTTAGTATAAAATTGTATGACATGTTAAGAATGGAAAAATGTTTTTGAAGTAGAAATGATATTTTCTTAAATAATGGAGTTCAAGAGTTTTATCAAAATTATTTTCCAAATAAGATAATATAGGTTTATATTTCTATACCTATTATTACTTTGATTTGATAATGTTGTGATGGAATTATTTTTATGAATTCCTTTATCTTATATGAATTTTTTTATGATGTCACGATGTTTAAAGAATCGCATTTTTATTACATGGGTTATGCAATGATGTATGATTTATGATTTTGTGGCACACATAATAATGGTATCATTATGAGATTGGTGGGACCTCTATCTCCCTCTAATGCATTGGGTAAAGATTTTATATTTAATGAGATAGACATGGCTGGAACTGCAGGTTAAAACGGTTCAGTGAAACAGGACTGAAACGAGGAGTGAACTCGGTTCAGAAATGGACTTTGTCCAATAAGATAGTCTTGGCAATGAGTGTTGACTAATAAGAAATTATTCTCTATGATTATGTGTGTATGAAAAAAAGTTTCATTTTTTAATTTATGATTATTGGGATTACATTTCACTACCATGATTTATCCCATGTTATGAAATTATATCTCTTTTGCATGGTAAGATTTCCAAAATGTTATGTTCTTATGAATCTGATGTGATTGATATCTCTTTTGTTTACCCTTAATGAGCATTTGAGCTCACCCTTTTGTATGTTTTCGTTCCCCAGGTCAGGAAGAAGGGTATTAAGTAAGATATGCCAAAAAGGGACTATAGATATGATGAAATAAATGGGAGACGGTGTAGATGCTTTATGAACCAGTTGTTTATGTTTCCTAGTTTATAAAGACACTATACCTATACGGTCCTTTCATGGTTTTGTTATATGTTGTAATATGTATGCTTCAATTTTGAAGTATTAACTATGTATGTAAAGTAAGGGTTTCCATACCTACTGAATAGGGAAATTAGATAGAAGATGGACCTCCATGACATAGATAGCCCCCACGATCACATATCATCTAAGAGATGGTGGAGTGGCCACTAGGGAGATGGAGATGACAGAATAGAAGGTGGTGCTTCTGGAGGAGTATCTATGGTTTTTGGAAGACACTATGAGATACTTCCACCACCATCACCACCAGTCATCCCATGTCAAGCATAGGGAGTTCATAGTTGTGGCTGCATACAATTGCAGGTTATGGATGCATATGACATAGTGGCACATGAGATTATAAATGTTATGATCTATTTTTATTATACTATTTATCCAGTATTAGAATACATTCATACAATTAATTCATTATTCTCTTTACTACTTATGTGAGAGATGAATCTCCTTGTAGAGGCTTTTCCTTAGAAGATTTATCAGGAGGTTCCTATGTGGAATTCTTCTTCTATATATTTTTATACCAACAATATGAGATATCTATTGGTGTAGAGGTTCTCATGGGATGTTTTTTTTCATTATAATGGAACACTATGATATAATTTTGGGTATGGATTTTTATTCCATGATCTGACTCCATATATAATTTCCCTATAGAGGAGCTAGATGCCTTAATACTGATGGGACACGATTCTTCATTACGAGTGAGAGATATCACATTGAGTGATGATTGGGTTTTTTGTGTAGGAAGCTACATCCATTCAGTCATTATTTTTTTAGTGCATCCCTTTTTGTAGAAGGCTCATCAATAATATGGACTTATGTAGTCATGGATGATTTTATGGATATATTCTCCATGGACTTTATGGGGCTACCAATGAGGCTGGAGATGGAGTTTTTTATTGACATGCGTCAAATGACAACTATGACATCCTATGATTCATTTTTGATGGCCCATAATAAGTATCGAGAGATCCGAATGTAGTGGGAGGACCATTGAGAGATTGGTTTTATCTGACCCAATATGTCCTCGTAGGATACTCTAGTGTTGTTTCTGAAAAATGTGGATGAGGAATTATGGATTTTTTCGATTATATTCACCTAAATAGGGCCAAGATGAATAAAATGTATAATTTTGTTTGGATTTATGACCACTTTGACTATTTTCAAGGTATGAGATGGTTCTCGAAGACTGACCCCAGGTTTAGCTACCACCAGTTTAGAGTTCTCAAGGATGATATTCCAACGATGATATTATGATTTCACTACATGCACTATGATTTCATCTTTTTATTCTCTTTATTTTTACAAATTCCCCTTCCATGTTTGTGGATTTGATGAATCAAGTATTCTTGCTGTATTTGGATAGTTTTGTTTTTTTCCCTCTTTGATGACTTTTTCATATTCTACATCAAAGGAGGATCATGTAGAGATTTTGAGGATAACTCTGGATTTGATTTGGGAGCACCATATAACGGTTATTCTCTTGATGTGCCAATTCTAGATTTATCATTTTCACTTTCTAAGGAATGTAATTTCTGAGCATGGATTATATTCGGACCCAACAAAGAATAATGTAGTGATACCATGAGATCCACCCTAGAGCGTGTCATAGGTGAAATGTTTTATTATCATGGTGGGGTACCAGATGAGGTCTGTGGAATAATTAGATAGAATTGAATCCCCCATGACCTCTCTGACATAGAAAGGTTATACATTTACTTGGAATTACTAGTTCCAAATAGCCTCTAAGGGGTTGAGGTTTATCCTGATGAGTGACCATCTTTTGAGAAAACTAGAGGAGGGTGTGGAGTATGTAGTGTATTGTGATTCCTTAGTATCACGTCTCTCATGCGTTTTGATGTGGTGACTTGTTTTTATTTCATATCGCTCAAGGATGTTGCGACCGAATGAGAAAAATTAGGTGACTCATGACATAAAGATGAAATCAGTTGTCTTCATTGTGAGGATGTGTAGGAACTATATTTTGGGAGAACAATATTTTTATTCAAACCATCCAGGTCTCAGTTATGTCTTCACAAATAGAGACATAAACATGAGATAGATGTGCATGTTGGAGTTCAATTTTGATAGTGACATCAAGAAACCATACTTTTTAACTGACTTTTCTAGATAAAATGTGTGTTATATTATATTATAAAAAACAAAACCATATATCTTTAATAATGAATTGAGTATAAAAAAAAATGGGACTATTGAGATTGAACCATTATATGTCCATTGGTCAAATATTCCTATTAGTCAATATGAACTTTGGAAACAATATTGTCGTTAATAATTTTAATGTTATAATTAGTGTTTATAAGTAGAAATGAAAAATTGTAATTAATTCATAATGAATAAGTGAGGAAATCAACTAGTAGAGTCATGATTTATGAAGGCCATTTGTCAGAACATTGGAGGGAGGTAGTGTCACTGAGGTTTTCCCTTGACTAATCCCAATACTAGCTTCAATAATTTAATGTTGAATGAAATCACCAATGGGATAATTTCAAGGTAGTGGAAATTACCACTCAGTAGAAGTTATCTGAGCCACCGAATGAATCTATCACCATCACGAACCTTATCCTTATGATATATGTGGGTGTTATAAGGTATTACATGTCCTATCATTAGTAACATAATTTGTAATTCATTTATATAAATAAAATATTTATTCAATAAATTCAATTTTAAGAGAATTTTTTATAAATAAAATAGAATTATAGTTGAGACAAGTTTAATAAATTGAATCTTTCAGACATAAATAATAAATTTTTGAAAAGATATATATATATATATTTATAATAAAAAAAGGTATTTTGAATAATATTTATTTTAATGAAATAGTAAATTAAAAACACATTTGTTAAATAGAAATGATAAAATAATTTTTTATGTCCAATGAAATTGTTATGTGTTAGAGATTTGACAATGCATTACCACCCCATATTCTTTTAATAAATATGAATTTTTATATTAAAAAGTTGGAATTATCATATTTAGTGAATTATTATAATAATAAAAAATCATTGTTCATATAATCACCTTTAAATTATGTTAGGGTGAATTTATGTGAATTTTCTAAAATACATAATTTTCTATTAATAATAAAAATATCATTTGAGGGTTTAAGTATGTTTAATGACATAATAGGTATGTAATAATGATGCAATAAATTGTAAACTACAATCCAAAACCTAAAATATTTTAATTTTTTCATATAAATTATTTTAATATATTTTAATTAAATTCCAAACCTATAAGTTACTTTCCAATGTCTAAAAGGGAAACATTAACATTAAAAACTTTATTTTATGGAAAATTTACTTCTTCATCAAAAAATAATAATAAAAATGTCCTCATTCTTGTGGGGTAAAATAACATAAAATATGACCCAATGTTATATAACCATGTGAAAAATCATTTTCATTCTAATGGTTTTTCATTTTCCACAACCTATATTTCTATGGCCAATATTTGGAAACTATAATAACCATCCTCCACTTTTGAAATAAATACCCACCAATTTATCCATTTAACTTCACTCATAATATATCCTGCTGAAATTTGGTTGTTTTTACCTCGCAATGAGTCCCCTAAGATTTCCTCATTCCCTGAAGGTCACATTCCACATGATCAAGGAGTAACTCTTCAAGGTAAGTGGGTTTTAATTCTTTTCTCTTCAATTCAAGAACATATTTTTGATTGTGTCTTCTAATTATTATGATTACTATCATTTATTACCATTTTTATTATACCCTTAATATCACATTATCTATTATCAATGTTATACCCTTTTCCTTTATCATTTTACCATTTTCAAAAACCATGTTTTATACCCATCATGCAGTATAATTTACTTCTCAAATTTCTCTATCCACATCATAAAATATCATTTATTTTATTATTATTAATACCCAAACCTATTAGTTTTCTTCGATTAATCACTTATATTTAAAAATGATTTATTTTATTTATGTATTTACACATAATAAACCTAAATTCTCTTTTCGTGAGATAAAAATTATATAATGATCATATCTTTAATCATTTTTTGTATGAAATAATTTATATAAAAAACTCCTTCTTTATTATACATGGGTTATTAATGAAATGATTGATTATGATCTATATGGATCACATTAGTTAATAAATATGAATTTTTTTCCTTAATAAATCTAAAATTATTTGCGTAATGAATTTAGTCTTTAGAGATGGCATGTTTTATGATACCTTGGTGAATAACCTTGGTAGTTTATATAACACCTTGGTGACAGAACATGGTGAAATTCATATGAATGTCTTATTTAAATGATTTATCCACATTTCCATGATATTATTAATGTTAGTTTTTTAGATATTCCTAATGTTCCCATACTCATTCCATAATGATATTACTAATATTATTATTAATATTCATTGTGATTGCATCTAAACTATTTCCCTTTGTGAGCCTTTTCTTCACACATTACCTTTGAAGTATGTCCTTAGGATCAGAGCTGTGGAAAATTTACTTAGGATGTACCCATGAGTATTTATTCAATTGGATTTAGAATATCATTTAATGTTTTGAAGTATTATGTAACTTATTTCCAAGAAACTAAATATTATATGATCCTATATATGTGATATATAATGAAATGTTATATAAGAAAAGGTGGGATGCCATATATAGTATGAATTCGTAGTTTAGTTTTTTGGTGAAATTATGATTTGAAAAATTTAGGAATCCTAGATAAAAGTTTTAATATAGTAAAGTATATTATTATTCTAGTGAATTATTATGTAATTTGTTTTCGTGAAAATAAATCCCTTTATATATCTGAATAGGTGGATGTAGATTTGTCACACATATATCTAGGGGTTACACCCAAAAATACCACTTCGAGAAAGACTCAAATGGGAAGTGGTGCATGAAAACTAGACTTGCTTCACTCGTAATTTGACACCCTTGTGGGATGTTTTTTTATTAATCATAAGATTTATATGAACTGTTGTGAAGGCTATATAAAAAATTTATTTGTTATTAAAGAATAAAATTTTTCTGAATGGAGTTTTATGACATAAAATTACTTTCGAATTATAAGTTTCCTTAAAGAAACACACTTCGGAATAATTTATTCTTCTTTTAGAAAATGGAGGGAAATCAGAGGAACCACATAAATAATGAGAAAAATTGAAAATACACTGAGTAACCTGCAATAGAACCTGTAATGAAAACATCTTGAGAATGATGAACAAACTATCTCAAATTTTGAATATAAAATTGAATCATACACAGATAATAGATTCACAGAATTGGGAAAATATGTACGCGGAGTACTTCAAGCGTAAATAACCAAATTATATCAGTGGATCACCAACTAATTGGTTGATTTACGATGGATAGGGTCTATAGAAAAGATATTTTTTTATGTTCATGTTAATGGAATGAGAAATTCACCCTAGAAATACACTATATAGAAGAAGAATCTGATAAGTGGTGCAAAACTGATTTAAAACTAAAATCCAAGATGGTATATTGATGTTATGAATTTTTATGATTTCATGATATTATTTCTAAATTATAATTTTCCCGAATTGATGAGAATGAAAATGTATAAGGAATTCCTAGAACTAAAGATGAATAAAAATGAAAACGTGGGAAACTGTGAGATGAGCGTTAAAATATTTTCTCAATACACCTCTATCTTTGTTATGTATCCTAAAAGAAATATTCTAGATTAATTGATGGAATAAGTCCACATCTATGGAGGAATCTATCCATTCAAGATAATTAAAGCTATGAGGAGATAGTGAAAATACCTATGAAGGTTTAAATGGAGTTCATAGAGATAGAGTGGTCATATAGATTAAATTAAAAGAATAGAGAAATGGAGTAAAATTAGGGAGCATAATTGACCCCAAAAGAATAGATAATAAAGTGAAAAATACCACATTAAACCAATGTGAAAATAATCATAAATGGAAATTCATTCTCAGTGGTTGAAAATTTTATAAGTGTAGAAAATAGGGATGTATTTCTCATAATTTCCATAGTGAGGTGATGCATCAAAATCTCAACACAAAATAAAAAAGGAAGATGATGTAGGTGCAACCTCATGTTAAATTCAACATGTTTGGACATCTTGAGTTCATTTTCAGTCATTTTTCAAATCAATAGATAATGTAGGGGAATCACCATCGACCTCAGCATAGTTTACAGGATAAAGGTTGGGAATCATCTATCATGACATCTAACGTAGAAGCTCTAAATAATGCGGTGTAAGGTACTATCATTGTTCTTTCAATGATAGTAAGTAAAATGTTTGATTCTTGTTCTACACATTCGTTTATTTTATCCATTGTTTAAGGAATATAGAATCAATCCCAGAACAACTATAAGTAGATTTATCTTTCAAGACTCCAGGAGTGACAATCCAAGCATCAATAGTGTATAGAAACTCTAGTATTTACATTTTGGAGTACAATATCATAAAAAATATATTATTTATTCCCATGGTGGAATTCAAAACAATAATAGGGATGAACTGGATCTAAATGTATAATGATAATATCTGGTGCTAAATAAATGAAATTTCTATATTCTTGAATGGATAACCAACATTCACTTTCTAAGGAGAGATATCCAAAACAAAGATTTTTCAAGAAGAACCTGCCTTAGCCTCCTTTATGGAGTTGATCAGTAGAGCGGAAGAAATAAAAGAACCTATAAGAATAGAAATTGTTTCCATCATTCAGGAATACATTGATGTATTTCTAAAAGAGTTACATAGACAACCTTTATAAATAGAGGTAGTGTTATCCATTTAACTCGTTCTTGGATCCAAGTCAACATGATATATGCAAAAATGAATGTAAAATTTGATATAGAGGAGTTAAATAAACAAATTTAAGATCTTTTGGAGAATGGATTTATCTAACCAAGTCTGTCTCCTTCATTATCACGTTTTCTCATTGTGAAGAAGAAGGATTTTTATTATGACTATTCATTGATTATAAAGAACCTAACATGGTCACACTAAAAACAAGTACCCTCTCCAATGGATCGATGATCAATTTGACCATATTAGTGGGGATCAATTATTCTCCAAGATTTATCTTAAAGCTGGATATTATCAATTGAGGGTGAAGAAAGAAGATATTCCGAAGTCTGCCTTCTGATCAATATATGATAATTATGAGTTTTTTGTCATGTTTTTCAACTTAACAAATGCTCCTTAAAGAATTATGGATTTGATTAATAGATTATTTAATGACAACCATGATAAATTTTTTGTAGTTTTTATTGATGATATTATGATATATTAATAAAATCACAATTAGCAAGAGGATTATCTAAGGGTTAAATTGAAAACTATGAGGAAGGATATGATATTTGTAAAATTATAAAAAAGTAATTTTTTTACAAGATGTTGGTTTCTTGTGGAAAATTATTACCAATAAAGGAATCTCAGTTGACCCTACCAAGACAATGGTTGTGGAGGAGTGACCAAATCCAAGAACAGTAACTGAGATTCATAGTTTCACTATATTATTAAGATATTATAGAAGGTGTGTAAAAAAGGTTATTGCTTATGAAACTTGACATTTAATGCCTCATAAAAGGAATTTTTAAACACAATACATGGAGCTCTATATAGTTATTTTTAATCATAATATATGGGCGCACTATCTTTATAAGGATAAATGTGACATATACAGAGAACTCCAATGTTTTAACCCTAGATTTATAAAAAATAATTGAACATGATACAAAGAATATGGTCGGATCTTTATAATGGTTATGACTATTAAATTATTTATCAAACAAGAATAAAAACAAAATTATTTGATGCATTACGTAACAATGACCCTATTGTGCTAGGAATAATGAGGATTCGAGGAGATTCATTGATAATGGACTCAATATGTTTGGCCATGGGAATCATAAAGGAAGGAAAATAATAATTCCTTTCCCAAATTATTTCTCATTCATCATTACTAGATAACATCAATAAATCTAAAATAGAAGATCCTTTGTTAAAAAATATGATAGAGGATGTGATGAATGGGATGGTTCATGAGTTCAATTTTGATAAAGAAGTTGTACTAAATTTTCATACAAGGTTATGTGTTCCACCTATTTTTGAGATAATAAAATATAATATCGGTGATTCTCATACATCTAAATTATCTAAACATATTGGAAGATAAAAAACATATAGGGACCCTCATGATCATTTTTTGTGGGATAATATGAAAAGTAAGATTGCCGACTGCACTAAAAGGTGTCTGGGGTGTAAATAAGTTATGGTCGAGTGATAACATGCTAAAGGGGATTTACAGCCACATCCCATACCATAATGGAAGTGGGACAATATCACTATTTACTTTTTTCACTCGTATCCTGAGAATATCAAAATGAAAAAAATGTGATATAGGTTATATTGGAATCACTTAACTAGACTGGCTGTTTTATCACTATTTATGAAGATTTCTCTCAAAACAAGTTTGGTGCCTCACTCTCCTAGCCACTCTAATCTCTTGGACTCCAAGGTTATTGGATTTCCCTTGAGGAATTCCCTCTACACATCTCATCTCTAGTTCTATATTCTCTCTCTATCACTCTAGGTTTCTCTATTTCTCAGTTTCTCATTCCCATTTGCTTCACTCTCAGATGGAACTCTATCTCATGGATGGTGAACTAGTTTTATCATATACCGAATATTTTCGATCTAACCTTGCATTCCATAGATCCTCTCCAGGTCGAATTTGGAGCATGGGAGAAAATAAGGTTTTGGGATAGCATTTTGGTGGAAATCTGGTCTCCAGAAATTACCGGAGTTGCCCTTCTTCTGGGGGTTTTTGTCCCTTTCTCCTGTTCCAAGTTCGTCCCGGTTTACTTTTTCATGTTCTTGTTTTTTATTGTTATGGTACATTGTCTGATTTCCTTTCATTCTGGTCTCTCACTTGGGTTTTATTCTAAAATGCACTTTTAGGATTTCATCCAATTTTTTCCCAAATACTCTTTCAGGTTCCGCTTTCATTTTTTTATGTTATCTATCAATTTTTTTTTGTCTTTGTGTTCCTAGTTAGGGTAGAAAAATTCAATGATGATGTTCCTTTATGGCGAGATGGTGATAATGGTTCATCCCAGGTGCTTCAATTGGATCTCATTCAAGTGGGAATCAGTGTTGTTTGACTATGGTGGTGTTACGGTGACAAGAAGATGTGGCTGATGATGATAACCACATGATGGTGATAATTTCATGTTTTGGCATAGAATGTGTTTGGTTTAGGTGACGTCAGTTTATTGTGCAGGCGGTGGATGTCGAAGACTAGGCCAACATTAAATATGGGGTGGATGTTTATGACCATGGTGAGGTGTTGACGTGGTGACGATGATTGTGATTATATGACGATGTTGAAGGTGCATCTCAAAAAAGACAGTGATTTTGTCATGATGGGTGTGTGACTCGAGGAAGATGTGTATTGGTTACTGAGATGGGTGATTATTGCATTTAATTTGAAATTAGAGTGTTGTGGGGGGTTTTTTGAATGACATTGAGGGAGTTATCGATTCATATTTTTCTGAGTTCTGAATTTAGAATGCTGTAAGTGGGGATTGTGCAGGTGGTTTATTGAGGTTTTTTTACAGTTCCCATATAACCAAAACCTGTATCTTTAAAAAATAAAAAAATGTATTATGTTTATGGGAAGATTTATCTTTTGGACAAATGGACAAGATATATTTTTATTGGTGAGGCTACATGGGGTTCCACTGTTTATCATTAGTAATAATGATACAAGGATTACATGCTCTAAATACTTATATAATTTCAGTATATCTTATCATCCCCAAATTGATAAACAACCTGAAAAAACTATTCAGCCACTCGACGACATGCTGAGAATTTTCACAATGAAACTTAAAGGTGGAAGGGATCAACATGTCCCATTGGGTGAGTTATCATAAAAAACATCTTCCAATAAAGTATTAAAATGGGACTCTATGAAGCTCTATATGGGAAGAATTGTATAAATCCTACTAGTTGGGATGAATTTTTTGAGAGAATGATACCTATTTTTGATCATGTATTGGAGATAATAGAAAGGGTTCATTCAACTGAACATCATATTTAAGATGCTAATATTTATCAGAAGCGCTATGCTGATAACCAATGAACGGACTTGGATTTTGATGGGGAAAAATGATTTTTCCTTTGATTATCACTATGTAAGAGATTCATGATGTTTTGGAAGAAAGGGAATATTAGACCTAGGTACAGTGACCCCTATGAAATACTTGATTGCATAGGATAAGTGGCCTATCATATTTTAATTCAACCAAATATAGCTCAATTTCGTGATATATTCCATGTATGTATCATGTGAATGTACATACCTAATCTGTCACATATACTGAATCTAGAGGTGGTACAACTGGAACAAGACAACTCTTATAAGGATAATTCGGTGGAGATCATAGACCATAGAGAAAAGGTTCTATACAACAAGACTACCCACCTCGTCAAATTTTTATGAAGAAAACATAAATATGAAGAAGAAACAAGGGAACTAGAGTAAATAATTAGACATGTGTACCCACACATTTTCTCAACTGAGAGAATGAGTGAAAATTTCAGGTTTGAAATATCTTAATGGGGGACAATGTAACAACCCATAATTTTAAATGTTTTTTATATAAAAATGTTTTATTCTATATTATACATAATAAAACTATATCTATTTAATAACAAAGATATTATAAAGGGAAATGTGACCATCGAGATTCAAATTTTATCTGATTGTTAGTCAAATATGACCATCGGTCAATATGATCATTTGAAAAAATACTCTTTGTAATAATTTTTATGTTATAATTAGCGTTTATATGTATAAATTTTAAAGGATAAATAATGCACAAATGAGATGTTATAGCCTCAACTAGTAGCATTTGGCCATATGAGTCACATTTTTCAGAACATGGGTTGGAGGTTGTGTCATTAGAGTTCACCCATGACCGAGCCAAATCTGAGCTTTAATAAGTGAAGATTGAATAACATCACTTATGATAGAAGTTCTAAGTCTATGGAAATTACTACTCAATAGATGTTAGTTGAGCTTCCCCTTGAATTAATCACCATTGAACTCCTTACCCATAGGCCATACACGGTTGTTATAATGGGTTACGTGTCCTAACCATTGTTAATGAACGTGTAATTACTTTTTATATATCCAAATTTTTTTCTATTAATTACGTTTAAAGAATATATTTTCTTAATAAAATATTTGTTTTTTTAACAAATGACAAATTCATTAAAAACTAAGATCAGCGGATGTACAATTGCAAAGTCATTGCGGAAAGTGGTCCAGCCAGAGCTGGTCATTATCAAGAGGGCCAGAGGCCTCCAGCTGGTGGGATACATTGTTCCATTCCCTTCTGATGAAGGAGATGTTACAGGAAATGAAACAGTGATTGAGTGATTGGATTTTCTAGATGAGGGGACCATAAGATTGAAGGTCATCGTCATTGCGGTTGATGGTCTTGATAACAGTGAGACAGTCCAATTCAAGGTGGATCTTCTCCCATCCAAGATATTTGGCAAACGTCATCCCAATGAGTATGGCAGTGGCTTCGACAACAACGGGATCAAAAAGAACGTGATGGGATTCATGTTTGGCTGCGATGATTTGACCCAAATGATCCCGGTCCAATAGACCCAGGCTGACAGGACCATCCTTGGGGAGAGACGCATCCACATTTATCTTGAGGATCACTTCTAGTGGCAGATAACAATGGGAGGAAGGGGGGAGGGATCCAAAGGGCATCTGTTGACCAGAGTGATGCTGCCAACCCTCAATCTAGGATGATGCCCGTTCAACCCTGAACTCGGTAGGCTTGAAGACATGGTTGAATACTGCATCGTTATGACGAACCCAAATGATCCAAGCAATGATGCAAAGTCAGACCCCCAAGGTCCGCGATGAGGAAGAGCACCAATGCCTCAGGAGTGAGGGGAGGTCAGAGTCCAAAACTAGTGAGGAATCTGCAGATGAGCCCCATTTGTTCCAAATCTCCTTTGCCCCCAGACATTGGATGATAGCGTGGAGGGGGGATTCTGGGACATTTGGGCAGAAGGGGCCGAACATGTCGCTAGGGAAGTGTCGGAAGGAAAGGAGGCTCATGGTAGGGAGGATGCCTGAGCACACCTGCCACCAGAAGTGGCGGATATTTGTGGGGACGTTGAGCTTCCATAGGGAATCCCATGGCCCTCCTTCTCTAGCATCATACTGAGAACCAATAGTGAGTCGATAGCCAGATTTCACCGTATAGACTCTCGAGATGTCATTGACCCAGAAGAGGTGGTCGGGGCCTGCATCCGGAACACATGGGATACTCGGGATAATCCTTTTATCTCTTTCATTGAACCATGATTGAAGCGTTTCCATGCACCACCCATTCCCATGATGAGCAAAAAGTCACCGGACGGTGGCACCTTTGATCCAAGGTGGGGTTATTAATGATGCCAGCCTGCCATCCTTATCGATCAACCAGGGGTCCGTCCAGATAGAAACAGATGTACCATTCCCAATCCTCCAACCCAGCCCTCTCTCCAGGAGGCTACGGGAGCTCCAGATGCTTCTCCAGAAGAAGCTGGGTCGGGGTCCAAGAGGGGAATCCTGGAAATCCTTGTGAGGGAAATATTTATCACGGAGAACTCGCGAACAGAGAGAGGACGGGTTGTTAATAAGGCGTTATCCTTTATTTTCCAGCAATGCATATTTAAAGTGAAAGAGATCCCAGAAACCCATTCCTCCCTCAGATTTTGGCTGGAAGATATTTTTACAGGTGATCCAGTGGGTTTTATTCCTTCCATTGTTTTGTCCCCACTAGAAGTTTGTTGTGCGCGAGTGGATCTGGTTGACAACCACAGCAGGGAGCTTAAACAGGTGCATAAAGTAGCTGGGAATAGATTGAAGGGTATCCTTAATGGGGGTTTCTTTTCTAGATTTGGAAATTAATTATGGGGTCCATCCTTGGATTTTTTTTCTCTATCCAATCAAGAAAAGAGGCGAAGATTTATTTTTTTGGATTGGTCGATCACTGTGGGTAGACCACGGTACTTATGATGATTCTCGACCATATGAATGCATACAATGTCACAAAGCTCTTCTCTTTCGGCAAGTGGGACCCCAGAGTTGAAGGAGACTTCAGACTTGCCATGATTGATTGTTTGCCCAGAGGCCCTCTCATATTGTTGGATCACATGGCATATAGTGAGGCACTCATTCTGGTTTCTCTAGAGAAAAGAAGGCAGTCGTCGGCGAAAAAAAGGTTTGAAATTGGTGGGCTTCCACTGCAGACCTTTGCCCCATGAATTAAATGAGAGGAAGCTGCCCTGGACATGAGGTTAGAAAAAACATCAGCCACCAAGAAAAAAACAAATGTGGAAAGTGGGTTTCCCTTGTCGAGGCCATGGGTTGGGGAGAAGCCACGAGTTAGCACCCCATTGACATTAATTAGGATGGAAATAGATGAGACACAGTTCATGATCATCTCTATCCACTTAGAGAAAAATCCCATTTTCAGCATCAAGAATCTGAGGAAATGCCATTCCACTTTATCGTAGTCCTTGGTCATGTCCAGTTTCCATGCCATGGTTCCTCTTTTCCTGGTGGATCATTTTTTTCATTGAGTGGAACAGTTTATGTGCCACAGTGGCATTATCTGTAATCAGTCTCTTGGCCATGAAAGCACTTTGATTTTCCGAGATGGTATCAGACAACCATGGGTGCAACCGATTAACTAGGATAATAGAGAAGATCTTGTACGAGACATTGCAGAGAATGATAGGTCTAAAATCATATACCAAGATGGATTTCTTGATTTTTGGGATGAGGATGAGGATAATTTCGTTAATGTCAGAAAGGCTTGTTTCCCCAGCCCAGATCTTATTCATCAGATTGCAGATGTTAGGACCAATAATGTGCCAATATTGTTTATAGAAGAGGGCGTGGAAGCCGTCTGGGCCCTGGGCCTTATTAAGGTGGATATGTTTCAGGGCCTGACGAATCTCATCGTCCATCACATATATGGTATGTTGCATATTAGTTTCTTCAGTGATCACAGGTCTGATGCAGTTTTCCACTTCAGCAGAGATGTTAAGAATACCAGCCGAATAGAGATTCTGGAAATAATTGGTGATAAAGTCTTGGATTCTATCGTTGTCGAAGGATTTGGTACCATTCAGATGTGATATGCAAGAGATAAATTTTTTTTTGCGCCTAGCTGAGGCTTTCAAATGAAATTAGTGGGTATTGGCATCCCCTTCTTTGATGTGTGTTTCATACGCCTGCATAGCCCAAAAGTCTTCCTTGATTCGCAGGGCAGCATCCAGATCCCTTTGAATGGCGCAGATTTTGGAGATAGTGAAATTGGATGGGAGTTGGTTGAAAAGCTTGTACAATTTTCATTTGAGGAAATCACATTGCATGTCAGGTTGGCCGATTTTTTTTTCTCCACGTCCTCAATTCTGATGCAATCTGTTGGAGATTTGACCCAATGTCTGCATGTCCACACTTCCAGCCTAAACGGATCACATCTTCGCATTCACGTTCTTTAGTCCAGAAGCATTCAAATCTGAAGGGTATTCTGCCTTTGTTGTTGTGGTCTCCTTAGGCGCATTTAATCACAATTGGATAGTGGTTCGAGCAATTGCGGGATAGGTGCTCAATGTGGAACTTTCTGAAAATATTCATCCAATCCGTAGATCCTAGAAATCTGTCGAGGCGCTCCGCGATATGGGTTTCGTCCATGTTTCCCTAGAACCACATGAATGTGCTCCCCGTGAATCCCAGATCGACTAGATCCACCCTAGTAATTTCATCCTTATAGTCAGACATTGACGAGCAAGGTCGAAGAGCTCCACCACTTTTTTCCTTCTGGTAGAAGATCTCATTAAAATCACCTTCAATGTGATAAAAATATTTTTAGAAACAAATTATTATTTATAAAAAATGTGTACTTTTTTATATTAAACCAAGGTATTTTGAATAATATTACTTTTAATAAAACAATGTCTTAAAACACGTTTTTTTTAATTTAATGTATAAAATAATTTTATTATGTCATAGGAAAAATTTTATTGTCAGAAATTTGACAATGAATTAAACCCCACTTTATTTTGAATAAATTTTAATTTTGTATTCAATAGATAAAAATAACTTTATAAATAATTATTCTGATAAAATAAAGACCAATTTTAAAATCTTCATGTATAAATTAGGTTAGGGTGAATTTATTATAATTTTCAAAAAAAAATATTTTTTTGCAAATAGAAATAATATAGTTGGGGGTTTTTAATATGTTTAATGGAATTAAAATTACGTCACAATGATTCAAAATTAATTAACCAAAATACACAACCTAAAATATTTTATTTACTTAATATATAGTATTTTATTGGATTTTAATCAATTTCTAAACATATTAGTTACGTTCGAATGTATAAAATGGAAACTTCTACATTGAAATCCTTATTTTGTGTAAATTGTACTTTCCTATGCCAAAAAAAGTAATAAAAATTATTCATAGTTACTTTAGGTTAATATAACTCAAAATATGACCCAAATGTCCGAAACCATGTTGAAAAATCTTGGGAAAGAAAATGGTTTTGAATTTTTCATAACTATGATTTCAAAGGCCTATATTTTGACATTATTAATAAATTACTCTACTTTTTCTAGAAATACAAACCCATTTACTGATTAACCATCAATCACAATCCTTTCTCCATGATGTTCTATTTGTTTTATCTCTATAGAGTCCCCCCATGGTGTTATAAATTTCTAAGGGTCCATTCTTCAATATATAGGAGTAAATCTTAAAGGTAATGGAATAAACCTTCTTTTTTCTTCAATTGAAGAAACTTTTTTTGTATGTGTCTTAAAATTTTTACGATTATTATCATTTATTACCATTTTCATAATACCCTTAATTCCAAATTTTGTTTCAAAAATGGGATACCCTTATTCCCTCTAATTTTACAAATTTTTCTAAAACACATTTTATAACCATTATAGTATCGAATTTACTTCTCAAATTTCCCTCTCTACCTAATAAATTATCTTTTATTTCATTTTTTTAAATAAAAAAACAAATATAGTTTCTAAGTTTAGTTACCTATATATAAAAATTATTTATTTTATTTACATATTTAAACATAATAAACTCATATTCCCATTATGTGGGATAAAAATGAGGTAATGATTATATCTTTAAGAACTTCCGTACTCCATGATTTTGATAAGAAACTCAATATTAATATCAATGGGTTACTAAAGAAATGATTGATTATGATATATGTGGATCACATTATCTAAGAAATATGAAGTTTGAACTCGGAGAACAATCTAATGAATTTGGTAAAGAATTTAATCTGTAGAGATCGTATATTCTATGATACCTTGACGAATATCCTTGGTAGTTTTTATAGAACCTAAGTTAGATACATTGGATATATTATTATGAATGTATTACATAAATGTTGTGGCCACATTCCCATGTTATGTTTCATTGTATTTATATTGTTATATGCCTCATGTTCCCTTTATCATTAAATAATTATATTCCTCATGCTTTTATTGAAATTACGCACGATCAAAAGTAAATTATTTCCCTTACAAGGCCTAATGATCACTCGTTTTATTTGATGTATTCCCCAATGATATGATATGTAGTAAAGATACTTAATCTTATCCCATGATGATGTATTCATGGTGATTTAGAAGATTGTTTTATGTTTTCCTGTATTATATTCCTTATTTCCAAAAAACTAAACCTTAAAAGACCAAATGTATTTACTGCCTAATGGAAATATATCTAAAAATGGTGGGATTTCGTAATAAAATTAATATAGTGTTATCTATGTGGAAGGGAAATATTGATGATGATTCCATTAGTAGTAAGTTTCTTTCTCATTTGTCACATGATGTGTCTTATCAGTTGACTTCATTAGAGGTGACCCTAGGTAAGTAGAAGGGTGTATCATTTCTGTAATTAATGTTGATGACTCCATCAAATCTCGATTGTGTGAGACAGTCACATTGAAGAGACAAACACTTTGAGGTATTTATGGAATTTAAATCATGAGAAGATTCACTTAATGGATTTTATGATGGAGGGAGTCACATCATCCTTATCTAAGGATGGGTGGTGGTCTCTATCACGATGTGAGTGCTGGTGATTATAGTGTTTAAAACATATATATTGGCAGTATATCTAAGTGTGGGGATTATTTACAAGGAAATATACTGGATGTTTCAGTGGGATGGCATAAAAAAAAGATTGTCTGATTTTGTTTTTTGGTTACTCACCTATCAGCAGGTGAAAGCTTGACATAGGTTTTGGTAGGTTTGTTTTAGCCCATTGACATCCTTGAGTGGAAATGAGATGTACTATCCTTTTACTCTGTGACTTTATTTCTAGCAAAAATGATAGGTTGTGATGCCAACTGGGTGATAGTTAACTGACTCACAAAAGCAGAACATTTCCTTACTATCAGGTAGTTGGGTTACTTGGAGAGATTGGGGTAGTTGACATTGAAGAGATTGTTCTCCATCATGGGGTTCCCTAATGATTTTTCTTTAATCATCATTCATGGTTTATTTCATAGTTTTTAATATACCATCAGGAGGAATTTAGAACCCTGATGAGGATGGGTACATCCCTCTATCCCAAGACATATGGGAAGAACAAGAACACTATATTGGTGTTGGAAGATATGTTGAGGGCTTGTGTGTTAGACATTAACATGAGCTTGTAGGATCACATTCCACTAGGATATCTTCCATAAAATAATATCTACCACACTACTATCGACATGGACCATTTTGTGGCCCTATATGGGAGAACATGCATGTCACCCTTGTGTTGGACAGTGATTAGAAAGGAAAATCTTGTGGGTCCAAAGATGGTGCGGGAAATGACAGAGAAGGTTCGAATCATCCTTGGAGTGAATGCCTGATTTCTTCTATGAATCATATATTTGGAGATACAGGCATAAACCCACAAACATTATTGACTATGTGAGATATACATTGAAAATGAAAGAACTTTTTCAATGCAAGTAAAACAATGAGTTTTAAGAACTAATTTTTTCTGAATAAATCCATTTTTGTTAAGGAATTTTATTTCACAAAGGCAAACATTCCTTTCATATGACACCAAATTGGCATGTAACATATGACACCAACATGGATTTCATTACACGAAACCCCAACTTCTCATTAGCTACATGCAACACCATGTGAAAAAATGGAATATAATAATCAGACACCTTATAATACATATACTATCTTAAATAAATATAATATATTTTATGGCTTGTGGGAGATCTCCCAAGGAGATTCCTGGGTCTTTATCATTTCTATCATCCTTGAGGGCCCTGGACTTGATTTTTTGTAATTTTCACCTTTAATAAAAATTATTTTCAGTATATGGTTTTTAATGAAAATGACACCTAGTTATGTTGTGTTACACCCAAGAGAGACTTTATTTGATATCTTACAATATATGCAAGACTGAATATTACACATCAATGATATATTATTATTTAATGTAGTAATATATATACTAGAAATTAAATCAGTAGATATGAATATTATTCACTAAATTATGAAAATTTATGGTTTATATAAATATAAAATGATTTCATTTGTTACTAATTGATTATAAATGAAACAATGAAACAAATGAATAAAAATATATATTATTATTATTTTATTGATTTTAAAGTAATTTTGACTTAATTAGTGAGTAATTATAATTAAATATATATGTTAAATATTAAATAAAATATTTTTTATATTCATCAATTAGGTTCGATAGACATAAGATAATAAGAAACCCAATTTCACACATAAAAACAAAATTTTATAAAGAAATATTTAGCACATTTTAATGGAAAACCCATTTTAAATCCAAATTTTGACTCTATAATAAATTTAATAGGTCAATAATGAACTTCATATTTTGAATAGGAACATAAAAATTATATTAGGGTTAAATATTTTTTTATTATTTTATGAAGATCCATTTTTAATGAATAGTGAAGATTACTAAATATTAGTTCTAAACTTATTTTTCAGCTAATTTATTTTTTATTTTTAATTATGTTTTATATTGGTTTCAGTGATTAATTTGATCATATTTTTAAGAGTTAATAAAATTTAGGCCATTGGAATAAATTTAATTTTCAAATTGACTATAGAAACATAAAAAATATTTGAATGTTTTTACATTAAAAAACTTCATTGTTGTCCAACTTGCGGGATGATATTTAAATTAATTTATTCATCCAATATGATTTCAATTCGGAAAAATGTATTCCA
This sequence comes from Viscum album, assembly GCA_963277665.1. NCBI lineage: Eukaryota > Viridiplantae > Streptophyta > Magnoliopsida > Santalales > Viscaceae > Viscum > Viscum album. The sequence continues at coordinate 1,531,288,522 of OY728123.1, read as the reverse complement.
TATTTGGTGTTATAAAAATTTCATATTTATATTAAGACCATATTTTCATTTCCAAAATTATTAGTGAAAATAATTAAAACTAATGACAATGAATAAGGTTAAATTAATCATAACAAGGGAGTAATCCTTAACCTTATGGCCTATAATGACCTATAGATGAGTAAAAGATCGATTTAATGCAAATATTTAGACCCTATACTCCCTTTTTTATAATTGGGTCCATTATCAAAGCCACGTCCAATGTGAGAAACAAGTATCTAATTAGTTTGTCAAAATATTACAAGAGTTTTACTCCTCCTCCACAATAAAAGACCAAAACATTTCACACATCAGAAAAACTCTAAAACCACTTATGTTATACGAGGATATATCCTAATATCTTCCCAAAATAATTCCCATTTACCTTTAATCCTTCATTTTAAAAGAAATCCTTCCTAGTAATTCCTTTGGTTTAAACTGAATGGAGTTACCCGATTTTAAGGTAATATTTCCCAGCAATTTATTTTCTTTAAATTGATTCTCCACACCCTATACACTTATTAATACATTCTTACATGAATTCACAGATGATTGTGTCCTATCAACCGTTCAATGTTTTAGTGCTCTTCTAATGTGTATAGCTACACTCGGGTCGAATCCTCGATGATTATACTTTTTATAGTTGATTTTTTTAATTTATCGTATTTGGGGGGGGGTGGAGAGATTATTAAATAATTAATGGATGATTTTTCATTTAAAAAATTGATAAATATTGGGGAGAGTTTATTATTAGGGATTTAATCTTATGATGTCAGTGAGATTAACTTTATATTTGTTTTTGATGCTTTCGTCAGGGCATGCACATCTGTATGTGGAGGACACACATCTCTTGCCTCATATTCCTGATTTCCCATGGTGGGAGCTTCATCTCTTATTCAGGGATGTTTTCTAATTGATTGAAATGGTATGATGGGATGTCGGTTTTTCCTTTTGTGGATTCCTCCTCAGAACTCATCACCTAGTCCGGGTCTCCATTATAGACTAGGACGTTGTTCATGAAAATATTCCTAGTACCATGTCTTCATGGACTATGGTTAATTACACTGCATCTATCTGGATATTCCAAGGGGTCTAATCAGTGAAACAACCTTCGTTCAGGTGAGTAGTCACGTTGGATATCACTGGTGTGTCTGGATGTTGTAACACTAGAACGAATGGATTCCTTCCCCTTTTTATATGGATTATCGAGGGAGAGAAAACCTAAGGCATCCTAGGTCAAATGCGGTGAATTATGTGCAATAGGAATGAATCTGAGGTTTTCTTCAACATCCCATTTTTAGAACAGGGTATGCCATATGTTTAACGTCTAGTGGAGACAGATCAAACTAATCAGACAATAGACTATAGTGGATCAGATGGGTGAAACCCCTTGAGGGAACACTAATGTTGGGGCTAATGCATGGTTAGTTACTCGATTAAATCTAGGGGTAGTGAAGTGGTGAATTTTCATGATCTCACTGATCTCTGGAATCCCGGGAAAGATTAAATATAAAAAATGGATATTTAAGTGAAGTGGAGGGAAATTAGATGTAGTCAACTCATGGGGGATGGTGATGTTGGTATTGAGCCTCAAAGAGATCTCCAACGTATCCCCGTGGAAGGAAATAAAATTCCATGTAGTTTATGATGTGTGTATATAATAGGGGTGTGCACAAATGACTAAGACCCAATGATATACTAGGGAAACTGCATGGTTAGCTTCCCGAGGTTGGTCTTACGCAACTAGGATAGACTAGCATTATGGGTCCCAACAGAAGGGACGACAGTGTCTTACCAATGGGTTTTGGATGACAACTGTTTACATCTGAATAGGATTCACAATGGCTTGTCAATGGGTGATGGTGGAACAGCTTACTGCTAGATGGAGGCACAATGTCTTACCGCTGGATGGAGGCACAACGGCTTACCACTAGATGGGGTTTTCAACGACTTATCTCTGGATGGGGGAACAATGGCTTGCCTCTAGATGGGGGCACTATAGCTTACCACTGGATGGTGTTGAACCTCATGGAGGCTTCAATGTTACCATTCCTAGGAGACAAGGATCAAAGCCCACATAGTTTGGGATGTTGGATGCAGTTTAAGGCCGTGCAGGACGAAAAGGGGGAATGAATTTTTAATGTCATGTGGGACAAAGGTGGTCCGACATGACAGGGATCATAACCAGTGGTTGTTGGTTTTTAACCTCAGGGAGTTTTCTTATGTACCTTTCATTGTCATGGATCAATGTCCACTTATTTTGGAATGGGGTTGGTGAACCGGCATGGAGGGAGTCTAGACAAATAGATGGTGGGATTGAACCTCAGAGAGGCTTCAGACGTACCATGCCTTGGATAGATCAATGTCCCCATAGTTTGGATGGAGTTATTGGGAACCACCGTTAAGTGGTCTGGACCAATGGGTGTTGGTATTGAACCTCATGGGGCTTCCTATCTACTTTTCTGTGGTGAGGATCAATGTCCCCGTAGTTTGGGAAACGTGTGGGGATTTTACTCTAGGATTCCATGAGATGACATCATGGATGATGATTACTATAAACCCATGTGACTCATGTATTTTTTGAGAAATAAGAGGCAAAAAAGACCTCACAACCACATCGCAAAAGCTGCATTCGTGGGAAGTAGAGTTGGGATTACACTTGGTTAGCGGCCCAGGGAGATGGATATTGGGACTTACTCCATAGTGGAGACCTGGTGGTGACAAAGACCAAAGGGAGAGAGATTTTCTACCATGAAAGGAGGGCTTCAATGCACATCCCCCCCACCACTCTAGTCATATGCCCAGAAAAATATAGGAGGGGCAGGGATGATGCCTTCTGAATAAAAGTCTATGGGCTTTATCCATGGTGGTTTTCCTTTCCCTGTGGATAGACGTTGATCCAATAAAGTGTATCTCATTCCATTTGAGGAATGATTTCACTTCTTTGGAGACTAGTGGGCATGAAGAATGGACAAGGTGGGGAACCCCGCGTACGATGCATATGGTGAGGTCATAGTTTAACATCATGTGTTAAGGATGATGGCGCTTGGGTGTTTAACGTCTTGCATCTCGGACTTGGTGGTTTTAATCCTCACCCCTATGACTTACATAACTGATACTCACTCTCCCTTGAGGAAGGGAATACATTAGAATTGTTGTGGTGAGGGTGTTTTATGGAGTGATCCATTAAGGGGTCTAGGTTGGCATGGCTTTGCAAAGAAGAAATAGTCATTAGCATGTCTGATTAGGGATTGGGCATGGCCTACACATGGAAGCATCTCAGGTGCCACTAATGAGCAGAAATGGGGGATGGGGATTATGAAAGAAATCTTCCCATAATGTATTCCTCATGTCTAATCATGAGGGAATCCTAACTCACTGGTGGATTATGGAATATAATTGGAGTCCTAAACCTATTCATTATTACACAAGTGGGATAATGCCAAGGGTGTTGTAATACGTCCAAACAAAAGGAGATGAAAAGTCTGAATCATATTCCCAACATTCAGAATGCGGTGAGGGTGGAATGACGATAGAGGATAATTATTGACCATGTATGAAACACAACATTCATATCGTGTAATATTCAAATGGGGACAAACAAATTAAGGTCAACTGTGGACCATGTTCGAAACACAGGACCTCACTCTAAGGGTTGTCCAATGTCTTCCGGGGTATTGGCCTATAATGGTAGGTGAGTCGAGGTGGAATAGGACCAGGCCATTAAGTGGTCCCTTTAGACATAGAAGAGGATGAAGATTCGAATGAAGGACATGAAAAGCATGAGGTTTTGTGATGGAATGTTTGAATAGATTCAAATGATCTTGAAGTTATGCCACTATGATCAACGCACGAGGAATCTTATGCTTATATCATAAGGCATCTCTTATATGGAATAAGATGCATCCTATTATAGAATGATAGGGAATGATATAGTTTATAGTCAGGTAGAGAGGACTATTGGATTCTTAGTCTTGGAGAATAATGCATTTCTCGTTTAGAGAAAGATGCATCCTATGGTGGGTACATAGTGTGTACTATAGTTTATAGTCATGCAGATAAAACTATTGGTATATTATTTTTAGCGCATAAGGAATCTATTTATTAGAGTAGGAGGAATCCTATATTAGTCACATAAAGTGTAAATCAATTTATAGTAATGTATAGAAGAATATTAGGCATAAGGAACCTAGAAATGGTTGGTGTTGGGACATATGCAAGGGAGGCCATTTCTGGTTCAACCTGACATAGGAGTAAGGTGATGGGGTTCAGCCGAGTTGCTTGAGAAATGGTTAAACTCAAGGTACTCAAGGAATTGATGATCAGAATACCAACTCATGACAAGGGAAACAAACAAATAGGTATATTTTGACTCATGGTTTATCATGGTGTGCGGAGGAGTATCTCAAAACATGATATTTCATTTGTGGAAGACAGATGCGTGTAAGGGTGCAATGGAAAATGTCAGTGTCCCGGCCTAAAAACAACGTGGTGCGACTCTCTATTTTTCATCGGGGTCAGTGGCGGTAGTGAAGGGACTGGCATTGGTGCATGCACGATTCGACACAATGGTACTATTGTTCGCATGATTGAAATATTGCATGAAAGATTGTAGTATTCTGCACAATATTTATGTCTTCACCAAAGATTTGATGTTTTACGCACAATCATGGAATCGTGCATGCACATGACTTACGCAGAAAATATGTCAGACGATGATCAAACAACTATGGGACCACGCAAAAGAGGACCCAGATGGGACCAATCATGAAAGATATCACATGGAGGGTTCCATTTTTCCACATGGGCACGGAAGAGGCGGTCTTACGTGTAGTAGAGCGGAAACCATCCTCCAGAGATCGGCCCTCATGGGGTGGGGTGAAAATGTATTTATAGGTGAACCTGGGGGAGATTGCACATAAGAATATGGGCACAGAAGTGATCTAACGCACACCCTGTAGAGGGTATTTTCACAAAGGGGCATGTGACATCGCATTGGGCACATAATAATCTTGGTCTCAAATTCTAATCTAGCGTGTACCTCTCAAAAAATACATGCACCTTCCTTAGACGTTTTTTAGGATGTCGTGGCAGAATATGGAATCACATTTGGTGCATAAAAGGTATGCACAACATTTTTTCATGCATGATTTTACAGTGGCACACAAGATTCCATTTTGTGCGCAAAATATCCATTCTTGCATGAAAAACCATAATTTTCCCAAAAATCATACATGATGGCCATTTCTAGCAGCCTACCTTCGAAGGGCCATAGCATCTATTCCATAACTTTGTTCGGGTTCCATGTCAAGTCAAATCAAATATTGAAAAATGAGATACGCACCAGGGTCATACATGGAAGCATTCAGGGAATTAATATGGATGTTTTTTCTAGTGCCAACAATATTGCATTAAATTAATACACACTTCACATGATGACTTTGATCGAACGTCCCAAGTATTAAAGATTTAATCCAAGCCTTAAATTAACATAGGGTTATAATAATTACTATTATTTTTTTATTGTAGTTTTTTATTTCAATTATCAATTGAAGCTATATATTAAATAAAACATTTCATAAATCCATGACATTTAATGTTCAACATACATAATAGTAACTCAAAGAATATGCATCGATCAAAAGATCTCAATTACATAATAACCACAAATTATAACTCACCCCAATGGTGGATTTACTCAGCCATTGAAATGATTATTAATCTAGATAACCATTCTTAAGGATATGAATAATAAATAAAGTAAAGTGAATGGGATAAAAAAAATAGTAGTGCATTGAACACACACACAATCATTGAAGAGAGTTAAAAAAATTTGATTCAATGAGGAAAAAAAATAAGGGAAGGGGTTTTAACATCATTTAAACCATTTTATAAAAAATAAGATTAAATTACGGAATGTGGATGAGAAAAAGAGATATTGAAGAAGAAACATTAATTAAAATATAATTACAAAAAAAAAGACATACAAGATTACAACAATGAATTAAACAAAATTAAATGAAAACAATGAGAGGAAGAACAGTCTCTATAGTGAAAACATGAGTACAGAAGGTACTCCCAAGACTTTTTAATGGCTTTGTTCATTCCAATATATGATCATAATTTCTAAAATGCCAACTCTTTTGAAGGAAAGGAGGGGGAATGTATTTATAGCCCAATGAGTTGGACTGTTTGCATTCCAAATCTATCCCACCACTTGTCTCAGTACTTTTCCCATTTAGATAGCTGAATCTCAAGATATATTCTTATTAAATGCTGTAGATAATAATATTGGCCAACTACTCTCAAAATTTTCATCCATTTGGACTTATAGAACCAATGTTATGGTGGTTGGAGTAAACAATTGTAATATGTCCATTTCAACCACTTCCTTTCAGATGGTTGAAATCTGAATGGTTTTTTGAATATAAATATGCCCTTAATTAAAAATATTTTCTTCTATAAAGTTGGCGGCCCAAATATTATCCTTCATAATGAAAAATATTGGCTTGTTTGATGGCTATATCATGAGAAATTTCATGAATAGTCTCCAGATTTTAATTCCCAGCCAGAATGGTGGGCTAGACTTCAAAGCATTAGTTAGGACCCTTGTTATTGTATTTGTACCTTAAAATTTTTATTCTGGATTCCATTGGATAATCATTAACATATGGTTAAGGTTTATAAAATTTGGGCTTTGGGATTTAGACCAGTAACTGAATGATCCTAGATGGTCGAAATTTATCACAGATTCATTGGGTCTTCTTGTGTGGACCATATGGCCCTCAAAATGGACGATTTGGAAAAATTTTCCATCTACTGAAATGTTTTAATTTGAGAAAGGAACCTTTAAAATAGTAATCAAGAAATTTTTATATGTACGGTGAATCCTATTATTATGAAATTAAATGGACTAAAATCTAGTTGAATTCAAATAGTGACCTAAAATTATATTTAATATTTAAACATTAATATTTCACAATAATTATGGACATTTCAAAAACAATCAGTACAAGAAGTATATAATAAATAATAAAAATCTTAATAACATAAAATCCCCCATAGTTAGTCTGGTGCATGACCTCATTTTCAATAAATATAAAAACATAACAAAATCAATTTTCCTCACCAAAAAAATATAACATTTTTCCACAAATTAGGGTATGTTTAGATAATATCACTCATCCATATTAAATTCCACCATATGTTGTTACAGAAACAATGTTCCAAAAAGAATTAAAATTTTCATGCTCAAATTTAAAAATAGAAAATGGTGGGTCAAAAAACACTCGTCTCATGATGATAAAATTAATTTATGTAGCTTCACACATTTACCAACTAAATATGATAATCTTAGAGTTTATAAAACCCCTTAGCTTCCAGCCCTATCCTAAAGTGTTCAAAATCAAGATATATTTCTAGGTCTTTTTTCTGGCTATGTGACCATATGATAATGATTTCCAAAATATAGGAAAATGGGGTTAAAACACCAACATGGAAATAGCAATGATTTTTTTTTAAATGAGACACAAAAGGAAATGGAAACACATATTTAAGATGGAATGAAAATTTTGAATAAGACACAAAATAGGAAGGAAATTTAAATTGTATGAGAAAATGAAATATGTACAAATAATAAAACTTCTCCCAATGACATTATTGTTAATTTTTTTCATTTTTCATAATTTGAACATGAAATCTATCTCACACTCATCTCCCAATCCATGATTTATCTCCTCATGACACTAATTATAATAGTTATAACAAGCTCAAAGGTTTAAGAAGAGTTTTTTTTTGACCCACCCAAGACACCGCCCATTAATTTCTTTTTCATCTATTTTTTGTTGATATTTTTTTCTGAGAACTTTTAAATTGTACAATTTAATCATAGTTAAATTCCCAAACCCCACTGAAGGACAACCTATCCCTTGAACATAAATTTATTTTTTCCCTCATGCATATGAAAAATTGGTTAAAATCAAAAATAGGGTACCCAAAATGAAATACATTCCCCCAAAACATAAATTTCAAAAATTATGTAATGAAAATCCACTTTGAAATTCGGTGGGATAAGGTTTTGGGGTTTTAATGTGGCTATCAATTAAAAGGTCTTCATAAGCTCGAAGGGGCTTTCAAAAGGAGGATTAATGTAAGGGCAATATGAGGAAATTGGGCTATTTTGATTCTCATGAGGTTCGGAAAATGCCTCTATAATATTAATCCACACCAAATATGAAAATTTAGATCTATGGTCAAATATCTCAAGATTCAAAAATGGGGGTGAAAAACATACATTTAGAAAAGATGGCTATAAGGAGACTTGACTATAATGTAAATTTTGTTACTCATGGGTGCAGAGAATCATTTTCCATATGAAAAAAATCGAACATTCAAAATTTTCTTCGTTTTGACAAAATATTATTTATCCAAATTTATGAAGAAACAACAAATTATTTGAGATGAAACCATGTCTTTTGGCACCCCAAAATGGTACTAAAGTTTTGAAAAGTATGTTGACTGTGTATGACTATTTATTTTTCATATATATATTTTTTAAATAATTTTTTTGTTATTATTTTTAATGGTTTTTTTATTTTTTTTATAATGACACACCGAAACAAAATATAAAGAGAAAATGAAAATGGTTTGATAAAGAAATTAGAATAAAATGGAAGAGTGGGGAAGAATAAGAAAGAGTGAGATAGGGGAAGAGATATAGAGGGAGAGTTAAAGGGAAAGAGGTTCCCCCTGGTTTGGATTTAGTGGGTCTCTTTCTCCATCTGGTGGTGGATTTATTGTGGATCCAATTGAAATTGATTTTATTCGTGGATTGTGTGTCCTCTAAGAGTGATGATTTAACAGATATCCATTAACTATGAATGTTCTTTTTGAATAGGGTACTCAGACTCACACTACACCAAATGGGTAAACATGACAAACAATAAGAGGACCTTCCTAATGATAATTAAGTTTACCTAGGTGAAGATGAAATCGATAGTTGGAGAGAAAAACCTTTTCACCTTCATGAAATAACATTCCTAGGATGTGTTTTTCATAATGTGCCTTGGATTTTTCTTTCTGTAGATTATAATTATCATATGAATCAATTCGAAGCTCCTCCAGTTCATCCAACTGTAACTATCATTCATCACTAGACTTTTCACAATCAAAATTTCAGGGTTTCACAACCCAAAAGGATGTATATTGAAATTAAACAGGAAAATGACAAGGTTTACCAATAACTAGCTTAAAATGGAACCTCCCAATGGGTGTTTTAGAGGATGTTCGACAAGCCCAATGTGCTTCACCAAGTCTTTCATTCCAATCGTTTCTGCTGGGTTATAAAATTCACTCAAGCACTCTATTCAGTTCTATATTAGAAAGTTCAACCATGCCAGTTATTTGGGAGTGATTTGATGTTTATGTATTATGGGAAACGCTATTCTTTTTCAAATAAGATTCCATGGTTTTATAACAAAAATGGGTTCCTAAGTCACATATCAAGGCACATGGTGTTACAATTTGGTGGAAGACGTGTGTCTTTAAGAACTCACTAACAGTGTGTGAATCTTATTTTATTATTTGTTTTCCCTCAACCCACCTAGAAACATAATCAACAATTAGAATAATGTATGTGAATACATTTGAAGGGTGGAATAGTCCCATGAAATCAATCCTCCAAAGATAAATATATCCCCAAATATTAATGGCTATTGGGGAATTTCATTTCTTTTTGAAATTGTGCCGAACTCTTAGAAAATGGGATATGATTGATACAACTCATGTGGGTCACTGAATTTGAAGCCCATATGAATCCATAGTTAGGACCTTTCGAGAGGTCCTTTGTGGTCAAATGTGGAAACCCTTAGGAAGTGAGTGACCGAATTATAAGATAGAAGAATGTTCATATTCATTAACACATCTGCAAATTACCATGTCATCGCCAGTTTTTCAATGATTATTATCATACAAAAAATATAATTTTGAATCACTTTTCAGCATCATTTATATTTTTTAAACATTTCAATAAAAATACTAGAAACCAAGTAGTATATAATTGGGGAATATCATGGTAACATTGGAGTGAGAGATGAAAGGTTCTCAGTGGGGAATTCAGAATCAATGATTTAAAAATGAGAAGAATTAGAAATTCTACTTAGGTGATCATCCAGAGGGTTTTCATTTCCTAGTCTATCTTGGATTTTACGGTAAAATTAATGGAGCATTAGTATCCATATTATTTATAGTATCTCTACTTTTTATTATATAACAACTCTTTACATTTTATAAACAGAGGATATTTAAAGTCTAGTGTCTTGGAAATTAGGAACATAAAACATGAGAACAAAATAAAACAATCTTCTAATCCAATTATATGTATTAATCATATGTTCATCCTATGTACATTCACTGAATCTCATATCTTGGAGACAGACATCAAGGGAAAGGGTGATCAGAAGGCCTAGAAAGGGTATACAAGAAAGTCAATGTATTTGTGATATCAATAAGAACTTGAATAAAAACATAAAGACATGAGAAATTGAAGAATATGCACATCATAATAAAAATAACGTGGAACATAACATGAATATGTGTCTACATCATTTCATTTTTACATTCATGAACATGTCACTAAGGTCTATCCCCATGGTGTCATAAAAATTACCAAGGTTATTCACCAAGGTATCGTAAATCATGTCATCTCTATAGATTAAATCATTACCAAATTAATTAGAGCGCTATCAGGGCGCACACTTGATATGTCATTACTTACATGTGATCCACATAAATCATATTCAAACATTTCATAAGTAACCCATAGATAAGAAATGAAATGGGTTTCATTTCAAAATTGTGATGTTTTAAATGCTCTTAAAAATAATATCATTGTATCATTTATAACCCATGGAAAGGGAGTGAGGGTTATATGTTTGTCAATTCCAGAATCAAATATATCGTCTTTATATATTTATTTGAACGCCCATAGAAATGATATAGTTCTATTTATTCACATAAATATACTAGGGGATTTCATGAGAGAAAGAGATATAAATTTTGAGACCAAATTTCGGCAGCATAACGGCTATATAACATGGTTTTAGAAAACATTGAAAAGAGAGGGGACAAGGGTCACCCACTGATAAATAATTCATAATAAAGTATGGGAATTGAATAAGATCTTGGTATAGATATTTGAATTACATACCACATTGAAAGGAAACATGAAAGAAAATAGAAGATGCGATTTCTTTTTCGAGAAATTCGGCAGCCTTACGGCATCACATAAAAATTCATAAAACAAATTGATGAGAGAAGAAATAGTATCCCATAATTTTGAAATGAAATGGGCTGTAATAATAACATATAAGAACATACCGTCAACATAACGAGAAGGAAAATATAATGCACAAAATAAAGGATGTCATGACTTAAAAGAGGATGGTGAAATAATCCCTTACCTTGAAGAGTAACTTCGAATGCATGAAGGTCAGGACCTTGGGAGGATTTAGGACACCATGGGAGGACTCCTTGGGAGGTAAAAAGACCAGAACATCATTGGGAAGGATTTTGTGATGAAATTAATGAGGGAAAGGCTTTGTGTTTATAGGAGAAGTGAGGGGACAAAGCATTAATTGCCAAGGGACACCTCATCGGTGGTATTGGAAAAACCATGGGCTTTCCCAAGTTTATTCCGATGGTATTGGACACTTGGGACACCTCATACCTTATAAAACTATTCATACATTGACTATAATTATTTCATAATTATTAAATCTTTAATGATGTCATTAAACACCCAAAACTCAGAAACATTACTTTCATTATTCACCGAAAATTCAACTTTCTCAGAAAAATCCCAAAATTTCACCTTAACCAAATATCGATACTCTGATTTCAAAAATGAACTCCATTTTATGAAAATAATATTCTAAATACTTTTCATTTAATTTTTAAATAAAAACACTATTTACTGAAAATTCAACTGTTTTAGAAAAATCCCAAAAAATAACCTTTACCAAATATTGATGCTCTGATTTCATAAATGGACTCCATTTTATGAAAATAATTTTCTAAATATTTTTAAATTAATTTTTTAATAAAAACACCATTCACCTGAATGAACTATTACTTAACCCATAATTTCTGAAACAATTATCTACCTATTTTTTTGAATCATGTTAGTTAATCAAGGTGCCTAAAGTATATTAATACTTTCTTAAGTGAAGTTAATTTATCCATTTGGTCACATCACTAATCATAAGCATTAAATAACTATTCATAATTTACTATTCACCAAAAATTAAGTTGGTCATATTTGACTCTAAATTTCTATAGAGAACACACATGTACAAGGCCATTTTTTAAAAAACATTACAAATTATTATTTATTTATGGTTTACATAAATATTTTAAAATATCTTTTTATCGAATGCATCAATAATATGTATGCTATATTTATCCAGACATTTGAAAATTTACAAACTTTACAATAAGAAGACATCACAATTTTTTATTTAATTCAAAGGATTATACAAGGCAATTACAGTCTCATTACATAACCCCTTATAACACCAGCATAGGACCTAAGAGTAAGGTGATCTAGGGTGATAGAATCTTGGGGATGCTCGGCCAACATTGCCCAAGTAGTGATTTCTATCAGCTTTAATTTCACAAGAAGTCGATTCTATTTCAGCTTCACACGATGATGTTCGGCTTGGGTTTGGTCTAGAGCAAAGCCCAATGGTGCTACCTCCTTACCGTGTTCTGTCATATGGGTTTCGATCGGCCTAAGACTACTAGATGGGGCCATCGAATCTTCTTTTTATATTAATTAATCAAGATCTGATGAATTTATAGAAAACAATCACAAAATTTAGTTTCAAAAGGTATTATTTTAATTATAATCATTTTATTAAATGAAATAGTTTTGTTGAGTATAAAATTAAATAACAGACAATATTAGGAAAAACAATTATCCAAAATTTCAGGTCATTACAATCTTCCCCCCTTAAGAAATTACATCCTTGCAATTTTAAAATTTGGTTTGGAAATTCCATTTAAATTCCCACATCAGAAAAAGTGTCATTAAAACTATTACTTTAAAAGAAATAAAGGGAAGTACAAAGGTCACCCTAGTTAAACCATACTAAGATTCCATATAGGAAAACATGGATATGGAAGAGAAAAAAAGGGTCATGTTCTGATGGATAGTGAAAGAAAACATGATTACTAGAGAATTAACCTCAAGAAAATCACAAACATAAGATGTGTTAAACTGTCTTTGATTACCCTTTCGGAAACGTAAACCATCAATGTTTTTGTTTTATGTTCTATTCCATAATTTTGAGGAATTAATTTACTACATAAAATAAAAACATAAGGAAATATATTTACCTTTAAGTAGAGTTACATCCCTTAATATGTTTCCACCAAGACTAATATTTTGTACAAAAAAAAAGAGCATTCAAAAAGACATGGTGTCATCAAAAGAACAAGAATCATCTTCTAGAGAATCACATAATCCACAAAAGAATAACTATATTTTTCCCTTGTCTTTATTCATCGACTAGAACTCAAATAGTTAGTACAAGATCATATATTCCCCATAAATGCTAATCCTTTATAAAAAGTAAAATGACTATTAATCTCCAAAATTCAACAAAAGTACCCAATGTTCTAGAAAGACCATTCAATACACATCCATCTTTAAAATTATTCAGAACAATCCAAACTACGATTGGAACCCAAAACTCAGAAGTATTTAATTGGATAATCTTCCCCAATAAATCTTAAAATTTATCTCCAAATAACATCGACTACTATTAATGTCTCATAATAAAGTGTAATGAACCTATTCACATATTATCTATGATAGTATCATCATTTTCTAGATATAACCCAAATAATCATATGTCCACAATAAATACATAAAGTCTTACAAAAAAATTCAACCATTCCTCCTCAATTTAAATCTTGTAGTATTTTATTTCCTTCAGGCATATAGTACTCTAAAAGATAAAACATCGTCCAAAATAACATTTATCATTTAACAACCAAATCATTTTCCTATACAAATGATATCTATTTGATAAAACATATGTTTCCAAAATCAACTTATTTTTTCTCGATAAAAATAGCAGGCCCATTAGTCAGTCCGAAGGGAATAAAACCAAACTCATAATGCCCATATCTTTATTGGAAGGTAGTTTTTGGATTATCATAATTCTTCACCCTCAATTGATGATAACTAGAAAGAATATATATCTTAAAGAACAATTGAGTCCCACAAAATTGGTCAAATAATTCATCAATTATTAGAAGAGATTATTATTTCTTCACTATGATCCCATTCAGTTCTATACAATCAATGCCTAGCTGGATCGATCCATTATTCTTCTTCAAAAATAGAACCGATGCTATCCAAGGAGACACACTTGGTTGGATAAACCCATTCTCCAATAGATCTTGGAGTTGTTTCTTTAATTCCTCTAGCTCCACATTTTCCATCCTATAGGGGGTATTTGACATTGGAGGAGATCCAGGTATGAGTTCAATGGAAAACTCTACCTCTCTTTCTGGGGGAGGTCAGGGTAACTCCTCAAGAAGTACATTAACATATTCCTAGATGATGGGGACTTTTTATAAAAGAATAAATCCTTCATGAGGAACTTTTTTCATTTATAAATCATTTAACTAAAAAATATTTTATGTCTTAAAACTTCATGATTAGAAAATTACATTTTTCTATAATTCCTTCATAATGATTCATAAAACGCTTGTGATTAACCAAACATATCCCTCGAGAGTGTTGTAACCAGGAGTGAAACAAGGTCCATTGTCGTGTACCCGTTCCCATTCGAGTCTAGATCAAAGTGGTTTTTTTCAGTTTTACTCCTATGTACATCTATTCCAGAGCCACCTCTACCTGCTCGTATCTAGACAGGGATGTATTTTCTTGATAATCCACTTACTCAATACTCACCAAAATACCAGGAAGATTTATTATATTTAATATCTTATATAGGGTTCTTCCTAAAGTTTTCATATCCTAATTTCCATAAATAACTAAACTATCCTTTGATACCTACTATAGCATCCCGCTTTTTTATTACATAACATTTCATTACATTTTACAAATAGAGGATCTTTAAAGTCTAGTGTATTGGAAATCAGGAATAAAAAACATGAAAACAACATGGAACATTCTTGTAAACAACTTTTAAGGCTTCATCATAGGGTCATACTATGTAAATTTATTTGATCTCTTATCCTGGATATAGACATCAATGTAATGGGAGAGAATAAGGCCATGTAAGGGTAAACAAGGGAGTCAATGTACTTGTGATATCAATAAGAACTTGAAAAAAATGAGGATATGAGAAATGGAAGAATAGGTATATCATAATAAAAAGAACATGGAACATAAAATGAATATGTGGCTACAAAATTTCTTTTAGACATTCTTGAACATATCACGAAGGTCAATCCCTGAAGTGTCAAACAAATTACTAAGGTTATTCACCAAGGTATCGTAAAACTTGTCATCTCTAGAGATTAAATTTTTACCTAATGAATTAGAGTGCTATCACGACACACCCTTAACATATATTTACTTACATGTTATCCACATAAATCATATTCAAATATTTCATAAATAACCCAACGATAATAAAAGAAATGGGTTTCATTTATGAATCCTGACGTTTTAAATGATCTTAAAAATAAGATCATTATATAATTTATAACCCATGGAAAGGGATTGAGGGTTATATATTTGTCAATTACAGAATAAAATATATCATCTTTATATATTTATGAACACAAATATAAATGAAATAGGTTTGGGTATTCACATAAATAAATAAGGTGATTTCTTGAGAGAAAGAGATAGAAATTTTGAGACGAAATTTCTGCAGCATATCAGCTATATAGCATGGTTTTGGAAAACATTTAAAAGAGAGGGGGAAAGGGTCACCCACTCATAGATAATTCATAATACAGTATGGGTACTGAATAAGAACATGGTATGGATATTTTAATGACATACCAAATGAAAAGGAAACATGAAAGAAAAGAGAAGATGTGATTTATTTTACGAGAAATTCGGCAGCCTAACGGAGTCACATAAAAAATCAGAAAACAAATTGATGAGATAAGAAAGGGTATCTCATCATTTGGACATGAAATCAGTAGTAATAATAACATATACAAACATACCATCAACATAAATAGATGTAAGATATGAGACACAACATAATGGAAGTCATTACTTAAAAGAGGAGGGTGAAAGAATCCCTTACCTTGAAGAGTAACATTGAAAGCGTAAAGGTAGAGACCTTGGGAGGATTGATTGAACCTTGGGAGGACTCCTTGGGAGGTTGGGAGGATTTTTAAATGAAATGAATGAGGGAAAGGCTTGGTGTTTATAGGATAAGTTAGGGGACAAAGCATTAATTGTCAAGGGACACCTCATCGGTGGTATTGGAAAACCCATGGGCTTTACCATGGTATTTTCCCATAGTATTGGCCACTTGGGACACCTCGTACCATATATTAATATTCACAAGTCGACCAGAATTATTTCGTAATTATTACATCCTTAATGATGTCATTAAACACCTGAAACTCAAAAACTGTATTTTCACTATTCATCGAAAATTCAGCTTTATCAGAAAAATCCCAAAATTTCACCTCCACCAAATATCGATGCTTTGATTTAAAAAATTAACTCCATTTTATGAAAATAATTTTCTAAATATTTTTAATTTAATTTTTAAATAAAAACACTATTCACTAAAAATTCAACTGTTTCCGAAAAATCCCAAAAATTCACTTTAACCAAATATCGATGCTCTAATTTCAAAATTGAACTCCATTTTATGAAAATAATTTTCAAAATATTTTTAATTTAATTTTTAAATGAAAAAAACTATTCACATGGAAAAAACTATCACTGAAGCAATATTTTCTGAAACAGATATTTACATATTTTATTGAAAGACATTACTTAATCTAGGTGCCTAAATTATATTAGTACTTTCCTAAGTGAAGTTACTTAATCCATTTGGTCACATTACTAATCATAAGCATAAAATCACTATTCATAATTTACTATTAACCAAAAATTAACTTGATCTTATTAGACTCGAAATTTCATACTGAACACAGCTTTAAACGACCATTTTTGGAAAATAATTAGACATTATTAATTATTTAAGGTTTACATATATATTTTAAAATATATTTTTTCTATAATTCATTAGTAATATGAATACTATATTTATCCAGAAATTTAAAAATTCAAATAATTCTCCATATGAAGACATCAAAATTTTTATTTAAATCAAATTATTACTGGTTCGTATGGATTTCGGGGATGACCTCCTGGATGGGAGATTCAAATGTTCCGATCGGTTTCTAGCGGGTTTGTTTGTAGAACCGGAAACATCCAATGATTCCACATCCGTTTGGACCCACTTTCCAATGGTAGGCGCTCATTAGCTTGTGGACTGATGAGGCTTAGGAATTTGCATTGGTCGAGAGGATGGGAGGTCGGACTCATCACACCATTTTGAGGGGAATTATTGTCTACTCCGGGACTCTCTTTATAGATTTAAGTTATGTTCGTGAATCCTTATTACATTACCAAGTATAAAATATGCTTTCCTTTAGTTTTAACAATCAATGATTAAATATGCAAGAAATTTAGAGAATCTTTTATATGTATTCGAGGTTCTTCATCAATAGAGAATCATCTATATCTGTTTAGAGATTTTTGGTCAATGGTATCCTTCAAAACATTTATATAAAATTCTCTTGGTCATTATGATGACCAGGCTAGTTTTAAAGCCACTCAGTGCGGCACGTGAAGTTTATCGTCATTCAGAAGGACAAGGATTATTTCAAAGTTGGGATCGAACCCATAAATGGGCTACCTACGTATCCTTTGGTTTGGAAAAGGAATCAGAACCCACATAGTTCGAGTAATGGAGTATGATGTTTATGATTGATGGCTCAAAGAAGAATGTCATAATTACTTTTACACTCTAAGCTCACGTGAGTCATTCTCGGTGTGAGAAACAAGAGGTATTGGTAAAAATTAGACAATTGTGCCATGAAAGATGCAATCATAAGAAATTGTTTGGGGCTTAGGTATGTATGACTGCCCAGATAGATGAAGGTTTAGGATTCACTTTTAGGGAGAAAATCCAGGAACAGGGTCCATAAAGGTATATGTGCTTTATGGAGATTTGAATACTCTAATCTTGGGGCTTACTCCTAAGGAGGATGCCCAAGTTAGGAGGGGACTGATATTTGGGTTTTACTCCTGAGAAGGAACCCCATATCAAACATAATTTAGGACTGGTTAAGAGAAATTTAACGGGGCTTGGGGTTTACTCCTAAAAAGGAAACCCAAGATTATGACTGGGACTTACTCCTAAAAAAGGAGGCCCAGGTTATGTCTGAGTCTTATTCCTAAAATGGAGACCCAGGTTAGGGGACTTGGGGCTTACTCCTGAGGATGATGCCCAAGATTATGACTGAGTCTTATTCCTGAAAAGGAGACCCAAGTTAGGGATTAAGGTTTGGGGCTTACTCCTGAGGAGGATTCCCATATTCGAGGTTGGGGATTACTCCTGAGGAGGATTCCCAAGTTTGGGAACTTTAAGAATTTGGGACTTACTCCTAAAGAAGGATGCCCAGATTTGAAATTGGGGCTTACTCCTGAGGAGGATGCCCAAGTTAAAGGATTATGATTGGGGCTTACTCCTGAGGAGGATGCCCAAGTTAAAGATTCTCTCATCTTAAAGGATGAGGTTGAATGAATGAACTCTCTACATTTAGTGACATAAGGATATTTAAATCACTAGGTTTTGAGAGATATTCCACAGAATTCCTTTCAGATAAGGAAGTCAAATCAAGAAATCATGCCATAAATGGCTTTGAAGAGTGTCTTGAAGACTGAATCTTGAAAAGGAAAGGTGTAATGGCTTAAGAGGGGTAAAATAGGCAAGATGGGCACCCAAAAAGGTTGGGGCGTGCAAGTCTTGAAAGGCGCGCAAGTCTTCCGTGGGCGCGCAAGTTTTGGTCGCGCAGGTATACCTGCGCGACACATGGTGCACTTGCGCGATTTTCAACCAGCATTGAAATATTTGAGCGACTCTTTTTTAAACCTTTTAGAATCCTCTTGAGGTTCTTCCAAAAAAGGGACGTGCATGTTATATTGAAGGAAATAAATCGGCGCGCAAGTGTTTGATGAGTGCCAACACTTAGGCCTTCCTTCTTCTCTTTAGATCTTCCGTTCTAGGTAAGAAATTACCTTAGAAGTGTTCTGAAAGCTTTGAGAAGAGACTTGGGCGTCGGGATCTTCAATCCGAGTTTCTGGAAAAAGATCCTCTCGAATGGGGGGCCCACATGGTCTATTTATAGGCAAAAGAAGACCCCGGGCGGTTATCGGGTGGTTACCGGGCGGTTATCACTTAGGTCGCGCAAGTCACTTGCACGACCATAAGGCGTCGCGCAAGTACTTGCACGACCACTAGGCGGCGCGCAAGTTTACTTGCGCGACCATGAGGGAACTTGCGCGACCTATGGGGAATGTTCTCCTTGTTCATCCCTTTGTCGATTTTTGATGTTTCTTCAAAGGATGAATCACATTGGACTCAGATATTCCCCTTTTCCGATTTTTAGATTCTGTGACGAAAGGAGCGTCAACAAAAGTGCCCCCTCGGAGTTGGATCCGGAGAGAAATGAGGATTTGACTCTGAGGAAATTGAATCCATCCAAAGGAAAAGGGGGCGCGCAAGACTTTAGGGCACAGAGGGCAGTGTGCAAGTGTGCTGGAAATTGAATTTTATTTAGAGTTCCTTTGTCTTTTTTGGGCAGTTTAAAGTCATGCATGCCGGACATAAAGGGGATAATGTTTAAGGTCGAAATAGCTTTGACCAAAATGGATTAAAATTGATTCAATTCCTTGACGATTTATCTGAAAAAATATTACCATACTGAAGTATGAGAGAGAGAAAAAAAATGTAAACTATGACTTAAGAATATATGAATCTGAGGAATGATATGAAAAAGAGCTAAAAGGCATTAGAAGAAGTAGTTTCCAAGAATGAAGTTGCTATTATTTAACAAAACCCGTTAGGGGGTTGAAATATGCAGGGCCACCTATGGGAAGTGGCTGCATGGTCAAATAAATAGCATCTTTTACCTTAGAAGTGTTCCGGAAGCTTTGAGAAGAGACTTGGGCGTCGGGAGCTTCAATCCGAGTTTCTGGAAAAAGATCCTCTCGAATGGGGGGGCCACAGGGTCTATTTATAGGCAAAAGAAGACCCCAGGTGGTTACAGGGCGGTTACCACTTAGGTCGTGCAAGTCACTTGCGCGACCAAGGTAGCCACGCAAGTACACTTGCGCGACAGTTAGATAACTTGCGCGGTGAGGTTTCGGTTGATCCTTTCTTCCTTCCTTTATTGATTTTTTATGTTTTTCTTCAAAGGATGAATCACGTTGAGCTCAGATATTCCCTTTTCCGATCATTAGATTCTGTGATGAAAGGAGCGTCAACAAAAGTCCCCCCTCAGAGTTGGATCCAGAGAGAAATGAGGATTTGACTCTGAGGAAATCAAAGACATCCAAAGGAAAAGGTGGTTTTCAAGTCTTCAGTGCGCAGAAGGCAGCACCCAAGTGTGTTGGAACTTGACTTTTATTCATAGTTCCTTTTTCTTTTGTGGGCAGTTTAAAGTCATGCATTCCGGACATAAAGGGGCTACTGTTTAAGGTCGAAATAGCTTTGACCGAAATGGATTAAAATTGCTTCAATTCCTTGACAATTTATCTGAAAACAAATTACCAAACTCAAGTATGAGAGAAAATATGTAAACTATGGCTTAAGAATATTTGAATCTGAGGAATGATATGAAAAAGAGCTAAAAGGAATTAGAAGAAGTAGTTTCCAAGAATGAAGTTTCTATTATTTAACAAAACCCGTTAGGGGGTTGAAATATGCAGGGCCACCTATGGGCATTGGCTGCATGGTCAAATAAATAGTATCTTTTGGCTGACAAGTCTGTTATGTGGACTATTTATGCAAGGCCACCTATGGGAACGTACTGCATAGTCAGGAAAAAGAACTCCCAGAAATTTACTTTCCTAGTGCTAAAAGCCAGTGAAAGTTTATGGAGATTCAAATTTTCTAATGTATAGAGCTTGTTGTATGGAAAGTGGTACTTGAATATGGATAAGATATTTCCGAACAAGAATATCGAAGAACTGGATGAATATCACTCATACGAAGGTCTAACCCAAACGTAGGGAAGAAGAATAAACCATAGACTTGAATACTTTCAGATCATGAAAAAGGATATGGGACAAATATGTTAAGGATTGCTATTTTTTTGCGGATCCCTACATACTGTCGTTTAAGACAAATAAGGACAAAAGAAGCATTCTTCCCAAAAATGAAGTTACCATTATTTAACAAACCCGTTAGGGGGTTAAAACATGCAGGGCCACCTATGGGCATTGGCTGCATGGTCAAATAAATAGTATCTTTCGGCTGACAAGTCTGTTATGTGGACTGTTTATGCAAGGCCACCTATGGGCATGTGCTGCATAGTAAGGCAAAATAATTCTCCGAAGTTTGACAATTTTGTGACTAGAAGTCATGAAAAGGGTTATGAAGATCTGAAAATATTTTAATGTTAGGATTATAACACATAAAGATGGGTATTGTCCAATGTATGTAGAGATACATAGGTCAATGATAACCATAATCATGTTGTGGCTGGGTCCTGAATTGAAATTTTGGAATTCACTACGTATCTCATAAGAATGAGAATCAAGCCATACGTAGTTCTTGAAATGCAGTTTAACGTCATGCAGGACGAAAGTATGAGTGATCTTAGTTTAGGGTCATAGAATTCGTACCATAATAATGAATACACAGTGTGTGTTTTCATGAGGACTTTTCAGCCAAGGGACTGAAAGTGAAATTTGGGGTTAGGCCCAAAAGACTTGGGACTGGATTCGAGGGATACTCGAATGTTCCTACGTATCCCATAGGAATGGGAATCAAGTCCACGTAGTTCTAGAAATGCAGTTTAACGTCGTGCAGGACGAAAGTATGAGAAATCTTAGTTTAGGGTCATAGAATTCGGACAATAATAATGAATACACAGTGTGTGTTTTCATGAGGACTTTTCAGCCAAGGGACTAAAAGTGAAATTTGGGATTAGGCCCAAAAGACATGGGACTGGATTCGAGGGATACTCGAATGTTCCTACGTATCCCATAGGAATGGGAATCAAGTCCACGTAGTTCTAGAAATGCAGTTTAACGTCGTGCAGGACAAAAGTATGAGAAATCTTAGTTTAGGGTCATAGAATTCGGACCATAATAATGAATACACAGTGTGTGTTTTCATGAGGACTTTTCAGCCAAGGGATTGAAAGTGAAATTTGGGGTTAGGCCCAAAAGACTTGGGACTGGATTTGAGGGATACTCGAATGTTCCTACGTATCCCATAAGGATGGGAATCAAGTCCATGTAGTTCTAGAACTACCCTTTGTACAAATTTGGTTCGTACATGTGAAGGGTGAAAGGGGATTTTAGTGCAATGATGGTTTAACCTGAGATAAAAAGTTTAGGCATTACCAATGGTAGGTGCTCATTAGCTTGTGGACTGATGAGGCTTAGGAATTTGCATTGGTGGAGAGGATGGGAGGTCGGACTCATCACACCTTTTTTAGGGGAATTATTGTCTACTCCGGGACTCTCTTTATAGATTTAAGTTATGTTCGTGAATCCTTATTAAATTACCAAGTATAAAATGTGCTTTCCTTTAGTTTTAACAATCAATTATTAAATATGCAAGAAATTTAGAGAATCTTTTATATGTATTCGAGGTTCTTCATCAATAGAGAATCATCTATATCTGTTTAGAGATTATTGGTCAACCGTATCCTTCAAAACATTTATATAAAATTATCTTGGTCATTATGATGACCCGGCTGGTTTTAAAGCCACTCAGTGGGGCACTTGAAGTTTATCGTCATTCTGAAGGACAGGGATTATTTCAAAGTTGGGATCGAACCCATAAATGGGCTACCTACGTTTCCTTTGTTTTGGAAAAGGAATCAGAACCCACGTAGTTCGAGTAATGGAGTATGATGTTTATGATTGATGGCTCAAAGAAGAATGTCATAATTACTTTTACACTCTAAGCTCACGTGAGTCATGCTCGGTGTGAGAAACAAGAGGTATTGGTAAAAATTAGACAAGTGTTCCATGAAAGATGCAATCATAAGAAATTGTTTAGGGATTAGGTATGTATGACTGCCCAGATAGATGAAGGTTTAGGATTCACTTTTAGGGATAAAATCCAGGAACATGGTCCATAATGGTATATGTGCTTTATGGAGATTTGAATACTCTAATCTTGGGGATTACTCCTAAGGAGGATGCCCAAGTTAGGAGGGGACTGATATTTGGGTTTTACTCCTGAGAAGGAACCCCATATCAAACATAATTTAGGACTGGTTAAGAGAAATTTAAGGGGGCTTGGGGTTTACTCCTAAAAAGGAAGCCCAAGATTATGACTGGGACTTACTCCTAAAAAAGGAGGCCCAGGTTATGACTGAGTCTTATTCCTAAAAGGGAGACCCAGGTTAGGGGACTTGGGGCTTACTCTTGAGGAGGATGCCCAAGATTATGACTGAGTCTTATTCCTGAAAAGGAGACCCAGGTTAGGGATTAAGGTTTGGGGCTTACTCCTGAGGAAGATGCCCAAGATTATGACTGAGTCTTATTCCTGAAAAGGAGACCCAGGTTAGGGATTAAGGTTTGGGGCTTACTCCTGAAGAGGATGCCCAAGATTATGACTGAGTCTTATTCCTGAAAAGGAGACCCAGGTTAGGGATTAAGGTTTGGGGCTTACTCCTGAGGAGGATACCCAAGATTAAAGGATTATGATTGGGGATTACTCCTGAGGAGGATGCCCAAGTTAAGGATTCTCTCGTCTTAAAGAATGAGGTTGAATGAATGAACTCCCTACATTTAGTGACATAAGGATATTTAAATCACTAGGTTTTGAGAGATATTCCACAGAATTCCTTTCAGATAAGGAAGTGAAATCAAGAAATCATGCCATAAATGGCTTTGAAGAGTGTCTTGAAGACTGAATCTTGAAAAGGAAAGGTGTAATGGATTAAGAGGGGTAAAATGGGAAAGATGGGAACCCAAAAAGGTAGGGGCGCGCAAGTCTTAAAAGGCGCGCAAGTCTTCCGTGGGCGCGCAAGTTTTGGTCGTGCAGGTATACTTGGGCGACACATGGTGTACTTGCGCGATTTTCAACCAGCATTGAAATATTTGAGCAACTCTTTTTTAAACCATTTAGAATCCTCTTGAGGTTCTTCCAGAAAAGGGACGCGCAAGTTATATTGAAGGAAATAAATCGGCGCGCAAGTGTTTGATGAGTTTCAACACTTAGGCCTTCCTTCTTCTCTTTAGATCTTCCGTTCTAGGTAAGAAATTACCATAGAAGTGTTCCAGAAGCTTTGAGAAGACACTTGGGCGTCGGGAGCTTCAATCCGAGTTTCTGGAAAAAGATCTTCTCGAATGGGGGGCCCACAGGGTCTATTTATAGGCAAAAGAAGACCTCGGGCGGTTACCGGGCGGTTACCGGGCGGTTATCACTTAGGTCGTGCAAGTCACTTGCACGACCATAAGGCGTCGCACAAGTACTTGCACGACCACTTGGCAGCGCGCAAGTGTACTTGCGCGACCATGAGGGAACTTGCATGACCTATGGGCAATGTTCTCCTTGTTCATCCCTTTGTCGATTTTTGATGTTTCTTCAAAGGATGAATCACATTGGACTCAAATATTCCCCTTTTCCGATTTTTAGATTCTGTGATGAAAGGAGCGTCAACAAAAGTCCCCCCTCAGAGTTGGATCTGGAGAGAAATGAGGATTTGACTCTGAGGAAATTGAATCCATCCAATGGAAAAGGGGGCGCGCAAGACTTTAGGGAACAGAGGGCAGTGCCCAAGTGTGCTGGAACTTGACTTTTATTTAGAGTTCCTTTGTCTTTTTTGGGCAGTTTAAAGTCATGCATGATGGACATAAAGGGGCTAATGTTTAATGTCGAAATTGATTTGACCAAAATGGATTAAAATTGATTCAATTCCATGACGATTTATCTGAAAACATATTACCATACTCAAGTATGAGAGAGAAAAAAATGTAAACTATGACTTAAGAATATTTGAATCTGAGGAATGATATGAAAAAGAGCTAAAAGGCATTAGAAGAAGTAGTTTCCAAGAATGAAGTTACTATTATTTAACAAAACCCGTTAGGGGGTTGAAATATGCAGGGCCACCTATGGGCATTGGCTGCATGGTCAAATAAATAGCATCTTTTACCTTAGAAGTGTTCTGGAAGCTTTGAGAAGAGACTTGGGTGTTGGGAGCTTCAATATGAGTTTTTGGAAAAAGATCCCCTCGAATGGGGGGCCCACAGGGTCTATTTATAGGCAAAAGAAGACCCCGGGTGGTTACAGGGCAGTTAACACTTAGGTCGCGCAAGTCACTTGCGCGACCAAGGTAGCCGCGCAAGTACACTTGTGCGACAGTTAGATAACTTGCGCGGTGAGGTTTCGGTTGATCCTTTCTTCCTTCCTTTGTTGATTTTTTATGTTTTTCTTCAAAGGATGAATCACTTTGAGCTTAGATATTCCCTTTTCCGATCATTAGATTCTGTGACGAAAGGAGCATCAACAAAAGTCCCCCCTCAGAGTTGGATCCGAAGAGAAATGAGGATTTGACTCTGAGGAAATCAATGACATCCAAAGGAAAAGTTGGTTTTCAAGACTTCAGTGCGCAAAAGGCAGCACCCAAGTGTGTTGGAACTTGACTTTTATTCATAGTTCCCTTTTCTTTTGTGGGCAGTTTATAGTCATTCATGTCGGACATAAAGGGGCTAATGTTTAAGGTCGAAATAGCTTTGACCGAAACATATTAAAATTGACACAATTCCTTGAAAGTTCATCTGAAAACATACTACCATACTCAAGTATGAGGGAAAAAATGTAAACTATGGCTTAAGAATATTTGAATCTGAGGAATGATATGAAAAAGAGCTAAAAGGCATTAGAAGAAGTAGTTTCCAAGAATGAAGTTACTATTATTTAACAAAACCCGTTAGAGGTTTGAAATATACAGGGCCACTTATGGGCATTGGCTGCATGGTCAAATAAATAGAATCTTTTGGCTGACAAGTCTGTTATGTGGACTGTTTATGCAAGGCCACCTATGGGCACGTGCTGCATAGTCAGGAAAAAAGAACTCCCAGAAATTTACTTTCCTAGTGTTAAAAGCCAGTGAATGTTTATGGAGATTAAAATTTTCTAAAGTATAGAGTTTGTTGTATGGAAAGAGGTACTTGAATATGGATAAGATATTTTCGAACAAGAATATCGAATAACTGGATGAATATCACTCCTACGAAGGTCTGACCCAAACGTAGGGAAGAAGAATAAACCATAGACTTGAATACTTTCAGATCATGAAAAAGGATATGGGACAAATATGTTAAGGATTGCTATATTTTTTTTTTTGCGGATCCCTACATACTGTCGTTTTAGACAAATAAGGACAAAAGAGGTATTCTTCCCAAGAATGAAGTTACCATTATTTAACAAAACCCGTTAGGGGGTTGAAATATGCAGGGCCACCTATGGGCATTGGCTGCATGGTTAAATAAATAGTATCTTTCGGCTGACGAGTCTTTTATGTGGACTGTTTATGCAAGGCCACCTATGGGCACGTGCTGCATAGTCAGGCAAAAGAATTCTCAGAAGTTTGACATTTTTGTGACTAGAAGTCATGAAAAGGGTTATGAAGATCTGAAAATATTTAAGGTTAGGATTATAACACATAAAGATGGGTATTGTCCAATGTATATAGAGATACATAGGTCAATGATAACCATAATCATGTTGTGGCTGGGTCCTGAATTGAAATTTTGGACTTCAGTACGTATCTCATAAGAATGAGAATCAAGCCATACGTAGTTCTTGAAATGCAGTTTAACGTCGTGCAGGACGAAAGTATGAGTGATCTTAGTTTAGGGTCATAGAATTCGGACCATAATAATGAATACATAGTGTGTGTTTTCATGAGGACTTTTCAGCCAAGGGACTGAAAGTGAAATTTGGGGTTAGGCCCAAAAGACTTGGGACTGGATTCGAGGGATACTCGAATGTTCCTACATATCCCATAAGGATGGGAATCAAGTCCACGTAGTTCTAGGACTACCCTTTGTACAAATTTGGTTCGTACATGTGAAGGGTGAAAGGGGACATTAGTGCAATGATGGTTTTAACCTATGATAAAAAGTTAAGGCATTACCATGTATGCATGTAGCCTTTTGAAAATGAAAACCATGATTGAAAAATCAATGTCAATAATAGTTCCTTCTCAAATGAGGAAATCAAAGAATATTGTAGTTTATTGTCGTACCGGACAAAAGTGTTGTATAGTTTAACGTCATATAACAAGGACGAAAGTGAATAAATGTAAAAATATGGATTCCAGGGGCGGTTTCACGAATCAACATCATATGAGATGGTGGTGAACCGATGTGAAGATATTGTTTTTGGGCTTGAACCCTGGGAGGTTGCCTACATACCCATCCTCGAGGGAAAGGATCAAAGTCCGTGTTGTTCAATTAAAGAATGAATTAATGATCAAGTTGTTCTTGTGGAAAATGATCTAAAAAAATGTTGTTGGGACTTATACATGGTTAGTGTCCCAAAGGGAGTGTTATGGTTGATGTTTTCTCTAAGCTCACGTGAGTCATACTCGGTGTGAGAAACAAGAGGTAATAACAACCTTAACGATGCACAGTTTAATGTCATGTAGGACACAAAAAAAGGGACTATGCAGTTTAAAGTCTTGCAGTTAGGACTATTGGTGCTGCACAGTTTAGTGTCATGTAGCAGGGACAAAATAACAATTTAATGTCATGTAGGACATATCAAGGACTTTCTGTACAGTTTAGCGTCATGTAGTTAGGACGATGGGGATAAAATCGTTTAACGTCATATTGGACGAAAGGGGGATTGTGAAGTTTAATGTCATGCAATAAGGACAAAAGAGTGTACCATTTTAATGTCATGTCGGACGAAAGTGCGAATAGTTTAAGGTCATATGCATGGACCGTGAATGGTGCAGTTTATTGTCATACTGGACTTTTTATGATTATATAGTTTAACGTCTTTCCGGACGTGGGGGACTTTTATACAGTTTAGCGTCATGTAGTTAGGACGTCACAGTTTAATGTCGTGTGGGACGAATTTGCAGTTTAAAGTCATACTGGACCATTGCTGTATAGTTTAAAGTGATGTAGATAGGACTAAGGTAAACCAATATGAGAATATTAGTTCTGGGGACTTATTACAGTTTATAGTCATTCTGGACGATGAAAAGTGCCACACAGTTTAATGTCATGTTGCTAGGACACAATATAGTTTAATGTCATTTCGGACAAAATATAGTTTAATGTCATTTCGGAAAAAATATAGTTTAATGTCATCTCGGAAAAAATATAGTTTAATGTTATCTCGGACAAAATATGGAACTTCTGTACAGTTTAATGTCATGTAGATAGGACATAATATAGTTTAGTGTCATATCGGACAAAATATGAACCAATATAGTTTAATGTCATCTCAGATATAATATAGTTTAATGTCATCTTGGACATAATACAGTTTAGTGTCATGTAGGACATTGAAGGTGACACAGTTTAACGTCATGTTGTACGAAGTTGCAGTTTAAGGTCATACTGGACCATTGCTGTATGAACCAATTGTAAGAGTCTTGATTCTGGGAACAATATTTTGTGTTTATACAAAATACTTCTTCAGAAATCTCGCATTAGTTGGAGTCGTAATGTGTTCTCCATCCATTGAGATTAGAGAATATGCTCCATTAGAGTAGACCTTATGTATTGAATAAGGTCCTTCCCATTTTGGTTCAAGATTGGGAGGCTTCTTTCCTGGTATCATTGGTTCTCTGAGAACCAATACCAATTCTCCCTGAATGAATGAACGAAGACGAACTTTTTTGTTAAAAGCTCGTGCTATTCGATTCTGATAGATTTCCAAGTGGTGCAAAGTGCACAATCTTTTCTCATCTAACTGTTCCAATTCATTCAACCGCTTTTGGGATTCCTCATCTGTAGATAACTGATCACAAATGGCTATTCTGAGTGAGGGAAATTGAACTTCAATTGGAAAGACTGCTTCTGTTCCATATACCAATGAATATGGAGTTGACCGCGTTGCATTGCGAGTGGTAGTCCGATAAGCCCATAAAGCATGAAAGAGTTTATCAGGCCATGACCTCTTATCATTATCCACCATCTTTTAAAGTATATTTGAAAGAGTCTTGTTGAAGGCCTCTATCTGGCCATTAGCCGCTGCATGATATCGAGATGAATGGTTGGACTTAATGTTGTATTCTTGATACAATTTCTTTACCTCAGAAGAACAGAAGTTGGTGCCGTTGTCCGTCAATATGGTATGAGGGACACCAAATCTAGTAATGATGTTAGACTTGATGAAGCTAACAATGCATTTAGAACTGAATTCTTTGAGAGGTACAGCCTCTTCCCATTTGGAAAAGAAATCAGTAGCACTAAGAATGTACTTAAACTGCTTGGCCGTAGCTTAAGGGTAAGGTCCCACCACATCCATTCCCCATGTGGAAAATGGCCATGAGTATTTAGCTGTATGAAGCAACTTTGGAGTTTTATGAATGAAGTTGGCATATACTTGGCATGAATGACACCTCTTTGTGAAATTAACACAATCTTGTATCATTGAAGGCCAAAAGTATCCAAGCCTTCGAATTTGATCAGACGGTCTATGTCCAGACTGGTGGGCACCACAGACTCCTGCATGCACTTCTTTTATGACAGCCATTGTCTCTTCACCATCAATACATCTGAAGAGAACTCCATCAAAACCACGTTTGTAGAGAATTTTCTCGAGGTGGTTTGGGATATCATAAAGAGTAAAATTGACCACACGTCGCCGAATTTGCTCTTTCTCGGCTCTATCAGGTGGAAGTGTTCCATTTTGAAGGTATTCCCTGATAGGTGACATCCATCCTGTAGTATGACCATAAGGTTCAGGAATGGGACTAATTTCATTAATTTCCTCTGTTCTGACTTGAACATAAGGTGAAATTGCACGACGGTGGGCAATACAGATGGTTGTCTCGTCCCGCTATGGATCTGCTAAAGTTGTGGCTATATTAGCCAGTGCATCAGCTTGAGCATTTTGTGATCTTGGGACATAAGAAAATGTCGGTTCTGAAGGGAATTCCGACATTAACTCTCTGACGTAATCATACAAAGGGATTAATTCTTCTTTTCTGATGGCATAATCCCCATTGACTTGTTTGATTACCATGTCTGAATCACCTTTCACCTTTAAGTGATTCACTTGTGCTTGAAGCGCTAACTCCAAGCCTATAATGAGAGATTGGTAGTCAGCTTCATTATTGGTACCACCGTCCCACAATAAAAAGGAATAAGGTAACACTGCCTTATCTGGAGAAATGAGCACACTTCCTAAACCAACTTTGTTGAATTTAGGATTTTCCATTTTCTTCCCTGTTGGACTTCTAGAAGCACCATCAAAATACATTTCCCATGTTTGAGGACTCTCTTGAATAGAGAAAACTTCCTCATCAGGGAGTTCGATATCTGAATACGTGTCTTCCACTGAAGGATGTTCAGCCAGGAAATCAGCCAGAGCTTGGCCCTTAATTGCCTTTTGAGACACATACTGAATGACGAACTGCTGTAGAATAACCGCCCACCTTTCCAGACGTCCTGTAAGCATTGGACGACTAAGGATGAATTTGAGAGGATTATTACGAGATACCAATTGGACCTCATGATGTTGCAGATAGTGTCTCAGTTTCTGAACTGCAAAGATTAATTCTAGGCAGCACTTTTCAATACTTGAATACCGGGTTTCTGCTTCAAGTATAGTTCTACTGAGATAGTAGAGACTATTTTCATTCCCAGCATCATTCTTTTGAGCGAGAAAGGCACCCAATGATCGCTCTAAAGCTGTCACATAGAGGATAAGAGGTCTACCCTCAACAGGTGGCATGAGTACTGGTGGACTCAAGAGGTATTTCTTGAGAACATCAAATGCTTCTTGACATTCTTCAGTCCACTGTTAAGTGACTCCTTTCTTCAATAATTTGGTAAAGGGTAAACTTTTGCCTGCCAAATTGGCGATGAAACGCCGAATATAGGCTAAGTGTCCTTGAAGTCCTCTAAATTCTTTCAAATTCTGAGGAGGTGACATACCAAGGATTGATTTGGTCTTCTCCGGATCGACTTCAATACCGCGATGGCGTACAACAAAGCCGAGGAATTTTCCTAAGGTTACCCCAAAAGCACATTTTAAGGGGTTCATCTTCAAATTATGTTGTCGAAGCTTGTGGAATATGACTTCCAAATCAGCCAAGTGATTAGAATGTTTTTTGGATTTAACCACCAAATCATCTACATAGAATTAAACAAACTTCCCTAATAGAGATTTGAAGATACGATGCATGGTGCGTTGATATGTTGCACCTGCATTCTTTAAACCAAAGGGCATCACCCGGTAACAAAACACACCTTGAGGAGCTCTGAAGGCTGTATATTACTCATCTTCTAGGGCCATTCGGATCTGATTATATCCAGAATATCCATCCATGAAAGAAAGTACTTCATAGCCAGCCGTCGCATCAATTAAGAGTTCTGTAATTGGAACTGGGAAATCATCTTTAGGACAATACTGATTAAGATCTCTGAAATCGATGAAAACCCTAATTTGTCTGTTCTTCTTCTTTATAGGGACAATATTATCCAACCACTTGGGATATTTAACTTCTATGAAGAAGTTAGCTTTGATAAGCTTATCCACTTCAGCCTCAATTTTGGAAGCATAGGTTGGGTGTGTTCTTCTCGCGGCTTGCTTGAATCCTTGATGTTCTTTTGGAAAACCCAAATGATGGGTGGCAACATCAAGATCAAGGCCATGAATCTCTGTATAATTCCAAGCAAAAATATCTTTATTTTTATTTAGAAAAGAAATATAAATCTCTTTCTCTTCAAGGGTCATTGCCGCACTAATTAAATTGGGGCGTGGATCTTTGTATGTACCCAGATTTATTTCTCTGAGTTCATCCACAGTGGTAGAGATACCCTCTTCAAATGCTGGAGGAGAATATCTAAGGTCTTCCTATTCCTCTTCATCATGTGTTATTTCTTCCGTTTCTACTTGCAAAGTAGATGAAAAAACGAAATTCTCATGATCGTAAGAGATGTCAAAATTTTCACATTTTGAAGAAGAAGCTTCCATTTCTGACCCTATTGATGATAAAGGGTATTCTTTGGGAAATAAAGAGGGGATGATGGATTGAGAATCGACATCATTATTCACCTTTAGTGTTGCTATAACTTCTTCTGGCCTGATTAGCGAAGTATAGACTTTTTGGATTTCAGCAGACGAAATGAAAACGTCACCACTTATGCTTTCATCACTGCTTGGTAAGTTACCAATTTCTCCTATGTTGTCTGGCTTGATTGCCGTAATTGACATTATGGATCTTTCCATAAGAGTATTTTGATTTGGGCCTATTTTGTCAATTTGACTGATAGGTAACACATAATCTGTACTCACATGTGAAAATGGATTTATTGGAATTTTCTCCAAACCATACGGAGCATTAACTTTGGTAATTTCCTTCATTGTAGATTTTTCTCTTCCCTTCATGTGATAAAATTCCGCCTCAATGTATTGAGACTCACATGTCTTGAATGGGGATTTATCACCATACAATGTTCCAACTTGACCATCGAAACAGTATTTGAGACATTGATGGTATGATGACGGAATAGCTGCATGCTGATGTAGCCAGGGTCTTCCAAGCAAGATATCGAAAGCTGAGTCCTGATCAACAATCATGAAATCCGAATTGGAAACAAGATATCCAAACTGAGTTCTGAGTGTAACTTCTCCCAGTGGTTCTTGTTCATTTTTATCATATCCTTGAAACATCATGGTAGAAGGAGATAAATCAGATTCCGTGAGGCCCAATCGACGAAGTGTACGAATGGGCATGAGGTTGACTCCTGAACCATTGTCAATGAAAGCTCTTCGAACATCTATACCATTGACTTTGCCAGATAAGTACAAAGGTTTTATGTGCACATGAACAACATCATCTTCATCTTTATCAGTAAAAGATATCACTGCATGGCATTCTGCAGGATTATTCTCTATGTGATAGATTTTAGCTGCAGCAATTTCAGCTTCAAACTCCTGAGGACTTGACAAAGCTTCGATGAGTGCTTCCCGAAGATCTTTTGACAGATTCAAAGCATCCAAAATTGATAACATGGCTGGTACTTGGGTCAAGTGTTTCAATATATCATACTTTTGATCTAGAGGTCTGCGTTTCCCAAAAAGGAATATGTGGTTTAGCAGGTACCTTGGAAGAAGATGCTTTAGAAGCTGATGCATCTTGTATTGAAGTTGGCAACATCCTTGGTTTTGGAAGATTAGACTGATTAGATCCATTTACTTGCTGAGAGAAAGAAGATGGAACCTTTAATCGGTCTTCCTAAATAACTGTGCCAAAACTGAGTTGGCCATTGGCAGAAGAACTTTATTGTTCTTTTTGAGCTCGCTGAAGGGCTCTACCATGAGTTTCTACTGCATATACAGTGCTAGCAGGGGTAGAATTAGAGTAGTGGCTTCGGAAAGATCCACGTCTTCCCCTATATCATGAACCTCTAGAACCTCTTCGGATTCCCTTATTTGATACAGGGAATTCAGGCTCATCAAGACTGGAATATGAATCTGTTAATTGAATCATATTAACAGAACCAATGATTAACTCTTCGTCTGATAAAGAATCTGCCTGGTTAGCCTGTTTAGGTTGTGCCGTTTGATGGGGCAGTGCCCGTGGCTTTGAAGTAGATGGCATTAAATCTGCCAGAGTCAAAGACAATTTAGGCTTTGATACATACTCATCTTCTCCTGATTTCTCTTTCTTCTTTGAATTGCGCTTCCCTTTTGAGGATTTTTCTTTTGATGGAGGCTTTACTGCAGCTTTTTTAGGAGACACAATTGGATTCTTCAATTGTGTTCGCAAAATGGAATGGGTCCGATTGATTTTCTTTCTGACCATCCAATCTTCATATTTTTTCGCAGTTTTGCTTTTGACTTCCTGCCACTCGCCTCCTTCCTCTGGATCTGTAGCGGTAATACACGCTACATGAGCTGAAGAACCCTTCAATTTGACTTGTCCCAAGTCGACCATCTTTTGAAGGAGGTCTTTAAAGACAAAACACTCCTGGATGGGATTCCCCAACATTTGATGAAAGGGACAATAATTGGGACGGTCTTCATCTCCTTCCTTGTTTGGCCTCTTCGGCACTGGTAATTGAACCAAATTTTTTTCCAGAGCTGAAATGAAGTAACCAGGGACTTGCTCACTTCGGAAAGAGTAAGTTTTACTCTTCATATCCTGAAATTGTTTTCGTCGTTGATCTTTTTGATCATTTGGACGAAACAGCCTTTGTTGTTGGCGTTCAGGAGGTGGAGCCCTTCGAGAAGATGAAGGTTTTGAAGTAGAAATAGGTACAGGAGCTTGTTTGAGCATAACTGTAGCAGTTTCTGCTTTACCCATTCTTCTTCCTGGAGCTGATGGAATTACACGAGATTTAACCTTAGCCTGTATAAGGGAATCTTCAATCTGTTGAGCGATTGAAGTAAGGTCTCGAAACTCTCCTGTGTATTTCACAGGGATCAATGGCGTGCGTAATTCGTCACGCAGATTTGCCACATAGATTGGCAACAATTCCTCCTGAGGTAGTTCTAAACTCAGGGAATACGTTAATACCTTCCAACGAGCAATGAAATCAGAGACTCTTTCATTCTCCCTTTGCTTGCAGTTTGTAAGATCGAAAAATGTCGTTTTTGGCAAAGATGAGCTAAACTGAAGAAGGAATTTTTTACGAAGATCCTCCCATCTGATGACTGACCGGGATTGCAAGCTTGTATACCAGACAAAAGCTGGTCCTTGCAAGGTTCGCACGAAGCATCTGAGTTTCACTACTTCTTGCTGCTCTGGAGTTCCCATCATAGGATCACAACAAGACACGTAATGCGTCAAATGTTGTTCAGGGTCGCCTGATCCATTGAAAGTAGGGAAAACAGGGTTTCCAAAACTGGATGGAGGAGAAATTGAATCTACCCATTCAAGGTAAACTTTCTTTTCAGGTTGAACTTGCACCCGTTTCCCTTCCATAGTTTCTAACCGAGCTGTTAATGACTCAATAGTAGTTATAACCTTTTGAGAAACATCAGTTTGAACTTGGTTTTGGGTAGGTGCAATTAATGGAGCTTGGACAGACGTGATGGTTGGTGCTGCAACTGATAGTAGTGCTGCCAACCGTTGTTGCGTTTGACCCGTAGGATTAGACCTCTGAGGGTGTACTGATAAAGGAGGATATTCCTGATCCATCTCAGTAGTTATAACAAATTCATTCGGCTGTCGGACTTCAGAATTCTTAAGAAGAATACTACTCTGAAGTAGTTCTACATTCAACCTTCTTAATTCTTTCATTTCTTCCTCCTGTTGTGCAAACCTTTGCACTAATGAGAGCGATTGACCTCCTTCAGAGGAAGGTTGAGAAGTAACCTGATTCTTTCCTTTCCCCTTATTGGATCCTTTTCGGAAAGGGGGAAGTGGGTTACTTGAAGGAATACCCAGATTTTGGGTAAGCCTTTGATTACGTGTGCGCACACCTTCTTCATTTAGGTCTGTGTGCGCAACTTCTTGAGCAGGAACCTCTTCGTCTGATCCCTCTGATTGAGCCTCATCTGGTGAATCAGCAGCAACGACATTGATGACATTAATGGATGCATATTGCATGGAATCCTTTCTATCAGCATTTCTGTGATATTGTCTTCTTCTATGTCCCTGATGAGACATGGCATTCCGTTGACTTGATCCCTCAGGAACTTCTTGGAGAACCGTCACTTGGAGAGAATCTCTTGATAGCTTGGATCTTCGTTCCTCTTGAGGCTTATTCCCTAATCGAGAGAATACTGACTTTCTCTGAGGGAGGGATTGAGGATTTGAAAAAGTTCCCAGTCCGGTGGACTGGGGATGTTCCTGCTGCTTCCGCTCAACTCCTCGAATCCCATTTGTTGACTCTGAGGGTTGGGTTAGAGAAGTCCCCAGTCTGGCAAGCTGGGGTGTCTCTTGACATGCTATGTCTGAGATCTTCTTAAAATCTCTCTTGATCTTGCAAATCTTCGTTCGGAAATTAGCTGGATGCATTAACCTGTATCCACTTTTATCACCTGGTTCAACAGACCCTTGGATGATTTCCGAAACTTCTGTCATTTGATGACGTGTTTGCTCCAGATGAGAGGCTTGTGCAATATTCTCGCCTGCTTGATGTAGGAGAAATTCAACAAATTGTTCTCTATATACTTGATTTTGAGAGGAACTAGTTGAAGCATGTTCTTGAGCAAGCTTTTGATTATGAACAAAGCCCATTGACTGTGGCCGGCCATGGGCAATAACATTGCATGAGACCATTTTCGGTGGGATTTGTTGACTGGAAAGCACTGTGAAATGTAGTGCTCCGTGAACACCCCATCATCTGATATGAACATCAGATGGTGCATTGGCAATTAACTGACGCAATCTTCTTAGTGCGCCAAGGCATGAACGTTAAAGGGTTCTCTGTTGCTTTTCAGCCTTCGGATACCGAGAGACTGATAGAGATTCCAAATCAATCTGACGTTGTAACCCTTCTATTATCTTAAGATGATTTTCATATTCATCGTAAGATAATACCTTCTTCTTTAATTGACAAAGAGTTTTTCATATGTTGAGACGAATATCATGGATTCCATCATCCGTCAACATCTTTGGAATGTCGTACTGGGAGTCAGTCAAAGGCCAAAACATGACTGGTACTTCACCTTTTGCCAGTTTTTTCCTCATGTTCAGAATTTCCTCTTTATCATTAAATGAAGATTCTTCTACCTGTTTTGACCAGAGTTGGTGTTTCCTTGTTGCTTCATCGTATTCAACATGATTGGTAGAGAGATCACTATTCATTCTTGAAGATGAATGACCCAGGGATGGTTCGGAGAATAACCTGAACCCCAGGCTATCTTCTGATGGAGAAAGAGTTTCACCTGCCGATAGTAAAGCATCAGACATGACTGGTTTTACGTTTTCAAGTGCCTCGAGATAGGATGGCTTTCTCGTCACTACATTGCCTTTTGAAGAATTTTCGAGACAACGTGAATCACTACTGCGGAGAGGACTTTCGCAGTGAAGTTCATCACCATGAGGAGGACCGTCATGATGGGTTACAGCAAAAGATGAAATCTCTTGCTCCTTGGTCTTCTGAACACACAGAGGGTTCCTGTGGCTCTCATCTGAAGAAGAAACTTCAAGATTGACCGAATTTTCATGAAGCAAGTCTTCATGAAGAAGTGTCTGTTGAAGACCTTCAGAATTAATGTTCCTGTTATTGGGAACTGAGGGAGTAGAATCTTGAATTCCGACAGATAAATGTCTCAGGGCTTCAAGAACTCTAGCATCGAGCGAGGCTTGGTTACAGATTGGCCTTTGATCTCCTGACTATGTTGGGCATATCTTTTTCTTAGATTCCTTATTACTCGCTTTAGAAACCACTTGATGACGAAAGTTATTGCTCTGAGCAGGTTTATGTTCCTGATCAGGAAAGATGGTCAGGTTAGGCTGACGATCTCCACTCAAATCAGGTGTATGTGCCTGACTTGGTTGTCCCTATGATATGGGGGAGTATGCCCCATAACCCTCTTGGACTGGAACAGATGTGTGTGTCTGTTCCGGAGTGAATCGTTGATGTGTCACTCCATTACTAGGGATAGATTTATGTGTCTGTCCCTGTGATGATGCTGAAGCTGTTATGATATCCTGGAAAGCATCCTGAATATGAGCAGGAATTTGCTTCTGCTCTTTCACCATTAACAAGATATGTTTGGTGACTTCAGCAGCCAGAACGGGGATATAAGTCCATGTCGGGCTTGGAGTAGGTGTATGTGCCTTCTTCTGTCCTCCTTTTCCTGTCAGTGAATCCTAACAGTACTCAAGCGTGGAGGCAGAGAGTTGAGTCTGCCTCCTGTTTGTCGTCGGGACTTTCCGACTGACTTCTCCGTGCGCTACCAAGCGAGAATGTTGGTAGGCTTGATTAGTATTAGCAAGTGTATATGCCTGCTGATTACACTTCGCCAAACGTGGTTGACGAGATCCATCATATGTTTTCAGACGAGCCTGCTGACTAACTGGTGATGTATAAGCTGGTGTATGTTCCTGCCTGTGGTACTCCGCCGGAATTGCCTGGCGGGATCGGCTTGATGCTGCCAGACGAGTCTGCTGGACAGCGGAATTAAAACGGGCAGGTGATTGTGCCTGCTCGTTATTTACCACCAAGTTAGGTTGGTGGACTTCTCCGGAGATGGTAGGGATGACAACCTGCCTATTGTTAACCGGATTCTGTCTCTGGCGGTTCATCTTGCTTGCTCGTGTTCGAGGAACCTGAGCTGAATGCCTGGAGTCGGTACCCTCATCATGTTGAGGGCGCACTACCGCACGAGTCTAGCGGTGATTGTTGATGGGAGCCCTTGAGAATGACTCCTGTCTTTTTGAATTAAGGTCCTGCGGGACCTGCTCATTCACTTCCTCAGAGTAAGGTAGTGAATGGAAATTGCGTTCCGGGGATAACGACCCGAAACGGTTGGAGACGGTAGTCAGCACCGCCTGCTTCTTGATCGCTGGCCGCCGTTGTCCGGACGACCAGGTAGAGTTGTTAACTTGGAGGGCTTGACGAGCGGCCTCCAGAGTTGGGATAGTACCGTTGCGACGGTACTCCTTAACCAGTGCATTAGAAACCCAGCGTTGAAGATGCTGAGTTGGTGATGTCATCCTCAGAGCGGACGACGTTCCAGCAGGAGTAGTAGCATTGGTTTTCACAGAAGCATACCTCATAGTAGAGGTGTTCATAGCAGCAGTATTCACAGAGGTGAATTTAAGGAAAGCCATTTTGCAGAAGATCTTGAGAAAAGAGTGCCTGTTCCATATAACAGACATAATCAAGATGAATCTGGCCACTGCATCTTTTGGATGAGCACATGTCAATGATTGCTTTGTTGGCCCAAGGGGCCTAACAAATAAGAATAATATCACTTTAACTAGTTTAAGGATTCATGTCGGGTTCACCATTTTTTGTTTCGCACGGATTTCGGGGATGACCTCCTGGACGGGAGATTCAAACGTTCTGATCGGTTTCTAGCGGGTTTGTTCGTAGAACCGGAAACATCCAATGATTCCACATCCGTTTGGACCCACTTTCCAAAGGTAGGCGTTCATTAGCTTGTGGACTGATGAGGCTTAGGAATTTGCATTGGTCGAGAGGATGGGAGGTCGGACTCATCACACCTTTTTGAGGGGAATTATTGTCTACTCCGGGACTCTCATTATAGATTTAAGTTATGTTCCTGAATCCTTATTACATTACCAAGTATAAAATGTGCTTTCCTTTAGTTTTAACAATCAATGATTAAATATTAAAGAAATTTAGAGAATCTTTTATATGTATTCAAGTTTCTTCATCAATAGAGAATAATCTATATCTGTTTAGAGATTCTTGGTCAATGGTATCCTTCAAAACATTTATATAAAATTATCTTGGTCATTATGATGACCAGGCTGGTTTTAAATCCACTCAGTGGGGAACTTGAAGTTTATCGTCATTCAGAAGGACAGGGATTATTTCAAAGTTGGGATCGAACCCATAAATGGGCTACCTACGTATCCTTTGTTTTGGAAAAGGAATCAGAACCCACGTAGTTCGAGTAATGGAGTATGATGTTTATGATTGATGGCTCAAAGAAGAATGTCATAATTACTTTTACACTCTAAGCTCACGTGAGTCATGCTCGGTGTGAGAAACAAGAGGTATTGGTAAAAATTAGACAATTGTGCCATGAAAGATGCAATCATAAGAAATTGTTTGGGGCTTAGGTATGTATGACTGCCCAGATAGATGAAGGTTTAGGATTCACTTTTAGGGAGAAAATCCAGGAACAGGGTCCATAAAGGTATATGCGCTTTATAGAGATTTGAATACTCTAATCTTGGGGCTTACTCCTAAGGAGGATGCCCAAGTTAGGAGGGGACTGATATTTGGGTTTTACTCCTAAGAAGGAACCCCATATCAAACATAATTTTGGACAGGTTAAGAGACATTTAAGGGGGCTTGGGGTTTACTCCTGAAAAGGAAACCCAAGATTATGACTGGGACTTACTCCTAAAAAAGGAGGCCCAGGTTATGACTGAGTCTTATTCCTAAAAGGGAGACCCAGGTTAGGGGACTTGGGGCTTACTCCTGAGGAGGATGCCCAAGATTATGACTGAGTCTTATTCCTGAAAAGGAGACCCAGGTTAGGGATTAAGGTTTGGGGCTTACTCCTGAGGAGGATGCCCATATTCGAGGTTGGGGCTTACCCCTGAGGAGGATGCCCAAGTTTGGGAACTTTAAGAATTTGGGGATTACTCCTAAAGAAGGATGCCCAGATTTGAAATTGGGGCTTACTCCTGAGGAGGATGCCCAAGTTAAAGGATTATGATTGGGCTTACTCCTTAGGAGGATGCCCAAGTGAAAGATTCTCTCATCTTAAAGGATGAGGTTGAATGAATGAACTCTCTATATTTAGTGACATAAGGATATTTAAATCACTAGGTTTTGAGAGATATTCCATAGAATTCCTTTCAGATAAGGAAGTAAAATCAAGAAATCATGCCATAAATGGCTTTGAAGAGTGTCTTGAAGACTGAATCTTGAAAAGGAAAGGTGTAATGTCTTAAGAGGGGTAAAATTGGAAAGATGGGCACCCAAAAAGGTAGGGGAACGCACGTCTTGAAAGGCACGCAAGTCTTCCGTGGGCGCGCAAGTTTTGGTCGCGCAGGTATACCTGCGCGACACATGGTGTACTTGCGCGATTTTCAACCAGCATTGAAATATTTGAGCGACTCTTTTTTAAACCTTTTAGAATCCTCTTGAGGTTCTTCCAGAAAAGGGACGCGCAAGTTATATTGAAGGAAATAAATCGGCGCTCAAGTGTTTGATGATTTTCAACACTTAGGCCTTCCTTCTTATCTTTAGATCCTCCGTTCTAGGTAAGAAATTACCTTAGAAGTGTTCCGGATGCTTTGAGAAGAGACTTGGGCGTCAGGAGCTTCAATCCGAGTTTCTGGAAAAAGATCCTCTCGAATGGGGGGCCCACAGGGTCTATTTATATGCAAAAGAAGACCCCGGGCAGTTACCGGGCGGTTATCACTTAGGTCGTGCAAGTCACTTGCACGACCATAAGGCGTCGCGCAAGTACTTGCACGACCACTAGGCGGCGCGCAAGTGTACTTGCGTGACCATGAGGGAACTTGCGCGACCTATGGGCAATGTTCTCCTTGTTCATCCCTTTGTCGATTTTTGATGTTTCTTCAAAGGATGAATCACATTGGACTCAGATATTCCCCTTTTCCGATTTTTAGATTCTGTGAAAAAAGGAGCGTCAACAATTACACAAAGCAGTTACAGTCACGTTACATAGACCCTTGTAACACCATCATAGGACCTAAGAGTAAGGTGTGATAGGGTGATAGAATCTTGGTGCGGCTCAGCCAACATTTCCCGAGTAGTGACTTCTATCAGCTTGAGCTTCTCACAATGGTGATTCTGTACCAGCTTAACACGATGAAGTTCAGCTTGGGATTAGTCTAGATAAAAGCCCAAAGGTGCTACCTCCTACCCGAGTTCCGTCAGATGGGCATCGATCGGCCCGAGACTACTGGATGGGGCCATAGAATCTTCTTTCTGTATTAATTATTCATGGTCACTTGTATTTATAGACAATAATCACAACATTTAGTTTCCAACGGTATTATTTTAATTAAACTCATTTTATTAAATTAAATAGTTTTGTTGAATATAAAATAATATAACACAAAAAGTTAGGAAACAAAATTTATTCAAAATTGAAGGTCCTTACAATCTTCCCCCCTTAAGAAATTGCCTCCTCAAAATTTTAAAATATATCTTGGAAATTTCGTTGAAATTCCCACATTAGAAAAAGAGTCAGTAAAACTATTACTTTAAAATAAAAAAAGAGAAGTACAAAGGTCACCCGAGTAAACATATATTAAGATTCCATGTAGGAAAATGGATATAGAAAAGAAAACAAAGGGTCATGTTCTGATGAAGAGTTATAGAAAACATGATTAAGAGAAAATTAACCACAAGAAGATCGCAAACTTAAGATGTTTTGATCAGAAAATGCTTACCTATTAGGAAACGTAAACCAACAACGTTTTTTTTACGTTCCTTTTCAAAATTTTGAGGAATTCATTTACTACATAGAATAAAAACATAATGAAATATATTTACCTTCAAATAGAGTTTCATCCCTCAAATTTTTCCACCGACACTAATCTTTTCTAAAAACAATGAGCATTAAAAAAGATTTAGTGTCATCAAAATCACAAGAATCATCTTCTAGAGAATCACATAATCCAAAAAAGAATAAATATATTTTACCTTTTTCATTAGTCATCAACTAAAACTAAAAAGGTTAATATGAGATCATATAATTCCCAAAAAGGATAATCCTTTATAAAACGAAAAATTACTATCAATCTCCAAAATTCAAAAAAAAAATACCCAAAGATCTATAAAGACCATTCAATACACAACCATCCTTAAAATTCTTCAGAATAATCAAAACTAATATTGGAAACCAAAACACCGAAGGATTTAATCACATAGTCTTCCACAATAAATCTTAACATTTATCTCCAAATAATGTCGGCTACTATTAAAGTCTCATACTAAATTGTAATTAACCTATTCACATATTCTTTATGCTAGGTTTATCATTTTCCAGAATTAACCCAAATCACCATTTGTACACAGTAAATACATAATGTCTTACAAAGAAAATTTAACCATTCCTCATTAATTTAAATCTTATAGTATCATATTTCCCTTACGCATATATTACTCCAAAAGATAAAACATCGTCCAAAATAACCTTTATAATTTAATTACCAAATCATTTTCCTATAAAAATGATATATATTTGATAAAACATGAGTTTCAAAAATCATCTTATTCTTGATCCATAAAAATAGCAGGTGCATTAGCCAGTCTGAAGG
The DNA here is from genome assembly GCA_963277665.1 of Viscum album. NCBI lineage: Eukaryota > Viridiplantae > Streptophyta > Magnoliopsida > Santalales > Viscaceae > Viscum > Viscum album. The sequence continues at coordinate 1,531,245,136 of OY728123.1, read as the reverse complement.
GCATAACCACCAACTCATAATGCCCATATCTTGATTGGAATGAAGTTTTTGGAATATCATAATTATTCACCCCCCAATTAAGGATTACCAGAATGAAGATCAATAGTAGAGAATAATTGAGTCCCCTAAAGTTTTTCAAATAAGTCATCAATTCTTGGAGGAGAGTATTTGTTCTTCACTATGATCCCATTCAGTTCTCTATAATCAATGCATAGCTGCATCGATCCATCATTCTTCCTCACAAAGAGAACCGGTGCTCCCCAATGAGACACACTTGGTTGAATAAAATGATTCTCCAAAAGATCTTGGAGTTTTTTCTTTAAATACTATAGCTCCACATTTTACATCCTATAGGGGGTCTTTCACATTGGATGGGATCCAGGTACGAGTTCAATAGGGAACTCTACACCTCTTTCTATGGGAGGTCTGCGTACCTCCTAAATAAATACGTCCACGTATTTCTAGATGATGGGGACATTTTATAAAAGAATAAATCCTTCATGAGAAAAGTATTTCATTTATAAATATTTTAACTAAAAAGTATTTTATGTCTTAAAACATCGTTCTTAGAAAATTACATTTTCCTATAATTACTTCATAATGATTGATAAAAAGCATTCCATTAACCAAACATATCCACCAGGAGTGTCGTAACCAAGAGTGTATAAAAGCTCGTGGTTGTGTACCAGTTCCCATTCGAGTCCAGCTAAAAACGGTGTTTTTGGGTTTTACCCCTATGTACATTTGTACTAGAGCCACCTCTTCCTGCTCGTATCCAGATAGGGATGTATTTGTTTGTTATCCCACTTACTCAATACTCCCTAAAATACCAGGAATATTTCCTATATTTAAAATTATCTATTGGGTTCTTCCTAATGTTTTCATATCCAATTTTCCACAAATAACTAAATTATCCATTGATACCAACTATAGCATCCTGCCTTTTTATTACATAACATTGCATTGCATTTTACAAACAGAGGATCTTTAATGTCTAGTGTCTTGGAAATCAGAAACATAAAACATGAGAACAACATAAAAAATTCTTCTAAACCACTTTTAAGGCATAATAATAGGTTTATCCTATGTAAATTGACTAAAACTCATATCCTGGAGACAGACATCAAAGGAAAGGGTGAGCATAAGGCCCAGTAAGGGTAAACAAGGGAGTCAATGTACTTGTGATGTCAATAAGAACTTTAATAAAAACATGAATACATGAGTAATGAAATAATAGGCATATCATAATTAAAAGAACATGGAACATAAAATGAATTTTTGGCTACAACATTTCATTGAGACATTCATGAACATATCACCAAGGTCAATCCCCAAGGTGTCATAAAAATTACCAAGGTTAATCACCAGGGTATCGTAAAACTTGTCATCTCTAAAGATTAAATCATTACCCAATGCATTAAATCACTATCAAGGAACACCCTTAATATGTCTTTACATACATTCGATCCACATAAATCATATTCAAACATTCCATAAATAACCCATAGATAATAAAAAAATTGTTTTCATTTCAAAATCATGATGTTATAAAAGCTCTTAAAAATAAGATCATTATATCATTTATAACCCATAGAAAGGGAGTGACAGTTATATGTATGTCAAATATAGAATCAATAATATCAACTTTATATATTTATGAACACCCAGAGAAATGAAATAGGTCTGGGTATTCACATAAATAAACAATGCGATTTCATGAGATATAGAGATAGAAATTTTTAAATGAAATTTATGCAGCATAACGGCTATATAACATGGTATTAGAAAACATTGAAAGGAGAAGGTAAAAGGGTCACACACTCATAAATAATTCAAAATACACTATGGGTACTGAATAAGATCATGGTATGGATATATGAATGACAAAACACATGGAAAGGAAACATGAAAGAAAAGAGAAGATGTGATTTCTTTTACGAGGAATTCAGTAGCCTAACGACATCACATAAAAATTCAGAAAACAAATTGATGAGAGAAGAAATGGTCTCTCATCATTTGGACCTGAAATGAGCAGTAATAAAAACATATAAGAACATACCATCAACATAAAGAGACGGAAAATATTAGAAACAACATAAATTAAGTCATGACATAAAAGAGGAGGGTGAAAGAATCCCTTACCTTGAAGGGTAACTTTGAAATCTTGATGGTCGGGACCTTGGGAGGCTTGAGGGCACCTTGGGAGGACTCCTTGGGAGTAAAAGATACCATAACATCTTTGGGGAGGATTTAGGAATGAAATTAATGAGGGAAAGGCTTGGTATTTATAGGATAAGTAAGGGGACAAAGCATTAACTGCCAAGGGACACATCATCAGTGGTATTGTAAAAACCATGGGCTAGCCCATGGTATTGGCCACCTAGACACATCATACCATATATTACTATTCATAAGTCGACCATAATTATTGCATAATTATTACATTCTTAATGATGTCATTAAACACCTGAAACTCAAAAACTGTATTTTCACTATTCACTGAAAATTCAACATTTTCAGAATATCCCAAAATTTCAGCTTATCCAAATATCGATGCTCTGATTTCAAAATTGAACTCCATTTTATGAAAATAATTTTCTAAATATTTTTAATTTAATTTTGAAATAAAAACAATATTAACTGAAAATTCAACTGTTTCAGAAAAATCCCAACAATTCACCTTAACCAAATATCGATGCTCTGATTTCAAAAATGAACTCCATTTTATGAAAATAATTTTCTAAATATTTTTAATTTAATTTTTAATTAAAAAAATTATTCATAAAAAAAACTAATAATTAACCAATAATTTCTGAAATAGTTATTTACCTACTTTATAGAATCACATTACTTAATCAGGGTGCCTAAATTATAATAATACTTTGTTAAGTGAAGTGGCATAATCCATTTGGTCACATTACTAATCATAAGCATAAAATCACTACTCAACAAAAAATATGTTGATTTTACTTAACTCTAAATTTCATATTAAAATAATATAATTTTTTATATATATACAATTCCTTTTTCATCTGTGTGTTTGCTGTCTTCACATGTATTATTTGTACGTGGAGATAGAAAACGCACAGATGAAAGGAGAATTGTATATAAATTAGAAAATTATATTATTTTAATATTAATAATAAAATATACTAATAATGTTATTATTTGTAATTATTGGTAATTATTCATTTAATTACTAATAATTAGGAACAATTACCAATAATTATCAATAATTAGGAATAATTAGTAATAATTACCAATAATTAGTAATAATTACCAATAATTAGTAATAATTACCAATAAGTAGTAATAATTATCAATAATTAGTAATACTTACCAATAATTTGTAATAATTACCAATAATTAACAATAATTATTAATAATTATTAATAATTACTAATAATTACCACTAATTAGTAATAATTGCCAATAATTACCAATAATTACCAATAATTACCAATAATTACCAATAATTACCAATAATTACCAATAATTGCCAATAATTAGTAATAATTAGGAATAACTAGGAATAATTCGGAATAATTAAGAATAATTAGAAATAAATAGGAATAATTAGTAATAATTAGTAATAATTAGTAATAATTACCAATAATTACCAATAATTAGTAATAATTAGTAATAATTAGGAATAAATACCAATAATTACCAATAATTAGTAATAATTAGTAATAATTAGTAATAATTACCAATAATTAGTAATAATTAGTAATAATTAGTAATAATTACTAAAAATTAGGAATAATTACCAATAATTAGTAATAATTAGTAATAATTAGTAATAATTAGTATTAATTACCATTAATTAGTAATAATTACCAATACTTAGTAATAATTACCAATAATTAGTAATAATTAGTAATAATTACCAATAATTAGTAATAATTAGTAATAATTACCAATAATTAGTAATAATTAACAATACCTACCAATAATTACCAATAATTACCAATGATTAGTAATAATTACCAATAATTACCAATAATTGGTAATAATTAATAATAATTACCAGTAATTAGTAATAATTGGTAATAATTAATAATAATTACCAATAATTAGTAATAATTATTAATAATTAGTAATAATTAATAATAATTACCAATAATTAGTAATAATTATCAATAATTCGTTATAATTACAAATAATTAGTAGTAATTAACAACAATGACCAATAATTAGTAATAATTAGTAATAATTAGTAATAATTAGTAATAATTAGTAATAATTAGTATTAATTACCAGTAATTAGTATTAATTACCAATAATTAGTAATAATTACCAATAATTAGTAATAATTACCAATAATTAGTAATAATTACCAATGATTAGTAATAATTAGTAATAATTAGCAATAATTACCAATAATTAGTAATAATTACCAATAATTAACAATAATTACCAATAATTAGTAGTAATTAGTATTAATTACCAATAATTAGTTTTTATTACCAATAATTAGTATTATTTACCAATAATTAGTATTAATTACCAATAATTAGTAATAATTACCAATAATTAGTAATAATTACCAATAATTAGTAATAATTACCAATAATTAGTAATAATTACCAATAATTAGTAATAATTACCAAAAATTAGTAATAATTAACAATAATTAGTAATAATTAACATTAATTAGTAATAATTACCAATAATTAGTATTAATTACCAATAATTACTATTAATTACCAATAATTAGTAATAATTACCAATAATTAGTAATAATTAGTAATAATTACCTATAATTAGTAATAATTAGTAATAATTACCAATAATTAGTAATAATTAGTAATAATTACCAATAATTAGTAATAATTATCAATACTTACCAATAATTACCAATAATTACCAATAATTAGTAATAATTTCCAATAATTAGTAATAATTACCAATAATTACCAATAATTGGTAATAATTAATAATAATTACCATTAATTAGTAATAATTAGTAATAATTAGTAATAATTACCAATAATTAGTAATAATTATAAATAATTAGTAATAATTAATAATAATTACCAATAATTAGTAATAATTATCAATAATGAGTAATAATTATTAATAATTACCAATAATTAGTAATAATTAACTATATTTACCAATAATTAGTAATAATTAGTAATAATTAGTATTAATTAGTATTAATTACCAATAATTAGTAATAATTAACAATAATTAGGAATAATTACCAATAATTATTAATAATTACCAATAAGTAGTAATAATTAGTAATAATTAGTAATAATTAGTAATAATTACCAATAATTAGTAATAATTACCAATAATTCATAATAATGAACAATAATTAGTAATAATTAACAATACTTAGTAATAATTACCAATAATTACCAATAATTACAAATAATTATTAATAATTGCCAATAATTAGTAATAATTACCTATAATTAGTAATAATTACCAATAATTAGTTATAATTACCAATATTTAGTAATAATTAACAATAATTAGTAATAATTACAAATAATTAGTATTAATTACCAATAATTAGTATTAATTACCAATAATTAGTATTAATTACCAATAATTAGTAATAATTACCAATAATTAGCAATAATTAGTAATAATTAGTAATAATTACCAATAATTAGTAATAATTAGTAATAATTACCAATAATTAGTAATAATTAGTAATAATTACCAATAATTATTAATAATTAACAATACTTACCAATAATTATACTAGCTTGAGTGTTTTTTCTAAAAAATTATTCAAAACCAGTAATGCTTTTATATTTTATAGAGAAATATGGAACAACGAGGTCGTCAACAATCATTATCAGGTGACCGCATATGGATAAATCAACGTAGAAATCCAAACGGTTCTGGTTTAAATCCAGTATATGTTGAGGGTGTGGAGACTTTTCTATTATTTGCGGCATCAAATCCAAAATTTGTTTCAGAAGGCAAAATAAAATGCCCTTGCAGATAATGTGCATTGAGAACGTTTGACATGTTTGACAAAGTGGGAGAACATCTCTTTCGTTTTGGTTTTCAACCAGATTATGTTTTTTGGTATCAACACAGTGAACGCAGTTCCAGAGCAGGTGATACCAACTTGATTCTGGATCCATCTTGGTTTCAAGATTTAGTACATGATGTTGCAGGTTCATCTGTTCAACATACCGAAACTCCGGATGATATAGCTTCAAATCCTGAGTTGGCACCGTTTGAATTTTATGAGTTGTTGAAGTCTGCTGAGGATGCATTATATCCTGGCTGCAAGATGAGCAAATTAGAAGCAGTTGCAAAATTTATGGCTGTCAAATCAGATAACGGAATGTCAAACACCTGTTTTGACCAGATATTTTCTTTGCTGAAAACACTGTTACCCGAAGGAAATGTTTTACCTACAAATTACTATGAGAGTAAGAGGTTGGTTCAAAATTTGGGACTTACTTGTCAGAAGATTCATGCATGTTCAAATGACTGCATTTTATATTCTGGGGAAAATGAGTCGTTGGATAGTTTTCCTACATGTGGGAAACTGAGATATAAAGAAGGACAACACAGGAAGTCTGGTTTGATTCCTGTAAAATAGTTGAGATATTTTCTGCTTACATCCAGACTTCAGCGTTTATTCAGGTCTAAGAATACAACGACAATGATGTCATGGCATAAAGAGAATATTTCAACCGATAAAAGCTTGAATCATCCAGTCGATGGTGATTCATGGAAACATTTTGATATAGTGCATCAATCCTTTGGTTTAGAAGCTAGAAATGTTCGACTGGGCCTTTCCCCTGATGGTTTCTGTCCGTTTGGATCTTATGGTAGTCAATATTCATGTTGGCCTGTTTTTTTAACTCCGTACAATTTACCTCCATGGATGTTGATGAAGGAGCCATATATCTTTTTGACTTTACTAATTCCAGGACATCTGAAGAAAAATATTGATGTTTATTTGAATCCATTGATTAATGAATTAAATTTATTGTGGAGTACCGGTGTCATTACATATGATGTTGCAACGAAACAGAATTTCATACTGAGAGCAGCATTGATGTGGACAATAAGTGACTTCCCGGCTTATGGGATGTTATCTGGCTGGAGTACACATGGTCAGAAATCATGTCCTTACTGTATGGGAGAGAACAAAGCATTTATGCTCATTCATGGAAAGAAACCTTGTTATTTTGACTGTCATCGCAGATTTCTTCCAGCTGATCATCCTTTTCGCAGAAACAGATCTCATTTTAGAAAAGGAACAGTTGAAAGGGATGGACCTCCAAAAATGCTATCAGGTTCGGAGTTAAAATCAGTTGTATTTTCATTACCTCCCATCACTTTTGGTCCCACAATAAACCAACAGAAAATTTCTGGTTTTGGGAAAGAACACAATTGGATTAAACGTAGCATATTTTGGGATTTTCCATATTGGTCTGATCTGTTGGTCCGACACATGTTAGATGTCATGCATATTGAGAAGAACTGTTTTGATAATTTGTTTCATACAGTTTTGGATACGCCAGGAAAGAGAAAAGACAATGTAAATGCACGTTTAGATCTTGCCCAAATTTGCAGGCGTCCAGAATTGGAACTATTTGAGAATGTCAGAACATAAAGGTTACTGAAACCAAAAGCAGCTTATACACTGTCTAAAGAAAACCGTTTATTATTTTGTTAGTGGATTGCAGATTTGATACTTCCAGATTGCTGTGCTTCCAATTTGGGTAGATGTGTAAAGAATGGTCATATTACTGGATTAAAAAGTCATGATTGTCATGTTATAATGGAGATACTTATACCCATTGGATTAAGAGGTCTGTTGAATTATATGATTTGGGATTCCATAACAGACATGTCTCATTTTTTTCGGGAAATTACATCAATGGCATATTATGATGCTCTAGGAAAACTTGAAAAAGATGTTGTTGTAATTATATGTAAACTGGAAAAAATATTTCTGTCGTCTTTCTTCGACTAAATGGAACATTTGATGTTACATTTTCCATATGAAGCCAAATGTGGAGGTCCGGTACAGTTTCGATGGATGTACCCATTTGAAAGATGCATGCAAAAATTGAAAAGAAAAGTATGTAACAAAGCATCTGTTGAAGGATCTATTGCAGAATCTTATTTTAAAGAGGAAATATCTTTTTTATGCTCCCATTATTTTGAATCTGAGTATCCTTCAAAACACAACTGAATGGGACGGAATGAGAGGAATATTTATGAAATCGACAATTAATTATCTATTTTCAACCAGTCAGAGCTTGGTTTTGGTGGAGTTTATGAACGCTGGCTTTCAGATGATGAATATCAGAGAGCTTATATGTATGTTCTGCTCAACTGTGAAGAGATGACATCAGTTGTACTGTAAGTGTTTATATCACTTATTCTATCATTTATGTTATAGTAAATAACTTTGGTTTTTATAGGTTGCATGATAATCATATCAAGAAACAAATTCCAAAAATTACAGCAGCTGCTCTCGAAGAACGTCGACTGAAAAATTTCTCTCAGTGGTTTCAAAAACTGGTAACATAAATTCTTTATCTTTTAAAAACTCATTCAATGTATAGTTTACTATATTGATAATTATTTCACAAATTTTTAGGTGTCTCGACATGCTGATAAAATTGACAAACGGCTTTGTGTATTGAGTAACCCAGCTTCCAAACGTGTTAAAACATATAATGCATATGTGGTGAATGGATTTCGATTCCACACACATGCATATGGGGAATCGAAAAAAACAATGAACAGTGGAGTTATCTTGAGAGGATCTCATCATCGAGAAAATAAAGTTGACATTTATGGCATACTTGATGAAATCATTGAACTCTGTTATCTTGGACAACATTACATAACCATGTTCAAATGTCGGTGGTTGGATAGAGAGAGAGGCGTGCGTGTTCATCCGACTCATGGAATCATCGATATTAAATGTAAAAGTGTTCTCGCAGTAAATGAACCATTCTTATTGGCTCAACAGGCATATCATGTTTATTATGCAAAGTACGGTGCAGCATCAAGAGACTTGACTGATTAGTGGAGTGTAATAAAAATCAAAATTCGAGACAATCAGTTTAGTCAAAGTGAATGTGCTTTCACTGGTGTGCAAAGAATTGAAGTTTTTCAAGAGAGTCCTCAAAATCAATCTTTTTTACAAAGAGACATGAGTATCGATGACGACACCCCACATTAAAGAGTCGGTGATGACGATGATGTTAATGATGTCACATATGAATTTGAAATGGTAAGAGATGAAGCAACTGTAACTCGAATGGATATCGATGATGTTGAGGAGGAATATGAAGATGACATTGGCATATATGAAGATGATGATGAAGATGAACACTGATAGAATTCCATGGTATTTATATACAATCATAATATGTATATATGTATATATAATAGTAATTATCAATTTTTTGATAACATTAACATTTTCTGTTTCAGATGGACGACGCCACATTTCGTGAGTTGGCGGATGCTGACCTGACTTTCGATGCGGATGCGTTGCTGACAGATGACCCTCAGCCTGCAGGCACTCCAGGGAGTACGCGGAGGGGGCGTGGTCTTGCACGATTGATCATTCCTGACCCCGTCCCCGAGCGACGTCCACGTCTTGGGTTTGATCCACGCACACGGAGGTGTGATAACCTATGTGATAACCTGTGGATTTGACTAAGATTTCATTAATCTATTCACATAATAAATGTTTATTATTTTTTCAGTTTTCCGCATATAGCAGTCGGACAGGGCAGCGCTATTTTTCGCAACTATTTCTCTCAGTCGTGGACCACATGGGAGCAGATTCCCATTGATGTGCAGCAGGCCATGTTCGGCCATTGGTTGGTACGTACGTAAATAAATAACTTTTATTTTTAAAATTATTTAATTTCTAACTTGATATTTTGATTTATTTGTAGGGTTTATGGTATCTGATCGAGGATACCATGGGTGACGCCATCCACGAGGCATGGGAGGTGGCCATGCGTGATCGCCTTCGTCAGTTTTTGCACAATTTAAGAAAAGCTGCGATGAAGAAAGAAGGAGTGTCAGATTTTGAGGAGTCATGTAGAGCACACCGACCAGAGTATATTTCATCCCATGTATGGGATGGATTATGTGCGCACTGGTTGAGTGGGGCCTTTCAGAGGATATCATCGGTGGGGAGGCAGAATCGAGGGAGACAGGAGGTGACTCATCGAGCTAGGAGTCGTTCTTTCAGTACTTATAGACAGCATCTGGTACGTACATTATTTATAAATATTTTATATAACTATAAATATTAACAGTTTATTTTTTATTCTTATAGGCTGTCGAGCACCCCGATATTACAGAGTACGACGTATATCAGAGGATGTATAGTGATCCTGCTACTGGGGAGCTCATAGGTGATCGTCAGCATCACATCGTGGTCAGTATTATTTGTTTTCATGTTTAAAAATTAACTGCATATAATATATTCACAATTTTAATTTTAAATTGCAACTATAGGAGTCATATGAGGCCGCAGCATCACAGGCCCCGCCTGAGAGTCAGGCCGAGTCATCAGATCAGACCACTGCCCGTCAGTTTGATGAGGCGTCATGGATGCAGGCCACCCAGTATGCCTTCGAGAAGGGTCGGGTAGTTGGTATCGGCTCTCGACTGACTCCCGGAGATTATTATGGCAGTGCTGCGATGTCGGCGTCCAGCTCGAGAGGAGCTCGTGCATCTTCTTCTACTACACAGTATGAGGATCAGTTGCGATCTCATACTGCACAGATAGAGAGTCTCTGACAGGAGGATGAGCAGATGCGTCAGCAGCATGAGGAGGAGCGTCGACGCCAGTAGCAGTTGTACGAGGAGCAGACGAGTCGGTGGCAGCAGCAGCATCAGGAGCAGATGGAGTACATGCGCCGACTCACTCATGCTTTAGGGATGGAGTTTCCTCCACCACATCTGCAGATTCCCCACCTCCCCCCCCCTCCTTCAGATTAGAGTTTGTATTTATGTTATAAAATTTGGGAAATCAAAATTTTTTTTTTCTATTCTTAGTTTTTGTCTCATTATAAAATATTAATAATATTATATTTTTAAATAACAATATTAATATGAATTATAATATTATTTATATTTTATAATATTAAATTTTATATATATATTAAAATTTTATAATATTATATTTTAATTATATTTTTTGTAATACTTGAATTATTTTAATATTTGAATGTAAAATAATTCTATTATTTTTATATTAATTAAAATAACTTATTAATATTTTTTTTTATTTATGAATTATAATTCTAATATTATTATATTAATTAAATAATTTATTAATATTATATTATTTTTTATTTTTGAATTATAATTCTATTATTATTATATTAATTAAAATAATTTATTATATTTATTTGTGAATTATAATTCTATTATTATATTAATTAAAATAATTTACTAATAATTTAATTTTTTTTTATAGTATTTGGGACGGGATACTATGCCCGTCGCAAATACTAGTATTATTATATGCATTAAAATAATTTATTATTAGTTTTTTATTTTTTTCAAAAAATAGTTTTTGCGACGGGTCCCGTCGCAAATACTATTTTAAAAGTTTTTTACAAATATACGGAGTACTATTTGCGACGAGGAGAATAACCGTCGCAAAAAAAGGCTTTAGCGACGGGCCCGTCGCAAATAAGTGTTGTTGCGACGCCGTTTTCAGCAACGGGCCATTGGTGATGGGCCCCCGTCACAAAAAGCCATTTGCGAAGGGATCCCGTCTCAAATGACCCGTCGCAAATAACTGTTTTTCTAATAGTGTAGAATTCATCAATAATATTCATATTATATTTATCCAGACATTTGAATATTCACAAACTTTACCATAAGAAGACATCACAATTTTTATTTAAATCAAACGATTACACATGCAGTTATGGTCTCGTTACATAGCCCTTTATAACACCTGCATAAGACCCCAGAGTAAGGTGTGCTAGGGTGATTGAATCTTGGGGCCGCATGGCCAACATTGCACGAGTAGTGATTTTTGTCAACTTCATCTTCTTATGTAGTCGACTCCTTTCCAGCTTCACATGATGATGTTTTGCTTCGCTTTGGTCCAGAGCAAACCCCAAAGGTGCTATCTCCTTCCTGAGTTCCGTAAGATGGTCTTCGATCGGCCCGAGACTACTGGATGGGGACCTTGAATCTGTTATCTATATAAATTAATCAATATTTCCTGTATTTATAGACAATAATCACAACATTTGCGTTCAAATGGTCTTTTTTTAATTATAATAATTTTATTAAATGAAATAGTTTTGTTGAGTACAAAATAAAATAACACAAAAAGTTATGAAACAAAATTTATTCAAAATTTCGGGTCGTTACATTGTTAACCATGGATTGGAAACACTTTTCTTGAGTAAGAAATTTTTAGCAGAATGGTCTTTGAAGATGATGATTTAGGAACCTAAGAGATAAGGCCAAAAATTTATCTAAGGAAAAAAACATTGCTACATTTCTGATTTCTGTCAAAATTTATTGACATTGAGTTTCATCCAATGTTTTTGAGGCATAATAGACAACATGAAGAATTTTATCTCTTCTTTGACCAAGAACTACCCCAACAGCTCTATCAGAAGCATCACAGATCAATTAAAAGGGTATGGACTAATCTGGGGATTGGATTATCAAGGTAGATGTAAGAGAATTTTTTAGTTCAATGAAGGTAGTCTTACAAACCACTTCAAAATGAAAAGTTACATCATTTTGGATAAAACCAGTGAGTGGGAAGGAAATCCTACTGAAGTTAAGGATGAATCTCTGATAGAAACCGACATGAAAATCGAATGAATAGATGTCTCCAATAGATGTGGATTTAGGAAGTGATTGGATCACTTCAATTCTATCAAGATCAACTTCAATACAATCTTCTGAAACTATGTTCCCAAGAACAATCCCATTTTCAATGATGAGGTTGCAATTTTCAAAATATAACACATGGTTACACTTGACACACTTTTGGAGGACTATAGAGTGTAAATTAATGCAAGATTCAAATGAATCACCATAAACAGTAACGTCATCCATGAAGACATCCATGCAGGGTTCATTGAATTCAAAAAGGATACTCATCATACTCATTTGGAATGATGCATGAGCATTGAAAAGGCCAAAAGGCATTCTTTTACAAGCATATATTCCATAGTGGGATTTGGAAGTAGTTTTTTCTTGGTCCTGATGAACAATTGGGGTTTTAAAGTAGTTGGTTTATGCACCTTGAAAGCAATATTGTGAATTTTTTACTAATCATTCTATGATTTGATCTCGGAATGGAAGAGGTTTGTGATCATTTGTTTTTTCAACATTCTATTTGCAGTAATCAATTCACACGCACCACTTATTCTTCACTCAATTTGTTTCTAAATCTCCATGTTCATTTTTTACAATAGTTATCCCACCTTTCTTGTGTACCACTTGAATTGGACTAAACAATTCATTATCATAAATTCGGTATATAATGCCAGCTTGAATAAACTTGGTTATCTCTTCCCTAACTACCTCATGTAGGAGTGAATTGTGTCTTCTTTGTGGTTGTCTTTTTGGTTGGGATGATTCCCCAAGATGGATGTGAAGCATGAAAAGAGTAGTTTTGATAACTATTATTTCATCTAGGGTCCAACCTAAGGCATTGTTGTTTTCCTCTAACACATGAACATGAATTGACACCATAGTATCAGTAAGTGAATCCGAGATAATGACTTTATAAGAGTGATCATGGAAAAGGAATTCATTATTCAGGTGTCCCGGAATATTTTTTAGATCAGTCGCATCTCTCATTTATGTGTTAGAAAACTGTGTAATGGAGGAATGTACTTCAGTTGCTTCATATTCATTTTCCAAAATATCATCCAAGGTGGAGTAGTAGACACAGGAGTTTTTGTGGGACTCAATAGTTTTTTATGAAACTCTATATTGATGGAGTCTATGAATTATAGGTCCATAAAAACTTTTCCATTTATCTCTTGGTTAATCATGGTGCAGATTTAACAATATCCTTTGTCATTAGAACATGACGAAAATAATGGATTGGTGTTCAATTGACTCATAGAAGGGTCCTCAGAATCATGGATTGAGAATATAGAGTGATCCTCTGATGGGTATCTCATGGCTTGGAAAATGTTTAACATGTCTATTTGGTCACCAAATTCCATGGGTAAGACGGCTGAATGGACATAAATTTTGGTTCTCACTGTCATTAGGTATGGTCTTCCTATTATTAGGGGAGATCGAAAAGAGTTTGTCTCACCTTCTATATCAAGGACATATAAATCAGCAGGAAAGATAATATCATTCACATGAACACGGACATCCTCGATTATACCCTCTGGTCTTGCAGTTCATCAATTGGCCAATTGAATGACAACACTTGTTGGATGTAAGGGAGAAATACCAAGTTTGGAAAATATGGAATTGGGCATGAAATTAAATGATTCTCCTAGGTCTATGAGTTCATCATTAGTGTTGAAACTTCCAATTTGTCATGGAACCATAATGTTCCCAAGATCTTTTCACTTTATTGATATAGACTGTTGGGTGGAAACATTTTCTAAGGTCCTAAGTTTCCTCTTATGGGTGCACAAATAATTAATAAACGTGGAATTTGTAAGAATTTTTTATGGAATCTAATAGGGGTATGTAATCTTCAACATGTCTCATCATGTCTAGAATTTCTAGATTGGGTTCAAAGGACTTCTTTGGTATAGAAATGGATTGAGGTAATTAAATAGGGTTCTCAAGTGGAATAGAAGGAGGTGAGGGAATGGATTCAGATTCCATTAAGAGTTTCATTTTAATTTAATTTTCTTAGACTACATTTAATGCTGGGTTGGAGGACTTATCTTGAGTAATAGAAATTTCCTTCTGCAGTCTAAGTGAATTTCACTTACATTAACCTTGGTATTGGGTAATGGTTGAGATGGGAGTTGGGAAGAATTTGATTATTGTTGCTGGTTCATGTGGGATGCATGCTGACAAATTTGTGTTAAAAGGTTTTTGAGGCTAGAATAGGTGAAGGAGGCAAGATCTTCCACAACACATTCCCATGGTTTCATGGAAGAAGAGGTATGTCCTAGATTGGGATTACCTAGATTATTGTTTTTAGTAACGTTATTGTATTGGTTTGGGAATTGGAAAGGCTCACTTGGATAGTGGAATCCATGAGGAGGATTGATCCTTTGAGGTTAAGGAACAAAAGGGTAAGGTTGTTGGATGTTACCAACACTTTGACCATAATGGAATTGGTTTGAGTTTTGATGAGGGTATTGAGGGGGATGAGAAATGGGATTCTTATTTCTCATGTTAGGGTTATATGTTGGAGATAGAGGCTCCGAATGGGGTTGGTTGAAGTTTCATACAAGATGACCTAATTATTGAGGTTTGGGGTTCTGCAGAGCGTATGCTACATTGAGCTCCATTGTTCCTAATGAATCAGATGCTTCATCTTCAATTTGTGGTCATGTTTCTGTTGGATGAGCTAGTGAATTGTAGATTCCATATTTTTTGACAGGTCATGGAAACATTGATTGTGGAGAATATGAAGATGTGGTATTGGAAGACACAACTAGTTGTCACACAAGACTTATAAGTTCAATTATCCTCCCAGTCATATTATTTGGATCTAATGATTGGTTCTCTTGGAGTTGTTTGAAATGTGCATGTGCTTGAGTGTGGAATTTTTGGGTGTTTCCAGCCATGTTTCTTATAAAATCTCTTGAAGCTACATGAGTTTTGTCAAAAAGAGCACCTCCACTTGCGACATCAATATGGGTACTATCTATATCCAATAACCCCTTATAGAAGTATTGGATCAAGATTCGTTCAGGGATTTTGTGATGTGGGATGTTTTCAAAAAGCGTTATGATCCTCTCCATGTACACATGGAGTTATTCATTTGGGATTTGACGAGTACCACTTATTTTCTTTTGTATAGAAGAAGTATGAGAAGAAAGAAATAATTTCTCTAAAAAGAGTTAGTTCATGTCATTACATGTGGTTATGAAACCACGAGGAAGGTATAAAATACATGACTTATTTGTGTTATTTAGGGAGAAAAGGAATTCCCAGAGTTTGATTTGTTCCTCAGAAACCCCTTGAGGCTTCTTGTTAGAGCACACCACATGGAACTCTTTAAGGTGGAGACATTGATCCTCACTGGCTAGCCCATGGAAATAAGGTAGAAGATGAATCTAACCAGACATGAGTTCGAATTAAGCAGCTATATTTGGATATTGAATACTAAAGGGTTTGTAATTCATATCTGGGAAGCAAGTTCATTATGTGTTTGTTCCCTATGATTAGCCATATCTAATTTAATTGGTGGTACAATGTCTAGTTCTTTATTTATTAGATTATTGATAATGTTCCTACTTAGTTGGTGATGTGTTCTCTCAATTTTAGTTTCAAAAAAATCTTAAGGATTGTTTGGGAGGCGACAAGTCATTCAGATAGATTTTTGAAGAAAGTGGAAGACTTGGTTTTCTTGGAGTTTTTTTAAAAAAAAATAATTTTTTGTGTTTTTTTATAATAACAAGAAATGAATGAATAATTAAATCACCATCCCCAACAATGATTCCATTTTAATCTATGTACTATTATCTTATATTAACTATTCAATGTTATTGTGCTCTGATAATGTGTATAGTAACACTCGGGTTGAATACTCGGCGATGATACTTTTTAGAGTAAATTGTTTTTAATTGGTTGTATTCTGATTGGGGGTGTTATTTGAAGAACTTATGAA
Source organism: Viscum album (assembly GCA_963277665.1). Classification (NCBI taxonomy): domain Eukaryota; kingdom Viridiplantae; phylum Streptophyta; class Magnoliopsida; order Santalales; family Viscaceae; genus Viscum; species Viscum album. The sequence continues at coordinate 1,531,228,353 of OY728123.1, read as the reverse complement.
ATAATTAGAGGATGATGTTTGATTTAACAAATTAAAAATATTTGGGTTAGTTTATTATTTGGGATTTAAGATTATTATATCCTTGAGATTTTCTTTATATTGAATAAAATTAATACCCACTTCACATGATGACTTTGATCGAAATTACCAAGTGTAAAAGCTTTAATTCAAGCCATAAATTAAAAAGGGGTTATAATAATTACCATGAATTTTTTGTAGTATTTAATTTTTGGTTCCAATAATAAATGGAATACACATGATAAACAAAGATTTTCATTAATCCATGACAGATAAAGTTCAACATACACAATATTAACTCAATGAATACTAATCGTGAAAAAACTCTAAATCACTTCAAATATGAAAATTATAACTCATCCAAATTGTATATTTACTAAGAAATTGATATGATTATTAATATACTTAAACATGTTTAACGTGATTAATTATAAATAATTTGAAATTAACAGGATAAGAAAATATTAGTTTGTTGAACACACACACGATCATTGAAGACAGTTAAAAAACATTCGATTGAATGGGGAAACAAAATAAGGGAAGGGGTTTTAACAAGATGTAATGAATTTTACAAACATTAATATTAAAATAAAAAATTTGTAAGATAATAACAGATATTTAAGAAGAAACATTCAATAAAATATAATTACAGAATAAACACTTACAATATTAGAATAATGGGGAACAGAAAAGTAAACGAAAACAAAGAGAGGAGGAAAGGTATCTCAATTGAAAACATGATTATGTAATGTCCTCACAAAAAAAAATTCATGTCTTTTTTCATGACAATATATCTTCCTCTCTTATCAAATTACATCACTTTTTAAGGAGATGAGGGGGGGATTTTATAGCCCAATGAGTTGGACTTTTTGCATTCAAAATCTGTCCCTCCACTTGTCTCATCGGTTTACCCATTCAGATAGCATAGTATTGAAATATATTATTATTCAATGTTTCAGATAATAATTTTGGAAAAATACTCCCAATATTTGGATCAATTCGTATATATGTAACCAATGTTATGATGGTTGTAGTAAAAAAATTTAATCTGTCCATTTCAATCCATATTTTTCAGATGTTCGAAATGTGAATGGGTTTCTTAATAGGATGATGCCATTAAATAAAAATAGATTCTTCGATCTTTCTTTCCACAAAAATATTATCTTTCACACTAAAAAATTACATCTTCTTTTGATGACTGGATCATGATAAATGTCATTAGTAGTGTTCATATTTTTATTTCCATCCAGAATGGTGGGATGGAATTTAATGAATCAGTTGGGACCCTTGTAATTTTAGTGGGACCTTAAAATTTTTATCCATGATTCCTTAGGATAATCAATAACTTATGGAGGTGTTTCATAAAATTTGGGCTTCTGGATGTAGACCAGCAACTCAATCATCAGGGATTGCCCGTTTCTTCACAGATTCTTTGGGCCTTCTTGTGATGACCTTATGGCCCTCAAAATGAACGATTTGGCCAAATATTATTTATAATGAAATGTTGTAATTTGTCCAAGGAACCCTAAAAAAGGACTCCTGAAATTTGGATAAGTAGGGTGACAGGTATTATTAAAAAATTAAATAGATATTAATCTGAATGAATTTAAATGGTGCTCTAAAATAATATTTAGTATTTAAACAATAATATTTAACAATAATTATGTACATTTGATATTAAATCAGTAAAGGGAGTATATAATAAATTATGAAAATATTAATAAAATAATTAAATAACCAAAATAAATTCATCAATATACTAGTAATTTGTAATGTACTGATTTCTACCTAAACATACACACACCTCCCTCTAATTGATAATGAACAAAATATTTCTGTGTATGGTAAACTACTTTCTCATGAAACGATGATTGTTCATTTTCTCTTTTCCACCCATCACGTTTACCATTATGATGAACACACTATTTATAAATGATAATATGATATTTATAAATTATTTATTCATTTGTATTTTTTATTTATAATATACATTTTTTATTTTCCATCTTGTGTAAATACGATAATTTCATTTGAGGAAGTGTGGACTACTGCCCCTCAAAGCGATGTGACTCATTCATGCCATACATGGAATGAAAAAATGATGCTCTTAATAAACCTATGTAACATATATAACATATATATGAATCTATAATTATAATATACATGTATCATTTTTAATAAAATAATGAAATGAATGTAATGTTTATGTGTATGTATGACATACCACCTCCATGAACGGTGTGTTTCAGTTCTTATCTCCAAACATTATAAATTATCTTAATTAAATATGTACAGAATATATTAATGTATTAGTACAATTTTTACCCTATTTTTTAGTTAGGAAAACTATAAAAATGTTTTAATTTAAATCCAAAAATATTTCACTTTTCAGTAAAAAAAACTATGTTAGTTCAAAACCATGATTTCAAAAAATGATATTTTTTTTAATTTTCTCATCTAATTTTAAAATATATATTTTACCAATTTTTTACAATCTATATTCTTAGAAGGAATATTTTTTCCATTTTCCTATTAAGGCAATTTTAAGAACTTTTAATGTAAAAAATATTTTTCATTACGTGGGAACATGCCACCATTAAGACTATCTTTTCCTTGTAGATCCCATTTTATGTTTTAAAGTTTAATTTAAAGAAAAAATGTTTTATCAATATTTTGAACATAAATATATTTTAATGTGGTAATCAATGAAAAAGGAATTTAAGAAAAATTATTTTCAAAAAACAATTACGGTTTTTTCAAAGCTTCCGTTAAAATATTTCATTGCTTCTTTAAAAAAAGGATATCAAGAATGTTTTATGTTTATGAATTTTTTTAATGGTTTTCAATAATTACTTATTAATTTTATAGAAAATGGTTTCCAAAATGATCTCAAAACATTATTTATAAGATTTATGTTTTATTTTCAATGAAATGGTTTTCATAAGTTTTTTTGTTTTTAAAAGGAGTTTTTTTATAGAGGAAAGGTTATTTTACTGAAGAAGTTTTTTTAAAAGATCATTCCAAATTATTTACCATATAAGATGACATTATTTGGTGGTAATAATTTCATGACGAGTAAATTAGTAAATTCTTCAATTCATATTCATTCTATAAATGGTTAATGTATTTATGGAATGATGTTTATGAAACATGTTTTTCTTTCCCATGTAATATGATTTTGAAGCCTGGTTATATTCATGGGTGGTGATCATGAGACCTAAGTTTTTTCCATAGGTAATTCTATGATTAAAGTTCCATGATTTTTATATTATTTTATGGGTTATGATATGATTTTTTATAATCTTCTGTCCCTCATATATATGTTTTTTATTTCATGTGTTGGATCTATATATCCCTCTAATGCATTTGGTAACAATAGATGAATCGTGCATATATATGTTATGAATGAACCAAATTTTATATTCACTGTGTTATGTGTGAAACTTATTACATGTTGAAGATTTTATTCATAAACCTGGTCACATGTCCATAAGTTTATGTATAAACCATATGACATTTAGACAATGTTATGCATGAACCTGGTTACATGTTCACAATTTTATTAATAGACCTAGTTTTAGGACCATTTGATTATGCATGAACCAGATTATATGTTCAAAATATTATAACTGAACCTTGTTACATTTTCACAATGTTATTATTAGACCTGGTTACCTGTATATATGTTTATGTGTGAACTTGATTACATGTTAACAATGTTATGCATGAACTTGTTTATATGTTCATAATGTTATGGATGGAACTAGTTTTCTGGCCACATGGTCATGCATGATCCTTATTAGATATTCACAATGTTATTCAAGGACCTAGTTTCATGTCCATTAGTTGATTAAGGGGCCAGATTTCATGTACATAACTTAATGAGTGAACCTATTTCTACATCAAAATGTTCACAATGTTATAAACCAATGTACATGACACAAATTCCATGTCTTATTCCTGTGTTATTATTTAATTAATTATGATTGGAATTTTCCAATGATCCATCTCTTATGAAAATCCAATATATATTATGATCACTAATGTGCATGGTATGATCTTTAAATGTTATGCTCAGGTTCCATACCATTTTTCTCGTGTTATAATCTGTCATTTCATTAATCTAACCTTACTAAGCATCTTATCTCATCCATTTCATATGTTTACATTCCCTAGGCTATTAAGAAACGTTTTAGATAGAAGTAATAAAGGATGAGATATTTATGGGAGATTTTTTAGATCATTCACTAGGATTGAATAATTTGTTCCTATGTTTTAAATGATAGTAAAATATTACAGTCCTCGTATATGTATTTTTTCAATGTACTAAATATTCATCTAAAATTATGTAATATCAATGTATGTTAATATTGGGTTGTTGCAGCTGGTATACAAGTAAAGTCTTTGTTAAAAATTGGAAACTGGGATTATAAAACCTTATTGAGATCCCTAGGTTTATTTTTAAAAATAAATCTAGGGATTTCTCTAAGGATAATTCTATGGCTTTTAAAATGTAACAGAAAATTTCCTATAATTTTGGTAAAGGATATAGTGAGTTGTTTACTAGAAATACATCCAAATATGGATAATATAACTGTATGTGGATCTGGAATAGATATACTTAGGAGTAAAAACATGAACAAAATTTTTTGGGATTGACTCGGAGTAATCTAGTACACAAGAATGATCCTTGATGCACACCTAGTTTGACACTCCCATGGGATTTGCTTTTGAAATTCACAAACTCTTCAAAAAAATGTATGAATTAATTTAATAAAATATTACTATTTATAAGAATGGTTAAAACTAATGTGTCATAAGTTAATGGAGGTTTCATAATTTATACAACATATAAGTAATTTTTCATGGTTATGTGATTTTCTTCTATGATATTTGTTTCTCACCCCGTGATTTCGTGTTTAATCAATGGAGAAATATAGAAGGAACATTATTAATATTTAATGTTTAAAATGAATAGATTATGGAAATTATGGATTTATATTTCCCAACTTGAAATTTACAAATGATAATAAGGAAGATGGTATATGTATTTATTACACTTATGGTGATAAAGAGACAACAAATGACATGTGAAAGGTTGTGATGTTATTCCATTATTTTTAACATTAACCATAAAAATATTGGTTAGATTGAGGTTTAAAAAACATAAGGAAAGATTAATATATTATAGGAAAGAGGTATTAAGGAATATTTTTATGGAGTCTGGGTAATTTATTAAGAATAATGTTGGATGAATAAAGTACTAATGTTTTGGAATTCAAATATTATGTTTTATGAATCACAAAAAATCTAAGTTTTTTCAGTATAATTTTTCATTAATGATTGAAAATGGTATGTTTAATGGTGATAATGACTTTTAAAAGTGATATTTTGATTAAGTAAGTTAACCTTAAATGTGATACAGATGTTGAGAAAATTTTGTTTCACTTGGATAATGAGAAGATTGATTTGGATAATGTAAAATAGATAGTAGTCATTACCCTATGTCTGCTTATTGATTGGTTGATAAAGTGTAATATGTCATCTTCAAAAAGTTCCAATATTCTTGTATTTAAAGGATATATTGAGTAACATTTAGAATAAGGAATCATGCATGTTTTCTAAAAGTATTTATGTTATTTCATGTTAATACCATGTTTCAAGAGAGTATATGATAGTGGTATTACAATGTTTGAACTGAGACATCCATGATCTTCATTATGATATATGGGGGATCAATGCTAAGATAATTTTAAGTCCTCATTTATAATGTTTTGAATTTTCATATTTTTGAAGGGTTATACGGTTATCCTTTTATTGGGATGTATAAGTTAAACTTCAGATAATGTTTGTAAGATTAAAGTGTTGTCTCCCAATATGGGGATTTATGTATATTGGATAACCTGATCTAACAATTTCTTGTTTATAGTAACTGAAGAGATATGGGATGACTTATCTTGGATCTCAGGATATCTTAGTGATTTAAGAATGGAATATTAACCTTCCCTTTTGTAGAAGGTGGAAATGTGGATGAGTGGAAATTGGTCAAGACATGGACAAAGGGTGATATTTTACCTATGAAAGGGAATGAAATAAAATAATTACATCTTCTCTTAAAAATTAATCAACCATAGGGAAAGGATATTGAAAATTAAAAGCTTATCCTTGAAGATTATTTTCCAATGAATCAAATGGTCCCTTATATAATCACATATTTATAGCATTCTGATTGTTAATTTTTTCATGACCATGTTCTCTATCACTCTCCATCAGAACAAGATAGTTATATTTCACTTCTATATCCATGTTTTCAATTCCCACCAATATTCTCATATGTGGAAACCTATTTATATGTTACATTGGGTAACCATTATGTTTCCATATTTTCTTTTTAAATGTTTATTTCTGTATTCATTTTTACGATTTGGGATTTTGTAAAATGAACATTCTTATATAAAACCGTGGATAACCCATATGAATTTTGATGACAAAATACATTTTAAGGGTTATAGAATGTGATGCATCGAGTTTTTGTGAACTATTTTTTCTAGAATAAATTAATTTTAATTAATTTATTATACATAACTATTTTGAACATACCTTAAACTAGACACAAACATGGCATACACTATTCGACACCAACTTGATTTGCATTACACAGAACACCGACATTGCCTTCGTTGCATGCAAAAAAAAGTGTAAAAATAGAATATAATAACCCAATATATTACAATATATTTGATATATTAGATAAATATAATATATTATATGGCTTGTAATGAAAACTACACGCATTTTGTTTATGGTACATGCAAGAGAGGATTTTTTCGATTGCTTACACTGCATGCAAGACTAAATATTATAAGACAATGATATATTATTATTTAATATAATAAAATAAATATTTCAAATAAAATACATATATATTAATACTATTAACTAACTTATGAACATTTATGGTTTATATAAATATAAAATTAATATATTGGTTACCAATTAATTAAAAATGAATCTAACAACCAAAATAGATTTCCAAAATATTACAGGAGTGCCACTAATCTTATAGTACAAATGGACACCAGTTCTCAAACTTCCTCAAACACCTAAAACCACTTAGTTTAATGCAATATATTCCAAAATATATTCCCAAAATACTTCCCCTATACCTTGAGGCTATCCTTTATTCATAAATCCTTCCAAGAAATCCCTTTGTTATAACCCAAATGGAGTTACCCAGTTTTATGGTAATGTTTTCCAATGATGTCTTTCATTCAATTTATTACCCTCTCTATAAAATATAATTACTACAATATTATATTAGAATCCCTGTATCCAAAATATTCAAGGATGTTTTTATGTTATAATTTCTACCTATACTTACACACAACTCCTTCTAATGGTTAACATACATATTGTTTCTGTGTATGGAGAACTATTACCTTAGGAAAAGATGAATGTTATATTTTTCTTTACCACCTCTCATGGTGGCCATTATGATAAAAAATATGTTTATATATGATATATATGATATTTATATTCTCTCGATGGTCTTGTACTTTCTATTTATTGCATAACTTTATGCTTTTCATCTTGTGTAAATACAACAATTTCATTTGAGGATGTGTGGACTACTGGCCCTTAAAGTGATGTGACTCGTTCATTTCATACATGGAATGTAAAAATGAGTGGTCTTAATAAAAATATGTAAAATATATAACATATATAATATAGTATAATTATAATTGAAATATATCATATAATTTTTTTAATACAACAACGAAATTAAAGTAGCGTTCATGCGTACAAATAACCTACCTTGTCTATGAACGATGCATTTCATTTCATATCTCCAGAAATTATAGATTATTCTAAATTAGTATGTACTGAATATTTAAGATAATTAATTCATGGTTTAGATTATGGATATTATGAATTCATGTTCTATGTAATAGGAGAAGCAAATAACAATTCAAAACATACTTGAGAAAACTAGGCGATTAACACCAGAAATAGTGACAATAATGAATGATTATTATCAAATAGATAACAAGACGTTATAAGAAGATGACATATAAAATTATAAAAAAAATATATGGTTATGGTATAATTTATTAAAATATTTTATACCACTAAAAATGTGTATAAATGTCACACAACAAAAGGAAGGTTTAGATAAGATAATTTCATATTATCTTTTATTACTGTGAGATGCATTCCTTATTAACCACTCAATTTTATTTTGTGGTATACACTCTACCATTTAAAATGTTATATATCTAATTTTATTGTTTTCATGATATTTTAGTCTTCATGATTTTTTCTTACATGAGTTGTATGATTTTATATTACCTAGTGATAAGAGTCTATTGAAACAATCTCATCGTTTATCATGATTATTTTTTATCAGGCTTCAATTGAAGACATATCATAATCCATATAAAACAACCCTACTTTTTATTACACTCATAGAGATGGTTTATTAAATAAAACCATCACATTTTAAAATTATGAATATCGACTGGTCTACTGTTTTTGAGTAATAGAAACATTACATAATTACTTAAAACATGAAACACGATATCTTTATTGAAAACTTCCATTACATGACCACAACATTACATTGTACATAACATTGCATCAGATATCATAAGGAAATGAATAAGAAAATGGTGAGCTATAAATCTCAATAAAGTAGTAAATAAGGCATAACATGATGAATACAATAAATGATATGCAGTATGCATGTCAATGCAGCAAAAAAGAAACATGAACATAAAGGCAAGATATGACATGATTAACATAACGTGTAAATATGGTAACAACACTTAAAATGGAATTAGAATGATACAAGACACATTTCCCATGTAGAATGAGTAGACTTTCATTACACCTTAATTAGCATGAAAAATCCTCATTAGACATGGCGTATCATTATAATAATCTTTACCCAATTCATTTGAGTACTATTAGGGAACACCGTTCTTAAACATTTCATTTATTGAATAAGTGGGCCACATTGATCTTACAATATGGAATCATTCATTATAATTTATTGTATGATAAAGGGATGTGGAATAAATACTTTAATATTTATAATAAATAAGTAAATGGGCATAATTGTGAATACCCATGAAAGAGAAATGGTCATGGTATTCACTATACGATGATATAGTCTTGGAAAATCGATGCAATTTCAGCAGCGTAATGGCATTACAAAAGAATTTATAAAAATGGTTGATGAGATAGAAATGGTTGTATCATCATATAAAACATAAAGGGAGTGTAAGAGGGTCATAAGGATACATTAACAAACATAGGTAATGGATTTTATATTCATAATCAAATATAATGGCTTGAATGTAAATGAGGAGAGAGGAAGTCTTTAAGGAATTTTGGAATGGTAGCAGGTATACATGGAAGGAACCGATGAGAGAAAGAGGGGTCTATGATCATTAAAGCATAAATATTACAATATAGGGGTGGTTCTAAATCATACCCAATCATTTATAATTCAAAATTATATAGTGTAACAATATTAAGAAACATGGATAAATGTGAAAGGAAGGAATCCCTTACTTGGAAGTGTGACCCCAATGGCTTGAGAGAGGATTGAGAGAGGATTATTAGGAGCTGGGGGTTCCTTGGGAGGATTCTAGATAGAGTATGGAATAGTTTGGACGAACTCCAATGGCTTTAATTGAAGAGTAAGTGGGGGCATGGTTGGGTCTATATAGGAAAGGATAGGGAATTCATTATTATTTAGGTTTGGGACACCACACATTAATCTAAATAAAACCAAATACCATACCATGCATTTGGCCCATAGTTTTTTCCGTAGGGGAGTGGAAAAAAATATTTTATATGGAAAATGTCCAAACTTCTTAATATAATAGGGTTTCTTGAGTGGATGTGAGTCAAACTCTCAGGGAAATCAATTTAAATAGATAAAATGTTTTATAAGTCTTGGAGGGTCCATTAAAGCTTTGTAAAATAAATCAAATAAACCCAAAATCACATTAATTTTATGTTAGGACATATATTGATATAAAATAATATTTATTTTATTTTATTACATCACTATTGGGTCATTATGATGTCATAAAACACCTTATGTAAGTAAACAATATTTAATTTTTACCCCAAAATTTAACTATCTCAGAAAAGTATGGAAAATTCACTTTTGGATAATTTCAATGTCCTAATTAGAAAAATTATATTTATTTTATCTAATTAATTTTTTTAATTAGTTAATTTTATCATTTAAAATAAAAACCCACATTTATTGAAAAATATTGGGTTTTTACAAAAAAAAACCTTTCAAACCATTTTTCATATTACAATTGCATTCCTAAAAGTATACTGGAATTTATATTAAAAATATAATTTCATAATAATAATAATAATAATAATTTAAAATATTTTCAAATCCATTAATTCATCAAAATATATTTCATAGTTGAATATAAACTAAAAATACTATTGGAACTTTAAGAACTATTAACAATGTAATAATAATAAATGGAATGTATATTCTCAAAACAAAAATAGTGTATATAATCATAGAACTAGGGTCTCATTATATATCCCCTTATAACACCTACATAAGACCGAAGGCTTTGGTGTACGATGGTTACATACTCTTGGGTTGGCTCGTATTACATCGCTCTGGTGGTAATCTATATCAACTTCCACTTCTCCCGTAGGCAGTTCCATTCAAGATTAACATGTTGAAGCTCAGGTTGGGATTTTTCAAGAGTGGAGACCAATGAAGCCACCTCCTTTACGAGCTCCAACAAATGGGCTTTGTATGGGTATATTCTACTATATGAGGCCATCGCTTCCTTTTTCTGATTAAATCAAATTTTTTATATTCCTTTATTAATGCTAATCTTGTGATCATTGTTCAGTGGTTATTAGAAATTATTACAATTCATAATGCTATATTGAATTCCAAAAACATAAAAGCAAGGAAGATCATATTTTATATAACCATTTTACACAATGAGACATTTAATTACATTAAGTGCAATTTCCATTAATAAATGTTTTGGTCATTACCATCTTCCCCCTTAGGAAATTTCACCCTCAAAATCTCCTTTTTCTACCCTAAAAAGGATGCATGTAACTCTTCTTCATCACTTAATCTTATTCCCACATTGCCCATTCAAATTTGTGGTTCTGTCACAACACCATAACGAGGGAAATTGTCTTATTTTGTAGAACTTTTTCTCTATGATCTAAGAACATCACTAGTTTCTCCATGTAAACATGATCATAATTTAATTGTAAATCCTCTAAAAAGAGTAAATGTGGAAGGTCTGGTTTGATCTTTTTTAAAAATGAAAAATGAAAGGCATCATGTACATTGGCCATGGTGGGTGGAAGTGCGAGTCTATAGGCCACAACCATGAAATGATCAAGAATCTCAAAGGGGTAGTTGTACCTAGGACTTAAATTCAATTTATTTACAACCCTCATGATCTTCATCTAGTGAGATATGCATAGAAATACCATGCCTCCAACGTTGATCTGAAGGTCTCATCCATGGTTATCGGCATTAATCTTTTGTTCTATATGGGATGCCTTGACATGATGATGAATGGTTTTAACCTTATCCACTATTTCATAGACCATTTCAGGTCCTAGAATCTCACACTCACCGAATTCATCCCAACAGATAGGTTTTCTTCATATTTTCCCATATAGGGCTTCATATGCTGCCATTCAGATGTTTGAGTGGATATTGTTATTGTAGGAAAATTCAACTAGTTGATGGTGTTGGTGCCATCCTCCTTTGAAGTCCATAAAACATGATATTAACATATCATCCCGTGTCTGAATTGTTCACTCAGATTGGCCATCAGTTTAAGGATAACATTCCATAATGAAGTTTAGTTCATTGCTTAGAGCACTCTGGAAATATTTCCATAACATCATTTTGAATCTCATATCATGATCAGATACAATAGATAGTGGTTCTCCATGCAGCCTTACCAATTATTTGATGTAAATCCATACAATTTTATCCAATGAGAAACCCACTAGAATCATGATAAAGTGACTTGTCTTCATAAGACAATCCAAAATGACACATATAGCATTGATTACTCTCAATTCCCTTTGGAGTCATGTGAAAAAATCCATGGTAATGTTGTCCCACTTCCATTCTGGTATGGGTAGTGGTTGAATCATCCCATTAGACTTTTTCCTCTCAGAATTTTCTTTTTGACATACCAGGTACATTGATGTATATTCAGTAATCTTCCTTTTCAGATTATCCCACCAAATGATTTCTCAGAGATCCTGATACATCTTTGTGATTCCATGGTGAAAAGACAAGGTTGAGCCATGTGAGTCATTCAGAAGCTCCTTCTATAAATCTAGATCAGATTGTACACATAATCATGACCCAAATCTCGCTATTCCATCCTTGTCAACCACAAAATATGAGGATTTCCCATTTCTGATAGCTTCCAACTTTTTCATCATTTTCACATCCTTTATTTGTGCATCCTTTATTTTCTCCATGAGGGATGGTTGAGAAATCATTTGAAAAAGGATTGATGATTTCCCTCCCCTAATTATTCTCATGTCTATCCTCTTCAAATATATGTACAATGGATCTTTTTCAATTCTAATCCTTGATAAAGATTCCAGATCCTTTCTACATAGATCATTTGCAACCTTGTTTGCATTCCTAGGGTAGTAATTGATTTAGATTTCATAATCTTTGATCAGTTCTATCCATCTTCATTGATTTATATTAAGCTCTTTTGTGTGAATATATATTTTAGGATCTTGTGATTAGTATATATCTAAATCTTCTCCAAATAAAGATAATACTACCATATTTTCAATTCAAATATCACACCTTGAAACTCCATATCCTAAGTTGGATAGTTTCTCTCATATATGTTTAGCTATCTTGAGGTGTAGGATGTCATTTTGTCAGTTTGATTCAGTACACAACCCTTGCCCTTCTTCAAAGAATCACTGAATACTGTAAAATGTTCTCCACTTGTCGGTGAAATGTGAACAGGTGTAGTGATAAGAATTCTTTTCAACTCCTTGAGTCTCTCTTCTCATTCATCAATCCAGGAAAATATTACTCCCTTCTGAGTTATCTTGGTAAGTGGGTTGGACAATCATGATAATGTTTTCATAAATTGGAGATAATATCTAGTTAACACCAATAATCTACGGATATCCGTTATCGATGTTGGAGTCATCCATCCCTCAATTGCAATTGTCTTGTAGGGATCCATAGATATCCAATTTTATGTGATGATATGACACAAGAATGTGACCTCCTTCAACAAGAACCCACTCTTCCTGTAATTTTAAAAGAGCTTATCTTTTTGCAAGGTCTCCAATATAGTTCTTATATGCTCCCAATGAGCCTCCTCGGTTTTGGATTATATTAAAATATCGTCTATAAATAATACCACCAATTTGTTTAGATAAAATCTAAACTCTGTATTCATCAAATCTATTAATATTGTTGGATCATTAGTGAGTCTGAAAGACATTACTATGAATTCCAAATTCCCATATATTGTAAAAAAAAGGTGTCTTGGGGATATCTTCCTTCTTCACCATTTCATGATAATATGCCAACTGAAAATACACCTTGGATAAGTATTGTTCTCCACAAAACTAATCAAACAAGTCATAAATTCATGGCAGAGGATACTTGTTCTATATGATGATTTTTTCGAGCTCACAATAATCAATGTAAAGGCACATTGACCCATCCATTTTCTTGAGTATGATGACTGGTGCACCCAATGGTGAAGCAACTTTTAGTATAAACCCTTTATATAGATTCTCCTATAGTTATTTTTTAGCTCCTCATGTTCCACAACATCCATCCTATATGGAGTATTTGATATTGGAAACGACCCAAGTATATGGTCCATTAAGAATTCAACATCTCTACTAGGAGAAAGACCAGACAATTCTTAGGGAAACACATCAAAATATTCCCTCACAATAGGATTGTCTTCAAGGATAGTTGGTTCCTCAGACTCAATAATCTGATCCAGATACGTGTGCTCATAGGGATGTAATATCCATGATTGAGATGATGGTGATCAATAAGACTAATCTTCCTCCTTGGACATGTAGAGAATCAAGGGTCTATTATTCATATGGAGAGTTATTTCATTCCCATGTAAATTTATGTTAGCTCTAAATAATGAAATACAATACATCCCGAGTATTGCATCAAATTCCACATGTTGTAATAGGATGAGGATTTCCAGAAAGTTCAATCCACATATTATGACATGGGGGAGTTATATTCATGGGATGCAATTATTGACCCATTTTCCATACTCACTAACATCTTTGCTTCCATGAATTGTGGTGTCATTGGGAATATTCAACAAAACTTTTGGAATAAAAATGAATGTGTAGAAACAGAATAAAAAATCTTGTTCGCTATTCTCGAATGAATAACTAGAGCACCTATCACCACTTCATTCTCGGGGTTCACATTCCTTGTAGGGATATAAAAACCTCTCCATTACTTCCTCAGAGGTTGTTGGATACCTCTAAAAACCCTTCGATTAGGGAACTAATTTAATAGGATTCATGGTTCATGGTGTTTGAAGAAATGAGAAATGCACTGATAGTATAATAGATAATTCCTCTCTTCTCTCATAGTTGTAGGTTTATATTGTCAGTAGTTAATGGCTAGGTTCCCTTATATTCAACACCAAAACCATTTCCTTGTGTCATTCATGCAATTTCTGTGGTTCTTCTATCCACACCATTGGCAAGTGGGGTGCAGGATTTTATTAGAACCACTGGATTTATCCATCGGACTACCAGAATTGAATTCCAACTTATTATTCTTATACCCATGATACCCCTAAGATTCTCTTATCAGCATTTTACCATAAGGGAACATTGGGAAATTTACTAATAGTTGTCGAAGTCAAATAATTCTAGGGCTTTCTGCGTGCTAGGTTTCAACCCACCAAATAAGGGGTAAACCTGGAATTCAGTGGAAATGAAAAATATGGAGGTATATCATGAAATCCTTGTGATTTTTTTATCATACTCTCTGATGGATTCATCATCTATTTTCAGGAGGGAAAGGAAATCCCTTTCCATCCTTAGTTAGAGGGTGCGTGGAAAAAATTTATCCAAAAACATCTTCCCAAAGTCCTTCCATTCAAACGCATTGATCACTTCCTCAGGATTCCTAATTTTGATCAAAGTCCACCATTGATCATATTCACATTCCATACGATAAGAATCAATTAGAACCATCACTTTTTTGTAACATTTACGGATGGAGATGATCATTTCAATGGAGTTGATCCATTGTTAGGTGATTAAGGGATCATATGATCCATTAAAATTAAGAGGCCTTTGTCTCATGAAGCTATCGATAGTGACTTCTTCTTTCTTATTGGTTGTTGAACATTCCACTTGAACCATGTTTATATGAAAACCTTTTGTAAAATGAGAGAGTATCATGATATGGTTCGTGATTTTTTCTCCCATCAGATTGGGCATCTCATTAGAAAGGTCATCACATTGATCTTAACATCGTTTATTAGCCCGAGTCCACCTATTACCAGACATTTGATGGAGTAGAAGGAAATTTATGGTGAACACAAAAATGGTAATCCAAGTACCAAATATATGACTTATAAATAATTTTTATTTATATAACATATGAATCTATAGTATTTAATCTATGTAATCCATGATCTACTTTCTAACACATATTCATATATGAATTTTTTATTCCCTTAATAATGGTTCATATTAAGCTTGTAAATTTACCAAATAATATCCCTCGGAAGTGTCATAACAAAGGGCCCAGCGGGGCCCCTTTTCATGTACCAAGATACCCCGGGTCAAGCTGGAGACTCTTTGTCAGAGTTTTCACTCTTATGATGATTTATGCTAGATCCCCTCTAGCTGTTCGTATCCCGACAGATAGTCATTTTCTTGATAAACCACTTAATCAATACTTAAAAAAATTTATTTATTCTTATTATACTTAGTCATATCAATAATTCATTCACTATGGATTACTAATCCTAATCCCAAAAATAACTAAACCTGCCCTCTGATACCAACTATAACAACCCTACTTTTTATTACACACTTTGACAGGATTTATTACATAAAACAATCACATGATAAAAAAATTAATATCAAGATTTATAGTGTCTTTTTTTATTAGGAACATTACATAATGACTTAAAATATGAAACCAAACATCTTTATTGAAAACTTCTTTTACATGACCACTACATTCCCTCATACTTGGCATTGCAAGGGATAACCTAAGGACATGAATTAGAAAAGGGTAAGCTATAAAGCCCAGTAAGGGAGTAAACAAGGCATAACATGAAGAATACAATACATGTTAGGAAGTAGGCCTATATATGGAGCTTGAAATAAACATTGACATAATGGTTAGATATAGCATGATTGTCATATCATGTTAATGTGGAAACAACAATTAATTTAAAATTTGCATAAGCCAAGGATAATTACAATGGAGAATGAGTAAAACCTTATGGAAATTAAATTAGAATCGTAAAATCATCATTTCACTTAACCTATCATGATGCTAATATTTACACATTGCCTTGGAGTGTTATCAGGGCACACCCTTCTAAAACAATTAATTTCATGCATAAGTGTGCCACATGGATCATACAACACAGAAACATTCATCATCAGTTATTCCATAATTAAAGATGTGTAAATCATACACGATGAATTATAATCAATAATTAAATGTGAATAAAGGTAAATACCCTTAAAGGAGAAATTGTAATGGTATTCACTACACAATGACATTTTCTTGGAAAATCAGTTCACTTTCAGCATCGTAACGACGTGACAAAAGGATTCATAAAAATGGTTAATGAGAGAGAAAAGGGTGTGTCATCATATTTTAAAAAATGGATAGTAAAAGGATCATATGGATACATGTCGCAATATAGGTAAAGGATTTTATATTCACAATACAAAATAATTGTTTGAATGTAAATGAGGAGAGATGAATTCATTATGGAATTTTGGCATGGTAGCGAGTATATATGGAAGGAACCAATGTGGGAGAAAAGGGTATCTCATAATTAAAACAAAAAGAGGACTGTATATGGTATTTTTGAAATCATACCAAAACATTTATAATTGAATATAATAGGGAATAAATTTTTTTAGAAGCATGGATTAAAAGAAAATGGTAGGAATCCCTTACATTGAAGTGTGGTCCCAATGGATTGGGAGAGGCTTGAGAGAGGGTTCTTGGGAGCCTTGGGTTCCTTGAGAGGATTCTAGATAGGGGAGCGTAGAAGATGAATGAATTCTAAAGGCTTTCAGTGAAGAGTAAGTGGGATCTCGTGTGGGTTTATACATGAAATGATAGAGAATTATTAATTATTTATGTTTGGGACACCACGCATTAAACTAATCAAAACCACAAACCAGGCCCTGGTTTTTTCATATAGATTTTCTCAAAGTGGAGTATAAATCAATATTTTATATGTACAGTGTCCAAACTTCTTACAATAATAGGGTTGCTTATGTGGAGGTGAGTCACACTCTCAAGGGAATCAATTTTAAAAGATAAAATGTTTTTTAAGTCTTGTAGGGTCCACTAAAGAATTGTAAAATAAATCAAATAAACCAAAATCACATTACTTTAATGGTAAAACATATAATTATTGAACTAAGTGTTTATAGTGTTTTATTACTTCAGTATTGGGTCATTATGATGTAATAAAACACGTTATATAATAAAATTTTATTTAACATTTACCCAAAAATTCAACTGTCTAAGAAAATTATGAAAAATTCATTGTTGGATAATTTTAGCATCCTGATTAAAAAAAATATTCATTTTATTTTAATAATTTCCTTAATATGTAAATTTTCACATAAAAATAAAAACCTAGATTTATCTAAAAATCATGGGTTTTGACAAAAACAACATTAAAACCATAAAAAAAAAATTCAATTGCATTCATCAAATTATAAGATCATTTATATTTAATAAAAATTATTTAAATTAAAATAAAATTTTACTAAAATATTCAATAGTCCATTCATTCATCAAAATATATTTCTTAGTTGAATATTAATTAAAATAAAATTTCATCTTTAAAATGTATGTACAATGAAACAATAATTAAATGGATGTATATTATCTATACAAAAATCGTGTATATAATCATAGTACTAGGGTCTTGTCACATAACTCCTTTTAACTCCTACATAAGACCAAAGGGTATGGAGTGCGATGGTGATAAACTCTTTGGGTGGCTTAGATAACATGGCTCGAGTGGTAATCTCTATCAACTTCCACTCCTCTCATAGTTGGTTTCGTTTAGCATATAATGATGAATCATGGAATGGGCTTGGTCAAGAGTGAAAAACAATGATGCCATATCCTTTCCGAGCTCCAAAAAATGGGCTACGTGTGGAGAAAGTCTTCATGATGAGGCCATTGCTTCCTTTTTCTGAGTAAATTGGAGTTATTTAATCCCTATATTTATACTAATCATATGATCACTGTTCGATGACTATATTAGGAATAGTAAAAATTCATAATGTTAGTTTGAGATTCAAAGACATAAAACCAAGGAAGTGACTATTTTATATAATCATTTTACATAATAAGGCATTTAATAATCATGTGGAATTTTAATTAACAAATGTTTGTGTCGTTACACCATATCTCATGAACTCCCATGACTTATCTTATATTCTATCTTCCATTATATATTCTTTTATTTGTAAAATTTTATACTATTTGGTACATAGGATAACTATGAAATTGTTGTAATGGAAATCCATGTTTATTTCTCATTACAATTAGAACTATATGTTCATTCCAAACCAGAATTTATTAAAATGATTTTAAAAAAATGATTTAATTTTGTCATACAATGTTAAATGAAATATTTACCCATTTTTTCCTTCAATGGCCTAAAAAGGAATCATCTTGTCATTTTCCAATAAGGTAACTTTCTGGATCTTTTAAGGTAAAAAAGGATTGTACGACATGTATGGAATTACCACCATTATGAACATCAATTCCTTGAAGCGTACATTGTACATCTACATATCTAATTTAAATGAATATTTCTTCTTAATATTGTAGAAATTTATTTATTTTTAAATGTTTTTCAATGAAAAACGTTTTCAAATAGGTTTCGTGTTATTTTAAAAGATCCCTTTAAAATATTTCAAATATATTTTCAATGAAAAGGGTTTTAAAATTTGATTTATGTTTATGAATTTTTTTAAATGTTATTGAGAATTATTTATATGTTCTCAATGAAAAAAGTTACCAAAAATATTTCAAATACCACTTTATAAGATTTCTAGTTTAATTTCAAGGATATTTCCTTATGAAGTATTTATGTTTTAAAAAGTTTTTTTAAATAGAAAAGAATAATTTTTTCACAATGTTTTTTAAAAAATTATTCCAAATCATTTCCCATATAAGATGAGATCCTTTGGTGTTACTCATTACAATTTTTTGAAATGATTCAAAACATCCATTCATAATCATTCTATTAATGGTTAATGTTTTGATGGATTTTTGTTTATGAAACCTAAGTCTCTTTTCAGAGGTTGTATGGTTTTGAAACCCTCTTCTTTTCATGGGTGGTGATTATGAGACCTACCCCTTTTCCATAGGTAATGTTATGATTAAATAATCATGATTCTTATATCATTTCATGGTTTATGATATCATTAGTTTTTATAATCTCGTAGAACATGTATGTATGAATTTTTTGTTCTTGGGTTGGATCTATATCACTCTCCAATGCATTGGGGAACAATGGATGACTCATGAGTATATATATTATGCGTGAACATGATTTCAAGTTCAGAATATTATGCACGAACCTGATTAAATTTTATTAATTTTATTCATGGAACTAGTTACAAGTACATAATTTTATGCATGAACCTGAATAAACATTCACAAAGTTATGAGTGAACCTTTTTGAATGTTCACAATTTTATTCATGGACATGGTTTCCTTTCCATATGTTTATGTGTGAACCTAAATACATGTTCAAATTTATATGGGTGAACCTTATTAGATGTTCAAAATGATACGCATGGATCTGGTTTCATGTCCTTAACTATATGTGTGAGCCTGGTTACATGTACCCAATATTATGCATAAACCTATTTACAGGTTTAAAAGGTTGTGCAGGGACTGAGATTTTTGTTCATATGGTTATTCATGAACCATATTAAAATTTCAAAAATCTAATAATAGACCCAATTGCAAGTCTATAATTTGATGCAGGGGCCTGATTTAATGTTCTTAACTTAATGACAGAACTTGTTTCTACTTATACCTGTTCACTACAATATAAACCAATGTACATGCCAATAATTACATGTCGTTATCCTATGTTATGAATTCATGAATTAATATCTTAATTATCTTATGATCTATGTCTTATGAAATTAAATTCATTTTTATGATCTATAATATGTAGGTTATAATCATAAAATATTATTCTCAAGTTTCATATCCTTTTGTTCATTTTATGATTACACATTTCCGTTATTTACCCTTACTGAGCATCTAAGCTCACCCATTTCATATGTTTCCTTTCCCCATGTTATGAAGAAAGGTTATAGGTATAAGTACTCAATGTAGATATTTTTTAAGGGAGATATTGAAGATATTTCATGAAGATATAATATTTTGTTTCCAAGCATCCAAAGACACTAATATTCTATTACTCTTAGTCACGTATTTTTGTATGTTATTGAATATTCATACAAATCGATGTAATATCCATGTATGTTTATCCCTGGGTCTTTAAGGATCACTTGGTGGTGATCAAGGATCGGTAGGAGAGGAACCTTCATCGATGGACCATTCCATTTCTTTGTGTGTGGTGGTAGCATATGAGCATTCTATAGAGCTCTTAGGAGTGGGAGAGCCATATCTCAAATCAGTATCTCGAGGTCTTTGTTAAGATTATTTTTGAGAATAAAAATAATGAACGATATAATCATGTAGAGACCATATTTTTTCTTTGTATGAGTTTAAAATATATCTAAAAATATTTTTGGTGCCAAACAACAAGTGGATGTGTGATTTTGAGGCTTTATGTGACCAAAATTAGTTTTATAATAATATTAAATATGTTTTATATC
The DNA here is from genome assembly GCA_963277665.1 of Viscum album. NCBI lineage: Eukaryota > Viridiplantae > Streptophyta > Magnoliopsida > Santalales > Viscaceae > Viscum > Viscum album. The sequence goes on along the minus strand of OY728123.1, from coordinate 1,531,207,158 downwards.
ATGTGTGGATGATTTCATAAAAAATGGGATAAATCATAAATAAAAACATGGATCCGAAATATGACACCACTATTTAATCTAGAACACAAGGATTAATCTTTATGTGTTCAAAAATAAGTCAGTTATTGGTGATTGGATAAACATGGTTGTGGGAGGCTGCGTTTAGTAAAAAAATAATTAAATTTTTATATTTAATTATACAAACTAATTATATTTTTTCATTTTCTAAACACTATCATGGAAATATATTTAGTGTTAGATACATAAACATGGTACTTTTGACATGATCTTATTCCACATCTCATTAGAAAATCGAAATCATGAAACCAAGAGACTCCATATCAAGGAATTTTAAGACCCAACAAATGCAATGACCCCTCTTAAAAATTGGAGAACACATTCTTCATCGATGAAAAATAAAAATTGAGGTAAAACATATCAATATGTGTATTATTCCCCAATTTATTTAAATATTTGATTAAGATCTCAATATTCCTTTTATTTTCATCTATTTCAAACCCTTCGAATTCTCTTGAGGGCCAATTTTGAATTGATTATTAAATCTATATCTATTGCACTGTTATTCTCATGAAAATCATCTTTCATTATACTGTTTGGAAAATAAAACCTGTCCAATGATCAATTATTATTTATTATTGTTATTTTATTCTAATATTTCATTGTTTTCTTCCCCAATTAATCTTTAGGATCTTGTTTTGACATTGGGTGGTAGTACTGAGCGATCAGACCCTTGGATTCAAAGTGGAATCATGTATGATGAATGAATGGACGAATATGAGACAAATTTAGTTATTTTCATGTTGTGGGTGTTTTATTTTGTTATTCCATGTCCTTGATAAGGATGGAATGACATGGGAGTTGTAAAGGTGTGTTAGTCTTCAAGACGGATGATGGAAAACCAATTTTCGTCCACCGGATGGATAGAAACAACAAAAGGAGGAAGAATCCAACGATTTTTGGTGGTATGGAGTTGAGATCTATGGAAAAAGAGTTGGATTGGGAATACATAGGTGTAGGGATAACTATATGGAAAAACACAAACTACATATATTGTACTGGGATAAACACATGTTGTGTAGTACCCATGTGGCTATGGGTCAAGGGTATTGGAAAAGTTAAGGATCACCCACACCGTATGATGGGGTCAAACACAGTGTGACCCTCCCTAGGTGGAAAGGCTATCTGATGGATGATATGGAAAAGAACCCATGTGGGAGAACATGAAATATACCATAGTACACAGACACATGTATGAGTATAAAGACACAACAATAGGCGCGATAATGAACCTAGATGGATGAGGCACACTAACTAGTCACTCTACATGTCGTGTAGTTCTAGATGGGATGTTATTCATGTCCTATGATGGACATGACTAGGTAGAGATGTGGTACCACACAACATGTGGGTCCTATTACATGTTTTGTACCGATGAAACCTTTATAAGAAATCTTCTACCTCACATATCCAATTTGTTTGGACAAAACATTTTTCCAATGAGTAGCCTATTTTGAGTATTTATTGGCTTAGAATGCAACGGTGGCCAGCATATTAGTTCTTAAGATATAATATTAGGTGATTCACGTGAAATTATTCTTTAGGTGATTATCGATGAAAAATGTTATTGGGAATGATATTTATAGTGTTACCCCCAATGAAATTAGGGTGTAGGTCCTATATATACTATGTGGTGCCTCTCTGTGGTATTAGTATGCGGGTCCTCTATCTACTGGGTGGTACCCCCAATGGAATTAGGGTGAGGGTCCTCCATTAACTGAGTGGTCCCCGTATGGAATTAGGATTTGGGTACACTACCTACTGAGTGATACCCTTGTGACATTATGGTACAAGACCTCTACCTATTCAGCGACATCCCCTTGAAAAAAATTGGGTACGACTCATCTACCCACCAAGTTATACCCCATATCAGATAGGGAGAGATTCTTCCTTACATAATGTGTAACCCCCTAATAGACTAGGGAACATGTAATCATCTTGAATATTGTACCCCCTTGGATGTGAGGTAAAATGGTGAGGTGTAGGTCCTCCAAACAGTACCTTCATTGGGAATACATGCAATATTATGGGCATCAATGATGGATCCGTTGAAATGTTTTCACTCTTTTCCGGGACTGGGCTATGATATGTAGATCCCCTTTCTCCCTTTTTTTGGATTCATTGGTTTGAATATATATATATATATATATATATATATATTTGTGTGTGTGTGTGTGTGTATGTATCAATTTGTTGGATTCTATTTTACTCTCTTTATTTTGGTTGACATGTCTGTCCATTAATGTTGTGTCTCTCACTGCACCCCATCAGCATATGGGGCATACTATGTGGTATGTATACAATAACCCTAAAAGTGATTTTCCCACACATGTCATATATTATGAATATTAATGATATATTGATAGTGACTATATAGGATCATTAGGATATCAGGTCCATTGGATCGCACATGGTGGTTAGAGCATGATGATCAGAAGTTGGGATTTCACTACATTTTACATTTTAGTTTTTGTCAGGTTGGGACATTATGCTAATTGGGAATGTATTTTACCCCTTTAAATTTCTTTTTACACTACCATAATATTATATACCTTATAGGTTCATTACATTCATGGTTTTATCTATACATTTCATCTTTTTATAAGTATTGATAAATATTATTCCATCGATTCGGTCAGGTTTGTGTGTACAAGTACATAAGGCAAAGGCCTCGCATGTTAGTTTTTCCTTTAAATGCTTGTTTCCACCCTATGGACAATTGAGGTGAGTTTGGGGTAGTTGTGGACTGAGCCACATGGGGCCGGGTCATTACACATGTGGCTATGTTTCTTAAGGAGACAAGAAAGGGAAATTCGTGTACCAAACATGATTATTATCAACTACAATGTTTTTCTTCAGAATTATCTTCTTTTAAATTTATTCTAGACACTATAAAAAGTTGATATTATTATAAATTATATACTCTAATGTTACTATATTATGAGTATTATAAATTTTTATTCATATAACTCATCTATTATGGAAAAAAAATGTTTTTCGTCTATTGTGCAGACAAACAACCTCCACAATATAATAGGTTATTTTCCATCACCATCTTTCGAGGATGCATCTAAGGATATTATTATGGAATAAATATAATCTATATAATATCATTTTTGTAATAATAAACATGATAAACTATTAATTATGTTATCTATAAAGAATAATTGTTTTATCAATCAATTAAAATAATTATGATAACAAGAAAATAAATTATTCAATTATATAAGGTTTTCATATACATTAAAAATTATTATAATTTATTATTATATTTAATATGTCACACTAATAAAAATTATATAATATCATTATATTTCGGTTATAATGATATTACAACAAAACCACCTCATAATCATTCAGTAAATCAGTACATGATCATGTTTTGGACAGTTCAACCCTCTATTTGAACATAAGTATTCATTTATATCATGGATGACTTTGAAAACATATTTACTGTTATAATATGATATAAATGTTTAAATAATGTTTTTTGGTTAAATATATGTTTTCGAAATATAAAATTCCTTAGTTAATAAAACACCTTTGTTTGTCAAAAGTAACCAAAACATGCGGGTTTTCAATTTCATCATCAAGGATAAAGAATGAAACACTCATTAATGAAATTTTAAACATAATAAAATATTATAAATAGTCTTTAATATTGAATTCAATGATCTATTAATAATTAACATCAGGATAAAAATAAATACGAACACGAGAATTGTGAAACATGTACAAATGATCCAAACTATAAACACCGATGTGAGAAATTAGATGAATTCATATTAAGAATTTTTTTTGAATAATATAGATGAAAATGGATATGATTATGTCTATGAATTAATGTAACAAGAAATATATATTTATGATACAACAAGTTATAATACATTCATGGTTATCGTGATAAGAGTTAAGGGATTTCCATCTAAAATTCCTCTATTTAAGACAACATTGTTTTTATGAACCTAATTTCATTTATGTGGTATATATATTTCATTTTAGAGAGTTTATATCTATAAATAGATTCATTAATGGTATTTTAATATCACCTTTAATCCCTCTATTTCAGGATTTTGTGATTAAATATCTACTCATTCTATAAGTGTTTGATTTCCATCTCAATTATCATTCTTTAGCACTTGTGTTACATTCACCAAAAAAAAATTTATGTGGTACAAAAATGACTATAAAAGAATATTTTGTATATTTATCAGGAAATTTAATGGTTTTAAAACTATATATTTTTATCCCTCTATCATATTATATTTATTCCTGAGTTAAATTTTCTATGGTTAAAAAACCACCTTATGTTTTGGTGAAGTAAAAGTGTGCGTAATTCCCTATAAAATAAATCTCTATCTAGATATTTTCATGTGGATATAGGTATGGAATACATTAAACATGTTTTAATTACCCAAAAAATTATTTTTTGATCCTTTAATCAATAATCATCTTAATACATAGTGATATTTCCTTATTGTACACACCGGATTAGAAACTCTAAACGGATATGCCATAGAAAACTCACTTTTAGTTAATAAACAATCATAATGGATTTTCTAATGCAACATAATCGGTCTCAAATAAATTAAAATTATTGAACCTAATTTATAAATTCCAAGTATAAATCAATACATTAGATGTAGCAACACCACTATATTTACTTGATGAATGTACTTTATGTTACTTTGATGATACCACACGTCTTCTTAGTTTATTTATGAATGTTCTTATAGAGATCCTCATTATTCTATTGAATAGGGAATTATTTTAATTATATATTTATAATTAAATATATATAAATAATTTATTCATTAAGGGGTTTTATAGGGATTAATTTGAATGGTATGAATACCTCTTATAGGGAATTCATTGGAATTAATCAATAGATCGTTGTGGATTAGAATTACATATCCCAATGATGCCTCAACTGGTCACCTGAGAAAAAACAAGTTGGGTTTGGTATTATTATTATTACCATAATAGGATAAGTTGCTTAGGACAATTCATTAAAATCATGTTTCTATATACAACATTATGGATTCCATTAGTATGTGATAAAACATTATTTTTATACATGTTTTCATTTATTGTATTTGATAGAGAATTCCCTTGACATAAGTTTAATATTGATTCATGTTTTTAATTTATTCTTTCTTTACAACTTATGACATGTTTTTCTATATAATAGTCAATTTTTTGATAATTTTGACTAAGTATATGAGCACACCCTTATTTGTTTTCAATTTACCAGGAGACATATATGAGGTATCTGTGTAATTTTTTGGGATATTATGGAAGGAATAATCATGTTCTATATATATCTAGGTTATAAGTTATGTTTTTAAATGTAATATATTTTTTATCTACACTTCACAGGAAAATAAACATTTAAATCCTTCGGTAATTCCTGTATTATTTTCTAATAATGTAATATAACAATACAATCATGGATTATTTAGTCTTGGATATTATATTTTTAATTAAAGGAAGTATCATATAAACATTGGCGATTGAATTTGTAGGTAATATGTGATATTGGACAAGTACTATGAGAATATCCTAATATTTTTAGGGGACCCTCACAAAAACATAATATGAATTTTATTTACAATTCAATATCATGAAATAATTATCTATACGTATTTTTTTGGATATGTTGACTAGAGAAAAAAAGATATATATGTTTGATGGGGGTACATAATACCTTCTTCCCAAGGGATATACTTTATCTACTATGACTTTTATAGGCTCACCCCTGAAAAATTCCCCTTAATGAAATTATGGGATGATACGATGATCTATGGTGATATTCAGATATGAAAGATATTATTTTATTTGAGTATATAGTTATGGTAAAAAAATTCATTGATGTTTTTCCATAAGAATTACCAGGTCATCCACCAAATCATGATGATGAGTAATCAATTGAAATAATTCTTGAGGAAAACCCAATTTCTAAAATTCCCAATAGGAAATATCTTTTGGAGTTTTTCGAATTGAAAAAATATTAGATTTTTATGATAAAAGATTCATATTCCCCAATGATTCACAATAAGAAGCCCCTATATTTTTTCGATGTTGAATCAAGAGAATATGAGATGATTCATGGATTATCAAGAGATAAATTAAAATACTATAGATAAAAACGTATCATTTAACTATTATATATATAATATTTTGTCAACTTAAAGAAACCAATTATTTTTCATAGATCTATATTCCCTCTGGTTATCATTCTTTTAGGGTGAAAACTTATTATATAATGAAGAAAAAATTTCAATCAAGGTAAGAAAATTCTTAGATTAGGGTAATACTTCTTGTATTGACTAATATAGATTATGTACTTATCTATATAATAACCAGTTTATTCAAGGATTATCTAAAAATATTTATGGTGGTATTCAATAATGATATAATTTTTAACCATAAGAACTATGAAGATCTTGATATTCATGACAAAATAATTCTAGAGACCCATTGGAAAAAAATAATTATATGTTAAATATATTATGTCTTAATTTTGGTTCAATGAAGTTCCTTTTATTGGACATATTTTCTCCAAGGATTGATTATTTTTTAACCCCTATATAAAGAGGGAGTGTTGATTCTTGTAAAGATATTACGTGTTCCATCCGTACCATAATTAAAGAGTGATCTATTAGATGATGTTCATGAATTAAATTTATCTATATAACCTATTATCATCATGATATATTGGGATTTAGAGAACATTTCAGATAGGATGGAATAAAGAGGAATCTTTTGGACTCTATGTCTTGATTATTAGTATTTCAGTATGTAAAGGATGAAATATAACATCCTAAGGGATTCATAAAACCAATTCCAATATATATATGGAAATAAGATAATTTTACAAAGGATGGTGTCACTAGACTCCTAAATAATACAATAAATAATGATTTTATGTGGTTCTACATTGATTTCCTTACTATGTTTATTAATTTAATAGAGATAAGATAAAATAAGACCCTTGAGAACCTATCAGAACTATATATCAATAAAATCATATAGTTTCATGTGGATAATCTATAAAATATAACTAATCATGATCCCCCCATTTTACATCATAAGTAAAAAAGGTTCATCAATGGTATCCCAATGTTGAGATACATTTAATGAAAGTATAAAATATTATGACTTAAGGGTAGTCTAAAATGACTATTAAGACACTGGAATACAAGATAAGATCATATTATCATGGATTAGAAAGTTTGTGGTATTATTATATACCGTTACGTAAATTTTAATACAATAATTGCTTTGATTTAGGCATCTATATGGAACCATATAATGAATTATATAAGAAATGGTGTTGTACTCCAATATATTTGAATGATGTTAGATAAAAAAATTATTTGTCCTAGATGTTTTGGTGGGGATAACTATTAATGTACATTATATTCAAGACCATATTAAATTATCCCATTGTAAACGAAAGAGTTATGCTAATAATTGAAATAAATATTGGGAATTTCATATTGCGGATCTTGTATTCCTGAATGATTCTCCATAGGGGAAAATTTATTATTTTTGGGTAAAAATAGGATGTTAATCCATAGTTATTTTAGTACTTTAGAAATACTGAAAATAAATTTGGTTGTTTCTTATTAGTTCATTATGCCACCTATCCTTTCAAAAAAACATTACATATTTCATTTTCTTTATTGATGCAATTAATGCCACATCCAATGTATGTTATCACATATGAGGAAATAGATTTTGAGCTTGTATTTTCACAGAATGATGAATATTTCTATATTCTTTCTAGTAGAGATAATTTATTGTGGTATCAAAAAACATGATTAGCGAAGGACCTTTAGAGAAATAAAAATCAAGAAGAGGAAACATGGGACCCAATAGAGGATATCAATGTAGAGACCCGAAGCCTGACGTACATGGATATTACATTACTTTTGTGGAATACTTAGTACATAACAAAAACACTCACACAAGGATCGTAATAGTTTAGTGTCTTTAGAAACTCGGAATATAATCTTCTAATCGTGTTTGAAGATCTTAAACATCTCCCATAAAGATCATCCCCCTTTTTTTACCTAAAACCATTCGTTATATTCTGGGGAAAAGAAAACATAAAAGGGTGAGCTCAAATTCTCATTAAGGGTAAATAAAAGAAATATCAATCACATCATATTCATAAGAACATAACTTTTGAAAATCTTAACCTGAAAAAGAGAGCATAATTTCATAACATGGGATAAATCATAGTAGTGAAATGGAATCCCAATAATCATAACATAAAACATGAAACTTTTTGTCATACACAAGTAATCATAGATAATCATTTCTTATTAGTCAAGACTCATTTCCAAGACTATCTTAGTGGACAACGTCCATTTCTCAACCGAGTTCACTCCTCGTTTCAGTCCTGTTTCACTGATCCGGTATAACCTACCGTTCCAACCATGTTTATCTCATTAGATATAAAATCTTTACCCAATGCATTGGAGATAGATATAGGACCCACCCATCTCATAATGATACCATTCTTATTTGTGCCACAAAATCATAAATCATACATCATGTCATAACCCATGTAATAAAAATAGGATTCTTAAACAACATGACATCATAAAACAATTCATATAAGAAAAAGGAATTCATAAAAATAATTCCATCACAACATAATAAAATCAATGTAACAATAGGGATAGAAACATAACCCTATATTATCTTAGATGGAAAAGAATTTTGATAAAACACTTGAACTCCATTCTTGAGGAAAATATCCTTTCTACTTCAAAAACATTTTCCTTTCTTAACATGTTATAAAATTTTAAAATAAAAGAAGTTGATTAAAAATAAACATGAAAACTTGTAAAGTAATATTCTTGGAAATTATGTTTTAAAAATCCATTCATGTTGTATAAGTTAAAAAAACATTCTTCTCGTACTTTTTTCAGAAAAGTCAAAAAGTACCTCGTACGAAAAACGATAAAAGATTCCTTTCATATCTTTTACTAAAAACTCGTTGAAGGGTAAAATTGGATTTAAAAAATTGTAGGTGGATGTAACAATATTACATATTGAGGAAATATGGTTGTGGATGATAAAATACACCCCTGTAAATACCAAAGTATAAACAATCTCGGATAAAATGAGATTGTGATATTTTCCCTTACCTTAGGTCCGATTTGCTTCGTAAGTGTCTGAACCTACTGTATAATGATTTAAATAATGTCATTGACTTATTAAAGAATCATATTCATTGTTATGATATCATATAGGGTTCATTTATGACTTTATATTACCCGTTCTTTTGTAAATTCCATGTTAAAGAGTGTTTTGGGTAAAATCGTTTCATTTGTCGTCTGTGTTTTGACTTGTAATTATTCATATGATTACTTAGATCATGATTACATAATTTCAGAATATAAAACATGATTTATATATAATATATATTCATAATATACATATATATAAAAAATCACTAAATGTAAAGAAATACACCGTTCATGGAGACGGTAGGCTGTACGTACGCATGAACGTTGTTTTCGTTTCCTTATTGAGTTGAATGGAATTAAGTAGATGACATACATATATATACACAAAAATACAGTATCATTATTATGTCATATATTTCATGATTACTTATTATATATACTTTATAATCATTCATGAATGGTTAATCATTGAGAATGAATCTCCTCGCGTCGTGGAGACGGTATTCCGTACGTACGCACGAGCGATGATATCGTTCCCATAATCGTGGAATTTTATTGGAGTGTATGTATACTATTACAGAATCAATACCACTTTAAAATAATCATATATAGTTATTATTTACACAATTATACCCATCCAAGTAAGGTGGTGGTGGAAAATAGATTACACCATGGCGTGGAGACGGTATTTCGTACGTACGCACGCACGGTGATTTCTTTTTCCGTAGGATGGATAGATGGTGAAATAGGGTTGTTTAATACTTATAATAACATATCAGTATATGAGTGATACTGATGTTATTACTTCATAATAAAACAACTAAATAAGAAGAAGTGGAAGAAGAAATAAAGATGAAAGAATCGGTAACGAACATTACCTCTTCTTTGAAGTGCTTCTTTGAGACCTCCATTTAGGGCACTAAAATAGGTCTTTGAAGAAGAACATAACCTCTAGAATGTTTCTAGGGAAGTGGAGAGTAGAAAATATCATGGGTTGGCCGAGCTTGAAGGCTCAATGTGTTGTGAGGAAGAGGGGGAGGAGGTTCCCTTTTATAAGGGAGGAGAGGGGCACCTTTGGAATAACTAAAACTATTATTTTATTATAAAGTCAAATTCGGTTTTAAATAGCTCCAAATTGATTTATTTATAATCTATGGTAGGGATGTCTTGAAATCCTCTCATCCAATAGAATTTAGACAAGTTGAGGTATCAATTTTAACCTTATCATTTAGATTTAACTATAAGTTAGATAATTCAACTTTTACCGTGTCTTCTTGTTTTCTTACACTATAAGGTTAATAAACATACCATATCAAGAAAAAAGAACCCCAAGTTGTTTATTATTAATATATATAACCTTATATAAGTCATTTGGAATAACCTTATATTTTTAGGAATAAAATAACAATTATTAATATAATATTTGTTTTAAAAACTATTTTATGTCAATTTTGACACTATTTAGTAATTGATTTTTGTGAAAATCATAACAGAATGGTTAGTTCGAACCAAGTTACTTAAATAAATACTGACATGTCATATTAACCTATAAAATTAGTGTAATTCATAGAAAGTCTCAAAATACATTTATCTGGGTATTTATAACATCAATTATTTCAATATTTCATTAATAAGATAATTACTGCAACATCATTGTGTCATAAATAAATTAAAATATTTAATGTCTAAAAATTACAAATAAAACACCATTAAGTAGGAAATGTTTTTATATTTCTAATTAATATTTATAGTCGAATTTATCTTATGTATAACCCCATATTAAAAATGATTTACTTATTAAACTTTGATTTTAACTATTTTAACCCTTCTTTAAATAAATTAATAATAAATGTCCTAATCTAATCCAGGTGGGCCTAAATGGTCATATGTTATTCCTAAGGTTGATTTTGGTCTAATTACACTTATCAAATAGAATTAGGACATGTGTTAGGGTAATAATAATATCATTTTTACCTTTAATTAACCCATTTACTTTTAACCATGGTAAAAAAAGTAAAAAGTTACTATTCACCAAATATTATTTTCATCTCATTGAACCACATTTTACTTATTGACATCAACCGTGTCTCTCGGATTTTTGAAATTCCACTCACAGAAGCGGTAAAATTATGTTTCATGAAAAAATTCATTTTTTTGCTACCACTTAGTGGTTTCACTATTCATCAAAAAATGAAAGTTTCCAGAAAAATACCAAAAATTAGGCCTAAGATATATTTTATATTATGAACTCAAAAATGATGTCTATTTTACCAAATTCAAAACATATCAGTTAAATTAACTAATTTAAAAATTAATTCCCATCGTCAAAATAAATGGCGTGTTTTTAAGAGATAATAACTATCAAAAGATTGACACTTGTTTATAACTGGTTTAAATGTGAAATTACATCCACTGACCAACACTGTATTAAATTGTAAAAATATATTATAAATATACCTTAAACCCACTCAAATTAATAATTTATCAATATTAATTATTTCTATTAAAAAAGTTGTTTTTAATTAAAATTTAGTAATTTTCACTATTCATCAGAATATGAAAGTTATCCGAAAAGTACCAAAATTTCACCTTAGGCTAAATTCGATACTCCGAATCCAAAAATGAAGTCCATTTTGAGTGATAAAATTTCTAAAATTTTAAAAGTTGGTTATTACTATTCAGAACGGCTAGTTTTAATAATATTTTAATAGCATATCGTTGTTTAGTGAAACTCGGTATTGTGTACTTCACATGCTATTGAGGAAGGTCGAGATTGCGTGTAATGCAAGGAAAGTCAAGGATGTGTGTTTAGCAAGCTCCTTTTGGTGTAGCGTACAACACAAGACATTAATTAAATCAAAAAGAATATTTTTTATAAAATATCGGGTTGTTTCATTCTACCCCCCTTAAAATGAATTTCGCCCTCGAAATTCATCAGGGTTATAAATGGTTGACTATTCAAACGTTTCTTTAATAGAAACCCACATCATAAAAAGGAATACCAAAACCAATATTTAAAAACAAAAGTATGAAACGTAATGGTTACCCAAATAAACTAATCACTGGGTTTCCACATAGGTGAAAATATGGATATGGAAGATAAATATAACCATCATGTTCTGATGGAGAGTGGTAGAGAACATGTCTATGGAAAGGCCAGAAATCACAAAGCCATAAATTTGTGATGATCTAAGTTACCATCTGATTCATCAGATATAAGAGCACTAGTTCAACATTTCTGGTTTTCAAGATCATTTCCCTAAAGTTGATGAAATTGGAATTAGAAGAAATACTTTCGTGATTTCGGTATAGTCTCACCGTTGGTCGTTCTTTGGACAATTTCCACTTCATCTCTTAATGAAATGAAGTTTAATTTGTTATTCGTGATGTGTTAGAAGATCTTGTGATAGAATGATGGGTCATTCCATCTGTTTAAAAGAAAAGGTTAGCAAAAGTTATCAAATATACTTAAGTCCATCTATCATATATCATTTCAAAATGGACATATACTTCATCTATCATACCACTTAATAAAATTAAACTAGTTTATACTAACCAAGGACTTTCTGTAGGCCAGTGGTAGGCGATCAAGGCCAGTCGCACTTCGGTTGTGTGTTCGATTCCCACAGCCTTGTCCGACGCGATGGGTTGTCACCCATCCTGCAGGTTGTCCTTTTTCTAAAACTACATTACTATAACATCACATAAATAATATCAAAATTTCTATCCTTTAAAATACTAACTTATGTCCAACATAATCCATTCCAATATTTAGGCTTATCTAAAATACTTCGGTCCAAGCTCATAATATAAAGAAAATGAATACTTGAAATGTCATCAACCAAGCATGTGAATACCATCATTTATCCCCTATATATCTTGTTGGTCACATTCCAATCATGTGAATACCTTAATCATGTATTCTCTTGAAAAATGAATACCCATTAAACCTTAGTGAAAACATGAATGCTGTCAAAAGTTAACTCTTTCCACATACCAAAATCCAAAAATTCTATATACTCAAACCATGATATAACCTTCTCCTTATATCAGTCATGAGCTCATGAATACTATCAAACATTTAATTTTCTCCTTATCCCTTCATTATGTGCATATCATATACATTCCAAAAATATCTGAATAACCATTCATGGATACTGGTACCATTAATCATACACTTTCAAAACTCAAGGAAAGACAACAGTGTAAAAATCCTTAGATGTCTCTTTATTCCATAGTACCATGAGATTACTTATACAACATTACACATGATAAACATGTAATCATTCCACTACATTCTTAAACCATTGACTGAGCTTCAAAAATTCTTTCATCTCATATATCATTTGTAGTCTCTTCATCATCATCAACATAAATACTACCCATACGACCATACTGCTTCTCTTCATGAGCCTTTACCTTAGGGAATTGGTTTGAATAATGCTCGTACATTCTACATTTAAAACATTTAACCATTGTTGATGTCATAGCAATACCATTATCCTCATCCCTGGTGTTAACTGAACCTTTTCCTTTGCACTTACTGGCTTTGTGTCCTTCTTTTCCACACCCAAATCATCTTCTAGTTCCTTTGAAACATTCTCCTTGATGCCTCTTCCCACATGATTTACATAGGGGAAATTGAACTTTCTTTCCTCTATGATCATCATGAAACTCCATCGTTCTCTTATTAGCCGAGCCAGGAAACATACCAAATATTACTTTATTGATTATATTATGAGATTGCTGATTCGGCATAATAATGATGTTTGGACTTCTAAATCCCATTTCATTTGGTTGCTCGTGAATAATATCATTCCATTGTCCATCATATCCTCCATTATCGTTAATCATCTTGTTTCCAGCCATTTTCTAAAACCCAAAAAATAGTGTTAGTGGAAAAAAATCATAATAAAGGGTCAGTAACTTCAATATCTAACATCTTAGGTTAAATTCTAAGATCGTTACCATAGTTCTAGGACTATATCCTATACATATACTTATCCTTAGGGACATCCCTAGACATACCTTAGAAATATCTCTAGGGATCTCACTAATGTTTTCGCATCCTAGTTTCCAAAGGTTGACTAAACCTTTCCTCTGATACCAACTGTAGAGTCCCGAAGCCTGACGTACATGGATATTACATTACTTTTTCGAAATACATAGTACATAACAAAAACAAACACACAAGGATCGTAATAGTTTAGCGTCTTTGGAAACTCTGAATATAATCTTTTAATCGTGGTGAAAGATCTTGAACATCTCCCATAAAGATTTTCCCCTTTTTTTACCTAAAACCTTTCTTTATATCCCGGGGAAAAGAAATCATAAAAGGGTGATCTCAGATGCTCAGTAAGGGTAAACAAAATAAATATCAATCACATCATATTCATAAGAACATAACTTTTGGAAATCTTAACCTGCAAAAGAGAGCATAATTTCATAACATGGGATAAATCATAGTAGTGAAATGGAATCCCAATAATCATAACATAAAACATGAAACTTTTTGGCATACATACATAATCATAGAGAATCATTTCTTATTAGTCAATACTCATTGGAAAGACTATTTTAGTGAACAACGTTCATTTCTGAACCGAGTTCACTCCACGTTTCAGTCCTATTTCCCTGAACCAGTATAACCTACCATTCCAGCCATGTCTATCTCATGAGATATAAAATCTTTACCCAATGCATTGGAGGTAGATATAGGTCCCACCCATCTCATAATTATACCATTCTTATGCATGCCACAAAATCATAAATCATACATCATTGCATAACCCATGTAATAAAAATGGGATTCTTAAACAACATGACATCATAAAACAATTCATATAAGATAAAGGAATTCATAAAAATAATTCCATCACAACATAATCAAATCAATGTAAGAATAGGTATATAAACAGAACCCTATATTATCTTAGATGGAAAAGAATTTTGATAAAACACTTGAACTCCATTCTTGAGGAAAATATCCTTTCTACTTCAAAAACATTTTCCTTTCTTAACATGTTATAAAATTTTAAACTAAAAGAAGTTGATTAAAAATAAACTTGAAAACTTGTAAAGGAAGCTTCTTGGAAATAATGTTTTAAAAATCCATTAATTCTGTATAAGTTAAAAAAACATTCTTCTCGTACTTTAGTCGGAAAAGTCAAAAAGTACCTCGTACGAAAAACGAAAAAAGATTCCTTTCATATCTATTACTAAAAACACACTGAAGTGTAAAATTGGATTTAAAAAATTTTATGTGGATAGTAAAATATTACATATTGAGGAAACATGGATGTGGATGATAAAATACACCCCATTAAATACCAAAGTATAAACAATCTCGGATAAAATGAGATTGTGATATTTTCCCTTACCTTAGGTCGGATTTGCTTCGTAAGTGTCCGAACCTCATGTATAATGATTTAAATAATTCCATTGACTTATTACAGAATCATATTCATTGTTATGATATTATATATGGTTCACTTATGACTTTATATTACCCGTTCTTTTGTAAATTCAATGTTAAAGAGTGTTTTGGGTAAAATCGTTTAATTTGTCATCCGTGTTTTGACTTGTAATTATTCATATGATTACTTAGATCATGATTACTTAATTTCAGAATATAAAACATGATTTATATATAATATATATTCATAATATACATATATATAATAAATCAGTAAATGCAAAGAAATACACCGTTCATGGAGACGGTAAGCCGTACGTACGCATGAATGTTGTTTTCGTTTCCTTATTGAGTTGAATGGAATTAAGGAGATGACATACATATATATAAACATAAATCCAGTATCATTATTATGTCATATATTTCATGATTACTTATTATATATACTTTATAATCATTCATGAATGGTTAATCATTGAGAATAAATCTCATCGCGTCGTGGAGACGGTATTCCGTACGTACGAGCAAGCGATGATATCGTTCCCATGATTGTGGAATTTTATTGGAGTGTATGTATACTATTACAGAATCAATATAAATTTAAAATAATCATATATAGTTATTATTTACACCATTATACCCATCCAAGTAAGGTGGTGGTGGATAATAGATTACACCACGACGTGGAGACGGTATTCTGTACGTACGCACGCGCGGTGATTTCTTTTTCCATAGGATGGATAGATGTTGAAATAGGGTTGTTTCATACTTATAATAACATATCAGTATGTTATTGATACTGATGTTATTACTTCATAATGAAACAACTGAAGAAGAAGAAGTGGAAGAAGAAATAAAGATGAAAGAATCGGTAACAGATATTACCTCTTCTTTGAAGTGCTAATTTGAGACCTCCTTTTAGGGAACTAAAATAGGTCTTTAAAGAAGACCAGAACATCTAGGATGTTTCTAGTGAAGTGGATAGGAGAAATTGGCATGGTTTGGCCGAGCTTGAAGGCCCAAAGTGGTGTGAGGAAGAGGGGGAGGAGGTTCCCTTTTATAAGGGAGGAGAGGGGTACCATTGGAATAACCAAAACTATTATTTTATTATAAAGTGAAATTCGGTTTTAAATAGCTCCAAATTGATTTATTTCGAAGCTAAGTTGGGGATGGGTTGAAATCATCTCATCCAATAGAATTTAGACAAGTTTAGGTATCAATTTTAACCTTATCATTTTGATTTAACATTAAGTTAGATAATTTAACTTTTACCGTGTCTTCTTGTTTTCTTACACTATAAGGTTAATAAACTTACCATATCAAGCCAAAAGAACCAAAAGTTGTTAAGTATTAATATATATAACCTTATATAAGTCATTTGGCCGAACCTTAGATTTTTAGGAATAAAATAACAATTAGTAATATAATATTTGTTTTCTAAACTATTTTATGTCAATTTTGACACTATTTAGTAATTGATTTTTGTGAAAATCATAACAGAATGATTATTTCGAAAAAAGTTACTTAAATCAATACTATCATGTCATATTAACCTATAAAATTAGTGTAATTCATAAAAAGCCTCAAATTACATTTATCTGGGTATTGATAACATCAATTATGTCAATATTTCATTAATAAGATAATTACTGCATCATCATTGTGTCATAAATAAATTAAACTATTTAATGTCTAAAAATTACAAATAAAATACCATTATGTAGGAAATCATTTTATATTTCTAATTAATATTTATAGTCGAATTTATGTTATGTATAACCCCATATTAAAAATTATTTACTTATTAAACTTTGATTTTAACTATTTTAACCCTTCTTTAAATAAATTAATAATAAATGTCCTAATCTAATCCAAGTGGTCCTAAATGGTCATATTTTATTCCTAAGGTCGTTTTTGGTCGAATTACACTTCTTCAATAGAATTAGAACATGTTTTAGGGTAATAATAATATCATTTTTACCTTAAATTATCCTATTTACTTTTAACCGTGGTAAAAAAAAGTAAAAAGTTACTATTCACCAAAAATTATTTTCATCTCATTGAACCACATTTTACTTAATGACATCAACCGTGTCTCTTGGATTTTTGAAATTCCACTCACAGAAGGGGTAAAATGATGTTTTATGAAAATTTGATTTTTTTTACTACCACTTAGTGGTTTCACTATTCATCAAAAAAATGAATGTTTCCAGAAAAATACCAAAAATTATGCCTAAGCTATATTTGATATTATGAACTCAAAAATGATGTCTATTTTACCAAATTCAAAACATATCAGTTACATTAACTAATTTATAAATTAATTCCCGTCGTCAAAACAAATGCCATGTTTTTAAGAGATAAAAACTATCAAAAGATTGACACTTGTTTATAACTGGTTTAAATGTGAAATTACATCCAATGACCAACATTGTACTAAATTGTAAAAATATATTCTAAATATACTTTAAAACCACTCAAATTAATAATTTATCAATATTAATTATTTAGATTAAAAAATTTGTTTTTAATTAAAATTTAGTAATTTTCACTATTCATCAAAATATGAAAGTTATCCGAAAAGTACCAAAATTTCACCTTAGGCTAAATTCGATACTCCGAATTCAAAAATGAAGTCCATTTTGAGAGATAAAATTTCTAAAATTTTAAAAGGTGGTTATTACTATTCATAACAGCTAGTTTTAATAATATTATAATAGCATATCGTTGTTTAGTGAAACTCGGTATTGCTTACTACACACGCTATCGAGGAAGGTCACGATT
Source organism: Viscum album (assembly GCA_963277665.1). Classification (NCBI taxonomy): domain Eukaryota; kingdom Viridiplantae; phylum Streptophyta; class Magnoliopsida; order Santalales; family Viscaceae; genus Viscum; species Viscum album. Next base: position 1,531,188,675 of record OY728123.1, on the reverse strand, counting down.
GCGTGTAATGCAAGTCAAGTCAAGGATGCGTGTTGAGCAAGATCTTTTTGGTGTAGCATACAATAGAAGACATTAATGAAATTAAAAAAATATTTTTCATAAAATCTTGAGGTGTTACAATCAATACATAAGATCAAATATACCCTAATATTTAAGAACAGATTATTTTGGGAGGGGGAATATAATTTTTGAGACCCTATTGTAGAAGGAAAACACTATATCCTGGACTATCTCACTCTAATGAGACTTCATATAATAATATTCTAAAATTTATATTTTAAAATAATAAATTGACCAAAATAACTTTCTTTTTTAATTTATATTACCAAAATTATCTTAGTATGATTTTTTGGTATTTTTATATAAATTTTATTTAGAAGAAAAACATGATTTTCCAGAAACATAAAATCTATAAACCATTATATTTATATAGAAATGAACATTTCTTTTATATAACAATTTGTGTAGTAAAATTTGAATTTATAGAATATAAATAAGAATGTTAAATGTTTTTTTAAATTTTAAATTCTTTGTACATTGATTTCAAAATAAATAAAAACATTATAGTAATAAAAAAATAATTTTATGTCTATTCATTGAAACAAGTATTTTAAATAGAAATATAATTTTACCTTTAAATTAGAGGATTATGTCAATTATATATTTTTCAAAAATATAAACTAATTTCACATAAATTAATATATACTTTAATTTTATCTTATATTAAAATATAATTCTAATAAATGTTAATTCTCTTAGAACAATCATTATGTGATTTAGCCATTTTTTTTAAAAAATGACATTGAAAATATTAAATTTTTATTTAAAAATTAATTTTATATTTTATATTTTTATAATAAAATTATGATAAATAGTCAATATTAATCATTTTCATTTAAAAGAACTACTAAGGAAAGATATAACTCACCTAGGTGATAGTATATTAACATAAAAGTTAAAAATAAAAAACCCGAAAACACAAAATGTTGTCTGATCAAATTTGATGTGGAGTTTAATTTTGATCCAAAAACATATTTCGATCAAATTTTATGCATTTCATGTCTATTTAAATATTAATTATTACATTTCTTTATTGAAAATTTTAGACTTACTCCCAAAACTATGATTCCATTAACATATAAAAGCATAAAATATCCACCACTTCAAGACACACCCATACCTCAATCTTTCACTTCAAACAGAACAAAAATTCTACAACTATAACTCTTTTCCATGTTTAAAATAGTATGGTCAACATTATTGGGTATATTAACTTCATTTCCAAGGTGACCACCAAGGAAAATTCAAGTCCCCGATGTGAGTATTATCGACCACATTGTTTTTCATCCTAATTGTATTATTCCAGATTTACTATAGAAATAATTATATATTGATATTAGCATGCATTATATAATTTAATGATACTATATTAATATTATTATATTTTTTAATTCATATACCCCATCAATTATGGAATCCAAAACCACTATTCATGTATTCTGCAGACTACCGCCTCCACAACAAAACATGTTTCTTTTTTCTATAATCTCTATACAAGAAATTATACAAGGATGTGATTAAATGATAAATATGTTTTTTATTATATAATAAATTTTTTATAGTGAAACTTTTCAAAAAAATGAAAGATATGGTCAATAAATGATCATAATTAACTCAATCGTTTCAAATAACCTTTCTAGGCATGAAAATTGTTTATTCAAATTTTGAAATGTTTTCATACACATTAATTTTATTCTAAATAAACCATATTTAATATATATCATAATAATAAAAATTAAATAAGGTCATTATAAATATTTATAATGTTATTACCATCTATCCACCATATAATCCTTCATTCAATTATAGAATGTTCATATATGGTTCGGTTCAATCACCAACAAGAACAATAATATGAATTTATATCATGAATGACAATGAAAAATAATTTATTGGTATAATATAATATAAATATGTAAAAAATGAATATTTCGGTTCAGAATATGTTATATAAATATCTAATAAATTAATTAATAAAATAATAAATGTTCATCCATAAAAACTAAAACAAGTTTCATATCAGTTTAATCTTCTAGGATATTGAATAAAAACACTCATTAAAAGAATTTGAAAAATAATAATTTATTAAAAATAAACCATAAAATTAAATATAATGACTTAGTGATAATGATAATTTTAATACAAATGAATATTAACACAGTTATTATAAAACCCGCTTAGAAGATGAAAACTATACACACCTATACGGAAAATTGGAACAATTCATTTAACAAATGAATAATTTTAAAGAGTATTGACCTAAAAAAATATGATTTAGGATTTTAATTATTTTTTCAAGATAGATATGTTTGTGATAAAAGATTTCAATATACACTCATGGAAATCCTGACAATTGGTAATATTTTGCTATCTCAAATATCAATCTTTAATACATGTTTTGTTTTATGAACATAATTTCCACTTTATGGTGAATATAAAAATTATTTAATATTTTATATCATAAAATTTGTTTATTAATAATATTTTACGATCAATAATATGTCATCTATTTTAATAGGTAGTTATTTAATTTATACCCAATCTATAAGTGGGATTTTCCTATCTCAATCTTTATTCTTTGAGAATCGTGTGATATTCACCTCTTATTTTATTTTGTGTGGTTCATAAAGTTCTAGGGAATAATTTTTTCTATTATAGTAATGAAGTTTAAGGAATGTAAAATGTATATTATTATCCCACTCTAATAATATTTTCATTATTGAGTAACCATTTCCATTGTGGAAAGACAATCTCATGTTTCGTTGAAGTAAAAGAGAGTGGGATTTCTGAGTAAATAAAAACTTGCCTATATACTATAAAGTGGATACAATGGTTAAAATACTGCTAGGGGTAATGAAATATAAAATAGTCAGGTGATAATTTAAAAAAACATTAATATAAATTATATTGTTTGGGAATATGATAGTAACTTTCAAGACACTCTTGAGGGATATGCATTAGATTATTTTCACACAGTAAAAAAATAATGATTAATGATTTTTTTACCATTAATTTGGTCTATTACAAATGAAAACTATTGAAAAATTCTAATATCTTACAAGGATGATTCATCACATTGAAATTTCACTTGTTATTAAATTTCATTGATAATTTAAATTCATGTTACCTTGATAATAACGTAAAAATCCATGTTAATTGATTGGTGTTACCATAGACATCCATGTTATTCTATTAAGGAGGTTAGTATTGAACATCCATATTTATCATTATACATATAACCATTTATTATATTTCATGATGATCCTTTGTAAATGGAAGGATTGTTCATGGTGGATTTTATGGGGAATTCAATAGATTTAATCTTATGGAAGATGGGCCTATAAATTATATATTCCCTTGATGCACCAACATGCGTCATGAGACAAAACATGTTATGTATTAGTGTTTGTCTCTTACCAAAATAGGATACATGTATTTACAATTGTCCTTAATAACATGTTTTGATATAAAAACTTAATATTTCCATTAGTATGAGATCAATGATTATTTTAATACATGTTTTAATTTATTTTCATTGATATAGAATCATCAATTTATGTTGATCCTATCTTTATGTTTTTATATTTAGTCTTTCCATATATCTTTTGATAGGTTTATGTTATATAATAATTCAATTTATGCTACAACTTGATCTCACCCTTATTTTTTTCCTTTACTAATGAATCATAGAGGAGGACTACAAGTAATTTTTAGAGCTATGATGGTTGGAATAAACTTGTTCTCCCAATTTATTCATGTTACATCTTATTTTCTAAATTTAATACATGTGTGTATCTTGTATGCAATGATTAATAAAATATTATATCATTGAATAACTATTATATTTTATACTAATAATATAATATTACTATAGGTACTAGATTTCTAGAGTCCAGGATATTGCAACAATCACTTTTCCAAAGGGAAATTATGTGAAATTTGTGAGAATAATGTTTTTATGCTCACTTGGAACACATATGTATGAATAAATATTTTGTGATTTTTGGGGTCTTATATCTCCCTCCAATTCATTGGATAATTTATAAATATTAATGAGGTAATGAAACAATAATTATTTTTCATCTCTCAGAGATAATTATGTTATATTTTTTTAATAAGTTGATAAATTATACATTAATGTTTTTCATCTATATGATTTGGTCACGGGCCAATGATTTCCATCTCCACATGGTGAGAAAACATTTATATTTTCCATCTATATGAGATTATAAAATTTTAATGATTTCAATATTAGAGGTGTGATGAAACATTAATATATTATAACATTATGAGAAAATGACACACTAGTGTTTTCCAACTAGATGAGATGAATAAATATGGAAAATATCTTGTAGACTAAAAAACTGATATTTTTCCAATTATTATCTTTTATACACATTTCATTAATATGAAATATTACGATGATATAATATATTTACATGATATGAAACATTTCCATGTTATTCCACATGCCTATGTTTTCCACCATGCCACTTTATTAATTTCCCTATACAATTTTCACATTTATTTACAATAACTTCATAATATATATTTGAACATTTGAGGATACATTCATTTTTATTTCATATAAGGAAAAATATTTTCATTAAATTTTATTTTAATCATATATTTCTCCAATGATCTTGTTATCTCCCATTATTATTCACAAACCCTTGATCATATGTTAGTATGATTTTCCCTACTAATTATATGAGCACACCCATTTTTATGTTTTAAATTAACCAGTTTATAAAGATGAATATAAGATTTAACATGTTCGAATGAATGTCTATTTTAGTGTGATTTATGCAGAATTATCAATGTATTGTAAAATATATTGTTTATATAGTTAATATACAAAAGCACTAATCCTTTTAATGTCATAATTTTTAGATTTATTTTACATACATTGTTATCTTATAATAATGATATTAAATATATACAAATTTATGATTGGGTCTGTATAATTGATATACGGGTAGGGTTTAGTTATTTTTGGGTAATATTTTAGATATTTTTTCATATTTTTGTAGTTATATGGACTAGAAAATATTATTTAACCCTCAGGGATATGATGTAAGATATATAATTCATTTAGGTAATGTATATACTGTGCGGTTATAGAGAAATTACATCTCCATATTGAAACAAAAAAGTTGTTACAGGATTTTTCCGAAACCCACCTAGGGATAATAACATCAATAAAGGTTAATGGGTATAAAAATCATCTTCACATAGTGAATAACTATTGGGCCCACATACAAACATGGTTTGACACCACTAAGGTATATAATTTAGTGATTCAAATTCTCTTTAAGAACCATTATGAAGAATCTTATTGGATATTGATGATCCAATATATAACTTGTTAGGTTATAGAACCAAATAGGTATATTACCAAGTATAATCTAGATTGAAACCAATAAATTCATATATTAAGGTATAAACATTATTTACACTTTATTTATTAAATGTACATAGTTTTTTATGGATTTATAATTTATTTATTATTATCCAGTTTCATCCATTATTAATCTGATGTCTATATTAAAAAGAAATCGAGTTAGGAGGAGAAATGATGATAAATGTGATGATTATCCCAATGATAAAAATAATTGTGTTAATCTAGTATTTAAAATCATATGTCTATGTTTATAATATTATCATGAGTTATTATTAACAACCTAAACCATAACAAACTCCAATACTTACAAATGAATAGAAGGATGGACCTTCATAGATGTTTATCTGAAAATGAGCATAGATGAATGAAGATCTTTACATATAAATAATATATTAATAATAAAACAATACAATATATTAAAGGAAGAATAAAATGAATTATGAATCCATATATTGGCCATAAATATAATGATTATTGAAGAGAGAGAAAGTGGTTCGTCCATATAACAGAATGTATATAGTTTCAAACTATTATTCCAATAAAAATTCAATATAATAAATTTATAGAATTTTGGGAATATAAAAATCAATCCCACAAACCAAGGGATAATGAGGATAATAGACCCTATTAATCTCTAAAACTAATAGAGAAACCTATACAATAACCACCATTAAAATTACACTATTTCCCCTTACTAGCCATTAATTTTTTTGTAAAAGTCACACATTTTCAACTATTAAAGTATCTCACATTGAACCAATTAAATACAAACTACTCATTTTAATTAATTTGGATAATGTTCTTATTTTACCACACTTATATCCCTCTTCCAAATTTGGTGGACACTAGATACACCAATGTATCCTACGTCATCCATTACTAATGGATCCTTCAAGAGATGTTCAAAGTCTCACTATTATTATTAGAAACCCTATAAGTTTCTCTATATTTTTTTCTACTCAATGTTAAAAATATTATAATGATACTAATATAAATAATTGATTATAATTAGTATGGTTAATTTTTAAATATTTACTATCATACCATTATCCAATCACCACTCATCCCATTGAAAAATGTTAATGTTGACCATTTTATATATGGAATATATCTTCCATAAATGACATATTTCATTTATCACCACCATATTGAATGAAAATATATAAAATTATATTTAATTAATAAAAATTATATTAATAACATGTTTATTATTATTAAAATATAAATCTGTTTGTACCTTCCTCCAATTCATTGTAAAAGTAAATGTCATCCCTTTGTTTGTGAGAAGTACCACCTACATGGAATAATGAATTTCAATTTTCATCACTAAATTATATTCATGGTTCTAAAAATATATTTAATTGATAAATATTAAATATAATATATTTTATGGATATGAAAATTTTATATTAATATTTAACTCGCTTTAAATATGATAATTGTTTTTCATAAAAAATATTGAAAACATGTTCATCAGGAATTCCATACTCAAAAAAACATATCCCCATATTGCACTAAAATAAAATGAGAATTTTTAAATCATTGACAAAAATAATTCAAATATATTGAATAATTTTGGAATGGTGAATTTTATTCCAATAACTTTGAATAGATGTTTCCATCACAATAAATGGATGAGATAAACAATTAAAATCACTAACAAGTGATGGAGAAGAAAGACTAATTATGACTAATGTATTTTAAAAAAAAGACTATAAAATAATTTTATAAATTGTAATATATTATAATATGTTATTTAAAAAATTAATTAATATAGTTAGGTTTATTATATTGGAGGTTAAAGAACATGAATGAAAATTGATAGTAATGATAAATCGATTTTTTAACTAAAACCTATTTTATTTGGGTAATATTAACACTTGTTGAACTTCGTGCTTATAAACTAACTATACTCTTCTAATTTCTATTATATATTATATTACCTGTTATCTAGATAGGAAATATTACCTTTTGATTAAAAATATTTTCTATTGATGAATTTATTTCATATAAAAGTATATATTTGTTAATAATAAATCTCATCATATTTAATAATTTTTTCTCTTCAATATCCATGTTCTATCTTCCCGCTGATGTTCTACATCTAACTTGGAAACCTAGTAATATTTTAGCTGATTTAACATTAATATTTTCCATTTTTTTATTTTGAAAAGGAATTCTTAAATTAGCTATTCACGATGTGGGTATAAGTAGTGTTACATTAAAATATTTACAAGGGGGTTCCCTCCATGATTTCATGTTTTATCTTTTCACCATATTTCTCCTAAATAAACATTATTTATTTTTTTAAACCTATATTGTTAATATTTATTTGAAATGTAATGTTTTAAAAAAAATAATTCACCATTTAAAAAATAAATATTTATAGTGACTAGTAATATAATCTTTTAGTACATTGTTAAAATTTAATTTAAAATATAGTTTTCATTTTCTCTTCTGTTTTCCATTTTTTCACACAAGGACTCTTTTCCCTGGAAAATATTTTTCAGGAATTAATGTGTAAATTCTCTTCTATATTTTCTTATGGAGGATTATAAACATGGCATAAAATGATCCAATTCATTATCCATTCTTATTTAGTGACATTAATTTTTTTATACTTATAAAGGTGTTTTTCATCTATGTAAACATCATTCAAAATTTTTATGCTTTACTGGGGACTTTTTATCATTATACAATCTTCTTACATTCTCAATAAGCATTATGAAATATTATAAGGATTATTTTTTAAATCAAATCTATTTTCCACAACTTAATTATATCATTTTTGAAATCTGAATGATTTTATATTCTCTATGAAAATTCTTTTATGGATAATTATTATATAATCGGTGGGGTCCTATATCACCCTCTAATGCATTTAATTCCATTTTCCTTCACACTGAGGTGATGAATCATTAATGATTTCTATTACTATGAAATTATGACATGTTAAAGCATTTTATCCTAGGGAGGTGGTGACACGTTAATGTTTTCCATATCCACAAGATAATGACATGTTAATGGTTTACAGCATAGTGAGGTGATGATTTATTATTGTTTTAAACATTAGTGAGATTATTTCCTGTAATGGTTTTCTACCATAGGGAGGTAATAACATCTTAATGATTTATATATAGTGATGGTGATTACATGTTAATTATATTTATTTCAATGATATAATGGTATATTAATTTTTTCAGTCTTGATAAGAAGATGAGATGTGGGAAATATTGATTTTGTTCACTTTGTGAAATTTCAATATGATTATTTTTAATCCATATTTCCTTAATATCCAATGTTAATGAGATATACTACATTTCAATTATATGAAATTACTCCATTATATGAAAATTTCATTTTTTATTCCCCATGGACCTTAAACATTTTCTTATGATTGTTTCCTCATGTGTCAAACTATTAAACCATGGAATATGATTGACCATTTGATGTTTCATTCCCTTCTATTATACCTTAAGGAAAATTATTTTTGTTCCTTTTTCTTTTGAACAAATATTTAACCCATACACATGTTATCTCATATTATTATGATATAACCCATCATGAAATGATATTAATATTTTTCAATAATGAGTGTTTGATCTCACCCCTTTTTATTTTTTCAATTCTTACGGTTTTGAATATGATGGTAAACTATAAAAATCCAAAAAATAAGTACGATGTTTTGAGAATAAGGGAAAAATTCTCATACTATTAAAGTATATGGTGTGTACATTGCTACTCTTCAAAGACACTAATACTATTTTTCATAGGATTGTAATATTATTGTGATATGTAATGTTTAGTTATGAACATTATGTGAAATATATACATTATTATACTTCGGATGACTTATAATCAATGAAAAGATTCATTGATCCATTATTATAATTAAATATGTGTATTGGTGCACCCACTTGAGATGTATATTGGTATACAAATCCATTTTGGGATTTTGTTGAACCTGTTTCATTATTTCATATAGTTTGACAAAGGATATTCTATATAGTCTCTTTTATATAGGTGACAACTGAGGAAGATATCCAATATAAACCACAACCTCATGCTCTGGGTGAATCCTAATATGTTTTTAACAAAATAACACTATATACTCCTATAAAATTGGTGAATCTCCTATCTTGAGTTCCTCCCAAATCATTGGTTTTATGAGTCCCTTATTATAATGAATAAATATCTACATTTTAGGGATTACTTAAGAAGGGAGTTCATATTCATCATTATACTGTTATACAGTAACTAGTTGATCTGAGATATTAAATGATATATCTTTATCAGTAAAATGGATATGATATCTAATAAGATAGAGTGAATCAATGCCTAATTTTACATTAAATTCTACCAGTTAAGGAAGAACTAATTTTTTTGATAGTATCCTCCCATAACCCATGATCGTAATGGTGATTTATTTACTAGATGAGATCATTTTAAAAAAATGTATTTTTATAGATAGTAAAATATTAAATGCTTAAGGTGGTGAATTAATAGATTTTATTTACAAATTTTCATTATATTAAAGAAGGTGAAAACCTAGAATCCAATATTTAAATCATAGGACTATAGTGGAGAAAAAGTGTACATATAAATATATTATTATTATGATCAAAGCTTGTAGTAGTTAGAGTATACGGTGTTTATTGTTTAATTGGTCTAAGAGGTTGTTGTTTCCTATTCAATTCATTCACTATAGGGTAAGGAATATAATTTTAATAATGAAAAAACTCATTGCCCATGCAGCATTAAAGTAAGATTGGAAAATTTGTTGGGGACTTATTATTCTTTTTATTATTTACCTACCTATTCATTCCCCATTAAAAATCATAAGCTTTATAGATTTATTTCTACACATATAACAAATTTCATTCCCTTTAACACTTTAATATGGTGATTATTCACGTATTGTATCATAAAAGTGGTTGACTTTTCTTCCCTCCATATAATTATTCATTCACGATTTAATGAAACTCGAATTTTTATTTTATTTTTTACAAATTCATTGAAATAATAAGAGTATCCTATTTCGATTTACATGTTAAGAACACATGAAAAATATCTTCATATGTATAATATTATATTATAGATATATGCTTTTCAAGGTTTGATTTTATTCTTCTAAACAACAGAAAATTCATACATTAAGTGATAAAAATAAATGTGTCGGCATAAATTCTATTTTTTTAGTTTAGTCTTATTAATATGAAAATATATATCATTGTTGTTTTCGCTCTAGTAATTATTGTGCCATTATTTTCAAAGGGTTCGAGGAAAACAATTGTTGAATTTTTTTTCATTAAAATCCTACCACACATTAAATTGGCCTTTATTTAGTTATAGGTAGTAATATTAATGATGGTCCACCATTGTTCATCCTCATGTTCCAATCATTAAAATGATAGAACAAACTAATCATTCTCTGAGAAATAGAGACATTATAATATATACCCATTACATTACTATATTTCTCCAATATTTGTGGTTTAGAAGACCCACTAAAGGACCATGGTCATTATAACAAAAAGGATTTGATAACATGTTTCTCCCTCGTTGTTTTTTGTAACTACATGAAATTAAAATTAGTATACATATCTAGTGAATGAAGGGAGATCATTTCTATGAGGGTTTATTCTCAGGCTATCAACCCATTGAGTTGCTCATTGGTAAAATCACCACATTATTCATTACACATATTTCTCAGTAGATTTATCTTATTTCTATATATTTCCAAATATAAAATAATAATAAGGATTATAATATTTAATTTAGTAATAATATTAGGTGAAAAAACAATAAATTTAGAAGAAATAGATCATAAATCAAATATATTAACAAAAATTTAAGTTTTATATATTTAAATCAAATTTATCCACATTTTTATATTAATTTCTCTTATCATATAAAAAATAGCTCTTTAAATCATTTTTAATCATTCAAAATGGGAATAAAAATATTTAAATCTTTCCCCTCATGAGGGCCAAGCTAAGTGTACAGTTAGGCCAACTCATTATGCACCATGGGGTGATCATGTCTATATAGAACTAATATTTTTAATGAATGTCACTCACAATTGTATCATCCCTAGAACAAGAAAACACATGATTTCATCAAGAAATATATTATATTTATTTTAATCCATACACTTTTAAAATATTTTCCTATATTTATACTTATCACATGGGATTTCACCTGTAACACCTGAGATTTTAAAAAATGAAAATCATATTTGACAGTGTGTATGAAATGAAACTCCAAGATTACAAGGGAATATGACAACATATGATTTAAGGATATATTTATTTTCATAAGAAAAATTCAACCTATTTGACATCATGCAACACTACATTTGAATGAAACCTGATACCCTATAGAAATATTATTATTTAATCATTGATATTATAACCAAAATGTTAAATTGGTAGGTATGAATAGTAATAATAAAATTATAAAAATTTTATTTTTTAATTCTATAAAAAATAAATTCAATTTTTTCTATAGATAATAAAAATAATAAAAATGATTTGAAAGAAAAATAAATGTTTTCTGTAAAACCTTATTTTCCTGAAAGGTGGATTAGTCAGGAATTACACACATCAATTAAAATAAATTTTTACCATATTTAGATTATTTATTTTATAAAATAAATTTAATTTTTTAAACCATAATATCAAAATTATCTTTGAATTGTTTTTTGGGTTTTTTCTAAAATGTTTCATTTCTTTATTAATAGTGAAAAATACCGAATTTTTATTTAAAAAATCATTTTTTAAATTAATTATATGGTAAAATTTTATTTTGAATTGGTTTTAAATTGAAATTAGTTCAATAATATATATATTAATCCAATTTAGGTCATTGGAATCATTTTCATATTGAATGTTGTTATAAAAATATTTTAAACTTTTGTACATTTTCTCTTTAAAAACCATCTTTCTCATCATGTATGTGTGATTAATTTTAAATATACCTTTTCCACTTTGTTGAATTGAGTTTCGGAAAAATAATTCCATATTTTAAATAACCATAATTTATATCATCTAATGTGGTCAAATTAATTTTTTCCCAAAATAGATATTAAAAACGAAAAAAATATTAACTAGAGTTAAGGTAATGAATGCTTTACCGGGGGTAACTAGAAATATAAGAGATAAAATGAACTAAATTTTTTGTAAAATATAATTTTTGGTTATATATTTAACCTATAATTATTAAGAATTGATAGTGCCCCATTTAGACCCTTCTGTAATTTGAAAAATGTGGATTCACCTTTTTCTTTTAGAAAATTACAAGTGTGTCATTCACCTCACCTATAAATGGCTACCCAATCTCCTATATTCTACACACATTCATGACTAATTGGTTCTAGAAATATATTTTAAATCAACATTCAAAATTACATCCCCCATCCAAGAATCTATAATTTAGGTAGAAATCCAACCTATGAAGTAGTTTGGTGATAACCGAAGGAGGACCACCAAAGAGAAGCTAACTTTTTCAGCAAGAATTTTTATTTTATTTCTTACTCCACCACCTCAAATTCATATTAAAATTTTATGATATAATTAAATAAAAAACATAAATCATCTGAGAATTTTTTTTATTTTATGAAAATTCCAGACAACTATCCCCACTTCTATCATAATTATTATGAAATCATTATTTACTTATACAACATAGTACCACCTCACAAACCAATTACATTTTTATTTCCATTACCACCTCTTGTGGTTGGGTATGATGATGGATATAATGTATATACATATATATGATATTTATAGACTAATCATTTATTTTGAGTCATTATATTATATATAATGTTTTTATTTTCTATTCTATAGGGAATACGATAACGTCGCTCGTGTGTATGATAGACTAGAGCCTCATGATATGACATAACTATTCATTCAATAATGCTTTATATTGAAAGTGATAAACATAAATTTAATAAATATTTTTGATATAAATTAAATTATTATGCTATTCATGACATATTTATAATTATTAATATTTAATATATAATTTTAATTATGAATTTTTCACTAATTTAACGCTGATAACATCATACATATTGTGTACACTACCACCTTCATTAAAAGATTTGACTATTTTTTCTTCACCAAACCACATATATGACATGTATAAGAATATTTAAAGAAATTTTATGGTAATTATGATATTGTTATCATTAGGTAAAGATTAAATATTTCCAACCTCATTTCGACAATGATCATTGAAAAATAGAAATGTTAAACTTGCATATGTAAGACCTATCCTCTCAATGATCATAATGTACTTCACTTCTTAACACAATTTTTAATTATATTTGTAGAGTTATAAATAAATTTAAATATGACAACTATTTTATTATTATTATGGATTTTTTTAAATAATGTCTTATTTGACCATAGTCAAACTACAAAATTAATTTTTGATATGAAGTCCAAATATCATAAAATCATCCAATGTTAACATAGTTGATGAAGAAATGATATATTATATTGTTATAATTAAAATAAAATTAAAATTAAAATTAAAATTAAAAAATTATCTTAAGAAAATAAATAATTGAAATAAGTTTTTTATTCATAAATATATTGGATATAAGAGATGAGTCAGACTCAAGGTAAGAGTTTCTCATCTCAATTTTTCATGCATGAGAGAAATAACTGATTCACAACTTATTTACTTTGTGTGGTTAATATGTGGCCCCTTTTATACTTAATTTCAGGAATATATTTATTTTTAGGGTATATAATGTTTCATTTTATTTAATTTATTTTATAGGGCATCTATGGTAAAATTTTATTTCACAATCACATCGTTATTAAAATTTATTCTCATTTACATATCCCTTGGGGGATGTATTTGATATTTATATCATAAAATAAATACATTTTCTTCACCTATGTTTTTTAATTATCTATTTCTAATAATAAAACCATTTCCACAATTTGGTACTTTTGATAAAAGTTTTCTAATAATACCATAGGTTATTTTCTCCCTTGTTGAGAAATCCTTTTTCTTGAAAACATATGTTTTCAAAAAATGCTTGCAAAAATGTTTTTGATCTTTAAAAAATGATTACCAATATAATTTTCACCAATTTTATCTTTTTAAAAGGATTATTTAATATTATATTCATGTGTTTTTCTAAAGAATTATTATTTTCCTTTTACCAAAAAAGTGAATGGACTATTTGTTTTAATACACTTCACATGAAAAAAAATTCCTAACAACATGAACACTACATGTTTTAAAATATCCATTATATGTTTCAAAGTTATCTTTTAAATAAACATGTTATCAAAATGTTTTTTGAAATTTAAGTTATAAATGGTCATTTTCAAAATGAAAATGATATTTTCTTCAATAATTTTATTAAATATATTTTATAGAATTTCTATTAATCAAAGAAAAAAGCCCTTTATTTTACATATACTAATTTAGGGTTATGATGTATTGATACTAAATTTATTTTTCCTATGGATGGATTATAATTATTTTGACCAAGGTTAGTATTGAAGTTAACTTATTTTTCCATGTTTTGTAGTCATTAACTTGCCTTTTAAATATTCAATTTCATCCGATCATTGGATATTAATTCTCCCCTGAATGTCCATATTATTTTTCGTATATATTTTAATTTAAAAAATTGTATATAATATATATATTTGGTTTTTTACATTGAATGTTATTCTTTATCTAGGTGAATAGTGATAAATATATATTCTTTACATAATTTAGGTATTATATGAAGAATGATTTTGACATATAGTGATATGGAAGGATCCGAATTATATATCCCCTCTATGCAACGGTATGTCTCATGAGACAAATTAGGTAGCCAAATTAAAAGGGCTTCTATATCTAGTTTTAAACCATCTTTTGAATGGTCATGATGGTAGAGGTGTCATGATGTTTGATATAGAGATTTATATTAATTAATTAGTTAAATAATTAAGGATATAGTTATTGTTATTATCTAAAAGATTTTATCTATTATGTTATCCCAAAATTCATTCCATTCTTTGTTATTGATTAGATTTCATAAATTTTCAGTTATTTACCATGCCAAATATATTGTGCTCTATCTTGTCATGATAGTCATGTTATTTAAACGACATTAATGTTAATTTATTTACCTTTTCCAATTGATTACAGTTATTGATTCATGTTCGATTCCACTGTAATTAACCCTTATTGAGAATTTTATCTCCCCATTATTCTATTTACTTTCCCAAAGATATGAAGAAGAATTATTTGAATGATTTTTAAAGGATGAAATTAATTTTATTATGTTATGAAGTATATTTTATATTCTATTTCCCATTGCAGAATTGGTATTATATATATATTTGGTTCTAAAAAACTAATAAATTTAACAGTCCTTTGGGATTTTACCCTTTTTATATATTCCAATGTATAAAATTAACACTCATGATCATGGTTACTAGAGTTGGGTTCATTACAGTTGGTATCCCAGAAAGAATATTACAACCATCGGGAACTATATTTAGGATAACATTGATTAAGGAACATTTACCTTTGAAAAAATTAAGATAAGTATAGAACAACATCCTAAAATTTTATAAGGAATATATTGTGTTCTTCCCCAAGAAAAAAATACATTTCTTGATAATACATGTGGATGTAGTTCTTATTTTGAGGGAACTAGGCATAATAACTCTGAAAGGGGTGCATTGGTCTTGAAATGATCGTCACCTGCTGTATGAAAATGGGCCTTACTGTGCACCTGGTTTGAAACTCTTGGTGAGTATTCTTAGGATAATTAACATTTTTTTACAAACCATTATAATGAAATTGAAAATAAAAATATCTCCAATGAAACCATGTTTATGATTGTGTGATTAGATATTCTTTATTTTTTTAATTTTTGTTAAGTATTTCAAATGTTTTGGGATTATACATTATTTTTTTATCGATATGATCTACTCTGGACTATTCCATAATTTATAAATGGTTCCTTACAGAAGGAATGAGTACTACATAAATTTACATAATATAAAGTGTATGAATGATCATTTCGTTTATGGGATTAAACTAATATTTCAAAGGGAACAAGTCTCCCAAACACTCACATTATATATGGATATAATAACATGTGGTAACAATATAGGGAAATAATTCTGAATGTATTTTGTCTTCAAAAGGAATAAATTGAAGAAGTGGATAGTAGAAAAAAATATGGATAATGGGAAGAACTAAATGAAATATTATTCCACACATGATAGTTGTGGAAAGAAACACCAAGTTACATGATTAAATGGAATGTATATTTTTTATAAGTATAGAGGGAAATTCTAGCATTTTATAGATTTAAAGGGATAGAAAATGGTTTCCAATGTTCAATAATTCAATTTTAAGGACATGTGGTCACTAAAAAAAATTAACACTCAAAGTGTAAATGAAATAAATACTAGAAAATATGAAATATGTAGCACTAAAAATAGCCTTTATTGGCGATAGAGAGGAACCAACTACTGGAGTAAGAATAAAATCCCGAGTTTTTTATCAGTGCTTTTAAAAGCACTAATAAATTGGAACACTACCCCGCCAGTGTAGTGTGTTGTAAAAACACACCAAAAGACCAAAACACCGAAAAATAAGAAAAATAAAGTATGAATATCTAATATAATTGAATGGAAAACAATCTAGCCTCATTTTCATGGTTTTGGTGATGTGAAGCATGTTTTAAACTAAAATGATACTTAAATATTGAAAAATCTCACTCAAAGTCATACTAGTAACACCGTGTATTATTTTGAGGCATGGTTGATTATTTCACATATAAAATTTCTAATGAATAATTTTCCTAAATTATCAAAATAATCTTATGGTTTTATCTCAGTTTTGAGTATGTCGCTTGTCTTTTTTACTAAAATGTCATTTTGAACTAGAAACATGTATTTTGAATCTTAAATGTCATATCATGTGTTGATTTGACTTGATTCCAATTCATACATGTCTCAAATGACTTATGAATCATTTTACTAAATTATAAATTCAATATGAGTGAGACTTTTTGAACAAAAATATTGATATTAAACTGATGACATAAAAATGGAGTCATATCGGACACACCATGTTTTAGATTGTGGTTAATATGATTCCTACTAATAACATATCACTTATGGATAATTTTACTAAAGTATCAATATAATAAAAATGTGTTTTCTTAGTTCTGAATAGGTGAGTTGTCCTTTTTCAAAAATTGATGTTAATTTTAAATAAAATGTCCCACATTGAGTCATATTGGTCACACCATGCACCGTATTGTGGTGTGGATAATTATTACATATACCCAATTAATTATGGATCATTATCCATAATATATAAAAACAATATGAATTAATTTACTCAGTTTTGTTTTCGTTTTATATCCTTATTACTAAAATGTCAATTTAAACTAGAAACACACACTTTGACTTATAGAAATCACATCCTGTATCAGATTGACAAGAGTCCTTTTCCTTCATGTTAAAAATGAATTATAAATCAGATTAATTTTTTTAGTAGAAGGTGGAGCTTTGGTCAAAAGACCAAAGAAATTTTATTTCCAAAAAGATAGGAAAGGATACATGAGTCGAAAAGACGGTATCAAATTACAATCCATAACATACAAAGGAATTAGGTTTTCTAGGAGCTCCTCTAGCCAGGTTATGACCTGATCAATTGCTTTATTGGTGAGAGCATCCACAACCATATTTTCTTCTCAGTAAGTATGAGTTGCAATGTATTTGATGTCATGGATAGATTGAAGACAATTCATCCAGTGCGTATTAAGAGGCCAAGTAAGATGAAAGTCCCCCTTCCAAATAGCTTTTACAACAGTAGTAGAATCACTTTCAATACACATGTTGTTCCACCCATGGTGAAAAGAGAAATAAATGGCATGAATCACACTCAGCATCTCAGCTTCCATAGAGTTTGTAGTACCACAACCTCAAAAAAACACCCAACGAGGTGACCAAGATGATTTTTGAAGACGGCGCCACACCCCGCGGGTCCTGGATTTCCTTTAGAGGCTCAATCCACATTGATTTTAATCCAACCTGGAAGAGGAGGTCTCTAGAAAACCTCAAAAGTGCGTTTCAGTTGTGTGAAAATGGCATCAACTCGAAGACGTCTAAGGATCATAAAGTTTTCCACAGAGTTGTTGCAGGATCCATTCTAAATCGACACAGCTTTTTGAATAGAAATGAGATTTCTAATTTTACTGGAATTAATGTTGTGTGAGTAGTTATTGTGATGAATTGTATTTCTATCATACCAAATCACATGAAATAGCTCAGCAAACCCAGCAAGGAACAAGTTTCTGATTTGTTGTGAGTTATCCATAGCAACACAATGATTAAGCTACTCATCAATAGAGTTATGAACCGGCCATCTGCAATCAAAAGTGTCAAAAATATAGTTCCAAAGAGCAGTGGAAGTAGCGCAAGATTGAAATAGGTGATTAGTATATTCTCTATGCTGATTGCAAAAATGACATTTCGAACAAAGTTGAATTCCAAAATTTTGAAGATAATAGTCAGTGGGAACACTATTGTAGGTGAGACGCCAAATAAGAGTGAGTCTGGAGGGTTTAATCCAAGGTTTGTCAAAATATTTAATCCATTTACAGTAATTTTATGGTTTATGTAATGATTTATTATATAACTTTTTGGAGTTTAGAATCCCATTATGAGAAGGTTCCCAAATCAAGAAATCACACGAGGTAGAAAAATGGTAAGAATCAATAATTTGAAAAATATTGTCAGGAAGGTTATCAATGTGAGAGTTAAGAACCTTACTAATAGTGGACTTAATGTCATCAAGGATATGGTAAGGGGAAGTCAAAGAAATAAGGGGAGCGCCAGTCCAGTTGTCCAAACCGAATCTCATGGAAGAGTTTCTAGAAACCATCCATCTAGCATTGTGTATAATATTGTCGTACGTGTCTCTAACAGAGGTCCAAATGGAAGAAGTAATGAAACTCTTGTTACCTCTTTTCAATCTATCAAAGAACCTGTTTTTGATTAAAGCAATTGAGGTGGTGTCATTGTGAATCATGTTCCAAGTTAATCTGTCTTGAAGAGCTTCATTAAAGCACTTAATTTTTTTAATTCCAAGACCACATCGTGCATCATATTAAGGTGAGGATGATTCCTAAATGTAAAAAATGAATTATAGATATTTTTTATAAGAATCAAAACATTATGAATGCGTTTTTTCGGTTCTTAGTAGGTTATTTGTCCTATTTATTAAATTGATTTCATATTTAATTAAAAATATAAACATGGGGACATATCGGTCACACCACGTGCCAGATTAAGGTACAAATAATTCCTTGACATCTTAATAGATTTATGGATAATTTTTATAAAGTATCAAAACAATAGGAATGAGTTTTCTTCATTTTTATAATGTCAATTGTTTTTTTACTAAGAGGCCATCTTAAACTGGAAACACACAATTTGAACTATATCAATCATATCATGTATTAGTTTGAAATGGGTGATATTTCAACATGGAACAAAGGTCTTATAAAAATATATCCTAAATAAAAAAATAAAATATTATCATGTTTTATTTTATTTTAGTTTGTAACATTTTTTAACTAAAAAACAATTTTAAACTGAAAACTAACATATTGAGTCATAGTGGTCACACCGTGCGTCAAATTGAGATACAGATGATTCCTGCACATTTAAATGACAGATGAATCATTTAATTTAGTGTGAATGATGTAAAAACCTCAATAGACATATTTTTCCAATCATATAAATACTTATAAATATTTTAATAAAATTAAACCTTCTAAAAATAGAGTTTTATAAAAAAATAATATAAAAATTTTCATCAACCAATTATTCTATTAATGTTTTATTTGGATGTGTGTGGATAAAATAGAATACATAAATGAAAGATATTAATTATTAACTATGGATCCACATAAATCAAATAAATTAATTCTAATAACATACAATTGTCACATGAAATTACAATGTAGTAACTTAAGACCCCCAGGCTACGCAACACTATAGTTTTGTATTCTGACTCTTCCATCTCTACCCTCTCAATTTCATTCTCACCAATCAATCTATCATTTCTATGGATGTGTTTAGATTTTATATGGAATTGGTTAGAGGAAATTGAGGTGTAGAGTTAGTAACAAGTGTCAATTGTATAATTCCCCAAATTGGAGTCATTTTTCCTTTTAGATAACACAATGAAGTGTAATTGTCATCCTCTTCAGCTCAACTCTCGATCATTTATCATTTCATTGTATTATTTGACTCACATAATCCATATATTGTGGACATTCAAATATTGTTCATGAAATAATTTATGTAGTTGTTATCCATGGGATGACTAATGCTCAAAGTAGTATACACAATATAAAAGAGATGGGGGTTGAGTCTCAAGGCTACAACATGATATAATAAATGTGAGGGAGATGAAGCTAATGAAGATGAAAATTTATCTTTGTTGTGTTCTCTAAAAGGGGAAATTCCTCGCATTTGTGATAATTTCTCTATTAAAACAAGTTTTTAAATCAACATATCAATTTCCACCAAATCCTTCGAGATAAAATCTCCACATCACTAGAGAATCAATAGAGTGAATGGATGGAATGAAAAGGATAGGATAGAGATAGGAGAATCAAAATATGCAACTATAGTTCTGCACAAACTAGGAGTCTTGGGTTGATAAAGATTAATTTTATCTTATGATTGTATATTAATAAAATTAATTCATTTGATTTCATTTGGAGACAATGTAAATGTGGAATTACTTTCATTTTTATCCGTGAATTTATCCATAAGGATCTGAAAAAAAAACTTTAAATAATATTTGGTCGATAATGTATTTATATTGTCTTTTCGATAAAACATTGTGTTTTAATAGGTTTAAATTTATTACAAAAATGATAGGGTTATACATGACTGGAAAAATAGGTTGATCGAGGTGTTTACATTGGTCACACTTACCTCGATATGAAATAAACCTCTATGGGGTTCACACCTTCCACCATCAAAAACTATAAAATGGAGGTCACATCTCATTCGACACATAGATAAATAAAGTGAATATACATTAATATTATATATATATCTGTGTGTTATATTATATATATATATATATATATATATTATAATAGTAACTTTATTTTTAATATAATTACATATATATATTATTTATCATATTTAAATTTATTTAAATATATAATACAATATTCGATGTATATATATATATAATAGTATTTTTTCAAATGGAAGTAAAAAATACTAATAACAATATTTCATAAATTATATTAATTATAAATAATTATTAATTTGGGTAATGTCTTATAAAATATAAAAATTTAAATTTTTGAATGATTAATTATGTTAAAAATGTATTTATTTCCATGTAATTTTATTATTTTTAATGTGAAATGATTTTACAATATTTTATTAGTTAGTTATGTATAAATTTTATTACTATTAATTAAATGTATATATTGACCTAAAATGTATATATTGGCCTAAAATGTATAATACATAAAAATAATCTATAATATATAAAATTTTATAACTTTTATTCTATTTTTTGGAAAAAAATGATGTTGCTACCTAAGGATTCAATAGAGGCCATATAATATGACTTGACACATCCTTGATATTCTAGGGAGGTCTACAAAGAAGATGATATAAAGTAATAATATATATCAATAAGATATATCAGAAACAGAGAAGAAAACCACACCATCCCTTGAAACGTCTCTCCCATTTACATTTAATATTTATATATATATCATGAAATTTATGATAAACATAATTTAAAAACAAATGCACATTTAAATATAATTTTTAATGAAAATAAAAATAATCCTTTCCAAATTATGAAATCTAGAACCATAATTTGTTAACAAAAAAATATAAAATCAACATTTCATTTTTATGTTCTGAAAACACATATAAATAGACAGAAAGATGTATAAATATATATTACATAAATTGTTAAAAATATATATAACCCTTAAAATATAATATCGCAACATTTTAAAATAAAAACATCACCATACGAATTTAGAAAATATAGGGAAATTAAAAATAAATCAATATAGTATCACCAATAAAATGATTTCTCATCAAATAAAAGAACAAAATTCTGAGAAAATAAATTTTTAAGGAAACCCCCTTACATTAGAATATAAAAATAGAATATAAATAAATAAATTACATTACATGAATTTAATTAAATAAACATATATTTCTGCTTCAAACCATAATCAGACTGATAATTGGTTTCCTAAGTCAATATTATTAGACGCTATAAAGGTAATTGATTCAAAACAATGAAAAAAGTTGGGGTATAGATATAGAAAGTGAACAAAATTGACTCAAAACAATATTTTTAAATGATAAAAATAATATATCCAAAATAATAGTCAAACAAACAATGGATCATAAAAAAAGAAAAATAGTATATGATAACTAGAGACAAATACAGAATAAAAATCAAAACCTACATAGGAAAATTAGAAACCCACAGATCTAAATTTTAAAATGACAAATACATAAAGAAAATAGGAATCTATATGGAAAACTTATAAATACCACAGTTGGTTGAAGACAATCTTAGATCCTTAGATCTAGATCCCATTTTTTTCTTCAGAAACCCTATGTGGAACCAAACACATAATTAAATATGATGTTTGAGTAACTAGAGGTAGTGGGTTTATATGATTCTTGTGGTTTTTTGTGATTCAAGTGTCAATTCATTGAGGAGGAGCTCCGAAAATGTCTGGCTTCCATGAAAAGATTCTGATATAATGATGGGTTTGCTAGAGGATATGTTTTTTTAATTAGATCAGGCCACTTTTACTGGCACTTACAATTTAAGAACTGATAAAATTCATATTTATCAGTGCGAAAAAATTTGCACGGATATATGTAGGTCTTTATGAGTGATAAATGTTTAGCGTTGATGAAGCCTCATATCAGCGCTTATTACTTAATCACTGATAAAGGATTTATAATTTTAATTAAAAATTAAAAATTATATAAATATATATATATATATAATTAATTAATATACATAAATATAAATATGGAAAATATAATCCTTATTTAATTATATATATTTTAATTTTTCATTTATTTAAATATATAATTACTTATTTATAATTATATAATTTTTTAAAAAAAATTGGATTTGTATCATTATATATAACTATATTTAATAAATATATATATATATAATATACATTCATTATTTAAGTAAATATATTATAAATATAATAATTATATAAATATATTAACGTATTTATTTATAATTACATAAATACTTTTATGAAAAATCTTTATTTATAATTATTAACATATAATTTTTAAATACAGTATGTACATATTTAAATCTATTTATTCATAAATAATTTTCTATAAATGAATATATATATATATATATATATCTTAAAAAATATAAATCAATATATTAATTTAAGTGCATCTGTGTTAAAAATGATAGAAATTTAATAAATTAAAAATAAGAACACTTTAATGATATTGAAAAAATGGACATGTTTTCAGTGTTTTCATTGTATATATGAATTATTTAATTATGTATATGTGAAATCAATATAACACACATTTGATATATGTTAAATTGAAAAATCAAATGACATAAAATTATATGTCCATTACTCTTTCCAATTAGTCAGTATTTTTAATTCATATTATTTTTTTAATCCATTATTAACTAAATATAGAGCATAAATATTTTTTAATATATATATTTTATTTATATATATTAATATATGAATACTCTTAAGTTACATTATCGATAATCATCTAATTAATAAAATTATTAATATTTTTCTCAATTTTTTTTCATTTTAATTTTTTAGTTTTTATTTTGTATTTCTATATATTTAATACATACTATATATTAGTATTTATAATTTATATATAGTATAATAAATTTAATCATTTTTATCAATAATTATTTAATTAATTATTTTTTTATTTTCTTATTAAAATATTTTTTAATTTATTATTTATTTAATTATTTAATTTTATTTAATCAGCCCTTTATCAGTGATAAAATAGTAATGATAAAGGACTCCTTTATCAGTGACAAAGAATATAGCACTGAAAAATGATACCCTTGATCACAGTAGTGTAGAAAACATTTACCAAATCGGCACTTTTTACGTCGGTTAAATATAATCGTTGTGTAAAGCTATAAAAGTTGATTTATAACATTGGTTATAATATAAATGAAGTAAAAAAATTATAGTATTTTATTTATCATAGTTGTTATAATATAACCGATGTGATAAATCTATTTTTGACATCATTTATATTATAACCGATTTGAAAAATCAACCATCACGATTTATCATGTCAGTTATAAAATAACAGACGTAAAAGATTGGCATCATCATATCAGTTATAAAATAACGGATGTAAAAATATTATAATCACATCAGTTATATATTAACCGATCTGATAAATTAAATAAAAATTCTAATTTTTTAGGTTAGTCATTAAATAACCAATGTGATAAACCTTTTAACAAATTTATCCATCGTCATATTTTTTCCATTCGTATTTTTCGGTCTGGCTACCTTCAACTTGTCTCTCTTGCACAGAAAACCTAGAAAGGTTTCATCGAACTCGTTCCCTCCAACATTGTTTTTCCAGCACTGTTCTTTATCAATGTTATAACCAGATCTATTAAATCATGTTGCAACATTCAAGTAAATCTCACACATCTCGATTTTGTTTGTTATTTTTTGTGGATGACCTACATTTTCATTTTGTGATTTATTTTTTTAAAACATTGAGATACCTTGGATTATTTCTTCATGTTATTGTTTTTGAAAAGTTTTTTCTTATCCTTGACCTGAAATCATAGGACATTAAGCTCTATGTTACTTTATATAGCTACTTCAATATTTATGTATGAAATCCCAAGATAGATATCATGGAGACATTGGTTATATACCATAACACCCTTGTCATTTTATATAACACATTTATTGTTTTGGTTATTCTGATATAGGAAAAATGAAGTCTTATTTCCCCATGTGTTTTTTTGATGAATATGTATTGAGCCTTCCTATATGAGTTGGGTCATATTTGTTATTTAATTATTTTCCAATATGTTCAGGTTTTATGTTGTAAATATTTTATGTTGATTCCAAGTATATGTTATAAAATTTTCTATTGACGTAGGGTTCCTTATTTATTTACCACTGCATTCATTAATTATGTATTATTAGCTAAGTATCACCCAGAACAACCTGTCAACATACCATGAATAGGATATTTTCACCACCTTTCCAAGACAATATAGGTCCACATCAAGGAATGTACTTTGAGACTAATATAAATCCATTTCAAAAAGTTGTGTAGAACCTAACAATACCAACTTACCACTCAAGTCAATTCCGACCACACAGAATACCATTTTCTACAAAAAAACTCAATAAGAATGATAGAAATCAATATATGTGGCCCTCAAAATTACATGAAATGAAGAAAATATTTTATTGGTCAAAAAATATCTTTATAATTTTCAAATACCCATATATTTGTTTTATATTATATTTCAAAACATTTTTACATTTAAATTATGTCATATTTTATATAAATATAAAAAAAGTACATCTATCTATATTATGTTTTTATAATTATTTCCATGCATATTTATTTCAAATACACACATAACTTTTTTATATTTAATTTTTTTTACATTAAAATTATAATATATTTTATTTAAGTAAAAAATTCATAACAAGATGTAAAATTTTGATATTTTTCATAGGTAATAATGATTAAATGTTGGATTATGGAACATATAATGAGTAATGACTATGAGGAAAGTGTTGAATCCTTTTTTGAATTTTCTAAACAAAATGTTCCAAGAAATTACATGTTTTTCAGTCCATGCCTGAAATGTTTGAATATGAAGAAGTTGAAATGTATTTAGATCAAAGATACTTTTATTTTTCATGGTTTTAATATGAGATATATCCCATTGGAATTGGAAAGGTAAAACTGTGTAGAATGTCACATCTACTCATGATAATGATTTGCACGATGGTATCTTTGATGAAACTGAAGAAATGATTCATGATATTGCATCATAAAAAACGGAGATAGAACCCATAGTTGAACATCTATATGTTGATGTTGAAAATCCATTTTATCTTGGTTGTATAGATTTTTATGGTTTTTTTAGTGGTGTTATGATGGATTAAACTGAAGATGAAACTTGGATTGAGTGATAAGAGTTTTACAGAGCTTCTAAAATTGTTGAAAGACATTATTTCAAAAGACAACGATATTCCTGATTCACATTATAAGGAAATGAAAATATGATGCCTGTTTGGATTGGGATACATGAAAATACATACATTTTTGAATGAATTTATAATATATAAGAAGGAATATGATTTTTTGTACGAGTGTCCTAAATGTAGGACATCACAGTATTATTTGAAAGAAAAATCACAAACTCATGTTGAAATTACAGAGGTCCCTATCATGGTATTTTTGTATATTCATATAATTCCACTTTTGGAATGTTTATTTTCTAATTCACATGATGAAAAAATATAAAGATGTAATGCCGATGGGAGGATATGTGATGGAAAATACGTCATCCAGAGGATTTCCCATGATGAAAGAAAATTGATGAGAAAAATCCTACTTTCAGAAATGAAATTAAGAAATCTCATACTTGGTTTATGAATAAATGAAATGAATCCATATAAAATCCACAGTAGTACACATAGTTCAGGGCTTGGTCCAAAGAAACCATGAAATGATATTGATGTTTTTTTGTCACCATTTATTGACAATGTGAAACTTTTTTGGGAGGATGGTATTATGGTATATGATTCTTATAAAATGGATTATTTTAAACTACATCTAGTGTGGATGTCAGTGTAATTGACTTCCCAGTGTATGGAAATTTTATTAGATACATTTTTAATGGGCATAAATCATGTTCAATTTACAAACAACATACTTCATAATGTTAATTGCATCATTGATTGAAAATAGTATACATGGGTCATCAAATGGTTTTCCTATAGATCACTCTTATAGAAGACTAAAAAAGGAATTCAATGGATCAAAAGGATTTGATATTTCTCCAAAACCTTGATCCATTGATCAGTATTTTGAGAGGGTACAAAACTATGATGTGGAATTTGGAAAGATACAAAAATATGGCATTGATAGACATATTTAATGGAAAAGATCAATATTTTTTGAGCTACCATATTGGATATATCATGAAGTGAAACATAATATTGATGACTTGAATGTGGAGAAGAATATATTTGATAGTTTGACTTGATCATTGTTAGATATTAATGGAATGACAAAAGATTGTTTGAATGAAATATTATACATACTATCAATGGGAATATGTTTGGATTTAGCTCCCACTGTGGATGGAAGATGAAAAATTATTCCCCTATCTTGACATACATTATACAAGAGAGAGAAAATTACCATTTGTTTATGTCTTCATGATATCATTGTGACACAATGTTATTATTCAAATGTAATAAATTTTCTCTTCAAAGGATTTAATGTTGATAGGTATGAAATCTCATGATTTTCATTTCATGATGCTACATATTTTACCAATAGCATTGCATGGAATATTTCCCATCCATGTTAGAATGACTATCTATAAGGTGTCTTATTTTTTCAATTAAATTTTTAAAAAGTTTATGAATGTGGATGTTTTGAAAAAA
This sequence comes from Viscum album, assembly GCA_963277665.1. Lineage (NCBI taxonomy): Eukaryota > Viridiplantae > Streptophyta > Magnoliopsida > Santalales > Viscaceae > Viscum > Viscum album. The sequence continues at coordinate 1,531,160,431 of OY728123.1, read as the reverse complement.
TTTGTAAATGGATGAAATTTGTAAACGTTGTCAATTAGAAATTTATTTTCCTACATATTTTTTTCATAAGATGGTTCATTTAATGGTTAATCTAGTTTGAGAAATAATGATTTATGGTCCTATATATCTTTGTTGGATGTATCCTTTTGAATGGTATATGAAATTATTAAAGGGGTATGTTAATAATTCATATCAACATGAAGCCTCCATTGATGAAAAGTATATTTTTGATGAGGTTTCAGAGTTTTTTATGAGATACTTTTCTACACTAGAGAATATTGGATTCACTCCATCTCACCATGAACAAGATAATGATAAGGGAAAGGGGATTTGTGGCATGTAATTAAAATCATTGTTAGCTGAAAAGATGATGAAGATACATTTATACATTTTTAATAACATTGTTGATTCTCAAACATATATAACATTTCATATTAATGAGTTGAAACAATGTCATCAAAGATGAAATAAATTTTTATTTTTAATGAGCATGACAAAACATTTTTTTTCACGGGTTTAAAAAGTCATTTCTTGGTAGATCATATGAATTAAAGATATTAAGATGGTAAGTGGGTGGTCCATGTTGAAATGTGATAACATGGTCTAGGTATGACATTAATGGCTATACATTTCATATGAAATCTCAGGACAACAAATGTTCAGTTTAGAATAGCAGGGTATTTATGTTTTCATAATAAATGAAATTTTCAATGTTCGAAAGACAAAAACCAAATTTATGCATCAACTACATATTATGGAGTCATTGGAGAAATATGGGAGTTTATTACATTAAAATTAATCTTCCTATTTTTTAATAAAAATTTTTTATCAGTAAAAATAGTGTCCGACATGATGAATTTTGAATGAAAGTTGTTGATATGAATATATTAGAAGACATATATGATTATTTTATAAAGGAAACACCTAAAAAAATTCTATTTTGTTGATTAATCCGATATTCAGTGGTGTATTTTTTTTACAAGAAAAAATAATACATTGGTGAGGATCAACTTGATGATGATGCTGATTTATGTGAGATCCCAACTTCCTTGGAAAGATTTATAGAAAATAATGATGAGCATATTGTAGGCATGGTTTGATACAGAAAGAATGATTATGACTAAGGTATTTTTAAAAACAATCCATTTGTACATTCCTAATATTTTAGGAAACATTTGTTTATTTCTCATTTACATTTATTAATTTCAGGAAATGTTATATATTTAAAAAAAATTAATAATTAAAATGATAATTTAAACGTAAAAAATTGTATGTATGTTTATTTTAGTTTTTTGGTTATGCTTAACATGATTACCATTACGTAACTTATATATTTATTGAATTTATTGAATGAAAATTAATTTACCATGTTTACCATGTTTTTCATGTTTACAATAGTTTTCCATGATAACTATTATGTAACTATTATTTTTATTGATTTTTTGAATGAAAATTACATTACCAGGTTTCCATGTTTAACAAGTTATCTATGTTTACCATAGTTTTCCATTCTGACCATTACATAACCTATATATATAATTATTTTGATGAATACAAGTTACATTACCATGTTTACCATAGTTTAACATCTTTACCATTACATAACATATATATTTATTTATTTTGTTGAATGAAAATTTCTTTACCATGTTTACCATTTATCATGCTTATAATGATCACTATTATATGACATAGTTCAGTTTTTAATTATTTTATTACATTGGTATTATAATATTTCAATTTTTATATTTTTGAACTAATGTTTTCTTTTTTGATTTGATGGATGATGACAGATCAAATAGTAGATCAACCATATAATCATAGATATGAGAATCAAGATCATAGGTATATGGAGGAACATTCACACGCTCTTCCTAATGTTCAATAATATTATTCATGTGCTCCCACAAAAACAAATAAGAGATAAAGAGTTTATAGACATGGTAGAACATGATTACCCAAACTATCACTTTCCCATTTCTAAGACTAGAGGACAGTCATAGATTTTCATGAGAATGATATTCCTTGTATTCCAACTGTAAATTATTTTAGGAGTTTTGTATCAACTCATTGTAAAAGCAGAGTATATATTTTTTATAATGATTGGAAAATTGTGGAAAAAGAGACACTATCTCTGATATAGGAGACAATTTTGGTAATATATTTTTCTATTCATTGACTAATATTTAAATCTTTAAATTATAATATGTTTTACTTTTTCATTATTATATGAAATTTGATATTCTTGACACTAGAGGTGTCAAGAAGAAATGTTTATAGAGGGTTTTGAGGAGATAGGGGGATTTCAAATCAACCCTCACATCTGATTTTATTTTTTTTATTAGGAAACATGAAAATCCATGTCATATATATCCTTTTATAGATGAATTCACTTGGAAATAATTTGTTGAATGTGGAATAAAAGAATCATTTTTGGAAAGTTCAATGTAACCTTTTATAATTTTACTTCTATTAATGTCATTATTTACGATTTGTTAATGATTTCTAATTCATAATTTTCAAAAAAAAAAGATATATCATCAAGATATCCAATCTAAAAATGTATACCCTTATGATTTATCTAGGGGGTATACTTTATTGGAAGAAAAAATGATGGCAGAGAAATTACAAAAACATAGTGTTGATTCTTCAAGCTCTGCAAAGGTTTCCCCTCTATCCCCATTATCATGTCATGAAAATTGGAAGAGGGCTGGGATATGAAAAAAAGGGCAATATCTTACAGAAGAATCAAGGATCATATATGGGACAATTATAAGATACTTATTTTATTTATTTAAGTTAATTATATTTTTTATATACATTGAAACATTACAAAAATTTTCAATTAATTCATATAAGATTTTATGGAAGAGAAGAGCACACATGGGGTATTTACAAATTCTAGGAGCCCAGATATTTCATATGCAACGGTGGGAAAGCCTATACACCCAGGTCGTGTATGAGGATACCAAATTGGTGTATCGGTAAGAAACGTGTTTTGCCATTTTTCAGCCTCTTCAATTGAAGTTATTTATAAAGTAAATAGAATCTTTGGTGGCTGAAGTTCATAATATTAATGCGACAATGGAGGATAATATTAGACTGTTGGTATAGTCTATGTTTAGAAATATGCAATGACAATTTCAGACTACATCTCCCACTAATCCACATCTGTCTATAGAACCCATTTTTTATCCTCCACCACCACTAGTAGCTCCCACTCACTCACCTCCAGAACCCATTATTTATCATCCACTTCATCCTGTAGACCCCATTTTTTATCTTTCTACAATACCCCACCTCCATAACTTTTTAGTTCTTGTGATTTATATGTTGATGATCCTCCCCATTATATAATTGCTTATTGGATGATATATTATATAGGAAATATAGTTCATAATCAATATTTAGAGGTAGATAAGCATTGGGTCATTTTACATAATATTATAGATATATTAGCTCATGTATCATTACCTACAAACAAGTTGATGACAGTTGGACAAAGTATCAACCACATTTTACTTTGGCCAACCAGACTTCTGCGGCCAATTACAATAGAGTTATGTGTATGCCATATCTTTTATTTTATTTTTTAAATAAATTTATTTTAACATATTAATGATAATATATTTATCTATTATTTACATGAATACTTTTAGGGAAAATAAATACTGTTTAGGAAACAATAATGGAAAATAGATTTGACATCATATACAGATTCTTGCAGAATTGACAGATTTTCAAGATATTCAAATTTATTGGAAGATTATAATACATTCCCAATGGATTCTCAGGTCTGTTGAAGTGAAATAGATGTCGAGTTTATGAAAATGGATATCATTGAACTTGTTACTGGATATAATTTTGGCATCAACGTGGTATAATTTTTTCCCATGTAAGTCTTAACAAAATTCATTCCCTCCCGTCAATTTTTTTAAAACTGAATACATATGTCAATTTTGTATTAATTTTGTTTATAAAAACTTTGATAATAATGAGAAGATAGATGTATATGGATTCATGGAACCGTAGTTGATTTTCCAGTATTAGAAAGCATTGGATGTGGAACAAAGAACAATTTATATGGCTGAATGATTTTTACAGAATATAATCACGTAGTGTTGGTTGATTCCTTTTTGTGAGTGGTATGAAAAATATATCTCACAAAGTGTTATTTATTATTTAACATAAAAACTAGAAACCATAAATTTTCTTTCATAGAAGAGACCATTGGATGTTAGTTGTTTTTTGCCCACGGGAGAAAACACTTTATTGGATATAATCTCTCTATGGCGTTGTGGGAGAAAATTTTATGAATATACTGGAAAAATATGTCAGAATTTTTTAATAGTTGTTTATATTATAATTAATGTTCAATTTATATGATTAATATTAATTTCTTCTTGGGTATGTTCTTACTTACGAAAACCATAAATTAAAACAGTTCTAAGATCAAATATGTAAAATTAAAGGTAAATATCCATTTCTAATTTCTACATTTTGTATGTATTATATAAAAAATAAAACTTTTAATTGGAAAACTCATTTAAATAGAAATTTCATAAAAAATAATGTGTCATCAAATTTTTATATTATATGTTAATATATATATGTTAAATAATTACAACCGGATCAAATTTTATTTTTTATGTGGTTATATTTCCTAATAAAATATTTTTAATTTGATTTATTCAATATACATGTTAACTAATTTTCTTTTAATTTTGTAGTTTTAAAATGATCCTCAAATTTATAGTGTATAAGAGTTCAAACACAAACAAGTGGAATGATCAAACTATTTTATAATTTTTTGGATTTTAGATTGATTGTAGTGTAAAATATAATTTTGGATGTTATAAATGTAAATGTGTATTTAGTAGTTGTTTAGTTGGATTTAGGATGGTTTTTAGTTGATATTATATGTTTTTAATTTTATAAATGTGATGGTTTGATTTTGTAACTATTTCTTCTGATTTTGGTCTAGTTCTTCTTGTTTTACTTGTTTGGTTCTGGTCTAGCTCTGCTTATTTCATGTCTACTTCAACAGTGAAGAGGAATGGAGTCACTATATTTGAATAAGAAATCATTTACATAGGTTATTTTATAACCGTCTTAAAAAATGATTGGGATAATGGCTTTCCACTATAACAAACCATACTTTACATACATTGTTAATACTTAAAAATTGAAGCATACTTATTACAACATATAACAAAACAACGAAAGGACCGTATAGGTATAGTGTCTTTAGAAACTGAAATTCATAAACAACTAGTTCATAAAGTGTCTACACTGTCTCCCATTTATTACATCATATCTATAGTCCCTTTTGGAATATCTTACATAATAACCTTCTTCCTGACCTGGGGAAAGAAAACATACAAAAGGGTGAGCTTAAATGCTCAGTAAGGGTAAACAAAAGAAATATCAATCACATCATATTCATAAGAACATAACTTTTGGAAATCTTAACCTGCAAAAGAGATCATAATTTCATAACATGGGATAAATCATAGTAGTGAAATGTAATCCCAATAATCATAACTTAAAACATGAAACTTTGTGGCATACACACATAATCATAGATAATCATTTCTTATTAGTCAAGACTCATTGCCTAGACTGTCTTAGTGGAAAAAGTTCATTTCTGAACCGAGTTCACTCCTCATTTCAGTCATGTTTCACTGAACCAGTATAACCTACTGTTCCAGCCATGTCTATCTCATGAGATATAAAATCTTTACAAAATTCATTGGAGGGAGATATAGGTCCCACCCATCTCATAATGATACCATTCTTATGTGTGCCACAAAATCATAAATCATACATCATTGCATAATCCATGTAATAAAAATGGGAATCTTAAGCATAATGACATCATAAAACAATTCATATAAGATAAAGAAATTCATAAAAACATTTCCATCACAACATAATCAAATCCATGTAATTATAGGGATAGAAACAGAACCCTATATTATCTTAGATGGAAAATTATTTTGATAAAACACTTGAACTCCATTCTTGAGGAAAATATCCTTCCTACTTAAAAAACATTTTCTTTATTAACATGTCATAAAATTTTAAACATAAAGAAGTTGATTAAAAATAAACATGAAAACATGTAAAGTAAGCTTCTTGGAAATAATGTTTTAAAAATCCATTCATGCCGTATAAGTTAAAAAAACATTCTTCTCGTACTTTTTTCAGAAAAGTCAAAAAGTACCTCGTACGAAAAACGACAAAAGATTCCTTTCATATCTTATAATAAAAACTCACATAAGGGTAAAATTCTATTTAAACTATTGTAAGTGGATGGAAACAATATTACATATTGAGGGAACATGTATGTGGATGATAAAATACACCCCAGTAAATACCAAAGTATAAACAATCTCGGATAAAAATGAGATTGTGATATTTCCCTTACCTTAGGTCTGATATGCTTTGTACATGTCTGAACCTCTGGTATAATGGTTTAAATAATGTTATTGACTTATTACAGAATCATACTTATTGTTATGATATCATATATGGTCATATTCTTATCTTCTTATTAGTAATATTTCATTACTACTTGTTATTCGGGTGTTTATTACTTTTTGTTCTTATGCGTGTTTTGTCGAATAAATTCTTATTATTCTCTTTAGGTTATAGATACATCATTTACATAATGGTATTTGTGTAATATATATCATATTCATTCATTCAATTCATTTATATAATCATTATTATATGAAGATCATGTAGAACGAGTCCCATCACATCGTGGAGACGGTATTCCGTACGTACGCACGAGTGATGATATCGTTCCTATGATCGTGGAATTTTATTGGAGTGTATGTATACTATTTCAGAATCAATATCAATTTATTATATCCATATATAGTCATTATTTAGAACATTGTACCCACTCAAGTAAGGTGGTGGTGGAAAATAGTTTACACCACGGCGTGGAGACGGTATTCCGTACGTACGCACGCGCGGTGATTTCTTTTTCCGTAGGATGGATAGATGGTGAAATAGGGTTGTTTCATACTAATAATAACATATAATTATATGAGTGATACTGATGTTATTACTTCATAATGAAACAACTAAAGAAGAAGAAGTGGAAGAAGAAATAAAGATGAAAGAATCGGTAGCGGACATTACCTCTCCTTTGAAGTTCTTCTTTGAGACCTTCTTTTAGGGCACTAAAATAGGTCTTTGAAGAATACCAGAACCTCTAGGATGTTTCTAGGGAATTGTAGAGGAGAAATTGGCAGGGGTTGGCCGAGCTTGAAGGCTCAATGTGGTGTGAGGAAGAGGGGGAAGAGGTGCCCTTTTATAAGGGAGGAGAGGGGCTCCTTTGGAAAAACTAAATATATTATTTTATTATAGAGTCATGTTCGGTTTTAAATAGCTAGAAAATGATTTATTTCGAATATAAGGTGGGTAGGGGTCGAATTACACTCATCCAATAGAATTTAGACAAGTTTAGGTTCCTATTGTAACCTTATCATTTAGATTTAACATTAAGTTAAATAATTTTACTTTTACCGTGTCTTCTTGTGTTCTTAAACGATAAGGTTAATAAACTTACTATAAGTAGCCAAACGAACCCCAAGTTGTTTATTATTAATATATAAAACCTTATCTAAGTCATTAGGCCGAACCATATATTTTTAGGAATAAAATAACAATTACTAATATAATATTTGTTTTAAAAACTATTTTATGTCAATTTTGACACTATTTAGTAATTAATTTTTCATAAAATTATAACAGAATGATTAGTTCAAAAAAATTTAATTAAATCAATACTAACAAGTCATATTAACCTATAAAATTAGTGGAATTCAAGAAAAGTCTATAATTACATTTATATGGGTATTTATAACATCAATTATGTCAATATTTCATTAATAAGATAATTACTGCATCATCATTGTGTCATAAATAAATTAAATTATATAATGTCTAAAAATTAAAAATAAAATACCATTATGTAGGAAATCTTTTTTTATTTCTAATTAATATTTATAGTCGAATTTATCTTATGTATAACCCTATATTAAAAATGATTTACTTATTAAACATTGATTTTAACTATTTTAACCCTTCTATAAATAAATTAATAATAAATGTCCTAATCTAATCCAAGTGGGCCTAAATGGTCATATTTTATTCCTAAGGTTGTTTTTGGTCGAATTACACTTGTCCAATAGAATTAGGACATGTGTTAGGGTAATAATAATATCATTTTTACCCTTAATTACCCTATTTACTTTTAACCGCGGTAAAAAAAGTAAAAAGTTACTATTCACCAAAAAATTATTTTCATCTCATTGAACCACATTTTACTTTATGATACCAACCGTGTCTCTCGGATTTTCGAAATTCCACTCACAGAAGCGGTAAAATTATGTTTTATGAAAAATTCAGTTTTTTAACTACCACTTAGTGGTTTCACTATTCATCAAAAATTGAAAGTTTTCAGAAAAATACCAAAATATCACCCTAGGATAATTTAGATATTCCGAATCCAAAAATGAAGTCCATTTTGAAAAATAAAATTTATAAAAAATCAAAAAGTGGTTATTACTATTCATAATGGCTAGTTTTAATAATATTTTAATAGCATATCATTATTTAGTGAAACTCAGTATTGCGTACGGCACAAGCTATCGAGGAAGGACGCGGTTGCGTTTAAAGCAAGCCAAGCTAGTGTTGTGTGTAGTGAAAGATTCCTTTGATCATTTATATAACATAAAAACAAAATATTTCTCATAAAAGTCTCGGGTGTTACATTTTACCCCCCTTAAAATGAATTTCGCCCTTGAAATTCATCACTTTGTAACAAACAGATGAGGATACCTCTCCCTCATCATATCCTCAGGCTCCCATGTAGATTCTTCTAATTGGTGGTTCCTCCATAAAACTTTCACCAATACAGTGGTCTTGTTTCGTAGGACTTTTTCTCTATGATCCAGAATCTCTATCGGTTGTTCTTCATAAGAAAGATCATGCTCCAGCGGTACAACTTCTGAGCTAAGTACATGTGAAGGATCAGCTATGTACTTTCTCAGGAGAGATACATGGAACACATCATGTACTTGAGAGAGATTCGGTGGAAGCACCAATTGGTAAGCTACCTTCCCGACACGATCCAGTATTTCGAAAGGACCGATATATCTAGGGCTCAACTTCCCCTTCATTCAAAATCTCATGACCCTTTTCCAGGGAGATATTTGTAAGAACACTTTATCACTCACTTCAAACTCTAGGTCTTTTCTTTGGTTGTCGGCATAACTTTTCTTTCGACTCTGAGCTTCTCTTATGTGTTGTTGAATAGATCTGACCTTTTGTGCCATTTCATCAACGAGATCAGGTCCTAATAGCTTTATTTTCCCAACTTCATCCCAGCAAGTTGAAGTCCTATATTTCTTTCCATAGAGAGATTCATAAGGAGCCATCTGAATACTGGAGTGAAAGCTGTTATTATAAGAAAATTCCACCAAAGGTAGGTGTTGATCCCAACCACCTTTGAAATCCATAGAGCAAGCTCTCAACATATCTTCTAGAGTTTGAATTGTTCTCTCAGACTGACCGTCTGTCTGAGGATGATAAGCAGTGCTGAAACTCACCTCTGTATCCAGAGTATGCAGAAGACTTCGCCAAAACATTGAGGTAAATCTCGGATCCTGGTCAGATATAATAGAAAGTGGTACACCATGTAATCTTACCACTTCCTTCACATATATCCTGGCAAGCTGATCCAGAGAGATGTCCTCTCTAATAGAGATGAAGTGTGAAGAATTTTTAAGACGATCAACTATGACCCAGATAGCATTATTACCTTTGGATGTTTTAGGAAGTCCTGTGAAAAAGTCCATAGTGATATTCTCCCATTTCCATTCAGGTATGGGTAATGGTTGTAACATCCCCTTAGACTTCTGCCTCTCAGCTTTAACTTGCTGACAAACCAAGCATCAGGAGACATATTCAACAACATCTCTTTTCATGCCATCCCACCAGAAGTACTCTTTCAGGTCCCTATACATCTTCGTGCTTCCAGGATGAATAGAGAAAGAAGAACTATGATCCTCATCCAGCAGATCCTTCTTTAATTCCGGGATGGGAGGAACACAAACCCGATTCATGAACTTTATTATCCCATAACAATCAAGGTTGAATTCTGGAACATTTCTCACCTTCTTTTGTAACTCGACATCTTCTTTCTGTTCCACTTTAATCTTCACATGTATAGATGGTTGAACATTCATTTAAGAAAGATAATATTTTTCCCCTTCCATTATAATTCCAAGATCCATCCTTTGTAAATCCATAAATATTGGATCTTTTGTGATCCTCATCATGGATAAACTGGCATGGTCTTGTCGACTTAATGCATATTCCACCTTGTTTGCTTTCCCAGGGTGGTAATGGATTGAGCAGTCATAATCCTTAATCAGCTCCAACCATCTTCTTTGACGCATATTCAGCTCCTTTTGTGTGAAAAATATAATTTAAACTTTTATGATCAGTATAAATGTCACACCTTTCTCCATAAAGATAATGCCTCCAAATCTTTAATGCAAAGATTACCACAGATAACTCTAAATCATGAGTTGGGTAATTTTTCTCATGTATTTTCAACTATCGTGAGGCATAAGATATCACCATATCATTTTTCATAAGAACACACCCCAATCCCTTCTTGGATGCATCACTGTAGATCACAAACCTTTCTCCACTACAAGGTAGTGTGAGCACAGGTGAACTAGATAACCTTCTTTTCAACTCCTTGAAATTCTATTCACATTCTTCCTTCCAAACAATCTTAACTCCTTTCTGAGTCAACTTGGTGAGTGGATTAGATAATCGTGAAAAATCTTTCACAAAATGTCGATAATATCCATCCAAACCAAGAAAACTTCGGATCTCAGTTACTGTTGTTGGTCTCGACCATCTTTCGATAACTTCTGTTTTTGTTGGATCCACAGATATCCCCTCTTTTGAGATTATGTGACCCAAAAATGAAACTTTTTGAATCCAAAATTCACACTTGGTAAATTTGGCATAAAGCTTCTCCTTTCTCAGGGTCTTCAATATAATTCTCAAGTGATATTCATGTTCTTCCTTTCTCTTTGAATAGACAATAATATCGTCTATAAAGACTACCACAAATTGATCAAGATAGTCTCTAAAGAATCTATTCATCAGATCCATGAAGATAGCAGGGGCATTGGTAAGACCAAATGGCATCACTATAAATTCATAGTGTCCATACCTTGTACGAAAAGCCGTCTTTGGAATATCCTCCCTTTTGACCCTGAATTGATGATACCCTGAATTAAGATCAATCTTGGAAAAGTATTGAGCTCTGTGTAGTTGGTCAGATAAGTCATCAATGTGTGGGAGAGGATATTTGTTCTTGATAGTGATCTTGTTAATTTCTCGATAATCAATGCAGAGTCTCATTGATCCATCTTTCTTCTTAACAAATAGAACTGGTGCTCCCCAAGGTGATGCACTAGGGCGTATGAATCCCTTATCTAGATTCTCTTGGAGTTGCTTCTTCAATTCCTGCAACTCAATTGGGGCTATTCTATAAGGTTTCTTTGAAATAGGCAAAGCACCCGGTACGAGTTCTATTGAAAACTCAACTTTAGGATTTGGTGGAAGACCTGGTAATTCCTCCGGAAAGACATCATCAAACTCCTGTACAATGGGTATATTCTTAATCGTGAGTTTCTCACCAACCATTTGAGATAAATAACCTTCATTTAGTGGAAACAATACCCATAAGGTAGAAGGAATTTCCACCGGAAGGTTATGTTCATCCTTGCATTGATAGACGATCATAGATTGATCTGGAATATGAAATGTGACTTCCCTTCTTTGGCAATTGATATGATCTCCATATAAAGAAATCCAATCCATGCCAATAATCACATCAAATTCCACTATAGGAAGGATCACAAGATTTGCAGGAAGCACTTTCCCACAAACTATGATCGTAGAAGAATTATAAACTTTTGAGGCGACTGTTGTGCCATTAGGTGTTGTCACAGATAACTCAACATCTAATTGTTGAGGTAATACAGTGATACCCTTAGAAAATTCTTCAGAAATAAAAGATTGGGTGGATCCATAATCAAATAAAACATTTTCTACTTTAGAGTGGATGGTAAGTGTACCTTTCACCACATCTTTATCGTACTCCACATCGCTGATAGAAATTGCATGTTAATTTCCTTTGTCTTTAGCCTTAATATTGTGTTGACGTCAACCATCATCATCAACCCTTGGATTAGGGCATTTATTGGCATAATGTCTCATATCCTTGCACATGAAACATTGAAGTGAAGTAGGTTCATTATGTGTATCCCTTCCTTTGTTTGCATCATTAGACATCTTCTTCCCATCATCGCGGCATTCAAATGCATGATGACCTTCCTTTCCACATTTGAAACATTTACTTGTCCCTTTAAGAAAACTCCCTCCATGTTTCTTTCCACACTTTGAGCATAAGGGAAATCTAATCTTCTTTTAAGTGTTCTCTTTAAATATTCATTTGAATTCCATTTTCCTCTTCTTATCAAACCCATATGACTGATGGGTTACTCTAATCTCCATCTCAACTTTGAGAGCACATAGAACGATTTCCTCATAGCTATTGAAGTCCCTTATGGCTAAGGCCCTTCGAAGACTTGGTTTTAATCTACTAAAGAATCGATCAATCTTACTCTCAGGTTGGATAATAATACTAGAAGTGTACCATGCAAATCTTGTAAAATTTTCTTCATAGGTACCAACAGATTCATCATCATTTTTCTTCACTTCAATAAACTCTCTCTCCATATTTTTTCGGAGAATACGAGGGAAGTACTTATTGAAAAATAAGTTCTTGAACTCGTCTCATTCCATGGACTCAATTTCATCCCTTTTCCTCTTATTCTTAATAATATTCCACCATTGATCAGCATCACCTTCCAAATGATACGCTGCTAAGATGACTTTATCATGCTCAGAACATTGATGAACTGAAAATATCTTTTCAGTAGTACTAATCCATTGTTCAGCAACTAATGGATCATTAGATCCGTTGAATGAAGGTGGACGCTGTCTCGTGAAGGATTCAACAGAATGTTACTCATTCCTTTGCTCGTTTGGAAGTCCTACATGATTCATAGCTTGAGAAAGTTGTGTGAGCATGGCTACAAGATTTTTCATTCCAGCACCCATAACGTTTGGTTGCTCCGAGGGACAAACATTGCATTGCCCGTCACATTCCGCATTAACACGGTTCCTTCGGGTTCCAGCCATTGACTAAAACCAAGGAGAATAGTGTGAGAAACACTAATTATAATAGGAAAACCACATAATCAAGAATAAAATTTCACACTTAAGGTCTTATCCTAGGTTATTCATGGCTATTTATAAAACACTAAGATTGTGTTCTATGCTTAGACTTGTCATTAGGGTTCTTACTAAGGCTTTCACATCCTAGTTTCCAAAGGTTGACTATACCTTTCCTCTGATACCAACTATAACAACCCATACTTTACATACATTGTTAATACTTCAAAATTGAAGCATACTTATTTCAACATATAACAAAACCACGAATGGACCATATAGGTATAGTGCCTTTAGAAATTGGGAAACATAAACAACCGGTTCATAAAGCATCTACATTGTCTCCCATTTATTTCATCATATCTATAGTCCCTTTTGGCATATCTTACTTAATAACCTTTTTCCTGACATGGGGAAGGAAAACATACAAAAGGGTGATCTCAAATGCTCAGTAAGGGTAACCAAAAGAAATATCAATCACATCATATTCATAAGAACATAACTTTTGGAAATCTTATCCTACAAAAGAGATCGTAATTTCATAACATGGGATAAATCATAGTAGTGAAATGTAATCCCAATAATCATAACATAAAACATGAAACTTTTTTTCATACACACATAATCATATAGAATCATTTCTTATTAGTCAAGACTCATTTCCAAGACTATCTTAGTGGACAAAGTCCATTTCTGAACCAAGTTCACTCCTGGTTTCAGTCCTGTTTCACTGAACCGGTATAACCTACCATTCCAGTCATGTCTATCTCATGAGATATAAAATCTTTACCCAATGAATTAGAGGGAGATATAGGTCCCAACCATCTCATAATGATACCATTCTTATGTGTGCCACAAAATCAAAAATCATACATCATTGCATAATCCATGTAATAAAAATGGGAATCTTAAACATCATGACATCATAAAACAATTCATATTAGATAAAGGAATTCATAAAAATATTTGCATCACAACATAATCAAATCCATGTAATAATTGGGATAGAAATAGAACCCTATATTCTCTTAGATGGAAAATAATTTTGATAAAACACTTGAACTCCATTCTTGAGGAAAATATCCTTCCTACTTCAAAAACATTTTTCTTTCTTAACATGTCATAAAGTTTTAATCATAAAGAAGTTGATTAAAAATAAACTTGAAAACTTGTAAAGTATTCTTCTTGGAAATAATGTTTTAAAAATCCATTCATGTCGTATAAGTTAAAAAACACATTCTTCTCGTACTTTTGTCGGAAAAGTCAAAAAGTACCTCATACAAAAAATGACAAAAGATTCCTTTCATATATTTTAATAAAAACTCACCGAAGGGTAAAATTGGATTTAAACTATTGTAATTGGATGGAAACAATATTACATATTGAGGGAACATGGATTCGGATGATAAAATAACCCCAGTAAATACAAAAGTATAAAAAATCTCGGATAAAAATGAGATTGTGATATTTCCCTTACCTTAGGTCTGATATGCTTTGTACGTGTCCATACCTCCTATATAATGGTTTAAATAATGTTATTGACTATTCCAGAATCATACATATTGTTATGATATCATATATTGTCATATTCTCAGCTTCTTATTAGTAATATTTCATTACTACTTGTTATTCGGGTGTTTATTACTTTTTGTTCTTATGCCTGTTTTGTCGAATAAATTCTTATTATTCTCTTTAGTTTATAGATACCTCATTTCCAGAATGGTATTAGTGTAATATATATCATATTAATTCATTCAATTCATTTATATAATCATTATGAAATGAAGATCATGTAGAACGAGTCGCATCACATCGTGGAGACGGTATTCCGTACGTACGCACGAGTGATGATATCGTTCATATGATCGTGGAATTGTATTGGAGTGTATGTATACTATTTCTGAATCAATATCACTTTATAATAGTCATATATAGTCATTATTGACACCATTATACCCATTCAAGTAAGGTGGTGGTGGAAAATATATTACACCACAGCGTGGAGACGGTATTCCGTACGTACGCACGCGTGGTGATTTCTTTTTCCGTAGGATGGATAGATGGTGAAATAGGGTTGTTTAATAATTATAATAACATATCATTATATGAGTGATACTGATCTTATAACTTCATAATGAAACAACTAAAGAAGAATAAGTGGAAGAAGAAATAAAGATGAAAGAATCAGTAACAGACATTACCTCTTCTTTGAAGTGCTTCTTTGAGACCTCCTTTTAGGGCACTAAAATAGGTCTTCGAAGAAGACCAGAACCTATACGATTATTATAGGGAAGTGGAGAGGAGAAATTTTCAAGGTTTGGCCAAGCTTTAAGGCTCAAAGTGGTGTGAGGAAGAGGGGGAGGAGGTGCCCTTTTATAAGGGAGGAGAGGGGCTCCTTTGGAAAAACTAAAAATATTATTTTATTATAAAGTCAAGTTCGGTTTTAAATTTCTCCAAATTTATTTATTTATAAGATAAGTTGGGGATGGGTCTGAATCCTCTCATCCAATATAATTTAGACAAGTTTAGGTTCCTATTTTAACCATATCATTTAGATTTAACATTAAGTTAAATAATTTTACTTTTACCGTGTCTTCTTGTGTTCTTATACTATAAGGTTAATAAACATACTATAAGCAGCCAAACGAACCCCAAGTTGTTTATTATTAATATATATAACCTTATATAAGTCATTTTTCCGAACCATAGATTTTTAGGAATAATATAACAATTACTAATATAATATTTGTTTTAAAAACTATTTTATGTCAATTTTGACACTATTTAGTAATTAATTTTTGTGAAACTCATATCAGAATTATTAGTTCGAAAAAAGTTAATTAAATAAATAATAACATGTCATATTAACCTATAGAATTAGTGTAATTCATAAAAAGTCTCAAATGACATTTATTTGGGTATTTATAACATCAATTATGTCAATATTTCATTAATAAGATAATTACTACATCATCATTGTGTCATAAATAAATTAAATTACTTAATGTCTAAAAATTACGAATAAAATACTATTATGTAGGAAATCTTTTTATCTTTCTAATTAATATTTATAATCTAATTTATCTTATGTATATCCCCATATTAAAAATTATTTACTTATTAATCATTGATTTTAACTATTTTAACCTTTCTTTAAATAAACTAATAATAAATGTCCTAATCTAATCCAAGTGGGCCTAAATTGTTATATTTTATTCATAAGGTTGTTTTTGTCTAATAGAATTAGGACATGTGTTAGGGTAATAATAATATCATTTTTACCCTTAATTACCCTATTTACTTTTAACCGTGGTAAAAAAAGTAAAAAGTTACTATTCACCAAAAAATTATTTTCATCTCATTGAACCATATTTTACTTACTGACATCAACCGTGTCTCTTGGATTTTCGAAATTCCACTCACAGAAGCGGTAAAATTATGTTTTATGACAAATTCAGTTTTTTAACTACCACTTAGTGGTTTCACTATTCATCAAAAATTGAAAGTTTTCAGAAAAATACCAAAATTTCACCATAGGCTAATTTCGATATTCAGAATCCAAAAATGCAGTCCATTTTGAAAAATAAAATTTATAAAATTTCAAAAATTGGTTATTACTATTCATAACGGCTAGTTTTAATAGTATTTTAATAGCATATCATTATTTAGTGAAACTCGGTATTGCGTACGACACAAGCTATCGAGGAAGGCCGCGGTTGCGTGTAAAGCAAGCCAAGATAGTGTTTTGTGTAGTGAAAGATTCATTTGATGATTTATATAACATAAAAACAAAATATTTCACATAAAAGTCTCGGGTGTTACATCCACATATGGTATCTAAAAACCGAAGTGATATATTGTCTTTTACATCGGTTATAAGATAACCAACATAAAAAAGCATCAGAATGGTTCTTTTTTTCATTGTTTATTTAACTACCAACATAAAAACAAAATACTATGTCAGTTATTAAATAACCTACAAACAAAATGCTTCATTATTTTTATTTTTTACACCAGTTATTTAATAATAGTTGTGGCATATAGTTTATTATGCCAGTTATTTAATAACTGACGTAAAAATTGCTTCCATTATAGATTCATAATGTCGGTTTTTTTATAACTGATGTAAAAAAACAATATTTATAATATATACTTTAATAACGTCATCTAAAACAGATGTAAAAAATAAAAATAAAAATAGATGTTAAAAATGTTTTCTGCCCTAGTTTCAGCCCTAAAAATACAGCACTGATAAAGGGTAGCCTTTATCAGCACTAAAAATAAAGTGCTAAGAATGGTTACCTTTTATATGAACTATAAAAAAATAAATTATGAATGATATCTTCATTAGTGATAAAAAAAGTACCAATAAAGTGTTAAATTTATCATTAGTTTCTTTAGCATGGATAAAGATGTCATTTATCAGTGTTTTTTCTAGCACATATAAATACCAGTACTATTAAACACCAGTTTTTTAGTAGTGGATATATCTTATGTTTACCTAATGGATCATGTTTTAACTTATAATATTACCAAAAAATGTGGAATGATTAATTTTCTGGTGTTTGGATTCATGAATTTGGTCATTTTCATATTTTATCAATGTTATTCTAGTTATATTAATTAGGAAATGAATAAGAATCATACTACAATGCTTATTCAATAGGGATTTGAAGGAATATATTTAATGGTAATTATAACAAAGAAAATTGATTTTGTGGAAAGTTAAACTTCTTAAAAAACACAAGATTGAGGGAAATAGAACCCTTAATATGTTCATATTATTGATATAATGATGTTTAAATAAATAGATGATTGATATGAAAAATATAAATTGGATAATATTGAATACCTTATAATTTATACATGAACATTTCATTCTATAAATTATGTGTCCTTCAATCTAAATAATTAGATATTAATCTTTTTTAAGGGTCATAATGTCAACCAGTTATGAAATGGTTTAATTGGAAGATTGGATGAGGTTTTAGATATTAATTTATTATTTAATCATAGGAATATTACTTCCTACTATATAACTTGTTCTAGCCATTGTATTATAATGGTAACTACATATCAACGGACTGACTTGTCATTTGTGTGATCCGTTAATGATTTTGGAATAAAAAATAATCTTTAATTTTTAGAGTATGTTATGAGGTTGAAATTAATCAAGAAAAATCAAAAGGATGACATTTTGATTATGAAATGATTTTAAATCAAGTTAGTAAATCTTCTCATGAAAAATAATCATCATTAGGAAAAATACCTTTAAATAAAAAATTATATAGCTACCATCATTTTTTGACAATTTAACTGACATTTTTTCACACCTATTTAGCTTAATGTAATGTGGTTTTTGATTTTTTCAATATCATTCTTTTGATTTTGGTCAATGATATTTATAACTCTTTATTATTATTTTTATATTATTCTTTTCTTCCATGTCCACATCTTCATTTCCAAACATAGTACCCCAACTCAAAAACCTAGTTATGTGTAATTCAATATAAATGTTGTACTTTCTGTTATCTCTAATAACTAAAATTTATTTATTAACCCTTATCATGGTGAAATATATCAAGATGTTTATTTTAAAAAAAAATTCTGGATTACCGTTGTCAAGATTAAATTGTTGGGACACAACTTTATTTAAGGGTGGTAGAACGTAACACCCCAAGATTTAAAAATTTTAACATCTTATTTAATAGTGTTTCTGAAATGAAACACAAAGAATATAATGGAATATATAATACTTATAATTTAATATATATTACAATTTTTTAGAAAAATTCAATCTTCATTATTTCTTGTAGTACACCAAAAATTGGGGTTTAATAGAATGTGATACTATATTAAAAAATTATTATTTAAATATTTCCATTACAAAATAACCATTAAATTTTATGGTATGAATACTAATAACAAAATTATAAATATTTTAAGAATTAAAAATGTAAAAAATATATTCAATATTTTTATATTTATTTGAAATAAAATATAAATGATTTTAAAGAGACAGAAATGTATTCCGAAAATCTATATTATGCTTATAGGAGGATTTTATGTTCATTGTGAAAATAATTTAAAATTAAATTTTACAAATTTTAGAAGATATATTTGAAAAAATAATCATCATTTTGTAATCAAACATATAATAATTAACTTATGGTTAATTTTTGGCATTTTTATAAAAATCATTATTTCTAATGAATAGTAAAAAAATACTGAATTTTAATTATAAAATTATTTTCCCATTAAATTATTTATAATGTTAGTTTATATTTATATTAATTTTAATGTAAAATTTGTTCATTTATATTTATATTAATCTAGTTTAAGTCATTATAATTTCTTTTATATTTATTTTTTATATTAAAATATTTTTAATCCTTTGAAAAATATATACATGAAAAAATATATTTTCATCACGTCTGTGAGATTAATTTTAAAATAAATTTTTTCACTTCATTGAATTGAAATAATTTTAAAATCATCATAATTTATATTATTATATAATTTCTACTTAATTTTTTGACCGTAATTAATAGTAAAAATATTACAAATAATTAATTGTGTTAAATGTAAAAACATATTTACTATTGGTGGGATGGAACTATAATGATTAGGGTTAGGAAGAAATAAAAAATTATCTAAAATATTTTTAATGGCCATATTTTGAACCAATATTTTATAAGACTCTATAATTATCCATTTTGGATCCTTTTGGCATGTTACAAATGTGGGTATAACTTTTTCTTGTCAAAAATTACAATTGAGCCACTCACCACAACTATATAATGCCACCCATCCTCTCTTATTTACATAATTAAAAAATTTCATCCAAAAACTTCCTGAATACCCTCTATAAATCTATCCAATCTATATTGAAGATTTATTTTTGGAATCAATAAAAAATAGAAAGTATTTTGGTGCAAACCTAAGGTGGGTACCCAAAGATGACGTAAAGTTCTTCAGTGAGTGTTTTTATTTTATTTCTTCCTCCCTCTTCTTCAATTATTATTTAATTATGATTATATAATAGAATAAGAGTATTAATTACATTTATATGTATTTATGTTAATTTATTGACCTAAATACATCCCCAATTCGTTCAAATTGGTAAACAAATCATTATTTGGGTGTACCTTTGTATACCACCTCGTGAACCGATGTCAATTGTATTTCCATTACAACCTATCATTGATCGTTTTGATGATAAATATTATGTATATAAATAAATTTTATCTAATATAATTATACTTTTAGATTAATTATATCATATTTACCTTTCTTACATTATATCATGTATGATGTTCGATAACATCGCTTTACTGTACAGGGGACTACCGCCTCGCGAGGTGATGTGACTCTTATTTCAATAACTCATTACATGGAAGGCGATGAAGATATAGTTAATGAATATATATTATAAAAATGGAATAATTATTATATTACTGAAAAATTTATCAGTCATAAAGGATAATATATAATTTTATTTCTAACATTTTCACTCCCCTAAAGATGATAACATCGTTCGTGTATGTGTGGACTATTACCTTAAAAAACTAATGTGACCCTCTTATTATCTCCAAACCTTATGGATGATATATATAAGAATAATTAATGTAATATTATGTTATTTATGATATATTTACCATTATGGAATTTTAAAATATTACTTTTACTTAATTATTGTTGAAAAATGGAAATGTTACTCTTCCGTTGGTATTACCAACTGTCTCTATGATCGTAACATACTATACATATCAAAACCATATTTCATTAATGGTTTTAATATATAATTTATTAATAAATATTATCTTTCTTTTATAAATATTTTTCATTTTATGTTTAAATGATGACCTCATTGACTATTGTTTACCTACCAAACTCATTTTTTCAGATAAGCCAAATATCATCGAAACATCTGATGTAAACATAATTGATTCAGTAATCATATGTAAATTGTTATAAATTGAAATAAAAATATTAATAAAGTTGAAATAATTTTCTTACTAAAATAATTATTTGAAATAATTTTATTATTCAGCATGATAAAGAACACATGTGATGAGTAAGACTCAAGGTAAGGGTTTCTTGTCTGACTTTTACTTTTCATGGGATATATGGTTTATTCACCATTTATTTAATTTATATGGGGTATATACTACACATTTTAAATGTTATGTAATAAATATATTTATTTTCATGGTATTTAACATTTATTTGATGTCATTTCTAATATGTGTCTTATTAATCGGATGTTTGCACATTGAATGATTTTATTTCACTATCCCTTCATTATTTAGGATTGTTTATATTCAAATATCCTTTAGGAGAATTATTTGATCTTAAATTTTAAAAATCAATATATATTCTATACCACTATTTAGTAAGGAACGTTTTAGGTAATATTACTAATTTTCTAGAATTTTTTAATTAAAATGATTGAGAAAATATTTTTATGAAAATACCACATTATTTATCTCATCGATCAAATATCATTTTCATAAAAACCCACGTTTTCTAAAAATGTTTTCAAAAATGTTTTTATACATTTCAAAATGATATATTCATTATATTTTAATTCATTTTTTACTTTTAAAAAAATATTTGGAAACTGATATTCATGTCATTTTCAAAATAATGCTCTTTTATATTTTATCGAAAAATAGAATGGAATATCTATTTTCACATACTCAGAATGTACAATATATTTTATCCCCATGACTAGTATGTGCTTTAAAACATCCATTATAATTTTCAAAGATTTTTTTCAATGAAATGTTTTTGAATTTTTATGTGACCATTAAATTTTAAGAATTTATTTTTAAACTGAAAATGATATTTTCCATAAGAAAGTTTGTAGTTATATTTTTATTGTACATCAATTCATCAATGAGAAAAACTATTTTTTTATATGTACTCTTACAAGTATATGTTGTATGGATACCATACTTATTCTTCATATGGATTGGTTATTCTTATTTTGACCATGGATAATAATGAAATTCAATTCCTTGATTCATTTTTAGTATTCATTAATTGTCCCCTGAATTATTAAATTTCATATGTGCATTGAACATTAAACTTCCACTAAATATCCAAGTTATTTATCATGGATGTGTTAATTTCATAAGGATTATGATATTACTACAAAAAAATTTCTTATTTTAAAGTTATTTATTTATCATGGAAAATATTGATAAATTATTACTCTTTACTCAATTAATATATGTGATAACAAGGCATAATGTTCATAAAATAATCGATTATTCAAAATATAAGGAATTTATTGTATATATAGTGATAGGTGGGACCCCTAATTATATATCCCATCAATTAACTGGAATGTCTCATTTGACAAATTTGTTATAAAAATTAAATTGGTTTCCACCATTAGTTTAAAACCGTCTTGTGAAATTTATTGATGGTAGAGGTATCATCAAGTATAAGATCATGAAAACCAATAATTAACCATTTACATAATTGAGAATACAATTATTTACATTATATATGATATTTTATCTATGATATTATCTCTAGATTCATTTCATTCTCAATTATTTATTAAATGAAATGTTTTTTATTTATTGTCCATTCCATTTTGATAGTTCATTATTTTATCGTGATAGACATTTTATTTTAATATAATGTGTGTTCACTTATTTACCTTTACATATAAATTATTCATTTTGATTCATGTTATATTATGTTATATTAACCCTTAATAATCATTTTAGATCCCCCTTATTTTTTTCCTTTCCCAATATATGAATAATAATTCTTTGAATGATTTTTCTAGAATGACGATCATTTGATTCTTTTAGGTATTGTGTTTTATTATATATTACTCGATTTAAATTGGGTTTCATATATGTATATTTTCTACCAAGACCACTGAAATATTTGGCCCTTCCGGATATGATTGCTTGTATCTTTTTCCAATGATATAATGAAGACACCATCTCTATGATAATGGGGTCATGGTTTCTAAATCCTTACTATTCAATATTATTAATATCAAGAAATAACTAAACACTAATATGATATCAACTAATTCAAAACAAGATGAACACCATATATATCTTTAATAAATTTATAATTTAATCATTACACATTGTAATTAATCTCGAAATCTAGAACACAAATTAGTAGTTTCAATGGAGATATGCTATATAAATTACTTTATTCATGTTAGTTCCTAAAAACCTCCTAATTAAACTCTATATAAAATATCCTTCAACACATAGTATTGCATGAAATTCATAGGTAAATGTAAAATAAAATAAGGGGTGAAATCAAATACTAAGGAAGGGAAACTTATCAAAGAGTTAAAGTGATTAATATTAATATCTTATGAAAAAATAAGAATCAGGGGAGAAATATTTGATTAAAAATATCAATGAATCATATGGAATATTATAAATTAATGATAGTATAATTACCTCAAACCCGATCTCCTAGAATCCAGTTATTAAAAAATAATATTTAAATTATATAATTTTATACGAATAAATATGACCGAATTTTGACCATAAAAAGCCCAAAACATTAATAGGGAATATTGGATCACTTATATACCTAAGGAACTTTTATTTTTTAGATATTTCTAGAATTTGGTGAAACTAATTGATAATAATACCCATGTATTCAAATGAGTATTTTTTTCACAGTTTACCAAGATTTTCCTATTCAAAATTATCTTTTCAGTTCCACCATAAAATTATTCACCCAAGAAACCATTCTAGTCATAATAATTTTAAAATAATTCTTTAACAATTGGGAAAAATAAATACATAAAAAGGGAGAGATAAAATTTTTAGTACGGGAAAACATTAGCATTTAATATTATGTTTCATCAATAATCATAATACGAGAATAAGGGTATGATGACTTAATGAATGTGCATTAGAATAATATAATAGAATTCGTACCCATGAAAACATGGATCCTAGAACATGATACATGGAATAAAGTTAAAACATAGGAATAGAGTTATTCCAGTCAAAAGTCATAAGCCATGTGAAAACAATACTTTAGAAAATTACACATCTTAAATTGATGAAATCAAAATGAAAACATGTTGTTAACTTGAAACATTATTTTAAAATCACTCTTACAATCACCCATTGTAACATCCTAACATGGATTCAACTTAACTGGTACTCCAAGGCGGTGGGTCATTATGCCCCAAGCGTGCCTCCCCATTTGCTATAGGCTTTCGACTATTAGCGAGGGCCTAGGGTGTGATAGTGGGGAGACTATGACCTCATATAAGAGTAATAAAATAGCAGAAATAGATATGTATCATACACAATAGAAATTAAATACGGTACATAAGTAGTAAACAACTGAAATAGAATAAGCTATAATAATAAATGAAGTGATTTAAAATCCCAGAAAACTATATCATAAAACACAGAAGTGTTCATCCACTGAGCCGATGATACTGATATTGGAGTAAAAAAGCAACTGAATGTAATGGTATGGAGATCTACTACCAACTCCGAGCCAGACCACGTACCCGATATCCAAACACCATCAAACTATGCAAGCTTGATCAGTATAACCACTCAAAAAGATCATCGTGATCATGAGCCTCTTGAATATAACCCTATCCACAATGAAACTTGCACTGAACATGAAAAGTAGATATATGGTCTATATGTACAATGAATTTCATTTCCCAAGGATTGAAAGAATCTCATTAGGCCACCCCTGTGAGAAACCATTAACTGTGCTGATAAAAGTGTATAAAAAAGCAACATGCTTAGCCTAGCTATCGCACAAAAAGGTAGTAAAACCCATCTTGTGCCAATAGTAGATCCCAAGGCCCATAATCCCTTACAACTAGTCAAGTTCCAGCATTTATTTCCATATCTATATACATATGCATGTATAGTCTCTTACCTATAGATATAAAAATAAATATGAATATTCACTTGTATGTGAAACCAAATAACAAGAAACCACATCTGCATTTGATCCTTAGGTCTATAATCTTGATCTCCTGGATATAATATGAAAGGTAATTGAGCTAGATGTTATGCCACTAAGGAAATTTATCACCAATTAGATCATTGGGTCCCTAATCCCAGTTGAAATATACCCACTTCTTCCAATGCTAGAAATTCTCTGAGTGAGCTACGTCACCACAAGGGGGTACACATCCTACACATGGTTTCACACGTACCAACATCCAATCACCATCAAGTATACCATATACCGACGATCAATCCTATAAATATCCCAACCACCATAGCCATTACATAATACCACAAGTGTCAAACCACAATGGTCTATATCCTCATAACTCATCCAAGTAATCCACTTGTAAAGTGTAGGCCATAAAGGTACAGATCCATTGAACTCGTCCAAGGAATCCACATCTGATGTCTAGACCACAATGGTCCGAATCTAGTGAACACTTCCAATGAATCCACAATGAGTACCATGGATTTCTTAGTTGAATCTCGGTCTAGGCATTGGTTGGGGTCCAAGTAGCATTTCAACTGCACATATCCTACGTGAGCCCAATCAAGTCAGATCCATGAGGTAGCAAATGCTGAGGTATCCCAAAGAATTAAGACCCAATGGGAACACTCAAACTATGAAAGCCACTACCGCATTCTAGATCCATAGATAGGAGTCCTTTGAATATATAAAACCATTCAATAAATCATATCATTCATTCATTACACATTATTATACCCAATCATGTAATCCATTTCATCATCATACATGGTTATACCTACCCACTCATCATAGACTGAGGAGAGGGTAATTATCCACATCACATTTCATAAACCTATGAGTCCATACAAGGAATTCCTTGCAATGGGGAATCCAAGTATCACTAAAGTCACACAAACAACACGTAAGGATCAACATCCACGGCCATGGTATTACCTTTTTGTACAATTAAAACATCAGAAAACCATTGCTCAGATGCTGGAACCCATAATGAATTTTTGTGCATCCCAACAAACAAGAAGGATTCCTAACATTAGGCTCAACTTCCACAATCTAAGAAGAAACTCTTGTAAACACTAATTGAAAAAAAACAATGTGAGATATAAAAAAATGAGTGAGGGTGGACTGAAATCCCAAAAAAACACTCCAACAAAAACCCTATTGGTGCATATGTTTGGAAAATGTTTTAGGTGACACTTGAATACCATCTCTACCAAAACCCGATGTAACAACTCAAGGATGGTTATACAATGAGAACCGACTAGGTCTGTCAATTCCAACAATGGGAGAAATCCCACATAGGATCCTCCTGGTAAACATGATTGAGAGAATCCTACTCGGGGTTTTTTCCTCTACAAAAGGGGATGACCACATCGATTTAAGGTTCAAACATTCCAAGAAGTTTCTAACGGGTTTTTTCGTAGAACCAGAAACATCCAATTATTCGATATCCATTTGGACATACTTTCCAAAGGTAGGTGCTCAATAATTATGATCTGATGTGGCTTAAGAATTTTCATTTGTTGAGAGGATGGGAGGTCAGACTCATCACAAAATTTTTGGGGGAATTATTGTCTACTCTGGGAATCTCTTTATAGATTTAAGTTATGTTCACAAATCCTTATTACATTACCAAGTATGAAAATGATATTTCCTTTATATCTGACAATGAATGATTAATATGTATGAGATTTAGAGAATCTTTAATATGTATTTGAGGTTCTTCATCGATAGATAATCATCTGTATTTGTTAGAGAATCTTAGTCAATGGTATCCTTTGACACATTATATAGAAATCTCATGGTCATTATGATAACCATACTGGTTTTAAAGTCACTCAGCGGGGCACTTGGAGTTTATTTTCATTCAGAAGGACATAAACTATTTCAGAGTTGGGATCGTACCCACAGATGGTCTAGCTTTGTATCCTTTATTTTAGAAAAGGAATAAGATCCCACGTAGTTTGAATAAAGAAGTATGAGGTGTATGCATGATTGATGGATCAATGAAAGATGTCATGATTTACTTTTACACTCTAAGCTCACGTGAGTCATGCACGGTTTCAGAAACAAGAGGTATTGGTAAAACCAGACAATTGTGCCATCATAAGAAATGATGTGGGGATTATGTATGTATGAATACACAAATAGATAAAGATTAGGTTTCACTTCAGGGAAGAAACCCAGGAAAAATTTCCATAAAGGTATATGTACATTATGGAGATTTTCATACTCTAACTTGGGGCTTACTCTTGAGGAAGATGCCCAAATTATAAGGGGACTTATGATTGGGTTTTACTCTTGATAAGGAAGCCCAAATCAAAAGTAAATTAAGACTGGTTAAGAGAAATTATGATTGGGGCTTATTCCTAAGAAGGAAGCCCAGGTTAAAGGGATTATAGTTGGGGCTTACTCCTAAGGAGGATGCCCAAATTTGGGAAATTAGGACTGGGGCTTACTCCTATGGAGGATGCCCAGGTTGGGGGACTTGGGGCTTACTCCTAAGGAGGATGCCCAAATTAAGAGAACAAAGATTGTGGCTTACTTCTGAAAAGGAGGCCCAAATTAAGGATTCTCTCATCTTAAAGTATGAGTTTGAATGAATGAAATCTCTAACCTTAGTGACATAAAGATATGTAAATCACTAGATTTTGAGAGATTTTCCACATAATTCCTTTCAAATAAGGAATCCAACAAGAGATCCAAGCCAAAATAAATGGCTTTAAAGAGGGTTTTAAAGGCTGGATCTTGAATAGTAGAGGTGGATAGGCATAAGAGAGGCGAAATAGGCAGAAGAGGAACCAAAAAAGAAATGGGAATGCAGGTCCTGCGTGGGCTCGCAAGTTCTGGTCTCCCAAGTATACTTGTGCGACATAGGGGTACTAGAGTGATGGTAAACCATTAGGGTAATACTAGGGCGAGACTTGGCTCAAGCCCTTAGTGTTATCCCTAGAGGATTCCAGAAGAGTGGAAGAAAAGTTTTGTTGATGGGGTAAGGAGGTGCGCAAGTGCGGCCATTTCCCTTAAGGGTTGGCCATTTAGGCGCGCATGTGTTGATGAGTTTCAACACATAGGCCTTTATCCCCCTATTTAGATCTTCTATTCTAGGAAATAAATTACCTTAAAAGTGTTCAGAAGATTCGAGAAGAGACTAGGGCATCGGGAGCTCAAATCTGCGTTTCTGGAACTTTTTCTACTGAAATGGGGGGCCCATTGGGGGTATTTATAGGCGGGTGAGGACCCTCGGTGAAAATCAAAGAGGGTGCACAAGTCAGCTGCGCGACCATTGGGCGGCGCGCAAGTATACTTGCACGACCTTGGTGGAACATGCGCAACCCAAGTGCAAATGAATCATATTTCATGCCTTTGTCAATTTTTGATGTTTCTTTAAAGGATGAATCACATTGGGATCAAGGTATTTCCACTTTTTATTCATTTAGACTCTGTGACAGAAAGGAGTGTCAATAAAAGTCCACCCTCAGAGTTGGATCCGAAAGAAATAAGGATGTGACTCTGAGGTAAAGAATAAAACCAAGGAACATGCGGCGCGTAAGTGTTGAGCGCGCAGATGGAGGCACGCAAGTGAGAGTCGTGTAGGCGTCAGCGTGTAGGGGTGTGGTCTTTCCTATATATATGCGGTCATTCCTCTCACAAAGCACCTAATCTCAAAATTGGTGCTCTCTCCGCACAAGTTTCCTTCGCCGCGCAAGTTTCTCTATTTTCCTATGTGTCTTTGTTGTCGCGCTGCTGTAGAGGTATTTGGACTTGCACGGTGATACCTACGTGCAAAAACTTGTGTGACACACTGATACATGTGCGCCACCTTTGGGACATGCGCGCCTTAATGTCTTAGCAATTTTTTAAATTTTCTCCACAAATTTTATGAAAAATAAACTTACTTAAGAGTAAATTATTCAATTTTTGTGTAGATTAAATGGCTCCCAAGAGATTCGGAACGGCTGATGAACTGGCTAGTAAGCGAATTGATGATATGATGAGCATCATTGTCCACGATTATTATACTATTTGCGACAACACTCTTCCAGATTTGGCCAAGTACCTGAAGACGTATCATCTTGACTTCCCACAGAGTATTTATCTATCTTTGTATGGCTATGGTCATTGCGAGAAGTAACCATTCCAGAGGTAATGAATTATCTACCAAATTCTTGGTTTCACAATTACACCAATTTTTCGTCAAAAAATATCTGAAGTGGAGGGGCATTTCCAAATGCTGTAACAATGGATAAGGCCTACATAATTCATCATAGTCCTTGTACCTCAGATCTGAATCCTCACAAGCCAGAGTTGCAACCACATTTCTATCCATCAATTTTCCAAATCTCTCAGATGGATCAATCCAAAGGCTAGAAGAGGAGTTGGGAATTTCGTCCTGGAGGAGGTGTGAAGCCAACATGGATATGGTCATATTGGGTGTGACAAACCTGCGTAGAGATTGTCGAGGATTTAAAAGGAGTTGTAATATATGAAGTTGTTTGGGCTGGGCAAACCTATTTTTATAGAAATGATGACTTTGTGCCAAAGATACTCATCCATTGGAGCCCAGACACCAAGTAATTCCATTTGACACATGGATTAGTATGAATCAGTCTATGGGATGTCCACAAGATCTCAGGGGCTCCAATTTTGGGTGACATGTATGATGAATTCATCCCCCCAAGGTGACATGGAATGATTCGGAGAAGACCCCACCTTTGGCTCATGAATTATTGAAAATATTTCACAAGCTCAAGAGTTAAGATACCTCCTGAACTCATTATAGAAAGGATATTAATCTATAGGAGTGGATGAATATGTTTCTTACCAAGAATCTGGAGAATGAGCTGAAGGAGAAGGGTTTGAAGGGGAAGGGGCCCAAGGAGAAGGGGTCCACCTGTACTCGTCCTACCACCTGCCCAAAAACATAGAAGAGAGGAGCTCCTGGAACATTTTGGATGACTCTAGAAGTATGAGAATTTGAGAAGTGGGGATATGATGTGACTCAAAGAATCCCAAAGAAGACTCTTTTGTCTGGCTTCTTGGCCTTGTGGCTCAGTGTTTATCTTTTTCCAGTCAGGGACTCGAAGGGAGGCATCAGGCCTGGGACCATCATTATTGCGGCCAAGTTGGCTGAGGGGAAATTGGTTGGGTTGGCTACCCCAATTTTAGAAATGATTCATAGGAGCTTACTCCATGTCATCATGGGTAAATATTCTTTAAGAATAGTGGGACCATTCCAATCTTTGTGGGGATGGACCGCCACTCACTTCAAGACGAATAATGTACAGAACGGAGCACAGATCCCAGGAAGTTCTTTCAGGCCATCAGTGTAGGAATTCTCTGTAATTTCTCCATTAGACCTTAATTCCTACAACATGAAGGTGAGGTTGAGAATGTATAAGGAATTAAATTTATTTCCTTATGGAAACCCGCCAACCGGGCGGTTTATTGATGATGGAATTGTAACGACCTGAATCTGGAGCCCCTCCAATAGTGCCCCATACCATGTTCGCCACATGACCTCAAGCGTGTTTCCCCGAATGCCAGAGGCTGCCGACTAGCAGTGAGGGCCTTGGTGAGTCGGTGGGGAAACTTTGCCCTCATTTGGTAAGGTATACAACGGATAAACAACATTCAACTGCGAAAGGAGTAACAATATGCACAATAATAGAAACCAAACAGCGGTAGAAATAAATATATATAGCAATGATGACACTGATACATGAGGTACAACTATCAATTGAAAGAATAAAACACAACAACCTTCTGGAATACAACTGAAAAAAAGTGCAGAAGAAAAACAAAATAAACTCCTCATCATCGTGAGCCCCAGCTCGGTCTGAGGCTCTCCAGCTCCAGCACAATCAAGTTCCTGAAGTAGAAGGGCACTTTCCCTTATCTATACCTGCAGAAACATAGTCTGTTAGGGACAAAAATCATGGCCCAAATAGGGTGTGAGATAGAATCCTAGTAGGCAATCACCCAAAGATTTGTGCCTTACAGTCAATGAATACATGGCAGTAAATAAACACAAAGCAGTAAACAGGAATGAAAAAGCAGCTACAATCCACAGTTCTAACAGTAAAGTACACAAGTAAGCATCCAGCAACAAGAAGCAAACAAGTAACCCTCTGGGTAGCTCTCACAGCCTAAACCCTATTGTTCAACCTATAGTACTAGAAACCCTCTGGGAGGCACACACAGTCTCACCCCTCTGGTTCAGATACGTAATTAAGCAGACTCTCTAGGGAAGCACTCACTGTCAATTCCCCCTATAGTCTCATATCGTGCTAAAGGCTCTCTTTAGAAGCACTCAATGTCAATTCCACCTTTGTACCGCGTTGTGGAACTACAGACTCTCTGGGGAAGCACTCAACGTCATTTTCCCCTATAATATCGCATCATAATTAAAAGACACTCTAGATAAGCCCTTCCGTCAATTCTCCCTTTGGTCTACTACTCTAGGTTCTCACAGTCTTGAGTGAAAGATAAAACATGTTCAGCGTGTGTACATCGTCCAAGTAAACCTCAAAAACTACTTGGCTATCAACTAAGCCTCAACAGTAATAATAAAACAACAGTTCCACTATCCTACAACTAGTCATGGAAACTAGAAAAATGCCTAATAAGAAAAAAATGCAAGGAAAATCACAAGAACATAGTATAAATTATCCAAATTTACAGGCAATGATCTCTACTCAAGAAATCAAGCACACAGACATATAACAGGGGAAAAATAGGAAACCCAAAATTCCCCGCCCAAGGGAATTGGTGGAATTTTTACAAAATATTCACATACTTCCTATGGAAAGGAACAAACCACCTACCTAGATCCTAGGAGATCGATATATGTGAACCACGATGATAGATTCCTTTTAGAACAACGTAGATCTGAGAAAACACACAAAATTTTTAACCCACAATAACATGGAAACGAGGTGGAATCAAGAAACAAGGATAAAGAAGAAGGAAGAACTCACCGCTGCAATTCCAACGCAATCGACCGTGCTCAAATCGGAGAACGGATGGCAAGGCGGGAGCTTGGAGAAGATTCCTCCATACGGTCGCTCCCGGGTGGACGAAATATAGAGAAGAAGATGATTTTGGGGGTTAGGCACGACCCACTCCATTTAATGATAAAAAGGAAGTAAACGACATGTACTTCAGTCTATGGAATTCGGGGAAACGCGCTTGAGGTCATGTGGAAAACCGGGTACAAGGCACTAGTGGAGGGGCTCCGGATTCGGGTCGTTACAGGAACAGCCAGCCTAGAATTGAGCGCATACATACTGGCCTGTAGAGATGGTGTACTGGTCACTAGGATTGACGGAGAGATTATATGTGAGGCATATGCTCCATATAGATTTTCACCTCAATTTAAGTTCTTACAGCAGACTGTTTTATCTCCCCATGTGCATGTCAGGTCAGAGAAACATCCGATAGTTGACTGACCACTATGGTTGCTGACATCTAGGGAGAATACTGGGGAAGTGTTTGATCTAATAGTTGATAAAGCGTAAAGTAATTTGACTACATGGTATGCCGAAAATTTGATAGCATCACACCCTTGAGGGGTGTTGAATCACCCAGTTTGTCAGGTGGGGAAAAGGAAATGAACTGTAGAGAAAGAAACCCTTCGTCTAGAATGTGATTCTTCTACACCACCTAAAGATGATTCGTTGGATTCACATAATGGGAATGTTGAGGCAGAACATGAGGCAAAGCTTCCTCATTCTAGATATAATCCCTCTGTCAAAATCAAGAGAACAACTCCATCGACTCCTAGTGAGTTACTTCATTGGGACAATTTAATCAGCATTACTTTATAGAGAATCAAGTCTTATTCTATTATCCTTTATCTATAGTTGTAGGAGCTAGGAAGAAGGTGAAGTCCATAATTGTAGGACCTACCTCATAGCCTTCTGGTACACATACTAAATATCTACGACCAGAGGCTATCCTGACATAGAGGAGTTTAAACTGTGGTGCTGAAACTGCCTGGCTGGAGTTGTGCGAGGGGATGCACCTCCCGAGAATAGGGAATCTTTTGGATTCTATAGATATCTGTTACAACGATAAACCTGATGAAGTGTGGGATTACATTAGAGAGCTGAAAATGCTCATATATTCCACAGATGATTCCATTCCTATCACCATGTAGGTGAAATAAATGATAGATCATGGCACCACTGAGGGGACTCGTGGTTCCGGAGATGAGGAGTGACACAATTACGTGGCCCCTAAAGATGTAAGTTTCTTTCCTTATTTTTCTATAACTTGATTATAGTTAAATCTTTTTTACTCAAGTAAAATATTCTCTTCATCCTGCAGCTTGCAAAGAAAGGAACTGTTGAGGTTCCTTCACCACAGTATAGCCCTAGTGGTACTTCCATCAGGGCAAATGAATCTCCTCATGAGCAGGGTCAAATATCTACAGGCCAGCAAGTGATTAATGAGGATTCGAACATGGTTTTCCATTTTCCAATTCATGTACCTATATATAATGATACCCTCACTGCAAAAAATAAAAAGAAGCAAAAGCATCAAAGGAGGAAGTCCACAGCTAAACGCTTTATCAGTAGAGGTAAGTCCTTCAGATAACCATGATTCTTAACACATGAAAGGATTACTCATTCCTTTTGTGATTGCAGGGGCTTCTTAAATTTCCTCTATGAGGAAGAGAACATACCCTCCTTTGAAAACCATGGAGGGTACTTGTGAACAATAACCAGTTCAGGCTGACTTGTCTACTCCTGGAAAAGATCAAACATCTGTTCCTAGTATCCCTCCTACTGCTGTTGCAGGAAGAGAATAGACTGCTTCTGGTAAGTTAATAATGCTTCATAAAATGTTGAATGAAACATCTACTGTCTTCCATTCTGTGATACAATAGGTTAAACCCCCACACTAGAGCTTTTGGAGGACATTGCAACTGATGCCGCAATTTTAACTAAAGAAGTTGTCCAGGGTCAGAGGATGTAGGATGAAGGTCGCCAAGAAGACATATCAAATACTCCCAATGGTGACATTAACCAAGATTCTGATATTTCATTGGATGATATGATAGAACATGGCGCATCATTTGAATATTTTTTAGATCATGTTAAATTACCCTGTAATTTAGAAGATTATAGACGTGATTGTTTTCCTTCATCCTGTTAAAAATAACTTCTTATTATATCTATGATCATGATCGGGTGAAATGTGTAGTTCTATCTGAGCAAGCTGCAGAACTGCCAATGCCTGAAGGGGGTATAGAAAACTCAACTATTACAGAGACATTATCTCAAGTGGAGCTTAACATGGAAGAGATTCCTGAAACTCTTCTTGAAAATCCTTTTGAAGGAAGGAAAGACGGGGAGGAGCCTTATCAAGATACCGATCAACCGTTGGGTAAGATATTACAATTTTGGCTACTGTAAATAATTTACAAGACAACCAATAAACTTTTTTTATCCTTTGAAACTAACCAAACATTCAATTGATTCTGCAGGGCCATCAATTTCAATGGCTAGATCTGGAGGTGAATCCTTAGCTTCCACCCCAACGGGAATTAAATGTGAAGAAACATAGGTCATGGGGGAAGGAGAATTAAAGGGAACTTCCCTATGTGCATTAATCCCTGATTATATTCCCCACTGTGATAGGGATTCCGAGTCGGACCCGGAAGTACAAAAGGAGCTCCAATTTTCATGATGAAAGGCATGGCAGATCATATGGAAGATAATATCTGAAGTGCCTTTAGAAGATTTTTCATTGAAGATTCCCTAAATATCATCCCTGATTTCCACGCTGGGACTTGACAGTTTTGGATGTGAAGAGATCCATGCTGCAGTGAAACAAGTCATCTTAAGGAGGGAGCAGGGGAAAAAGTGTCGTCATGATTTGACCTGGGTGAGTCTGTTAGTCAACATCAATGAATTTGAGGCTACGATTTTCCGATCGGAGGCTGATCATGCTGCCAAGTTGAAGGAGATGAAGCATAAGATCAAAGAGAAATTTTTCCAGCAGATGCACCTTCAGCAATAGTTGGATGTTGTTACTGCGGAACTTGACCAACTTAAAAATTCATTGGAGGGAGCTCAAACGAATGGTATGAAATCCATTGCAGATGCCAAGAAAGCAATCCATCATGCTGAAAAGAATGAAGTTGGTCGAGTGCATGAGCTTCAAGTGGCTACTGATGAATCTCGGGATGCTATAAATCAAATGAAGATTTATGTTGATAACATTTTGTAATTCTTGGATTAGATAAGAGACTCAAATCTATGGATGTCCTTCTAACTCTTTTGCATCCATGATAGACGCATTCATCTTCAATCATTTGTGCATGCTTTCTTATTCTATCTGTATTAAATTTTTACCTATACCAATGGACCTAGTAAACATAGTTTGATTTTTTCTAGGATTATTATAAATAACCCTACAGAAATTGAATATTTTATTTGCTCAATATTATCTAAAATCATACGAAATGTATGTTTTGTGAGCTAGGACTTGACTTTTATTCAGAGTTTCCTTGTCTTTTGGGGGCAGTTTAAATTCATGCACGTCGGACATAAGAAGGCTAATTTTTTAGGTTGAAATAGCTTTGAATGAATGGATTAACATTGACTCAATTCCTTGATAATTTATCTGAAAAAATATTACCATGTTCATGTATGAGGGAAAATATGTAAATTATGACTTAAGAAATTTTGAATCTGAGGAATGATTTGAAAAATGGCTAAAAGGAATTACAAGAAGTAGTTCCCAAGAATGAAGTTACCACTATTTAACAAACCTATTAGGTGGTTGAATTATGCAGGGCCGCCTAAGTCCATTGGCTGTATAGTCAAATAATAGCATATTTTGGCTGACAAGTCTGCTATGTAGACTATTTATGCAAGGCCTCCTAAGGGCACGTTCTACATAGTCAGGAAAAATAACTCTCAGAAATTTACTTTTCTACTGCTAAAAAGACAGTGGAAGTTTATTGGGATTCAAATTTTCCAAATCATAGAGTTTGTTGTATGGAGAGAGGTACTTGAATATTGAGAAGATATTTCCAAAAAAGATCATCTAAGAACTGGATGAATGTCACTCCTACGATGTTTTGACCCAAACATAGGGAAGGGAAATATAAACCATATACTTGAATACTTTCAGATCATGAAAAATAACATGGGACAAATATGTTAAGGATGACTATTTTCTGTGGATCCTTATATATTTTCAATAAGACCAACAAGTACAAAAGATGTTTTCTTCCCAAGAATGATGTTACCGTTATATGAAAAACCTTTTAGGGGGTTGAATTATGTAGGTCCACCTAAGGTCACTAGATGCATAGTCAAATAATAGTATCTTTTGGCTGACAAGTATGTTATGTATACTGCTTCTGCAAGGCTGCCTAAGGGCACGTGCTGGATAGTCAGGCAAAAGAACTCTCAAAAATTGGACATTTTGTGACTAGAAGTCAAGAAAAGGGTTATGGAGATCTGGATGTATTTAAGGTTAGGAGTATGACACAGGAAAATGGGTATTGTCCAATGCATGAAAGATATACATAGATCATTGTTAACCATAATCATGTTGTGGTTGGGTCCTTAATTGAGATGTTGGACTTCACTATGTATCCCAAAAGGATGGGAATCAAGCCATACGTAGTTCTTGAAATACATTTTAACATCATGTGGGATGAATGTATGGTAAATATTAGTTTAGGGTCATAGAACATGGACCATAATAATGAATACACAATGTGTGTTTTCACATGGAATTTTCATCCAATGGAGTGGAGGTAAAAGTTGGGGTTAGGCCCAAAGACTTGGGGATGGATTCGAGGGATGCTCGAACATTCCTACATATCCTATAAGGATGGGAATCAAGCCGCACGTAGTTCTAGAAATACCCTATGTATAGATTTGGTTTGTATAAGTGAAGGGTGAAGGGGACTTTAGTGCAATGATGGTTTGACCCAAGGTAAAAGGTTCAGGCATTGACATGTATGCACGTAGTCTTTAGAATATATCATCATTGGAGATCAATGTAAATAATTATTCTCTCTCTGGTGACGATATAAAATAATTTTGTAGTTTATTGTCGTATAGGACAAAAGTGTTATACAGTTTAACGTCATGTAGCAAGGACAAAGGTGAACCGATGTGAAGAGACTGATTTTGGGGATGGCTTCACGAATCAACATCGTATGAGATGGACGTGAACTAATGTGAAGATATTTGTTTTGGTCTTGAATCTCAGTAGGTTTCCTACGTACTCAACCTAGAAAGCAAGTATCAATGTCTGCGTAGATCAATTAAAGAATAAATTAGTGATCAAGTTGTTCTTGGGGACAATGACCTAAAAAATGGTTTTGGGACTTATGCATGGTTAGTGGCCCCGAGAGGGTGTTATGGTTGATGTTTACTCTAAGAACACGTGATTCATACTCAGTGTCAGAAACAAGAGGTAGCAACAACCTTAATAGTGCACAGTTTAATGTCATGTAGGACATATGAAGGGACTATGCAGTTAATGTCTTGTAGTGAGGACTATTTGTGCTCAACAGTTTAGTGTCATGTAGCATGGAAAAAATACAGTTTAACGTCATGTAGAACGTATTAAGGGACTTTTTCAGTTTTACGTCATGTAGGATGAATGAGCAGTACACTTTAGAATCCTGTAGCTAAGACGACACGGAC
This sequence comes from Viscum album, assembly GCA_963277665.1. Lineage (NCBI taxonomy): Eukaryota > Viridiplantae > Streptophyta > Magnoliopsida > Santalales > Viscaceae > Viscum > Viscum album. The sequence continues at coordinate 1,531,122,422 of OY728123.1, read as the reverse complement.
AATACATTTTAATGTCATGATGGACAAAAGGGGGACTGTTCAATTTAATGTTATGCAGTAAGGAAAAAAGAGGACACAGTTTAACGTCATGTTAGACGTATTAGGGATATTTTTCACAGTTTAATGTCTTGCTGGATGTAAGGGACTTCTATACAGCTTAGGGTCATTTAGCCAGGATGTCACAGTTTAACGTCATGATTGACAATGGTGTGAATAGTTTAAGGTCATACCCATAGACCGGTGATGGTGCAGTTTAATGTCTTGCTAGACATAAGGGACTATACAGTTTAAAGTATTGCAGCAAGGACAACCCAGTTTAACATCATTTTGGATGAAATGGGTGCAAATAGTTTAAGGTAATATGTTTGGCCTGTTGATGTTGCAGTTTAATGTCTTTCTAGAAGAAAGGGATACAAATAGTTTAAGGTCATATGCATGGATCATGGATGCTGCAGTTTAACGTCTGGTTGGACGAAAGGGATGTAAATAGTTTAAGTTCATATTCATAAACTGTGGATGCTACAGTTTAACGTCTTGTTGGACGATAAAGTATTTATGTTACACAAAATAATTCTACCGAAATCTAGCATTGGTTGGAGTAGTGATAAGTTCTCTATCCATTGAGATTAATGAATAAGCTCCATTGGAGTAGACCTTATGTATTGAATAAGGTCCTTCCCATTTTGGCTCATGCTTGGGAGGCTTTCTTCCTAGTATCATTGGAGTTCTGAGAACTAATACCAATTCTCCCTGAACGAATGAACGAAGATGAACTTTTTTTTTGAAAGCTCGTGCTATTCGATTCTGATAGACTTCCAAGTGGGGTAGGGTGCACAATCTTTTCTCATCTAACCATTCCAATTCATCCAAATACTTTTGAGATTGTTCATCTATAGATGACTGATCACAAATGTAAACTCTAAGAGAGGGTAATTGATCCTCAATGGGAAAGACTACTTCTATTCCATATACCAATGAATATGGAGTTGATCGCATTGCAGTGTGGGTGGTGGTTCGATAAGCCCATAAAGTATGAAATATTTTATCAGGCCCTGGTTTCTTATCTTTATCCACCATCATTTGCAGTATTTTTGAAAGGGTGTTGTTGAAAGATTCTATATGACCATTGGCCGATGCATGATACCGAGATGAATGATTGGATTTGATATTGTATTCTTGATATAACATCCTCACCTCGGATGAACAGAAGTTGGTTCCATTGTCTATCAGTATGGTATGAGGGACACCAAATCTGGAAATGATGTTAGACATGATGAAGCTATCAATGAATTTAAAACTGACTTCATTGAGGGGTATTTCCTCTGCCCATTTGGAAAGGAAGTAAGTAGTAGTAAGAATATACTTCAACTGCTTGGCTGTAGCTGAAGCATAAGGTCCCACTACATCCATTCCCCATGTAGAAAAAGTCCATGAGTATTTATCTATATGAAACAACTCTGGGGGTTGATGAATGAAGTTGACATGTACTTGGATAGAATGACACTTCTTTGTGAAATCAACAAAATCTTGTATCATTGAAGGCCAAAATTATCCAACCCTTATAATTTGATCAGATATTCTGTGTCTAGACTGATGGGAACCACAGATTCCTGCATGAACTTATTTCATTGCAGCCATTGTTTCTTCACCACAAATTCATTTGAAGAGAACTCCATCAATACCATGCATGTAGAGAATTTTCTCTAGGTGATCTGGGCTATCATAAAGAGAGAAATTGACCACACGTCACCGGATTTGTTATTTCCCGGCTCTATCAGGTGGAAGTGGTCTATTTGGAAGGTATTCTTTGATAGGTGTCATCTATCCTGTAGTATGAACATATGGTTTGGGAATGGGAATAATTTCATTGATTTCCTATGTTCTAGTTTCAACATAAGGTGAAATTCTACGATGGTGGGAAATACTGATGGTTGTCTCGTCCCGATTTTGATCTGCCAGATCTGTTGCTATATTAGCCAGTGCATCAGCTTGAGCATTTTGTGATCTCAGGACAAAAGAAAATGTCAGTGCTAAAGGAAATTCCACCATTAACTCTTTAATGTAATCATACAAAGGGATTAATTAATCTTTTCTGATTAAATAATCCCCATTGACTTGTTTGATTACCAGGTCTGAATCATCTTTCACCTTTATGTGATTCACTTGTGCTTGAAGTGCCAACTCCAATCCTGCAATAAGAGTTTGGTATTCTGCTTCATTATATGTACCACCACCCAACAATGAGAAGGAATAATGTAGAACTACCTTTTCCAGGGAAATTAGTACAATTACTGCCCCAAATTTGTTGAATTTAGAATCTTTCATTTTCTTCCCTGTTGGACTTCTGGAAGCACCATCAAAATACTTTTCCCATGTTTGATGACTATCTTGAATAGAAAATACTTCTTCATCAGGAAGATCAATATCTGAAGATGTATCTTCTACTGAAGGATGTTCAGCAAGAAAATCAGCCAAATCATGGCCCTTTATTGACTTTTGCGATACATATTGAATATCAAATTGCTGCAAAATAACTGCCCACCTTTCCAGACATCCTGTAAGCATTGGATGACTAACGATGAATTTGAGCGAGTTATTGGGAAATACCAATTGTATCTTATGATGTTGCAGGCAGTTTTTCAACTTCTAAACTACAATGATTAATGCTAAGCAGCACTTCTCAATATTTGAGTATCAGGTTTCGGCTTCAAGCATAGTCCGACTGAGATAGTAGATGTTTTTTTCATTCCTAGTATCATTATTGTAAGCAAGAAAGGCACCCAATGATCTCTCTAAAGCTGTCACATAGAGGATAAGTGTTCTACCTTCAATAGGTGGCAATAAAACCAGTGGGCTCAAGAGATATTTCTTGAGAATATTGAATGCTTCTTGACATTCTTCATTCCCCTGGTAAGCGACTCAATTATTCATCAATTTGGAGAAATGGAAAACTTTTGCCTGCCAAATTGGAGATGAAACGTCGAATATAGGCTAAGTGTCATTGAAGTCCTCTCAATTCCATTAAATTTCTAGGAGGTGACATACCAAGGATTGACTTTTTTTTTCTCAGGATCATCTTCAATACCATGATGGCGTACAGCAAAGCCGAGAAATATTCCTCATGTTACCCAAAAAAGCACATTTTAAGGGGTTCATCTTCAAATTATGTTGCCGAAGTTTGTGGAATATGATTTCCAAATCAGAGAAGTGATTAGAACTTTGTTTGGATTTAACCACCAAATAGTCCACATAACACTCAAAAAACTTCCCTAAATGGGTTTGAAGATACGATGCATGGCACGCTGATATGTTGTACCTGCATTCCTCAGGCCAAAGGGCATTACCCGATAGCAAAACACACCCTGAGGGGCTTTGAAGTCTGTAGATTCTTCATCTTCTGGAGCCATTCATATTTGATTATATCCAGAATATCCATCCGTGAAGTAAAGTGCTTCATAGCTAGCTGTTTCATCAATTAAGAGTTCTATAATCGATAATGGAAAATCATACTTAGGACAATGCCGATTACGATCTCTAAAATCAATGCAATCTTTAATTTTTCCATTCTTCTTTTTCGCTGGGAAAATATTCACCAACCATTTGGAATATTGAACTTCCCTAATGAAGTTGGCTTTGATAAGCTTATCCACTTCACCCTCAATTTTGGAAGCATAGGTTGGTTGTGTTCTTCTAGCAGCTTGTTTGAATCCTCGATGTTATTCTGGAAAACCCAAACGATGAGTTGCAACATCAGGATCAAGACCTAGAATCTCTGTATAGTTCCAAGAAAATATATCTCGATTTTTATTTAAAAAAGAAATATACATCTCTTTCTCTTCAACAGACATGGCCGCACTAATTAAAGGGGGGAGTGGATCTTCTTTTGTACCTAGATTTATTTCTATGAGTTCATTCACGATGGTAGAGATACCCTTTTAAAATGCTGGAGGAGCATCCCTATGATCTTACTCTTCTTCTTCAACATGTGTTATTTCTACTGTTTCTAATTGCATAGTAGATGAGGAAGTAGGGTTTCCATGATCAGAAGACATGTTAAAATTTGAACATTTTGAAGATGAAGTTTTCATTTCTGACCCAATTGATGATGAAGGGTCTTCCTTGGGTAATAAAGAGGAGAATATGGATTGATAATCAACATCATCTTTTACCTATGGCATTTCTATAACTTCTTCTAGTCTGGTTGGCTAAGTATTGACTTGCTGGATTTCAACAGATGAAATGGAGACATTTCCATTTGAGCTTTCATCATTGGTTGGTGGATCACAAATATCTCCCATGTTGTCTGGCTTGATTGTAGTAATTGACATTATGGATGTCTCCATAAGAGTATTTTGATTTCGGTCTATCCTGTCAATTTGAATGATAGAAAATACATAATCTGTACTCACATGTGTGAATGGGTTTACTGAATCTTTTCCAAACAATATAGAGTATTAACATTGGTAATATCCCTTGTTCTGGATTTCTCCTTTCCCTTCATTTGATAGAATTCTGCCTCAATTTATTGAGATTCACATGTCTTGAATGGGGACATATCACCATACAATGTCCAAATTTGACCATCGAAACAGTATTTGACACAATGATGGTATGATGAAGGGATAGCCAAATGTTGATGTAGTCAGGGTCTTCCAAGCAAGATGTTGATGGCAGAGTCTTGATCAACAACCATGAAATATGAATTGGATACAAGATCTCCAAACTGAGTTCTGAGTGTAATCTCACCCAGTGGTTCTTATTCATTTTTATCATATCCTTGTAACATACAAGTAGAAGGAGATAAATCAGATTCTGTGAGGTCCAATCATCAAAGTGTACGATTGGGGATGAGGTTGACTCCTGAACCATTATCAATGAAAAATATTTGGACTTCTACACCATTAAAATTTCCAGATAAGTACAAAGGTCAAATATGTTGATGCACGATATCATCTTCATCTTCATCAGTAAAAGATATCACTACATGACATTCTGCAGGATTATTCTCTACATGGTAGACATCAGTTTTAACAATTTTAGTTTTAAACTAATGAGGACTCAACAAAGCCTCAATGAGTTCCTCCCTAAGATCCTTTGATAAATTCAAAGCATCTAGAATTGATAAATTGGATGGTATTTGGGCCAAGTGTTTAAATACATCATACTTTTGATCCAAAGGTCTGCTTTTCCCAACAGGAACATGTGGTTTCACAGGTGCCTTAGAAGATGATGCTTTGGAAGTTGATGCATCTTGTATCAGGGTAGGAGTTGGTAATACTCCTGGCATTGGAAGATTAGACCGATTAGGTCTATTTACTTGCTGAGAGGAAGAAGATGGAACCTCCAACTGATCTTTTAGAATAATTGTTTCAGGACTGAGTCTGCTATTGGTGGATGAATTTTCTTGTTCTTGTTGAGCCTGTTAAAGGGATCTACCACGATTTTCTACTACATAGACATTTCTATCAGGGGTAGAATTGGAATAGTGGCATCTGAAAGATCCACGTCTTCCCCTATACCCTGAGCCGCTGTAACTCCCTCTGATTCCTCTGTTTGATACAGGGAACTCGGGCTCATCAAATTTGAAACCGCGACTGGTATATGGATCAATTAATTGAATCATGTTAACAGAACCAAAGATCAACTCTTCATCTGATGAATAATCTTCATGATTAGCCAGTTTAGACTATGCTGTTTGGTGGGACGGTGCCCGTGGCTTCGAAGTAGATGGCATAAAATCTACCATAGTCAAAGACAACTTGGGTTTTGAAACAATTTCATCTTCTTCTAACTGATCTTCTTTTTTTGAATTAATTCATTTCAATGAGGATTTTCTCTCTGATGAAGATGGTTTTTCTGTGGCATTCATAGTAGAAGACACAATTGGTTTCTGAAAATTGTATTTGAAAAATAGCATGAGTTTGGTTGATCATTTTTCTAACCATCCAATCATCATTTTTTTTATTTTTGTTCTTGAATTCTTTCCACTCGCCTTCTTCCTATGGATATATAGTAGTAACACATGCTACCTGAGTTGAAGAACCTTTCAGTTTGACTTGTCCCAAGTTGACCATTTTTTGCAGGAGGTCCTTGAAGACAAAACACTCCTAAATGGGATTCCCCAACATCTGATGAAATGGCCAATAGATGGGACGATCTTCATCTCCTTCCTTGTTTGGCCTCTTAGGCCATGGAAATTGAACCAAATTATTTTCCATAGCCGAAAGGAAGTAACCCAGAACCCGTTGATTTCAGAAATAGTAAACTTTTATTTTCAAATCCTCAAATTGATTCCATATTTTATCTCTTTGATAATATTGATGAAACGGCCTCTGTTTTTGGCGCTCAGGAGGTGGAGCCCTTCGAGAAGATGAATGTTTTGAAGTAGAAGAAGGTAGAGGAGCTTGTTTAAGCAGAACTTTAGCAGTCTCTGCTCTACCCATTCTTCTTCCTAGAGCTGATGGAATTACAAGAGTTTTATCCTTTGTATTCATAAGAGAATATTCAATCTATTGAGAAATTGAAGTAAGGTCTTGAAATAGTCATGTGTCTTTCATAGGGATCAACGACATGCGTAATTCATCACGCAGATTTTCCACACAGATTGGAAACAATTCATTTTGTGGGAGTGCTAAGCTCAGGGAATATGTTAGTCCCTTCTACTGAGAAATGAAATCTGAAACCCTTTCATTCTCCCTTTTCTTACAATTTGTAAGATAAAAAACTATTGTCTTTGGCAATGTTGAGATGAATTGAAGAATGAATCTTTGTCGGAGATCCTCCCATCCGGTAATTGACCGGGATTGTAATATTGTGAAGAAGACAAAGGCAGGACCTTGTAATGATTGTACAAAACACCTGAAATTAACTGATTCTTGTTGCTGAGGGGTTCCCACCATAGGATAGCAACAACAAACAAAATTTGTTAAGTTTTTCTCTAGGTCTCGAGAATCATTAAAGATTGGGAATGTGGTACTTGAAAAATTTGATGGGGGAGGAATTTCATCAACCCATTGAGGGTAAGTTCTATTTTCTGGTTGAATTTGAGCATGCTTTCCCTCTATAGCTTCCAACCGAGCTGTTAATGACTAAATAGTAGTTATTAAATTTTGAGAAACATCCAGTTGAGATTGGACTTGAATCGGTGCAATAATTGGAGCTTGAACAGCTGTGGTGGCTAGTATTGCAACTGATGGTAGCATCGTCGACTGTTGTTGCACATGACCTATAGGATTAGACCTATGAGGGAGTACTAGTAGAGGAGGATATTCTTGTTCCATCTCAGTAGCTTCAAAAAATTCCCTTGGATAACTGACTACAGCACGTTTAGGAGGAAGACTACCTTGAAGTAATTATGCTTTCAACATCCTCAATTCCTCCATTTCTTCATCTTGTTGTGCGACTATTTGCTCTAGTGAGAGAGATTGGCCTTATCCAGAGGAAGGGTATGTAACCCGATTCTGTCTTTTCAACTTATTGGAAACCTTTTGGAGAGGGGTAAGTGGGTTACTTGAAGGATTACCTAGATTCTGGGTAATCCGTTGATTTCATGTACGCACATCTTCTTCATTTGTGTATGTGCGTACAACCTCTTGAGTATGATTTTCCTCTACTGATCCCTCTAAGTGAGCCTTATCCGGGGGATCAGAAAAAATGGAATTGATGAAATTGATTGATTCATAACTCATGAATCCCTTATATCAGCCTTTTTTTGATATTTTCTTCTTCCATGTCCTTGATGAGACATTTCCTTTTGTTGATTAGATCCCCCAGGAACTTCTTGACAAACTGTTATTTGGAGGAAATCTTCTGATAACCTGGATCTTTGTTCCTCGTGTGGCTTCATCCCTAATCAAGAGAAGGATGACTTTCTCTGAGGGAGAGATTGAAGATTCAAAAAAGTGCCCAGTCCTGTGGACTAGGGCTGTTCCTGCTGTCTTTACTCAACTCCTCAAATCATATTTGTTGATTATATGGTTAGGGTTAAAAGAGTCCCTAGTCTGGAAAGATGGGGTGGTTCTATAGATGCTATATCTGAGACTTTCTTGAAATCACTCTGGATCATACAGAATTTAGTCCGGAAATTGGATGGATGCATCAACCTACATACACTCTTGTCACTCGGCTCAAAATACCGTTGGATGATTTCTGACACTTCTGTCACATTATGATGTTCTTACTCTAAATAAGAGGCATATTCAATATTCTTGTTTTCTTTATGTAGGAGTAAATCAACAACTTGTTCTCTATATGCTTGATTTTTAGAAGAACTAGTTGAGGCCTTTTCTTGAGCGATCCTTTGATTACAAACAAAACCAATTGGATGTGGTCGTCCATGGTCAGTAACATTGCATGAGAAAATTCTCAGTGAGATTTGATGACTTGAGAGTACAGTGAAATGTAGTGCTCCATTAACACCCCATCCCCTGATATGAATACTAGATGGGGCATTGACAATTAACTGGTGCAATATTATTAGTGCACCCAGGCAAGAATGCTGAAGGGATCTATACTGATTTTCAGCCTTCGGATATCAAGAAACTGAGAGAGATTCCAAATCAATTTGGCGTTGTAGCTCTTTTATTATCTTGACATGATTTTCATATTAATAATAAGACAATATTTTATTTTTCAACTGAGAAAGTTTTTTCCATATATTGAGACGAATATCATGAATTCCATCATCCATCAACATCTTTGGAATCTCATAATGAGAATCAGCAAAAGTCCAAAACATAACTGGAACTTCACCTTTAGTTAGTTGTTTTCTCATATTCAGTACATCATGTTTATCATTCAATGAAGATTATTCTACCTGATTAGACAAGAGCTGTTGCTTCCTTGTTGCTTCATCAGATTCAACAAGATTGATAGATAATTCACTGATCAAACTAGAAGATTAAAGACCCAGGGGCGGTTGGGAGAATGAACTACACCACATGCTATCTTTTGATTGAGAAAGTGTTTTACCTGATATAGGTAAATAATTATAGATGACTGGATTCACATTTGCAAGTGGCTCAAGATAATAGGTCTTTCTCGTCACTACATTGTCTGTTAGAGAATTTTCCAGGCAATGTGCATTATTACTGCGGAGAAGAATTTCGCAGCTAAATTCATCATCATGGGGAGGACCACCATGGTGGGTTACATAAAAAGAGGAAACATTTTTCTCCTTGATTTTCTGGCCAGACATAGGGTTCTTGTGGCTCTCATATGAAGAAGAAATTTCGAGATAGATCGAATTGTCATGAATCAAGCCTTTATGAGGAAGTGTCTGATAAAGTCCTCGGAATTAAAGTTCCCAATATTGGGAAATGATGGAGTAGAATCTTGAATTCCAACAGATAATTTTCTGAGGGCTTAAAGAACTCCAGCATAGAGCAAGGCCTTATTACAGATTGGATCTTTATTTCTTGACTGTGATGGGTGGGTATTCTTCTTAGACGCCTTCTTACTCACTTTAGGAACCACTTGTTGCCGAATGTGGTTATTATGATAAGGTGTATGTGCCAGCTCATGAGAAATGAACATGTTAAGATGATTATCTCCACTCAAATTAGGTGTATGTGCCTGAATTGGTTGTCCGTATGATATGGGGGAGTACGCCCCACAACCCTCTTGAACTGGAACAGAGGTGTGTGTCTGTTCTAGTGTGAACTGTTGATGTGTCACTCCACTGGTATGGATAGATTTTCATTTCTTCCCCTATGATGCTGCTGAAGCTTTCATAATATCCTGGAAGGCATCCAGAATATGAGCAGGGATTTGCTCCTACTCTTTCACCATTGAAAGAAAATTCTTGGTGACTTCAGCTCCCTGAATGGGAATATACGTCCATTTCATTCTTAGAGTAGGTTTGTGTTACTGCTCCTGTCCTCCATTTCATGTCATTGAATTCTGAAAATACTCATGTGTGGGAGCAGATAGTTGAGTCTGCCTCGTGTTTATCGTCGGAGCTTTCTAAATAACTTCTCCAAATGCTACCGAATAAGGATGTTGGTAGGATTGATCAATACTAGTAGGTGTATGTGACTGCTGATTTCACTCCGCCGAATGTGGTTGACGAACTTCCTTCAATACTGATAGGCGAGGCTGCTAGTAGGACTGATGAGTGTAAGCAGGTGTATGTGCCTGTTTACCAGTTCTCAACACATTGGGTTGGTGGGCTTAATCATATGTAGTCAGACGACCTGCTGACTAGATGATGACTTATAAACAGGTGTATGTTCCGGTCTATAGTACTCCTCCAGAATTTCCTGGCTGGATTGGCGTGCTACTTCTAGATGAGTCTGCTGGACATCGGAATTAAAACAAACGGTTGTGTGTGCCCGCTCATTGCTTTCCACCAAGTTAGGTTGGTGGACTTCTCCGGAGATGGAAGAGATGAGTACATGCTCACTGTTGAATTGATTTGTCCTCTGGAGATACGTCTTGCCTACATGAGTTCTAGGAACCTGAGTCGAACACCTGGATATGATACCCTCATCATGTTGAGGGTGCACTGCCGCACGAGTCTGGCAGAGATTGTTGATGAGATTCCTCAGGAAGGACTCATGTCTCCTTGATTTAAGGCCTTGAGGGGCCTTCTCATTCACCTCCCCATAATATGGGAGTTAATGGTGATTCCATTCTAGGGATTAAGACCCGAAACAGTTGGAGATAGTGGTAGGCACCACTTGCTTTTTGATCACTGGTCGTCGCTGTCCGGATGACCGAGGTGAATTATTGACTTGGAGGGCTTGTAGAGCAGCCTCTAGAGTCGGAATAGTTCTGTTTTGATGGTACTCCTTAACCAGCGCATTTGATACCCAACGTTGAAGACGCTGAGTAGGTGATGTCATCCTCAGAGCAGATGAAGATCCAGCAGGAGTAGCAGTAGAGGGATTCACAACAGAGGTATTCACAGGAGTGAACATAAGAGAAGCCATTTCTGTAATACAGCAGATCTTGGAAAGGAGTGCCTGATTGATATAATATACATAATCAGGATAATTTCAGCCACTACATTTTTTGGATGAGAACATATGTTATTGATTGTTTTGTTGGCCCTCTCATTGAGTTTTAAATAATGGTTTAACAAATAATTAAAACATCATTTTAACATGGTTAAGGATTCATGTCGGGTTCACCATTTTTTGTTTCCTCTGTAAATGGGGACGACCTCATTGATTTAAGGTTCAAACATTCCAGTAGGTTTTTAAATGGTTTGTTCGTAGAACCGAAAACATCCAATAACTCTATATCCATTTGGACCTACTTTCCAAAGGTAGGTGCTCACTAGTTATGAACTGATGAGGCTTTATAAATTTCATTGGTCGATAGGATGGGAGGTCGGACTCATCACACCCATTTTGGGGGAATCATTGTCTACTATGGGACTCTCTTTGTAGATTTATGTTGTGTTTTTTAATCCTTGTTACATTACCAAGTATGAAAAAGAGCTTTCCTTTAGATATGACAATCAATGATTAATATGTATGAGATTTAGAGAATATTTTATATGTATTTTAAGTTCTTCATCGATAGAGAATCATCTGTATTTGTTAGATATTCTTAGTCAATGGTATCCTTAGACACATTATATAGAAAGTTCTTGGTCATTTTGATAACCATACTAGTTTTAAAGCCACTCAGTGGGGCACTTGAAGATTATCATCATTCATAAGGACATATATTATTTCAAGGTTGGGATCGTACCCGAAGATGGGATACCTACGTATCCTTTATATTAAAAAAGGAATCAGAACCCACGTAGTTTGAGTAAAGAAGTATGAAGTTTATGAATGATTGATGGCTCAAAGAAAGATGTCATGATTTAATTTTACACTCTAAGCTCACATGAGTCACACTCGGTTAAACAAGAGGTATTGGTAAAACCAGAAAATTGTGCCATCATAAAAAATGATGTGGGGATTATGTATGTATGACTGCCCAAATAGATAAAGATTAGGTTTCAGTTCAGGGAAGAATCCCAGGAACAAGGTCCATAAATGTATATGAACTTTATAGAGATTTGGATACTCTAACATGGGGATTACTCTTGAATAAGATTCCCAAAATAAGAGGGGACTTATGATTGGGTTTTACTCCAGATAAGGAAGACCAAATCAAAAGTGAATTATGACTGGTTAAGAGAAATTATTACTGGGGCTTATTACTGAGAAGGAAGCCCAAGTTTAGGGGATTATGGTTGGGGCTTACTCTTGAAGAGGATGCCCAGATTTGGGAAATTATGATTGGGGATTACTCTTAAGGAGGATGCGTGGGGTAGGGGACTTGGGGCATACTCTTGAGGAGGATTCCCAAATTAAGAGAACTTGGATTGGGGCTTACTCCTGAAATGGAGGCCCAAATTAAGGATTCTATCATATTAAAAGACGAGGTTGAATGAATGAAATCTCTAACCTTGGTGACATAAAGATATGTAAATCACTAGGTTTTGAGAGATGTTCCACAGAATTCCTTTCAGATAAGGAAGCCAACAAGGGAGCCATGACAAAAGAAATGGCTTTAAAGACGATTTTGAAGGCTGGATCTTGAATAGGAGAGGTGGATAGGCATAATAGAGGTGAAATAGGCAGGAGAGGCACCCAAAAAGAAATGGGTGCACAGGTCCTGCGTGGGCACACAGGTTCTGGTCATGCAAGTATACTTCCACGAAGGTCATACCTTAGTGTAATACTTGGGCGATACATGGCTCAATCCATTAGTACTATCCATAGAGGCTTCCAATAGAGTGGCACGAATGTTCGGTTGAAGGGGAAAGGCGGCGCGCAAGTGTGGCCATTTCCCTTAAGGTCTGGCCATTTAGGAGCGCAAGTGTTGATGATTTTAAACACTTATGCCTTACTCCCCCTCATTAGATCTTCCGTTATAGGAAAGAAATTACCTTATAAGTGTTCGGACGCTTTGAGAAGAGACTCGGGAGGCGGGAGATGAAATCTGAGTTTCGGGAATGTTTCCTCCTGAAATGGGGGGCCCACCAGGGGTATTTATAGGCTGGTGAAGACCCCAGGTGAAAATCATGGAGGGCGTGCAAGTCACATAAGCAACCATTGTGTGGAACACAAGTATACTTGTGCAACCTTGGTTGAACTTGCACGACCCAAGTGTAGATGAATCTTTGTTCATGCCTTTGTCAATTTTTGATGTTTCATAAAAGGATGATTCACTTTGGGTTCAAGGTATTTCCCCTTTTTGTTCATTTAGACTCTGTGACAGAAAGGAGCGTCAACATGGATCCATATTTGTAATGGTAATGGATGAATCCTTACATGTCTTCCTATAACGGTATGAAAACAGAGGTATCCAACATGTGATACTCATTATGATATTCATGAACATGGATCCTAAAGGGGACTCCATAGGTCAACATACAAGAAAAGGAATCCCTCAGGGGATATTTAGATGCAACATGTCAGATGGACTCATAGTCTAGAAGGGAACGTCTCACATGGGAAACATCCTCAAAAGAATAGGTCACGAGAGATAGCTCATATATCATCCTAGATCTGGCTGTTAATTAAGTTTTTCTAAAAACACAAATTATCATTAATGACAAGTCTCACTTTCCAAAGATAGCTATATTTGTCAACTAGATGAATAACATATCCATTTATATTGAAACCTTTAAACATCCACTACGAGTCATCAAAATTCTACATGAGTTTCACTATTATGATCTATATGGAAAACTACTCAGAATGGAGTACCCAAATGTCCGACTCTGACACCGAGGTGAAAAGATATGAAAACCCATCAAAGGGTGGAGAAGGGGAAGTACACGGCATGTATCCTCGATAAATGGTGTGCACTCCCATCATTAAAAATGGGTGTGTACTTCTTTCGGGATTGGTGTGTGAAACCCTTAGGTACATGGAATGTAAAACAGGTACATGGTGTGTGCCTGACATGGGGTACATACCCATGCACCACAACCAGCTTGGTCGCCTGCTTTTCCAAGCCACGTAATTTTACATGACGTGCTACCCATATGGGGTCTAGCAGTGTACTATACATGGCAATGTACCCTTCCACGGTTAGCCATGTCCGGGAACTCGACCACATGGCCATGAACTAGTACATGACATGCGTACACCATACACAGTGTGTACTCCTTCAAACATAATCTTCTCTAAAGGAGAGGAACAGAAAATGTGTCACCTATGACTACATGTCATGTGACCAGGTTCCCTGAAATAGGAAACCCTTTGATCATAAAAATTACCTGTTTAAACACCAAAAACTACATATCGTTCCACAAGAGGCCACAAAAAAATACACGACTATAAAAACAATAAAAAATAAATTTAATGGGGGTCTATTGAAAAAAGATAAACAAGACTACCTTCGAGCATAAATCACTGATTCTTTTCTTGATTTCACCATCCACTACAACCATATGTCAACTCAACACATTGAGGGATTTAGGATAGTACCAACATATCCTTCTATCTCACACTTTTCTCCCTTACCCCTTTTCTCCCATAGTCAAATGGTGTATGAGGTTCCACAGGGGAGGTGTTCTTAAGAAGGAGGAGGAAAGAATATAAAATAAAGAAAAAAATGAAAACGAAAATGAAAAATGTAGAAAAAGGGGGCCCTAGGCTGGCCTCAACACCCACCTCAACATTATTCCCCACCTAGCCTAATATAACCATTCCAGACATAATGTTGGAGAAGAAATATCAATACAATTCTTTGTTAAAAATTTATGACTGAACAAACCAATGCCAAAAAATTAATATTTTAATTTAATAAATATCAATTATTAATTATTCCTCCAAAATTTAGAATGACTCGTATTTCTACTAAATTTATTTCCTATGGTAAACACCACACTCTACGACTAATCGAGTGGTTAGAATAATTATCTGAGGTCATATAATATTGTAAAAGACCATTTACCCCCTACAAGTATTCAAAATAAAAAACTAAAATTTCTTCTCAAAATATCATTTTGGAAAAACAAGGGTTCTTAGAAAATCCCTATTATATTCCTTCTCATACCCAAGAAGACAATTGGAAGACAAGATGCCATGCACTCAACATTAGTATCTACACCACCAAGCTACCTAGACTTCCAAATACCAGCCTCATAGCATCAATAACAACCTTCTACAGAGAAGAGATTTAATTAGGACAGATACGGTACTCCCCAACATATGAATACCCTTATCATCATTTCAAAACCAAACTCCTAACTCAACATCCCATGGAAAAAAATGAAGAGAAAATAAAAATGATGGTCATGAACCTCAAATGGACAGGTCTGATTCTATCTCAACATACTCAACATGAATCAAGATAGCACATGATCATCTCTAACAAGGAATACACTAAGATTCTGCCAATGGAATGTAAATATGCTTCCGAGCCTTGCTCACATATTGTCTAACCTGACCAGTATTTAGCCATGGGTCAACCATCTCATGGTACCCCAACATTTCATGATGTCACATCTACAATGGAGGGACATTCCAACACTACTTCTAGGTTCAAAGGCTGTAGAAAATTATGAAACATTGGTTCTTGGATCCCACCTGGAAACTCACTGAGTTTGATTCAAATGATACCATGAAAAACTAGTGTTTATAATTAACACCTAACTCATACTCTAGTGAATCATTCATCACAATATTAAGTCGTCCTTACTACATGGTACATCATTTTCATTATTCCATAAGATCCTTGGGATCTCTTTTTCAAAGTTGAGAAACTCACTTGTTCCACGTTTTATTCCCTAACCTTTCTTTACCCAACATCATTCCAGTTACAATAATCTAAATGTGCTATGACTTCATTTGAAACAACATAAACACCTTGGACAACCTGAACATGCTCTAAAATAGTCATGCACGTTGAATCCAATGTCAAAGAACAAACCGCCATGGTTTGTTTTTTCAAAATCAGAAGGCATCAACATGCCTAACCCAAACATGAGAAACTACTCTAAACCAATCTCAAAATGAGCATATAACCAATCTCACTTCCAAAAAGGCACCGGAGAAACATGGTCCAACCAATCATGTAGATTTCCTAAAAAAATACGTTGACCTGTAAGGTTTTGATTTCAGACCAAGGGATTGTAGGTCTAACAACATATCCCAAAATAAAAAGATTCACAACATGGTCACAAGGTCCAACCATCTATCCCAAAAGATCCAAACACAAAAAAAGTTTGTAAAGATAATAGTGACCATCAAAGGTCAAAAATAAACACACGACCTATAAGGGCACTAATCCTCTCTGAACATCCTCAAAAGTAACCACTCCTTGGATGTCACATCCCTAGAAGAAAGGAAACTGAACTAACTCTCATCAGGTATCCATGAACAAAAAATACCCCTTGGAGGTCCAGTTCATAAGATATCACTGGTTTCTATCTGCATCATACACAGTAATCTGACAAGATAACCATAGGCCTGAGAAACAACACCCAAAAATGGTCACAAAAAGGGGCATCACATGCCATATCACCAAACTAGGGTAACTACACCACATGTGCATGTGGACTGAGTCATTAACCTTGTAACCCCCTGAGATTTTATGAGAAATATTTTTTTATTTCTTATGTCATACGCAACACCAAAGGAATCTCTCACTACACACAACACTGGCTTCGCTTACGTTACACACAATCGCAACCTTCCACGATAGCGTATGTAGTACGCAATACTGAGTTTCATGAAACATCGATATATTGTTATAATATTATTATGGACTAGCCGTTATGAATAGTATAAAATACATTTTGAATTTTATGACATTATTATTCATCTCACACATTTTATAGAACATGGTATGAGAACAAAATAAATTTTTCGGGTAAAATAAGGATTTTTTCAAAAAATGCCGTTTTGCCGCCTATTGATGGCGCACTGACTATAAATCTAGTTTTTGACATGTTTATAAGTTCAATTTAGACAGAATAAAATTCTTTTTTGGAATCAGGATATATAAATTTACTCTGGATAAATTTTTCATATTATTCGGATAACATTCAGATTCTAATGAATAGTAAAAACACGCTATATTTTAATTACAAACATCTTTTTTCATCACAATAATTTATATGGTTAATTTATAATATTGAATTGTTTTAAAGTATAAATAGAATATATTTTCACCATTTAATATATTTTATGTATTTTCCATTAATTTTACATTGAACTATTAGGTAAAAACATTTCAATGTTTGGCAATGTTTTAACTTCTAAAACCCGTTTTCTTAATAACGATATTAATATTAAATTAATTACTGCACCTTATGTCTTTTGAATTTTGAAAAATGGATTCCATATTTGAATTTAGTGGGTCCAAATTATGTTAATAGGTTACTCTTATTTTTTCGATATTATGAAAAGTAACTACGGTAATTTTTATTTACTGTAGTTAAAGGTAAATCAGGTAATTAAGGGTAAAAATAAGATTATAATATTACCCAAACACCAGCCAAAATTATATCGGATGACTGACAGTCGACCCATATCACCTAAGGGTCAGATTAGATTCATTTTATGGACCTTTTACAATAAAAATAATTTAATTATTATTAAATCCAAAGAAAGTGACAACATATCACTCTCTTAAATCTTATAAGTATAATTATTCTATGTTAGTGATAAACCTCATGAAACATCGAACCTAAATAGTCTCCACAAATATAATAAAATTATAAAAATCATGTGAATTTATTTTGAATTTTTAGGGATTAAATAATTATCATTAAAGGTGACACAACTGTGATGTTGAAATTATTTTATGGATTGAAATATCAAATAAATGGATTTAAAAATATTAAAATAAATCTTATATGAACTATTTAATGTTCTCCATGAATTTTATAGATAAATATGACATGTTATAAATCTATTAAATCTTTTATTTCGAATATTTTTTCTGTTTGTATTTTATTTAAATTAAAATAAATCAATAGTTTCAAAATTGACACTATTGTTATTTTATAAAAATAACATAATATAAAATTGTTTGAAAATCACAAAAATATTTTAAAAATTAAAAATTAAAAATTATATGGTCGAAAATGTCATAAATTATCGAATTATGGACAATTCAAAAAACATAAGTAATTATTTATCACAATTTAAAATTTAGAATCTTATTACCACAAATAAAATTAAATATATTAAATATGGATAAATAAAGTTGATAAGAATTAAAATAAATTTTCAACATGTCTCAATTTTATTTTTTTAAGAGATTACAACCCTATCTCATATAATATTCAAATATGAGTCATTTTAGGATGTTTTAAGTGTGGTTTGATTTATTATAAATTAATATTTTTTAGGTTTTTAAAGGTGACCCTCTCCTCCCTTATAAAAGGGCACCGCCTCCATCTCATCTTTACACAACTTTGAGCCTTCAAGATCAGCCAACCCCTTCCCATTACTCTTATCAACCTCTCTAGTAATATTCTGGAGGTTTTTGTCTTCTAAAAAGACGAACTTCATTCCCTTAAGAGGAAGTTTAAAGGAGGCACGTCGAGGAAGATGTAATCTCTTCTACCGATTCTTTCAAGTTTATTCCTTCTTTTACTTCCTCTTATTTAGTTTTTTCATTATAATGTAATCACATCAGTATCACTCATATACTGATATGTTGTTATAAATATGAAACAACCGTATTTCACCTTCTATCCATCCTATGGAAAATGAAATCACCGTGTGTGCATACGTACAAAATAACGTCTACACGCCATGGTGTAATCTGTTTTCCACCACCACCTTACTTGGATGGGTATAATGGTGAAAATAATAACTATTTATATTATTATTATAACATGACACTAATTCTGATTTATCCTACCATCCACTCCAAGACCATTCAATAATTATGGGAATGATATCGCCCCTCATGCGTACGTACGACTTACCGTCTCCACGATGCGATGTGATTCATTCTACATGATCTTCACAAGAATATGATTATATAAACGAATTGAATGAATAAATATGATATATATCATATGATTACCATTCTGTAAATGATATATCTATAACCTAAAAAGAGTAATAAGAATTTATTCGACAAAACTGGCATAAAAACATAAAGCAATGAACACCCAAATAACAAGTAGCAATGAAATATTACTAATAAGAAGCTAAGAATATGACAATATATGATATCATAACAATTATTATGATTATAGAATAAGTCAATGAAATAATTTAAATCCTTATACAAGAGGTTTGGACATGTACAAAGCATATCAGACCTAAGGTAAGGGAAAATCTTGCAATATCATTTTTATCCGAGATTGTTTTTACTTAAAATTTACTGGGGAATATTTATCATCCACATTCATGTTTCCTCAATATGTAATATAATTTCTATCCTCCTACAATTTTTTAAATCCAATTTTACTCATTGATGAATTTTTAGTAATGATATGAAATGAATCTTTTGTTGTTTTTAGTACGAGGTACTTTTTGACTTTTCCATCCCAAATACGATAAAAATGTTTTTTAACTTATACGGCATGGATGAATTTTTATGATTTCATAGAACATTATTTCCATGAAGAATACTTTACAATTCTTCAAGCTTATTCTTAATCAACTTATTTTAGTCTAAAATTGTATGACATGTTAAAAAACAAAAAATTATTTTGAAGTAAAAAGGATATTTTCCTCACGAATAATGTTCAAGAATTTTGTCAAGAAAGTTTCCCATATAAGAGAATAAAGGGTTCTGTTTCTATCCCTATTTTTAGATTTATATGATTATGTTATGATTGAATTATTTTTATGAAGTCCATTTATCTTACATGGATTATGTTATGATGGTATGAAGTTTAAAAATACCATTTTTATTATATGGGTTATGCTATGATATATGCTTTATGGTTTTGTGGAACACATAAGAATGGTTTCATTATGAGATGGGTGGGACCTATATCTACCTCCAATGAATTGGGTAATGATTTATATCTCATGAGACAAACATGGCTGGAACGACAAGTTAATCCGCTTCGGTGATACTGGACTGGAACGAGGAGTGAACTCGTTTTAGAAATGGACTTTGTCCACTATAATAGTCTTGGAAATGAGTCTTGACTAATAAGAAATGATTTTCTATGATTATGTAAGTATTCCATAAAGTTTCATGTTTTATGTTATGATTATTGAGATTACATTTCTCTACTATGATTTATCCCATGTTATGATATAATGATCTATTTTCTAGGTTATGATTTTTAAAATGTTCGGTTCTTATGAATATGATATGATTGATATTTCTTTTTTTTACCCATACTGAGCATTTGAGCTCACCCTTTTGTATGTTTTCTTTTCCCCAGGTCGGGAATAAAGGTATTAAGTAGGATATTCCCAAAGGGACTCTAATTATTATGAAATAAATAGGAGACAATGTAGATACTTTATGAACCAGTTGTTTATGTTTCTCAGTTTCTAAAGACATTATACCTATACCGTCCTTTCATGGTTTTTTATATGTTGCAATAAGTATGATTCAATTATGATGTAATAACAATGTATGTAATGTATGGGTCGTTATAGTTGGTATCAGAATAAAGGTATAGTCAAACTTTGGAAACTTGGATGTGAAAATACTTAGTAAGAACCCTAAGGATATGTCTAAGCATAGAACACAATATTAGTGTTTTTGAAATGTCCATGAATAACATGTGATAAGACCTAAGGTGTGAAATTTTATTCTTTATTATGTGGTTTTCCTTTTATGATTATTGTTTCTCACACTATGATTATTGGTTTTAGTCAATGTATGGAACTCGAAGAAACCGTGTTAATGCAGAATATGATGGGAAATGCAATTGTTGTCCCCCTAAGAAACCAAATGCTATGGGAGCTGGAATGAAAAATCATGTAGTCATGCTCACACAACTCAATCAAGCTATGAATCGTGCAGGCCTTCCAAACGAGCAAAGGAATGATCAACATTCTGTTGAATCCTTCATGAGGCTGCGTTCTCCTTCATTCAGTGGGTCTTCTAATCCATTAGTGGTTGGACAATGGATCAGTTCCATTGAAATGATATTTTCAGTTCTACAATGTTTTGAACATGATAATGTCATCTTAACATTATATCGTTTGGAAGGTGAAGCTAATAAATGGTGGAATCTTATCAAGAATACGATTCAAGGTGACGAAATTGAGTCCATGGAATGGGATGAGTTCAAGAACTTATTTTTCAACAAGTTATTCCCGTGTATTCTTCGAACAAAGATGAAGAAGGAGTTTCTTGAACTGGAGAAAAATGATGATGAATCTGTTGGTACTAACAAAGAAAATTTTACAAGACTTGTAAGGTATGCTTCTGGGATTGTTATCCAACCTGAGAGTAAGATCAATCGATACATTAGTGTCTTAAAACCAAGTATCTTAATGGAATTACCCATAAGGGCCTTCAATAGCTACGAGGAAATTGATCGTTTTGATCTCAAGGTTGAGATGGAAATTGGAGTAAGCCATCAGTCATATGGGTTTGATAAGAAGATGAAAATGGAATTTAAAGTAAAATCTAAACAGTTCACTGAAAAGAAAATGAGTTTTCCCTTATGCTCAAAGTGTGGAAAGAAACATCGAGGGATTTGTCTTAAAGGGACAAGTAAATGTTTCAAATGTATAAAATAAGTTCACCGGGCAATTGAATGCCACAATGATGGGAAGAATATGTCTAGTGATGTGAAAAAAGAAAAGGCTACACAGAATGCACCTCCTACACTTCAATATTACAAGTGCATGGAATGTGGTATTATGCTAATCAATGACCTAATCCAAGGGTTTTTTATGATGATCGATGTCAAAAAACTCTTAAGGCCAAAGACAAAGTAATGTCACATGCAATTTCTATCAGTGATGTGGAGTACGATAACGAAGTTGTGAAAGGTACACTTTCCATCCACTCTAAAGTAGAAAATGTTTTATTTTATTCTGGATCCAGCCACTCTTTTATTTTTGATGAATTTTTTAAGGGTATCGTCGTATTACCTCAACAATTAGATGTTGATTTAGCTGTGAGCACCCCTAATGTCACAACAGTCGCGTCAAAAGTTTACAATTCTTCTCTGATTGAAGTTTGTGGGAAAGTGATTACTAAAAATCTTGTGACCATTACTATAGTTGAATTTGATGTGATCCTTGGAATGGATTGGATTTCATTATACGGAGCTCATATCGATTTCCAAATAAGGGATGTCACATTTCATATTCCAGATCAATCAATGATCATCTATCAATGCGAGGATAAATATAACCTTCCAGTGGAAATTTCTTCAATCTTATGGGTCTTGATTCTAATAAATGAATATTATTTATCTCAAATTATTGGAAATAAACTCATGATTAAGAATACACCCATTGTATAAGAGTTTGATGATGTATTTCCAGAGGAATTGCCAGGTCTTCCACCAAATCATGAAGTTGATTTTTCAACAGAACTTATACCATGTGTTATGCCCATTTCAAAGACACCTTATAGAATGTCCCAAATTGAGTTGAAGGAATTGAAGAAACAACTCCAAGAGAATCTTGATAAGGGATTCATACGCCGTAGTGTGTCATCTTGGGGAGCACCTGTTCTGTTTGTTACGAAGAATGATGGATCAATGGGACTCTGCATTGATTATCGAGAACTTAAAAAGATCACTATCAAGAAAAAATATCATCTCCCATGCATTGATGACTTATTTGACCAACTACACGGAGCTCAGTACTTTTCCAAGATTGATCTTCGTTCAGGGTATCATCAATTAAGGGTCAAAAGGGAGGATATACCAAAGATGGATTTCCGTACAAGGTATGAACACTAGGAATTTATAGTTATGCCATTTGGTCCTACTAATGCCCCTGTTATCTTCATGGATCTAATCAATAGAGTCTTTAGAGACTATCTTGATCAGTTTGTGGTTGTCTTTATAGAAGATATTCTTATAAATTCAAAGAGAAAGGAAGAACATGATGATCACTAGAGAATTGTATTGAAGAACCTAAGAAAGGATAAGCTTTATGGAAAATTTACCAAGTGTGAATTTTGGCTTCAAAAAGTTCCATTTTTGGGTCACATAATCTCAAATGAGGGGGTATCTGTGGATCCAGCAAAAATGGAGGTTAATGAAAGATGGTCGAGACCAACAAAAGTAACTAAGATCCGTAGTTTTCTGGGTTTAGCTGGGTACTATCGACATTTTGTGGATTATTTTTCAGGATTATCTAACCCACTCACCAACATTACTTGGAAAGGAGTTATGTTTGTATGGATGGAGGAATGGGAAGAGAATTTCAAGGAGTTAAAAAGAAGGTTATCTAGTTCACCAGTGCTCACATTTCCTTATAGTGAAGAAATGTTTGTGATCTGCAGTGATGAATGCAAGAAGGTCATGGGGTATGTTCTCATGAAAAATGATATGGTGATAGCTTATTCCTCACTAAAGTTGAAAATCCATGAGCAAAATTACCCAACTCATGATTTGGAGTAGCTATTGTAATCATTGGATTAATGATTTTGAGGCATTATATTTATGGTGAAAGGTGTGATATTTATACTGATCATAAAAGTTTAAATTATATTTTCACACAAAAGGAGATGAATATGAGCCAAAGAAGATGGTTGGAGCTGATTAAAGATTATAACAGCTCAATTCATTACCACCCTGGGAAAGCAGACAAGGTGGAAGATGCATTAAGTCGACAAGACCATGGTAGCTTATCCATGATGAGGATCACAAAAGATCCAATATTTCAGGATTTACAAAGGATGGATCTTGGATTTATAATGGAAGCGGAGAAATCTTATCCTTCTCAAATGAATGTTCAACCATATATACATGTGATGATTTAAGAGGCACAGAAAGAAGATTTAGAGTTACAAAATAAGGTGAGAAATGTTCCTGAATTCCCCATTTATTATGATGAAATAATAAGGTTCAGGAATCGGGTTTGTGTTACTCCCATCCCAGAATTAAAGAACTAAATATTGGATGAAGGTCATAGTTCTTCATTCTCTATTCACAATGGAAGCACGAAGATGTATAGGGACCTGAAGGAGTACTTCAGGTGGGATGGCATGAAAAGAGATGTTGCTGAATATGTCTCTCAATGCTTGTTTTGTCAACAAGTTAAAGCTGAGAGACAGAAGTCTAAAGGGATGTTACAATCATTACCCATACCATAATGGAAATGGGAAAACATCACTATGGACTTTGTCACTGGACTTCCTAAAACATCCAAAGGCAATAATGATATATGGGTTATAGTTGATTATATTACAAAGTCGGCAGACATCATTGCTATTGGAGAAGATTTTACTTATGATCACCTGACAGGATATATGTGAAGGAAGTTGTAATATTTCATGGAGTACCACATTCCATTATATTTTATCGGGATCTGAGGATTACCTCGATTTTTTGGCAAAGTCTTCAGCATACTCTGGATACAGAGTTGAGTTTTAGCACTACTTATCATCCTCGGACAGACGGTCAGTCTGAGAGGAAGATTAAAACTCTAGAAGACATGTTGAGAGCTTACTCTATGGATTTAAAAGGTGTTTGGGATCAACAACTACCTTTTGTGGAATTTTCTTATAATAATCACTTTCACTCCAGTATTCAGATGGCTCTTTATAAAGCTCTCTATGGAAAGCAATGCCGAACTCAAACTTGCTGGGATGAAGTTGGGGAAAAAGCTATTAGGACCTTATCTTATTGATGATATGGTAGAAATGGTCTGATCTATTAAAAAACTTATAAGAGAAGCTCAGATTCGACAAAAAAAGTTATTCCAATAATCGAAGAAAATACCTAGAGTTTTAAGTGGGTGATAAAGTGTTCTCACAAATATCTCCGTGGAAGAGAGTAATGAAATTTGGAAAAAATGGAAAACTAAGTCGTAGGTATATTGGTCCTTTTGAAATAATAGATCATGTTGGGAAGAAATATTACATACTGGCACTTCCACTTAATCTCTCTCAAGTTCATGATATGTTCCATGTATCTCTCCTAAAAAAGTACATACATGATCCTTCACATGTACTAAGCTCAGAAGTTGTACCGCTGGAGCAAGATCATTCTAATGAAGAATAATTGATAAATATTCTCGATCATAGTGAAAAGTTATATGAAAAAAGACCACTTTCTTGGAAAAATATTATGGAGGAACCACCAATTAGAAAAAGCTACATGGGAACTTGGGGATATGATAAGGGAGAGGTATCCTCATTTGTTTGTTACGAAATGACCAATTTCAAGGGCGAAATTCATTTTAAGGGGGGTAGAATTTAACACCTAGAGATTTTATGAGAAATTTTTTTTTATGTCTTATATCATACGCAACACCAAAGGAATCTTTCACTACAAACCACACTGGCTTGGCGTGCGTTACATGCAATCGCGACCTTCCTCGATAGCGTGTGTAGTACGCAATACCGAGTTTCACAAAACATCGATATATTGTTATAATATTATTATGGACTAGCCGTTATGAATATTATTAACTAAATATATAATTTTATAACATTATTATTCAACTTAAACATTTTCTAAAACATGGTATGATAACAAAATAAATTTTTTGGGTAAAATAAGTATTTTTTTTAAAAAATGCAGTTTTTCCGCCTTTTGATGGAGAACCCATTTTAAATATAGTTTTTGAAATGTTTATAAGTTCAATTTTACAAAATAAAATTATTTTTTGGAATCAGGATATAAAAATTTACTTTGGATAAATTTTTCATATTATTCTGATAACATTAATATTTTTATGAATAGTAAAAACACACTATATTTTAATTAAAAACAAATTTTTTCATCGCAATAGTTTATATAGTTAAATTATAATATTGAATTATTTTAAAGTACAAATAGAATATATTTTTACCATTTAAAATAATTAATGTCATTACCATTAATTTTACATTTAATTATTAGGTAAAAACATTTCAATCTTTGGCAATGTTTTAACTTTTAAAACTCATTTTCTTAATAACAGGATTTATTTTAAATTAATTACTATAACTTCTGTGTTTTGAATTTTGAAAAATGGATTCTCTATTTTAATTTAGTGGGTCCAAATTATTTTAATAGGTTACTCTTATTTTTTTGATATTATGAATAGTAACTACGGTAATTTGTATGTACTGTAGTTAAAGGTAAATCGGCTAATTAAGGGTAAAAATAAGATTATAAAAATACCCTAACACCTGAAAAAATTCTATTGGATGACTAAAAGTTGACCCATAGCACCTAATGGTTGGATTAGATTCATTTTATGGACTTTTGACCATGAAAATAATTTAATTA
Source organism: Viscum album (assembly GCA_963277665.1). Classification (NCBI taxonomy): domain Eukaryota; kingdom Viridiplantae; phylum Streptophyta; class Magnoliopsida; order Santalales; family Viscaceae; genus Viscum; species Viscum album. Next base: position 1,531,096,117 of record OY728123.1, on the reverse strand, counting down.
TTATTAAAACCAAAGAAAGTGAAAACATATCACTTTTTTAAATCTTATAAGAATAATACTTTTAATTTAGTGATAAAATTCATGAAACTTCGAAAATGAATATTCTCCGAAAATATAATAAAATTATATACATCATTTTAATTTATTCATAATTTTTAGGTATTAAATAATTATCATTAATGGTGACACAATAGTGATGTTGAAATTATTTTGTAGATTGAAATATCAAATAAATGGTCTTAAAAATATTAAACTAAATATTATATGAATGATTTAATGTGATCCAAAACATTTCTAGATAAATATGACATGGTATGAATCTATTAAATCTTTTATTTAGAACATATCTTCTATTTGTATTTTATTTAAATTCAAATAAATTAATAGTGTCAAAATCAACACTATTGTTATTTTATAAAAATAACATAATATAAAATTGTTTATAAATCACAAAAATATTTAAATATTTATAAATTTAAATATATATGGTCTAAAATTTCATAAATTATTAAATTATGGATAATTCACAAAACATAAGTAATTTTTAATAACAATTTATAATTTAGAATCTTATTACCAAAAATAAAATTAAAAAGATTAAATAAGGATAAATCCAGTTGATAAGGTTTAATATAAACATCCAACATGTATAAATTTTATTAGATGATGATATTACAACCTCGTGTTATCTAATCTTAGAATATGAGTTATTTTTGGAGGTTTTTAAGTTGGGTTTCATTTATTATAATTTAATATTTTTGAGGTTTTCAATGGTGCCCCTCTCCTCCCTTATAAAAGGGCACCTCCTCCCTTTCATTTTTACACAACTTTGGGCCTTGAGTCTCAGCCAAACCCTACCCATTAATCTTATAAACTTCTCTAGTAACATTCTAGATGTTCTGGTTTTCTCAAAAGACCAACTCCCTTCCCTTAAGAGGAAGTTTAACGGAGGCACGTCGAGGAAGAGGTAATCTCTTCTACCGATTCTTTCAAGTTTCATCCTTCTTCTACTTCCTGTTATTTAGTTGTTTCATTATAAAGTAATAACATCAGTATCACTCATATACTGGTATGTTATTATAAATAATAAACAACCCTATTTCAACTTCTATCCATCCTACGGGAAATGAAATCATCGTGCGTGCGTACGTACGGAATACCATATCCACACCGTGGCGCAATCTTTTTTCCACCACCACCTAACTTGGATTTGTATAATGGTGAAAATAAAAACTATTTATATGTTTATTATAACATGATACTAATTTTGGGTTATTCTACAATCCACTCCAAAACCATTCAATAATTATGGGAATGATATTGTCGCTCGTGCGTACGTACGGCTTACCGTCTCCACGATGCGATGTGATTCGTTCTACAAGATCTTCACTAAACCATGATTATATAAACGAATTGAATGAATAAATATGATATATATTATACAATTACCATTCTTTAAATGATGTATCTATAACCTAAAAATAGGAATAATAATTTATTCGACAAAACATGCATAAGAACATAAAGCAATGAACACCCGAATACCAAGTAGCAATGACATATTACTAAAACGAATCTAATAAAATGACCATATATGAAATCATAACAATTATTATGATTCTAAAATAATTAAATGACAATATTTAAATCATTATACATGAGTTTTGGACACATATAAAGCATATCGGACCTAAGGTAAGTGAAAATCTCGCAATCTCATTTTTATCCGAGATTGTTTATATATTAGAATTTACTTGGGAATATTTATCATCTACATCCATGTTTCCCTAATATGAAATATTATTTATATCCTCCTAAAAAAATTTAAATCCAATTTTAATCATTGGTGACTTTTTAGTAAAAGATGTGGAATGAATCTTTTGTCGTACTTACTACGAGGTACTTTTTATCTTTTTAGGCCAAAGTATGAGAAAAATGTTTTTTTAACTTATACAACATGAATGGATTTTTATTATTTCATAGAACATTATTTCCATGAATCTTAATTTACATGTTTTCAAGATTATTTTTTATCAACATATTTTAGTTTAAAATTTTATGACATGTTATGAAAGGAAAAAAAATTGATGTAGAAAGGATATTTTCCTCAAGAATGCAGTTCAACTGTTTTATCAAAATTATTTTCCATCTAAGATAATATAGGGTTATGTTTCTATCCCTATTTTTACATTGATTTGATTATGTTATGATGTAATTATTTTTATGAAATATTTTTATCTTACATGGATTATGTTATGATGGCATGAAGTTTAAGAATCCCATTTTTATTACATGGGTTATGTTATGATATATGCTTTATGATTCTATGGAATACATAAGAATGGTTTCATTATGAGATGATTGAGACCTATATATCCCTCTAATGCATTGGGTAAAGATTTATATCTCAGGAGATAGACATCGCCGGAAGGGCATGTTAATTTGGTTCAGTGATACATGACTGGAATGAGAAGTAGAATCGTTTCAGAAATGGACTTTGTCAACTATGATAGTATTGACAATGAGTCTTGACTAATAATAAATTATTTTCTATGATTATGTATGTATTCCAAAAAGTTTCATGTTTTATGTTATGATTATTAGGATTACATTTCACTACTATGATTTATCCAATGATATGATATTATTATCTCTTTTGCAGGTTATGATTTTCAAAATGTTATCTTTTTATGAATATGATAAGATTGATATTTCTTTTTTTACCCTTAGTGAGCATTTGAGCTCACCCTTTTATATGTTTTCTTTTCCCCAGGTCAGGAAGAAAGGAATTAAGTACGATATTCTAAATGGGACTCTAAATATGTTGAAATAAACAAGAGACAATGTAGATTCTTTATAAACTATTTGTTTATGTTTCCCAGTTTCAAAAGACACTATACCTATATGGTCCTTTCATGGTTTTGTTAAATGTTTTAATAAGTATTCTTCAATTCTGATTTAATAACAATTTATGTAAAGTATGGTTTGTTATAAACCTCATAAAAAATTCTTCGACGTATATCTACACATCCTACCATCAGAGTGGCATATATGTGTAATAATTCCTGAAGGCCTCAGTCTCTAGTAAAATCACACACTAGTAAGACTGTATGATATAAATCTTAATTCCCAAAAATTATTCATGAGATGCATCATGTCTTTTCCATCCAAGAGTCAAAAAATATCCATGGCCTCTTTCCAATGGCAAAGATCCAAATATCCATATTGAATCATAACGTCCACACACAACAGGTGAGTTACTCAAGGAAACAATCGTATACATTTGTAACATTGAAAAACTAAACAACAATCCCATACCTTGGTAACCAAGACATCATACAAGAAACTTTTTTCTCGACATACTAGTATGATATCCATCACAAGTTCCAAAACATTCCTAATACTATTTTTTCTATATCCACAATTGTAAATAATTGGATGAGAACATCTCTGATACCATGTTGTAACATCCTGACCCTGATGCCACAGAACTGGTTATCTAGGCCAGTGGGTCACTAGGCCACAAGTGTGCCTCCCCATACACAAGAGTCAACTAACTAAAAGTGTGGTCCTTCGATGTGATAATGGGTGACAATTGTTTATATTATGAAATAGGTGTTTGGTCTTTTGTAACATTTTATTTATTGTCATAGTATGTTCTATTTTAGCTGGTTACTACTTCTATACTCTGTTTACTTTCATAAATGTATTATACATAGCTATTTTTTCTATTTTCTTACTCTGATATGATGTAAAAATCACTGCACTATCTTAAACTACTCCCTTGATACTAGTCATTAGCCTCTGGTGTACGTGGATGTGTTCTTACAGATTAGTGACCCACTAGCTCAGAGCACCGATTCAGTGGAATCTGTGTATGAATGTTACACTCTTGAAACTGAATAACATACCCGGTAAATTCTAGAAATATCTTATGATTAACATATAAAAAGTTTACTATATACTGTAACCCAATTCATTAGAGTGATATATCATGAAAACCTATCATCATTAATTATATCAGTCTCACCCATTATAATAATCAATTTTCAAGAACCAAAACATATTCATAACAAATTAAATCAAGTGTCTTCCAATATAAGAGTAACCATTATTTTTCTATATATTGATTTACCTATGTAAAGGAAATGGGTTACCCAAAAATCACATTGAAACAATCATAATCCATACATAGAAAGAATGTGGATAGATTCATTATAACATATCCTTAATGTAACATAATAAAAATAAATGATTATTGTCATTGATGAATAGAAATATCACAAAAATTTTATTAAAAAATTTTTTGAGAAAAATATACTTTATACATTGAAAATCACATCTAAAAATAGAAAATTAAGAAAATTATTTTAAAATTTGATTTCAATTAAAATAACCTTAAAAATTAATAAAACAATTTCATACCAAGTAATGATCATAATGGTGGAAAAATTTGTTCATTTCATACATGTTATAAATAATCTTTCTAATCATTATTTTATAAAGGGAGTGAAAAGTGACCAATGTAAAAAACAATATGAAATTTAAATTTAAAAAAATTTCAAATAAGTTCAATGATAATGAAAAATTACAATAAGAAATATTTTATGTTATTAAAATAGTATATATTCCTTCCTAATTCAACATTTAACAAACAATCCCAAAAAATGAGATTATAACATAAATCATTTACCACTTTGGTAAAATTAGGAATAAAAATTAATTTAAAGAATTAATATGATATGGCTCTGTGAATATCCATTATTAAATTAACTAATACGTCATAATTAATCCATGGGGCAGTATGTACTCCATTTAAATAAATAATGTTGTATGACATGATAAATGTATCATAAAAATGAGATGAAGAACAAGAAAACAATTGAAATGCTAATAAAATTTTAAGTGATAATTAATCCATAAATTTATTATTTGAGACTATTTAAATACACATAAAAATTTTATATATCTATTAATAGATATTCATTTAATAACAACATAAATGGTGAAAAATTCTAGCCTAATGAAAGAAAATTGTTTTTTGAAACCACTTACCACATAGTAACTTTCAAGTACAATACCATTTAATAAAGTAATTTCAATTATAACATAAAATTATACTATGTATGAATAATTCGTGATATTAAATTTTAAAGGTATAATATATATAGAATATATAAAATCATATAGGATCTTGATACTAAAATATTCCCCATTGAGGAGAAATTCATATGAAACTCTTTACCCAATGTTCGAACCTTCCATGTAGATTATTTAGCCCTTGTATAGTAAACGTGTATCAATAATTTTACTTAATATAAAACTTTTATAGGGTTTAATCAATTATAAATAAATAATTAGTTTCTTTTATTTTAATGAAAATTTTAATTACATAATCAGTGGTATTGAATTCAGTTGTTTTGAATATGTTGGTTCATAATTTCAAGATGACTTCTGTATGTTCACGAATGTAAAAAAAATTATTTTTTACATAAGTTATAGACTATTAATTATGATATAATTATCATTATTTATATTAATTATTCTGTTAAAACCAATCATTATATATGGTCAATAAAAATGAATTATGTTAGAATTAAAGAGATGGTATGTCATACGTACGCATGATTAATATTTTCACCTTTCAGAGAGAATGAGGGAAATAAGGTAAGTATCATTTAATATTAAAAGAAGTATTATTATTTATTAAATATCATTCATCATATTTAGATAAACTTATACATTACTTCCAAGAGATTTTTCACGAAAAACTAATCATATCGCTTCATGAATGTGGTAATCCATACGTACGCATGAATGAAATTTTCATATTTTAATAAATAGAAATTTATGATAATATAAAACATATTATATTTATTTAATTGTAATTATTTAATTAAAATAATTTATATAACATAAAACTCTCTTTATAGAATGTAGTGAGATGTTTTTATGGGAAACAAATTACATTAGTTCATGAGGCATTACTTCGTCTTATATATTAACAATAGTTTTATTTCCAATTTTAAGAAAGATGATATATATATATAGCTGACTTAATTAAAACATTATCATATAAATATATTTTAGATACTAATGTTATTATTTTATCAAGGTTTAAGAATATTTGATTGATTTATTAGAAGAATGAAAATTAAAATGTTCAGTTCAGAACCATACCTCTTCATTGGACAACCCCTTTTGATTTATACCGAAATACTTATAGGGAAGTATAATGATCAAACCAGGGAATCAATAAAATGGGTAAGGATTTTAGGAATTTATTTGGAGAATTATTTTCCAATCAAAAAGTATATTCGAGTGTGGGTGGATTGATGAGAGGGTATCCTTAAATATGTGAAATGAGGGGCCTATGTGGAAATATATAAAAAATTATAATATTATATGTTTATAACTAATGTAAATTGGTTCCAAAAAGACATTAATTAAAATAAAAGTATGATATGGTATTTATATAATAAAAAAATAAAATTATTATTTCTTTATATATCATTTTAAACCTTATTTTTTGGGTTAATTATTCTTCCATCTATTTTTAAATTTTACCATGGTAACAACTTTTTCAATATAAAACTATTATTATTTTACTTATAATTTAACAGTGGATTCATAAATGGACATGGGAATAATTTTTGGACCATTTATAATCCTACTCATCTAATTTAAATATTTTTATAATTTTTATGTAATTAAATAAAATATATTTTACATCAAATACTGTTAATGTTAATTTTAGAAATATTCACATAATTAGAATTTGAAAGCAATATTAAAAAAAATTAATTAGAATATTATCCCTCAAAAAATAAATAACAAAATATTTTTAAATATATTATTCATTTTAAACAATAATTTATCCAAAAATTATTACTTTTTATTTTTTTTAAATCCAATAAATTAATTTCCTACTACTTGCGCAGGCACTATATCGGTGTTTCATAAGAATGTAAGGTAATGATATCATAAATAGAAATTAAATAAAAATTTACATCATAAAAATAATTTCATTTTACTAAAAATAAACATTAATATTCATTCACAACTTATATTTATCAATATGTGAATATATAATAATAATTTAAATGAAAGGGAGTGGAATTTTCTATTGTTCATTAATTTAAATATCATTTATGTATTTATCAAAGGAAAATTTCCCAACATTTCCATTAAATATAATATTATATTATAATGGTATAACCCCTATCATACAATAATGTAAATACAATTTTTGGGGTCATTTAATTCATTATAGTATCATTTTTAACCGTAATGACCCGCTTTACCCACACTACAATGATAAATATTTCTTGATGATAATATTAATAATGACCAAGAACAAAATTTTATTTTTTTTAAAATGATAAATATGATTCCAAATATTTATCTATTTTATAAACTTCCATTTACTAATGTGGTATAATTTAATTTAAAATTAAACACTTAAAATTTGATGGAAAATGATTCTTTAGAAAAAAAATTATTTTTATGTATAAATTTCTTATATATTATATTACTGAATATTACTAATTACAATAAACTTTATTGGATAATTATTAATTAAAATAATTATTAAATTTTATATCTAATTAAAAAAGAATTAAAATTTATAAATAGTTATAAAAAAATAAATTTTCAATAAAAATATTGCTTTCACTATTCATTAAAAAGAAAATCATTTTAGAAAATTATAGAAAATTGATCCATTTATAATTTCTAAATTATTAATTTAAAAATTAAATTAATTATTTTCATTAAGTAATGTAAAATTTGAAAATTGATTCTATTTATAAAACGATATACTTCATGAAACCTAGATTTTGGTTAAAAATAAATCATTTTTCCTTTTAACTTAAAAATACCTAATATTCTTATAATGAATATAAATATATAAAATATAAATACTGAAAATTAATAGGAGGCATAAATTATTTATCTTAAAATTACATGGGTTGTAAAATTATTCCCCCAATTTTCAAATTGCATCATCATAATTTTTTCTCAATGCCGATATAAAGGGTTTAAAACATTTTGAAAATTAATTACATAGAGTGGAAGATAAATCATGCGGTCATGAAAGGAAAATATTTTATAATATTTAAACGTAAATTTTTTAAATAACCCACATTATAAAAATGTTTAATATTACAACCGTTTTAAAAATATGTAGTAGGAAATATGAATTTCATATGGAATAATTATTAACCAGGATTCAAAATAATAGAACATTACAGGGAATTGAAAATATGAACATGGAGGAAACAATTAATGTCTAAGTAATGATGGAATATTATAGGCCACATTTATTATATTAAATATAATGATCATGAGAATATCAATTACTAAGAATCCATAAATCAATGTGTTTTGAAAAATACCACCTCTGAAACTCATGTGATACACTCAGCCTACGTGTATTCTAAGCTTATAGTACTGGTAATAGATTCTTCTCGATGGGTGGTGTTATATCTGGTAAACCACCTAGAGGTGATATCTATGGTACATGACCCTATACCAATGCCTCTTCACTAGGAAGATCAGCCTCCTGATCACAAAAAGGAATCTCGGATGGAAATCTATGTAGAGGCATCCTGAAATATAATAACATGTTCCATAGTCAATAGATTATATCTAAAGATCTCACTCAAGAAGGACATGGAAAACACAAAAATTATTATATGATGCATGTTCCATTTTTTACTCTGGATCCAATGTTTTCATGAACTAAGTCTAAAATAAGGTAATCTGATTCTTGGTGTATGCATACATTTGTCACCACACCATCACAGGGGTCCCTGGTGTGAAATCCAAACATGAAGCACGTAAATATGTTTCCCCAAACCAACCTCACATACTCACATTACTAATGTGGAACTGAACATCCTTTGATACTAATCAGTCATGGCCCTTCCCAAATGGGCCCATGATATGACTACCCTAAGCCCAACTCTAATATGCTAGGTCCTCATGAGTAGATCTGAGTAGGAAAATCTCAGAAATGGGAGGCATTACCATAAGTACCTACATAGAAAAACACATTTTCAAGAAGCAAAATTATTAAATGTAGAGGCTATAATGTATATAATGAATGAATACCATTATGAAATCACAAAATTTTATGATAGTAAAATTATTGCAATGTAAATCCTGTAAAATATAATACCACTAAAATGAGTCTTTAACTAATATCCAACCAGGAAGTAAAGTAAATGGGATAGTTGTTTGAAGCTGCATAAAGAAACGTCAGTCTTTTCGGTCTCGATATGCATCGTCTTTCCCTTTCCCATATAAGACTCCATCCAAAATTTGATCATCTATACAAGAATATACTCCCGCATGAAAATACTATGGATTAGTGAGAATAATAATACTTAGTATATCACCCCGAAACTATAATGGAATACAACAAAATAATACCATAAAAGAATACCTCAAAACAATACGAAATGGGTATGCCAAAAAGGAATACCAGAAAAGAAAGTAAATCCATCTATTCAAAATTGTATATCAACAACACATATAATATAAATATCTAGATATACTCATTAAAAACACAACACCATTGGGTAGTCACAACCAATATCCAACCAAATATTTCTGCTCGAAGCATGCTTATTCTGGGAGAACTCACTCCTCACACCATGATATCATTGGATACACTCACTATGAGGTATAACTAATTTGGTACCTACCAAACGTGGGCATATTGGTCCTTTAATAATATGATACATAGAGTGTAGAACACTTCCAGAACAGACCGGGGACACAACAGGTCCCTACCACAATCATAGGGTGATACAACATAACAAGTATGGATCAACCAGCTACGTAGGGGATCACACCCAGACACCCAGAGGGATACCATTGACCCTGCTAATGGGACCACTACATAGAGGACCAATGCCCAATTAATGGATGTTTTGAGATTCCACAGACTCTACTAAGGGGGATATTTGACCACACATCAGTCTCAGGGAGGGATATCATAGACTATGTGAGAATCAGTGTCTAGAAGGGATTATAATCCTGTGATATGGATGTATTGTTGTACTAAACCCTCAAGGAAAAGAAAAAATGGAATGTTATCAACCTATACTGACTAAAACTAAAACTTACCACTTAACCCAAAATGGAATTCTCAATGTCTGGGTCTCAACACCATAGATAGCTCATTTATTGGACGCTCCACTTATGAGATCATCTATTTTGAGTGAGACTACCTATACGTCTACTAGGGAATGTGGACCTACCACTGCGGTTGACCACCCTGGTTAGTCATGCAATCTCTGCAACCACGATCAAGAATCGTGGTTGGTGCACCCGTGACTGATCGGGCTGCCGCATCCTCATGGTCAACTGTCATGTTTGATAGTTACTGGTCCCCACCCTACCTGCCTCGGATCTAATACAGATTTGACCAGGGTCCACTTCATCCGACCTGGACTACTGTACTAACACTTTGTGTCACCGTCACATCTGACGCTTCTTGCTACTTCCTCCTCAACCACACGCCTCGTTTGTGCCTCCATGTCCTCCTTTCGCAAACTGTTGTGGTCACCGCATCACTAATGTCTATATGTTACCATCACCTCCATCATCTCGTGTGATCGCCACTAGCCACACCTGCAACATGTGGTTCCACTACCATAGTCCTTTTCCGCACCCTGTCGCAGCACAACACCACTGCATATCATCGGTGTTGTTCCGATGGTCCCTTTTGTACACCAATATAAATTCTCTAATGCCTGAAAAATAGAACGGTCATATATATGAGCACTTATGGTCTTCATATACATATATCCAGCCTTGGTTGCGGATTCTTCTAAAATAGTGGGTTTTGATCATTCTCGGAACCCCCTGGAAACGTTGATATGTGAATTGTGGGGTTTTAATGTTGAAGATCGCAATGAATTGAGGGGGGAATGAAAAAAAGAAATTGTTTAACATTATTGGACAAGTGTTCTTGGCCAAAGATCAATAATGGGGGATTCTTGGTTAGAAAAACAGATTTATTTAACCCTAATAGCCCAAAAAACTATATCACAAATACGACCGAAGCATGGATCAATATATTCATTGATTGGTCTATGTTCTTCATGGAATTAGAGATCACAAAATAGTATAAAAATAAGACATCCTACCTCAATTTCAATGACTCCATGTTGGAGAATGGTAACTGCATCATTTTTGTAGGCATGGTCCTTCAAATATGAGGTCAGTCGGTTGTAGATCCATGATTCTCCACCGTAGCCTGAGAGAGAATCCTCAATGACCTATCTCCAATGGTTCTCCATGGTTTCCATTTTTTTGACTAACCCTGTAAAATTGTCCATAAGAATATTTTTTATTAATGTTAGCCACTACATCAACAAAATAATTTTTGGTTAAATTATTTTATTCTCGTTACATCCTACTAAAATGTATCCAAAAATGACCCATGCTAACAAAAATTAAGTCATGACTAGGATAGATCCACATTTCTTATCTCATTAGTGCCCTTAAACTTAAAATCCAATAAATCATTGAAGATTTATTCATCTTTTTTAGGAAAACTATGTGCATATGCTATTAAAAATTAAATATTTTTAAAAAACATTTTTTCGGTCACATGGGCCTCTGAATTGCATGCTATATCAAATTCCGGTCTCAAAATGATTCAATATAATATATTCAAATAGTACATAGAAAATATTAGATGTTACAATAATGGTATGAAAATATAAGATGTATTACCTTTAAAAAATATATGTATTTCTTCAATATAATATAAGTAATTTAAATCAATCTTTATTAATATATTTGAGATGTGGTGAAGGGAAAAAATTACATTTGTTCACAATTTAGTAGTTTATAGTACACATTATCAATGTTTACAATTCCCATTTGGTGGAAAATGAGATAGATATAGGTTACACTAATAATATTATAATATTTCATCATATATGATATACATGTTTTATTATTTCATCATGTTTGGATAATATTTGAATTAATTAGAAGAAGAAATAAATTGAAAATGATTGAATAAAAAACATATCAATTCTTTGGAAAAAATCTTTATGTTTGTACATAAACCCTTCCTAGGATGTTTTAATGACAAAAATAGTGACCTAAGGACATTAGGAGGGATTTTGAACTAGATTTTCGGAATATATTATCTAAAACAAAGGGCACATGAGTTTTGGTTAATAGAAGAGAGGGGATGTTCATTTATAATTGAGTGGAGATTAATTTTAGGAAATAAATGTGATATTATAATACAATATGTGTCTCACTCATGTCAAATGGTTCCAAAATGAAATTAATATGAATATTATGATCATATAGTATTAATATAATCATAAAATAAATTTTTTTAGTTTAGATATAATTTGAATCCTGATCATTTGGATGAACCCTTATGTTATCTATTTTTATCATTAACAAGGGTAACAACATTTTCAAATAAATGTATTTTCAAGTTAATTTAATAATTAAATTTTAATCATACAAGTTAAATGGGTTTAATATTTTTTCCATTTTTCATTCTATATGAAATAATTATTTTATTTTATGATTTGTTAAAAACTTTAATATAATATATTTAAGAAAAAATACTATTATAGGATCTTTTAGAACTATTCCCATAATTTGAATTTGAAACAACATTACAGTAATGGAATTTTAATAAAATCTATTTCATCATAATTATTTTATTATTATTCACTCTAAAATTATTGTGAAACCATTTTGCATCCAATAATATTACTTTGGATGTTTTTTTACAATTATTTACATTAAATTTTTTCTCCTTGCACAAAAACTATACCAGTGTTGCGTAAGCATTTAATGTAATTATTTTAACAATTAAAATTAAAAGAAAATAACAAACATAAAAATAATTTAATTATTAAAAATAAACATTATATTATTTATAACATATTGTAATCCCTATGAAAAATATGTAACATTAAATTTTTAGAAAGATGGTGGCATTTTATTTTATTCATTACATAAAATAATATATAAGTCATTTTAAAAGAAAAATTTCAAAAATTACCATAAAATAGAATATTTGATGGGCATGGTCTAAACACAATAATACAATAGACTATGAAAAGTGTTAGGGTTATTTTTAGTCTTTATCATATTATTTTTGACCTTAAGTACTCGATTTAGTCTTACAGATAAGATAAATATTTACTAATTTTATTAATCATATTGACAAAAAAATATAATAGATATAATTAAAATAATTTTACATATTGATAAAAAATATGATAAACATTTTTTAAAATTAAATTCATATTAGGGGTGGAATTTAATACATAATTAAACCATAAAAATTGGATTAAAATTGTTTCATAGAATTATGTCTTTTTTACGTTTAAAGAATATTTATTATACCAAATTCTAGTATAATTTCAATTTATAAACAATTTGAGGGATTGTTTTTTATAAAAATGAAATTATTTTATTTTAAAACTAATCTATAATATAATTTTAATTTTAATTTTTTTTAAAGTAGATATGGATTTTAATAAATAATAGTATTTTTCAACATTCATTGAAAATTCAAGCTTCTGATAAAATTGTAAAATATTTTTCTTAAGATAATTCGGATATAATAAATTCAATAATAAAATTTTTTATATAATATTTTGGTATTATAAATTAGACGTAAATAGTTTCAATAATTTCATTTAATACCTAGAACCTTGATTTGATTAGAAATTAAGTCTTTTTTTTGAGAGAAAAATGTTCATAATATAATTATAATGAAAATAAATTTATAAAATAAAACAAATTAATATTAATTAGACATGAATTTTTTTTATATTTACATTAAATAGGCCATTTCTGATAGTAAATAATAGATAATGTAATTATATTAAAGAACTATTATTGAATTATAAAACATATTCCATGGATAGGATACTTGTGAAAATAATCATAATACAGGGTAATGTAACATTTTAATTTTGAGTAATAAGGAAATGTATCATAGTAATAATTTTACTATTTTGAAATAAAATCACTATGAATATATTAAACCATAATCGTGTCAACAAATTATTATTTTTGAAAATTTTATGCCATTGTCATCTCCAAAAATTATGTTTTGAGTATAGCTAACAAAAATAATTCCCTTAAATATTATTATTATCACATTAGATCCAAAACATTAACAATGTATTGGATGGATATATAGTCCCAAAAATATCACAGAATGGAAATATTTAGAAAATCTAGAGAATGAAATTAGTATTTCAAAATTATCACATTAAATTATGTTTTATATAAGAAATATATCATAAATGTTATTATTAAAATCCCTGGAATGAAATTAGGTTTTCAAAAGTATCACATGAAAATGACATCGAGAGTGGGTTGGTTGATTACAAAAAACAATCTCCCCCTAAAAATCGAATAATAAAAAACAAAAACAGTTTTTTATTTTTACTTCAAAAGAGATATATCATTTGAAAATATAAAATAAAATTCATGTGAATGCATAACATGAATTTTCAAAAACCATTTTTTCATTTTCATAAAAGTAAAGGTTTTGAGTCACATTCAAAAGAAACATTTTCAATATGGGGAAAGGAACCCTTTATCCTAAAATACTAGATTGAAATATAATGTATCACATGAAATAAGGAAATCATCTAATATATGAAACATAGAAGTGTATGACCAAGGACAAGGTTTGTGACCCAATGAAAATTAAATTGGGTCGAAAATACCCATATAACATATTTAGAATATGAATGAATTGAATATTTTAAAATATACTTGAAAAAACCATGAAATGAAAGTGAATTATGATAAAATTGTTCAATTGGGATGTATATAAACCATTTTAATGAAGACTATGTGCGTATAAGGAAAATGTTCACCAATGAAAGGGAACTCAGAAGAAAAATCTTCCTCAAATTAGAAATTGTGGGTGTGGGTATATAACCTCAAAAATTGAGAAATTATTTTTACTAAATACATAGTTCAATACTATTTTCATGTATATTTCATTTATTGTTAATATTTTGTTTTATTGTATTATTCTATTTTTTAATAATATTTTATGGTCGTCTTCCCATAGATGTTCTGTAATTGGTTAAACTATTACATTGTTTTATAAGTCATTATAAAATTTCATTTTTAATGATACTATAACAACAAAAGTGTAATGTAATGATTTATAATTGATCAGAGAGGTTTATATGTTTCCATATATATATATATATATATGAATGTATGTGTGTTCTAATAAAATAATGATTCATTTTTTATATTTTTTTTCGCTACAATTAAATTAGGTTGTTTTCTAGAACATGATGAACATATATTTGGTAATATTTTACTGAAAAATGATATTGGGAAACCCCTATAAATGATATCAACATTCTAATATCACATATCCAATATTCATCAAGAGGACTCATATTTCATGATGCCATTACTTCTCATATTTAAATAAATTTTATAATTTTATTCCTTTATTAATACTAAAAAAATTATAGTTATTTTATAATGGTTATATTTATAGGTTTATTGTATAAATAAAATCAGGTAAATTTTAAGTTATCATTTTTTGTGAAAAAATATTCTGATAACACAAACATATTTAATGTAAAAAATATATTAAAAATAGGGGATTTTATATCCTCAACTTGTCTTCTAAGGATATTGAACATGCCATCATCTTCTAAGTTATGAATTATAAACATAATAAGAAAAATAAAATTGTAATCATAAATGATGGAATTGTAATATTGATCAACATTGGAATAATAATATATCGTTAGAACACAAAAATATTAATATATGAGTTATAGTGATCTTGTAGACTAAATATCCCATTTTTAATGAGTTATTTTGTAATATATTCCTATTTATGTATATTGAAAAAATAACCTTCCATTCTACTATGATTTTGGGATGGTATATCCACACTTCATTAATTGAGATTTCACCCAAGTTTATTTTTAAAATATTGCCAAATATCCTATGAAAATATTGATTGTCAATATGAATCTCATGTATAAAAAATATGTTATATCATCAAATTGAAAAAGAACACTTATTATATCTATTTTATAGGTCAATATTCTATTGTTATAATCACCAACTATTCTTGAGTTTTTCATAAAAAAATTATTCCCATCATAACATAAATGTATTACACTCAACGTTTTGTGTTTTAGGCATTCCATATTGAGAAGATCTCTACAATTTAGCTTCTTTTCTTCAATAATAGTAGTATAAAAATAATTGTCTCCAATATAACACTCCCTTCCAAATAAAACATACAATATATAATTTTTCTATATTCCATTGATACATTTTATGTCTCTAAACATGTGTGAGAAACAACCACTATATAGATTAAAAGGACTTCATTTATTCTATTATTTCAATACCACTACAAAAATATTCCATTTTTATCTATGATTTATCTATTTTATTCCTTATCCTAACTTTATTATATTTTATTACTATGTTGTATATTTATATATTCCTTGGTACTATAGCCTTTTTAGACACATATTCCATATATTACAGAAAAATACATGAATATGTTTTTTTTGTGGTAATATTTAATTCATTTCTACTAATAACTTTTTTATTTTTTTAATATTTTTTTATATTAAAATAACTCCACTGCATTTTTTCATAAAATTTAATGGGAAGATAAATATTATATATGTATATATATATATAAGTGGTTCAAAAAAAATCCCGAAAGACTAATAAATAACTCTATATAAATGTCTTCCATAATAATATGAATTATTTTAGGAGGATTGTTTCACATGGTTATCCATGTGTTTCGATTTAATATATATTGGGAAGTTTTTTCGTCATTATACCTTACATTGTTAATTTAATATTGATGAGTTTTTTCCATAAATTTTCATATCCCATTGTTTTTGAAATATTGAATTTAGAAACACACTATTTGTCAAAATTGAATTACATTGTGTCGTGACTAGTGGAGGTTTAAATTACTCCATTGATTTTAATTAATCTAAAACTATTTATTTTTAATTTGTAACCTCAATTAGTTTTTAAAATTCATCTTACTTCTTTATAAATACTTTTAATGCATCGAGAAATTTTGATTATGTATTTATACCTATTTAATATTCATTATTATTTTCAATTATATATATTTCATAGTCTTTCATTTGAAAATATATTTCTGTTAAATGTTTTCAAATTAAACAATTTTTAAATATTTCTTCGTGGTCATATTATCCTTGGTGTTAGTTATATTTTTCATCTTATTTTTTTAAAATTCAAATTTTGATCTCAAAACTAGTATTATACTCCTAAAAATAATAGTATTATACTCAACACAATATTATAGTATAGATTTTAACATGTTCTTAAAATAATATATCTTACCATTATATTTTTTCTCACTGTATGAGGACTTTTTATTCTTGTCCACATGTTCAGGGAAATTTGTAAAATTTTCAATACATTTGTCTTCTTATTGGCTACTTGAGAGGTCATCTCCCTCTTCCTTGTTACCAGTTAGTATTATTATTATTATTAAATAGAATAATTCACTTAGTATCAACTGATTTTGATGAGTCAATTTATTCCTTGCCCTATTTATTCTTTTTCAAATTGCAATATTTATAACCAACATCATACCCTATTATATTATTAATTAGTTAGTTTATGTCAATGTATCTAATGCAGCCTTATTTGAAACTATTTAGTTTAATTGTGATTTTTTATGTTATCTTGCATTTTTCAATATTAATTTTGAGTAGATACATGATAGTCATTATATTTTTTATTATTTATTATAAAATTTATTATAATAAACTACTTCTTCATTGATTTTATGTTTTCTCAAGGCATAGAAATGAATCTATTATATGAATTTATTCTTTAACACTAGATCAATTAAAATTTCATATGAAATTATAATATTAATTATATCATCAAGGATATTATTATATATGTATTCCAATAATAAAATTTTAGAATCAAAGATGGATGGAAATCATCACATCAACTACTTTACAAAGTTATAATATTATATCTTTTCTCTATTACCGATGATGATGCTAAAAATTTCATTAACTGATATATTGTAGTCAACTTTGATTTTATATTCATCAATTATAATATATTCAAATATGATCCTCCAAAAATATATAATGTCTTCTTTTGTATTTATATTTCTTTAAATAATTCTTTACAACAGTTCTATGATTTTTCTATAGTTTCAAGTCCCATCTATTAAATATCAACTTTATTGAATAATTAAATAAGAGTAGAATTCTAAGATATAACATCAATCTCCAAATTTTCATTTACAATAATATTTTTTCCAAATATATGAATATGTATAAATCCTATCATTCCTATATTAACCAATTCCTAGAAAATAGATGTATTATAAATAATAATTTTATTTTTACAACCATGATAGTTCTTTTCATCAAATTTTGGAACACCCTTGTAGTTCACTAAATTTATATTATCTATCATTATATACTCAATGAGGTGATATAGGGAACTTAGATTCTTAGATACCATAATAGATGCCCATGGAAATGGTGGACTACTAATAAGAGAAGGATAAAAAAGTATAGTTTATCTACTGTAATTTCATACATTTGAAGTATTCTTATAAAATAGATTAGGGTTAAATCCTATTTTTTGATTTGACCAAATATTGTAAAAAATATTAAATGAAAAAAACAAATAATGGACAAATAATTATTTACTTGTTTTGGTCCCTGTGTTGGTATCTACCACATGCTATGTCTTGTTTCTATTCTAGTCAACATATTATTCAATTATATGTAATAAATGATTAAAAGTCGGCATAAAGGTATCATAAACTACATTTAGTTCCTCAAAATTACATGATTATTTTTATTTTGACTCCCATCAGTTATAATAATAATATAAAATAATTGGAATGATCTTTTGAGAATTTATGTTTCACTAGAATCTAATAAAGATCATCTTCCATTTCCATATAGTTAGAAATATATGATTATTTCCAAATATTCATGAGTTTTAACCACAATGAAAACTTTGAGAAATAATATATCGGCCAGTTTTTTCCTCAAAACATATAGAACCATTTTTTGGAGTACTTTATAATATTCTTCTCAACCATGAATCATTGAATATATAGGATTGTGGATGTTCTTTTATATCTAAGGAACCCTATATTCATGATCTTTTTTTCATTATATTTCACTCTTAGATTTAATACTATCTTCTCTAATATATCTACCTATAACTTCTCCTCTTTTTAAGTAATTATAAAAATTAAAGAACTAAATAAGTTCTAAAAATAAATTATTTGTAAGATAACTTTCTCCAAAAAATCATGTTACACCATCGTTGGAACATTTACTCAAACTCATTTTAACACGGGTATCATCCCATGTTCATTGAATATTCTCCTACCCATTTAATCACTATCACTTGTGTAAATAGAATACTATCCCTATTCTTAGATTACTATTTTTCATATTTTAAATAAAATTCAATAGAAAAAACAAACAAATATATACATTTGAAAATTTAAGGATTACCCAATAGTAATATCCTCTCAGTAATTCATTCGATCATCATAAGGACACATTTTATTAAACATTTCCATCATCTGAAGAAACTCAGCATAGTGTTATACATGATAACACGGTATCTCAATAATTCAAACACTTATGAACTCATCTTAAATTTAAGAACAATGAATTCAATGTTATTATGGAACTTAGGATCAGAAATGCTTCATCACATTAATAATTTTTTGAGACTCATATAGCTTTAATAAAAAACTTATATTCATCCGAAAAATTATTTGTAAACTTAAAATAATATGATAAATAACATTGAATTGAATTTATAACCTGAATCATATTTAATCAAAATCTATTCATGATATTTTAAATACTAAAGATGTTTAATATGATAATAAATAATAAATTCACTTTGAATATATTCTAAAATATGTAAAATTTACATTGATTCAAAAATATCACAAACTATGATGGTGTTGAGAACAAAATGACCCATATGATGTGTATGAGTTATCTTTACAATGGGTATTGTGGTTGCGTGACTTTTTAAAATTTTATGGAATAAAAAAAATTTATAAGGATTAAATGATATTTATAATGTACTATAAAATCCCATGTTTTATTAATTTTACACTTCATTCATTTAATAAGGATTAGTGGTCAGTATGAAATCCTAACTCATCCTTAAAATTCCACTGACCATCCTTACGATATAAACACCTATAGATATGTTTTTCTATTCATCCTTATAAAGTTTTATAGTCATCCTTAATATATTTTCATGATCCTTACACAATCACGAAATATCTATAAAAAATAGGGATTCATCCTTACAATTTCCTCATCTAAAATTCAAAACATAGGGTTTATCCTTATATATTCACGTTGTTGTCGAATTTTCATCCATCTTCATGGAATTATCCATATGATGTACAAGGATAAAAAATGTCTTCTCTATATTTCAGGTTTAGATATGAAGTTTAGGATTCACATAAAAAAACTAGAGAATCATTTTATTTCACCAAAATTTCTATAAAATATTTTTTAAAACTATCTAAATAGAATATATAAGATCTTATAAACCACAAATATTAATTAAAATTATTTCATGACAAATTTAATCATTCAAAAAATCCATATTTAATTCCATTTAAAACATTATCCTTGAGGATGGTATCTAGATATCTGAATTCAATAATTTTATTGGATTTTATGAAATTGATCATGGGGTTTTCTTCAATTAATATATTTTTAAAACCTAGGATTTTTTTTGAGAAAAAATAGTGGTTGTGATGACTAATTTTTACACTGAATGTTCACTAATTTCAATATATACAAGATATATATTGATTATATAGAAAATAAATAGGACAATATTTTAACATTATATTAACTCTGAGAGTTTATGAATTAATTTTAGTGTAAATTTATAATGTGTAATTTCATTGTAAACTTCAGACATTCATGTATCATTGAGGAGAAAATTACATGGACTCAAAATTCATTGAGGGAGAATCATTATTGTCTGATTTGAATTAGGGTTTCTTCAATTAACATATCCCTAGAATCCAATGTTCAATCCATCTCCAAATCTCTTATAGAGGACCCGATCATGTCCTTTCTTTTAATTCATTTTAAGATTGTATTGATCATCAAAAATGATAATTTTTTCTTCTTTCCTATAGAAATTTTTGGGTTCATCCTATAGATACATTCTATTTTAGGTATAGTCCATGTATTAAAAAATCCAAGAGACCACTTGAATGATTTATAGTAAATATGGTTTTATAAATGATGAGGTTATATCATTCAGTCCCACCCACTCCATCTCACTATTGATGAAGGGGTGTATTACTCTGTGATTCACTTTATGGATGATAATTTTATCTTTTCCAAATTCAGTGAAGGAAAAAAATTGTAGCATGTATCAGCTTTTACATTGTTTATTAATTAAATGTACTCAAGAATCATATGATAAAAAAATATATGATTAGTTTTAAATTTAAAGAAAATAACAGTACAAACTAATTCTTAATTTCATATTCACTATTAATTTTGTTGAAAACTAACCATAATTATCCCTTATTATAGATCTCAGGGGGTGGTATTTGTATATTGAATTATATGATGGTTAATAAATTCTCATACAGTAATTTATAAAGATGAATAACTATGATAATTTAAATTATTATTAAATAAATCATTATATGGGAGATTAAATGACCCTCATCATACCTTATTGAATTTTTAATCTTTTATCTTTTTAAAATCCATGGCTTTGGATACAACCTCTATATATATATATATATCAAAAAATTTCAGATTTTTTGGATATAAAATTTTTTATTGAAATTTATTTCATTTACTAGGTATGATTCCTATAGAGTTATACATGGAACTTATAATTCTATGATACTATTCCCCAATGATTCCTTTCAAATATGGACTACATGTTGAATTGTTTAGAATATACCCCCATATTCTCAGATACTATATTGGCATATGGTGATTTAGGATTTATTTCAGTAGCCATACAAGAAGGAATTAATGTACATTATGATACTCAAGTAAGTGATGGATTCCACACTATAATGATCAAAGAAAATAAAAATTCGTAATTATGGTATATATAATCTTTTCTGATAGGACTATAAATCTAAGGTCGTAATATATTGTTTATTATCCATTATTTTCATTATTGTAATGTAGTTTGATGAGAAAATATTTAAATAATTATTTATAGATGATATGATATATTATTTACTTTAGAATATTCAAATCATAAGGTTTTTAGAGGGATTAATTCTTATTATTGAATATTTTATCACAGTCCTCATCCCACTGGTAGGTATTTCCTTTCATTAAATTTTTCTATAAGGGAATATTTTTTCCAATTATTCGTATAATAATGAATATTATATAAGATAGAAATCCTTGAATACCACACTACTATAAATGAATTTAGCATATAATGACATACAATTTGATCATTTCCTTTTCTATGTCATCCTCAAATCCTTTACGGTAGACCAATAATCGAGATGGTGGAGTGATATTAATTATCAATGTTATACAAGAACAACACATCATCACACTCTCTATATTTGGTGTGATTATTAATGGGATGTTTTGGTATTTTCGGCTATGTAGAGATCATGTGGATTGATGCTAATGCTCCCATGACATTAATATTTTATTTTTAATACAAATATATATTCATAGTTCCTTGGAAAAGAATAATTTTTTTATTTTATGTATATTCTTCTATATTCAAACCATACTATGTTCAAATTGAATTGTTTATAAAGAATGAAACTTATTTCCCAATACAAGTGGGGGTAGAAAAAAAATTCATATGGTTTCCCCTTATATTAAATGTATTTATGATGCATTTCCCTTTTAATAGAAGAACGGTATTTATTTTTATGCCTATATTTAATACATTGATTCAATGATTTCAAAGAAAAAAAATATCTCTAAAAAATACTACATTTACAAGAATTAAAAACATCTAATATATTATTACTAAAATATGTTCATCATATTATAAATATTGGTATTTCCCATGCATCGTGTTTTAATATGAACCTTTTATCTTATTTTAAATTTATTAATAATGTATAATTCACTGTAGAACATGAAAACCATCCAATTAATAATATATTTCAAGAAATACTAGTTTTAAGAGTGTAGAGTCGCATGTAGGTGAAAACAGGGTCCTCCCAAAAATACATCAAATTTTGTATGCAATCCAAATATCTAAATTTTGTGTCTGGAATATGGTCTATATATAATATATTTTAGTTGATAAATCCCTTTAATGTTTTATTACATTATTTAGTTACTATGTATTGTATAGTTTCAAGGTGTCGAATTAATATATTTTAATCATAGCTGTCAAATAGTCGATGAAGGTATGAAAATTATCCAAAGAATAATTTTACATGAACATAGTGGATTCATAATTCATTGATATTTGTATACAAAATATCTTTTAGGATATTTCTATGAACAGTTTTTTAAGGATTATTTTCTTTAAATCAAATAAACATTTGAAAAAATTGATTCGTCATTTTTGACATGATATACATATGTTCTATTAGCACTAATATCTACCATTTTTATATTGTTAGGTCTTCAACAATGTTATTTTTGAATCCTATTATTAGGTGAATATCATCTCATATTGTAATTATTTTTCCTATTATGGAGTAGTATATTAGTGTTTAGTTTTCAAGATAAAAGGCATGGGTTATCTTTCATGAACCTTCTATAAGAATGAAGGAGACGAGGGCTGAGGTAAATATGAAGATGATTCCCTTAGGTTCGGAGGTGAAAGTTCCTCAGTTTCATGGGGCATAAAAAGTCTAGGTCACACAAAAAATACATATTTATGAAGTGATGTTATCCAATATAACTCTTAAATTGTGATATTTTAGTTGGGTGAGCATTATGGGAACATAAAGTTTACTGATACTCCTATTAATCCCTTTGAATCAACTTTTTTATGGTTTGGAATGATGTATGAAGTGTTCAAGAAATACCCTATAGATTCTCTTCAAGCATTAAGTGTGTTTATCACTAGAAATATATACTATATAATGAGAGTTTCATGGATTATATTGTTTTATAACTAAAATAAATTAATATAATGACCTATCAGTCAGATGAAATTAAAGGAAGTGGATTGAAGATCATTTTTTGAGAAGGATTCTAATTAGATATGCAAGTCCCATTTTATCCATAACAACATTAATAATTCTTATAGAAAGTCGATTATGTTGGGGACCTATGGGGGTTCCTCCACTAGATAAAATGAATTATAAAGGTTAAAATTAAATTTTCGGGATGGTTTTTATGTTGAATGTATCATTAATGGGAATATGGATAGAAATTTGGCAATGAATTGTAAAATAAGTCATTACATTATGAAATAATGTTCATGATCCTCATACTTATTATTAATTTATTCATAAAAAATGTCCAAAATTTTTTGGAAGTTTGATCCATTATCATTATTCATTATGAGTTACATTATCCACATGTATCATCTATGCTTTTTAATGAATCAAATACTACATTAATCTTATCCATTATTTTTTAAAATAAATTCATAGTGTAAAATGAAATCTTTAAGGGAATGTTGTTACATTTGAAGATATATAAAATAGATTGGACAGTAATAATGGGCATCTTAACTGAGCTACATGATTTCTAGTAATTCAGTCATGTAATACTCTAAATACGAAATGACGTATCTAAAGACTTATTCAGTCTTTAATAAATATATATTTATGTTATGGTATTTTTAATTAACTTTTCCATATTCCTCGATGGACTAATTAAAGATTTTAGTTCAAACACATGTGAATCCATTATTATTATTGTCTATTGCATAGTGCTCAATGAAATCTAATCTGATTCGAAGGTGGAGTTTATTTTATTTCAAGGATGATATTGATGGTCATTGTTTCAAATTTCCATGGTATCCATCACTAGTGTATTGTTGTTTATTAATATCTTCCCTTTGTTTGATAAATGATATCACCAAAGTATTTTATTATTTCAGTGAACAATATAAGACCACTAGGATACACATAAGGGATCCAATTTTTTGTTAACTCCTCTTATAAGTTATAAATTCATTTTTATAAAAATATTTGGGAAATTATATTTTAAAGTAATATGTTAATCCCTATAATTAGAAAAATAATTCAGTGACTCTTTTATTTCCACTTAGTTTATAACAGTAGAGGATTTAAATAAAAACACTTCTTGACATTCAGATAAACTAATATAATAACTATATAAGAAAATACCCCCAACTTATTACTGACATGGATATGAAGGTTCAATACTAGATGAACACTATCCCCATAAGTTATTGATAAGGGAATTGTTTTTCTCTTTCCTAATATTATAATGGGTTCTTAGAATGAATAAAAAACATGCATAAATGGGAGTAATATACTACTTTGGCTCTATCAAACCATTGTAGGATGAATGTATATAGAGGGTTCCAATAAACCAAAATGATATATTCCCTCTTTTCAAATAGTATCAGTTCGCGTATTTCATTAATTTAATCTAGAAGAGTAGCAAATACATAAAAATCTCAGTCAATGATGTTATTCCCTATATTTACATGACTCTTGGTTAGGTTTTATTTCATAATTTTGAAGGAAATTTTTATGAGGTAATTATTTTTGGTCTTCTAAATTGGTGGTCAAGAAAAGAGAATATTATATTCAACTACTAACCTCAAGGTTAAGTTCCACCCTTATTGATCATGTACCTATTTTATTCAATGTGGATGAATTAGTAGAGTTTAATCTCCATTATAAATTTCATAATCACTATGACATTATACAAAATAGGTTTTAACTTTCAATCAATATTGTATTTTACATTCCTTCCATAAATATATATTCTCTTCCTTGGCTTATAGGGTCCCAATAATTCATTTTGAAATTGGGAAATATATTTTTAGACACCACTAACATGTATTCCTTAATAATTCACCGGAATGTTGGAAAATTCATTTTTGGTACCCTATGATTAGTTATACCCTTATTATTTTTCATTTAAATCTTCTAAAATTAAATTAGTTCAATTGAAATTTTATAATAATGGGTTATTATGAACATTTTAATTGGATTCCCAAGGTCTCAATGGATGAAAATTTTCATCAATTATGATATCTACAGTAGAATGTGATATTAGGATAACTTCTTCACCCTTACTAATAGAATAATGGACATTGATGAGAATAGAATACATATTAGAAAAGTTTTTATTTTATCTAGTAATAGATCTATAGAAGGTTGTTATATATATATATGACTATTATGATGTTTTCCCCTATAATTACAATGTGTACTCAATGTATAATATTAAAAAATTCAACTATTTGATTCATGAAATCTATCATAAAAACTAAGAAATATCAGAACGTAGTAGTTTTTTTATTTCTGTAATATAATTACAATTATTTACTATAAACCATCATTTATTATCTATGTTTTGTGGTTCATTATAATCTATCAAACCATTTCAAATATAAACCCAGATTTTCACCCATAGATGCCTTTCATAATCCTCTCACAATTCACCTATAACTCTCACCCATTCCCTCCATAATATAATTAGATATATTCCAATATTAGTAAAATTTTATTTTTATAAACATATACAATATAAACCTCTAACCTATGACACTATATCTAGTGTTCCTCGGGTCATGGACCCGAATAGATAAATCAATCTTTGGAGTCACTTAAAGAACCTATCATCAAGTGAGTAGTGAATTTATAAATTTTTAAAGTGTTCTATTCTGTTGTATTGATAGGATTTATTGTTTCTAATTATTAATTTAAAACAATTAAAATTAATCATGAAATTATTACATTATATCATATAATTAAAAAAACTAGTATATTATTTTTACATATAAATTTGCATTATAATTTTTATCTTAAGTGTAACATTTTAGTGAAAGTATTAAATTTATTTTTTAGGTAGTAATGGGATTTAAAGATTTTTATTCATGATTTAATGATTTTATATGAGATGAAAATTTATTATATTTTATGATATTCTCTTTTTGAAAAAAAAATCCTAATTCAATTTCCATTGTTTAATTTGAATATTTTATTTCAATGGGGTTTAAAAGGTAATCTATGCATGAAAAAAATGTTTTTCGATCACTAAAAAATATGGAGAATCTATAGTTTCTCAATGCTACTGACCTATATTGTTCATGAAATATTATTATCAATACTATAATAGGATTTTAAATTTTTATAATTAGTTTTAAAAGGGTAGTAAATGCATTTTTTTATTTTTATGGATTTTAAACAAGTGTTAACATGAAGAATTGTTATGTATGTAATAACATTAAATAAAATGATACATATTTTATGTCTTTTCCTTAGGTGATTGTTCATTTTTCATCGAAAATGAAAAAATTTATTTGATAAATTAATTATTGTTAAAAAATATTTTCAACAATACCTTCCTCCAGTAATAAGTTATATGATATAATTTTTTTTATTTCTAATAACATAAAAATATATAATATTTACTTATTTACGCCAAATATAGGTAAATTTAATAATGGGTTGGTTTCATTTAAATATTTTCAATATAATACCAATTGGTGTATAGATGAGTTAAATATAAATTCTCTACATGTAATTTCAAAATAAAGTTGAGAAGATGTGATATTATGAAAATGATATATAGAAATAATTTATTTTTTGTTATGTTCTTGGGATTTAGTGCATTAAATCTAAAATTTTAAAATTTAAAATCATTATCCTACATCATAATAAACATGTTACTTCCCCATTAGTATATTGTGGAATTCGAAATTTGTTACTGATGATTTGGAAATTTCGATACATAAAATTCAACATCATAACATGTATGTATATTATTTTTAGAATTTTGTAGATAATAACACATAGGAAAAACCAACTATGAATTAAAATGTGATTTAAAAATCAGTACAATATATAAATCATGTTTTTTATGAAGGATATGAACAATATTCAGTGAATTTTTTTCTATTAATGATTTACCATAATTTTTTTATATTGATCTATAAAAAAAATTATTCTAATGATAATGATGTTGATGCATGATGATTTTGGAAATGATAATATTAATAAACTATTTTATGATATGATGCATTTTTCAAAAATGTGTGATATTAGTTATAAAAATATACATGTTTTCCCAAATAATTGTATGTTATACTTGGGATAAATTTAACATCATGTTAATATTTTCATTTTCTCTTTAACCCCTCTATTTAATCATTTTTTGGTTGGTGTTGATTCTGTTGATATTTTTAATGTTTGTGATGGTTTTAAGTGAGAGAATGGTAAGCCCATGTTGGCTCAAGGATTCCCAAACTGTGCACCCTCTCAGAGAAAACATGAAAATTATCATAGTTGCTTCTACATTGTCTACCAACGACAATCCATCTTAAGAAATGACCATGCAACTATTTTATAACTGGTGCATGGCTTGCACATAGTTGGTCTAAAATACGTGCTTAGGCCTAGAAAACCTTGTAGATGGGATTTTATGTGAATCACTTTTTTATTTGAAATTCCCAAACCCTCTATTTAGGTACTTGAGAGACCTCCATCAACACAAAACAATTTATCCCTTTTTTAGAACTCACAAGAACCTTTTTTGGTCCCCCACACTGTTCCTATAAGTGATTTTAAGCATGAGGAAATACCTTCGATTATATAAAAATTAATTCTCTTTTTCTATTCTTGTTCTCTTTTCATATATCTTCTCATCATGAGGGATCCATGAATCCCCATTTTATATTTTGGATCTAATATCCTTTTTGGATCTAAACATGGTTTGCCTCCTAGATTGTTGTTATTTTCATTCTCCGTTGGAGCTTCTTAGTCAAGAATTTTTGATTCAAGATTAATTGATCCCAATGTAGGTGGTTCCATTATGACGAATAATTCTGTTTAACCCTAAAATATTTTTTGTAATATAAATTATTTAAATTAAATTAAATTCTTAGTAATTGATTAATTGGATTTCAATGGGGTTGTTGAAAAAACTCAATTCTATTGGATTGAGGATCTAAATTGCGGCTTTTGTAGGATTTTGTGAAAACCCTCTATTCCATTTAATTGGGAAGGGTTTCTGGAATTTTTTCGAAATTAAATTTATTAATTTAAATTTTGAATTTGGTGGAAAATTAGTTTAAGTAAATTTTTTAAATTAATGCTATAAATTGGATTTGATGGAAAATTGTGAAAACCCCAATTAGATTAAATGAGGGGTTTATTTTGAAATTTATGGATTTTTTTTGAAAAATTAAATTATTCCTTTTAATTTTTGAAAGTGTATTTTGAAATTTCATGAATTTATTTGAAATCATTATTTTTTAAAAATGTGAAAAAAATAGTATCATAGAAACTGTAGGGTTTCAATTTTTTTAAAATACATTTATTTGATTAAAAAACCATTATGGGTTTGAATTTGATAGTTGGAATATAATAAATGGATAATTATATTTAATTATATTTTGAGATGTCATACAATAAAATAAGCAACATTTTTAATACTATAGAACGTGAAAGAATATGTATTTAGTGGGTTATTCTGGGTGTTACTTTACGAAATAAAATGTTCTAAAACATCATATCATACCATCACATCTCTTAGATGATGATGAAAAGTCTTCTATTCCATAGGCCCAAAGGGGTGTATGTACATATTTTTCATTTCATTGTGTTGGGTCCCGATATCATGGATCTATTATCCTAATTATGCATATGATCATGTTTCTTGCTTAATTTAACTTTAAATGAATATATGTCATTGTGGTAAATTATTTTACAAGCATTGAGATTTATTATAAACGTTTTATATAATATTTTTTATTTAATCCATTTGTGAAACGTTCCAATTGTTTAATGAACATGTTGTTAAATGGTATTTCCATCATTTGAAAAGTATTTCCATAAATTGAAATGTGAAGCATGAATTGATAAATTATTTCCATCATTTTAATGATTTGTTTAAATATAATTTAGACAAGACAATTCACTTTGACTTAAAAAAATGAAATAATTTATTTCATTAATTTTATTTTGGAATCATGTTAATGGATCATTGGGTTAAATAGTACTGGGATTTAGATCACACCCTATTAGTTCCTTCATGTGTTTGTTGGTTATATTGTTTTGGCTTCGATTATGGGTAAATCATCTCTTGGTGGTAGTTCAATATGTTGACCCTAGACTTAGTGAGTTTCATCCATTGTGACTTGGGTAGTTTTTCCTCTAGTTTGTATCATTTTATCATACATGGTTGTAGTAATTTACATTCTTATAATTGTTTGATTTTTGGTACATGTCTCCCAACGAAGTTTCTTCTCGATGCATTACTGACTTTGTCTCTTTTACATCCTCATTATTAGTGAAACAATCATTCCCACTTCAATTTTTTATGGTTCCAGGTGATATTTGATGATCTTTGGGGACTGTTAATGCCCATCGGGAAATGTTAGGGATGTTTTGGTTATCAGGTTACAATGTTACTTAGGCTAGTTCATGACAAAGTGGTGTCATTGGTTCAGGTTAGACTTCTTATAATGAAGTGATTATGCATTTTGAAATCTTTTCGGTACTTAAGAGGTAGTTACTATTGGGTTCATTTCTATATCTCACCATAGTGAACCTTAATTCACTAGGGGTGGTGAGTTAAATATGTCTAGTGGATTAATTCTAGTATCTTTCCTATTTTCATGTTGATTACATGAAGTCAAAATCATTATTGCTCTGTTTGTTGGGATTAATTTCCCATATTTCTCTGTTTTAGTGTAACCTAATGTCTTCGTTATAGTCTGTTGATGTTGTATAGAATCTTAAATATGAGAAAATGTGAAAATTATATCCTAGAGAAAGATTCTGCTAATCCTTTTTGAGAAAATCCTTTTGTAGATCTAAATCTAGTTGAGGTGATTATGTGCACTCTCTATAATCTGGGACAGACACCAAATCTAATTCTCGTTTAGGCTACACCCATGGAAACTTATAGGTATGTTCTCAATATTTTTTATCAATTGTTCCTTCCCTAGAATATAGAATCATTCAAAGGATCAAATTACCCTCAAGAGGCTGAGGAGTGGTTAAGTATAATGGGGAATTTGTTTGGGTTCTTGGACACAGTTGACAAAATGAATGTGAAGTTTGCCGCCTTCATGCTGGAAGGACTTTATAAAATATGGGGGTACATGATAATAACGTTTAAGAAACATGAGTTCATTGAGTGGAATGACTTCAATGTTATTTTCACCAACCAGTTCTATCCAGATTCCATGTATTTGGATAATTACATTGAGTTTTTCAATCATGATAAGGCCGACTGGACCGTGAAAGAATATGGAAACTATTTTGCTGAGCTCGTGAAATTCTCACATGAGATGGTATAGAATGAGAGGATCGAGTCTAACTAGTTATAGTGGGAACGTCATTAGGATATTCTTTCTCATGTTATATTTGGGAAGAATCTTTATTAGGATGATGTTCGGGGTAAAGCGCTGATATTGAAGATGTACATTGCTCAAAATTCAGGGTTATCAAGAGTTCCATTCACTCTGAGTTTAATTGTGCATTCCTCTAAGTTAAATAGAGATTTTGATGAATCTTGTTATGTTTATAGGTGGTAGGTTTTTTATAAAGCTCCTACAGTGCCTCGTAGAGTTCTTTTTTTTTACTAGTGAACCATGTTAGGGAATTCAAGGAGGGTTTTCACATAATCAACCAAGAAATGTGGCTCCTATGGATGATCATGTCACTTGTAGATATTATAAAATTATTATTCCACTATATATAGTGAAACATGATCATTTAAACCTTCTAAAACTATATTGAATTCCGATTATTCAAATTCAAAAGTGTTCCAAACATAGATAGATGGAACGAATAATCATCATGTAGTGGAGGAGTCTTCAGAGGAAGTGGATATGGGTCCAACGATCATGAGAGGTATGGTAATTAAGGATTCTTCATTAGTGACTTTTATATTTTATATCGGTGCATCTTATTTGTTTATTTCAACCTATGTTATTAATATTATTATTCTCGTGATGGAGATTTTATCTTATGAATTTCATATTAAAACACCCATTAGTATGAAGAGAGAGTAGGGTCTTCGGAGTCCCTATTGTGTTTTATCTTTATATGATGTTGATCTTTATTTCTATTTTCTGATTCATGATATAAAATCTCTTGACGTCATTTTCAGGATGGATTGGATTATTAAAAATAAAGCCTAGATTTTTTTTATCTTTGACGGGTCCCCTTTACTATACCATGTGTTGTGTTCCATGTCTTCCAAGGATAATGTGACCCAAGGTTGAGTAAATATAGCCCTTATTATCTGGATTTGGGAAAATTGATATCTATTGTTTCCATTGATATGGAGTAGGAATGTTTGAGTCGTGAATCCCCTACAACAGTCATCGAGTTTTATGACATGTTTCCTTAAGAATTCTCTAGGTTTCCATGGTAAGGGAGGTTTAGTTTTATATTTACATAAATCTGGGTATTGAACAAGTTTATATCCCCTCTAACCTTAAGTGAACATATAAATTAATGGAGGTCAAGTCCCAGTTAGAAAATATTCTTGGGAAAGGATTTATATGCCTGAGTGTTCCACCTTGGGCGATGCTTGTTCTCGTTGCAAAGAAGGATGATGGTTCACATCACAAAGGAATTAAATACGAAAATCTCAACTGATTTTAGGAAAATAAGAAATATAAATTACCATAGATTGATGATATGATTGATTAGTTCAAATGAGAGATGTGGTCTTGGAATATTGATATTTGTTTTGGTTTCCATCAGTTGAGGGTAAAAGAACCTGATATTTAAAAAAACCACCTATATGAGCATGTAAGGCCATTACGAGTACCTTTTCACGGCCTTTGTTCGAGACAATTTTCCTATATTTTTCATGAATTTAATAAACTAGATTTTTACACGAGTATCTAGATACTTTTTTGGTTGTGTTTACGGAGGAAAGCCTCCTTTACTTTATATATGAGGAGGATCATGTGAATCATCTGAGAATAGTTCTATGTCAGCTAAGAAATCACCAAAATATTGAAAATCATTCGAGAAGTGATTTTTAGATTCAATAAGTGAATTTCATAGGGAATGTGGTGTTGAAAAAAGGAATATCAGTCAATCATGAGAAGGTTAAGGCTTTAATGAGTTGGGGGAAACCACAAAATGTCTTCGAGATCTTTGGCTTGTTAGGCTTGGCCGGATATTATCACTAATTGGTTAAGGACTTCTCAATGTTGGGTTGTCTGAATACTTATCTCACTCAAAAGGGACTAAATTTTTATTGGGAAGAAAAATTTTATAATTCCATTGTTGATTTGGAGCATATTTTAACAATTATTCTTGTGTTGACTCTTACAGTGGCCGGGTAGGGCTATGTTTTCTTTAATGATGGATTGGGTTCAGTCATGGGATACGTTCTTATGCAATGTGATCATGCCATTTCTTATATCACTCGTCATCATAAGCCACATGAGATGAATTATCTGACCAATTACCTCAAACATATAGTTATGATACATACATAAATAATTTTGCGTTATTATCATTATGGAAAAAGGATTATTGTGAATTAAGATCACAAGATCTTGAGTTATATTTTATTTGAAAATATTTTAACCACTTCCAAAGTCATTGGGTGAAACAATTGTAATATTTATATTTCAATATCAATTATTGATCGATGAAAGAAAATGTCGTTACATATTCTTTGAGCAGGATGTTTATTATCATTGTAGTGAAAGAATATTTGGAAGATTAAAATTTGATTGATCTCTTTGCACCATTACATATTGAAGTTCAAGATAAAGGGGATTAGGTTTACCTGACCAACGTTTAATAGACATCTAATCTTCTCAAATAGATTAATCTATATCAGAAGATTGATGATGAGTTATATAGCTTCTAAGATTCTCTTTATGGTGGGGATATAGTTTCCCATTGGTTATTATCCCAACAAAGGATTCCATGATATCATAATCATTTAGTGTCCCTAACATTAGTATGTTAATATGTGATGGTGTGTTTTCATAATTCATATTGGTATGTTCTCCAATGAACCATGAAGATGTATTATGAAATTAGACGATAGATCTAGTGGCCATGATTGAGATAGTTTGTTTTTGATTTTTTCTGTCATGGTTATACGTTCTAGAAGGTTAAGGCTGAGCACTAGAATGCTTTAGGTTTTCATCAACCACATCCATTTCCTACATGTTAGTGGGATGAAATATCTATGAACATTATATTTATGTTGTCTCTTACCCATCAAAAGAAACATGGGCTGAGGATTGTGATGTAAAGGTTTACTAAATCATAAAAATTTATAACCATTCCATAAAAAATAGTGCAGGATTTGGGAAATATCTAGGTGAAAGTGTTTGTTTGGATGCATAGAGTTAATTTTTCTATAGTTTATTATCATGATCATCAGTTCATTTCTTTCATTTGGATAGGCCTCCAAGTAGAACAAGGATCTCACATCGATTTCAATACAATTTATCATTCACAGTCAAATGGCTAAATAGAAAGAGAGATATATATTCTTTAGGGGATACTTCACACTTGTGTTCTCGACTTTGGTGGGATTTTGGATGATCTCTTTGGACTATTGGAGTTTTATAATAAAAATATTTACTAGTTTGTGACTAGAATGGTTCATATTGAGGCCTTGTTGGTTCGACCTTGTAATTCTCCATTGTGTTGATCGTAAATTGGAAAAAGATAATTTTTAGATCATTTTTTGGTCCATGATACTACAAAAAAGATCTAGTAGATTAATAAAATAATTTTGAGTGAACAGATCCAATATAAGTCTTATCTTGATTACTAAAATAGGACATTGGAATTCTTCGTTGGTGACCTGGTGTTCTTTAATGTTTCACCTCAGTTGTGTCATCGATGACATGGGAGGAAAGGGAAACTTTCTCCTCATTTTGTGGGACCTTATTATTTTGTTTAGATGTTGGGGAATGTTGTATACAATTTATCACTACAACTAAAGATGACGTTGATGAATAAAATTTTCCATGTATCATGGTTGAATATGTATCTATCTGATCAATCTGATGTTCTGAACTAGATTGATATTGAAGTTGACCCTTACATATCTATAAATAAACGACCAGTCCGTATAGTTGATTCTAAAAACATGGTACTTCATAGGAGGTTGATACCTTTGGTTTTTTCAATGGCATCACAGTTCTAATAATCTTGTGATGTGGGAGAGAAGGGCACTACAGAGAGAGTTGTGAACTCATCATTTTGGCATGAATTCTTCTTCAAAGGATTTAAAGGGACATAATGGTTCTATGGTTGGTATGTTGTAACATCCTATTACTATTTTCATAAATTTCTAAACATCTATTTGTAGTAATGTTTTGGTTGGATTTTGATTGGGATTAATTCAAGTGAGATTTCAGACATTTTTTATGTTTCTGGGCTAGAGCACAGGTAGCACACGATTGGACCATTGTTTCCCAACTCGTGCACCCTCTCAGATCATACATTATAAATGAGGTAGTCGATAATATATGGTTGGAATAATGTTATCAACCTGTGAACCCTCTTAATAAATATCTATTCATTAATTTTAAAACTAGCTCCTGATTGTGTACAATTTGTCTAAACTATGCACCACCACCTAGGATACCTTACAAACATGCTTTTAAGTGATCCAGTTTTTTTTAAAAAATCACGAGCCCTCTATATAGTTCTTTGAAGGTCTTAATGTGACCCAAACTGATTTATATATTTCTGAGATCTCCCAAGAATAATTTTTGGTCCAATGGATCCCTCCTAAATGTGACTCAATTCATGTGGAATGACCATTGATATTTTCATAGTTAGTTTCTTTTCTCCATTATCATTCTCTTTTAGAGCTTCTCTGTTATGTCTTCGTGATTCGATATCCATTTATCAAGAGGTAGGCGGTTCCATTATGATGCCCAACTCATATTAATCCTAAATTGATTTATTTAATTTCAATTTATTTAATTAAATTAAATTTATTTGTTTTGATAAAATGGCTTTTAATTAGGTTGTTGAAAAAACGCAATTCCATTAGATTGATGATTTATAATGGTTTTTTAGAATGATTTTGGGGAAACCCCAAATTCCATTGAATTGGGGTGTGTTTATGGAAATTTTAAAATTTAATATTTCTTAATTAGAATTTTGGATGTGATAGACCTTTTATTTAATAATATTATCTAATTTAATTATGGAATTTGGATTTGAGGGAAAATTATGAAAAACCCCAATTCTATTGAATTAGGGGTTTGTTATGAAATTGTTGAAAATGATTTGAAAATCTAAATAATTAAAATTATCTTGTTATAGTGGATTATGAAATTTCATGAAATTGATTCAAATAATTATTTTTGAAAGAAGTCTTAAAAATAGTCTGATAGAAACCATAGGTTTCAACAATGTGATAAGAATTTTTTTATTCAAAAATCTTTATGGTTTTTAAAGTGAAAATTAAAATATTTCATATGGAGAATGGGATTTATTTTAAATTAATGTTTTTATAAAATAAATATCTTAATTTTTTTGTACTAGATAACATGAAACTATTAGATAGATATTGAGTCAGTTTGGGCGGTTCTTTATGAATTACAATGTTCTAAAACATTATATCAGCACATCACATCCCTTAGGTGATGGTGTTGAGTCACCTTTACCTTATTACCAAAGGGGTGTATGTAAATATTTTCCATTTCATTGTATAGGGTCCCAATTCCCTTAAAACATCAAACCTAATTAGGCATATGACTGTGTTTCTCACTTTTTTGAGTTTCAATTGAATATATGTAATCACCGTAAACTATTTTAAAAGCCTTGATATTTTATATAAGCTTTTTTATATAAATGTTTTCATATAAGAAAATTATAAGATGTTTTATTTGTGTAAATCAACCTTTTTTAAAGATAACTCAATTATTTAAAAAGCACATCCATCATTGGAAATTTGAAGCATGAATTGATAAATTATTTAAATCATTTGAAATTTAAATCATGATTTTGTTAAATATGATTTTGAAATACCAAAAATGTTTTTTATTTTAAATTTAAATCATTTATTTGTTTAATTTGATATTGTCCTGTTAGGACATATTTGGGTGAAATCCTACTGGTATTTGGCTCACAACCAATTTAATCCTTCACATATTTTCATATTAACATCTTCCACATTCGAGAAGGGGAAAATAATCAATTGGAGGTTGTTCTAGCTATTTATTGGTGACCTGGTGAGTTGCATCCTTTGAGACCTAGGTAGATTGTACTTTTTTTTATTTTTTGGTACATGGTTATATTATTTTGGCATGTTATGCATGTTTAACTTTAGGTACATTTCTCCCGATGAAGTTTATTATATATCCATTAATGAATGTTTCTCTTTTACTTCACATTGTTAGTTGAAAAATCATTTCCTCTTCCACTTAATATGACGTGAGGTGATAGTCACCGAAATAATGGGATTAGTAATTCACTTCAGGCTATGTAGGGGATAGCTAGATGATCGGGTAACCAGGGTACCGGGGCTGGTTCATGATAATGAAATTTTGGTACAACAGAGTATAAAAGTTAACAAACATATGTAAGGAAATTTTTTTATAATTGTACAAGGAAAAATTTTCATACTAATATAAATAATTCTTGAAAATATATATTATTATGGTTTATATTACAATCCTAAAAATCCATGGATGTTTTTATTAATATAAACTTTTAAAACTGTAGGAAAATGATCTGGAATGTGATTAAAAAATTTTAAATGGTTTACAAAACATGAAAGTGACTCAAAATAATTGAAATAAATTGATTATTTATAAAAATACATCTCAAAACTCTACCAGTTTATCATTGGGAATGGTTACATTTTGATTTAACCAATTAGGGGACCTCATGGTCCACTAATAACACATATCCAATTATTTATATCCTTTAAATATTTCTTAGAGGTAAATTCATGTAATAAATTTATTTGATTATTTCAATGATTATTCTTGAAAAACTATACCTTTAAAGGATATCATTTTATACTAAAACACTATTAAATAAGAACTAGAACATTTATAATATAATAGTGTAAATGAATATGAAAAAAACTAAAAAAATCATTAAATTGTTGAATCTATCATGTGGATCATTAACAAATTCATAGAAATGAGAAATGTTTCTAGGTGAAACACCTTGTATATTATTAAACTTATAGTTCATGGAATTCATTTCTACTATTAAATAATACCATATTTTAAAAAACTATTTTATATCTCATAATTTATTTTTGAATAAATATTATAAACATTGATGTGACAATTTGTTATTAAATAATAAAATTATTTGATTCCCATAGTAGAATTATTAATTTGACCATAAATTTTAACACAATTAAATATTATTATTATACAATTTCGTTAAATATATCATTTTAATGATTGTGTGATTTTATTTATTCACATTAGATGGAATTGAAACAAACCAAGGGAATAAGATAATGATATTTTTTAAATAACCATATTATGATCTATAACTATAAAATCATAATTTTTCAATTATGAATGTTGAGAATAATTTGATTATCAATGGACCTTTTGAAAAACTAAATGAGTTGTGGGCATTGAAATAACATATTAAGAAACATAATTAATTAATAAAATTAATATAAAAAATTTTCTAGTGGAAAATTCGAATGATAAGTATCATGAAATATTTTATGTACTGAAAAACACTGAAATAGATGCATTTCTTCAAAGTCCTAAACTATGAATGTATATTATTGATTTATAAAAAATATTTCATTACATATTAACATAGAAAATCATAACATTTATTGAATAAATAGTCATGAATAAATTTGTTTGATTGATTTACTAATTCAAATTTCATTACATAATCAGTTACCATATAAAAAACTAGAAATGGTAATTTATTTTTCAATTTAATTTATATGTATTTATTGTAAATCATTAACAAAATATGGACTTCAAAAATAATAGAGAAGAATGGTAATGAAACATTGTCATCTTC
Organism: Viscum album; assembly: GCA_963277665.1. NCBI lineage: Eukaryota > Viridiplantae > Streptophyta > Magnoliopsida > Santalales > Viscaceae > Viscum > Viscum album. The sequence continues at coordinate 1,531,056,906 of OY728123.1, read as the reverse complement.
AGATGATATACCCACACACTATCGATCATAATATCACATAGAGTGCTGTTGTATTTTAAATTTTTCTAACTACAGAATTAAATTTTCAAAATCAACACAAAAAATGTCTATTATGCATTGAAAAATTTGGTACCATGGCCAATGCTACCACAATTCATTTTTTATTTTACAAAACCCAATTTTTGGGTATGTAAGAACCGTACATAAATATCCACAATAACAGTAAATAAAAACAAACCCTGCCATACCACATTCAAAGTTCATAATCAACATTGAAATTCCACAAAAACAAAAATCAAAACTCTGTCAGTACCATAAACATGTCATCCATCCATTTAAAATATTGAAATATAAATAGATAGTCATTTATTCCATTACCACTTCCTCAGTATTTGAACCTCCTCGAGACCCTCACTAACACCGAAGACGTCGGCCATCATATCTCTATGGAATTTGTCCACCATAAACCCTTATCACAACCATGATCATCATTCTCATCGTCATAGTGAATCACCAATAACAAACCATCATTTCCAAAGAGATGTATCATCACAACATACCATCATAACATCCACCACAGAACATTATCGCAACTAGAACATGATTTTGTAGACAAACACAACTAACCATCAACGAATAAAGGGCGTTGATGGAGATACAGATAGAAAAAATCACATCACCTTCACCCATATCCCAAAAAAATAGAACGAATGTTGGTCAATAGAAAATATGTCATTAACCAATGATAAAGGAGGAAAAATTGAACAAAATACAAAAAACCAAAAACAAAATGAAAGTTGAACCCAATGGTAAAACAAAAAAAAGTCATAGAGGAAGAGAAATTGAAACCAGTAGCACAAAGAACATTGAATAATACCAAGTCCCATATCAAAAAGTCTCAAGATTACCACCACATGCAGTCGGACAAGGAAAAGAGTATAGGAGCTTGAAACGAGGGAAGGGATTTGATAATCTGATGGTTCTCGATGATGACAAAACTGAATCCAGGAGAAAAACATAACAAGCCACCCCGAGAGCACTGGGAGAAACCCTTGAATAAAGAACCCAAAATTCCAAAACCACCTTTGAACCCCCACACCAGATCAAACCTAGAGAGGAGTGAATGAAACTAGGGAAAGAATAGGTTTGAATGACCTAGGGCTACCACAATAAACAATTATGATAGTTTCATCAAAACATCCATGAAAAAACCTTCCAAGAATATCAGTTCCAAAAAATGGGGAGAAAGTTCCCACATCGAGGCGATAATAGAAGAGAACAAAACCAGAAGTATGGAGGGAGGAGGTAGTGATGCCGTTAGAGGAGAGGGGAAACCATATGATTAGAGAGGGGGAATCAGGATAGAGCATAATTCCCTCGTACCATGGCTATATAAAGCCTTATTTATAGAAAAATGTAGTTCATATAAATTCTATTGAATTAATATATATATTTAAAAGCTAATGTGCTTTTCTTCATGTAATATGGATGGTATTGAGATAAAAATTAATTGAAAAGAATATATACATTAAAAATGAAATATTAATAAATAATTTATTAAAATAATAACCATTGAAAAATTAGGTTAATGAGTTAGAAAAAAATATCCATTTTATAAAATAAAATTTAGTTTAAAATTATAAATAGACTTTTGAAAATAAATAGTAATATTTTTATATTTTCATTGAATAAATTATGGGAAAAATAAAGTGAATTTAGAGTCAAACCAAAAATACGAAACAAATAATAATAGTTATTGAAAAATGTATAATTGATTGGTCTAAACATAATATATGTTCATAATATATTATATATTTATATTAAATCCATTCAAGATCCCAATTTTATTTGAGAAAATATTCAAAAGAAAGAGTCCAGGTAGCCAGAAAACAAGAAAGGGAAAAAACAGCACAATATAGTGGAAGCCCCGGGTAGACACCTAGGTCCAAAAGGTCACCCAGACCTAGGGGGCCAAAAAAAAATTAGCCCATGTGCATCCCCTCTGATAAGATTAACACCTTCAGTCATCAATAAACCAATGGACGGCAGACATGGGATGCTGGAACTCGGTTGCGCCATAGATGCAAGGTGGTCCCCCACATGATTACCTTCATTCCATGTGTGCAACAAACTAACCCCATCTAAGAGAGAAAAACACCTCCTAACCATGTACACAATTGACCAAGGGACCTGGAAATTACCGATTTCATCACAATAAATAATCAGAAAATCTGTCTCCACTTGGGAGATAGCAATGCTCTTCTTACGACACAACTAAAAACCAGAGAAAGGTGCATTTGCCTCTGCCTGAAGCGAGGTTCCCCACCAAAGGTACACTGTAAATTCCAGCATCAAAATCCCACTCCAATCACAGACTACACCCTCCCTCCCCCCCCCCCCCTCGTATTTCGTCCCGCACACAAGAGACATCAGAGTTCAACTTTAGTCCCAAGACCGAAAGAATCCATCATATCCATTCCCCACCTCTCCGTTGAGTGCTGGGACAGGAGATAGCAGGAGTAAGGGAACACACTCGATGTCTGCTGAAGGAGGGGGGCTTATGCTAGTGGGGAAATAGATGAACCAAATCCGCCAGCAGGACCCGGGTACACACGATGATGACCCTCACTTTAAGTGAGGCTCCCTCAAACTGGGCCTGATTCCGAGCCGGCCACAAGCTGCAACACCCAGCAATAAGAACCATAGACCTAGACATCCATTCTATACCCGAGCCGCCTGACCGGATAAACCGTCTGTCCAGAAATGGATCCTCACAATAATAAGCTGAAGAGATAGCAGTGAGATCCCCAAATAAAAGCCAAAGATCAACAGCCCAGTCAGTTTCGAAAAACAAATGGTTGGAGCTCTCCACCTTCATCCGGCTACAACAGTGAAATTTTTAGGGAAGGAAGATAACCAAACTCTAGATCTGGGCATCTATGTCCACTTCTTGCTTCCTGATGTTCCAAACAAGAAAATTGTATTTCGAGGGGATTTTATTACAACAGAGTGGGGCATCCCAGCTTTCCAGAGTCAATTGCAGAGCCATGATCTTTCGATACGACTGAGAAGAGAACTTCCCTGATGGGGAAGTAGTGAATACACACATGTCCAGCTCCGATGTCAATGAAATAGAGTCCCAAACTCCCTGCTGATTAGAATCCAGAACTGCCTTGATGAACAAAGGGTGAATACTGGCTTCCTTGAAAGAGATAAGGGGCGTCAGGCACCCAGGAAAGCCATGAACTGAACCCAACCAATTTTGGAAGCAAAACAGAAGGGCCTAATCTCCAACAATCCACCGGGAATTCTGATTAAGAAAACTGATAAGAGGAAAGATTTTTGACCAGAAGGGGGATGCATGGCCATCATCCTCCACCTCATCACCCACCCATTGGTTGGACATAATTTTCCCCAAAAGTGTTTTCCCTTCAATCACCTCCCATGCAAGCTTAGCCTGGTAACACTGAAGAGTGTCACTCATACTCCGCACATTAACCCCCCCCCCCCCCCCCTCCTGAATGGGGTTTTCCATTCTCTCCCAGGAAAACCAATGCTGCTTCCCCTCTGAGAATGTGTGCCACATAAAACATGCCAGAATCTTGTCAACCCCACTCATGGAGTGTATACTATATTAAGAGATTGTCTTGTTATTAAATATGTGGGAAAAATAATAAAACAATTATTTATTTTACATAAAAATAATGAAATATTAACCAGATAAATAAATTTCTTAATCATTTAATTTAATATATAAATTACTAAAGTAAAATAGATATTTTGTATTGGTAATTTTATTGATTAATATTAACTTTTAACTTATTACATGTTCTTATTTGATTCATTATTGTTTATATTCATAGAAAATTATAATGTAATCAGTGGTTTTTAGGTCATACTCGATCTGTATACTCATATGATTCATCTACAGCATTAGAAAAAATCCATATTATATCAAGTGTATTTTATAATACAATCGATATACATTCCACTAATACATACCTTCCAATTGTTTTGAGTTTCTAGGCATCGAGTCATCCCACACATGATATAGATCAATTAATATATAGTGTCACCTATATCATAAAGTGTTTATTGGAGGTTTTCCCTCATATATATGTGTTTTATTTTGAATATTTTATTTATTTCATACATTCAATAACTATTTTATATGTTTTCTATCCATACTCAATTAATTAATGAATTAAAACAATCATGTAAATAATGGATGTTTATAGGTTGAAAATATTATCAATTTCAGTTTTGAATGACATTTTTTGGTTTGTAAATATAACGATGACTATATATATGAGTAGTTTTTGGGGAATATGGAATATAAGAATATGACACTCCAAATCAAATTTCTTAATAAAAGGAATGTTTAAATCAAATAGACGACTAATATATCTCATAATTTAATATAGGTAAATGAAAATCTTTATTTATTCATGAGTTTTTTTAATTTTCTTATAAAATTGATATTTTAATAATTTATATTTATATTACTTTTATGAAATCATCTATTTTCATGTGGCTGATTCATTTAGGTGTTAATAAACTATAAAATGTTTTGGAGAAAATTGATATATTTAAATAAATAATTGTCAGGTGATTTTAGTAATTTCATTTTAATCTTACAATTATGTTTGATAAGGTATGGTTCACCAAAATTTAACCTATGTGCAGAAGTGGTCACTTTTTGTATCAATAGTTTGTCAATTCCAAGGTATCTATATAAATAAACTAGAGGACACTCAGATTTGTTGATGGTGATAGATATGAAGAGTCCAACTATTTGTGATGAGTATATTTAATGAAATAATAACATATATTTGAATTAATACAATTAATGATGATGAGTTGATCTTGGGTAATTTCTGGGGAATGATTTGAAAGATTTTTTTCGTGAAAATTTTCTTCTAAATAATTTAATAATATTTTAACACACTTATATTTTTATGTAAGAGTTTTGTATTCGATAGGGTGTGTGACACGCAAAATCAAGCGAGTAAGGTACTGGAGTATCCTGATAATTAGTAATAAATTTACTATGTTAAATAAAATAAATATATTTTATTGAATCCAATGAATGCGAAATTAAGTTGGCATACATCGTATATAGCAATGAGTTTCTTCAATGGCTTGCATTACACGTAATACGAAGTTTTACCAAAAAATATTATATTGTCAAAATATTATTATTTAATAATATATATACTACCCATTATAAATAGTATTAAATAACTTATGAAAATCTATAGTTTACACAATATAAAACTAAATCATTGGTAACAAATTAATTAACAATTAATATAATAACCATTTAAAAAATAAAAATAATATTTTATAGAAAACAATTTTTATGCTTAAAAAAGTGATTTATCGAAATAAATAAAATAAATTATATTTAATGAATTATATTAATTAAATATATATATTATGTATTAAATATAGTGTTTTTATACTAATTCCACATATGTTTTAGGAATAATATATGACTAAATCCTATTTTATGTTGAAAATGAATTTTTTTCTTAATGGCATTTTTACCGCCTTTTAAAGTTGAACTTATTTTAAACCAATAGTTGGAACTTTTATAAATATTATATGTCAATATAAAAATAATATTTGAAATCATAACATAAAAATTAGTTTAGGGTGAATGGTTTTACTTTTATGTGATTTTTCAATTTATAATGAATAATGGAAAATAATGAATTTAAATTCCAAATTAAATTTTTTTCTAATTTATTTTTAATGATAAATTATATATTAATCTAGTTTAAATGTATATTTTTAGAATTTTTTAATTTTTTTATCAAATTTAGGTCATTAAAATCAATTTCACATTGAAATTGGATATGAAAACATCTAAAACTTTTAAACATTTTCACATTAAAAATTTCTATTGTCGTCTCATATGAGGGATTAAATATAAATTAATTTATAAAACCTCTATGATAGGAATTTGGAAAAAATTATTCAATATTGAGAATCATATATTTTAAAATTTTCTAATTAGGTCAAAATATTTTTATCCCAAAAATATTAGTGAGTGTAATTAAAATTAATTACAACGATTAAGGTGGAATTAAGGTGAATAAGGGATTAAAACATAATCATAAGGATGAAAATAAGAAATAAAATTGTGAAAAAATCATTGTATAGTAATGTTGATACCCTAAAATCACTCTTATTGAATTGGGACCATTATTTTAGTGAACTAAAATTGAAAAAAATGGGTGGAATTCTTTTTCCAAAATTTACAAGAGTGCCACACCTCATCTACTATAAAAAGGTATTCAACACTCCCACTTCCTAACACCACACAATACATGTTGTACAATCAAATATAAGACCAAATAGATCATAAAAATACCTAAAATAATCATATAATCCTCATCTTGGACATAATTCCCTCCCTGGATGCCATTTGGTGCAATCCAAAAAGTGTTACCCGATTAGTCGAATCATCCTTCCTCAGGCAATTTAGATTTATTTCTTTCTAATATATTTCTATTATTATTATTCAGGGATTATAAAAAAGTATCCATAATATACTATTTGGTTTTTATGTATGGTTTTTACCTACACTTACACAAACTTCCACATAATGGGTTACAAACATACAATTTATGTGTATGGCGAACAACCGCCTCACACAACGATATTGTTCATTCTTCTTTTACAACCTATCCGGATGGAAAATTATTGTAGAAAATATGTATATATATATATATCATATATATATATATATATATAATTTTTTTATGGTTATTTAATTATTATTTTACATGCACCGTTATGCACTCCATTTTGTGGGAATATGATAACATCATTTATGGAAGTGTGGACAACCGTCTCCTCAAATCGATGTGATTTGTTCACATTATACATACAATTTATAAAGAATAGTTTTAATAAATCTTTTTAAATTAAATCACTCATATATGATAAAATAAAAATAATAAAAATATATATAATTTTATTTTGAACCTTTTAATAAGACAATTAAATGAATGTAGTGTTCATGGGTACGTACAACCTACCGTTTACATGAAAGAAAAATTTTATTTCTTATCTATAATTACTATATATTATTATAAATTGAAATATAACAAATATATATGACAACTGAATTGTGGTTCACAATATGGATGTGATTAAAACATGATCTATGTATGATGGCCACGATGTAACAAGTCAAAATATACTCATAAGTAAGGGTAATTAACTCCCAAAACAGTGAAAATATTAAAATATTTTTTACAAATGTGTGATAAGATATTATAAAAAGATAATATATGATATTATATTTACAATTATGGTTCTTGAATTAGTTATGATAAGTTTAAAACCATTATACAAAAAGTTAGGGTACATTCACCAAAAAATGTAACATAAGGTAAGGAATTTTGTTTTAATTTACATTCCAATAAGAATTATTTATTGTTATGTGCCAATTAACTTTTATATAGAGTATATGTTTCCATTTGGCATGTTATATCATGAATATCCCTATTATAAAGATATTATATGTTTCAATTAATTTTATTCCTCCATGTAGATTATTATTCAAATGTTACAAAGATGTATGAGACACTTTTGAATGTATTAATATTATTATTATAGAGAATTTTTTAAATGATTATCTTTGTAATCTAACTTTCTTTTTTGATTTATAAAATTCTCTTGAAATAAACACTTAATTTTTATGAAAAAAATTTCTTATATATGGTGTAAATACTTCCACTTTTTCATATAATACCATGATTCATTCAATATTCATTGTATTTTGAGTTACAATATGATTATTTCATTTAAGGGGATTCGAGTAAAAAATTACCAAGTAGAAAAGAATTTCAAAACCCAAATTTTTTATTGTGTTATATTACTTCATCATTTACATTAATATTTTATTAATATGTGCATAATTATTTTGATTTTATATTTGTGTATTTCCACATAAATATGTTGATATATAGTTAATAAACATAATCTATGAATTTATTTGTTAAAACCCCAGCATTATAATATTTTCAACAGTTTACATTACAATCCAATTTATTGGGATTATTTATACATAAATTTACATCTGTGGAAATTATTTGTTCATTTTTTCATAATACCTTCAATTTTATTCTCATATGTTTATTCATAACCTTATTCAAGTAATAGTACCATAATACCACTCATTGTTACCCAAAATGTTTGAGAAAATGTTTTTAAGAAAACCAACCTCATTCTCTCTTTAGTGGGAGAACCCATTTTCTTTTAAAAAATCCATTTTATAAAATGGTGTTCAAATTTTTTTAACCTTTCCAAAATAATTTGTTAAATTAATTTATAAATTTTTTATCTTGAAAACCATTTTTTTAAATGAATCTTTTATTTTTCTTTCTGAATAATATATTTTTGCAACATTTTTACCATTAAAATGAATTTTATTTTTATCTTATATGGCAGCTGAACATTTACCAACCAGTATTTCATTGAATATTATGTTGCATGATTAAAAGGATAAATTTAAAATATAATATTTTCAAATGTTATTTTTAATGAAATGGTTTTTCAAAAGGTTTCTTAGAAAAAGATATTTTTTTGATAATGCTTTTAAGATATGTTTTTATAATATTTCTATACATCAATGAAAACGACCTTTTATTTTTACTCCACTTGGGATATTTTATATTGATACTATACTTATTCCTCCTCTTGAGGTTTTATTTTTGATTTGGATATAGATATTATTGAAATCTACTTCATTGATTTATTTTAGACCCTTGATATATTCAATTTTCTATGATCATTTGACATTGAATTTTGCCTAAATATTCATATCACTTTTTTTGGATATGATTTTTTCTTGTTCCGTAAACCATTTTTCATATGGTGATTACTTTGAATGTGATTTTATTATCTAGGGAAACATTTAAAAATAATTATTCTTTATACTATACAGATTTCTGATAAGTTATATTTTCTTTTAATTAAATCTATTACTATATATGATTAATTATTTGGAAATTAAATGATTAGTGGGGCCCATACATTATATGTCCCCCTAATGCATCAATAGCTTCTTATGATACTAATATGTTTCACAAATTAAATGGTTTTCCACCTGTTATTTTAAACCATCTGGATTATGTATCTTGAAAGTATAGGTTTTTTGGTCCCTCAAACATGACGTCCAACAATTAAGAATTTACTTCATAGAAATTTTTGTAATCATTGTTATTATCCTTGAGGTTTCCACATGATAAAAACTATATATGCATTTTTCTTATGGGTTTATTAATTAAATGACATGTGTTTATTTTCTAACATTTAATATATATGTTTACATATCTAATTATTTTAATGGGTTTTTTTTCAATTATTAACTTTATATATTGTTTATGAACATACTTAGGAGTTTTTTGATTACATGGTATGTGTGTTCAGTTATTTTCCATTTCATAATTATTATTCTCATTGAATCATTATTTCATTAATAATACTTTACCCTTACTGTGCATTTGATCAACCATTATTTTCATTCCTTACCCCATGAATCAAAGAAATATACTTTGAAATTTGTACAAGAATACACTAGATGGAATAATGTTATCCAGGAAAGAAAACAGTTAATTTTATAATTAGTGTATTAATTTGTAACATAATACTCATGTATGTATCTTGTTTACCAATACTACAAAAATATTCAATCCTTCTGGACGAATATACTTGTAACCATTCTAATATAATGGTAGTAGACATTGGCTCGAGATTATTTGAGGTCGGATCTCTACAATTGGTATTAGATTAATTTTAGAAGAAACCTCGGAAAAACGATTTGGGAGAACATATATTAGATAATATATCCTGAAAGAATAATTTTAAGATAAGTATAGAATAACATTCTATAATTTTGATAAATTAGAAATTATATAGGTATTTGAGAAATAAATCCAGTTGTTGATACAATAGGTGGACGTGGTTCGAGCACAAAATTACCTAGGGGTAACAACTCTGAAAAAGTGAATTGGATTAGACTCATCATAATCTGGTACACGACAACATGACCTACTAAACAACTGTTTTGATACTCTAGGGGGTCATTTTGGATAAATCACATTTTCATTACAAACCATTTGAATTATTTTAATAGATAGTGATAATGAATTATCTGGGATAATCATTAGACAATGAAAAAGTTATTATAAAATAAAATGTCTGTTGTATTTATTGGGATTCTAGAATTCAATTATGGATGTATTTGTACCAATAATATTTTAGTCATAAGAATCGTGAATCATCTAAACATTCATCAAAATTTTATTAGCACATATGTCTTCATTAACTTAATATTTATTGATAACATCTTGCTATTATGAAGTTGAGGTTGATAATAGGTTCTATTTCCTAAAAATTCCCTTTAGGTTTTATAAAATGTGAGTCTACCAAGATTAATGATATTTTGGAAACATTTATGGAATGTATATGTTATAGTTGAAAACCTATTTGTGGAATAATACCCTTATATTTTAGAGACCTGAGAATAAAGGTATTGATAACCTTTAATATTATTATTATCATTATTTAAATTTTAATAATTGTTAAATTAGATTATTAGGATATGAAATACAATTATCGAAAACCTTAATTAAAAGTCTTTTTAGGGATTAACCATATTTTAAGGATATGTATAAAAACTTTTGAAATGTCATATGAATTATATCAATATGGGTTTAGAATGTAACAACCTATATATTGGGTTATAAACCATAAAATCCATAATGGTCTTGGTACAATAACCCATGACCAAAGGATGATAAGTGATTGATGTGATCCATTAACTGACACAATTTATTGGTAAATATTTCATTTTTTTAGTTGAACAATTTAAATAATCAATTTTAATGATGAACACATAGTGTTACTTTTTTGGTATAGAGATTAATGTATTGAGAATACTATATTTGATTAATAGTTAAAGACCAGTAGTTTGATGTATACCTCTTTTATGGTGTACAAGATCTATTAAAATGTATTTTTTATCTTCAAGCATCAATGTTCATTTTTTGATATCCATTTCTAGAAGTAAGGGTTGATTTGGGATTTGATCGAAGAAAAAAAAATGAAGGAATTGTATATATGAAATTAAATTGTATATTGTAATTAAATTTCCTTCTATTAATAGGCAGTAAATTAATTTCTTGACTTGATGAAATAGATATTTAAAAACAATTTCCTAATAAGTTAATTTTTATAGAATTGATGTTATTATAAATCATCACAGATTTTTGGATTTGAGTTCCTAAACCTCCAATTAATCATTTAACTGTTTGTGATTGATGACCTCAAAAACTCCTTATATATATTTACATTTTCCTTCCATGTACAAAAATATAATTTACACTAATGGCCTCCTACTCAGAAATGTAGTTATATTTTAGTCCATGAGACCTTTTTTTACATCTTATTATCACTTTTATAGTGTTGTTTTTACAAACACTTATAATGATGTGGGATTTAAAACATATTAAATATCATACAATCTATCAGAAAAATAAATCTTAAATTATGAGGATTTAATTTAATTAAGGTGGTGGAGAATGTACCGCCCACAAATTCTAATGTGTGATCATTAAATTTGATAGTGTGTATGACACAAAACTCTGACCATGTAAGGGAATAGAATATCCCAATAATTTATTATATATTTAATGTTTAAATTAAATTAAATATATTTTATAACTTTTAATTAATGTAAAACTTTGTAATCCTTCATTGCAAACAACAACGAGTTTCATCAATAACATGCATTACACGGATGATGGAGTTTTATTGAACAAAAATATATAATTAAAATATTATTATTTAATAAGATATAAACTAGCCATTATGAATAGTATTAAATAACATATCAAAATATAATTTTAAAAAAATTAAAAAATTAATTATTTTGATAAAAATTAATTATAAAATATTATAACAACCAACTAAAAAATAAAATTATTATTTTATAGAAAAATATTTGTATGATGAGGAATGTGTTTTATATGAAAATTTTATATTAATTAAAGTTAGTGAATGATAAAAATATAATTTTTTTGTTATGTATTGAATGAAATATTTTCATATTCATACAATATATTTTATAGGAATAAGATACGAATAAATATTATTTTACGCTTAAAAATGGTACTTTCCAAAAATAACAATTTTAACTCCATTTAACAGGGAACCTATTTAAAATTAAATTTTTATATGATTTATAGAAATTATATGTAAAATAAAACTTAATATTTAAAATAATGATATAATATTATGTTAGGTTTTTGTTTTTGTTATTTTTTATGTGAAGTTCTATTTTTTAGTGAAAAGTTAAAAATACTGAATTTGAATTCAAAAATGATCTTTAGTGTAATTTATTTATAATGTTAAATTATATTTTAAACTGTTTTGGAAGTATAATTAGGGGATTTTTTTATTTTTTAATCCAATTTATCTAATTGGAATCAATTTAACAATGAAATTAAATTTAAAAACATCATTGAATTTTGAATGTTTTTACTTTCAAAACACACATTATCGCCTCATATGTGGGATTATATTTAAATTACTTTATACCAATTATATATTTAAAATTTTAAAAATAGATTCCACATTTAGAATAAGAATATATTGTATTTTATAATAAGGTCAACTTTGTTTTTTTCCCGAAAATACGAGTCAAAGAAATTAAAATTAATCACAATGATTAATGAGAAATTAGACATAACAACAGACTAACCATTAATCTTAAGGGCCAAAATGACCTATAAACTTTTCCAAAATCAATTGGATGGATGTATTAAGACCCTATACTACCTATTCTATAATGTTTACCATAATTTGATCCAATTTCAATGGTAAAAGATTAGGTGGAATTCATTCCAAAATTTACATGAGTGTTACTCCTCCTCCACTATAAAAAGGCACTCAACCATCACAATTCCTCACAACTCTAAATATGTATTGGATCACAAAATATCTACCGAAATATATTATAAGAATAAATACCATCATATTATATTCCTAAACATGGGTATTAATCTATATAAATAGTCCCTTTGGTGCAAACCAGAAAGAGTTACCAGATTAAGAGGTAACATCCCTCTAGTGGATCTTTATATTTATTTCATTATCCTCAATTTAAATTATTTTTATTCAAATATTATATAAAGAGAATATTATTATCAATATAATAATATTTTTTTATGTCAAGTTTTATACCTACACTCGCACACACTTCCCTCTAATGGGTAACAAACTTAAAGTTTATGTGTAAATCAAACTACTGCCTCGAAAAATGATGTTGTTCATTCTACCATTTACACCTCTCATGGTTGAGAATTATGATGGGGACTATGATTATAAATGAGATATGAAATAGTTATAATTTATTTATTCTTCTTTAATTATTTTATAACTCATAACTTTATTCACATGATTTTTTTTGAAATACGATTATATTGTTAATGGAAGTGTGGACCACCACCCCTTCAAAGCGATGAGATTCGTTCGCACTATACATATAATGTATAAAAGATAGTTTTAATAAAACTATTTATGAAATATTAAATAGATATTATTCTTTAATTATAATAAGCATATATTTAATTGAATTTTTATTCTTTTTATTTGATAAAAAATTGAAAGTAGTGTACATCTGTACGTAAGGCCTTCCCTCTCCATGAATGTTGTGATTCATTTATTAACACCAAAAAAATTATTATAATAAATACATATATAATGAATATATATGAGAATTAAATCTAGGTTTACATTAAGTATATGTTGAAAGCATGATCTAAATAATAAAAATAATATGTTATATGTCATAACATACTTGAGAAACAAGGAAATTAACACCCAAAATTGTATGAATAATGAAATATTTTTAAGAAACGGTTAATAAGATCTTGTAAGAAGAATATATAAGAGATTATAAATAATATTATGGTTATTTTATTATTTATTGACATTTTTAAAACCATTATATATTAATTTAAAATAATTTATCCCAAAAAAGAAACATAATGTAAGGGATTTCGTCTCAATTTACATTCCCTTGAGAATTATTTGTTGTTATGCACCAATTAACATTTATATTGTGTATATATTTCCCTATAAAATTTTGTTTCATTAATCTCATTAATAAAATGATATTATATGTTTAATTTAATATTATTCCTTCATGTATATTATGATTCATATGTTTCTAAGTGGTATGAAACACTTTGTAATGTTTAAAGATTATTCTCCTCGAAAACATTTTCAATGATTATCTTTGCAATCTCACTTCATTTCGTGATTGTTAACATTATCATAAAATAATAACATTGTTTTTGTGAACCTAATTTATTATAAATGATCTAAATAATTAAACTTTGCTAAAAAAAATATAAAGATTCATTCACTCTTCAAGATATTTTGAGTTTTAATTTGAATTATTTCATTTAAATGGATTCGAGTAAAAAGTTACCATATAGAAAGGGAGTACATAACCCAATTTTGTTTCAAAGGGAATTATTACTTAACCATTGAAAATAATATTATATGATTATGTGTATAATAACATTGACTATTTATTGATGCATTTATTCTTATAGATGTAGATTTATAGATGATACACATAATCTTGATTAATTCCAATGTGTAGAACCACCCAACCGTGTGGTCAAACCATGATCCCCTTTTCAAGAACATTGGTATTTGGTATCCCAAATGTCAAGGATGTCACTACAAGAAATCCCACTTTTACCAACACTTATATCCCAATGGTTTATCTAAACCGTTGAGAATGGCTATGTATACCCCAAGGGTTTCGCAAAACCGTTGGTAAAGGCCTTATCCATATAACTTTTTACAAATTGTTTACATAAACCGTTGGTATAGGACACATACATACCAATTTTACCAATGGTTAGTCTCAACCATTGGTATAACATTCATTCCTAATGGTTTTTAAAAACAGTTGGGAAAGATTTACCCTAAATGTATATCAAGAATCCAGTTCCCCCTTCGCTCGATTGTAGTTTTGATCCCATGGATTTGTTCCCTAAACCCAATCTTCCACCTACCATACTTATTCAACATATTGATCCATATTTAATCAAGGAATTCATTTCTTCTACACATCAAATATGTAAGTGATTCCAGGGGTTTGTTGCTCTGCAACAATGGGTTTTTCTCTTTTGAATTGGCCAAAAGGGGAGCTTTGTGGTAATTAATCCAGGTTGTGGGTGTTCATTTAGGATGTATGATATTATAACTTCATTTTACTTGATATATCCAATATTATTATGGATTTATGTTCAATTTTTTTATATTTGACACGTGATGTTGTTTAATAAGTTGTTATTAATGGTTGTAATAATGGTGATATGGTATAAGTGTTCACATGGTTTTTATAATGGTTGACATGGTGTCTACAATAATATAGTGTCCTGGGAATGTACATGGGAATGTACACGTAGTATATGACTAGGATATCCATTTAAATATACGTGGCCAATACCTTATGGTGGAAAGTATGTTCGGCCAAATGGGGTGCTGAAAACATCCCATTTACACATGGGTTTGTTTCATGGGTATGCCCAAAAGATATGTTGGCCATACTATAGAGAAGGTAGTAATTAGCTTAGTCAAAACACTTTAATCCCTAAAATTCATGACTAAAAGGTTAAATGGAAGAACCTGTGTTCTAATGACATGCCTAACAGGGTTTCTAACTCACCTCACCAAAAAATAAACTAGAAAACTGGTTAAATTCAAGAATTCATCCTAAACATACACTATAACATTGGTTAAATGGAATAAATCATCCTCGTTACGGAATTCCATACACATTTTGGAAAAAAACAATCATTCACGAACATCACTGAAATGTATAGGCTTTTCACAAAACACATATACCTTAAATGTCATGAAATAAGAGTAGGCACTGATTTTATGTTTTCATGTTTACAGGTGGAATCTTTGTAGATTTGGATAATATAATTTCAGAACTATAGATTAGAACCCCATTCGGTGTCTTGAGGTCCACCCAGGACAACCCCCCTCCTTCTTGGACCCGTGAAAACCCCCTCATTCCTAGACCCTAGACAGTCCTCCCTCCTCTCGGGACCCCGGACAGCCCCCCACCCACCTTTCGAGACCAAGGACAGCCCCCCCCCCCCCCCCCCTCCTTCTTTGGACCAGGACAACCCCCCCCCCCCCCACCACCATCCTCCCTGGACCCCGGACAGCCCACCACCCTCCTCCCTGGAACCCAGATAGCCCAAAAATCATTATTTGTAAGTGAGATAAAACACAATAGAAGTTAAAGGTCCCACTCCAATGAGTGGCCATCTGGGTTCGGGTAACTAATGAGTAGCATCCTGGTTTGAGACGTCACAATTCCTATATATATTTTTTAGGTTTTTTAATGAAATTCATACCTATAACTATTTAAGGTCCCTTTCCAAAACCAATTGGGACACGATTCAATGAATACACACTACCAACCTATGATCTATGGCCCCAAATCTATGATCATTTAATCAATGGTTATGGTGAAACATGATGAGTCCATAACTAATTTTGATGTGATCATCATACTACTCCTCATCTTAATCTCCATGATGATGTTAAAGTTTAAAACACATGTTGTCCCAGCCAAACCCTTAAGGATTATGTATTCCTTGATCCACTTCCAATATCATACTAGGCAATCCATGAATATATGAATTAGAAATTCTGTATCTTATTTTCTCATATACATTACATTTTATTGTATTTCTTAATATGATTCTCATATAGATTAATCTATTAGTTATGCTTATATATAAAGTAAACAATTTTCATTTACCAAAATATTTTTTTTGATTGAACTTCATTATTATTAAATTTCATTAAAATGAATTATTGAAAAAAAAATTACAGAATGGATAGAAGTTGGATGTACGAAACTGGTTGGATTTCAACTGATTTTCAAATCAAATTTGACCAACTTTTTAGATTTTTTATTTGAAAAGTCTTTAGATAATGGTCACATAAACTGCCCATATTCAAATAGTTTTAGAAGACCTTGGTTCATTCGTGATGAATTTAGCTATAATATTACCAAATATGGTTTCCAAACAAACTATTATGTGTGGAAACACAATAGAGGGAAAATGGAATCTCAAAATGTTGATGATTCAAATGATAAGATTGAATTATAGAGTTTAATATATGATCAGAATCTATTTTTTCAGCATCATGAGAAGGAATAGATGTATAGACAACAAGATTTCGATACAAGCACACATGATGCGTCCAATAAAAATGATGATGTTGATAGGGTGAAAAAATTGAATGATGTTACGACGACTCCAGTATATCCTCAATGTGGAAAAATTAAAAGGTTGGAATTTTTAATCTGATTGATTCATGGGAAAACTATGTATTGGATTTGAAATATTGCAATCGATTATATTATTACCTTCTTGAAGGACTTACTTATAGATAATGCATATATTCCCTCAAACCAATATATAGCATGGAAGTTAGTTGATGAACTTGGATTCTCAAAAAACAAATCCATGCTTGCGTGAATGATTGCAGCTTATTTTGGGAGGGAATTGCTAAAAAAATGAATGTATCAAATGTGGAACCTCTAGATGGAAGCCAAAAGATGATTTAAGACCATCTCGTGTGCCACAAAAAGTAATGTGGCACATTCCATTGATACCCATATTACATAAAATTTTCATATCTGAAGAAATATCAGTAAACATGTGATGGCATTACACTGAGACAAAAAATAATAATGAAGAGTTGGTTCACCTTATAGATAGATTTCATGGAAGATATTTGGTTCTTGTGATCCTGAATTTGCAACTGATATGCGTAATATGAGACTGGGCCTTTCATGTGATGGTTTTAATTCATTTGGGAAGATTCTTACTTCACACAACACATGGTCCGTTTTTATACACATTTATAACCTTCCCCCATGGTTGTGTATGGAATATCCTAACACTTTCTTGAGTATAATGATATCTGACCCTTCTAATCCCGATATTGATATTGATGTATACATGAAAACTTTAATAAAAGAGTTGAAAATTATTTGGGATGTGGTGTTCCCACATACGATGCATGTTTGAAAGAAATATTTCAGATGTTTGATGTGATTATGTGGAAAATCAATGATTTTTCTTCTTAGGAAATGATGTCTGGACGGAGCACAAAAGAAAAAATTTCATGTCATGTTTGTATGAAGAATACTCGATCGAGAAGAATAAAATATCATCATAGTTTTAGTTTTATGGGACATCGACGATTCTTTCTTATGAAACATTTATATAGAAACAATCTTCGAAGATTTGGCAATACCATGGAAACTGATGAACCACCGTAGCATATGTATAGAACTGATGTTCTTATTGAATTGAAAGATTTCAGTTATTCATTTGGGAATGGTGTAATGAAATATAAAAAAAGGAAAAACGTTTCTAATGATACCATTTACAATTGGAAGAGGAATATTATATTCTTTGAGTTTTCATATTGGTCAACCAACTTATTACGACATTTCTTAGACGTATTTCACATTGAAAAGAATATATGTGAAATGTTTCTTTCGATTCTTCTAAATCTCATGGGAAAGAAAAAAAGATGATTTACAATATCTGCATAACTTGGTAGATTGGGGGGTCACACCAGAATTGCACTCGGTCTGTATCAGTGAAAATAAATGGAAAGTTCCATGTGTTTCTTATGTGATGACACCTACTGAAAAAAATCAATTTCTGGAAGTGCTAGAGACTATTAAAGTTCATGATGACTATTTAAGCAATATATCAAAACGGGTCCACAAAAAAGAGTTAAAGCTAAAATTTTGAAGACTCGTCATTATCACTTCATTTTCATGAGTAGATTCCAATAGCAATTCTTCATATTTTGTCCAAACATGTAAGAGACTCAGTTATTTGGTTGTGTGATTTGTTTAGATATCTTTGTTCTAAGATGTTGTCCAAATCCTTCTTGCAAAAACTATTGTTAGAAACACCATTTATTTTTTGTGAGTTAGAGAAAATATTCCCTCTATCATTTTTTACATGCATGTTGCTTCTGACTATCCATCTTCTGAACGAAATACTTCTTGGAGGACCCGTTGATTTTTATTGGATGTATCCAACTGAAAGAAACATGTACATATTGAAATCATATGTTCGAAAAAGGAATTATCCTGATGGTTCAATTGTGAACAGCTACTTGGATCAAGAATGTATGGATTTCTTCTCAATGTATTTGTATAATCTTACTACGAGAATAAACAGAAAAATGAGAAATGTCGAAGAACAATATGAGAAAACTGAACCCAGTTTTCCATCACTACCTCAGACATGAGGAATTATAGGATCATATACATTGCCAACATTAGGACATGAAGAGTGAGAGATGGCACATCGCATAGTGTTGTTTAATTGTAATTTTTTCAATGAGTATATCAAGTAAGTAAATTTTACATGTATCTTTTATGTTATATCTTGTAATCTTAAATTTTTGTTAAAATATTTTTATTTTCATATATAGGGAACATAAATAATCGATATATAGAAAGAATCATTTTTCATCTTTTAGAAGGAAAGAGACTTTCCATACCAAAGGGTTTTCTGCTTGGTTGAAATTAAAGGTTAAAATATTTCTGTAATAACTAAATAAAAATTATATTTAATTAAGTTTACTATTTGTTTATATTTAAGGTATTGAGTTCACCTTCAGACTCTATTTTTGAGGAAATAAGATATTTTACTTTTGGTCTTAATACCATGGTTCGTGCTTGTAAATCACTTGTGATCAATGGATAAAAATTTATTGTCACTAAACGAGCAAGAAAAATGAGAACAAAGAATGATGGTGTTATTATAACTTTCACAACAGACTATTATGCAAGTTCATTAGATAATAGACCATGTTTTGAAATTGTATATTATTATAGATTCATGGAGAAAATATTAATTTTGTATTATTACTCGCACGGTCGAGTCACAATGATGAAATGTAAATGGTTTGATTCAATGATGAGGCGAGGCACCTTTATTGATGATTGTGGATTTTGAGTAATTAACATTACTCACACTCTTACCACAGATGAGCCATATATATTGGCACTAATGGTGAAACATGTTTTTTATGTCAAAGATCACTGTCATCCTAAATTTAGTGTAATTATAGAATTAAATCCCAGACATGTTTTTGATGATGGTGATAATGAAGTTGACACTATCCCTACTACAATTGGAAGCAATCCGTTTATTAATTATGATGACTCCAATAGATCAATTTCTAGATTTGATTGTCAACCCAAAGTTGTGGTGGGAAATATATAGAATCATACAGTCATGTTCTCACCTACATGTTTCACCAACATCATTCAGAGTGTGTATCCTAGTACTTACCTTCAAACCACCATAAATATTCTGTTTATTTATGTTTTTTTTATCAGAATTATTTTTCTATATTTTGTTTTTTATGTTACACATTAGTTATTTGTTCCTAATTACATCCATATTTACATTCATTGCAGGAAATGACACCCATTGATGAGAGGCGGTGGAAAACGATGACAGAAAAAATCGTCACATAACGTAGATGGGAATTCTTCAACTCATCCCTATTGTGAGTATTTTATTTCAAATATATATATTTCAATAACATATAATATCATGTCTTTACTATTATGTTAAACTTTTTTCAAGATCCACCCTCTAGATGAGAGATATCCGACAAGGAGCCTGATATTACTCTCAGTATAAAGGCTGGTTGTAGGAGGGGGTGGTGTTAGAGTTAGAAGATCATCTGGGGGTCCCGGTACTGAGGCCAGTGGTACAAGGGCTCGTGGTGTGAGAGTTATACAATCAACTAGTCATACCTAATTGGACTATGCTCCTACCATAGACGTATCTTCTATGCCCCATTTTGATCCTGGTGTGTCTTTAGGGACACAAGAGAAATTTAGGCCTCTGATGTTTACACTACCAGTTGGTCAGACATCTATGCCATCAATATTAGCTTCTGGTTCATTATCTCCAAGCTATTATATTCCACTTTCTTCGACTCCTGCTCCGACATAGTATGTGGCTAAGGAGTTTACCCTATGGGACACTCCACCTGTACAGGATAATCCTTCAACTTCTACACATTCAGTGATGAACATTGATCTGACTACCACATGTATATTTATATAACTCTAACAAATTTATATACAAAAATTTATTTTTATTATAACTTGTACTGATATTTTTTTCTTCAATAACATATTAATTAACTGATAGGAGGCGGGGGAGGGTGCGTACTAACCTGGATGCAGTATGTTACTACTAGACACAGCTTGTGGATGAATACAACGATGATGGATAGATGATTGATAAATCTAGGCTAGAATGTTTGGGTTTTTTGTGACACTAGACAAATACTCCGACATCATTCTGGTTATCCCTCTCTATTAGAGACATCTGCCACAAGAAGTCAAGAATAATTCATGGGAACAAATATGGTTAAAAAATAAATTGGATTTAATGTTGTAATTTTTGTATTTATATAAATTAATCTATTGGGTGTCATATTCGGTTTAACATCCCTGATGGCGAAGGTGCATGACCAGTAAGTTTAAAGGATCTAGGAGAGCATTGGTGATCTTATAAGAAGATATGTATGTTGGCTGGTTTGATAGAGTGGGCATGGAGATGGAGACATTACCTATCATGGATGACTTCCCAATAGAGTAATATCTCCAAATGATTACCCATTGGGCGACTGCCAAATTTAAGGTATTAATCCCATTTGAGGTATTTAAATGAAAGTTTTCATATTTTTCATTAATATTATCTTATTTATTATTAAAAATTATTTATTAATCTTCTAAAAAAAATAAAAAAAATTATTAAAAGCAATACCCCCATACTTTGGGGAGCACTACTATGTCAGCTCATAAGAGGCAGCTGGTACAGTATAGTTGTTTATAATTTTTCTTTAGGACTTCCCCTTTTTATTGTTTCCTACATAAATTATGTGATTTATTTAATATTGAATATATTATTATAATTGAACTTTATATTGTTTAAATGTCATTACAGAAGAACAAATTGAATATCGAAGGATGTATCCCTCGATCAAAATTGTTTTTCTCGAGTAGAAAGAAAAAAGATGGAATTGTGGTTAATGAACCGACATAAGAAACAATCATAAGTTTTAATTTTTTTTCATCAAAGATTAATATATATTTTGAAATTTAATAATCTATTAATATTTTTAACAGGCTTCTTTAGAGGCCCTTGATGCCCAGGATCCTGACAATTTAGGGCCACACGATCATTTATATCAAGTTTTTGGAGATGATCACTCTTGTCGAATACACTGCTGACCTAGTATGAATATAGTCCCGACGAGGTATTGGTCCACTCCATGTATCCATTATAGTACCACTGAGTTGGAACAGGTCAATGAGCATGTAAGAAAGTCTGATAAAAGTGTCATAGAGTTGGAAGAACTAGTTCAAACAAGGGAGAAAGAATTTATGAAACTGATCAATGCTTTATCTTCATCACTTCCACCAGAGGCCTGTGTGGATTTTCAGACATATATGTCATCGATGGGGGAATTATACAATGCGCTAGGTGGTAGTTCTAGTGGCGGTTGAGATTATGGAGTTCCTGGTGATGACGAGGATGCTGAAGAGGATGAGGGTGAGGATGATGATGAGGACGAAGGGTGAGGATGGGTTCGATGGTGAGGATGGGGATGAGGGTGAGGATGGGGCCAAGGATGAGTATGTGGACGATGATGAGGACGATGAAAAGGATTGATATGGTGGAGATAATGAGGTTTATGATGACATTGGTGATGGTGATGGTGATCAGGGGAAGACTGATCCATTACATTTTTGAATTATTTATAACTCTTTATTTTTGAACCTGGTTTTTCACTTGGGTACGGATATTTTTGAATTCAGTATAACTCTTTATTTTTGACCGAATATGGAATCCTAATGATGTTATAATGGTTTATGGGGCTTCTGGGGCATGTTCGGAGCTCAGAACTCTGGTCGGCATAGAAAAAAATTGTGCCACATGGTTAGGAAAACACAATTTCTCACGGTTAGACAATAACATATTTTTTCTTTTTAGAAGTCCCTAGAATATGTTCCATATAACTATAGACACTTTTTTACTTCCATTAAAAACCAAAATAAGAAATTTGAATAATTATTTCTACTACTAATGCTCCTCCCAAGTCTATCCTCCCAAATATGTCTTCTTTAGAAAAATAAACATTATCCAATACATCCACGAAGGTTTGGAAGGCTATAAAGAACAAGAATCAACCAAACATCATCCCTTTGTACCATCTAAAACCTACAAGCTTTTATGTAATTATTTTTAAAAAGATCTAGTGCAAGATTAACCAACTCAACAATGAGGTTGGAGAACTCTAGAAGAGTACGCTTCACTTTCTCCAAATTTAGAAACTCCAAAGTATTTTACACATGCAATGTTTCATGATAAAAATCTGGTTAAATATCTAATTGAATGAAACCCAGGTAAGACCTTTGTGAAACTTATCCTACACTGTAGAATCCCAAAATATTCATTTTGGTCCCTCAAGAATATACATGGAAAACCCCACATGATAATACTTAGGGCTCTTCAAAAAATTTTAAGACCCCCTCAATAAATTCAAGACACTCCATAGAATCATGTTTTCTACTATCAATACAGAATAAACGTGGTTATTTCCAAAATAATAAAACTCAAAAAAAAAATCTTAAGAATTATTTAAAACAGAAAATAATTTAAAGTAGTCATGAATTCTACAATTAAAGAGAAATACCCATTAATTGGAATAAGACCATCAAAATAAACTCCTAACTATGTTTATTTGACTGACCATACACAAACAAAGTCCTTAGACATTCTAGATAGTTCAATTAAATTAAACCACCCATATGATTTATTCAAAATATCCTAAAAACACGATCATGGAATATGTAATCATGTTTCCAGTCACCGATTGAAACTCTGATTAAATAAAGGGAGTGAGTGGTTCATGCCCCTCTTCCGCACCAACTATAAAAATTCCAATGATCCTAATACTGTCTAAAAATACATAAAAACAACATAGACATTATTGAAAAAATTCTAGTTGAGTATGGCCTCTCATACCGAATTGCAATAGACCAACCAAGGACATCGAGACATGTTACCTGAGCTAGCCCATTATAGGTGGGATAAAAAAATGAAAACAACAACTGAAATATGGAAAAATGATCAAACACATTCGGATCGTGTTGATACATTAGGGCAATGATACATTGGTCATTTGTGACGGGTACGAGTCAACTCCGCCTCAATCTGAGACACTGTGTGGCCAGTATCACTCAATGTGTGTCACTTTGACTTGAAATGGACAAAATTTTAAGTGAAAACAATAATTAACATATGAAAAATAGACCAAACGTATTTGGATTGTGTTGATACATTAGAAAAACGCTCCAATGGTCATTTTAGACATGTAATAGAAAACCATGTGTCAATCCAAGACACGGTGTGGCTGGTATCACTCTAAATGTCTCTCTTTTGTTTAAAATGGACACCATTTTATGTAAAAACAACTAGCATATAGAAAACTATAAAGACGTATTCATATTGTCTTGATACATTAACAAAATTATCCATCAGTCATTCGTGAAGTTTACGAGGTGATGACACATCATTTGGACACGCGGTTAGCGAGGAAAAACTGAATATGTGTTTTTAGGTGTTTGGCGTGCTTGAAAAGCGTGCTTGGGGTGGTCAAACTGGTCATACGACCTCAAAATGCCATTAAATCAGATGAAAACAAAGGGTGGGTGAATTGTGAAATGGTAGGCTAGACATCACGTCAATCAGAGGTGTCATGTGACCGCGGTGGCGTAAAATGAACTCTGTGTGTTGTAAATGGCCAAAACATGCGTTTAACAGTCAAATGCATGCCGAACATCATCAGAATGACTTGAAATCAAAAAAACACACCCTAATTTTTATTCATGAGGTGTACGAGGAGACGAAATGTCATTCGGAAGCTCAGTTTGCGCGGCACAACTGAATATGTGTTTTTTAGGTGTTTGGTGCACTTGAAAAGCATGCGTGGGGTGGTAAAAACCGGCTGAATGACCTCATAATACCACGAAATAAGATGACAACAACGGGTGGGTGAATTCTAAAATGGTCGGTCAGACATTACATCTATCGGAGGAGTCGTGTGACCACGGTGGCCAACAATGCACTCTGCGTGTCATAAATGGCCAAAACATGTGTTTTACGATCAAATACATACCCAACGACATCAGAATGACATGAAATCACATGAAAACACCCTTATCATTATTCTTAAGGTGTAAGAAAAGAAGACATGTCATTCAGACACGTGGTTTTCATGGCACGACTGAATATGTGTTTTTATGTGTTTGGTGCGCCTGAAAAGTATGCGCGGGGTGGTCAAAACCAGCGGAACAACCTCAAAATTACTTGAAATCAAACTAAAACAAAGGGTGGTTGAACTGTAAATTTTTTATCCATACTACATGTCAATCAGATATTTCATGTGACCGCGGTGGCCGAAAACGCACTCAGTGTGTCTTAAATGGCCAAAACATGTGTTTAATGGTCAAATGCATAGCGAATAACATCAAAATGACTTGAAATCACACAAAACACCCTAATTTTAATTCATGATATGTACAAGGAGATGCCACATCATTTGGGTGCATTTTTTTAATTGGACTAATGAATATGTGTTTTTTGGTGTTTGGCGCACTTGAAAAACATCATGTGACTACGGTGGCCAAACATGCACTATGCGTGTCTGAAATGGCCAAAACGTGGATTTAATTGGAAAATTCATACCAAACGACATCGAAAGGACTTGAAATCAAATAAAAACACCCTTATTGTTATTCGTGAGGGGTATGATGAGACAACATGTCATTTGGATGCGCAGTTTGTGCGACATGACTTAATATGTGTTTTTAGGTGTTTGGTGGTCTTGAAAAGCATGTGTGGGTTTGTCAAAACCAGCTGAACGACCATAGAATTCCATGGAATCGGACAACAAAAAAGTTTGGAAGTGTTTTGTGACCATGGTGTCCGAAAACACACTATGGATGTCGTAAATAACCAAAACATCCATTTTATGGTCAATTTCATACCGAACGATTTCAGAATGACTTGAAATCACAAGAAAACACCAAAATTATTATTTTTGAGGTTTAAGAAAAGAAAAAACAAAATTAGGATGCGTGGTTTGCATAGAATGGTAGAAAATGTGTTTTTTAGTTGTTTGGAATGCTTGAAAAGCATGCGTGGGGTGGTTAGAATCAGCTGAACATCCTCGAAATACCATTAAATCAGAGGACGACAAAGAGTGGGTTAATATTAAAATGGTTGGCTAGAAGAAATATCAATCAGAGGTGTTGTGTGACCACAGTGGCTGAAAATTCACTCTGGATAGCCCCCCCCCCCCTCCACCCCGGACAGCCCCCCTCACCCCTGGATAGCCCGCCGTACACCCCGGACAGCCCCCCCCCCCCAGACAATCCCCACCCACTAGACAGCCATCCCCTCCCCCTCACCCCTAGATGACCCCCCACCCCCTGAAAGCCCCCTCAACCCCTCAGACATCCCCCCTTACCTCGTACGGCCCCCACACCCAGAACTGCCCCCCCCCCCACCCCACCCCACCCGCCCCCCCATGGATAGCCCCCCACTCACCCCAGACAGCCCCCAACCCCGGATAGCCCCCCACACCACCCGGACATCCCTCCCACCCCCCAGATATCCCCACACACCACCCAGACTTCCCCCCACCCCCCGGATAGCCCCCCACTCAATTATTTAGTTTTAATCTGTAAGTCCTAATTTTATTAATCTATTTTTTTATTTTCTGATTTTATTTGGTCTAAACTAGATCCCTCTCTCTTTACCCTGGTTGGGAACTCTTTCCTCCCTATATATCCATCTGAGACAATCAATTTTTTAGTTCTAATCTCAAAATCAGTAAGGCTTAACTTAGATTTAACATTTTTCATATATTAGGAATGAGTCTCGACATCCCATAATGAACATGCACCGAAACTCATGTTCTAATTCTCAATCATAGATCGTTCATTCTATACAGCAACATACACAAAACAAATATCATATAGTGATTTCATATAAAAACTATGAACACTCAAGCATACCATATAACAAATTGGTCAACAACGATACACATAGATTCATCAAAAATAAGTTTTAATGTCTCATCAAAATACCTCAATGGTGAGGAATGCATAGGATGACACCATACCCCTATTGATCACCACAATCCCATCCTCAAACTTTGGGTTCTCGGACTAAACCAAAGTCCCTCTGGGAACCCAATACCAAAGACATAATTGAATATTCACACCCAGTAACCATGATGAGGATTCATCTCATATCACACCCAGGAGAGAAAATTATAACTGGCCACATACCCCATTATTCTCATTTAAACATCTATTAAAAACATGTGGGGTATCCGGGTAACCCATCTCATATGTCAAGATTGGCGAATGATTCCCACTAACACAACAGGAACCATTTATACATGGATAAAAAATCATTAGAAGAATATAAACATCCCATTTGATTCCTATATCTCATCCTAGGTCTAACCACATGACCACTATAATTTTCTATCCTATTGGTATCATGATACTTGTCCACTCTACCAAAGATTTTCTATTGGTTTTAAGATACTCAACCCAAGACCATGACTAAACATCCCATGTCCTTCCTATAACATTTATGTTTTTTCTCTTGTGTGTATTGGTGTTGTGGTTTGAGTGAGGAATGAATTATAAATTTTTAATACTCTTATGTGTTTTGTTGTTGTGGTTTGAGTGAGGAATGAATTCTAAATTTGGAATACTCTTATGGGTGTTATTGTAATTCCTCCCTTGGTATTACTCCCTATTGAGGACGTGATGGTTTCTGCTGCTCCTGTTTCACCTGTGCTTGGGTCCCTTGCTGAGATCGGATCTTCTCTGGAGGTTCCTCCTCACCGGGGGTTGGGGGAGTCCTCTCGTGGTAGATCCAAAGGAAAATCCTTCATAGATGCTCTATGTGGCGTGGTGGATCAGGGGGTTTCGGTTGGCGATGAGTCGAAGGGTGATGGGGTGGGTTGGCCCTCCATTCCAAAGGTTTCGGTGGGTTCAAGGGCGGGTTATAAGGCGAAGGGTTTCCCTGTCGTGGAACTCTCGGAGCTGGAGGTGCGCGATGCTTCGGCTTTCCATGATCTTACTCTGATGGCGCGATTCGATCGTAATAAGCCCCTACTCGCTTTGTTCAAGGAGATGGTGGATTCTTGGGGCCTTCATCATCTGGTGGTGGCTTCGGATCTGTCCAGGGGTGCTTTTTTCCTTTATCTAGCCTCGAAGGAGGACTTTGCAAGAGCTTGGGCTAGGGAAGACCGAAGTTGTGGATCGTGGAATTTTTCGATGTTTCTCTGGTCTTGGGAGTTCCATTTTGTAAGAGAGTCGCCTTCGGAGGTGGTGTGGGTTGGTCTTCCCAGCCTTCCTCTTCCATTTCAGAATCAGGGTATCCTAAAAGTGGTGGATGATTCCTTAGGGTCCTTCCTATTTTCGGATGAGGACACAGCCTGTCTTCGGTCTGTGGCATGCCCTCATATTTTCATGGATATGAATCTGTAATCGATGTTACCATCAAAGATCATGTTGAGGTCAGGGAATGAGTGGAGATGGTGGAAAGGGCTCCTCTATAGAGGTTTTTCTTCGCTTCTAAGTCGTTTTTGGGATTTATGGGCACTTGAAGGGAGTTTGTAGGCAGAAGAGGTCCATGGACAGTTCCTCTGGGCCGAGAATTTAGTGTCCCATTGTTCCTGATTTCTTCTCAGAGGCTTCAGCGAAAGAGGTGATCGTTGGGGCGGGAGGGGTGTTTTCAAATTTTGGTGGTGGATCTCACGCGCCGGTGGATAGCGTGTCTGGACTCTTTTGTCGGGTGTCTCTGCGGTGTAGGATGCTCTGATTTCGATGTCGCCTCCCGCCTGCCCCGTGGAGGCTGATTCGGTGGACGAGGATCCATTGGTCACGTCAGATGTTTCTTGGGATCAGTGGGATGTCTCCCTCCTGCGGCCCTACAGATCTTTATCATCGTTGTCGTCCGAGTTTCGGATTTCATCGTAACTATCTCTAGAGTTCATTAAGAGGTCCTTTCCCCCTTGCATGTTGTCTTCTCCCTTGAAAGCTCTGATGTGGGAGTCATCCCCAGTTGGTGTGGTGAAGCAGGTTTTGTCTACGCGAGCTTCTCCTCAACGACTCTTGCTGGTTTCCCTTCATTAGGAAGATATGTTAAGATCCCTTCTGCCTACACCTTGGCTCTCGCTTCTGGAGAGATTGGAGAGCCCGGGGTGCCCTCCAATGACGAAGCCTCTGGGTTCGTGGCAAGGGATGTCTTCTCTGGAATTCGCTGGCCCTATCACTCGCTCGAATTCCAAGGACGCAGGTATGCTAATCTCTTTTTCATGACCTGGAACTTCTGGCCTGAAGGGAAGAAGAGGGCCTCTTTAATATTGTATGTGATCATCTGGAATGCCCGTGGGTTGGGGGCACATGAAAAATGTGATTTAATGGCGGTTGAGTCTCAAAAACGTTCATCCTATGTTGTGGTTATCCTCGAGGTCAAACAAAATCCTAGGAAGCATTCCTCGGTAGCGAAGAAGATGGGGTTTTCTTTGTTTCTCCATAGAGGTTCGGTTAACTAAAATATCTAGATTTGCTGGAAGTCTGACGTTTAGTTGGAGGTGGTCATTATTTATGCTCAATGTATTAACATGAAGATCTCCTGTGCTGGGGGAGAGTTGATGTTATCCTTTGTCTATGCTAGCAATGATGTGCAGAGGAGGTTGGATCTTTGATCCTTCCTAGGGGGCTTCCTACCTGGAAATCTCCCTTAGTTTGTGGGTGGAGATTTTAACATGATTGTGGATGTGGAGGAGAATAGGGGTGTTTGATCACCTCTTTGGATGCCATGCAGGAATTTCATGACTTCATTAGTATAGTTTGGATTCTGGACATGGGGTTCAAGGGCAAGTGGTTCACTTGGTGAAATAATTGCAGGGGTGTGCACCGTATTTGGAGGAGGATCGACAGATGATTTACAAAAATTCAAGGTCTTGTTTCATTTTTGCAGGTCGACGGTCACTCATTTAACATGCTCATTGACGGACCATGCTCCCCTACTGGTGGAGGTGAGATCTCATAGTGCTGGGCTGCAGGCTTTTCATTATTCTAGCAGCTGGCATCAAGTGGAGGGTGTCATGAACATGGTGAGAACCTCTTGGGAGAAGGAGGAAAATGATGGTGCTTGGCATGTCCTAGCCAACCATTTGAAGTGCCTTAAGAGGGAAATTAAAGGATGGTTGGCTTCTAGGCTGAATGACTTGTCGGGTGTGAGCTCTATTGAGGTGGACATTGTGGAGTTGGAGGAGGAGATGAAGAAAAATTGGAACGATAGTAGCTTTATTGTCCTATGCGACAAGTGCAGATTTCTTGCAGAGAAGCTCCTGGAATTTGAAAGAGAGTACAAGAAGCGATCGCGGGTTAAATGGTTGAAGGAAGGGGATCACAGTAGTGGTTTTTTTCATGCGTGTTTAAGAGAAATGAGTAACTTGAGACTCAATATTAATCTGGGTAATGGAGTTTTTTCTTCAGCAGTGGATGTGGTGGGGTGATTGGCGCTGGAACACTTTGAAGATATTTTGGAATGAGGGATCCCTTCTAGATATGAGGATGTGGAGGATGGGTCAGAAAAGGTGGGGTTTTGGGAGTGCATTCCCTACATGGTGGAAGGCCCTGAGAATGAATCTTTGATAGCTACCCCAAGCAAGGAGGAAATCAAGAGGATTGTTTTTTCAGTCTCCCCTGATAGTGCTCCAGGTCCGTATGGTTTTCTGGGGGATTTCTACATGGATTCATGGGGTATTGTTGGTCTTCAGGTGCTGATGGAGATTCAGTACTTTTTTCAGGGTGGTGTCCTCAATCAGGGGGTTTCTGCGTCAAGGGTGGTGTTGATTCCGAAGGTTAAAGAGCTCACTAATATCATCCATTACAGACCCATTTGTCTTTGTAACATGTTGTATAAAATTATGGCGATCTTGATTGTAGACAGGTTAAACCGGATCATTCCTCAGTTGGTGTCTAGGGAGAAACAAGGGTTTATCAAAGGTTGTAGCATTCAAGTGGCGGTGGTGATTACTACCTAACTGGTTTCTGATATTAATAGTAAAGCAGTTGGTTCTAATGTAATTTTTCTGGTGGATATGAACAAAGCTTATGACAAAGTGGAGTGGAGTTTTATGATTCATGTGATGAGACGCTTTGGATTTCATGAATGGTTTTGTGACCTTTTCTTTAGGTGTTATTCTTCCCCATGGCTTACTATCTCTCTCAAAGGAAAATGTTTTGACTTCTTTAAATCGGTTGGTGGGGTTAGCCAGGGTGACCCACTTTCTCCAAGCCTCTTTATCTTGGCACAGTAAGCCTTATCTAGGAATCATCATAGCGGAATGGAGAGTGGTAGGTTGGATCCTTTTCTCAGTCAGAATGGTAGGGAAAGAGTGTCCCATTTGAT
This sequence comes from Viscum album, assembly GCA_963277665.1. Lineage (NCBI taxonomy): Eukaryota > Viridiplantae > Streptophyta > Magnoliopsida > Santalales > Viscaceae > Viscum > Viscum album. Next base: position 1,531,025,194 of record OY728123.1, on the reverse strand, counting down.
GTTTGTCGACGATATTTTGATCTTCACTATTGGCATGAGACGATCGTTGAGGGGCCTCATGGAGATTTTTTCCGTGTATGGGTTCTTTAGTGGGAAATGCATCAATTCCAGGAAGAGACATGTTTTTATCTCTAATAAATGCCCAGGTAATCGATGTAGGACTATCCAAAATATCTTGGGTTACCCAAAACAACAACTTCCTATTATTTATCTTGGTGTTCCACTTTCTTGTGAACACATAAAAAAGTATTTATTTGATGATGCCATTAATCGGGTTATGGGGTGTATTTTTAACTGGAATAACAAGTTGTTATCTTTTGGGGGAAGGGTGGCCTTGATTAACAGTGTGCTATATGCCATTCCTATGCACGTCTTCTCGGTCCTTCGACCTCTGAAAGGCACCGTTACACGGATGGAGAGGGTTCTTAAGGAATTTTGTTGGGATTCCAATTACACAGGTCGTTGCCATTGGCCAGCTTGGTCTCGTCTTGCCAAACTGATTGAGGAATGTGGAGTTGGGTTAAGTGACCTTAATGATAAAATGAAGGGCATGCAGGCGAGGCTTTCATGGGACATTATTACAGGGGATTCTCAGTGGGACTCCTTTTTTAGAGCCCGTTATGGGGAGCATTGGGTGGCCAAAGGTCCCCGCGGGCAGCTATTGACTGACCTTTCATGGCGCATGTACTCGTATATGGGTGTTCTTCAGAGTTCGACATGATTGATTATTGGGATAGGTGACAATAGTTTCTGAAAAAACAACTGGTCAGGTGTGCGTATGTTCTTCCCTGGGTGTCCATCCCCGAACATTTCCTTTAATGAAGGAAGCGCACACCCAGATCTTCTTCAATCAGTTCTCAGTAGGGAGAAATAGAAGATTTATGGGGAGATTATCACGAACTCGGAGGTGGATAGATGCTGCTTCACTGGCTCGAGCTCGGGTAAATTCTCTGGCCGGGATTACAGGAGGTTGTCTCAGGAGCAGTCGTTGATGGATGAATGGGCCTCAAAGAGCCGGTGCAAATAAATCACCATAAAAATTAATTTTTTGGTTTGGCGCATAAAAAACAGAGCATTGAAAATGGAGGATAAAATACAGAGGAAGGGTGTGCATTTGGATTCACGATGTTTTAGCTGTAGGAATCCTCAGAATGAATCTGCCCTTCACCTTTTTTTCCAGATTGAATGGGTGGTGTTCCTTTGGTCGCAATTCAATCCTTTCCCAGGCTATTTTCATTTCCATACATCCTTCCAAGATTTTCTGGTGGCTTGTCATCAATGATTGGAGGGAAAGACTATGGAAGGCAAGGTAAGGTGTGTTATTCTCTCTTCCATTTGTTGGGTTATTTGGTAGGCACGTAATCTGTCTCGGCTCGGTGATGGGAGATCTCTTCATTTTCTGTGGATCTGGATAAAAGCACTCATTTTAGAATTGGTCTCTTTGATGAAAGGGGTTACCAGTTTCTGGGTTCTTGTGATTCGATGGTTTCACCCATGGAGAGAGGGTTGGTTGGCCGATGGATCAGATGGTCTCCTCCACTCCAAGGGGTTAAGCTTAATGTTGACGACTCCATGATTAATGGGATTATGAGGGGCAGTGGGGTTCTGTGTGATACTTCTGGCTCAGTGTTGCTGGCCTTCAGTGCGTTCTTTGGTCCTGGAAGCTCTTTGGGTGTAGAGGCTAGGGCGCTTCTCACAGGAATCACAGTTTTTCGGAGGGCTGGTTTTTTGGTTGATGAGAACAAATCAGATTCTGATGTCCTCTTCAGGTTGGTGTGTGGTGTTTATGAATCGGCCTTGGATCTAGTGTATGTGATCTGAAGATGTGCACTGGCAACTGATCTTAGGCGGACATTGAAGCACTGTTGGATGGAGGCTAACTTCGCGCCTGATGGGATTTCATGGATTGGAAGTCAAGAGGATGAGCTGGTTCTTTATAATAACTTAGGATCCCTTCCCTTGGAGTGTTTGTCTTTTGTCCAGGGAGATGCCCTTGGTTTACACCACTTCTACCCTCCTTGAAGGCTTTGTGAGGGGGTGCTTTGTATTCTCCTTTATTCCCTATAATAAAAAAGCAATTTTTAGTATAACATGTAGGCTTTTTATCTTATGGGTGTTATTGCATTTTAATTTCTAAATTTATAAATTTCTAAATTCTGGAATTAATTCTAAATTTTGAATACGTTGTATGGGAATTTTTTATTGGTGTTGTTGCAGGTCTGGAGAGGGGGAGGTGTATTTCTATGTTGCTGTGGAGCTGTGTTGTTGCCTACCTAGAGAGGGGAGAGGGGCATTCTGCTGGTGTGGAGTTGAGAAAATGTATACCAACTATTTTAAACTATTGGTATATATGCTATATTATAACTATACCAACAGTTTTTTTATAACCATTGCTATACATTTATACCAACGATTATAAAAAACTGTTGGTATATCTGGCTTTCCATAGCCCCTCTGTACCAATGGTTGTAACCATTAGTATAAGAGTGCACACATATACTAGCGGTTTCACAAAATTTTGGTATATGTTATACTTTAACACACATATGCCAATGTTTTGTAGAAACCATTGGTATACCTTTTATTTTGACACATATACCAATGGTTTTCAAAGAACCATTGGTATAGGCCTATTATCATAGCTTACTGGGCCACGGTTTCTAGGCCTTTTCCAACGATTTTGATCCATTGGTAAAGTGTAAAATTCTAGTAGATTATAGACCTTATATCAATCCAAGATATCTATCTCCCTCAATCTATTTCGTTCCCTCTGGGTGTGCTTAGAGAACCACTTCTAGAGAGGAATCGTGCTTGTGCGAGATCCCTCTTGTTCAGTTCTTCTTGGAGTTTACTGATTCACAACAACAGTTCTTAGCACTAGGATAAACCATTTATCCTTGATCATCCAAGTAGGGTTCTTCCTTCGTCACTCTTTACTTTTCATCATGTGGGGTGGGTATTATGATGTTCACATATGATGTTGAAGAAATGATCATTATCAAAGATGTTAAATATACATTTAAGAATGAACGGGTAGGGAATATGAGGATGTTGTTTTATTTTACCTTCATTTTTATGTTTTGAATTATATGGACTCATGTTCACTAAAAATCATGGCCATTGGTGGTCTTTGATTATACAATAATAAAGATGGGTTTTTATAGATTATCCTATGATTGAATGAATATAACATGGAGAAAAATTAATTACATAAAATTGGTTGATTAAATGGATGCATGATGAAGAATAACCCTTGTGATATCACACCAGTTATCCAAACCGAATGAAGGAACATAATGAATAGTGTTGGCTAAATCTCAAAAGATTCTTATCTCTGTTCTAGTGATATACATGGATGTTTCGATTGATGATTTGTGGGGTGATGTGAATGGGAATGAAATAAATAGCTGAGAGGTTGATGTTTTGTGAACCGGAGGTTGTGTGGAGCTAGTAGTAATTATCCTGGATCCCACTTCAATGTTATTATTCACTAGTGAACCGAGAGTGAATTCATAAATGCCTTCTTTGTTATTTTCCTATTATTAATTTCTTTGTCTTGTGGTTATTCCTATTAGTTTCTTGGTAGTGAAGTAATATTTAACTTGAACCATATAAATGTAATAATATGAATTTGGAGAATGGTATTGATTTTTGTGTGTGTACCCTCAAGGATATATTGCGGGGCTAGATGCCTGGATTATTTTTTTAAAATCCATTGGATGGGATGAACCATTTTTATAATAATATATCTTGTATTTTCCTTTATGTTTAAATGCTCCCCATCCATTTTTAGAACATCCTGTCATGCACCCCCATTTTATGGGGGATAGTTTTTTCCCAACATTACTATGAGTGGATGGTTATTAACACCTTTCATCTCTCTCTAACAGAGCCCGAGTTTTTCAGGAAGGTTGTGATGGCCTGAGGATTATTATAGGCCAAGACTTTTCAGGTAGGGTGTGTTGTAGAGAATTGGACCAGGATTGTGTGGAAATGATTGTTTTTACAATTTTCATTGGGATGAAGTCGATGTGTTTTCGGGCAGAGTGTGAGGTTTTGGTGGCCCAGGTGTCTGTGGGAATAATGTGTGGTTATGGTGGACCAGGTATCTGGGGGTAGGATGTGTGGTTGTGGTGGACATGGTGTTTGTGGGTGGGATAGATGTATGTTGGTGATGGATCTTATGGTTGTTGTTAGGGTGGTAGTGGTACTGAATTGGGATTTTTTGGGGAGCTCTGATACAAAGGATATCCTAATCCCTAGTGGGAATATTGTGCGGGATATGAAAATATCAATGTGAAATTAATATTACATTACCAATCTTGCATTATTTAGTGAATGTGACTTATTGAGCTAGGGTGTATTGTATTACCCACTAGGTGATTTGGATACTTCTATTTCTCACATGACATTAGAATGTATCCCCAAATGTGCACGAGAGCATAATGTTTACACTTTTAAGTATACTTCTATTCTCACCCTACAATTATAACTGATTTCTATTATCTAGGATGATTGGGGATCATACAAGAGCATACTAGCTGGGGAATCATTATAGTTTTTGGTGTTTATTAATTCATTTATTTTTCCACATTCCTTTGGATTTTTGTTGAACTTGGTTTGTTTTCACATTGGAACAAGCATGTGGGAATAACTTTTGGTTTTCGTTTTTTTCTTTTCGGTGGTGTTGTTTGGATTTACTACCTTAGGTCCTAATCCTTCTAATAAAGGGTAGTGTGTTCCATACTATGTATGATTTCATGCCCTTGGTAATAGTCTCCTCCCCATGATCTAATGAAGGCAGGACTCAGGGGTCATTATCTCATCCTCTCCTTGAGGAAGGAAGGGTGTGGGAATCTTCCATCAATTACCTCATCTTGTTAAAGGTGGGTCATGGAAAATGGTCTTTATATACCACATTTATGAAATGATAGGTCCTCATTAGAAAAATATGTTCATAAATTAAATTTTGTTCTACCTAATGTTTCAAACTGTCTACAGGATGGATCTTGATAGTATAGGTTTTTATGTTCCATAGACTAGGTGTACAATAATTATTCATTTCCTTCTTAGAAATTTATTTATCAATGTTATTATCTAATAGGGTTACATATGAAAAAATCTATATATTCATTTAATTCATAGTTTATTGATTAAATAGAATGTGTTTCAGTTTCTTACCATACCATATTAATTTTTCATTATCTAGTAATTTTAATGGAATTTGGTTCTATTAATTACCTTTATATATTTTTTATGCTCATCATTCTTAGTTTTTTTCTTAAATAGTATATGTGTTAATTTATTTACCATTCCATAATTATTATTCTAATTAATTCATTGTTTCTTCCACTGTACATTACCCTTACTGTTCATTTGAACTAACAATTTTATTTATTCATTTACCTAGGAATCCATTAGGTATACTATGAAATATATGGAAGGAAATGTTATATGGAAAATTTTTATTCTAGAAATAAAAAAAATTGTTCCATTAGTGTTTTCATTTGTAATAAAATACTCATGTATGTATCCAGTTTATCAAAACTACTAAAATCTTCGGTTCCTTGGACATTAATTTCTTGTCATCATTCTAAGGTAATGGTTGTACACACCGGCATTAGGCCATTCGGGTAATGTTTGATACATATATAGAGGACAAACCATATTCTACTAGATCTAGTGATGATAACATAATAATTATATTAATGTTAATGACACACTTCAATAATTTTTAGATTTACACATCATAATGTAACAATTACATATTAAGAAAATTATATGTCTAGATTTCAGGAGAAGTGGGAGAAGACATTTAACTTGTAGAACACATATTATTTCTAACAAATGGAAATTTTTTCTACAATATAGAAAAATAAATAATCAATAATGAATATAAAAATCTCCAATAATTTATCCAAATATGATACTCTTTAATGATAATCATATGTAATACATTCTTCCATCTTCTTTGGAAATGAAAACATTAGAAGGATTGATCTCCAACACTATGTATGGTAAACATAAATGATTATGATAAGTGAAAATAAAATGATAATAATGGTATAATTAATATACATTATAAAATAATACATATTTTTTTTATAAAAACCATGTATCATGGAATAACATAGGACAGAAGTCAAAAGTGTGTGAATAAAGTTGTCAGTAATGATGAGACATTAAATAATATATAATGAATATAAGAATAAAATTAACATTGATGTATTAGAATCATATAAATGCGACAGAACCACATCATTGAATAACTTGTGATAAAACTCATTATTAGCACGTCTTTAAGAATTAACTCATAATGTTAATTCATTAAACTTTGAGAAAATAGATAATATCCACACGTTTAGGAACAAACACACATTGTCCATACCTTTCAATATTATGTGATATCAATATTTAACTAATGAATTGGAGGGTGATATAGGATCCCAACCATAATCATCTATACATATGAGTGTGACTTGTAAAAAATTATACATTATGTAATAAAGAACCCATGTAGAGAAACTAGGTCGCATAATGATTTTAAACTGTATCAAATAAAATTTACTTAAAAATATTTCAATAAGTATATCATGATAATTGAGGGAAATTATATTTGTATCCATAAATATCTGATGCAATTCTAGGTAAATTCCCTATAATCATGTTAATACATGGTATTTTCACCTTATATATTAAGGGATTACACTTTAATAAATATTTTCTGAATAAATTTATATGCATTAATATAGGTGAATAACTATAATAGAGGAGTTATGAATAGGTTATTCGCAGAGGAAATGAATTTATTATTAAATAATTCAAATACGTAGTGGATGATAAAGTATGAAAAATGAGAATACAAGTAATTTATTTGATACAAAGGATCATTTCATAATCCATATATCAAAATAATGTGTATAGTATAAATCGATGAATATCACATGTCAAGAATAAGATATGTCATTGGAAATTAACATTGATGAAACATTTTTAGATGTTTCAAAAGAATTAAATTTTAAATAATAAATATTTTTGATAAGTGAAGGAATTTAAATCGGTTTTTTTAAAAAAATATAAAAATAATTTCTCTTTGAATCCATGAAAATGTATGGTGAAGGTTTCATTTAAAATGAAAATTTTGTGGAAGGATTATTTCACAAGAAAATGCTAAATGATATTCCCCTTTTTGATAATGACCCATAACGAATGCAAAAACAAAATTTCATATAAAACAATTTTAATAATATAAACTCAATTGAAAATGTCAATTTTTCAATTTTGAATAAAATATTGGGATACCAAAAAAATATGAATGTAATATGAATTTTTTTATGATTTTTAAATTTCAATTTTTAAACCACATCACATTAAAAGTTAATAAATAGTCTAATTTAAAAATTTATAATGAGATTATGATTCACGTAATCTATAACCATTGGATAATAAAATTATTATAATATTATGAATCTAGACTATAAAAATTCCCTAAATGGGTTATCACATTTTATAGGTATCAATTTTAAAATAAATATTGAAATAGAAATCTTACAGCATTATTAATATTCAATTTAAAACAATTTAAGGAGAAAGATTATGAAACTAATCATCAAATATATTGAATAAATAATAATTCATTATATATTATACCAATAAGGTAGTTAATAGACCTTATAAAAAATATTGAGTTTAACATCAATCATATATCATGGGATTGAAAGTAGGCAGTGAACTATTACATCTTTCGTAACCATTGAATTAAACCTCGTTTAATGAAAAAACATGATATTTATCTAAAATCTACATGATTAATTGTAATATTTTATAGATATTAATTATATCATAATAAAACATTATTAATGGTATTAGGGTTCTCAATATAAAATATGAATCAAGAAAACAAATTTGAGAAAAAGAACCCCATATTAAAGTTCACTACACAGTGAAATGCTTTCTAACCTCTTATAAAAAAGAGTACCTAACATAATATTGTATTTTATAAAAATAAATATATATATGAACTTGTATATATTTATTTATAATTATTTATTATAGATATATTATTAGGATTTAGTTTGTTCTTACCGTATGTTGTTGGTAACTTTTTGTTGTTTTCTATGTTTTATAACCTTGATATGGATTCTAATTCACTAATACCAAGTTTATCATTAGTAAATAATTTATTTTACTAAAATAGATACCATATATTTATCTACAATGTACATATATCGTTTCATAAGTGTTCTAGTTATGTTGTGTGAAAATGAAATTGATGACAATTTATTTTGGGAATTTTAGTTATCGATGATGATGTATTAATAATAAGTAAAATAATTATTATAACATATATAGATATTGAAAACATTGAATAATTTCCCTTTAACATATATATATATATATATCATTATTGACATTTCAATATTCATCCTTTAGATATTTTTATAATTTCATTCATGTAGGTTGTTAAATTAAGACAAACATGAACATGATATAACTAGATTAATTAGTATTGTAAATGAATGTGTTTCTTTAGACATAATATCATTATATTATAGTCGTATTCTTATTATTTATAGTTTTTCATTATTCTTATTTTCATAGGTTTTGATAAATAATTGAAATTAGTATGATGATTTAAAAGCATTACATAATGGAGAATATGTAATTTTTTTCAAATGATATAATAATATATATGAATAATAATTATAATAATTTCAATATATAGATATGGATATGTGTTTTTTGGAACAATAATATTAAATCTAAAATAGTAATGAGTGAGTTATTATTAAGTAGAGACCTTAAAAATCATCATGATGAAGTTCTTGTAATTGAATTTCTTAGAATAACTTGTGGGGACTAGGGTATTTATGAAATATAGTTCATGTAGATGATATTTAGTTATATAGGTTTAGAAGGGTAATTTTTAATGTATGTGTATCTTTTATAGGGTGCAAGTGATCATCTTTTTTAAGTAATGGAAATGGAACTTTTAGGTACACCCGTCAATTTTTAATAATTAAATTGAACTATTCAGGGGTCAATGGATAAAAAATAAGTAAATAATGGATTTTTGGTGATATTTGGTTTATAATTCTCCAACCAAATAATTTAAAACATTTTTTAAAAATATTTTAAATTATTTACTCATAGATTTTTCCTTTAACTATTTTTTACCAAGGTGACGAGTTTTCACAGATGTAATTTATGATCTAATAAAATTAAAAAATAATATATCCAACCAATTATATATATTATAATTTTTTATTTAGTCCAAATTAAATTTAATTCAATTTCTAAAAATTATAAATGTTACATTAAAATTAAAAGAGATAAAGTAAATGAAAATTATTTTTTTGTAAATACAAATTGAATAATTTCTCATTTACTATTCTTCAACTTATTTAATATTAATTAAAAAAAATCTGTGTAAATATATTTATATATTATTTTAAAATAATTTTTAATTATTTAAGAATAAAAAATTCAATTTATTTGATAAAATCTAGGCAATGATTGTAATAAAAATATTTAAAAATAACAATTTCACCATTATAATAGTAATTAACTGAAATATTAATACCCTTATTTCATTACAAAAAAATTAAAATTACCGTATTAAATTATATTTAAATTTTCAAATAAAAAATAAAATCAATTTTTTATATTTAGCTTCTATGAATCTTAATATCAAATTTCATTTATAAGCATATAAAAAGCATTTTAGTGAAATATTACTTGTGTTTCCAAAATAATAAAATTATTTTTTATGAATTAAAAGTAGTATTTTTAATTACATAATATTTATTATTAAAAATATATTTTATATAAAAAAGGATTCCCAACATTTTAATTCATTCTTGTCTTAGGATAATTTCATAAATCTAATGTTTTTAGTAAAATCAAAACTCTCACTATTGCAAATAAAATTCTATATTTTTAGAACAATCTCAAAAAACATTCTAAGTGAATTTTAAAATTTTCACTTTCAAAAAATTATTATTTTTAAAAATAAATATCCTCACTATAACAAAAATTAAATTTAATACAAGGGTGAGCGTAAGAAAAAATAATTTTTTGATAAAATTTATTTTTAAATAGAAAATAAAGACATTATTATTTGATTCTTTCTGTTCATTGAAAAAACATATTGGATTGATATTTGATTGTTTTATAGTATCTATTATAAATATATTTTAATAAATTTATCTTTATTATGGATCCACCCTCATCTGATAAATATAAAAAACACTGTAAAAGGAGTTAGTCGAAAATTATGCCCTTAAATAAATAAATGTTTTTATTTATATCATTTTAATTATTTATCAATGAATACATTTATTAATTAGTGTCTTTAATATTTATAAATATTTAATATATTTCTGTGTGTGTGTGTGTTTGTGAGGTAGATTATTTTATAGAATCAGTTATTAAAACTCAAATTACTAAACAAAATTTTTGAATGAAAAAATTATATATAGTAAAATCCTAGGTCATTACATTATCATGCAAAAAAAATTGTCCCATAAAATTAGTTATCTGTTACAAGTAAGAATAACTAAGGGAAAATCATGTATCATACATTGATTTTAAATGTCATATCTACCATAATTCCCTTTTTAGTACTACAAACACATATCCTCTCTAAACAATTTAATTTCATCAATACACATATTAAATACTTATAGGTCGATATGATATATTAACTATGAAATTCATATTTAAAAAAGGAACCAAATTTTTCTAGAAGAAGGATAATATGATTTTCAGAAGGCATATTCAAATAATATTCAAATTATAATTCAATAATCATACAATATATATTTTTTCCTCAAAATAAAAAATCATTGGTGTAGGTAATTTATTTTCCATATAAACATATTTAATATACATTAATTAAATGCATTTAGAAACCAATACTACAACCATTAATTTTTTTTTATAATTATCACCTAATTGTCACCATTATTCTTAATAATATTCATAAGAAGGCATTCTATTTGTTCATTGATCATGGAGGTTTCCAATTCCTATCATCTTTATAGTCCATATATTAGATAATTGAATTGGATAACTCCCAAGATTACTATAAATAAGACTTTAAATTATTAGTGGTGCCTCATGAAGAACTCTATCTCTCAATATCTGATTATCCAGAATATTAATTTTCCCTTGATATTTTATTTTTCACTTCCCTAATTTATAACATATAAAATATCTTCTGTTTCCAGAGATACATTATCCATGGAATTTATTCCAACATTTTATAAATGTTATAAATTTAATATTCTTCCATATATGGTCTATATCATATGAATTTTTTATAAAATACATTTTTCTCATTATTAGTGACTCTTATAGTCTTTTAAGGTTCTATTTGTTAATATAACATAATTATATTTGATTATGAATAATAAATATAGTTTAATAAAATCTACAAACCCGGTTTTTTTTCATTAGGTCAATTAGTGGATTGCCCACATATTTTTTTAACTCAGTTCATTATTTCCCTATCCACTAGATTATATAAAAGAATTTTTAATGGTGAGAATTAATAATTATAGTGAGTATAAACATTGCGAATAAATTAAATAATCCATAAAGTATGTATATACCATAACATCGGAGTCTCAATACTTCAAGCTAATATATCAAAATTTATTTTTTGATTATGTTTTATAAACTAAGAATATCTAAATACCACATTGAAATTTACAAAGAGAATGTGAATTAACTAAATAATATCCCATGAAATATTTCTATCAGTGTCGGTTTTCTTATTCCTGCACCTCATTCATTGGGCATCGATTGAGCTAATACATAATATACCACATTTAGGTTTATAAACAATAGTTATATCTTCACCATACCCAATTCAAATTTCTGATATCCAAATAGATATGTATTTTATATGAAAAATATACAATATATAGGTTATCAATCATTTAATATGTTCTCATATATATAGATTAATATTTATGGTTTTCTCTAATGTTCACATATCCTAACCCCCAAAAAATATAAAACATTAAATATTTCTAACTAAAAGGATTATATATACCATTTAAACTGTGATAAACCATAATTTATTTGTCCATGATAATACATTAACTCTTTCCAATTAATGACATCCTTTCCTATAAATACATATAAACCCTATTATGATTAAACATTTATATCTCATGACTTATGTTTCCTAAACCTGGTGATAAAAACATGATATTTAAGGTAATGGATTTGATACACATCCATATTTATAATTTATTCCCATCATAACATGTCAATTACATAAGAATGACCTTTTTTATGTTTATAGACTGTCATAATTATTAAAAGACATTAAATAATAGGACCACAATTATTTGTCTCCAATTGATTTTTTCCCACTATAAAAGAAAATTATTATTAAATAATTATCCAGAAATATCTCCCATAAATTCTCTACATTGAGTAATAATCTAGACAAGTTATACAAAATACATTCTTCCACAACTAGGGGAGATTGAAACATAAGATGGGGTGAGATCTAAAACTCAATAAGGATTATCATAAATTATAATTATAAATGATTAGGATGATGATATATGTATAATAAAAAAATTAAAAAAATCAAACTAAAAAAAATTATCATAAATCATGTGTCAGGTCATAAAATAATACATTAGTCAAAATAGAGTGAAATCACGAGTTAATAACCATGATCTATTAGAGAATTACCTAATAATGAATGTGTATTAGTACCTTTGAAATAAAAGAATTCCGAAAATGTTGCAAAACTGTATCATAAGAAAAATTGTGAGAAAAAATATCACCATGACTTTTTGAATAATCTCATTATTTCCACAAATTAAAATTAGAGAAAACTCATCAATTTCATGCCATTGGGATAAAACTCATTACATAACTCCCAGAGATTTTAGAATATAATTTTCTTAAAGTAAAATATTAGTATTAAGTATCAATATTGAGATGAATCCACATTTCATTATTATTCATGTTATAGTAAACTGTTATAATCTTAAAATTAAAATTAATGATTTTAATAGTAATAACCAAATTATGAAGAAACCAACATTTTAGTCTTCAAAAATGAGTTTTTCAAAAAAATTGATTTCATTTAATTTAACAACCAAGATGATTATAATTAGTTTCGATCATTTTGGAAGTCATCATGTAATTATCATAGGGTTGTTTTTTATATTTTATCTACAAAGATATGTTTTCCAGTCAATAGGAGAAAATACTGTTTTTAAACACATGCCTTTTGATTTCAAGTAAAAATAGCACTATGTTATTAATTTTATATTAACGTAATATAATTATATTTTAATTATAAATAATATATTTAATTACATAATAATATTCATTATAATTTATTTTGATATAAGTTTATTTGTGTCATTAAAAACTCATATCTGTAAAAACAATTCAAACAAGAAATGTGTTATTATATTAACAAATTAAATTAATAATTTTATATAGATTTTAATTAAATTTATATATTATATATTAATAAATATATTTTATAATTCATTTCAAGTATTTTACTAAAAAAATTATTTATGTAAATTATGTTTTATATTTACGTTATAATTTTTCTAAAGCAGTTATTCATTATATGTCACAAACTTATTTAAAATTAAATTCTTACTCTTAAAAAGATATAATATGTTATATGGATTAAGTCATTGGAATAATAATAATTAATATAATTTAATATTTTCTACGTAATAGTTTTTAATCATCAATAGTGAAAACATTAAAATGGTGTTAGGAATATTGCAGTTTAAATGAGTTTATAGAGGGGTTAACCCCAAAGATAAGGGTATTTTTTCACTCACTCTAATATATTTCTTCTATATTGAATATATTTTAACCTTTTATTATAATAAATTAAAATAAATTTCTATTTGGAACCACTTTTCCATGAATGTGATATTTTATAATTGAGATATTTTATGAAATTCCATGTGTACCCTCCCCTCACTTATAAAAATGCACCTATGCCACTCTATTATTCACACCATTTGACCCATCTATATCATCTTATAAATACTTAATATCCTTCATAAAATCATTCCCCTAATCCTATAATTTATGTTAATCACTTAAGGAAAACCCTTCAAGGAATCACGAGTAAGCCAAAGGGGGTCTCTAAAATAAGAGGTATAAATCTTAACCAAGCTCTTTCAATTTTATTTCTTCTATTACCATATATAAAAAAATTAAACTAAAAAAATAGGATAAATATAGTATAATAAATATGATTATTATTATTTTAATTATTTCACAACAATTTCTACCCATTCTCCATCAAATGGGAAATAAAAGTATCAGTTGTGTGTATGCCTAGAATATGACCTCCGTGTAGCGATATGATTCATTTTAGTCACCCACATTCATGGGTAGTTATAATGACATATTAATAGTTTATATATTTTTTTATAAAATAATTAAGAATCTACAATTAAAACATCTTACTTATTTTCTTAACTCCTGATCCAATGGAAAATGATAATGTTGATCATGAATATGTGTGGACTAAAACTTCTATGTAGCGATGTAATTTTTTATCATTACCACAGTACATGGATAATAAAAAGATATATTTAATGAAAATATATGATGTTTATGAGATAATAATTCTTCTTTAAATTCATGTTATAAATTATCTTTCTTTCATTCTACCCATAAAAAGCGGAAGCCTCACACATTTGTAAGTACCAATTACACCCTCTAAAAAGTAATGAAATTAATTTTTTTAAACCACCTAACATGAATGATTAAAATTATTTATATAATTAATATATATAATATTTATATCATGTTAAAAAATTCAATATTTGTATGTACCATGATCAATGATAAACTATAGAAAATTTCTAACGAAAACATACATGAAAAATGAAGCAATGAGCTCCTAAAATGATGACATTATTTGTGAATTGTAAATAGTTCAGCATTGAAATGATATAAGTGTATTTTTTACTATATTATATGTATTAATATAATTATGGAATATAAATATAATAATTTTTAATTTATTATTGAAGAGTTTATAGTTCATACATATCCAGTTTGATATATGTTAAGGATTTCTATGCCACATTTTCAATTTCCCGGTAAATGATATAAATTGTGCACCATAATTTATTTTATGTGATGTGATTACTACCTAATGAATTAATTTTAACATATTCATGAAATTAATGGGATTTTAATGTCCATATAAGTTTTTCCTATAATGTAATTTGATTCAAAAATACTAAAGTTATATGGCTTTCATCGCAATTTCTCAACATTGAGGCATGTTTTCTTGTTTGGAAAACTTTTTAATTTTGAGGTTTTATATTTTTTGAACCTTGTTTTATCTATTAATACATTAAATTATTTCAAATAATAATTTCATATCCAGGAGATGAGACAACGAGTGATTCTGGGGCCAGATGAGCCAGTATTTGATATTACATAAATATTATATATATTAATATGAGGGTAGTTTTTTATAAACTATTAAATATCTCCAAAAAAAGAGTCTCATATTAGAAACTTGTGACCATGGTTGATTCTAGAATGTGGTTTTTTTCCAAGGTGCATCCTAAAGTTTGTCAGTGTTGGATGCTCAGATAAATAAATTGTTACAAATACGATAAGTGGATTAAATAATTAATTTATTTTCTTAATTAACCCCATATAGTGACTTAGGATTCTCATACATGAAAATTAAATCTTTTTAGTTGAATATTAATTCCACTAATAAATCACACTCATGAGGATTGTAATAGTTTAGTTCCTTTAGAATCATGGAACACAATCCTCTTAATTCATGAAGTATCTTCAATGTCTACCATAAAGATCCCCGTGTAAGTAATTTACACAAAAATACCATACTTAAAACCATTCTTCATAACCAAGGTTAAGGACTCATAAGAAAGGGTGAGCGTAGATTTTCATTAAGAGACAATAAGGGAGATGCGTAATCATAACATGAGAATAAGGATATGGGAACAGGAGCATAACATTTTAAATCCCCTGGAATATATAACATCGTAATCACGAGTCATAAAATAATTATTGGTAATAATAAGACATGAATCATAAGCCAATAAAATAACATGATCTTTGAGAGCATAATATTGGCATAAAAAATAAAATTGTGTCATACACTTAGAAATATAAATTGTTATTTCAAGGATCTCTACCAAGATATTCATAACATTTAGTCTCGGGCTAACCACATGTTTACTTGCTTTAAGCTTGTGATGACCTCTTATGTACCCTCTTGTATTAGGATTGGGATGACCTCCCTTTTAACCTGTTGTTTCAATCATGGTATGACCTCTTATGTAACAACTTTTTTTAGGCATGGGATGACTTCTCGTGTACCATTTTAGATCATAAAATATTAATTCTTACCCAATGAATTCTGTTTATATATAGGTCACAACCATATTGTATAAAATGTAACCACTATCCTTTATTATAACATAACCACCATCACATAATTAAAATAATGCATCTATGTATCACAATTCCATAAAACATTCATCATATTATAACCCATGAAATTAAATGAGTTACATACAAATTTCATTATAAGATAAATTTTGGTAAAGAAATAAATTTCATAATCATATTATCATTTCCTCAAATAAAAACCCATGGAAAAAGTTATTTTTATAAGAATTTTATCATTGTATAACATGTGGAATAGAAATTGGTTTCATAAACATCTTTTCATGATAATACGTTAAAATAAATAAAAATAATGGTATCATAGGTCAATATACCCAAACAATAATATGTTACATCAAATTATTTCGACATAGATGGAGATGTATTTTCAAATAACACATGGAACATTTATTAAGTATAATAAAATTTCCATAAAAATATATTTTAAGGAAAAAATTAAAAAAAATTCAAAATACATTTCATATAAAATAACATTTATAATATTTTATGTATGCTTTAAATATTTGTGTGGTAATTTCATCGGGAAATTATATTCATGCTGGGAATATAAAAACATGGGTTCTTTTCAAAAAAAAATTGTAAATCCAAACTAGGCTTTTTTTGGAAAATGAAATTAATATTCCTTTAATTATTTTCATAATATTAAATCAAGGTAAATATATACATTAATAAACCATTTTAATAATCTTAAAAAAATTGAATCCATTTTATGAAAACATAGTTTTGTGGAAAAGGGTTTATCGACTGAATATGGTGTTTTCTAAATATAATTCCTTTCGATCTCTTGATTACATAATGAGAATAAAATTATGTGAAAACAAATATTCTCAAGAAATAAATAGATGATAATAAAATTCATTATTTTATTATGAAATTGATCCTAATATTCTATCATCAGAAACATAATCCCTAACAATCCAGATAAACAATGATATTGTAACATCATATATTTACAACATTGTTATCATTGAAATGTAAGACCCATGAAGGAATATCATTAATTATAAAATTAATATACCATTAAAATTGGTAAATTGATGATATTAAATTTGAAAAGGGATTTATATACAGATCGTACAAGAATATAGGTGCATACCATATTGATTTGTCTCAATGAAGGCAAATTGAGACAGGAATCCCTTCTAGATTTGGTTTCTTTTGAAATATAAAACCCCTAAAAGAGAGATCATAAAATGGATATGTAAATAAAAATAATTTTTAATGTTAATTTTCAGAAAATAAATTCGTGGGTAGTTTGTATACTACATAAAAGAAACACGTTGGGAATATAACATGATCCCTATAGAAAAATAAATGTTAGATTGAAATACCTTACTATAAGTCTCAAATACCTCTATAATCAATCAGATATAATTTATATTAAATAAAAGATTATTATAAATCTATTAAATAATCTTAATTATATATATTATACCATATCTGATTTACTAATGTCCATTATTTAGCATTTTGTTAAAAATCTCTTGTTAAAACACATGTTTTAGGTAATAACCGTATATGGTTTGATTTTTTATATTCAGTCCCTTTACTCTGATCATGGTTACATTATCTTAATAATAATAATAATTAATCATTTATAATATTTATACATCAAGTATAATTTTATTTCTAATCATGAATGATGTTTCTTTGAAATGAGGTATGTTTCAATCGTTGAGGTGATATGCCTCACGTACACATGAGTAACATTTCCATTTCTCAATGATCATTATTGAAATGAGGAAAGTAATATAGTATAATTAAATAATGATAATAATATCATAAGAAACTTATTTTACCTTTAAATAAATTTATACATATCATCCATGTTTTGTGGTGAAGAAAAGAGAGTCAAATCGCTATGTAAAGGTGATATTCTACACATACATGAATTTAGTTATTATCTTTGACTGGGTGAAAAGGTTATAATAATTGATATATTATAATTTTATAATGATAAATATTTAATTAATATAATAATTATTTCATTTATATCACATATGTTAATTAAAAGTATCTATATTACCATTCTTGTAATGAGTTGCTGAAAAAAAAAACACATCGCTTCGCTAGGCGGTAAGCAACCATACAGATGAGAAATGTTATCGTATCCCCTACTAAATGGAATGTAAACAAATTATATATGATATAGTTACTATATATATATAATTGTGTTATAAATATCATATATATACTTTATATCCATTATCATTCCAAAACATGAAATGTGGTAATGGAAAAATGATTACCATCGGTTCACGAGATGGTAGTCTTCCATTCCTGTGAATTATAGTTTCACTACTGCAAATATGACCATTAAAATATATAAAAAATTCTATTTAACGTGATAAAAATGGATATTAATCTCAATAATGATATAGGGGGTCATTTTTTCATCGTTAAAAGAAGCACTCATAAAGATCCCTTTTATTAGCGCTACAAACAAGAATTGATAAAAGGGGACTTTTATTAGTGCTAAAAAGCCGATAAATGTTTTCTTTATTATTTTATTTTTAAAGGCACAGATTAAAGATAACCAAAATTTAAAAAAAAAATTCTATAATTCGGGAAGGGTCTTCAACACAGCTTGAATCTGCCTTAAATAGTTCCCCAACCCGCACACCCATGCCACCCCTAACATTTAACATCGTTTAGCCCCATTTCCACCCATGCGCACACCCTACCTCCCATGGATTCGAACCCAGAACCTCTTTTATGCGTTCCTAATCCTTTACTACTGCATGATATTTCTTTTCTTTTAATTTATTAATTAATCTATTCGTTTATAAATATGTATATATATATAGTTATATTTACTCGTATATTAATATATATTTACATTTATATATATATTTAGTTATATTAATATATATATCCATATATTAATATATATATATACATATATAGTAAAAATTATATATTTCTATATATTTTTGTATATTAATATATATTTATAACATCTTTTTTGAATGAATTTATAAAATATGCTTTTTATGTGTGTTTATAAATTAATAAATACATAAATAAAACACACACACACACACATATATATATATTATATGTGCATTTGTATGTATAATTATACATAATTATATATATTATCAAATATTAAATATTAATATGTATATATATATATATATATATTTAGAATATATAGATAATATATATCAGTTTGTCAATACAAGCGCGCACAAATAAATAAATATATATATATACATACACATTATATAGATATATAAATATTCATTTATATTATTTTAAATTAAAGAAATATTTTTTTAGATAAGGCTTATATATTGGGAAATATATTTTTTATGTAATTAAGTTTAACTATTTACTTATAAAAATAATTTTTTATGAGAGAATATATAAGAAATATGTATAAACTGTTATATATTTGACTATATATAACAGTACATTATGAAAAATGATAAAATTTCGAAATCAATATTATGAATATGAATTTAATACATTGAAATAAATTCATTCCTTAATTAAAAGAGTATAAATACCCACTTAAATGTGGAAAAAATGCATCGAATATAAAACAAATTGGGTATCTGGACTAAAAACTCAGTTTTGGAGGACTTAGGGGCCTTTTTTGTCACAAAAAATGTTTCAAATGGTTCTCTTATGTATGTTGCACATAAAGATTGTCACATGATTTTATTTCATAATTTGAAGAGCTCAAACGAACACCTGGATCAAAAGTTATCGTGGCTTGATGTTTGCTTTACATTTTAAACGTATTTTAGATATTTTATTATTATTTTATGATTTTTTCTGTATTTAAATTTTTATTAAATGATTATTAGTTATTGATAATTAAATATATATTAATTAAAAAAAATTAATATATTTTACACGTCATTTTCATTACATATCTTATATATTAAGTGAAAATTATTATTTACACATATCAAAAAAATATTTAAAAAATATATATATATTATTTTTATCAATATAAATATAATTATATATTTTCTTATCAATGTTTTATTTTTTTGATATATTTATTTTTTCTTGAAATATACCCTTCAACAACGCTTAGAATAAAACATAGATAAATCCCCCCTTTATCTGCACTACTAAAAAAGCGCTGAAAAAGGGGGCCCCTTTAACAGTGCTACAAAATGCACTGATAAAGGGCGTGCATTTATGAGTACCAAAAAATCAATTATAAAGGGGAAATTTTAACATTTCTATTTTAGCACTATTAAAATTTCCCTTTATTAGTATTTATTAGTGCTGATAAAGGCACCCCATGTATCATAGCCTTTTTAGCACTATTAAAGTGTGGTGCTGCGAAAACCCAGTTTTGTGCTAGTGTTTCATTACCCATCTGATGGAAGTGGAGATGGTTTTATGTCATGAATATCACATAAAAAATAATATTATATGAAATATACTATGGTTATTATATCATTATGTTTTAATAATAATTTGTTGATATAGAGGAATAAATATCATAAAAACAGTCGTTGAAAAATGTTACCACTTCTTCATGTAACATCCATAGTTATTAGAAAAAGAATTACTAAGATGTATTAATACTCAAAATAAGGTGTATGTGTTGATTTTTGGGAATCTTATCAGTTATTTTGGTAGGGATTGGCTTAACCATAATGGTTTTATGGTGTGAAGGATAGATAAAAAGGGGTGAAATTTTATAATTGAGTTGAGTAGAACCCTTGTAAATTATTAAAAATAAAATGGTGTAGCCACGTTTTTCTCATGCTAAAAATATCAAAAATTAATTTTTATAGATAATTAGATATTATATGCATGAAATATATACATATAAAATATTTTATGGAATTTTTTTTGTTATTTAATCCATTATCCTTTTAGTTGACCCCCCCCCCCCCCCCCGTTAAACCCAATTTTACCATAAATGTGGAAATTAATTTTTTTAGTTTTCACTATTCACTTTGGTCACCAATTAGGTAGAACATATTACATAATATAAATTTTTCTAATTAAAATTATGAAATACTTTTTTTTAATTCAATTTAATGATTTGGAAAATTTTAAGATATAAATAATTTCATAGAAACGATTAGAAATGTAGGGTTTTAAAGAGAAAGTGTTCAAAAGTTTATAATGTTTTTATAATAAATTTAAAAATGGAATTAATTACCATGAAATCAATTTGATTAATTTATATATGTTTAACGAAATTTTACATTAAAATATACTTTAAATTTATGAATAATTTGAATGAAAAAAGGGTTTTCCATTAAAATATTTTATTTTCAATATTTATCAAAAAATTATTAATTTAAATAAATTCAAAAAAATGACCATTAGATAATTTTGACAAGAAATTTTAAAATATAAATATTATTTTATCCTAATAAATTTATAAATGTGTAAAAAATAATAATATTATAGTTCATAAAAAGAAATATAAACCCTTTTTTTCTGAAAACATTATTCATGAAACATATAATTAATTTATAGAAAAATTATGTACAATTTTATCAATATTTTTTCTATATAAAAAAATTATACATTATATTTAAAGAATATTTATAACTATTCATATCTCTAAATTTAATTCCTTGTTTTTAATGGCCTTATTTGAATATTATTAACAATATATTATTTTTTGTTAAAACTTAGTGTCATGTATAATAAAATCTAACCTAGTATTGCATGTACGACAAGACTTACGCAGTGTTTCTTGTAAAAATTATTATTTTGGATTTGAATGTAATGGATGATTAACTTGGTGTTTTTTTATGTCCTGGAATTACCTGTAAATTTTTTTAAAATTAAATTGGATTATTTCGAGTCTAGTCTCGGAAATGGAATGTGATTCTAAAGCCTAGAGTGGTAGAAATGTATTTTCAAACTAGATTTAAAGTTCAAAAAAGTATCATGCGAGTTGGATTTTCTAATATTTAGACCGCTTCTCGAATAAAAAATATGAGGGCCCCAATGAACTCATATCCTCGAGATTTCTGTAGGAAGATCTTAACCTCAACTTGCGTGGGTCGAGGGAAAAAGTTAATTTTTTGACGTTTTAAGAAGAAATTAAGTATAATTAAATGTTTTATTACATTCAAAATTGTTTCACTATAACGTAGTGATAAGACGACTATTTCACTCCATAAATGAAGCTGTGAAATGACGATGCAATGCAAAAAAAGGGAAATTCTATTTCTTAAATGATAAAGTGTAACAACGACGACTCTGCGTAACCAAAAAAATGAAATTATTTTTCTCTATTTAATGGGGTAACATGAATTAGAGATTATATATAGATCTTGAAAATCACTCTGAATCTTTAGAGGATCACTGTGAAGAATGAAAATAAATGAACGATGATGGCCAACAACGTTGATAACTCCCACTTCTCTTCAAGAGATATCGCCTTGATGACGGATGGAGGGCTTTTTCATATGGATCTCCATCACCAAAAATTCCTTCCTCTGTTCAAGTCTATTCTCCATGTAGGGTTTTGTTCTCTATGATTTTATTCCACATTCCTTCTTTCTAAAACAATTAACATAGAACACCCACAAAATGGTTGATCCATGGGTCACTAATTCTAGTAAGAATGAGATTTTCTTGTTTTGAGTGATGAGAAATTTGATCCTCATTATATTATAAACCATCATTGAAACCTATTTATGAATTCTAATGTGAAGTGTTTGGGGAACACGAACAAGGACCAGATCCCTCCATTGTGAGTGTTCTTGTGTTCATGGTGAGAAAACACACTAGATCGATGGAAACACAACTTTGAACCCATAGATGTGAAGGAAAAGATCCCATGATCATGAAGGTACTCGCATGATAGAAAAAACGACCACAAGAGAAAGCTTGGAGACTCATGGAAAAAACCATTATCATGTCCTAGTGGTGCACCATGGAGGGGGCAGCGGCCTGTGGGGGTGCGGTGGTGTAGGGGGCGGTGCCGGTTGGGTACCGTGTCAAGGGGAGCGGCCTGTGGGGCGGGCCGTGGCATGTGCCGGCACATAGTCCAAGATGGTTGTGTGCATGAATGTGCGAGACCTCATACATCCATGTGGCTTCTTGAACCGGACGCCAGCACATCGTCCAGAATGGACCCATGCTGGCCCACCGATGCGGGCTTGGCTAATGAAATAATTGGGCTGTTGGGTGGCCTAACTGGTGATAACAAGTCAAACAAAGTGGGACCAAAATAGATGTGAACTGGGTCTCTAGGTGACCTGGAAGGCTGTACCAACAACCAAACTGGGATAGGTCCCCCAAGTACCAATGGTCCTGGCCACTATGTCAGGATGGATCTGGTCATCCTAGACCGAACCGGGTCGGGTTGGGTCTGTCGAAACAGGTTGGGTCATGCAGGACCCCCGGGCTGGGTTGGTCAAACCTTCCCTGGAAGCAAT
Source organism: Viscum album (assembly GCA_963277665.1). Classification (NCBI taxonomy): domain Eukaryota; kingdom Viridiplantae; phylum Streptophyta; class Magnoliopsida; order Santalales; family Viscaceae; genus Viscum; species Viscum album. Next base: position 1,531,001,336 of record OY728123.1, on the reverse strand, counting down.
AGGGGATCTATTTACTAAAAAGCCAATATCAACTAGATGGGTAATCCGATTGACATACCACTTGGGTGTGGAACCCTTGGGATGATATAGCCCTTTGGTTATACTCTTTGTGAGTTTTCATGGATGTCGAGTTACGACCAATGTATTGAGGAGTAGATTCTCTTGGAATCATGAAAACTAAAGAGAGATAACCCTAAGGTTGGCTATGAAATGATGGTTATGACGAGCGGGGCCTCGGTGGCCCAAAAGCAGAGTGGACCTCACTGGTATAATAGATGAGTAGTCCATCGGGGTCTAGTACCTGAGTGGATCTCAGTGGTTTAGTAGTTGAGTATAACTCAATGGTTTAATAGTGGAATAGACCACTATGGTCTAGTTTTATATTTGACCTTAGTTGTCTAGTAGAGGCGTAAACCTCCGTGGTCTAGTAGCTGAGTGATCCTCAGTGGTCCAACAGATGAGAAAACCTCACTGACTCATCAGGGATGGTTCCCTCAGTAGTACAGGATGATTCATCTTTACAACATATAATCATACATTATATACATTTATTTATACCTATAGTGAGCTGTATTTTCATTGTGGTCTTTTCTTTTTTGTTGGGGGTCCCTACTGAGTATTGTGCTACTCATCCCTGCATGGGCTTTTCCAACACATGTCGTGTCTCGTGCAGGTGAATGACGATTTGAAGAAAATCTTGGTGGTTTTGAACCAGGTGGTGCTCTTTGTGACAGGATGGACGTGCATACTTATATGGATACATGTAGGTACCCTTCATCTACCCTTTAGGTTGGGTATTAAGCATTCAGGTCGTGGTAGTTGAATGTTACTTTCTGGTTTTGGGTTCGTATTTTGGCCCCATTGTACTTTATGTTTGTTCTCTACTCTCTGTAGTTGTCTCAGTTACTGTTGTGTTTTACCATGGGTTTGCTTTCCACTATTTGGGAAATGTGTGTGCACAATATTGAAGGAAAATTCCCCTTATTTTTGGGATATTTCTACTATGTGCTAGTTGGAAACCCCTGGACAATGGAAGGAATGCTTGGGGTAGTCACGACACGGGCCCTGGGGGACGGGTTGTGATAAACTGGTATTTGAGGGTGGTAAGTTATACCAGAATAACTAATAGTTTGTCATTTTTTATGGGGAAATAATTTTAATTGTTTCGTGTTCATATTTTAGAACAGGAAATCCAGTGTTGGTGCGATGGCTGATGTATCCACACAGCAGGTCCCTAAATTCTTATTTCTGACTTGGTATATGATAAAACATGTTTCATGAAACTTTGAATATTTTCACATGTTCTTTCTAGGTTATAGTCAGCTCACCAGGTATAATCTATTAATATTTATTCATCTTGATCTCTTTTAGGATACGTCCATGCAGACACTCCGTCTATATTTCAATGTGTGACCAAGAGGATGGTCCACATAATGATGGGGCTTTGGTACAAGGACCATTTCATGAGATGTTACATTCATGTGGTGTCCCAGTGAGACAACCACCTGTTGGTCAACAGTTACTATTAGCACTACCATTAGAGGATGCACGTAGGATCAATGCCATTCACGATTCCTAGAGATAGAGTCCTCCCTAGTTCAAGGGAGACTCATTTCCTTAGGTTGGTGAGGATTGGATGGAGGTTGGGATATGAGTCTTGCACTTAGTGAGTACGCCACATGGCTGTATTGTAGTTCTATCTATGATCCTCCGGTAGGGATCAGCTGGGAGATGGTGGAGTTTGATGATCCAAACACATGAGGAGGTGACGGTCACCTATTCTGACTTCACGAAACACTTTGGAGAGGATTTATTCCCTGCGACTTTACACTCAATTCACATATAGGAGTTGTCTCACATATAACAGGGTATCCTGACAGTAGATGACTAATCTGTGAGGTTCGTAGACCTATACCATTACTATATGAATATGGTATGTAACCCTTTCATTAGGTCTCATACCTTTCAGAAGGGTATTTTATAGGAGATCAGGGCATTGATGATCTCCCTCTGCATCTTTATGTAGGCTGGGGTGATGGAGCAAGATCTACCAGTAGAGAACTTCCTTGACGAGCAGGCATTGAGAGTGGGAGTTACCACCAGGTTACAGGTTGTAGAGTTATTTGTGATGGGTTTCCCATAGATTTAATACAGGATGAAATATGATAGTTTATTCAGAGGATGACATCATGTCTTTGAGTCAGTGGTACGAGGCTCCCAGTGTAGAGGGAGTCATCAGAGAGGCATAGTATGATATGCGTGTTGTGGGAAGGGGGAATGTCTTAAGTTTTCCCCACTCATCTCATAGAGGACCAATAGACGGTAGAGGGACTGCTGAGGAAGAGACATGAAAAGGGAATTCCACGTAGGCGGTAGATGTGGCGGAGGAACGAGATGAGTAGAATGAGGTGAGCATAGGTACATGGTATTACCCACACCTCCCTATGGTGGTTTTCTATAGGCTCTTGGAGTGGGTGGATAAGGGTGAGCTCAACATCATGCAATTGAGTCCTATGGTCCTAACATCCCAAAGATGATACATGGTATGATATATTCCTTCTCCACTTTAGTTACAATTCTAATAGACTATGGCGCGGGTCACTCATTCTTTGTCGTGGACCTTTTTCGGAGTTCAGAGATTCTAATCGAGCCATTTTCTCAATCCTTATGATTAGATACTCCAAAGAGAGGGGATTCGATAGTCACACACTGGTGCCGACAATGCAGGCTTACTCTTGGAGGCAAGAGCCTTGGCTGGGATATTCTAGTAGAAACATTTAGGCATTAGGATGTTATTGTTGGTATGGAATGGATATCACTAGTTCATGCTCAGATTGAAATTTTTAAGCACACAGTGTGGTGTGTCTGTAGAGATGGGAATCGATTTTACATTATTGGAAAGAAGGAAAAAATAGCAATGCAGGATGGAGTCACACATAAGAGGGTGTAGCCGATCAAATGTAAGTATTCTAGAATGAGACTCATTGAAGTGGATGAGATGAGTCCATAGTTTCCTACTGTGGTGGATGAGTACAAGGAAATATTTCTAGAGGATATTCCAAAACTATCACCTCATAGAGATGTAGACTTATGAATTGATCTATACCCCAAGAAGACACCAATATATACAACATCATATTTAATGGCACTTGAAGAGATCTAGGAGCTGAGGGTACAGATGTAGGACATTCAGAGGAAGTTCTTCATAAGGCCCAACATTTCACCATGGGTTTCCCCCATTTTGTTTTCCAAGAAGGCATACCAAAGCTTGAGGTTATGTTTGGACTTCCAACACCAAAACCATGTGACCATGAAGAATATGTATCCTATACCAAGGATTGATGAATTCATCGATCAGCTAAAGGTAGTGAGATAGTTCATGAAGACAGAACTCTGATTAGGCTATCAACATCTTCATGTACGAGACGAGGACATCTCGATGACAGCATTAATATGTCACTAAGACCACTATTAGTACATTGTGATTTCATTTGGCATGATTAATCCCCCATTCGTGTTCTTGGGACTCACGAAAAGGATATTTAAATAGTATTTAGACCCATTTTTAGTTGTAACCATTGATGACATATTAGTGTTTTCAGCGTCTGAGGAGGAGTACACTATACACATATGGATGTTTCTGGACAAAATTTGATATCACCAGCTTTAAGGAAAGATATTAAAGTGTTCGTTCTGGATAATAAAGTTCCACATTCTATGAAATGTCATATTAGAGGCTGGAGTTGTGGTGGATCGCAAAACGTTCAAGGTGATGCTAGCTTGGGACCAACCCAAGAGTCTTACTAAGGTGTGGAGCTTCCTTGGGTTGGCTGGGTACTATCATAGGATTATACTTGAATCCAACATGGTGGCTGAACCCATAACGGAATTGACAAAGAATTAAATACCATTCATTTGGATAGAAATATACCATATGATCTTTCCATAATTGAGAAAGATCTTGAAATGTTCTCTTATATTGAGGCTACTAGAGGAGGGCACTAACTACGTGGTGTTATGTGTCGAATAAATAACCAGGATTTGTTGTGTCCTCATGCAGGTGAAAGAAGTGATCACTTATGGATCATGATAATAGAAACCACATTAGAAGAACTATTCAACTCATGACCCAGAGTTGGCATTAGTTGTCTTCACACTAAATATTTGGAGATTCTACCTTATGGGATATTGATTCGTCATCTACTCTAACCACAAGAGTCTCAAGTATATCTTTTTTAAAAATTAACCTAAATCTGAGACAAATATGTTTGATAGAGTTTCTCCAGGACTAATAATTTGGGATTGATTATACTCTTTGGATGGAGAATGTGGTGGAAGATGCTCTAGATAGGATATTGAGTTCCCATAAACTGTACTAAGCCTCAGATCAGTTTCCCTCACTATAGATAATCATCTTGGATTGTGAGGAGACAACTTTTATTCAGTCGATGGTAGGTTCCCCTTCACTCTTATATAGATTCAAGGAGGCCCAAAATGGAGATGATAGATATGAAACTACACATTCCAAGATGTCTATAGAGAGTTCCCCAAATGGATATTCGAAAGGTGGGGAGCACATCATAATTTTCAGAGGACGCATTATAGTACAAGTGGCGTTGAGGTAGGAGGTTTTGACGGACATTCATACATCCCCTTTTGTGATACATACATGTGTGGAGAAGATGTACTAGGACCTACGATGTTAGTACTTTTTGGTTGTGGATGAAGAATGAAGTGGTAGAGTTTTTCCCGAGATGCACCACTTTTCAGCAAGCGAAGGCAGAGCACCAGGTTCCAAAAAGGATGACACAACCCCTTGAGGTACCAGAGTTGAAGTGGGATTGGATATAAATGGACTTCATGAAATGGTTACCCCATACATTAAGGGGGCATGGTACCATCTAGGTGATCATAAACTGACTAACCAAGTCAGCCCATATCCTACCAATTTGAAAGAACGGATCAATAGAGATATTGGGAAGCCACTACATGTAGGAGATAGTTCAACTCCAATGAGTCCCATCTATGATAGTATTATATCATGATAGATGCATAAAATCTCAGTTGTAGAAGGGATTACATGAGGCATTTGGAAGTCAATTACCCTTGATCCTGACCTTTCACCAACATATGGATGGTCATATAGAGGAGACCATACATACCTTGGAGTACATGCTTCATTTTTGCATTCTTGGTTTTGGTTGCAGGTAGGAGGACCACTTACCACTGGTGGAGTTTGCATAAAACAATAGATACAACTCCACCATCAGTGTGGCACCATTCGAGGCACATTACGAATTACCATGAAGGTCACCGTTATTCTGGGTAGACCCAGGGGAGTCAGCACTCATGGGTCCAGAGATGGTAAATGCTATCATTGAGATGGTTCATGCCATCTGAGAGCATATATAGACTGCATAGAGCAAAAAAAATTCCTATGCTAATAGGAAATGAATGTAACTCCCCAATCCTAGTTACATAGAGTCAGTGCATTATTATATAACATTTGAATGATCATAAGGGATCAAATCCTAAAAGAATTATCAGTTTAGTAGCCTTGAAATTACTAGATACATTCATATGTTTTAAATTACATTATAAAATGAAAAATAACCACAAAATATTCTTCATTGACCACATTAATATCCCTTTGTCTATCCAATAGACTAGCTCTGTTGGTCAGTCATAATATACTTCTTCACATCCAGGAAAAAATATAACATAAAGTGTTGGGTTCAGATTCTCAGTGAAGATAACAAAATAGGGAAAACAATCATAAATAAGCATAAATATTTAAGTAAATGTATACTACAAAATCATAAGCCTTTTATACATAAACATCTACACAATATGAGAAATATATATCAAAAAATACCATTTCTTTATTCACATGGGTATTCTACTATTAGAATAATAACTTGAAATATTAATATCCAATTTTATAATGATGGAAAGCATAATTTCAGACATCATAACCACATAGTCCAGGACTTGTTCCGATACAAAAAATATGATTCTTTTGATGGAATTGTACAAATACCCTAGTTTGTATAATGAGACATACTGATGCATCAAGGATCTATTTCAGTTTCCACCCATCACTTACTAAGTCCTATGTATTCCTCATATGAATTTGTTTTATCATAACATAAACGTTCGTATTAAAACTAGCATACGAAATGTCAATACTTTATCCACAAACCATTAATGGTGTAAAAATAACACATCCATAGGAAGACATATCACAAAACCTTCAATACAATACAGAAGTTTTGTATCATAATAAATCAACATCAAACTAGCTTAAAATCAATCAATGTATTTGGACATTGATGAAATCAAAAAACATTTTTAGAGAAATATCTCAGTCTATTTTGAAATAATTTAAAATTCATATAATTATATAAGAAAACACTTATTTGGATAAATATTCTTATAATCTTTAAAGATAATCTTTGATGATGTTATTACATTGGAAAATAGACGCACCCACCGTATAATATAAAAAGAGAAATTATTACCTTAATTTTTTCGAAATGGTCATAAATTACTTTGTTAGGAAAATGGCGGAAAAATTCTTTTAAAAACATAGGTGGTCAAATAAGGGTATAAATTAAATAAACCCACAGTCTAGTAAATAGTAAAAATGTTTCGAAATACATTTTATGAAAACGCGGATGTGGATGACAAAGAGGTCCCAAATAGATACTTACATATTAACAACCTCAGATAAGTAATGAGATTGTATAATTAACCCTTACCATGTAATTTTCTTTAGTCGATGGTATATTAAACTCATGTATAATAGTTATTAAATTGTTATAAAATTATACTAGAACTATATAAATAAATATTAAATCATGTATGATTATCTAATATTTCTTGTTTAATAATATTTCAATAGTATCATCATTTCAGGTGTTAACTAATTTGTTTTCCTTTATACGATTGTTTACATAATTAATGTTTGTTATGGATATGATGTATTTAATTCATATACATAATTATATTATGTTCATAATAAATATTTTTAATCATAATATGAAATTTATTCTTGAATGATTATGATGGGGAATGAATCACATCACGTTTGTGGAGATGGTAATCCGTACATACACACAAGCGAAAATATCATTATATTGATGGTGAAATCGTATGTAATTTCATGGTATATCATATATAAAGAATCATTAACACTTTATATTTATTATTTGCATAATTTATACTCATTATTATACCCATCAAAAATAATGGAGTGTTTGAATAACAAACTACAACACAACCTGGAGATGGTAAGCTGTACGTACGCACGTAATGTGACATTGCCATTTATATGATGGATAGAAACACTAATATTGTTGTAACATGTTTATAATAAAATCAAATTATGTATAAGGTACTGGAGTTATGATTTTGGTATGGAATCAAATAAAGAGGAAGTGGAAGAAGAAAATAACTTGAAAGAGAGTGGTGAAATTATTACCTCTTCTTCGGGTGTTTCCTATTGAGATGATCAAAAGGGATCCTTAAGTTTTCTTTCATATCCAATTAAGGAATCTATGATTATTTTAGGGATTTTGGGAGGATACTTGGGCAGGTTTTTGGCAATTAAAATTTCTTTGGAGGTGTGAAATTAAGATAAGTTATAGTACCCATTTATAAGAGAGGTGAGGGTCACATTAAGAAAATCATGAAATATTATTTTATAATAAAACCATTTTATATTTATAATGGATACTAAAATATTTATTTTGAGGATAAGGTAGTTATGGGTCGAAACCTCTTAACTAATAGGTTTTATATAGGTTTAGGTCACCATATTACCCTTATGTTTTAGATTTAACTCTAAGTTAAATAGTTTGGAATTTACCATGTCTCTTAGTATTTCTATATTATATGGTTAATAAATTTACTATAAACTTCCAAGAGAACCCCAAGTGTCTGATTACTAATATATATATTCCTATCTATGTTCTTTCTCTAAAACATAGATTTTTAGGAATAATATATCAATTAATACTATAGTATTTATTTTAAAAACTCAATTATGTCAATTCTATCACTATTTAATAATTGATTTTTTTAAAATCTATAAAAACATTAGCACTTAAAATAAATTTTATAGAAGAATTTATCTTTTGTACAACTCTATATTAAATCTAGTTTAGTTATTAAACATTGAATTTAATACTTTTAACTCTTATTTAAATAAAATACATATACATGTCCAAATCTATTCCAAGTGGACTAAAAGGATCATATTTTATTCCAAATGTGGTTTCTTGTCGAATTACTCTTATCCAAGAGAATTAGGAAATGTGTTAGGGTAATTATAATATCATTTTATCCTTTAATTACCCTATTTACTTTTAACGGTGGTAAATAAAAGTCAAAATATACTATTTATTGAAAATTATTTTCATCATATTAAACAATATTTTACATACTAATATTAACAATGTGTCTTGGATTTTTGAAATTCAATTCATAGAAATGGTAAAATTAGGTTTTATGATAATTTTTAGATGCTCCTAGATGGTGGGTACATGACGGTAAAAAGTTCAATATAATTTTATATATCTAAACTTATTATAAAATGACTAAAATAAATTACATTGAATATATAAATGTATTATATATCTATTTTGACCGAAACTAAATTAAAATAAAATAACTTATTATTTAAATAAAAAATTGTTTTTCAAAAATAACACAGTGTTTTTCACTATTCATCAAAAATTTAATGTTTTCATAAAAATACCAAAAAATCACCCGAAGCTAATTTTGATATTATGAGTCCAAAAATGAAGTCCATTTTGAAAAATAAAATTTCAAAAATTTCAAAAATTGGGTATTAATATTCATAACTACTAGTTTTATTGGTCGTGGTAAGTAAAAACTCCATGTTGTGTAAAAATTAAGCTACAATATTATTCGAAGGGAAACGTACAGTTGAAGCTTGGGTTATTAAAATTTTAATATTATAAAATATTGTACATGTATAACATGGGAATGATGACCAATATAATATAATCCTATTATTCTTCTATCAACCATTTCAGTTGATATTTAGAATTGTATGCTTACGAAATAACCCTTGAAAAGGTGTATTGAATAAAATATTTGTTTTGGGTTACCCTTAAATGGGATTCCAGTTGTAATTTATAGAGATTCGACTCTATAAATTCAAAATGGTAACCCATATAACGGAACCTAGGATTGTATACCTTGACCTATGTAGGTATATTAGGTTCATGTTATGCCTCTGTGATAAACCCATTTGGGTTATGTTTTTGTTTTATGTCATGGTTATTTAATGTTTTGGAAAAATCATATATAGTGGTTTTAAAAATTATGGTGGCGTATCACTTGACAAGTTCCCTCTAAATGATAAAAAAATATTTTGAATAATTTTGATATTTATTGATATGATAGGTTAGTTTTTTAAAATTTTAGTTAAAAACAAAGTTGTGTTTTCCTATATATCTTGGAATATAAATTTTATTTAACTAGGCTCAATTGTTATAACCTATTTATAAATGATTTTTTGAATGTAAATTAAGAGATAATTTCCATATATTTCTACATATCATCATATAAAATATTTGTTAAATAAAATAGTAAAATGGTTTCCTTCATCATCAGTACTCAAAAATTCATATATCTCATCGTCATAAAGTATATAATTTAAAAAAATTAAAAAATTCACTAAATTAAAACCCTTGGGGTATAATGGTAATGAAAACCCCTTCTTTAAGAGTTATCATTGTTTTTACCAACATATAGTCTTTTAATGAGAACGTAATATTTTATCGTTGGTCTTAGTTGGATTTTTATACTATTTATTCAAGTGAAGGGTTTCAGGTCGGGCATAGTGACATTTATGGCATGACACTATTTTTAAAAATCAATTAATTATGTCGTAATTATTATTTAGCCCATTGTGGTTTCACCCATGTAGATAAGTAAAATGTATAATTCTGATCCAAGTTTCTTGAATTGTATGTTTTGTATGATTGATTGTTTGAGTTGGATAATATTTCAAGATAATGAAACAAAACCCCGATTTTGTTGGTGGTTGTTTTTAATGTTGCACATAGAGGGTTACTAAAATAGAAATATAATCTTTGACTGTTACCTCTTTTATTTTTTTTGTAATGTTGCGAAATTATATGAGGCACATCCCTATGATGATTCTTAGAGATAATCACTTCTAGGTAGGCTGATTATTGGAATGTGATGTTGTTAAACCCATGATGAGTGGTTTTAAGGTTTTAGGTCATTGTTCATTTTACATAACATCCATTTAATTTCTTTAGATAGAGTTTACGAGAATGGTTTGTTCATTTAATATAGTATCTGAATTGGTATATGGTTCTCATGCAAGAGACCGTAGGGATAGGTGGAAGGACCTAGTGGCCCTAATTTGAGGCATAATTGATAGGTTTATATAGGAGTCCTAGATTACATTACTATTGATTTATACATTGGAGAGATGTATTTTGTTATGGGTGATGATAACCTATTATGTAATTTGACCAAGATATAAAGATTTCTTAATGCTATTGAGTTTGGTTTTATGCTCATTTCAAGACTGATGCATGGAGTGTCCTCTAGTTTTACTATATAGGTATGGTGATTCTTGTAGTTTTTAATGATGCACCTGGGGTGATTATTTATCAATATGGTCTTGAATGGACATTATTATCCATGTTATTAGCCTAGTTGAATAGTTTTTGTGTGGTTCATGCATAAATTATTGAGATGAAATTATGATATGGGTGGTTTAGGGAAAAATCATGGCACATGTAATGAGACAATTTTGAAAAAGAGTTTTAAGGGTGCTCTATGATTATTATTAATTGAAATGTCATATTACATTAATAAGTTGAATTTTTTTATGGATGATTCACAAGATTGTTAGTTTTATTTTGAATCGAGTTATACGAGATTGTACACCCACTTCATATGGAATGTTCAGTTTTTTCAAGTAGGAAGGGTATCATTGAAATCATTTAAGTCAATTAGAAGCTATGTATATGTTGAAGGCTAATGGTTTCAATGAAATAGACCATCCAGTCTTGGTTATCTGGAAAATTGTGTAAATTAATCTAATTCTATAGTGACAATGGATAATATGGAATTAAGCATGGTGTCATAAGATGGTTGACCCATGGGTTGACCAGAACAAACATTTTTTGGAGAAATTGTGCCATGTGATGGTTATGAAAATAATTTCTTAGTTTGATGGGAGGTAAAATCATGAGGATTGGTATATTCCTATCAATGGAATCATAGCATATTTCTAATAAAGAGACGATAATTCCCAATATATTAAAATATCCCTGAGTATGTTGAGAGTGTGTTGACGATACGATGAGATAAATATATAAAGTTTAATATGGGTTGAGGAAAGAATCATTAAGAGTGATAATAGAGTAGAAATTTAAAATAATCCAAATGGTTCATTATACAACATTTGTCATTTATGGTTCGTGACCATAATTTGTTTTTTGAAAATAAATGAATTCCATTTGAACTATTCTAAAAAACTAAAAATGAGTGATTCCAAATGTTTTTACTACTTGAGGGTGAGCAGGTTCTTAATAATGAATGTAATTATGTTTGGGAGTGTATGAGTCATGGGTTGTGGTAATCATAAAATCATTTTTAGTGAAATGAGTGGGATGCTCCTAGGGGTAGGATGTCAGTTACTAGTGGATAACCTCATGAGAGAATGGTTTTTGGACCCATTATACTCATTTTATGATGATCATTTTTGATTTTGGATTCCATTAAATAAATGGAATAATGTACTACTAGATTTCTCAGTAAATTCTACGTACGGTTTAGAATAAGTACATGATGGTGTCTGAGTGTGGGTGTCAAGCCCAGTTTGGATTGTGATGATCCTTGAGTGTTGTGATAGGTATGATATAGAGCTCGTACTATAGTATGATGATAGTTTTGAATATGGAATCATTCATTTGGGATATGTTACTAGAATTTGGGTATTTGATTTGGTGGCTATGCTCTGAATGATCTTGGTATGCCTTAGGAAGAAGGATTTGGAATCTAGTATTAGTGAAGGGTCAATTGCAAAAATGTAAGCATATTTGAATATAGTCTGTTCGATGTGTTTTGACATGACTATCCTCAAATATTTGTATTTATTTGATAGGTAAACACATTTATCATGCCATTGTGATGATACTGGTTCCATTTAATGGTTCATCGAGGTTTTTTAAAGAATAAATGACATGACTAGGCAAGATTGGTCAATTAGAATTTGATTGTTTTGAGTTTATCAAGTATGGGGAACGTTTCCACATGTTTCTTCTAGTGTAATTCATTTATTAACATTCCCAATAGTGCTAAAGTAATAATATGTAAATTAGTTTAGAACTAATTTTAATGGTGGAAGTATCGTGACTCAGATTTGAATTTGGAAGCTAGATCTTTGGTGGGAAGAACCATGGGAGGATAAAGAAAAAGTTGATAATTTTTCATTTCATGGGTTATATGGTATCATATATGTTCTATATTTGTGCTTTGGTTGTCAATTATGAACATTTTGTCAAGTTTTTGTAGCTTATATGTTGTAAGAATTAATTGAAACTTGGTGGAACATTAGGTATATGAAAATGAAATTTGGATGTTTCAGTAAGAAATTCATGGCTCAGGAATATAATGTAATGTTTTTTATTCCCCTAGCCTTATTAGGGATAAGAATATCCAAGGTGGGGATGTTGTCAAATTTCATGTTTTGGACCAGTCAAGAACATCATGGAGGAATTTGAATTTGTCCTTTGGTGGATAGGGAAAATATTAAAACGAGATTTAGAACATATTTCTAAGGGTTGAACACTTAAACTTGTGGTGTCTTAAATGGGGATTAAAAAACTGTGGTATGTTGGGAGCCTGAAAGAGTTTTGAGGGTATTGATCTTCAGAAAGGTTGTTTTCTAATAGGAAAGGGATGTGTTTGATTAGTTCATGGTAAGTGATAAATATACCCCTCAATAGTGATACCATGTTGGGATGTCATATAGTTTTTGAAACTATGCTCATGAGGCCACATTTATTTATTAAGACTCTATAATATATTGAAACGATTAGCATACAGACTGTGCATGGTTTTTCATATTGTATGCCTAGCATGTGTGTGGTATGATGGAGATATAATTCGAAGGGACCTTTTTTTCTCTTTTCTCTGATCACGCACGTGAACCATGTGAGGTGTGTCTCTTGAGTGTTTTAAGACACATTGTTGACAAACACTTCATAAAACCATGTCGAATAATTGTGTGCCTCTTAAAAATAGGACTATTTCCATTTTCCCCTTCAAACCAAAATTTATTACACCCCTTTTTCATATAATTATCTAGGAGATCCCTCCAATTGCACCTCCTCCCTCTCCGATTAAATATTATGATTCTCTCATATTTTTAGTCCAAACATAATGTTTTTAGTTGTGTTGGAATCCTAAATGTGATTTTACAACTCTACTATCTTCGTTTAGTTTCTTTCTTCCTCTATTGGTTTTTTATTGTTGTACGAACTAAAATGAACTGTAATAAGTGTTTTTTTCTATTTTATTGATTTCTATTGTTTCATCATTTATCAAATCCCAAAATTATATTAGTGAATCATCCTTGGTATAATGTTGGGTGTGTATGGTTTTTCCCTCAATGTCTCATTGTTTTCATTATGGATTGTAGTGCTGCATGTCGGACCTTCCACGTGATGCTCCAAAAATGTGAAATATATTAAATTAAATTTATAGATCATGACTATGACTCCCATAATGCCTTTTTCTATTTATGTATTTGTTATGAATCTCCCCGTATATTGTGTGATATTAAATTTTTATTATTTCTATGTTATTCTTATATTTCCAAACACCCTTCTTCTATGTGTTGGATTATCTGAAATCATTAAAATACTAAATGGACTTTATAGATTGAGTGATATAAATGTTATTGGTAGATTACCTAAAACATTTATTAGATTAACCTTAGGATTGGAACCTTTCATTTTTACATAATATTTATGTGATATTAAACACACTGATGTTTTTCTTGTGGATTTGAAATTGAAATGATTGAAAGAATGTTTGAATTTTTGTTTCTAGTAAATATAATTTGGAACCTAACTATTTATTGCATGGGGTTAAATTTTGTACAATCACTCACATTGGGTGCACCATTTCTGAATGGTCTTCGATGGGTTTTTCTTGTGGAGACAGAAACACCCAACGACTCTCACATCCACGACAACACATGGACTTAATTTCTAAAGGTTGGCATTCATTTTGGAACTTGGACAACAACACTTAACAAAAATCCCATTTTTCAAGAGTAAGGGGAGTTAGTCTCATCATACCCTTATGTGTGGAGTTATTACCTATTACATTTCTATCTTATAGATTTATGATATGTTCATGAATACTTTGTTCATTCCCAAGAATGTATGGTTGGTATCACCCTGAATTAATGATAATTTATGAAAAATCATGGGTTCAAAATCATCTATATTTTTCTAAGGTTCTCCATTATTGGAGGTATTTATATGTATCTAAGGATCACAATCAATGGAACCATTTTCACATAGTTATAATAGATTTTTTGGACCCACATTAGGATGATGTTCCTATTAAGACATACAGTGGGGAATTCTAGATTTTATCATCATCTAGGGAGGTAATTTTTTTGATGTCGGGACAGAACCCATAATATTGGATCAATATGTTTCCTTGTGATAAAAATATAAACCCACTTAGTTTTGTAACAATTAATTGCACACATCACCTTTTAAATTCGTGAGATGAGGACTAATTAATGATTATTAACATCATATGGAAAGGGCATCCAGACGAAAGGTTCCTAGTAAATTATAAGTTTGGGACATAAATTGAAGAAGCCTTAGGGACTAGGTAGGTATTTGACCTCTTAATTGGGGGAATGAACTTACTAAATTTATAACATAATAAGTATAGTGATGATAGGGACTCAAAATAAATATGTCCCCTCAGTTAGGATGTGAACCTACTGAGAATGTTGCCTAAATAACCTTAGAGTTAACTTGGTTGTTGGGTTTGGATCTCAGGGTGGTTTTATATGTATCATAGTTATTTTTTAATCAAATCCCACATATTTAGAAGTTTTTTGGGGCTTACACATATTAGGAGGCCCACATGAATGGATATGGTCTGGGACTATACCGAATACGAATCCCACTGGAGGTTTGGGATCATGTATATGTCATGATATCTACTAACCTGTAAAACCACATGAGTCATTATCGGTGTCAGAAAACAATAGGAATGATGTCGATATGAATATCATATATTCAATTTTTTAATCTTCTATATTGATGATCCAGCCCAAAGGGAGAGGGAGAGGTCTTCGAGTGTGATCTTGTCTGCTTTTATTCTAGTTGTTGGGATAGTCACATCTGATGTTCTATTCGGATTTGAAATGGGATAGAAAATTAGAGAAACAATGTTTCCTCCCACATGAAAGGCTTGTGGATTACCCTATTATTGATTCTATTTCAATTATTTTAGTGATAATGAGAGAATGATCCAACACTAGCCCTCATCGAAGGTAATGGTTAGTGGTTCCCCTCAATACATAGAACATGGAGGTTTAGTGAGAACCTCCAATATCAGGACCCTCATTACCATGGGGATATTGAGTTTCTAATATTTCGAGGGTCCTCTTTGTCATTGAGGTTACCATGAGGACTCCACTTACCCTATGTATGTAGACTTGAGAGTACACGCTAATGTACCTAATGATTTGAACATACATATCAGGTTGCTTTGGAAGGGGACTTGGCTTAATGGGATTGTACTGGTTCGTAGAGGTGACAATGTAGGTCCCGATATTATGATAGGGAGATGTGATCGGAGTTGGAGTGTAGAATTACCTTGGGTTCCCCATTACATATAATATTTTCTAATGCATGATGGGGTTCCATCCGTTTAGCATGTTGTTGAATAGTTGAGGGTGTTCTCTTTGAATCATTGTACTATATAAACATGGGATCATCCTATGTTCTTTTTTTCTACATGGGTATGGGTTCCACCAGTTTAAAATTTGTCTACATATTCCTTATTTCCTCCCATGTATTGTTTTGTTGCACAGGGTAGGGATCCCTCTTCTAGATATATTCTACATGGTATAATGGTCCACAATGTGGACATCTAATTATTCTTTTTGGTGTGGTTTCTACAGAAGACTCATGGGATTATGTATTATGAATGAATTTATTTTAATACCTAACATAATGTGGTGGGTTTGCATTATTAAAATCAAAGTATATTTGTTTTTTCTCTCATCCAGGATCTCATCTTGTGGTTTTCCTCTTCTACTATAGTCACCGTCATTGTTCTTTTATAAGGGAATTGAAGGACTGAGCACTGGTATTGTTGTTCTTCCATAGTGGTCTGTGGGGATTAATTTGCGAGAGTATAAAAATGACACATCAGCCTACAAATGATTTCATTCGTAAGAGACAGAAAATATGTTCATCACCTGTGAATGATTTTCATTCATTGGGATGGTTGTTTGGAGAAGATGAAAATCATTGTTCGACCCCACAAATTACTTGGTTTCATTCATGGGGGATGGTAGTAACGTCTTATCCCACGAATGATTTCATTTATGGGGTTCCACACAAAGTGGTGGAATTCCATGTGGAGTATTGGTCCATGATGAAATTTTCACATTGCATAATCAATCCATCCTTCATGGATTCTCCTTGTTTGAAACATATTTCAAAATATTCCCTTGATTCATACTTTTTCATTTCCATGTTCAAGGATTATTCTTTTCTTACATGTGGAATTTCCAAGACCTAACAAATTCCCCAATGTCGAATTGGATCTAATTAGGATGAAGAGGTGGTGATTTTGATGATGAAATATGTCATGTTTTGAGAAACTTTTTAGTATGGTTGTGGAAAGATAAAGGAGGCCATGCCTATAAATAGGGGTCTAGACTCATTATTATTTTACTGAATTTCATAATAAACTCAGTGATCTATGAAATCTCCTCTACCACTGGTTTTTCCTTGAAGTGTTATTCCTTTGGAACCGAACATTCCTTGAAGAAAACTTCATCACCAATAGGGGTAATTTTTAAATATCCCACATAGTGGGTAGATGGTTCTTGGATCGAGCATCCTGAGGGATAACACATCACTGGATGAGGACCTCCAAGGACGAGTGCCTCATGTTCCAACTCAATGCAGCATAATTTTTCATTGGTAGATGCTCCTCAGACTAATGACTCATGAGACAATGCTTCACGGTTCTTTTTAATTTTACATTTTTATGAATACCACTATCCATAATTTTGAATATTGATGAAAACATAGTATGGTCCACTGATAGGTGATTTTTTATACATTTTATACTTATATTTCTACTAAGGATGAGAGGATGAAGGCTACAATAAATTCTGTTAACAACAATGCTAAAATCAATGTCAACCCACTCCATAAACTCCTTGTAGGACTTCTTAATATAGGTCAAAAGGGGTATCTGATCTTGGAAAGAATTATTTTTTATGCGTTTTGGATACCATTTTAGGTTTCAATCTCAGAAAAATTCCCAATAACTCATCTTTCATCATGGGTAATCTTGAATATAAACATTACTTGTGTGAACATCTTATCAATGTGATCATTCATTCAAAAAACTAATAATATCGGTGTTCTATTGAACTACACACCTCTATCACTAGAAGTAATCATGTGAACACTATATGAAAACATTCATTTGTATCATAGAATCCCAAAGAATGACTAGAAATGCGAGCAGCTATGGTGGTCTTCAAAATTGGACATTCACCCTGGCAACTCCTTCGTCTTGGACTGGTGGTGGCCTTTTTGGGTCCACTGGACATGTCATGAATTTTAGACTATGTTGAAGGAAGCGGGTATGTATTAGGTGTTATAGCTTTCATATACAAAATTCGACTAAAACCAAAATATTTTCTTATAAATACATACTAAATGGATGTCAGACACCAATACCTTCCACATGGTGCATGGGGAGGTTGGAATTAGTCATTTAGAAGTTTGAATAATTTTAGGGGTGACCATCATGGGTGATATATATGATGAATTTCTATCACTACACTCAACTTGGAATGAACCATAATGGACCCCCTGTCCCCAATAATATAATTAACAAGATGAAATATATTTCGAACGGTTACCCTCATCCAATGTAGGATGTCTCATTTTCAAATTATGTTAATGCATTTTCTACATTAAGTGGCATGGATCCTTTAGAAAGGATGAATATGAAGCTACTTCATTATTCTAGTAGTGTTAAAACTCCAAGTTGCGTACAACGCAGGATACTTTATTATTCAAAGGGCAACGTACTGTGGAATATTAGGTTGTTGCAATGATAACCCGTGGAGATTGAAGAGGGGACCACATGTTCTTATGCATCTTTCCTCAATGAGGTATAAAATGATTTGGCTGGGGTGGAATGTTATCTACGAGGTTCATCAGACCATTCCTGGTAATGTGTAGAGTGGTATAGGTGGTGTGCCACATTTCTCAACCACAAAAATTATAGAGGGTGCATGATGTCTTACATGTATCCCAGTTGAGGATATATATGCCCGACCCTTCTCACGTAATCGACCACATCTATATAGAGATTGATGATAATGAGACATTCACATAGTAACTATTAGAGATAGAGGATCAATATGAGAGTATCATTGATGGATGGTTGATTTCTCTAGTGTGCGTATTTTTCCTACACAAGAATCTCCAAGAGAGGACATGTGAGCGAGAGGCTCAGATTCGTGCTCAGTACCCACATTTGTTGGATTAGCAATTGTTTTGGATTACAAGGAAGTATATCCCTAAATGTGTGAGTAATTAAATGTCCTATAATTCCATGTAATTTTATTAAAATTTAAATGGGATTATTTGGATACAAGTATGTGAGACGACATGTGATTCTATGGCCAAGAGTGGTCGGAATATATTTATGAACTATTTTTAATGGTCATTAAATTATCGTGCGAGCAGCTTTTTCTAACATTTAAACTATTGCCCAGATAAAAAATCTGAGGGCACCACTAAATTCATAGTATCGAGATTCTCCTAGGAAGGGATTACCCTCGACCAGTACAGGTCAAGGGAAAATGTTAATATTCGGTCGTTTTAAGGAATAAAAAACATAAAATGTTTATTTCATTCAATGTTGTTTTGTTACAATGAACCGATGAGCTGATGGTTTATTTCTATATAAAAATCTACGTAACAATGATGAAACTCAAAATAATAAATATATTATTTCATAAATTAAACAGTTTAACGAGGAAGAATCGTTGTAATAGAAACGTTAAAACAAGTTTTCTCCATTTATGGGATTACAGGAATTGGAGATTAGATCTGGATCATTCCAATCACTCAGAATCTTGAGAGGATCATTGTTGATGAACAATGAATGAAAAATGAGTATCTCAAGTAACATTAAGCACTCCCCCTTATCTTTAAGATATCTCACCCTTGACGAAGAATCGAGGACTTCCACGGACGGATAAACTTCAGTGATGAATCCTTCCTCAAATCGAACCTATTATCATGGTAGGGGTTTATTATTTGTGATTTTATTTCCAATTACTTCTTTCTAAATCAAAAAAATATTTACAAAACCATAAAGAGGTTGATCCATTGGTCGCTTGTTCTTATAGGAATGGGTTTTTCATGGGGGGAGAGATGAGAAATTAGATCCCTGTTAGATTCTTACACCCCCTTCAAACCTGTTTATGAATTCTAAAGAGGAGGGATCGGGCTGACACAAACAAGGATTAGACCCCTTGGTTGTGGGCGATCTGGTGTTTTTCTTGATTGGCCCCCACATATCTGATCTAGAGGAAACTGTGAATCCATAGTAGTGAAGAAAATTATTAGAGGATTGCAGAGACACTCATGGTTCATAAAACAAACCATCAGAGCCAACCCGGTGGCCCACAGAAGGAACCACCAGCACGTCCTGGGGGAGCACCGAGGCCATGACAGCCATGACCAGTGGGTGCCACAATGGTGTAGGGGATCATTTCTAGGTAGGCACCTTGTCATGCGGAGCATCCAGCATGAACCGGTCTCATTTCTACACAGCGTATGGGTCAGACCCACGTCGGCCTGCCGATGCAAATAGCTGGATGGCTTGGGATGGAGAAGAAATGCACCACTGATGTGTGCTGATATGTATGGTAAAAAAATAACACTGGGCGATCCATGTAGTAAGAAGTGGTCTGACAAAGTTGAACTTGACCGGAGGGGAACTGGGTCACGGGGTGACCAGGCGGGCTGGACCCATGGCCGAACCAGATGAGATCCAGTAAGGCCCAAGGGTTCTGGAATCTGGTCAAGGTCGGACCACAATGGTCAAGACCCAAATGGGATAGGTCAGGTTAGCCAAAATGGTTCAGGTAATGCAGCACCCCCACGGGTCGAGTTGGTCTGGTCATTTTGACCAAGTCAGATCAAGCTCCGATGAAACCGGACCCTCTTCACAAAAACATTAATAACAATTAGACCAAGCGTCCAATTGACGCACCGACGATGGTGATGGAACCCTTGCAACAATTCTGTCCTTTTGGTATACTCTGATTGAGTTTTTGTGTTATCCATGTTATGACCGATGGATTGAGTCGTAGATCTCCCTGAATCAATCGCATTACAGAGTGGTAATCCTACCACTGGCTATAACACAAAGGATTTTTCTAGCATGATTTAAGTGGACCAGTAGCAGAGTGGACCTCATTGGTCCAGTATCCAATAGTACCTCCTTGGTCTAGTAGGAATGTAGACCTTAGTGGTCTAGTAACCAAGTGGACCTCAGTGGTCCAGCAGCCAAGCGGACCTCAGTTGTCCAATAGCTCAGCGGACCTCAGTGGTACAGTAGTGGAGTACAACTCAGTGACCAAATAGCTGAGAAGACCTCAATGGTTCAATAGCTAAGTATACCTTGGTGGTCTAGTATCTGGATGAACCATAGTGAATCATCAAGGATGAATCCCTCAGTAGTAAAAGATGATTGATCATTATGGAAAATGATGTCCCTTCTATACATTGAGTTATAACTTGTGTGATCTGCCATTGCTTTGTGGTATTTCCACTATGGTTGGGGGTCCCTACTGAGTATTGCGTTACTCACCCCTAAAATTTCTTCTCCCTCACATGTTGTTTCTCGTGTAGATGATCAATTCTTCAATGGATACCTTGGGGGTTTGGCACCAGGTGGTGCTCAGTGTGATAGGACCAATGTGTATACTTCTTTGGCTACAGGCATCTACCCTTCACCTACCCATTATGTAGGGTTTCGAGCAGCCGTTCCACAGTAGTTGTACATTTATTTTTTGTTTTGTTCTTGTATTCTAGCCCTTTGGTACATTTATATTGTACTATAATCATAGTGGTTTTCATAGTAACATATGTGGTGTACATTGTGTTTACTTTCTGTAGTTGGAGTTTAGTGCATGTGTACAAGTTTAATTGAAAATCCCTTCCATTTTTGTGATATTACTAATGAGTGGTTGTTAACATCCCCTAGCCTATGGAAGGTGGGATTTCGGTAGTCATGATATGTGCCCTAGGTAAAAGGGTCATGACATGTTGTGTGTAATTAAATCTCTCCAATAAATTTAATTTATTTGAAAAAATAATACAGAAAAACTCAATGTAATACATTTCAAAAAAATAATCTAATTTCCTCTATATAATTGTTACATATAAATTTTACATGGTTTTCTACATAACCTTGCGATCCTTTAGAGTATAATTGGGCATTCATCATTGGTGAATCAAAATCAAATGATGAACAATGATCATATACAAGTGCATCGATATGAATGGAATGCAATTGGTTTTCTCCATCTATGGTGAATGTTTTCTTCAACAATGATAGATACATATTCAAGGTATGGCTAAACAAATATTGAATTTTCCGTTGAATAAAATTTTGATCAAAGATTATATCTTATATTATTTTATCTATTATTTTTTACTCTTCGAATGATCTTGATTGGATAAATTAAATTTCTAAATAAATTTATTCATCATTTTACTAGCTATCACACATGGATTCTCTGATCTTGTGTTTTTTGTCTATGAAAACATGTAAAATTGTGGTATTACCATTGGTTATGTGAATTTATCCCTAACATTCTTCTTTATCTTCACTGTTGGCCCATGGGGTGACGGTTCAACATTGTTTGGTTGGTTTAAGAGCTATTGAACCCCCAAATTGCTAGCAGATTATTGAAGGAGGTTCAGTATGGAGATTTTTGGGTGATGAAGATGATTTTTGGCTGATACATCCACAGATATATGATTAGATATGGCCATGACATGGTGACAGAGTGAAAGGTGGTCCGGTGTCGGTTTTTGGTGGTCATAATATAGCCACCAAGGACATATATGGCATGGAAAACTCTATTTCTAAGATATCATATGTGATTTGTGGTAGGAATGGAATTGGAGCGATGATTTAGTGAGGTGGAATTTGCGGGGGTTTTTTGGAAATGTACAATACACTGAGTGTAGTGGAAGAATTGATTTTGTATATACCCACCTAGATACTACTATAAGGGTTTTGGGGGAAGATTAGGATCACATGCCATGTAGTGGGACCAAATGCCATTTGACACACCATGGGTATTAGTCCATGATCCAGCATCACATGGAAATCACCCAATAATGGATAAAATGCCTTGTACTCCAGGATATCATAGGCCCAAGTTGATACCCCAACACGACTAGGTACATTAGAATGACCGGGTGAACATAGGCACAACCAAGAGCACATGGGTAGGCATCAGGTGGTTGGGGGATACTACATTTTCCACTTACATATTTCTTATGGTGAAATGGCCTCCATACTGTGTTCATATGGGAACAAGGCCATGCTTAAGTGTAGGTCCACACACATTGTGGACCCCATACACACTGTTCACCCCTATGAAAAACTTCCACCTTATATATCTCCTTCGTCTAGAATTATTTTTTGTCGTATGAGTGTCATATATTTATCATTTTTCCATATAAAACATGTTGGTAGACTTTATATTGGATTTTGATATATGATGTAGAAATTTTTGAATGTGATTCTTATTTATGAGAACCTTAATGATGCAAGTGATTAGGTGGGATCAATATTGAGAAAGTGGGGTAGAAAACCCCTGTAGCATCGCGGTGTGGTCCCTCATTTCAACTTGCACTGGTTGAGTGGAAACCTCTAACTTAATATTTTATGTTTCCTCTACCTACAGAGTGGACCCCCAGACACACTAGAGAAAAGGGCCCTCTTTCTACAATGTCATACCCACTGATATATCTAGGCTTCAGTTCTCTACCTAATGAGTGTCTCCCCTTAATAAACTATATTTTGATTCCTTAACCTACTTTGTGGAACCACATAATGTACTTTGGTTTGGATCCTCTACCTACATAGCAGAACAACCATTAATAGATTAGGGCATGGATTCTATACCAACTGAGTGGAACCCCTGAGGGACTAGGGAGTGGGTCCTATATCTATTGAGCGACACCCCTTAATGAAATATGGTGTATGTCTACAATATATTAATTGGAACCTATTAACGCAATATATAATGGGACCTCTATTTTTTTTATTCGGACTCTACTATGTGATATTGTGGTAAGGTGTAGGTCCTCCACATAGTTACCTTAATGGATACATGAGATTCTGGTCATCCAAGATTGATCCATTGGGAGTTACAGGGTGACTCATCATCTAGGGATGGGATGTGAGAAAGATATCCCCTTTCTCTGTCATATTGGTTTCATTATCGGCATATATATAATGTTTTTTGGGTTTTTTCCTTCTTTCTTTGGGTTTAACAGAATTCTAAAATCATATATCTTCTTTTATTCCCTACAATTATTGTACCATCCTATTATGTATGTATATACTCCACCCAGCATGGAATTTTTCCGCAAATTCTATATATTTTACATATAAAGGACATATCAATGATGATTTCAGTAGAGCATAGTGATACTAAAGAGTATATACCAATTGTGGTGGTCAGGAATGGGGATCATGAGCTGAGAACTCTCAATATTCATTTTTTAGTTGTTGTCAAGTTGAGACTATAGTTCTTGGTGGGAATTTAAATTACCACATTAAGAATTTTTTTTATTCTATAATACTATAATGTATTCAATAGAGGTTTTTGAATTCATGGATTTAATCTAAATGCTACACCCCCCTTTTTTTATTCTCGTTCTCTCTATCATGGATATGGTTGGGTGCATACATAGAGTTACACTAGGAAAAGGAATCCAATTTTTATTATGAATTATTGAGACATGTCTCCATCCTGTAGCCAATTAGAAGAGAGATTATGGTTTTGATGGATCTGAGTTCCACCAGCTAGGTCGGCCTCAGTGGGTTAGATCATTAATGAGTGGAATCAGAGGTGGTTCTTTTTCAGGTTGGTGTAGAGATACACATATTGCATGGATTGGTTGGGAACTTAAGGAAATGTTTTTAATGTTTCCTTATTATAGATTTTAGGATAGAGAACCCAGTGTTCTATTGTGCACAATTCATCCATACACCTTGTCTCAGACTTCCTTCTTGTCGACTTGGTATACCGATATATTGGTTTTAGTGGACTTATAACATGTATTATATCTTACTGAGTCCTTTGACTAATCTTCTTGATTCCCCTATCCATATATATATATATATATATTTATATTCTAATCATACCATGGTATGTCATGATAACTTTCAACATGAATTTTCAAAGACATATAGCTAAGAAACTGAATTATGATCATGATGATGATTCAAGGGGCAATGAGGCCTCAGTTTAGGGGTTGTCTTTTGAGATCTTTCTCATAGGTAGGAAGGTAGGTATAAGAACCCATACATTTCATGAAAAAAATCATACTATAAGGGAGGGATGAGGATGTATAAAGGAATAGAATGCAACATGAGTTTCAATTCCAATGGTTATTGAGTTTCTATAATAATCCAAATCCCTATGCATCTTGGGATTGTCTTGAGTATGTGTTCGAATTATCCAGGCTCATTCGGAACCTGATGATTCAGATGGTTGCCCTGAAATCCCAAATTTTAAATGTGGGAATTTTCTACTAGTGGAGCCTAGTCACGATGAAACATGACAAGTAATCACTCTTATAGAATAGAGAATACCAACTATTTCATGAGGATTACAACCCATCGTGCTTGTGCTCATTTCATATCCAAGTAGTACAAAAAGTTAGAATGATTGGTTATGATTATTCATTGAGGTTAGATGACATTGATTAATACTCACTCAACATAGTTCAATATTGTTCTGTATGGTGAAATATGTTTGGCTTGGGTCCCTACTGAGAAATCCATGAAAGTGTGTCTCCCTTGTGCATTTCCACTGATAAAAGAGTTTTAGAGAGGCTATCAGTGACTTAGAACTTCATATATGGGTGAATCCATGAATTTGAGTTTGGCAGTGTGAATCATGGGGATCAGTCATCTATATAAGCTATTAGGAATCTGTCTCCATGGTCTTGGAATAAGAGATATTCCCATGGTATGTCTCAGTCTCATGGACAAGTAGTGCATGGTTTTCAGAGAGGACAATGACATCCTTGAGAGTAGCGATGATATAAATGTAGCAAGTGTGGTCACATGGAATGTTATTTGAAAACATGAATTAATGAGGAAGGAAAAATTATAGTTGGAGGACTACCAGGATATATGAAATAACATGATCAAGGTTCCATGATGCATGGCTAGGGCGACCACTAGGGAGGCAAACCTCATAGTGTAGTGGGAGGGGCTCTAGGAGGAGGACCTACTAATGGAGAGTAACACTATTAGATACTTCCACATCCACCACCTGGTGTCCCATTCTAGGCTTAGGAATCTAGACATCATGCTTGTAGGTAGTTGCAGGCCATGGAGGATTCTTCTCTATAATCTCATGAGATTATTCAAAGAAATATATGTGTTCATTCAACACATGATACATTAAATAAAAAATAGCTACGAGTCACTCCTAAATTTCCATATCCCTTGTGTGTAAGGCAGATCACACAATTAAAACTATAGCACATCATATTTTTCTATAGTTTTCAATTGGGTGTGCTTCATTGATATCTCATATATCATAGTAGTGAGAGCTATATTTTGGTGGATATATTTTCACATGGAACCTCTTGGCCATTATTTTGAAACCTTATGAGTTCATCTTAGTTATGGACTAGTCTCCTACGGTTTCATCCAAGATAAATAGTCATCATATGGGGGTCATATGCCTTCACATATATAAGATGATATTATCCATTATGAGAGAGTGTTATCCCATGGATGAGCAAGTGTATATTACAACAAGGAGTCTGTAACCCATCACCCGTAGTTTGAAGATTATATCCCTTAGTTTACTGGGATCTTTAGGCATTAGGATTCATTCAATAGTGAAGGAATTAAATGATGTCATCATCAATGATGTTCTGAGATTACCACTAAGGTGGTTGGTGGACATCTTCCTTGATTTTCACCCAACGACCACACTGTTATATTCTACGACATATCAGATGGCCCCAATAATGACCTATGACCAGAGTGTGTAGTTTTAGGAACTTCAAATAAAGGGTATCATCATTCCTAGTGTATTCCCATGGTAATAAAAAACGTTATGAATAAGGTTGAAAAAATTTTGAGTCTTTGTGTGGATTACCATCACCCAAACAAGGTAATAATAAAAAATAACACTTTTCTGAGGATCAGTGGCTTCTTTGATTAGTTACAAGAAATGAGTTAGTTTTCGAAGATTTATCTAAAATATTTCAACCACTATTTAATTGATCATAAGGTTGATATTTTGAATCTATCATTATAACTTCTTTATAAACACTATGAGTTCCCAGTGATGACATTTGATTTGAATACTTTCCCCACTATGTTTTTGGATTTGATAATCCCAATCTCCCATCCCAATATGAATCTATTTTTTCCTTCCCAGAAAACTTACTCATTTACTCCACCTTATAGGTGAAGTATGTGAATAATATATGGATGGTCATATAAATACATTGATAGAACCAAATTTATAGTAATATTTAAATGTTATAGTTTTGGATATGGATGTATCACTTTTTTTGAAATGTTATTTCTAGGCAAGGAATATTTGTGAATCCTATGAATAATTATGTAGTGATTTCTTAGGATCCAACCAAGATAGTGTTATAGGTGTTAATATTTCATTACATGGTGGGGTACTATAAGAGGGTTTTGGGTAAATTCTCTAGGATTGCAGCCTATTTTGACTACCCTAATGTAGGAAGGGATGGAATTTTCATAGAATGATCTAGTGTTAGAGAGCCTTTGAAAAGGTGAGGTTGACTAATTTTTCTGTTTTTGATAATATCTAAGGAGGGAGTAGAGTATGTAGCTTATAGATATTCATCTAAATATTAGATTGAATGCATGTTTATGCAAGTATATTAAGAGATCAAATATGGTTTGAATTTGTTGAGACCTCATAATTAGAACTACATAACTCCAGAAAATTTTGTTAGATGTTTTAGTCTTTTCTCTAAAGATATTGAATAAATACCTTATGAGAGAGTTCTTTGTGGTTTAATCAGACTATCTGAGACTTAGGTATTATTATAAGCATGTACATATAAATCTGAGATAGAGGCATTGGTTGGAGCTCTTGTAGGACTATGACTATGAGATAATCGATACTTATAGGATGCGAAATCTAGTAGATTATTCCCTTCTCAAGAAGTACCATTCTCATTTGGTGGGGGAGTTATCGAAGAAGTTGGCTTTTTTTTAACAGTCCTTGGAGGAGGACGGAGGTGAAGCATATCTTCAGTAGATGGGGATAAATCATCCTCTTCTATAGCATGTGAGGGAATATCATTTGTGAGATATCAATTATGTGTCTTTTTATGATTAAATATCTATAGGATATCCACTAGATGAATTTTTTAATGAAGGGGAACATGTCATCCTTTTATAAGGATGGAGGGAGGTTCTGATCACAATGTGAGTAGATATAATGAGATAATTTCACACTACTCCTTTTGATGTATTTAAAAATGCAAGGAATATGTATAGAGACCATCAGTGGTAGTTTTTATGATATTTAATAATGAAGAGTGGCGATGATTTCATCAATCGGTGTATCACATGTCAGTAGAAGATGGCTAAGAACTGGGTTCTATAAGGTTTAGAAAAACCTCTCGAGATCCCAAAGAGGAAATAAGATTAAATATCCATTGAATTTGTGATTGTTATTCCAAAGATAGTGAGATTACATGATTCCATCTAGGTGATATTTGACCAACATACCCTGTTAGAATACTTCATTTCCATAAGGGAGCAGTGTTTTGTGGGGAGTTTATGGTGGTTGTATGTGTGCAAGATAGCTCTAATACATATGATTCCCTGGATTATTGTCACCAAACATGTTACATTTTCAGCTTCACTATTGTAAAGAGTAATACATGAGGAATTCAGGATGCAATTGAGGATGAATACAACATCCCACCCCTATACAAATGGGAAAACTGTGTTTTTTCCCTTGGTGTTGGAGGATATGCTGAGAGCTTGTGGCTTGGACTTCATCTAGGGTCAGGATGATAACATAACATTGGTACATATTTTTATTATAACAAATATCATTTTATGATCTACATAACACCCTTCAAGGACTTTCAGGGGTGACCTTATAGGTCATCTTTATTCTAGACCATGATTTTGGAGACATATCTTCTTGGGGGCATAGATATAATACCAATTTATTTTATAATTTTTTTAAAATAAATTTAAGCTTTTAAAAACTTTTGTTTACATGCAATACTATGTTTATTGTGATTTACACCCTAAAGTAATTTTGGATTATGTTATATACCACACTAAGTTTTAATGAAATGTGGTATATTATTAAAATATTATTATTTAATATTATAATTTTCACCAAGCCATTTGAATGACAGTTATAAAAAAGATTAACTGAATTATTAAATTATGTTTTAGGTATATATATAAAATGAATTTTCTGGTGTCCAATTAATTATAAATGATATAAAAACCAATTTGTTAATAAATGTAAATATTTCTATGAAAAACTATTTTTTCTGCGCAGAACTGTTCTCTATATCAATAAATTAATCAAATGATTTTTTTTTATTATTTTAATAAAATATATAAATATTATATATTGAACTAAATATTTAGCATTCATCTTATATGTTTCCTTGACAAAAAATAATAATAAATCAAACATTAAACTTATTACATGTATTTTTCTAAAAGTAGTTTTATGGTCTTTTTTCATAGTTACTATAAACATATATCATGATACTTTTTTAAAATTAATTTTATTAAATACCTATAATTTTTAAATCATAATTTCAAAATTTTATTAGGATGAATATCTTCTATTTTTATTAAAAATTTTAATTTTTGATGAATAGTGAAAACACTGAATTCTAATTATAAAATTACTTTTAACATAATTAATTATAATGTTATATTATATTTTTTTAATTTGTTTTAAAATAAAATTCTATAAATTTTATGTAATTTGATCCTATTTATGTCATTTGAATCAATTTCATGTTGAATTTTTATACTAAAAAATTCTATATTTTTGATCATTTTCTCTTAAAAACATGTTTTCTCTTCGTGATTGATGGATTAATTTTAAATTAAAAATTTCCACTTATTGGAATTCTATATAGTAAAATTGATTCCATAATTGGTATTAATGTAATTTATAATTTATAAATAAATGAGATTAATTTTTGACAAAATTTAATTGTGAATGTAGAAAAAATAAATCATCACTATTACGATAAATATGTGTTTGCCAGGGGGTTAAACTAAAAAGTTATGTATTAAAATGTCCTATTAACTTTTCTAAAAACTATTTTATAGAACTATTATTCCATAACACATATTAATATATATATATATAATGTTATAATTGGGTAGAATTTAACATATGAAAACCATGGGAACACTTGTTTTTTTTAAAAAAATACCAAATGTGTTCTCTCCCCACTTACAATTGGCCATCAATTATCCTATCTTCATCACACCTTAGAAAATATTAGGATTTTACAAAACCAGACCAATTAACACACTAACCTCCCTCATCTCATTCTATATTCCTTATTTTTTATATAAAAATAACTTATTAATTCTTTTAGTGAAAACCTAAGCAGGGTAATCGAAGAAGAGATAACGTTCATCGAAAAGGCTTTTTTATTAATTTATTCATATACCTCCTTAAATTATTATTGTAAAATGATTATATAATAAACTAAATATATTATAAAAACAATTGTTAAATGATATATATATATATATCTCACCTTCTATCAAATGGGTCACAAAATCATCGTTCTTGTATATGATAGACTACCGCTTTGCGAAAAGATGACGTTCAATTTTCACATTACAACTATCACAGTTGGACATAATGATGGATTTATCATTTATATATGATTTTTAATATTTTATTATAATAATGTAATTACTATATCACATTTTCCATCATTCTATCCATTTTATTGGAATATGATAATGTCGTTCAAGTGTAAGGGGGATTACCTCCTCACAAAGCAATGTGATTCACTAAATCTTTACATAGAATGTATTAAAGATGGGTTCAATTAGAATATGTAACATAATTTAAATTCATGTGTTTTTGGGATGATAATATATTATTTACTCATGTTTATATTAATAAAACTAAAATATGTACATATTATTCATGTGTATGTACGACACACCATCCCCCTGAATGATGTATTTCTTTTCCTGTCACTAAATTTTACAGATTAATAAAATGGAATAAGTACATTATATATATGATATTTAAATCATTATTTAAATAATGTTGATTATTAAATCATGATCAATGTATGAGTACAATAAATAAATAGTCAAAGAATACACAAAAAAAACCTTTTATTACCCAATATATAACATTAACATTCCTCCAATGGCATAAAGGCATTCATTTTTTTCGATAATCCACCATTCAAGGGGTGAGGTGGAACCCTAAAACATATCCTTAACCTTAAAATTTTAATATATGGGTAATAAATGATCATAAAAAATCATTGATTGTATAATATATATATGTGTGTGTGTTTATTCAATATATGTATAATTAACATATATTTATAATACAATAATTTTTAAAAAGTAACATGAAGTCAAGACTTAGGTAATGGATCTTTGCACACTTATTACTTCTTTTGAGACACATGACATGTTCACTACCTATTTCTTTTACGGGGTTTTCATACAGCCCATGAATTTATTTTATGAATATTACAATTATAATTATTTTTAATTAAATATCCATTTTTGGTATATATTTTATACAGGGTTTACTATAAAAATGTTACTAAATAAGTAATGGATTTTTATCTCAATATGACTTCTTTGAGATGTACATTGTGTTATGCACCTATATTCTTTCAAGAGGTGTATATACAACCCCATTTAAATGTAATATCATGAATTTATTCTCTTTCATGATATTTTAGGTTTCAATTTATCTTATTTATTCATGGGTTTTATGATTCAATGTTACCAATGTGATAAATATTTTATATTACAATCTCATAATTCATTGGGATTATTTCTGATTATGTTTATGATGATAAGTTATTATGATAAAAATCTCAAAAAACTCATTATTTTTATTCTCCTTAAGTTATTAATTTTATTTGTAATTAATAATATAAGTTTATTAATCTTTTTTTATTTTGTGTATTGAAGAAAATGTATTTAAGAAAAACATTGTTTTTTTCATTGTTCAGACTAAAATTCATTTTCTTCTGTAGCCATGTTTTTTTAAAATAGTTTAAAAAATTCTTTATTATTATATTATAGTTAAAATAAATCTTTGACCATGTTTAAAATTTTAAAATAATGTTTTTATGGGATATTATTGTCATTTTAAAATGTAATACCCATTTGACTATTCCAGAAAATGTGAAAATAATCATTTTTATAACATGCATGACATGAATAATATTTATCTCTATCATGACAACTCAATTATTTCAATATTACTTCACTTTTTTCATTGTTATTTTCAAAGAAATGATTTTCTTTATATTTTATAAATTTTCAGATTTTGAATAATTGATTTTAAAGGAAATAGTATTTTTAAAATGTTTTATGTTTTAATGTATTTTTCAAATAAGAATGGATATTTTCCTCAAGAAATGTTTTAACATATTAATCAAAATTATTTTACCTATAATATTTTATATGTGGATGATATCTCTTCCTTTATGGGGACTATATCGATGAATACCATTCTTATTCATTTTTTTAATGGTTAATGTATTTGGTAACAATTGTTTTATGAAACCTATTTCTCTAACATGAAATATAATAGGATGTAATTGATTATGAATCCCGATTAATTTCACAGGTTATTATGTGATGGAATTATTATGATACCAGCATCTTTTCTATAGTTTATGACAAGGTGAGATATTCATGTACCCCATTTAATTTCATTGGTTATGATATGATAAATATTTATGACCCTATAGATAATATATGTATGATGTTGTCATTCTAGGGGTGGAAAAAATATCTTCCTTCAATACATTTGGAAAATATTTATCTCTCATGGGAGAAACTTGACAAGATTATGGAGTAAACTAAGTTTAGTAATTGACTCTCAACTATGATGGTTTTGGGAGTGACAATTTACTTATATGATGATTTGGATATTGAAACCATTATACAATGAAGAAAGGGATTTCATGGGAAATGGTTGTGTATCCCACCCAGGAGGCATAACCATGAAAAAAGTGGGTACATCAGTTGTTAGGCCAGGACTAACATGTTTTTAATGTCTTTCTGGGAATTGTTGATATAATATCGTCTATGATTATGGTTTTGTCAAAAATATATGTCTTATGCCAATGTGATACTCCCAAGGCTCATGTTATTGATTCCATTATGATTTTTAGCCTATGAAAAACCTATATTCATTCAATGAAATTTTTTTATTATCTATGAAATATAGGGTATTAAAATCATAAGTAATATTAATAATCACATACCATTATTTTAATCTTATTATTTCATATGATTAAAGATTTTTATCTCCTATGATTATCCTTAATGAGACTCTGAGCTCACCATTTTGTATGATTCATTTCCCCAGGTTATGAAGAATGGTTTTATTTCTAGTATGACTATTAAGAGTATTAAATTTCATTTATTTGTGGGATACATTGAATATCATTCACAAAATACAAATATTATGGCCCATGTTTTCAAAGACACTATAATATTATGGTCCTTAGGTGTATAATTTTTTAATTTAATTAATATTTATCTAAAAAGGTGGAATATCCATGCTTGAGAAGCCAAGTCACTATAATTTGTATCAGAAGGAGGTTTCAATGCTCTGACTAGTGAAAATTTGATTTAATGGAAAGGTGATATTTTGAAGATAACCCATAAAATGTTCCAGTTTTTGAGAAAATAATATTGGTATAAAGAGATGATTGATTCGGGTAAATTAAATTGGAAAATATTGATTTCCATATAACTAAATAATGATTAGTTGAAAAGTGATTGATTATATCACTGATCGAGTATACAATATTATTTGTAATCAAGGAATATATCCAATAATATGTGTTTAATGTAAGTAATGAAGAAGCATTTTATTATTAAATAAAGTTTTATTTTTTTCAGATTTCTTGAGAATACATTATTAATATATTAACATTTTTTGTATGTGACAATTAATAGCTATTTCATACTATTTAGAGGATTATTTATAAGATCATTTGGGAAATTTATGTACCTTTTTTGTAATGTTTAGTATTTTTAACAATTAATAATATTTTTAACATTAACTATCTAGGAAATGGTTTATGTTGATCATTGAATGTGATTTTTTAGATTAATGTATTATTTAATTCTTATTGGAAAACCTATGAAAACCATTTTGGGTTTGTTACAAATAGAGATAGAAGGAATGAATTATCATTCATTAGGGATCTTCTGATATATTAGTGCTTTAGGAATTACAAAAATATCATTTTAATTTCATGGAGTAAGAGTTGAAGTTGAAATTTATCATGTCACAACCATAGGGGGAGACTATTCTTATCAAAATAGAATAAAATCAAGTATTCATATCTTCTGGAAAAAAATAACGAACATTCTGAAAAGGATATTGAAATAATTTATTTTTTTATATTTTAATCATTGTTTATGATATAAATGAATTTTTCAAACCTCTATGTGGTGTGGATGTATGTTCATTTACCTTCTTTGGATCTCCCACTTTTTTGTGATCAATGTTATTTATCACTCACTATCGGTATTTTGGTTTTAGTATATTTTTTCTATGTCCATATTTTCAATTTCTATATATTTTCTCCCCTATAGAAACCAAGTTTGTCTTATTAAAAATGATGTATTCACATTAATTCATATGTTTAATGATGGTGTTTTATTTACCCACTTTGTGATGTTGGTTTCTATAAAGGGTTTTTAAATGTTACACCATTGATGACTGAGGAAACTTTTGAGGGGGAAATTCATTTTATGGGGGTAAAATATAGCACCTAATTATTTTATGAAATATTATTTTTTCATATTTATTTAATCTTTTTGATATTTTTCTTTACACACATCACTATATTTATCTTGATTTGTATACAAAATTGGCTTTAAATTAAATGTGAAATATTTTTATATTATTTTTATTTAATATGATAGTTCAACAAGTAGTTGGAATGGTGATTATGAATAAAAATTACTAAATTATAAAAATATGGTTTAAAGATGTATATAAAATGAATTCTTTTATTACCAATTAATTTGAAAATATAGTAAAATACTTTTTAAAATAAATAGAAAACAATCTATAAACAACTATTTTTATGGTCACAAGTGTGATTTGTATTAATAAATTTACCAAATCATGATTTTGTAATGATTTGAAGTAAATATATGTATTATATATTCAATAAATTTTTTAACATTAATCTTTTATGTTTTGTAGATGATAAATAAAAATATACACAATATTATGCTTAAAAGCTATATTATACCAAAAAAAAATGTTGTCTTTTTTATGAACATATAATAAAATTAATTTTTGAAAATTTTGGAAAATAAATTTTTGAAAACAAAATTTATTTTCAAAATATTAATATCAAAATTATAATAGGAAAAAATAATTTATTTTTTCTGAAAAAAATCATTTTTTGATAAATAGTGAGGAATAAAATATTCTAATTCAAAAGTGACTTTAAATATTATATATAATTAAAAATTATAGTCTTACTTGTTTTTAAAGTAATATTAGAACAATTTTATAAAATTAAATCTAATTTAGTGAATTTAAGTCCATTTCATGTTGAATTTTGATAAAAAAATGTTTCAAATTTTTTAACATTTTCTCTTTAAAAATATGTTTTCTAATCGCATCTATAGTATTAATTTAATATAAAAAAATTATAATTTGATTAATGAAATTCGAAAAAATGGATTGAATAATTATAATCAGTATAATAAATAGTTTATAAAATTTTCAAAATAATTTTTCACCAAAATTAATATTGAATGAAGTATTAATTAATTACTATGGTTTAGGTAAACTTGATTTTCCAGGGGTCAAAATAAAAATAAATGGTGAAAATGACCTATAAAAATGTATAAAAATTGTTTTAAATTCATATTTAGACTAATAAAAACATAATATTCTTTAATAAAAAATGTTTAACCCTTAGAACATATTAAAAATGGGGGAGAAGTTATTTGTTTTCAAAAATACCAAGTGTGTCCTCTCCTCCACTTATTAAAGGCCAACACATCTTTTTTCTTCATCACTCCTTAAAAAATAATTGGTTCACACAATACCTATAACAATAAAAAACCAAGATTCCTCTTATTATACTAAATTTTATATTTGGTACAAAATTACAACCTCAAAAAACCTTTATTGGAAACCTAAGTAAGATACTTGATGAAGAAGTAAGCTTTATCAATGAGAGTTTTTTTTATTTCTACACACCAGTATATTATTATTATACAATTATTATATAATAAAATAATTATATTACATATATTTATATGATGTTATTTTAAGTTCATTTCTTAAAACTATCTCCATTTCAATCAGATGAGTTACACATTCATCATTCATGTGTACGACGGAGTGCCACCTCGCGAACTGATGTCATTCATTTTTTTATAAAAACCTATAACTATTGGGAATAATGATGAATTTTTTGTTTTTATATGTTATTATTAATATTTATGTAGTTATTATGATTCTATAATTATTATATCATGCACCTTCTTACTCACCATTTTGTGGGAATAAGATAATGGCATTCATCAATACAGTGGACTACAACCTCACGAAGCGATTCGATTCATTAAAAAATAACATAGAATGTATTAAGGATGAATTAAATAAAAATATGTTATATATTTAAAATAAAAATGAATCTAGAATGATAATATATTATTTACCATTTTTACGTTCAACCCTACAATAAAATGTAAACAATGTTCATACGTATGTATGACCTACCATCTCAATGAATAATATATTTCATTTCATATTAATATATTTTATGTAATAATATAAATAAATATATAATGAATATATAATGAATATATATGATATTTTTATCTTGTTTTACATTATATGGAATATGATAAATGAATCCAAGTAAGAGGACTAAAAAAGTCGTAACATATACAAAAAACAAAGAGGTTATTACCTGAATCATAACATTAACAAGAAATTGTTAAGAAAGGGGTAATAAAATGGTCATAAGAAAATAATATAATGAATTATATATATGGTTATTTATTAAATGTGTTATAATCTTATATTTATTATATTATATTTCTGAATAAGTATGATTGAAATCAAGACATATGGAGATGGATTTCCATCTCACTATTTTAATTCCATGAGACACATTCCATGTTCACCTCCTATATATAACAAGTGGTTTATATAATACCAATGAATTTATGTTATGATTATTATAATTATAATTAGTGGGATTTTTAATATCTGACTAAAAGCTATCATTTTTATTGATTAATGAAAAACCACCGTACAGAGGAAACAGAAGAAACTCATGGTGGCCTAAAGTAATGCAAACCCAAAGCATCACTAACAACAATTTTCAGCCCCTCTTCATGAATGGAAACAAAGAAAAAGAAAGAACACATACTATGAATAGCTGATGCCGTAGATGCCAAAACATCTGCTACCATATTCCCCTCACACTATGTATGAGAAACCTAAATATTATTACCTCTGAGTAGATTACATTTTCTGACAGTATAAGAGATGTTCCAAGGAATACTGCCCTTACATATCAGAGAATTAAATAATAGCATGAAATCTGTCTCCACCATTTGAAAATTTATTTTCCTTTGATTGCATAACTTCATTCTGGTAACCATAGCCAAAGCTTCCTCCTGTAGAACATCTCTTATCTCGAAAAAGGAAGCAAACACTGAAATAACTGAACCTCTTTGGTCCCTTAGGACCCCACCCCCACGTATCTCCCCCGGATTAAAGAACCATCAGTATTGAGTTTTAGACCCTGACTTGGAGGATGTCAGCGTACCCATCGCCCCTACCCAGAGATCCCCGACTGACTATCGGCTGTAAGAGTCAGGACCAAACAATGCACAGTTGGAGAAGAATGGCAATCGGGGAATAACTGCAGAAGATCAAGGAAGGTGTTATTTATTTTAAAAAAGGATATTAACCTGGGAACCCGAGCCGTTTTTTTGTCGAGCATCATTCATGGCCTGCCAGATGGTCCAGCATCCAGCGATCAGGATTACAGTACTGGCCTTCCTCTCAGCCTCGTGAGAAGCCTCTCCTCTAAACCACGAACACAGGAAACTTTACAGTTCCCCTTTAGACGCAACCCAGCCAAAGAAGGCCCCAAAATCTTTCCAAATATATATAGCCCATTCACTATTATAAAATAAATACCCCACTATTTCTTGATTCGGGGACCTGCAACACAAACACCTAGAAGCCATATGAACACCCATCCGCATCAAATTCTCATCAGTAGGAAGAGCCTTGTTCCTGACATGCCAAAACATAAAATTATATTTCGAAGATACCTCCTTACACCGCAAAGTGACCCCTATTAATCTTCAACTGAACTGTCCCTCGTAATATGAGAAAAATATTTGATGGAGAAAATACCCGACATCGAACCAGTGAATATAAGTTTATCTGGAACATCACTAGCAACAATTCTATTAAAAAAATCACACTTATCCTCATCAAGAATGGCATGTATGAACCTAGGATGATCGCTTTCCTCACTGAAAGATATGTCTGTGGTGGGGTAGCCCGGGAAATACAGCCTACCCACCCCCCAGTCTTGATGCCAAAAATTTATGTTCCCAGTACCCACTATCCACTGAGAATACTATTGCAAAATTTCCATGTAAGGGTGAATCAGATTCCATATCCTAGATGGCCTCGAGCTCTGTCCACACATATTCTGACCGTAAATTTCCTACATAGTCATGCCCCAAAGAGAACGACCTTCCATAACCTCCCACACTAGCTTTGCATGAAACCCCCTAATGGTTGAGAAAACACTCCTTATGTTGATACCCCCATCTGAGAGAGGTCTAGCGAGACGTTTCCCCGATGCCCAATGATTTCTACCTTCCATTTGACCATCCCAAATGAAAGACACCGTAATCTTATACAGATTTGATGTTACACTATTGGGAACATTCAGAGTGGAATGAATGTGCATGGAAATGGAAACCAGGACGCTGTTAACTAAGGTAATGCAACCTCCAAATGATAAGAATCTATTTTTTCAATTAAAGATGTGACCAAAGATATTTTTGATGAGTTTATAAAAATGATGAACCCTGAGGGATAAAGGACTAACAAGAGCCCCAAGGTATTCCATGGGAAAATAACCTCTCTCCATACTCAAGTGGTAATGATATTGTGTTACAATATTATCATTTGTCAAGGTTATTTATGATTATGTTTCTGATGATAATATTTTATAATAAATATATTAATAATCTAATAAATTTTATTATAATATATTTATTCAGGATATTTTCAATTATTTTTAGAATTTCCCCATTTTTTAAAACATAATGAAAATGATAATTTTTTAAAGAAATGTCTAATTTATCTCACTCTTTGATCTGAAATCAGATTTCTTTGAAATGAATGTTATCTAAAAAGATTTAATAAAATGTTTTATTCTTATTTTATTATTTTTAAAATAATTTTTATCCGAGATTAAATTTTTTATAAATTGTTTTCTAGGAAAATTCATTCCATTTTTATGAACAATACATATTTCAATTTTACCCAAATATGTGAAATGAATCACTGTTTTTAACATGCTTGATATGAACAGTATTTTTGACTATCATGATCGGTTGATGATTTCATGGTTATCTTAAATTTTTTCAATTTTATTTTCATAGGAAACTATTTCCCCGGTATTTGGGAAATTATTTATTTTTTATAAATTATTTGAACATTAAAATTATTTTCAAAATTATTTATGATTTAATAAGTGTTTTTAGTGAAAAATAGTGTGTTTTACTCATGAAATTTTTTAAATGATCGATCTAAATAATTTTTCATTTATTAAAAATAAATTTATGTTAAATATTCTTTCATGGAGATATGATCCAAGGATACCATTATTATTAATTCACTGAATTGTTTATGTCTATGATAACAAGTTTTATATCAAACCTGTTTCAATTACGTGTTTTATAGAATGAAAAAATGACTATGAAACCTACTTCTTTTAATGGGTTATTCTATAATGAAATGATTATGAAACCTATGTATTTTCAATAGGTTATGATTTGATTAAATGTTTATTATACACTTTTAATTTATTTGCCTGTGATATCATAATTGGTTATTATCTTTTGGAACACCTATGTATGATTTCATTATGTTTTTTGTGAGAAAAAAATATCCATCCAATGAAATGGGTATAGATTTATATCTCATGAGATAGAAAAGAACAGAATGTAGAGTGAACTTGGTTCATTAAGTTATTTTTTCTATTATGATGGTCTTGTGAGTGAAATTTTACTAAAATTATGTTTTAGAGAGAGAATACATTTTACTCTGGGGAAAGGTATTTCACTAGAGATGGTGGTGTGTCCCACCCTAGAGGCATAGTCATTAAAAATAAGGGCATATGGGTTACTATTTGATTACCAAAGTAGGTAAATGAGTGGGTATCCCAATCAAAACTTGTTATAAATTACATTGTGGGTATACATGAAATAGGATTTTCTATAATTTTGTGCAGTCCACACTTATATATCTTATTCCAATTTTATTCACCAACGGATCCTATTATTTTATAACCTTATTATTCATGTATTATTAAATTTAAATCTTTTTTCAATGAGTAATGTATATTTTCTATGAATGGTTTGTTATGAACTTCATATGTTATTTTCATTACCGTGTACCCTAATTCTTATCTTATTCCATCATATGATCATAGATTGAGAACTCATATGATTACCCTTACTGAGAATTTAATCTCAGGGTTTCTTATGTTTCCTTTCTCCAATATTTGAATAATGGTTTTATCTAGGGAATGTATATTATGATTATCAAATGGGAAGATATTTGTGAGAAACATTGAAAACTATTCATCATATTAGAGGATTGTGTTTAAAGTTTCTAAAGGAAATAAATTATTACATCCTTAAGTGTGCATTTATATAATGTAATAAATATTAATTTAAAATGTTTTAATATAAATGTATGAGAAGTCTAGTTCACTATAAGATATGGAGTAGGTGATGATAAAGAAAGAACATGTGATCTGTGAGCATATGAGGATAGTCGAGAGCCTTCAAAAATATTATGTATACAGACATTGTAGGCCTTTGGAGTTTAATCTAGGAGACCATGTCTTCTAGATAGTCTTCCCATGTTGAGTGTTTTATAGATTTTCATAGGGCGGAAATCTGTCATCGATATTCATATGGCCATTCGAGATCCAATTTTATGGTTTATAAGGTAGCTTACTTCTTATCCTTATCCCCATAGCTAGAGTAGGTGAATGAAATTTTTTATGTGTCGTAGCTGAGGAGATACATGAATTATCCTACAAATATCATTGACTATGGTGAAATAGAAATCGAGGATAGTTCCAAATTTATATAGTACTGAGTAGAGATCAAGGATTAAAAAGAGATTATTTTGTGAGGATGAACCACTCTCTTTGTTCATGTGTTATGTGATCACATGACCACGTGGATAGGTCCATAGAGATGAAAAAT
Organism: Viscum album; assembly: GCA_963277665.1. Lineage (NCBI taxonomy): Eukaryota > Viridiplantae > Streptophyta > Magnoliopsida > Santalales > Viscaceae > Viscum > Viscum album. The sequence goes on along the minus strand of OY728123.1, from coordinate 1,530,959,924 downwards.
TTGATACATGCTAACTATATTTACATTTTTTTAAGATTATATTTTTTCAAGGATAAAAATATTAGATAGAAGGCATAATTTTGTGGTCCTATTTGGTATTTATAGAAATATTATATACATTAAGGGTTACTTCCTGATCCAAGCACTCAGATTGTATGAGCTTTTGTATCTTGATGAGCTCAGAACTGATCTTATAAAAATATTAAATATATTAATATCATGCATCCTGATATTTTAAAAACAATTTAATATAAAAAAATGAGTATCATATAAAAAATCAAAGACCGTTGTTGAATTCAAAACATAGGATTTACCCAAGGTCAAAACTAAATTTTGTTGGTGCCAAACATTAAGTTGAAGAAAGCATTGGAAGGTACATTAATTGGATTAATTAATTATTTAATTTAACATGTTTATTTAATACCCTTAACATAATTTCCAAATAAATATTTTATGTTATAGAAACTCACTAAGGTTGGACACACTATGTTGGGATCCTTGAGATGATAATTGGGCAATCTTTATTGGATAATAATTACAGGATGATGAACAAGAAACAAATAATTGTGGATCAAGTGTAAGAAAATACAGTGGGTCTTCTTCATCACCCGAGAATGAGTTCATAACCAATGATCAATCAATAATTGAGGTATGGATTATAAACAGTGGTTTCTTAAATTTATTAAAATATCGACCTTGGATTTTTTTTCTTATATAATTTAATCTGTGATTTCATGACATTTACCTAAACCAGATTTGTTAAATTCCAATTTAAAATCAATTTATATTTAATTTTACTATTTAAAACCAATGATTTAATGGATCATATTATTTTTTCTCAATAAATCTTGTTCAATTATGGTAATAACTTTTTTATATGAATGTCCCCAATAGTTCTTTATGTCCTTCATTATTGTCCCATGGGGTCATTGATCGACATTGTCGGGTAGCTTAAAATATAATTTAACCCCAGAATATAGGGTGATTGGGGAAACAAGGATTGAGATATTGATTTATGGCTGATCAAGAATATTTTATTCTGATACATCCAAGGATCCAGATCTGGAGCGACTTTGACCAAACGATGTAGGGACAAGAGAATAGGTGTCAGGTTTCGGTGGTCTAAATGTTACCACTGAGCACAGATCATGCATAAAATGAACCAGATATAAGAACCCGGGTGTGATTCATGTCAAGAATGTTGAAGAAATAGGCCATTAAACAACACAATAACAAAAATATGGCTAATGCGTAATAAACGATTACACAACATATAGTTGAATAACACATGCCATGTAGCTCCCCTAGTTATGTAGCCTTGTGTTGGGTAGAATATATAGATCAAACACATTGTAGTGGTACTACGGACTATAGAACACTCTATAAATGGATAATCCATGTGCCAACTACCCATAGCATACACCCAATGCTAGAGGATTGGATATGTACTCTAGGAGTACACATTCATTGTTCGGTACCTGAGCACAATATGGTACATGACCAGCTAAGCGACCATGACCTAATGAACATGGTCATGGCTTAGAGCACAGAGGAAGGTGCCAGGTGGTTGATACATTCATTGTGTGACCCTTAAATACCATGTAAAATGATATTTACTCTAATAAATATTCGGAATAGAACATTTCCATGTAGAAGAGTGGGTCCACACTAAAATTTGGAATCAAAAGACACCATGTACCCCTATTAGAAACTTCAATTTTTTGTATCTTTTCATAATCAACTCTGATTTTCAACCATGTGTAGCCTATCCTGAGATGTTTTCTACAAAGAATGTGATGTTATACATTGTAATGGATTTAAATATATTATATGGGATGTTTTGAGAAAGATTATTTTTTATTCCACACTAGATGGAGGTAATAATTTGGCAAGATTAGTAGATAGAGGTCGGGGTCGGAAACCCCGTATAACATCAGGGTGTGGGTGCCCCATATTCCTTTCAATTGTTGTATGATGGCCAAAATATTTAAAAGGGGTTGCATCCTATACCTACCGAGTGTCATCACGTAATGCACTAGGGCATGGTTCCTCTATCTACCGAGTATCACACTGTTAAAGATTCAGTCATGAGTCCTCAACCTACTAAGTGGCACCCACTGATAGACTAGGGTACAAGTCCTGTACCTACTAAGTGGAAACCCTAAGAGACTAGTACATGGGTTTTCTACCTATTGAGTGGCACTTAATTATGGATTAGGGTACAGATTATCTACCTACCGAGTGGCACTCCCTAATGTAGTAGGTTGTCATCCTTATATCTAATGAGTACCCCCTGACAGACTATGGCATGTGTCCTCTATCTAATAATTGGAACCCCCTGGAAAACAGTTTCTTTTGTCCCCTATTATATATTTCACCCCCTTGAATACACAACATAGTATAGAGTTTTGGGTTTTCCAAACCATTAACTTGATGAATAAAAGAGCATTCAGGCATCAGAGATGGACCATTTAAGCATTCCAAGAAGACTTAACATCATCAGATGTGATTTGAGATAGAGATCCCCTTTCTCTCCCACCATGTTTCCTTATATGAACATATATATATATATATGTATATATGTATATATATCTCTGTGGGTGTGCTGGTGTATTATCTAGTATCATTTTCCTCTTACTTTTGATTAATTTTACTACTTCTATTGTATGTATCTATTGACCCCCTTCAGTTTTCGAGGAGTCTCATTGGGTATGTCTATACTCACCTCTGCATGGAATTTTTCCACATGTGTTGTGTCTTATGAAGATAAAAGATAATTCATTAGTGATTCCATTAGAGGATAGGTATACTTGAGTTCATAGAATATGTATTATGGTTGGACATGGATATCAATAACATTCCTCTCTCGATTTTTCATAATTCTAGTTTTTTTAGGTTTAACTACATTTTTTGTTGGGTCTGTATTTTTTCCCTTTACACATAGATTTTATTTTTATGTACTCTGAGGTATTAGATCTAGGTTATTTCATGAATTAATTTACATTAGATTTTATACACCTTTCTTTTATTCCTATATACTATTTGGAAGAGAATATTGGATGCATGTTTATTAGTACACTAAGAAAAGGGCTCCAATTTATATTTCTTCTTTCTTGGTGCCTGGCGTCGGCCCCGTCCACATTGGACGTGGACTTACAGTTGGGAAGAATCAACCATCATCTAACTAAGAAGGTCCCATTAGGCTTGGTTGTTACATTATAAACAATCCAAAAATTTATTTTGGTATAATCTATTATTTAATTAAAGGGATTTATAGAATAATATTATTTTCAATATTCCAATTAATTTCAAATAAAAAATAGTTGTACGGTTTCTTCATCTTAATTTTTCATTAGTGTGATGGGGTTTATGTTAAACATATATTTTATTTTTTAGATATATCTACCACTACATTATTATTTTTTATCATGAATACCATTTTGTTAATGGTATTTAATGTTTCATATGATCATATTTCTTTCTTGGGGTTTATTATTTAAATAATACCAAATCTGTAAGGGTATTATGTTACAATATATTTTCACTGAGATTTCATATGCTTAAATATACATTAAAAAAACTATATGATATATATCCCAAGTAATATTTAGTTTCTTTATCTTATCTTATTTATAGAAATTACATGTTTACCATTCTTTTTTCCTCTATTTTTGAGCTCAATATATTGAAAGCGTTATTTTTATGGAAAATCGACCATGTTTTTTCTTCTTGATGGGAATATTTTTCTCAATACCTAAAATTAATATAAATTTTTTTCTATAATTTTTTTAATATAACCTAATTATGATTTATATTATTTTTTATAGATTTTGACTTTCCTTACCATGTATTGAAGGGATCCTTTTTATATTTTTTCAAATTTACTAATTTTTTACTTTTTAACAAAAATGTGAAAGGAATATTTATTTTAAAAAACACCAAATGAATGAATTTCCACACAATATTGAATAGTCTTTTATTTGGAACTTACATTATAATTTTCCTTTGATCTTTTAAATGAAATTATATTCCAAAATGTTTTCAGATTTTTACATTTTACGTAATTATTTTCAAAATTAAAAGGTAATTTTTTATAAGAAATGTTATAGTGATCTTTTAAATGTTTTCTTATAATTAATAACATCCTTTGATATTTATTATATCTTACTAGATATTTGATCCAATTTTACCATCCTCATTATTTTTCTGGATGGTTTTTGATTATGGTGAATAAATATTTAGGAAACCCATATCATTTGCAATGGATACGATTTTTTGATATAATGAATGTTTTTTTTATTTTGTGGTAAAAATATGTATAGTATTAATTATGTGACCTATGGGCCTGGGAAGAACAAATAAGTTGAAATCAGTAGTGCTCCTTCCTTGACAGAGCTTATTCCCTAGCCTGTAGATACCTGCAGCTCCAGCTCCCACCTCCTCGGTGGAGGGTGGGGGATGCGTCCTTCTTCCTCAATGGCTCGGTCATTCACTCTCTTCACCAACCCATCTTATCTTACTCCTTTCCCTCTGATCCCTACTTTCCCTAAGGTCCCAGACCTTTATGAAGGCTCTCTTCAGCTTGCGATTTCTACAAAGGAGTTCAATACAACATCAGATATTCACAGATCGATTCTTGTCGCTTGATTATGGGGTTTCTAGCCTTCTATTGATGCTTTCAACATAATTGTTTTTCGAAACCGGTGGTTTATAAAACAGAGCAGTGGTGGGGCTTCTTGAATGATATCACGTGATGATTTTCTTCTCATTGGAGGAGGATTTCTTCGTCACCTGGTCCAGCACTCATTGGGTTTTCAATGGTTGTATATTTTTCCTCATTCTATAGTCCTTTGATCTCAACATGAATTGTGACCCATATTTGGCTCTAGTTTGGGTACATTTATCTGACTTACCTCTTCCCTTCCATAATCCTTCCATTATTTGTATGCTTGATAATTTGGTTGGATGATATCTGCATTCGGATAATAGATCATCTGTGATATGTCACCCCATTTTTTCACATGCATGTGTTGAGGTCGACATCTCCCAACCACCATTAGAGTGGTTATGGATTTTGGTTGGAGAAGATATTAGATGGATGGAGGGAGTGTTTATCGAATCATATCCAGCATTATGCTCGGTATGCAATAAACTCGACCATTTGACCTCTGTGTGTCATCGTGGAAATCGTTACCGCACATCAGCGGTGCGGGCAGATACAGTGGTAAAACACCTATTGTGGGAGAGTGGGGTTTTGGGAGAGCTTGACGATGTTCATGGGAAGGTTCCAATGTTGCTCAATATGGTTAGGTACCACAATCTTCTAGTTGTGAGGGACAGTAAAGGTAAGGCTATGTAGCATCAAACACCCTTGGTTTTCACAGTGGATGTGAAGAATGTGAATCCAAAGGTGGGTGGACTACGGTTTGAGTACATCTTCGCCCTGTTGAAGTAGGATTTGGGTATCCTTTGAGTGTAATAGGATAGTCCCTTATAAGTTTCAATGATGAACCAAATAACTATTACCAATTCTAAGGAAGGTTAGGCGAGATCTATAGCGAGTGAGTTCAAAAGTCTAGGTGGACCTCAAAATAAAGGTTGGGAGGAAACTAATTAAAAGCATCAATTTATGTGTGGAGGTTATCAACAATACACTAGATCATAATCAGTGTAGGGGAATCCCTACATGTCAACTGTAACATTTTACAAGATACAAGGGAAGCATGGCGATGTGAATGTATAGAGGGCCTTAGACCCAAACACCTTTGGTGCCCATCTGTAGGCTGGGTTTTGGGGGAAGAAATCTGGCCAGGAGAATATGAAAGGTAGGGAGGAGCCTCTCTGTAAGAAGAGGACCCTTATAGTTGACTCAATGATAAAGTTGGGGAACCAATTTGATGGCTAAGAAGACTAGGAACCTCTATTAAAGTAGGAGGATGACTTGTCATGGGATGACAGTTATAGTCTCCCTTTAGTGGATAGTATAGACCGATGTTAAGGAAAAGGTCCTCATAGCCCTCGTAGGAAGAAAGATAAAACATGCATATGACATTCAGGGAAATGTATATAGGTTCAGGGACAAAGCCAAAGGGATGCAAGGATTACTCTTAATTTCCAAATCCTATGGAAACAAGGTCATCCAAGAATGGAAGGAACAAAGAAAGCTCATTCCAATAGAATGGAGAAAGTGAATATGCAAATAGATACAAAAGAGACATATAAGAAAATAATGGGGAGATCATCAAACTAATTTTGCATGCCAAGGAAGATATTATTGAGCAACACAAATGACCTAATGTCTTAGAAGAAGAGGTAAAGAGGATTTTTGAATTAAGGTTATTGTAGGATGCCTCAAAGGAGAAAGAAGTGTGGATTTATAAACAAGATATAATTCTTGACCTATGATTCAATGAGAGTAAAGTTAACTCGGAAGAATTTATTCAAACAATGGAAAGGATGATTTTTCACCTTAAAGAGCTTATCAGAGAAGACCCAGCTATCTAGGTTACTTCGCTGTACAGGGAACATTATAGAGTAGCAGGGTCAACCAATATTAGTATTGTCTTTATTCATTTTGTGAGCTCTTTCAGCACGTAGTGGTAGCGTATTGTGAACATTGGTCTCCAATTATTCATTAAAATAGTTTTAATAAAAATTTATATTTGGATGGACCTTTGGGCCTCTAATTATATTTACCTTCGATGTATTTGAAAATGACGTATATATCATTAGATAGATGTGAATTGGAATAAGGAGTGAAGACAATTTAATAACGGATGTTTTCCATTAGATAGTCTTGGGAGTGGACCATGAATAATTAAATTATGGAATAATGAGTGAATCTAATACTCTTTGATAGTATTTGTAGAGGGCCTTGACTAACATAATTATTTTATATGCTTATGTGTATGCAAATAACTAATATGTTAGGTTTATGATGTTTTTTCATAGCCCATCATTGATTATTGATGATCTCGTACTCTTATGTCTTATTTCATTTGATTAATCAATAACTATTTAATGTATCATGAATGTGATATTTGAATTGAAGGGTTTTATTTTATATTATTAATCTCATAATCACAAACACTTATGCCAATCTTATGATTAATGATTGATAACTAATGTTTTTACCATTACTGAATAACTAAGTATATACATTCTTGGTTTTCCCTTCCATAGGTAATGAAGAAGTTTTATAAGTATGATATGTTTATTTTGGGTGATAATTTAAACAAACTAAATGGGAAATGATTTATATCATTTATGTACTTGTTTTTTTTACATATCCAATATTAAAAATAATCTAAAAATTTACTATTTGATTACGGATCATATTGATAGGTAATGAATATTCCTTTGAAAGTATATAGTATTTATGTATTAAAACGATTGGGTCACTATAGTATGAATTATATAACTTTTTAGTGTCCTTAATAAACATTTATGAGGGAATATTCTATAGAACTATGTCGATAATCATAATTATACAATACCATCCTAATGTTTTTGGGAGGTAGATATTATCTTGATTTCCTAGAAAAGTATCATTGTTCATATAGTAAATGTGTACATGATTTTGTAAAAAATGATTCTTTGGGTAATATCCTTAAAAATAGTTTTCCAAGTATAGATTCACCATCATTCTAGTGAACGGTGAATTTGGCCTTACGGTGCAACTAGTCTGAAAATATTAGGGGATAGATTATATTAACTATTTTTTTTGAACCATTACCCAATATTTGGATAACTTTTTACCATGGGAATCCTAGGTTAATCAATAGTATCAAAGGTTGAAAATAAGGTTACATGATTTAGACAAATTATCAAGGGTTTTTCATGATTATATGATTACATGTTACTATTTCCTATAAAATGATTTTGGTTTTAGATTTTTAATGAAACTGGGAGTAATCAGGTTATTTTTAAATGTGATAGATGAGGTAATGATTGGACTTAATAGAAACCAAATGTGATGGGGGATGGAATGTGAAACATTATTATTATGCCGAATCATATATCTCAATATATTATTAATAACCTGAAAATTGGGGAGTTATTGATTGAAACAAATATGATTGAAATGGATTTTATCATAGAAGGAAAAATATTCAACATCCTACATGATGAAAATTTGGGATGAATCACATCGGGAAATGTCTCAACTAAATGATAATATTTTTTACCTATGGAAAATATAGAAAAATAAGAATATAATTTATATTGAAATGTAGTGTTCAATAGATGGTGATAAAGTATATCAAATGGTTCTATTTTTTGTTTAATGATTTTTTAATGGGGAATATGGGAATTATCTAATACAATTACTTTATCCATGGCAGAACTCCTAGACTATAGAAGGGAAAATGTTATACCAATCATTGAGGAGGAATAAAAGAAGTTTTTTTGTATTGTAATTTGAGAATTATTTAATAAAAGTGTTTTATTAATGATATTATCGTTATAAGAATCATGGAAAATATAATTATTATACCAAAATAGTTTTCTTTATGGTTTCTCAAACTTACGTTGAATGGTACCAATAACCTAGAAATGTGAATTCGTGGTAAAGTTATTAATGATTAAACATACAACAATAAAATTATATGATATATCTCCCAAAAATACTATGAATCATATTAAACTATGGTTATTTATATATATTACATTCTTTATTTTCATTTTATTTATTTTACATATTCAAGAGATAGAAATAATGTTATCATAAAAAACAGACCTTCTTTTTCACATTGGTCATGAATATTTTTTACCATATCCCTATTTTTTAAATGTTTTAAAATATTATTTTTATATTATAAAATATTATTTAATTTTAAATTTAACTATATTTTACTTTCCTTCCAATGGATAAAAAAGATCTATCATTCCATTTTCCAAATAGAGTTATTTTGAAATTTAACTAAAAATGTGAAAGTAATTTTTATTTTAACATAATTCACAAGAAAAACTTCCCCCAAATTAAGAATTCACATTTTTAGAAGATTAATTTATAATTTTACTTTGTTAAATTAAAATAATATTTTGAACATAATATTTTAGAAATATTTACATTTTATGTAATAGACTTAATTATAAATATGGAATTTTTTTAAAGAAATGTTCTAGTGATTTTTTAAATGAATATCTATATATGAAACCATAACTGGATTATTAATATGATCTAATGAGGATATGATCCATTATTAATATTGTTATTATTTTTCTATCGATGTTATGCTAATGATTATAGAATTTTTATGAATCAAGTATCATTTATAGGGGTTATGATTGGAAGATATGATTTATGATTTATGATCTTTTGGGACAAATAAACAGGGTTTTCATTATCTTTTGGGTTTCCATAAAAATATATATCACTCTCATGAATTAGTTAAATAATCATATTTCATTATATAGAAATAACAATAATAGTGGGATAACAAAATTTAGTAAGATACATTGTCCAATAATATAGTCTTTGGAGTGAACCTAGACTATGGAAATGATGGGGTGTGGAGTGAAACTAATCAATTGTGATAGTAACGGCAGCGATACATAACTACAGAATTGAGTTTATATGCTTATATGTATTCCAAAATATTATTCATTATTCTTATGATATATTTTTATGTCTCGTGATTGATTATTTATCACTCCACACACTTATTTCTTCTTTTTTTATTGATAATACATTATGCCATGTTTCATGATTATGATCTATAAATTGAAGGGTATGATTTTTTATTTTCATTGTAATGTTATAATAATATTTTTCTTATCTTATTGTAATTTATTAATATCTCCTTTTTACCCTCCCTCAAAATATGGTCTCATGATTTCTTATTTTTTTTCATTCCCCCAGACATGAAGAATTATTTTAGGTATGAAATGTCGAATAAGTGCCCTAGTTTTAAAGGAATAAATTGGAAATGTTATATCTATTTTATATACTAATTTTTACAAATATATTTTTAAAAATACATGAAACTATTTTGGTTTGGGATTTAATCATAATGATATGTAAAAAATATTATATAACGCCTCGACCCCAGTTGCCTAGAGTTGGTGCATTATTTTAATACATTGGCATGATTACAAGGAATAAAGTCCCGAAGGACCGATCAGTTTAGCAGTCTTGTAAAATAGATTACATACATGAATGTTACATTACACATTAGAAAATAAAACACAACATAAATAAATCTTTGTGAACACCATTATTCCCTTTTAGTATAACCCTACATATCATTCAAAAAACACTTCTTGGTATCCTGGGAAAAATAAAACATAGAAAGGGGTGAGCTCAAACGCTTAGTAAGTATAAGAAATACTTCAAAAGATAACATAAATATTAAGCATGATGAATAATTGAAACCACATTCCTTTACCAATAATAAATATGAATACTTTTATGGAAGGAATATGAGATGAGTAAATATTGCCATAATATAACATAATCATGGATATTCTACTATTCAAATGACCAGATGAACCATCAATATTATTTTCATAATGAGGGAATGTATAATTCCATACATTCTGAAACATTTTGTCAAGACCTTGTCCAAGACATCTAAAAATGATTAAGGCCTTGGCCAAAACCATATTCAAATTGGGAATGGCCTTGGCCAATTCCACGTCTAATTGTCTCATGAGACCTACTAATGCATCTAGGAGCTATAGCGGGCTCCAACCGTCACTTACTATGTCCAATACATTCCCTATATGAAAAGTCTAAAACATAACTAAACATTTGTATTAGAACTATCATACTAAATGTCAATACTTTAACACTAAACCATGAATGGTATAAAAATAACATATCCACCATAAAATATATCACAAAACCTTCAGTACATTATTGGTTGACTTGTATCATTATAAATCATCCTTGTTAAAGAATAATACCCCTTAAATGATGTTGGCATAGTTAAAAATGATCTGTAAAAATATTTAAGAGAAATGTCCCTTTTTCATGAAATCATTTAAAAGTTACATAATTTATAAAGGAATTAATATGAAATATAGTTTTCAATCAAAGTGTCCCATACCACTTTTAAAATTTTGAAAATAATTAACATTTTAAAACATTCATGTTCATATAAATAAATCTTTTAAACCATTTTGAAAACATGGAAATTTTTGAGAATGGTTTAGAAGAATAAATCCTTAAAACATTTAAAATGATTTTTTAGTAAAAAAGCCTCTTAAAAATACTCCCTTTTAAAACTCTTTTATGAATCATGCACATGTATAATAAATATTTCCCAGTAGATACTTACATAAAAACAATCTCGGTTAATAAAGAGATTGTAGAATTATCCCTTAACATGCACTTTCCTTTAGTCGAGGGTACATTTAACCTCTTGTATGAAGATCGTAATATGTTAATAAATTATACAGTAACCGTATTAATATTTATGATATCATAAATGATTCATTTATGACTTTATACTACCCATTTAACAATAATTTCCATGTTAAATTAATATTTCATGTAACAATCGTTTTCTTTATCGTACCTATTTTAACTTGTTACTATTGATTGTTTCACTTAGAACAAGATTTAAATACTTCCAGAATATAAAAAATGATGTATTTATCATATATATTTAGAATATAAATATGTATAATATATATATGTATGAAATGAAAAACACCGTTTATGGAGACGGTAGTTCGTACGTACGCATAAACGTTGTTTCTGTTTCCATATCGTATTGAACGAAATTAAGTGAATAAGATATATGTAAGTATATATATATATATATATATATATATCTCTAGTACCACTATTACTTCATATATTACATACTTATTAGTAATATATATTTTTATAATCATCGATGAATGTTGATCATTGAAATGAATCCCATCGTGTCGTGGAGACGGTAATTCGTACGTACGCACGAGCGACAATATAATTTCCTTAAAGGTGTAGAATTGGAAGGTATATAAATTTTACAGAGCCATTAGCATGTTATTTTCATTATTTATATAAATATTACTCATTATTATATCCATCCAAATAACATAATGTTGAATAACAAATTACACCACGGCGTGGAGACGGTAAGTCGTACGTACACACGCATGGTGACATTATCATTCATAAGATGGATAGAATAATTAATATAGTTGTGACATATTTATAATAAAATCACATTATATATAATATACTGTATTTATTTTTTTAGAATGGAAATAACAAGGATATATAATGTGGATGAAGAAAAGAACTTGAAAGAGGTGATGAAATATTTACCTCTTCTTCGGGTTCTTCCTTTAGATTTGATCAAAAGGGCTCCCTAGGTTGTCTTTATGATCAAACTAAGGCCTATATGATTAAGTGAGGGAAGTTGGGAGGATATTTGGGCAGGGTTTTTCCAATACAAATGGCATTGGAGATGTGATTTTGAGACAAGGGGATGTTCCTTTTATAAGAGGGCTGATGGTCACTTTTGGAAAAGATTAAAGTATTGATTTATTAAACAGACATATTTGGTTTATAATGGTTCAAAATGAATTTATTTTGAACCTTATGTGGTTATGGGTCGAAAAACTCTCAACCAATTGGTTTTAGACATGTTTAGGTTACCATTTTAACCTTATCATTAAGATTTAACTCATAGTTAAATAGTTTAACTTTTACCATGTCTTCTTGTATTTTTACTCTACATTGTTAATAAACATACTCTAAACTTCCAAGAGAACCTCAAGTGTCCCATTAATGATATATATAATATTATTTGAGACCATTTTCCGAACCTTAAATTTTTAGTAATATTATATCAACCAATAATATAGTATTTGGTTTAAATATTAATTTATGTCAATTTTGACACTATTTGGTATTTTGTTTTTGTGAAAGTTATCAAAACCTTATTACTTTGAAAAAGATACATTTAATCATCCCTAAAATGTACTATTCACCTAGAAAATTCGTGGATGTCATAAAATCATTGAAATTGTATTTATTTTAATATTTATAATACCATTTTTTTAATTCTTTAATTAATAAGGTAATTACTACATCATCATTGTGTCATTAATAAATTTAATTATGTAATCTCTAAGAATTATAAATAAAAAACCATTATGTAGGAAATATTTTTAGTTTTCTAATAAATATTTATAGTTGAATTTATCTTATATACAACCCTATATTAAAAATGGTTTAGTTATTAAACTTAGATTTTAACTCTTTTAACTCATCTTTAAATTAAATAATAATAACCGTCTTAATCTAATCCAGGTGGACCTAAAGGGTCATATTTTATTCCTAAGGTTGTTTTTCTTCGAATTACACTTATAAAATAGAATTAGGCCATGTTTTAGGGTAATAATAATATAATTTTTACCCTTAATTACCCTATTTACTTTTAACTGTGGTAAATAAAAGTAAAAAGTTATTATTCACCAACAATCATTATTATCCTATTGAACCACATTTTACTCCTTGATATTAACCTTGTCTCTTGTATTTTTTAAATTCAAATCACAGAAGACGTAAAATTAAGTTTTATGTTAATTTTCAAATTCTCCTTAGAGGTGCGTAAAAGTAAGTGAAAAGTTCAATAAAGTTTTTATATATCTAAAATTATTATAAACTGACTCCAATGAATTACATTGAAATTATATTATTATTAAGTATCTATTTTGACATAAAATAAATTTAAATAATATAAATAATTATTTAAATAAAAATTCTGTTTTAAACTATAACTCAATGTTTTTCACTATTAATCAAAAATTAAAAGTTTTCAGAAAATTACGAAAAATTCACCTTAAGCCAATTTTGATATTCTGAATTCAATAATGAATTATATTTTACAAAATTCAAAACATGGAAGTTTCATTTATTAATTTAAAATTAATTCTCGATGTCAAAACCAATAGGCGTATTTTTAAGAAATAATAACTCTCAAAAGTTTGACACTTCTTTATGTCAAATTCCAAATTGAAATTACTTACAATGATGATAATTGGATTAAATGGAAAAAATATAATCTATTTATAATTAAAAACCATTAAAATTTATAATTTAACACTATAAATTATTTTGATTAAAAAAGTTGTTTTCAGTTAATATATAGTATTTTTCACTATTCACCCAAATATGAAAGTTATCAGAAAAACACCAAAAATTTATTGAAAGTAAATTTTTATGTCCCAATTCTAAAGAAGAAGTTTATTTTTGTCAAATTGAATATATAAAAGTTTCAAATAATTTATTTAAAAATGATTCACCATTAAAAGGCGGTAAAAGTATATTTTTTGAAAAATACTTCTTTTATATGAAAAAAAATTAATCAGTTGTTACATTATGTCTAAGAAACTCATAATATGGATTCTAAAATTATATGGATTATATATAGTGCAAAATGCAGTTAATACTATTCATAACTGCTTTTGAAAGACTAGTTTGGTATGTCGTGTTGCGTTTGAACTCGATGTTGTGTGTAGTGTAAGATATTGAATTACTTTGAAGAACTAACATAATATGAAATCTTGGGGTGTTACATATTCTATTACAAAGAATTAATATTTATCTATAAAACATAGGGGATGGTATAAATTACAAACACGTCTTCCAATATTAGGATACTTCAATCCTGAACTAATGAATTTTAGAGAAACATCAAACTCAACACATCGAAATCCATATAGATGAGTCATACATGAAAATAATCATTGATCTCACCATAAATAACCCATTTAAATAAAAAAAATTCATCATAATTTCAAATGGTATCGCATAATGAATGCATTCTCAAATATATCTATATTCATAACATGATTACCCATGATAATTAAATGGTTATCTAATGATATATTTTAAATTTATAGGTAAATAACCTTGAAACATGTGTATAGATCTTATTTACACCATATATATAAGGGGATAAGAGTTTATCAATCATTTAACTAATTATTCAGTGTATGTGAATCTTATTGAACACACATAATCAATTAGTAAAAAAACATTATTCAAAGAGAAAAGGAATTGGAAGGAAAATCAGTAAAATAAAAAATGGATGACTAGGAAGGATAAAAGTATTGAAATATCATTTAATTGTTCGAGAAGAACATTGAATTATGAATCCAAAGAAATATGGTGGATAGTATCAATTGAATAATATCATCTATTAAGAATAAGATATGACAAGGGATGCTGAATTTGATGAAACACACTCGAGTGGTTTTATAAATATCTATTTTTATAATATAAATATCTTCAATAATTAAAATAAATAAATATTTAATATTTCATAAATGTATAGAAATTTAATTTAATTTGGAAACCATTAAAACATATGGTGAATGATTCACATCAAATGACAAAGGTAACATAAAATAATGTTCACATAGAAATGAAAAAATATATTCTTTTTCTTGAAAATTACCCTTTATGATGACAGTAAAATGGTTCTATTTTAAATAATTTTTATGAATTTATGTTTAATTTTAAATTAATATTTAATAGATTTTAAAAAATATATATATGTGTATTTAAAAAATATGAGCATAAAATTAATTCCCATATTAAAATTTTAAAATTATTTTGTTGGTAACCATAACACATTGAAAGATAATAAAATTTCTAGTTTGATAAAAATTAATTTCAAAATTACAATAATCAACGATAAATATCGGATAAAAAAATGGTAGTGTCATTTGGAAGAAAAAAAATAAATATCCCTTGGATCGATTATCATATCATAGAGCTCACGATTTTAAACTGAGTATGGAAATAATAACCTTACGATTTGAGTTACATTCAAACGAAACCCCTTGAGGATAAATAAAATGAAATTCAAATTGAAATATCATAAAGAAAACAAAAATCATGACATAATATTTCAATATGTTAGTGAATATACCATTTAGAATAAAATATGGTTTGAAACACAAAACATGGCTCATTAGATTAAAAATAGGGAAATATAATCCTTACAGATTTAGTAACCATTGATTCAAAATCTATTTAATGAAGAAAATTAGTATCTGAAAATACCCATAATTCACATGAGTATAGAAAAATAATTTAATTATGAAGTAATAACATTATTTTAAATCTATAATTGTTCTTAATATGAAATATGACTTATGAAAATAAATTAGATTGAATGAACCTAGGTATCATGTTTCATTTCATATTTTCAAATACTCTAACCTACAATAAAATAAATATGTAAAATAATATTATATTTGAAAACATTATTCCTAAATATTAAATTTTATATAATTTATGTATAATTATTTTTATTTAAATATTAGTTGTTGTTTAATTATTCTCACAGTCAAGTGTTGTAAATTGCAATTATTTCATTCAAGTTTTATAATTTTGATATCAATTCCAATTTTTTGATAACAAGTTCATCATTAATGAAAAATTTATGTTAATATAATAGGTATATTATATTTATTTATAAATCTCTTATCACATTCCATATGGTTTTATCTATTTCATGTGAAAATGAAATTTATGACAACTAATTTTTAGAAATATTAGCTATTGAATACTATATATTTCAAATAAGTTAATTACTAATTATAAACATTACAGAAAAAATTATAATATTATATTTAACATATATTTATCTTATAATTTAGCTTCCCATAGTGATAAATTAAATATGTTTATATCATTAATCATGTAAGTGGTTAAACAGACCCAAACATAAACCTTCCATAACTCGATGGGGGTGTATAGTTAATGAAATTGTTTCTTTTGACATAACATAATTATAGAATAAAAATAATGATATTATTTATATTTTTCATGTTGGTAAATAATATTTTAACAAGATATAAAAAAATGATAATAAATTTGAAAATTAATAACATTAATTCTTAGAGTTAATAGTCCACATTTTTACACGATTAACAATATCATTTCTCAACGAATTATGTAGATGAGGATTTACATTCCGTTTTATTTTATGAATCAAACTCAATTTATATTATATTATTATTTTTTAAATATAATCCTTAAATACATCCTTGAGAGGTGATGATGAAAAATTCAATACAACGGTTCATAGGGGTAGTACTTCATTCATAGAAACCCATAATGGTTTTGTTTTTCTTATATGTAGAAGATGAAAAAATAATCTCTCTTCCAATGATACAATAAAAAATTATTAAAATAATGATATTTATATCATTATTTAAATATTAATTTTTGAGGTTTATAAAATAATGATGAAGAGTAGAGTGGTAGTGTATAAAGTTTACTTACATCAATACCTAAAACTTCTCCTTGATAAATTTCTTATAATCAAAGGTATTATGATATATTGTGTTGAATAGTGATCATAAGAAGTGTATAAGAATTTTAATGGTGTAAAATTTGATGGTTTTAGATTTTAATTTAAATTTGGTTGTGTATATTTTAGAGTTTTGAAGTTATCGAAAATTATAAGGGAAGGAAATGGAACTTTTTAGAACAACTTTCACTATTTAATAATGTTAGGACACTATTCACAGGTTAATATTTATAAAATTTAGAATCCAGGATTTTTGGGGTGATCATGGACTAAGAATGAGCCATTCAAAAGTTTACACACATTTTTTAAACAACTTTTATATTATTATATCTTATATTTCAACTTTTTTCATGTGTTGCTTTATTAATAAAAATAGTTACAAACCACCTAATTTATGATTATTGTTTTAAAAAAATTCTAATCATATAAAGACGTTATAATAATTAATATTATTACCATTAAATATAATTTATTTTCTAATAAATATAGTTATCTTTTAAATTATAATAGATAATGTATAGAAAAAATCATTTATGTAAGATAATGACTTTTCCAATATTAAGTGCTCTAAACCTTATTATTAATTTTATAATGACTGAATGTGATTAATATATTTATATTTGAGTTTAAAAATATTATCATATTAATTTAGAATAATTATCTATTCAAATGGTAAGATTAAAATATCACAATTTTCATAAAATGAATCTTAAAATATAATATTTTTACCATTATTGCAGGAATTTACATTAATTTTACTAATAGTATTTTTATAGAAAAAATAAATATTAATTTTTAAAATAATATTTAAATTTTAATCATATGTAATAGAAAATTTTCTAAAACAAGTGAAAAAAATTTAATTTTTAATATAAGTGCATAAAAACAGTCTTTAGTGAATTAATACATAAGTTTCCAAATACATTAAACAAGTGCTTTATAAATTGAACATATTATTTTTTTAGTATATTATATCAATTATTAAATATATAATTTTTTACATAATGGTCTTTTAATCTTTTATTCGTTATAATATTAGGATAATTTTATAAATGTATTTTTATCATAATCGGTGCGTTCACTATTCGTGTAAAGATCAATTATTTTATAAAAATCACAGTAATTAATAATATGATAGTATTACCATTATAAATAAAAAAAATATAATTTTTCAAATTAAACCCTTGATTTTATAAAAATAAATTTTAATATTTTGGCCTAGATCATGAAAAAATAAATTTTTAAGAAAATTTAATTTTAAGTCCAAAATGAATATATTCTTATTAATTTCAATATTTTACTAGTAATAAATTATTGGTTGGATGTTATATTTTTTATAGGTTATATTATTAATATATTTTGTCAAAACAATTCATATTGTAGATGAATTCTAATGTGATAAAAATTAGAAATCACTTTAGTAAGTGTTTTTCTGGAAAATGTTCACATTTATGATTAAATGGATTTATTTCTATGGTATTAATTATATTTAAATGAGAAAATAAATTTAATATTGGTATTAATAATTATTATTTTAAAATATGTATATTTTTAATAGATATTTATATTTTTTTCTTCTAACCCAAGATATCGAACACAATATTGAATGGAAAAAATTATTTTGTGAAATCCTCATCCATTACAAAGATGTATCCATTTAATGTGATTAAGACACAAAACATAATTCACTTATTATTCAATGAAAATTAACAATTCTAATTACAAATTAACAAAGTGGATAACTTTAATGATCTATGAATGGTACATGATCATACTAATGTTCAAAAAATATTGTTTTTAAAATTTTCTATTGATGATGTAAAAAATAATTCATGGAATGGAACTCCAAAAATTATAGAACTGATTATGGATTTAAATAATTGAATATATGAAATTATCCAGCTGATAAAACTCCCTAAAATCATACATTAATATTATTTTTCATCTATTATTTCAAATCTAACAATAGAATACACAGGTTCGCTTATGAGAGAGGGATTAGAGAAAAGAAAAAAAATCAAATAATAGTCACTTCAATTATTGTATAAATGTAATCTCACAAATCAATGGTATTTCATTGATGTATATGAGAATAATATGAATACTCTTAAATGATATAATCTTTATTTAAAACACTATAGAATATAGAGAAGTTTATAGTTGAAGAATAAACATAATATTAAAAAAATACAGTATATCCTTATAATGAAAGAAAAGAAAATAAATGATACCATTATCTCCCCAAAATCACCATTTGACTGATATTTTGGAGGATTATATTGATAAAGATTCAATGAAATTCCTTCCATTTTTTAGGATAGTATCGAAGGTTGTGGAAGGTTGGTGAAAAAATGATCTCTCATCTTTCCCATGGTTGCATTCATGCTTTCCTATCTCCACAGTAATGTGCCACAATAACCTTCATGTAGAGTTTATTCATCTAGGTAATGGTTAAATAAAACATAGACCAATATTTATCTAACACATTGTAACAATTTATTAAAATTAAACTATATATTAAGATGTTATTACTGATATGGTGGTATGACATTTTGGGCAATGAAATATGGACATTAATTTATAATTTATCTTTGGAAATCAATATAGCCTTAAAATGTTATAATTATCATGGGTTATAGTTTAATGAATGTTTTTTCAAAAAGTAAACTATGTTCATAAATCAATTTAGCTTCAGTTGTTATGAAATGTGGGCCAAACATCCCATGAAGTGGATTTATGTCCAATACTCTTTCCCCTTAAAATCCTTTATTTAAAACCCATTATGGTTATATTTCATTAGGAATCATATTTCATTCCAGGAGAAAAATAAATTCCCCAAAAAATGAGTAACCAAATTACTACATTTGAAATTAAAAAAATTAATATAATTTATATAACATAATGATTTTTAAATTGGTGAAGAGCAATAATGGTTTTGAAATAATTACACATATGAATTGAAATTATGTTCAAACCATAAAATGAATTAACCTTTGATTGTATGAAAAATTAACCGAATGAAAACTGTTTAAAATGTATTAAAAATAACAACTTTAAATGTCAATTCACACCCCAATATGGGTTTTTTCTTCTCCCTTGAATAATTCAAGATCAAGATAATCATGATTATATTACCCTCTCTAATCACATATCATCATAAATTGTTTTCAAAAATTATATCCCATAAAATAACAAATAATACCATCAAAATACTTTTAAACAATAAAAATACATAATCAAATCCCATTTTCATTCCCATTCCCTTGATTGAATTCTTCACTACACTTCATTCAATTTTAATTATTCATGAAGATGTGTTCTTTACCACAAAACAAATAGGGGTAATATTTTTATTTTAGGACTAAAAATGTAAGAGTTTGGTGGAATAAAAATTCCACATTTATTTGATTTTATAAATTATTTTTGAATTTTTTTGACCAAAAACGTGATTAAAATATGAAATCTTTTAATGTACCCTGATCCATGACTCTCTTATGTGGACGAAACAGTTAGGTTACAAGACCTCAAGAGCGCATATCTATACTCTAGTGTCTACCCATATACAATGAATGTGTGGTATGCATTATGATGGGACTATACACTTTCGTATAAAGTACAACAAAACAAAAATAATCAATAGTACTAAATAGCATAGTAGCATATAAATAGTGGAAATACTATTTAATACAACTGGGAAAATTAAAAGAGTAACTGAAAAATAATAATAAAGAATCATGTAATGACAACCTCAAATGTATCTAAATGTCAAAATAAAATCAATACAAATAAAAGAAACAACATACAATAAAAAATCCCAAAACACCCTGGTCCTAAACCCTAAATTGTACCCATATCCGAACTCTATCTTACCCCGCAAGAAACTACCAAGGAACAAGGTCTTGTTCCCTTGTCAAAACCATACATCCATGTAATCATATTCGGTACCAAAAGGAATCCCAAAGAGGGTGTGATTAAAACTTAGTAGGTTGAAACCACTATGTCCAACCAAACCATTCTAATAATAACTGTATGAAATAAAAAAATAACATTTGTGGTAATTAATCAATTAAAATAAATGTTAATAAATCTAAATTGGATCTATAATAGAATGCCTCTATGAATATATCCCAATCCGGAAAACCATGTTTATAAAGATGGAATAACCAACCATAACCATAAACATGTCATAATAACATAATAGGGAAAACCCTTTTTATTATAATTTCATCCTCTTGGAAAAGAACCATTTATAATAATTTCAGCATGTTTTACTGGTCCAAGCCTGCTATATGACTATTTCATCATTGGACTAGGAAGATACCATTCAATTATATCATTATCTAATATAGGATTGTGCATGTCCCACTCAATATATGCATTATTATATATGGAAATAGGCAGAGCCCACTCAACAAAAGCATTACAACACATGTTTTTGGGGAGAGCCCACCCAATAATATCATTACAACATCAACTCATCAATTAAAAAAAATAAGTTTATCACAATATGACATCATAAGCCATGATAGTTAACTGTGAAAATTACCACTTTTCATTCAATTAATTATTCATTTATCCATAAAATTATCAATAGTCATATCAATAAGAAATAATCTATTACCTAGGGATTCTATATCAAAAAATAAACAAATGCCTCGAGTAATACAAAAAAAAAATTGAACTACCAGACAAGTTCTTGTTTTTCACATGTCTTCTCATCCAATGGGTATCCATGTGCTTGGTCACATCAACCATTTAATATAATTGGATGAAATAATTATTAAAATCCATGATTTACCATTAAACAATGATTAAATTAATTTGAGTGAATGTTGAGTGAGAACAAACACTATATTGAATATACATAATAATTAAACATTCCATAGGGTTTGGTTTATACCCCTACCTTAATTTGGTGATTTTTCCACACAAAAATGGTTAACACCAATGGAAAATTTGGTAATTGAGATCAATGGATGAAACAAGAGATCAGATATAAAAATGGGATATCTAGAATAAAAAAGGAGACTCCAAAATCACATGTAAATTACACTAGGATAAAGAGTGAGAGGCTGCACTAAATTATTAATGAAACTAATATGTGATGCCTCACATAATACTACTAGGTCAAAGTATGATATGATTTGTAATCAATTTATGATGTGTATTTCCACATTTTTGAGATATTCCAAAAAATTCATTGCCTCAGGTTAATATTTCTCTTGATTGACATAAACATATATTGAATTAGGTTAATTACATCTATGCACATAATGTTATGAACCAGTTCATGACCTGTGTACAGAACCAATTATGAATCTTGTAACAGGTACGTGGAATGTAATTTCATTGTATTAAATATTCATCCTAGTTTCCATATAAGTTACCAAACCACCTCTAAAAAATAAAAACTAAGGAAACCCTTAAAAACATATTTAACACCTTTTAACCTCACTCCAATAAGTAAAAAAACACACATCCCTAAAATTTAGGGGATTTTACCCAACAATGGATCTCCATCAACAAAAAAGACTCAGCTACCATGTTCTAATGGAAAACTCAAAGTGTGATGTACCTAGATAAGATGAGATCTTACAACCTTCCACCCATATAACAAATCATTCCCATGATGCTCCAACCATCACTATAGGGTCCCAGCAAACACGTTCAACCACTATTATCACATATTTGTCTCCTTCTCATAGGAATCCTCTTGATCTTGACTATGTGGCCACAACACTTGAACTATTGGTAATATCCTACCCCAGAGACACTACTCAAAATGGTTCACAATCCGTATCAGATGACCCTAAAAGGAAACATCTGCAAAAGGCATAATTTGTTCAATGCCAACCAAATGATAAGGGTCAGAGTAATATATCCAATTTTTATTAAAAGAACACCATTCTTGGAACTGTTGTTTCATGGAAGGTCCAATCGATATTCCACTAGACTGACCCTATCCACTGTCTTAAAAAACATGAAAAACCTAGGCACTAACATTTCATATTTCTTGATATGGATTTTCCCCCACCTAGGTGACATCCAGTGGAAAAAATATTGGCCAAACTATACATCTATAGGTCATCTCTGATGATCAACATACTATTTATTAATATTTTTCATTGTCATCAACATAATCTTAATGAACTGGACCTATTCATATGTCTCATGTACAAGAAAAGTTACAACAAGAAAATACTCACTAACCCCAACTAATAATGAGGTGAATGACAGAACATTTCATTAAATTCTCCAAAAGGATCCATCTATATCGATTCTTAGAGGAAATTATTTTATACAAACTCTACGATTTTGAAATGATTCTATAATGAGAGATGGAAATCAAAAACATGGGCGCGTAACATATCCTCTAGAACAAGAATAATCAGTTCATATTGACTATTAGTGTGATGATGATACGATTTTCACAAATGTACTTGTGCTGCTAAAGTCTTTTGTAGAACCTTATTGAACCACAACATGAACATATGATCTATGCCTAAAACCATACTCATTGGAACACCATGAATCCAAAATATCTCATGAATTTAGACTCTTCCCAAATAATCATGTGTGAAGGTCTCCCTGATAGGAATAAAGTGTGATACCTTTGTTAGTTGATCAATGTTCACTCATACAGCATCATGATTAAGTGTTTTCTGTGATAATGTGGCCAAAAACTCCAAGAGACTATCCTGATGGTGTTTCCCCGCCATATAATCTATATTTGATAACTAATACCATTAGATCAGATTAATACTCTATCTAGATGCATTTCAAAATCAAAAGTATAACAAATGTATAATTCAGATCCACTCATACCTTAGAATCATAAACAAATTGATTCATGTCTAAAAAGGGTACCACTTCCCTCTACTTGGCATAAGACTGCGCATTGCCTCTGTTTTTATCTTTTTGATCAAGGACTGATAATGATGCTTCCCTTTCCTGATGGATATTCCAAATCTAATCTTGAATACTAATGATACTCAACTCACCCCCTTTGATAATAGTTCTGGTCCCACTGAGAAAATATGTACCTAAGGCTATTGTTGACTGTATATAGCATAAAACACTCACCCATAAGATAATACCTACGCTCTCTTAGTACATGTACCACCATAATTAACACCAAATCATAACTAGGGTAATTAATTTTATTTGTTCTCAAATTCATGGAGATATAAGAAACTACTCGATCCTCTTAAATAAAAATTCTCGAATTTCAACTATAGATGAATCATGGATCAAGGTATATGATTTCATAGAAATAGTTAATGCAAGGTTAGTTTTTGAATTTAATATTGTCTTCAACTCATAAAAATATATATTGAAATATTTTGACCAAAAATACATCAATATGTTCTTTTTCATACATATAATTTGTTCTTCTAAATGGGGTAAATCCCTGAAAAAATATTGATAAAAACTAGATAAACCCATAAATCTCTAAATCTTAATTAATCACTTGGGTAACTCCAAACATACCACATCCAAAAAAAATTACGGTGTCCACTGACACTCCTGTCTCTGATATGACATAACCCAAAAGTTCAACTTTTAAATTAAGATATTTCCTTTGGTTAGCTTGCAAAATATAATATTCTCTAGTAATGTATATACGGTGATGTAAAAATTTTGGTATTATTCATCTGATAGAAGGGAGTACAATTAGATTTCATTAAAAAACAATGAAAAAACGGTCATGAAAATCTGGAAATATCTGATTCATCTAGGACATGAATACTACGGGTGTATTGGTCAAATAAAATGGAATAAATACAAACTCATAAAAAATACCTACTCCTTGAAGAAGTATAAGGTTTTTTAGGGTAGTGTCACCCTTAATATGTGGTATCCCGATCTCAAATCTCTCTTGAAAAATATTTTATCACCTATTAGCTGATCTAAGAAATCATCAATGCATGAATGAGGATATGGGTTCAAGAATATCTTCTATTTCTAGTTATGAAAACCCATACATAAGTGAAAGGTACCATCATCCTTCTTGGTGAAAATCAATGGAGTACCCCATGGACATAAACAAATCCATTTCAAATATTTAGATTCCAGATCTTCCAACACAACATTATACTCCCAAATCTCTACTAGTTCAATTTTATAAGGTGGGATAGAAACCAGTTGTCCTCCCAACACTAAATAAATCATGAGATTAATCACCCGCTTGGGTGGTAAAACATAAAAATGATTAGAAAATACATCATGAAAATGGTCTAACAATGCAGTAAAGGAATACTGTTACATTCCAGAATCATCCAGAATAATGATTATTATATGAGGTATGAGAAAATATATTCTATAATAAATTAGTCATGTATGATAATCCTAAAGATCTGGCTCTCCCTGGTGAGAATAACTAGTTCCCTAGGAAATATAAATATGTTATTAGTATAGGAATAACCTATATATACTGAGAATCAAATAAAGATCCATCATTTCCATTAAGATAGTTCCCTATATAAACTATAACTACTGATATTTAGAGAATACACCATGAAAATATAGGATTTATATGACTACACTCCCAATAGTGTATTAAAATGATAAAAACATCATCCAAGACGACCACACCCAAGAACAAAACATTTAAAAAAAATAAGATAAAACGGGATTTTGATTCTCATATATCAATCAAAATGAAATAAATTTTAGATGATATAGGAATCATAACAATAATAGTTGATGGTCTTGCATCCATAATAGCCAGTGTAGTTTGAATTGTGTGCTTCTAACCATCCCATCTACTTGGGCCCCATCCTAACTCCCCTAAGAAATTTCCCCTTCCTCATACTGTAGTTCATGCACTAGGGTAACATGTCCCCTACCATGACTTGAATATCACGTGGAACACTAGCTAAGAACCTCATTAGGATTATAAGAGTTCTTCCCATACTATGGTACCTATACCAATCCCATTTGACCACACTATTATGAGAAGATTTGATAGAACATCTGAAAATGGCCTATTCAATTGTAAGAATGGAACTCCAAAATGGGGTTTGAACACAACGATCTCTTATGTCCCAACTTCCCACACTAATTTCACTACAATGGAAGAAGATCATGATATAGATTCCAATTTCTTTGAATTATCTTTAAATTATTTTCTTTGAGAAAAACCTTCTTATAAGAGCTTCATTATTATAGAAGAAGTTATCCTAGTTCACCCTGATGAAACAGACTGACCATTGATCAAGGCCCCTCTCATATTTCTATACGTTATGAGTACCTGGTTCATAAAATCTAAAAAGCTACTCAAATGAAAATTGTTCACCCAATACAATATCTAATATTAAATCCCATCATAAAAATTTCTCCCCTAGAGATCACATCATCTCTCAATTTTTATGAACATCACTATAGGTCGGTGAGATGTTCTTCATAGTCTATCACTGACATTCCCTCTTATTCCAGAAGCATGAACTTGTGAGACTTATAATCCCTCGATGTATTTGGATAAATTGGAACAATAAGTTCTCCTTGAAGTCCTTAAATGAAATATCCTAATTCTTCCCATTCTACCGTAGAATATCCCTCAAACTATTGGAAAGATAACATATAATATAGAAAAAATTCCTCACCAATATATCTATTGGTTTATTAAGGCACTTAAATATCATTTAGACTAACTGAATCTATAACTCGGCAACCTTGGTATAAGAAACCTAAATTTTATTACACATTAATACTAGATTTATTACAAAAAATAAACCTAATACCACCCAAAATATAGATAAGTATAGTGTATTTGGTAATTAGGTACATTACATAAAAACATAAAACATGAAATAGACCATCCTTATTGAAAACCTACTAAATATTTTCATAACAATCCATCATAATTAAAAATAATTGAGTTATTCTATGAAAAAACATAAAAAATGTTGATCTATAAATATAAGTAAGGGAATAAAAAAAATAATAACATGAAGATGATAATACATATTAGAAAATTTTCATATCAATGGAGAATATAATGTGTAGGAATCACAAACTTGAACAATGATACCTGATATAACATGATAATCATAACATGGGAAATGTGGAAACAACTTAAAACCCTACATAATAAACACAATTCAAGGATAAATCCGGCAAAACATCATGGTGGAAAAAAGTCCCATAAATTGATAATGTAAAACCCTTTCACAAAATAATGTATCATGATTATAAACACTACAAAATTCATTGAAGTGATATCTAGGTTCACTAATTCTAATCATTTAATTATCATGCTTAGTGAAACTCATATATCATTTAACATGGATTGTTTCAACATCCTAATATATCCAAAAATCAAGGAGTGTGGAATAAATATATTTAATTCCCAAATCATGAACTGTATGTGTTTAAAGGTGAATAACCTTGATAGAAAAATGGGTATGATATTCATTACATAATTGTTTTGGCATGGAAAATCATTGGGAAATTTCTTCATCCTAACAGTGTTATATAAAAGATCATAATTTTTTTATTATAAATAATGGGGTCTCAAAAAATTTAAAAATAAAATTTGTAGTAATATTTCCATTTAAAACATGTACAAATATTATGAAATGGAAATATAATGAATAAATTCATATTAAATACATGAATTGAGATGAGATGATGGGGATCACTCCTGAATTTTTGGCATAGTAACGACATAGTTAACGGACCAAATGGGAGATTATAAATGATACCTCTTTCAAATAACATTGAATGTAAAATAATGGAATGATTATAAATTAATTAAATTATTACCATTTGATATTACAATAACTAATTTCAAATATGTTTAATGAATTATAAATGAGACGAAAAAAGTCCCTTACTAGAATGTGTGATTACAACGGCTTGGGAGGAACTACATGGGAGATTGGGGAGCCTTGGGAGGAATATAGTTAGTAGAGGGAATATTATGGATCTTCTACAAGGATTTCAACTGATGATAAATGGGATCCTGGGTTATTTTTTGTGGGAAACGAGAGGGATTTCTTTATTATTTTTTGGTTTTGGACTCTAAATAATAAAATAATCAAAACCACAAACCATACCATGGTTGTTTCCAATTATTTCTTCCAAAACGTAGTGGTATACATTATTTTATTAGGTGAGGTCTTGAACATAATAAAATAATTCCATTTCTGAAGTGGAGGTGATTAATACTCATAAGGAATGGATTTTAAAAACACAAAATATATTATAAATTTTGGAGGGCTCATAATGGTTTTAAAAAATAATTATAATAATATTAAAATCGAAATATATTTAAGTTAAGAGAAGTATTTTTTTGTATCTCATTATTACACTACTTTTGGTACATTATGATGTCAAAATATACAAAATATATTTTTATGGTTATTTATTTTTACCTGGAAATTCTACTATTCTAGAAAATAATGAAAATTTTACAATTGGATAAATTTAAAATTCATATTCCATAAATAAATTTTATTTTATCTAAAATAATTTCTAAATATGTTTATTTTATCTTTTAAAAATAATCAAATTTAATTTAAAATGATGGGTTTTTATAAATAACTTATTTTTAACACTAAAAAACCTTATATTTGGATTTATTAAAAAAATCTTTTATATTTGAAAAAATTTATTGAATAATAATAATTCATTATAATATTATTTATTTTAAATAATTAATTAATTCATAAATTCATTAATTGAAATTGAATACTGACCAAAAATAAAATATCTTATATACTATATCAAACTAAAAATCGTTTACAAAGTAATAATAATTGGATGGAAATATACTAATTACTCTATAAAATATAATTTAAATAATCATATTTATAAGGCCTTGATACATATACCTTTAATACAATAGAATATGCACTGAGAGTAATGTGTGCGATGGTGAGGCTTTCATGGGGCCATTCGGGGAACCTGGTTTGGGTCGTGATCTCAAGAATCTTGATCTTCTCCCGTAAATGGTTTCACTCATGATATTTTTGTTGGATATCAGATTGTTCTTAGTCTAGGGAAAATAATAAAAATTTTATCACCCTAAGAAGCTTTGATAAATGGTCTTCATAAGGTATGATCCTACTATTTGAGGTAATAACTTGATTTTTCTACCTCAAATGTATTTGTTAAACCCTATATTTATAATTGTCATGTGATCACTATTAAATTAGAATATTATCAATGATAATGATATATAAAAAATATTTAAATCCAATTTGATAAAATATAATAGAATAAGTGCATGCATTTTCAATAATCATAAGATATTTAATTAAATCAAATGGTTGAATTTTATTTATAACAGTTTGGATTTTTAAAAACATCCACCTTTTGTAAATTTCACCCTCATAATCTTCATTTCCCACTCTAAAATAGATGAGACTAATATTGTTACAACACCTTATCTGGTTCCCACATTCATTTTCAAACATGTGGTTTCTCCACAATATTTTGATGAGGGAAATTGAGTTATTTCATTGAACATTTTCTCTATGATATAAGATCATCATCAGATATTATTCATAAGAAATATCATTATCCATTTATACCAACACTGTATTGAGTACATGTGAGGAGCTTGGTATGTACATTCTGAATATGGATACATAGAATACATCATGTACTTGATATAGGTTTGGTGGGAGTTCAAGTTGGTATTCTACCACACCAATGTGATCATGTATCTCAAAAGGACCAATTTACCTTGGACTAAGCTATTCATTCGTCCAATATATCATCAATTAATTCAATGGAGATATTCATAGGAATACAATGTCTCCAACATCAAACACTACTTCTCATCGACAATTGTCTGCATAGATCTTTTATGGTCTCTGAGAATCCTTGAGGTGTTTTTGAATGTTATTAAACTTCTCCACCATTTCTTGGACCATCTTAGAACCTGTAGGTTTTTTCTCCTTCTTCATCCCAGCATGTAGGTTTTCTACACCTCTTCCCATAATGTGCCTTATAGGGATCCATTTGGATGATAAAGTTGAATATATTTTTGTAATATAACTCAACCAAAGTAATATTTTGATCCCATATTCATTTTAATTCCATAGAACATGCTCGCAACATGTATTATAGGGTTATAATAGTCCAATCAGATTGAAGGTCAGTTTGTGGATGATAGGACATACCTAAGTTCAAATTAGTGTTTAGATAATGCTAGATATTTATCTAGAATGTGGATGTGAATCTTTGATGTCGATCTGATACAATCGATAGTGTTACTCTATTATACCATACCACTTCTCTAATATATTTCCATGCAAGTTGAACCAGTGATAAATACTTTCAAATTATAATGAAGTTTGCAGTATTTGTAAGATGATCCACAACAACCAATATATAATTGTTTCTATAAAAGTATGAAAAAGTAAAATGTTAAAGTCCATGATTTTTTTTCCCCTTTCTATGTTGGTATGTGTAATGGTTTCCTAATTCCTTTATAATTATTCATTTAAGCCTTCACTTATAAAAATACTTGGAGCATTGTTGTATATTAAAAATTACCCTTCTTCATTTTTACCACAACTAATGCTCACAGAGATCTTAATACATCTATGTAATTCATGAGTGAATTTATAATGTTTAACTATGTGTATAATCCCGCATTTCCTTATTTTACTCTGGTTTTGATGGAACATATAGTATTGACCCAAATCTCACAATGATTTTATTATAAACATTGAACTCTAGGGATTTCCATTTCACTATAGTTTCCAATTTATTATGAATTCAAACATCATTTCATTAAGTATCCTTTAACCTTCCAAGAGTGTTGGTTGATAAATCATTTGTGAATTTATTCATGATGTTACATTTTTATAATTCTCATGTCCGTCCTCTTCAAATCCAAGATGATTAGATCCTTCATAATTATAATCAATGATAGAATTGATGTGTCCATTCAATACAGATAGTCTTCTACATTATTTTCTCTACGAAGATCGTATTGGATTGAGGATTCATAATACATGATGAGATCTAACCATCTTATATGGAACATATTAGTCTCTTTTTTTAATATATATTTGGGGGTCTTGTGGTCACAATTTATCATTCACTTCTCTACATATAAGTAATGACGCCAATTTTTCAATTAAAATATCACAACTACCAACTTCATATCATGGGTGGGATAACTGCTTTTATGAATTTTCTACTCCCTTGAATCAATGGATGTGAAGTTTTCATTCTTCATTAACACACTTCCCAATCCCTTCTTCAAAGCATCACTGAATACAATGAAAGGTTATGCACTTCTAGGTAGTGTGAGAACATGGGTTGTGATAATACTTCTTTCCAACTTCGTGAATCTTTCATCACATTCATAATTCCAAAAAAACATAACTATTTTTTGAGTAATTTTGCCAATAGTGTTTCACAATCATGAAAAATTTCTCCCAAATCGATGATAATATCTACCAAATCCATAGAAACTATACATATAATTCATAGAAGATGGCCTCGACAACCCTTCAATAGAATCCATCATTGGAGGGTCCTTAGATATCCCATTTCTTGTGATGATATACTCCAATAAAGATACTTCCTTCAACCAAAACCCACATTTAATATACTTTTCATAAAGCTTCTCTGTTGACAAGGTCTTTAATATAGTGTTCAAATGCTCCTCGTGATCTACCTTTATTTTGTGGTATAATATAATATTGTCTATTAATACCACATTAAAATTTTCAAGGTTATATATAATGACTATATTTATCTAGTCCATTAATATTTATGGTGCATTTTTTAGCCTAAAAGGCTTCACTATGAACTCATAGTGCTTGTACCTCGTAATAAAAAGCAGTCTTGGGGATATATTCCTTTATCACCCCAACTTGATAATATCCTGAGCAATGATCCACCTAAGAGAATTTTGGTTCCCCATGTAGCTAATTGATAAATTCATCAATATATGGTAAAGGATTCTTATTCTTGATCATGATCATATTGAGCTCAAAATAATCAATGAAAAATATCATTGAAAAATCCTTCATCTTAATGAATAGGACTTCTGCACCCCGTGGTAAATAACTTTGTCATATAAACCCTTTATCAATATTCACTTATTGTTGTTTCATC
This sequence comes from Viscum album, assembly GCA_963277665.1. Taxonomy (NCBI): domain Eukaryota; kingdom Viridiplantae; phylum Streptophyta; class Magnoliopsida; order Santalales; family Viscaceae; genus Viscum; species Viscum album. The sequence continues at coordinate 1,530,927,564 of OY728123.1, read as the reverse complement.
ATCTCCTCATGTTTCACAAAAACCATCCTATATAGAGTCTTGGATATTATAAATGCCCCATGTATTATCTAAATTGAAAATTCAATATCTCAGGTAGGAGGAAGACCAACCAATTCTATGGGAAACACTTCAGCATATTCCCTCACAATTGGCATGTTTAGAGGAAGATCATTTCCATAGACTCAATCATTTTATCTTGATATGATTTCTCATAGGGAAATAATATTCCTTCTTAAAATGACGATTCTAAAAAAGATTCATCCACCCCCTTTCATTTGTACATAATCATGGGACAATTCGCAATAAAGAGAGTGCTTTCTTTTTCATGAATATTTATGTTGGTTATATGTATGGAAATCCAATCCATGCCTTGAATATAGTTATGTAATACCAAGGGGAGTATGAAAAGGCTCACTGGGTAGTTTATCCTACAAACATTGACATGGATGAAGTTATATACTTGGGATGTAATAATTTTCCCATTTTACACTTTCACTAAAATATCTACTTTCATTCTTTGTTGTGGTGTTTGGATAGTTCTACTAAAAATTCATGATATTAAAGAATGTGTATTACTTGAATAAAAAATTATTTTTCTATTCTGGAATAAATTACTACATTACCCATCACAACTTCATTGGTAGGATTCACTTCGGTGGTAGTGATGGTAAAATTTCACCCATGTTGCCTTGGTGGTTGTGGGTTACCTTTGAAAATAGTTGGCTTAGGGAATTGGTTTTTAATGTTCCCTAGTTCATTGTAGTTGATGAAATGTACCATGGACTGAGGGTAGACCGGATCATTTGTTTATATTTTTTCATTAATGGGTTTTTCCTATCAATATTTTCTAGTTAGGTTTCCTTCATTTCGGTACCCAAGGCATTTTCATTTTCATGTTATGTGAATTACGAGGTTCTTATTCCCACAACCTTGACAAGTTCGATGTTATAATTTATTGGAATCTTTATATTTCCCCATCGAACCACCAAAATTAAACTCTACTTTATTCTCCTTATCTCGATGATACCATTGAGATTCAGTTATCAACGTCATGAATTTGAGAATACATTAGATAATTTACTCGTAAGAATAAATTTCATGAATCACCATATCATTTTTAGAGTAGGATTTAACCCACCAAATATCATTAGACCTTATATTGGGGGTAATGAAAAAACCAGAGGTTAATCATGTATACCTTTTGAAAATTTCCATATATGACACAACTGATTCAATTTCTTTTTTCTTGAGGGTAAGGGAATCCAATTATATATTAGGATGGAGAGTGTGAGGAAATTATTTGTCAATGTTTTTTTAGAATTTCATCAAATCAATTATTTTAATTTATTTTTCAGGATTTTTATTTATGATCAATGTCATCCACTGACTATATTTTCATTTCGTATGATAATTATCCAGAATAACCATATATTGATTTAAACATTGAAGGATCTATAAAATCTTCTCAAAGGATTTGAACCAATGTTTCGTGATTAAGTGATTGAATGATCCAGTGAATGTAGGGGGCCATTATCACATAAAGATATCAATTGCTTCTTATTCTCTCTTAGTGAAATTAAGAACATTAATTTATCCATGTTTTTATTTTGAACATTCGTTAGATGAGATAGTACTGTGATAATTGTTTTTATTCTCTATCCCATTGGGTTGGGCATCTCATTAGGGGAAGTCATTAAATTTCCCCCTACTTCGGTTGTTAACCCAATTCCTCATATTACTTGAAATTTTATAGAATAAATATAAAGTCAGGGATGATTAAATTAAATTATTAAACACATAAATGGGAATCCAAAGGTAGTGAAGGAATAACTTATAAACTACTTTACTTCATAACTTATGAATTTCTAAGATTCAACATTTGTTATCCACAATCTATTTAATAACATGTATTATTTGGGTAATTTTGTGTTCCCTTAATAATTGGTTATAATTAAATTATTAATTTACAAAAGCATATTCCGTGGGAGTTTCAATCCAAGTGTGAAAAAATCCTCGTTATTATATACCACATTACACTGATTCAAGCCCTAAACATCTTTTCAGAGTTGTTACCCATAGGTACATATGTGAGATAACCACACCAACTTTTAATATCTAGGTAGTGATTTATTTTCCCAATAAAACATATAATCTATATTTACCAGATATTTATGTATGTTTTCTTTTACTCAGACTTATCCCTGTGTCTTTCTATAGATTTTTCTAATCCAAATCTCAAAATTAATTAAACTTATCTTATAATACCAACTATAACAATCCTACTCTTTATTAGACATTAATTGAATATTACATAAAATAATAGTTAATAAAATTCGAACTACGATGAAGTATAGTGTACATGTTAATTAGATGCATTGAATAGAAACATACTACATGAAATATATTTTCATTATTAAAATCCTCCATACCATGTTCATATAATTCCTTCATACTTAAAACTACTTGGGTTATCATGGGGATAAACATTAGAAAAGGGGTGACCTATAAATTCCAATAGTTGAATCAATAAGGTGTAACATGTAGAATATATTACATGTCATAAAATAGGCATATCAAGGGGGAATAAAAAGATTAATATTCATAAACATGAAAAATAAGAAGTGATATATTATGATAATCATAACATGGGAAATGTGGTAACAACATTAAACATTGTTTCTTAAATAAAAGTCAAGGATTAATCCTCAAATACTACATGGTGGATAAATTCCCATAAAAAATCAGGTACAAATCTATCCAAATATGAAGTATCAGGATACTAGACATTACTCAATGCATTTTAGTGTTATTTAGGTGCACCCATCATAATCATTACATTATCTTATTTATGTGCACCACATAGATCATTAAACGTGGATTAATTCAACATTATAATTTTTCCAATGATCATGGACTATGAAATAAATATATTTATGTCCCCAAATAACAAGTATACGTCCATTATGGTTAAAACCATTGATAGGAAAATTGGTATGGTATTAACTCCACAATTGTTTTGGTATGGAAATTTGCTGTGAAATTTCTGCACCATAATAACGTCAATAAAAAATTCTAAAAATGGTTCATGAGAGATAAAGGGGTCTCTTATAATTTAAAAATAAAATGTGAAGTAATTGGTACATGTAAATTCATGTCCCAACATTATGAAATGGTAATCTAATTCATAACTTTATAAATAAACATGAATAATGGAGAGTAGGTGAGGATCCCTCACCTAATTTTGGCATTGTAATGACTTAGGTAAGGTTCCAAATGGGAGAGGATAAATGATCCCAAGTTAAAATAAAATTAAATAGATGTTAAAGGAATTATTATAATTTATTTATATTATAACCATTGGAAATTACAAGAACTAGTTTCAAATAAGCTGCTTGAATTTTAACAGAAGATAGGAAAGTCTGTTACTTGAATGTGTTACTCTAAAGGTTTGGGAGGGGATTCATGAAAGATTAGGGGTTCATTGTGATGAATATAGGGAGTATATGGAATATTATGGATGTGATAAAATAACATTTAGTGATGAGAAATGGGATCGTTGGTGTGTTTATATAGGGAATGTGGGGGATATCTTTATTATTTTGGATTTAGATTGTACAAAATTAAATATTCAAAACCACAAACCATCAAATTAATTTAACAAAATTTTCATTCAAAATATACTATTATAGATTATTTTTTGAGTTTAAGTGACAAAAATAAATAAATAATTCCCTTGCTTTGGTGGAGGTGAGTAATACTCTTAAAGAAAGGATTCTAAAACTGTTAAATATTGTATAAATTTTGGAGGATTCATAATGGTTTTACCAAATAATAAAAATAAACATATATTATATTTTTTAAAATTAAAAACATATATTTGGTCGTGGATTCCCTTATTACATAACTTTTGGGTCATTATGATGTCATAATATACAATGTAAATTTTATGGTATTTAATTTTTACTTAGAATTTTGATCGTCTCGGAAAATTATGAAAAAATAATCATTGGATCATTTCAACATTGTGATTCTGAAAATAATATTTGTTTTATATAAATAACTTTCTAAGTATTTTAATTTTTAATTTGAATGTAATAATATACATTCATTAAAAATGAATGGTATTTGGAAATATCAGTTTTTGATTCCTAAAAAACCTCATATTTCGCATCATCAAAATTATATGTTCATTTATATTTGAAATAATCTATTTAATAATAATATTTAATTAAAATATTATTTATTTACAAAAATCCATGAATTCATAAATCCATTAATTGAATTGGAATATTAACCAAAAATAAATTTTTTTATTTATTGTATTAAAATATAAATAATAAACAAAGTAACAATAATAAAATGAAAATATATTAATTTATCTATAAAAAAATGTACATACTCATATTTCACATGTCTTGATACATATATATTAAATTCACCAGCATAATCCCTAATAGTAATGTGCACGATGATGGGTCATTCGTGGGGTCGTTCGGTGAACATGGATTGGGTTGTGATCTCAATGAAATTCAAGTAATCCCATAAATGATGAATCTCATGATTATGTTGTTGTATTTAATAATGGAATGTTTCATGGAAAAATAAAATAAATAATATCTCCCTCATAACATCTGATAAATGGGTTTCATTGGGTAAAATCCTATTGGTCGAGGCTATCACTATAACAACCCTGCTATTTATTTCACTCTTATACATAATTTATTACCTAAAATTTTCAATCCATACAACATAAAAGAATTAGAGGTATAGATTATTTGGTTCTTAGGAACATTGAAAAACAGCATATAATATAAAACAAAAAATCTTTATTGTAAACTTATTTTAAATGACTACAACATTCTTTCATACATATCATTGCATGGGATAACAGGAGGACATTCATAAGAAAAAGTTGAACTATAATGCCTAGTAAGGGAATAAAAAAGGAATCACATGGAGAATAAAAGACATTTTATTAAATATTCATATCAATGGAGAACAAGAGAAACATGAACATGAAGGCATGATATAATATTATTATCATAACATGGAAATGTGGAAACAACATTTAAAATAATATTACCAAGATCAAAGGCTCATTTCACATGAAGCCTGATTAAACCCTAATTTCAATTGAATTATCATGCGTAAACCCTCATTTCACTTGAAGTATCATGATACTAATCATTACACAATGAATTGGAGCACTATCATGATGAATGCTTCTTAATCATTTCATTTCATGAATAAGTCTACAACATGGATCATTTAGCATGGATTCAATAAACATCATCCATTATTACACAATAAAGGAATGTCTAATTAATATATGAAACTCTATAATAAATATGTAAATTTTAATAAATATGAATACCCTTTATAGAGAAATGGGCATGGTAGTCACTACACAATGGCTTTGGCTGGAAAAAAAGAAGTCCAATTTCTACAGCATAACGTCGTGACATAAGAATTCATAAAAATGGATTATGAGAGGGAAATGGGTGTCTCATAAAATTTATAGGGAATATAACGTAATGTGGTCATATAGATACATTTCCTAACATATTTAATGTAATTTAGATTCATAATGAAAATGAATTTCTTGAATGTGATTGAGGAGAGAGAAATCCCTAATGGAATTTCGGCATGGTAACAGGTGTACATGGAAGGATTAATGAGAAGGAAAGGAATATATCATCATTAAAATTAAGTAGGTAAGTATTTGGGAGGTTAAGAATCATATACCATCATTTGTAATTGAAAACTAAAGGGTATAACAACATAATGAAATTTGGAAAAAATGAGAAAGGAAGAAATATTTTACTTGGAAGTGTGATCCCAAAGGCTTGGGAGGGGATAAAGAGAAGATTAAATTGAAATTTGGGAGCCTTGGTAGGATTATAGATATTGGAGGGCATATTTTTGTCGAGTTCCAAATGTTTTGAGTAAAGAGAAATGGGAGATTGATTGGTTTTATATATGAAAGGAGAGGGAATTATTTATTATTTAGGTTTTAGATACCACACATTATACTACTCCAAACCACAAATCATCCCATGTATTTTTCCATGGTTTTCTCCAAAGTGGAGTAAAAAATATTATTTTATAAAGACAATGTACGATCTTGTTAAAATTTTAGGTTTTCTTATGTGGAGGTGAGTCACACTCTCAAGGAAATCATTTTAAAATTTTAAAATGTTTTATAAGTCATGGAGGGTCCACTAAGGCTTTGTAAGATAAATCAAAAAATCCTAAAATCAAATTTTTTTAATGTTAAACCATATATTTTCTGACCATACCATTTATTTTATTTTATAAAATCACTATTGTGTCATTATGGGCTCATAAAACACATTATATATTTAAACGATATTTAATTTTTACCCAAAAATTCGACCATATCAGAAAATAATGAAAAATTCACCATCAGATAATTTAGACATCCAGATTCCAAAATTTATATTCATATTATCTAAATAATTTTATAAATATGTGAATTTATACTTTTAAAATCAAAACTGTTATTTATCAAAAATTTCTAGGTTTTGAAAAAAACATTCTAACCATAATAAAAAATAAATTTTTATTCTTAAAAATAATAAAATAATTTATATTTAAAAAAAATTAATTTTTTAATGATATTTTATTAAAATATTATTTCTTCCAAAAATCCATAAATTCATCAAAATATAATTCAAAATTCAATTTTCACTAAGAAAATACAATTTTTGCTCAAAAAACTTTTTACAAAGTAACATAAATAAAATGAATGTATATTCATTACTCTATAAAAAAAGTAATTCACAAAATCATAGTTCTTGGGTCTTGTTACATAATTCATTATAACAACAACATAATACATAAGGGTAAGCTCTGATATTACGACAGACACTTGTGTAGGCTTAGATAACATCGCTCGGGTGGTAATCTCTATTAACATCCACTTCTCCCATAATTTGATCCGTTAAAATTTAACATGGTCAAGATCAGGTTGGGATTGGTGAAGAGTGAAGCCTAGTGATGCTACCTGCTTTCTGAGATCTGATAAATGGGCTTAGTATAGATCAATTCTACATGATGATGCCATCTCATCCTTTGTCTTTGTAAATTGGATTTGTTAAAGACCAGTATTTATACTAATATTGTGATCACAATTCAACAAAAAAAATTCTATGTTAAAAATTCTTGATGGTATTTTAAAATATAATAACGAAAAACCAAGGAATTTCATATGTCTTATATTACCATTTTACATAATAATACATTTAATTAGATCAAGAGAAATTTTCATTAGTTGATGTTGGGGTTGATACAGTCTTCCCCCTTAAGAAGTTTCACCATCAAAATTTCCTTTTCTCGGACTAAAAAAGATGAAGTTAACTATACTTTATCAAATCATCTTATTCACACGTTGCTTTTTCAATCTTTTGGTTTCTCTACAACACCTTGATGAGTGACATTGTCTTATTTCATAGAACATTTTCCCTATGATCAATTATCTTCACCATCATATCTTCATAGGATAGGTCATTCTTCAATGGTACCACCTCTGTATTAAGAACATGCGAAGGGTCAAGTATATATTTCATCAAAAGTGATTCGTGGAATACATCACGTACTTGGGATAGGTTCAGTGTTAGTTCTAGTCGATAGGCCATAATTCCAATGCGATCAAGGATCTCAAAAGTGTCAATATACCCTGGAATAAGCTTTATCTTCATCCCAAATCTCATAAATATTATCCTCAGTGATATGTGGAGGAATTACATGTCCCCAACATCAATCTATAGGTCTCATCGTTGATTATCATCATAGATCTTTTGTCGACTCTGAGAAGTTTTAATGTGCTTCTAGAATTTCTTAACCTTCTCTACTATTTATTCAACCATTTCTAGACCTAGGAATTTTCTCTCCCCAATTTCATCATCATAATCCAATGTTCTTCACCTATTCCCATACTAGGATTCATAAGAATCCATTTGGATACTTGAATGGGAATTTTTATTGTATGAGAACTCAACCAGAGGAATATATTGATCACATACTCCATTTAATTCCATTGAAAATGATCTCAACATGTCATCAATTTTTTGGATAGTCTGTTCAGATTGGCCTTTAGTTTGAGGATGATAAGCCTTACTGAAGTTTATCTCAATATTTAGAGCATATTGATGTCTCTTCTAGAACATAGATTTGAATATTGGATCTCGATCAGATAAATTAAATAGTGATACTCCATACATCCTTACAACATCTCTGATATATATCCATTCCAGTTGATGTAATGATAAATCTCATATAATTTCATTGAAGTTTTTAGTCATTATAAGATGATCTACAATAACCCAGATAGCATTGCTTACATTTGAAGACTTCAAAAGTCCAGTGAAAAAGTCCATGGTAATGTTCTCTTGTTTCCAAGATTGTATGGGTAATAGTTTTGTCATCCCCTTAGACTATGCCTCCCAATTTTCACTTTTGGATAAGCCAGACACATTAATGTATACTCATCAATCTTCTTATTTATGTTATCCTGCCAATAATTCTCTTTGATATCTCGATAGATCTTGGTGTTTCTTGTGTGAATGGAGAAATTTGAACTATGTGATTCATCCAAAATTTTATTCTTTAACTCTAGATTTGATGGAACACATAGTGTTGTCCAAAATCTCACAATTCATTATTCATTGACATGGAACTCTGAGGATTTCTTTTTTTTATAGTTCTCACTTTGTACTAAATTCTACATCATAAATCTGTTCATCCATTAACCTTTCCAAATGATTCGATTAAGAAATAATTTGTGAATGGATGGATGATGTCCCCATCTTTATGATTCACATGTACATCTTCATAAAATATAAGAATAATGTATACTTTTGAATTATAATAAATTATAGAATTGATGGGTCCTTTATAATTAGAGAATATTCATCCTTGTTTGATTTCCTAGCGTGTTAATGGATTGAGAAGTCATTGTCATTGATCAGATCTAACCATATTTTTTGGTGCATATTGATCTCTTTCTCTGTGAATATAAACATTAATATTTTTTGATCTGTATATATTTCACACTTCTCCCAAAAGAGATAATATCGCCAAATTTTCAAAGTGATGATTACTTCAGCCAACTATAGATCATGTGTTGGATAGTTTTTCTCAAGAACATTAAATTTCATTGAAGAATTGGGAATAATTTTTGAATTTTTCATCAACACACAACCCATTCTCGTCTTCAAAGCATCAAACAATAAAACAAAATGTTCTCCACTTGAGGGTAATGTGAACATGGGTGCATTTATAAGCCTCTTTTTCAACTCCTTGAGCTCTCTTTTCATTCATCACTCTAAGAAAACTTTACTCCCTTCTTAATTATATTGTTAAGAGGGTTTTAAATCATCATAATTTTCTCTGAAACTGTGATAATATCCACCAAACCCTAAGAAGCAATGGATATCAATAAATGACGTAGGCCTCATCCATCCCTCAATTATAGATATCTTAGAAGGATCTATAGATATACCATTTTTATTGATGATATGACCAAATAATAAGACTTGCTTGAACTATAATTTACTCTTTCTGTACTTTTCATAGAGCTTCTCCTTCCACAACATCTCTAGTATAGTTCTTAGATGCTACTCATTCTCCTCGGTTTGGGAGTATATTAAAATATCATCTATAAATATTACAACAATTTTTTTGATGTAATCCTTAAAGAATATATTCATCATGTCCAAGAAGATTTATAAGGCATTAGTGAGTCTGAAAGGTATAAGACTTCATAGTCAACGTATGTTGTACAAAAAGCAGTCTTGGGGATATCCTACTTATTCACCCTTACATGGTAATATCTTAACAGAAAATCCACCTTGGAGAAGTATTGTGCACCGCGTAGCTGAGCGAACAAGTCATCATTTAGGGGAAGAGGATATATATTCTTAATCATGAATTTTTGAGCTCATGATAATCAAGGAAAGGGTGAATTAACAGATCCTTCTTCTTGATGAAGAGAATAGATGCACCCCATAGTGATTCACCTGGGTTTATAAACCCTTTATCTCTATTCTCATGTAGTTGTTTCTTTACCTACTGAAGCTCCACAAAAACCCTTCTATATGGACTCTTGGATATTGGAAATACCCTCGGTATAAGATCAATTGGGAATTCAATAAATTTTCTAAGAGTAAGACTGTACTAATACATAAGAAACAGTTTAGTGAATTCTCTCACAATAGGCATGTCATCAAGGATGTTTGATTCCATAGAATCAGTAATCTGAGAAAGAAACGCATTCTCATTGGTTAATAATGTCCACATGTGAGATGATGGTGCTAAAGAAGATTCATCCTACTCCTTTCACTTGTACAGAATCGGGGGTCGATTCACCATATAGAGAGTGACTTCCCTCTTATGAATATTTATGTTGGCTCATTATAGGGAAAGCTAATCCATACAATGAATTGAATCAACCTCCACCATAGAGAGTATGATGATGTTCTCTATGAAGATCAATCAAAAAATTATGACAAGGGAGGAGTTATATTCATGGTAATAAATATTTTTCCCGTTTTCCATTCTCACCAACATATCTACTTCCATGATTTGTGGTGATGTAAGGATTGTCATACTAAACATTATAGATATAAAATAATGCGTTGAACTAGAATCAAAAAGAAAATTCTCAATTCATGAATGAATAACTAGCGCCCTTGTCACAAAATTGTTGTCGGGGTTCTCTTTAGTGGTAGTGATAGAAAAATCTTACACTTACTAACTTGGAGGTGGTTGGATGCCTCTGAAAACCCTTTGCATGGGCACTGGTATGAAAATTTCTTTGGATCATTACAGTTGAAGAAACGAACAATGTGTTGAGGGTTGAACAGAGAGTTCATATCTTCTTTCACAGCAGCATGTTTTTCATGTCAACAATTAATGGCTAGGTTCCCATATCTTCCACACCTAAATCATTTCCTCATCGCATTCATCCAATTTCCGAGCTGCTTCTATCCTCACCTTGGGCAAGTGGGGTGTGTAAATTTCATAGAAGCATTTGATATATCCTTCAAACCACCAGAATTAAATTACACCTTATACTTCTTAACCCCATGATACACCTAAATTCTATAATATTCATTTACACTTTGAGGTCACATTTGAAAATTTGCTATAGATCTCGAAGTCAAAGATTTCTTGGGTTTTTCTTATGACTGGGATTAGCCCAAAAATGAAGCATTAAACCTTACAATAGAGGGTAACGACAAAACCGGAGGCATATCTTGCAAGACTGGTGATATTTTTCTCATATGATCCGATATATTTGTTGTCTTGTTTTGTGATGGAAAGGAAGTCACATTCTATATTAATTTGGATGGTGCGAGAAAAATATTTATCAAAAAATAGTTTCTGGAAATCCTTCCATTCCAATTCCTTGATATACTCATCCAGATTCATATTTTTTATTAATGTCCACAATTGATCAACTTAACCCTCTATACGATAAGTAGACAGTTGTACCTTCTCTTGTTCAAAACATTGATGTATGGATAATATCTTCTCACTGGAGTTGATCCATTGTTCTAAGATTGAGGGATCAGATAATCCATTAATAATAGGAGGCATTTTTCTCATGAAGATCTTGATTGTGGCGTGTTCCTTCATGGGGGGGTGGGGGTTGAATGTTTTACATGACCCATATTCATATTCAATACATGAGTTAACTGAGATAGTATCATGAAATATTTTTCTATTCTCATTCCAATAAAATTGGGAATCTCATTAGAATAGTATTCACATTGATCTTCGCATCAGTTGTCAGCCCGAGTCCTCTTATTACCGGCCATTGTCTAGAATAAGAGGAAAGTTATGATAACACATAAATGGAAATCCAATAAAATAAAATGATATCTTACAAATTACTTTTATTTCCTTATCTTTGGAATTTATAGTCTTCAATATATATTAGCCTTGATCTACTTCCCAACATATACTTATAGGGGAATTTTTATTTATTCCTTTAATAATAGTTCATACTAAGATTATGAATTTACCAATTCATATCCCCCAAGATTTTCATAACCAATATTTCTGCAATGCCCATTGTCGTTCACCAGTTCTCGTTCGAGTCTAGCTTAATGGAGTGTTTTTGGATTTTAATCTTAGATACATTTATGCCTGAGCCACCTCTACATGCTCATAGCTAGACATAGATGTATTTTATTGATAAACCACTTACTCAATACCCACCAAAATTTAGGGATAATTTTATTATACTCAGTCTTATCCCTAAGGATTTCACTATGGTTTTCCAATATTTATTCAAAAAATAACTTAACATATCCTCTAATAGCAACTACAACAACCCTACTCTTTATTTCATACATAAACATAATTTATAACATAAAATATTTACTTGATACAACATAGAGGATCGAATGGTCTTGGGTATTTGGGTCTTATGAACATTACATCACAACTTGGAACAAATAACACAACATCTTTATTGAAACCCTCTTTAACATGACCCTGATTTTGTTTTCTACATAGCATTGCATGGGATAACTAGAAAAAATGCATAAAAAGGGTGATATATATATCCCGGTAATGGAGTAAAAATGAATAACATTAATAATACAATTCATGTTAAGAAATAGGCATATAAATGGATCACAAGAGAAATATAAAAATAAAGGCATGATATTTCATGATTATCATGACATGGAAATGTGGAAAAAATATTTAACAAGATATTATCATGATCCAAGTATAATTGTACATAGAGCATGAGTAAACCCTAATTTCACATGAATTAGAAAGATTAAACCCTCATTTCCCTTGACGTATCAAGATACAAGTCTTTACTCAATGCATTGTTTCACAATCAGGGTGTGCCCTTATTATTAATTTCATTTCATGCATAAGTGTGCAACATGGAACATAAAACATGGATTCAATAAACATAAACATTTATTCTATTATTCAAGGAAAGATGAATTAATAAATGAATCTCTATAATCATTAAGTAAATGTACATAAAGTTGAATACCCGTGATAGAAAAATTGTCATGGTATTAACTACACAATGACTTTGGAATTGAAAATAACTGGGCAATTTCTGCTGCATAACGACATGACATAAGAATTCATAAAATTGTTTGATGAGAGATAACGGGGGTTCTCATAATATGTACATGAAATGGATAGTAAAGGGTTAATGTAGATACATGTACCAACATATTTAATGGAAATTAGATTTATAATACAAAATAATTTATGGAATATTAATGAGGAGAGAGAAATCACTTATGGAACTTCGGCAAGGTAACAGTTGTACATGGGAGGAATTAATGAGATGGAAAGGGGAATCACGTAATTAAAACAAAAAAATGGCAGTATGGGGTAGGTTTTAAATCATACCATAACATTTTTAATTTAAAAAAAAGGGTATAACAACATTAATAAATTTGGACAAAAATGAGAATGGGAGAAATATCTTACATGGAAGTGTAATCCCAAAGGATTTGGAGGGGATTGAAAGAGGCTTATTACGGTTTTGGGGCACCTAGGAAGGATTATAGAGAGAGGAGGTCAGGGGTTTGTAGAGATTCAAATGGATTGAGTAAATATTAATGGTAGATTGAGTGGGTTTATATATTAAAGGAGAGGGAATTATTTATTATTTAGGTTTTGGACACTACACATTAAACTAATCAAATCCAAAGTCCATACAATGATTTATTCCCATGGGTTATGCAAATTTGGAGTTGAAGAAATTATTTTATAAGGTCAAGGGCAGAACATATTGAAATAGTAGGTTGTCTTATACAGAGGTGAGTCACACTCTCAAGAAAATCATTTTAAAATCTATAAATGTTTTATAAATATTGGAGGGTCTAATAATGATTTGTAAAATAAATAAATAAAAACCTAAAATAAAAATAATTTAAAGATAAAACATATAATGGATGAACATCCCATTTATATTATTTTATTACATCACTATTGTATCACTATGATGTCCTTAAATGAAATATATATTTAAACACTATTTAATTTTTAACCAAAAATGTATCCGTCTAAGAAATTAATGAAAAATTCAACAATGGATAAATTTGACGTCATAACTAAAAAATTAATATTATATTTATCTAAATAATTTTATATATATTTGAATTTGTATTTTTAAATTAAAAACTGATATTTATCAAAAATTCGTGGGTTTTTACAAAAACAACTTTCAAACATAAATAGAAATTTCAATTATAATACTAAAAATTATAAAATCATTTATATTTAATAAAACATAATTTATTAATTATATTTTATTAATAAATTATTGAATTAAAAAATCCATTAATTCATCGAAATAGATTTCTAAATTTAATATTAACTAAAAAATTATATTTGTTCTTTAAAAACAATATGCAAAGTAATAATAATAAAATGAATGTATATTATTTAATATACACAAAAAATAATGCACATAATCATAGTTCTAGGTTATTATTACATAACTCCTTATAACACTTGCATAAGACATAAGGGTAAGCTGTACGATGGTGATAGGATCTTGGGGATGCTCAGATTACATTGCCTGGGTGGTAATCTATATTATATTCCACTTCTTCCATAGGGGGTTCTGTTCAAGCTTAACATGTTGAAGCTCATATTGGGATTAGTCAAGAGATAAGGTCAGTGACAAAACCTCCTTTATAAACTCTAACAAATGGGATTTTTACAATGGAATTCAATTGGATGAGGCCATCACATCCTTTTTCTGTGTAAATTCGATTTGTTAAAGCCCTATATTTATACTAATCATGTTATCAACATTCAACAACTATATTACCAATGGTAATAATTCATAACAATATTTTAAAATCCAAAAACATAAAACCATGTATGTTCATATGTATAATATATCCATTTTACACAATAATACATTTAATTATATCAAGAGGAATTTTCATTTATAAAATTTTGGGTTATTAAAATAACTTTCATTGCCTGTGTCAAATGGATTTATTAAAAAACTATATATATACTAGTCATGTGATCACTATTAAAGAGAGATATTATCAATTTTAATGATACATAACAATAATTTAAATACAATTACATATAATAAAACAAAATATGTTCTTATATTTCATATAATCATAAAGAAGTTTATGAAATAAAATGTATAATTTTATTCATAACAGTTCGGGTTCTTACACTAGGGTCCTTCTTTCATAGTGAACATCAGTAGAGCCAATTTCTGGAACGATCTATTTAGCTCATAAATTAACGTAATGGAGTGAACAGTCTCCCATTGCATGGATTTCATGACCCTTATAAAGCTATCATGAAGATGAACATCCTTATGATCCTCAGGAGTTACTGGATGCTCTATATCAGCTATGTAGGAAGTGTTATTATTTCCACTCTCTTAACACTCAACTCAAAGATGACGAGGATGAATTTTCTCTACAATACAAACACGCTTCTTAGAACATTTACTATAATAATAAGGTCAACCTCAATCGTTGACAACAATAGGGAACCAATTATCTTTGTCTTCCTATGTATGGTTTGTAGGTGTTTTAGCATGAAATATTAGGTCCTTAATTTTTTCAACTATAACGTGTATCTCGTTCCATAGTTCATATAGGTAGGTATATAAAACATGAAAATAATATAACCATATCATAAAAAATTCATGTCTATATATATATATATATATATATATATATATATATATATATCCCCACATGACTATCACTACTCATGCATACTAATCTTGTTCCATACCAGCCTGTGGAATAAATCTCAAGGAACAATTAAAAATGAAACAATAAAATCACACAACATGTGAATCACACATAGTTAAATAATATCAATTCTTATATCATCCAACAAAAACAATAATCCCATCTCTTAAGAACTCATATTTTCCCCAGTACATGATTTAGATAATTCCAATCACAATCATATCATGATGTCATGAAACATCTTATTCTATTTTCTACCATACCCAATGAGTAAAGCAATAAAAATGGGAAACCCTCTCCTTTGATAGCACTTCAATGCCTCCCAAATATGGAACTCTCCCACGTGGCCAAAATGGGTTGGTTACAAAACCTCATGATTTCCTCCCAATAATCTAGAGGTTATCAACTACTAGAGGGGTTGTGATATATATTGTGGGGACACTATACCTATGTGTATAATGTACAATACAATAGAAATAACCCATAAAAATAAATATTAGAGTAACATATTAACAAGGGAAATAGTATATAATACAACTTCTAAAATGAAAGTAGGAACCAACAACAAGTAATGATAAACCATTTAAGAAAAAACTTGAGGTGAGTCTAAATGTAAAACTGGAAGAATGAAAATTAAAAGATTTATAAGACAATAAATAATCCCAAAAGGCTAAAATCCTTATCCCTATGTTTGACCAGTCTCAAAAATCCTACCAATTAAATATGGAACAACTCAACAGTAAGGTCGGTGCCCTGGTCCAAACCTGCTTCCACGTAATCTTCTCAGGTAAAAAATTTTATCCCAAATAGTGTGTGAGTAAAACGGAATAGACTAAAACCACTATTTCGAAAAAAACTAATCTGATTACAAGTGATTGTAATAAAGAGAATAACATGCATATTAATCAATCAATAAATATAATATGTTAGTTATCCTACTTCAGAACAATTACGGAATTATTTGAGAATATATCACAACTTTTCTACTCATAACCATAAACATGGAATAGTCAACCCTTACCAAAAACATGGAATAATCACATAATTGAGAAAACAAATTTGTATAAGCAATCAAGCCTCTAGGAAAATCACCATTTATATGAATTTCAACATGTATCACTTGTCCAATCCCACCATATATGTATTTTAAAATGTTATTGTGTAGATCATAATAAATATAATCACTCTATCAGTAGAATAGGTAGAGTCCACTTTATATAATCATTATACCATATGGGAATTGGAAGATCGTACTTAATATAAGTATCAAAACACAAGTGACTTGGAAGATCCCACTCTATATATGCAGTACATCATTTACACAAAATTTTATAATAGTAATGATATCGCATTATCACATAAAATGTCTCAATGTTTAATTATTCAAATCGCTATTTTTAATTAACATACATATTCATTAATATGTCAAATGATCAAAAAATATATTAATATGCAATAAGACTTTTACTTGGTATTCTATATCAATTAATCACATAAGGTATCATGTCATGCTATGAACAATTTAAAATTACTATTCAAGTTCTTATTTTTCATAGGTATTCTCAACAAATGGATAGCTATAAGATGGGCCATATTAACCATTGAATCCAATGGGACCAAATCATTATTCCAATACTTGATTTACCCTAAAAAATGAATACTTCAGTTAGAGAAGAAGTTACATTGGTACAATCACAATATTTCATATACGATAAAATTAAAAATTATATAGTGTTAGGTTTAGATCTCCCACCTTATTTTTGGGATTTAGAAACACCAATCATGGGTAACACTGAAGGAATTGGAGGAAATAGAAATCACAGAAAAAATACAGATTGGACATGAAAAGGATACATCTAGAATGGAAAAGGAGACTCAAAAATCACCTGGAAATCATCCTTGTTTTGGGAGGGAGAGGATTTTATGGTTGAATAATGATGATCATAAGAGAAACCTCTATTAAACCCATCATCCCTGAGGATTAGGCAACATATAATCCCTTCACATTGTATATTTACTCATTTTTTAGATATGATGAATGGCCCATCTACTTGGGTAAATATTTATCACTATTGAGATTTACATAGTTTGAATTAGTTTCATTACATGTAAACACTTCACATCATAAACAAGTTCACAAAAATTGTCTTGTAGTAGTTAAATGTTATGTAACATGTATATGGACTGCAATTTCACTAAATAAATTTTTCCAAAAAATTTCAACATTAGGACATGAACCACTTCTAATGCCTTACAAACCATGAAACATCATAATAATCCCATTTATTACATTTATAACTAGACTATATTAATTTTAAAAACATACATCATGTAATTTTAAGTCATTTTCTCAGATAAACGCTACATACCTTTGAATAAGACTCATCCACCAAGGACCAATGAAAAAATCCCAGGGGTATCTACCTAGAAATATATGGGATCTTAAAACAATAATGTTGGAAACAACAATGTAACAATCCCCAAGTGTGGGATGGAACACATTTTTCTTATCCCATTTTCTATAATATTGATACAAATCATATTTTCGGGAATGAAATCTATAGATTATCTATACCAATGTTTTGAAAAAATAATTGTGTAAAAAATTTCTTCGTGAGTTCAATAAATATATGTTTTTAAATTACATATATAGATACTCCAATTTAGTATAATGTAATCAAATATACAGTAATATAATTAATGGATCCCTGGAACTCAAAATCCCACACAACATTCCCATGGATGTCCATTATAACATTTTGATTAAATTAATGAAAGTATGGATGGTTCAGAATCTTGGATATCAATGCTTATTAAAATTTATGATAATGCACAAAAGCCTCTATAATGATCATAATCATGTTATGAAAAATTAATTGACATTAAATTGTAATGTTTCACAATAAAAAATATAACATGAAAGTTTAAAGGAGTTAAATTTTTTATAAGTAACCATTTCTTCAAAATCACATACTTTCACCCTACTATATATAGAATGTGAGTACCCTATGTTTTGAAAGAGAAAAAAATATATAGTTTATAATTAGTTATAATGTGGAGTAGAGAGTTTCATGAATGATATCATGGAACAAAATCACATAGTTTTATGTTTTTCACCCATAAATAAGAAATTGATCATTCTGTGTCCATGTCACATGTAGACTCTTAAGGATAATTGAATATTTTGGTTAAACCCTAAATTTAATGTGGTTTAATTAGAAAATTTCATCATTATAAACTTTATTATCTCAAAATATAATAATATTTGAGTAAAATGAAATACACAATGAAATACATTAAGTAAAAAAACTCCAAATTAAGATTCTATGAAACTAAGGTTTTTAATTATCTGTTAAACGATGGGAAATTAGAAATAAAAAAAATGGTGTTTCCTCTTGGAAAGTGATTTGTTTAATGTTTTTAGCTAGGCATTTATCCCCCAATATATCTAAAACATCTTTCTATATTTTATGAATTTTTTTCCTCTTCTATTTCAATGAGACTAAGTATCCAATATAGATTGAGATACCTTTTAAAATATTTTTCATGCATAATATTATATATCTCATAAAGTTAGATAGTATGAGGAGTATTAGATAGGTTTCATCTAGTTTATCTCTCATTATTTCTCCAGAGACCAAGAATTACTATCTCTTGGATTTATTTAATAGAAGATGAAATGAAAATTGGGAGATTTTATTTATCCCGCTATGAAAGAGAAAATAAGTGAGATAGGAAATTCCATGAGTTTAATCATGGGTTGGTTAGAATTACCAAACAAATTTTAGGTGTTGGAATTAGACTCGATAAATTTTATGCTAATTAAAGGAAAAAATTAATCCTTAATAACATATTTTTTTTCCTCTCAAATTATAAATTGAATTTATATAATGTTAATAGAATCATTATTCATAAATTATCCTAATGTTTAAGTGTTTTTTTGTCTAATCAAATTATAAGAGTATTAATTTGAATATTCAACCTTGTGTGTAAATATACCACATATGAATAAAGTAAATCAATATCATCTTAACATAAACAAATATGAACAATTTATTAATCATTGGGAATTATTATCTCAAAATTTTATTATAAAATGAACCTCATAGACCTCCTCACCATAAATAATTTGATAGAATTTAAAATTTATTTTGAGATCCAGCCACTAGTTTATAATTGATAATATCATGTTCCCAAACCTAACTTTGATGAAAAAAGATGATTATTTCCCAAAAATAAATAACAAAAAATTAAGGGTTTTTATCATTAGGACCTAATCATGGATTATTTTCAGGGGTAATGATGTTTTTTAGGAAAATTAAATTTAACACGTTGACCAAAACATCCATTAATAACCCTTAGGAACCTAAAAATATAATAAATGATTTGGGAAGTGGTTAATTCAACTTAGACATCATCATGACTTAACTGAAAATATAAAACATATAGAATGAGGTTGTCACTAGATCCTATATCATACAAGATTTTGATAACTTTCTTTTATCTCCATGTTTAATATTAATGTTAGTACAACTAGGTTACGTTAATTTAAGGGCCACAGTTTTGTGGATTGTGGTGCTGACATTAACAGCCAAAAGGACATAGTTTTTATAATAGAAAATCATTTATATATAAATTTTTTAAGGTAAACAATATTTTAGAGAATGTTTTATATTTCAACCTGATGAAGGATATTCAGTATAATATGTGAGATTATTTCTTTTAATAAGTTTCTAAACTCAGGATTATATTTTCTATTCCTTCATTGGAGTAATGATTGATCTTGATGGTTAATGTTTTGGAGTTATATGTTACTCTATGAACATATTATATTTATTATATTCTAAGGGTAGTTTCATAATATTATCATTATATTTTTTGGCTGTATATGGTTTAGTAATAGTTATTACATATTTATTTATGGGTTTCTAAAAACATAAAACATTCATGGATAATAGTCATTCATGATAGGTTTCATTGATTGAATGTTTTCAAATAATATTTATTGGAGTACTTTTTTGTTCATATGGGCCCTAAAATATTTAATTCTTTGTAAATAATTTTTTTTGATAGAACCTCAAAATTTATTTTCGTTAATTTCATCCACAATTTATCAGTAAATGGTTTATAATGGGTTAGGTTGGGTTTAATATAGTTGATTTATCATAATAGTATAATTACGCTATGAGATGTGTTATTGTAATTTCAGAAATGAGCTTGGAATTATGATTATTGGTGTTGGTAATGGTTCAATATTTGGATTTTCTCTTTTATATTAGGTATCTAGTACATTTGTTTTATTATAAATCCCATGATATATAGAATGGTCATTGTACAATGAATTGATTTTTTTAGGTTCTTTGGATTTTCAAAATTTAGAGCATAAAAAAATCATACATGGTCATCCTATAAAAACATAATTTAATAAAGGAATGGTAGGGAAATTATCTATCCTTTGTTCATGTTTGTCAAAAATTATACATATGTAGTATATATTTCTAACTCAAATGTATTTTATAAATTCTATCTTTTAAACCATATATGTGATGGATGAATGTCTATCCCTATGGATTTTATCATCCAGGACAGTGTGCATACCAAAATATTCTGGTCGTTTATCAATGTTTGGATACATTTCTGATGTTTAGTTTTTCTCAACAATACTATATAGATACCTATACGAATCATTGAGGGATTTTTGAATGTTCCATTACAAATCATATATTTGATGTTCCCCCAGAAATAATCATTCTTAATAAATTTTAATTTTTTTGGGATTGAATTTTTTTTGGTACATTTTTTGTTGTATCCTCCTTCTTTTTCCATGTTTCATAAATGGGAAATCCATTTTTTAAATATGATTCTTTCATTCTCTTTATAATTTTAATTGTTTGGGGGAGTATTCTTTGTAAATTTTAAATTTTAATTCACCCTAATAATGAATGAATGAGTGTCTTGTATTCTTCAACCAATTATTTAAAATATTTTTTTGAAAAAATATGATGATTTTCATCATAGATGATTTGATTTAATTATGGGAACATATAATAAACAAATTTCATTAAAATCAATGACATGATGGTTTTGAATATTGGAATATATCCCATGAATTATGGAATGGTAGATTAAAAAATTTTAATTATAAAGGTTTATTAACATTGTAAAGTATGAATGATGCAATATTGGACCATGGTTTATAAAGGTGTGATATAATCATTCATACTTTTATCTATCACCATGTTAGGGCTACCTGACATGGATGCCCATTTTGTCACTTAGAACGAATAACATTTTGTTATTAGGATACAATTTGACATGAGTGGACTTAGATAATAATTTTTAATTCTTATAAATATTTAGATCTAAATTTAGATGACAATTAATTTCAATACATTAATAACCTATAGAATTATCAACTCAAAATATGTTGTTAAAATGGTATTGGGTATACAAGGAAATAAATGGAATTAAGTTACACAATATAAGGGATGTAGGGTTAATAAAAATAAATGTTCGATGAGAAAAGAGAGAGAGTTTATAATATAACATTCTTGGGTCCCTATAAGTAGTTCCGGATTTTGGTTTTACAAACATTACCATATTTTTTTATGTAGATTATTATAGTAATGATAGGTAAATAGTTCCATAAACAAAAAATAATTCAATCCATAGACCCTCGTATTTCTAGGGTTTTTGTTATGAAGTATCTAAATTTTTTGGTTTAGTTGATTTTAAAAATGGTTTATTACACAAAAAAATAATGAATATGGGTTGATCATACGTTTTTACTTTGTTTGATAGGATTGATTTTTGTTACTTGAAGAATTCATCTCATTAATTTATGAACTAATATTTCAATTATACAATAACACACCACATCATTCAGTTTTTTTAAAACCTACACTATTAAAATTCTTATATCCTATTCAATTTAATAATAACATCCATAATAAATCAATTTTATTTTTCATATTATCTCTCATAGTAAAAAAATATTCAAATTAATTTAATGTGGTTTAGAAAATAATTCATCAAAAGGATCTATAAAATAATAAATAATTTGTGGTTTTAAAAAATAATATTATATCCATCCCATCCCCTGAAACTCATTAAAATTAGACTTTTTGAATTTTACAACTCCACTGAGGTGAAGTTCCCAATAAAATATGATAAATCTCTCATAATTGTTATATTTATAAATATAAAAACATTAAAATAATGATCACTTATATTTTTTTAATAGATTCAATCCATAAAATAAATTTTATCAAACTGATATATTTTTTAGAATAAGAATAAAAAGATAATTTAGATTAATATATATTTAAATCTCAATTAATTTTTGAGAAATAAACAATTGAAGAACAATTTTATGAAATAAATTGACATCATGGAATTAAAAATAATGATAACAAAAAAACTCCCATTTCTGCCCATAATACACCATAAATGTGGATTTTGGTGGTAGTGATTGATAAATCAGATACCAAAATTTTACTACTCAATAGGGTAGGACAAAATGTGTTTTGACTTAAAAATAAAATTGAATTTATATTATTACCATAGAAATATGCATGATTTTTTCTCCCCTTATTTACAATCATGAACAACATACTTAATGAGATAATTCTACTTGGTCAAAGAAGAAACAAAATTTTCTCAACAATTCTACTAATATATAGTAACATATCCCTAAACTTTTTTATCCATTAAAACATTATACATGAAAAGGTGGGATGACTTTTGGGTCAATAAAATCATTCTAAAAATGGAACCATTAACTTTGGAAATATTTATTACCTTCAAATCATCTATATTATCATTGCACACAATTAAATAAAATGTCTGAAATAACATTCTCCATCATTCTTCAAAATATCAACAAAATATTACTCAAATATTTGGGTCAAAGTCTATTTTTGTGGCTTGAAGTCTAACATTATTTGTCAAGATATGTGATAACATGAGACTGAATAAGAAAACATTAATTTTTTAATGATATATCTGTCTATATAAACAAATATTCCCCAAAAATGATTAATAAAAAGGTTGATTTTTCAAATTAATATTATGATTAGATAACGCTCTATAATGTGTTGTATAAATGCGAATATACTAGAATATTTTAGAAAAAAAACTTCATATTTGATTAAATATGAATTAAAAAAATAAAATTAAGTAATCATGTATTTTTTTGAACAATAAAGCACAAAACAAATCTTTAAAATAAATTTAAAATGATCCACTCTTAGTGTATATCATGGTACATGAATGGATACCAAGAGTGTAGTTGAAGTTAATTATGTTTTGATCATCAATTTATCCATAAAAGTAGTTTTATTATGTAATACTAGCTAACTATTAGTTAATGAATCATATTAAAGTTAATTTTAATATTACTTTAAATTTTCAGATAATTTCTAAAATACATTAGTATGTTTGGAGAAGTAGGTAATCCTTCCCAAAAATGGTTGAATAGTTTAATAATTTTTTGATTGAGTAAGGAATATTTTTATTATTATATATATATATATGTTCAATATTGTGTAATTTATATTTCATAATTTTTAATTTTCTTCTTTAATGATAAAGGAAATGAAGTTTTCCCATTTCATTGGGCTAACTGAGATGTTTTATGATGTTTAATCATAGTAATATGGGATTTTTAAAAATCAACCAACTCATAGAATATTGGTAAATAATTTTATTAATTATTTAATATTAATGAATCATTATCATCGTATAGTTTACTATCTCTAATATAAAATTAATGATCCATCAAATGAAAATACCTTGTGTTCATCATCTATTTCCCATAGAGATTTTTGTTATTATGTTTTGGTAAATAAGTAGTTATGTTATGTTTGAATAACATATAATAGAGCATCCTAATCAAATGTAATTATATGATCTTGATAATCAATCACTATGAATCCTTATCCTTCTCAGAGTTGAATTTATATTATTGATCTGGTATCATCATAGGAAACCATGGTATTAGAGATTAAATAATAAGGGAATATACCCTAAAATAGAATATTGATAATTTAGTTTATTTTTTTGGCTAATTATTTCAGTACTTTATTTCAATAAATAATTGTAAGTATTCCAACGGTGACCACATCCATTATATGGCAATGTCCATGGACACAAAATATTTATGTTTAAATTTGTTATGTTCTTATTTATATAATTATTTTATGTCATAATTTAAAATTTTAACATCATTAAATAAAAACATTATAGTGTGGAATTGATCAATAAAATGTGGATCATTTTTTATCTAATGGGTGAAATAATTATAGAGATAATTCATCTAATTATCTATGATGTTATATATATATATATATGAATTTCCTCATCACATTGCCTAAAACTTTATATTTTCAAGGCTCATAAATATAAAATTTAAAGGTTTTTTATATATCTAATTGTATTAATCAAGAAAAAATTGTCATAATTTTTATATAATTTTTTAATTTATTTTCATTACTTGAGTAATATATATAGTTTCATAAATATTTAATATTGTCAATTTTTCTTATTTGTATTCTTAATTTTATACAATAATGGACAATATTGAAATATATATTTTTTTCTATTTTATCTATTAAATATAGTTTTAACCAAAAATATTTTTCTGAAACATAGCTATTTTATATGATATTTTTTAAACCATTACAATGTAATGAAAAATTCCACTAATTATGATTGTATCTATGAAAGTATTGTTAAATTATTTCCAAAAAATTGAAAACAAACACTAAATATGTTTCATTTGATTATTCTATTAAACCAACCACCAATAATATAGATAGTGATTATTACCACTAAAGAGTATTCCTTAGTATTAAATAAAATATTGAAACATTGTAATAGTTAAGAAAATTAAATAGAGGTTGAATGTATGTTTTTTAAAAATAACCAATTATTGATTAGGAGTAGATTTCAACAACCATTTCAAATTGAAATGTACCCTGTTAAAAATATTTACAATGTGAATCATGACTATTTTATATCCATTTTAAATTAATTTCTGATGGGAAAAAATTATTAATATCATGAAGGGACACTATTAATTACTACTTTATCAATGTCTTAGATATTATGAACATGTGGATTTCTTAGGGTATGTCATTCAATGTTAAAATTATAAGTCATCCATTGAATTTAGACTTGGAGGGGATATTGGTTTTATATTTTTTTATAGAGATATTCCAAGAAAATTAAACCCTAATCTTCTCATTTGAGGTATCACCACTGATGAATACATATTTTCTATGGTTTAGAGCATTGTTCACGGTGGTCTGGATAAATATTATACTAGCTTAATAAATAGGGGTTATCCCGGATATGTATCAATTATAACAGCAATAAGGTCTTTGTTTTCTTATAAGGATTATATTCCAACAATTAATGGGTAGATAAAATCTAATATTTAGGATACCCTCAAATCAACTACTATTAGTTAAGGGGAACCACAATATTAGGGCCTTATATTTGAATTTCATTCCAATTTAGTATTTTTTTTATACCCTCATGACATTGATGGGTTCATAATATCAATAGGAACATGTAATTTTTTTCGTAGAGATAGAATAATCTCATTGGTTTGGTTGACCATTTGTATTTTTTCTTATACATGAGGTACCTCCAAATTTCATAGCATTTATTGAATCCATTGGTGATTGGTCAATGGCAGAGATCAGTTTTGGAAACTGAATTTCCTCCAACAAATACGAAATGGGAATAAATTACTGTTTCATATCTCCCCCATTATTTGATCATACATGTTGGAAATATTATTTAGTGAGTTTGAAAACATCCATGAGGTTATCTCTCGAGGGGTTATGGTTGTGTTCTCACTTTAAGTATCACATTGGGTTCTTAGATACACAAAAAGAGGTGAGATAATATTATTTATATTTATTAATGATAACTTCGTGTTTTTTGTATCTAGTGTTTAATATGTGTGGACCAAATAACTGATTACGTATCGACTATAAAATTCATAATAGATACTTCACATGATTCACCATAATGATAATTATTATATATTATTGATGGGTGGAAATAAGTTTGTTTATTGTTGGAATTTAATCAATTATATATCCTCCAAACATATTATTAGGATTGAAATTTTCTTAAGTAAATGGAATATTTTATTTTTCTATACAAAATGTTCATTTTATGACCTCCTTACTAAGAAATTTCATAGTTACATGACTATACCCATCCTCACCTATATTCTTGTGTTTTAGTGGAACATAAAATTATTACTATTATCATTGTATATATAAAAATTACATGGTAATTTCACTATACAAAAATAGGAATTATAATTCAACTAATGTCTACACTAGGAGGATCTATATATAAGTAGTTATTTTTATGTGATTAGGGAATCTATCATATTATGAAAATTTAGTGATATTGGTTCAAATAATGATACATAATAATTATCAAACCATTGAGTGGTGGACTAATTTTCAGACCTAGTTGTAATATATTTGTGAATGGAATCTATAATAGTGTACATCTACCATCTTATATTATGTGGTTTTTTAATTATTGGATATGCCCAAATATGAGTACTTGAAAATGTCAAAAAATTGCATTTCCCTTATGAGATTATGGATTCCCTAAATTTGAGATAATATACAACTATGTATGATCATGATGTTGTCTTACATGGTTGTTGATCACACCCAGTCATGGTTCTTCAATATCTTAATGAGCATGATCTATATGACGAATGTTGGGATGAACATTATGGGAATCACTAAAGAGCAAAGTATTCATTGAGTGAAATGAATTTGTAGATGGTCCAATGGACATGTGCCTCTTTGAAATCATGGTAAGTGAAACAATAGTAACTTGAAACTCTCTAAGGGTCATTATCTAACATGAGAGATGAGTATCATGGGTTATAATATCATTGTATCAGGTTTTTTTACATTTATAGGATAAGGATGGATTTTACTCAAAGGGATATTATTCCAAGATCCTAATGTTATATATTTGTAGTAAAGGATTCCCTAGTGTCTTTTGGCTTAATTTCATTATAATATAGATGGTGATAAGCAATATGAATATGATATCTCTTAAGATAATCTTCAATATCTAGCTATACATAGGAAGAATTTAATTCAAATTTCTTTTATCTTGGAAGGATTATACTTTCACATTTGGGAGAGTGGATTTCAAATTGGTTGAAGGATGTCATATGGTGAAAATTCTTCCATATATCTCACTTTTATGGGTTGTATTTAAAGGAATAAATACTTTAATGTTCTCCTCTATAACTGAATGGATTTGGATCATACCCTCTAGAATTTATTAATATATTAATTAAATAAACATTTCATAAGGGTAGTGATAAATCATGAGAATTGGGAATCAATTCTTAGATGGTATTATGGTTTCTAGGGAGGATAAGAAAAATATATTTTTTATGGAGGCATGGTGATCACTATTTATAATAGAACTAATAGTCATTGGCTTTCCCCTATATGTATTTTCCCACACCCACTATAAGTTTATACTATCTAGTGTCCATTAGTTGATGTTGTTTTGATTATATGTATATAAGAATAAATAATTCATAAATGTATTATCATTATTTAAATTGATAATAAGTTCATATATTCTATAGATAATGTGTTTCATGGTAGTTTTATTGTTATTTATGTTTTATAATTTTTGTCTCTATCTTAATTGTTATCAACCATTCTATTGTGAGGAGAAGGATGTGGTTCCATGGGAATATTATCATCAATATAGTGAAAAATACATGATTCAGGGTCGTATAGTTCTATATTTTATATTCTAATACATTTTTGAATCTATTATAAATTTAATCCCTAAAAATAAAATCCTTATTTGTCACAAAATAAATTTTACTAACCCTTTCACCTCGATAGGGAATTTTTTTTAGATATTAGTTGAATTTGTTTTAGAAACTACATAATAATCAATAATATAATGATAAAAATATAATTAATCTCATGATTACTACATAACGGTTTGTGTATGGTCACCCAAAAGTATAAATGTATATATAGAGGAGTTCAGGAGTTTAGAACTATCAACAAATAAATTAAATTAAAAATGAAACCTTTTAAAGAAATGATAGTAGGTATATAGCTTTCAGACATTCACTTATCACAAACATATTTTAGTGCCCCATTATATAATTACTATAGTGTACATTGTATATATTGTTGTTAGATATCTCTTAGGATGAATTAAATATTACGATTGAGTTGGTGTATCTGTAATAAGGAAAATTGGTCCATTATTGGATTTAATGCTACTCCCAAATAATTCAATATGAAATTCTCCATTCAATATATATTATATTATATATATTGTGTCATATTCAACACATAAAAGATGAATTATAATATTATAATAACTTAATATTATTAAATTTTATTTTCTAACATATTCATTGATGTGGAGGGTACAAATATTAGTGGTCACACAATAAAATTTATATAGAAATGATAAATTTCATCAGACAATAAGTGTCTTTATTATAAGGATAATTTGTTCAATAATTTCAATTAGTTAGCATCATTAGGTTTTCCACTATTCCAATCCCATTATTAAAAGTAGTGACATCTTAAGATGGTGTGTAGTGACAACTAAGAAATTTTGAAAAACTTTCACTTCAAATAATATGTAACTGTTTGATATCATTCCTGACACGCAACACCGAGCATAGAATGAACCAAAAAAATATATAACATAGATATTAAATTTCTGGATATGAATAGGATTACACACATTATGAATTATATAAATTTATAAAATTTTTACTGATCTCTAATTTATTAGATAACGCGTTATATATAAGTACGTGATTTTTAGTAATGTCATTTTATATTTCAAAAATATGATTTAAAAAAATAGATTTTATTTAATTTTATTTGAGGGTATCATAAATAATTTTGGAAAAAAATTAAATTTTATCTTATTGAAATTATATCATTTTTTAAATCAAAATAATAAAATTATTATAGGGAGATATTTGAGATTTTTTCTGAAATATTTATTTTTCAGTGAATGGTGAAAATGTTGATTTTTTAAAACCATACATTTTTTTCATAAAATACTCCCATTATGATTTCAATTAAATGTTAATTTATTTTAGTTAACATTTAATGTCATATAATCTATTCAATTATGTATGAATCACTAATTGAAATAATGTTGGTTATATGTTCATTTTTGGGCTTAAAATTTTTCCTAAATATTTTAATGAACATATAGTTTTATTGTATTAATAAATTAAATTAATCACTTTTGGTTAATGATTATAATGAAATTTATATATTATATATTCTATTTAAAAAATTTTTTGTTTATTTAATGTTTTCTCTAGGCCAGGAATACTAATAAATTCAATTATCCACAAAAAATATATTGATCTAAAAAATTATTTTTGTTTCATTTTCCTTGATTATTTGGAATGAATTTATTCCAATTATAGAAATATGAACATGAATACTTGATAAAATATTTTCAAGTAGTAAAATTAAATTTTTTAAACTGTTCCCTTTTCATTTTTGTCTTTAAAAAGTGTATCCAAGCTAACTATTTATCACCTCATTAAGGGAAAAATAGGTATAACATGGTTAATGCATTGTGTTGAGGCTCTAAAGTTTCTAAAAAACATGAATTTATCATATTAGATGAGTAGTTTTCATTCATTTCAATTATTATTTAAAAAAATGTAAAATTTGTCCCATATATCATTGATTATAACATTTATATTATTTTTTGAAAATAGTAAACAAAAAATGTAACTTTCTTGTCATTAATATCTATTATTTTTTTAAAATATGTATAGAAAGATGTTATATGGATTTACAAATTTTCATATCTAATAAAAATTAATTTCTTTTATTACATTAATTTTTTTTACTGATTGAATAATTACCTTAAACACTTACCCAATGTCAACAAATTATTTTTCTAATTAATATAAAAGTATAAAAATAATTGTAAAAATATTAAATATATTTCAATCTATGTGAATTATATTATCCCAATGATTTTTTAAGTAGATATAAAATAGTATGGATCTATGGAAGGGTTATATTCTAACTCATTTTTTATCCTGGTTTTTTTTTCGTTAATGAAAATTCATAGTCCCAAAAATGACATTTGGGATATCTCATAACAAACCATATTTTATTAATTACCTAAAAATTATTTAAAAAATATATTTTGAAAAAATAATTTTATATGGTTTATGATATTATCCATGGTACACTTTTTGGTCACATTTACTTTTATGGTAATGTTCTTAACCCTAAAAGAATATAAATAATTACTATCTTGGTACTTTTAAAAAATGGATAATGAGGGTTTTAACTACGCGATAAGGATTGAAAAATAACCAAAACATGTCAAATTTTTAGTGAATTACTTTTTTGAATCGTCCTCATCTTAACTAAAACTTATATCAATTTAGAACAATTTCTCTAAGAAAAACATTTATATTAATTTAATACATCATGTATTTCAAAGTGTACCTCTCCCAACACTTATAAAAGTGAAACTTATCTACTTTATTATTAAAAATTTCTGACCCATATAGATCATCCAATAATAACCATAATACCTTATTAGATTCATTCCCCACATCCAATAGCTTATGGTATTTCTAGAAGACTATCCTTTCAAGTCATAATGTGTAATCCAAAAGTGGTTTCTTAATGAGGGGGAATAACTCCTAAAATTTAAATATATGGTATCCAATATAAAATTATAAATACATTTTCTTAAGTTGTACAAATTTTTATTATGTTAATATAATAACCACTATCCATATCATTCCAATATGATGAAAAACTATAATTTTCATCGTAAGAAGTTGTGGACTACCACCTTTATGAAGCGAGTTGATTCATTTTTTCATTGATGATTTAAATAAATTGTAATAAAGATAAAATTAATTAATTTATATCATATATTTTCTATTATAATGTGTTTTTTAGTGGTGTATTATTATTTATATTTCTTTTATTTCATCCATAAAATTATGGAAACAATGCTCAGGAGAACGTATGGCCCACTAAATCCATTATCATTGTAATTAACCTTTCTATATCTATATTTTATGGTTGAATATATATATATATATATATATATTATGATATTTATATCAACGTTAAAATTCATAGTATGATGGATTTACGATCATGTTACCAGTACTGAATCTACTGAAGTGAAACATCCATGAAAAGTGATACAATTAACACCTGGAAACGATAATTATAATAATGATTTTTAAGTAGTTGTGTGTTTTAATATTATAAGTTGTTTATATTTAATATTATAAGTATGATAATTATTATTTTATATAAGGATTCTAGAGAATTTATTTTGAATGGGGACCATAATGAAATAGATTTATATTATAATCTAATTATTTATCAAGATAGTTTTTAATTAATTTTCTTATAATGAAATTAAATGTACAATATATCTAGAATATGATTCTTAGATATGTTCTCTAGTTTTAAGAAACATTATTACTTACTTACATGGTGATTTATTTATTATTTAATCACATTATTTCTCATTAGGTTCAATATTGTTTTTTTGTGAGGACCCTCTCTATGTTTGGGAAATAAGATTCCTGACACCCATAAAGATTCAGTTATTCTTTAATTGCACGCCATGACATTTGTTTCACCATTTTTTCCACTGAATGTGGACAAAAATTGTCGGTTGGAGACTTGGATATCTTTTAATAGTTATGTATAGAATCACATCATGCTCACCATTTTTATTTCTTCTAAAAACACCCAATTAATCCAATATCTATAACACATTACGAACCTGTTTTCAAATGTAATGAGATAAATCATGGTTTCAAACCCAATGAAACTTAGGAAATCCCTTTGGTTGTGAGGATGGGAGTTCGGCCTCATTACACCCTTTTGTGGGGAAATGTTTCCTGCTCTAGGACAATCTTATATATTTATGATATGTTCATGAATCACTCTTATATATCAATATGAGATTGGTTACCATAAAAAATAATAAATCATTGAATATATCATTAAAAGGGGTATATTAATGAGTCAATATTTATATTTCAAAGGTTCTCTATTTGGATCCCATTATAAATTATCAGTGATTGTAATCTTGTATTTAAATGACATATAACTAAGAAGTATGTAGTTTTCTACCATTTAGAATGTTGATTGGTTTTTTGAGAGTGGGATTAAGTCTATATAAGGAATCCAAGGTATCTTGTGAAAACAAAAATATAAACCCAAATAATTCATGTTACATAGTTTGAGGTCGTGTAATTAGACCACACCATGCGGTTTAAAGTTGCTCGGTTGATACATATGTGAGGGAACTTTGGCATCCTTTATAGATATTAAGACTTGTGATGGCTTCCTATGCATCCTAATTATAACAAGAATTAATTTCATAAAATTAGGATATTCCCACATCCTGATAATGGGTGGGGATAGTTAATTAATAGTCATGACGGTTATTTCTCTAAAGTTTATCATTTTGGTAATTCTTTAGGGACCAACACCAAGGTGGATGCCCATGTAAGGAGGAAACTATTATCATGTAATGGGATGGGGCATACACACTAAGGATTCCAGGATTTGGGAATCATTTATGTTCATAGTGGTATGATTATTTCAAGTCCCTAAGAACAAATGATCCATACTCGATTTGAGAAACATTAGCTATGATGTAATAATATGCACTACATATAGATTCTGGTATATTCACCAGGGTGGACTTGGTAGAATAATTGGTATGGATCTTCGGTCATTAGAAGAAATCCTAAATACCACATTGGGATTATAAATAGACTATTTAGAGTTAAATATCACCAATAATTAAATTATGGGACTTAGGTTCAAGAGGTAATGATGCAGCTTATATTTAAGAATACGCATGTGTATAATCCCATGTCCAATATATTGATTTATAAGGAATGGTGATATAATATTACCTAAATTTGGGTCCCATGTGACACATTTTCTTGTGATACAAAGGGAATTATAGAAATTAGGATGTCCATTAGAGATCTCTGACCCTTATCCTCTAATAGATAAAGGTTGGATACTATGATTTGTCGACCAAGCATGGTTTTACAACAAAAGGATCAAGTAATATGAATAAAATTCCTTGAGTTTTTAACCCTTATTCCAATATAGAAACATCCAATATGAATGGGTAATTATTGATAAAAGAACCACGTTTGAGGGTTTAAATGGATTAAGAGTTAATACCCATGCATTCATGCTTGAAAAGGCCAACATGTCTGAATATATCTACATGACATGTATGAAGTGTTTGATTGACATCTCAGAGGTTTTTTCATGACACTTCCAAAGAGTATGCATGAATGGATTGAGGTGTCTATGTGACATGTCCATTTGGTCTAATTTAAACTTATGGGGATGTCTACATAACATTTATTGAGTGTCTATCGGACATGTCTGAGGGGATTCAGATGAACCACATGATATGTTTGTAGAACATTGCATGGTTTGGATGATATGTTCAAAATAATTTACATGAATAGGTTGATATGTCCAAATGAATAATCATTATGAGGCTGGCATGCCTAAAATACTTCTACTAACAAGGATAGAATGTCTAAATGAATTATCATGACTAGGATAATGTGTATGGAGTACTTGCATGTTCTAGATTACATGCCTGAAGGACCTCACAAAGAAAGACTGACTTGTCCATAAAACATCTTATAACCATGTGGACATGTCATGAGGTCTTCTCATCACCAGGACGACATATCTGAAGGACATCACATGACCAGTCTAACATGTCCAGAGGACTTCACATGACTGGGGTGGAATTCTTGGAGTATGTCACACAATATATGAATAGATCTTGTGAATCAGATTAAAATTTCACATGAAAATATTTTTATCATGTATATACATGAATAATTCTCCATTTTAATACCTTATCATTTAAATTATTTAATATTAATTAGGAACTGGCTAGTTGATGTATCGCATGATCAAGTTGACATGAAGAAACTCCTTCATGTGATCTAACAAACATGCTCTATGATCTTTGTGTGATCTATAGGGTGATCATATAGAGCACCCAAACATAACCCATAATACATTAAGTCATTCATCATGCTTTCCTTGTGAAATAATCTTGTTATTGTGTCATTATCCACTTTGGAAAATATTCCCTCACCAATATTACCAAATTTATTTCTGTTTTCTTGTGATAAGGGGAGGGTGGAATTTATATGCATCACCTCCCTAGATCTACACCACTTTTCGGGATTCTTAAATCACATATATTTTCTCAAGTTAGTGAAGGTAGTTCAACATCTTTCACTTTGAATGATCTATTTATAGATCATCTGTGATGTCATCTTATCATAATGTGATTAAATAATTATGGAAATATAAATATATAATTCCCATATTTATTGATGTGAAGTATTTTCAATGGGGTATCACATATCGGAAAAATCCTATCAAATGAACTTCACAAAAATAGATAGACCTTTTTGGAAGTCTTTGAGGGAACATGTTGTCAGTAAAAAATGATTATGCAAGATCGGGGGAGGCTTGTTTGAGGGGATTTTCGTGATCATTAATATATTACACAAATAAAATAATGAAATCATGTTAATATAAATGTCACCCCATCATCATGAAGATTAAAATATTTTCATATTTCATTATATAAAACATATATCTTTTGACAATTGGTTGTCCATATAGGCATTTCATATTGCATACAAAATATCAGGTATAATTCACATGATTGATTTGAGGTGTAAATTATCAATAAAAAGATCAGACTGACTTGTTGGAGTGCCTTCACATGATAATTAAACTGATTATATGACACAAATAACAACTTATCGTGAATAAAAACATAAATATTATTCCCATAAAGGTGACATAGTTTTCATTTATTATATTATAAATTCTATAGTGTTTACTCATCAGTTAATATTAAGATGTCACGTGATCAAATGTACATTTTTAGGGACATCGTATGATCGAGTGGCTAGTCTAAGGGCCTTAACATGATCAATGAGACAGACACAAAAACAATATAATTCCATTACATAAGATTAATATAATGGCATCAATCACATAACCATGGGGGAATCACATGGAGAACATCAAAATCATAATAGTCCCATCATATTCAGTCTTATTGGATAGAGGCCCCTATAATTTAAAATCCACATGTCTTATTAACGTCACATAATCTAAAATAGATCTCATGATGAAAATCCACCATTTTCATTGACAATGGATTTGCTTGGTTCAGTCATGTAACACCTTTTTCATAGAGTAGATCACATGACACCAAAGGCATTAGGTGAACACACATCACATGAATAGAGTTCCTATGGATTCTCTATCAAAGTCAACTACATAGAGGGTATGATTAAGACATAGGTCTTCATGGAGTTGTTGCATGAATGGAGCCACATGAGGTATGGATGCATGACTACATGCGCATGACATGGACCATATAAGGGAATAACATGATGAGTTAGAATCATGTGATCGAATAATTAACTAGTGGTTATGTGATGAAGTATCATGAGGCTATAGAGAGAAGTCATATTTTGGATTATGAGGTTATGGATAGATATCTGTATGGT
Source organism: Viscum album (assembly GCA_963277665.1). Classification (NCBI taxonomy): domain Eukaryota; kingdom Viridiplantae; phylum Streptophyta; class Magnoliopsida; order Santalales; family Viscaceae; genus Viscum; species Viscum album. The sequence continues at coordinate 1,530,891,141 of OY728123.1, read as the reverse complement.
CTTGTGCATTCTTATAACGTAACCTATTCACATAATATGATGATCACTTGAGCTAGTCAGTGTCAAGTGATCATTTGTCCATACTACTATCGAACATATTTCCATGGAATCTAATGACTATTAGAATGCACATGTCATCCCATACATAACAAGTTTTCCAAATTACATTTCATGATCAAAAGGACATATTATGATCATGAATCCAAGGGGGTGAAACATTATACTCAATTTTTATAGGCTTCTATAATCAGAAAATTCATTTATCAAAATAATGTGACTCTTTAAAGGATATGAGATTTGGTATCTCCATCGTGTGACTGGATATCACATGTTTGTATACTATTTTTGTATTTAACTACCTATAGGGTTCATTGTTTGGATCACAATACCTTATTCACCATATGAATCTAGGTTCATATATTTTTTATTTGAATCACCATAATTGAGAAATTTATCTTCTTCTTCATGTAAGAAGATATATTTGTGCTCCTTAGCCCTTCATGTGATAGATTACATGGTAAAAACCCTATTTATATTATAGGATACATAGTGTTTCAACCCTTCTCATTAATGAATACATGAGTCTTATATCTTTTTTTTTGAATGATTATGTGACACATTTTCACAAAATCTTCTTCTAGTAACCCTTATGTGGTCTTATGATAGTGTTTTCTAAGGTAAATGACATTTTTCCCTTTGTAATGGTAGGCCCCAACCTCATGATTTATTTTCTATATTTTTAAATGAAGCACATAACAACCTATAAACAGCCATGAAAGGTGGAATTTCCAATAAACAATTTTTTTCATTCATCACACCGATGTAATGAGATCAGAGGATTTTAGTGAATCAAATAATCCCCATGTAACATTGAGGCTCAAAATGTTTCAGATTTTATAAAAGAACCATTATTTTTGTATATTCTATTCTAGGAAGTAGGTGATGTTAATGAATATCAAATTATCTATAAATATCAGCATGACCCTAGAATAACTCAGATAAGAAACATGTATGAGGAATGTGGAGGAGTTATAACAAACTTGTCCAATTATATGACTATTCCACCGGATAAAGATAGTATGACTGATTTCGATCCAAACATTAGAGGGATCAAAAAGTTCCCTTCTTATTTAGGTTGGATGACTAGCATTCATATTATATTCCAATCCCTATGCATTTTTTATAGAATCTACATGTGAGCATAATATTAGTGCATCTTGGGACCCTTATGACCATTCATGAATTTGTGTGATCACATATCCTCACAGCGGCTTCTCTTAATTTTGTAGTCCCTATAATAAATTTCTTATGTGTGCTGCAGAGTTACACCACACGTAGGTTATTTTTGATACCAACTATATGCATATTGGATCCTATCTATGTATTGTATACATTCTTGTTTTTGGACTCACATGATGTATTAACTACATGCCTAGTTTATTTATGCTCATCGCATATCTATTTTAATGGTTTTATTACATTATCTTAATCATAAAGAGGTTAGACATGATGTTCAACCATGCACTTGGCGAAGAAGGTCTGGTGGTTCTCTAATCGCATGACTATGAGTCATGTGGCTGAGGATTATCTTTCATATAATAATATAATATGTTTAATTTTATCTTCAAAGGATAGTTTATCAAGTACATGGTCTTTCTATGATGATGATTTTTTTTATGTCTTGGTGTGCAGAGTTATGGTGTAAGATGTCTTGTCCTCTCGAGTCTCTGTGGGTACACCATATATATTCATGGCATGATATGAAAAATGAAACCCCAGAAAAAAGAGGTTGAATAATACATTCTATGAAATCATTTATACATTACTTAATATGAACTAGTTTTAAGGAAATATAAAGATTTTTTTTTATTTTTTTTATTTATTATCTTTTTTTTGAAAAACATAATAATTATAGCATCCCACATTTTTAGTACATAACTTTTCATTACATTTTACAAACAGAGGATCATTAAAGTCTAGTGTCTTAGAAATCATGAACAAATTACATGAAAACAACATAAAACATTCTTCTAAACCACTTGAAAAGATTTATAATAAGTTCATCCTATGTAGAATTACTACATCACATAACCTAGAGACATACATTCAAAGGAAAGGGTGAGCAGAAGGCCCAGTAAGGGTAAGAAAGGGAACCAATGTACTTGTGATATCAATACGAAATTGAATAAAAACACAAAGACATGAGCAATGGAAGAATGGTCATATCATAATGAAAATAACTTTGAACATAACTTGAATATGTGGCTACAATATTTCATTTAGACATTAATGATCATATCACCAAGGTCCATCCCTAAGGTGTCATGGAAATTACCAAGGTTATTCACCAAGGTATCGTGAAACTTGTTATCTCTAGAGAATAAATAATTACCCAATTCATTGGAGTGTTATCAGGGTGAACCCTTAATATGTCGTTACTTACATGTGAGCCACATATATCATAGTCAAACATTTCACAAATAACCCATAGAGAATAAAAGAAATGGGCTTCATTTCAAATCGTGACGTTTTAAAAGCTCTTAAAAATAAGATTATTATATCATTTATAACCCATGGAAAGCGAGTGAGGGTTATATGTATTTCAATTAAAGAATAAAATATATCATATTTATATATTTATGAACACCCATAGAAACTAAATAGGTCTGGTTGTTCACATTAATAAACAAGGGAATTTCTTGACAGAAAGAGATATAAATTTTGAGACGAAATTTCTACAGCATAACGGCTATGTAACATGGTTTTAAAAAACATAGAAAAGAGAGGGGACAATGGTCTCCCACGAATAAATAATTTATAATACTATATGGGTACTTAATAAGATCAAGTTACGGATATTTGAATGACATACCACATGAAAAGAAAACATGGAACAATGGAGAAGATGCGATTTCTTTTACAAGAAATTTGGCAGCCTAACGGCGTCACATAAAAATTCAGAAAAACAAATTGATGAAATAAGAAAGGGTATCTCATCATTTTTACTTGAAATTGAAAGTAATAAGAACATATAAGAACATACCCTCAACATAAAGAGATGGAAAATATAAGACACAACATAAAAGAAGTCATGACTTAAAAGAAGAGGGTGAAAGAATCCCTTACCTTGAAGTGTAACATCGAAAGCTTGATGGTCTGTACCATGGGAGGATTGAGGGAACCTTGTCAGGTCTCCTTAGGTTTTAAAAATAAAGAACTTTGTTGGGGTGGATTTTTAAATGAAATGAATGAGGGAAAGACTTCGTATTTATAGGAGAAGTGAGGGGACAAAGCATTAATTGCCAAGGGACACCTCATCGGTGGTATTGGAAAAACCATGGGCTTGCCCATGGTATTTTCCCATGTCATTGGTAACTTGGGACACCTCATACCTTATATTACTATTCATAAGTCGACCAGAATTATTGCATAATTATTACATCCTTAATGATGTCATTAAACACCCGAAACTCAAAAATTTTATTTTCACTATTTACCGAAAATTCAACCTTCTCAGAAAAATACCAAAATTTAACCTTAACCAAATATTGATGCTCTGATTTCAAAAATGAAATCAATTTTATGAAAATAATTTTCTAAATATTTTTAATTCAATTTTAAAATAAAAACACTATTCATTGAAAATTCAACTGTTGTGGAAAAATCCCAAAAACTCACTTAACAAAATAATGATGCTCTGATTTCAAAAATGAACTCCATTTTTTGAAACTAATTTTCTAAATATTTTTAATTTATTTTTTAATTAAAAACACTATTCACCCAAAAAAAACTAATATTAGAAAAATAATTTCCGAAATAGTTATTTACCTATTTTATTGAATCACATTACTTAATCCAAGTGCCTAAATTACATTAATAATTTCTTTAAGTGAGATTACTAACCCTTTTGGTCACATTACTAATCCTAACTGTAAAATCAATATTCATAATTTACTATTCAGAAAATAATAAGTTTATCTTATTAGACTCTAAATTTCTTACTGAACAAAACTATAGAAGACCATTTTTTAAAAATCGTTACACATTATTAATTATTTAAGGTTTACATAAATATTTTGAAATTTATTTTTTCTAAAATTCCTCAATAATATGGATACTATATTTATCCAGACATTTGAAAATTCACAAACATCACCATAAGAAGACATCAATATTTTTTTTAAATCAAAGTATTACAGAAGGAATTTACGGTCTCGTTAAATAACCCTTTATGACACCGACATAGGACCTAAGACTAAGGTGTGCTAGGGTGATAGAATCTTGGGGAGGCTCGGCCAACATTTCCCGAGTAGTGATTTCTATCAGCTTGAGCTTCTCGTGAAGGAAATTCCATTCTATCTTTACACGATGAAGTTCATCTTGGGTTTGGTCCAAAGCAAAGTCTAAAGGTGCTACATCCTTCCCGAGTTCTGTTAGATGGGCTCCGATCAGCCCGAGACTACTGGCTAGGGCCATTAAATCTTCTTCCTATATTAATTAATCAAGATCACTTGTATTAATAGAGAATAATTTCAACATTTAGTTTCCAATGGTCATATTGACCAATGGTCATATAACAGTATAAACCCAACGGTCTTATTTTAATTATACTCATTTTATAAATTGAAATAGTTTTGTTGAGTATAAAATAAAATAACACACAATGTTTGGAAATGAAATTTATTCGAAATTTTAGGTTGTTACAATCTTCCCCCCTTAAGATATTCTGTCCTCGCAATTTTAAAATTAGTCTTGGAAATTTCGTTGAAAGTCCCACATTGGAAAAAGATTCAGTAAAAATATTACTTCAAAAGAAAGAAAGGGAAGTACAAAGGTCACCCGAGTTAACCCATACTAGTATTCAATGTAGAAAAACATGGATATGAAAGAGGAAACAAAGGGTCTAGTTCTGATGTAGAGTGATATAAAACATGATTAGGTGGAAATTAACCATAAGAATATCACAAACATAAGATGTGATAAACGGTCATTGATTACCCCGTAGGAGACGTAAACCAACAACATTTTTGTTTTACGTTCCTTTTCATAATTTTTGAGGAATTCATTTACTACATAGAATAAAAATATAAGGAAATATACTTACCTTCAAGTAGAGTTTAATCCCTTAAAATGTTTCCATCAAGATTAATATTTTCTCCAAACAACGAGCATTCAAAAAGACTTGGTCTCATCAAAAGCACAAGAATCATCTTCTAGAGAATCACATAATCCACATAAGAATAACTATATTTTTCCATTTTATTTAGTCATCAGCTAAAACAAAAATAGTTTGTACGAGATCATATAATCCCCAAAAAGTATAATTCTCTATAAAAAAAATATAACTACTAATCTCCAAAATTAAACAAAAGTACCCAATGTTCTAGAATGACCATTCAATACATAATCATCATTAAAATTCTTCAGAATAATCAAAACTAAGATAGGAACCCAAAACTTAGAAGGAATTAATCACATAGTCTTCCCCAATAATTCTTATCATTTATCACCAAATAACATCGACTTATATTAAAGTCTCATACTAAAGTGTAATTAACCTATTAACATATTCTCTATTCTAGGTTCATCATTTTCCAGAAATAACCCAAATCACCATATGTCCTTAATAAATACATAAATTCTTACAAAATATATTCATCTATTCCTCCACAATTTAAATCCTGTTGTATTTTATTTCCCTTAGGCATATGGTACTCTAAAAAAACATCGTCCAAAATAAACTTTATCATTTAGTCACAAAATAATCTTCCTATACAAGGATATCAATTTGATAAAACATAAGTTACCAAAATCAACATATTCTTGTCCATAAAAATAGAAGGTGCATTAGTCGGTCCGAAGGGCATAACAACAAACTCATAATGACCATATCTTGATGGTAAGGAAGTTTTTGGAATATCATCATTATTCAACCTCAATTAATGATAACAAGAACGAAGATCAATATTAGAGTAGAATTTAACCCCACAAAGTTGGTCAAATAAGTCATCAATTCATGGAAGAGAGTATTTGTTCTTCATTGTGATCCCATTCAGTTCTCTATAATAAATGCATACCTGCATCGATCCATCCTTCTTCTTCAAAAATATAACTGGTGCTCCCCAAGGAGATACACTTGGTCAGATAAACCCATTCTCCAAAAGATCTTGGATTTGTTTATTAATTCCTCTAGCTCCACATTTTCCATCTTATAGGGATTCTTTGATAGCGGATGAAATTCAGGTATGAGTTCAATAGAGAACTCTACATCTCTTTCTGGGGGAGGTCTGGGTAACTCCTCAGGAAATACATCAACGTATTCCTAGACGATGGGGACATTTTCTAGAAGAATAAATCCTTTGTTATAAACTTATTTCATTTATTAATATTTTAACAAAAAATGATTTTATGTCTTCAAACTTCATAATTACATAATTACATTTTTCTATAATTCCTTCATAATGATTCATAAAAAGATTGTGATTAACCAAACATATCCTCCAGGAGTGTCATAACCAAAAGTGTAGAGAGGCCCATTGTCGTGTACCAGTTCCTATTTGAGTATATCTCAAAGCAGTGTTTTCGAGTTTTACCCCTACATACATCTGTACCAGAGCCACCTCTACCAGCTCGTATCAAGATAGGGATGTATTTATTTGATAAAACACTAACTCTATACTCACCAATATAGCAGGAAGTTTTCCTATATTTGAACTTTTTTATAGGGTTATTACTAATGTTTTCAAAGCCTAATTTTCATTAATAACTAAACTATCCTTTGATAACAACTATAGAATCCTGCCTTTTCATTACATAACTTTTCATTACATTTTACAAACATAGGATCTTTAAAGTCTGGTGTCTTGGAAATCAGGAAAATAATACATGAAAACAACATAAAAAAATTATTCTAATCCACTTATAAAGATTTATAATAAGTTAATCCTATGTATAATTACTGAATATCATAACCTGGAGACATACATTCAAAGGAAAGGGTGAGCAGAAAGCCCAGTAATGGTAACTAAGGGAATCAATGTACTTTTGATATCAATAAGAACTTGAATAAAAACATAAAGACACAGGAAATGGAAGAATAGGCATATCATAATGAAAATAACATGGAAAATAACTTGAATATTTGGCCAAAACATTTAATTAAGACATTCATGAACATATCACCAAGGTCCATCCCCAAGGTGTCATTAAAATTACCAAGGTTATTCACCAAGGTATCGTGAAACATGTCATCACTAGAGATTAAATCTTTACCCAATGCATTAGAGAAATATCAGGGTGCACGCTTAATATGTCTTTACTTACATGTGAGCCACATAGATCATAATCAATAATTTCATAAATAACCCATAGAGAATAAAATAAAAGGGATTCATTTCAAATTGTGAGGTTTTAAAAGCCCTTAAAATTAAGACTACTATATCATTTACAAGCCATGGATTTGGAGTGGGGGTTATTTTTATGTCAATTCTAGAATCAAATATTTCATGTTTTTATATTTAGGAACACCCGTAGAAATTAAATAGGTCTGGGTATTCACATAAATAAACAAAGGAATTTATTAAGAGAAAGAGATTGAAATTTTGATTTCTGCAGCATAATGTCTGTACAACATGGTTTTAGAAAACATTGAAAAGAGAAAGGAAAATGGTCACACACTAATAAATAATTCATAATATAGTATGACTACTGAATAATATCATGGTATGGATATTTGAATGACATACCACATGAAAAGGAAACAAGGAAGAAAGGAGAAGATGTGATTTCTTTTACGAGAAATTCGGCAGCCTAATGACATCACATAAAAATTCAGCAAAACAAATTTCTGTGAGAAGAAATGGTCTATCATCATTTTGACATGAAATGGATAGTAATAAGAACATATAAGAACATACCCTCAATATAAAGATATGGAAAATATAAGACACAACATAAAGGAAGTCACGACTTAAAAGAGGAGGTTGAAAGAATCCCTTACCTTAAAGAGTAACTTCGAAAGATTGAAGGTCGGGACCTAGAGAGGCATGAGGGCACCTTGGGAGGACTCCTTGGGAGGTAAAGATACCAGAAAATCATTGGGGGGATTTTTAAATATAATTAATGAGGGAAAGTCTTGGTATTTATAGGATAAGTGAGGGGACAAAGCATTAATTGCCAAGGATCACCTCATCGGTGGTATTAGCAAAACCATGGGCTTGCCCATGGTATTTTCCCATAGTATTGGCCACTTGGGACACCTCATGCCTTTTCTTACTCTTAATAATTCTAACACAATTATTTTATAATTAATACATCCTTAATGATGTAATTAAATACCCAAAACTCAAAAAATGTATTTTCACAATTCACTGGAAATTCAACATTCTCAGAAAAATCCAAAAATTTCATAATGACAAAATATTGATGCTCTGATTTCAAAAATTAACTCCATTTTATGAAAATAATTGTTCAAATAAATTTAATTTAATTTTTAAATAAAAAAACTATTCAATGAAAATTCTACTATTTTACAAAAATGCAAAACATTCACCTTAACCAAATACTGATGCTTTGATTTCAAAAATGAACTCCATTTTTTAAAAAAAAATTTATAAATATTTTAAATTTAATTTTTAATTAAAAAACACTTTTCACCCAAAAAAATCAAATACTTGACTAATAATTTACAAAATATTTATTTACCTATTTTATTGAATCACATTACATAATCAAGGTGCCTAAATTATATTAATACTTTCATTAAGTGATATTACTAGCCCTTTTGGTCACATTACTAATCCTTAGCATAAAATCACTATTCATAATTTAATATTCATCAAAAATTATGTTTATCTTATTAAAATCTAATATCATACTAAACAAAATTGTAGAAGTCCATTTTTTGAAAATCAATACACATTATTAATTACTTAAGGATTATATAAATATTATAAAAATTTCTTTTTGCTAAAATTCATCATTAATTTGTGTAATATATTTATTCGGACATATAGAAATTCACAAAATGCAGCATAAAAATACATCACAATTTTTATTTAAATCAAAGGATTACACAAGGTTGTTACGCTCTCGTTACATATCATCTTAAAACACAAGCATAGGACCTAAGAGTAAAGTGTTATAGGGTGATAGAATCTTGGGGCGGCTCAGAAAACATTTCCTGAGTAGTGATTTCTATCATGTTGAACTTCTCGTGAAGGCGATTCCATTCCAGCTTCACATGTTGATGTTCGTCTTAGGTTTTTTCCAGAGAAAATCTCAAAGGTCCTACCTCTTTCCCGAGTTCCATCATATGGTCTTAGATCAGCCCGAGACTACTGGATGGGGCCATTAAATCTTCTTTCTATATTAATTAATCAAGATCACATGTATTTATAGAAAATAATTGAAACATTTAGTTTCCAATAGTCACATTGAGCAATGGTCATATAACAGTCTAAACCCAACAGTCTTATTTTAATTATACTTATTTTATTAAATGAAATAGTTTTGTTGAGTATAAAATTAAATGACACACAAAGTTAGGAAACAAAATTTATTCTAAATTTCGGGCCGTTACAATAATAATAGTAATATTATCAGTAATTCCATTTTGGAAAACAATGTGCACACTCCAATATCATTTTTACAAGACCTTATTCATCGTGATCTATTAAATAATCATGAACTAGTTCTTCTAATGATAAATTGCGTGGAACACATTTACTGGTTCTAACAGAATCCCCTCACTTGAAAATGAAATTTTTTGAAGAAATATAACATGATTCTATGGTAAATATATGAAAATTTTCCATATATATGAATGCTAATGAATTCTTATAGGTTTTGGCACATAAATATGGGGTGATCAAAATTTTCCCTTTGTTAATAGGCCTATAAAGAATATCTCTACTATTTTTGGTGTTGATAACGATCACTACATGCTTTGTATATTTTGTTATTAGCATTAAATTTTTCCTAATATTCCTATTAGGAATGATTAGTAGGTGTTGAATTGGAATTTTCTAATGATAATTTTTTTGTTTTCATTCTGAAAGGTTTTGTTCCCCTTCAATTTAATAATGGTTAAATGTTTTCTATATTACACCTAATTTGTGTCTAGTGACTAGAGAATTGAATTTTTCCCGAGGCTCACATTTCTATATTTCAACTTAGAGAGAAATTTCTCTCTCTTTCTTATCTTTTTATGGTCTTGAAATCTAGGACTTTAATATAGTTTAGGGTCTTCTTCCATTGAATTTCTATTTATATAGTTTAGAGAATTATAGCATGGAAAATATGTTAAAGTAGTATAGGGTCTTTTAGCTATTCCCATATTTGGTATTAGTTCATGTTGTTTTAGATGGGACCATCTATTTTTATAGTTTAGGCTCATCTATATTATATCATTTTTTGATGTAGTTTAGTATATTTTAGCTTTTAAAATCAGGTATAAACATTGAATGGGTGAAAAATTGGTATTCGTAATGGGTTTGGACACCCCACATCCTTAATAATATAATGATGGATGGGTATTCATGATGGTTTATTAAATACTATATCTTGACTAAGATAAGGAAGGATGAGTATTTTTAAGGGTTAAAGAAATCATCATCATTACTATGATAATGAAGGATGAGTATTCATGAAGGTTTCTGATGTCCATCATCTATAATAAGATAGTGAAGGATAAGTATTGATTAAGGATTATGGAACTCCACATCATTACTATGATAATGAATTATGGGTACTCATGAAGGGTTTTGATGCCATGCATCCTTTATATGACTAGGTTTGATGTTTTATGGAGTAATGTTTTGGAGGATATATCAACTTTTATAATTTGAATATGGGTAGAGTAAATCACATATCTAAGGGTTTTAATTGAGAATTATATAATTGGGTAGTCACATAAATGATTTTTACATAACACTATAAGGTGTCTAGTTCAACTAGAATGTAAATGGGGATGATGAGGATTGGAGGTCCTTTCATCCAAAGAGGACATGCCTCTATTTTATGGTTCTAAGGACCTTATGTAGATCTAACTAATAAATGGTCAAACAGAGTGGTCATCACTCCTATGAATGGGTCATGGGTGATTTATGATGATTCAAAACATTGTGCAGTGATTTATAGAATGAAAAAAGACCATCCAATGAGGTTTCTGGGACATTAGGGGTTGTTCTATTTATGGTTGTAATTCTCAAGCCCAACACAATGTGTTTTCAGGTCATGTAGAGTGGGAATTCAAAATGACTGAGAATGTAATATCACATAATTTATTTGAGAATTGGTATAATACATAGTGTCGTAACATTAATTATTTTATGTATGCTCGAATAGTCTGGTTATGTGAATCATAAACAATGGGATTTGAATTTCAAATTTATCTAAAATTGGGGGCTAGTAGATATAGTTACACCATTAGTAATGGTGGAAATCAACATTGCACATAGTCATGATAATAGATCATGGATTTAATGGGGAACATTCCTTAGAGATCAAAATATCAATTCCGTGAATGTTCTAGGGAGTTGCGCTATTCACCATTGAATCCTATCAGGGCCCTTTTAAATGATCTAATACATATTTCCAATACAGAATAGGATAAACCCATTAGAAAAACACATGTCTACAGGGATCCATGATATTTTTATCATATTAATGAAGTATTATGGGGCATCATAATTCAAATAAATGAAAGTGATTTGGAAAATGATTACTATTCAGGACGTTTTTTGGATCCCTAAATGTTATTTTTCCACATAGTTGACATGTTATAATGGTGAGTAGATGTGATAAATAATTTCTATAACATTTTCCTAGACCAAGTGGTCTAGTGAGCGCTACTAGGTTTTTACAAGGAAAAAATCTAGATCTTATAGTATTTTCCCTATTTATTTATTCTCTAATATTTCCCTAAACTCTTGAGATTAAGTTCATAGAGAGAGAATACTTGAATTTTTATTAGATATCCATTGGTAGGTTTTTTCCTGGCACGTTTTATGTCTCTTTCACAAGAATTTTAATGTCATGTGATTTTGACCTCAAAGAATTATGTATAAGGTCATACAACATTGAACAATGTTTAGGTATTTTAAGGTTATGATGTACATGGAAATTATATTTGGGGAGTGTTACATAGTTTCTTAATTTTGATTCCTAGGGTAAGGAGTACTCCATCAACCCTTTGAGTAGAAGATGGTAATTTTTTAAACAATGGTTCAAGGTTATGAAGTCTTGGAAAATGGTATTAGACAGTAATGATGAGGGTGATCACTTATCACTCATTGGTAAGATTCTCTACCCTGATAATTTTAGGAATCCCAAGGATCCAAATCCCTTTTTCCTATGAAAAGGCTTATTTGGTTAACATGTTTGGAAGTCATATGTAGGAGCTATATAAATACATGAATAGTTGAACAAATATTCCACTGAGGTCGGGTGTTCTCTTCCAAAGACCATGGAAGGTATTTGTTAATATAAGGAACTCAACAGAAAAAGTGTGGTTTATAGATTGATGTTCATAGAAAGAAGATAGATGCACCCCCAAACATTACTTTACTATTGTTCAGCCCTTATTGTCCATTGATAAGGAGTGATGATGGAATGTGTTCTGTTCAGTTTAACATCATGAAATGATGGATCATTTTTCATATATTAAAAACATTACATGATGAAAAAATTCCATTTTATTTTAACAACATGTGGTAAGGATGTAAGAATCAATGTGAAATTGGGTAAGATATCTTGAATAACACTTTGCATTGTTTCGATGAATTTAGATTCATTATTTACTTTTTATCATTGGACATGATTAATGGTGGGTATCCATGTACTAGAGACCTTCTTATGTGGATAAATCTCATGCACCTGAAAGTTATATGTCGATCTGATTCTATATAGGTGAAGAGTGTCCATTCGACCAGATTACCATTAATAAGATGATGTTCTTTAATTTTAGGCCATAGGTTAGGGGAATATGAAACTTTTATGGATAGTATTACTTGGGATTCCTTATGTATACAATAGGGGTTAGAATTATGCCATAATAAACTCTTTAAAGGGGGTACCTCCATGTATATTTGACTATTTTGAAAGGAAAAGGGGAATATTTTCATTGAAATTAAGTTCATCCACTTCCATTTGGGCGATTGACATGTCACTATCGATAATAAAGTGGCATGGAAATGCTCCCAAATTGGCATATAATTCCACCAGTGTTGATATTTTTAAAGTCTCATGACTAAATGAGGCTGGAAGCCTACAAAACTAAATAAGATCCTTTGCACGATGTAATAATTTTAAACATGTCATAGTTCCCAATTAAATAGATCTGAGAATCACTACATATCATGATATGGTAGGAATCAATCCACATGTAGTTCTTATAAAATGAGACTCTAGGAACAGATCTATCTCTTAAATAAGGATAGATAATTTTGTATCAACACATAGTAATCATCAACATCATATTCCGATATGGGGTCCTCTTTGTAGCTTGGGATTATACATAGGTGTCCACACCTACCAAATGATCATAAAAAATATATTATCGAAGAAATACCTAGAGAATATTAATTATTTTCACCGCAAAATAAATAAATATTTACCATTAAAACATGTAGACTAGGTTTCTAGGTTACACAAATCACGTGACCCTATAAAGACACAACATCACATGAACCTGAAGAATACACACGATCACATTACCTTTGGAATGTTATATGAATGAGTCATACACATCACATGATATGTTCATTATCACACAATGACCCTCTAAAAATCATTAAAAATCATGTGAAGGATACGATGAGATCTCTAATTATCAAGTGACATTTCAACCAATAGATGCCTAAAAATCACCAAAATCACATTATAAAAAAAAGAAAAAAATTTCAAAAGTATCATTCAATGGATATTACATTTATTTTCATGTGAAGATCTCATATAAATTGCATAATAAATTCAATGATCACACAAAATTCCCACTGGTATGTCATCCATGCCATGAAAAAACCATTCGACATGTCACCTTCGTCATGCGAAGTCTTATGGGAAAGTGATATCAATTATTCGAAGACCTTTTGACTTGTTTATTCAATAATATGATGACATGACAACAATAAATGGGAGAAGGTCATAAGTCTTTTAAAATAAATAATAATAGATTAAAAATTATGAAGCCTCATAGAGAAGGATGTTTTTCTATTTCTCTTGTGAATGAGTCATGTGAATTGTGTGACCACCATTGATCATTAAAATTCACTTTTATATATTATTTTGATCTGAAGAAGGTCCTCTGACAAGCCAACTTGAACATATGAAGAGACTTAGGCAACTGTACCTTGATTGCCCGAAATCCACTTCAATGGGAGTCTTAATATCATGAAGTCTCACAGACATATCATCTTGATATTTTGAATTCCCTTTGACATGTCTATATGATCATGATAAAGCTTGTTTAAAGCCATTGTTCCTATAAAATTAAACTGGTGGATTGATCTCACATTCGTCGTTTATCATGCGACACAATGACGGAAAAATAGACTGTTACACCACTATATTTTTTAATTTATTTAAATTAAATATTGTATTTTATATATTTTCCATTAAACTCAATAATCATTTAAACTTTTTTGACATTAAACACCATGTAATTACATCACCACACATAATAATGGGTTTTCTTTTGTTACACCTGACATTTATTTTTAATAAAACCATAATATTTTATTTATATAGTTATTTTAATATAATTTTCTTAACATATAAATTAAAAATATAGATATGGGTAGATATAAATAATTTTTAAATATTTAATCTACTTGAATTAGATACAAATATTTATAAATGGATAAATAATTTTTTGTAAAAGTATTTATAAAATTTAAAAATCATATTTACTAAAAAATTATTTCTATTTGATTATGTTAATAATATTAATTTTTTAAAAAATTATAAAATTATTTTGATAAAATAGGCTTAATTTTTGAAATAAAAAGATAAAAATTATCTTAAGGATATTTTTTTTGTATTTTTATAAAATGATTCATAATTTATAAATTAGTGAAAAATACTGAATTTTAATTGAAAACTGCATTTTCGTTCGATTTAATTAGGAAGTTAAATAATATATTAACATAATTTTTATGTTAATATAGTTTATTTATACATCCATTAATGAAATATTGGACATTTTAAACAATTTCATATAGATTTTTGAAATTAAACATCATAAACATTTGAACATTTTCTCTTTAAAACCCTATTTTCTCTTATCTCCTATCATATTAATTTAAATGAATTAAAATTATTTTAATTGAATTTTAATTTTTTTTAAAATATTTAGATTCATAAGCAGTTATAATTTCTTATAATTCCACCATAATATTTTAAAGAAATTAAGAGTGGAAATAGAAAAAAGTTAATTACCACAGTTAAGGTAACAATGAGTTTACTGGTGTTAAACTAAAATGATAACAGTTAAAATGACTTATAAAATTTTATAAAAACTATTTTATAGACATATATTTATCATTAAGACTATAATTATGGATAATTTAACATTGGTCTATTTTTAAATTAGAAAAACATGGTAGAACATAATTTTATTTTAAAAAATACCAAGTGTGTCTTGTCCCCCACTTATAAAAAGACACCCACTATATTTTATTCCTCACTCCTTAAAAATATATTGGTTCATCCATGAACTACAAAAATAAATTCCAAAATTAAATCCTCTCACCCTATAATCCTTTTTTAGGATTAAAATCATTCCAGGTATGGATTTCTATTGAAGACCTATGGAGAATATCTGAAGAAGATCTAACGTTCATCAGTGATCAATTTTAGATATTTCTTCCTCCAACCCATTAAATTAATATTATAAAAAGATGATATAATAGAATAAATATCATCCATATACTAATATGTTTTTTCTTTTAAGGTAAGTACATATAACCATCTCCACTTCTATCAGATGTGTTACAAAATTATCCTTCATTTTTACGACAAACTACTGCCTCATGAATCCATTTCATTTTTTTCCCATTAAAAATTCTTAAGGATATACATAATGAAAGATGTATTTTTTATATATGATATTTATGATATTATTATTCCTATCTAATTATTATATCACATATACCTTCATGTTTTCCATTTTTTGGGAATAGGACAACTTCACTCATGTGTATGGTGGACTACCACCTCACGAAGCTATGTTATTTTTTCACGCTTTTCATAGTAGGTATTATGGATGGGTTTAATTAAAATATTTGATATATATGACATAAAAATTATTCCATAATTTTATCATATAATATACCTTTCTTTATTTCAATATGAAATGAAAACGGAAACAATGTTCATTTGTATGTATGTCCTACCGTCTCCATGAACAATAGATTTTATTTTACGTCGAAAATTATATAGATTACTTTAAATAAATATATACTGAATATATATATATATATAATACCCATATATTTTTTAAAATCATATATGTTATTATTCTTGATCAATATAATTGGAAAAATAACAAATTAAAATATATATGAAAAACAATGTTGTTATTACCCGAAACATGAATTTAACGTGTTATTGTTAATAAATGTGTCAAAAAAGGACACAAATAAATCATATATGATATGATATATGTAAATATTGTTATATAATATATTTATGATAAACAATTATTTATTATACTTGAGTTGGTAATGAGTACAGAGGATGTTGACACTTATAACAATGGATTCTTGTCTCACTTTTTAAATTCGTGAGAAACATTCCATATTCACCATATTTTTATTTTATGTAATATATATACTAACCAAGAAATTATATTATTACACATAAACTGAAAAATATTTGTGTTTTAATATCCATTTTAGAACCTCTCTTTCATGGGGTTTACAATTTATAAGTTAACAAATCCTTATAGGATTTCCGTCGCAATTTTCCTTTTTTGAGACATAAATTATGTAATGCACCTATATTATTTCATGAGTTGTATATAGATCCAAATTTACTGGTAATATTATTAATAATTTTATCAATGTGATATTTTATGTCCCATTACATGTTATTCTTCAACGGGGATTCAGATTCAGGGTTACCAAAGTGGAAATGATTGTATATTACATTTTCATTGTTTATAAGGAATGTTTATGATTATGTTTCCAAGGATATAATCTTATAATACAAATCTCATAAAAATAATTGATTTTGTTATACTATGGTTATTATTGATATCTTTAAGTGATAGTTCAATTTTCCACTCCCTATAGAATTGAATATTTGAGAAAAGTTTTCAATAAAATCAAAATTTATCTCTCACTTCAATAAAAAATCCATTTTCACCCAAAACCATTTTTTATGAAAATAATTTCAAAACTATTTTGTTATTATCCTTTGGTTTTTAAATAAATTTTTACATTTTCATAAGTTTTTAATTTTTTTAATATAATATTCATTTTTCTTTCCAAACAATGTCTGTCTAGATTTTATAGAAAATGATAAGGGAATCGTTGTATTAATGGTTGTAACATGAATGAAACTTCCCATCGTCATGGCCATTATTTTCATTGAAGATTCCTTAATAAAATTTTAATTTTATTTACAAAATGAAATATTTTCAAAATGGTTTAGGCTTTAAAAGGTATTTTTCAAAGGGGAAAGGATATATTACTCAATAAACTTTTCAAATAGTTTTTAATGTTTTGTTTATATGATTTCAATATAATTTCCATGTAATTGGATTTAAAACAAATTATTTTTTAAAATATTGATTTTCAATGATATGTTATTTTCCTTAAAATATGTTTATAATTATCTTTCAAAATAGTTTTCCAACAAAGATTTCATTCGTTGAAGTTAACAATGCTATACTGGGAATATGATACCAGTATTCCATTATTATTTTTCTTCTGAATGGATTTTTGTGACATGGTTTTTATGAAAAAACATTATCTTTAATGTGTTATTCAAGGATAAAATTATTTTGAAATATCATTATTTTCCATGGGTTATTTTATCAATAAGTGAAGAAATTATTATTGAACTTTTCTCTTTATTACATGTTATAATATGATGAAATGTGTGCGACACCCATTTTCATTCATATGTTATGATATGATGAATTTTGAATGATTTTAGTGAACAAATAAATATGGTTTTCATAATGATATTTTTTACACCTATATCTCCCTCAAATTCATATGGGTAAAGCATTATATCTCCTAAAATAAAAGTGGGAAACAAGTAAATAAAAATGATCAACTATGGGAAATAGGTGTTTCTTAATCCATTATTGAAAATAGGTGTATCCTTTTCCACTATGGAAAACATGTGAATCCTGATCAACTGTAGGAAATAGGTGTGTCCTAATCCACAATGAGAAATATGTACTATGTCCTAATCTACTATGTTAAGAGTATTGGTAGTAAACCATTTAGTATGAAATGGTTTTCTATATATATTATGGTTCCATACTTTTATAACAATATATCATAGTTCATGATTAATTTATGATGATTTATCAACCTTATGCACCATGTTTTTTTGAAATAAAAATGTTTTTTTCTAGGACTCATGTTTATGATCTATGATAGGTTGGGTTTGAAAATTGTATGTTATGTTCATAATGACGTAGTTTTATACTTATGTTGTGATTCCCTATGATAATACATTGTTATCTCTTATTTTTACCCTTACTAATCATATAAGCCCACCATTTCTCATTTTTCATTCCTGAAGGTTAGGAAGAATTGTTTTGTATAGGTTATGTTTATAAATAGTACTAAATGAAAATATCTTTGTGGGACAAAGTAAAAATAGTTCACTAGATTAGAATATTGTTTTTCATCTTTCAAAAGGAAATAAGCTATTATTTTACTCAGCAATATGTTTATATAATGCATTCAATATTAATAAAAAATATGTAATATCTATTTATGGGAAGCTAGGGCCGCTGTAGTTGGTATCAGAGAAATGGTTTAGTTAATGTTTGGAAAATAAGAGGATAAAACATTAATGAAATATCTTAGGATATATTTAATGATATGTCTATGGATATTTCAAAGGAAAATTCTATGTATGAGTGAATGTATAGGAATATTTCATGCAAATATAATAAAGGATATATTGAGTGGTTTCAATGAAATTACATTCCTATATAGACACTACAAGTGGATGTGTCACTAGCATAGAGGTGTCCAGGGTTAGTCACTCTAAAAAGTATGAATTGAGCTGGACTCAATCATCACATTGTAAATTACAATCAGTATTTCTAAACACCATGATTAACACTCTTGATGGGTTTGATTTGGAAATTCACAAACACTCCATGAATCGTACTGAATAATTTAAATATATGGTGGCTCTAAATTACATATTATAATCCTATGGTTTCAAATATTTAAATGAAGGTGTCACGATATAGACATAATGTAAGTGATTTTCAGGATTGTGTGGTTTCCCCCATTATAATTAATTCACACACTCTACATTGTAATGTTACTCAATATATAAAACCTAAAAGAAATGTATTAATGATTAATGAAATTTAATATGAAATGATTGTTCTCTTGAGAAATAAAATGATATGAGAGAGGAAATGAAAAAAAATTATATGCTCAATCAAAATTCTCAATCTATGAATCCTGTTGAAATTATAAAAAAACGGAAAGTATTTTTTATTTTGTCATTGATGAGGATATTTCCACCATCTTCTAGTGGTTCCAATGATCAAATATTTGTGGAAGAATGGGTTAGTTCCACTGAAATGATATTTTCCATTCTTTGGTGTTTAGAGAATTAAAAATTAATTTTTTTTTTATCGTTTGGAGGTGAAGCAAATTAGTGGTGGTATCTTATTAATAACATGAGGGAACAAGAAGAAATTTAATATATGGAATGGTGAGAGTTAATGGGGATATATTTTATGAATTACTTTCCTCATATTTTATATATAAATTTATTGAAGGAATTCATTCTTTGTAATCAAAATGTGATCAATATATTTGTACCAATAAAGTTAATATTAAACGACGTTAATGATAAACTTTTGGATTAATCGTCAACATTGAAATAAAAATCAATCCATTAATTCATGGGATGAAACAATAAATTAAAAAAGAATTGTCTATAAGAGAAATTATAATCAATAAAGAATACCTTTTGTGTTCACTGATTGTGTAAATGGAAATTGTCTTTTCCACCATTCTTATGATTTTGATAATAAGAGGACAATCAAGTCTCATCAAAACCAAATGGTGGATGGAATTCCCATACATCCATATTCTAGAAATGCGGGATGAATAATTAAATAATATTATTGAATTGGAATGGGAGGTGCTTTAAATCTGTAATGCTAGGTCATAATGAATAGTAATTTTAAAATGTGATTAATAGGATTATGAATGAAATAATGGAGAAGTGGGAACCAAATAATCCACCACCCACAGTCTAGTATTTCAAGTATAAAGAGTTTATGAATTATGTGAATCAATTACCGAATCATAAGTCTAATGTGGATGATAGTGAAAAAGAAGATATAATGACCACATAATAAGGGAAAGCTAATGAAATTACAACTGATAAAGTTAATCATGATTGGTAGGGCACCCTTATCTCCCTCTACTGTTGGGAATTTTAGGATTGATTTCATTTGAAAGAACCCTATGAAAATATTATAATTCGCCCTTTATTAAAATTTATTGTGATTATCTCCCTCTACATAAATTCTTGAATAATTAAATAACATTTTATGTTCTATCAGTACAAGGTTAAACCCAAGATTCCAATGGAAATGTTTCTGAATAAGATAAGAGATTTTATAAGGAATAAAAGGTGTAATAACTATTAGAAGTGTATATGCATCTGTGTTGGATTATATTAAGACTTATATATATCGTCAGGGATTTATGAATTTAAGGTTGATCATAAGTCAATGAAACCCCTTTTGAGGTTTCTCAGAGATGGGAGTATATCAAGATTAATGGTATTTTTAGAAACAATTATGATAATGAAACCGCTTGGTTTTTTATTATTTTTACTAAAAATGTTAATTAATCTTTTTTGAAATATGAAAAAGGTACTAGTATCCTTTAGGGTTTATATCATCTCGGATGTTGAGTTAATTAAGTGATTTAGTTGATAAACATACGATGTAAACATACATTATCTCAATCAAAGAAAATTTCTTTTTGGATCCACTTTTCAAAATATAAATTATGGATGAGATAAGTATTAATTGGGTACTATAAAAAATTTTAACTAATGGGATATGAATTTTACCTCAAAGATTATAAAATATTTTTAGTGAGATCTTGATATAGTGTTTAGATTCAACACAACGTATCATACTCAGCCAGATGGTCAGTCTGAGAGAATAATTGAAACTCTATAAGAAATTCTAAGATCTGTTTTTTTATGTTTTATAAATGTGGTTGGGATCAACAAATTCCCCAAGTTTATCTTTCTTGTATAAGTATCTTTCACTCGATCATTCATAATGATCTTTATAAATCACTTTATGAAATATGTGTAGAATTATAA
This sequence comes from Viscum album, assembly GCA_963277665.1. NCBI lineage: Eukaryota > Viridiplantae > Streptophyta > Magnoliopsida > Santalales > Viscaceae > Viscum > Viscum album. The sequence goes on along the minus strand of OY728123.1, from coordinate 1,530,869,577 downwards.
TGTACTAGAATGAAGTTAAATAAAAAAAGACACTGGGACCCGAGAAAGCTAATGAGATGAAATAGAATGTTAGATCCATTCAACCACATGTATGAACTGAAAAAATTTGATTTAATATTTATACTGATAATTGTATTCATTTTATATAATTTTATTTTGGAAGTATTTTCTTTCTATTAAGATCTATATGAAATAAAGAATGGTAAACTACGGCTAAGGTATATTAGTCCAATTAAAATACATTATCATATTGGGATAGTACCCTATTGTTTGGTTCTTCCACAAATCCTCTACCTAGATAACAATGTCTTCCATGTTTCCCTCCCAAGTAACTATATTTTATCATCAGATGTACTAAATTATGAGGTCGTACTGCCAATGAATAATATTTCTTATGAGGAACAAACAGTAGAGATTCTGGATCAAATAAATAATTTTATATGAAGTAAGAACACTCACATGGTCAATTTTTTATGGTGAAATCACAAACTTGAGAAAGCTACATGGAATCATGAGGAAGTAATGAGGTATAATTATCCTTATTTTTCACATTATAGGTGATGTATTTTGATGGATAAATTCATTTTATGAGGGGTAGAATGTAACACCTAGAGATTATGTGATATATTTTATTCCATTAAATTTATTTTTTCATAATTTCATTAAAGGAAATATTCATTTTTTCTTTCAATACATGAAACACTATTTTAATCTTGTGCTTCCCTTAATATGGGGTTAGCATACGTTACACATGACACTGAGTTTTATCAATGCCAAGATATTTTATTAATATCAAATTTTGAACTCAATTGTTATAACCTTGACATTAAACATAGGGATATGAGTATTAATAAATTATTTTTTAATGTTATGTATAATGTTTTTATATAAACATATTGACAAAAAGACACATAACTTTAAGAAAAGTCCTTTTATGTATCGAAAATATTAATTTAATTTTTTTTACTTTTGGTCTGTAAATTAACAATTTTTTGAATATTTTGTATGATTAACTTTAAAATATCAAAATAATATTTTAAATACCCATGTCAAAATTATATTTGGGAAAATTGTTTTTAGTTTTCATAAAAGATTCATTTTTTGATGAATAAAGAAAAATACTGAATTTTAATTGAAAACATCCATTTCATATATTTTTTATTAAGTTAAATTATATTTTTAATTAATTTTAATGTTACATTAGTTCATTTTTACATCCATTAATCCAAATTACATCATTTTAATCAATTTCCTATTGAATTTTGATATAAAACATTGTAAAATTTTGATCATTTTGTCTTTACTCTAGTAAAAAAAATACCTTTATCAATGATTAAAAATCACTTAATAATAGATTGATGTTATAATCACAAGGATTTTATTAGGTTTAGAAAATCATTGATAAATGTTTCTGTTATCATCACTAAGAAAGTGCTGATAAAGGACCCATTTAACCTCTATTTTTGAAGCATTAATAAAGGAATCCAATTGTAAACTCTATTATTTATTGATGATAAAAGTGTTCCTTTATTAGTGATTATAAAAGAGCTAATAAATGGGGATTTTATCAGGCCTTTTTGAAGCACTAATATTGGGAGATTATAACATGGCTTGCAGAAGCACTGATAATGGGAGCATTTATCTGAACTTGTAAAAGAATGGATAAAGGAACTCTTTAGTAGTGATTATAAAATTTCCATTAAATGATTCCTTATCAGTTCATATAATATCACTAATAAAGGGAAATATGGTTGTGTGCTATAACAACACCCTACCACACCAGTGTTATGTGCTCTAACGACACACTATATCACTAAAAAGGCACAAAAGAGAATAAAAATTGTGTTTCCTTTTAGAATTTGAATGGAATAAAATTTATAACCCAAATACAAGGAAACAAAATTATATTATGGATATTTAAAACCTCTGTTTATAAAATTACATGAGTAAGTAATAATTATTATATGTATTCAAAAACATCGATGTTCCTTTTCTTTTTCCCCGGATACTGACTCATGCTATTTCCAAAAAAATCACCACTGTTAGAGCAAAAACCACCCTGGTATAGGAAATTATATTTTATATTAGTTAAAATACAATGAAAAAATAAAATAGAATGTATTATTTTTATACTAAATTTTGAGTCGTATCTGAAAAAAGGCGAATCCAATTGAGTTGTGGTTGATTATTTCATGCCACACCATTTATTGTTCCTCTTTAAGAATTATCTCAATAATAATTAAATAAATTATTAAAAGATAAAAATGATAAAAAAAATTAAATATTTAATAGAAGATATAATGATGAGATAACAATATATGATCATTTGATCAGTTTTGGCCATGTGATACATGTTTTAAACAAAAAATGACAGTTATATATATTTTAAGGACACACTTCGAGTCATATCAGTCACAAAATCAATCAGATTAAGTTTTATGTGATTCATACACATCACAAAAAACTAATGGATCATCTTTCTAAAGTGTCAAATTAATATTAATGCATTTTCTTGTCTTTTGAGTATGTCAGTTTTCTTTTGTAGTAAAATTATTATCAATTATAAATAAAAAGATGCACTTGGGGTTATAATGATCCCACCATTAATTATATTATATTGTTAATAATTATTAAACATCTAAAATGACATATGTACCCTTTTATGGAAGTATCAAAATAATCCAAATGTGTCTTCTTGGTTTTGAGTACGTCAATTATTTTTTTAATAAAATGAAATTCTAAACTGAAAACACATACTCTGAGTCATAACTATCACATCATGTGTCAAATTTATGTGAGACTGGATCATACACATTGATAATAACTTAAAAATAATTTTCCTAAATTATAAATACAATATGGGTTCAGTTTCAGGTTATTTTAACGAGTGGCACGTTTTGAACTAAAATGTCAATTTTAAACTAATAACTGAAACATTGAGTCATACCAAACACATCGTGTATAATATCGAGGTGTATATAATTTCTATAATCTAAAAATGATATATTTATTATTTTTCAGAAGTATAAAAAACAATCTAAATGTTTTTTTCATGATTTTTGAGTATGTTGGTTGTATTTTTTGGTAACATTAATGTCAATTTTTAATAAAAACATGTAATGGGATTCCAAATAGTGACACCATGTGTCAATTAATTTACATATAATTCCTAAACATCCCCAAAAACATATGGGGTATTTTACTAAAGTATTATAACAATAAAAAAGAAATTGGTAAATTTTGAGTATGTTACTTCTCTTTTTGACTAAAATATCATTTAGAACTGTAAACATGCAATTTGAGTCATACTAGAAGCATCATGTGTCTTTTTTTGTGAGAATGATTAATATATGTCACAAATAACTTATAAATGATTTTCCAAAAATATAAAAAAAAAATTAGCGCATTTGATCAGTTATTAGTGAGTGGAGCTTTTTAAACAAAAGGTCAATTTTTAACTAATAATAGACACATTAAGTCATACTGAGTAGATCTTATATCATATCAAAGTGAGGAAAATTATTAAATAGAAAAAAAAACTTATGTAATGTTTTCATAAAGTACCAAAACAATAATAATGGGTTTTCATAGTTGGAGTATGTCAGTTGTCCTTTTAACTAAAATTAATGTCAATTTAAATAATATGATACACTTTGGCTCATATTGGTCACACCATGCATCATACTAAACTTCAAATTATTCCTACAAATCCCAAATGACCATTGTATCTTTTACCTAAAGTACTAAATCAATTTTAATGAATTTTGTTGGTTTTGAGTACATCACTTTACATTTTTTGTAAAATGTCATTTTAAAATGGAAACAAGTACATTGATCCATACAGGTCACATCATGTTTCTATTTGTTGTGAGAGTAATTATTACTCATTAAGAATTTATTTTTAATAATGTTCATAAATTTTCAAGAATGTATAAGAATTTTTTCTTTATTTTCATTGAGTGACATTTTTTGAACTAAAATGTCATTTTTAAATAGATAACCAAGATTTTGAGCCAGACCATGCACATAGTGTACCAGATTGATGTGAGGATAATTATTTCACATAAAAATGGCTTATATATAATTTTAAAATATCATTAATAAAATATAAATGTCTTTCATCAGTTTTGATTATGTGAGTTTCCTTTTTACTAAAAGTAATGTCCATTTTAAATAAAATGATGGAACTGGAGTCTTACCAATCACACCGTGAACCAGATTGAGGTGTAGATGATTCCTAAAAACTCAAAATGACATATGGATCGTTTTTGACAAAGTATGAGAATAATCCAAAATTTTTTCATTGTTTTGGGTATGTCACTTTTATTTTTTACCAAAATGTCATTTTAAACTAGATTCATAAACTTTGAGTAATAAAGGTCACATCATGTGTTGGTTTTACAAGTAACTAATTACTACATGTAAAAATTAATTATAAATATTTTTAAAAAATTATCAACACAATTTTATCAAGTTTTTTTTTTATTTTTAGGTAGTGAAATGTTTTGAACTAAAAAATGAATTTTAAATTGATAATGGATGCTTTGAGTCATATCAGGCACATCAAGCAAATGATTTAGGTGAGGCTAATTCCTACATATCAAAAATGACATATGGATACTTTTCAAGAAGTATTAAGACAATTTAAATGTGGTTTCCCATATTTTATTATATTAGTGGTCCTTTTTACTAATGTTAATGTCGATTTTAAATGTAAAGCCACACTTGGAGTCATATTAGTGACAAAATGAATCATATTGAGGTGTGGATGATGAATAAACATTCCAAATGACATATGTATTATTTTAATAATGTATTAAGAAAATAAAAAAATGTTTTATTAGTTTTTCTTACATAACATGTATTTTTAACTACAATATAATTTTAAACTTGGGACACGCATGTTATGTCATACTAGTCTCATTGTCTGTAAGTTTGACATGAGAATTATTCTTACATGTCAAGAATGACATAATAATATTTTTCCTAAATTATCAATGATATCTGAGTGTGTTTTCTTTGTTTTATGTGAATGAAACCTTTTGAACTATAATATCAATTATTAACTAATATTAGACACTTTTAGTCATACAGGTCACATCATGTATCAGATTGGGGTGTGGTTGATTTGTATATATAAAAATGTCTTATAGATCATTTTGCTAATTTATTTAAATAATATAAATTTTATTTATTAGTATTGAGTAGGTTTATTGTAATTTTAATAAAATTAATGTAAATTTTAAATAAAAAATAAACACTTGGAGTTGTTTCAGTCACACCATGCATAAAATTGATGTGTGGATGATTCTTACACTTCCCATATGAAATATGGATTGTTTTTATAAACTATAAAAAATGAATTAATATTCTCAGTTTTGAGTATGTCACGTCTCTTTCTAATGAAAATATCTTTTTAAATTGAAAAATAACACATTGAATCATACGAGTCATGTAATATTTCATCCTGACATGAGACTAATTCCTACGTGTCATAAATGAACAATGAATTGTTTCCCAAAATCATTATGACAATTCATGTGCATTTCCATGGTTTTCAATACACCACTAATATTTTTTTTCAAAAATTATTGTAAAATTTATAAAAAAAGAAATAGTTGGAGTCATACTGGGCACATCGTGCATCATATTGAGGTGGGTATGATTTATTAATGTGAAAAATGACCTATGAATTTTCCCTAAATAATTGAAATAATATTAATGCGATTACTCGGTTTTGAGTTTGTGATGTCTGTTTTTAACTAACATGTTAATTATAAAATAAAAAATAATAATTTGAGATATATAGGGAACATTGTGTATCAGAATGAGTTGTATTTTATTAAGTATGTGATTTTTGTTTTCTTTTAACTATCTAAAAAATCTTGAAAATAGAAAAAATAAAATTCAATTCTGATGGAAGAAAAATTCCATGCATTCAGATACACTACATGTTTCAGGTGGAATGGGGTTTCCTTTTCCATCTGAACAGAAAATGATATCTCCTTTTCAATCTTTTTTTAGGTATTTGAAATAAAAACATGACTTCCCATAAGATTTGAGAAACAACTAAAAAATTATTAGATAAAAATTATAAATAAATTAACATACAAATAATAGATAAAATGAAAATAATATTAATTATATTATTAGTAGTAATTCACCTTTTTGGGTGGTTTTATACCTAATTGACCAATTTACATAGATTTATTATCTCTATTGTAGCCTTGATGTCCAATCACTCATGACCATGATCATCTTGTAATAAACCAATATAACTCAAAAAAAAATAATCCACATATATAAATAAATAGTTATTATGTGAGTAATATAAAAAATAAAATAATAAAAATGAAAAAATAAATTAGCTATATGAAAAATGAATTTATGGTTAAAACATAAAGATGTACTCTGTGATTGAGATGTTGTAACACCATTTCTCTTCTTACAAATGTATCGGAGGTAACATGACAAAAATTGATAAATACCAACAACGTAGCGGTGAAAAGGTTTTGAGGGAGAAGATGTTTGTGGATATTTTGGTATATAAATGAATAAGGGATGGATAAAAATATCATCAAATAAACTAAGTCTACAAGGAATAATAAAAGTTAAATGAATGTTTTATTATATAGTTTTTCAATAAAATATATAAACTATATTGTAACATTAGATTTTCATCTTATCAATGGGTTTAATTAATTATAGTTTGTTCTTATGTGGGATTGGTAATATAATCATGTATAGAATACATTCACTATAGTTTTATTCTAAAATTTAATTTAGATTATGTTAATTCATAAGAGAATATATAATTCAATGAGGAAAAACATAGTATATTAAAAAACACTTTTAACTTCATGTGGAAGTCCCTTTCATTTGTAAAAATTTTAGGTATTTGGTTACTCTATCGGGAATTTAAATCCCCTATTTATGGTCCCTCTTATGTAAAATTAATTTTCAATATTACGTTAAACATGAATTGATTCTGATCCCCCAATGAAAGGTTCATCCATGATGTAATTTTCATCTAGACCAACAGTTGTTTTTTTAATGTCAAACAATCGACTAATTCATCATTTATAGATATGAGACCTAAAATAATTTCACTCATTGTGATTCAATTTAACACAGATTTTATTTCCCCCTTCTATATTAAATTTAACCATCATGAAGACCATTTCATTATATTTCACTACACTCCTATTGTAAACCAATTTTCAATTGAAAATCGTAACTTCAAATGATGTATAATACAATTTTTATATATGTTTTACAATACCAAGATATGATGTATTTTTAAAAATTATATTAATATCCTTGGAAAAAGATATGATGATTGCTTCTAGCATAAGAGTAACTATACATTTGTTCTTCATTCTACTTTCAGAATTTTATTTTTTATGGAGTTTATGATAATTGATTACATGGCCACTGTAAGATACCACATTTTCATTTGGACCCCTCCCCAGCCATCAATGTCTTTTGGAAATTGAATCAATATTTTCATTTAACTCTTTAAAAATATGACCTCATAACCATTCTATAAACTATTGATTATGTGTACTTGATATCCATCCATGATCCATTTATGGATTCAAACATCTATGAACTGATTTGTGGGATTCAATGTATAGATACACATTTTCACTATTATGTAAGATGTAATGGTGTGCTTGCTCCCTCCATATGATGGAAAATAAATCAAAAACTATCTTGTAAATAAATGATCCCATAAGTTGTTTGGTGTGATGAGACTTTGGGAGACCGATGTTGTAAAACTTTTATTGGTAATTGGTAAAAAATTCCATAGCTTCTACAAAAATATATCATTATTCAATAAGACCTTCTTGTTGACTTTGATTCTGGATGTACCCATTAAAAATATTTATATACCATTTAATGGGATGCTTGAATCTATAATAGACATAACAACAAATTTCAACCTCTCTAACCTGGTGAACCATCAGGTAGACTATTATATAAAATAATTATTATGATAAGAACATATCTAATTCACATAATATGAATATAACCTCATTTTTAATGAATGGAAACCTTCAATGGTCAATACAGTTAGTGGATATGGAATTCAAAAAGATTCATTGTCTGGTTAATGTTTAAGGTAAATTATTGGGTTGAAGGAAATTGAAAGAAACAAGCATCAAATAGTACCTCAAAACATGACAGTCATGTGATTTTTGTCTATTTAACATCATATTATTTATTGAAATGACATTCTTGATATTTAATGAATACCCATACAGAACTTTTTTAAAATTATGGAAAATAAAAAATTGAAATGTTTAATTTCTTGATTATGTGTATAATGAAAGATGCCGAAAAGAACATCATTGATCCTTTATCTATTCCAACTCTTCCAATATCCCCATGTTAATCATGTGCAACCAATACAGGATGCCATCTTTTATTTTTTTTCAAAAAGATTTATTAACATTCCAATAACACTATTAAATACATTTTATCTACATTCATGAAATTAAAAAAAATTGACATAAAAAAATTCCAACAAGGAAATTCAAATAATATTTATATTTTTTTACAACAATGTTTCTTAAGACTTTTAAGAAATTGTTTACAAAAAAGTAGCAAAGTATTTTTCTTTATTGAATATTTTATCACCCATTAGTTGAGATGATCTTGTACCTTGTTTGGTATTCCGTTAAAATACTTTATCCCATGATCAATATTTATGTATTCGAGTTAAAAATGTATAATATCCTAAAAACATAATCTTCAAGGAATGTTTCAACCAATCAGAGTGCATGTATTCTTCATAAACGGGACACCCCAACATTAAATGTACACTAAAACATGAAAACATTCCGTAACACAGAAAAAAAAAGTATCATCCCAAAAAAAATTCCATATTTCATAAATCTTTACTTCTATGAGAAGCATATATTTTTACACATGTATCCCAAATCAATTTCAGATATTCGATCAATAGATATAGGTAGACACCAATATAATTACCAGGTTACTTTGGTCTAGAAATAAGTAGAGACAACATATTGTAATTGAGCTTAATGAATAACCATGAATTTAAGTAATAATTTATCAACATGAAGTTCCACGTACTTTTATTACTACTACATATACCCAAATGATTTATTCCTTCTTTAGATAACCTAAGAAAAAGGTTTCTTGGCTCATTTTCAAAACTCAGGTTACTTGTAACCAATTTTCTTCAAGAGGAAAATCTCATGGATGGTGTTGGTTCTCATATTTAATTATGGAATCTACATGCCATGTAAATTGTATCATGGTTTCCTAGTATTCATCTAGTATTCTAAACTATTGAATGATATCAAAGTACCAAAAACATTAAAAGTACATGATTCATTTTTCTTGTATCGATCCATTCCACAGTATATAAAATTTAGGATTGATTCATTGTCCTTAAGAAATAATATGAAATTAGTTGTAAAATAATTTATTGTTTTTAGAGATAATTCCCATGGAATGTGACATTTTCATAGTGTCGTATATTCAACAAGGAAGTTCGTTTTATTTTGGTATCATATAATTCAGGAGACTGATTAGTTCTCTAAAGATGGTGTCACTCTATCTGCTTTCATCATTCAAATTATATAACATCAATACAGAAGAAAATGTTGTGTCTTTAGTAAAAAACGTTATACAATAGTCTCTGATCACATTTTTTTAACTTCTCAAATATTTTTAGACAATTAGAATGGCCATCTCCAAGTGCAATTATCATTAAATCTATTTGATCTCTACAATCATTTACACTGGAAGTCTATCAAATGATCCTTAATTAATGTTATCATCCCATTTAGTGTGGAGGTTACGTTTTTCACCATGTTTAGTTCAAAATTTATAATTCTGATATGTTCTGTGGCAAGTAAAATGTTCTTCCAACTCTTCTAGAATATTTTTTCATGAATAAAAATAGTTTCATCACATCGTGAGGATTTAAAAAGGATTTTATAAACTCTATATTAAAATCACGATGAACTCTTAAACTCCATATTCCCAATCTTTTTTCAAATTATTATCAAATTACATTTCATATCTGTCGTTTATTTTTTGTTTTAAAAAATATTCTTTTGGAACAATAAATAAACATAAGATAATCCTTATTAATGTAAAATGTTATAGATAATTTTAATAAGGGTAACCCAATATTTCACTATTTTAAATAATTTCAGTATACTTTAATAGAAATGGTTAATTGAATTTATGAAAATAGTTACTCCACTATGGTTGGTATTATCCTCTAAATTAAACCAATGGTTAAAGATATAATAATATGTTATCTTCATAAGCATCATCTACCAAACAATTATTATTGCATTTTATTTCTTGAAACTAATCCCCAATATCATGTGGACATCCACTTATGTTTCTTGAACTACTCTAATTTTTAGTCTTCCCATATTGGGTACCTCTGATCATTTTAGATGACTACTTTTCCGATTAGTTCAAGCAGCAAAGAAGAGACGGGAAAGGAGTCTCAAGAGAAAAAATGAAATAATAACTATTTAGTAGACAATGATGAAAAGGATTACAACTTTACTATATTCTATTCTCAAAAAGGGGAAACGAAACCCATTTGTGAGAATTACTCCATTGGTACTAGTTATTTAAACATTGCTTATTAATGGTGATATTTGGGGAGTGTACACATTATTATCTATGAATCAATGGATCTCGGTGAAGATATGTTATAATATATGACATGGTATTTTTTTCAAATGACAATTTTAATTCATTGAATGTAATGAAAAAATTAAATGTCATTATTTTAAAAGAAAATTAAATAAATATGAAGCATTAATATAATATAAAAATATAGAATAATTAAATTTGTTGCAATAATTTAAAAATGTTAGAATTACTTCATTCTAATATATTTAAATTTAATTTTTTATTAACTAGATGAAGTAAAAAAATACATTATTACTTTTCCTAGTGATTCCAATATATATTAAAAATGAATAAAATTATAGTAATATATAATATAGTAATTATTAAATGTATAATACATAGTGGGGTTATTATTCATGTTAGTCTCAAAACATTGTGAATATGATGAAAACATTTGATCTTATTGGTTCTAAAGATGAAAATTTTTTGTTTGACTCTAGTATTAATTTTTTTATAAATACAAACATAGTCATATCAAATCTTGGATATTATAGTGAAATTTTTTCTTTAATATATGCGATTTAATAAAAAAAACCAATATCAAATTTTTTGTTTTTCAAATTCATTGATAACCAATAATGTTTTGTAGATCAATAGAAATGTATAATTAGATTCATTTGACACTTAAATAAGGCTAAAAAATTTGAGTTTACTTTATAATGATTACCAAAATACAATAAGTATGAATTTATTCAAGTTAAAATACCATCATGGGAGATTATCTATCACAATTTATATGGATATTTACTCATAGGTATTGTGTCATTTATGGAAAGGAAAAATAATAAATAGCCATTTCACATTCAGCATTAGAGTAAGAAAATAATACATTAAAACTTTTAGAATGAAAAAATAAATCATAAACTAATTAATGGAATTTAATTTATGTAATATTCAAATATATCATATTTATAATAATAAGGAAGTGATGAATCAATGTCAAAATATTATAGTTTCATATATAATGTAAAGCCTTAATATATTACTTTTAGACATGATATGTGAGCCAATTATTATAATAATGAACCATAATAATCATTTAGATAAAATCATGTAAGAACCTTCTAGATATTTTTAAAAAATATATATATCAAGGAATGTAGTTGATCAAATTAATAGATTAATTGGGCTAAACCCCTTAAAATTAACTATTTGTTGCAAAGTGTGATCATCCATAGGTGAAATAGTCATCCCTAGACCATTCAACAAGAAATCCAAGGTTTCTCATGAAATTTATATTGAGATGAACAATACACTAGGAAACATGTCTATATAATAAAAATAATTACCAAAATAGTCAACAAACAAAAACTCACTCATACCTTTGAACACTGTTTAACATTCACCCCTTCATAATAACCTAAAAAATAAAATGATATCAATGACCCATGATCAATCCATATTGAAATTAAAAAAACATTTCACTTATGAATCAATAGGGGGATTAACATATGGGGGTATAAAACAAAAAATATTAATATACACGGGAATGTATATCCAATATAGCTTACTACCTTTGAAAATATGATAAAAACATCAACCATTCTGATGTGGCCTTAAAAAGTGATGTTTTGCAACATCTTTTTATTTAATTTTTTTCAATTTATTTATTCATCATAAAACTTTTAGATAAATAATGGCACTTTTTTATTTTTATTAGTAAATTTATCAATTAATCAATTTTTATAATTAATCGTGTGTTTTATGATTTAAATTAGTTAATATAAGTTTTATTTTATTTTATAGTCTAAAAGTTTTTTATTTATTTTTATTTCTTTTTTCAACTTTGATAAATTTAAGATTAATTAATTAATTAATTAATTCCACTTTTCAACATCAATATTGTAGCTTAAATTTTGTATTTTCTAATTTTAATATCAATTAATTACTGTAGAATAATCTAAATTTTAGGTGTCTTATAATAATTCATTAATTATAAATTTAATATTATAATCATACTACATACATTAAATCTCTTAAATTTAAATTCATAAATTAATTTGGTTTTATTTATGTTTAATTTAATGGTCAATTTTCATTTAACTTCTAATGATGTAGTTGATTATTAATTTTAGTTTTAATTTTGTTCCATTTATGTTTGATAATATTAAGTGAATAATAATTAAATTTATGACCTTTTGGTTTTATTTATTTAAATTTTAGTTTATGAGTTACTTAAATTTTCAATTGATTTAATTAATTTTTTGTTTCATTTAGTTTTCTTATTCAGATATTACTAAAATTTAAATTCAATTTTCTCCTCTGTTCATATTTCTATTCCACCAAACCCCATTTTCCTTCCTTTACATTGCCATCATGACTCTTGACACTATCTCACTATTATAAATACTCTGATTGTTTCTCTACACACATTGTAATTTCGTGCACCGTATCCCTTTCCTACATTATGTTCTTTTCCAATGTTTCCCCATTTATTGCATAGAAAACCCTTTCAACTATTTTCCTTCACCACCACTGTAACCTCCTACAACACCTCATCATGGTTTTACTACACTGCCATAGTAACATCCAACTGAGGGGAGTCTTCCGTGATGGAGACCTGTTGTCCGATGCACCACAAATCTGACATCACATCTTTGTGGGTTATTAATGTGAATTTACCATGACCTATAAGAAAGGGAGATTAAGGATTGTTGTGCCAAGTGATGATTTGATCTGATCCATCTCTACTGCCTTGGAGGATGATGGTGGAGTCCCCAATGGGAGACGCCGAACCCGCATGAAATGTACGCTGCCATTGGAAGTGCATCTCCGCACCGCTGAACCTCAGAACTCACCGATGTGAAAGGCCTATTTTGCAATGTCACTAGTGAGTACTGTTAATACCGAGCTACTACCCACCACTTCAAGAATGAGTAATTGGAGTCGCTCTGTCTCCTATGGAAGAGGGTGAGCCAAGATGAAGCTGCCACTGTGCATAGGAACCAATACCGAACTGAGGCAGAAGTCGCACTAGTGTTGACGCTATCTTCGGGAGGTTGAGGTTACACTTATAGAGCTTCCAAAGAGAGTCATTGGACCTGATTGATGATCTTAATGAAGAACATGGTGAGGTTGATCATGGTCGGACTGGCCTAAGCTTCTGAGTCTCTCCTTCACCAAATAGAACTGGAGAAAGCTAATGCAAAGAAAAAACAAGGGGGGAACCTATGTCGAGTGGTGAGGCTGCCTAATGAGTTGAGTTGATTCCGTACTACCTGGGTGTGTTCAAGAAGCTACGTTGTTTTAGTAGGAGGAGATTTTTTCACCTGGAGCTGGAGCTGGACAGGGCGAACCAGGAGGCCACGCCATCGCGGAGATGAAACCAAAGAAGAACCCCCCTCCTGTGGCGCGTTGGAGGAGAAGACACGGGGGGGAGTATGAAAATATATAAATAATAAATTAATATAAAAAAATATACAAAAGATGAAAGATAATAATAATACTAATAATAATAATAATACATTAATAATAATATAATAGAATATAAAACATATTAATCAAATAAATTAATTTTTTAAATTTTTTAATTAAATTAATATAAAAATAAAATACTTTAATGAATATAACAATAATAAATTAACATCTATCTGAATAAAATAATTATAAAATATAATAACAATATACAATTTTATAAATTTCAATAATTAAAATAAAATTGTTTATTATGATAGACTTAATGTAATAATCTTATGTAACTTAAATCTTCAAAAAAACTGAATAATAATTTTAATAATTTAATAACTTAATAAATACTTTACTTTTAATTATGAATAATTATTAATTATTCACCTTCACAAATTAAATAAATAAATAATAACATATTACGAAATTTAATTAAGAAAATCAATTATTAGTATTAAATAAAATAATAATTAATAGTTATTTAATTTTACTTTTAGCTTTTATAAATGTTTACTTTTATGTAGTGATTTATTTATTCATTATTCTATTTTAACTGTGTAGTTTCACACAAGATCTGGGAACACATCTAAATACATTCAAATAACTCACCAAGATTTAGTTACAAGGGGAAAACAAGGGCGACTTGTCAGTTGTGAAAAAACCCACGTGTGCAGGGCACACGTGGGGGAATTTTGGTGTCGGTGGAAATGGTCATTGACATGATGTAGATGACATAGGATATAAGAATAGATTTAAAAATACATTTGAATGGGGGGATCATTCACATTCCATGATCACGTCCATCCGAGAGCTGATTCGAGGATGCTCGTTCACTCGAACGAACACGCCATTTTGGAGATCGAAGACTACCGGGAGATGAGAGATCAGACATGGATGTGAAGGAGCCCAAGAACAGAGTGTCCCTGAGGGAGTTATTTTTCCTTCTTGTACATAATTTCACTTTACTATGTAATCGATTTTTTTACATTACTTTAATAAAGATGGTGAAAGGATGAACTGTCTTGGCATGAGAATTCAATTCTGCAATAAATCTTTTAGACGTCATCATTTACATTACATTTTTGAGAATCATAATGAATCGGTGAGATTGATTAATGATTTTCTGTTTAGTTGCATCACACCTCAATTGTTTTCTAAATTCATAAATTCAATATCAACTGGCGAGGTAGTTATTCGATACTTTTTTTAAAGCGTTAATGTATTTAACATTGTAAAGTTAAGGTGAGTTTATTTCCAGATGTTATCCTTTTATAATTGTCAAACATTTTTGACTGATTTTGAAGTGGAGAACTCCTTAAGTCTGTCTTTTGTGTGTTGAGTTTCATGGCGAGGGAGACTTTTCAACTTTTTCAAGAGGTATGATTCAATAAATTGTTGTGGGGAAGATATACAATAAACTATTAGTTTGCAATTCTCGAGTCTTACATTTGATTTTCTCCTTCGACATTGCTAATTTATATTAGTATTTTTATATCTTTTGTTATATTTACTGTAGTTCATAGATTATTAGTATACTAGTAAATGATTTAGTTTCTTGTTAACAATTTTGTCTTTAATTCTTTCTTAATGTAAAGTACAAAAAAATTTAAAATTGAAAACAACTAAAAATATGCCCAATTGCTTCCCTACTGACAATAATGGAGTTTAATAAAAATATACCCTTAGAAAACTCACCTACCTTCCCTTGGGTTCGACCCTTCACTACTATACTAGTGTGGATTTATAAATAACATATTGAGGGTTGTGACTACCACCAACCCCATCAAAATTTGGTGTCGTTTCTGGGGAAGGCATGCGTTGGGTTTTCTATGTTTTATATGATTAAAAAAACTAAATAAAAAACATATTAAAAAATCATATAAAAAATCTGCTAAAAACTATGAACATTTGCTGATTGTGTGGCCTGTTTAAATTTCTCTTGACTTCTAGTCTATTTTTTAATATGGAAATTTAAAAATGGATGAATTTGGACCACATTGTGTTTGTTGTGGCTATTTTGGGCACACTATCTGGAAGTTCATCTATAACCAACCACAACAGATATAATGTATTGAATAAAATGAACAATATGAGTCTAGTCCTGACACCCTAGCTAAAATTGACCTAATTGCTTCTAAATAGGATGCTAGGGTGGAACTATTGAATGATTGGTTAACTAAAACCCATGTAATCAAACTTAGATATTCTCAAGAGAAAGATAAAAAAATGAAAAGATTGGAAAACAAGCTCTTGGAATTACAATAATGGGTTAAATAACAAGAATAAATTTAATAAAATGAAAAAGAAGGTGTTTATAAAAGATTTGAAAATAAAATTAATGAAAAAAGTTAATTAAAAACTGGAAAATAAATTATTCTCTTTGAAGAATCTGAAACTGTTGAACCAAATCCTAAAAAAACAAATTCAGTAAACAAAGAACACAACACTGATAATCCAATAAATAAATTTAATGTTGTTGAGTTGGACAATTTTGAAGATGAATTGAAAAAGATTGAAAAGGAATGCCTAGTTCTCTTTATAATCCCAACATTATAGAAAAATAATTATTTTAGTGTTTTGAATAGGAAGTCACTCGGGTAGAAGATATATTTGAGAAGGAAAATTAGAATGTTAAAAAATCATCACCCAAATTTTTTGAATTTTTAAATAATGAGTCTGAACAAAATATGGGGAACACTATGGAAGAGAACTTTAAGTTGGAGAATATTAAATCTGAAATTTTTGAACATGAACTGAATACTTCTCTTTCTTATTTTGAACCTGTAAACCAAATAATTTGGGAAATATTGATGGATGATGATCAAGAGTAAATAATATTTGAAGAAAGACTAACTGATGATTTTTCATTTTCCTATTCTTATTGTATTCTCTTTTCTAAAACTTGATGCAATGAAATAGAAATCAGTGTTGACCAACTTGAGGATAAATGTCATAATTTGAACATTTTGGAAACTTAACTTATTGAAACTGAATTGTACAATTCTTCTCCTGATATTGAATTGAAACAATCAAATTACATGGTTTTATAATGTGAGCCTTTTGAACTTGATCATGAAAGATAGGTTGAGAACACACTTGATTAAAGAAAAACATATTTTTTTGAAGCAGTAGATGTTGAGTGTTCATTCACTGATGTTGATCTTTTGGAAGAGATTTATAGCATTTCGAGACCAGAATATATTTGTGATAAAATAAATTTTCTTCCTTTTATGTCACTTTCATCCTTAACAATGTCATGTTTAATTGATCATCATGATGCTGATAGTTGTTTGGAAGGGGATTCAAACATGAGTTCCATTGTAAATTACTCTGTTCCGCACTTTATTGAATCCCCTTTTGAACCTACTAATCATAATTTTCCCATTTTTACTCTTGAATATGAAATTGTTAATGATTTGGTTAATAGAGATAGCTCTGAGGTCAATTCTGTACCCTTTGAAGCACTTAGTTATATGTTGTCCCTTCATGTGAATTCAAATTTTGAAAATTCTGAAACAAAACTGTAGGTGGTCAGCATTATACTCACAGATGTTAACGGGGGGTTTTAAGGTGTTTTTATATTCTATGAGAGTTTGTTGTGTTTAGTTTTTGTGCCCCTAAAATTAATTTCACCGTTAAAAAATGGGCCAAAAACATGGGGTGGTTCTTAGTAAGGAAACAACATCCACCTGGTGACGACAGTTAGTTGCTAGGTGAGTTCGGCTGGGGACTATAAAACAGGCACTACATGGGAGGCTACCCATGGGTTTGTTTGTTTTCAATAAAATACTAAAAAATTCTATTTAAATAAATTCTAACTGAAGGCATTAAATTCAGTGCTTCATTGGAGTCAAACTATGCACTTTTTTTACTTGTGCATTACTTTTTATTGAATAAATCGTTTGTGTGCTGCTTTTGTGCTCTGTTTTTGGGAATTCCTTGTTGGTGCTTATTCTTGGTCTCCTGGTTCTGTCTCAGGATACTGATTCTTGTGTCAATAAAGGAGTGGAACTCCTATACTGGAGGGAAATTGAAAAATATATTCAGGGAAGTACTCAACTCATAATTGCTGCATTTATTTTTCGGCTCCTATTGACATAAAGGATAAAATCTGCGGCATGTTTTGGTCTAATAAATTCAGCTATATGTTTTCTGAATTGTTTTTTGCTATATTTCATTATGTTGTATAGAAATTCTTCATGTTCCTCCTTGGTGAAAACTTGAATTCATTAATATATTTAAACCATTCATTGCATAAACAGAAGTGTGGGGGGGGAGGTACATGTAGGCTGGAAATGTTTTAATTTTTTTATTTTTTTATTTAATATGATTTAGGATGGGTTGTTTTAGCATTCATTCTTTTTCTCTATTGAAAATTATATTGAACTCAATCTGTTATAATGATTTCAACTTATTAACCATGCACCCACAAGTTACATGCTAATTTTTGAGGTGAATTGAAAATTATTCCCCGGACATAAATGTTAATGTGTGTACTTGCTAATTAACCTGCTGATAAGTTATTCCATGTCGTAAACAATAACTTTGAACTTTAATGTGACCTTTATAAATTCCATCTATCGACTAAATTGAAAATATATTTTGAACCTTTATTGTTAATTGATCTTATCCATTTTTAGAAGTCAACTTTGGGTTCAAAGTTGGGTTTTATGTGTAGGGCAGGGGGTCAATTCTTGATTGGGCTAAACTATGCTTTAATGTGAGTCCTTCAATTTCCACCACACCTTAATTATTTTTGGTAAAAAATGGTTAAATGTTTTCAAAATTCTTGCATAATTTTAGGTTTTACACTATACTCAATTGGGTCTTGCCTTAGGACAAGCACATTGCTGGTAGATAAGATTTGTTTTGTATCTAAAATTAATGATATTGAATGATTGTCGAGTGATAGGTACTTAATGATTGAATGGATATCTTGGTTTAGGGACATACTTCTGTGAGTGACATGGGTGATTTGTTAGTGGAGTAATGGTCAGAATCTTTGAAACTGGAAGTTTTATCTTGATTCTAAGGACATCATTAATCTTCTAATTATTAATGTAATTTCCTTAATGAGATAATGGAAATGATTTTTACAGGAATTTTTAAAAACTGGAGTATTATAGGTATCTGGGATCCCACGGTGAGTATCTGAGACCCTAGATGCTGGGTGCATTTATATTTACTATAATCCATCTGTATACCTTGGATATGTGCATTTCACAATGCATAGCACATGATACATGGCTTGTGAAAAATTAAATAAAGTGTCTACGGTCAAAAACTGTTTCATTACGGTGGGGGGAATGATGAATGCTGGATGAAAAGGGGGTCTATTGGTTTATATGGGTGTCATTTAGGTTGTATCAATAATGTGATTCACAAAAAAAAATATTTATATTTTTGGAACATAAGTGATGAGTCAAAATGCTAAGTTCTTGTGGTTAAGTTTTTAATTAGACATAAATTTTACCTCTTGTCACTCTTGAAATTAGATCTTGAATTTGGACTGAAATGAGTCACTAAGAAGTATCCCATATGAGGCATGACATTTCATTTCTCGATGATTCGTAGTTATTTTGATTACCCACTAAGTATTTGTTCTGGGTAAGACTTGTTCTGAAAATTTCATTTTTAAAAGCCTATTGAGATGTTTTTGTCCTTTGGTTCAATTTGTTGGACATGTTACATTTTGGAAAAAATTATGAATATCATACTTTTGTTTTCAAATATAAGAAAACATTGGATTGTTTGAGGTCAAACATTGATTAACTGTGGGAGAATTTGATGTGGGCTTAAAAACACATTTTTTCCACATCTTTTTAATTAATTTTTATCAATTTATTTATTCATTTTAACACTTTTATAAAAATAATGGGAGCCGCCACACTCGCTGGAAATGTGCGCTTCCACTGGAAGAGCGTCTCCGCACCCCCGAACCTTCGAACACACCGATGTGGAAGACCTGTTTGGCGTCACTGCCAGTGAGGACTCTTGAGACTGAGCTGCTACACACCACTCCAAGCATGAGAAACCGGAGCTGTGTCGTCTCTTAAAGAGGAGGGTGAGTTGAGCTGAAGCCACCACTGTGTAGAGGAACCAAAACCAAACCAAGGCCGACGCCACACGGAATTTGAGGCTTTCTTCAGGAGGTAGAGGTTACGCTAGTGGAGCTACCAAAGGGAGCCGCTGTACCTGCTCGCTGATATTGAAGAAGAATGAGGTGAGGTTGAGCAGGGCCATACTGGCCTAAGCTTTTGAGTGTCTGCTTCACCTAAGGGAACTCGAGCCAGCAGATGCAAAGCTCAAACAAGGGGGTGAACCTGTGTCGAGTGGTGAGACTGCCGAGTGAGTCGAGTTGATGCCGCACCACCTGGGTTTGTCCAAGAAGCTGAGCTGTGTTAGAAGGAGGAGTTTTTTTAACATGGAGTTGGAGCTGGACCGGGCAAACCAGGATGCCTCACCGTCGTGGAGAAGAAACCGAAGAAGAAACCCCCTCCTCTAGCGCGATGGAGAAGAAGACACGGGGGGAGTGAAAAAATATAAATAATTGGTTAATATAAAAAATATATAAAAGATAAAAGACAATAATAATAAAAATACTAATAATAATACATTAATAATAGAATATAAGTTAAACCATATAAATTAAATAAATTAATTTGTTAAAATTTTTAAGTGAATTAAAATAAAAATTCAATACTATAATGAATATAACAATTATAAATTAACATCTTTTTGAATAAAAAAATTATAAAATATAATAATGATATAAAATCTTATTAATTGAAATAATTAATATATAACTATTTATTATGATAGATGTAAATTAATAATCTTAAGAAACATAAATCTTCAAAAAAATACTCTAATTTTATTAATTTAATAACTTAATAAATACTAAACTATTAATTAAATCTAATTACAAATTAATCACCTTCAAAAATTAATAAAATAAATAAAAACATATAACAAAATTTAATTAAGAAAATTAATTATCACTAATATATAAAATAATACCTAATAGTTATTTAATTTTACTTTTAACTTTTATAAAAGTGTACTTTTAAACATTGATTCATTTATTCGTTATTCTGTTTTAACTGTACAGGTTCCCACATGATCTGTGAACACATCTAAATACGTTCTAGTAACTCAGCGGGAGTTAGTAATAAGTGGAATACCAGCACGGCAGATCAATCGTGAAAAAACACACGTGTGTGGTGCCCAAGTGCGGGAATTTTGATGTCGGTGGAAATATTCGGTCACTTGCAGTAGATTATGGAGGATATAAAAATAGAGTTGCAACAGAATTTGAATGGGGGGATCATTCACATTCTACAATCACATCCATCCGAGAGAAGATTTGTGGAATCTCAATCACTTGAATGAACACACCATTTTTTAGAGCAACGACTCTCGGGATATGACAGAGCATACATGGATGTGAAGGAGCCTGAGAATAGATCATCATTGAGGGAATTATTTTCCCTTATTGTAATTAATTTCACATTACTTTGTAATCGATTGTTTTTCAATGCTTTAATCAAGA
Organism: Viscum album; assembly: GCA_963277665.1. NCBI lineage: Eukaryota > Viridiplantae > Streptophyta > Magnoliopsida > Santalales > Viscaceae > Viscum > Viscum album. The sequence continues at coordinate 1,530,847,925 of OY728123.1, read as the reverse complement.
TGATCAAAAGATGATTTTTCTTAGCTTGAAAATTAAATTCTTCTGGTTAATATTTTAGACTTATTCATTTACTTCACATTTTTTAGAATCATAATCAGTGAGATTGATTAATGATTTTCTGTTTAATTGCTTTACACCTCAACTATTTTCTAAACTCATAAATTCAAGATCATCTGGCTAGGTACTTCTTGGATAATTGTTTTGAAGCGTTAATGTCTTTATATTTGAAAATTTATGGTGAGTTTATTTCCAAATGTTATCCTTTTATAATTCTCAAATAGTTTGACTGATTTTTGAGTGGGGAACTCCCTAAGTCAGTCTTCTGTGTGTTGAGTTTCCAAGAAAGGGAGACTTTTCACCATTTTCAAGAGGTATGATACAAAAAAAATGTTGTGGGTTTGATATACTTTAAACCAGTAGTTTGGAATTATTGAGGATTACATTTGATCTTCTCCTTCCACCTCGATGCTTTATATTAGTTTTTTCTTCCCTTATGATAGTTTTACTGTAGTTCTTAGTTCATTAGTATACTAGTAAATGATTTACTTTCTTGTCAAAAAAATTATCTTTACTTCATGCATAATGTAATGTCCAAAAAGTTGTAAAGTAAAAACAACTACAAAGATTCACACTCGCTTCACTGCTGACAATAGTGGAGTTTAATAAAAATAAACCCTTAGAGAACTCACCTACCTTCCCTTGGGTTCAACCCTTCACTGATATACTAATGAAGGTATATAAATTACATTTTGAGGGTCGTGACGACCTCTGACCCCATCACATTCCACTTGAAAATGGTCCAAAACATATAAATCCATTAAAGGAAACAATACTTCCATGTTATTTGTTAATGTAAAAAGAAACTTGAAAAAATCAAAACAAGATCTCATTAATATAAAGGCTTGATGAAAACATAGTTTTAATTCATTTGAAATCATTAAATTAAGTCCATTTTGATTTATTCAGTAATAACCATCAGAGTTATTTTAACACACACATCGTGTGTATTATTTCCATAGAAGGATATTCAAAACATCAAAACATAATAAAAACTCCTTTGATGTTATTGAAATCGTAAGGAAAAAGTATATAAATCCATAACCCCATCATGGTTAATTTTAATAGAATTTACTTTCAATAAAAAACAAGGATTTAAAAGATGCAATCATTGGTGATTACACGTTTATAGCACAGTGAATGGAGCTACCTACGAGAATGGATGATATCAGCATGTGGAAGTCTTAATACGCTATAAAGAAGCATGAAAACCCCTTAAAGGGTTAATAAAATCCAAAAATCACAGAATCCAACATTAGAAATTATATATATAAGGGAAACCAATGATGGATAATTCATAGAAAGAGGAAATGATAAAAAAAGATTCAAAAAGACATCCCCAAACAAGAAATCAACGAGTGGGGAGGAGAAGAAAATAACATCCCTTGGATTAAAGCTTTGAATCATCTGAGAAAAAGTAGAGATACCACCAAAGCATGGATTTGTTCGATACTTGGATTCATTCAAGCCTGGGATTCTTTCCTTCGATTTGTTTGATCCTTTATTCATTCCTTCATAAGAGCTAGGATTTTATGAGGTGGAGCACTGGCAGCGGGTTCTACTGTAGAAATCATCAGATATCTGGATAGGTTCGTGACTGGTTAGGGTTCATTAAATCGATAGGGGAATCATTTATCCTCTCTTAAATAAACACAAAAAAGATAACTTTAATTAGTTCTAAATTAAAAAACACTGATAAAAGACAAAATTATCATCTCTTTTTAGCACTGATCCGTGCTAAAAAGTGCTGATAAAATCCTTCTTTATCAGTGATAAAGTTTTTGCACTGATAAATATGGAATTTATCTGCACTTTTTTAATGTTGACAAAGATTGTACTATATCAACGATAAAAAAGAGTTGATAAAAAGAAATAATTATCAATGTAATGACATTAGCACCGATAAATGAATTATAATTATAATTGTAATTATAATTTTTGAAAATATATTTATATAATTATATATTTATATAATTTATAAAAATATATTTTAATATTATTATAGTAAATATATTTATTATTTAAATATATTTATTATAATTTTTTAATTACAAATATTTTTATATCATTATATATGTTTATAAAGGTATTTATATATTTAATAAATATAAATGAATATAATTATCATTATATTATATATATTCATTATAGAAATATATTTATTATAATTTTATAATTATTTAAATATATAATTATTTATTTATAATTATTTAAATATTTTTTAAATAAATAATACATATATGTCTCTGTATATATATATATTTATATCATTATATATATTTATATTATATATATATATATATATAAAATATATATATATAAACATAAATAAAAATATAAATATAGTAAATATATTCATTATTTAAATATATTTATTATACTTTTCTAATTTTTTAAATATCATTAATTTTTTTAGTAATTATATAAATAATGCTTTCAAAAATTATATATATTTATTTTTAATAATAATTATATAAATTTTAAAATTTTGTATATATACATCTATTAATATATCTATTTATAAATATTTAAAAATATATTTTAAAAATTATTAATGAATATATATTCTAAAACACATGCATATTAAAAATGGGTGAAATTGAATAATTAAAAATGGGTAAAATTTGAAAATACTCAATAAATGGCTGAGTTTTATTAATTAAAAAGAAATTATTAAAAAAACGGTTATATATATTGAAATTAAGATACATACATATTGGGAATATTAAAACATACTAAATAAATAAATATTAATAAATATTATAAAATTATTAAATTCCTCAAAAATATATTTAAAATATAGAAAAAGAAATAATAAGAAACTGTAATAATATTGAAAATAAATAAATTAAATATACCATTTAATGAAAAAATATACTGAATGTATCAGGTTATAATGAAATTCTAAAATGGATACTAAAATTTGAATAAATTATTAAATATTTGGTGTATATGTTTCTATATAAGATTTCATTAATCATGTAAATATATGTGTGTGTGCATTGAATATAAAAATGGACTAATTACATATATGTATGTGAAATCAATGTAACTCACTTTTGATATTTGTTAAACTGAAAAATCAAAACAACATTCAATTATGTCAATTACATGATGCAATTGGTCTATGTTTTAAATTCATATTAATTTCTAATTATAAACCAGTCTTCATTAAATATATAACATATTTAATGGAAATCATGAAGATGTTGTATTATATAAATTAAATTTTATGAAATAATATATATGTATATATAAATATGAATTTACTTCTATATTAAGAGTATTAATGAATAATTATGTATAGAAGCCATTTAAAATGAACAAGACATTAATAATTTTTTAATTATTATATTTTATTCATTTTAAATATTGATATTTAATATATGTTATTTTTTACAATTTATAATAAATATATATATATATATATACGAAACATATCCTTTTTGTTAACAATTAATTTATTTATGAAATTATTAATAATTTTTTAATCCAGTCATTATTAATTTATTATTTAATTATTATAATTTATACATATTTTTTATTTAGTTGTTAAAATTTAGTCTTATTTAAATTGTTTAATTGTTATTATTAATTCATTTTATTTTTCTATATCTAATAAATACTAGTGATTAATTTTTTTAATCAATATATATGAATAGTAAATTTATTCATTTTTTCAGTAATTAATTAATTAATTAGTTTTTTTATATTTTTCTTAATTTACTCATTTTTAATTGTTCATTGTCTAATTGATTCATTTAATTCATTTTAAATGTCTATATATTTAATATATATGCACTATATTTATCTGAATTAATAATTTTTATATATTTATATTAAATTTACTCATTTTTATCATTAATTATTTAATTAATAAAATCTTTAATACATTTTTTTAATTTAAAGATTTTTATGTGCTATATTAATGAATTATTTCATTTTATTCGAGAAATTTAACAGCGATAAAAAATCATTGAAAAAAGATAACCATTATCAACACTAAAACTAATGTGCTCATAAAGGGACCCCTTTATGGGTTGTAATGATAAATTGCTGATAAAGTTTACCCTCTATTAGGGCTAAAAAATCACTGATAAAAGGTATCTTTTATCAACATTAAAAAATAATGATAAAAGGCCTCCATTAAACATGTTTTTATAACTCATCAATTACTCCTTCATAAGAATTATTTTCTAGCACTGATAAAGGTCAACGTTGTCAATGGTCTGTTTTGTAGTAGTGTTAAAAACACTCTTTATTTTCACATCTACAAGATTAATTTTAGATTAAAATTTCCACTGCTACAAATTGAATTTCAAAAACTGCATTCCATATTTCAAATAATCATAATTTATAATGTCCAACAATGTCAACATATTTTTATACCAAAATAATTATTGAAAGTAGAAAAAATTAATTACTACGGTTATGGTAAAAATGGGTTTACCAAGGGTGATAAACTAACAAATATAAGGGATAATATTACCTATCGGCTTATCTAAAAACTATTTTTTAGACATGTTCGTACATTCCACCTATAATTTATGATAATGTATGTTGGTCGGAGTGGATACTCAAGAGGGGGGGGGGTGAATTGAGTTCCAATTAAAATTTCTGTTAAAAATATTTCTCTTAAAATTCCCCTATTTAAAAACAAAGTTAAACTGTAGTGAATTTATACAGAGTGTAACTGTTCAATTAGTTTCTCAAAGATTGATTAGGTATCAGTTAACTTAATCAGAAGATGAAATTAACTTTTGAAACTAACTTACTGGTTTAAAATAAGTATAAACACTTGCTAATTTAACTATCAATGTAGCTTTAAAATAGTTTTGTATTTCAAGGTAGTGAGTAGTGGAATAGAATATATATATATATATATATAATACTTTTGATTTAAACTAAAATGCACAGTAGATGTAACCAAGAGGTTCAGTCTCAAGCCGAGACTTAGTCATCTCAATAATTTACATAAAATGATCCACACCCTAGATCGGGGTAAACAACTAAGTATGAAAACAAACAACATATCACAACTGTCTAGGTATTACTCGACCTCTACCACTATCCACAGTGGGAAAAAAGAGTTATGGAGTTTGAGTGAGGATTTAAGAATCCTCCAATTTAGCTCAGGAGACAGTGTGTGTGTAAAATAAACAGGGTACACATACTGCTCGAAATGCAAAGAAAGAATCACTAAAGAAAGTGTGAATGAGTTTAGAAAATCTTTAGTGATTGGCAGTGCAGTAATAGACTCGTTTGACTGGTAAAAAAACTTATGAGTCCTTCTCTGGTTTTCTTTGAAAAACAGAGTTTCGTTTTCTTCCTTGTTCCAGGTACAACATACCAGCTTGTGTGCATGAAGTGTTTGTTGTAGTTCTTCACTCAAGATGCAGCTTGTGGTTTCCTTCAGAAGAGTGGCTTTAAATATATCAAGGACTCTTGCAGTATGGATGAAGCCTTGTGTGAATGCACCACGTTTGAATGGTGTTGAGCCCTCTTAGTTTATTGTGCTCTCTGTATGCAACCACTTCACTTTCTATCTCTATGTGTTTTTCGGCTAGGTCTTTATCTTCCCTTTTATAGCTTTCAGCTTCGGCAAAAAGGAATGATTAATTTTTGCATGGGTACTAGGTACGGTTCCCATACATGTAAATAGATATCATTAAATAACATTAGCTTCATTAAAAACATAAAATGTAACCATTAGCTTAATAAATAAATTGTATAGAGAGAATAGAGTTTTACTGGTTGGTCAATCATTAGTAGCCTTCTGTTGGTAGACGTGTGTAGTGGACTTTGTGTAGCAGGACCTTCCATCGGTAGATCTTTTTAACTTGTATCGGTAGCTGTATATATATAAATATATAAATATATAAATATATATATATATATATATATATCGTTGACTTCATTCGATCGGTAGCTCTTGTTATCGGTAGCTCTTAATCCATTGGTAGCTCTTGGGATATCGGTAGATCGATCTATCAGTGAATCTGTACTTGTATCGGTAGACTATGTTAGTTGCTTCATATCAGTCGCTAGTCTGTGAATTAGTAGGCTGGTCGGTTGCTCGTATCGGTAGACTTACTCTATCGGCAGACTTCTATCAGTAACTGTCTGTGAATTGGTTCTATCGGTAGACTTATTCATATCGGTAGCTCTGTATATATCAACGATAAAGTGTATACTAGAAGACTTAAGCATACCAGTAGACCTATTCTATCGGTAGCTCGGTTTTTGTCGGTATCTCTGTACATATTGGTAGCCTTTTCTTATTGGTGACTCTGTTTATCGGTAGACTATTTCTATCGGTAGACTGAGTACCGGTAGCTCTTTATCAGTAGCTATACGCAGATTAGTGACTTAACACTTATCTGTCTTATGCACAACATATCTAATTGTGTTAGAATTACTTCAGAACTCATATAACCATAGACAAACATTGATTCAAATATCTTAAGGACTATCTTAGAATTATTATCATCTTGATAACATAATATCATATATTGAGGGAATTTGAATATAGATAAACATTAATTGGGATTATCAAAGTATGTGAAGACATAATTAGGATTATCAAAAATAGGTGAGGTCAACAATCTCCCTCTTTTTGATAATCACAACTTGTGATATTATCATTTTAAAATAGTGAATAATAGTATCAGAGGATATATCATTGAATTTAAGTTTCTCAGAGAAAACAGTATATTATAGAACATAATTTATCAGAGGTAGAATTAAATTTGATAGTATCAGAGAAAAAATTAAATGTAATGGTATCAGAGAATTAAGTGTAACATTATCAGACAGAAAAGCATGATAACTCTTCCTTAGATAAAATTTCTCCCCTTTGATACTTTCTCCCCAAAATTTATTCTCCCCCTGGGTGAATATCTCTTCCCCATTATAGAATATTTGTAGAATATTTCTCCCCCTTTGTGAAAATAAAAAGGTGGGAAACGACAAAGAAAAGAGGAAAGAGAAAAAAATTGGAAAATAAAAGAAATCCACTTGTATTAAATGTTACAAAAAGGTACATCGACAGAAAACCAAATACAAAGGATTCATATCAAACATCTTATCCAGTTGATCAATCCGTATCCTCAATGTGAGATTTTCCCTTGTGATCAGAAGACGATTCAGGTGGTGTGGATGCAAGTGAAGGTTTAGTAACACTAGAGATGATCACAGGAGGCTGAGCCACTGACACTGTGCTTGGCCTGTACTGAGGAGTTCTTTGAGTGATCATAGGTGTGAGGCTTTGAATTGATTGAGTAGGAGTCATCTGAACAGGTGAAGCATTAGAGGTAGAGGCAGGTAAGGCTGGAGGTATAATCCCTGGCCTAGCATCAACATGTTGGAAAGGCAACAATAGATTTCTGAAATCCATAATTATTCCTCCTCTTATCTCCATAGAAGATATGAAATCATCCTTGTTCTCCATAAATTTTTCCAATGCTGCAGTCAATTCCCTTAGCTTGCTAACTTGTTCTCTGGAGGCTTGATTGACAGGAGGCATCTTCATATTCTCTATCAGAAGCTTGAAGTGGTTGGTCATTTGGTTCTTCGTGTAAATATTTTGGAAATAGGAGTCCACTTTATCTTTCACTTCATTCTGAGAGGCAGAAGCTTCTCTCATATAGCTTTGGAATATCTTTATTATTTCACTAGCTAAATCCCTAGTAAAAAAGCACAAATTTTCTCAGTTCGAATGAGTCCATAGATCCACTAGTTGAAACTGAACCAAGCTCCTCCTTCATCATAGCTCGAATCTGATTTAAATCCACTGGGGGTTTAGAAGCAACATAACCAATAGAGAAGGTTACAATTTCCTTGATGTTTTTGGTCAACCCACTGATAAGATTTTGGACTTGAGAATCCTGGGTTTTAACATGATCTTTCATGGAGGTTTTAAAACCTTCAAACACTGAAACAATATGGCTCACAACACTTTTGACATAGGCTTTGTCCTTGTCTTCTTGGGATTTTGAGATCATGTAAGAGTCCAAAGAGACAACAGATTTCTTTAGAGCTTCAAGATCTGCTTCCCGTATAGATATTTGAGTATGGAAATCTTTAACTTCTTCCACTATTTCGGCCATAAAGGATGACAAATTACAACCGATAGAGAGTTCAAAAGATCATTCCAACATACTTATCTCTTAAACAAAACAATGCTTCATCATAACAACTAAGGCACTAAAAGATTCTTTCAGATCATCCTTTAATGATTCTAAGTCAGCCCTAGTGATCATATCCGCAGGATAAACTGCAATAGGTACTCTTTCAGATGCTAAACTGACCACTGAGTCAGTCATGACCGATTGAATTGATGATACCAGAGAAACTTCCATCTTCTTTACCTCTTCCATAAAACTGTCCTTAAGCTTTTTCTTCAAAGTATCCAGGTCACGTATTCTGACCACATCTCTAAGTGGCAACTCAGACTCAACATTATAAATGATTTTTGGTCTACTTAGATATGCTTCATTCTCAGAATCAGGATTGTTGGTTCCAAAATATTGAACGCAAAGGGAATAAGGAAAAGAATCCCACACGCTACCTCGCGAAGCCCCGACGCGGAGCTCCCCCGAGCAACACGGCCGCCAAGAAGCAAAGGAGGCGGTACTGCTCTGCGAACACCCTGACGTTCGCGATCCCTCCCCAAAGAAAAAGAGGCTGTACCGCTCCGTGAATGCCCTGACGTTCGCGAGCCCGCCGCGAAGTAAAGGAGGCGGTACCGCTCCGCAAACGCCCTGACATTCGCGACCCGCCGCGAAGCACCCACCGCCCCTTCGCACCGCGTGAGCTCTGCTTCGCGGCGCCCCTTTCCTATAAATACTAGTCTCCCCCTGAGTCCAAAGGAGGCACAATCCAACCTTTCGGTTACTAAACTCCTAAATCGTGAAGCACCCTTTGCCCTGGGAATCATGAGATCCGCGAGGCATTTTTCCTTCGTGAGATGCCTTCGCCTTGTCTTGTTTTGAGCCCCTCTTCCGAGAGGGATTCCCTTCGCGAAGGATAAGGGCATTTGTGAAGGAAGGGGATTCCCAAGGGAACCTGGACAGCCCCAGAGCGTTTATGCTTCACGAAAAACCCATCCTGTACTAGTGATCCACATGCCAAGGCAGGGTCACTGTACATCGCGAAGCACACTGCTTCACAGCACCTTGCTTCACGAGGAACCTCTGCTTTGCGAGATAGTGCTCCGTGAATACTATTCCACTTCGTGAAGCACCCTCCATTCAAACCTCTACCCCATGCTAAGGCCAAGGCACTCCACTTCGCGAAGCATGCTCCTTTTCATGGAAATTCCTCTTTACGTGCGACCCTCCAGGTTTTCACGATGTGATTTCAAAGTCCCATGGACCACACCACTCGTAGCGTTGCTTCGCCTAATGCTTCTTCGCATAGGCATTCTAACAGCTATTTATTCTTCGCATAGCCACGCTAACGTGGACCCCTTGATGGTTTGCTCTATGGCCCCCTTCACCATGTCCTTGCCGGTACCTTCCCTCCCCCAAGGAGCGAAGGTTACCAGTCATGTATATCCTAGGGGTGTGGAGTAAACCCACCTCGTCTGAGCTGCAAGACATTAAACTGCCAAGCACCTCATCCTCAAAACATGACGTTAAACTGTGACCCGACCCTGTGCGTCGCACGGAGGGTCCCCCCAGCTTGAACAATTTTTACACCGCTCATCTCCAAGGGATTTGAATCACCCTCACATGGGATGACAACATCCTTCTCGGAGTAGCGTATGTCCACAGGGGAAGGGAAACCACCCTAGTTGAAGCCCCCCTGGCCTCTCTTATGGAAGGAAGCACCCGTGCACCTCCGTACTTCCCCTCTGCCAAGGCCAGTGGAGGGCGCGATAGGAAACAAGGAACCTTCCATCTTTGGCCCCAAATCTCTCTCCTGTTGCGCTTTGCTGCACCCTAGGCCTCCATCCTAGAGTATGTCCTAGCACTATGGGCCACCTAACATGTAATCCCCTCATCGTTTCCCATGGACGCACCATTTGCAATGTGATCATCAGGTCCCTGCAACCTCTTTTTCTCACACCAAGAATGACTCATGTGAGCTTAGAGTGAGCACCGACCCTGACCCCCACCTTTAGAGAACTACGAGGACTTTGATCCATGTAAAGGCATGGTACGTAGGAAGCCTCCACGAGGTTCAAGCCCACCACTCAGTCGTTTCTTCACGTCGAGTTCCACCCTCGTCTAGCATGATGTTAAACTGTTTGACCTCATCCAGCATGACATCAAACTGCACATACACCAGAACAATGTGGTCTTTGATCCATGCTAAGGCATGGTACGTAGGAAGCCTCCATGAGGTTCAAGCCCACCGCCCGTCATTTATTCACTTCAGGTTTCCCTCTCGTCCCACATGACGTTAAACTGCATTTTTGCCCAGCGGTAAGACATTGTGACCATCCCGAACTACGAGGACATTGATCCATGTTAATACATGGTACTTAAGAAGCCTCAAGAGGTTCAAGTCCACCACTAGTGGACCCCCGTGTTCACTTTCACGTTGATTCTCTGACAAAACACAATTTTAACTACGAGGTCCTTGATCCATGTCAAGGTGTAGTACGTAGGAGGCCTCCATGTGGTTCAAGTCCATCACCCGTTGGTCACTCCGACATCCTTCACGTCGGTTCACCAACACCTGGGCAGCCTACTGTGTAAGCCCCACAGTATCTGGACTAAGGTCTCTTTTCTTTCATGTCAGTTCACCGACACGCACCATTTTCTCCCAAACTACGAGGACTTTGATCCATGTCAAGGCATGGTATGTAGGAAGCCTCACGAGGTTCGAGCCCACCACTAGTGGACCCACGGGCTTACCTTCACGCCAGTTCTCTAATAAAAACCACCACCAGAACTATGAGGTCTTTGATCCAAGTCAAGGCATGGTACGTAGGAAGCCTCCATGAGGTTCAAGCCCATCACCCGGTCGTTCTGACCTCATTCACATCGGTTCACCCCCGTCCCACATGACGTTAAACTGTATTCCACATCTCATTTGAACTATAAGGACTTTGATCCATGTCAAGGCATGGTACGTAGGATGCCTTCCTGAGGTTCTAGCCCAACAATCATTAGCCCAGAACGTCTCCTAGTCGGTGTTCCAAGTCCCCCCCCCCCATTTTCACCTGAACTATATGGTTTTTGATCAGTGTCAAGGCATGGTACGTAGGAAGCCTTACTGAGTTTCAATACCACCATCCATCGGACCAAGGTCCACCTTCACGTCAGTTCGCTGAAAACACCCATCGGACCAAGGACAACCTTCATGACGGTTCACCAACACCATCCTGAACTACGCGGACTTTGATTCCCTGCCACAGGGATACGTAGGAGGTCTCTTCGAGGCTCAAGCCCAATTTCACTATTTCCCTTGCGATGGTCCCATTTCATTCCCCCTCCACTTCAATCATCCATCCATCATTCATCCTGATTCTCAGCCGGGCCGCCACATCCCGGTGAGATCATGCCACCCTATTCCCTTCCATAGCATTTGGGAAGCCCCCCCATGTGCTGGCCCGAACATCGGTGTTCCCTCTAGGGGGTTTTTCAATATGATCCACTCCAGTTAGTGTTCTGATCAGCCCTCATCCTCGTTGGAAATTAAACTTGCGGCATACCCCATGTTAAACATGGGAAGCTGTGGAAAACCTCAGATACATGCTTATGGCATACAATTCCCCGCGTTCGATATGGGATGCCTCGGGCTTCCACGCCCTTGAGAAGCCCTATAATAAGGGAAAAAAGACAGACACACCAATTCCCCATCGTTCAGACACGTTTCTGATGACTCGACGTGACTACTCCCCGACTGATGGTTGCTGCCCTGACCAGACCCTTTGGAATGTCCTGACAGAAGCAATGCAATTAACTGGTGTCCATGGAAACATGGAACTGGGAAGAGTTTCACGAAAAACGTATTAAATCTATGAGGGAGACCTGGACTAGGTGGCGAGTTCCGAGGAGGAATCCATGGAAGGAAGAACCGACATCCCATCATCCCGGTTTCGATCAAGGAGCAGACGTCCCTGAATAATGAGCGGATGCCACCCACCTTTGGAAAGTCGGAATGTGGGGCAACGCAAAGAAATCCATGCCTGTTGCGCCCCAATGAGGATGGATGTGTGCGCCCCGGTGAAAGCATCGGAAACAGAAATGGTGAACCCGATGTGAAATTCTTCTCCTAAATATGGAGATTAGTAGTGTTCTAGACATCAGTAGATTGACATGTCACCGGATCCAGATATCCGGCGCTAGGTCCCTCCATGGAAATAGCGGGCCTGGCGTGAAACTCATAGGATGTCGGGGCAGTAAAACGTGGGGAATTCCATTCTGAAATGTGTTGGCGTGGATTCCTCTCACCGACCACGGATGACGGAATGACGATGGGGCACTGGTTGTCGATCCTTTTCCTCGTAGTACCGGCGAGTTGGTTTCCATGCTTCCCAGGAACCAGGTTGCTGCTATGGAGACACGATCACCTCTCGCTCGCCTACGCAGGGGCAGGGGAAACACCAGCACAACCTCTCCACGTGGCTCCACTGCCTCCACGATGGCCTCTACATCCATGAATACGGGACACCCACGTCCCCTCTCCCAATCAGAGATCATCCAACAAAGGGTGATCAACAACCCTGTACATAGGTACGAGAAAGAAGGGGTCATCCCAACTCGGGATATGGCCCTCTTGGACCTGGAGGCACCCAGGCCCCGCCGTCAACCCCGCCCTCAAAGGTCGCATAGGGCGCCCCTTCTCCCCACCCCAATGTTCAATCATTTCGGGATCCTGTCCCCAGAATGCCTCGACGACTCCTCACCATACGCTAATGAGGCGGGTGATGTCTGGCTCCGCCCGATCAGAGTCTCTGGTCAAGGACTCTAGGAAAGGGCCCCCATCTGGCCACGTCAGCGCCACCGTCCGGCTTTACCAGAGGAGAAGGTAGGCTATGCCCCTACACCACCTGCGCCATCTCGTCTGACCCGACGTCAGCATTGGGCCCGAGCTGAGGACGCTCGTCAAGGGGTGTCGACATAAACAGCTACTGTGGCCCGATCTACCGCCGACGTGCATCATGGATTCCCTGCATACACTGAGTAGGGGAACTCTGTCACCCGACCAGGACTGAGGCCCCAACCTCCCCATGGGTAGGTTGGGTTGGCTCTTGGGGTCGCAGGCCCGAGCGGTGATCGCCGCGAACCAATCCGAGACGACGTCACTCCATACGGAGGTCCTAACCATACCACCATTCCACAGAGTGTGGGACTTCCCCGCTCCGAAGCTCTTCATGGGGGTAGGCCTCGTGCTACTCCCATCCTGAATGAAGACCTGCCCCGTGGTAGTGACGCTCGTCACGGAAGCCTCTCCCGCACCCACCATACAGGGAGCAGAGTTCCTCCTCCTTTCCCCGACCGTCGATGTGACGGTATTTCCCATCCGGTCCCTCTCCAGCATGGGGGTCCTCCCTACATCCTCTCTACAACTGGCGATGGTCCTCCTCACCCAGGAAACCCGAGGGGTGAAGGTCAGCCTCGCTCCACCCGCAACAAGCATAGAGGTCCTCCCCATGCTCCTGCCAGTTCCAACAGAGGTTCCGCCCAGATGGGTGCTGTCCATGGAGGTCCTCCCCATGTACCCTTCGACATTTTCCCTAGTTCCCCTCGCACCCCGGCTGTCTCAAGCGGGAGTCCTCTCCGCCATGGCGCCAGCGCCGCTCCGAGACTACATGTTGAGAATCAGCCTTATCCCGAAGATCCATCCAGGGGCAGGAGAGCGAGTCGTCTCCACCATAAGAAGAGTCCTGGGAAGGCCCTAGTGGAGGTCAAAACAGCCCGTTTCTTAGATTTTGAAGCGGAATACGACTCAGCGATGGAACCTTCTCCCCGCTGCTCCGTGTCAAGGACTGGGGAAGGAACAAGGCGTGCCCGCCTCGTTCTCCCAGAATGCAAAGTCCACTGGATTCCCAACTCTCTCCACAGGTACATCCAGGAGGAAGAAATTGTGGAGATTCCGCATCTTCTGACCGTGCAATCACCACCGTCGTCACCAGAAGCACCCTCTACCTCTATCAGAGATCACATAGAGCTATTTTGGGGACCAACGGTGGTAGAGCAACGGCGTGCCCCATCGCTGGTGACTGCAATTCCTACGCTAGAAGCTATGGATATCAGCCCATCATATCGTGATATTGTGGTTAGGTCACCTCACTCTTCATAGGATGACCCAGAATTCGGCGGCCAGCCAGCTCGTTCACCGTGTTCTCTACCACCTAGTTTGCTGTCCCAGCGGTCCGCCTCGGTACCGCTACCGGTCCCTCACCCGCCTCTAGTTGATGAGTGGGGAAATACGGGGCCAGACCCTGAGTCTGAGCCTAGGAGATTCTGGAAAATTCTTGCAGCGGATCACATCCCGGAGAAGTTCTGGCCGACGGCAGCGCCGAACTTTTGCGTGTCGGAGTCCCTTACCCCAGAAGAAGTAGGGTGCTTCCGCCGAACCCTATGGGTGACACACTTCCACCATCATTATGAGCGGGTAGTGTACCCCATGAGCCGAGATCACTTTGAAGAAATCGGCGAGCAATGCCGCCTGATCGATTTGGCTGCACTCCCTGTGGCCCAGCGCCCTGAGTCGCCAGGCCGACAGAGCACCCTTCAAAGGAAATGCGTTCAGAGTCTCAATGTACTCAGCAGAATTATCAGGGAAGCTACCCTGCATGTGAAAGTCCGTGGCTGGGGATAGTATGCTGCCCTACTCTTCAGTCTTATCCCAAAGTAACCCGATTCATTATGCGACATTGAGAACATGTCCCCAAGAAGGGTCGTGGTCCACATGGCTGACGTAGTGGACAAGGAGGACGAGATTGAATTTCTCGATGGAGACTTACCCCCTGAGGGTGTACCACCAGTGCTGGACCCATCAGGGAGTGTTACCCGTCAGTAGAGGATCCTTCTAGGCCTCCATGTACCCACCGAGTCGCTGGTACTCATTCGAAATTCCTGTAAGGGTAAGGAGCATGTCGGAACTGTCAAGCACTCCGACCCATCCACCTCTGTACAGAAAATGGAAAAAGATCCCGAGAAGGCCGTGTTTCGCCAGCAGCTTGCAGAGTAGAAGAGGCTGGTTGACGAACTCCTGCCCGAGCGCACTGTTGAGCGGCGATCCGACTATGGTAATCCCAAGCCAGGGCAGCAGGGGCAGGAACAATTTCCCCCCGGTGAGATGCCTCTGGGCAACCCTGATCACGCTACTTCCGTAGACAGGGAAGAAGCCATAACTCACGATAAGAGGGCGCGATACGTCTCACCAAACCCTCCTGAACGACGGGGCAATCTGAGGAATCCAGCCCGGGTTCCCCCAACCACCCCATAGGCCGTTCCGCCAGTCGCTCCATGAGCTGCTGAAGCCATTTACTATGTTGAAGAACCCGACAAAGAACTTGTGATTAGGGATCCCCGTCAAGACAGGGACCCCCACCCGGATGATCTTATAGTGGCACTCATCGGCCGCCTCGAAGTGTTGGAAACGTGGCAGGTGGTAGTCCCACCGGATGGCAAGCCATATCCCGTGTGGGTGGATGATATGCCCGCACCCTCGGGTTTTGGGAACCCCACTTTCTCACCCTTCAATGGGACAGGGGACCCGCCACATCACTTGTCCCACTTTTCTTCCAAGTGTGGCCCCATGCTGGGGACCCAGACCCAGTATGAAGTCGCCAAGCTCAGATGTTTCGTGCAGACATTGGATGGCCCTGCATTCGTCTGGTACAACCAGCTCCCTATCGGATTGGTGACCGGTTGGGAGGATCTCCAATGGCAGTTCCTATACCAGTTCAGCTCCACCACGAGAAAGACTAGCATCGAAGACCTCTTCAAGTGCAAACAAAGTCCTGATGAGCGAGTCGCGGATTTCATCGCACGATGGAAAGGGCTTAAATACTCCCTCGACAAGCCGCTGAATCAGGAGCAATTACTGACGATGTGTGTAGGGATCGTTAAAACAGAGCTGGTTCCTTCCCTGATCACCCAGAACTACCCTGGAGGGTTCCGTGATTTCTCAGATAAGGCTCAGCGCCTCGAGGAGGCTCTACAACAGGCTAGTCAGGCATATTTCCTGCCCCCTTGTGATCCCAGCCATGAGGGATTCCAGAGCCGAACCCGCCGCGGTGTCCCAAATAGAAGCCTCCAGGAAGCTAGAATTACTGCTAGTGGAACCAGCCCCACAACCCCGCAGAGGTCCTCCACCTCAAGCACAGACTCCTGCCTAGCAGCGACCGCCTCAGAATCGACAGATTCCCCCACGCAATGCGCCACCACCACCTAGGCGAGAAAATTAGGCACCGCCTCCTCAGCTGGCCCCTCTGGCCCCTCGTCAAGGCCAGGCTCCCAGGGCCCCCTATCTGTAAAGAAGGCACCATACTTACTCATTTAATGAGAATCAGGTACTTAGCTACTTCCTAAGTGCTCTATAGCAAGGGATTGTGCGCTTACCCGAGTGAAGAAGGCCGACAGAGGTTAATCTCACTAATCACCCCAACTACTATCCCTATCATCGGATTCTGGGGAACACCCTCAAGAAATTATATGTGTTTAAATACTGGCTTCAAGACCAGGTCGACAACAACATAGTCAGGATGGGCCCAGCCCCGACACAAGTAGCAGGTGTCTTAGTAAGGTCACAGATCGGTAGCGACACCGAAAGAGAGTGGCAGCAGTTCCCCAGTCGTGGGTCCCAGAAATACGACGACTGGATGGCTTGAAAAACCATCGGTTGTGCCCATGGTATTAGTCAGGCACGCCTGAATCAGCCAGAGCCTTCGGAGGAAGTAGCCAGTAACTCTGCATCGTCATCACAGCTGACCTTTTCCCAAAAGGGCAAGTAGTGACGGTGTAAGAAGAAGCAACACCCTCCACCTCTGTCATTGTCATCCTGCACTCTTGGCGACTTTATACCCCATGAAATGGGGATTCCTCCCAGAATCCGCCCGGTGGTGGATGACTCATCGAGCGACAGCTAGGGGTACGCTTCGGTTAACACGGTGGAGCTGGTAAATCCGTATATGGCTCCCGATGAGGGGGAACGCCAGGCGAACCTCCCCAACATCCCCAACCGACATCAACCACATCAGAACCGCAACCACACAAGTCATCGAGGCAAGTCAACGGGCACTTTCAGTCAGGACGTGCACGCTACTGAAACCAGACAGTAGGCTCAGCGTAGAGCTCAGCATGTGAAACCTCATCTGAGGCACTCCGATCTACCTCCACCGCCATTTGTGTTGCTAGATCAGGCAGAGTTTCCTTGTCTGTACCGTGGTCAGTCTTGCCCGGCTATAGGCCAATATCTGTTGACCGATCCTAATCTGGCGGCTACTCTCTAGGCTTCAACTAGTAGGCATCGAGATGTACCCAGTACTAGCCAGTCGCCGGTTCAACCTGCAGGACCCGCTATGCCTCCAACTGCAGAACGACCTCCTATAAGTAGAGGCTCATGTTAGGCACGGAAGTATGATGTCCTGAAGCACCTGGACGGCATTCCAGCAAGGCTTTCTATACATGAGGCCCTTATCCTATCATCTGAAATGTGCAAAGCACTTGCTGAGTCCATAAGGATCCCCCTTCAGTTTGAGACAGAGGTAGCAACTGCGGAAGCCTTCCACGCTGAGGAAAATGAGAGCGCTGAATGCCAGTATGTTATCTCATTCTCTGGTGAAGATGAAGACCCTCCCATAAATGGGCATATTCACCCACTATACGTCACTGTCCAGTTCAATGGCATGGAAGTCCACCGCTGCCTCGTTGACACGGGTTCTGGGATCAACCTGATCCCGACTCGGACACTGCAAAAGCTGGGTTTGTCAGAAGATGATTTAACTCCCCTGACCTCATAATCCCAGGATATGATAGGACCGAGCAATCCCTAGTTGGCAAGATCTGCCTGAAGACCCAGTTCGGTGGCCTAATTTCCAGCACTGAGTTCATGGTCATCTCCCAGGACACCGCCTATAACGCATTAATGGGAATGCCATGGCTCCATCTGCACACAGTGGTCCCTTTGTCGTATCACCAATGCCTCAAATACTCCCTCAATGGTCAAGTAGGCGCGCTCCAAGGAGATGCGTCTCCTTTCACCTATTTTGAAGCCCGTTATCTAGACGCTGACTATTACAAGAGAAAGGATAAGTAAATCCTAGCATGTGAGGATGAACCGGTCCCGGTCACAAGGGATCCCTGGGCAGGCCTGGATGGTGCCTACATCTTCCCTATCCACCGATTGGAGGCCACGACCCCTGACATGGGGCAAGGTTTTGTTGTTTCATGTACGAAAGGAAGGCATGTTCCCATGTCCAAGCGATGGTGGAAAATCACCTCGTAATCCTACACCAACCAGTCTCAGGTGATCCCGGAACCTCCTACCCCTGTGTAGTATCGTAATTTCAAGCTTATGACAATGGAAGTATGTCATACATGTCTCTTCCGCCGGGCTAGAATCAACCGACTCAGGCCGACACGTCACCACTGCTTTGATGTTATCAAATGTGTCCCCTTAGGCTAAATGCCAGATGGCATATGATCGACTGCCTTCATTGACATGGTCTCAGCGGCGCGTGGTTCTCCTGATATGATGACCACTACTGCCCATGATGGCACCAGCTACCCGTCTGGGTTTGATAGCTTATAAGCAGCTCCTCTTGCAGGAAATCCCTCCATAGGTGGATAGGAAGATCTGGAGGATGCTCCCCCCTACTTTGAGGAAGGTGTCTCTACCATGGTTGATTAATTGGTACAGTTGAATCTTGGTAGTTAGGCAGATCTGAGACCCACATTGATTAGTGCAGCCATGTCCCCCGAGGAGCAGCAGTGGTACAAAGACTTTCTCAAACAACACCGTGATGTGTTTTCCTGGAGTTATGGAGAGATGCCAGGACTAGATCCTCAGGTGGCCGTTCACCGCCTGGGCCTCCCGTCAAACCATCGTGGGTTTAAGAAGCCACCCAGAAAGATGCACCCTTCTCACGGTGCCATGGTTGAGGCCGAAGTTGACAAGCTTATCAAAGACAGCTTCGTCAAGGAAGTCTAGTACCCCAAATGGATTGCCAACATTGTGCCAGTCAGGAAGAAGAACGGGCAGATCAGAGTCTGCATCGACTTCCGCGATCTCAATCTCCATTTCCCAAAGGATGACTCCCCCCTCCTGGTGACTGAGTTATTGATTGATTGCACGACCAGGTTCCAAGCCCACTCTTTCATGGATGGGTATTCTGGGTACAACCAGATCCAGATAGCCCCTGAGGACGAGGATTACAATACCTTCAGGGCTCCCCATGGTACTTTTTGTTACCAGTTTATGCCCTTCATCCTGAAAAATGAAGGTTCCACTTATCAGTAGGCCATGCATCGCATATTCAGGCCGATTCTCGGGACACTGGTGGAATGCTACGTGGATGATCTAGTGGTCAAATATCGCTAGTGCCAGGACCATCTCAAATACCTTGAGAAAGTTTTTGGTTTCCTCGGTTCTCGCCACCTGAAGATGAACCCGTTAAAGTGTGCCTTCGGAGTCACCACTAGGAAGTTTCTTGGCTTTGTTGTTAGATATCGGGGCATTAAGATCGACCCAGAGAAGATCAAGGCCATCAGCCAAATGCCTCCCCCGAGCAATATTCGGGAACTTCATGGTCTCCAAGGTCACTTAGCCTATATAAACCAATTCATTGCGAATCTGGATAGAAAGTGTAAGCCATTTTTCCAGCTCATGAAGAAAGGCGCCGCATACGAATGGTATGAAGAGTGTTAGACCGCCTTTGAGAAAATCAAGCAGTATTTACTCCAACCTCCGGTGTTGATGCCACCTATCTCCGGAAATCCGCTGGTCCTTTACGTGACCGCCCTGGAACAGTCCCTCGGTGCACCTCTCGCCCAGAAGAACAATGAGGGTATGGAGAACAGTCTCTACTATCTCAACCACAAGCTTCTCGATACAGAGATCAGATACTACCCTATTGAAAAGAGATGCCATGTGCTCATGTTTTCCGTACCAAAGTTGCGGCATTAACTGCATCACCATGAAGTACAGTTTGTCTCTCAAGTAGACCCACTGAAGTACATCCTGAACCTCCCCATGTTGACTGGCCGACTAGCACAGTGGGCGGTGATCCTCCAGAAGTTTGACATCAGGTTCGTGCCTCAGAAGGCCATCATGGGGTAGGAATTGGCAGACTATTTAGCTGCCCATCCAACCTCCACGAATCAGTCCCTGGACCTCAATTTTCCTGATGAGAAAATCCTCTCAGTCGATCATCCCGTCTCATGTTGGAAAATGCACTTAGAAGGTTCCTCCCGGAGCCCCACCGGTAGGAGGCTCAACGATCCTAAGCTCAACAGAGTGGGTATGGGTATCATCTTCATCAACCCGGCATAAGCCGTCCATCCATACTCATTCCTGTTGTTAAAAGGCTGCACCAACAATGAGGCAGAGTACCAGGCTCTCATCACCAGCCTCGAGTTGGCACTTGAGATCGATGTACCCCATCTACATGTGAAAGGAGATTCCGAGATGGTAATCAAACAGGTCAATGGTGACTATGTCGTCAGGAAGATGGAGCTTGTGCCATTGTTGGAGTGCACCCTTCATCTAATGGACCAGTTCTCTTCTCAACCAGAGGTTACCCATGTCCCTCTGTCATAGAACGGTCGAGCTGATGCTTTGGATGGCTTAGCTGCGCCGCTCGTAGAACTCGTGCAAGATGATTTGATCATACATGTGGCACACCAGAGATTCATTGCCCCCATCACCCCAGAGGACAACGACGGTCTGCAGATAAGTCATCTTACCGCTGAACCTTCTATGTCAGGGGTCCCAGGTTCATCATACATAGTGGTTGAGGCCACTCCTGACTGGAGGGAACCTTTTGGCGAGTATCACCAAAATGGTCGGCTCCCAGACAACCGGGCCGAGCGCGAGAAAATCTGACGCCGCGTGCTTAAATTTACCCTCCAAAGAGGTCCCAGTCTTGAGCAGATCCTCTGTAAGCAGAGCTTCAATGGAATTCTACTTCATTGCATTCAAGGAGTTGAGATTTCTCAGGTTATGGAAGAGGTTCACGCCGGTTCCTGTGGTGCCCACCAAGCTGTGCCAAAGCTGTCCCATCAAATCTGGAGGTTGGGGTACTTCTGGCCCTCTATGATCCATGATTGTATCGAGTTTTCCAAGAGATTCCATGCGTTCCAAGTTCATGCCAACATTCTTCATTGGCCGCCAGAGCCTCTCCACTCCACCAAGTACACTTGCCTATTTGCAGTGTGGGGACTCGATGTAGTGGGACCATATCCACCGACAAAATCTCTCCAGTGTAAGTTCATCCTAACTGCTACAGATTTCTTCTCCAAGTGGGAAGAGGCAGTTCCACTCAAAGAGGTCAAAGCCCATTCCATCGTCGACTTTTTGAGCTCCAATATCATCTACTAGTTGGGGGTCCCTCACGCTGCCCTCACCGATAACGGCACCAACTTACGAGCGATCGATCTGAAGAAATTTTATGCCAAGTACAATATCCGTTCAAACCATACCTCTCGCTATCATGCACCAGAAAATGGACAGATCGAGCCGTTCAACAAAACCCTCTCTAACATTCTGAAAAAAATGGTTGGTCAGAACAAGAGTGGTTGGCTGGACAAGCTCCCTAACGCCCTCTGTGCTTATCGGATGACGACTCGCAATTCCACCCAGGTGACCCCATATTCCCTTGTGTATGGGTCTCAGGCCGTCCTACGCATTGAGATCCAGCTGCCATCGTTATGCACTGCAGTCTATGACCAGCAGGCGCTAGATAAGGTGTCCGAAATCCGTCTAGCTGAATTGGAAGCACTAGACAAGAACAGGCTTCGTGCCCTGCACAATCTGGAAAGGCATCAGAATAAGATAGCTAGAGCCTTCAACAAGAAGGTTCTCCTTCTCTCTTTTCTACAGGGTGACCTAGTGTTGGCCCTTCGAGCTCCAATGATCCCTAGTAGGAAACCGCCCAAGATAGAGCCCAAATGGGATGGACCTTACATCATAAATAAGGTTTACCCCAACAGAGCAAACTCCTTGGTGACCACGAATGGTGAGCGCATAACTCCTCCCACCATCGCCAAATTTCTCAAGCAGTACATGACCTAAGCATCTTTGGTCCTGCACGACCTTAAACTGTACGGTCCTGCACGACCCTAAACTGCACGTTATGATCCCGCACGACCCTAAACTGCATGTTACGGTCCCACACGACCCTAAACTGAACATTATGGTCCCACACGACCATAAACTACACAACCGTCCTGCATGACATTGAAACTGTGATATCGTCCTGCAAGATGATAAACTGCAAAATAATCCAAGCTCTATGACCTTTAACTAAGATCTCCCACGTCCTTATTGTAAGACATTAAACTACAAGCCGGTCAGGCCTCCCTAACCGAGGATCAGACTCAGGCCCCTTGGCCTATTCAGGCCCCTGGCCCCCGTCCTTACTGTAAGACGTTAAACTGCAAGCCGGTCAGGCCTCCCTGACTGAGGTTCAGCCTCGGCCCCCTTGGCCTATTCGATCCCCTGGCCCCCGTCCTTACTATAAGACGTTAAACTGAAATCTGGTTTGGCCTCCCTGATCGAGGCTCAACATTAGGCCATTTGGCCTCTTCGGGCCCCTGAACCCCATCCTTACTGTAAGACGTTAAACTGCAAGCCGATCAGGCCTCCCTGACCGAGGCTCACCCTCAGGCCCCTTGGCCTCTTCGGACCCCTGGCCTCCATCCTTACTATAAGACGTTAAACTGCAAGCCGGTCAGGCCTCCCTGATGGAGGCTCAGCCTCAGGCCCCTTGGCCTTCGTCGACTCAGGATCTCTTATGGGATTGTACGGTGTGGAGTGGGAGACGTCCTCATTCACGTCGGGTTACCCTCCGTACCCTACATATCCCCAAATGAGATGAATCTCTCATCCAACACGACATTAAACTACGCTTCAAGAACTACATATGGCTTGATTCCCATCCTAATGGGAAACTTAGGAATGCTCAGATGTCTCGTCTTGAGCCCAGCCCCAAGCTCTCCTCTTTCACTGTCCCCTGGGTATATTTTCCTTGGAGGATCCTTGCATGATGAGGAGTAGGCTTTCTTATCCCCGCTCATACAAGGATTATAAGGGTCGCACCATGTGCCCACTCCCGTTCTTCTATTCTACCATGTCCTTACCACACGACATTAAACTGCATGGCCTTCAAGAACTATGTATGGATTGATTCCCATCATAATGGGATACATCGGAACGCCCGGACATTTCGTCTGTTAGCCTAGCCCAAAAGCCAAAATCTTCCCCTCAGGTCAATAAATATGACAGGATGCACACTTTTTCCCCAACTCACATCGAGCATGCCTCGACCCGGATGTACATCCCCCCAGAGATGTTTGCCTCTTTCGTGGATGGGTACAACTATGCTTCACCCACGCCTTGACTAGGATTCCATCACTTTCCTCACCCAGGGGGACCCCCAAGAATGGCCTGGATACAACGCCCATGGGCTCTCCTACCGATACGGGCCAACACCCCTGGGGTTTTCGAGAAACAAACCGATACAAGTCTCGCGTTACAAATTTGGTCAACAGTCGACGATCATTTTTTGCTCCCATATCGGGTCACCATAGGGACGCTGTGTTTTGAACAAGGTCAACAGTGTCCTAGATCTTTGGGTCCGCCCCGAGATGTCCCAAACATCAAGTGTAGTGATTCATTCTTCCCCATCCCGAAGTGACAAACTTCCCTCTGGGTGGTGCAAGCGGTCGGGCCTACGGCCCCGATTCTCTTATAAGGGATGTACGACGTGGTGTAGGATTTTATCCTATTTCACATCGGGTTACTTTCCATTCCATACACATCCCCGGATGAGATACAGTTATCTCTTTCCCCATCCTCATTGCAAGACGTTAAACTGCAAATTGGTCAGGCCTCCCTGACCGATGCATAACCTCAGGCCCCTTGGACTTTCTAGGCCCACGACCCCCGTCCTCATTACGAGACGTTAAACTGAAAATTGGTCAGGCCTCCCTAACCGATGCCTAACCTCATGCCCCTCGGCCTTTCCGGGCCCACGGCCCCCGTCCTCATTGCAAGCCATTAAATAGAAAATTGTTCAGGCCTCCCTGACCGATGCCTAACCCTAGGGCCCATGGCCTTTCCAGGCCCATAAACCCATCCTCATTGCAAGACGTTAAACTGCAAATTGGTCAGGCCTCCCTGACCGATGCCTAACCTCAGGCCTATCGTCCTTTTCGGCCCCACGACCCCCGTCCTCATTGCAAGACGTTAAACTGCAAATTGGTCAGGCCTCCCAGATCGATGCCTAACCTCAGGCGCCTTGGCCTTTTCAGCCCCCCTGGACGAGATTCTTTCCTACAGAACTATGCGGTATGGTGTGGGATTATGTCCTCATTACCTGCCGCGCCATAAACCTCCTTGTTAGGATATTCTTACCTTGGATATCCCTTCAGAACTACGTGTTTCATGATTCCCATCCTTATGGGATACGTAGGACCACCCGAATGTCTAAGCATCGGGTCTAGCCCCATCTCTTGAAAACCTCCATCCCACCTTGGACCCTTGGCCTACCCTTCCTCCACGAGGGGATTATATGGTGTGGTGTGGGATTGTGTCCTCATTCATGTCAGTATTGTAATGATCACGCCATGTACCTCTCCTTACTGAGCTATTTCGTAGACCCTTTCTGATAGTTCACCAATGTGCCTAAGGGTACTCCAGTTTATTACCTAGAATGTCATACTTTACTCGAACATGTTCGCTCCTGCTTTCCAGGCTTTGTGTATCCCTTCATTAGGGCTTCCATCATCTTTCACACCTGGAGAGACCCCCAAGAATGGCCTGGATATAACGCCAATGTGATCTCTTACCGTTACGGGCCAATGCCCCCGGGGGTTTCGGACTACAAATCGATAAAAATCCCACGTTGCGAATATGGTCAGCGGTCGATGCTCGTTTGTTGTTCCCACCTCAGGCTAATGCGATATGGAGACTGGTTTTCCGCCACAGTTAACGGCTATCCTCCATCACCACGCCAACCCCATTAATCCCAAAATGTCGGTTACAAGATCCACATCCTTCACCATTCTCATCATGTCCAAGTTGAGTTTCAAAACTCTTGGTACTATTCTTCCGTGCACGTCTGCGCGATTGGGAAACAAAGCCTTGTCAAAGGTGTCCTTCGGGGATCTTCACCGACTCCCCCTAGTTGGATGTTTTTGGTATTGCGATAAGGATCTTCCCCCCTTGTTTCCCACACCGATTTTAACTCACATGGGCTTAGGGATCGGGCCGAGGTCTGCGCTTACCTGGAAAGTTGTCATCCACCCCTAGTCCGAGCTCTAAAGTACATAAACTAAGATCTTCTAGAACTACATCTGGATTGATTCCCGTCCTCATGGGATACGTAGGAATTCCTAGACCTCCTGTCATTGGGTCCATCTTGAGTTTAGCATCCTGCCTTCGAGACCCTGACTACGGGACTCCGTGGTGTGATGAGGGATCATGTCCTCATTCACGTCGGTTATGTCACATGACACAATACACATTCCCCTCCTAGCATTGTCTCTGCTACGTCTGCGCTGCATGACATTAAAATGCATGCTTGGTCCTATCACACGACCCTAAACTATAACATTATTTTCCTGGCCGCACGACAAAAAACGGCACTTCATTGTGATGACCTCATTGTAGAGGACATCACGTTGGGTATTGGTCACGTGCCATGCCATTTTTCAACGCCTATCATGGCTTGATTCTTGTGGAGACACCAGGGCTTGCTATCCTAGACGCGTCGCTTCACAAAAAAACCACCTGCCTTAAAGGACAAACAAGATTTATCAAATTCAGCTTCTTTTAGTGCAAGGGCCACGCCTGCACTCCCCCTTTTTCCCTGGAACTAGTATCTAACCGTTCCACCCTTAAGAACTACGTATGGCTTGATTCCCATCCTCATGGGATACATAGGAGTGCCCGGTCACTTCCCCTAAAGCCCATCCTAACTTTCATGTTCGGTCCCTCGACTCGAGTACTCCCTAGATGGTACGAATTCTATGACCCTAAACTGAGACCTCCCTATGGGAAAGGAATCTGCTCCATCTATCTAATACACCTAGTTGTCGTGTTCAGATGCGTTTTGACAAAGAGCCCGAAGAGTGGGATTTTCAGAGGGACATTTGCCTCGTCCCTTGACCAAGCTTCATGGGCTCACTATTTGGATCCTCATCCTCTTCCACATCCAAAAGGACCCTCGGACGACATGGATACTAGGTTTAAGGGCTCTCCATGGATGCTGTACTTAAGGGCCCTCCAATAGTTTCGGGCCAACGTCCCTATGGATATCTGACAACATTTGTGACATGGTCCCGTGTTTCGAACATGGTCAACGGTCGACCCTCATTTGTCTGTCCCCATTCTAGGCTAACACAATATGGATGCTGTGTTTCCGCCACGGTTAACAGTTTTCCTCTATCGTCACGCCGCTGTCATTGTGATCCAAATCTTGAGCGTCATGATTCACACATTTCCACTTCCTCATGTTCAAGTGGAATTCCGACATAATCAGCTCAATCTCTTCATGCATCTAGGTGCGCCACGTGGTCGCGTTAGTATTATGGGGCCGATATTCACCGAGCATCCCCTCACCCTAACCTAACCCATTAGGTTGTCAGGAAATTCCCACCAATAATTCTTGTTTCCCACATCGAGAATGACTCACGTGGGCTTAGTAGTTTTGGCAGGATGAGTACCAACACAGACTTGCCTTTCATTGTCCCCTCAGAACTACGTGTGGCTTGATTCCCACCGTCATGGGATACGTAGAGACACCATGGTATTTTTCCTAGGTTCTAGCTAATAGGAATTATTAATCCTATTCTTCTCCTTTCCGGCCGCCTGGCCGGACCCCTCATAGAGGACCATGTAACTATGACTCTGCCCCGAACAGGTTCAGGAAGCCCCAGAATCCCATTGGGAAGCGACAAAACTCCTCTCCGAAGAGGCCCTGTCCCAAAAAATGAATGATCCATGATCACACTGATGCGCCCATCTGGCGTACTCCCACCACGGTGGTGTAATTACATGAGTTTTGGATTCTGTTCGGACAAACCATCACTCCATATTCCATGCTTTGCGTGCCCCTTATTCAGACCCTCATCCCCTTTCATATCTGAAGGGACCCCCTAACGGCCTGATCTCATGCCGCATCGGCTCACTTACCATCCTGGGCCAACGTTCCGGATGACCGGTCATGTTTGTAAGGACCCACTAATAGTATGGATGCTCGAACTAGGGTCTGCCTAATATCCTGGGCCAATGTCCCGAAGGATTGATCGACAACTTTTGTGACATGGTCCCGTGTTTTGAACATGGTCAATGGTCGACCCTCATTTGTTGTCCCCATTTCAGGCTAACGTAGTAAGGATACTGTTTATCCGCCACAGATAACGTTTGTCCCTTATTGTCATGCCATCCCCACAGTGTTCCGAATATTGGGTATCGTGATTCACACTTCCCATTTCCATCAGTTTGGATCGATTTTAGTGCCCCTGGCGTTGCACCGTTCATGCATAAGAGCACACTAAAGAAACCGTAATTCGACTATTTTGCGAACTTCCTTCTCCGGCCAGGTCACTCCCATTTTTCAGAAATCCGGACTGGTTATCCAAACCCCGGATGCCCGAATCCTTCTTTTCACTTCTATGATGGGTGGGACGATGAGGAATCTATCTCTTGTTTCTCAAATCGGGCCTGACCCACATGAGCTTAGGTAATTGTCGCCGGACGTCCCGCAAACATGGTCAGGATGTAACGAACTAATGCAAACAGTGGAAATCATGCATGCTATGGAATTCAAAGAGAGTGGAAAGACGAAGCACGAAAGTACCATTAAAAGGTTTGTAATTGTTACAGTACCCGAGGTTCGACTCCCCACATGGACGGATCGACCCCGTCAAAAGAGCATTGCAGATCCGCCACCCTTTGACTTGTGGCATCCATGAATTGCTGCCTCTGACTCAGCTCCCGTTCCACCTCAGTAGCGGTGGGGCGTAGTTCGTCAGCTTTGGCCCTGGACCTCTCTATGCCAGCTTTAATGTTACCCATCTTTCCATAAGCCTTCCTCATATGCTCTTCTACCTCTTCCAGCTGGGCCTTCAACCATTAGATCAGCTCAGATTGTGTATTAAGAGATGCTGAGTGCTCATCCGCCCCAACCTGTTTCTTTTGGACCTCACTTTTAGCCTCCTGGAGATTCTTGATGTTTGTCACCTTCCTCCACTAACAGCCCACGCTGAGCCCGCGATCATGCTCCCGGATCTTCTCGGCCATGAGATATTGGATTAGCGCATGAGAACGTTGGGCATCCACTCCCCCAGCGCATAGTTCGCGCAACCGCGAGCGAAGTCTGTCCATTACGTTCAGCCATAGCGCTTGGGGGGTGTCCATGATGAAGCGCGTGATTAGCTTCCATGATCAATGGGGGACTATGCTGATGTCTTCTTCATCGGAGGCCGTTTCATCCCAGTATGCACGATTGGTAGGATCATACGTAGGATACACTGAAAAGAAGTCCTCGAAAGGATCTGCATCTGGCATTGAATCCGGCGCGACATCTGGCATCGGAGCAGGCGTGGCGAGACTTGGGTCAGCCGATTGATCCTCTTAATTGGACTCCAACTCAATAACCTCGGGCACGGCCATGATGGTGGTCCCACCAATGATAGTGTGTGCTGCAAATCGGGTAGGTGGGGGGACTATCTCCACTATCACCAGCATGCCCCTAGGAGGGATGCCACGAGACATCTAGACCAGCCTTGCCGCAGCAGCCCACGCTAGTCGGATAACTTTACGACAGAGAGGGACATAAACGTTAGTTGGCACAATATATATATGAAAGCAATGAATCCAGTAGAGGAAACATACAGAGATCAAACTCCTGGTGCTGCTTCTGAGTCGATGCTGATGGGACCTCGAGGCGTGGCCCTCCGTATACTGTTGGAAGGTCTGGAGATTCTGGAGGAGCCACCTCAGGTGCTCTGGCCCTACCAGATGCAGAACTGGACGCATCCATTGGCGTGGGTTCTGATGGTCCTACATCATCACCTACCAAGGGGCGAGAGCGAGGCCTACGTACAAGTTCCTCCTGCATGGTTCAAAGATTGGTAAGAAATCCATGATGGCCTGAGAACAGACCATGAGGAAAGAAGCTTGGAATGCTACCTCGAGATCCTATGCGAAATCATCAGAATCTGAGTCATGATCCCCAACTTCGCCCTCCTCCAATGGGATCCCTCAGCTAGCCTCATCCTCCTGAGAGGATTCCTCTGATTCTTCTAGTAGGGGGAAGCTCTCCATCAGATCGATGGCCGACAAGTGCGGCGGAACCGTCCGATCCAGTAGTACCCTCACCCGGTCTGTCATTGGGCGTGGAACACCACTGGAGTGGACGTAGTCCTCCAGCTCCACCAGATATTGCTCCGCCTCCACCGGAGACTTCGTGAAACCAGCCCAGAATGGGCCTATACCTGGAAGAACCATCCCACGACGGTTCAGGAGTTCCCACATCTCGGGCAGACTGAGGTGTTTTCGGTTGACATCCAAAATGTCCTAGGCCTCCAGGAAGACGACATCCTCTGGCATGTCGATATGACACAACCATTTCCCTGGAGCCTGAGCGGATATCCGGCAGAATCCCATCGGCGGCCACGCCTCCGAATGGCCCTGCTCTTCTGGAATCATCGGATCCGCCGCTGCTGCCACACCCTTGGCTGGTGCAGGCCTCACCGCCATGGCAGCCCCGCCACCATAAGAGGACCTTGCTGCCCTCTAACTCTGACCTCAGGATAGGGGAGGCCCGCCGTCACCAACCCGAATGGTTGGCTGCCTCAAAATCTCCCCCGGATAAGCGGCCTCCCATCTGATGGCATACTCCTTCACCAATCCAAAAGTGGCGGTGGATGGAGGCAATGCAATTCGCATCTTCCAGTATTCCCGTGTGAACATGAGCCACAACTGACTCATCACACACGGGTGCTCCTCGTGACACACCTCCCAGTAGACCTGCGGGGCCAGCCGTTGGAGGCACCATAACTGCCACACAAACCGATGCAGGGTGTATGGTTCCCAGAGTGGCTCACGATCCACTCGTTCCACCAAAACTCCACCTCGAAAGGCTAAGAGATAAGCCCGGTGATCTTCCGTTCCTGGACCGTCATCAGTGAGTACCCCCTTCATCAATTGAAATGGGTGGAAGTTAAACTCATCTTCCCTCCACACCCAGTTTAGCACCATCGGTACAGTTAGTTTGAATGGGAATCTCCTTACCGCATTCAGAATGGAGGGGAGGAAGTTTGATCCCAGTTTCTAGATAGGGTTTGGATACTCCTAAATCCCCCTGATTTGCGCCGCAATCCACCCATACAGAAGGTGGAAGGGACTGCATATCCTTGGCGGCTTCTTGCCCTCGCTAACGTGCCACAACATCATGTACAGCTTGGCGAGCATTGGAATCCCCAGACTGACCTGCTGCCCCATGGAAAGCATGGATTCCATGATGAACGAGATGGGAAGCACCCCCATAGTGGTATCCCTCACCGGTAGGATCCAACTGAAGATAAGGGATGCGATGTATGCCTCCAGCCTGACTATTGGTTGATGTTCAGTGCAGACACTAAAACCCCAAGTATTCCATTGGATGTCCTCCAAGACCCTCTAATACGAGTGCTCCTTTCCCCGTTGAGCCACCTTCGGAAAAGTTCGAGGCCTCGGAGGGAACTCTCAATTCTCTGGGAAGTTCAAGAACCACTTGAACCACTTCTTAAAGTGGACATCTCTCACTTCCTCCTTATCCTCTCCAGGGACCAGTGCCATCAGTGCCGACGCCAGTCGCAACATCTACTCCAGATCCTCCCACGCGCTCATGATGGGGAGGAACTCATCATACATGGCCCCCAAGATCGGGACCCCCCGAAATCTAATGGACATCCCACAGACTGATGCCCACCTCCCTATGGTGCAAGTGAAAAGTATTGGTCTAGACGTCCATCTATTCAGAAGCTCCGACATCAGCTGTTTCAGTTGGTAAATGTGCAATTGGGGGGACCATGCTGCCTCATACAAACCCACTCTCCTCAGATCAGCCCCAAACTCCTCGCATGAGGCGCCTACCCAGTAGGCCCATGTCCAATCATTGGTGAAGTTGCCGCCCTGGCACAGGTCCCACTCATTGGACCACCCCTTATTTGAATCCTGAAAAGCCTCCTTCAGCATGGTGTGGTACTGAGGAGGGGACGTCTCCAGTTGCAGTGGCTTCCTGTCAACATTGTTCACATGGTTGTATAGGCAGTCAGCGGTGACAGGTGTGGAGTCCTCCCGCGCATGACCATCGGCCGCCCTGAACCACTGGCGCTGGCATGGCATGCTCCTGAACCAGTAAGCTGGTTCGTACCTATTCGCCTCAGGAATGAAGACATCATCCCTCATCTCAAAGCCATACAAGGGAAGCTTCTTACACTGTAGATAGTTCTTCTAACTCTCTGATAGAAGTGATGTCAAAGAATTATGGTCTGAGTGACTTTGGACCATCTCTCCAAGGCCCAGATATTTAGCCATATCATCCCTCTGGGTAGCGTCTGCAAGCACCCCCAACACAGCTTCTCGACGGGCCATTTCGGTTTCGGAACTTGAAACAATTTCGGGTTGGGTCGCGAAGGTTGCTCACGAAGAGCTCTCGCGAAGCTCGGGCGCAAAACCAAGACGCGGAGCCTGGCCTAGGCCGGCAAACAAAAGTTCGCTGGGCACGGTCGTGGAGTCGGAGACTCACGGTTCGCCGCGAAGCTCGATTCTCGGATAATAGATGCGGAGTACGCGGAGCATCGTGAAGTCGAGAGCGCAAAAGAACAAAAGTTTCAAGAGGAAAAAAGAGAGGTCAGCCCCCCTATTTATAGGTGGAAACCCTGGAGCTTCGCGGCGCGTCTCGCCCGTGCGGTGCATCACGTCGCGTCCTAACCGTGTAACCGTTTTCATACCCGCGCGCCCCTTCGCAATCCCGCATCGCGAACCGCCGATAAGTTTGGCGATATTCCCTCAAGCTTCGACCCTTGATCCCTCCGCGGCTCCAAGTCTGAGGGGGGTCATTTTTTGGCACCAAAATATTGAACGCAAAGGGAAGAAGGAAAAGAATCCCACACGCTGCCTCTTGAGGCCCCTACGTGGAGCTCCCCCGAGCAACATGGTAGCCGCGAAGCAAAGGAGGTAGTACCACTCCGCGAACGACCTGCCGTTCACGAGACTGCCACGAAGAAAAGAAGGCGGTACTGCTCCACAAACACCTTGACATTCGCGACCCGCCGTGAAGAACCCGCCGTCCCCTCACGCTGCGTGAGCTCTGCTTCATGGAGCCACTTGCCTATTAATACGGGGCTCCCCCTGAGTCCAAAGGTGGGACAATCTAATTTTTTGGTTTCTCAACTCCCGAATCGCAAAGCACCCTTCGCCCCGGGAATCATGGGCTCCGCGAGGTATTTTTTCTTCGCGAGATGCCTTCTCCTTGTCTCGTTTTGATCCCCTCTTCCGAGAGGGATGCCCCTCATGAAGCCTAAGGTAATTCGCGAAGGAAGGGGATTCCCTAGGGAACCTGAGCAGCCGCGGAGAATTTATGCTTCGCGAAACACCCATCCTGTACTAGTGATCCACATGACAAGGTAGGTTCGCTGTACATCATGAAGCACACTGCTTCACAACATCTTGCTTCATGAGGCACCTCTACTTCATGAGGAAGTACTCCGCGAAAACTATTCCACTTCGCGAAGCACCCCCCATTCACACCCCTGCCCCATGATAAGGCCAAGGCACTCCACTTCGTGAAGCATGCTCCTTTGCATGGGAATTCCTCTTTCCGTGCGACCCTCCAAGTTTGAACGATGTGATTTCAAAGTCCCACGGACAACACCACTCATAGTTTTGCTTCTTTGCATAGGCATGATAACAACTATATCTTTTTCGCATAGCCACGCTAATGTGGACCCCTCGATGGTTCACTCTGTGGCACCCCTTCACCATGGCCTTGCCTGTACCTTCCCTCCCCTAAGGAGCTGAGGGTACCGGTCCTATAAGTCTTAGGGGTGTAGAGTAAACCCACCTCGTCCGAGCTGCAGGACGTTAAACTGCCAATCACCTCATCCTCCAAACATGACGTTAAACTGTGACCCGACCCCATGCCTCACACGCAGGGCCCCCCCGCTCAAACATTTTTTATGCCGCTCGTCTCCATGAGAATGGAATCACCCTCACATGGGATGATATCCTCCTTCTCAGAGTATCATATGTCCACAGGTGAAGGGAAACCACCCTGGTGTAAGACCCCTCCGGCCTCTCTTGCAGAAGGTAGCACCCGTGCACCTTCGTACTTCCCCACTGCCAAGGCCAATGGAGGGCACGATAGGGAACGAAACACCTTCCATATTTATTCCCAAATCCCTATCCTACTGCACTTTGCCACACCCTGGGCCTCCATCTTGGTGTGAGTCCCAGCACCATGGGCCACCTAACTCATATTCCTCTCTTCGTTTCCCACGGACGCACCCTTAGAGACGTGATCGCCAGGTCCCTGCAACCTCTTGTTTCTCAAACTGATCATGACTAACATGAGCTTAGAGTGAGCACCGACCCTAACCCCCCACATTTAGTAAACTACGAGGAATTTGATCCATGTTAAGGTATGGTACGTAGGAAGCCTCCATGATGTTCAAGCCCACCAATCGGTCATTTATTCACATCGAGTTACACCCTCATCCAGCATGACATGAAACTGTATGCCCTCGTCCAACATGACGTCAAACTGCACATCCACCGAAACTATGTGGTCTTTGATCCGTGCTAAGGCATGGTACGTAGAAAGCCTCTATGAGGTTCAAACCCACTGCCCATCGTTTATTCACGTCAGGGTTCACTCTCGTCCCACATGACGTGAAACTACATTTTGGCCCAGTAGTAAGCCGTTGTGACCATCCTGAACTACGAGGTATTTGATCTATGTTAAGGCAAGGTATGTATGAAGCCTCACGAGGTTCCATCCCACCACTAGTGGACCCCCAGGTTCACTTTCATGTCGGTTCTCCAAAAAATAATCAATTTGATCTACGAGGTCTTTGATCCATGTCAAGGCGTGGTACGTTGGAATCCTCCATTTGGTTCAAGTCCATCACCTATTGGTCACTCCGACCTCCTTCACGTCGGTTCACCAACACCTAGGTATCCTAGTGTGTAATCCCCACACCATATGGACCAAGGTCTCTTTTCTTTCACGTTGGTTCGCTGAAACCCACCATTTTCTCCCGAACTATGAGGACTTTGATCCATGACAAGGCATGGTACGTAGGAAGCCTCACGAGGTTCGATCCCACCACCAGTGGACCCATGGGTTTTCCTTCACATCGGTTTGCTGACGAAAACCACAACATGAACTATGAGGTCTTTGATCCAGGTCAAGGAATGGTACATAGGAAGCCTCCATGAGGTTCAAGCCCATCGCCTGGTCATTCTGACCTCATTCACGTCGGTTCACCCACGTCCCGCATGACGTTAAACTGTATTCTACATCTCATTTGAACTACGAGGACATTGATCCATGTCAAGGAATGGTATATAGGAAGCCTTCCTGAGGTTCAAGCCCAAAAATCATTGGCCCAGACCGTCTCCTTGCCGGTTTGCCAAGTCCCCCCCCCTTTTCACCTGAACTACATGGTCTGTGATCCGTGTCAAGGCATGGTACGTAAGAAGAATTCCTGAGGTTCAAGCCCACCATCTATCGGACCAAGGTCCAACTTCACATTGGTTCACTGAAGACATCCATTGGACTAAGGTCCAACTTCACGACGGTTCACCGGCACCATCCCAAACTACGCAGACTTTGATTCCTTGCCACAGGGATACGTAGGAGGTCTCTTCGAGGCTGAATCCCAATTTCACTATCGCCCTTGTGATGGTCCCATTTCATTCCCCCTCCACTTCATTCATCCATCCATCATCCATCCTTATTCTCACCCGGGCCGCCACATCCCGGTGAGATCATGCCACCCTATTCCCTTCCATAGCGTTTGGAAAGCCGCCCACGTGCTGGACCCAACATCGGTGTTCCCTCTAGGGGGTTCTTCAATCTGATCCAGTCCAATTAGTGTTATGATCAGCCCTCATCGCCGTTGGATGTTAAACATGCAGCATACCCCGTGTTAAACATGGGAAGCTAAGGAAAACCTCAGATACATTCCTATGGCATACAATTCCCCGTGTTCGACGTGGGATGCCTCGGGCTTCCAAGCCCTTGAGAAGCCCTATAATAAGGGACAGAATACGGACACACCAATTCCCCAGCATTCATACATGTTACTAATGCCTTGATGTGACTACTCCCTTGAATGAAGGTTTCTGCCCTGACCGGACCCTTTGGAATGTCCTAACAGAAGAAATGTAATTATCCAGTGTCCATGGAAACATGGCACTGGGAAGAGTTTCATGAAAAACGTATTAAATCTATGAGGGAGACCCAGACTAGGTGACGAGTTCCAAGGAGGAATCCACAGAAGGATGAACCGACATCCCATCATCCTGGTTTCGATCAAGGAGCTGACATCCCTGAATAAGGAGTGGATGCCTCTCACCTTTGGAAAGCGGGAATGCGGGGAAACACAATGAAAGCTACGCCTTTCGCGCCCCAAAGCGGATAGAATCGCGCGCCCCGATGAAAGCGTCAGAAACAAGGATAGTCTAAACCACAGACCACAAAACCTGGGTCTTCTTCCCAATCCTCAATATAAACATGCACTGTAACACTTCCAAACATGGTTTGATGCTCCCCCTCAACTGGTGCATCCTCAAGTAAAACAACAACATTCTCAACATCATTCTCAGCAATCTCAGCAGGTCTTCCTTTTTCAGGAGAATTTTCTACTATCAATTCTTTCTCTGCAATAACTGGAGGGTCTTCCAAAATAGGCATGGGTATGTCAACATCACAAGAATCCTTATCAAGCACTGAATATTGTCCAATCACTGGACTAAAGCTCAAATCATTTGACAGAGATGCTTTACTTTCATGAACATATTCTTCATTATCTACAGCAGCCACTTCAACATCCTCTAAAGCAGATTCATTCTTATCTGATTTATGTTGATCTAGATTTTCAGGAGTTGGGCTAGGAGGTAAGTAAGGGTCTCCTCCTTCATCAGCAGAGGACTCTTCCTCTTCTGAATCATCACTATATTCTAGCTCCTCTTCATCAAGTCCCAGAAGTGGATCCCTCACATCCTTTGGTCTTGAAGGATGATCCACATGATTGATCTTATCATACAACTTCTTTTCATTAGTGACCCATTCTCCCCTCCATGGTTTCCAATTTATTTTCAAGTATTTTAAAACTGTACTGGTGACAAAGAAATTTTTCCTTACTACCAATGTCTCATATTGAGACTCAGCTATTCCTTTTACTTTGATAATTACTGAGATCAACATGGAAAAGAAAAAGACATTAGTTTTTGACTGGGGTCTAATTATATCCTCTATTTGAGTCATCATCAATCTGCATAGATTCACCTTGACTCCATGGCTCAAAAGATGCAGGAGATAGATATCCTGATATCATAAATTTTCAAAGTCTCCCCTCCTTGGTATTAATACATGCTGAACAAACTTGAACATCAATATGTTCTCTCCATACATTTCAGCAGCTACTACTTGTCTTTGATTTCCATCACTGGTGAGTTCCTCCAAGGTAGTCTCATAATCAAAGATATCACCAGTAGGTGGTATAGCTCTCGAGACATATCCAGATACACCTTTGTGTGGAACTTTTAGACATTCATCCCACTCAGTCAATGCAAAATAAAACATCTTTCCATTCACAAACGAAGTTACTCGGTTCTCATATTCATATTTCTTGAAACATACATAGTCATAAAATTGTTTCACTAGCTTCAGATAGTAGGGACCATTGTTGTCCGAACTACAATCTACCCACTTTTGATCTTTCAGCACTTTGAGAACTAATGATTTACTTGCTAGAAGCCATTCCACACACATCTCTTTTTCGATTACAATAACTATGCTCTGTAAATGAGGATTTACTAGTCGTCTTCCTGATCTTGTTCTGCTAGAAATACCACTTTCTTCTAGCTCAGACTCTCGCTTATTTTCCTTAGGCTCATTGGCATCATCTCTAACAGAAGGGTGTTTGGTTTTTTCCATCTCGAATTCGAGGGATTTTGGGTTCTCTAAATATTCGGGAGTTAAGGTTTGAGGGTCCAGGGTTTGAGGCTCGGTGGATTGAGAAGTAGTTTGGACTTTGTTTCTATCATATAGGAATTATAAAATAAATAAATAAATAAAGATAAAGTAAAAAAGATTCAAATTCTGGCGGCAGATAGAAGTTTAAAACAACCCACTCATCGGTAGGGTTTATCAGTGATAATTTACATCGGTGAGGATCGGTGAGGTAGCTACTGATCAAGGTTAATCATTCCCAAATCATGTCTAATGTAACTTTACCTATCCTAACTCAAAGGATGGGTGAGAATGTACGAAAAATTATGTTAAATACCTCTAAAATCAAGAATAATATCACCCTTTTAGTAATTATCTCTCAAGAAATGGTGCCTTACATCAATGTGTTTGGTCCTAGAGTGAGACACAAGGTTCTTCGAAATGTTTATTGCACTAGTGCTGTCACAATTGATGGAGACAGGCTTAAAATCATATCCGTAGTCCCAAAGAGTGTGTTTCATTAACAGAATTTGTGCACAATAACTACTTGCAGCTATGTACTCTTCCTCAGCAGTGGATAGAGCTACAAAATTCTACATCTTACTACACCAAGATACTAAGGATTTTCCCAATAAATGACATGTTCCTGATGTGCTGTTTCTATCCAACTTGCAACCAGAAAAGTCAGCATCTGAATAACTCATTAACTCAAAGGATTGTCATTTTGGGTAAAACAAACCTAAGTTTATAGTGTGTTTAATATAATTAAAAATTCTTTTAACAGAAAGAAAATGAGATTCGATTGGATTAGCATGAAATATTGCACACATATATACACTAAAAATAATATATGGTCGACTAGAAGTAACGTAAAGTAAGTTTCCAATCGTACCTCTCTAATTGGTTTGATACACTAGTTTCCCAGTTTCATCTGCATCCAATTTACAGACTGTACTCATAGGAGTTTCACATTCATTAATACTATCCAGGCCAAAACCTTTTAAAATATCCATTGTATCTTTCCTTTGATTCTAAATTATATCATTTTCATTTTAAAAAACATGAAATCTAAGAAAATATTTATGTTCTCCCATTAAACTCATTTTAAATTCATTTTGCATACTCTTTGAAAAATTAGTACATAAAGAATGTTTAGAAGATCCAAAAATAATATCATCAACATAGATTTGAACTATTAAAATATCTTTATAAATTATTTTAAGAAAAAGAGTTGGATTAGAAATCCCTCAAGTAAAACTTTTTGAAATAAGAAAATTACTTAGTCTATCATACCAACCTCTTGAAGCTTGTTTTAAACCACATAAAGCTTTAGAAAGTTTAAAAACTTGATTTGGAATATGAAGATTAGAAAATCCAGGTGTTTGTTCAATAAAAACATCTTCAATTATAAATCCATTTAGAAAGGAACTTTTGACATCCATTTTATATAACTTGAAATTCAGATGAGCAACATAATCAAGTAGAATTCTAATAACTTCTAATCTAGCTACAGGTGAAAAGGTTTAC
Organism: Viscum album; assembly: GCA_963277665.1. Classification (NCBI taxonomy): domain Eukaryota; kingdom Viridiplantae; phylum Streptophyta; class Magnoliopsida; order Santalales; family Viscaceae; genus Viscum; species Viscum album. The sequence continues at coordinate 1,530,808,981 of OY728123.1, read as the reverse complement.
TCATAGTTTATAACTTCCTCTTGACTATATCCTTGTGTAACTAGTCTAGCTTTGTTTCTATCTATGTTTCCTAACTCATAAACGTTGTTTCTAAAAACCCATTTAGTGCCTATTGTCAAAGTGTCCTTGGGTCTGTCAACTAATTCCCATAATTTGTTTCTTTCAAATTGATTTAACTCTTCTTGCATAGACATTACCCAAAATTCATCATTGATTGCATCATTGAAATTTTTAGGTTCTAGCTATGAATGAATGGATTGAGGTTCAACCTGGTTTCTAAGAGAAGCTCTGGTCTGTGTCCCTCTATCAACATTACCAACAATAACATACAAAGGATGATTCTTTAGAATCCTTGTTGATCTAGTAAAGGTAAGACTAGAAATTTCAGGTTCATCTATAGGTTCAGGTTATATAGCAGAAGATTCTTGAATATGTCCAGAACTGGATGTTTTTATAGCGGGTTCTTTAGTTTTATCATTAAGGTCCAGAATAGTCAAAAATTCTTCTTGATTTTCAAGAGAGGTTTTAGTCTCATGTGAATCAGTTTCATCAAACATGATGTGAACAGATTCTTCCACACATTTGGTTCTTTTAGTAAAGACTCTATAGGCTTTTCTAGTTAAATAATAACCAAGAAAAATCCCTTCATCACTTTTAGAAGCAAACTTGTCTAGATTACCCTTTGTTTTAAGATTAAAAACTTTACAGCCAAAGACTTTGAATTAACTAACTTTAGGTTTTCTATTATTCCATATTTCATATGGGGTCTTCTTAAGAATAGGTCTAATCAAGACTCTATTAATAATATAATAGGTTTTATTTATAGCTTCAACCCAAAAATAAATAGGCAGGCCATTCTTGTTAAGCATGGTTCTAGCTATTTCTTGAAGGGTTCTATTCTTTCTTTCTACTACACCATTATGCTGAGGTGTCCTAGGAGTAGAAAAGTTGTGACTATAGCCATTATGTGAGAAATAAGATTCAAACTCTTCATTTTCAAACTCACGGCCATGATCACTTTTCAGAGTTTTAATCTTAAGTCCACTAAGGTTTTCTACAGATTTGGAGTATTTGATAAAGTAGGAACAAGCTTCACTTTTGTGATCTAAGAAGTATACCCAAGTATAGCTAGAAAATCCATCTACTAGGACATAGACATAGTGCTACCCATTTAGACTAGAAAATCTATAAGGTCCAAATAAATCCATGTGAACCAACTCGAGAGGTTGAGAAGTTGAGGCTTCTTTCTTTGATTTAAAAGAAACCATATTTTGCTTTCCCTTTTGACAGGGATTACAAACTTTGTCTGATGGGACTTCATGTTTAGGTAGGTCTCTAAACAAGTTCTTCCTAGTCAATTTTCTAAGTGAGTTCATGTTGCAGTGTCATAATCTTATATTCCAAAGCCAATACTCTTTATGAAAATCATTTAAACAAGTAACATTTTTCTTAGCTAACGAATTTAAATCAACAGCATAAACATTTTCATTTCTCAAGGCATAGAACAGAAAAAAATTAGAGTTAAAAACATCACAGGAATCATTTTCAAATTTCACATTAAATCCATCATCACAAAACTGAGAAATAATTAACAAATTGTATTTAATTCCATCAATAAATAAAACTTTAGAAATCAAAACTGAATCAGTGTTACCAAACTGGCATAAGGTGATGATTTTTCCTTTAGAATTATCACCAATGGTGACATGTAATCCATTAACTTTTATTAAGATTTTGAAGCATGAATAATCTCTAGAAATGTGCCTTGACCATCCACTATCCACGTACCATACTTTCTTGTGATAACTCTTTAAGCAGGTCTCATACAGAACAGATTTATACAGAAAGTGACATTGGTACCCAGATCTTCTTGGGTCTAGAAAGGTTAGCAATCAGAGATTTACGTACACATATTTTTCTTATGGGTCTCAAATAATTTACATAATCAATAGAATTTGAAAGATAAACTTTATTTGATCTATAACCATTGGATAACTAGTTGAAGCATACAAATCTCCAGAACTGGAATAAGTAGAATTTTGTCCAGACATAGAAATAAATCGAGTTTTAGTGAACTGTCTCTGTCTAGGATGGTATCCCAAACCAGTAGTGTACATTGGTGAAACATGTTTTCCTAACATTTGAGTAAGTGTATCTTTTCCCTTTGTGAACTTTTCTAAGTCCTTTATAAGTTTCTCATTAGAAATTTTCAGTTCAGTATTCTCCTTTAATAGTTGATCATTCTTTTCTTTTTCTATATCAAATGTAGATTTGACATTGGTAGTGAGAGCATGCTATTTCTTTAATGACTTATATTTGTGCTTGAGTTCATTACATGTTTCTTCCATCATGTTACAATATTAAAATAGTTCAACCTTAGAAATATTTTCATCATTATCTGAATCACTGTTATTTTCAGAATAATAGTCATTTAGAACAGGGTAAACAAGTACCTCTTTTGTGATGGTCATGAAGCACATATTGGCACGATTCTTTTCAGAATCAGAAACTTCAGATTCACTTGTGATGTCCTCTGAAGCACTCCAAGTAGCTTTCATGGATTTCTTGTACTTCTTGTCCTTATAATCATGTTTCTTTTAGAATTTTATTTTTGGATAGTCAGCCTCGAGGTGTCCTTTTTTCTTGCACTCATAGCAGACTATACCATCTTCCTTATCATATTTCTTCCAATACTTCTTCCAATGACCCTTGTTGTCATACTTTCCATTGTAGTTACGTTTTCTGCAGAACTTAATCTTATTATAAAACTTCTTGAATCTCCTAGCTATTTGGGCAATTTCAGCATCACTGTCTGAATCCGAATCTTCACTGGTTGAACTTTCAGTTGGTGCATGCATTTTCTCCTTATCATTGCTCTTTGAAGCAGTAGACTTGAATGACATGGATTTTCTCTTGGGTTCATCATCATCTTCTTTATTTACCTTAAGTTCTTCCTCATATATCATTAATTTACCAATAATCTCTTTTACATGGATATCACCAATGTCACATGATTCTATGATTGAAACAGAAGTGCATCTCCATTGATCTGGTAGGCATCTCAAGATTCTCATTATTTGTTCCATTGATGGAACAACCTTTCCATGTGAGCTCATAGTATTGAAAATCTCATTGAACCTAAGATACATGTCCAAAACAGGTTCATCAGTCTTCATTTTAATATTATCATATTTAATAGTATAAGTATTTTATTTCATTTCATTAACATTGGTTGTTCCTTCATGAGAAACACCCAAAGAATCCCATATTTCATAAGAAGTTTTTCAAGTAGATATTCTATTAAATTCATCATCTCCTAGAGCACAATATAGGGAATTCATAGCTTTACAATTATTATTGTAAGCAGTCTTTTTAGGTTCATCCCAAGTTTTTCTTTCAGTTTCTGCAATTTTATATTGAGATTCTATAGCAGTCCAAATATCAAAACCCCTACTCTCTAAATGTATTTTCATTTTCAGTTTCCACTGGGCATAATTGGTACCATTGAACAAAGGTGTCTGGTTAGTAGCAACACACTCTAGTCTATTGTCCATAAAAAGATTTTAGAAAGTAGTTTTAAAGAGATAAAATTTAGAACTAACAGAAATTTAAGATCTTCAAATATGCAACTAAAATCACAGTTGAAAAACAGAATGTTTTGAAAATTTGTATTAATAAATAACCCTCTAATACCAAATGTTGGTTGGAGTGGATACTCAATAGGGGGGTGAATTGAGTTCCAATTAAAATTTCGGTTAAAAATATTTCTCTTAAAATCCCACTATTTAAAAACAAAGTTAAACTGTAGTGAATTTATACAGAGTGTAAATGTTCAATTAGTTTCTCAAAGATTGATTAGGTCTCAGTTAACTTAATCAGAAGATGAAATTCAATTTTGAAACTAAATTAATGGTTTATAATAAGTAGAAACACTTGCTAATTTAACTATCAAAGTAGCTTTAAAATAGTTTTATACTTCAATGTAGATAGCAGTGGAATATGATATATATATATATATATATATATAGTATACTTATGATTTAAACTAAAATGCACAATAGATGTAACCATGAGGTTCAGTCTCAAGCTGAGACTTAGTCCTCTCAACAATTTACATAAAATGATCCACACCCTGGATCGGGGTAAACAACAGTGAACAAACTGTCCAGGTACAAAGACCTCTACCACAGTTCTACGTGGGAAAACAAACAACTACCCACAGCTATCAAGGTCTTACTCGACCTCTACAACTATCCACAGTGGGAAACAAAGAGTTATGGAGTTTGAGTGGGGATTTAAGAATACTCCAGTTTAACTCAAGAGACAGTGTGTGTGTGTAAAATAATCAGGGTACAGATACTGCTCGAAATGTAAAGAAACAATCACTAATGAAAGTGTGAATGAGTTTAGAAAATCTTTAGTGATCAGCAGTGCATCTCTGGACACGTTTTATTGGTCAAAAAAAGAACTTATGTGTCCTTCTCTGGGTTTTCTCTGAAAAATAGAGTGTCGTTTTCTTCCTTGTTCTACGTACAACTTATCATCTTTAGTGCATGAAGTGTTTGTTGTACGTCTTCACTCAAGATGCAGCTTGTGGATTCCTTCAGAAGAGTGGATTTAAGTATATCCAGGATTCTTGGAGTATGGATGAAGCCTTGTGTGAATGCACCACATTTGACTGGTTGGTCAATCATTAGTAGTCTTCTATTGGTAGACGTGTGCAGTGGACTTTGTGTAGTAGGACCTTCCATCAGTAGCTCTTTTGAACTTGTATCAGTAGCTGTATATATATATATATATATATATATATATATATATATATATATATATATATATCGGTGACTTCATTTTATCGATAGCTCTTGTTATCGGTAGCTCTTAATCCATCAGTATCTCTTGGGCTATCGGTATATCTATTTATCGGTGACTCTATACTTGTATCAATATACTATGTTAGTCTCTTCATATCAGTTTCTAGTCTGTGTATCATTAGGCTGGTCGGTAGCTCGTATCGGTAGACTTACTCTATAGTCAGACTTTTATCAGTAACTGTCTGTGAACTGGTTCTATCGGTAGACTTCTTCATATCGATAGCTCTATACATATCAGCGATCAAGTGTATAATAGAAGGCTTAAGCATACCTGTAGACCTGTTCTATCGGTATCTCGGTTTCTGTCCGTTTCTCTGTACATATCGGTAGCCTTAGCTTATCAGTGACTCTATTTATCGGTAGACTAAGTCTATCAGTAGACTGAGTACCGGTAGCTCTTTATCAGTAACTATATGCAGATCAGTGACTTAACACTTATCTGTCTTATGCACAACATATCTGACTGTGTTATAATTACTTCACAACTCATATAACCATAGAAAAACATTTATTAACATATCTCAAGGATTATTTTAGCATTATTATCATATTGATAATAGAATATCATATATTGAGAGAATTTGAATTTAGATAAACATTAATTTGGATTATCAATGTATGTGAAGGCATAATTGGGATTATCAAAATAGGTGAGGTCAACAATGTATCATTTGGGACCCTTGTGAAATTTAAAAAATATCCAACATTCAATTTATTTCATAAATACCAAATGTTTCCTCTCCCCCACTTATAAAAGGCCACACTACTCTTCTATTCCATGCACCATAAAAACCATTGGGTTCAGCCAATACCTACCCAACTAACGTCCCAAATTCCATTTTTACATCCTAAAATCCATTTCAAAGATTAAAATCCAACCAAGGTAAGATTTTAGTGAAAACCAAAGGGGGATATCCGAAGAAGAGATAATGTTCATCAACCAGAATTTTTGTTTTATTTCTTTTTCTACACCCTTCGAATATTATCATAAAATTATGATATAATATACTCAATATATTTCTTATACTGAGATGTTTTTATTTAATTTTAATGGCCTAAAACCATATCCACTTCAATCAAATGGGTTACGAAATCATCATTCATGTGTATTTAGGAATATCACCTTGTGAACCAATGTCATTCATTTTTTTCATTATCACTAATAAAGGATGAATATAATGATGGATTTATAGATTATATATATATATATATATATATATATCCTATTTTGGAAATTATTATTCCTCTGTAGTTATTATATCACATAAACCTTCAGGATTTCCATTTTGTGGGAATACAATAACATCACTTCTGTGAAAGGGGGACTATCGCCTTGCAAAGAGATGTGATTAATTCAAGGTTTACATGGAAAGTATTAATAAAAGGTTTAATGAAAATATGTGATATATATGACATAAATTTGATTCTATAGTTGTAATGATTCACTTATCATTCTTTAATTAAATCCAAAAGGAAAATAGAAATAATGATCATGAGTACGTATGGCCTAATGTCTCCATTAACAATGTATTTCATCTTCCACCACTAAATATTATGAATTTATTTAAAGTAATATATGTTGAATATATATGATATTTATATCATGGTTTAAATTTTTATAGTATAGAACCACGATCAATATTAGAGGACCCAAGAAATAATTCAAAACATATATAGAAAAAGAGGTAATTACCAAAACACAACTTTAACAAGAGATTGTTAATAAATAGGTGATTAAACGATATATGTAAATAATAAATTGTATTCTATATGTAAAAATGGTTATGTTAGACATGTATAAATAACTTATATTTATTATACAAGAGGTTCAAATGGTTATTAGAGAAGTTGATACTTATATTAAGGGAATCCTAGCTCACTTATTACTTTTGTGAGACACATTCGATATTCACCATTAATTAATTTTAAGTGTTTTATATACTATACATGATTCTATATTATGATTATTTTCCTAAAAACTATTCAGTTTTAAATCTCAGTTTGATTATCATTTTTTCAGGTGGTTTATGTTTCAATAATTAACAAAATGGTATGATATTTTTGACATAATTTTATCTCTTTGAGAGATACATTATGTTATTCACATTTATTATTTAACGAGGTGTATATATAGCCCCTTCGATATGTAACATAATATATTTAATTATTATAATGTTATTTTATATCCCAATTTAGGTTATTACATTGGTATTAAGATTCCATGTTACAAAAGTGATAATTATTTTATAGTACAATCTCAACTTATATAAGGATTGTTTATTATTATGTCTCTGATGATAAAATAATATCTTCCATATCTCAAGAAAAAAATTAATTATATTATCCTATAGTTTTTAAAGATATTTTCACATAATAGTATAATTTTTTACTCATTATTAATTATTGATAAAAGTTTATTTAAAAAATATCACCTTTTTATCTCTTTGGTGTGAATTCCATTTTATCGAATATCATGTTTTGTAAGAATGTTCTAATTTTTTTTATTATTCTCTTGTAATATTCAGACGGCATTTTTACCCAATATTTAATTTTAATAAATTCTTATAAATGAATATTCATGTCTTTTTCCATGAAATTATCGTTTTCCTTTTATTAAAAAATATGAATTGAATTTTTATTTCGTGTGTACAACATGAAAAAAACATCCCAACATCATGACCATTATTTTATTCAAAAATTATATTATAATTATTTAAGATTATTTACAAAGGAAATGATTTTCAAAATGTATTATGTTCTAAATAATTTTTTTTCAAAGTGAAAATGATATTTTTCCAATGAAATATATTAAATTATTTTTAAATATTCTTTTATAAGATCTCAAGGTTATTTAAAAGAAATGTATTTTAAATAATATCTACTGTCCAAAAATTATTTTCAATGAAAATTTATTTCCCTCAATAATTTTCTAAAATGATCATTAAAAATAATTTTTTTATTTAATCAGACATCTGTTGGTATTACCGATGCTTTACTGGGGATTTTAATATAAGACACCATTGTTATTATTTCTCTGATTTTTTTAAGAAACAATATTAATGATACCAATTTCTCTTCCACGTGTAATAAAATAATAAAATTATTATGAAACATAATTCTTTTTTATGGGTTATTCTATGATAAAATGATAAAATGTTTATGAAACCTGACTCTTTTTAAAAGGTTATGTTATGATGAAATGTTTATGAAACCCAATTCATTTCATGGGTTATGTTATGATGAATGTGTTATGAATTTCTTCCACACATAAATATGGTTTTCATTTTGAGTTATGTAAGAACTATATTTACTTCCAATGAATTGGGTAAGAATTATATTTTATGAGATAAAAATATGAAACATGTTAACATTCTTGATCCACTCTAGGAAATAGGTGTGTCTTGATTCACTATGGGAATGGGTTTTCTGATCTATAATGGGGAATATGTGATAAGTCTCATTACATTATTTGGATAGTCTCAATAATTAACATTTACATATGAAATTATTTTCTATATTTATGATACTTTCACATAATTATGACATGATCTTATATTTCATGATATATTAATGGTGATTTATCCCCCTTATGGGCCATGTTTTCAGAAATGATAATGTTTTATTCCATGAATCAGGTTTATAATCTATGAAAGGTTGGGTATGAAATTTGTATGTTATGTTACTAATCATGTACCCTTATTCTTATCTTATTAATTCATATGATCAAAGGTTGATATCTATTATGTTTACCCTTATCAACAATTTGAGATCACCATTTATAATATTTTCATTACCTAGGTTATAAAAAAAATTTAGGATGGGTATGTCAGTATAGAGTAATAAATAGAAATATATTTGTGGGAATCATTGGAGATATTTCACCAGATTAAAGTATTATGTTCCATGAATCAAAAGGAACTAAACTATTACAGTCATCAGGGGTGTTCTTATTTAATGTAATGAATATTAATCTAGAAATATGAAACACACATGTATGACAATATTGGTCATTATATGGATGAACGACTCCATGTTAATGTGATTTCTTTGATATGATGTCCCCTCTAGAAAATCATGTCCATTTCTTCTATATAAATGCCATGAAAGGAAGAATATGACATAGGTAGGATACCAATACTCCCCCTATAATCATACAAACAATTTAGTAGACACATGGGAGATTGACATCTAGATTGGACTTCTCTAAGTAGAAGCCATAAAGTTAAAAGGGTCTTCCAAAAATTAAATATAATGAGTGACTTAAAGGGATTATACACATGTATATACATTTTATGTGAACACCCTATTGATCATATGAAGGAATTTTGATGCATTGGTGAGATCACATATTAGAGTACCCATGGGTGTACATGGTCACACAAGATTCCAATAGGCAATGCTTGATGAACATTGAGGAATTTATGAAATAAATGATAAATTTTGTGGAAGCCTTACACAAATAATAGATACACTGATATTCATGCGATGATGTTATGTGATTTTTATATCCTATCCAGATCATGTGATAGAATCCAAACATGTCTTCAAATTCCTGTGAAGTCCTCTAGACATGTCATCCAAGTCACGTGATGTCCTCCAAACATGTCTCCAAAGTCACACAAATTACTCCCGAAATGACATCCCTGTCACACAACGTCCTCCAAAAATTTTAACAAAGTCACATGAAGGATCTCATACATGTACATCAATCCATACGACTTCATCCAACCATGTACACATAATCATGTGATAGTCCTATAACATGTCAAATTGATATCATGAATGAAATTGGACAAGTCTACCTAATCTCAAAACAACCCATTGAAATGTCTTGTTTGACCATGATAAGTGCCCTAAGACATGTAAACTTTTCCAGATAAACACTCAGAGAAGTCAGGAAGATGACTGGTACATGTCCAAACATCCTCTTAGATGTCATTAAATAACCAAGAAATGTATTGACATCCATAGATATGTTATAACAAAAACAAAGAAATTTAATGAATACACCCCTCACATGACATTATTGTCAGCAATAGAACCTCTGACATGTAAAGTGTGTCAGGGAGGCACCCAAGGACACAATAACCTTTTTTAAAAGACACACCTGTATATATACCATTTTAACTATGAGGACTCTTAATTCAATAAAAACATGCTAAATAGGACACATTCGTAAGGCCCAATCTCTTATTTGGTATCCACCTCATTGTTTTTCCCACTATATTTGAAGCACCCAAACAACTGGGACCTAAACTATCCTATGGTTTTACCTATCTTCTTTATCCATCAACTGATTGAAGAGCTTATTGAACTACTAAGGATCAAATTCCAGTTAAAAGTTGGATATATAGGAATCCTTCATATGGTCTGATATCTATGTCAAACACCACATTAGGTCCACCCAGGTCATAAATCAGATATACATATACAATGATATTGATAATTTTATATCCCTTTTTTCTCAAAACAAGTATGAATCATGTGGGATATGTAATTTCAATGATAATATCATTATAATAATAAATTTCACCAAGATAGGGTAACCTTAGTTTGTGAGACCCATGTAGGGCCTTGATATGATTTCCCCATACAAGGGAATCCACCTTATTGTAAGTCTCTATGAAATTCATGTATTGTTAATCCTTGAGAAAATAACCCTCATAAGAATTAATTATCAATCCCTTATCATCAGTTGGATGAGGTAATATCATGCTATAATTACTATAATCACTATTATAAGAAATATATGTATGATTCAATTTTAAGGATCATTCTCCATACCCAATGAAAATATTCCCTCATATAAGTCATTTTCACATGAAATTAAACTACAAATAATGATGTTAAATTAATTGTATGTGATTTTATTCTTGTTATACAAATGATATGGAGGATACCTCATGAAGGTTGAATCCCATCATCAAAATACCAATATCCTTCCTTCATGGTAGTAATGTCCATATTGTCTTGTTATATGGCTTAAAAATATAACCAGCTACCCATTTCTATGAAATAATGGGGAAAAAATGGAGAACAACACATATGGACATAGAGCCTCATTTATAGAACCGCATTTATGTGTAGAAGGATTAAACAACAATCATTTTATTAGGTTAACTTGTCCAATATTGGGATTTATAAAAGATTTATGAATATATATTAAATATATTAGGGGTTCTCTAAATAGGAAAATAATTCCCCCCAAAAGGGTGTGATGAGCTTGATCTCCCACCTTATGATCAATTTTAGTTCATGTGTTCCATTTTGTCTGAACTCCCAAATGACCACTGACATTTAGAAAGAATACTTATACCTAATTATGGATGTGTGATACCTTGGGAGTTTCCATAAGAGATGAAAATTGTGAACCTAGTGAGAAATCATGTAATGAATGAATAATTGAATTAGTATAGGAGTCGAGTGTCATTTCACTCCAACTTGAGGCACCATACCGTTATCTTGAAGAAGAAAAAGTGGCGACACATACATGAAGATATCAAATAATAAGAATGATTGGTTAACAAAATGTTGGGAAATTTGTTTAATCCCCTATGAAAAAATGGTTCACTCGATGTGAAATACATTAGTTATAAAATTTAATCTTGGTTCCCATGAAATAGGAAATTCTCCCCATGAATGTTACACAAGAGAGAAACAGGTGAATAGGGAGAAAGAAAGGAAAATTGTGCTACTGATGCATAGATGATTAAGAATATTTCTCAATGAAATAATACACTAATCAATGAAATGATTCCTTATTGAATTTTTTTACTATAGATATAACTCTTACAAACAACACCTTGACCTGATACCACGTATTCATCAAGAAAATGTTCTAAAACGTTCTCTATGACAGTGACCTTTTTGGGTCACTAAACAACCTCAAAAACCCAATGCCTTAAGATTCATGTTGAAAACATGAAGGTTCATGAATACCACCATCATTATAAGGTCCCAAACTTCAAGGATATATATATGGTTATTAGAAGCTAAAGCTGACAAGCCCATCTCACGAGGGTTAATATGAAATGAAACCAATGGAACCTATCATCACCACCAATTAATTCAGAGTATTATCCCTAGAGTATGGAAATTAACTACTTCACTATCATATGATGGTGGATCATGAAGTTAATTACAACTCCATAACTATATATGATATTCCTTGGTGGTTTCCTATCAATCTTCATCATCGGGATCATCCCAAAAATGCCCCTCAGTTTACTGCTGAGGGAACTATCCAAACAATTCCCAACCCAGACACTCATATATGGTTATCAAGTAGGAATCAACAATCATGTAAAGGTATGGATAAATAGGATTGGGATCATATCCTATATTCTGCTAATGAAACTAGTCAACATATTTTGGGGGTATCTAGGGATAATACTAATATCCCTACTCACTCAAATAACGTTTTCACACATGTTCATAAAATAAGAATGGGGTATGCACATATACCATCCACCATGGATTACAGTCACCAACATATTCTGATGGAAAAATTGAGGACATGGGTGGGAATATATCCCCACTTCGAATGAAGATATATTCCATCATATCTTCGAGAACATGATTGTGAAGTCATTAATTCCTACACACACATTGAGAATGTAACACTACATTCAACAAAAAATTAAGGAGATCCACTAGAATATTTTTTCACTTGAACAGAAACAAGGACAATCACATATTTCTATACTGATATCTAGTGTGACATATCTTAATGAGCATTACAAACAAGTGGCTACATGGAGAAAGAGTGCATTCTTTTTTTCCATTCAAGAAATCATTATCTAAATATTCCTATACCAGAAGAGGCACATGACTAAGCTCATATCCTTGTCACATCATGGGATCACCTACTCATTTTGGCACATTCCTTTGGATAAGAACACATTACTATCAAAAAATACCAGAAACATACACTAATGGAATAGGACCAGGATAATATCCCCATTCCAACCTTGGGTCACAAACTTAGTTTGGCATAGGCCTCAGGAGATGTGCATATTCAAGATGAAAATGAACAGATATAAACTCCAAAGCCACATGACCAAATCATATCCCGTTTCAATTGAGGTTCATCAGTACAACATGGAAATCACCTCTAAGTTGGCTCATATACATTCCAATGAAGCTACTCGAAATATTAAAATAGATGATAGAAGAAAAAAATCATATCCCTACATCTACTGATGAACGAATACACCATCATCCCTCAATAGATATACATGACAAGACGTATATACCTTTCTTATTAAGAAGGTCCATTATAATATTTCATTAGGAGATGAAAATTTGAAATGGTTGCATACCCTTGTTTCATCATGGAATGAATGACATATTTTGGAAACAACCCAGAGATATGTTCATATACCTACAAATAATATTGAAGCTCACTAGTATACTCTAGTAGAATATCGATAATGGGGTCATATCGATGAAGCACCAGACCATTATCAACAAATTTTAGAAACTGTCATATAGAAATGTCATATCCCTAATTAACCCCAAAAGAAATATATACATATTTCAACCATGATAAAAAATGAGGAACCTATATCTTCATTGAATAATTCCTATTTTCATGAGGTTTCTCTAAAAAATACTTGAAAATGTCAAGGGTCTATCCACTCTTAAACAAAAATAGAATATGATCACTCTTTTGATAGTACTCCTCACAGTATGCCAAATATCAATCACTTGGACTCTACTAAAAAGATTTGTTGGGGTCAGACTCCTTATCATGATATCACTCCCAAATAAGTAAATGTTACCATTTTCTAGACACCTATAAATATATTTGTTCTTAATACTCAAACAACATCGTATATATAGGGGATCAAAACTCAATGGTTAAATATATATACTACTGCATCAATTATGAACAACACTTCACTTTTGTTAGTAAGTGACCTAGATAAGAAACATCCAGGGTTTGATGAGGTGGAGGCATACATTATGATAAATATGAGGATGCCAACGATATTTGGAGAGATTTATATAGAAATAACCTACTAAAATATTTTAGCCCATCACCACTTCTAACAATGATACCCCATATAAACTAGAGAAGGATTTCATGCCTTACCTACATGAAAACATGTGGGAACCCATTTGTGATTGAATACTAGAAACCTATCATATATAGGATAATATTATCATTTTCATATCATATAGATACTCTATTTTCCAATAGACATTGTTGCTATCTCCATGGTCCGGGAAACAAAATTGGAAAATCACATTGTAAATCGAAAATACACCTGCATCCATTACACCATAACACATTAAAAACTGACCACTAAGTCCTATTTAGATATTTGTAACATGTTATAGTGAATGTGTGGAGCATTACAACTCACTGCATCCCCAGAACAATAACAATTCCCATATATGGAATCATATAATTTATTTTTCACAAGAGAAATCAGGGGACCATGTAACAAAAATTATAGTTGGTTGATATTTGTAAAACCACTTGATCTGAGATATAAATATGTCATGAACATAGGGAGAGTTTTCCCAACATACTGCTTAGTAAGGCCCCTAAAAACAAGATCATATTTCTGACACGGAAGCTGATGTATTAGATTACCCAAGAACTTCATATAGAAAATGACTCCCATTATAGGCATCCATTTCACCTAGATCATATATGAGAGAAAAATTACATAAAATAATATAAATCTTCAGATAATCCTCCATATAATCCATATTGGAGTGAACCTGTCGCATAAGGCTGGTGTAAGTTTTACCATCGAATCCACCCTCTGTGTCGTCAAACCATAAGAGGATCTTGGAGATACTATCAGTAGATGAAAACCAACCCCAACCCTTATGGATGGGGGATATTTTGTATTTGAATCACCAACACCACATTCATGACAACCATAGATGGTCCTGGTGAGATCAGAATTAGTTCCAAATAAACCAGATCCCAAAGGTCTAGGGGAATTGTTTTCACAATCTCCATATTAGTTTCAATCATATCATAAATAAGAATCATAAAGTACACATCAAAAGGATCAATATATTCAAATAGATTACCCAAATAATATCTATACCATAGGATTGAAGGAATTATTTTCATTTTCAAGATGTTTTAAGAAACATGTATCCTCAAGGATTTTATGTAAATATCGATGGTAAATATCCCATCTGTTTCTTTTATCGAAACACTAAACATTCATATTTGAGGCCTATTTATAAAGAACCAAAAAATTCCTTGAAGGTAAATTTTACATTAATAAATGGGAGGAATATATAGAAAATTAAATCAAATCCCATAAGGGTCCTAAGAAACAAATGGTCTGAAATGGATATAGGTTGTAGAAATGACCCTGATACCAGAGGAGTAAGAAACTCAAAATAACCTACGACTATGAATGTAATGGTATTGAAACACATTCTCAATAAACTTTACTGAATGAAATATACATAAAAAATAGAAGATGAAATCCATGACGTAAACTCAACGAGATGTAACACAAAAACCATGTCTTGAAATGTAGGTGATCTAGATACACCAATTGAGGATTCATATACAAAAAACCACAGAATGAGCTTCTTGCTGAAACTTCTAAATGATGAATTTCCAACACAATGAAGGATCATTACAAATGAAAAAGGGAATGGTGTGGATACACCCCACTCACCACCCATAGGATCCAAATTTCCCTCCTTGGATAAATATCTCAAACATTATGAGAATGAGATATTAAACCATAAATAGCTCAATGAGGAACTACTCAGGAGAAATATTCAAGCTGGGTATCATCATCAGAAAGAATAAAATATACCTCCTTCTAAATAATACGAGAGATACAATCCACCTGAAAGAGTATAATATGAGCCTCAAGATGAATCTATAACTACGAAACCAATCTACCAAAACGAAGAAGTTGAGTGTGATCATGAATTTACTCTATTATAGAGAATGCTTCTCCCCAACCTGGGTGATCATCCAGTTCTATCATAGATTTAAAATTAGTTGGATATGAAAATACGATCACCAAATCAATCATATCCTTATCTCTATAGACTTGATGTAGTCTAGATAGTGGTCCCTTAAGAATTACTCAATACTATAAAATCCTTGGTAGCTCAAATAAAATCCATAGATCAGAAATATACACCCATGAAGCCTAGAAAGAAGAAATATAATGAATGAATGGATGAAAATTTCCCCCAAACAAAATCAAAAATCCAATCTTCTCATCTTTTGATGGTGAAATAGATCCAATGTAGAATTTCCCAAACTTTTTTACCCGTGTGACCTAATGATGGGCCCTCAGTATTGGAAGTGACCCCCAAAATGAGATGTCTTTTACGATCACAAATAGGGTTGAACATCTTTTGGCACATCCATCTTCCAAAAAATATAAGTTGTTGAATGTGAAGAAATTAAATATAAATTACATTATAATTTGAACTATATGTTATGTAAAATGGTTATTTTTGACCCTAATAGGTAAAAAAATATGAAAATGAGAATGTTTATGAACACATCACCTGTTGGAACGGATTAACCTGTTCACTCAGTACCCCTCTATTGTATGATAAACTTCTTGAAATATGATATGAGAACATTTAGGATAATATGGAAACATATTTCATCTCAAAAATGTAACTAGGTGGATTCAATGAGTTTTAAGAAATGGTAAAACACCTAGAATATTTCATTATGATGAACTAAAATAAATCTTGGATAATTACTTGAATACAGGAAAAATTTCTTGGTAATATAGAGACTCCTTCTATTACCCTCAAACTAGTATTATTTCATGTTCAAACACCTATGAAAGTCCCAAATCATATGGTGCATCTTGTTGAGTGTTTGTAGAAACCAAAACACCATTGATCAGAAAAAAATGTTATCAGGGTCCCTCATGATTTTACGAATGGATGAATAAATAATATTTATTATGAAATGAGTAGTTCCCCATTTATTTCATTTTATCCATCAAAAATAATATACTCAATATAAAAGTGTAGAGAACCAAATCTTGACGTACGTAGACAATAAATTATTTTTGTGGAATACTAAATACATGACAAAAATAGATGCCCAAATAACGTATTAGTTTACTGTCTTTGGAAACTCAGAACATAATCTTCTAATCATGTTGAAATATCTTCAACATCTCCCATAACGATCTTCCCCTTTTGTTTTCCTACCTAAAAACTTTCTTTAAATCATTGGGAAAGAAAACATAAAAAGGGTGATCTCAAATGCTCTCTAAGGGAAACCATGGAGAACATAAAACAACCAATAAACATTTGAACGTAAAACCATGAACATAAAACATCAAAATCATGAGTAATGACATAAATCATGGCAGTGCATAAGACATAGATCATAAAGGAACATTATCCATGATACAATAGCATGGGAATAAAACATTTAATTGTGGAAACCATTAAGCACATGATATGGTTTCCATATTATCCAAGTCATTTCTACCAAGACCATCATAGTGGACAAAGTCCATTACTGAATCGGGTATACTTGACGTTCCAGCCCTGTATTACTGAACCAGATTTTACGTGCCATTCTAGACATGTTTATCTCATGAGATATAAATATTTACCCAATGCATTATAGGGATATATAGGCCCCACACATCTCATAATGAAATAATTCTTTCGTGTTCCACAAAATGAACATAAATCATTCATCATAACCCAAAGAATAAAATGGGTTTCATAAACATCATCCCATCATAACATAATCCATATAAAACAAATGGATATAATTTCATCATAAGAAAAATAAAACCATGCAAATAATAGAGACATTATTATTGAAACATAATCATATTAAATAATGTCATCATAGATGTAAAATAGGTTTAATAAAACACTTGAAATGGATTATTGAGGAAAATATCCTTTCTTCTCCCAAATCATTTTCCTTTCTCAAAATGACATGCAATTTAAAAGAAAATAATTTTGTTGAAAATAATCATGAATTCTTGTAGTGTATGCTTTATGTAAATAAGGTTTTATTAAATCATTAAAATCCATTCACTCAATATAAGTAAAAAAACATTCTCCTCGTACTTTTAATGGAATAGTCAAAACGTACCATGTATGGTAAACAAAAGAAAGATTCATTCCATAACAAAAAGTAAAAGTAAAAAAGGGTAAACATGAATTTAAACATACATGGAAGAATATTAAGCATTTTATGAAAATAGTTATATGGACATGGATGAAAAATATCACCCCAGTAAATACTTACTTATAAACAATCCCAGATAAAAATGAGATTGAAATATTTTCCCTTACCTTAGGTTCAATTTCTTACGTACGTGTCTAGAAATCCTATATAAAGGGTTTAAAAATATTATTAACTTGTAATATAACCATAATAATATTTTTGATATCATATATTATTCACTTACGACTTTATATTACTCTTTCATTTGTCAATTTGATGTTAAAGTAGCGTTTTGGGTAAAATCGTTTCATTTATTGTCCATGTTTTGACTTGTAATTATTCATATGATTACATAGATCATGATTTATTACTTACATAATGTAAAACATGATTTATATATAATATATATTCAGAATATACATATATATAATTGATTAAAAAATGGAATAAAATACACCGTTCATGGAGACGGTAGGCCGTACGTACGCATGAACTCTGTTTTAGTTTCATTATTAAATTGAATGTAAGTAAATTAATAAAATAAACATAAATACAGTATCATTAATATGTCATATATTTCATGATTAATTATTATATATACTTTATAATAATACTTTAATGGTTAATCATGGAGAATGAATCTCATCGCGTCGTGGAGATGGTAATCCGTACGTATGCACAAGCGATGATATCGTTCCCATAATTATTGAATGGTATCTGAGAGGATGATATAATTTCTCAGAAATAGTATATTGTTATAATAATCATATATAGTTATTCTTTACACCATTATACCCATCCATGTAAGGTGGTGGTGGAAAAACAGATTTCACCAAGGCGTGGAGACGGTATTCCGTACGTACGCACGCACGATGATTTTATTTTCAGTAGGATAGATAGAAGGTGAAATAGGGTTATTTAATATTTATAATAACATATAATTATATAATTAATACTTATGTTTTTACTTTATAATGAAACAACTAAAGAAGAGTAATTATAAGAAGAAAGAAACTTGAAAGAATAAGTAGAAGAGATTACCTCTTCTTCGACGTGCCTCTTTTAAAATTCCACTTAGGGAACTAAAGTTGGTCTTTTGAGACGACCCAAACCTCTATGATATAACTAGAGATGTTGAGAAGAGAAATTTTCAGGTTTTGTCTGATCTTGAAGGCTCAAAATTGTGTAAAGTGGAGTGGGATGAGGTGACCTTTTATAAGGGAGGAGAGGGGCACCTTTGGAAAGATAAGAAATATTAATTTATAATAAATTAAAACCCCAAATAAAAACCACAAAAAAATGACTCAATTATAATATGAGATGATATATGGTTTTAATATCATCAACTAATAAAATTTAGACTTGTTGGTAATTTATTTTAAACGTTATCAACTTGATTTATCCTCATTTAATCTATTTAATTTTATTTGTGAAAATAATATTGTAAATTTTACATTGTTATACATAATTACTTATATGTTGGGAATATTCCATAATTGTATATTTATTACATTTTAGACCATATAAATTTCAATTTATAATTTTTAAATATGTTTTTGATTTTTAAAAAAATTAATAATATGTTATTTTTATAAAATAACAATAGTGTTAATTTTGACACTATTAATTTATTTGAATTTAAATAAAATTAAAACAGATGATATTTAAAAAAAATGTTTAATATATTCCTAAAATGTCGTAGTAATCTAGAATTTTTTTTATAACATTAATTAGTTCATATAATATTTTATTTAATATTTTTAAAACCATTTGTTTTGTGTTTCTCTTAATGAAATAATCACTGCAACATTTTTGTATAATTATTTAATATACTTATTTGTTGCATAATAATTAAAAATAAAATACTATGATGAATATAAGTATAATATATTTCATAATAATATTTTACTATAATTTTTCATCTAAAAAATAATAACATATAAATTGTTATATTTATTAAATTATGATGGTGACAACTTTGAAATCATTTAAAATAATATAATATAATTGTCCTAATATCCATTATATGGATAAAAATAGTCCCCAGGTAAACCCTTGGATGGTTATGGTATAGATATACTCGAAAAATAAGTTTTGGTCAAGTTTTTGGGCCTTTTCATGGGTATTATTACTTTAATAAAAACTATATTATTGATTTTTCACTACGTAAATAATTTCTGTATCATTAATGTATAATCTATTGATGTAATTAAATATTTCTTAAAAATTACAAATAAATTACCATAACAAATAAAAAAAATTTATCTTTAAAATGATTATTTATAATATAATTTATATTCTGTATAAACTTATATTAAAAATACTTTAATTATTAATGTTTGAGTGAGACATATTTTACTTTCCTTAAAATAAAATAAATTAAAGGTCTTAATCACATCAAAGTGGGTTCAAATAGATTCCATTTCGACCCAAGTATGTTTGAGGACGAAATATATTCATCCAAATAAATTAAGGGAAGTTCTAGGGTAATTTTATAATATTATATTTACCCTCGATTTACATTTAACTATGGTAAATAAAATTTACCATAGTTACTATTCATATTGTCCAAAAATAAAAAGTAGCCTATTAACATAATTTGGACTAAATGATTCCAAAAATGGAATCAATTTTTCCAAATTCAAATCTTAAAAGTTGCATAAATTAATTTAATATTAATCCCGTTGTTAAGAAAATGAGTTTTAGAAGTTAAAACATTCCAAAAGATAGAAATGATTTTACCTATCAATTCAATGTAAAATTAATGATAATGAAATATATTATATTAAATGTTAAAAATATATACTATTTATACTTTAAAAAAATTAAATATTATAATTTAACAATATATATTATTACGATGAAAAAAATTGTTTTTAATTAAAATATAGCGTGTTTTTACTATTCATTAAAATATGAAAGTTATCAGAATAATATGAAAATTTTATCCAAAGTAAATTTTTATATCCTACTCCCAAAAAAGAATTTTATTTTGTAAAATTGAACTTATTAAAATGTCAAAAACTAGATTTATTATGGGTTCTCCATCAAAAGGTGACAAAATCGCATTTTAATAAAAAACTTATTTTACCCGAAAAATTTATTTTGTTCTCATACCATGTTCATTAAAATGTGTAAGAAGAATAATAATGTTATAAAATTAAAAATGTAGTTAATACTATTCTTAATGGCTAGTTCATAATAATATTATAACAATATATCATTGTTTAGTGAAACTCAGTATTGTGTACAACACATGCTATTTAAGGAATGTCGTCTTGCGTGTAACAAAAGACAAGAATGGTGTTTGCGTATAATAAATATAATACGATGTTGCATATAGTACAAGTTAATTTTGGTGTATCATACAAAAAAAGACATGAATTAAATTATAAAAGAATATTTCTCATAAAATCTGGTGGTGTTACATTCTACCCCCCTTAAAATGAATATCGCCCTTGAAATTCATCAGGGTTACAAATGGTTTACTACTAGAAAGTTTCTTTAATAGAAACCCACATCATAAAAAGAAATACTAAAAATTAATTTTGAAAACTAAAGTGTGAAACGTAATGGTTACCCAAATTAACTCATCACTGGTTTGACACATAGGAGAACATAGGTGAAAATATGGATATAGAAGAGAAATCTAACCATCATGTTCTGATGGAGAGTGGTAGAGAACATGGATATGAAAAATACAACAATCAAAAATCCATACACTTTTGATGATCTAAGGTACCATATGATTTATCATATATAAAGACACTAGGACAACATTTTTTCTTTTCAAGATCATTTCCCAAATGTTGAAGAATTTTTGAAGTAAAGAAATACTTACTTGATTTTGGTATAATTTCACCGTTGCTTGTGCCTTGAACAATTTCCACTTCATCTCTTAAAGAAATGAAGTTGAATTTGTATTTTGAGAAGTGTTAGCAGATCAAGCGATAGAATGATAGGTCATTCCATTTGTCTCAAACACAAGTTTAGCAATAGTTATATACATAAGTCCATCTATGGTGAGATTAATCATATATGGTTCCAAAAATGGACTTATACTTCATCTATCATACCACTTAAAATAATTTCTACTAAACAGGGACATACTGTAGGCCAGTGGTAGGCGATGAAGGCTTGTCGCACTTCAATTGTGGGTTCGATTCCCATAACCCTGTCTGACGCAACGGGTTGTCTCCCATCCTGCAGGTTGTCCTTTTTCTACACTATTATAACATTCCAGAAATAATATCAAAAAAGGTTCTATCCTAAAACAATATTTTCATATGTCCAACATAATACATTTAAAATCTTTAGACTTATCCTAAATACTTCTATCCAAGATCATAGTATAAAGAAACCGATTACTTGAAATGTCATCAACCAAGCATGTGAATACCATCATTTATCCCCCATATATCATATGATATATCTTTTTGGTCACATTAAAAAAATGTGAATACCTTAATCATGTATTTTATTGAAACATGAATTACCAAAGAATATTTTTGAAAACATGAATGCTGTCAAAAGTCAACTCTTTCTACATACCAAAATCCGAAACTTTTTATATACTTAAACAATGATATCACTTTGTTCTTATATCAGTCATGAGCTCATTAATAATATCAAACATTTCATTTTCTCCTTATCCCTTAATTATGAACATATCATCTAATTTCTAAAAATATCTAATAACCTTTCATGGTTACCGGTACCATTCAACATATACTTTCAAATACGTTAGTAAAAACAATAGTGTAAAAATCCTTATATGTCTCTTTATTCCATAGTACCATGAAATTACTTATACAACATTACTCTTGATAAAAATGAAATCATTCCACTACCTTCTTAAACCTCATACCGAGCCTCATCATTTTATTCCTCATCACTTCTTTCATCTCATATATCATTTGTAGGCTCTTCCTCATTATCAACATATATACTTCCCATAAGACCATGCTGATGAGATTTTCCATTAGGGAATTGGTTTGCATAATGCCCGTACAATCCACATTTAAAACATTTAACCTTTGTTGATGTCTTAGAAATACCATTACCATTGTCCATGGGGTTAACGAAACCTTTTCCTTTGTTATTACTGGTTTTGTGTCCTCATTTTCCACACCCAAAACATCTTCCAATTCCTTTGAAACATTCTCCTTGATGCCTCTTCCAACATGATTTACACGGGGGAAACTGAACTTTATTTCCTCTATAATAATCATTAAACTCCATCTTTCTCTTATTAGATGAGTCGGGAAACATACCAAAGTTGAGATTATTGTTCATACTATGAGATTTATAATTAGGAATAATATTGATGTTTGGACTTCCAAATTATATTATATTTGGTTTCTTATGAAGAATATTATTCCATTGTCTGTCATATCCTCTATTATCGTGCATCTTCCTATTTCCAGCCATTTTCTAAAACCCAAAATGAATAGTTTGAGAGGTAAAAGTCATGCTTGGAAAACAACATAATAAAGGGGTAGTACCTTAAATATCTAACATCTTAGGTTTAATTGTAGGATCATTGCCATAATTCTAGGACTATAACCTATACTTAAAATTAACCTTAGAGACATCCCTAGACATACCCTAGAAATATCTCTAGTGATTTCACAAATGTTTTCGCATCCTAGTTTCCAAACGTTAACTAATCCTTCGCTCCGATACCAACTGTAGAGACTCGAATATAGACGTACATAGACATTACATTACCTTTTCAAAATACCTAATACATGACAAAAATAGACGCCTAAAGACCGTATTAGTTTTGTGTCTTTGGAAACTCGGAACATAATCTTCCAATCACGTTGAAAGATATTCAAAATCCCCCATAACGATCTTCCCCTTTTGTTTTCCTACCTATAAAATTTCATTAAATCATGGGGAAAGGGAAAATATAAATGGTTAGCTCAATTGATCTATAAGGGAAAACATGGAGAACATAAAACAACCCATAAACATTTGAACGTCAAACCATGAACATAAACCATCAAAATCATGAGTACTGACATAAATCATGGAAGTGCATAAGGAATAGATCATAAAGGAACATTAACCATGATAAAATAGCATGGGAATAAAACATGTAATTTTAGAAAAACCATTAAGAAAATGATATGATTTCTATAATATCCATGTCATTTCTGCCAAGACCATCATAGTGGACAAAGTCCATTACTGAACTGATTTTACTTTCCATTCCAGCCCTGTATTACTGAAATGGATTTTAATTTTCATTCTAGCCATGTCTATCTCATGAGATATAATTTTTTACCCAATGAATTGGAGGGATATATAAGACCCAAAAATCTCATAATGAAATAATTCTTACATGTTTCACAAAATAAACACAAATCATTCATCATTATCCAAAGAATAAAATGGGTTCATAAACATCATCCCATCATAACATAATACATATAAAACAAATGGATATCATTTCATCATAAGAAAAATCAAACCATGTAAATAGTAGAGACATTATTCTTGAAACATAACCATATTAAATAATGTCATCATAGATGGAAAATAGGTTTAATAAAACACTTGAAATGAAATATTGAGGAAAATATCCTTTCTTCTCCCAAATAATTTTCATTTCTGAAAATGTCATTCAATTTAAAAGAAAATAATTGTGTTGAAAATAATCATGAAATCTTGTAGAGTAAGCATTATGTAAATAAGGTGTTATGAAATTGAAAAAATTTGTTCACACCGTATAAGTTAAAAAACATTCTCCTCGTACTTTTAATAGAAAAGTCAAAAAGTACCACGTAAGGTAAAAAAAGAAAGATCCATTCCATAAATATAGAGGTTTATAACGGAGATTGTCAGGGTTTGGCTGAGCTTGAAGGCTCAAAATTCTGTAAAGAGGAGTGGGGGGAGGTTCCCTTTTATAATAGAGGAGAGGGGCACCTTTGGAAACATAAGAAATATTAATTTATAATAAACTCAAACCCCACTTAAAAACTTCCAAAAATGGATCAATTCGAATACGAGATGTGATATAGTTTTAATCTCATAAAACAATAAAATTTAGACATTTTGGTAATTTATTTTAAACCTTATCAACTTGATTTATCCTCATTTAATCTATTTAATTTTATTTGTTGAAATAATATTCGAAATTTTAAATTGTTATAAATAATTACTTATGTGTTGTTAATTTTCCATAATTGGATACTTTAGGACATTGTAAACCATATAAATTTAAATTTATAATTTTTCAACATTTTTTTGATTTTTAATCAATTTAATAATATGTTATATTTATAAAATAACAATATTGTTAATTCTGACTCTATTCATGTATTTGAATTTAAATAAAATCCACACATTGGATATAATTGAACCAAAATGTTTAATAGATTCCTAAAATGTCAAATGCATCTAAAAAGTCTGTTTAGAACCTTAATTAGTTCATATAATATTTATTTTAATATTTTTAAAACTATTGGTTTGATATTTATTCTAATGAAATAATAACTACAACATTTTTTTATAATAATTTAATATACTTAATTGTTGCAAAATAAGTAAAAATAAAATAATATGATGAATATAAGTATCATATATTTCATAATAATACCTTTAATAGAATTTATCATCTTAAAATAACAACATATAAATTTTTATATTTATTAAATTATGAAGGTGAAAACTTTGACATCATTTAAAATAAAATAATATAAATGTTCTTATCTCTTTTATATGCCTCCAAATAGTCACCAAGTCGAACCTTGGATGCTTATGGTATAGGGAGACTCGACCAATAAGTTTTGGGAAAGTGTTTTGGGCTTTTTATGGGTATTATTACTGTAATAAAAACTATATTATTGATTTTTTACTAAGTAAATAATTTATCCATCATTAATGTATGAGCTATTGAAGTAATTAAATATTTCTGAAAAATTACAAATAAATTACCATAAAAAATAAAAACATTTTACCTTTAAAATGAGTATTTATAATAGAATTTATATTCTGTATAACCTTATTTTAAAAATACTTTAATTATTAATGTTTGATTGAGACATATTTCACATTCCTTTAAATAAAATAAATTAAAGGTCTAAATCAAATCAAAGTGGTTTCAAATAGATTCCATTTTGACCAAAGTATGTTTTAGGAAGAAATATAATCATCCAATTATATTAAGAGATGTGTTAGGGTAATTTTATAATATTATATTTACCCTTAATTACCCGATTTACCTTTAACTATGGTAAATACAATCTACCGTAGTTACTATTCATAGTGCCCAAAAATAAAAAGTAGCCTATTAACATAATTTGGACATAATGATTCCAAATATGGAATCCATTTTCCCAAATTCAAATCATAGAAGTTGCAGAAATTAATTTAAAATTAATCTCGATTTTATGAAAACGAGTTTTAAAAGTTAAAACATTACAAAAGATTGAAATGATTTTACCTATGAATTCAATGTAAAATCAATGCTAATTACATAAAATATATTATATGGTAAAAATATATTATATTTATACTTTATAACCATTAAATATTACAATTTAACAATAAAAAATATTATGATGACAAAAATTATTTTTAATTAAAATATTGCGTGTTTTTACTAATCATTAAAATATGAAAGTTTTCAGAATAATATGAAAAATTTATCCAAAGTAAATTTTTATATCCTGATTCCAAAGACGAATTTAATTTTTCCAAATTGAACTTTTAAACATGAAAAAAAATTTGATTTAAGGTGGGTGCGCCATCAATGTTCAGTCACACTATATAGGACTACATTTTCTTTGAATAAATCCTCCAATGTTTGGTGAATTATAGAAAATTGATACTAGATATTTCCCCAAAACAAGTATATTGTGTATTCATTTCCCAAACAAGAATAAGGGAGTGATTAACCCAAAGTTCCTTCTTGGTGTGGATATAAGTTTGATAATAGGATTACTTGAATGAAAGTTTATCATGATCATGAAACCATAAGATACCTAATCCACATGAAAATAAGGATCCAATTTCATATGGGTAAATCCTTAAATACACCTCCCTTAGGCATCCAAAATCATTGAGATTAATAAATAATGAAATAGAAAGAGTTATATTCAACTCTCACACAAGCTCCATCTATTGCATAATTTTCCCTCAACATATGGAGAACATAGATAACCCCAACAAAAAACCCTTGTTGGATGATGTAATCCTTTTATTAATGTGGATAAATTAATATATACCATCATCAATGATGAATAATACTTCGAGTAATATTTCCTCAAATCTGATCAGAGAGCTAGAGGGTGAGGACATAGAATCTATTGATACATGAGACAATGATTGTGTTTTCGAAATAAATATTATGGTCACATACCCTAGGAATACATATATGTATCTGAAACCCATGGGAGTACATTCTTGAATGCCCACAAAATAGGAAGATTCCTTAGAGCCCTCCGGAAGTCATTCAAGCACATTTGTCTTACAAGACCAACTGTGGTTGGTGTAATTATCTTACTGTCCCACTCAAAGGAGAATCTTGTCACAACCTATGCCATAGGAAGAAGATTTTACCTCAAACTCTACCCATGATCCAAGCCCATCCACTGTAAGGACCACAACTCCTATGCTACATAATTGGGTGTAACCTCATATTAGAAAGCATTGATCCTTAGAAAAAAAATATTATATTTTTGAGTACTTAATGGTTATTCCATCCCAACATGAAATCCTAGATACTAATTATATTTCAAAAGAACTCATAAAAGAACTAATTAAGGCCATGTTTATCCCAAAGGAAACATAGATACAAGTCACAAAAACCGAGGATTATCGAGTCAATTCTATGGCATCAATATATTGTATCTCCATCTCATTCAGAGAATAGGATCATTAAAAAGGTATATATTGACATGTCAGACCTCTGTATGTTTTTTCCAAAGTATATAATGTCAAAATTCAAGGGAATCTAGTATAAAATGTTGATGTGATCAACCAATTCCCGATTCAAACCCTTTGAAATTTTTGATATAGAGGGGGGGATTTATATTTGAAAAAATTACCCACTCTAGCATATGGTAGGAGTGAAAAAATTAATCTTGAGAAGATCATGGTTAAGTTTTAGTTTGGGGGTCTCACATAAAAGTTTTTGTACATGTTTATATGGAAAGACACAATATATAGGGTCATGGTTTTAATATATTGTCTTTATTACTACATATTAGCACCTTCAATATTTCTTCAATGCCTGAAATACAACATCAATGGGAAGGTCGATAAACTACATGGTGAAGAACCCCCTTTGAGTCTTGTGAATCCTTATATGATGTGGAAGGTTTCTACAAGAAGAAATTAAAACAACTATTGGTGGATAATGGGGTGAAGATTTCATCCCCCAATGACTTGGTGAGTACCTTTATGAATCCCTAGGGCATGGTCAAAAATAATTATTCGCTTCCCATTAACATGATTAAAGTAGAAGATTGAATACCAATAATTCATCATGAACCAAAACATTTATTGCACCATTTCAATGAGAGTGAATTCAGATAAATTGAAGATGATTCATCGTAAGGGGATATAGACAATGATTTATCAATATCTTAAAATTACCTTATTCCATTAAAAAAAATGTTTGATTCCCCTGAGACATTCTCTGTAACAAACGATTTTCAGGATCCTATTAATCCTCCGAGTATATGTTTTCAATTATTAAAAATAGTATTTGGGAAACGTGAGAAAACAATCTAGTACACATATTGAAATTCAATCAACATGTTATGAAATAGGCGAATCAATGAGTTGCATTTTGATCCTTTTAGAGACCTTACCCTTTGAGAAAAGTACATTGGAGGCCGATATACTTATCTTCCTGGTAATCATTGAGGAGGTTTTCAAATGTGTAAACCATATTGTCCCACGTTTGTTTATGTTCTTCCACCATTATCATATGAACATTAAATCCACATGCCAAAATTCAGAGTTGTTTATGGGCATAGGATCCCCTCTCCCAATAAAGGATAGCCTAGAACCACCTCCCTACTAGCTTGTGAAAATCCACCATCATGGTGATGTAATCCAGACTCTTTTCTGAGAATGATTTGTTTAAAATGATAATGGTTTCCCATTCATCACATTCCATCATTTTTTCCCACACTGGTTGATATTTTTTACAATCATCTACTTTTCTGTGTTCTCCAGATCAGTGGTATGTGACTTCCCTTTGGAGGGGTCAATCATTATCACTGCCCACTTGGGAGACTTATGAGGGATCTTTCCTTTTCATGAGGATCTACTGATAGGAAGGCTAGGTAAGAATGAGTATTATTTTTTATTTTTCATCCTCAGATGGTGCATTATAAACCCTTTTGAGTCTATGATGGTGTTTTTACATTTCTTTGAAGAGAATATGATATATTTTTCCATTAGGTCCACTTTCTTTTGCTCGATAGGGGAATCCAAGTAAGAATATATGTCCTCCTGACAACCCTTCTGACACGAGGTAATGATATCCTCATGGAAATACTCCTCTACATCCCCTTACTCAAACACATGATTCACTTCACCTTCAACCACAAAAAAACAATTTAGATAATTAAAAGTTATACTGTAAAACCTCAACACATTAGCACATGATGAACCATCCAGTAAGACCTTATTAGGTAACTTTGAACCTCTAGGATGCTAAAATACACGACCCATGTACTATTGTTGATTTTTTTGTCTTCCCAACCCACATTTTAATGATTTCCAACAGCACCTCGAGTAGAGACTTCCATGAAAGTAGAGGTGATATGCCACCTAACTAAAACACCACCTACTTCAAAGGTCATAAAATAAGGGTAAAACTTCCTAGATTAATATGCATCTGGGAGGGGGCACCTCTCCCCAAGACCAACCTCACACTTCTATACTTCCACCTCCAGTCACCCTGACAAAGGAATAACACCCAAATCCCTTCTCAGTGGAGAAAAACTTTTAAAACCAGTTTCCATGATTCTTGAGGGGTTGATTTCTTCACTTCTCTTGAAGAAAACACCATCCCCAAACTTGCTGTATCCTCTATTGGGGGAAGGAACTTCTAGTGTGTCTCCTCACCCAAAGCAACAGGGGTTCCATGCTTCGGGGCACCCTGGGTCGCCTCAGATCCGGAATCGCACTTTGATGACCCCAAAAGTTCAATATGAAAATATATCTTTTCATGGACTCTCCTACCTTAAGAGTGAAATATATTCTCTTGGACTACCCTCTATGTTTGAAAATTCCTCCATGAACTCAATGATGGAATAAGAAGAGGTTGAAATCTATAATTCCCTACCACTTTTGATGAAGTTGTCAGCACCATTATCATTGAGCTCAGAAATGTGAGTTTGGGAATAAAAAAGACTCGTGACCTATATAGATTAGATCTTCCATTCCACTCGATGAGAAGGCGGTGTATATTGCATTTATAAAGCAACAATGATATGATTTTTCTTAGAATTATATATAAATACATTCCTGAACCCCAATGTGTATACACATCACCTAGTCTTACATGAGGACCACTGGGGTTTCATGTAGTAGGCAAGGAGGATTCACCCATCTCATTCTTCTAACATAGAACCATATGTTGAAAATTGATCAAATCTCATTTCATGAATGAAGTGATGTACCCAACATGGCTTTTCCTATTTCATCATCATCAAGAAAACAATTGGGTAGATCATGGTCCAAAATTATTTTAGGGACCTTAATAGACACAACCCGGAAGATGATTTCTCATTTCCAATCAAAATACCTATGATCAATGAAACTAAGGAATTCCAATACCTTACCTTCATGGATGTGTGTTCTAGGTATAATCTGCTAAACGTGGCCCCTGAAGATGTGGATGCCACTGCCTTCAGTGAACCTTATGGGATTCCTCTATATCAGTTCATTCAAATTGTATTAATGAATTTTATCACTATTTATCATCCCACCATGAATCATCTATTTAAACCCTTATTGGTATTAATATAATAATGTCCTGTGGACAACCATTTATTCAAATATCGTTAGTGATGTGACAACATCTGGGATATTGAAACAGTCTTCCGTAAGTTGTGGTACAAAAATTTGAAG
Organism: Viscum album; assembly: GCA_963277665.1. NCBI lineage: Eukaryota > Viridiplantae > Streptophyta > Magnoliopsida > Santalales > Viscaceae > Viscum > Viscum album. The sequence goes on along the minus strand of OY728123.1, from coordinate 1,530,777,838 downwards.
AAGAATCAGCTGAAGTGAAATTTAAAGGTAACAATATAGAAACTACATGGTTTCCAGTATTCCCCCATGTATTTGAGGTCAATTAATAAATGACTATTTTAATCCTAGAAATGTAACTTCCACCAAATTTTAATGAATTGATGGTATCTAAGTGAACTCACATTAATTTAGTGTTCAATAGAAAATCTGGATGGCTATGTTCTCCCATTAAATATGTTAATGATGAAGGGAGTCACCTACTATTGGGATGAATACTACAATAAATACTTTTAGAAACTTAAGCAGTACATACATCACCCAACAGTTTTTATACCGCTAGTTGAAGGAAAGCTACTTGTTTTTTTATTTGGCCACCATGTAATGATAACTGGGTTCTCTCCTAGATCATAAAAATTCCAAGGGAATATAAAATTTCCTTTATTATCTCAGTAAAACAATACTATGTAATATGTCTTGATATTTTGATATCGAGAAGAACTACCTCACAATAACCTTTTAATAAAGAAATCTAAGACATTACTTGAAGTGTCAAATAATAAATTGGTTATATTATATTTACATACTCAATTAAATCCTTGTACTCTCTATAATGACTAGAATTTATCCCAATGAGCATTTATTTTGATATAATATTACATCTAGTCTATGTCACCAAAGGTCGTTTTAGGGAAGGACCAAGCTAATTTCCCTACATGACATCCACTCTGAAAAACGCACTAGTAGATATCGAGCATCTAGAACAATATGTTTTCTATTCCCTTAACTTTCCTTGAACATGGGATATGTAGTTGTATGGTTCATCTATAATTCACATTATAAATAGTATGAAGTAACCAAAGATCTACTGAGTTTCTATCATTATTGAGTTTGATTCTTCAGAAAAAGGGAAAAAATTTATTTCTCACTGTTTGGATGCTTTACTAATTATTATGTTTAATATCAAGACCTCATTGGAGGGTTAGAATTATCCCTATAGCTATAGATAGCTTACTACAACAACAAAGGGGATTTAGAGCTATTGATTTTAAAAAATGGAAATTATTCCATCAAGAAAAAAGAATTCATTCCTATAATTTTTTATATCAGAGGAATGATGATAGTATTCTATTTTGAACAAACATTTCATTGTGTACCACAATAAAAAAATGATTGTGTTGATGCACTGGCTAATGAAACCATAGTCTTGGATGACCCAAATGAAGATGAAGTGGTTTTCCACATCACACATAGTATGGAGGTCTCATAAATCATAATCTATGATATGGAAGAAACTATCTAGGTCAACATTACACTAACGCATGTTGAACTGATATCCACCCTTAGATGCATGGAACCGATAAAATATAACCTATAAAATGGGACCCTCCCATTAGATCCAGAATGAAGGGAATAGTATTGAAACTAATAATCAAACATTAACATTCGAGATGCTCCAAATGAGAAAAGATATATCTACAAACGAGGATCATCTGGAATCCTCATTAGTTACAAATTAGAAGGGGGTCCCCACTATATTGTAAGAAATCTATAAAGGCTCCTATGGTTCACATCCATTCATGGGAATTATCCCACAAAACTAGTAATCATGGTTACTACTGGAAGATGATGATATAGGACTATGTGTAATTCAATAAGAACTTTAATTCTTGTAAAATTCATGAAAACATAATCCATAAACCCACAGAGTCATTACATACAGTTAAATATTCCTAGAAGATTTTCATATTGGGAATGGACGTTTTGATACCATGTCCTCATACAACATTTAAGAAATTTTTTAAGTACATAATTATTGGAACCAACTTCTTTTCCATGTGGATTGAGGAAATACACCTTAAGGAAGTTGGAAAAATGATACCATAATATTCATGATGTCCAACATCATCAACATATTTTGTCTCCCTTACACGATATTGATGGAAAACAACACCAAATTCTATTGAACCAAATTAAAGAAATTGTACAGGAGGTACAACATAAAATGAAACCACTCATCCCACTATTAGGTACTAAAAAATGAAAAAAAATTATTTCTTTAGTAAGTATATTTCAAATATACTAAATAAAATAGGGTAAAAGTTTGTGATGTATTTGAAGGACATGATTATTCATGTTGTGGTACCCCAGGCACACTGCCACAGAAACGAACCCATATTAATTAGTGTAGGGAACTAAGGAAATTTTTTCCTATTGAATTATAGTATCCCTTACTCCAAATATATATATAAATATATATATATATATATGGACAACTCTCAGATGATGAACAATGGGAAATGAATATGTATGAGTTGTTATGACTCGATGAGAAAATATTCTATACACTACACATGTTCGAAGTTCATCAGAATCAAATTTTAAGAGCATTAAATAAAAAGGATGGCCTCAATTTGTTCATGCATGGAGAATTGGTGTTGGTTCTAAACACCCCAATTATTCAAATAGAGAAGCCTATATGGTTAGAAGTAATGTTCAAAGGGCCTTACATTACACATAATTTTTATTCCACTAGAGCTTAATCATTTTCCATAATGTATGGAAAACACATCAACCCCAAATTAATTTTTTTCAGAAAGTACATTTTATAACTACCATAAATATCCCATGTCCTTGATTAATTACTATAAACTACAAAAAATACCATGTATGCGAAGAAGGAATTTAAACCCCATGTAATCATAATTCTTGGTAGTGGTACTATAAATTTCACAACATCTTTTCCCATATCACAATATGTTAAAAAATATGGAAGACATCCTTACATCCTATTGATTAAATGCATAGAATGTTTCCTTCAAACATGATGATAAAATGTATAAAGAGAACTACTTCATGGATGTTTCACCACACATGATCTAGATCATTATGAGATAAAAATGAAGTACTACCACCCAGTGTGTGAGCGAGATCCACCTAGGGAATCTCCCCATAAAAGAAAATTTTGTGGCTTCAGTCATGTTAACATTGGATATATAATGATTCCCAAAACTCAAATACTAGGTCAAAAACAAACTAGAAATAGAAAAATTCCTCCCTCTATGTAAGATTCAAAAATTTCTAGAGAGTTTTCAATTAAAATAATTTTTGTGTTTTATTCTTATAATTACATGATTTGAAGTGATGGGCATATATGAAATATGAAGTCCATTGATAATATCAATGAAAAAATAAATCCTCTACATATGGTTAAGACCTACGAGGATAGTTTTCCCTTCAAGAACTTTGTGTTTCATGAATCCTTCCATCACAAAATATGTAGTGATGCGTAGATCTCAAACCCTTGGTCCAGCCACAATATCAATGGAAAATAAATCCCCTTCTGTATATGAGATAGAACAAAATAGAGATTTTATTTTCTTAAACTATGTGTGGCATGATTACTACTATCACATGATACATAGTGACATTCAGAGCTCAAATCCTAGGTCAATACATAATATAAATCCAAAGAAATAATCCCCTATGAGTATGGTTAGAACCTACAGGGATATTTTTCCATTTAATAAAAATATGTGCCATGATTCATGCTATCATAAGATATGAAGTGTCATCTAGATATCAAATCTAGGGTCCATCCCAAATATCAAGGAAAATAAAACCCTCTATCCATATGGGTCCGACATACATTGAGTGTTTTCCATTCAATAACTAAATGGGGGAATTATTCCTACCAAAATAGGATATATAGTGATTACCATATCGCAAAATCTAGGTCCAACCACAATATCAACCGGAAAAAATACCCTCTATCAATATGGGTTAGCCATGTGTAGTAGTTTTCCATTCAGGAAATTTGTATTCATGAATTCCTAATATCAAATTTTATTTAGTGACACCATGATCTCAAATTTGGGTCCATCCATAATAGAATAAAAAAAATCCCCCTCTTCATATGGTTTAGACTTTCAAAGACATTTTTTTGTTCATGTACCATGGGTATCTGGATTCCTCCTATCATGAGATACATAGTGACACATAGATCTAAAACACCATTTCCAACCATAATATCAATAGATATGAAAAGTCCCCTTTGTTTATTAGTCATACCCATATGCATTGAATTCCATTCTAGAACTACATGTGCCATTATTCCTATTATCATAAGATACATAGTGACACATTTAACTCAAATCATGTACCCATATTCAATATAAACTGAAAAATACCCCCCTCTGTGTATGGTCCAGACATTCAAAGAGATTTTATAAACATATACTATGTATGGATTTATTCTTATAACCATAATATTTGTAGTGATTCCATGACCTCCAATATTACATCTAGCTACAATACAACAACCACTTCCTCCCTGCGTATGTTTCCGAACATCATGGGAAAATTTATGAAAAAATATGTGTGGATTAATTATTTAAATCAAAATATACATACTGAATACTAGATTCATCAATATTTGGTCCATCCACAATATATAGAATGAAATTTTCTTTCCCATCCCATTCATATGAGTAAGTCATACATAATGTATTATCCAAAATCATAACTTTGTAGTGATTGATTCCCATTCCTTTAGATATCTAGTGATTCCACGATCCTCCATTCAAAGTCCAGCTATAAAAATTCACACAGACTCCCTCTTCCAATATATGAGTATTATCTACGTATTAAATTATTTAACAATACATAAATTTTCACATGAAGAGATCCAAAATATGGCTTCTCCTCAATATTCCTCTACATTGATAAAAGGTTCCTATTATTTATAAAATCTTCTAACTTGTGAGAAGTGTCTGTATGGATATATTTCACAATTACACCTTAGTTCCTACTTCATTAACACATGATGTTAAACTATAATGAATACATCTTTATAACATGATGTTAAAGTTATTAATAGATATGTCCCCATTACATGATGTTAAAGTGTGCAGACCATATCCTATTGTCACTCCTTATTAAAGGACCATGATATCCTGGTCAATTAGAAAAAAATCGGAGTTATTCCCTAATATTTTTGAGAACATCTATACATAAGACACCCTTCATTTCATGAGTGTTAGGATATCTATTAACACTTCATGGATCTTATAAAAGATGATTGAAGTTAGGGTACACTTTGTTTGAGTACCCATGTTAGTACCATGTTCATGGATATGATCTCTCTACCATCAATAAAATGTTTCATTAACATGAAAAAAGGGATTCTAATCCTCGTGAGCTAAGATATCATTATAGTGGAGCTCAAAACCTTAGAGAGATTAATGATCATTTTTTGGAATTATTGTATCATACCATTACTCATGCCCCGAGAACATTAATACATGATTTAAGGAAATTTCATATCTTTCCCAAAAGAATGTTGGAGTACTCCTAAAATTGGATATCATAATTATACTATTGTGTGACATTCCCATCATACACAGTCATTGTGTTTCATGGACCTAAATAGATTCCACTTGTTTAATGTTATTTGACCTTAAACATTATCATTTGATGGTCCAAATAGAAAGAACCTAAAATGTTAGGGAAAGAGTCCTAAAACAAGTCTAGATGAAAACACATAATTTTTTGATAGATTAATATTCAAGTATCCCATCAATAAACTCCTAATGTCAAGTGTTTAATTAAATTTTGGAGTGTTAATAAACATGAAATGTAGCTCATAGTGTCCACTAGACATCTCTAGTAAAATTTGAGCTCTGTGATCTATACCCACTATGTCTATGAAAATGTTGAGTAATGATATTTCACCTCACATTTTTTTGGCAACTTGTTCTCCTCGGATTCAAAATCATTTTTAGTGATAGAACCCATATAAATTTTTTATTTTCCCATGAACCCTTCTTGAATTTTATGTATGAGATGAAACAATCAAATCCAAATATTGGTATCATTCTCTTGGTAATCCATAGACCTCAGACTCTGATGCCCCTAGTTCTTCCCTATATCAAACTAATAATAGGTACTGGATAATTAACACGTAGCCCACTAGTATTTTTTTATAGATTTGATACCCTAGAATTGAGAATATTACCAGAGGATGTTTCTTATATGAGTTATATTCTTGACCACATGGAATGTAGGACTTTGCTATTATCAATATTTGACAGGTACAAAAATGTTTCAAACACTAGTGAACTTATTAATTCTTAGTCATTGTTGAAAAATACCCATAAACATACTATTTAAGAGGATCCGACATCTTCGACATTATGTCACCCAATTTTGTACCCTTTCTCAGTGCATGAATGCTATATTTTTTCCCCAATACTTTTGATGTTCGGTACCAAATGACTCTAAAACCACATATCATAGGTCCCAAACTTCCCATCCCAAAAACTAACGTACCCTAGGGTTTCTAAACCCTTATTGGACAGTTGGTTTCCCATACACCTCTTCATCAACCAAAAATTTGAATCTTCCAAAATATTTTTTGACCCTTTGAAAATAGTAAGGATCTACTTTTCTTGGTCATGCATGAAATACCTACGAAATCATTAATAATGGATTGTAAAACATCCACTAGAGGAATTTTCTCCTAGTAAGATAGGAACTCTAATCCACATGTCCTCTAGAAACACAGTAAAACTCATCACGTTAGGGTGTTTTGTGGTCATCCATAACATGTTTAACCCATTCTAATTCATCAATTTAATTTTGGGGTTATGAGTTACACAACCAATATTTGATCTATTCTAGTGGACTCAAAATTACTGATATATCACTATATATCAAAAAAATTTCTATAAGGGAGTTAGGTGTCACAATCCATTATGGACATTCATCCATCAAGAACATGGTGTGCCATAACCCTTGATGAATACCCTATCTCTGAAATATTAATCAATAATGTACTTAATCGAAACACTATATGGAAACTAATTATTTATAATTTCATCATGGATGTATGGCCCTCGAGCTCTCCATGAATACTCATCATTCCTTACTATACATAGATGGTCTGAGATAGAAGGCCCTAAACAAAAACACTAAATGGTATGAGTTGTAAGTCCATAAAATACATCACAACAATGGTATGGCTAAAAAGAACATAAAACAATGAACTAGAAGAGACCAAATAATACCAAGTTTGAAAACTAGAAAAATGAAATCTTGGAATCTAGAAATAAACATTGTGTGATCTGGTATATATTGATCTCTTAACAAAATTCCAAACACATGTCTGGTCATGAACCCTATAGAAGGCATCCAGACAAATAACCATGCCCACACCCACTAATATTTCCCCAAATGAAACATAAGTGAAAAGAAAATTTAAAAAATGATGGATAGAAGGAATCTATGGATAATTATTATTCCACAAAAAAATTATTTTAGGCTCGTTAATCCAATTTTGTTAGGAACTATTTAGATAATCATCCCTATTGGATATGCTTTCCCAATCGATTACTTCAAACCTGTAAATACTATTATAATCAGAGTAGCTATATATTGGGGGGAATATCAAGTCTATATTCATTTGTGTATAATTCTCAAATATAAATATATTAATGTAGAAGCATTAAAATCTAGGAATTCATTTTTGTGGTATTATACAAAGTGCAGATATATTCGACTTTCCATATGATATCCAGTAAAAAAATCATTTTCACAATGAAAAAATATATAATAATAATGATATATATATATATATATATCAAAATATTAATTCATTGAGGACATGGAGAGGAAGGAAGAATATCTGTATTATGGAGTCACTCCAAGGTTCAAATACAAAAACAAAAAAAACCCATTTATGGAAAAGTCACGATAAAATATGGTCATCTATGAGGGACAAGAACATTGGATTCTAGTGAGTGGTGTTGAAAGAGAACTAGAATTCAATCCACTCCATTTTTAATTCACTAGCATAGGATTAATGGCCTCAAGGAAATTGAAAAACTCTGAAGCCCATTTTTGATCGTTCTGAAATAAGGATAATGAAATTGAAAGACTATATGTTGAGAGAGCTATGATATCCTCCTATTTTTCTATATTCGTAGTCTTGTTTTCCCTATGGGATATTATTTAATATACTTTATGGTGTCCCTATTAAATAACCACTATTGTTTCTCTTATTAATTTTACAATTGGAGTCTCTTCATAAAAACCACACAAGTTCCATTAATTTTAGGACAATTGTTGTTGAGTTAGGGTAGTATATAGTAGAATATAATACAATTTATTATATTCAAAGGTATCAGTTCCCAACATACAATAGATTTTGTCATGATGTTCTTCATAGTCATGAAATATCTCAAAAATAATTTCCATTATCATACTCTGAATATGATTTCAAAATTACCCTTCATGTTATCAAGTTTCTTGAAGGATCAATCAGCCAAGTCAATGTGGAAGTAAGATAATGAGTCTTAGAAATTTATCCCCCAATAGATACAATATTTTTCATAGCTAATGAATGGAAATCCTACTCAACAAACCATATAGTTACAATGGGAATTTTGTCATTCCAAAGAGAGTGATTCATTTTATGATCAACTGAGTCCAGATTCATCCCCACTGTTACAATAGATATGGGGCCTGGGGAATCTCAATGCTTTTCTACATTATAGATATATCTACTTAATATAATTCATGGGTAAGATTCCATCCATGCTAGGGAATATACTTAATAAATGTATATATGATTGTGAATATGCAGAATAATGGTTTTTGAGTTTATATATTCGCGTTACAGTATAATCCAAAACCTGAAAATGATACTAAGATGTCATTCTCCCCACATGATAGCTAAGGGAAGGTGAGAAACTAACTAAATACATCAAAACTAGTGAAAAAATTGGTAATGGGTATATGGATACCAGACAATATTATTTTCTATCTGAGTTCAAAAACCCCGTTACCAATATATATTTTTCATATCCTAATGGCAAGAGATACACTTAAATTTTTATCAATAATTATGTTTGGTGTAGGATATGGAATGATGTTGAAACAGTCTTACCATATCACCATTTTTTTCCGACGCTTTCAGCAGGGTGAGCCACCTTGCATCATCATTGATGGAGATTGACGCATCTATTACCCCACATTCCAAATTTCCAGAGGTGGGTGTCATTCATCACTTATTTAGAGATGAATTCTCTTTGATCATAATGTGATGATGGGATGTTGGTTCCTCCTTCAATGGATTCCCCCTCATAATTAGTCACCTAGTTCGGTCCTCCCTCAAAGATTAATACATTGTTCATGAATCTCTTCCCGATTCCATATTATTGTGGATTCTGGTTAATTGTTCTTCTTTGTTCAGGACATTCCAAAGGTTCATGTCAGGGATGAAACATTCGTTAGGGAATTAGTCAAGTAGGGAATCAGAATCAAGTCTTGATGCTAAAACCATGATGCACCTGAATTTCCTTTTATGACAGGTCTCCTCAAGAGTTTAAATACCTGAGTCCATGTGGAATACAAGGAATGTTATTCCAGAGTCATCTCTATGAGTATTTCATAGGATACCCATGTTTAACATGGGGAATTCCATGAATTTAATGTATAATTGAGATAGATAAGTCTAATTAAAACACTTATGAGAGTGAATCATATTGACATATCCCTATAAGAGTGATCCTAGAAGGTTTACTGGATTTATAGATTAGAATTTTTGATTTGGATGTTCCCAAGATGGAATGTTCAAAAAAGGGAATATTCCATACCATAAAGGCCAATAAAGACACTAAAAAGGTGGAACAAATAATGTGGGTCCCAGAGAAGGGGATTCCATGGTTTTCCAAAGTTTGGTATTGAACCTCAAGGTGGTTTACTATGTAACTTGTTTTTAAGATAGAGAACAAAACCCTCATTTTTCGAAGTGGTGATTCATGGATTACATGTCATTAGCATCCCGAGTGCCTAAAAAATGAAGCAATTAGATGGATGACATTACTGTGATGAGGCAAAGGAGATGGAGAAAATGGTTTGGGATTATACATTATTAGAAACCTTGGTGTTTCTAAATAAAATCAATGATGGATATCCTGTGGTCACCTAGATGTGGAAGCATAGACAAGGATCACGATGGATGTGATGAAGGCGTCAGAGGGTAAAGGTGAATTAGATAGAACTGAAATGTATACGACGGTGCTGGGATTGATCCTCAGGGATGTTTCCTATGCATCCTAGTGGTTAGGAATAAAAGTACATGTAATTATTAATGTTACAATTAGACACCTAAAGAAGTTGACCGTGAGAATGGATGCATGGATGGGGACCTGATGGAAGAAGAACCTCCTGGTTGGGGCATGATCCTCCCAGAACATGAAGGCTCAAGGAATTTACTAGGATGGGACATGGATGATGGGATTAAACTCGAATGAGGATTCCTACGTATCACCATGGCATGGAATTAATTTCTACGTAGTTCGGTTTGGGTCATATAATCAGGGTGTGCACAAAGGACATTGACCTCAGGACACGCTAGGGCTTACGCACGGTTAGAATCCAATCGCAAGATGGACACTCTTGGTTAGAGAATTATGGAATAGTGTGGGTATGATGCAAAATTATCTTCTCGAGAAAATGGGACATGCGTTGGGGGGTTTACACCAAGGAAAACAACCCTTCAATATGTTGGGTATTGAGCATGGTAAGCGTCCAAAATGGATGGATAAAAATAGATCACAGAGGAAGATCAGGGTGATGTCTCCAAAAAGGTAAATGTGTCACACAGTGAGGGTACATCCCTAGGAGGGAGCACAATAGTTTACCATAGGATGGGATTGGACCCCATAGAGGATAGCTACATATCCCTAAGTCTTGGAATCCAAACCTATGTAGTTCTAAGGGGTATAAAGTTTACGTCATGTGGGATAGAGGTGAACCGATGTGGAGTGTATATAATAGATGGATTGTGGGGAATGAAGCAATTCAACCTCACAGAGGACTACTAAATTCCATCTCTAGGAGACACGAATCAAAGTTTACATAGTTCAGAAGGGTACAATTAAACATCATCAAGGACAAAGGGCATGTGTATTACACAAGATTAGTGGCCCAGGTAGATTTCAGGGTCACTTCTATACTCAAAATCCATGTGAGTTATGTTTGGTGTGGGAAACAAGAGGTAGCAGTGGACATGATAATCATGTCACAATAGATGCATCCCCAAGGGATGGGGTGGGGATTATGCATGGAATATGGCCCATAGAGAATAAGATTGGGTCTTACTCCAGGAGGGAATCCCAAGGAGGGTGATCTGATGTATGAGGATATGGCCATCATACAGGGGAACACCCCATCAGAGTATGTAGGGGCATATGTGATGGCTGCATGAGGCACACATGGAGACAGATATCAAAAGGAGAGAGGAGTGGAAGAGAGATAATTCTCATTCTCATTTGAGTCTACCCCATCTTTCCACACATGTGTCAAATCCCTGTTTAACAACTTGTGTCGAGGATGATGGTGCTTGGATGTTTATCATCATGCAACTCGGATGATGAGAACTCAATCCTCACCCATAGGACATACATATCTTGTACCAACCCAAAATCAGGGGATGAATGGAACAAGTAATGTAAGTAAATAACTTGGAGAAGGAATGGTAACTGAAGTGGATCACGTTATCATGGCTATATGAAGAATTAATAGCCATTAGCAAGACTATACAAAAAATAATATGTCATGGAAATACCATTTGAAACACCCCTCGAGAAACCATGAAGTCACATTGTACATGACTAGAGGGCCATATGAGAGAAGGGTTCATGAAGAAGAAGGCCTCACAGAGTGGTGATTCATGAATCCCTGGTGCTTCAATAAGGGAATGGAATTAATAAAGGAAAGTGCCTTGTGAAGCATGGAAAGGATCTCTACAAAGGGATGTGCTTCACAAATAATGATGACCTAGAGGAGGCATAAAGTCAATAAGTTATTAGATGTTTCTTAAAAAAGGCTGAATGTTCCAACAAGACCTGAGTAACCAAAAGAAACTCCTACCATTGTGATGGTTGTAGTGCTTCATGAAGAGCATCCCCAATTGAAGTGGCGGAAAATTGGAGAAAAGATAAAACTAGTTCATAGTGATCAAGTACCTTTGGTGATTCATTTTACCACTGGTTTGTAGAGAATAAGGGGATTCCCAAATTACGATATCGAAAGGTGAATGGTCAGGGTATCTATCCTTTGATGGGGGGGGGGGGGGTGAGCCACATATTTATAGGCATTGGGAATCACAATGCTCTGAGGATGTAAAATGAAAGAAATAGAATTTTGTGACTAGATTCCACTCTTTTGTACTCTTTTTGGATTCCATAATTTGTCTATGGTGGTCACAAATGTTTCTGTCGGGCTCACAAAGGCTTCCATCATTTCCATTGTGTAGTCATAGAGATGTTCATTCTTCCAGCTTAACGTTGTTATCAGTGTTAAATGGATTTTCAATGGAGAATCATGCCGTAGGACCTTAGGTTATTTTATTCATTTTTCATTGAGGAACGAATTTTAGGGAAAAATTAACCCCCCAAATAATTGGAGTAGAGGAGAAAACAAAGGTTGTATTATGAGGTTATATCATTGAAAATATGTATTTCGGGATGCTAAATGACGATTAGGGTGCTCGGAGCGAGGGGCAAGATCGCCGCGATGCTCGGGGCAGTTGAGTGCTTTCCAACGCTCTACATATCATCACCTATAAATTCAATGAGAGGTACCTCTTTATCTGCATGATATATTTGAGAAATATTTCTTGGGTTCTTGAATCCTGAAGATATAACATTACCTTTAAATGGTCTTTGCAAACCGGGTTCCTTGGATTGGTGCTCCACAAACTCTTTTTTATAAAACTAGTGTATTTCATACCCTTATTTCTCTTCAAAGCATTCAAAAATCTTCAAGACTCTGGGACTGTGTGGTTTTATTATCATTCTTTGAAATCTTCCTTCATGAATGTTCTTTGTGAACAGAAAAGAATAATAAAAAAACTAATTTCTTGGGACAAAATGGACAAACAATAGGTTGATTGGTATGTCTTGACCAATTCCACTTGAATTTAAGACAAAGAGAACAATCTTGAGCTCAGAGAATGAAATCGGAGTCATTCGGATCATGATTCTCTGGTGGAGTTGTTGTTGGAAGGGAATAAAACATATCGTCTCAATAAAATAACTCCATAGTATAGCATTACTCTAAGTGAATATGTTTTAATAACCTAATAGAGAAATGATGAACTAACTTATAGGTTTAGGGGAACATCATGCCAATATAAGTGGTTTGGGGCTATCTGTGGCCATACCTAGAAGGAACATTAACCTGTTGACACTGACTTCATGTACAACCATGTCAATGATGATGATGGCAAAGCACTATTACCAGAGGTATCTACACCATAATACCACATCATTCTTAAAATTGGATTAGGGACCCAGGAGAAAGGGTGAATGCATAGTTGTTCCCTACAGTAGGACAACAACATCACAAATGAATGGGCATATGCCTACTGGGTCTGTGAATCTTGTGATGAATTCAAGGTTGAGATGAGCTGAGTAGCCCTATAAGAGGCTATGCGGGCTTCTCAACTCCACATCTACCAACTGAAGAACATGATTCTGGAGTTTCCTACTAGGTGGTCATCGAAGACCAACACTTTCCATTTTCCCAACAGGGACTTTGGTAACAGCCTATGGGACATCCATCAAATTTTAAGGATTCCAATCCTATGGGTGACGTATGATGAATTCCTCATTTATGGAGAATAATGGGGAGGATCTATAGTAGATTCCACATGTGGTGATGATGGTGATGGACCTGGTTCTAGGATATGATAAGTAGTTGATAGGGTATGTCCACTTCAAATAGTGGTTGTTACTTTTCATAAACCTCCCACCAAAACATCCTACCAACGGAGAGAAGGCACCAAGGAAACATCCCAGAATAACCCACATGTCTAATGTGAGTTCAACACATTATGGAAGGTACCTAAAAGTGAATTATAGAGGAAAAAGAGTGGAAAATATAGGGGTAAAACGTTAACACTGAGCAAAAACCGGTTGGTGAGTTGGATATGTTCATTTTCTCACTCATTTGCAGATGGATGTTTCCAGTTAAGGATATTCACATGGGTTGACGGATGTCAAAATTAATCATGGAATAAATTCTGGATCTAGGGTAACACGTCAAACATGGGAACTGAGTATTGGCCAAGATGTACAAGGTGTTGTGGCACTTCACTGAGTGGAAGAATCCACAATTACTATGAGTACCATTGAACATTATCTATAGCTGGATAATGGAACACATGAGGGTTTAAAAATATTTAATCTATATTTCCCTTCCCAGGTTAGAGTTTCAAAAGGCTATTTTAATTGAAGTTTGATGTTTCCCTACCAATATAGCTTCATCGATGTTGGAGAATAGTGTTTGGAAGGTGGACGAATTCAATTTCCCTCCATTTCCACCACCAAAATGAATATTCATCAATGATGGTCAGGGAGTTGAGGAATATTAGTCATATCTCTTAGCCCTTGTGGGGGAGTTATTGTGGTGCGGGAAGATCAAAAAACTATTGATGAGCCATATACCACACATCACATTGTTAGGCAGTTTCTGTAAATGAATAGGTGGAACCTCATAGTCTAATAGGGGGATCGTCATAATGATCGTGCATCTGTGATGAGGCATTTATGGCTCATGTTCACACAAGATGATCGGAAGAAGAAGAATGAGTTTCCACCACCTACTAATGCTTATGGGCTAGTTGTGGAGTATGAAGAAATCATGGAAACAACAAATCTAGTGTTGATACTAAACAAACTAACTATCTTTGTTGATAATGGGGTTCCAACTCAACCCCGAGGTTAGGGTCAGACATGGGCTTGAACGTGTCACAGTGGCAAAGCTGGATCACACCATAGTGAGAGGATTGTATCAGCAGTAGGGCCAGTGATTGACAGATCAGATCTAGGTGGAATTGGAAGAGGAACATATGTAGTAGATTCAATGGGTCCAACAGGGTATATCTGGTAGAAAGGAAGAGCACAAATAGGGATATGCATAATACCTTCACATGTTCGAAGGAAGAAGCTACACTACATGGTCATACCTGAAGTTCATGTCTACCTAAAGGCTTGGAAAATATGGTATATTAATAGAAAATTACATAGTACATCTGATATGTGGGATCATCATAATCAATTTAAGATGAAGCTTTTGAATATTGTCCATGATAGGGACATTATTCTAGTATCTCAAGAAGAGGGGGGGGGGGGAAATATGTAGTTGAAATGGAAGACAATGTGCATTCTCGGGGAACCCCACAAATAATGAGAGATCAAATGAATTCATTTTGTGACCATACATACCCACTAAAACAGCATGATGCTGTGTTTATGGGGCACTTACCTTTTCCTAAAGAATCCGAGGGGACCTATGGAGAATATGTTCACAGGGGTATCCCTTTAGAGGAAGCCGAGGTTGCAGCCTCTAATATGGGATAATTCATGAAAAATATTGAGGTTAGCTCATAACCATTCCTTTATGATACATAAAAAGGTTATCCATGTTTCTCAACTGAAATTTGTTATATACAGGAGATCCACATTGAATGGGCCCCTTCTAGTGTGGAAATTAATGAAGAGGGACAAGCTATATGATCTATGTTGGGAGCAATGGTGATCATAGGGTCTAGCAGGGCTGTGGTAACTAGGGATTCCATTTTGGAATCATCGGATTTCACATCAATATACAGAGGTCCATGTGCTAGGTTTTCATTGGTAACAACCTAGACACATGATCAAATAATCGACCTTTTTAATACTTTATTTTCATAGAGCTATAAATTTTGTACTCCCGATCAGGAAAAATAATATTATATTAATTTGACCTGTTATTCAAGTAGCATCCATAATGATAATGAGGATCACGAAGGGTTCAAGAGATTCTTTCCTAAGGAGAATTCCGATCAACATGGAATTAGATGCCCGAGCTGAGCAGACCCTAACAATCCCAACTGGGGAAAGAACTGATGGCAGGATGGAACCCAAACCAATCTAGGTGGACTCCGATGATAAAATCAACAACATGATATGTAACCCATCTCATCTAATGAAACAATAGAAGAGGATGAAACTGCTGAGATTATGTAGGGATTACTAGAATATAAACCTGTTAACACAGAAGAGATGGATGAGGCCGACTCTGATGTGGAGTATAATCCAGCTATCCATCTATAGTCATGGAAATGAATCAAGTGCTTCATAGACTACTAACCATAATTAGAGTGGATAAGCCATATGGGGAGACGTATCTATAAGATACATGACCTTTGAACCAGAGGAGTAGATGAATGAAGTCTACACTTTCTCATTCGGCATTACCTTACAGAGATGGTATATGAGGGTGAATTTTCTTTTAGTGCATCATATCAGTGTAAAAAGTTTTTTTCATTCAAAATATTTAAAAGGATGAACAAAAAATACATTTCATATAAACATGGATGAACGAGTGCTCTTCTTTCAGCAATAAGAAATCAAAACTCTTATCATGACAAGGTGTTCAGTAGGAGGAAGCTATAGATCAGTTGAGGAGAGCATCTCATGAGGTGGCTTATATCCATGCTAAGCATGATTCAGAACATATTAAGATTGATGAATTGTGCCTCATGGACAATTAAATTGGAAGGGATATCTGGAAGGGACAAAAAATACTTTATTCCACATGCCAATGAGAGAATGATTTGATATGATCCAATGAAGGTGCCAATCCTTAGGTACATATCATTTTTTAATTCAAAAACATGGTTTTATGGTTGTTTTCTCATTTGAGACATGTGTATAAAAATATTTATTTCTTTCAATGATTATTGTTCCTTGATCGTATATGTGAAACCATCAATAACCTTATGATATGGGGGTCATCCCTGGTTTGAGAAACAAGGGATGACCAAGTAATTGGTCACCTATGATATGAGAGTTCCATCCAACCATTGAACACTATGGGATACTCACTATCGAGAGTATTAAAACTAGGAGAGGGGGTTGTTACTATAGAATAGGGTTATTAGAGAATCCAAATTTCCCTTCCCAACATGTGCTAATACACGAGTGGGGAAACATCAAGGTTGTTGGATTCAATACGAATAGAGGATGCTGAGAAGTGTGAATCACGATACCCAAAATTCATAACATAGTGAGGATGGAATGAAGATTGAGGATAAATGTTGACCGTATTCGAGGCACATTATCCATAACATGTTTTCCCAAAACATGAACAAAACAACGAGGATGAATTGTTGATCATGTTTAAAAACATGGGGTCTGGCTCAAAATGCCATTCAATGTCTTCCGGAATTTTCCACAAAAATGGTAGGTGAGCCTAAAGGCTGAGCATCCATATCATCATGGGGTTCCTTCAGACGTGATAGTATATGGGTATCTAAATAAGGGGCATGAAATTCATATATATTAATTGATAGAATGTTTGAACAGATTCTAACACTCTTAAAATTGTGCCACCATGGATTTGAGAACATTGGTATGGGCATATCAGTCTGAAAAAAATAAAGCTTCTCTACAAGGGGGAATTTTATTGGATGTTGTGTGATAGATGATGATGTGAACAATGTGGTATATGGCCCACACAGTGGGAGAGGACCACTTAGGAAGAGGACCTGGGAAGCTTTGCAGTTTTATGTCGAACAAGTGAGGATGGTGCATACATATTTTTAACATCATATGTCTAGGATGTTTCACATAGTTTATTGTCATAAATCCTAGAACTTGGCCAACTGTTTAAAGAAATATTATGTGGATTAGAGGTTTCTAGTTTCAGGTCATAGATTTTTTTACAGCAATTAAGACCAAAAGGTTTGATGAACCTAGGTATGGACCTGAGGAGAATGGCCAAGTCGTTCCTATGTATCCCATAAGTATGAGAATCATGCTGCATGAATTTCTTTAAATTCATGAAGTTTAGCATCATGAGGTATGTATGAATGTTGCAGCACCATTTATTTCCATGCGGCTAGGATAAGGGAACCCCAAGAGAGAAATGTACAATGTGGTAAATTACCCGATGCTAATGAGGACTAAATAAGTCCCACACAACACTACACATTCTCAAATGGGGAGATAACACTGAAAAACGGATCAATAAGATGTTTATAATTCTATGGCTAGAACTAGGGATGAGTCAACCTAATGTCACTACATATCCTACAAGGGTAGAATCAAGACACATGTATTTGATAGAACAATCCTTCCATGCGGGTCTGACCCCATGCACATCGGAAATAAATGCACTTGATATAGATTTTTTTATACTGGTTTCTTTTTTAGAGAAAGATACAAAGGAAATCATGGGTGCTGATTCAAGAATCAATCCATATGCCAGTCTTTTCAAATAGCATGGTGGATGAATAGTACCAAAGGTGATGTCCTCTCATGAGAGAATACAACAATGTCGTGTTGTTTTTTATTCTGTGACTAGGATAATGGTGCCTATAATATTATATTTATATGATAGGACAATTCCATGTTAAGTAACATCATATGATAAGGAAACAACATTGTAACATCACATGGGATGAGATTGATCCATGTTTATGGTCGTGGAACTCATACTATGATGTTTCATAGTCTTGTGTGTGGGTATTACCTTACCAAAACTTCTAATCCCAGGTGAGCTATGATCAGTGTGGAAAACAAGGGGTGGTATTAGAATTTACTCATTATATGAGAGTGAAAAATAGTGAAAATGATATTTTGGGTGGAAAATTTACTATCAGGACATCATTCCTATAAGATGTATGCAGATGTATAGAGGAATAACCTGAGAGGTTCCAGGGGCCCATATAAAAATGAAAGGGAATGAAAATGTTAATCATGATGTGTGATATTTGGGATGAAATGGGGGAGACATAACAATGGAGGATAACCACTGACTATGTTCAAGACACAATATCCATGTTGTATGGCCAATTATGGGAACAGACAAGTGAGGTTCAGCCACTGACCATATTCAAAATGTGGAACTTGGGTCAAAATTCCATTCATGATCCCATGATACATTAACCCAAAATGGTAGGAAATCATAAATTATGAGCATACAAACCCGACAACTATCGTTTTGGATAAGAAATTTGATGAAAATTAAATAAAGGGGATGCATAAATCCCAAATTTACCCATGTAGTTTGAATTCATGCCGTTAGCACATAGGAGAGGAAACAAACTATCAAAGGTTTTATTTGGTTTCTTTATCAGAAAATTGACATGATTGAGGACCATGTTGGTTCTATACCACTCCATATACATCTGGGAGAATACTAGGCCAAGAAGGCGGCACAAAGGTTCATAACCTTTCTGCTAGTCCTAGGGAAAACATTTTCGAGAATAACTACCTATCCCACTAGGGTAGTAATCAAGCCACATGTAGTTCTTGAAGATGGCATGGTAGATGGAAAATTATAAAACGGCTGAATCTTCTCTATTTAAGACATCATAGTGCATGGTAGATTATTATCATACATCTCAGATGAAAAAGGCATATTTTAACAAAATATGATAAGGACGTAAGAGATCATAGTTTGTGGTCATAGATATCGGACTAAAAGGTGAGTCTTTCAAAGTGGGAACGTGTAGTGTGGCTTCAGTAAGAAACCTGGAATGAATGAGAACCATAGAGGTCTCATACATGCCATACATTCTTGAGGAAACATGCATATAGTTTAAGGATATGATTCTTGGACCTTGAATCATGAACTCCAAGTTTAGGGTCCTTCGGATCAAAATGTGAGGAAGTACATTTATTCCATGAGAGTTAAAATATTACCCATACCCCTATGCTCATGTGATCCATGATAGGTATGGGAAATAAATATAGAAAAAGATATTATGACATATAGACGCACGTTATAGGGTAATAGTTATTTGGAGTTAAGAATGACTCCATGACATTGATCCTCCTACTCAATGACCAATGGTGCATATAGTGATAAAGAGTAGCATGATAAAACTCTGTCTATACATGAGTAATTGAAGAGATATGTGAATTACATGATCTGATATTTGGAACACAATTAGGGTGGTGTAACAGTGAAGGATATATGCTAACCCTGTTCGAGACATAGTATCTATATCACATATTATGGGATGGGAACTAACAAGTTAGGGTTTTCAGTTAATCATACTTAGAATGCGGAACCTAGCTCAAAATAAAATTTAAGATCCTCCTGGACATTGGGACAAAATGGTAGATTACTCTAATGGTCAAGCATCCACACCATGGGGTCCTTTTGGATGTAAAAGATGATTGAGACCCAAACAAAGGGGCAAGAAATTTCTGGAAATAGACTGAATGCATGTTTATATAGAATCCAATACTCTAATCCCTACACCACAACACATATGTGAACATTTATGACATATAACAGAGTTCTATGGATTTGATTAAGGGGAAAAATCAAAAAAATGCGTAGAGTAAAGTGGAAAAGTGGGTTGATGAACCTAAGGCTGGACCCAAAGAAAAAATGTATGGGCATTCCTCTATATCCTAAGAGAGAATAAATAAATCCATACATAGTTCTGGAATTCTGTGACGTTTGACGTCATGTATTATGGATTAAAAGGAGATTTATCCTAAAGGGGTGAATTGGTATGGTGTGGTAATGTAACCCGACATGAATAAGATCTATAATGGTCTCACAACACATTGTTCACAATCCCAGATGTGAATTCCGGCCAAGGGGCTAGAAGAGAAATTTGAGAACCTAGGGCTAGACGTAAATACATAATGTTCGGGAATTACTATGTATCCCATAATTACAGTAATCATGCTATACATTGTTCTAGAAGATTTTTTCTATTTTAATATTATGTAGTAAGAAAAAATACATGGTACACTCTCCGGGAGGCACATGGTGCAGCTATTGCAAACCCTACTTGGATGACGACCAAGAAGGCCTGACATGATACCACATGGTCATGTGAGTAATATATTCCATGAGGCAGAAAAGATGAAAAGATCCACAATACCTAGGGATAGACCCTATAAAAAAATGGATGGGAATTCCTACGTATCCTATGAGGGAAGTAATCAAGACAAAAATAGTTCTAGAATTCCGTGTTGTTTAACATCATGTAGTAAGGACATATGAAATTTTTTTATTCCAATAATATGTTTGGTGAAGTTTGGTGTCACGCAGGATTATGGTGTTGTTTGGGTTTACATCCTACACCCTAGATGAAGAAGGGGGATATGTCCATGATGATGGACTACATCATATGAATGTTGTAAAACCAGACATTAATGGGAACCAAATAGGCCTCATGCCACCCAACTCTATCCTAGGACACTAATTCCACAGGGCTAAAAGGATGAAAAATATTTTCAACTTGGGGGATGGACTCAAATAAAAAATTCCTGGCCATTTCTACGTATCATATAAGGGTAGGAATCAAGGCACACATAATTCATGAATGTTGGGCAATGTTGCATCATTCAGAAAGGATTCTTTCCTAATGGTATTGTGTTTTGAATGGTATAGTAACATGACATGAATGATGACCAAGGAGGTCTCCTAACACACCATTTAATATCATATGACAAAATGGGAACTTTCCTTTAACATTCATATTGTATAAAACATAAATGATATGTAGTTTTAATGTATTTATTGTAAGACAGTGCAATTTAAAATCATGAAGGATAGGATAGATCATAGTTTAAGATCGTAGAAATAGGCCCATAATGTATGGAAAGGAAGGGCCGAAAAGGATAATGATCCTAGGGTTGGTCCCAAAGAAAATATTTCTAGGTGTTTCTACTTATCCCATATGGGTAGGAATCAAGTAATACATTGTTCTAAAATGTCATGTAGTTTAACGTCATGTGGTAAGGACAAAGCTAAAGGTAAAGATACATAAAGAGAGATACGTGATGCGGTAGTCGTAATCCCAACATGAATAAAGAAAATAGAAGATGTACCAGACCACGTGATCCCTGAACACTCATGTAGAGAGGCCACAAAGATGAAAGGATTTGTGGTTCTTGGAAAAAATGCTTGGGAAAAAATGTTTCATTATTCCAATGTATCCTGTGAAGGTAGGAATCAAGACATACATAGTTCTAAAATGTCCTTTAGTTTAACATCATGTATTAAGGATGAAGGTGGTTGAATTTGTATTTTTATGGGAGGCGCATAGTGTGGCTGTTGCAAACCCGATGTTAATGAGGGTCAATGAGGTCTCATACCACACCAAGGACTCCCAGGAGGAACATTAGGCTATGAGGGAAAAAATGGAATAACATTATGATGGACCCAAAGATGAATTGTTCGGGCATTCCTATGTATCCTATGAGGGCAGGAATCAATCCATAGGTACTTATTGATATATATGTAGTTTCAAACCATGTGGTGAGGATAAATGTGTTATTTTAATATCATAGAGGATGAGATAAAATAAAATGTGGCTTGTAGTTTAACGTCATGCAAGATATTAGAAGAAGTTTATCATCATACTAGGCAATGATTCTTGAGCAGTTTTAAATCCCGCATCCCTGATAGTGAAATTTAACATCATGCAGGATGGAAGAGATCCCCAAGAAAAGTACTACTTGGAGAATTTAGAATTGGTGGATGGAGTTATATGCTTTCTATCTTGTGTGATCATAGAGTATGCACCACTGGGGTAACCCTTGTGAATGATATAAAGTCCCTCCCAATTATTCCTAAAAATGGGTGGTTTCCTACTGGGCTTCATCGATGTTCATAGAGACAATACCATGGCACCCTGAAGGAAGGATCAGAGACAAAATTTCTTGTCAAAATCCATGTCTACCTTTTTATATCCTCTCTCCACGTTGGGAAAGTCCTAGAGCC
The DNA here is from genome assembly GCA_963277665.1 of Viscum album. NCBI lineage: Eukaryota > Viridiplantae > Streptophyta > Magnoliopsida > Santalales > Viscaceae > Viscum > Viscum album. The sequence continues at coordinate 1,530,755,050 of OY728123.1, read as the reverse complement.
TATTCACATTGCGGGATTGAAGCTTAGCCAAACAGTCTTCCGCTACTGTTTCTGATTCCTTCTAATCATTGACAACAATGTATAGTGATGGTAAATAATAGTTGACTGGGAGGACTATCTATGCCCTATACACCATGGAGTGTGTGGTCACCATGGTAGAATTATGATATTTCGTATGGTAATACCAGTGAGAATGGTGGAGATTTTCCAGCATATCTTTTTTTTAGGCATCAGTCTTTTGAAAAATTTAAGACATGATCTTATTGAATGACTTGATCTAACCATTTTTCTGTTCATGATATAAATAAGTGTGATTGGACCAGATGTTATACTTAGAATCAAAGTTTGTTAGATCAACTGCTCAAAATTATGTGTCTTTATCAGTAAAGATGGTGTGAGGGACTCTGAATCATTGGATGATGTTGGACCTCACAAAATAAAAAATAGAATGTTCCTTGATATTCTGGAATAAAATCACTAATTCTCCTTTGGAAGAGTAATCTTTGGTGGTCAAAATGAATTTGAACTGGAGATCTGTTGCTGGTTCATTTAGTCCCATGACATCGAACCCCCATACTACAGAGGTTCAAGATTACATAGTAGTGTGGAGGGGTATCGATAGTCGATGAAAAAATTTAGAATAGATCAGACATTCGTGACACCTCTTGTATAACATTATACAATAATGGATCATGGTGAGTTAGAAGTATCCAAAATTTTGGATCTGGTGGGAATATTTTGACCCGGTCCGATGATCTCTCCATGAACTGATATGGAATTCTAATATCACTTGGGAGATCTCACCTCCTTGAATGAAACAGAAGATCACTCTAATGAACCCACATTTTTAGGGTATCTATTCATGGTTGGGAACACTCTAGAGGGTGAACTGCACTTTACACCGACATATTCTCTCACATTTGACACTATCTATCAAGATATTTCCATGTTTTAGGTATTCAACAAAGGTATTCGTATAAAAAAGTGTTTCTTATACTATGGAAGGGAGATCTAGAGGTCCTGATGTGGAGGAATAGGTGGTAATACAGCCTACTTGCTGACCATGTTCATTGTCTGGAGTGATGGGAGATATGAATCTTCGATGTGCAACATGGATAAACAGGTCATTCTGGCCAGGGTCTACAAGAGACACGACAAGGATAAAAAAGGCATCAAATTGAAAATTATCTAACATAATGGAATAACCATCCTCAAGACATGAAGGGAGTCTGATTACATGCTGGTGAGAATGTTCTAATAAAGAAACAATATCTAAATTTCTGCAGACATAGTCACCATTTATTTTATTGATGACTAGCTTGGATTACCCCTTCACAAGTAAGGGGAACATAGATCTCAAGGGGGAAATCGATACTAGTGGTAAGAGCCTAAAAATCTACCTCATCATGGGTAAAACAATTTAATTAGAAGAACAAATAGAACAAGACCTACTGTGTTGTCGTAATGAAGATGATACAAATGCCTACTCTTTTGAGTCCAAGGTCATTGAGCCATCTACCAGTGGGGTTCTGTGAGGTTCCATCGAAGTGCATCTTCCAACATGGATCAACCTAATACATTGATAGGATGGCCTCATATAATAATTCATGATCTAGATACTACTCTATAGGATCCATATGAGCGACCAAAAAATATGATGTTGCCTAACCATTAAAAGCTTTATACAGATTGAATATTAAGTCAAAATGCTGAAGGATAATTGCCCACCGCGCTAGATGACCTATCAGAATATGGTTTTTTAGAATATAACTAAGATGATAAATATGGGACAACAACTGTATGTTATGGTCTTGTAGGTAGTGCTGAAATTTCTACACTACAAAAACCAATTTTAGGAAGATCTTTTCTATAGAGGAATATCTAGTCTCAGTGTTGAGGATCATGTGACTCAGATAGTATAAACTATTCTCTTTCCGTTTATTAATCTTATATGCAATAAGGGCATTGAGGGATCATTCCATGAATGTAACGTAAATGAACAACAGCTTACCAGTTCTAGGTGGAATCAGAACTGGAGGCTAGAGAAGATATTTTCTGATTAACTCAAAGAGGTATGAAATTATTCCTCCCATTGTTAAATGACTCATTTATTAATTATTCATGAAATGGATTACCCATTCCAACCAAATTCACAATTATTCTTAATACATAGGATAAGTGTCCCAGAATGCCTTGGAGCTCAAAAATGTTTCATGGAGGAGACATATGACTGATGGCCAGGTCCTCTATGGATCATTCTCAATGACTCTATTGATGATAAAGGAGAGAAACTCTCTAGAGATAACCCCAAAGGCACACATAAAGGGGTTAATCTTTATATGTGGGGAAAGGATAAAGCCAAACAACTTTTCAAGAACTTTGAGATGGTCCTGACACTAGTGTAATTTGATTACTAGATCATCCATGTTGCATTTAACTAATGTCCAGATGATTTTCTTGAATATGTTGTGCATAACAAACTGATAGGTGGATTCTACATTCTATAGACCAAAAGGAATTACCTGATAATAGATGGTACCTAGCGGTGCCCTGAAGGTGGTGGAATATTTGTCCTTTGGGGTTATTTGGATTTGATTATACCCAAAATACTTATCCGTGAAGGATATATCTAGGAATTTGAAAGTGGCATCGATCAACAGATCCACCATATAAAGGGGGAAATCATCTTTTTTATTGTGACAATTATGATCTTGGAAGACGATGAATAACATCATTTGTCTATTCTTCTTTAGGAAACAAACAATTTTGGCAAACCATCTGGGGTATCATACTTCCTTAATGAATATGGCTTTGATGAACTTATAATCTTCATCCACGACTATGGAACCTAGAGAAGGGTGCATCATCCTGGGAGGAAATTTGAAATTTTGATGACATACTTGGAGAGAAAGACAATGTATTATGACATGGGGATACATTCTTGGCATCTCATCATAGCTTTAGGTGACTATATCACGATGCTACTTCAAGAAATTCACATTCTTTTGTAGATATTATGCTGTCATAGATGCACTAATCCGTGTTGAACTTGGGTCTGTCTCACTACCGAGATTCACTACTACCAACGCATCGAGAGTTGTGGAGAAAACTTCCATGAATATAGTAGGAGCATCCTCCAAGTAATCTTCATCATGCACAACTATAGGATCATTGGTGAGGGGGAATTATTCTAGGTTAACTATCCCGAATGAAATGCCATTGATAACCTGTGAAGTGGTCGAATATCTATTAGAAGACACCTACAATACTGAAAAAATGGAGATTAAAGTTATTGATCTAGTTCCATCAGGCCTTAGACCCAAGGAGACATGATTGATAATATTGAAGAAGTAGTGATGCATCATTTTGAGATAATTCAACCAAGCTCAGCAAAACATGCATGTATGGTGTATAGCTATTTCTATGGGGTACACATCCCAATACCATATAGTGGTAGGTGTTCTAGGATCAACTGAGCTTGGTTCATATTTTAATATAATGTTACCCTTTATAATTCCTTTTATCGTGGAATATGTTATTCCCATGACTTAGAAATCAAAACGCAGTGTCCCAATTATTGGGCTGTGGCTTCCAAAAAGTGAATCGAGAGGATTAATGCATCATTAATTTTTTTCAACAGGGGGTCGGATGAAGGATTAGTGTGCTCAACCTCATTTTTTTGAACTCCCTTGTCCATTATCTTGTAACAATTTGAATCTAAATTGCAGGATTCATAAGAGGTAAAGGGAGATCTATCACCCTGATGTAAACCCACTGATTCATTAAGGTAGCACTTGATGAACTGGTGATATGAGGTGGGAACTACCACATTCTAGTGAAGTTAGGGTCTTACCATCAGTGCATTATAGGAGTTTTCCTCTGAGATGACCATGAATTTAGTACTGGAAACCATTCCACTAAAATGGGTCTTTAGATGAATGTTTCCACATGACCTATATTTGGTCCAGTCCTAACCCTAAATCTTTGGGTCACAGGGAACCATATCAACTTTAGATAGCCCTAAACTATGTAGCATCAAGGTCGGGATGAGATTTATCCTAGAACAAATGTAAAAAATATATAAACCAACTTCAACACCTTTAAGACGACCTTTGATATACAATGAGAGAATGTGACCTTATATATTGGAGACTTCATATTCTCCTAATAATGATATGACAACATGGCATTCCACACAATCGGCTTCCTCGGCATGGAATACTTCTACAACCACTACCTCTATTTCAAACTGGAGGGTATATTTAAATCATCTACGATGGACTAACACATATCTTCTAATCGGTCGAGAGCCTTGAAGATTGAGTGGTTTTCAAAAATTCTACCAAGGTTATTAAAAGCATCATACTTTTATGCTACACACACATTTCTTCCAGTATGTATATGCTCTGTGGAAAGAGGTATAATGGGCATTTCAGGTCGAACTGGAGGATTCTAGATGGTGGTGGGAATGTCAAATTTCCCACTAAGTAAACCATTTTATATTACTACCAAATAATTACTAGATGATTTTGGTCAGTAAACAACTAGACCTAACTGAACATGATGTGATTGTTGTGGTTCTTCTTGATGAAGGAGAAAAAACATCTGTATCGAAATTCTGATGAGAATTGATGAGAGGAATGCACATTCTATGATGTATGCTGAACATGATTTCTAGTATTTTTACATTCAGAATCTTGGATATGAGCACTGGATGAATAATTCTAATGATACATGTATTAATGGTTACATTTATGATGGCATATACTAAGAAGATTGGGACGGTCTTCCAAGAACTCGTCTATGAGTACTATATATGGGTCCACCAGCTCGAGAATATATACTAAGGTATACTCATAGTAATAACTTGAGGAATCCTCCAATTCTAGGATAATTCTCAGGGTAATCACAATTTATGGGGGCATGAAGTCGCCCATCACACATGATGACTTTAGCACTGGTCGGGGGATATGATTTCTATTACACCTTCAGCGTCTACTCTGATGAGAGGTACACGGTTGAGATGTGGATGCAGAAGTTGATATTAGGGAAGGTGTAGTTCCTTCAAGAGGCTTGAGATGATTTATGTGGGCACATATGAGGTTTTAGGTGCAAATGACTGCATTACAAACCATCCAATCATCATATTTCACAGACCCACTTCGGGAGACATCCTTCCATTCACCATCCCTATCACTGTCTTTCCTTGAAGATACACATGCCACCTATTTCTGGGATGAACCCTTCCTCACCCCATTATTTCCAACCTAGTACTGATTCCAGTCTTGGAACACATAACATCGTAGGAGCGTATGTATAGGAAATTAGTGATAGGGGAAATAGACGGGGAAATCCATGATATCAGCCTCTTGGGGCCTTATACATTATATAAAATTCATGATTCCATGATCCAAAACATTACAAAAATAGCCAAGGATCTGATATTCTTCAATCTAATAGGATTTATTTTCCCAGTCCAGTAATGGTAGTCTAGTATCTTGGCTCTGATGAGGGACTAGGGCCTGAAGAGGAGGTGGAACCTAATTTCCTCTCCTAGGAATTAGTGGTGAATTATGAGGAGGGGACTACCAGTTGTAATCTAGGTGATGTTGAACCTGAGGCTGAGCCTGATGGTGGGTCCCTTAGCGAGGATCTAGAGGAAGCTCTACCGACACCATGGATGGTGGCCTGGGTGGCCATACCTGTGCAACGACGGTGACCTGATCCTTGGATAATCTTCAGGAAGTGGTGGTAGGAGGCAATGATCGTTCATGTTTTTCCTTCTCAATAGCTTCTTATAAGTGATTTGTGTTGTCATAGAAATCCTAAAATCCACTTTTTATGATCTATGTTTTGATAGAAGGAACCTGTTTTGTCTTGAAGTTTCCCATACTAATTGTTAAAAACTTCTCTTCAGTCAGCGACATATTGAGTGAATATGTGAGTCCCTTACACCTAGTAAAACATTTTGTGACGTGCTCATCTGGCCTTTTCGTGCACTTTTATTTTTCAATAATTCTGATCCTGTAAGTGTTGGATTTGAACTGATACAATAATTGCATACGAAGAACCTCCCAACTAGATACAAACATGAGGGGTAGTTGGTTGTTCCAGAAAAATGTAGTCCCTTCAAGTGTACGTACGAAACATTGGAGCTTGGAAGCTTCATGCTGCGCTGTAGTTCCCAGTATGGGTCCACACCTTGATATGAAGTGGGCTAGATGATTTAGGGGGTCACCTATTTCATTGATGGGGGAGAATGCATGATTTAAAAATCCCCAAAGTGCTTCCATATGATCCAACCATCATGAATATGTATATTCATCATGTTGGATAACCACCCATCGGGTTTCAAGGGCCTCATGGTGAGTGATGAGATGGGAAATTGGATCATCAAAGTAATTTTTTTTGTATTGAAGAGGATACCTAACCACCTTCACATTGGCATGATCATAAATATTATAGGCAGGCCCAGCGGTTCATGGAGCGGTTAGTGGAACAACCTGATGAGATTCTTGAGGGATGACCTATGGAATAGTTGGGCAACAACCAAAATAGAAACCTAAGGGGATATATCGAGAATGAATTTTTTAGTAAGAGGGTGATGGTTTTCTCACAACATGGTATGATTTTAGGATGCATACTATAGAATCATTCCATATTCTTCTTCCTATATCCCTTTAGGATATACATGGTTGTTGAGATAAATTAAATGAAACTCACATGGTGTAGCATGTAACTTCCCCTTCATCCCTATTTGAGGACATTTGAGATCACACTGGGGATCACCATAGTTTGGTCGTTGCTATGAATTGTGCTTGAAAAGGAGGCCATCAATGAATTTCTGCTATTTTTTTGATTTTTTGAGCAATGCGGCCTTCTCAATATCATCTATAATCTTATGCACTAAACCAAATGGTTTAGAGGGCTTAACATTCCTAGTGTTCCATTTTCCTTTTTGGGATCCTGGCTAAGGGGAAATGACTTTTTGGGGATTTCAAGGCCATGTAAGTATCATTGATGGGGAATGACCTCTCCAGGATGACCAACTAGATGTGGTACAATCCATGGAGGTAGGTTTTTGTCAATTATTCCTACCTCAATTTATTTTTTCTGTGAGATCATCCATGTTTATGGTGACCAATCTTAGTGTTATATCCTTAATATCTGTGAGCAGGTCTAGTTGTTATAGGATCAGGTTGAAGTGGATGGAAACATATCCTCCCCAATAATAGATTTGGACATGTGGAGATGCCTCCCCAATAATGGGGTAGAGTAAAATGAAGCTATTAATTCATCATAGTTAAAGATCCTAATGATGATAAATCAACGATGGGTGTTGATCCATAAGAAGTGTGGATAACTAACCTGTGAATCATTTCTAGACAATGTCATCATAATGTTCTGGGAAATTTGGATTATCCAATCGACGTTGAAACAACAAAAATTTTTCCTTCCATATAGTTCAACAAAAACACTTGACTTAATCCTCGATAAGAGGATCTAGAATGCCAAAGTTTGAGGTTGCGATCAACCAGAACATATTAGGAAGGTTGTATTCATAGATAATATCCCAAAACTCTTTCATTCAGAATTGGGATCAGGCCCTAGGTTTTATTATTATTAAAAATAGAGCGACTGACTAACTAGTAATATTACTGATTTAGACCACTATGGTGGAGGGATGGTTTGTGGAGTGTACAATGCACGGGCTGATAAACCACTGCATAATGGTCTATCACCCGAGGACTATACTGACTGCATCACCTCATCCTTGTAGGATGTGGTATCATGTATGTATTCCTATGTTAGTGTGGGGACTACTAGTGGTGAATCCATACCTTTTTCATCATCCATCGACCTCCAAAACAACTTTATTAGGTCTCTATTCATGGAAGAGAATGATCTCGATGAAAAAAATGGAAAGCATGGGCGAATCCTAATGAGGTTCCCAATGTTCCTTCTCTTGTTTATTTCTAAGTAAGGATTTGGGTATCTAGTTAATTTCTCTTTCTGAAGGGAGAATCCTATACACCTGATTCCTAGACCACAATATGATTTATAGGATTAGGGTGAAGTCACCCCCATTAACTAACACATCGATTCAGATTCTGAACAGTGGACTGGATTGACGGTGATGTGGAGCTGTGTATAATTCTTCCTTCAACAGTGATTGATCGCCATTATTAACTAGGATAGTTCCTCATGTAAGGGTAAATCTTCAACAAGGGGATGACCTCATTTTTGTATGGTGATTGAGTAGGGAGGGCCTCTAATGGAATGGAAGGAACATGGGGGTAAACATCCATGCCTGTTGTCATTGAAACAGGAAGGTCCTCTTCAATGGGTGTTGATGAGGGTATTAGGATAGCCTCAATGTTGGACAAGAGAGTAAGGAAAAAATCTGAATGGTTTTGTTCGGGTGTGAAGGGAACCTGATCAAATGTCAATCAGAACAAGGGGAGGACCTTTATGTATATTATAGGATTCATAGGGAGGACCTCCACAGTAAGAAGTACTATAGTGGTGAGGGCCCCCGCTGGAGTTGGTAAAGAGATGGGGAGGGACTCCATACCGGCCACCTATGCCATGGGAATGACCTTAGTGATGGTTGGTAGTGGTTGTAAGAGGAGGGCCTTCATACTGATGAAGTTGGGAAAGCAGAGGAACTCCATGTTGATGGGTCACAAGGTGAGGAGAAACTTCATGTTGATAACATGAAATATGGCTAAAATCTCCATACCTAGGATCATGATCATGAAGAGGACCTATATACTAAAAATTAAAAAAATGGGGAGGACCTCTGATCAGACTTGAAGTGGAATCATGGGGAGGAATCCCATGCATGGTGTGAGAGTGGGGAGGACCGCCACCTTTTCTAGTGATGGTATGTGGAGGACCTCATTACTAGATCTAGATGTCACAAGATGGACCATGATGACTATTGCCTGTGCCATCAACCGAAGGAGTTCTCCCAAACTACCCAATTGGTGTATGGGGGCTCAAACCTGATTAGGTGTAGAAGTGCCCCTGATCAATAAAAACAGGGATATGATATCAAAATTTATTGGTGGAATGTGCCATTGATCCTTTAAAAGATTATGCCCTATGATGGGTGTCTTCCTGATCTTCTGCCTAATGTTGGTGTTGAGATAGCCATGTCAGGGTCAATGATGCAGGGTTTGAGACCACCTATTCCTTGGATTGAAATAACATCTAGCCTCATTGACATGACCTAGTGGGAGCCCTCCTTTGTTGATCCCTATTTACGATCGAATCCGAGATTAGTTGATCGTCCCATACATCATTGGGGTAAGGGAATGAGTCATAAGAGTATTCTGGGAGAGCGTCCCAAAAAAATTGGACACCGTAGTGGGGAGAAGTGTCTCCCTGCATGGCCCTTGTAGGAAGAAGTGATAACGAGGCATATATCCCTCTAGATGTTGGAGGGCCATATCCCTCTTTTGGATGACCCAATTTTGTTCATATCATCAAATGATAGTATCAATCACCCTCCGTTGGATGATCTCAAAGGGTTATACAAGGAAAGACCACCCAATAGGCATGGTTGTAGAATATTTCATGGTGGAGGTTGAGTCATGCAGGGCTGACACATTGGCTTTACCCCTACCCCTGTGTTTGTGAACGATAGTCAATTGGGTTCTCGTAGCCTGGGTCCTACAAAGCAGGAAGATCTATCTATGTGCATAGATAGTTGGAACGCAGTTTCCAGTGCCCCAACATCATTCAGTCTTCCAAATATAAATAAAATTTTCTGCCCTAATGATGTTAGAGATAAATATTTCCTATGATTCACTAACCCAAATTCTGGTGAGTTACATGCCTGGAACACTATTGGCTTGGAGGGACCTGGATCCAGATGATGGGATACAGTGACAGTCTTATCTTCTGATGTATTTTAGGATACATATACCCTTGGTTTACGGAGAAAAGATTCACATCGGGTTCGCCATTTCTATTTCTGACACATTCAACGGGACATGCAACCTCGTGTTTTCATCGACGTCTGAATTTATTTCCCCGACTAACAGAATTCATCAGTTCCTCAATGATATCATCTCCATGATTGAAACAGGATGTGGGATGTTGGATCCTCCTTTCATGGATTCTTCCTCTAAATTTGTCACCAATATTAGTTCTCCCTCATATATTAAGAAATTATTTGTGATAATCTTCTTGATTCAATCTCTTTGTGGACCGCGGTTAATTAAACTTCCTCCACCATGGAATTTTAATGGAAAATTTTGGGACAAAAACATCTGGCCAGTTAAGTAGTCATGTTTGGAATAACTAGCATGTATAGAAATTGGAATGTTGGTACACCTTATATTTCCCTTATGAGGGGACTTCTAGAGGGTGTGGAAGCTCTAGGCATCCCACATCGAATCTGAGAATATTAGACCAGAGGCATGTATCAGAGAATTTCCTTATCTTGTCATTTTTAACAGAAGATATGATGAAAAATTAATATCTAGCGGATGTAGATCAGACTGATTAGAACACATATGAGAGCAGATTAGATTGACACATCTCTAGGAGAGAGAACTTTAAAGGTTTACTAGATGGAAGGATCAAAACCCGTGATGATGATGGAATCGATATAGCATGTCCCAAAAAATAATGATTTTATGCTTTGAAGGCTGATTAGGACACAAAAATGAGTAGATCAGAGAAAGTGGGTCCCAACATAGGGACATTGGGTTTACCAATGGATGGGATTAAACCTCATGATATTTTCCTACGTTCCCTGTTTAGAAGACAATTATAAAAAACCAAATAGTTGCAATTAGAGATTCAGGGATCAAAAATGTTTAGATTTTTGGTTGCCACAAAAAGGAAGAAATGGGATGGATGACCTAACTATGAAAAGGGAAAGGTGATGGATTAGATGGATAGGTATTCTATGTGGACAACTACCCAGGTGCCGTTAAAGAGCAGAAATAAAATATTGCATGACCAAACTAAGATGTGGCATCCCAGATAAGAATCAGGATTGATACAGAGGAGGTGTTAGAGGGTGAGGGTGAATTAGAAAGAATGACACGAAGATGGGGATGCTTGGATTGAATATCTAAAGGTTTCCTACGTATCCTGGTGGTTGGGAATAATTGACCATATAGTCCTAAATAGGTAAATGAGACACCTGAGGAGGATGATCATGAGAATGGATGAATGGATCGGCACCTGAAGGATTTAGAACCTCAGGGATGGGGTATGATCCTCTTAAAACACAAAGGATCAAGGGACAGACTAGGTTGGGACTTGGGTGATGGGAATAAACCTCATGGAGGATTCTTATATATCCTTATGATGGGGAATTGATGTCCATATAGTTCAGGATGGGGAATAGAATCTTGTTGTACATAAAGGACGGTGACCAGAGGACATGTGCTGACTTTTTCAAGGTTAATATCCCATTACAAGAGTGAAACTCTTGGTTGGAGGAGTATCCAAAAGTGCGAGGCTTATGCACTTTTAGTTACTGAGAATATAGGACATGTAGTTGGGGCGTACTCAAAGGACAACAACTGTTCGACATGTTGGGGCATACACATGGTTATCAACCCAAAGGGATGGATAAAAACACCTCAAGGAGGAAACATCAGGTGATGTGTCCCAAAAAAAGAAATATGTATCATTAGGAGGGTACATACCTAGAATTGAGTACCAGAGTCTTCTATATGCTGGGGATGGATCTCAGAGAGTATTCCTATATATCTTAGTGGCTGGGAATCAATCCCCACATAGTCTGAAGGGGTATAGAAATTAACGTCATGTGGGATAGAGTTGAACATGTATGCAGTGCACATAACATATGTTTTGTGGGGGGATGATGGTCTTGTACCTCAGAGAGGCTTCTTACTTTCCTAATCTATAAGACAAGGATCAATGTCCATGTAGTTCAAAAGGGTGCAGTTTATGGTCATGTGGGACGAGGGGAATGGGGATTATGCATGATTGGAATCCTGGGTGGATGTCATGGTCACTTTAAAACTATAATCCCACTTGATTCAAGACTGTTGTGGGAAAAAAGAGGAATCAGAAGACCTGAAATCATGTATTAAAATATGCGTCCATGAGGGATGGTGTGGGGATTACACTCACTTTGAGGCCTAAGGATATGGAGATTGGGACTCACTCTAGGAAGGATCCCAAGGGGGAGATCATATGTATGAGGAGAATATTTCTGTAGTACATGGGAACACACGATCATAGTGTATTGGGGTTTACATGATGATTACCCGAGGTTCACATGGCGAAAAATATCAAAAGGAGAGAGGAATGTGAGAGTGTTATATTTAATTCTCCTTATAGTATATCACATCTTTCCACACATGTGGAAACTCATAGTTTAATTTCTTGTGTAAAGGACATGGGTGATTGGATGTTTATCGTCCTGCACCTCGGATGATGAGGACTCAATCCTATCCTCTGGGAAATACATAGCCTATACCAACCCAAAATCAGGGGACGAAAGGAACAAGTAATTCCCTCAAATCATGGGGGTGACAGAATGGTTACTAAATGTTATTATGTTATCATGGCCATGGAAAAAAGTAATAGACAGAAGTTGGAATATGAAAAAAAATCCTAATTTATGGAATCACTATATGAAACACCACTTGAGAAACACTGAAGTATCTTCTTACAAGTATAGTGGACCAGATGAGAGTAGGGTTTGCGATTTAGAAGGCCTCACATAGAGGGAATTCATGAATAAATGGTGCTCCATGAAGGGAAGTTACATCACAAGGTAATATTCTTTTCAAATCATAGTGAAAAGGATCTCAATGAAAGGTGGAGATTCATGAATCATGATGACCCAACTGAGGAATGGAGTCAACATGTTCTTAGATGGTTCTTTGTGTAGGTTTAATGATCTCCAAAGACCCGAGTTCCCAAAAGGGATTCCTTCCATTGTGATGTTTGTAGGATGTTGTAAAGGTCATTCCCACATGAAGCGGTGGAAAATTAGGGTAAAGGGAAAATTGGTTTGCAATTCTTAGGGACTTTGGGTGATGCATTTTCTCACTGGTTAGCAGAGAAAAAAGTTCTTCACAAAATGAGGGGTCGGAAAGAGAATGTTATAGGTATCAATCCCTTTGGGGAGTGGAGGGGTGAGGCATATATTTATAAGGACTAGTCATCACAATTATATGAGAATGTTTCATGAAGGAAATGCCATGTCATGATTAGAGGAAACTCCATCAGACTTGCAGAGGCTTCCATCATCTCAATAATATGGTTGTGAACATATCCATCAGGTTCCCATAGGCTTACATCATTTTTCAGTAGCAGTCACAATGTAGTTCATTATAATGGCTTCATGGTGTTTGCAGTGCTCATGGGACTTCCAACAGATATTCGTGAGGCATGCACATTGCTTATTTTTATGCATTTTCCATTGAAGCATGAATTTATGCGCCAATAATTTTTATAAACTCACCAGGACCTAATAGAATCACCTCAATATCAAAAACATTTAATAGTCTGGGAAATATGAATCATGGGGAATATCATAATTATTATGATATTTTTAATAATGGAAATGACATCCTTTCCATCAAAATAATAACAAAAAATATATTCTAATCCTATAAGGGATTTGTCCACATTTTATATGAACAAGGTGCTAATAATGATATTAAATCTTTAAAAGAACTAAATTAAGAGTTCACCCTTCTTACAATTTTTCTTCCTACACCAATATTTCTACTGAAACACCTATGATTGCATCCCCATCTAGGAAATCTCATCCATTAAAAAATGTGAGTAGAAACCCCACTAACAAATGACTTGGGGATACCTCTACTCTTAAATGTAGTCCCATTAGGTATGATCCCCAGCTTCCACAATGGCCTCATAAGATCATATGATATCTCAAACATATCGAGAAGGTCATCATTGAGGGAGTATATTGGTTGGCTAAGTCCTGCTATAATAAAGGACAATATCGATCCAATCATGGAAAAAAGTATGAAATCATAGGTTAATATCCTTATTTTACTTATCCATTGTAATGGTGATCATGTGCCTTGAAATGGTTGGGGTTTGTTCAGGTTCATCCAAAACATATGTAGTATGAATAAATTCATCATATATCTTTTAAAGAGGAGTTATACCTCACAAATGAAAAACATAAAAGATGATGATACCTAATGAAAAAAGGAAAAATGAATGGATTTTGTACTGGGGAACTTATGGTTGATCATTTATATGATATGCTCCGATTGTTGGTACATGAAAATAATGGAAATCTATACATCCTTATAAATATTGATAGCTTATAGTTGATCAGTGAATTATGAGAAAATATGCCTAGCACTGAATTTACTTACCTATTAATCAAATAAGTTATAACCGGGAAGATAGTCCAACATTGAACTCCATCCATTTATCAAAGTGTTCAAAAAGGAGACAAGTATTCTCTAGTAACTCTGTATATTCCATTGTTGGATGATACAATGATGATATTAACCCGTAGGTTTTTTATCCGACTTATATTATAGCCTCTAGAACTGTATCATGATCAATTTATTATCTTTATAAAATTTAATTTCAATATAATCTAGTGAAGATAAAAACAAATGAGATGTAATATTATTTTCTAGTAATGGAATGGAAGTATATTCTAGAAGAACAAATCCATACAAATGAAATCCATGTGATAGAGGGTTTTTGTAGAGTTTAGTCAGAATAAGTCTCTTCAAAACCATATTTTCTGAAAATATGTGGTAATGTGGGTCAACATTATGGTTTTTATAAATTATAAAACTTTTACAATCCACAGTAGTGGACATCCATGAACTATAATCCATCTATAGAGAGAAATAATAATATGTCAAATGGGAAGGGGACCTTTCTAAATACACGAATAACTCAAACAATGTCATGTGACTCGCATAACCACGTATGGGTTCATGATTTCTAGAAAAGATATAGGTCTCATGAATCATGTTACCCATGAAGCATCCCATTATCATATGAAACCTTATAATACATATAATTTGGTAGACATGAGGTGGTCTTGAAAAATGTATAATGATAAATAAATCACATGATAGAACTAGAAGATCAAGTGTAGTGCATGGGAAAATCATGTTGATGAGAACATTTGATATGGTTTGAAAAAATTAACATAAAATTAGTTTGTTGATTCCTTGCGAAAGATCTGAGAAAATATCATTCACGTGAAAAGATCATTTGATTGGATATTGTGAAAAAAATCTCATTATAGGGGTAATGTTAAGAGGTATTATGAAGAAATCATGTTAAGAGAGGAGATCATTAGATTTCTAAAGATTCTGTTTCCAAATGTAATGAGTAGATCCCCTTAACACTATTTATTGGTCTCTCCCTTGAATACCAAATGTCACACAAATACCACATGATTTTCATGACATTGATCCATCTAACCCTTAGGGACTGAAGCAGGAAATTAATTTCCTCAAAAATAAGTCTTAATCCCTATGTACCTCGCTCTAGAGGTGGGGGTGGGTTGGGGTGTATTTTTATGACCCTCCAAATGAGAATCAAAAAATATATTAGTAGATAAATATTCAAATAATGTGTATATTGTATTCAAAAAAGGGATGAAAGAGTATCAGGGATACATTGAGATAATACAACTAGGTTTTTGAATCATGTGACCCCCAGAAGGCATTTTATCACATGACCCCAAAGAAGACACATGATATCATGAAATTTGGAATATCATGAGAATGATTCATACACTTCACATTATATATTCATGATCATGTTAATCCCATCCAAAAATACATCATAATCATGTAAAGACCTCTAGGTGAGATACTATGATCATGAGACCAAACAACAGACATATGCTAATAAATTAACAAAAATAGCATATAAAATGAAAGATGAAAAGTGTGGAAGCATAGTACGATGGAATTTATCATGATTTTTATGTGATAGTGTCTGATAGATCACAAAATAATTTCAATGATCATGAGAAATTCTTGATAGAATGAATTCCATGCTCCAAAAAATCCTTTGGAAAGGTCACATTCAAATTACAAAGGCCAACGAATATGTCATCTCCATCATTTGAAGACCATTAGACATGTCCACTTGACCATTTGTCACCTTGAGGAACAATCAATGGGAAAATGCCGAAAGTCTTTTATACTCATTAATAAAATCCAAAATAGGGGGAAACCTCATGAAAATTTAAGTTACGTTGATTTAATGTGAAGGGGTTATTCACCTCATTTTACCATAATTGATCATGAGAAGAAACATTTTCATTCCAGTCTGAACTATTGAAGAGCATTACATAATCCAACATAATCTCATGAAGGTTCCTAGATAAGTCTCCCTTAATCGTGTGAAATCTTGTTCAATAGGAATACTCATCACATGAAGACAACTAAAAATTTCGAAAAAAGACTTGGAATGGAACCTTGGAATGTCAATTTTATCATGTAAAATCCCTTTTAAAAACCATGGGACCAATTAAAGGGAGACATAGAGTGACTGTTGATATTTGATTATGATGAGACACGTAGTTAACTACATGGAAGAACCATGCTAGGTTAATGTGAAATGTGTGACCTGATGCTCCATCTATTAAATGAAGATCATATCTTAGATATACCTAACATGGAAGGAGGCATAGAAACGAGGTGGTTGGGGGTATAAATTCTCCATCCACCTCACAAAAAACACATAGGAGACACACATGAGTTTGGAAGTAAGAGAAAACTTTACATAGCAGAAAGATACGTGATCAAAGGTTTCTTCCACTAGTCAAATCTTGGGAATGACTTAAGGGATTATGGGGAATGTATATATGATTCATGTGATCACACTATTGATCATATTAAAGACTTATTATTCCTCACTGAGATCACACAAAAGTGTTTTCATGTGTTGACTTAGTCAACCTAGACTCTGGTAGGCCATTCCTGATGAACATTAAGGAATATATGTAAGAATTTATGGATGATATGGAATACTTAAATGAATAATAAATATAATGATATTCATGTGAAGGAATCATGTAGTTCTGAAAACCTATCCAAATAATGTGAAAGAATACAGACATGTCTTTCAAGACCTGTGATGCCCTCAAAACATGTCAGCCAAGCCATTTGGATGCCTCTAGACATGTACACCAAGTCTTGTGATGACCTCCATACATATTATTGAAGTATTGAGAAGGCCCCCAAACATGTCATTCATGTCATGTGAAGTTCTCTACTCATGTATTCTATACCATTAGAAATCCACTAGTCATTTCTTCTAGATCATGTTGTATCCCACCAACGTATCATCTTGATCACAAACCATACCTTTAAATATTTATCTTGATCATGAGAAATCCCATTGATATGCCAGTTTTGATTATCCAAATCACCCTGAGACATGTTAATCTTTTCATAAAGACACCCAAACATGTTAAGAATATGACCTTTACATGTTCACACATCCTCATACATTTCAGGATGATGACCAAGACATGTCCCTAAATCCGTAGACATATTAGATAGATAACAAAAAATTGTCTATAAGACATCCCTAACATGTCAACCATGTCAGTGATACACCCTTCAACATGTCAGGAATGTTAGGCTGCATCTTGGGACATGATAACCATGTCCATTAGACACAGTTGAACATATACAATTATAAATATAAAGACACTGATTCTTATTTAAACATGATATGTAGGTTTCCTCCCTAAGGCCTTGAATCGATTTGGGAAACCTACATGGTGTACATCCCTCCATATTTCATAAACCCTCACCCATGGAACCAAAAACCTCCAATGGGTTTGTCATTATTATTTATCCATCAATGGATTGAGGATCTTACTGAACAGTGAGGACTTTAATTCCTTTTATAAGTTGGATACATATGATTACTTCATATTGTTAGAGATCTATATCTAACACTGAATTATGGATACCCTATGCATTAATCCCATTTCCATATGGATTATGTTTATATCCCTTGTTTCCCACACTAAGCATTACTCCCATTGTCTTTGTGATTTGAAATCATCAAATAACTAGCATAATATATTTTCTACATTTTGGGAAACCTATGTGTGTATGCTCGATTAATTTATAGTGCATGAATACCCCATAAAAAGGTAACAACATTTACGTATGTACTAAGGGAACATCGATATCTAAAAACCACCAGGAAATAATCCTCATGGGAATAAATTATATTTCCCTAACCATTAATTGGTTTAGTATGTATAAAACTATACTAAATCTGATTCCTACTATAAAAAGGATACGTTGGATACCATATTTAGGTTAGAGAACAATACCTAATTAAAATTTCCCCTCATATAGTTTCTTTCTACATGATGTTAAACAACATTAATTATAATTAAATAAAATAGGAGTGGTTGGTATTCATGATATACATAGGATATGTAGGACACTTCATGATAGTTCAATCCCATCCTCAAAACAATAATCTTATCACTAGATGGTATTAAAGTCAAGAGTCTATGGTTATATGACTTGAAAATATGAGCATCTACTTATTACATAGAAATAATGGGAAATGGATAGAGATCCTCATATATATATACAGTTAATCTGATTAATATAACCAGCATTATTTTCATATGGATTCAATGCGTTATCATTTTATTGGGGAAACTAATACCATATTTTAATTATGAATATAGTCATTAACATATATCAAATATATAAAAGAGTATTCAAATAGGAATTAATTCTCCAAAAATGCTTGATGAGCCTAACATTGCATCCTATCAACTAATGTGATTTATCAAGTGTCATGGGGTCCATATCCCCAACTGCATGTCTGCCTTTGGAAAGTAGTTCTATACCATGTTATGGATGTAAGAGTTATTGGTATTCCCTATAAGACATTAAAATGGTAAACCCTGTATGAAATCATGTAATGATAGAATAACTGAATAATTTCAAGAATTAAATTTCTTGTCTCAAAAAACTGGGGAACTAGAAAATTCCCAAGAGTAAATAGTTGTAAAATGGAATTTTTATATCTAATTCCCGAATGGAGGTGAAAAATTCATATCTAAAATAAATTTATATATAATAATACTCACTTTAATAAATATTTTTTCTTATAGGATGGTCCATATGTCATGAATTTAAACATTATGTGAATTAGAAACTAGTGTGCAGTTTAACATCATATGAGAAGAATGTTTTCTGTAGACTCATGTCACACGATGATGTCATTTTATGGAGAGTAATGACTAGATCATTGAAATTTGTTCTTCACCAGAGATACATAACCTCGAATGGAAGGGTATAATAAAAACATATTATAATAAATCTTTGATAATTTTCGTTATTCAAATATGTCAAATCTCAAGTGTATATGAATCCACCTAAATAGTTGGGTTTTGGAAAGTGTCAATAATAACCCATATATATCTGATTCAACTAAAGATGAGGACTGGTGGGAACTTTCCCACCATTAGTAATGGAATAATCCTATTTTCCACCCAATAATGACAATAATTGGTAGAATAAAAGCGGGATGTTTGATGGGAACAACCAAATAACTATGAACAATATCCAAGGAATTAAATTATTCAACATATACAATAGATGTTTCCCTTTGGATTCAATAGTATTGATACATTTTTTCTATAGGGGAGAACCAAAAACATTTGAGATATGGAGCGATGGACCTCCAAGAGATGGATATCAACTCAATAATCTAGTTTTTTTCAATGTTGATATTGAATATATAGTGTTGGTTTATTGATATTTTATGATTAATGAAGGGTTTGACTGACCTAAATTCCTCACCAGTGGGTATTAAACACATTTCAAGGATAAGGGAAAAACTTCGGATTCTTGAGTACACAATCATCAGATGGGATAATATATACCATGTGAATTCATTCTTATATGAAGAATGACATCAGGTGATAAGGAAATTTTATTGTATATTATTGTTATACAACTATTATGTGGTTCTGAATCATTCTATAGAATTCACCTCGATATCACTTGTCAAAGAGACAGTCTATGTTCCCTAATATCACACGAGTCATGCTAGGTGTGTAGAATAAGAGATAATTGGACTTTCGATTGATCCATGATACAGTGGATGACATGGAATATGAGGGTGTAGTCCTGTTATTTTATGGGTGAGAATCCCCAAATGAATTTGGTTTTCATCGATAGACAAAGTAAGATGTGATAGGATTCATGGATAAGCCCATAATAATGTATCTAGGAGTAACTATGTATCCTATTGTATATGAATCATGAAATATTTAGTTATTATTTTACAATCCCTTATATAAGTTAGACTCATACAAAAGAGAAGGGGTATTTTATTGTATCAAAAATGGTCCCAGGATTTGAGACCCAGGTGTAAATACGTATCCAATGAGTGTTGGAATAATGAAACATATAATTAATCATGATTATGTCCAATACATAGAATTGACTCATGTACAAAGAAAGAGGGATCTATTACTCTTAGGATTAGGTTGTTCATGTGAAAATGGTTTTTATATGGATTTAGTTCAAAATTAATCAATGATTCATAGATAATCATAAATGTTATATTGGGGTATCAATACGTATATCTGGGGAATGAGAATCAAGACACATGAATTACATAAATGGAAAACTCCATGACAAGTTATTTCCCAAATTCATGGAGGGGTATTTTCCTTTTATATTATGGTTGGGGAATTATTTTTTATTTAGAAATTACAATTTATCCTATGGTAATAGGAATCAAGATGTATGTAGTGAGGATGTATGGTCCCCACATAGATCAAATTCATACACGAGGAAGGATAATTTGATCCATACATCATGGATGGAACCTAGGTTAGAGAGCTTTATATCACGATTTATCATGTGGTAACCAAAATCATGGAACACATAGTTCCGATATATGATCTTTTTAATTTTCAATCTTGTTACCTGTACTTGAATAATGAAGGAATATAATGTTGATTGATTATTAATTCATCTTGGACATGGGATAAATGGATAAACCAAATCATGTGATTAGATTTATATGTGAAGGATGATCATATGATGATCGAGGGGATTAATTCCATAACATATGATAAATAACACATTTATTTATGGGTGACATTTCATTTTGGGACAAAATATCATATAGGTACTAGCTCTTTGGATATTTTTATTCACTAAAACAAACCATGCAGGGTCCCTTCAAGAAACAAACCATCACCAATGCATAATATTCTCGGTTTTGTGTTAATAAAATATGAATTTAAACAAGGTCTCTTCAGGATAGTACCATACCTATTAAAAATATGTCATTAAATGCCATGATAATATATACTCAATGTATTTGGTTATTATACATGAAAATGGGTATATAAACATTATATGGTTGAAAAGGAGGGTGTCCAAAGGAATATTGAAGCTCAAAGAAGCTAATTATTCATATAATATTCATACTTAGAAATAAAGGGGTACAAGATTGTGATATCATAATATTTCTTTGAAAATTAGTACAATACATAGATGTGTAACATCAACGGTTTTTGATTCATCATGGATAGTTGGGTTTCAGAAATTGTAAATCATAAATTATGAATCTCTGAGTTAACTAAATATAAGGACTAGTTAGTACAAGTTCATGATTATAAATTAAGGAATCCCATGTTACATGCAGTAAGGATAATTTCTCTTGGATGTAAGTGAGCCTTTCTTCTTTGACAAAAACACCCTCTAGGAAAAATCATTGATGCATTGCAATATTCACCATCAGATCCTAGCAGGGTAACATTATATTAACTAGTCCCTTTTACCATTTTTCTATAGTGAAGGACCAATGGAAGGTGGGTCCATGGTCCATGGGGTTCTAGGATAAATTTTGGAGTTGGTTCCCTAGAAACAAGCTTCAGTGTTCTTTTTTATTAACTGGTATTAATTAGTTGAATATTAAAAAACTCTTTATCACATCACAACTGTTCTTTTGTTTAACATCGTATGTGACAATGTTCTATGAATATATTTTACACAATAAGGTCATAGTAGATCCATATTATGAAGAGAACTAGGAAGTTCAATGACAATGTTCTTGAATATATGTTCTGTTTCTATATGATATCATTTAAAGTGACAAAAATGATATAGGCAATCACAGGTGGTGACTCATGAAACTTTGAGACACTATCTCATGGTGTGCGCCTTGGTAATATCCCAGACAATATTATGTGGTCAAGATCCCCAGTACGAAATCAATATTCATAAGTTTCATTGGATGTTCGAAAATGTGGATGTGTATATTGGTCCTCAGACTATACGATTTTTATTAATTGGTATTATGACTCACACACTTATATGTATTGACAAAAACCATGATAACATATGTTCGTGGTGATGTAACATATGTTTGGTGCGTCACATGTAATACAAAATTAATGAATAATATGAGCATGATTTTTTCACTTCTACTAAAGTAGATATCTCAATCCCTTTGATGGAAATGATATAGCCTAACTAAATCTATGGTTATGGTGTTCCCTGGGCATGTTCAATTATAGGAAGTAAAATAATTAGAAATCAAGTACATGGGTTGATGGAACATTCATGCAACCATCTTGATTGGATATATCTGGACAAAGAGATTATATTACGCAGTAATAATTCATATGAGGTGACAAGTCATTACAACACAAACTTCTTAACCTTGGGTTACTTGACCTATTTCTCGATAGCAAACTTGGACTTTAAGCAATCCCACCTAATGCCAACGAGCCTAGAGGGCCATACACAAAGTGTATCCGGTATCTCAGTTAAATAATTTATATATTTAACATGTTGAATAAATATAATTCTGGATTTTGGTTCAATAATTATTAAAATATACTTGGTCGCATTTATTTCATCTCTAGTAATTTGATAGAATATATTGCGGATGGAATATTTAATTATCAGTGAATAATGAAGTTATATTTATTTAATAAATAAATAGACATTATTTATGGATCGAAAAATATTGAGGAGTATTGGCAGGAAATATTATTTCCCTGGTGATAAATTATATAAATATTATTTGGTTGAATAATATATAAAAATTACATGAAATTTAAGCACATGTCATGGATAAAATATCATTTCTATTATTATTTGACTTCGGATTTTCACATGAAATCATAAATTATGTAATGAAAAATGTGGTAATTATTTGTTAATACCTAGTTAATTAAATTATTTAAGCACATGTTATAGAAATAATAGAATTTATATTAATATTTGACATGGGTGTTTCACTTGGAATAATAAATTAAGCAACGAAACCTATGCCAATTATTTATTACTACCTAGTGAATTAAATTACATGTTATATTATTATTATCTATATATGACAAGGGGTCATTCCAATATCTAAACAATAATTTTTTGAACAACATCCTTGGAGAAAATCTCTCGATCCACATGAACTCTTCCCTCCCCCAAAATGCTCTCAAGAATGAGAGAGATCCTCCTATAACATATCATGTAGAATGCTTTGGAAGTGATTCTCAAGGCGATCGATGACAGACATCACAAGTGCAAGGATCATCTATGCAAAAACCGAGAGACTCTTTCAGTGACATTCAGATATAGGTGGAGCAAATGTCAATCATCACTATAGGATTCCTATCAATGGATTTTACATCGCAACAAAGCTGAACCATAGAACTGTGGTCATACACATCAATGAAGAATGAATGGCCTTAAAGGTAATTCTATATTTTAATTAAATTCATTATAAACAAAATATGTAAATCCTCACTTCATGATTACACATTATATCCCTTTTCTTTTATCATTGATTAAAATTCTGTGGATACTAGAATTCGTTATCATATTGATCATAGATTAATCATCGATTATGAAAAATTGGAATGTTGGGTACATGCCCATCCCGCGCTTTCAATACTCCCAGAACCTGAAAGTAATATCAGAGCGGTCATATTTTCTTTTATAATTAAATAAATAATTTTTTAATTAATTTTGATTTAATAATTTAGTTTGTCAATTCATGTAAAATATTTATTGTAATTTTAATTTCAAGATATGTTCCTCCTTTATTGTTTATCGTAGATCTAACATAAATGAATAATTTTAGTAATAAAATAAATTAAGGATCTCATTAGGAGGCATCAATAGTTATATCTAGATAACACAGGAATACATGATGTGTATTCATATATACATGTTGTGTATTTATGTTCAATTCCTCTGGGGTAATTCAGAAATTACTCAACCCATGTGCATTAATGACACACAGTGTAGTTAAATCTTACACTGCATGTTGACCATGACAGACTAGTTCATGGTTTTCTAGACTACATGCTGTGTGACCCACTGGACACAGTGTGTAGTCCCTTTGGGTCAGGTGAAAGTCTAGTATCCCATACATTTCATGCCCATATGGTGATCGTGTGATGATTAGTCTACATGGATTTTGGCCAACTAGACATGTCATGTACTCTGATGATTTCTAAAGTAATCTTCACACTCTATTTCCCCATTCATGTACTTTGGATGAACTGTGAGGAGGGAACCCACTATATAGTTAGATCTACATGCTATGTACTCTTTCTAGAATGTAAAGATTTAAAATATTATCAAAATATTATGAAACCCTTGAGACATTTACCTTAATTTGGTCATAAATCTAGGACCCAATATGTGATTGGTGTTTTAGAGATATATATGTGTGTGTTTAATTAACATCTGTTAAATTTTCGATGATATGCACATAATGTTTGAGTTGTATTAAAATAATAATTCTATGTTCATGCTATTTATCCCAAATAATAAAGTGTATACAATTATGAAAACAGGTTCGGTAGATTTCTATGGGTATTCACTGGGTTTCCCCCAAGGTAAAAGTTATGTACAAGTTAATGGATGAGAATCTATTGGAAATTCAATAAATTGTTCAGATAAAAAGGATTTATCAATTAATGATAATGATTAATCTATTAGAGCATAATTTATTTTAATAAGAACTATAAAAAATTTAATCCAAATTTTATTATATTGGTATTTCATTGCTTCTAAATGGATGATCATGAGAGAGACAATAAAATTATATGTGAGTGGCTCTATTTTTATTTCATTATTAAATTAAAATTGTAACCATTTGTGTCATATCCTCATTAATATGTAGGGCCTACATTCCCTTGGATTGTTTTATGTAAACCCCCATTTACCCCTCACCTGCATATGAGTTAAAAGCATATGTAATGCTTGGAGATTCCATGCTAGTGGAGGTAGATAATGTTAATAGATGAGGTGAAACCAATCCTTGGAGATATGAAGGTGAAAGTAGTAAACACGAACCAAAAAGGTTCAATGTGTTTCCCCCTAGTTCTGGGTTAGTTTATCAAAAAATATATATACTAACTGATTGTAAAGCTCCAAATCCTACCATTTATTTTATTTATATCAGTTTTATGGTTATTCATTGTGGATGTTGGATGTGATCACAAAATTAATTAACTAACAATCATATAATATGAAACTAAAATTAAAATGGGGTTTGAGTAAATATTATCTATACATATCTAATTACATAAGTATATCCCTCTTAATATTAACAATAACATGAATTGATAATAATTTTAAATTTACCCATTAAGAAAGAAATACCAAAATTAAATATCATGTCGGTATATCCTTGCACAAAGTTGGTTAGAATCAAACCATAGTTCAAAGTGCATGACGATCCCTAGTTAGGACGCTTCCAATTATCTGGAATTCTATTTTGAGGTCTTGATTTGAGTTAACATAGTTTACATCAAGGGTTGAATACCATAGTAAGACATGGAATAACTAAGAGGCAAAGGTTGAAGAAATAAAAAAATCATGGATTTCAGGATTGGGGAGGCAACTCAATAGATCATGGAGATGTGAGTTAATGTTGTTGGCATTTGGAATGACTACCTGAAACCTTCGATGTTGATTGACGATCCCTAGTTGGGGTAATGCGGAGGGAATTATGGATCCATGCTGCTAGAATGTACATGAAATAGGATATTCCAAATCCAATGGTGAAGGCTATTTGGTTTCAAAAAAAGGTTGGACACTAAGAGACATTAATTAATTTATTTGCGTATATTTATGAAGATAATTTACTAATACCACATTCATCATTATTTGTAGAAACAAAAATAAAAATTACATCAAACAAATCATTTTGAACCATACTTAAGAAGGAAAAACATCTCACCGATGTGAATTTCCATGACTGGAAATTGCACCCATGGGTTATCCTTATTAGTGAGAGGAAACATTTTTTTCTAGAAAAACCCTTACCCGTTGCACCTAGAAATGGGGAGAGTGATCAGGAACTCTTAGTGTGTGAGAAAAAATTGAATGACACTACGGATTTTTAGTGACTCATGCTATCATCCCTCACCAATGGGCTCTAGAAGGAACATGAGTAAATGGATGATTATATCCTAATGTCTAACCTTTAGGATTTATATCAAGATAAAATGAGACAAGAGAGCAATGAGATCACCAACACTTTTTTCGCTGCTAATCTTGGAGAGTATACACCAGTTAGACCACATGTATTCAAGATTATATGATACATTGATAATCTATACATATTAGGGATTAAATCTCTAGATTAGTTCCATACAAATCTCATTATATCATAATTTACTAAGACCTTATATAGTTTTATTATGAATTATAATATGAGAAATAATTAGAAAAGTCTCTCGGATCTTCTTACCCAGATTTTCCAAGTGGAAAAGGACCCGTGGAATGAAAAACCTATTGTCCTTATAGTGAATAGGATTATTAAGGAGAAGGATAAGTTTTCTAAGATTTATAAACAAACTAAAGCCTCTGAGAACCATCTATAGATGAAGAATAAGATCTATAGATAGGAAAAGGAAAATAATGCAATATGCTTTGTATGTGGAATGTTAGGGAACTGGAAGACGAACTGCACTTAGAGTCAAGGAAATTCCCAATGTGAATTCGTTATTGAGTGAATGATCTCCATTTAGAAACATTGGGTATTAGATATAGCTTTTGGGGATCACAAACTATTTTCAAATGCATGAACCATATAGATTCCAGAAAAATTCCCGTGTAGAACTGGATCTGTGAGCTGTAAATGGTATGAGGTTGGCTTCTCATGCCATTGGTGACTACCACCTCACATTGATGATGAGAATAATTTTTGTTTTAAATGTCTGTTATTATGTACCTAGTGTTACCAAGAACATAATTTCTGTATCATATTTTGATATAGATCAATTTAATTTCATGTTAGGAAATAAAAGTTTATTCTTTTTCTGGGAAAACATATATTATGGTATGGAACATTTAAATAATGGTCTGTATGTATTAAATTATTAGAACCACGTGTTGGTGATTGATAACAAACCAAGATTACATGACTCATACAAAACCCAATTTTGGAATCACCACCTTGGTCATGTAAATGAGAATCTACTTCCAAAGATCTATCTAGATGGTTATTTAAACTAATCCAAGATTAAACCACATGATAGATGCCATGATTGTTTATAAGGGAAAATGGATAAACCACCATTTGGTTGGTATGGTTAAAGGGCCACAAATTTCATCGGATTGGTATACAATAATGTGTATGAATAATTTCCTATAGAATCTAGAGGTGGATAATATTACTTCATTACATTTACTAATGACTTGAGTAGATATGTATATGTCTACATAATGTGGTGTAAGTTTGATTCCTTTAAGAAATTCAATGAGTTCAATAATGAAGAATAAAATCGTCTTGGTAAGAAGATAATGAATCTTCAATTAGTTCAAGGTGGGAAACACCATAGAAAAGAGTTCATCTACATTTTACAGAATTATAGGATTCTATATCAACTCACTCCACATTTATACACTACAGTGGAATGTTGATAGTGAAAGGAAGTACTGTACCATTTTGGACATGGTAATGTTGATGATAAGTCATACAGATCTTTCATTATCCTTTTAGAGATATTTATTTCAAACATAGGAATACAAATTAGACCATATACCAACTATGGTGTCAAATGGGATTCCCTTCAACCTATGGAGTGGGAAAACCAAATTTTTAGTAAAAATGTATATGGGGATGTGGGGAATTTTTTAAGGATTTATTAGGAAACAAACTAGAACCCCAAGTCATTAAGTGTATCTCTATAGGGTATCTAATGGAAACAAAGGGATAATACCCACATAACCCCTCATACAAGAAATTGAATATTTCCATACATGAAATATTTATTGAGAGGGAGAACATTGTCAAAAAGGTTAATAGTAAAATGATGGAATTCATTGAAGTTAATTCTCATGATACATAGAATTTGGTATATGAACAATTTACATAGGTCCTCATGGAAGAGATAGTTCCTAAAACACAGGTACTTCATTGGAGTACAATGTAGGTAAGGGATGCTGAGGGATATGGTTTTCTTATAACCAGGGATGGTTACTCATTATTATTGGGTAATGATGAACCTCTCTCAAATATGGAATAAATAGAATGCTCATAAGCTACAACATGGCTAGAAGCTATGAATTCTGATATGGATTCAATTTATCAAAACCATGTATGGGTTTTGGTTGCTGTGCGAGTTGATGTAAATCCTATTGGGTGTAAATGGGTATTCAAAAAGAAACATAACATGGAAAATCATGTTAGTACCTGTAATGAATGGCTAGTTTTTAGGGATTATATACAATGTCAAGGAATTTAAGATAATGATTTTTTTTTCAGGTTTCCTTGTTTAAATCCATAAGCATCATAATTTTCATAGCAACTTTCCATGACTATGATATTTGTCATATGTATTACAAAACTGCATTCCTTAACAAAAACCATTAGGAAGATGTATTTATGACAAAACTAGAAGGTTTTGCGACACCAGGGGATGCTAAAATGGTATACAAGTTGCAAAGATCCATTTATGGATTAAATAAATCATCCAAGTCCTGGAACCATTGATTCTATGAATCCATAATAGAATTATATTTCACTGTTAAGGAATGTGATACATGTGTTTACAAGTGGTTTAATTGGAATTCAATTATTATCCTACTAGTGTATGATGAAGAAATAATGATTATTGGAAGTGAAAAACTAGTCTTGCAATCATTCAAGGACTGGTTTAACAAGGCATTCTCCATGAAGGACTTAGGAAAAGAATCCAACATTATAGGGATCAAGATCATTCGTGATAAAACCAAGATATTTCTTGGAAGAATCCGAATTAGATACTTTGTCCATACAATAAAGAGATTTAGTATGGAACAATCCAAGGGGAGATTGGTTCTAGTGTCACAAGGTATACATATTTTCAATAAAATGTGTCCCCAGATGAAATATGATAATGATAGGATGAGTAATGTTCCATATAACTCATCGATAGGATCTATCATGTATGTCATGTTATGCAAAATACCTGATGTTTCATTTTCCCTAAGAATGATAGGATGATATCATGAAGATCATGGAGAACAATGTCGTAATTTGTTCATGATTATCCTTAATTATATGAGAATAACAAAGGATATGTTCAGGGTTTATGGGGTAGATGAGGAAATTTTCAGTAGAGGGTATGTTGATGCTATTTCGTAGAAATATCTAAATGATCCCATGTTGAAATCATGAAATTTTTTATATCTCAATGGAGGAATTGTGAGCTATAATAGTTCAAAGCAGCCAGTTGTTGTGGATTCTATAATGGAGTTCAAATATATATCAGATTATGATGCAGGCATGGAAGCCTTATGAATTCAGAACATTGTTCTGGAACATGATGTGGTGCATACGAGTAAAAATCGAATTATATTGTATTATGATAATTCTACAATGATGTATCTTGAAAATTATATAATGTCACAACAAGGATCAAAGAAAATACTCTAAAATTATCACCAATTATGGGATTTATATCAAAATGGGTTATGTTTTATTGAGAAGAGTTTCTGAGAAAGAGAACACGACAGATCCTCTGACTAAAGTCCTATCTTAGCAGAAGCTAGAATATCATGTGAGAGATATCATATAAAATGTTGTTAGTAGTTGGATCTAGTGAAAGAGGAATTATGTTGGAGTTGGTGCCCTATAACCAATTTCATTGTACATTATGATAATCATATATTCATTGGATGTATATTAATAAACTCCTTATCACATCTTCAAAGTTCTTCTATGTGATAAAGTATGTGATAATGTCTTAATAATAGTTTTCTCACTAAAAGACTATAGCATATCCCATATTTTATGAGAACATAGAATTTTCATGACACTTTTCATTAATATATTATATATGGAATGATGATATCATTTGAAGGGACACAAATGATAAAGTCTATCAGGGGTGGGGACCCATGAAATATTGAATCACCTTCTCATGGTGTGTTCTCCTGGTAATATCCATGAGGATATTATGAGAACAAGAATTTCCAATAGGACATCTGCATTCATAAGCATCATCGGATGTTCCAATCAACAGATGAGTATATTTCACATTATATATTTATATTATTATTATTAATTGGTGTTATGACTCATGCACCTAGATGTGTTGTCAAAAATCATGATGAAAGATGTTATTGGTGAGGTAAGATATGTTGGGTGTGTCATGAGTAATAAAAAAATAATGAATAATTCCATAATAGATTTTTCACTTCTATAAAATGTAAATTTCTTAGTCCCTGTAATTGATATGATATAACCTAACTAAATACAAGCCCATGGTATTCATGAGGAAAGTTAAATTCTGGGAAGACATAGAATGATAAATCTAGCACATGGGTTGTCAAGACTTTCATGAAACCATCTTGATTAGAGATATTAGGACAAAGGGACAGGTGACATGTCATTTTGACAACAAATTCATTCTCTTGGGTTCCTTAACCCATTGCTAGACATTAATATTTGACATTATTCAAGCCCAATTAATCCCATTGAGAGAAGTGATTGGAGGGCCACACCTTAAGTTTATCCAGTTTCTCACCAATATAATTTATTTATTTACCAAGTTGAATAAATAATATTCTTATTTGTGGTTTAATTACTATTCAATTAGGTTTGATCTCATTTATTTCATTACTATTTATTCGAGAGAATAAGTTACAGATGAAATATTTATTTATTTGAGAATAATGATGTCTTATTAATTTAATAAATAAATAATCATTATTAAAGTCACGAGAAATATTTAGGATGATTGGTGGTCCACATTATGGGTCCAGGAGAAATAATATTAAATATTATTTGGTAAAAAATATTTAAATATAACATGAAAGCTAAGAAAATTTCATTGAAATAATATCATTATTATTATTATTTGACACAGGGTTATCAGATGGAATAATAAATTATGTAACACCATCTCTTAAAATTAATTGTTTTTACCTGGTGAATTAAATTAATAAACACATGTCATGGAAATAATATCATTTATTTTATTATTTGAAATTGTGTTTTCACATGGAATAATAAATTATGTAATGAAACATGTGCTAATTATTTATTATTACCTGGTGCATTAAAATCTACACTATGTTATTATTTTCTATATAATCACAAGAGTAATTCCACTGGCTAACCAATCAGTGTGTCCACAAAATCATTTGAGAAAATCTCTTGATCTAAGAGAACACTTCCCTCTCATATAACACTATCAAGAATGAGAGAGATCATCCTCCACTAGATCAAGGAGAACAATTTGGTATCAATTCCCAAGAAGATCAAAAGAGGACATCGTATGTACATGGATCATCTATGCTAGAACCTAGATACCCCTTAGGCAACATATGTAGATACATGAAGCACATGTGAATCACTTCTAGATGATTCATATAATTTGATTATACATCACAATGAAGTCGCAACTTTATCCCATGGACGGACACATCAACGAAGAAAGAATCACCTTGGATGTAATTCAATAAATTATTTAAATTAATTATAAACAAAATATTTCAATCCTCTCTTTTTGGCTCCATGTTCTCTCCTTTTTCTTTTAACTTTGATTACATTCATTGGATACTGGCATTCATTATCATATTGATCCTAGATTAATCATGAAATATGTCAATTTTCAATGATGGGTACAAACCCATTCTACGCATCCCTTATACCATGAACCTACAGTAATGATATGATATTGAGGAATTGGTTGGTATTAAATAAGATATTGTAGAAATGAAGTTGGTTCTTGGGGAATGTATTTTCCAAGAGGCATTCAAGTACCCTAATTTTTTAACCAACATGTATTCACAATATTTTTGGGGTGAATTGATAAAACATGAATTCTTAAATGTTGAATCATCTTGAAGATGATTTATTTATCCTGAATACATAAAGATATGTAGTTTAACATCATACAAAATATTCTAGACGTTTAGCATCATGCAACTACAAATTCATTATGTAATTTTACATCATGTGACAATGATGTAATTCCCTACAATGTACATGTCTTTATCATGTCAGTTAAATCTGCTTTACAGGTTCCCTAATATCACATGATCAATGATTCCCAGGATAAACAATGGATAACTGGGATATCTATTATGATGCATGAGAGTGAGTGACATGGAATATGTGGAGGTGTTCAAAAATTTTATGTGGAATAAAACCTTCACATGAATACTTTTATTTTGCAAGGACAAGATTGGTAGTTATGGATACTCATGTATGATCCTAGAATTGATTATCCATGCATTTCTAGGTTTTATGTGGTAGCAGGAATCCATCCGCACATAGTTATGAAGAATAATCACTATACAAGTCTAGCCCATATAATGGGAGATGTGAATTCCATCCTCTATATTATTTTATATTTGAAATATACTTAGTATTTGTGATCTAGTTGTCGCTATGTATCATATAAAAAATAGAATCATTCCACAAATAGTTATTTTATAAGATATTCCCTGTACTACTGAACTTCTGATGTGGGGATTGGGAACATCTGTTATAATGATTTTTGGCCTACGATTTGGGATCTAGGAATCACTACATATTCTATGAGAATAAAAAACAATACATATATAGTTATTGATATATTTCCCTACATAGTTAGGTCCCATATGTAGGCAGAGATTCATTTTTATATTTTTTAGGGGTGGAACTAATATAGTAGATACATGATTCACTAGATATATTTTGAGAATTGGAATCAAGCTCCACATAGATCTTGATAAGAAAATTCATATATACAGGTCTCACCCACACATTGAGAAGGGATATGTTTTCACTTTCAATATAGATGGATACGGGATTTGGGATCCTCACATCACTATGTATCATGTAGTGACCCGTATAAAGCCAAATGTTTTTCTTAACGTAAAATTACATGTGAATCAATGACCCATACATAGAGGGAGGTAATTTTTCCATTAATATTGTGGTTTCCCCTAGGATTTGGAATATATGAATCATTATGTATCTAGTAGAAATAGTGATCAAGTATCATGTAGTTAATAAATGGAAATGTCCCTTTGCAGGTCTAACCTGTATATATGGAGGGGAATGTTTTCCATTTATATTGTTCCTGGACCCAAGATTTAGGATATATGAGTCACTACATAACCTATAAAAATAGGAATCATGCCACACATAGTTATTTAATTCAAAATTCATAATGTAGGATTCAACCATATAATGGGAGTGGTTATTTTATCCATTTTATAATATGTATGGTCTAATGGTTTGTGATTTTAGTGTCAGTACATATCCTATAGAAATAAGAATCAAGCTAGACATAGTACATGAGTGGAAAATTCCCACACACACATATGAACCATATACAGGATGGGGATAATTTTCCACATATATTGTGGATGGAAAAATGATATGGGATCTAGGAATCCCTACTTTTCTAGTAGAATCATGTATCATGCCTCACATAGTTCATGAATGGATAATTACCTATGCATGTCTGACCCATACCTAGGGTGGGGAGATTTTTCAAATTTTTTATTGTTGATATACCCACTATTTTGGATATAGGTGTCACTACATAACCTATAGAAATAGAAATCAAGGAAAATACAGTTCCTAAAGAAAAAATTCCATTCTTAGGTATGATCCATACATAGGGATAGTAATTTTTTCAATTTTATATTATGGCTTTAACAAGGATTTTTGATCTTATTATTACTATGTATCCTACCAAAACATGAATCATGCCACACAATGATCATGAAGACTTTTATGAAGATCTGAGACACACATAGTGATGAGGTACTTCATTTTTTCTACCATATAGGTCTAGCTCATGTGTAGTGAATCTTTCCTGAAGTAACATTCTTAATGAAGTTTAACATCATGTAGTAGGAAGTCCTTCATGGAGTTTAAAATAACACAGTATGGATATAGAATGATGTATAGTTTAATATCTTGTATCCATGACATGAAATGTTTTGTAGTTAAATGTCTTTCCACCTGTAATTAATATGTCATAGTGTTTAAAGTATTGCATATAAGAAATGGGAGGTAATGGATTTTAATTTCTATCCTTAATGAATTATAATGATTTCAAGTTTTAATTATTTTTTGTAAGGCATGGTATGTTGTTCTGTTTAAATGTTTTCTACTAGGACTTGGATTTTTTGGGGGAATCAATACAATGTACATTATGAGAAACATCGCATTAGTGGGGTGTGTTATGTGTTCCACATCCATTGTGGCTAATGATTAAGATTCATTTGATCATACATTATGTTTCATATATGGACCTACCCCCTTAGTTTCCATATTTATATCTTTCATCCTTGTTTTCATTAGTTATTTGATAACCAATAATAGTTCTACTTGGTGTAATTAGTGGGGGGGGGGAGAGTCTTCTTATTGAATGATTTTTGGATTTGATTCAAATAACCATCATGGTTGTATAATTTACACAACCATTTATCTACAATTCTTTCTATCTCATCCATCCATTTAATTGATTTTTATTCATCTGAGTGTTTCCCACAATAGCTATTTTATGTGGGGGAAACATGACTTCAATGGGAAATGATTGGCTTTTCCCATAAACCATTGAATATGGGGGGTCTTTTGTGGAAGTGTTCGTGGTGTAAT
This sequence comes from Viscum album, assembly GCA_963277665.1. NCBI lineage: Eukaryota > Viridiplantae > Streptophyta > Magnoliopsida > Santalales > Viscaceae > Viscum > Viscum album. The sequence continues at coordinate 1,530,719,956 of OY728123.1, read as the reverse complement.
GGTAGGCCCATAAATCAAAAAAGATCATGTTAAAACATTTTTTTATCCCCTTCCACTATCATATATATTTAAAAAACAATAATTTAATGAATCAATATAACCATTTGACAGTATAAAATTACGAGATGAACTATTTGGAATGATGTAGTTTTCCAAAAAAAATTTATTCAGGTCATAAAAATAGATATTTATTCCATTGTCCTTCAATATCATATGGGGGTCTTAAATCTATTCATAATATTAGACATTATGAATTTGATGATATTCATTATCAAAACCTTCTTGAGTGGTATGTCCTTATACCATTGGGAAATGATGTTAGTAGTAGTATGAATTTACTTAAACATCGTGGAATTATCTTGGAGAATTTTACCTTCAATTTACATTCCCCAATATGAAAAACTGCTAGAAATTTTTAGTTTTAACTAAAATCTATGGGGTTGATGGAAGAAGCCTCCATGAATCATACATACATGACACCGCTAGGTTAATTCCACTCAGTCCTGCATCATCATTTTCTTGTAGTCAACATAACCCTTAATTTGGTGGGATACTCTGGTTCCATATTTGTGAGTTTCTTAGGATCTTGGATGAAATTTTTTTATGATTGTGGGAATATCTCTTTCTCTAATACTACATATTAAGGCACTATCAAATCCTTATTTATAGTGGTATTTCTCTATGTTTGGATCATCCGAAAAGGTAGTGTTCACTACTCAACATTAAATTCATTTCATTTTAGCTTGATCTGATGAGAGGGTCTTATTTTATAGGAAATATATTATGTGATCCACCCATCCAGTGTTTGATGTCAATTTATCATTTTTGGGGAATAATTGGTGAGACTAATTTTCTCCATGTCAAATATGATCACTCGGGAGGACACCCTCTAGGGAATGATGCAGGGAACTAATCTATACTAATTAGGATCATCAAATATAATAGATTTATTTTATATTTCATCTGTAGGATAATTTTTTAATCATGGGATATCATGAAGGTCTGAGTTCAAAAGAGTATTCTTCCATCAATACTCTAAATTTACCTGTGTGAGTGGAAAATTATTTCTTATTTATGGTAGATTTAGTTGTATTAGATTACAATATTTTAATCCACTTTGATTTTTAGGTAGGTTATATGTATCTACATGACTAGATCTATGATATTGATGAGGGCCTTTAATTCTTCTTTATTATTATTGAATCCATAATGTAGTGAGAAAGAGCTGGTAAAAAAATTATTTGTATCGGGAAACAAATATAATGCTCAGAGTAACCTGATTAGGCTTTTGTTCATTAATTCTCTTTACAATATGAATTTTAAATGCACCATAAAAATATATATACCATTATTTGGGATCATCATTGGAATACAATAATTCTTCGTTTAGAAGTTCGGTGTCCACTATTGTAAATTCTAGCGTGGGATGTGTCGCAAGGAAGCCATAGTGGGCCTGCTCGTCAACTGATTTTTCTGACATAAATTTGAAGTCATACTACTGTAGGATAACTACCCATTGGTTCAAAATCCTAATTAATGTAAGGCACTAAATGATTTTACATGAGTTTGTTGATAGTAGAGACCATATAATCCTCATGATTTAGCATGTAATTCCTTATCTTTGGGAAAATGATGTTGATTAAGAAGAAATTTTTCTCGATATCATAATATCTTGTTTTTTTATCTATTGTCATTTGAAACATATTGTAGATGAATATTTCATTACTTATATCATTTTTTCATGTGATGAGGGCACCCATTGATCATTCCATAGTAGACACATTTAGGATAAGTGGATTTCCTTCTACCGATAGAATCAAGATTAGTTCCCATCTTTGGTACCTCCTAAAGATTCTTGTATTCTTCTTGGATGTTCTCATCCAATTAGTAGGTCTCTCCATTATTTATTAACATAGAAAATGAGAGATATTTTACACATAGTTGGGCTATGATATTAAGAATATAAAAATGGTTCCCTTAGATCCCTATGATCATTTTATGATTCGATGAGGTGACATTTCTAGGATTGTAATATTCTTTTTTTAAATCATCTGTGATGTCATTGTGGTGTACCAAAAATCCCAAGAATTTCACAGACGTTAATAATAAATCATATGTCATATAATTCATCATTAAACTATGGTACTACAAATGTTTTAAGGTTTTTGACGGTCTGTGATGTGATCAGATCACTTTTATGATTTACTTAATATGAGACTAACATAATATTCATCTATTCAACCCAAGAAGTGTTTAAATGTATGATGCATGGTGCATTGGTAAGTTACACCAACATTATTTAGTCCAAAGTGCATATTTAGGTAGAAAATTATCATATGAAGTTCTCTAAAGGTAGTATATTTCTCCTCTTCAAGAGACATCTTTATCTGATTATACATCGAATTCCCATCCATAAATGAAATGGAATAGAAGAAAGTAGTTTCATTGATCAAAATATCGGTGATCAGTAATGGAAAATCATCCATTTAAAAATATATATTAAGGTATTTTAAATCTATGAAGGACTTAATGGATATTCCTTTTTATGATGGAGATGATGTTGGAGGGTTATTTTGTGTTATGCACCTTCCAGAAAAAGAGGTCTTTGATCAATTTTTCCAATTCTTTCTCTCCATTTCTAGAATGTGATGTTTTCTTTTTACTATATTCTTAATTAGACCTTGATGGACATAGTTAAATCCTTGTCGATGAGTATCTACATTAGGGTTTAACCCAAGATTCTCTATATAATTACAAGAGAAAAAAATATTTCCCCTTATTTAGAAATTAATGTACATCTCCCACCCCTCGAGAAGTATAGAGGCAGTAATCAGTGTTTGTCATAGATCATCCATCATTACTAGATTTACATTATAAAGCTCATTGATTGGAGTGAAGAAAAATTCTTCAAATACAAGAAGAGGGTTCCTAATATCATCTATTTATTATTCCATTTCTGATACCATGATGGCATATTTAGGCTTGACAGATAATTTGGGAGTATATTTATCCCACTTGAGATAAGATAGTCCATGAGATAAGGCATTGAAATCTAATGTATCCAGTGTCTTCATAGGGAGATTATGTTGATTATTTTTTTCTTATACAATGCAACTTGGTGATATTGATATATAGAGATATTGAGTTGTTTAAAATTTATTGGGAGGATTTTCAATTTGTGGTAATGGTGAAAGGGAATTATCAGATATAGATAAATCATTTTCCTGACATAAATATGATGATTCTTAATCAGTTCATGTTACTGATATCATATAGACAAGGGTTAGTGATGCTTTTGATTCATGATAGCTTTTTGGGAGAGAATTTATCACCTTAACTTGGTTTATCATAAGTATATAGTCATTATCAATCATGATCAAGGTATTTTAAGTGGTGGTTCCCAAGACATCAGGAGTAAATTATACATGTCATAATTCACCATTGGATCTTTTCATTCTCTATAGCTAAAAAATTCTTTAGTATATACGGATTCCTAAGACTCTATGGTGGTAATTTCATACTGAATTTTGTTTTCCTTTCCGTTGATATGGTATTACAAGTATTGATGAAACGTTGAAGGAACTTTTATGTGTCTATAATGGCACAGACTTCAAAGAAAGAAATTGCAATTCATGTCTTTCTAGATAACCACACACTCAATGTTAGATATAAGATATGTGAAATGATCTTTTATCTTGATCTTTTTGGGAGGCATTTAATATCTTGTTTGTTGTCCTTGAATGGTTAAATTCATTAGAGAAACATACCCCTCATTATATCTAATGCTTCGGAGGGTCCAAACATGTATATGGTTGATCGTAGAATGATTATTTACGAGTGAAATTTAGATTTCTACATTATTGAGTCCTCTTGAAACATACAAGGTTCTTATAAGACCCTGGATAACTTATTCATGGTCATGTTCTATAAATGGTATGGTTGTATGACATTATACTTCAGAAGTACCTACTCAATAAACCATTCCTACATTGACTCCAATGTAAAACTATTATGCGCTCAATAGGGATACAATAAGTGACTATTTAATTTAATTATAATGATAATGATCATATATAATTTATTGTACTACTTGGACTACCACCATCTATTTTTGAATATCTTACTTCTTCACCATAGGTATAAACATCAAATGGTGGGGGTTCTCAATGTCATGTGGATTGGGTTCTAAGGAATTTTATGTAGGCTAGGCTAGTATATATGAAATGTTCTATGGGAAATTCACTAAAATTTCAGAAGGTTTTGCTTCCAACCCCATTATTTGAGCTAATTCTACAATCACACTTCTACCCGTTGGTTATTTAGAATTATTGGGCTTAATGAACACTAGAGGGATATGAGGCATGTCGATAATTTTTTTGGTAGTTCTAAACCCCAGGAATACAAGTTGCATATGCATAAATGGATTTTTCCATGATGTGGCCAAAATATTCGGTTCAACCATTCCCATATCTTCTTTTAAAACCTCATAATCTATTCCAACTACCTCCGTCTATGTAACAAGGTATGGGGAACTCATATATATGGGTGTTATAATCATTGAATAAGGGACCCGTTATGTAGAATACATTAACTGAACCAAATATGATTTATTCAATAGTAGAGGATTCTGTTTTCTGGTTTAATTCCTATTCTATATATATTGAAGTAAATAAGTTTGAAGGAGTAAGATATTTTGTGGGATTTTTAAATGACTCTCCATCCTATGTTATTTCTTATGTTAGAAGGTTAAATTTTCCTTTAGGTGGAATATTGAATGATGTCTCCCATAGTGTCGAGATTGTTACTGGTTTGAGAAGTTATAATCTCATGGTTGGATGAGAATGGTCAACAATATTTTGTGACATAATTTTATCAGACATATGTTCACATATCGTTGAAACTTATTTCAATTCACCCTTTTATTCTAGTTTCAATATGGTTGGACAAATTACTAGTTCTAGGTCCATTCCCAATATCACTTATTCAGAACAAACGATTCTTTGGAGAATTTTTATTGAGAAAATTATGTCTTAGATGGTGGGACCAAGACTCCTACGAAAAGGGAAATAGTAAAAGAAGTTAGTGAGGTTGACATAATTGGGTTTCCAAGTATCTTTGTAACACCCCAAGCTTCTACGTTACGCTTCTCTTTGAATAATGCAATAGCATGTGTTGTACGCAACATTGAGTTCTAACACACCACAACCAATCAAACTAGCCGTTATGAATAGTAATACCCACTTTTTTAAATTTATAAATTATATTTTTCAAAGTGGACTTCATTTTTGGATTCAGAATATCGAAATTAGCATGGGGTGAATTTTTGGTATTTTTCTGAAAAACTTCATTTTTTGATGAATAGTGAAACCACTAAGTGGTAGTTAAAAAACTAAATTTTTCATAAAAATTAATTTTACCACTTTTGTGAGTGGAATTTAGAAAATCTGAGAGACACGGTTAATATCAAGGAGTAAAATGTGGTACAATGAGATGAAAATAATTTTTGGTGAATAGTAACGTTTTACTTTTATTTACCACGGTTAAAAGTAAATAGGGTAATTAAGGGTAAAAATGATATTAATATCACCCTAAAACATGTCCTAATTCTATTGGAAAAGTGTATCTCGACCACAAACAACCTTAGGAATAAAAGATTATCATTTAGGTCCACTTGGATTAGATTAGGACATTTATTATTATTTATTTCAAAGAAGAGTTAAAAGAGTTAAAATCAACCTTTATTTACTAAATCATTTTTAATATAGGGTTACACATAAGATAAATTCGATTATAAATATTAATTAGAAATATAAAATGATTTAATACATAATGATATTTTATTTACAATTTTTATTCATTAAATAATTTAATTTATTTATGACACAATGATAATGCAGTAATTACCATAATAGTGAAAAATAAAAATAATTGATATTATAAATACCCAAATAAATATAAATTGAGACTTTTTATGAATTAAACTAATTTTATAGGTTAATAGGACATGTTAATATTTATTTAATTAACTATTTTGAAGTAATTATTCTGTTATGATTTTCTCAAAAATCAATTTTCCAAATAGTGTCAAAATTGACATAAATGACTTTTTAAAAAATATATTATATTATTAATTGATATTAAATTTATAAAAATCTAAGGTTCGGCCAAGAGACTTATATAATGATAGTTATATCATTAATGGACCACTTGGGGGTCTCTTGGAGCATATAGTTTGTTTATTAACTATATAATATAAAAATACAAAGTGACATGGTAAGTGTCAAACAAATTAACTAACAGTTAAAAATAAAACATAAGGTTAATATAATGACCCAAACCTGTCTAAATTCTAATGGATGAGTCGTTTTTGACCCATCCCCACCTTAAAATTTAAATAATAATCTTTGGAGCCATTAGAAACCGAATATGAATTTATTATAAAATAATATTTCTAGCTTTTCCAAAGGTGCCCCTCACCCCTCTTATAAAAGGGCACTCCCCCTTCTCAATAATTAACACCTTCAAAGCCTTTTAGTTCGGCCAACCCCTGAAACAATACTCTCTCAACTTCTATAAATACAACCTATAGGCCATAGTTTGATCATAAAGCCAACCTAAGGAGCCCTTTTTATCAAATCAAAAGGAAGAACCCGATGATGAGGTAATGTTTTCACCACCCTTTTTCAAATTCATTTCTTCTTCAACTTCTTATTTCTTTGTTATTACCATTCTAAAATAATTAATCCAGTATCTCCTATATACAGTAATATTATTATAAATATGTTACAACCATATCCATTATTCTATCAATCCTTTGAAATACATGTCACCATACGTGCGTACGTACGGCTTACCGTCTCCACATCGTGGTGTAATTATTATTCAATATATTATTATTTGGATGGGTATAATAATGATTTTTAATTCATGTAAATAATAAATATAACATGATAATTATTCTGTATATATGATATATCATCCAATTATATATTATTTTAATATCAAAAGAATTATATTTTCGCTCGTGCGTACGTACGGACTACCGTCTCCACGAACGCGATGAGATTCATTCTCCATCGTATCCATTCAAGTATAATTAGAATTTGATGATTTAAAAATAATTTTTAAGGACTTGATATCATTCCGTATATGAATAAGATACAACCTATCCATGAAAAACATGGCTTACGGAACAAAACATATAAAAGAAAATGAGTAAGTTAACACCCGAAACGACGATAATACTAAGATATTATTAACAAATAAATGTTAAATGATCATATATGATATCATATAAATGTATATGATTCTTGTATAATTTAATAACAATTATTTCACCATTATACAGTAGGTTAACCTACCCTCAACCAAGTAAAATTACATGGTAAGGGTTTATTTCACAATCACTTCATTATCCGAGGCTGTTTATACGAAATTATCTACTGGGACCTCTTTATCATCCACATCCATGTTTCTTAAAAATATATTTCAAAACATTCTTAATATTTTAAAGAATATGGGTTAAAGTCATATATACCCTTGTTTTACTTTTTATAAGAATTTTATAAAGTAATCTTTTTGTCGTTTTCCAAACAAGGTGCTTTTTAACCTTTTCGAGAAAATTATGTTAAGAATGTTTTTTTAACTTATACGGAGGGTGAGGCTATTTTCTGCCGTTATAAAATCTTCGAAGCATCCCTTACAAGATTATAAGAAAATTTTCAAAGTAAATGAATTATTTTATAATTATGGGACTTTTAAATGATTTAAAAAAATGATATTTCTCTCAAATAGTATTGATTTCATCTATGTCAACATACTTTGATGGATTTTAAGATTATTTGAAGTTGATTTATTATGATACAAAAATTCCATATTGTATTGAAGGTTTTGTGATTTGTTTGACTGTGGATGTGTTATTTTTATACCATTCATGGTTTATGAAGAAAGCATTGACATCTCATATTCTAGTTTTAATACAAATGTTTATGTTATGTTTAGACATGTTCATATGAGGAATGAATCGGACTTAATATGTGACGGGTGGAGCCCGCTATATCTCCTTGATGAATCGGTAGGTCTCATGAGATAAACTAGTGTCTTGGCTCAAGGCCTTGGCAAAATATTTTTTGTAGTCTTGGCACGAGGCCTTGTCTATGTTGTTATGATAGTCTGACATTATGAATTCCATCATTATAAAAGTGGTTATTGATATTACATGTGATTATTTGATTAGTAGAATATCCATGTGAATAAGTAAATGGAATTCTTTCATTTTATTTTTTCCATACTATGTTGAAGTTCAAGTTTAAAAGGATTTTGTTTTAGTTATACATTTCCTTAAATTTTTATTCTTATTTATGAATGTTTCTTCTATATTGTTATCCTTACTGGGCATTTGAGCTCACCCCTTTTGTATGTTTTATTTTTTTCCCTAGATGTGAAGAAGTATTTTACGAATGACCTATAGGAATAGTATGAAGGGATAGGAGTATGAACTATGGAGACTATATTTTTTATTTTTTCATTTTATGAAGTAATGTAAACTTTATGAATGTATCTAGTTATTCCAAGGCTACTAAACTAATCTGTCTATTGAGATTTGATCATTCTTGTGATCATGCCAATGTTATGTAATAATGCACTGACTCCGGGTAACTGGGGTCGGGGCGTTATAGTTGGTATCAGAGGAAGTTTAGTACAAACCTTGGAAGCTAGATTTAGATAAACTCTGATTAGAGCACAGAGACCAAAGATGGACTTTGAGGATTAGTGTAGAATAACTTCCTATAATTTTGGTATTGTAGAGATTTTGTGAGTTTTCCGAGCAATACATCCCTGTATGGATACGAGCTGGTAGAGGTGGCTCTGGAATAGATGTACCTAGGGGTAAAACCCGAAAACACCTCTTTGAGCTAGACTCTAATGGGAAATGGTGAACGACAACGATCCTTGTTGCACTCTTGGTTACGACACTCCCGGGGGATATGTATAGGACAACTCTCATTTTCTATACAAATCATTATGAAGGGTTTATGAGTATATAATTCCTGAAAGAATTTTTTTTATGATTATGGATTATATACATAAATAGTTCAATTTATTTTAAGTGTTTTATAAGTATGGAATTATGTATTTTGATTGATAAACTGATCTAGTTTATGCCATTGTTTAGAAATGGAACCTACTGGAAGAAATGGAAACCATATCAATGCACGTACTCCATGAAGGGATTTCCCTCCTACTCAAGATAATTATAGTAGAGCTAGCGATGCAACTGGTGCTGATCAACTAATCACCATACTGGGAGAACTGACTCAGGTTACGAATAATAACCTTACATGTATGGAGCATCCTGATCCACAACGTGGAGGATCAATGTTAGATCGCTTCATGAGGCAGCAACCACCAACATTCAATGGGAGTACAAATCCATTAGTAGCTGAGCAATGGATATGTTCCCTAGAGAATATATTTTAGGATTTGGGAAGTTGTTAAATGGAAAAAGTTATCATGGATGTTTAACGCCTCACTGAAGATGCTGATCAATGGTGGTCATTGATTCAAAACATGAAGGAAGATGATGAAGTATCAAATATGGAATGGAGGGAGTTCAAAGATCTGTTTTTTGAAAAATACTTTCCTTGTGACCATCGAGCGGATATGGAAAGGCAATTTATGAGCCTGAGACAAAAGGAGGATTAGAATGTCGTAAAGTATGAGGCTAACATTACAAGGTTAGCAAGGTATGTTGGAGATTATATACGTAACCGAAGAAGTAAGATTGATCGTTTATTTGATGGGTTAAAACCATTTCTCCTTCGGGAATTAGTCTCACAATCCTTCTCATCGTACGAAGACATTGTCTCATTGCTATCAAGAGAGAAAAGGAATTCTCTAAGTCTTATGACTTTAAAGAAAAGCAAGAGAAGAAGAGATCTGCTGATCAATCTGGGAATGGAAATAAGGGGAAGAAGGGAATGGTTGAATATCCATCCTATGGTAAATGTGGGAAGAAACAACCCGATACTTGCTTGAAGGGAATGGGTTTCTGTTACAAGTGTGGTGAAAAAGGCCACCAAGCTCATGATTGCAAAGGGAAGAAGTAAGATACTGATTTTCAGTGCTACAGTTGCTGGGATATGGGACATTATGCAAATGAATGTCCTAAGCATCAGGGGAACTTACCTCAGAAAAGGCCAAGGGATCAAGGCCAAGCTTATGCTATCACTACTGCTGAGGTAAAAGCTCCGAAAGACGTGGTGGCAGGTAATTTAATGGTTTCCTCAAGTTTAGGAAATGCATTATTTGATTCTGGATCATCTCATTATTTCATATCTTCCCAGTTTTCTAAGAAAATTAGATATTTCCAATTTGATTTAACAAGGGAGTTGTCAGTTAAAACTCCTAGGGGAAGTATCATTGCAACAATGTTTTGCGAATAAGTCCCTATTAGAGCACATAAATGATATTTGTCTACTGATCTAATTGTCATACCTATGATTGAGTTTGATATAATCCTTGGTATGGACTGGCTTTTGGACCATGATGCGAATATTTATTGTAAGAAGTAGGAGGTTACAATTTTTGATGATGATGATAAAGAACACCTTATCTTTAGAGCATAATCGTCACCACCTAATTCTTTTCTAGATCCACCCCTAGTAGCTCAACTAAATTCAATTATTGGGGAGGAAGGGAATGAAATGACTATGGGTGAGGAATGTAATGTTGAAATAGAGGATGTACCTGTTGTGAATGAATATGTTGATGTGTTTTTGGATGATTTTCCTGGACATCCTCCAGAAAGAGAAGTCGAGTTTTCCATTGATTTAATTCCTGGATCAAGGCCTATATCGAAGACCCCTTATAGAATGGCCACTATAGTATTAGTTGAACTAAATAAACAACTAGAGTAATTGAGTAATAAGGGATTTATTCACCCTAGTGTTTCTCCATGGGGTGCCCCTGTTCTTTTTGTTAAAAAGAAAGATGGATCTATGAGGTTATGTATCGACTATAGGGAGATCAATGCTATAACAATAAAGAACAAGTATCCCCTACCTCGCATTGATTATTTATTTGACCAACTGCATGGAGCTCAATACTTTTCAAAGACTGACCTTCGATCTAGATACCATCAGTTGTATGTGAAGAAGGAAGACATTCTGAAGACAACATTTCAAACCAGGTACGAGCATTACGAGTTTACAGTAATGCCTTTTGGATTGACTAATGCACCCTATGTTTTTATGGATCTAATGAACATAGTTTTCAAGGAATATTATAATGAATTTGTAGAGGTATTTATTAATGATATCTTGGTGTAATCTAAAAGCTACAATGATCATGAAAATAACTTGTGCATTATATTGAAGAATCTGAGAAGACATGAATTATATGGGAAGTTTAGCAAGTGTGAATTCTGGCTTCAAGAGATTTCATTTCTTGGCCATATTGTCTATAAGGATGGAATTTCCGTTGATCCTTCTAAGACCTAGGAAATCCATGAATGGAATACACCGACGAGTATAAATGAGGTACGTAGTTTTATTGGTTTGGACGGTTATTATCGAAGTTTCGTCCAGAATTTTTCCCGATTGGCTAACCCATTAACGAAGCTCACACGTAAAGTGGTTAAATTTGTTTGGACAAAAGAGTGTGAAGAATGTTTTGAAGAACTAAAGAGAAGATTAGTCAATGCTCCTATATTGACTCTAGCATCGGGGAATGATGGGTTCGTTATTTATAGTGATGCATCGAAGAAAGGACATGATTATGTCCTTATGCAGAATGATACGGTTATCGGCTATGCATCACGATAGTTGAAAATTCATGAACAAAACTATCCTACTAATGATCTCGAGTTAGCATATGTGATCTTTGCTTTGATGATATGGAGGCACTACCTCTATGGTGAATAATGTGAGATTTATACTGATCACTTGAGTGTGAAGTATATTTTCTCACAAAAATAACTCAACATGAGGCAAAGGAGATGGCTTGAATTACTCAAGGATTATGATTCCACGATACACTACCACCTGGGGAAGGAAAACAAGGTGGAAGATGCTTTGATCAGAAATGATCATGGAGTTTTTAACAATATGATAATTGAAAGGGATTCAATTTTCATGGATCTTGGGAAGATAGACATGGGAATAACCAGGGAAGGCAAAACATCAATGCTTCATCAAATGGTTTCCAAACCATATTTACTAGAAAGGATTAAGAGTTCTCAGAACGATGATGAAGAATTTCAAAAAAAGATTACTGCTGTGAAGGATGGGAGAATGAGAGACTTTTTGTATGAAGAAGGAATTTTGAAATTCGGGAAGAGACATTGTGTTCCCGATATACCTGATCTAAAAAGGGAATTTCTGGATGATTCTCATAGTTACAATTTCTCTATACACCCTGAGAGCAACAAAATGTATAGAGATTTGAAGGAACATTTTTGGTGGGACAACATGAAGAGGGAGATTGCTGATTTTGTGTCAAGATGTATGGTTTGTCAATAAGTGAATACTGGAAGGCAACAGCCTGGTGGAGTATTGCAACCTCTTCCTATACCTGAGTGGAAATGGGATAATATCACGATGGACTTTTTCATGGGACTGCCAATGACTCCTAGACGGAACGATGCAATATGGGTAATTGTTGATCGTCTTACCAAGTCAGCACATTTTATTGCTATAAGAGACGATCTACCACTAGAACGTCTAGCAAGACTATATATTGATGAAGTTGTGAGACTTCATGGAGTACCCCTATCGATTGTTTCTGATCGTGATCCCCGTTTTTCTTCAAGATTCCGGAAAAGTCTTCAGAAATCCATGGATACTGAACTTCATTTGAGCACTGCCTACCACCCTCAAATAGATGGACAATCAGAATGAACTATTCAAACCTTAGAAGACATGTTGAGATCCTGCTCACTTTACTTTCATGGTATGTGGGATCAATATTTACCTCTGGTAGAATTTTCCTATAATAATAGCTTCCATTAGAATATTAATATGGCACCATATGAAGCATTATATGGAAAGAGACGTCGCACACCAACCTGTTGGGATGACGTTGGTGAAAGAAAACTTGTAGGCCCAGAACTGGTGGAGGAAATGATGGAAAAGGTGAAGGTAATCCAAAACCACATCAAAGTAGCTCAAAGTAGGCAGAAGAGCTATGCTGATAATTGAAGGAAGGATTTGGAATTTCAAGTCGGTGATCATGTTTTCTTGAAGGTATCTCCATGGAAGGGAGTCATACGTTTTGGTAAGAATGGTAAATTGAGTCCTAGGTACATCAGACCTTTCGAAATTCTAGAACGAATTGGGGATGTAGCTTACCGTTTGGCAATGCCGCCAAATCTCTCCAAATTTCACAATGTGTTCCACGTATCACTATTGAGGAAATACATGCCTGACCCAACGCATGTACTCACCTATGATGAATTAGAACTGGAACCCAATCTGTCTTATTGCGAAGATCCCGTTAATATTCTTGATACGAGAGAACAAGTACTGAGAAACCGGGCGACTCGTTTGGTAAAAGTCTTGTGGAGAAACCATAAGATGGAAGAGGCAACGTGGGAACCTGACGAGGTTATGATGAAGAACCACCCAAGTCTTTTCATGCGGTAGTATTCTAGAAATTTTGAGGATGAAATTATTTGAAGGAGGGGAGAATGTAACACCCCAAGCTTCTACGGTATGCTTCTCTTTGAATAATGCAATAGTGTGTGTTGTACGCACCATCGAGTACTAACACATCACAACCAATCAAACTAGTCGTTATGAATAGTAATACCCACTTTTTTTAAATTTATAAATTTTATTTTCCAAAATGGACTTCATTTTTGGATTTGGAATATCAAAATTAGCCTAGGGTGAAGTTTTGCTATTTTTCTAAAAAACATCATTTTTTGATGAATAGTGAAACCACTAAGTGGTAGTTAAAAAATGAATTTTTCATAAAACTTAATTTTACCCCTTCTGTGAGTGGAATTTAGAAAATCCGAGAGACACAGTTAATATCAAGGAGTAAAATGTGGTTCAATGAGAAGAAAATAATTTTTGTTGAATAGTAACTTTTTACTTTTATTTACCACGGTCAAAAGCAAATAGGGTAATTAAGGGTAAAAATGATATTAATATTAACCTAACACATGTAATAATTCTATTGGACAAATGTATCTCGACCAAAAACAACCTTATCAATAAAATATTATCATTTAGGTCAACTTGGATGAGATTGGAACATTTATTATTTTTTAATTCAAAGAAGAGTTAAGAGTTAAAATCAATGTTTATTTACTAAAACATATTTAATATAGGGATACACATAAGATAAATTCAATTATAAATATTCATTATAAAGATAAAACAATTTCCTACATAATGATATTTTATTTATAATTTTTCAACATTAAATCATTTAATTTATTTATGACACAATGATGATACAGTAATTATCATAATAGTGAAAACTTTAAATAATTGATATTATAAATACCCAAATAAATATAATTTGAGACTTTTTATGAATTAAACTAATTTTCAAGGTTAATATGTCATGTTAGTATTGATGTAATTAACGTTTTTTATGTAATCATTCTGTTTTGAGTTTTACAAAAATCCATTTTCAAATAGTGTCAAAATTGACATAAAGGAGTTTTAAATAAATTATATTATATTATTAATTGATATTCAATTCATAAAAATCTAAGGTTCAGAAAATAGACTTATATCATGATAGGTGTATCATTAATGGACCACTTTTGGGTCTCTTGGAGGTATATAGTATGTTTATTAACTATATAATATAAAAATACAAAGTGACATGGTAAGTGTCAAACTAATTTAACTAAGAGTTAAAACTAAAAGATAATGTCAATATAATGACCCAAACCAGTCTAAATTCTATTGTTTGAGTAGTTTTATACCCATACCCACCTTAAAGTTTAAATAATCTACTTTGGAGCCATTAGAAACCGAATATAAAATTATTATAAAATAATATTTCTATCTTTTCCAAAGGTGACCCTAACCCCTCTTATAAAAGGTCACTCCCCTTCTCATTAATTCACACCATAAAAGCCTTTTGGTTTGGAAAAAACCTGCCCAAATACTCTCTTAACTTCCATCACTACAACCTAGAGGCCTTATTTTGATCATAAAGCCATCCTATGGATCCCTTTTGTCAAATCAAAAGGAAGAACCCGAAGAAGAGGTAATGTTTTCACCACCTTTTTTCAAATTCATTGCTTCTTCAACTTCTTCTTTCATTGTTATTCCCATTCTAAAATAATGAATCCAGAATATACTATATACTGTAATATTATTATAAATATGGTACAACCATATTCAGTATTTTATCCGTCCTTTGAATGACATGTCACCATACATGCGTACGTACGGCTTACAGTCTCCACGTCGTGGTGTAATTGTTATTCAATATATTATCATTTTGATTGGTATAATAATGATTATTAATTCATGTAAATAATAAATATAACATTATAATGATTCTTTATATATTATATAACATCCAATTATATATTATTTTAATATCAAAAGAATGATATTGTCGCTCGTGCGTACGTACGGACTACCGTCTCCACAAACGCGATGAGATTAATTCTCCATCACATCCATTCAAGTATAATTATCATTTGATGATTTAAAAATAATTTTTAAGGACTTCATATCATTCTGGATATGAATAAAATACAACCTATACATGATAAACATGTCTTACATAACAAAACATATAAAAGAAAATGAGTAAGTTAACACTCGAAACGACGATAATACTAAGATATTATTAACAAAGCAATGTTAAAAGATCATATATGATATCATATAAATGTATATGATTCTTGTATAATTTAATAACAATTATTTCACCATTATACAGTAGGTTAACCTACCCTCAACCAAGTAAAATTACATGGTAAGGGTTTATTTCACAATCACTTCATTATCCGAGGCTGTTTATACGAAATTATCTACTGGGACCTCTTTATCATCCACATCCACGTTTCTTAAAAATGTTTTCAAATAATTATTAATATTTTACAGAATATGGGTTAAAGTCATTTATACACTTTTTTTACTTTTTATAATAAGTTTATAAATGAATTTTTTCATCGTTTTCTAAACAAGGTGCTTTTTAACCTTTTTGACAAAATTAAGGTAAGAATGTTCTTTTAACTTATACGGTGGGTGCGGCTATTTTCTGCTATTATAAAATCATTGAATCTTACCTTATAAGATTATAAGAAAATTTTCAAAGTTAATATTTTATTTTATAATTATGTGACTTTTAAATGATTTAAAAAAAGGGATATTTCTCTCAAATAGTTTTGATTTCATCTATGTCGACATCCTTTGATGGATTTTAAGCTTATTTGAAGTTGATTTATTATGATACAAAACTTCCATATTGTATTGATGGTTCTGTGATTTGTTTGACTATGGATGTGTTATTTTTTTTACCATTCATGGTTTATGGAGAAATTATTGACTTTTCGTATGCTAGTTTTAAGACGAATGTTTATGTTTTGTTTAAACCTGTTCATATGAGGAATTAATTGGACATAATATGTGATGGATGGAGACTGCTATAGCTACTAGATGCATCAGCAGGTCTCATGAGACAAACTAGTGTCTTGGCTCAAGGCCTTGGCAAAATCATATTTGTAGTCTTGGTACGAGGCATTGGCTATGTGGTTATGATAGTCTGGCAATATGCATTCCATCATTATGAAAGTGGTTATTGATATTGCATGTGATTATTCGATTATTAGAATATCCATGTGAATAAGTAAATGGAATTATTTCATTTTATTTTTTCCATATTGTTTTGAAGTTCAAGTTTAAAAGGCTTTTGTTTTAGTTATACATTGCCTTAAATGTTTATTCTTATTTATGAATGTTTCGGCTATACTGTTATCCTTACTGGGCATTTGAGCTCACCCCATTTCTATGTTTTATTTTTTTTCCCAGGATGTGAAGAAGTATTTTATTAATGACCTACAAGAATAGTATGAGGGGATAAGAGTGTGGACTATGGAGACTATATTATTGTAGTTTTTCATTTTATGATGTAATGTAAACTTTATGAATGTATCTAGTTATTCCAAGGATACTAAACTAATCAATATTTCGAGATTTGATCCTTCTTGTGATCATGCCAATGTTATGTAATAATGCACCGACTCTGGGTTACTGGGGTCGGGGCGTTACAATCTTGTAGAGTAAATAGGTTATTTTACCTAATAAGGGGGAAATAACCAGAAACCCATTCACTTCAAAATTATTAAACTTTATTCATCCACTCCTCATAAAACATGAGACTATAATATCTACTTACTTCCTTACAAGGGTGATTTTGTTGTTTCTACCATTAGACATGTTGTGTAAGATTATTCAAGGTCCTTATTAGTGCATGAAAAGACACTTCCACTATTTTGATGGTAAACACAATATTATCATTCTTACCATGACTTATTCTCAATGTTATAGGGATATCTCAAGAATTTCCTTGATTTCACCAAATTTCATCTTATAGGATTTTTGTGTCTCTACAAAGTTATTGTATCAACTTGCATACTTCATCGAGATCAAATGTGTATGTAGCTCATCCTGTATAATCCCATTATAGTGTCCAAAAAATTCTATTAAGAGAGTGGGATACAAAGTGAATATGTATAACCATTATATCCAGTAAATAAGTAATAAACACTATCATTTTCATATTGTTTATAAAATATAAGGATGACGACACTCATTTATATTATAGTGGAATTAAAATGATAATGGAATTGAGGACAAGGGTTTTTGTATCCCCTTATGGATCCTACTATATAGGAGTTACACCACATGAATGCTGACCCTACTAGGTTCTATATAAAATATCTCAATTTGGTCACCTCTTATTAGTATCATGTTCCCATAATAAGGCCTCATTAGAACATGATGTGTGTGATATTATATTATAGATATCTCGTTCCATCAACGAGTGAGAATATAGTATTAATGAAATTGGTCAGAGGAAATGTTTCATCCACCCATTCAGGGTAAGATTTCTTTTTGGGATTCATGGAGATGCACCTACCCTCTATGGATTTTTTTTCAAGCATTGAATAATTCAATGACATTTAAGAGTTCTAGTGGTATCAATTTATAGAAAAACATATATCTATAGGGAGTGTGTTCGACTTGATGAGGTGGACCTACATTCACATCCTAATCATTATTAGTCTTCTCATTTACCGAATGATACCCCTATCCGGGGACATTCTACCATAAAAATGAAGTAATGTTGAAATCGTTCTCAACTTCATCATCTATGAAGACAAGGTTTCCAGATCTATAGCTGAATTGATTCTTAAATTCAACAGTTGAGGGCAGTTTATCAATATTAGGGTCTTTTTCAAGAGGGATATATGATAATTCTCAATGACCTTACCTAGTTTGAATATTTCCCTAGATTAGTTCCACATAATGTTTTATGAGTTTCTCTATATCATTATCATGCTATGCTAGTCATTCCTTGATTTAGGGAATTTCAACTCCTCTGGGTGGTATGTGGTTTGTAACAAACCTTCCCCTATATCATTTCTAGAGTTCCACCTTGGAGGCGGAAAATCATCATTTAGAGGTACTAGGATCTGGATAATTCTTTCATTCCATGTATGAACAACATATTTTTGTGAATGAAAATCGATTACATCTCAATGAATGGTTTTTTTGTTACATCCATATGCATTTACATAATGTTACCCATCATTTTCTGCATTAATGGTGATAATGTTCATTATGGTGTATAATGGAATGATATTTATCCCATCAATCTCAATGTAGTATGGTAAATGTGTTCCACATACACATCCTTTGAATGTTATATCAGGGAAATTTATAACAACCCTATTCATAATTTACCATCTTGAATTATGGCCCTTATGGGTTTTGGTATCCCTTTCAATACATTCCCACTGTCATTGTCTATGAATATTGACCTTAATAGAGTTTCTGATAATTCATTTTTAGAGGGCCCCAAATTAATGGGATGTGTCTCATGAAAGGAAGATAAACTAGGATGCTGATTATATATATTTACCTCAAAACCTAAAAAAGCTTGATTCCAATTTGGGGGATGACTCTAATAGAAATACTGCCACCCTTGTGGATTAAGGAAGATTATGGGCCATTGTTGGTAGTTTCTAATCATGTTGAAAAGGATATAAGGACTCGAGTTGAAGATAATAAGGATGCTGGGATGGATATTGAGATATAAATTCCCGCACCCTTAAAGATTGGGGTTTATTTGGTAATGATGTTTATTTTTTTAGGACCCTCTTGATGTAACACCCTATGTTTTTATGATATGTTTTTCAAATAAATTAAAATTCATTGGTGGATTGAATTTCACATTACACCAATTTAATATTGATTTATAAGAAACTACATGTTATGCTTGAACTACATGAAAAACTAAAGTTATCAGGTGGCACATGAAACACTATATTTGTCTTATGTTATTGGCAATATAGAGTCCCTTCGATATCTTTTGTTACATGGAATTCATTGTTGTACTTAAAAATATATATTATTAATATTATTATTTAATATTATAGTTATTACATAGTCATTGGAAAGGTGGGAATGAATATGATTTACTA
This sequence comes from Viscum album, assembly GCA_963277665.1. Classification (NCBI taxonomy): domain Eukaryota; kingdom Viridiplantae; phylum Streptophyta; class Magnoliopsida; order Santalales; family Viscaceae; genus Viscum; species Viscum album. Next base: position 1,530,700,269 of record OY728123.1, on the reverse strand, counting down.
AATGTAAAAAATATTTATTTCTCATATGTTTAATAGTTCCATATTTATTAAAAATAAAATAATAATAAATTAAGAGAAAAAGACAGGTTTTATGATAAAATAAATGTTTTCTAAGTGACGATTTAATTTTTATTATAACAAATATTTTAAAATTAGAATTTATATTTTTTAAAAAATTAATAAAAATAAATGAACATTATTTTATAAATAGGAATATATGAAATATCTTATGCTGATTTGTTTTTATTTTTCAAAGATGTTTCATTTTATGATGAATAATAAAAAAATACATATTTTAAATTGAAAACTGCTTTAAAAATAATAATAATGTTAAACTATGTTTTGAATTAATTTTAATGTCATAATATTATAATAATAAATATAATAATCTAATTTTGGTCTATGGAGTCATTTTAAAATTGAATTATGATATATAAACCTTATAATATTTTAAACATTTTTACTTTAAAAACTCATTTTCTCATCAAATATGTGAGAATAATTTTATATTAAATTCTTTCCATTATATGAATTACATTTACTCAATATATATTCCATATATTGAATAATAATAATTTATAGTGTATAATTAGGTCAACATAAATTTTAATCAACATTATTAATGTAAAAAGTTAAAATTGATTACAATTACTAAGGTAAAAACGAGTTTGATTATAGGGAAATATATGACAAAATGTGTATAATGATCTACCAACTTGTTCAACAATAATTTTATTGAAATAATTATACCCTTAACATCATAGGATTAATTGTTATGAGTTATATGGATATTATTCATTTAAAATGAACTAAATATAATTTTATATAAAGATAACAAAAAAACATAAACTTCATTGGCTTTAATATTTATAAAGACATAAGACAAGGAAAACCATCATATGTCCAATTATAAATATTATTTCAAAAGGTAAATGAGTTTTTTTATCATGATTTTTTTAGTTTTTAATAAATAAAATAATTACGTTAAATGGTAATGAAATGCCAACATAAGAATTATTTAATTAATAATTAACTAAAATATATGATTATAAATATATTTAAAATGAAATAAATTGAATGAAATGTTACCATAAATTAATTTTTAGATGAATATATCCTGTTATTGTGTGGTGAAATTAATATATTAAAATTAAATTTCTGTTATAAAATTTTTAATTTTATATTAAATAAATAATTTCTTAACTGACATTAATTTTATTTTATAATAAATGATATTAAATTTAAAATTAAAAATATCATAACATATGTAATATTATTTTAAATTTTAATAAATATAATATATGGTCCATTACAGGACCAATGTATCCTTTATAATTAACATATTCACTAATAAATAATAATAATTTTTTAGCATGATTAGAGTTAACGTATTATTTTTTCACATTATGTGCACTACTATTAAAATTAATCTGATTCAAAGAAGGTATTTATATTATAAAAATTATACATCATATTTATAATTACCAGGACTATATTTTATAATAATTATAACTTTAATTTAATCTTAATTGACACATTTCTGAGGATATAATATTTGTTACCATAGTGAAAACACGAATTGGAAAAAATAGTGAATCTTTGAATTTATGGAATAAAATTATATAAATGATTTAATTTTTTGTGTGGTGGAGGTTTTTATCAATCTCATAAACTATAAAATACATTATTTTTCAATTTTTGAGCCAAACGATGTAATGTAAACCACCCAATATTGTATAATTTTAGGTATTTAGAAGGATGCCTCTCATCTTCAACTATAAAAGGGAACTCACTTTCCCTCATCCAGCACACATCTCAAGAAATTTGGCTAACTATGACCTACTAAAATTAGTTCCAAAATTATTAATCCAATTCTATAATCCTTATTTTACACATAAATTCATCCAAATAATTCATTTCGTGCAATCCAAAAGGAGATACCTAAAGAAAATGTAACGTTCATCAATGAACATTTTTGTTTTATTTCTTCAAAAAACCCCTTAAATTTATTTTATATAATGATTATATAATAAGATAGGAATATTCTGCATGCTAAGATATTGTTATGTTATGGTTACTATCTATAACCTTACAAACATCTTTAAAATGGGATATAAAATCCTCATTTTAGTGTATGGATGACTACCGCCTCACGAACCATGATCCTTTATTTTTCCATTACCTCCTTTAACGGTTTGAAAAAATGATACAATAAATATTTATATATGATATTTATGATATTTATGATTTTATAAGGATTATATAATTGTTGTATCAAATATGACTTAGTTATTTCCATTTATCAGAATTCAATAACTTCTTTTTTATATACATCAGACAACGACCTCACCAAGCGTTGTGGTTCATTCCTGCTTTACTTGTAATGTATTAAATAAGAATTTAATAAAAAACTATGATATATATAAAATAAGCATGATATTAAAAGATAACATTTATATCATGTAATATTATATCTTTTAACCCAATAAGAAAAAGAGAATAATCATTCATGTGTACATACTATCTACCATCTCTAAGAACGGTGCATTATATTTTCTATCTCAAAATATGATGGATTACTATAAATACATATATTATGAATATAAATTATATTAATATCAAGTTTTTAATTTTTTATATTATTTAACCATGAACAATGTAATAGGACCAACAATATAACAATTCAAAACTTATATAAAAAACAATGTGGTTATTACCTAAGATGTAATCATTAATAAACATGTAATAAAAGTGTCGTAATAAAATAATATATGGTATAATATATTAAAATTTGGTTATATAATATATGTATAGAACATATATTTATTATAAAAGATGTTTCAACATGTATAACTTAGGTTAAAACTTATAGATAAGGGATTTCGAGTTTAGCTGTAATTTCTAAGAGACTTATGCCGTATTCACCAGTCATTTATTTATTATAGTGTATATAATTAACTTTGAATTTATACATCATGAATCAACCTAATTTCATGAAAATTATTTTTCCATGGATATTATTATTTCATAGGGATTATGATTCAAAAATTACTACGACTGTAATGGATTTCAATATTATTTTTACTTTCAGAGAGATAATTTCCATATTCACTACATGTTCATTTATTAAGTGCACATAATTTACAGGAATGTATTTTATGAATCTTGTACATAATATTATTAGAATTTAAATATACATTTATGATTATCTATAAAGGGGTTTACAATTTAAATTCAAATTGATAAGAGATTTTTTCTCATTTTTCCATCTTTGAGACGTACATTATGACATGCACTAATATTGCAAAAGGAGGTGTATATACAGTCTTGTTCACATGTAGTATAACGAATTTAGTCAAACTAATGATATTGTGAGATTTATTTTATTTCATTCCATCATGGGTATTATGATTTATTGTTATTAAATTCATAAATATTTAATGATATAATGTCATCATTTACCAGGCATGGCTATGATTATATCTAAAATTTTGAATAATGATGATATACCTAACATGAATTTTCATTAATTTTATTATCCTATATTTCATAATTACATATTAATGTAATTTTACAATTTTTCAAATATTTTTTTACCTAAATAATTAAGATATTTTTTAAGAAAATATGTCTTTATTTCACAAACCAGTTAGAAATCAGTTTTCCTCCCAAATAACATTTTCTAAAAAAAAATTAAAAAATATTTTAAATAATTTATCAAAATAATTTCCATGGAAATTGATTTTTAAAATATTTTATGTATTTTGTAAATTATTTCAAATTATTTTAAAATCATCATTTTTATTTTTCAATAGTTATTTTTAAAGAAAATAATTTCAATGATTTTTTATGTTTCCTCAATAAGTTTACATTGTTAATTTTCCAGAAAATGATTTTTAAACTATTTTATTTTTCAAAATTGTTTTTCTATTTGTAATTAATATTTAAATCAAGAAATGTTTAAAATGAGTATTGATGTTTTTTTATCTATGATGACATCAGTTTATGTTTACTATTCCTTATTGGGAATATAATCCAATAATACCATTCATATTGTTTATCTTAATGTTTTATGGTTTTATGGAATGATGTTTTTGAACACTTTTTCTATTCCATGATTTATACAATAATTAAATTCATATAAATTCCAATTTTTTATGGGAAATGTTTTTATGAGATTATTATAAAAACAGTTTATCATCCAAAGGATTTTTTTGAAGAAATGATTGTGATGCCAATTTTATTTCTTTGGTTTTGATATGATGGATGTTAATGATATTGTCGCACACAAATATATGATTTCATTATGTGATCAATGTGACCTCTATCTCCCTATAATGAATTGGGTAATGGTAAATTTTCTATGAGCTCAGAGGGTACACGAATGGTCAGCAAAATCGTATATAATAAGGAACATGGGTATTCATCCCAATCCCCAAGTAGGTATACAATTGGTCACCAAAATCCTCACTTGTTCTGGATTCATGGAGGTAACACTGACTGTCAATTTTAAAAACATCATGGTATACCATAAATTTATGTCTTATGACAATGATTTTATATTGGGAATCATGTTATTTAATTTTCTTATGATTCATATCTCATGAATTACAAATATTTAAGACTTGACTCATGTTTATGATATTTTACATATAGGGTATGGTTTTCAAATGTTATTCTTATGTTCTAATACACTTATTTTCATGTCATTTATACTTATCTCCCATGTTTACACTTACAAATAATTTCTTATTACCATTTATTTTATTTTATTTTCCTAGGTTATAAAGAAATGTTTAATGTTGAGTTTGATTGTGAAGAGTACAAAAGGGTAAGATCTTTATGAGAGATGTTGAATATCTATAATTGTATATAAATATACTTATATAAGAAGTCGATGTATTTATACTTGGGGTGTGATAAACCCGGTGACTATGATTGAGATAAAAATTAGCACAATCTTATTGGTGGGGTTTTCTATAAGATGATATTCCTGACAGAATCTACTACAATATTTCTTATTTTTTACAAGCTTTCAAATGCATTGGCTGATTGTAATGGATGTTTGTGATATGAGTCACTTTCTGTGTGTTTTATCATGTATTCCACCACTTCGAACTCCATTTTTGAGGTGTATTCCCATTTATTTGAGAGGATCATCTTAATAGGCTTCTAGTAGGCCCCTATTTCAATTAATAACATCTTTGAAACCCCAATGTGTGGGAGATTAATTGTATTGGAGAACTGGACCATGTGTTACCTAGTCCTAATATCTCTCCTATGGCTATGACATTACATGATCCCATATCTATGTGGCGTTATGGTCTCAAGCATCTTTCATGATTTCACTATACCTTTACAGTCATAAATCCAAGACCATAGTTATTACAACTATAGATATTAAAAAAATAGTATGTTTATGACACGAATGTGTCCCTCATATCCAAAATAAAGGAGGATTTTATCCATGAACTACTAAAATGTTTCTAGAATAGTATGATGTATTTAGGGAATATATTACATAATTTTATTATTATGTACATCATAATTAGAAGTTTCAATGGGCACAAACATAATTTAAAGGTTTAATATAATGATATCTCTCTATATATCAATTTAGGATACCTCCCCATTAGTGTTATATGCTAGCACATGGATAGAAAACAAAGGTTACCTCTCTCAATCACTTTATATAACAACCTTACTCTTTATTGCACTTTAATACATGATTTATCACATAAGATTACACATTATACAACATGGATGATTGATATGGTTGTGTATTTTAGAATTATTTACATTACATAGACAACATAAAATATTGAATACATCAACATTGTTGAAAAAAATCATAACATGATTTTAATATTCCATCGATCCTAAAACTGCATGGGATTACATGGGAACATAAATAAGAAAAGGGTTATCTATAAATCCTAGTAAGGGAATAAACATTAAATAATAATAATAGTGTACTAAATTTTAGAAAATAGGCATATCAATGGGTCATAAAACGAGTGGTAATCATTAAAATTATTGACAAGGAAAGATATAACATGATAATTGAAAAGGCTACATGGAAACTGTAACATCCCAAGTATGTAAATAATAATTGATTTTCATATCTATTTATATTTATGAATTATATTGTGTTTTAAAGACTTGAAATGAGAATAAATCCAATCTTAATCATAGAATTCTCTAATATTTTTAAAAGATTGTTTTACCGCCTTTTCATGGAAACCCATTTTTAAATCAAAATTTCGACAATTTAATAAGCTCTATTTAAAAAAAACATATTATTTAGAATTGGGATATTTAAATTTAATTTTGATAAATTTTTGGGATTTTTCTGACAATGTTCATTTTTTTAATGAATAGTGAAAAATAATTCATTTTACATCAAAACTGCTTTTTCATATAACTTAATTATATGGATAGATTATCATTTTAATTAATTTTTAAGTTTAAATAGAATATATTTTTACCATTTAATCCAATGGTGGTCATTGGGATTAATTTCACTTTCAAATTGGACATAAACAATTATCAAACTTTTGATAGAAATGTTTTCAAAAAACCCGCTATTTGTTTAGAAAACAGGAATTATTTTAAAATTAATTATTGAAATTTCTGTGTTTGGAATTTGGTAAAATGGATTCCATGTTTGGAATCATATGGTCCAAATTATTTCATTAATACCCTTTTGTTTTTGGACATTATGAATAGTAACGACGGTAATTATCTTTAATTATCAAGATTAATTAGTAATCGGGTAGTTAAGGGTAATAAAATAATATCATAATAATAAAAAATGACCTCAAAATGTGTCTTAATGATACTAGTTGTGTCATGGACGACCATGGTATTCCTTGAGCCAAACTTAGGGACCCCATGGAATCTCTTTTGGGTGATAATGACACTTTATCTTTTTATTTTTAAAGAAAGAAGAATATCACGAAAGTATGTAACACCTAAGTAATTTTTTTTAATTTTGTCTAAATAAATGGTCTATAGGACTATAAATCGTCATTGGAAAGATAAAATTATTTACTACATCATAGTATTTTTTTTATAATTTTTAGACATTAAATAAATTAAAATTTTTATGACACCATGATGATGCAGTGATTACCTCATTAATGATCGATTTAAATAAAATAAAATGATAATGTAAAATCTAAGACTTAAACATGTCAAAAACCTATTGGATGAGTATATTTCAAACCCTTATCACGTTATCCTTGAAATATATCAATGTGGGACCTTTAAAATCTGAAACACATTTCAATATAAAGTAACATTTCTTGACTTTCCATGAGTCCCCCTCCCCCCTCTTATAAAAGGCCCCAAACTCTACCTCCTTACCCACACCTCTCAAGCCATTGGCTCGGCCAAGGTCTTCTCATTTTATCTCTCCAAATCCCTATCTTAATCCAAGATGCCTTACCTTAGGGAGAAATCTCTTCAAGAAACCCTTTTGGTTCAAACAAAGAGGAGTTACCGGATTAAAATGTAATGTCTTTACTTGTGTTCTTTTGTTTTATTTTGCTTCTCCAACCATCTAAACTATTTTTATTCCTTTATTTTGTAACAAAACCAGTATATTAAATATACTAGGATTTTTTTATGAGAAGTATTATTGCTAAAATTACACACACATCCTTTTAATGGTTAAAGAACATACTGTTTCTGTGGATGGCGAATTTCTGCCTCACGAAATGATGATTGTTCAATCTTCATTTAACAACTTTTATGGTGGACATTAAGATGTCAATATATTTATATATGATATATATTATGTATATGTTTTCCTTATGTTTCTGTATTTTTTATTTATGGCATACCTTTATGGTTTCCATTATGGGTAAACACGATATCTTTATTTTAGGAAGTGCGGACTACCGCCCCCTCAAAGTGATTTGATTCGTTAATGCCATCTGTGGGATGTATAAAGGATGGAGTTAATGATATTATATATGAAATTATACTAGAATTATTATATAAATTTATATCATTATGACTTCATTCCATTAAATATTAAATAGATATGAAAGTAGCGCTTCATCCGTACGTACGGCTTACCGTCTCCATGAATAATGAATTTCATTTCATACATCTAAATGTTATGTAATATTGTAAATGCATGGATATACTGGATATATAGGATATATATGATATCTACATCATGAATATAAATCTGGATATAATGGATATTTTACCACATGAATAACTTGTAATTATAATGAGTTTACTTTTCTCTCAAATACCAATGATCGACAAAACGACCGTTATTAACTTAAATAATTACATAGTGTTCATAACATGATAATAAGTGATATAAAATGTATAATGAACTTGAAAAGGGTTCTTAATCAAGTATAAATTAACTCTAGTTTATTATTCAGGAGATTAAATAACGATCAAGTCAAGTCTAACATGAGGTAAGGGACTTCGTCTCAACCTCCTTTCATTGAGGAATATTTTGTTTTATACACAACTTTCTTTTATATGGTGTATAAACCCCTTTTACTTTTAATTTTATTATGAAGGAATATTTTTATATGAAGCGTTTTACTAAACGAAAAAAGGGAATGTTTTTGTCGTACGTATGCTGTGACAATGACTTCTCCGCCACCGTGACCATTATTTATGTTTCGGCTTCCTCTACAAGACATAAATTAATTTTAAATGAAAAATAAATACCATGTTATACTTTTCTTTTATTTTGGTATTGAAAATGGTTTTGATAATGTTTTTATTATATCAATGTGTTATTTATTTCTTGTGATTTAAATGTGGAATTGTTATGTTTCCTTTATACATGTTTTATGTGATACGATTATGTTATGTTTCTTGGGAATTGTTAGGAAGACTGGAGGATCCATGATAAACTAAGGCCGGTTGAGCCCGATATAGCTCTCCAATGCATTGGGTAACACGAAGGGGTTAAATGATAAGATTTCATCGAAGAGATTTAGGGAATATACTATGATGGTTATTCCAAACGTAACCATGAGGGTTACTCCCTACGTAAGAATGTTTTGAATGCTTCAAGTTACCTTTTTGTATTATGATTTCTATGATTTATTCAGGATTTGATGAGATTTGTTAATGTGATTATGTTTTATGAGTAATGTATGATTTCATGGATTATTATGTATACATGGACTAATGTTTTCATTCTGTATTTTTATATACCCTACTGAGCTTTTTATGCTCATCCCAAGTATTTTAAATGTTTTTCACAGGTCAAGGGAAAGGTACATGATGTGATGATAGTGTCAAAGAAGTGTCATGAATGAATCCATGTTTTGTTTTAAATATGTTTCCTTTGATTGGAAAAGTGAATATTGTCTTTAATGTAACCACCTTATTTAAATGTGGAATTTAATGCATGATTTATGATCTAATTGTCTAAAACTCTAAAACTGAAAAGATCCTTAATGTGTAATCTTGTAATAACTCAAGATTAAGTAATGTTAGGATGGAGCCTTATAGTTGGTATCAGAGGTCAGTTTAGATAACTTTAGGAGTTAGAATTATATTAAATGATTATCCAAAAATATTTTTTTCTGGTCAAATTGAAATTATATAGCATTTGAAGATTACTATTTTTCTTCATCTAAGACCTGTTTGTTCAGAATGGTTTTCCATAGAAAAAACAGGGAAATAGTGCTAGGAAGGCTTACGGAAGTAAATGACCTTCCGAATCAGCATAATGAGATGGTTAGAATTGGAACTGAATAGTTTGTTGCAGTAATAACACAGTTGACTCATGCAATAAATGGTGGTGGTATCCATGCATGAGATCAGCCAGATCAACTGCAGAGGAACATGTCGGTGGTGGAAGATTTCATGAGGCAACACCCCTCATCATTCAGTGGATCATCTGACCCTGTTCTAAGTGAAGGGTGGGTTAATGCACTAGAGAAGATTTTCTATGTCATGGGGTGTTCATACAATCAAAAATTTAGTCTTTCTGTTTACCGTTTGGAGGGTGAAGCAGATCAGTGGTGGTCGATGATTAAAAATATCAGGGATGCTGATGATATTGATGCTCTTGACTGGGGGGAATTCAAAGTTATGTTTCTTGAGAAATATTTTCCTAAGTCTATTCGACTTAGGATGGAAAAAAAATTCTTGGAATTGAGGCAAGAGGAAGACTTAGTGGCTGCTTATGAAAAAAGGTTCACTTGATTGGAAAGGTATGCTCCAAATTTTATCTGAGACCTTTATAGTAAAATCAATCATTTTTACTCAGTATTAAATCCAAAATATCGAAGGGATTGAGATTCTCGTGTGTTAAAGATTTATGAAAATCTTGTTCAATGTGATGAGAAGGAGGAAATGGAGTTTGGTGATGATCAAGTGTTGTATAACAACCAACAGAAGAAGAGACCGAGGTGGCAGGAGAAAGGGAAGAATCCTTCAAAAAGGTCTGATGGTAAGAAAACAAAGTTTTTAGTTTGTGATAAATGTTGTAAAAGGCATGCTGGGGAATGTCTTCTAAATTCTATAAAGTGATACCAATTTGGTTAGATGGGACATAAGGCTCGTGATTGCACTGAAAACGATCAGTGTGATGGTAAGACAAAATTTGATTTAGAGTTAGTGAAATGTTTCAAGTGCAATGAGTGGGGACACTATGAAAATGAGTGTTCGACAAAGAGCTAGAATGATGTGAAGCAGTCAGACTACAAGTAGAATGGTGTGGTGAAATCCTTTGCAACTACTTCAACAGATGTTGGGCCATCAAATGAAGTGGTATCAGGTAATTTGTTTTTTTTTTAAGATTATGCCAATGTGTTTTTTTGATTCGGGGTCTACACATTCTTTCATCTATGAAAACATTTCTAGTAAATTGGGACTTCCATATCAAGAAATGACTCATGAACTTGTGTTAAAAACACTTAGGGGAAATGTTGAGGCAAAAATAATTTATAAGAATCTTCCTATCCATATCCGTGGAAAGAACCTACTTTCAAACCTTATTTTTTTACCTCTAGTAGAGTTTGATGTTATCCTGGGTATGGATTGGTTCTCTGTTTACCATGCTAAGATTGATTGTAGAGCTAAAGAAGTTTCTTTTCAGAAAGACTTTCAGTTTGGTTACAATAATGAACCCTTACAGTTGATAACATGTCAAGAGGGTGAGAAACTTGTAAAAGATAGAAATGAACGTTACCTTGCATATATTGTTGAAAACAAAGTAAAAGTTTAGATTAATGATTTTCCAGTGGTAAATGAGTATCCTAATGTTGTTCCTAATGATTTTCTTGGAATAATACCAGATCGGGAAGTTGAATTTACTGTTTACTTAGTTCCTGATACTAAGCCAATTTCAAAACCCCCTTTTCGAATGGCTCAAATGGAACTTTTAGAGTTGAAGGAGCAATTGCAATATTTAACAGAGAAAGGTTTCATTTGACCTAGCACATCACCATGGGGTGATCCTGTCATATTTGTTAAAAAGAAAGATAGTTCAATGAGGCTATTCATTGATTATAGAGCCTTGAATAACATCACTATTAAGAACAAATATCCTTTTCCTCATATCGATGATTTGTTTGATCAGCTCCAGGGAGCTCAGAATTTTTCAAAGATTGACCTGAGATCGGGGTACCATCAGTTGAAGGTAAATGAATCAGATATTCCGAAGACTATGTTTCGTACAAGATATGGTCATTATGAATTTGTAGTAATGCATTTTGGGCTATCCAATTAACCTACTATATTCATAGACCTTATGAATAGAATATTCCATGAGTTCTTGGATAAGTTTGTGGTTATTTTCATTGATGATATTTTGATGTTTTCAAAAAGTAAAGATCAGCATGAAAGTCATTTAATGGTTATTTTTCAAACCTTAAAAGAAAAGAAATTATATGGGAAATTCAGAAAGTTTGAGTTTTAGTTGCAACAAATTTCTTTCCATGGTCACATTGTTTCTAAATATGGAATAACTGTTGATCTTGCAAAAACAAAGTTCATTAAAGAATGGCCAAGACCCACAAAAGTAACTGAGATTCGTAGTTTTCCTTGTTTGGAAGGCTATTACCAAAGGTTTGTTAGAAATTTTTCCCAGTTATCTTGTCCAATTACTATGATAACTCGTAAGGGTGTTACGTTTATCTAGACAAAAGAACGTGATGATTGTATTCAAGAGTTGAAAAGAAGATTGGTGAATGCTCCAGTTTTGGCACTACCTTCTAGGAATGGTGAGTTTGTTATCTATAGTGATGCTTCATTGAAAGGACTTGGTTGAGTCCTAAAGTAGAATGATCAGGTAATTTCTTATGCTTCAGGTCAGTTGAAAACTCAAGAGGTAAATTACCCTACACATGATTTGGAAATAGCTGCTGTTGTTTTCAATTTAAATGTTCGGAGGCATCATTTGTATGGTGGTAAGTGTGAAATATATTCTGATCCAAAAAGATTAATGTATATTTTCACTAATAATGAATTCAGCATGAGATAGAGGAGATGGCTAAAATTAATAAAGGATTATAATTGTACAATTCATTACCTTTCGGGAAAAGCAAATAAAGTGGATGATTCTTTGAGATGAAAAAGTAATGCTTCATTGACCATGTTACCTTTGGAACGTGATCCTTTGGTTAAAGATTTGGTAAACATTGTCATAGAAGTTGTTGGTGCAGGATGTTATTCTGTTTTGTTTCAGGTATTGGTGAAATGTTCTCTATCAGACAGAATTAAGCAAGCTCAGAAGCAAGACAGTGAGTTGCAAAAAAAGGTAGAGCTAGTTTAGAAGGGTAAGTTGCCTGAATTCAACATTGATAATGATTGTGTTTTGACATTTGGGAAGATATTTTGTGTTCCGTGTGATTCACAGTTGAAGAGAGAGTTGTTATGTGAAGCTCATAGTTCTCCGTTTTCAGTTCATCCAGGCAGTACAATGATGTATAGAGATATTCGTGAGTACTACTATTGGGATAGAATGGAAAGAGATATTGCTGATTTTACTTTGAAGTGTTTGACTTGTCAACAGGTTAAAGAAGAGCGGAAGTTTTCGAAATGGATGTTTCATCCTTTACCAGTACCAGAGTGGAAATGGGAGAATATATCCATGGAATTCATTGTGGGATTTCCGAAGACACCTCGAGGTAATAATGCAATCTGGGTTATTATTGATTGCTGGACTAAATCTTCTTATTTCCTTGCTATACGAGATACTTTTTACCGAGATAAACTTTCTCATTTTTTTCTTAAATAGATAGTATGGTTACATGGAGTTCCCCTCTCCATTTTATCTGATCGTGATTTGGGGATTACTTCTAACTTTTGGAAAGGCTTTTAAAAGTCATTGGGTACTGAATTAAATTTTAGTAAAACTTTTCATCCTCAATCATATGGGAAGTCAGAACGAACAATTCAGACTTGGGAGGATATGTTATATGCTTTTTAGATGGATTATCATGGTTGTTGGGACCAACATCTTTCTTTGGTTGAGTTTTCTTATAATAACAGTTTTCATTCTAGAATATAGATGGCACTATTTGAGGAATTATATGGGAAGCAGTGTCAAACTCCAGCTTTTTGGGATAAAGTGGGTGAAAAGAAGTTTATGGGACCAGAATTGGTAGAAGAGTTGGCAGAAAAAGTTCAGCTGATACAGAAACACATGAGAACAGCTCAGAGCAGGCAAAAAAGTTATGCAGACAACAGGAGGAAGGATCTCTCTTTTGAGGTAGGTGATCATGTCTTCCTCAAAGTTTCACCATGGAAAAGTGTGATGAGATTTGGTAAGAAAGAAAAGTTGAGTACAAGGTTCATTGGACCATATGAAATTCTAGAGAGAGTTGGATCAGTTGCATACCGAGTGGCTTTACCACCGAGTTTATCTCAGGTACACAATGTTTTTCAGGTTTCAATATTAAGGAAGTACATGCCAGATCCATCCCATGTTTTGAGTCCAGAGGTAGTTCAGTTGGAAGGGAAACTATCTTATAAGGAACAACCTATCCAGATTCTTGACCACATGGAGAAAGTGTTATGGAATAAGGTGATTCATCAAGTAAAGGTTTTGTGGAAAAACCACATGATTGAAGAGGAAACATGGGAATCTGAAAATGCATTGAGGGATAAATACCCCCACTTATTCGATAAGTAAATAAATTGTCGGGACACAATTTTATAAAGGGGGGAAGGATATAACATACAAAGTAAGTAATGAATTATGTATTTTCTTATATATTTCTATTTATGAATTAGATGGTGTTTTAAGGACTTAAAATGAGAATAAATCCAATCTTAAGCATAAAATTCTCTAATATTTTTAAAAGATTGTTTTACCACATTTTGATGGAAAACCATTTTTAAATCAAAATTTTGACAATTTTATAAGCTCTATTTTTCAAAATAAACATATTATTTAGAATTGGGACATTGAAATTTACTTTTGATAAATATTTCGTATTTTTTTGACAATGTTCATTTTTTTATGAATAGTGAAAAATAATGCATTTTACATCAAAACTGATTTTTCATATAATTTAATTATATGGATAGATTATCTTTTTAAATAGTTTTAAAGTTTAAAGAAAATAAATTTTTACAATTTAATCTAATGGTGGACATTGGGATTAATTTCACATTGAAATTCGACATAAATAATAGTCAAACTTTTGATAGAAATTGTTTTAAAAAACCCCGCTATTTGTTTTGACAACAGGAATTATTTTTAAATTAATTATTGAAATTTATGTGTTTGGAATTTGTTAAAATGGATTCCATATTTGGAATCATAATGTCAAAATTATGTAATTAATACTCTTTTGTTTTTGGACATTATGAATATTAATGACGGTAATTATCTTTAATTATCCTGATTAATTAGTAATCAGGTAGTTAAGGGTAATAAAATAATATCATAATAATAAAAAATGACCTAAAAATGTGTCCTAATTCTGCTGGTTATGTCATGGCCGACCATGGGATGCCTTGTTCCAAACTTAGGGACCCCATGGAATCACTTTTGGGTGATAGTGACACTTTATCTTTTTAATTTTAAAGAAAGAAGAATATCACAAAAGTATGTAAAACCTAAGTAAAACAATTTTAATTTTGTATACATAAATGATATCTTAGACTATAAATAGTCATTGGAAAGATAAAAAGATTTCCTACATCATAGTATAATTTTTTTATAATTTTTAGACATTAAATAAATTAAATTGTTTATGACATCGTAATGATGCAGCGATTGCCTCATTAATGAATGATTTAAATAAAATAAAAAGATAATGTAAACTCTAAGACATAAACTTGTAAAAAACCTATTGGATGTGTATCTTTTGAAACCTTATCACCTTATCTTCGAAATATATCAATGTGCGACCTTTAAAATCCGAAAAGCATTTCAATATAAAGTAACATTTCATGACTTTCCAAGAGTGCCCCTCCCCCCTCTTATAAAAGGCACCACCTCTACCTCCTTACCCACACCTCTCAATCAATTGTATCGACCATAGTCTGCTCATTTTATCTCTCCAAATCCCTCTATTAATCCTAGAAGCCTTACCTTAGGCAGAAAGCTCTTCAAAAAACCCTTTTGGTTCAAACCAAGAGGAGTTACCCGATTTAAATGTAATGTCTTCACTTGTGTTCTTTTGTTTTATTTTGCATCTCCAACCCTCTAAAATCTTTTTATTCCTTTATTCTGTAACAAAACAAGTATATTAAATATACTAGTATGTATTTGTGAGAAGTATTAGAGCTAAAATTACACACACCTCCTTCTAATGGTTAAAGAACAGACTATTTCTGTGGATGGAGAATTTCTGCCTCACGAAATGATGATTGTTCAATCTTAATTTAACACATTTCATGGTGTCCCTTAAGATGTCACTATATTTATAAATGATATATATTATGTTTATGTTTTCCTTATGTTTCTGTATTTTTCATTTATGGAATAACTTTATGGTTTCCATTATGGGTAAACGCGATATCTTCATTTTTGGAAGTGCGGTCTACCGCCCCCTCAAAGTGATTTGATTCGTTAATGCCATATGTGGGATGTATAAAGGATGGAGTTAATGATATTTTATATGATATTATACTGGAATTATAATATAACTTTATATCATTATGATTTCATTCCATTAAATATGAAATATAAATGAAAGTAGCGTTCATCCGTACGTACTGCTTACCGTCTCCATGAACGGTGAATTTCATTTCTTACATCTAAATGTTATGTAATATTATAAATGCATATATATACTGGATATATAGAATATATATGATATCTACATCTAGAATATAAATCTGGATATAATGGATATTTTACCACATAAACAACTTGTAATTATATGGAGTTTATTTTTGACTCAAGTACCAATGATCGATAAAACGACCGTTATTAACATAAATAATTACATAGTGTTCATAAAATGGAAATAAGTGATATAAAAGGAATAATTAACTTGAAAAATGTTCTTAATCAAGTAGAAATTAACTCTAGTTTATTATTCAGGAGATTAATGAACGATCGAGTCAAGTCAGAAATGAGGTAAGGGACTTCGTCTCAACCTCTTTTCATTGAGGAATATTTTGTTTTATACACAACTTTCTTTTATACAGTGTATAAACCCCTTTGACTTTTAATTTTATTCAAATGTATTATTTTTATATGATGTATTTTACTAAATGACAAAAGGGAATGTTTTTTTCGTACGTATGTGGTGACAATGACTTCTCCGCCGCCGTGACCATTATTTAAGTTTCTGCTTACTCTACAAGACATAACTTATTTTTAAATGAAAAATAAATACCATGTTTTACTTTTTTTTATTTTGGTATTGAAAATGGTTTTGATAATTTTTTTATTATATCAATGTGTTATTGATATCTTGTGACTAAAATGTGGAAATTTTATGTTTCCTTTATGCATGTTTTATGTGATACGATTATGTTATGGTTCTTGGGAATTGTTAGGAAGACCGGTGGTTCCATAATAAACTAAGGTCGGGTGAGCCCGATATAGCTCTCTAATTTATTGGCTAACGTTAAGGGGTTAAACGATAAAGTTTATACGAAGAGATTTATGGAATATACTGTGATGGTTATTCCAAACGTAACCATGAGGGTTACTCCCTCCGTAATAATGTTATGAATGCCTCAAGTTACCATTATGTTTTATGATTTCTATTAGTTATTCATGATTTGATGAGGTATGTTAAAGTGCTTATGTTTTATGAGTAAAGTATGATTTCATTGATTCTTATGTATACATGGACTAATGTTTTCACTTCGTATTTTTATATACCTAACTGAGCTTTTTATGCTCATCCCAAGTTTTTGAAATTTTTTTCACGGGCCAGGGGAAAGGTACATGATGTGATTATAGTGTCAAGGAAGTGTCATGAAAGAATACATGTTTTGTTTTAAATATGATTCCTTTGATGGGAAAAGTGAATATTGTCTTTAATGTAACCACCTTGTTTAAATGTGGAATGTAATGCATGATTTATGATCTAATTCTCTAAAACTCCAAACCTGATAAGATCCTCAATGTGTAATATTGTAAAAACTCAAGATTAAGTAATGTTTAAGGCTGGGGCCTTATAGAAAATGTGGAAACACCATAAAACACTACATCATAAAAAAAGGTCAAGGCTAATTTACAAAAAATCATGATTGAAAAATTACTATAAAAAATCAGGTATACATTATTTCCCTATATTATGTCTCGTGAGAGTAATCATTACCTATTGTATTGGAGCCATAAATAATTCTTGAAGCACCCATCACTTTCATTTCATTATAATGCTTATGTGTGACACATAGATCATAAAATCTTGATTAATTCATCACAATATTTAATTCCAAGATTATGGATAGTTGAATATACACATTTAATTCCTAATTCAAAGAAATATTAGTGTATAAGGGTGAACTCGTTTGATATAAAATTATTATTTCATACAATATACAATTGTTTTGTCTTGTAAAATCCTGGTGAACATTCAACATCATAATGAAGTCACAAAAAAATTCATAAAATGGGTTCATGAGAGTGAAATCCGAAGATTATAATTTCAAAATTCAATGGGAATTAATATGGAAATAGAACTAAATATCCCAACATTATTATTTGGATGAACAAGGCATAATATAATAATGAAAATTTAATAAAGAGTATAATGAGAGGACCACTTACTAGATTGTGTGACTCCAAATGAATAGAAGGAGCTTATTTAGAGATTGTGGGAACCTCAGGAGGACTCTAAAGAGGGGATGGAAGAGTAAGGATGTGATCCAAGTATTTATATTGAAGTGAAATGAGAGATTTTATTGGTTTATATAGGAAAATAATGGGGGATTCTTTATCATTTTCAAACACATGTTTTGAAATCTATATAATAAAATAAGAAAAACCAAAACAATTCCAGCAGTTTTCCGCATGGTTTATACCTAACTCTTGTGGTTTTAATTATCTTACAAGTTCATGGGGAAAACCTAATGAAATAATAACCTAATTTAGGTAGAAATGAGTCATACACTTTATGAAATGATTTTAAAACCTTAAAAAATATTAATGGTTTTTCTGGATTCATAAAGGATTTATAAAAAATGTATAATCAAATTCATTTAAGGGAGAATATATATTAGGTCTTATATACCTTTTAAAGTATTTATTAAATAACTTTTGGGTCATTGTTATGTCGTAATACAAAAAATACATTTATATAGTATTTAATTATTACCTTAGAATTCAAAAGTGTTAGAAAATTATGAAAAATTCACAATTGGATAACATCAATGTTCTAATTTGAAAATTAATATTCATTTTATTCAAATAATTTTTGATATATCTATATTTATAATTTTAACATAATAATTGATATTTATTTCGAAATTATGGGTTTTTTGGGGGAAAATAATAGTTTTCAACCCGTAATAAAAATTACATTTGACTTCATTAAAAATTAATTAGTAATAATATTTTTTTAAATAATTAATTATTTCAGAATTCCATTTATTCATAAAAATTGATTTCTTAATTATAATTGAATACCGATTAAAAATTCATTTTGTATTTTATAGAATAGAAATAAAAATAATTTATAAAGTTATGATTAGAAGAAAATATAAATTATTCTATTGAAAATACAATATACATATTAAAAATATTACGGTATTTATACATACTTTTTAAATAAAATATAAATCTATTTACAGGTATGGTGTGCAACGACGAGACTTTCATGAGGTGGTTTGACATACAATGTATGGGTATTGATCTAGATGAGCTTGAACATATCCCATCAATATTTTTTCTCATGCTTATGTTTTGTTATTCAACTTGGTGTTGGTCAAAGAAAATGCAGGTGATTCTATATCCCATGGATGCTCTGATAAATGGTCTTCATAGGGTATGATCAAACGAGTTGAGGAAACCACTTCCTTTTTATTTTATAATTAGTATCACTATAATTTAATCTTAATGGGAACATTACAAAGGTTATAATATTAGTTACCATAGTGAAAACCCAAAATGGTAAAAATAATGAATATTTGATGTTAATGAATAAAAATATAAAAATGATTTTATTTTTGTGTGGTGGAGGGTTTTATCAACCACATAAACTTGAGAATCCATTATTAGTCAATTAATGAGACAAATGAGGTAAGGTATACCAGACAATAGTCAGTACATTAAAGTATTTATAAGGATGTCACTCATCCTCATCTTTAAAAGGGTACTCACTCTCCCCCATTCAACACACATATCATGCAATTTGGATGACCACGATCTACCTAAATCATTTCCCAAATTCCTACTCTTATTCTATTATCCTTACATTACCAATAAAATCACCCAATGAATTCATTTAGTGCAAACCAAAAGGAGATACCCGAAGAAAAGGTAATGTTCATCATGGAAATTTTTTGTATTATTTCTTCCTCAAACCACACCAATTCATTTTATAAAATTATTATATTATAAGAAAGAAATATTATATGCTCTAAGATATTTTTAGGTTAAGGGTACTATCTAAAACCTTACAAAAACTCTTAAATGGGATATGAAATCCTCATTCTATTATATATAGGACTACCGCCTCACGAACCATGATCCACTATTTTTCCATTACCACCTTTAAGGATTTGAAAAAATGATGAAAATACTATTTATATATGATATATAAAATATAAATGATTTTATTATTATTCTATATTTATTTTTTCAAGTATAACATAATTATTTCTATTTATTAGAATACAATATCTTCTTTTTTATGTACAACATACTACTATCTCACAAA
This sequence comes from Viscum album, assembly GCA_963277665.1. NCBI lineage: Eukaryota > Viridiplantae > Streptophyta > Magnoliopsida > Santalales > Viscaceae > Viscum > Viscum album. The sequence goes on along the minus strand of OY728123.1, from coordinate 1,530,679,972 downwards.
GTGATGTGATTCATTCACTATTCACATGTAATGTATTAAGGAAATATTTGACAAATAATTATGGTATATATGAAATAAAGATGATTTTAAATGATAATATATATATCATTTTATTTTATATCTTTTAGCGCATTAATAAAAGAAGAAACATCATTCACGTGTATATACTATCTTCCATCTCTACGAATGATGCATTTCATTTTCAATCTCAAAATATGATGGATTACTATAAAAATATATACTCAGAATATAAATTATAATAATATCATGGTTTTAATTTTTTATATGATTTAACCATGAACAATTTATTAAGACCAAAAATATAACAATTCAAACCATATATGAATAACAAAGTGGTTATTACCTAAGACGTAATCAATAATAAACGAGTAATAAAAGGTTCATAAGAAAATAATATATGATATAATATATTAGAATACGATTAGATAATATATTAATAATACATATATTTATTATACATTATGTTTTAACATTTACAACTTATGTTAATACTTAATGATTGGGTATTTCAAGTCTAACTGTTATTTCTAAGATACCTATGCCATATTCACCCCGCATTTATTTTTTGTGGTTTATATACATAACTATGACTTTATATATCATGAATCAACCTAATTTTTTAAAAACTAATGTTCCATTGATATTATTATTTCACAGGGATTACGATTCAGAACATACTTCGACTGTAAGGTATTTCTATTTCATTTTTACTTTGAGAAAGATAAATGCCATATTCACCACATGTTTATTTTATGTAGTGCCCATAATTTCTATGAATGTATTTTATGAATCATTTACATAATATTATTGGTATATTAATATACCATTATGATCTATCTCTAAAGAGGTTTACAGTTTAAATTCAAATCAAAAAGAGATTTTTTTCTCAAATTTGTAACATTGAGATTTACGTTAGGATATGCACCAATATTGTACCATGAGGTGTATATATAGTTATGTTGACATGTAATATACTGACTTTCCTCATCATAACGATATTGGGAGTTTAATTTTATTTAATTCCATCACATGTATAAAAATTCATTAATACCAATGTCATAAATATTTAATGATATAATATTATCCTTTATCAGGTATGACTATTATTATGTCTCAAATGCTGAATAATCATAATCTACCTAACCTAAATTTTCATTAATTTTATTATACTATTTTTCTTTATTGAATATTAATGTAATGGTACCATTTTTCAAATATTTTTTACCTAAATAATTAAGAAATATATTTTAATAAAATATGTCTTTATTTCTCTCACCGGTTAGAAATTGGTTCTCCTCCAAAATAATATTTTCTAAAAATGATATAAAAAATGGTTTTAAATAATTGAACTAGATCATTTTCTAGGAAAATTATTTTTAAAATGTTTTATGTTATTAAAATATATTTTAAATAATTTTTAAATCTTGTTTTTAATGTTACAATGGTTATTTTTAAAGAAAATTATTTCAATGAATTTTTATGTATTTTCTGTAAGTGTTCATGGTTATTTATCCAAAAAAATATTTTTAAAATGTTTTATGTTTTAAAATGATTTTTCAATTCGTAATATATATTTCACTCAATTAATGTTTTAAATGAGCATTGGATTTTTTTATCTATAAATACATCCATTTATGTTTACTATTACTTGATGGGGATATGATCCAACAATACCATTCATATTGTTTATATTAATGGTTTATGGTTTTATGGAATGATGTTTGTGAACCAATTTTCTATTCCATGAGTTATACCACAATGAAATTCATATGAATCTAATTTTTTTTTCATGGGAAATGTTGTTATGATATGATTATAAAAATAATTTATTTTCCAGAGGTTTCTTTTGTGATGAAATGTTTGTGATGCCCATTTTAGTTCATGGGTATTGATATTATGAATGTTTATGATCATGTCACTCAAAAATGTATGATTTTTATTATGTGATGGGCGAGACCTATATCTTACTCCAAATAAGTGGGTAATGGTAAATTATCTATGATCTCAGAGGGTAAAAGAATTGTCAAAAAATACTATACAGGAAAGAACATGGGTTCTCATCCCAAGCCCCAAGTAGGTATACAGTTGGTCACCCAAATCCTCACATGACATGGATTTCATTGTGGTAGCACTGACATCCAATTTTTTAAACATAGGTGTATACCACAAATCAATGTCTAATGCCAATGATTTTATTTACGGAATCTTGTTATTTGATTTTCTTATGATTCATGTTTGATGAATTAAAAAATTATAAGACATGCCTCCAGTTTAAGATATTTGAAATGTACGGTATGATTTGAAAATGTTATACTCATGTTCTAATACTCTTATTTTCATTTAATTTTTACTTATCTTGTTTGTTTAGACATCCAAATAATTTCATATTATCTTTTATTATATTTTATTTCCCTATATTATGAAGAAATGTTTTATGCTGAGTTCGTTTGTGAAGAGTACAAGAGGGGAATATCATCATGAGAGATGTTGAAGATTGTTCATCATATTAGAAGATAATATTCAATGTTTCAGTAGGCACTAAAATATCACAGTACTCATACATATGTTTATGTAATGGAATGAATATTCATATAAAAATAGGTAATATAATTATATGATAAGTACAATTATTTATACATAGGGTGTGATAATCATGGTGACTATGATTGAGATAAAAATTCCCACAGTCCTATTGGTGGGGTTTGCTGTAGGATGAAATACCTGGTAGAAGATACTATAAAATTTCGGATTTGATACAATCTATTACTTTCATGGGCTGATAGAAATAGATATTTGTTTTGTGAATCAGTTTTTATGGGTTGTTTTGAGGTAGTCCACCACTTCAGCATCTATTTTTTAGGTGCATTCCCATTTTTTTGAGAGGCTCATCTAAAGTGGCTTCCAGTAGCCCTATATTTCAATTCATAACAACTTTGAAACCTCAAAGTATGGGAGTTTCAATGTATTGGTGAAGTGGACCATGTGTTACCTAGTCCCAATATATCTCCTATGGCTATGAAATTACATGAGTCCATATCTCTGTGGAACTATGGTGTCAAGAATGTTTCCTGATTTCACAATACTATACAGTCATAGATCTAAGACCATAGTGATTACAACTCTATATATTAAAAAAAGCATGTTTCTAACCAGAAGGTGACCCTCATATCCTAGATAATGGAGGATTCTATCCTTTAACCACCAAAATGTTTCTAGCATAATATGATATATGTTGGGAAAATATTAATTATTTATCTTATTATGTACATTATAATTATAAGTTTCAATGGTCCAGAACATATTTTGAAGGTTTTTTCGAATGATATACCTATATATATACATTTAGGTTCCTTCTTCATCAGGGTCATATTCTAGAACATGGAAACAAAACAATAGTTACTTCTCTCAGTCACTTTCTATAACAACCCTACACTTTATTACACTTTAATATATGATATATTACATTTGATTACACTTTATACCATTCATATGATATAGAAGATTGTTTATTTGAGAATTAGGTACATTAAATAAACACTTAAAATAGTCAATACCTTAACGTTATTTAAAAATTCATAACATGATCCTAATATTCAATCGAACATAAAATTGCCTGGGATAACATGGGGACATAAATTATAAATGTGTTATCAATAATGCCTGGTAAGAAAATAAAAATTAAATAATAAGAATAGTTTGATACATGTTAGAATATGGGCATATCAATGGGTCATAAAATGTGTGGTAATCATTAAAAATCATTAATGATGCATGATATAACATGATAATTATAAAGGCTACAAGGAAAATGTGGAAACAACATAAAACAAAACATCATAAACAGAGGTCAAGGATAATTTCCAAAAAATCCTGATTGAAAAATTACCATAAAAAAAGGAATAGTTCATTTCACTGCATGATGTCTCATGATAGTAATCATTACCCAATACATTGGAGCCCTAAATAATTATGGTAGCATCCATCACATTCATTTCACTGTCAAGCTTATGTGTGCCGCATAGATAATACAATATTGATTAATTCCTGACAATATTTTATTAAAAGTTTATGCATTGTGGAATACACATAGATAATTAATAATTTAATGAAATATTAGTGTATAAGGGTGAACTCTTTTGAAAGGAAATGATTATGGTATTCACTATACAATTGTTTTGGCTTGAAAAATCATGGTAAAATTTCGACATCATAATGAATTCACAAAAAAAATCATAAAATGGGTTCATGAGAGTGAAATTGGTTAATTATAATATGGAAATTAAATGTTAGTTATTATAGAAATGAATCTAAATACCACACCATTATTTTTTGTAAAATTAAGGCATAAGATAAAAAAGAACTTTTAACAAAGAGTATAATGAGTGGATCCCTAACATGAGTGTGTGACTCCAAATGTTTGGGAGGAGCTTATTTAGAGATTGGGGGAACATTAGGAAGGCTTCAAAGAGGGGAAGGAAGAGTAAGGATGTTCTCCAAGTATTTTTAGTGAAGTGAAATGGGAGTTTGTGTGGGTTTATATAGGAAATGAGTGGGGTATTATTTATCATTTTTGAAATAAAGTTTTTGGTCTCTATTTAATGAAAAAACAAATCCCATAGTTTTTCCCATGGTTTAACCCAAATTGTATTGGTTTTAATAATTTTACAAGTCCATGGGGAAAACATAATGAAATAATACCGTACATTATATTGAAATGAGTCATACTCTTAAAGAAATTATTTTAAAACCTTAAAATACATTAATGGTTTTGCATGATTCACAAAGGATTTATAAAAAATGTAAAGTCAGATTATTTTAAAGGAAAACATATAATAGGTCTTGGATACCATTTGTAGTATTTATTAAATAAAATTTGTGTAATTATTATGATTTAAGAAAAAAATATATATTTATAAGGTATTTAATTATCACCTTAAAATTCGAATGTCTACAAAACATTATGAAAAAATCACCATTTGATAAAATTAATGTTTTGATTTAAAATATAATATTAATTTTATCAAAACAATTTTTTATATATCTGTATTTATAATTTAAACATAATAATTGATATTCATTTTGAAATGATGGGGTTTTTTGGAAAATAAAAGTGTTCAAAACCATAAAAAAATTAAATTTGACTTCATAAAAAATATTTGATCATTTTTATTTTATATATATTATTGAGTAATAATATTATATTAAATTATTATTCAATTAAAAAGTCCATTAATTCATAAAAATAAATTTCTTAATTGTAATTGAATACAAATTTAAAATACAATTTTTGTTTTATCATATAGAAATAAAAATAAATTATAAAGTGGTTATTAGAAAAAAAATATGTACATTATTATATTGAAAATACAATATAAATATAAATATTATTATGTTATTGATAAATATTTTTTAATTACATTAGAAAACTCTTTACTGGAATGGTGTGCGATGATGATACTTCAATGATGTGGTTTGACATACATGGTCTTGATAGTGATCTTGATGAGCTTGAACATATCCCATAAATTTTTTTTCTCATGCTTAAGTTATTGTATCTCAACTTGGGAGTGGTCATGGAAAATCCTAGTGATTCTATAACCCCAGGATGCTCATATAAATGGGATTCAAAGGGTATGATCCAAGTAGATAAGGACACCACTTCCTTTGTATGTTTCAATTTTATTTTTTAAAACCATGTATTTATACTTATAATATGATCACTATTCAATGGATTCATTTTGAATGGTAATTATACTAAATAGTATTTTAAAAATGATATGATATAATAAAACCAAATATGTGCATATGTTTGATATAACCATAATACACAATAATACCAATAATTAAATCATAAGGGTAATTTTATTTATAAAAATCATTGTCATTATAATCATCCCCCATTCATAAATTTACCCCTAAAAATTTTACTTCCATAGAACAAAATATATTAGTGAAATTATTGTTCATAATATCCCTGGGTTAACATATTGATTCTTCAGACTTGTGGTTTCTCCATAAAACTTTGATCTAGTGCATTTTCTAATTTTGAATAACTTTGTGTCTATGGTTAAATATCTTCATTATCTTCCACTCAATTGAGATATATTTTTCCAATGATACAACCTCTATATTTAGTACATGTTAGGGTTGTGGTATGTAATTAATGAATTGGAATACATGGAATATGTCATGTACATGGGAATGGTTATGTGGGTGTTCCACATAATAATACACCACTACGATGTGGTCAAATATCTCAAAGGGGATGAAGTAACATAGTCTATGATTAACCTTCATCACAAATCAAAAGAATTTATTCAATGGATATATGTATAGTTGAAAAATATTTCCAACATAAATCTCTAGGTTACATCGATGATTGTCAGTATAGATATTTTTTCAACTCTAAGTAGCATTGATTTCCTTCTAAATGATCATAACATTTTCCACCACTTTCTTGACCATTTCATGACCTAGAATTGTTATCTCCCCAAAATAATCACAACATGTAGGTGTTTTTCACCGATTCTTATATAGGGATTTATAGGGATCTATATGGATTCTTGAGTAGAATATTTATTGTATGAGAACTCAACCAGAGTAAGATGTAGATCCAATACTTATTTGAATTTGATTGAAAATTCTGTCAATATTTCCTTGATTTTATGGATAACCTACTTCTATTAGATATTATTTGGATGATGATCAGCCATGATGAACTTCAACATAATATATAGAGAATTGTGGACACCCATCAATAAAATAGAGGTAAATCATGGATCTCTATTAGATATAATTAATAGTGGTGTTCTGTGAAGCCCCACTAGTTTTCTAATGTATATCCTTGTAAGTTGATCGGGTGAGAAGTCCTATCAAATCACAATGTTGTGTACAATATTTTTAAAAAGATACACTATAAGACATATAAAATTATTTTCTCTCTTTGTATTCGGTTGACTAGTGTCGATGTCTCTGGTTATTTTTACCATTTCCATATAATTATTAATAATGGTTGCATCATCCCCTTGGAATTTTTATTTTCCAAATTCACATTCTGAAATAAAATACATCATGATATATATAGTTTGATCTTATTCCTATTATTGTCCCACCAATAGTAGTATGATAGATATTGATACATCATTGTGCTTCCAGGATGGATAGATAAGGACAACCTATGTGAATCATCCAACAAATACTTATTTAATTTAGGATTTTATGGTATAAATATTATTCACTCAAATATTAAAACCCCTTATTTAATAATGAGCGTTGAGGATTTCCCTTTTCTTATTGTTTCCTCTTTCTTCTAAATTCCATCATATCATCTTTTATATCATTTATCCTCTCTAGAATTTATGGTTGTGAAATCAGTTATGAAAGGATTGATGATGTTCCTTCCTTTTGGATTTCCATGTCCATTCTTTTCAAATATATTATGATATGATCCCTTTAAATTCCCATAACATATATAATTTATAGAGCCTTTATAAATAGAGCTTATGGAACTTTATTTTCGTTCCCATGATGGTTGTTAAATGATAAGTCATTGTCCTTAATTAGGTCTGACAGTCTTCATTGGCGTATATTCATCTCTTTCTGTCTGAATATACACTTGGGAATTTGATGATCCATATATATATATATGTAACAACTACCTAAAGATATAATGTCAAAATATTTTCAAAGTTATGATCACTATAACAATCTCTTGATCACGAACTGGGTAGTTCTGGTTTTGAACTTTCAATCACAATGGAGCATATGCTTTCACTTTGTCATTTTTCATTAACTCACAACACAATCCCTTCTTCAAATAACCTTTGAATAAAAATAAATGTTCTCCACTTGAGGGTATTGTGAGTATTGGGGTTTTGATTAGCCTCCTTTTAAAATCCATGATTCTATCTTCACATTCACCATTCCATGAAATCTTAAATCTATTCCAAGTTAGCTTGGTTATAGGGTTTGAATATCATGATATAATTTTCACAAATTGACATTAGTAACCAACTAATATAAGGTAACTAAATATACCAGTCATATATGTTGTCCACTACCAAATTAAATTGCTTATGGGATTGAATAATTTATATATATCCTATTACTTGTTATTTTATTCTTCTGATTCAGTGACTTCCTAAAAAAAATCGAATTGTTGTACATTTTATATAGCTTCACTCTTCATAAGGACTTTATAATAGTGCTCTGATGTGCTTCATGCTCCTCATTTCTTTTAGAGTATATTTTAATATCATCTATCAATTCTACATCATATTTTTTATGTTAATCTCTTATGCCTCAATTCATCAATTCAACGAATAATTATAGAGAATTAGTGAGTGAAAATGGAATTACTATGAACTCAAAGCGAATCTACCTTATATCCAAATAACTCTTGGGGATATCATCCTTCTTCACAGAAACTTGGTAATATCCTTACTGTAGATCCACCTTGGATAAATATTTTTCTCTATATAGATGATAAAAAGTCATCAATCCCTGGAAGAGAATACATATTAATTATTGTGATCTTGCTGAGCTCATGATAATAAAAGAAAATGATCACTGAACCCTCCTTCTTCTTGATAAAGTTGACTGGTCCACCCTATGGTGATGAACATGGGTGCGTGGACACTTTATCTAGATCCACATTTAATAGTTTCTTTATCTCATCTTGTTTCAATATTGACATTCTATATAGATTCTTGGATAAATTTAATTACTGGGGTATAATGTAGATTCAAAATTCAACTTCTTAACTGGGTAGAAGACCATACAATTCTTTGAGAAACACATCAGTGTATTAACACACAAATGGGAATCTCTTTGAGGATGATCCTTTCAATAGGATCAATCATTTTATCAAGATCTGATCACTCTTAGGGAAATAATATCCATGTTTGAAAGGTTTTTACTAAAGGTTATTCATCCACCCCCTTACACTTAAACATAATTGGGGTTCAATTCACGATATAGAGAGTGATTTACTTCTTGTTAAAATTTATGTTTTCTCTATAAAGAAAATTTCAATCCATAACAATAATTACATAAAATTCCACAAAAGGGAGTATCGTAAGGTTTTTTTTGGATGTTCGACCCAAAAATTTTGATAGGGGAGAAGTTATAAACATAGGATAAAAGAATTTCCTCATTTTATATTTTTCCAACATCTATACTTCAATGTTTTGTGGTGTTTTTTAAATTATTCTATTATGATCTCATAAAATGAAGGAATACATAGAATCATATTCCATAATTATGTTACCTATTCTTGAAGGAATAACTAGCATACCAATCCAAAAATATTTTTCTTGAAACACCACAACAGTTGTGATAATATAAAATCATTATCCTTCTTTAGAGGTTGTTGGATGACTTTGAAAGACTTGGATTGGTGTGTTGGTTTATAAATTTTCCTAGTTTGTTGTAGTTGAATCAATGAAAAATGAATTTGTGGTTGAAATGGGAATTCCTTTACTCCATCAAATTGGTTAGTATATATTATTGACAATTTCAAGAGAGGTGTGCTTCCTTCCCACACATAAATTATTTACTCACCCCTTTAGATAATTTTTGGGGTGATTTATTCCACACCACTGAAAAGTGGGATCTTAAAATTTCATGAAAGAATTATATTTATCCATAAAAAACTAGAATTAAAATCTACTTTTTTTCTTTATACTCATGGTACCATTGAGATTCTCAAGTCTCTATCTAGACATTGAGGTCACGTAAGACAATTTCATTATAGCTATCAAAGTCTCTGGTCGCATTGGATTTTCATAGACTAGTTTTTATACCACTAAAGAAGAATACAAACTTTCAGTCAGGGTAATGGATGATCTGAAAGCATATCATGTAAGAATTGTGAAGTTTTAGTCATACTCTTTGATATATATTTTTGTCTCTTTTATTGAGAGAAAGAAAATTCCTTTCCATTTTATGTTGGTAAGTGTGAGAAAAATATTTATCGAAAACATTTTACGAAATTCCTACCACCCCATTAGTTATATATCTTTATAATGATTTATAATCTTGAATGATGTACTCCACTAACCAGCTTATCCATTCAAAGGATAAATATTTAGTAGTTCCTTATAATTATTGGAATAATGAAGGATGAAAAAAATTCAACTTAATGTAGTTGTTTTTATATTCTGTGATTAAGGGATCAGATGATCCATTGAATGTAGGAACACTCTATCACATAAGTGTCTAAATTTCATGTTGATCATTCTTATGGGGTTTGGGTGAATTTTTTAATCTAGGTTTCTCTTCATAACCCACGTCATATGATAGATTATTTTCACCAAGTTCTAGATTCCAGATCCCATCAGGTTGGGAATCTTATTTCGGTAGAAATCATAGTTCCCTTCACAATGGTTGTTTACCCGATTCCTCATATTTATATCCATTTTATATAATAAAGGGAAAATCCTGGATGAGTATTTTTAAAATTTTAGGCACAAAAAACTAGTTATCCAATGATTCTAAAGGGATAATAAATATAATACATGTATTTACCTAACATATGTGTTTCTAGGCATCAGTTTATGTTATCCATTATCTATTTAATAATATATGTTCTTATGGGAAATTTTCCATTAATAATGTATTGTAATTATATTATAAACTTTCCAAAGAATATCCCCTCATAGTGTCAAACCGGTTGTGCAATAAGGCCCGTTGTCATGCACCAATTCCTGATAGAGTCTATCTAAACATGGTATTATCAGGGTATTCCCCTATTTACATCTTTTCAAAAGCCACATCCAATTATTTTATGTATAATGAGATATATTTTTATGATTAACCACTTACTCTATAATTTTTGAAAATAACGGAAGATTTATTATACTTATATTTATCCCTAAAGATTTATCTAGAGTTTTATAATTCCAATACGAAATATAACTATAATTTTTATTTGATACCAACTATGAAACCCTTCTCTATATTTCACATCAATACATGATATATTACATAATATTAATCATAATAATACCTAGAATATTAATAATTCTAGTTTATTATGGAATTTGGTATAATACATAACAAACTAAAATGGGGGATACATTATATTTATTGCAAACTTCAATTAAATGATCATAATAATCCATCAAGCATAAAAATGGATGGGATAAACTATGGACCTACATAAGAAAGGGATGAGCTATAAATCATATTATGGGAATAAACCTGGAATAAAATGAATAAATTAATAATTGTTTGAAAATAGTCATATCAATGGGACATAAAATTAATGATAATCACAAACACGAATGATGAGGAATGATATAGCATGGTAATCATAACGAATATGTGGAAAATATAGAAACAACATAAAATAATACATTATAAACATAGGTTAAGGATGACTACCTAGACATAAAGATGAAAAATTACCATAAATGAATTAGTTTCACTCCCTATCTAAACATGATTTCTCACAATACTAACCTTTACCCAATGCATTGTAGTGATATATAATACTATGTACACCCATCATTTTCATTTCATTTTTATGCTTATGTATACAACATAAATCTTACAACATGTATTCATTCATCATAATATTTAATTCCATGATCTGGGAGTGTTGATGATAGACATGTATGTCCCATGACAAATAATTATAAATGTATAAATGTGACCACACTTAAAAGGAAATGAGTATGGTATTTACTACATAATTCTTTTGGCATGGAAAATCACGGTGAACATTTTCCAACATAACAACATCACCTAAAAATTCATAAAACAGTTTTATGGGAGGGATAAGGGTATCTTATCAAGCGAAAATAATATGGAAAGAAATAGGGACATGTAACGAAATATCCCAACATTACGAATTGGAAATATAAGATATAATATAATAAATAAATATTCATAAATTGGAGAATGAGAGGATCCATTAATTGGTTGTGTGACTCTAAATGCTTAGGAGGAGCTTATTGGGAGTTTGGGGGGAAGAATGGGTGGAATATATAGAGGGGAAGGATGAGTAAGGATATGCAATAAATATTTTTAATAAAGAGAAATGAGAGTTAGGGTGGGTTTATATCGGAAATCCGTAAGTAATTATTTATCAATCATCAAATATAGGTCTTGAAATCTAAATAATAAAATAAAAAAATCACAAAGTTTCTCATGTTTTTTCTTGGGTTTTGCCAAATGGGATTGGTTTTCATTATTTTTAAGAACATGGGATAATCATAATAAAAAAATACCCATGATTATGTGAAAGTGAGTCATACACTTAATGAAATGATTTTAATAACTTAAATTTTATTAATGGTTTTGGAGGAATCATAAAATCTATTTAAAATTAATAAAATAAACATAAAATCAAATTATATAAATATGAATCACATATTTGGTCTTGGATAACCTTTATAGTATTTATTACATCACATTAGGTCATTTATATGTGATAATAAACACAATATATTAATACAATATTTATATTTTACCCAAAAATTAGACTATCCAAGAAAATTATGAAAAAAACACAATTGGATAATTTAGATATTCTGATTCCAAAAAGAATATCCAATTTATCAAAATAATTTTCAAAATATTTTTATTTTATCGTTTAAAATGTTAATCAACATTTGTTGAGAAATATTGTGTTTTTTGACATTACTATATTTCAAACCCTTCTAAAATTTAAATTTGACATCATAAAAATTAAATGTTAAATTATATTTATTTATATTATTATATAAAATGATTATTTATTTCAGAAATACGTTAATTCATCAAAATATTTTTTTTTGAAATTGAATACCTAATAAAAATATAACTAGTGTTTTATTGTATAAAAATAGAAATTATTTATCAAAAAATGAAAAGATGAAATTATGATCATTATTATCTAGAAAATAAAATATACATATTCATATTATTTTGGTATAAATACATATCTCTTTTATACATCATAATATTATATAATGGTATGGTTCATGAACGTGAGACTAGAATGAGGTGGTTCAACAGAAGTGGTTTTTGGTCGGGATCTCGATGAGCCTTATCTTCTCCCGTACACATTTTTTTACACGCTAAAGATATTTAATACCATCATGGGATTGGTGATGGGAAACTCCCAATGATTCTATATCCCATATATACTCTGATAAATGGGCTTCATAGGGTATGATCTTACTTTTTGAGGTCATCACATCCTTTGTCTATGGAAATGGGATTCATTAAGACAATATATTTGTACTAATCATGCGTTCACTTTTCAATGACTATATTATCAATATTAGTGAATATTAATGATATTTTAAAACCAATAGGATATAATATATCCAAATAAGTGCATGTGTTTTCTATAATTATTATACATAGTTGGACATTTAATTAAATAATAAGTGGGATTTTATTTATAAAATATTTTGTTTTTACACCTGTTGGACACGATGAATTATCGCTGATAGTGGATGGGGAACAATATTTGGTTAACCCATGTGTTCCTAGAACATCCCTATATGAAGGTGTTTGATAAATTAGATGATTTCATTGTGTAGGTAAGATATTACCATGGTGAGTTTGTCCATGAAATATGTTAGTATTAGCTACCCTGGAATCCATCTATGTACTACAATGATAAGGAATATCAAGGTAGTTTCATTTTATTATATTTTTAAATATTCAATGGACCCTTGATTTGTTTTAGATACATGTCACATATCCTCAACAAGAATGGAAACTTTAAGATCAGGGATCAGAGCTTCATCCAATATCATGGCCAAGATAATCTAACTAGATTTTTGGGGAATGAGTAGGTATATTAGTGTACACTATAATGTTTTCCATAATATTTTAATGATTTCCTATTTATGTAAGGGTATGAGAAAATAACTGAGAAGATTCATGAGTATATCAAAGAGTTTTTATATTTTTTATGTGATATGAGCCAACACATGGTTGGTTGCCGAAATATTCCGGACTTACCTTGTTGAAGCATGGGTCTTAGTCGGATTCAATTTTCATTTCCAATTAGAATAAGTCGATGGACCTCCATAATGGGAGAAGGTATATTATCCTTCTCTAATGTAGAAACTAAATAATTACGGTGTAGTATTTTATAGTTGAATGTAGGGACATGAACCTTATATTTGTAATCTCTTAGAATATCCTGAGTATTTTCAATGGAGGGTGTATGAAAATGAACTGAGGTGATTGGAAAATACTTCTAAATAAAATCAGTTAAAGTGTGGGTATCATTCTAGTCCCATGAATTTGGATTATTTTGTTGGCTTTATTTTATAGTAATGTACACCTATCTTAATGAATATCTAAAACATCATTGGTTTCCGGTAGTTGTTATGTTGATAAGTACTCAGTCTTGTTCCTCATCCTTTACTAGAATATACTGATAATCCTCCTATATAGTAGAAATAATGTGTGCTTTATCTATATTAAGAAAATATTCATGTTGATAATGGTGATATGTTGATATGGTTATTTTTATAGGGTTGTGTTTTTCCCCAATATTTGTACTAGTGATAGAATACGCTGATAAGGCTCTTTTATTGTTTCCATAATCAAATGAATCTTCAGCAGTGTTTCTGAAGGAATTTTGGAATGTATGTTCAAAATTTCCAATATATAATGTTTGATATATTATCTTTATGGGAAATATAATCCCTCTCATGTGCTAATTATTTGATCGGGATATACTGATGGGATTGAAACTCAGGGGGGATGAGATTTTTGTGTCCCCCATGCTTGTTTCCAAACTGTGTGAGGAAGGATATTAGGTTTATCCTATGACACCACCAGAATATGCCAATAGGATTTTTTTAGTTAAAGTGGGAATATGAGACGCCTCCCTTTTACATGTAGCTTGTTGCACCCATCAAGATATCCTTGGTTCCAAGGAATGTTTTTCCATGGTGGAGACCTTTTGAGTAGTTCCCTCAACAGGTGACTGAGGGACACATGCATGATGTCTTTGGGGATACTGTTTGATATGATATTTAATAGGAATATCTTATATTGGGATATATCTAAAGTTAATTCCATGATTCAACATTCTCTATTTTAGAATATTATTGTTTTCATGCTATAGGGATATGATTCTAAAGTTGTTGATGGTGGGGATGGGTTCTATTGTATTCATTACATATTTCATTTAAATTGAATGAATTTACATCATTTTCATCTAAAGAACTATGTGTGTATCCTCAATGTTTATGATTGTATCATGCTTGTGGTTTTCATAGACTGTCCCATTCACCACCTGAATGTGAAGTCACTTGGTGGGTGATGTCATTTTGTGACCTGTGGAGATCATTATCCTGGATAAGGTTATATAATATTCTATTGGTGATGAAATGATATCTAGTTTAGGTGAAGATTTTGAGAGAAGTATCTAATATACAAAGGAAAATAAGGAACAAGGTCTCTAATTAGTTCACCATCAGAAGTATGAGACATGCTCAATTAGATATGCATGGGGTGATATAGTTGTTTGTTCTCATTTCTATTATAGACATTAATATTTCATAGATTAAATCTAGTCAAATAGAATGACTCATGAGAGCCTTAATTTCATTTAATTACTAAAATATTCATATTAGTTTCATCATTTTTTCTTTAATAGTAGAATAAAAAATTCCCCAACGTGTGGAAAAACGATCAGTTTTATTATTTGATAGATTCACATCAGGTTCACCTTTTCTATTTCCTCATGACATTATATATGTTTTTAAAACTAGATACCAAATTCCCATTTTGATTAAATGATTCTATCATGAACTAATTTCACATCAGGTGGTCCATTTTTCATTCACACAAATAATCTATAGGTGGGAAAAACAAGATGTCTAAAACCCCTGGTGATCCAGTTATTATATTATCACATTCTATCATGTTTAGTTAACCATTTTTTTACTTGGATGTTCTTTGGGTTTGGGAAACAAGAAACCTGACACCCATTATGTTTCAATTATTCTATTTTCACATAATTTCAAATTGGGTTTACCATTTTTTTCTTCAAGATGTTCTCCGAGTTTGGGAAACAAGACACCTACTGTGTGTGATGACTTAATTATTCTATCATCACATTATTTCATGTTGGGTTCAAATTGTTTCATTGGAATTTTATTTTTCCTTGGGAAACATGACCCATGATTCATGAGATCATTTAAATATACTATCAACACATGTTTTCAGGTCATGTTCACCATTTTTGTTTCCCTACAAGATGGAGAAAAATGTCCTGATGTGGATTAATACCTATAATTTTTTTAGATTTAAATAAAACAAACCATATTTATTTATTAAGAAATATTTCAATGAAAATAACATCCATAACATGTTGCGGACCTTTATTGAAAGTACATTCTATCATTTTGGGTTTCATAAACAATGATTGTTAAAAACTCACGTTGGTCCAGTGAATGGGAGGTCAGGCTCATCAAACCCTTTTGAGGGGATCAATTGTTTACTCAACTAATATATTATAGATTTATGATATTTTTGAGAATATATCACAGGTATCGATACATTTTTGGTCACAAGAATAAAACAATCTCCCATTAAATATCCCTAAATGAAATGTCGGGTCAATTAATGATGCCATTGGTATATATCAGTGGTTCTTCATTCAGTTCCCATTATCACATAGAAATGAATGAATTATTGTAATTTCAATACATATTAAAATTAACTATTGGGTATAACGTCATCTAGGAAAGTGATTTTTTGTTTTGAGAGTGGGATTGAACCATTATGATGTTTCTTATGTTTCCTATGAATGTAGGAATCAAAACCCACATAATTCTATTGAAATAGTTTGAGGTCATATAATAGGACCACACCATATTATTTAATTTTATGTGTTCAAGATCTAGGTGAGGGAACATAGTTATTGGTTGTGGATATCGATCCACATGAAGTATTCTTATGTATCCTTCTTATAATAGGAATCAATGTCTACATGGTTAGATATTCCCTTAACTCTTTGATGGTGGGGAAAAATAATTCATACTCATGAGGGTTACTTCCCAACATAATATCATTAGGATAATTCCTTTGGGATCTATAATAAGATATATATCCATGTATGAAGGAATTTTTTATCATGTCATTGAATGGGGCATAAAAATTGTGGTTTTCCCTTATTAAAATATTTTTATGATTATTGTGACATGATCGATGAGAGATCCTAATCCCCGATGATCCATGATTGGTGTGAGAAATGTGGTATTATAATTATTTAGACATAATGCATATAGATTCATGACTAATCAGTAATAGGGAAAAAATTTATTATTTGTAATAGAGCTCATACCATAGGAATTCTACCTATGTATTCTATATTGATATGAATGAAAGTCGTTGTAGTTAAATATTTCCCAAAAACAACTGATTGGGTTCTGGTTCATGAGGTACTTTTTGGGGAATACACATAATAGGATTCCATCATATAAGATCATTTATCATCTCTAGTGGAAAAGGATGGATGGAAGACTCATATGGGGATTTTTTAAACATGATACGGGTTTTTTTTGGTAAATTGAGGGAATTACACCAAGGTTGATTCCCATAAGGGATATCTAGAACTTATTCTATGATGGATAAAGGGTGAAGAGAATAACTGGTTGACTGACCCTGCATAGATGGAATAAGGATCCCATAATATCAATACAATTACATGAGTTCCTAACCCTTATTACAATATGATAACATCCCATATGAGGAGGAAATTATTAATTAAAGACCTATGGTTGGGGGTTCACACCATTCAAGAGTGAATGCCTAATTATTCATATAGGATAACAACAGAATTTCTAGAAATTTATTTCTAACATGTCGGGAGTGTCTACCTGACATGTATGGGGTGTTTTTCATACATCCTAGATGAATTTTCGTAACATATCAGAGGTGCCTACCTGACATCATCGAGGTGTCAACCTGACACACCAAGGATGTATGTTTGACAAGTACAGAGCGTTTGACTGAAATGTCTAAGGTGTCAACCTTATAAGTATGAGGAGTATAACATGACATACGTGACATGTATGGAGGACATACAATGATCTAGTTGACATCTCTATTGGAATTAACATAACATGGAAGACATGTCTGGAACAATTCACATAAATATTTCGGCATGTTGGGAGGACTTTTTTTTGCTAGGATGATATAATTGGGGGACTTCAGGTGACAAGGAAGAAATTACCATATGACTTCAAATAATCCATCCAACAATATAGAATGGAGTTCAACTAACCTTCCTAACATGTATGGAGGTCATCACATGATAATGAATACATGACTGGTGGACTTCATATGACTAGGATGACATGTCTAGAGGACTTGACGTGACCAGGAGGACATGTTTGATGTTTGCAATGTAACCCAAATGAAATGAATAGATCACATCAAATGATCCATGAATATATCATGTTATGAAAAAAACCTACTATCATGAAAATTATCACATCTTATTTTGTATGAATCATTCACCATTTTAACCCTTATAGTTTGAACTCCTCAATATACATGTGGAACTATCCTATTGTGGCATAATGTGATGAAGTAGATATACAGAAAATCATTCACAATATCGAACTAGAAGGCTAGAAGTTCATCACATGATCAATGAGGAGAGAATGTGGAGAACATAAACATGCCTTATAATCCCTTAATATATTCCCTCAGCTTACATAGTGGAATACTCTTGAGATTTCAGATCTATTCAGTCCAAAAAACAATTTCTCACCTATATGTGTTTGTTTTCTATACCAGGGGATGGGGGGATTTAAAAATATAACTACCATAGTACTATGCCACTTTTCATAGTGTTTAAATCACATATATGTTCATGGATCAGTGGGGTGAGCATCACATTACCCATTCCACATCATCCAAATCTTGGTAATCCATGAATTCATCTTTGCATATTGTGGTAAATAATGATTTCACGAACAATATATAATTTTAATATATATTGACCTCGTGAAATTTAAAAGGTATTTCAAAGATTTTCATTATCATGAAACCATTTAAATATCAAGAAAACATATGATATTCTTTGTGAGATCAGGTTGCCTACTAAAACAGATCCCGTGTGATTGAGGGAGGCTTGTCTGAGTGGGTTTACATGATTTTTTACTTATCAAATTAAGTGTATAACCACATTAAGTGAATATAAATATAATTCCATTCACATGGAGCCTACATATTTTTCATATTTTATTATATATAACATAATATGTTTTTATATTATTTGTCCCTTCAAGCATTTCCTGATAAAAAAGGAAAGTCATATATCCTTCACATGATTGAGTTGACATGTTAAGGGGCCTTCACAAGATAAGGATAACTTGTCAGAGGGACTTCACATGATTGTTATAATTATTATGTGATTCATATAACATTTTTTTTATTAAAAACATATCAAGTATTCATCATGTTATGAAACAATTTAACAAAATTTATTTTAAAAAACATATGGTATTTTCCCATAAGTTTTTTATCATGATGTCGCATGATCAAATGGACGTTCCTGACGGACTTCAGATGATTGATAAGCATGTCTGAGAGCCTTCAAGTGATTAATGAATAGATCATTCATACATTATAGGAACTTAACATGATTCAATTTTCAAATCATTGATCACATAAAAAAGGGGGAATCATGTGAATAATAGTGACCACATAATCCCCTCATCATATACATCCATGATGGCTGGAGGACCTTGTCATTTAGCGTCCACATGTCTTCTTTAGATCACTTGATGAAACCTAGAGCTCATGTGGTTATAAAACATTATCCATAATTTCTCCAATAATTGGTAGAGTTATTTCACTATCTTTTATTTTAGTCGACCCCATTACCTTGAAGCCATTAGGTGATCCCATTTTGAATAAATACACTTCCATAGGATTCTTCATCTTAGTGCATTACATGGAGTGTAGGTTTTAGGGCCTATGATTCGTGGAGTTGTCATGTGACCAGACTCTCTTGAGTTATGGACACATGAATGGGTGAACATTAATTGGGACACATGAGGCCACCTTTCGATGAATGAGAATCATTAAATCACATAATGAATCAGTGTTCTTATGATGATGTCTTCCAAAACTATAGAATGAATTCATCTTATAAGGTATGAAGTCATGGATTGAACCCCACCCGTGATTATGCCTTACTATGACTTAGACGATTCTCATATAAAGATGAAAGTGTTACCTATAGGGTATCACATGATCATATTTCATTGCCACTATCAAGACTATATTCAAGGCATCAAAGGAAAACAAGCTATCACAATTCATCCCATCCTCAACGACTTTTCCAATGTTCACAGCATGATCCAAAGGACATATTGGGATCATATATCCCATGGAATTCCACATGAGAATAAATGAACATATTCTCCCATATTCAATAAACACATTCAGTTGTTTCATGTTACTCTATAAAAGTTATGTGGTTAGGTATCTCCACCATGTAATTAGAACATGTCTACTGCATTAGTTTGATCACATCATCCTCTTATTCATGAAATTTAAGATATAAATATTTATTCTTCACATTAATATATATGTGAAATTGATCTTCTTCTTCATGAATGAATATATATATTTCATGTCTTTTGTTTCATTTAATACAGGATGTCGTATGGAATCACTTCCAGTAATAGGATACATGATGCATCAATCCTTCACGTGAATGATTATGTAACTCTTCTCATGAATGATTATGTAACACATTATTTTGTATTCTTTTTCACATAACCATTTTTTAGACTCATAATAATATATTTTTAAAGGAATATAGGTCTCTCCTTGTTGAATGGAATCCTCCAAACTCATATTCTACCTTCTTTATTTATTAAAGAAACATCCCATTTCCTACGAACATTTATTAAAGGTACCATGTCTTATATGAACATTATGTTTTTCATCACACATACTTAACAAGATAAAAATATATCAAAAAATCAATTCATCCTCATGTGATGCTAAGGATTAATATATTTTGAGATCAACAAATCTCCGTTATTTTCATATACTCTTCACCAAACAATATTCTATGGTCATGAGTCTCAATTTATAAATAATTGTTGACATAACCCGGTATGACATCAGAAAAGTAGTGAGTATGTGGGGAAAATATGTGTTATACTCGATGGAGATGATTCCTTGGTTATTCTGTAGAAAAAGGATATAAATGTATGAGCCTCTTCTATAAGTGGATGGATTGTACAATACCCTTCTTCTACATTATGGATAACTTAGTGTGCATGTGATATTCAGGTCCCTACAAACTTCATAGAAAACCATTATATGAGTTCCAATTCAGTTCATCCTGTCATCCTTAAAATTGATCATGAATCTGTGTGATCAGATAACTTTTATTGTGGCTTATCATCATCACACAGTCTGTATAGGGAACTTTATGTCCTCATTGTAGTGATCCATCAAGAATATGATATTTTTAAAAATAAAAAATTTCATTGTGTGTTCTGTTAAAATATTTTATACCACCAATTGGTGGTATCACACAATTACTTAACTACATGGACAAATTTTTCATCCTCACCATATACATACATCACTAATTCGAACCTAGTCTCTTATTTATAATGATGTTGGCCTTGAGGTTTTATAATAATCCTATCCATGTAGGAGTAGTTATTTTATTCCCACCAGTAAGTGAGTCATGAGGGTGGTTATTCATATTCATATAATAATACACACAGTTTTATATTGTCTTCACATGATAACATATCAATAACTGAGTCTTCTTATGATAACATTTCATATGGAAGTATCGGCATGAGGAGTTGTGATGAGGGAATTAATATAAGTTTTTTTATAATTTTTAAAATGTGTCTATGAAAATTTTTCAAGTTGCATTGAAATGGTCATAGGGGCACTACTAACTTTACAATTTATTGAAATGGGGAAGAACCCGGCCTTTTCCCTGGATCTGGGACATGGAAAAGGTGACCGCGTGAGGGGGGGGGATTTCTATACAAAAAGTGAAACACCGATAGGGGGTGCTGCCTTTCACCTAACATAAAGGTGAAAGGAACCCCTACCACATTTATTTTAATTCCCTATAAAAGGGAACCCCCATCCCCCCCACTTAAAATTCCCTTATCTCTCAACATTATCCACCCCCTCTCCCTAAAATAATCCTTCATTTTGGGCGATTGTTTAATTAGCCTAAATGATATCTCCATTTTTTTCCAAGATTCATTTAGTGGTATTTTTTCTTATTTAATTTAAATTTATTTATTTATTTAACATGATTGTTTTTAGTTAGTTAAAAATTTGGTATTTATTATATAGCTTAGTAATTCATATATAGTTTATAAATAATTGTTATTATTATAAATGACTAAGTAATGAATAAATAATGAATAAATTTTGTTTAATTAATGAATACATCTAATTATTTTCTTATAATATTTAACTAATTAGTATCGTTTGATTAACAAATTATTAAGGAACAATTGATTAGGGATAATGAAATTTTTAACCAAATGATTATAGATTGATTAAATAATTATTTGGTAATGAATAACTAATGATTAAGTACTGATTAAATTGTGATTAAATTATGTTTATGTAATGAATAATGATTGAATAAAGAATTAATATAGAATTAATAATTAAATAATGAATAAGTAATTATTGACTAATAATTAAGAAAGTATTACACAATGATTAATTAATGATTAAGGGATAAATAATGAATGAAAAAATAATGAGTGACTAATGATTATCTAATTGTTTTGTAATGGTTAACTAATTATAAAATATTTATTAAGTAATAATTATTTATTTTTTTAGAAATAATTAAAGAATGACCAAGGAATGAATAAGGAATGATTAATGATTGATAATATAATGTTTAATTGATTATTATGTAATGATTAAATAATCACAAACTAATGATTAACCAACGAATATGTAACGATTAAATAATGACTAAGGGTTGACTATGGAATTATAAAGGGATTATTAATGAATGATTAATGATTGGTTAAAGAATAATTGAAGAATGATTTACTAATGAGTTACTAATTATTAAATAATGGTTTAATATTAATTAAACAATGAATAAAAAATGGTTATGTAGTGATTAATAGATTAATAATTATTGAATAAGTAATGGTTAACTAATACTTCACTAATGTTTCAATAAAGGTAAAATAATTATTAACTAATGATTAACTATTGATTAACGAATGATTATCCAACCTTTGACCAATGATTAGACAATAGTTAACAGATGATTAAACAGTGATTAACTAGTGAGTAACTTTACATAATCCTGGAATATAACTAGAAAGAATGATGATAAACTGAATGATAAAGATTGTTAACTACACATATGATTTCTTACTCCCATGATTTAGGTGATTAATCTCTTAATGCACAATTGAATTGTTAATTATGATGTATATGTTTTAGAAGATTCACATTCTCTTTTTAAATAATTGAACTTAACCTCAAGAATTTTAAAAAGTTTTATTAAAAAATATTAGTTTCATGTTTTATGATTTAAAAACAATTTCTAAAATTTTGGTAGTATAACGATTATGTGATCATCTAATCAACCAAACCCTTGTATGGATACTATAAGTGGACGTTTCTCTAGAAAAGATGTATGTTAGTGTAAAAATGTTCACAAGGTTTGTCGAGTCTGACATGGCATAACCTGGAACTTGACAATAGGCCTTTCTACACACCTGGTTTGACACTCATAGTGGATATTCATTAGATAATTCAATATTTATTTATAAACTATTGAAATACCATTTGGATGATTAAAATATGTAACATGAAGAATTAGTTTAATAATTTATTATATAATAAGACATTATAAAATGTTAGAATCATAAATATTACATAGTCAACCACATTTTCAATATTATTCAAATAATGTTTTGGAAACTGAGGGTAAAAGAAGAGAAAACCCCGAATCAGTTCATTTATCCATGATTAAATTAAAATTATGATTATATAAATTGAAATAGAGAAGAAAAAATAAATAAATAAGCAATTTATGATATACAATATAAAATAAATACCTAGACATTTTTCAAAAGAATATAGTTTGAATGAGATGACTCTAACATTAAAGGTTACGTAAAATATAGGTTTTTTTCAAGTGGAATATTAATAAGATATTTCAAAGAGATGTACTTAACTTTTTAATTTTAAAAAATTTTCATCATTATATTGAAATCTATGAAAAATTATTTGATATGTTATTATAAGGATAAAATACATTGAAAGATCCAACAAAAAGTGCATTGATTTCAAAGATTTCGTTAAGGTACCACTTGAAATTTGATTGATTTTACTATACTTATGAAGTTAGTCTCATCGCATCAAAAATCTATTCTGTTAAAAAATATATGTGTATTTGTGTTTTTTATAAATCTCTAATGGGTTATTTATTGTCTTTAACCATCTCTATTTCACTTTAAATGAAAATAATTTTCATTTTATCATGGATAAATAAACTGATTTGGTATTTTCTCTTATTTTTTCACCTAGATTCCAAAAACATTCTATGAAATATTTTCTAATTAATTTATATATAATGATGCTGTTGTATCATATTTTGGGATATAAAAATCCAATTTTATATTTCATTATCATAATGATTATATTGTGAACAATCATTGTAAATATTATTTATACTATAAAAATCATGATTAAATTAAAATTTTATAATTGAGAGTCGTGTATTGTTATGTCTATAATTACAGAGAGTTTATTAAAAATCTCAAAGAGGTTATTATAGAACACAACAAAAAATCTTAAGAAATATAATTGTGTAACCTTATATAAACATGAAGATAAAAATCATTGTTTCTTAAATCTTGGACCTGATTGAGAGATCATGTTTGTTAGAAATATAAATTTGTATTCGTGGACACACTATGTAATGTATCTTTTCCCTTGATTGTTGACGTTTAGTGGGTCCATGAAATAAATTCATATTACATGTAGTTATATGGATCCATGATAGTGTCATATATGAATGTTTGTACTATAAAAAAATAAAGTACAATTGTACGAAGAGGTAGACGTTCAAGAGTTGTTGATGTAAGTCCTCCCCAATGAATTGAGGCTCCTCTCTATGATAAAGAAGATGAAAAAATAAATTATATCATGAATATACTTGTAAATACGAATTTTCATGAGGATTTTTTTAGTAATGGAATAAATGGATACTATAATGTAGATGATGAGTGATCATCATAATTTAGTGAGGACATTTATAGAAATATATTATATTTATATTATCCTTGATCTTTAATAAATCATCTACCACTATTCAAATCTCGGTCGGAAGTAGTGGCACATTTTCATGAATTTGATAGCAATGTAATCTCACCTACAAAATATTTTCCTGTATTTTTAGTGTATTGGTTAGAGTGATGGGAAATTATTTTATGTTGTCAAGGATTTTCTAATGAAATATGCATTTAAAAACTTGTTAAAAATTTTTTCATATTCAGAGGCACTGTAGATATTACGATCCTAAATTAATTTATAAAACAAATCGTATATTGGGAAAATTATGTGGATGAATATAGATTCCGCTTGAGGGTGATTCTAAACATTTCATTTGGAGGTTTTAGAATTTCAATGGTTAAGGTATCTCATACACACATTCAGCCAAACCTGACACAAGATCATAACTCATTAGATGATGAATTTATATCGACATTATTTGTCAAGATGATTTGGACCTGCCAAGATGATTCAATTTCCCTTGTGAAATAGGGGATAAAAAAAATTTGGTTATAAGATATCCAATAATAAGTCACGGATGGAGAAGTAAAAGACAATGGTTATGTTCTATGGTGATTTGGATGACTGTTATCATTTTTTGTTGAACTTTCTACCCATAATAGGATATAAAGTTACATTTTTCTTCTAACTTCATTAGATTGATCACGTCTCTCAAGATATCTGACTCGATCCAAAACTTGTTCAATTTCATCAGTTTTTCATTTTATTCCTCATTTTTATTTCCAAATTTCATTTCAGAAAAAATTTCATACAGACTGATGGAAGGTTTCTATCTAGAAAATATAGAGGAATATTTTTAATTTTGGAAACTAAATATGAAAATCATTCACCTATTCCACTTTCTTTTTCAATTGATGAAATTGATAATGATGAATAATGGTTTTGGTTTTTGCCACATATCTGCAACTATTTCATTATATTCTCATTGTCGGTTTGGTATCCAAATATCATCATGAAATCAATGGGGAAATCATTATAGATCATTATAAATGGATATTCTCAAATTCACATAATTGAAATTGTATCATACACATTTCTAGAAACATGAAAAAATCCATAATGAACCTGTGATGAATGAAATAACGTTGCTTGGTATTCAATGAATTTGTTATTTTTTACTATGTCAACATAAAGATAAAGTCAACTTATGTGAAATATGATCACTTATGGGTAGCATATGGTCCATATTGAATGATGTGTGAATAATGTTTCAAAAAATCTTCAAGGATAATCAAGAAGTGTATGATTACACGATGTGGATTCCATAAGAAAAATGTACAGTGGCTTATGATGGGGGGAATATGTATGAATACATGACCTTGAAAATAAAGGATTTCATTAATGGTGTATTTATGGTGATTCAAAAGTTACCTCTAATTTCCCTTTTCCATGATAAATTTTATCTACATGGGATGTAATTTATTGATAGAAAAAAATAACCTCATACGAGATTCTGCATGGGTTAAGGTATTGAAGTCACTTTCAATGAGATATTGAAAATAATATTAAATAAGCTTATGGTTATCATGTGTTTCATTTCATACAATAAGACTATCGATTTTATGTTCAAGAATGTTTGGACTCTATCATAAATAGAAGTGGTGAAAAAATGGTGGTATTACTATAAGATGAAATTTTAATGTGAAAATTCTAGGTGTCACAGTTTCCATGTGAACAAGCCATCACATCATTTGCCTATGTAAACATATCAGTGGAATCTTATGTTAATCCAGTGTACCATCTGAATACTATTTCTATCTAGTATGATACCCCATGGATGTATATCCGGGTGTTTATATATTTACAAATTCCTGAAGAGGATCCTATATTGATACTTGAAATCCATAGGTTATGTAAATGGGGGACACTCAAGTCCACCAAGATTCAAAATGAGATGTATTTTTTGAAAAAAAAGGTAAACTATTGAGATACTACATGCCTCGTTAAGAAGGTCATAAGTTTAAAATAATCCCTTACTTTTGATGATAAAATTCAAACTTTAATCCAAAATGATGTGTTGTCTTCAATGTGATATTCATATATTGTAAATTATATGGTGTTAATATAAGATCCTTTATTTTTTAAAATTTTCTAACATTTATGAAAAATTTTAATATCAAATGAAAATAAGCCTATCATATTAACATTAAATGGAAAATGACAAGTGAATGTGAGGTGATAGGAAATCATAATAAATTTTTATATGGATAGACAATAAATAAATCATGTGAAACAATAATCACAAAACATAAAATTATGTGAGAAATCATATATAAATTAAAATAAATGTTTTTTTAATAAACATTTAGATATTGAATATAAAATGTTTAAATATATAAATATATAAAACCTTATATTATTAAAATAAGCTTCTCAGGTAAAAACATATCTCAAAAACACTTTAGAAATATGAATTGAGAAACATAATGATATTCCCTTTTTTGGGTAAAAAACATCATAAAAGAAAAGGATTAAACATGTAATTTCTTACATTATACTAGTCAAACGATTATGCTGAACATAAAATTACATTTTTATTTTCAACTTAAAATTAATTCATTTTTTACATACAAATAGGGGACAATGTCCTACTCATAGATTAGGAAAAAATTGTCTTCAGCTCTGTAATAGGGGGTTTTCCATTTCAATAGATTTGGGTGCATCCAATGCTCCATCATCATCACACACGGCCTCTGACCACAATTATACCATACCTGCACTATGATGGTTTTTTTCTACATGGTGGCATCCAGTTACACATTTTTTTAATATCACTTTATTTTTTCTTTCCTAGAGAGGTGGAGACATGTGACACACATATTCCAACTATCTGAGGAAGGTATGACCATAACCATAGATGATGAGGAAGTCCTCCTCAATATTCTTATCAAGGAGGAAGAAGTTATTAGACCCACTGATGTAGAGTATCCTGATACTGTTGCAATATTTATTGAAATCAAAATTTTTGATGATGATGGTTCTAGATATGGTGGGTCAATATTGATGGGATGGCATGGGGCACACTTTGATAATTTACATGATGATGCTGATGAGAATAATATCATGCATCATGACCGTGAATATATATTACTTATCATTGGAGGGACACACTATGGTTATGACCCAATTAATCATGTGAAAATGATGTACATAGGGATAAAATATGACTTTGATCAAGATAGAACATACAATTAGGGATCTCCATGCTTAGCTTACACTTAAAGAGAATTATGCATGAAATGTTGCAAATACCATGCTGATCATGGGGGATGCATCATCCTCATCCATATATGGTAATGGGAGTGCATCCCCTAACTCTCTATTGATCTTTCTGGTCAACCAATCCCTATAGAGGTGCTACATGACATTCTTCATGGAGACTGGAATGATCAATAATTTCTATTGGGTTTCAATGCTAATAAGAGTTATTGAATTGAATTTATTTTTTTATATCACATTCAAGGTTGTATTTTATTGGTGGGGTCAAGAAAACAACATCATAAATGATTCAAGACACCATTTGGGTGAAAATAGAATGATGATAGAAAATCTACTACCCACTGATGTATGTATAAACAATTTTTCATTGACTTAAAAATTTCATAATTTCATCATTTTCTTATAAACAAAAGTTATTGAAATATGTCACATGTCATTTCAAATTTCACGGATTCCATACATGGATTTATTTTACATTTCTCCTACATACTGTAGCACTAGACTTCATTATCCTATAGATATAGTTCCATAAATTTAATTTCATATTATTGAGTGGAATGAGCCTGATAGTGTCATGCACCAATTTGGATCGGTCCAGCACATTCCATTTCCATCAATACAATTACAAAAGAATCATGACTTGAAGCCAAAGGGATGTAGAATATTGAATGGATCTTATGACATACCCAATATGTTTACCTATAGAGAAGATGATAATCGCTTCATATACTTGTTCTATGTACAATGTGATTCCATATTTTAGAGTAGGTTGAGTATGATCCATGGTATAAACTGAAGTCTATATTGTGTTTTAATCGACATGAAAGAGGGATTTGAACTGTGGTAAGTTGATAAATTTCCATTAGATTTATTATTTGACTATTTCCTAATTCAGTGGGAATCTCATTAGTATGTATTTGAGCACAACAGTTTATCCACATGAGTGATCCATAGTAGCAGGATGTTTCTAGCCTAACAATGATCCATGCTGCTGCACAAGGGTGGATGCTATCTTATTATGTGGTTCAGAATATCATCTTATATCTTCCATCCAAGGGATATGATGTTCCTACTTACAGAGTTGAGGTTCCTTCTCAAGAACCTCCTCCAAGAGATGTTGATGCTGATGACCTTGACAAGGATGACACAAACCACATCGTCTTGCATGTGGGCCCTCACTTATTCCATATGAATAGATAATGCCTCTAGTATTCCATCTATAACAGATTGGGGGAGTGCATTTGGAGGCATTTGATCAATATTTATTAACAAGATATACATATCATTCTCAATTCGATGAATTTACGAGATTATATCAGGGGTTATTTCCCATGTTTCTAAATTTTGTGATATAAAATTCATAGGATATATGGTTCCTATAGTCGATGATGGGGGATCCTTATAATCCCACAATGGGAGAAGGATTGGGTGCACAAGATGACAAATAGTAGACACATCCTTCCACTATGACATACTCAGATCATCTGATAGTTGAAATTCCAATGTATGAGGTTCATCCCTCTCCTAGTCATCAGACTCTACCACCCTACAGATCACAACAATCTCAAAACGGGTGTCATATTTGAACACCACCATGTTGTATAGAACCTCATAATAGACATTGATTATATTCAGTCATGTATATCATTTCTATCTATTAAAAAGAATAAATTCTATTCACTATTAACCATTTTTACATGTTTAGACACAATCACAATTGTAATTTTTATTTAATTAACAGTTTATGTTTTACAATATTTTAAAGTCGACTACTTAAACATATAAAAATAAAAAAAATTTAAAGTAGGGAACATTAAAATCAAATAAAATAAAAACAATAAAAACAATCTAAATAAAATATAAAAAGAGCCTAAGAATCTGATAGGTAGTATAAAAAAAATAAATTCAAATATATAACAACTAATGTAAAATCAAATGAATGTAAAAAATATTGTAAATAATAAAACTAATTTTAAATAAAATCTTGACAATTTTGGAATATTAAAGATTCAAACAAACCCTAGTTATTGAACATTGTTAAAATGAAAACATTCTACTCAATCTATAACCATTAAAGGTATATTCTAATTCTATAGAATAGAATAACTAAAAAACTCCAAAAAGGGAGTAATATAACATAATAATAGTTATGAAAGTAATGATAAAAACATATCAAGCTAAAATTACTTGCAGTCCAATATAAATGATGGATGTATTAAAAATCCACAGTTGACCTGTCTTTCATTCATGTCACATGTTTCTTTCTTATGTGTTACATTAAAACAAATGAATTAAAAGATTTAATGAAAAAAATATAGTAACTATATAACACAGATATATACATATATATATAATGTATATATTTATAATGAATAATATTAATATATTTATGTAATAATGACAAAAAACTATTAATTAACTAAATTAAATATAGCATAAGACATTGTATAAGTTATTTTCAACAAGATACATCATAAATTAAATTATTAGATCAGTTTTATTAACAAGTAAGGATGCATTTGGGATCAAAATTAAAAATAAAACACAATTGAAAATACCAAAAAATTTATAAATTTAATATGTAAAAAAATATTTACATGTCACAAAAAATATATCATAAAACCACAATATTTTAAATTTCAAATATTAATGAAATAATTCTAAAAAAGTAAAACAAAAATAGTATGTATATATATAATCATAATATTCAAAACTATATATTTTTAAAAAACAAACATGTATAATAAATAATTTTTTGTTTTTCTGAAAGATGTGAGTGTTGTTGTCGCATTTCTAATTTACAAAATGGTGGAAATTCCACTACCTCCTTTCAGACAAAGATTTCATAAAAATTTACCTAAGAACAGTTTTTATTTCAAAAAACCAATAAACCTACTCCTTACAGACAAATATTTAAATATATTTTTTACATAGGTACATTTAAAAAATTCAAAAAACCCATAAAAATAAAAATATTATATGATTGATGTTTTATTAGAATTTGATATCAATTTTAGGTGTTATATGAATACAAAATCCCCAGAACCATTAGGTTTAATAATATTACACATTAATTCATTTATCCATCACATAATATGCTCTTATTTGTAGTAAATTTAGAGTTCCATTTTTTTATTTATGTTTATTTTTTATCATTATTATTATTTTTGAAGACAAAATAATAATAGTAATAAATAATATATTTCAATTTATAAAAACAATATGCACACTCTACCATCAATAAGACACACCATTTTGAATTTGGATCCATCAAACTATCTTAACATGTTTCCTTCCAACAAAAGTGTGTTGAAAAAATTTAATAGTGATGATATAATCCCATTTATTTTATTCTTGTCTTTTTATTCGTGTAGAATACAAAATTTACATTCATTTTCATATCATTATGTATAAAAGATACCAAAATAATATTTTAATGAAATATTTATTTATTTTTCTCTTGACTAAAATATCTTTTTTTCTTCAATAGCCATGTTTTTTTAAAATGATATCAGAAACAGTTTAAATATTATCCTCTGATTTAATATGGTCAATTTTACCCATGATTGAATTTTTAGATATTTTTTTTGAAAGGAATCATCTTTTTGTTTTATGAATGATGTAATTTTGTCTTTGACCATGGATGTGAATGAGGCCTTTTTTTAGAATGCATGAAAAGAATCTAATTTCTAGCCATCATGACTGTTCAAATAGAGGAACCTTCCATTACACACATTGATGTTTTGTTTTATGGAAAATTATGGCATGAATTTTTTGATATTTTTTATATTTTATATTCTTGATTTCATTTTGAAATGGGTATTTTTTAAAATAAATATTCCAATAAACTTATCAAGGAATTTTTACCAATGACAATATCCATTGATATTACTTATTATTTAATGGGGATATTATCCAAAGGTATCATTATGTTTTTTCCATTAAATGGTTTGTGATGATAAAACATTAAGGGTGTTTCTATGAATCCTATTTATTTCTATGGTTGATTTTTTTATAATTAATTCATTATATATTATTCTAGTTTTCTATGGGTTATAATGAAATTATGATATTTTTATGAAACCTATTTCGTTTAAATGGGTCATTCTATGATAAATTTGTTATAATATTGTGTAATACATATATATGATTATAATTGTGTGATGGGTGGAATCGAAATTAGATGTACCCCAAATTTATTAGGATATGAATTATATATCATGATAATATATGGTTTGAAATGGAGAGTGAACATAGTTATTTCATGGAATTTTTTCACTGTAATATTATTGGGAGTGAACATTGACACTGTGTATATCTGAATGGGGTGTGAATATAATCAAACTTGATATCCTTGGTAGTGATACATTACTAATTATAATATTTTATGCTCTTTTGTGTATTAAAAAAACATATGTCTTCTCATAAGGGTATTCTATCATAGCTCATGTTCTATGATTCATTTATGACTTCTGTCTTATAAACTTGTATTATTTATTCAATGACTGTTGATTTAGATCTATTATATGAAATTAATAGTTCTCAAATGTTATCTTCATGTACTTGTGCCCTGATGATCATGTTGTTCTTAAGTTATCCTGGATATCTCATTTTTTTCCCATACCAAGAATCTGAGATCAAACTTTCTAGCATTTCATTTCCCCATGTTATAAAGACAGGGTTTAAAAAAGATATTTCTGAGAATGGATGTAGATATCAATAACATATAGGAAGTTGATGTTTTAATCTTATAAACAAGTTTTCTATGTATCTATGTTTCCAGAGACACTAAAAATTATGGTTCTGGAATGGATTGTAATGTTGTGAAATGAATAGTCATCTATTAATATATAATATCTATTTTGTAAAATTAAGGGTTTCTATAGATGGTATAAAAGATGGTATTTGTTAATATATTGATATTAGGATTATAGAACTTTAGTGAAGACCCCAATGATAAGTCAAATTGTAGGATAACACCCTAAGGTTTTATTATGTTATAAATAATTTTATTTTTCCTTAAATGAATCCTTGTTTAAATGGTACACATTAATGTGGTTTTGGAATAGTTATAAAAAATTTAATTAACTTGATGTAAATTTGGGTGAATATATCATAGTCATGATTCTAGTTCTTGGTGTGTGTTCCCTTACATTGGACCTGATTTTACACTTCATGTGTATCTGATTAGGTTAATTCCCATTTTCATTAAAAAATTTCATGAATGATTTAATGAGATGACGATCAAGGATGACCTCTATTAAAAATAATGTTTCAAATATTGAAAATAATGTTTCATGATTTAAATATATGATGAATAAATATTCATTATTAATTTATTAATCAATATGATTAATATTACTCAAACTATGTTTTTCAATTTTAATCAATTAATAGAACTAGGATGATTTGTGTTTATAAAGAAATTTATAGATAATGAAATTATTTCTCTCATGATAGAAGAAATTAAAATGAGTTGATAATGTTCAACTTTGAGATTATTACTAATAATCTATCCCATTATCATATTAATAACCTTATCTTGGGGAAGATTCTTAACACACCTATTTATAGAAAATTAATGTTTCATGATGTCTATGGGGAAAAGAATATTTCGATTCATACATGATTCAAATTTTGGAATTAAAACCGAAGGGATTGTCTCAAAATAATGAGAAGATGTTTTGGGTTTAGAAATGAACGAAACATTGTTATTAACTTCCATGAAAAAATTGAAATATTCAATTATTATAATATATGAGAATAATGGTTTCCCTAATGTACGATTTATAGTTGAATGATTTAATTATAGAATGTATAGGAATTATAAAAATATATGTCATAGGGTAAAATAATATGATGATGATCAATAAGGTTTTATAATTAATTTTTTTCATGTTGATGATGATGAGACTAGAAATAACATATTAAAGAATGGTGGTATTAAGAAATAAGATGATGAAGAGTAGTCAATAGATTAAGAAGGAAGTGGAATGATTGAAGTGTTTATATATTGTTATTGAAAATGTATATGGTACAAGAACTTTTATAAATGGTATTCAAGTTATAAGATTCTTGAAACCATTACAGATTATTCTAATGAAGTTTTGTTTTAATAATTTACATGAATATGTTGAATGGTACCGATAACCTTGAAAAGATATATAATTGTAAGGATGTTTTTTTGAAAAAAATGTACTTAGTTAATTATAACCATTAATATTTACCATATCTAGAGATAATATTGCTTAATTGAGATTAAGAGATAACTGACATAGATAATGTAAATGTTATAGTATTGGCAACCTTAAAATTGGATAGTGATTTAATGAAAAATAAATTTATGTCATCTTTATATTATTTAATTACCTTTTTAGATTTATATAATAAATTGTATAGTGATAATTTCATGAAAACATTATGGTCTCATCGACATTTTAGGGTGATACTAATTATTTTGTTAAAGTATTAACATGTATTTGGAGAATATATATTCTTGTATTCACCTGTTTGGTATATGAGATTATGGGATTCTTCATGTTGTATGGGGATAAATATTAATGTGGAACTTGAAAAAATTTTTTGTTGTAAAATCATTTAAATATTTGTAATTTAAAAATTCATAGACCTATTTATTTATGAGTATTATGGATTACTATTTATTTAATGGATTATGTTGAACATATTATGAATTGTTGAGGTTATAGAGGTAATCATATTTTTTTCATAATTTGAAGATTTATCTGTATTTGATTAATTGTGCTAACCATTATGGTTTTGTTAAAAATTAAATATATAAGGAATGACTTATCATTTTTATGGATATTATGATACATGAAATGTTTATTTTTGTGCTTCAGGAATGAAAAATTCATCTTGAATATACATTTATTGAAGTAAGAGATGTGATAGAAGAGGAATTGATCAAAGCAAAACTACTGGATGTAATTATCATAACAAAATAAGAATAAATAATTTAATTATATTTTTTATTGGAATTTATCACAATATAAAAAGAACCCATCACCTTTAGAAAAGTGATATTGGAATTAAAATGTTATCATTAAAAATTCATTTATGAATAATTGATTGTCTATTCGACCCTCATTGTTTTCTGGATGTTTGGTTACTAAATTTCTTATAACCATGTTCTATATCACTCTATTTTAGTCCATGGATGTTAGTATTCACTTACATGTCTATATCCTTAAATCAAACCAATACTATTAATATCTAAGGTCCCTATTTTGTGTTATTTTGGATAACCGCTATGTCTCAGAATTCCCATTTCCAAATTAAAATTTATGATCCCTTTGAATGATATGGGTTATCAAAAATTGTATTTGAAAATTAAGAATGTTTTATTACCATGATATACAATTTTGTGGAATAATTTATATAACTGGGTAGAATATTACTCCCCTATGTATTATAAATTATTCAACATTAAATAGAACTAACGTCTCTCAATAATTTTATGATGTGAAACACCGAGTATAAAATATGATATGATATATTATAACACAACTATTAAATTTATGTGTATGAAAATGATTCACTAATTATGATATATATACATATATTTATTTAATTCAATTTTATTAGCCAATTCAAGATATAGAAGAAGTAATTTTTTAGTATATTCATTTTATGTTTCAATAATATGGTTATCTTCAATAATTGGTTTTATTTAATTTTGTGTAAGAATATTATAATTATTTTTTTACAATTTTATGAATTAGTTTTTTATAAAAATTATTTCAATTTAAATCATAGTGTAAAACTATTCTTAGGGATAAATGTTCTTATCATTTGAAAGTATTTATTTTTAATGAATATAGATAAGAGAACATTTTTTTTGTAAAACTATAAATTATTTTCAATGATGTGTGACATTATTTATTTTATTTAATAGTAATGTAATATAGGTAAAATTTAATTTGATTAAATTTAATTTATATCACATCAATCAAAATTAAGCTATATTTTGGTAATAGTTAATTTTTTCTCTTAAAACACATTTTTTGTCCAAATAATATTTTAATAGTGAAATGTGATTCTATATTATTAAATTAAATTCATAAATATTTGTGAATGATTTTAATTAAATTTTTATATTATATATTCAATAAAATATTTAACATTCATATAATTTGTAACACCCCAAGCTTCCACGGTACACTTCTCTTTAATTAATACAGTAGCGTGTGTTTTACGCAACTTCGAGTTCTAACACACACCACAACCAATAAAACTAGCCGTTATGAATAGTAATACCCACTTTTTGAAATTTTATAAATTTTATCTTTAAAAATGGACTTCATTTTTGGATTTGGAATATCGAAATTATCTTAGGGTGAATTTCTTTATTTTTCAGAAAACATTCAATTTTTGATGAATAGTGAAAAAACACTGAGTTATAGTTGAAAGCCAAATTTTTATTTAAATAATTATTTATTGTATTTAAATTTAATTATGGTAAAAATAGATACATTATACCTATATAAGTTCAACGTAATTCATTGGAGTTAGTTTAGAATAATTTTAGATATATACAAATTTTATTGAACTTTACACCGTCTTTTACCCACCTCATAGGAAAATTTGGAAATTCATATAAAACATAATTTTACCACCTCTGTGAGTGGAATTTCGAAACTCCGAAAGACACGGTAAATATCTAGGAGTAAAATGTGGTTCAATGAGATGAAAATAAATGTTGGTGAATCGTAACTTTTTACTTTTATTTACCACGGTTAAAAGTAAATAGGGTAATTAAGGGTAATAATGATATTAATATTACCCTAACAAATTTACTAATTCTATTTTACAAGTGTATCTCGACCAAAAACAACCTTAGGAATATAATATTATCATTTTGGTCTACTAGGATAAGATTAGAACGTTTTTTATTATTTAATTCAAAGAAGAGTTAAAAGAGATAAAATCAACGTTTAATAACTAAAACATTTTTAATATAGGGTTATACATAAGATAAATTCGATTATAAAAATTATTTAGAAAGATAAAATGATTTAATAAATAAGGGTATTTTATTTATAATTTTTACACTTTATATAAGTTAATTTATTTATGACACAATGGTGATGCAGTAATTACCTAATTAATGAAATATTAAAATAATTGATATTATAAATATAGAAATAAATGTAATGTGAGACTTTTTATGAATTAAACTAATTTTCTAGGTTAACATGAAATATTAGTATTGGTTATATACATTATTTTTATTTAATAACGCTGTTATAAAATTATCAAAAACAAAATACCCAATAGTTTCAAAATTGACATAAAAGAGTTTTTAAAACAAATATTATATTATTAATTGATATTCTTTTCATAAAAATATAAGGTTTAGAAAAACGTCTTGTATAATAAAAGTTGTATAATTAATGGACCACTTGGGGGGTATCTTGGAGGTATATAGTAGTTTTATTAACTATATAATATAAAAATACATAGAGACATGGTAAATGTCAAACTATATAACTAAGAGTTAAATATAAATGATATGGTTAATATAGGGACCCAAAGCAGTCTAAAATATATTGGTTGAATGTATTTAGACCCATACTCACCTTAACCTTTAAATAATCAACTTTAGAGCCATTAGAAACTGAATACGGATTTATTATAAAATAATAATTCTAGCTTTTCCAAAGGTGCCCCTCACCCCTCTTATAAAAGGGTACTCCCCTTATCTCTAATTTCCAACATAAAAGCATTTTGGTTCGGCCAAACCCTACCCAAATATTCTATAAACATCCCTAAATTTTACTTAGAGGCCTTAGTTTGATCATAAAGCCAACCTAAGGATTCCTTTTGATCAAATCAAAAGGAAGAAACCGAAGAAGAGGTAATGTTTTCACAACCCACTTTAAAGATCCTTTCTTTTGAAAAATCTTCTTTATTTGTTATTTCCATTATCAAATTATAACTACAGTATATTTTATATACTATGATAATATTAATAATATGGTAAATCCATATTCAGTATTCAATCCATCCTTTGAATGACATGTCACCATACGTGCGTACGTACGGCCTACCGTCTCCACGTCGTGGTGTAATTGATATTCAATACATTATTATTTGGATGGGTATAATAATGATGTGTAATTATAGTAAATAATAATTATACCATGATAATGATTCTGTATATATGATATATCATCAAATTATATATGATTTTAATATCAAAAGAATGATATTATCGCTCGTGTGTACGTACGGACTACCGTCTCCATGAACGCGATGAGATTCATTATCCATCGTATCCATACAAGTATAATTATCATTTTATGATTAAAAATAATGTTTAAGGACTTGATATAATTATGTATATGAATAATATACAAACTATACCTAACAAACATGACTTATATAACAAAACATATAAAATAAAACGAGTAAGTTAACACCCGAAACGACGATAATACTAAGATATTATTAAAAAAGAAATGTTAAGAGATATTATATGATATCATATTAACGTATATGATTCTTTTATAATTAAATAACAATTATTTCACCATTATACATGAGGCTAACCTACCCTCGACCAATGAAAAAGTACAATGTAAGGGGTTTCTATCTCACTTTTAATTCCCAGAGATTTCCATTGTTCACTACTAATTTATTGCATGTGGTGTGTGTAATGCCATTTTTTGTATTAATTGTGTCATATACTTTAATTAATGGATATTTACATCATCATTGTATGATCCTTCTTTCATGGGTGTCTGTTTCCTAAGTTATCAAATCAATAAGGGAATTTGAAATTTCAATTTCCACTCATTCGGATTTACGCATACTTCATTGATTAATTTACTCCAAGATTATGTTTGGAATCACTATTCATTTTCTTATGTCATAGTTTTCACTCCCCTTTCCATGGATATACTTTTGATACACATAATCACTCCATTGATAAATTCTCAAGTCATCGTTATGATCTTGATAAGAGTAATTTTTACTCAATCTCTATTTGTTGAGTTAAACATCCAATTCATTGGTGTTGTTTTTACAAGAATATGTGTGAATATACTTTCATTGTTTTACAGTAAATATCAAATCATATTTAGTGTATTTATATTTTTAACACATAATTATGTCTTTGATTTATCCTTAACATAATGATATGACCTTTATGAGAGATTTCATATCAATTTACATTCCATTGAGACACTTTTGTTGTTATACACCAAATAACTTTTATATGGAGTATATAATGTACTTTGACATAGTATATAATGAATCCCTTTATTCTCAAGATATTAGAAGGTTTTTATTACCTCAATTATTTGTATTCAAGTGTCTCTATTTTGGTTAGGAACACTAACTAAAATATAATTTTAAAATGTTTTAATGATTTATTATTCTAAATTTTTTTCGTTATTGTCCATGTTTTAAAAATGGTTTTATGGATTTATTTATATGGAAATTAAATTTTTCAAATCCAATTTTATTTAAAAGTATCAAAGTGGTATGGGACACTTTGATTCAAAAATCTATTTTAAATGGATTCTTAACAAATAGTGTGACTTTTGAATGTTTTCAAGAAAAAGGGGGATATTTCTTTCAATAGTTTGATGATTATTTTATCTATGTCAACATCCTTCATTATTCTCCATTGAGGTTAATCTGATATAATAAAATAATCCATATTTTATCAAATGAATTATGTTTGACCGTGGATGTGCTAATTTAATACCATTCATGGTTTGTGGTTAAATTATTAAAATTTCGTATGCTAGTTTTAATATGAATGTTTATGTTATGTTTCAAACTTTTCATATGAAGAAAGCATTGGACTTAGTAAGTGACGAGTGGAGGCCTCTATAGATCCTCGATGCATCGGTAGGTATCATGAGACATACTAGTGTCTTGTCACAAGGCCTTGACAAAATCTTATTTGTAGTCATGGCACGAGGCCTTGACTACGTGGTTATGATAGTCTGACATTATGCATTCCATCATCATGAAAGTGTCTATTCGACTAGTAGAATATCCATGTGAATAAGTAAACGGAATTATTGCATTTTATCTTACCATATTATGATGGAGTTCAAGTTTAAAAGGCTTTTGTTTTATTTATACATTTCCTTAAATGTTTATGCTTATTTATGAATGTTTCCGCTATATTGTTATCCTTACTAAGCATCTGGGCTAACCCGTTTCAATGTTTTATCTTTCCCAGAGTGTGAAGAAGTAATATATGAATGACCTATAGGGATAGTATGAGGGGATATGAATACAAGATGTTATTGTAGATTTTTACATTATGATGTAATGTAAGACTTATGAATATATAGAGTGTTTCCAAGACTACTAAACTAATCGGTCTTTCCAGACTTGATCTTTTGTGATCATGCCAATGTTATGTAATAATGAACCGAATCTGGATAACTGGGGTCGGGGAATTATAGTTGGTATCAGAGGAAGTTTAGTACAATCTTTAGAAACTAGATTTATATAAACTCTTATTAGAACACATAGACCTAAGATGGACTTTGAGGATTAGTATAGAAGAACTTTCTAGAATTTTGGTATTGTAGATATTTTGTGAGGTTTCCAAGAAATAAATCCCTGTCTGGATACGAGCCGGTAGAGGTGGCTCTGGAACATATGTACGTAGAGGTAAAACCTGAAAACACCACTTTGAGCTAGATGCGAATGGGAATTGGTGCATGATAACGGGCATTGCTGCACTCTTGGTTACGACACTCCCATGGGATATGCTTAGGATAATTTATATTTTCTTTACAAACTGATTTAATGTATTTTAATATAAGATGAGAATAAATGACCTTGGTTAATCCTACATTGTTTCAAATTAAGAATATGGCGTCATGATATTCTCTAAATGATTTTATGACTACTGTTACTCACACACTGTTTTCTTGTTTTAGTCAATGGATGGATTTCAAGGAAGTCATAGTAACTTTGGGAATGATGTACAAGGTGGGAACAAAGGTGGAAATGAGAAAAAAATGGAATATTGATAGGTTTAAAAGATATCTTGTTCATTCCAAATCATTTTTCGAAAAATATGATCAACAAAAAATATATTTACCAACTCCCAGACTCAACAAAGAAGAGAAACGTGATTAATGATAAGTGCTCTAGCAGTGGAGATCATTGAGAGAAGAATCCTCAATTTCCATCATGCAGGAAATGTGGAAGGAGACACCCAATAAAGTGTCTCAATGGAACAAAGGAATGATTTATGTGTGGGAAAGAAGGACATAAAGTGAAGAATTACCGAAGAAAAATGAGAAGTACTATGGAAGAAAATAAAAATGGTCCCAAGATTCCGTTTACAGTCATTTTCCGTAAATGTTGGGGACCTGGACATTACCCGAGTGAATTTTCTATTGTATAGGATGTTTTCTTGGTCATAGAAGAAGCTATGTGGAAATAAATGGTTGGAGAGATGTTTAAAAGTATTAGTGCTCCTTGTTGATGAGATTACTTTGGAATAAGTTTCTCTTATATTTGTAACCCCGCAGTTTTCCATGTGAGAATGATATTTTACGAAGACTTATATTTTCCTTTGTAGATATAGTTATAAATAACCATTTGGTTTTATATGATAATTGGGTTTGAGGCAATTACAAGTTATTAGATTTTGGGATGAAAATGCAGGGTATGAGATAACATTTCTGGTTAAAATTATGTTATGGTTATTTTGAGGAATTTATCTGATTTTGGTAATGTTATAAAATATAGTTTTTGAAAACAGGACAACACACAGACCGGGTGACAACCCATCGCATCGGACAACGCTGTTGGAATCGAACCCACAACCATAGTGTGATTGGGATTTATCGCCTACCACTAGACTACGTGAAGTCCCTGGTTAGTGTGACTAATTATTTTTAGTTAAACGATTTTATTGATAAATAATAATTTGATTTGGGTTCTTCTTTCATATCAAATGAATATCCTTAATATTGGAAAATGATTAGGTGATTAAGTTATAAATGTTATTTTGGAAGATGTTCGCTTTGTCGGGAACACTATATGCCCAAGAAAATGAGAATACTATGGGATTTTATTTGAGGAGTAATGTTGGATTTGTATCTACATTTTTATTGTGGATTCATAGTGATTTGGGTTATTTATGGAAATGATTAACCTATAATATAGAATATGTGATTATGTTAATTAATTTTAAGTATGCGACTTTAAGAGTAGTTGATATAATTTGGAGATACAATTTAATATGGAGGACTACATAACAAAATTCTTCTATGTTTTGGGTCTCAATATTAGTTTGGATTATATTTAAAGATTTTAAGGACAATTTTTCATTTAATGGTATTTATTTAACATTGGGGTATTGTTGGTTTAATTTTAGAAATTAAGATTAGTGTGTATTTCACATACAAAATATCCTTTGGGGGGATCATCAGATCTTGTACTAACTATTTTTGATTTGATTAATCTCTAATGACAAGGTAAATATATAGTTTATCCTTCATGGATCATTTGATTCTATAGAAGTTTATTGTACCTCTTCTAGTGTGACCAAGACTTCTTGAATGCTCATCATTTAAAAAAATTGAGTTAGTGTTTCAAATTTATTAAAGAATAAAACACTACTTAAAAATTAAGTATATCTCTTTATTTTCATAGTCAATCTCATAAATTAATTCCACATCTTTATGTAATGTAACATAAAAAAAATGTTGTCCGTATACTTTTCCTACTGGGAAACTAATGACCATTTTTCCCATCACAAGTTTGTTTCTTTCTTGTTGTTATCTTTCTCCTGATTATGTTTTCTATCACTCTCCATTAAAACATGACACTTTTTTTATCTTCCATATCCATGTTTTCCTTCATGGAATCCTAGTATGAGTTATCATGGGTGACCTTTGTACTCCTCTTTCTTTCTTTTAAGGTGATAGTTTTATTGAATCTTTTTCGGATGTGGGACTTTCAGTTATATTCCCAAAACCAATTTTAAAAACATTGAGGACGAAATTATTTGAACGAGGGGAGAATGTAACACCCCAAGATTTCATGGTACGCTTCTCTTTGAATAACACAGTAGCATGTGTTATACGCAACTTCGAGTTCTAACACACACCACAACCAATCAAACTAGCTGTTATGAATAGTAATACCCACTTTTTGAAATTTTATAAATTTTATCTTTCAAAATGGGCTTATTTTTTGGATTCGGAATGTCGAAATTAGCTTAGGATGATTTTTTTTATTTTTCGGAAAACATTAAATTTTTTATGAGTAGTGAAAACACTATGTTATCTTTTAAAACCGAATTTTTATTTAAATAATTATTTGTATTATATAAATTTAATTAAGGTCAAAATAGATACATGATACCTATATAAGTTCAATGTAATTCATTGGAGTTAGTTTAGAATAATTTTAGATATATAAAAATTTTATTGAATTTTTCACAGTCTTTTACCCACCTCCGAGGAGAATTTCGAAATTCAAATAAAACTTAATTTTACCGCTTCTGTGAGTGGAATTTCTAAAATCTTATAGAAATAGTTAATATCAAGGAGTAAAATGAGGTAAAATGGGATGAAAATAATTTTTGGTGAATAGTAACTTTTTAGTTTTATTTACCACGATTAAAAGTAAATAGGGTAATTAAGGGTAAAGATGTTATTAATATTACCCTAACACATGTCCTAATTCTATTAGACAAATTTATCTAGACCAAAAATATCTTTAGGAATATAATATTATCATTTAGGTCCACTTGGATTAGATTAGGACATTTATTATTATTTAATTCAAAGAAGCATTAAAAGAGATAAAATCAAAGTTTAATAACTAAATCATTTTTAATACAGGGTTATACATAAGATAAATTCTATTATAAATATTAATTATAAAGATAAAAAGATTTCCCAAATAATGGTATTTTATTTATAATTATTATAAATTAAATGATTTAATTTATTTATGACAGAATGGTGATGCAGTAATTACCTAATTAATGAAATATTAAAATAATTGTTATTATAAATATCAAAATAAATGTAATTTGAGATTTTTTATGAATTCAACTAATTTTATAGTTTAATATGACATATTAGTATTGTTTATATAAATTAGTTTTTATTTAATAATGCTGTTATCAAATTATCAAAACCCAATAGTTTCAAAATTGACATAAAAGTGTTTTAAAAACAAATATTATATTATTAATTGATATTCTATTCATAAAAATTTAAGGTTCGGCCAAAAGGATATTATAATGAT
The DNA here is from genome assembly GCA_963277665.1 of Viscum album. Lineage (NCBI taxonomy): Eukaryota > Viridiplantae > Streptophyta > Magnoliopsida > Santalales > Viscaceae > Viscum > Viscum album. The sequence continues at coordinate 1,530,635,149 of OY728123.1, read as the reverse complement.
ATTTGAATCATTAATGGACCACTTGGGGGTCTCTTGGAGGTATATAGTATGTTTATTAACTATATAATATAAAAATATAGAGAGATAGGGTAAATGTCAAACTATTTAACTAAGAGTTAAATATAAATGATAATGTTAATATAGTGACCCAAACCTATCTAAAATATATTGGTTGAATGTATTTAGACCCATCCCCACATTAACCTTTAAATAATACACTTTGGATCCATTAGAAACCAAATATTAATTTATTATAAAATAATATTTCTAGCTTTTCCAAAGGTTCCCCTCACCCCTCTTATAAAAGGGTACTCCCCCTCCTCTCTAATTTATACCTTCAAAGCCTTTTGTCTCGGCCAAACCCTGCCAAAATATTCTATCAACTTCCCTAAATTCAACCTATAGGCCTTAGTTTGATCATAAATCTAACCTAAGGAGCCCTTTTGATCAAATCAAAAGGAAGAACCCGAAGAAGAGGTAATGTTTTCACAACCCTCTTTCAAGTTCCTTTCTTCTTCAACTTCTTATTTATTTGTTATTTCCATTATGAAATAATAACTCCAGTATATTTTATATACTGTGATATTATTATAGATATTGTATAACCATATTCAGTATTCTATCCATCCTTTGAATGACATGTCACCATATGTGCGTACATACGGCCTACCGTCTTTACGTCGTGGTGTAATTGTTTTTCAATACATTATTATTTGGATGGGTATAATAATGATGTGTAATTCATTTAAATAATAATTATAACATGATAATAATTCATTATATATGATATACCATCCAATTATATATTATTTTAATATCAAAATAATTATATTGTCGCTCGTGCGTACGTACAGACTACCGTCTCCACGAATGCAATGAGATTCATTCCCCATCATATCAATACAAGTCTAATTTTCATTTTATGATTTAAAATAATGCTTAAGGACTTTATATAATTTTTTATATGAATAAGATACAACCTATCTATAGCAAACATGACTTATGTAATTAAAAAAATAAAAAAACAAGTAAGTTAACACGCGAAACGAATATAATACTATGATATTATTTACAATGCAATGATAAGAGATCATATATGATATAATATTAATGTATATGATTCTTGTATAATTAAATAACAAATATTTAACCATTATGTAAGAGGCTAAACTACCCACAACCAAGGAAAATGTACAATGTAAGGGGTTTTACATCTCACTTTTAATTCTGTGAGATTTGCATTGTTCACCACTTATTTATTGCATGTGGTGTGTGTTCTGCCCTTGCTTGTATTCATTGTGTAATATAATTTAATTAATGGATATTTACATCATCATTGTATGATACTTATTTCATGGGTGTATGTTTCCTATGTTACCAAATCAATAAGGGAATTTGAAATTTCAATTTCGACTCATTCGACTTTATGCATAATTCATTGATTATTTTACTCCAAGATAATATGTAGAATCACTATTCATTTTCATATGTCATAATTTCAACTCCCTTTTACGAGGATATAATATTGATACACATAATCACTCCATTGATAAATTATCATGTCATCAGTATGAAATTTCTAAGAGTAATTTTTACTCAATCTCCATATTTTGAGTTAAACATCCGATTCATTGGTGTTGTTTTTAAAAGAATATGTGTGAATGTCCTTTGATTGTTTTACACTAAATATCAAATCATATTGAGTGTATTTATATTTGTCACACATAATTATGTAATTTATTTATCCTTAACCTAATTATACGGCCTTTATGAGAGATTTCATCTCAATTTACATTCCACTGAGACTCCATTGTATTTATACACCAAATCTCTTTTATATGGTGTATATAATGTACTTTGATATAGTATATCTTGAATCCCTTTATTATCATGATATTACAAAGTATTTATTACCACAATTATTTTTATTCTACTGTCTCTCTTTTGGTTAGTAACTCTAACTAAAATACCATTTTAAAACGTTTTAATGATTTATTATACTAAATCTTTCTCATTAATGTGCATGTTTTAAAAATGGTTTTAAGGATTTATTTTTATGGACATTAATGTTTTCAAATCAAAATTCATTTTAAAAGTTTCAAAGTGGTACGGGACACTTTTATTCAAAAATCTATTTTAAATGGCTTCTTGACAAATAGTGTGACTTTTATATGTTTTCAAGAAAAAGGGGGATATTTCTTTCAATAGTTTAATGATTATTTTAATCTATGTCAATATCTTTAATTATTCTCGATTGAGGTTAATCTGATATAATAAAATCTTCCATATTGTATCGAATGAGTTATGTTTGACTGTGGATGTGCTATGTTTATACCATTCATGGTTTGTGGTTAAATTATTGACATTTCATATGCTAGTTTTAATAAAAATGTTTAAGTTATGTTTCAAACTTTTCCTATGAGGAATGAATTGGAATTAATAAGTGATGGGTGGAGCCAGATATAACTTCTCGATGCATCAGTAGGTCTCATGAGACAAACTAGTGTCTTGGCACAAGGCCTTGACCAAATCTTATTTGTAGTCTTGGCACAAGGCCTTGACTATGTAGTTATGATAGTCTGACATTATACATTCCATCATTATGAAAGTGGTTTTTGATATTGCATATGGTTATTCGACTAGTAGAATATCCATGTGATTAAGTAAATTGCATTATTTCATTTTATCTTTACCATTTTATGATGAAGTTCAGGTTTAAAAGGCTTTTGTTCTATTTATACATTGACTTAAATGTTTATTCTTATTTATGAAATTTTCCTCTATATTGTTATCCTTACTGAGCATCTTAGATCACCCCTTTCAATGTTTTATTTTTCCCAAGGTTTGAAGAAGTAATTTATCAATGACCTTCAGAGATAATATGAGGGGATATGAAAACAATATGTTGTTGTAGTTTTTTTACTATATGATGTAATTTAAGACATATGAATATATCTAGTGTTTCTAAGACTACTAAACTAATTGGTCTTTTGAGACTTGATATTTTGTGATCATTCCATTGTTATGTAATAATGCACCGACTCTGGGTAACTGGGGTCGGGGCATTATATAAATATTCTACTCTAGGTATAAGAATGAATCTAGTTTTATGATTAAAAGGTATTTTATAAATTTTGGGATTCATTTCATTTTCAAATCATATTTTGAAAAGAATTTATCCATGTTATTGTAACATAATATTAAAATTTTATTCTATATTTGGAATTATGAAGATTAAATTGAATAAGTACTTCCATTTTATTTTTTGTCATTATAATATACCTATGTAAATATTTTTCACCTATTTATGGGTAAAACATGTAAAAATAGGGTAAAAATCTAGGTAAAGGCTTCAAAATTTATCTAACAGTAGAATTTATCCTATTAAGTGAGTGGCTTTCAGAAATTTCAATCCCTTATTTCAAAATATTAGTTCTCAGTTCTAATTTCCATTCATGATGATGTTTATATTATTTGATGAAAATATAAAAATAAAAATATCACTCTATTTACATTAATATCTATATTTTTATTAAAATGATAAAAAGGGGTTATGTCAGGTTATCAGAGATTATTTTAATTATAAATATATTTTTTATCATAGTAAATTATTGGTAATTAATTTTTATATAAAAAATACATTAAATTCCTATGCATCATCGGCCCAATATTTATTTAATTAATTAAAAAAATAAATAAATGATTTTAAATATATTAAAAGTAATAAAATTTCATATAATTTTTTATCATGGATTTTATAGATAAATATAGCCAAATTGATATGTCTAAATTGTTTATTTTATAATTCTTTTATTGTCATGTGGTTGTCAAAGTCAATGTAAATGAATTATTACAAAAATGACATTAATGATATTTTATAATAAATACTATTTATCTAAATGAATAAAATTTATATGAAACATATATTTGAAAATAATAATGTGATATGGTATAAAATATCAACCATGTTACAATTATGGGCCACTTTCCATTTTATAGTAACATTCTTGACCCCTAAATAGTAGAATTTTTTATCATAGAAATTGTCAAAAGGGTAATATAGCATAAAAAGTAATGAGACGTGAATTAAAATACAAACCAAGAAATTCCAAGTTTTATTGGATGTGATTATTTTTACCCATACTAATTTTATATCATAATTATATAAATTTGGATCAATTTTTCCATGAATTTTTCTTTAATTTAATATTTTATTAATTCCTTGTGTTCCCCACCCCTAACATATAAAATGGAATCAATATCCTTCATTATTAACAATTATTGATACATTTATCTGAATAAATACTATTTATAATACCTTAATATAGAACTTCAAATTATTCTTGAGCTTATGGTCTTCCCAAAATACAATTTTTTCAATGATTAACGTGTAAACCAAAAGAAATATTTCAATATAGATGTATTACTCCTAAAATAACATTATCTATTTTATATATTCATATACCTCCTATAAAAATACTGTATATATTATATAATAATTAATTTAATATATTAAATATACTAGTTTTTTCATTTTTATAATGGAAAATCAATTTTATACCTCATTCATATCCATTAGAAAACCATAATGTCACTTATACATACATGTGGACTACCACCACAACATAGTTATTTGATTCATTTTTCATTTCATACATTAATGGATGGTAATAAGGATAAATTTAGTGAATATATGTGATATATTATATTTAGAAATGATTATTTAAAATTATTTTATTATTTACCTTTCTTTCTTTCCATTCATCATAAAATGGAAACTACATTCATGTTTATGTACGGTGTACCATCTCCATAAATAGTGTATTTCATTTTTCTATCTGTAAAATTTATATATGAATATAAAATATTTATAATGAATTTATATTTCATTTATATCAAGGATAATTTTTTTACTATGATAAATATATGATCAAATTACAAGGACTAGAATTATAGAAGCAATATATCTATAAAAATGAAACAGTAAACATTATGAAATGATGATTTTAATAAATAATTTAAATAAATGGGTGTTCAAATTATATAAGTGGATCATCTATGAATTTAAAATAATGTATATGTATCCGATATATAATTAAAATAAATTTTAATTTAATATATATGATGTTAGAGTGGTTTTGATGAATATGGAAATAGATTTCATAGATTTTTGATAAAATATCATTTTTTATCAAGATTGTTTATGATTATGTCTTTAATGGTGAAATTTTGTTACCTATATATCAAGAATCCCATGAAAAGTCTTAGATTCAGGTTATTTATATTTTATTCATGTTTCCATTCATTTTATTATCTTTATGTATTCAATAAACTTAAATAATATTTTTATGAAAATTAGAATATACTTCCCTTTTTAGTAGAATATTATTTATTGATCATATACATATTTTCTAAAAATGTTTTCATTGGTTTTTTTAAAAACTAATTTAAATAACCAGACCCTATATTTAAAGAGTCTATGCTTATGGTATAACATTTTTATAAGATACAAGGGACCACATTCCAATGAACCAAATAATTTTGACGCATTGTATAACTAGATACATGCTTGATTCTCACTTTAAATTTATAAACATAAAATACAACACAATATTTTATATTTCAAAACCCTTATTCCTTTTATATTTTTTTAATATAAATATTTTAACACTTATATTACTCTTGGTGAATAAAATAATAATGAAGGGAGATTGGGTCCTTAGTTTGGGTATGTGCACAACCAAATATAATAAGGAATGAATAATATGTAAGAATAAATGACGATTAAATAGTTACCTATAAATAAAAACATGATCTAGAAAAACATGCATGTATATATTAACTATATAATCAATCATATATCAATAAATATTTTGACAATTAATGATTGCATAATGCAAGACACTTGAAACTTATTGTTGAGGCCTCATAGATGGTCTTCTTACATAAAAATGTAAGGCCTCAGAAAAATACACAATCTAGTTTTTCATATAAGACCTAAAAAATAATATAGGGGATATAAAATTTCAGGCCTCACCCATTAATAAATAATTATATTTCATTTGACATATAAATTAAATACAAAACGTAATCAACATGCCTTAAAAATCCAAAACTATCTATATTTGATGAACTAATATACATAATATATGTATATTTTATTGTAAATTGTATTATAAAAAAAAAATAAATATTCTAGATGTTATAATGATATTATATTCATATTAATTAATAATATTCTATAAATTCAATCGATATTTATGAAAATATGTTCAAAATTTTATAGTGAAATTCATAAGGAGAAAACCATTTTGAACATATCTAAAAATTTCACAAATATTAAAGAATGTTTTTCATTAGAAAGATGCTTGAAAAAGGAGATTTTAAGATTAAATTATTTCAGAGATCATGGTTTTTGGAAATGTTTTTCATATTTTATATGTAAAAAAGCATTCTATTAATACTTTTTTAAAAAGGTAAGAAAATAATACATTAGGAATATCAAATGAATATTATTCTTTAAACATTCAATATAATGTTAAAAATTAGTAAAACTTTCATTAAAAATAAATGATTATTTTGAAAAAAATAAAAAATCTATTGAAAATATGGACATAAAAGAAAATATTCACGATTAAATATAAAATACAAGGTCACTTTTCCTAAGAACCCTTATTTTTTCGTAGCGAGTACTTAATGGGAAGAAAATGGATGAAAAAAATATAATTTTCTAGGAAAATATATATAATATGAATATTTATTGAATTTATGTAAAAAATATCACATAATGCTCTCAATGGAGTTATAAAAATAAAGAATCCTATATAATGATGAGATTATAAAACAAATCATTTCATCTGGTTCAATATCCTTTGTTTATGTCCTTATAAATTTTACAATAAATATATTTTTAATTAATATATTCCATTAACATACACATATATTTCATACCTTATATTATTTACTTATAATCTTCTATCGCATTTTTATTAATAATTATTTGCTGAAATCACTATTCTGGGTAATATATTCTTCGTTTTTCAAATATGTTTTTGTTTAGAGGTATTTTTCTTAAAATTTTATCATTGAACCATAATATCCATAGTGTCTACCATTATATAAATATCATATTTTTTAATTATATTTGTTTTTATAGTAACTCATACATGTTAGATATATAAAAATTAATTATACTATTGATAGAGAATGTAGGTTGTACATACACATGATTACTATCATCACTTTTTTATGGGTTGTTTGAAATAATGGTAAATAGAAATTAAACATTAAAAAATATTTATTGTATCATATACATCACATATATATATTTAATCTACCCTTATTAAAATATATTTAATGAATAAATTAAAAATAAATCTCATCACTTTATGGAGTATGTAGTCTGCAGGTACATAATAGTGACATTATCCTTTTTCATTTCAGTAAAATTATGAGGGATAATTGTGGTTTTATAACGATAATAGAAATTATTTATTTTAATGGAAAACAATTTATTATATAATAATAAATAAAATATATTTATATGCTGAAAAAGAAAACATAAAAATAAATTGAACGGTTTAGATGATTACCTATTCATTGAAATAACTCCTTTATATCTCCTCTTAAGGATCCAATGGGTGGTATATTGGTAATACTATCACCTATATAACGTTTATTGTTTTTTTAAGATGAACAATGGGTAGTTATTGGTCGATATGGGTTTATAAATGTGGTGTAAAAAAATGAGGGAGGGGTGTGATTTTAAAAGGGAGAGAAAGCACACACTTGAATTATAGAAAAGTATCAAAACATAAGTAAGTCATTTACAAAAAAATCATTAAAACGGAATGAAATTAAAATATTCGGTATTATTTGGTTGAAATTACGTAAATAAAGAAAATTTGACAATGTTTATATTGTTTTTAAGCCCATAGATTTTGGTTTAACCCCTTATTTAACATATTTTAAAATTAACTCCAATACAAAAATTTCAATAAAAAAGTTTAATAAAATTACTTGTAACGTATAAATTAGAACATAAATATAAAATGGATGAACGTTTCAACTATAATCTATCCAAATATTTCCCTTTCATTGTTTTTTGGAATTTAAATTAATTTTAAAAAATTAATTTTAAAAAAATATCATTATTTTCATTTTTGAGACACTTTATTTTATATGACATTAAGGTAATAAAAAATATGGAATAATAATAAAACCATTTATATAATTTTAAATATGTTATATTAATCTATATAATTCATGAAAGTAAAAAAATTATTCAAATTATATTACTTTTAATATTTTTTAAATTACTAATTTTCTTTTTCTATTAATTGATGTAACATATTATCACCATTGTGTAATAATTTAATTTAATTATGTAACAACTTAAAAATAGAAACATAGTAACATATTTAATATAATTTGAATATTCTAAAAATAACCATTATGATTCAATAACAACATTCTTTTATCCCTATGTGAACAAATTTGGAAAATTCATATATAAGAGGGTGAAATTTTGCACTTTAGATTATATAAATATTATAATGTAAATTTTCATGGAAATGTCTCATATAAATTAAAAAATATCAAGCTTTTGGTGACAAGGGTAGAATTATATATTTTTTGTAGAATAAGAAGATGGAAAAAATGACCAGCCTCCTTTGTTGAATAATAAACAAAATTACAAGAATATGAAAGATGGTATGTACATCAGTCAATTTGACTAAGTGAGAAGAGGTCATCAAGAATGTAACAAAGCTATGTAAAATCTATAGAAATGAACCATTTATTATATATCCCATCATCTAAGTAAACATCCTCAAGATGTTTATTCATGATAATGTAGTTCATGCATGAGAGAGAGTCCATGCAGTTTCTACATCTAGAAGTCAACTTCCAAGAAAGATGAATAATTCCACATCTGACGGCATGGACCAAAATGGTAGAGTCACATTCCCGAAACAAGTTGAGTTAGTATCATTTAATTTCTATTTAAAATGATATAATATTACCTAGAATTTCAGAATCAAGGGATGTGGTGCTTCCAAAAGGACAATAAAAGCATTGCACTGCTTCACCATTATCATTTCAAGAATATTTTATTCAAACAAGATATACCCCAATATCCTCTAGAAGATCTGTCTATGATGCAATAGATCCACTACAAAATTTTATGGATTGAAAACAATACCATGTTAAAAAATGATTATAATAGTCACCTTAAATATAAAAACAAATAAGATTAGTAAAATCACTAGTTGAGTTGTCACAAAACCCATTTTGAATATCAATTTCATGTTTAACAACAGTAATATAACTCACTAGGGATCACTGTAATAAGAGGGGAGTGATGATATTAACCATATTGTTTCTACTAATATTATGGATGTAAATTATTTTGAAAAAATCAACCAAATATTTTTTTAACTTCTAATTAGATATTATCAAACAGATGTATTCCAGAAGGTGCTTTCAAATAATACTTGTATAGGGGACCAGATTTTTTATAGATCCATTGATACTATCCACAAGGATGTATCCATGAAACATATATTTAATAGGTTAACATCATCATCCTAGTGTGAGTTATATGTAATATACCTCAAATGAATATTCTTTTGAGTTCCCTGTAGAAAAAAATTGGATGATTATACGGAATGACACTCCATATAAGGGTATATCTGGAATGACTAATCAAAACTTTTCATTGTATCTAATCATATATAATATGATACCACTTCACTCTTCTTTTGTAGAAATAATTTGTGTAGATATTTCTGCTTCATTAGAGTTTCCTGCAATATTATCATCGCCATTAATGATGTTGTAGTTAAAAAAAATACTTGATAATTGGCCAAAGTATGTCAAATGTATTATCAAATTTATCTATGATAAAAAAAAATGATTTTTAAAGAGATATATTATAAGAACTAAAATAGTCTATAATTGGATTACTTTTCAAAATTTATAATAATAAATTTATGGTTTTTTTGATGTTTTCCATCCATGGAGAAATCAATGAAATTATAGAGAAATAATTATTAAGGGCATGCCAAATAGATGAGTCCACATAATTATAATTCCTCAATTTGAGACTACTTCTTAGTTTTAGTCATAAAAAATTAAGATCCTAAAAATTATCATTGATAAATCTTAACATGAAGTTTTCCCACAATAATTGATTGAATATATTGAGATTATTTCTTCCTAACCAACCAAAATCAATTTTTTAACAACATTGTTTTCATGAGAGTGTTTCAATTTTTCTCTTAATAATGAGTCCACTCTAATTTTTTTTATTAATGTAATATTAATCTTTATGAGGGAATCTATCCATTAATATAACATAAAATAGCTTAAAAAATATAACATGATAATATCATTAGAATGGATAACACTTCCTGCTGTTGAGAGTATCTTCTCTTCCTAGGATTCCAATTTGATTATCACCTAGGTCACAATGTTGGAAAAATTCCAAACCCATGGGTTTTCCCAAAACATAAACACACCACGATAAGAGAATGGAAGCATGAATTATATGATTCCCACCACATTAATGATTCTAAATTTTCTGGCAACAAAATATTTTTTCCAACGTATAAAACTGCTTTATTCTAACTGATGTCCCACCCTAAGAATGCATTATAATAAATATTTAAATCATTTATATGATTGATGTTTTTCTCACCTTGAGTAAAAAGGGTGATGTAATCATCATTAATTATGTTATTGGGGTTAGTAAGATCTCTATAATCTTTGACAGATTTGATTTTATTTGTGTTTTACATAAGGAGAAGGATACTACTCAAGTAAAATTCACAAGTGGAGAAAATGATTAATAACAGATGATCAGATTTACTTACACCACTAGATAAAATGAAATAGCCCTTATGGAATCCATTTATAAGAATATATATATGTATTGAAATCGTACGAGTTTTAACCCATTTAACGAAAATTTCATCAATGAAATATTTTCTTACGACAATACAAATGAAGCCGCAATCTATTGTATCAAATTAGTTTTTAACATCAAGAATTTTGATATTGTTTCCCCCTTTCATGTATTTACATAAACGATCAATACAGTCATAAGTAGTAATGAGGAAATCCAGAATAGTTGTACCATTGATGAAACCAAATTGGTTTTGGGGAAAATTATTTTTTGAAATGCAATAAATACAATTGAAAAGTTTTTTCCCTAATAAATATTGGAATATTATAGAAAAAAGAAATATATCTAAAAATTTGAATCAAATTATCATTATCAGTTTTAGGGTTTAGTGAAGGGAACATAGCATTAATTCCCTATGTCAAATAGACACACTTGAAAAATTACTCACAATTCAGCAAACATCACAGAGAATAATGTTCCAATATGTTCAAAAGAACGACATGGTGAATCCATCTAGTCTTGGAGAACAAAAAAAATTATAACAAAAATACAATATTTGATCTTAAATTCATGGCTATGAGAAAAATGGGTTTAAATGTTTTCATCATTTACAACCAGTGAATTATATTTTTCCTTATATCAATACTAGTTTTAGGACCATCCAATAGGTTCTGGTAAAAATAAATAATATGATCATCCAAATATACTATTTTTAAAAAAGAATGACAAAACTATCATTGATAATAGACATGGGTATGTTGAGTTTCATGACTTTTTGGAAGAGAGTTGAAATTTTTTGTATTTCATTCACCCTCTTTATGACACCTGAATTTAAATTACTCCCTATGAAAGAATTATATTTGGTTTAAATGTGTATTTTTTATGTATAATAAAATTTTACTACTCATAATTAATGGAAAAAATTACCACTACTTCCACTCTATTAAATATTGTTAAAAAAATATTCCAACTAAACAATATGTTTCTGAATGTCTGAAATGTTCCCATGACTACAATGTTTCAATATTCTCTTAATAATTTTTGGATTAAGTACTCAAAATAATACATCATATAAGTAATTTTGGTAATTACATGTAACTGGAAGTAGAATTTGACATTTTGGATAAATGTTCCCATAATCATTTAATCTAAATAAAATGTTCAGTTAGTCTCTCTCATGATTTTTTTATAGATGATGATAATATTTGAGTCTTTCTAGAGTGGAGAATTAAATATAATCCCAAATATTAAGTGCCACATCATTGAAAAAATCAATATCCATTTTTTTGGAAACTCTTTATTATGATGTTTTATATAAAACATATATTTTTCACCCACAAGTATGACTTCATGTAGATGGTTATTATCAATACATGGAATGAAGTCATTAGTTGAGGCATGCAAGATGACCATAGATATATTCTCTTTTGGATTAATAATAACATTGAAATCTAATTAAGTATCCAAGAACTATTTAGAGTTATTCTTAAAGCCTATTTATCCATAAAAATATATTCTTTTTTAATATCCATTATAAGAATATATAAAAGAGAAAAATTATATCCCTACCATAAAATTGTAGATTAATGTAACCATGTATTTCAGTGAGGTGAAATGTGAGATTCCATCCAATATCGAGTGAGTAAAGAGCTACAACCTTTTTATATAATTACTGGACAAATTTGTACTTATCAATTGGTAGATTATCCTATCAAGAGAAGAAATATTATTAGAAACAACCTTCTTAGGTACATAGAGACCTAGAATATCAGGGTTCTATATATTGATAAAAATTAAATTTAGATTTTTTTTTTATGTTTTGGCTAGGCCCTGATGGTTCCACAACATGATCCTCATTTAAATTTTCATTTGGAGAAAGAGATACCATTCTTATTTCCACATAATTTTTTTAATGGATGATTTCATGATTATGAAAACCTTATTCCCATCAATTTCTTGGATTTCATCCTCTTATTTTATGATAGTATGAATCTTGGAACATCCCACAACCTTTTCTTAATATGAATCATTATGAAAAAAGGAAATTATCCTAATTACTTTCCCCTAAATTTCATGACTTACATGTTTCTAGTAGGATTTATGAAGGAAATATCCCTCTAAGTAAGATGTTACCTATTATCATACATTCTAATATTGTAGAATATTATTTCTACTAAGGTTGGATTTCTGTCGTTAGTGAAAAAATCATTAGAAAGGGAGTATATCTTCTTATGATTGTCATAATTATTTTGATTAGTATTATATTGAGATGTGTCAGGACTAATGAATTCCTATTTATAGATCCCAATATATTTTTAATTTAATTTATTTTATACTTCTTTATGAATCTCATAGGGATTTCTTGAACTCTCATATAATATGATTCCTTCTTGGGTGGGTGGAGCCGGATGTGACTTGTGGGGTAGTGAAATAAACTAGAGCTTATCCTTATACATAGCGTCTAGTTTACGTGGTGAATTTTCATGTATTTTTTCTACTATAAGACCATTTTGTCCCTTTTTATTCCTTAATACATTTTATAATAACTATTTACTAGGATATTAACAATAATCAGGTCATCATGTACAATTTTTTGGATGTATTTCATGTTAAGAAATTTAAGTACCAGCCTAAATGTTAAGGACTTATTTAAAGTTAACAACATAAAAAGATTCAATAAATCTCATGATGACTTTAGAAATATATAGATATATTATTTTATGCTCACTAATCATAATTTCATTATCATCTCTACTTCAACCAGCCTACCCATAAATATTACTCATATGTGGGGTATGACCAACCGGTTCATTTTGTATTTATTCTTCATCAATAAGAGCATCCCATGATTTAATAGTTTTATTTTTTTTTCAAATATATTCAATTTTTTTTCACCCACATCCCAGGATCAACCTTTATTACAGGTATTCCTTTGTCTAAAGCATCACCTTTTTGTTTTTTATTTTCATTGTAAGTCTTACATGCATTGAAATTTGGTGGTGTTTTGTCTTGATTCTGTATAACCCTATATTTAGAGATGGAAGATCCATAAAGACTATAAATCTAACAATGGGGAGGTGCATATTCATATTTCACCATTACATTAATTTTGTGATCATTGAAATGAGTTTATCACATTCTTGGGTATTTGTTTTCTAAATTTACATCAAATAGTGTCCTAGAATTTAATATCTACAATCCATTGAGTGTTTAATGATCCATTTTCAATGAAACCCCAATTAATGTAGTAATATCATTTAGAATGTTGGGATTCCAAAACACCCCATTTATCCGATGAAGTATGTCCCAATGTTGGGATGTTGAGTTCCTTTGGTAGAAGTGATTGAAATTGATGGCCCATTCAGAGGTTCTCAATATTCCATGAATCAAATGAACATTTCCAATCTTTTTCACTAATTCATGGTTATATTGACATCTCGAGATAATATGAATGAATCTTCTTCCAATCAGAATCACATTCCATTCACTGTATCCATTTTTATGAATAATACTTGAGATCAAATCAATAGTATTCTTTTGCATATCATCCTTAGAGTACATAAAAAAGACCAATAATGGATACTTTTCAAAAATAACGTCTTCTATGGTGTTATTACAATTCTTATATAGTCTAGAAACCACCATCTACATAATGAATGGAGGCCTAGGTTGCTCATCTTTGTAGATTTATCTTCTCTAGGGATAATCCAAAAATAAGATCACATAGCTTTTAACAATAAATGGTACTCCTTTAAGATTTATTTTTATGTAGTTTTTATTTAAGATAAATCATATATAACTTCCTATAAGGAATTATCCAAATCCAGATGAAATGACTCCATGAAACAGGGGAAAGATTAGATTAATGAAAAATCATCTCTGGTTGCCACCAAGAATCGTGAGATATTTTGAAAGACCTTCATATTACCTATAAGAATGAGAGACATAATTTAATTATGAATTTATTTAAAGGTTATAATTAAAATCATTTAATAATAATTAATATGAAACATGATGAAATAAACATTTAGTTTTTACCTTGGTTATCCTAAATTATCTTCTGTTCAGGTTCTAAATGGTACCATGGTTACCATTAATAATGACCAAAAATAAAAAGGAAATATTTACCAAAATTGAACATCTTAATTAATAATATGGTTTTATTTTTCAAATATTTAATTTATATAAGTAGTATAAATTATGTTTAAAATATATGTTAAAAATTTGATGGAAAATAACTTTTATTAAAATATATGTTATGCATAAAACATGATATATTCATAATCATTTAATATAAAATATATCATATAAAAAATAAAAAATTTGATTCAATATATAATAAATATATTTTTAATTGTAGGAATTCCCCAATATTTATTAATTTAATTGATAAAAATAAAAAACACATTGCGCACATAAAATTTGTTTTTCATAAAAACATTAGTTTTAATTTACATTTTTTTATTTATAATCAATTGATAACCATTGAATTCATTTTAGACATTCATATACTCTAGTTTTTTTATAATTTAGTGTTTCCTATTTATAACAACCAATCTAGTATCTATGTTATAATTTTGATATAAATTGATAATATTTTAGTATTATATCACTTTTTTTATAAACTTCTTATTATCTGTAAAGAAAAAACATAATGAAATTAAATTGATTTAAAAATATGTATCCTAAAATATTGAGGTTTTTACATTCTACCCCCTTATAATATTTTTACCCAAAAATTATGTCACTCACAATAAAAAAAAGGATAATTTTTTGTCATCACATCACCAGGTTCACATTGAACTTCCCTAATTTTCTGGTTTCACTAAAAAACTTTTACAAGGCGAGTGGTCTTGTTTCATATAAATTTCTCCCTATAATCCCAATTCCCCACTAATTTTTCCTCATAACATATATATTTCTCTACTAGTAAGACATATGAGTTTTGTACATTTTAAAAATCTGGTATGTACTTCCTTGAGAGAGATACATGGAACACGTCATGAACTTGAGAGATATTTAGTAGAACTGCCATGATGTGTGCATCCATCCTGATACAATCAAAAATGTAAATAGGGCCAATATAGATAGGGATTATATTTCCCTGAATTTTGAATCTCAATAAATTTTTCTAAGGATATATTGATAGGAATATTATCAACATATTCAAATTTAATATTTCAACAAAAACTGGCATCATAGTTGTTTTGTTAACTCTGAGATGCATTGATATGTTACTGAATGAATATGAATTTCTCAACCACTTTTTTAGATATCATAATTCCAAATGGAATTCCTTATATAACATTATTCTAGCGTGATGTATTTCTAAAAATTGTGATATAGAGGTATTCATAACGAGCAATCTGTATATATGAGTGAAAGAAATTATTATATAAAAAATTCACTAAAAGATTTTTTTGATCCCAAATAACATATAAATCCATAGAGATATCTATAAATATTAAATCTAGAGTTTTAATGTTCCTCTCAATATGAATATATTTATAAGGATTATATGTATTGGTGAAATAAAAATTTGCACCTAGAGTAAGTTGAAGAGAATCCCAAGGCATTGATGTAAAACATAAATCCCATTTTGATATTATAGAATGTGGTACTACATGAAACCTTAACACTTACCTAATGTATGTAAATTAAATTTAATTAATAAAGAAATATTATTTAATTCTAATTAATTTTCATAACTACATAATGTGATTGGCTAAACCCAAATAACAGTTTATCCTTTAGATGATTTGGGGTATCTGAAAATAAAATACATAGTGATTTTTCACATTTTCATTATACTATGGGTAATGGTCATAACATACCATAATATTTCAGTCTCTCATCCTTAACTTGCTGACATTCTATGAGCTGAGAGACATAATCAGTATTATTTTTCTTCATGTTGTCTCACCATAAGTACTCATTCATATATATAGACATTTATTAACTTTTATGATGAATAGAGAATGATTAAAAATGACCATTATTCGATAGATATTTCTACCATTCTAGTATAAATAAGACACATACTCTATTTCTATACCGTATATTCCTAGAATTACAATGGTTAAACTCAAAAACATTCCTCCAATCATTCGGTAATTCAAAATCTTATTTCTATTACTTTTTAATTATATCATAGAAAGATGGTAGTAACCTTATCTATGAACGATAAAATAATTCATATTCATAAATAGTTTAATATCCTTCTTCTGAAATTAGATTGTTATTCTATATCATTAAACCCATTTCCTAGGAAAACTATCTTGGACATTCTATCATATATCATCAAACACCATGTTTCTCTTCATAGGGTTGTAATGTATATGGAAATAAAAATCATTTATCAACCCCAACCATATTTTTTGGGTTTATATTAAACTATTTATATATAAATATATACATAAACATCCTATTATTAGTACATATATCACACCATTCACTATACAGATAATGCCCTTATATATTCAATGAAAAATTACCATTCCCTACTTAAAAATATTATTTCTGGTAATTTTTCTCATGAAAATTTAATTAGTGTTATTCATAAGCTATCATTACATAATTTTACATGAGGAATCATCCAAAGCCCTTCATTGGTGTGTCACTATAGATCAAGAACCCTTATCTATTGTATGGTAGAGTAAGAACAATAATGTTTACCAACCATCTATTTAGACTATTAAAACTATTTTCACATCCATATTTCCATAATAACATAAACCCTTCCTGAGTAAATATGGTGAGTGGATTAGATATTAATGATAAATTTATAACAAAAGAATTATATTATCCCTACAACATATGAAAACAACATATTTTTTCTACCATAGTTGTTCTATTCCATGACTCAGTAAAGTCCATCTTCAAGGGATCCACTTATATACCCTCACAAGTTATTGCGGGACACAATAATAATGATTTATAATTCTAATATTTATGCTTCAAAAAAGTAGCATAAAACTTAAAATTTCCCATTTTCATTATAAAAATTATCCAAATGTTTTCCATACTCCTCCATTCACTTTGAATATATTATAATAGTATTTGTAAATAATTCCAAAACTGATTAATATATACTCTAAAGACTATACTCCTTAAATCCATGATTATTAAAAGAGTAATAATAATTCCAAATGATATTTCATTAAATTGATAATGATAATATATCAAAAAAATGATGTTTTTGGTATATCCTCCATGATCTTTGGCTGATGATATATATATCGAATATCAATCAAAGAACGATATAGATCTTAGTGTAATTGATCAAACTGATTATAAATTGAAAACTCAAAATCATGATTCTTGGTTAGATTAATTATTTCATCAAAAAAGCATTAGTATATTGCTAAAATAAGAAAATCCTAAATTTTTTGTTAATTCTAAAAAATTAGAGATAAGAATCACTCATGAATAGATAGAAAAACACATATTATAGATGTTATTTCTATTGGGTGTTTAACTTCTTACTCATATTAATATTTTTTTGATGTTTGATTTATAATATCAAATATAACATTTATTCCTTAGAAAATTATATGTTATCTATATTTAGAGAGCTAATACATACCCAAAAAATTGTCAAATTACACTGGAGTAAATTTTTTTAAATTTAAATAAATAAAATTTCACTTTATTGAAGAAGTGTTATAGACATGAGATTCAATCATCCAACCATTATAAGTTTTCACTACCAACATAATATGTCATTATTGAGTTGGTGATATGATTCCGTTTTAGTTTTTTTTCAAATAGATTTAATAGTTTTCATAACTATAATTAAATAAAACATTTTATTTCCTAGAGTGGGTGATTAACGTTCATTTCACAATGTTACTATGAACATCCACCCTGTTTATAGTAATTGGATATGCTAGGACTTCCCCACATAGATTATTTTATATTAACTTAATTGGATGTATAGGGAATTTGTTGGAATAGTTCCATTTCATCATATAGTAAAATAAATATACTTTAATTGATTATAACTTACCATTTTATCCAGGACCATGTCATAATTTTTCTCAACACATTAAGAAAACTAATTTTACTTTTTTTGAATATACCAAGTCGTTTCATTCGACAAGAATCATATTTGGGAAATTTCCTCTTTCTCCACTTCCCCATAAAATTTGTATTATATAAATATACTCTACCCTTTCCTTCCATAGAGGACATAATAATCATATAATTCTTTCTCTTTATTGATATCAAATTATACTAACTCCACTTTTGTGCAAATTATTGAGAGACTTTTAACAATCTAAATATTCATATAAAGAAAAAAATAATTATCCAATCATTATATTTAAATTACGTATATAGTCTTCAACATGAATTTCATACCATATATAGATAACATCATACATAGAAACATTTTTCTCATTCCTATATCTCAAACTCAAAAATTGTTACTCTATATCCGCTCATTATTAATGAAGAAAAATATTTATCTAGGAAGAGTTTATTAAAATACTTCCCTTCCATGATCACTATTTACTCCTAATACTTAGTGCCTAAATCAATGACGACCATTTAATTTCATCCACTTACAGATAATAAAACACCATTAAAAACTCCTCCCTTTTATTCCTTCCCAAAGGGAGAAATATATTCTCTAATGAAAATATATATTTCTCATCTACAAATGGATATACTGTCATTTTAAATAATGGATTTTACTGATGACTGAGGTAGTATAACATTGATACACCTTATTTGAAATTATTTGTAATATATATATGAGAATGGTATTTGGTAATATCTCCAGTCATCTCCCCCAAATATAGTTATAATTTTGTTATCTCTACAACTATCTTCATTATCATTCCTTGGAGGGAAATTCCTAAAATTATTGTTTTCATTGATATGGTTTCCATTAATTCTTCTAGGAACTATTTCTAAAAAATGTAATACACGAGATTAGACCATAAAATTATAAATTCTGGTGTATAATCTGTAAATTAAAGAAACAATTATCATAAAATAAAAAATTGATGTTGGGAAAATTTCAAAATCATAAACATTGTTTTTTTGGAAATATTCTCATATTAAAATATATTATTAAATATTCCATTATAGTATGTAATTATTTTATATTAACCCAATCGTATTATTAAAGAGTTTAAAACTAGTTTTTTCATAAGTGTACATTGGTTATTCACTTGGATTATGACCAAGATATACTTAACTAACTATTTTCATTGTTATTACCCATGGATGCATATATTCTTAATTCCTTTCAACTTTTTGTATCCCTTCAAAGTTTTATTTCTAAAAAAACAATATAATCTATTCCATAATAAAATTTTAGGAAGTTATAATAATCTTTAAACTATAATGAAAGTTATTATGGTTGTTACAGTCTCTAATATATGTTTTCCTTAATTTAGTTTCCATTCAATCTTCTAAAATTTTATTGATAAAAACTATAATAATACTGAACCAAGAATACTAGAGTTTATGGCATCGTTAATACATTGGTATAGTATATAAGGGATTGTATCCCAAATGAACAATAATTTAATAGTTTAGAAAAAATATATAATAATTTCATAATATGATACATATGAAAACATGAAATAAAAAAAATTATTTCTATTGAGAACACCATTTATTTTAAAGCACCTATATTTTTTGCACTATTTTTTCAGAATTAAATTAATCATTTTGATATTTTTCAATTCATGAAATATTTAAATTAATTTATTTTATATGTTTGGATTGTGATTTATGAAACAATAATTTAATAGTGCACTATACACAATATAAATTTTATCTTTATATACATGGAACACCGAAGTTATCTTTTGTTACATGAAATAATCAATTTTCTCAATAAATTGGGTAACATGCAAGACCAAGCTCTACCAAACAATAATATATTATTAAAATGGTATTATTTAAAATAATAAGATATAACATAGGAGTTAAATAAGATGTTTTGAATAGTATTAACTAATCTATGAAAATATAAGGTTTATAGAAATATAAATTGAATGCATAGGTTACCAATAAATTAAAAACGAATTTGAAAAGTGATTGAATATAAAAGTATATATTATTATTTTTATTACGAGAAATATGTTATCCCTTAATAATAAAATAAAATAAAATTACTAAGTGATATTAATGTATTATATATATCATATATTCAATCAATTATTTATGATATTCATCTAATAAATTATTTAGATAAATGATTATTAAAAAACACAGTTTCATAATTATAAGCATATATTTTTAAAAATATACTTTTACAACATTTTTATGGTGAAATAATTTTAATTACAATTATGGTACTTTTAAATATTTAAAATGTAAAAATAAACTTCATATATTTATGGAAAATTTAAATATTTGGTATTGATTATATTTTGGTATTTCTTTATAAGGTTTCATCCTCTAATGAGTATTTAAAATAATGGATTCTAATTCCAAACTACTGTTTCATATTATTAATTTATAAGATTAAATTATATTGAAAAATAGTTTCAAATTTATTAGATTATATTTTTATCAATTTATATAATGTAGTTTATTTTAACCAATTCTAAATTGAAATTGTATATTATAATTTATCAAATGTATGATCATTTTTACTTTAAAACCTCGCATTGTTAAATGAGCAGTGAGATTAAATTTAAATTAATTTCCAATCCTTTAGTGATTAGAATTATATAAATTTAAATTTATATATGGAAAAAAAATATTTTATAATTTCTAATAAGTTCAACTTGGTTTTTACCAAAAATATTAGTGAAAGTAATTGAAATTAATTACAACGATTAAGGTAAAATTAAGCTTAATAAAGAACTAAACCATAACCTTAAGGACCAAAATGACCTATAAAGTTGTCCAAAATTCATTTCATGGACCAATTTTGATACTATCCTAGCTTTTATAGACATTGTACCATTATTGGATCCACTGGAAATAAATAAAAGTTGGTGGGGTTTCTATTTTCTTAAATATTACACGAGTGTCACTCCTCCGCCATTAAAAAAGTCCCCAACTTCCCCTACTTCCTTACACCCCTAAATACACTTATATTTATAAAAAACCATCCAAAATAGCTTTCAAACATCCCTCACATTTTTCTGGAATCTTAATTTGGGAATAAGTAATTCAAATGAATCCCTTTCATGAACACCGAAAGGAGTGATCTAATGAAGAGGTAACCCCCTCCCTTAAACTCCTTTCTTTTATTTTCCTTTATCACTCCCTTAAATATTATTTTTCAAATCATGTATAAAAAATCATTGTTCTCAATATACTATGATTTTTCATTCTAAGTACTCTTCCGGCACTTACACACACTTCCGTCTAATGGGTAAAAAATATATTATTTAGGAGTATGGTGGACTACCACCTAACTAGACGGTGATTGTTCATTTTCCATTACTACATTAAATAGTGAAAATTATGAACCCCAAAACTACTTATATATGTTATATATTATAATTATTTTGTTTTTAAACTTTTCTAATTCATTTATGACAGATAACATTATAATTTACATTTTGTGTTAATACAATAATTTCGTTTGAGGAAGTGTTGACAACTACCCCCTCAAATGAGATGTGATTCATTCATATACTACATGTAATGTAATGTCCTAGAATTCCATGTAGAATATATAAAAATTAAATTGGACTATTTTGAGACCATTTTTGTATATAACATGTTATTTTTATTCCTAAAGTGGTGAGAATGTATTTTCATTCTATTTTAAATGTTTATTAAATAAACATACAAGTAGGGTTTTCTCTTTTTCAAAATGGTACCCGGATAAAAAATCAGAGGGAACTATTGAACTTAGAGCTTCTAGATTAACCTATGATGGGACTAACATTGAAAATCGTTGGTCAACCTATAATTATATATTTCAAAATATTACGAAGAAAAATAAAATAACTTAAAATGAAATTTCATTATATTTTTTTCTTCGTTATGTTGTGATTTGATAGCACTGTAATGAAATGACAAGGTGATGCTGAATCCCATTAATAAACCTCATTAATGAATAATCATAGATATGTTTTAATGGATCATAATAAGAGATATCAATCGTGTTTGAAAAATTAAAACCCTAATATGAAATGTTGGATTGTTGGCACAATCCTTGTATTGGTCGGAGGATTTTGTGGGTGGCGATGTCGAATGATGAAAAAAGAAAAAAATTATTAATCTATTTAATAAATCGCAATAAATGGTGGTAAATAGATCAAGACTGATGAATAGAGGTGTGTGATCCCATTATTCCTCAACCAACAATCCTATCCTTGGTAGCGGGGTTTTTAGAGAGAATTTCTTCCCCATTAGAAAAGTTTAATGACGAATGAAGAACAACCCACAAACTGGTTGATCCATAGTTTGATCATTCATGTGTGATAGTTAATGATGCACAATAATAGGGATATCAATCTCAGTGATAAACTCTCACTTATTTTGGTTCATTGTGATCCTACTAACAAGAACGCGTCTAAGTCAACAAGAACAAAGGCCTAGTTTGTTCTTTGGATGTTCTTATTTTGTGACTCCTTCCCCAATTTTCTTATTGTGTTCTCCCTATTATTCTTGGCCCAATGGTCAGGGTCACATCAGGTGAGTAGGTAGAGGGTAGAGGGGCCATTACCTGGCGGGCCATGGTATCATCATTAGTATGTGGCACAAGGTCGCAATTGGGGCACAAGGCCACAAAAACATGGTTGTGGGGGTAGGCGGGATTCGACGCACTAGTAGCTTGATGCATCTATGACAGGGGACACTGGCATGGAGGCAAGAATCTGGAAAGTAGGGACTCACAGTGGTGTGGGTGAAAGGGGTGATGAGGGATGCGACCATGGCGGGCCGTTGTGGAACGGGGGCAACACCGCATAGTGTCGCGTCACCAGGTGGCAGTACATGATCAACAGACCACGTGCGGAGGACCCTACCAGCCCCATGATGGAACATAGCATTAAAGGCCATGACATAATTCCTCAGGGGATGTGAATCTGTAGAGCCATGCTAGCGGAGTTGGGTCACAATTCCCACATCTTTTTGGGTGGATCACACCAGCCCACCCAATGGGACGACTTGGAGAAGCAGGACGGGCCTAGCCTCGGGATGAGCTGGTGGAGCCAACCGGGTGATTATGTGGCTCGGGTGGGAGGAGATCCAACCTACCATTTTAGGTCAGGTTAGAGGAATTGGACTACATTGCTGGGTGGCCTGGCGGGCTAGTCCCACGACTGAAACATGTCTGGTCCAGCAAGGCCCAATGGGCCAGACCCCTAGGCCATGCAGGACTAGTTCTAGACAGAAACAATGAGGATAGGCCGGGTTAGCAGAAAGGAGTTGAGTCATGTGGGACCCCCATACTAGGTTGGTCATTTCGGTAAAACCAAGTCAGACTTATCCTGGACGCAAGGATTCTGTATTTATGAAAAAAATATTTTTCAGACTGGGCATCTAATTGACTTTTCAGTTGTGGTGTTGGGACCCTTGCTATGAAATGTTTCTTTGGGAATAATATTATTGTGTTATTGTAGAATTTCGGATACGAATTATGGTTTGAGGATTATATTCTCCCAGAATCATGTGCACTGGAGAACATGAATCCTACGACTGGCTATTTACACGAAGGATATGATGATCGGAACTTAGTGGTCCAGTAGACAACCATAACTCAGTGGTCCAACCAAGGATCAGAACTTAGTGATCCTAATGATGAGGGGAACTCAGTGGTATAACAAACAAGAACACCTAAGTGGACTAGTAGTCGTGCAAACCTTAGTGGTCTAGCAGCCGAGCATACCTCAGTGTTCTGGTTACCTAGAAGACCTTAGTGTTCCAATAGTGGAGTCAAAATCATTGGTCCAATAGCTGAGAAGACCATAGTGGATAATCAGGAGTAAATACTTTAGAATTAAAAGACGATTCTTCTTTACGACTAATAATCTTGATTTCTATACATTGAGTTATAAATAGTGTGAGTTGTCTTTATGTGAGATATATTTGTTGTGTAGTCTTGCTATGTGGTCATGATGTGTAGTCCATCTTTTTTATCATTCATTTGTAATTTTTAATCCTTATTGAGTATCGTGTCACTCACACCTACACAGGATTCATCCACATGTGTCGTGTATCATGCAGATAATCATCACGTTGATAAAAACCATGGTGGTCTGGGACCAGGTGGTGCTTAGTGAGATGAGACAGATGAGCATACATCTATGTCTATAATCATCCACCCTTCAAATACCCTTTGGGTAGGCTCTCGAGTAGACAATCGACAGTAGTTGTATATTCTTTTTTGGTTTGGGCTTGTATTCTAGCCCCTTTTTACATTATGGTGGATTGTACTCTCAGTAGTTGTCTTAGTGACTGTTGTAGTTTACGTTGTGTTTACTTTCTGGAGTTTGAGTGTTGTGTGTGTTTACATGTTTAAAAAAAATTATTTCTTTCTTATGCTAGTCATTATCCATTGGCCTATGGAGGATGGGCTTAGGTTATCCACAACCTGGGCCATACGGGACGAGTCGTGACAATGTGGTATCAAAGGATGGCAGTGCTACTAGAAGAACTAAGTGTCCAAATTTTTTAAATGGGAAATAGTATTAAGTGTCTTGATATTGGATTTCAAGATGGAGAGTCCAATGTTTGTGCGAAGTTCAATGTATCCATGAACCAAAACCCTGAAATATAATTTTCAAATCAATACCTGAAAACACTGGTTGCATGCATATTGGAGTGTTTTTTTCATGATATTTTTTAGTTAGAGTTAGCTTTCCAGGTATAATCTAGTAATCCTGGCTATTCTTGATATCTTTCAAGATTCCTCCACTCAGATTTCCTGCCAAAATTCCAGTGCATGACCACAATGATGGTCCATATAGTGATGAGGATTCAGTACAAGAACTGTTGTCTAATATAGTAACTTCGGGCGGTGTCCCAGGGAGACCACCACCAATTTTTCAGTAGTTACTACCAACGCTATTGCTAGAGGACACATATAGGCTCAATGCCTTAAATGAGTTCCAGAGATTATGATCTTCATTATTCAAAGGAGAGAGAAATCATCAAGTAACTAAGGATTAACTAGAGGTGGTGATGTAACTCTTCCCCCTAGTAAGAAAACCACTTGACCAGATGGAAATTATAGTTGTGATACCTCTGTAGGTTTTGGCATGGAGATGGTGGAGTTTGACGATCCTAAATCTTGTGGAGGTTACTATCACCTGGTTTGACTACGAGTGAATTTTTATGGATGATTCCTTCACTGTGAAATTGCACTTTGTTCCCATATAAGAGCTTATTCACTTACAACCGGGAAACCTGATAGTGATTGAGTGCTCTGCGAGGCTCAAAGACCCCCTCCATAGTCTATAGATATGGTATGAGATGCTTTTATCAAGACCCAAACATTTGAGCAGGGACTTTGATGGGAGATTGGGGCATTTATGATTTCCCTCAGCATCCCTATCTTAGTTGGGGTGCAATAGAGAGCACTACTACTCGATATCTTACCCACTGAATAGAAACTGGTAATGGGAGCTACCACTGGACGACGGGTGGCTGAGTCATCTGTAGCTGGTTTCCGATAGTTGAAGCAGTATCCCAATTGGTCCAAACCATTTAGAGGATGACCCCATTACTCAGGATTATTAGTATGAGGCTCTTGGGGTAGAGGGATTGATTTGAGGTGTAGAGTATTCTACACAGGAAACTAGTAGATATATATAGCTCAAGATTTACCGAATAACTACATAGAGGACCAACAGATGGTTGAGGGACCACTAAGGAAGCGGCAGAGATAGGAAAAGGGATGTCTCATAGTCAAAGGACATGACAGAGGGGTAGGAAAGCGGCATAAGGTGGGCATATGTACGAGTTACTACCACCACAACCCCTATTTGTTACACCATGGTCCCCAAGAACAGGTGGAATGAGAGGGCTCAACTTCATGTGATCGAGGCCTATGGTCTAGGGGTCCCTGTAATGATAAATGTTACGATATGTGTCTTCTCCGCATTAGTTTAAGTAATTATAGACACATGTTCCAGTCACTCTTTTCTTTATGAAGACATTGTTCAATGATCATAAATTCTGATCGAGCCATTGGCTCGATCCCTGTAATTATAGACTCCTACATGAAGGGATTAGATGATCACATACCAGTGTCTGTAGTCTGATATTAGTCTTGGAGGAGTGACTTTCAGTTGGGATCTCCTATTATTGGCATGGAATCCTTACGTTGTCATCCTAGGTATAGATTGTTGATCCACAATCCCTTCTCAAATTGACTATTTTAGGTGTACAGTGTGGTGTGTTCATGGATATTGGACCATTTTTTCATTCATTAGTGAGAAGGGCTCTTTTGCGGTGCATGGTGGAATCACACATAGGCGAGTGTAGCTGATCACTACTTAGTTGGCTACCATGACCCTCGGTGCAGTGGATGAGTGATAGAGCTAATATTTTCATCATATTAGGATATTAATTTCAACGATTTAATCTCACAAATGTTGTCAATTTGAGCTGATTTTCATGATTTTAATATTTTTGGTGTATGTTGGGAAAAATATGAAATGTTTCATAATTCTGTTTTTGATAGATTTTCATGTCAAGGTTATTTTTGTAATTACATTGAAATTATAATTGTAAATTGAATGATTATTATTTTTAGAATCCCTAATTTATTTCCATTATTTCACTCCCTTAGGCTTGGGGTTTATTCGAACATCTAATGTTCTAAAAAATTCAATGATGTTCAAGATTTGTCTCACCAGATAACATGGACCCCACCATAGTAACAGAAACACATCTCGGTCTACACTCATCCAATTGAAGTGATTCAACTTAGAGATGAAATAGGATTCAGTTCATCATTATCACAGTAAAATTCATGGAGTTTGTAATGAATTATGTTGGCTTGTGAATTAACCCAATTAAAGAACGCTTCTTGGAAATTTCATCCAGCAAATTCATCCTCTAATAGAAAAATTAAAACTCATGCATGATGTGGAAAATTAAACTAAAATTTGGAATATTTCCATCGAAGAAGATAATAAATATCTTTAATGAGAGATGAAATGAGTTAAGAGGCATTTTTCATGGTCATTAATACATGATATTTTAAATGTGTATAGCCTACAGGGAAAGAATAAATGCTTGGATTAAAAAGGCCATAACTCTCTCAACAGGCGTCCAAATACACTAAACATTTCTGGGTGGATGGAAAAGGAAATATTGAAGATATTTCAATACGTGATAAATGTGTTATTCAATCATTAATTTTTTATACAATGCACCATCCTATGAATGATATAATCTTCCTAAAAAAGGAAAGAAGATACCACCTCTCAAGGCCTTCCATTCCATCCAAAATTCCTCTAATCGACCAATGAGTAAAGCAATGGAATACGAACGTTTTTATATTTATTTCCTTTTTTTTTGTTTTATTGTAATGTCTACCCTCTCCCTCATCATCTCAACATCCACTTCCATGAAGTGGAAGTACCATTGAGTGATTTAGAAGGGGTAGGCTAGACTGATGTGCTTGCTTGAGTTCTTGTGCTTTAATGTAATGAGATCTCTTCATCATTTATTATATTATTTCAATTAAGAAATCATTTTTAAACACCAATAGTAGTTGTGTTAGGTTTTAATTATATAAATTTATATTTCTTTGGTCGACGATCACATCTCCCTCCACCCAATTCTAATCTGTATACGGTGGAACAGATTAGGGTCGGGTGGTGAGTGCTCAACTATTGTCAGTACATGTGTATGATTGTAAGTGGAATATTGGTTTATTAGGGAACCAAAATTCCTGCTTAGGAATTGATCTAATTAATAGAGAAAACCCTCTACATTCCAACACACATTGGGAGAAGGATAGACCAATCCAAGGTTTTAGATAAGGAATATTCTCATCACAACCATTTGGCCAAGGGGAGAGAAGACATGGTAGAAACATTTCTCTCTAACTAGATAATGATTGAAAAGGGGGGAAAACTTGGAAATCATGCTAGTAAAGCATTCTGTCTAACCGAACCCACTCTGATCACCATCGTTCAATTTTTTTAAAATTGATCAATTCCATAATTGTATTTCTAAAAAGTCATTCAAATTAATTAA
This sequence comes from Viscum album, assembly GCA_963277665.1. Lineage (NCBI taxonomy): Eukaryota > Viridiplantae > Streptophyta > Magnoliopsida > Santalales > Viscaceae > Viscum > Viscum album. The sequence goes on along the minus strand of OY728123.1, from coordinate 1,530,606,102 downwards.
GAACTACAGTTTTAAAAAAACCATTAAAATGTGAAAACCTTGTTTAGTGTGCACTCCCCTTTAAGAGACTAACTATGATCAAATGCTATACTATACATAAGTAAATAAAATATTGTTTTTCCATACCCCATTATCGGCATGCATCAAACATGGCACAATGTCCATGGATTTAGTGACTCAAAACAATTAATATTTTTTCTTTTGAATGACACGTATTTCAAACAACTATTTAATTGAATTTGATCCAACAATAAAGAATACAATAACCCAATTGAGAAAGAAAAATTTTCAGAAGGAGTTTGAGGAAATTAGTCTAACTTATTCAAGTGATACATCAAGTGATCACTTTCATCCTCCAATGGCTTGAAATCCAAACCAAACAATGTGTGATCATTGCGCACCACAATTTTCTAACCAACGAAATCAACTCTCTATTATGGCCTTAGAAAATGATATTGATTTATGCATTACCATTGTTCAATGTATTCCTAAATTACATGGTCTTGTAGGTGAAGACCCCAACATGCATGTCAATGAATTTACCAATGTTTGATTGAGCTATATACCCCGAGGTGGTGTAGAAGAACTGGTAAAGTAGAGGATGTTCCCCTTCTCAATTGAGGGAGTATCAAAGGAATAGTTGTACATTCTACAACCAGGAGAAGTACAAGACTTTAACGATCTTCAAATATTCTCAATACAATAATATTTTTCTACCTCCAGGAGAACAACAATCCTAAAACTGATGTAATCCATTCTATAATCGACTGGTGAAACACTTTATGAGTATTGGGAGTGATTTAATTAGATTTCTGCTAGCAGTCCAAATCAGACTATGGAATAACACCATTTTATTGTTTTATTCTATCAAGGATTACATTAAAAACATCAAAATATGCGAGATGCGTCATCTGGAAGAGCCTTGATTGTCAAGTCACCATCATATGGTAGATGACTAGATGAAAATATTGCACAAAACTCACAGTAGTTTGGAACGAGAGGAGCAACCACATGAAGAATCCACAAGGTGAGAACCTTATATTCACTAGATTTAAAAAGAAATTAAATGGGAGAACTCACCTGGTTATTGAAAAAAATAATTTTGAACCATCTGATGGAACAATAAGCACCGAATCATATATGTGGTTTATTCCCTTCTAATTCTCATTACACTAATCAATGTCAAGACGTGAAGGGGATTCAAAGATGTGTTTCAGTCTATTAGCAAAGGCAATACCATCCTCAAACCCAATCAGGGTATGGATTTCAATAGAAATATTCCAGACCACCTTTTCCTTAGAAATATCAGAACCTGATAGCATTCCAACATCCTTATAAGAATCCATTCCAACAACAAAAATCTTTTCAACTTCCACCATTCCATTATAAGAATTTTGAGAAACCATCCACAAGTGCACAATCAACTCATGATCAATAGCAGAAGACATGATTTTCGGGAATAGAAGATAAAATTTTCATGCTAGATGTTAAATTCTCAATCATTATGGATTATCTCACCATATACCAAGGTATGATTCCTGTATAAACCATTCCCATTCCAAAGGAAAATTGTATCCCAATCACCACCTGAAGCAGGAAAGAGCTCACACCCCCTGAACAATGTGAGGACGATGATTCCATGAAACCTCTGAATGACCTTGTTGTCGATCAAAAATATTAATTCCATGATAAAAATAGTGAAATAACATGGTTCAGGATGGAATGTATGGAAACCCCTTTGAAAAAACAACAATTGGAGAAAAAAGATATTCCATCACCATTCCAATCTGCATTAGTTGAATCAATGAAGAGTTAAGATGAATGAATTCAACCAATAATACAGTAAAACATCAATAAAAGTGGAGATTAACACCCCGTTATATGAGGAAATATGTCAAATCCCCAAGTTTGTATATTTTTTGGAGGAGTTGTGCACTAAAAGACGGAGGCTAGATGGTAATAAAAGGATCAACTTGGGAATAAGTGATTCATCCCTGATCAGACCATTGATACCACAAAAATGTCAACATCCAAGGAAATTCTCTATTCCGTTCACCATTGGTTGTTTAAATGTTTAAAATGAAATATATGATCAAGGATATTCAATAAATGTTATACCTCACTCAGTATTTAAAATTTTTTATATTAAAAAATTGATGCCTACTAGAGTGGTGGCCCAGCTCGCTAACAGATCCATAATTTTCGCAGCATGTGTTCTAGAAGTTGTTCTTGTAAAGGTGAAATATATATAGTTACCAGATAAATTTTTTGAGCTAACAATGGAAGAAGATATGATTTCTTCACACTAACCGATCATCTTGGGGAGACCATCCATAAAGACTGCGAAGACCATCATCAATGTACAGAAGGGAACACTCTTGATGGAGCTCGAAGATAGTCGACTGAAATTCAATATACTAAAATCCAGGAAGTAATTTATCATACATTCATTCATTAAATGAAATTGACTAAAAATAAGGAAAAGAAAAAACTAAAAAATTGGAATAGATAGCATTAAAACTCATGTATTGTTTGTTAGAAGAGGCTAGAGAATCAAAATCAGTGTAATTTTTTGAGATCAAGAAGTATAAACTCAAGGAGGTTGAGCATGAAAAGATTATCAATGATCTTCAGAAGGAAAAGGTTGTGAAGGAAGAAAAACTAGTTGAGAAGAATTATTTATGCCTTACAATGTAACATGAGCTAAAAAAGGTTAGGTAAAACCACATTAACACTGATGATGTACGAAAAATGAAATACTCAAACAATTGGAAAGAGTGGATCCCAAAAAAAAAGTTAAATCATTACTCAATCAATTTCCAAAGACACCTGTTTTATTTAAATGTATTGAGGCAATGAACAAAACAATGTTCTTGTGGGGTAATGAAAATTTAGGGTCAATATACTATATCTAGATAAGAGGAGAATTTTCAAAGGACACCACCACCCCATAAAAAATGTTATCTTCACTTTGAAACAAGGAGGGAACAAATATCCGGATAGATTGAAAACCATTCTCAAAGAACATTATTTCAATGGTTTTACTACTGTAGTGGTATCCATGGACACAAATCATAATCTTATTAGTACAAAATGTCTTTACAAGAAAATAGGAAAGATCTAATATAGGATATCATACTCCTCTAACCTATTTTTCAATAAAATCCATCAGGTTGTACCTCTCCATTACATTTATTGCTTGTTGTAATTCATTTTCAAATTTTATTACTTGTTAAATAATTTTAAATGCATAGATGACAGTAAATCAATTATGTTTTCGGGAGGGAATATCTTATTCTAGGATTTTTCAATTTATTTTAAATTTTTATTCGATCCAACAATATTAAACAACAATGCATTTGGGAGGAAACACCTGTATTTTTGATAGTCCAACCATACCCTCAGTCATATTATAGCATGATTGCACAGGTCAACATAATAATTTGTTTTCATTCTTATATTATAGATCCATGATCCAAGTCAGAAAAATGGAAGGTACCTAATAGAATACACATTGCGAATGTGATTAAAAACATAATAGAAGAAACATGAAAAGCACCACCGGACTGAAACATCATTGCTAACAAATGTTTTAATTTAAATTCATGTTAATTTGAATTTTATGTATTTTTTACCTCCAATAATTATTTGGAAATTGAACTAAAATTGAATTCCCACACTTTAATTCATATTTTCAAAGGCTTATCTAGGAGACAAGAGATTCATAGAAATCGCATGATGCAATGTTTCAGAATTCAATGTTAATAAAATTTAATGAGTAAAATAGAGAATTTAATTTTTAATATGAAAAAATGATTTTGAAATAATGACTCATGATTTGAATGAATTATTTGATTCATGTAAATGTAATTTCCCTACTATCTTTCAAGCACCGTATTTTTGAAATTCATGTGAATTAATTTGTTATTATTAAACATGCCAAGAGTGATTATCCAATATCTGATTCCCATTCCCAAGAGCATTTCCAGATAAAATACTTCTTATTTTATGTTGAGCATATTTCTAGAGTGATCTGGGGACATGTCACCTGCCATAACCTTTATTGAAACGTTTCAATGATATTATTGTATTAAACATATTTAAAATTATTGATGCACTAATTTGGAAATCCACATATTTACCTAAGACACACCCTTAAATTTATCAGTCATTATCCCATAAAATCCATGAATTTACTTATAGATTTAAGCCACATTTCAAGTTGATATTTCCTAAACTACCTACACTTATAGTATTTATGCATTGATATTTCACGTTTGAGTGTGGGGGAAGGGCCATTCCTGTGTGTTCCTTGGGATGTGTATCATTTGTTGGCGGAGTGAGGTGTGCGTCATCATTTTGGGAAATGTATTATTAGAAAATTGGGTATGATTCATCATTTAGTTATTTTTATTTCCTTTCATCTGTTACCCCATAAAAAATGAGAAAAAATTGAAAATAATGTTGTTCCTTTATAGAGCATTAAAAAATATAAAAAAGGGGGAGAACACGGATGATATCATACGTTGTAATCACTTCCTGGCTCATGTACCATTTCATAAAATGGGGTGGTGTTTTTTTACACTATCAAGTGGGATTGAGAGTGTGATTTACTGTGTTATAACTTGAATTAATCATGCATTATACATAAGAGTCCAACCTCATCTTTCTGGAATGAATCCTTTTTAATCATTTCCCACCAACCGTAGGCCACATATTTATTTCAATAATTATTAATATTCCCCATGATTTTATTTACTTTTTGTCTTTACAAAGTGTATAAATTAGTTCATTTACAAGCCCTTGGATAAAGACAATGTTCCCATGATATGAGAATAACTCCACTTGAGTTGTACCATGAGAGATGAGTGAAAAGATTCATGTGAGGTAAATCATGATATGGAAAGTCTAATAGTAATTATTTGAGATGTATTAATTAAAGGAAGGATAGGTCCCATTATTTTTAAAAAGGGAAAATTAAAATCCATGAGTTTATTTTTTCTTTGAAAATTGGGAAATTAAATAGATATTTTATGTTTAATTTTAAAATTTTATGATTTTATTACTTTGGAATTTAAATATTGGTATCACTGGTGCCCTTAGATTTTCAATGTTGAGATTTCATTCCTAATGAAAAGCATGGTTTAGGTGTGGGGGAATTCATAGAGCTAATATTTTCATCATTTTAGATATGATTTTCAATGATTTAATCTGATAAAATTTGTCAATTTTTGCTGATTTTCCTGATTTTAATACTTTTTTGTATATTGGGGAAAAAGGGAATGTTTCATAAATCTATATTTTTGATAGATTTTCACGTCATGGTTCTTTTGTTCATCACATTAAATTTATAAATCAAAGTTGAATTATTAATTTTTTATTATAATCCCTAATTTATTTCCTTCATTTTTCTCTTTTGGGCTAGGGGATTATTCAAATATCTAATTTTCCAAAAAAATCAATGATGTTCATGATTTTTTTGGTGGACAACATGGACCCCACCACATTAACAGAAACACATCATGGTATACACTCATCAAATTAAAGTGATTACACTTGGAGATTAAATATGACTTAGTGTAGAGTTCACACATTAAATATAATGGAGTTTGAACTGAAAAATGGTCTCTTTTGTATGATCCCAATTGAATGAAGCTTCCTTGAAATTTCATCAAGAAAAATAATCCACCAATATATAAACCATAACTCATGCATGAGGTGGAAAATTAAACTTAAATTCTGAGGGTGTATGCCCAAGACATTGATAAACATTGTTCATGGTGGATCAAACCCATGAAGAGGAATTTTTCATGGTCATTAATACATGATATGTGAAATGTGGAGAGTCTACCTGGACTGAATTAATTCTTGGATTAATAAGACCCTAACTCCCTCAACAAGATCCAAAATGCACTAAACATTTGAGGTGGACTAAAAATGAAATATTAGAGATATTTCATTCAGGTAGAAAGGCATAATTCCATCATTAATTAAGGATACAATGCACCAACATATGAAGGAGAGAATATTTCTATTAAAGTAGAGGAGCTCCCACCTCTCAAGGCATTCTATTCTATCCACAATTCCTCAAATTGACTAGAAAGGGATGCATTGGACAACGACCTTATTTAGAGTTATTAATTTTTTTTCTCCAATTGTAATGTCTCCCCTACCCTGAATCACCTCAACTTTTCCATCCATGGAGAGGTAGTACCATTGAGTGACCAGTAAGGGGAAGATTTTACCGATGTGCTAGCTTGAGTTATGGTGCTTTAATTTAAAATGATCGCTTCTTCTTTAGTAATATTGTTTCATTTATAAAATGAGTTTTATACTCTGAATGAGATTGTGTTATGTTTTAATTCTGTATATTTATATCGCTTTGGTTGATGATCACATCTTCTTCCACCCAATTCTAAAATGTATACAATGGAACAAATTAGGGTTTGGTGGTGAGTGCTCGATGGTTTTCTGCATGTGTCTATGATTGCATGTGGAATATTGGTTTATTAGGGAACAACAATTACTAGTTTTGGATGGCTCTAATTAATTAAGAAAAATATCTATAATCATACACACATTGGATGAAGGATAAAACAATCCTAGGTTTTGGATTGGGAATATTCTCATCCCATCCATTTGGCCATAGGGGGAGAGAGGACGCGGTAGAAAAATCCCTCTATAATGTTATAAAGAAAGAAAAGGGGGACAAATTTGGTAACCATGATAGAAAAGAACTGGGTCTAGCAAAACCCACTATGATCACCATCTTTCTCATTTGTTTAAAACTGATCAAATCGATCTTCTTATTTCACACACATCATTCAAATTAATTAAAAACTATTAATTTCATAAAGCCATTAAAATGTGAAAAACGTTTTTTGTATGAACTCCTCTTCATGAGAATACCTAGGATCAGCTAATATACTAAACGTAGGTAATTTAAATATTGTTTTTCCTCACCCCTTGACTAGTGTGTATCAATGAGACGAGTCCACAGTTTCTTACAGTGGTAGAATATTGTGAGGATGTCTTTCAATAGGATGTTACAGGACTAACTCCTCACAGAGAGGTATACTTTTGAATTGATCTGTTCCCTAGTATGAAACTGATAACAATACCTACATATCAGATGGCTCTTGTAGATCTTAGAGTGATTCGTGTTCTATTTGAATATTTGCAAAAAAGGGGTTCATAAGGCCCAATTATTCCCCATGGGCATTCCAATTCTTGTTTTCCAAAATGGGAGATTGATGTTTGATGTTATGTGTGGACTTCTGTCACCTGAACCAGGTGAACGTGAAGAAAAGTATCTTCTATTGATGATTGACGACCTCTTCAATCATCAGAAGGGAGCTAGGTGGCTCTTGATGATATTCCATATATTAGGCTATCACCTTCATTGAGTACGAGATGAGGACATCTCGAATACGACATTTAGATGTCTCTAAGGACAATACGTGTAATTAGTGATGATGTTTTGCTTCATGAATGCCCTATAAGTGTCCATGGGACTCATGAGTAAGATCATCCAGCCGTACAGAGATTGGTTTGTAGTGGTATTCATTGATAACATCATTGTTTATAAAGCAGCTATGGAAGAGTACATGATACAATTGAGGATGGTTCTAGACACACTAAGAGAGAACCCAATTTATGAAAATCTCTCTAAGTGTTAGTTCTAGATACAAATGGACCACTTCATGAGACATATTTTCTCAGAGGTTGGAGTTGTGGTGGATATAGAAAAGATCGAGGCTGTGCTTTCATGAGATCCACCAATGATTATTACTGATGTCTGGAGTTTTCATGAGTAGGTTGGGTACTATCAAAGGATTTTATATGACTTCTTCAAATTGGAAGCACCCATAACATCATTGAAAAATATGGGATAAACCTTTAAGTGGAAAGTAGGATTCTAGTAAAGATTTCAACAGGTGAGGCAGAGCGTAACGAGTGCTCATATATTGAGGTTGATAGTAGAGGGTTCCAACTACGTGGTGTATTGTGACACATTAGGAACATGGCATGGTTTTTTCCTGATGAAAGGGAAAGTAATGATTTATTATGGATCACAAAAGTTGTGACCACATGAGATGCACTATGTGACTCATGAACTTATGTTGGTAGTGTTAGTCTTCACACTGAATATGTGGGGAAACTACCTTATAATAGAAAAATTCATCACCTAATCTTTCCACATGATTCTCAATTATATATTTTCACTGAAAGATTTGAATTTGAGAAAACGACTTAGGATAATGTTCTTCTAGGACTAGACATTGAGATAGTCGATAGTCATGGGAAGGGGAACGTGGTAGACGATTCTCTCGGTAAGAGATTGATTTCACAACTGCTGAACAAGGAATCAATGTAGTTTTCTTCACTTTAGATAACCTTCATGGATAGAGAGGAGATGGATTTTCTTTTGTAGAGTTTATTTTTTACTCCATGTTTACATTGAGTCTGGGAGTCTCAACTGAAAGATGCCAATTTCAAGTCTTCACGTGCCCATATGTCCTTAGTGCATTCCCTTGAGGGATATTCTAAATGTTGGGATGACATCATCTTTTTAAGAGGATGCACAGTAGTGATAGTGGAATTTTAGGAGGAGGTGTTGAGGGAGTTCCACACATCAGATTTGGAAGTTCATTATGGTGTGTTGAATATGTACTAGAACCTCTGACACCAATAGAAGTCGCCAGGAATGAAGAAAGTAGTGGTTGAGTTTATATTGGGATGCATCACTTGTCAGCAAGTGAAGGCTATGCAGGAGGTTCCAGCTAGTTTGACACAGTCCCGCGAGGTACCAAAGTGTAAATGTCATGGGATATCGATGGAATTTGTTACAGTCTTACCATGTACCTCTAAGGGGCATGATACAATCAGGGTGATCATAGATCATCTCACCATGTTGACCCACATCATACCCATTCGAGAACAAATTTCTGTATAAAGATAGGTTTTCCTATATGTGCATGAGATAGGTAGATTCCATGGAGTCCCATCTATTATTGTCTCAGATCGTGATTCAGACTTTACACCATGCTTGTGGAAGGGATTAGAGGATGCGTTTGGGACTCATCTGTGCTTGAGAACATCCTTTCACCCACAAATAGATAGTCGAACAGAGAAGACTATACAAACCATGGAAGACATGTTTTGTGCTTGGATTCATGATATTGGTCCCAGTTCGGAGGGCCACCTACCATTACTGGATATTGTGTACAACAAAAACAACCACTCCACCATTGGTTTGACACCATTAGAGGCTCTATAAAGATGGCCATGCGGGTTACTGTTATGTTGGACTAAACTAGGGGAGTCAACACTCATGGGTCCAGAGATGGTACATGCTTCCACTGAGATGGTTCAGGTCATTTGAGAGAATATAAAGACTATGCAGAGCTGACAGAATTCATATCATAATAGGTGATGAATACCGATGGAGTTTTAGGAAGGGGACCACGCATTCCTATAGGTATCTCCTCGAAGATGGATACATTGATTTGGATAGGGGGAGAAGTTATCTCCAAGATTCATCATACCTTTCTGGATATTGTGTAGTGTGGGAAATGTGGCATACCTATTGGCTCTACCACTATAGTTACAGAGGCCGAATGACATCTTCTACATATCCCAGCTGAGAAGAAATGTCCACATCCCTTCTCACATAATCGACCACTACAAGATAGAGATTTACAACAAGGTGACAATCAAGGAGTACCTAGTGTTGATAGAGGATCGATATAAGATAATCCATCATGGATAGTCATTTCCAATGGTGTGTGTTTGTTGGATGCATGTACAACTCCAAGAGAGAATGTGGGAGTAGGAGGCTCAAATTTTTGCTCACTACCCCTATTTGTTTGATTAGTCCATTTTTTGGCTAACGAGGACATATATCCCTTAAAGTGGGAGTGCTGTAATGTTGAATAATTCCTTGTATTTTTTTTGAAAATAAAATGGGATTATTTAAATACTAGGATTTAAGACGGTATATGATTTTGATACATGGAGTGGCCATAATATATTTTCAAACTATTTTTAATGTTCATTAAATAAACATGTGAGTGAGTTTTTCTAACATTATAATTGGTGTATTGATAAGAAATCAGAGATAACCATTAAACTCAGAGCATCAAGATTTTCCTAGGAATTTCCTAAAATTGACTAGTTAGGTTGACAAAGAAAGACATATTTAAAACATATATGATGAAAAATAAAATCACTTAAAAAGTTATTTTATTATATTTTTCTTCTTTATTACGTAGCCACTCATTAGCGCTATGTTGCTGCCACAAGGAAACTTTGAATCCCATTCAGGAACCCCATTAACAAATCAATGTAATGAAATTACAAAAAATATAATAGACACACTTATTCATGTTTCAACAAATAATAGCCTAATAAGAAATGTTGGATTTTTTGCACAATCCGAGGATTTCACAAAGACTTTGGTGGGTTTCAACGATGAATGATGAATGCACTTTCATACACCATTCAAATAATTTTTATAAATGGTGGGTTGTGGATCAAGAATGCAGGCATGTGATCCTAATCTTCCTCGACCAACAATCCTATAATAGGTAGGGGTTTTAAGTGAATTTCCTTCCCCCATTCTTAATGTTTAACAACCAATGAGGACCATCCCACAAACTAGTTGATACACAATCGAATAGGTCATCCAATATAGTTTTTGATGTGGGATAAAGTGGATATATATCTTAGTGATTATTATTCCTTATTTGTGTTCTTCATGATCCTGCTAACATGTCCACATCAGGGTCAAGAGAATGAAATACCTAGATAATTATTTCGGTGATCTTATGTAGCAAATCCTTCCCCAAATTTCTTCTTGCATTCTTCTTGTTCTTCATGGACCAATGGTCGGTGACACATCAGCCAAGGAGTATCCTGGTGGAAGGGATATGGCCAGGTGGGCTGTGACATAAGGCCGCAAAAGTGGTAAAAGGTCGTGACACCCATGTTGCGACGGAAGGTGGGAGGCTGTGTGCTGGAAGCGCACGACAGTGGAAACAGTGGCTGCCATCACAGAGGGTGGTGGCTTGCAGTAGGGTCCTGTGGAAGCATAGTTATGGTTGGAAACAAGGTCCACGTTCAGGGTGTGCTGTGAGGGTGTGGGGAAAACATGGTGCTGTATCACGTTTCTTGGTGGAGGCATGCGGTCAACCGACCACGTATAGAGGACCCGAGTAGTCGTGTAGTACTAGAGGCACTTACTTGATACCATGGTAGAGGTTGATGAATCTTCATTGAGACATGATATAGGAGAAGGAATGTGACCCCTTCTATGTATCAAGTGGACCAGATAGGCCCACCAAGTAGGTCGTTCTAGAGAAGCAATCCAGACCTAGAATTGGTCTGGGCCAGTTTAGTAAACTGGTCCATTGAGCGGCCCATTTTGGAGGAGAAAAAACCCAATATTGTGGGATGAGAAAGATAGAAAAACCTGATTCTTGGTGTATCGGAGGGTATTACTAGTCCAACCAAGTTGAACCAGGCCAGAGGAATTAGATCCAGTCACTTGGAAACCCGATGGGTAGGACCCACAATCGAACTTGTTCGGGTCTGGCATGTCCCAATGGTCCTGGCCACTAGGCCATGCAAGACCATGTCAGCCCAAAACCAACTAGGTTGGCCCATAGCTAAACATATTGGTTCATGTCTACTAAAACTGGTCACGACATGCGGGACCCCTGGTACAGGTTGGTTTGGTCAGTCTGACCATGTCAGACCGGTCCCGAATGCAACTGGTCCATGTTTACTAAAATGCCAATATTTTTTAGAATGGGCATCCGATTAACATAATGCATACAGTGTTGGGACCCTTGTGATAGGACCATCCATTGAGTATAATATATGTGAGTTTTCATGGAAGTGGAGATATTCTTGATGGCTTGAGGTTTAGGTTCTCTTGGAATCACACGCACTAGAGAGTAGGGATCCTACGGCTGGCTGTGGCACATAGGATATGATGAGAGGACATCAGTTGTCAAGAAAATGAGTAGACCTCTTTTTTCCAGTAGACTAAAAGACCTTAATGGTCCAAAACAAGAGCATAAATTGGAGGTCTGAAAGATGAATAGACCTATATGGTCTAGTAGACGAGCGGAGCTCAGTGGTCCCACAAACAAGTGAATCAAAGTGGTCCAACAGCCAAGCGGACCTTAGTAGTCCAGCAGCCAAGTAGACCTCAGTTTTCTAGTAGTCAAGCGGAACTCAGTGGTCCAATAGTCAAGAATACCTCATTGGCCCATTAGGGATCAGCCCATAGCAGTACAAGATGATTTAACTTTATAACTGATAATCTTACATTCCATACCTTGAGTTATACTTGGTGTGATCTATCTTTCCTATGAGATTTTTTACAATGTGGTATTTCTGTGTGATATTTCATTGTGATATTTCATTCTTGGTTTGGGGTCACTACTATGTATTGATTTAATAACCCCTACATGGGCTTCGCTTGCACGTGTCGTGTTTCATGGTGTTGATCGACACTTCTATGGGGTCCTTGGTGGTCCAAGACCAGCTGGTTCTCAGAGATATAAGAATGATGGGCTTACTCCTTGGGTTATAGGAATTTAACCTTCAAATAACATTCATGTTGGGTCTCGAGTGGACAAACCATGGTAGTTGTACTTTCTTTTTGTTGTTTTGGGCTTCTATTATGATCCCTTTTTTACTTTCAGTTGTACTGTACTCTCGGTAGAAGTCTCAGTGACAGTAATGGTCTATTTTTTTTATTAATTTCAAATGTTTGAGATTTGACGATGTCTACTAGTTTAGAGAAATATTCCTTCCCATTTTGGGATATGCCTTTTTGGTGCAAGTCACCAGCCCTTTACCTATGAGAAGCAGGCATGGGGTAGTTAAGCCACGATTTTGGGGGGATGGGTCAAGACATGGAATGTATTAAGGATTGAGTTAATGAAAATAGATGATATATATTATATAATAAAACTAATTAAATTATTGGATATATTTCCATATAGACACATTTATATATTTTTTCATTCTTTCTTTCATCATGGAAATTAAAATGAAATAGTGTTACTACGTACGTACGACTTACCGTCTCCAAGAACAGTGTATTCTGTTTCATTATTCTATATTATATAGACAATTATAATAATATTTTAATGAATTTAATTGAAATTTATATAAATTTCAACATTTAGGAAATCATGATATAATTATAATGACCAAATATGCGACAGGTTAAGACATATATGAAGAACAAAGTAAATATAACCTGAAGTGAAACCTTAACATAAAATTGTTTATTACATGGTAATATAATGCCATAATAAACTCATATATGGTATTAGATATATTAATATGGTTCTTTGGTATATGAATAATATATTTATATTTATTATAAAATAGTTTTTTTATGAGTGTGAAGTGATCCAAGACATAAGGTAAGTGAATTTCATGTCACTCAATATTTCTATGAGATTCATGATTAATTAACCATTAAAATATTTTATGTGATGTAGTTACTTCCCCGGAATGTATTTTATGAATCTTATAAATAAATATAAGGGTATTTATGTAACCATTTGATGAACTTTTTTCATGGGTTTTATGTTACATAAGTTACCAAATTGGTAATGTAATTTTTGTTTCAATTTTATTCCTTTGAGACAAATGACATGTTATAAACCTATATTTTTATATGAGGTTTATATTCAAACATTAAGATGTTTAATTCATATAATAAATACTTTTATGATATTTTATCCTTCAACGGATTTCATTTTATTATATGTGGTTTATGGTTCAATGTTACTGAGTTATAAGAGTCTATTGAAATAATCTCATCTCTTTCTGATATTGTTTTTGATTATACTTTGTTTGATGAAATAATATTATCCATATCTCAAGAAATTTTTTGAATACTTTTATATTAATCTTATTAATGTTTTATTCAACAATGTTTTCCATTTTAACTCTTTCGTACAAAATTTTTAAGAATGTGTTTTTAATAATGTTTGACTTTACCTCTCTGTTTGGTCAGAAATATGTGTTCCTTAAAAACCATTTATTCTAAAAGATTTCGAAAAATATTTCTTTTATTATCCTTATATCACTAAAAGAAAATATTATAAATGATTTTATCTTTTAAATAGAATGGTTTTTTAATATGGAAAAATCATTTCATTTTCCGGTCGAGGAACTTTTCTTGTCTTTTTACACTGTAAAAGGAATGTTAGGTGTCTTTGGGTTTATCCGCAGTCATAACAGACATTCCCATGAAACATAAATTACACGAATAAAGTGTTATTTAATTTTAAATAATTAAATGTATTCCTAATATTATATAAATTAATTTCATAAAATTATTTTCCAAGAAAATGGGTTTCAAAAGGTTTTCAAGCTATTTTATAAATTTTTAAGGAAAATTTATTTTAATATTTTTTATGATTCTTTTTTAGGTTTTCAAGTAAATTTTCTATCAAAATCATTTCAAGTTTTTTATAAGTTTTATTCCCATGAAAAGTGTTTTCTAAAGGTTTTATTTTTCTAAAAAGTATTTTTTAAAGAAGAAGACATATTCTTCTCAAGAACTGTTTTTGAATGATATTTCAAAATGATTTTACATCTATGATGACATCCGTTGATGTCACTAATGAATTTATTTTAAATTAGATAATGGTTTCATTCATATCATTTATATTTTTCATTTACGGTTAATGTTTTGGTATTTATGAAACCCATTTCCCTTTCACTATTTATATTATTATTAAATTGATTTTCTTCCACGGGTAATGTTTTTGATAAAATAAGAATTAATGATGTATATTTTTTTACATGTTCTGATATTATTACATGTTTATGTTACCCATTTCATTTCATGGGTTGTGATATGACTCAATTTGTTTTTTTTGAATTGGTATGTACGATTTCATTATGGTATGGGTAGGACCTATATCTCCCACTAATAAATTGGTTAATGATAAATGTTTTATGACCACAAAGGTTACAAGGGAGGTGATCCCAATCCTGAAATAAGAGGGTAAATGGGAGGATATCCCAGTCAAAAAACAAGTTGTTAAACATGAATAAATCCCAAGAATAAAACCAAATGGTAAATAAAAGGACATCCCTAGCCCGAAAACAAAGGGGAAACATGGGGACATCCCAATCCCAAAAACAAGAGGGTATATGGGAGGACATCCCAAGATTTAAATGAGAGGGTACATGGGAGGGAATATAATTCCCGAAGTAGGAACACTAATGATTAACCCAATGCTATCAAGTTACAATGTCCAAGGTAGGATGCCTTAAAATATTTTTTATATGTATTTTCCTTAAATCGATGTTTTATTAATATGTTATGCCTTATTGAATTATGATCTTTATTTTTTTATTTATTCATGTACTATAAATTTAAAATATTTATTATATTCTCTAATATGCTGGAAATTATCTTCAGATGTTATGATAAATTTGTATACCCTTTTTTCATGTAATGCTTACGTATTTCCTTTATTTTTCCTTACTGTGAATCTAAGATCATATCTTTCTTATGTTTCATTTAGAAAGGATATGGAGAATGGTTTTAGGTATATGTGTATAAGGTGGAGATATTTATGAGAGATTTTGATGATATTTAACCATGGTATAATATTTTCTTTCCACGTTTCAATAGACACTAAAATATTATTTTTATTAGTATTTTTTAATATAATAAATATTCCTTTAAATGATGTAACAAACATGTATGTTAATACTGGGTGTCTATAGTTTATATCAAAGGGAAGGCATATTCAACCTTTTGAAATATAGGATGATATATATTTGTTGATATTCCATGTTATATTTCAAAATATAAGTCTGGGGATGTGTCTATGGATATGTATAATGATGAGATAACATTTAGGAAATTGTCCTCGAATCTATGTAAAGGAAAGAGAGATTGGTTTCCAATAAATGCATCCTTGTTTGGATACTACAATTATATGGGGAACTAGAATAGATATACATAGTGGTAGAAACTACGTCAATATATTTTTTGATGGACTCGTTGTAATCGGTTGCATGATAATAGGTCTCACTATACACCTAGTTTGACACTCTTATGGGATATGCTTTGAGTATTAAGAAATTCTTCAAAAGCAATCCTGAAATATTTAAATATAATTTTTCTATGAATAACATAAGAAAAACCTAATGTATAATAGTTTGATAAAGGTGGTAGGATTTTCACATCATATAAGGGGTTTTCATGATTACGTGGTCCCTCACTCTAATTACTATTTCTTACTCTATGATTTTGTTTTTATTCAATGGTTAGAACCTAATGGAACCACATTAATTTCAATCTCAATAAACAATTCAGTGATTTTACTCATATGAAACAAAATTCTATGGGAGTAGAAATGAAAATTGTCATTGCGATACTCACCCAAATTACATAATATATAAACCATGTTTGATTCCATAAATGAAAAAAAGAGGGAACACCATTTTTTATGTCCTCAATGAGGAAACGTCTTAATTCATTCAGTGGGTCTTCTGGTCATTTTTTTTGAATAATGGACCAGTACCCCAAATAAGATATTTTTCATATCTAATGTTTAGAATATGATGAATTCATTCTTTCTATTTGTTAGTTAGAAGGTGAATCATATCAATGGTTTTTTATAGTAAAGAATATGTGGTAGTAATAAGAAATTGATTCAATAGATTAGGAAGAGTTCAAAAACATATATTTAAATATAAATTTTCCTTGAATTATTCATAATAAGAAAGAAAATAAATTCATAGAGCTTAGGAAGAAGGATATTGAATCTCTTAGTAATTATGAAGAACTTTTTATAGGCTTAAGAGGAACTCTTTGGGGATTTTCATTTAACATGAATGAAAAAATGATTGATTATTTGGTGGTCTAAAACGAAGACATCGAAAGACCTTGGCTATAATAGACTTTTACAACTATGAATATGTGATTAAATGTGATATAATTTTGTAAATGATGGATGAATTGGTTTATTAATCTAATGGTTTTGACACGAAAATGAATTTTGATTTCAAAGGAAAATCATCTACCATTGAGGAAATAAAATGAGCCTTATTTATTCACAAATTCTGGGAAGAAACATAGAAGGATTTTTATTAAGGGGACTAATATATGTATTATGTGTGGAATTTGAGTGTTTGAATGTAGAACTGATGAGAGGATCAAGATGATGATGTATATAAATAGAAATCCCCAAAAAATTTACATCTGATACATTAGTGTTTTAATTTCATGTAGTTTTTCCATTACACTTACAAGTTCCCTAATCCTAGGAATAATTTGACCGATAAGCCATAAAAACATTTTAGGAAAAATGAAAAATTTAATACATATGTGATCATAATGGATGATCTGGACCAAGATAATTAATATGTACTTATCCTTCCCTCCTTAGTTGGGAATTTTATGTTTCATTCTGTATGAATAATCCATATTAAAGTCTAATTGTTCGTCATATGGTGAGATTTCGTGGTATTATATTTCCCTACATGGATTCTAGAATAATAAAATCACATTGGATATTCTATCAATATATGGATAGACCAATGTTTATAATACATTTTTTATTTATGATAAGATATTATTTAAGGAAGAAATTGTGAATTATATTTTAGAAGTGTTACAAGGATAACCTTTAATGGAAAATTTAAGATGAAATTTAGATGATGTTACTATGATTAATGTGTTATCTTTAATACAAGGATTTATTCATATTGAATATCATGTTCAAACTACTATGTTTTGATGATAACTGATGGGATGACATATCATGGGTCTCATGATCTGTTAGTACTTCAAGAATGAAAATCCCCCTTTATTTATAGATAAAGTGGTTATGTGGAACAATGAAATATAAAGGGTGAGGGTTCCTAAAAACATTCATGTATATATTTTCCAAAAAATTCATTAACTGTAGAAAAAAGTATCTTCAATCCCAAAATGTTGTCCTTGTACTTTTTTTTCGATGAATCAGATTACCCCTTAGGTATTCTCAGATTTTTGGCTTTGTGATTGTTTATTTTATCATGGCCTTGTTCTATATCATTTTCCATCAAAACATTATGGTAGTATTTATCATCAATGGCCATGTTTCTTCTTCCCACCCATTTTTTCCAATGTTTGAATCTTTTTTACTAGTTACATTGTTCAACCATTTTGGTTCCGACTTTCCCTTTTTATGGGATGTTTAAATATTCAATTTTTACATTATAGGATTCTGTGAAATGAAAATTCAATTATTAAAACATTAATAAACCATAAAAAATTCATGGAAATAATTAATTATATATTTGGAATAATGTAACATCCTCATAATTTGGAAATTTTTTCATATTAAAATAATCTTTATGATATTTTTCATTTCACGAATCATTGAATATATTACTATTTATACGTTTGGCTTGTGATATACACAACATAAATTTTATATTTCTCAATAGAAAACATAAATTTTAGGTGTATCTAAATGGGATATAAAGGATATCTTGCGTTACACACAACAATGAATATCCTCGTTGTCTTGTGTAAAACGCAAGACCAAGTCTCACCAAAAAATATTATATTATTATAATGTTATAATTTAATATAATAAGATATATCCTAGTCGTTAAATTAGAATTTATTAATATTATTAACTAATATTAAAAAATATATGGTTTACACAAATATAATATGAATTCATATGTTACAAATTAATTATAAAATTATATGAAAACCGATTGAATATAAAAGGAAATATTATTATTTTTAGGGCTGTAATGATGTTTTACCGTACTAAGTTAAATTAAATAAAATTATATAATGGTATTAATGTAATATTTATTTTAAATATTCAATAAAAAATTAATGGTATTCACTATATAGATTTGTTAGACATAATATAATTGCAAACTCAATTTTATGCTTAAAAACCTATATTTTTATAAATTTATTTTTATCACTTTTTAATGGGGAACCCATTTCAGTTACAATTTTTGGAACTTTCTTATATTTAATAATTTAAAATAAACATTATATTTTTAATATAATCAAAAAAATTATGTTATGATTAATTTATTATATTTTTCTATAAGTTTTAATTTTTTAATATACAGTTAAAAACAATGGACTTTAATTCAAAACTACTTTTTCATAAAATATATTTATACAATTAAATTATATAATAAATTTGTTAAATATTTTATTAGATATAATTTTTATTAATTAACATAATTTAGTTTATTAGAACTAATATCCCATTGATATTGGATATAAAACCATATCAATCTTTTGATCATTTTTACTTTAAAAACCCGCATTGTCGACTCGAATGTGGGATTTAATTTATATTAATTTATGCTGCATTTATGATTGAAATTAGAAAAAATAGATTCCATATTTTGAATTATAATAATTTATATTTTATAATATGGTCAACTTAGCCTTTTACCAAAAATATTATTGAATGTAATTAATGTTAATTAGAATGAATAAGGTTATATTAATCTTAATAAGTAACTAAACCACTATATTAATGACCAAAACACCATTTACACTTGTTAAAAACATATTTTATGTAAATATATTGAATATATTCTTCCATTAATACATTTTGGATTATTATTTTATTCACATTAATTAAAATAATGTGGTTGGGGTTTCCCTTTTCAAAAAAATTACAAGAGTGCCACACCTAATCCATTATAAAAAGCCTCCTCTTACACCACTTCCTAAAACATGTAATGCCACATTATTTCATCCAAAAACTACCAAAATATCTCACTAAATACATTAACATCTCATTGAATCCTACTTTAGGTAGAAAACCATCAATGGAATCCTATTGGGGAAAACTAAAAGGAGTTATTCAAATAAGAGGTAACACCCTCCCCCAAACTCCTTTATTTTATTTTCTTTCTCCACTCCCTCAAATATTATTATTACATGATATTATAACAGAAACATTATTAAAAATATTCATTAATTTTTTGAGATAGTTTTTATACCTACACATACAAACACTTCCCTCAAATGGGTAACGAACATACTGCTTACGTGCATGGTAAATTGTCACCTCAATAAACGATGATTTTCCACTTTTTCCTTCACCACATATCATTTTGGAAATTATGATGGGAAGTATTTTAATATATTTTATATATTATATTTATTGTGTCTTTAATATAAATTAATTATTTTATGACTCATATCTTTATAATTTTCATATTGAGTTAATACGATAATTTCATTTGAGGAATCCTAGACTACCGGCCCCTTAAAGCGATCTGATTCATTCATAAACTATATGAAATGTATTAATGATTGAGTTTGTAAATTTATACTATATATATGATAAAATAAATATAAATTAATAATGATTTAAATATATTAAAATATATACATATATGTCTTTTACATTCTTTGTTTCAACACGACAATTAATCAAAAATAGTGTTTATGCGTATGTACGACTTACAGTATCCATGAACGATGTATTGTGTTTAATACTTATATAATACTTATATTATTATAATATAAATATATTGAATTAAATTTTTATTTATTAAATTTTTTACATTTTTGAAATCATGATACAAGTATATGTACACTGGATGTGACAAATTAAGACACATGCGATGAACAAAGAGAAAGTTACCCGCATTGAAGCCTTAACCAAAAAGTGTTAACAAGATGGATATATAAAGTCATAATAAAACCATATATTTTATTGTATATAATAATATGAATTTATAATATATGTATAAAATATTTATAATTATTATACAATATGTTTTTATGAGTATGAAGAGAGTCACGACATAAGGTTGGGGAATTTTATCTCAGTTGGAATTTTGGTGAGATAAATTTCTTATTCACTACTTAATTATTTTTGTCGATTATATAGTTAACATGAATTTATTATATGACTCTTATAATTAAATATATTTTTATTTATTTATCCGTTTTATGATCTCTCTTCATGGGCTTTATGTTTCAAATGTTATAAAATTGTAAATGTAATATTTGTCTCAATTTGTGTTCTTTGAGAGAAATTCCATGTTATGAACCTATATCTATTTACAAGGTGTATATACGACTTTTGAAATGTTTTAACTTGAATATTATTTATTTTTTGATATTTTAAGGATTATGTAATTTCATTTTAATAAAATTTTAGTATGGTTTAAAGTTATCATGTTGTAAGAGTTTATTGAAATAATCTCATCATTTTTTAAGATTGTTTATGATTAAGATTTATGTAATTAAATATTAGGATACACATCTCAAGAAAAATCACATCTATTATTAACCTATGTTTATAGATTATATATACAGTTTTTGGTACCATTTTCCACTCATTGGTTGATAAGATATTTAAGAAAGTGTTTTTAATAAAGTATGACTTTATCTCTCTATTCTTTCGGAAATATGTGTTCACTCAAAATTGTGTCATCTAAATGTATTCCAAAGAAGTCTATATTATTATCCTGTGATCATATAAATATATTTTTATGAACTTTCTTACTTTCTATGAAAAATTTGTTTTTTATAAGGATTATTGTTTTAGTTTTCCATTCGAGGAAACTTTCTAAACTTTTTTTAGTGTAAAAGTAATGTTCCATGTGTTCTGGTTTATCCACCATCATAATAAAAATTACATTGAATCTTCCTTTACATGACCAAAAATTTATATTATTTTAAAAAATATAATGTTTTCCTATTAGTTTGTAAATTCATTAATTAAAATTATTTTCAAAGAAAAATGTTTTCAAAATTTTTTCAGGTTATTTTATATGTTGTCATATAAAATGGTTTTCAATTTATTTTCAATCTTCCATTTTATATTTTCAAGTAAAATGGTTGAAAAAATTCTTCCATGATTTATTTATAAGTTTTATTTCCAAGAAAATGGTTTTCAAATGGTTTTATATTTTTGGAAATCAATTCTCATATAGGAAGGGATATTTTCATCAAAAACAGTTTTTGAATGATATTTAAAAGTTATTTTCCATCTAAGATGACATATATTTATTTTACTAATTAATTTCATGGATATTATCTAATGGTTCCATTAATATTATTTATCTGAATTATTTATGGTGGATGTCATGGACATTATGAAAACCATTTCCCTTTCAAGGGATATATGTTTATGAAAACCATTTTCTTCCTTGGGTTTTGTTTATGATGAAATGATTATAAACTAGTATCATTTTACATAGGTTATGACATTATTACATGGTTATGATACCCATTTAATTTTATGGGATATGGTGGGATTTTTTGATGTTTTGGCACATGTAATATTGATTTCATTATGAGATGGGTGTGACCTATATCTCCCTCAAATGGGTAATGATAAATTCTTTATGAATTCAAATGGAACACTAGGGGACATCCTAAGGGATAAATTAAAGGATAAGTAGTAAGATATCCAAATCTGGTTATAAGAGGGTAAAATGGGGGATATCCCAAACCTCAAACAAGAGGATAAATGAGATTACATCCCAAGACTGAAAAAATATGGTAAACGGGACGACATTCCAAGCCTGAAAACTGAGGGTACACTGGAGGTCATCCCATGCCCAAAAGAAGAGGGTTCATGAGATGGAATATAAATCCCAAAGCATGTATATAATTTATTAACTAAATCATAACGTGTTACAAAGGCCTTGGTAGGACACATTAACATTAGGTTTTTATATGTGTTTTCTATAATTCCATGTTTTATTCCTATGTTATTATTTAATATCCTATGTTATTAATTTTAATATTATTTACGTCTCATGAACTACTAATATTTATTATTGTCTCTAATATTTATTGAATAATCTTCAAAATCTATTCTCATGTTCTATTCCCTTTTATTCATGTAATGCTTATGAATTTACTTTATTTACCCTTAATTGGATTCTATGATAACCTCTTAATTTTGTTTTCATTTCTCATGTTATAAAGAAAGTATTTTTATTGATGTATTAAAGGTAGAGATTTTTATTGGATAATTGGATATCTTACACCTAGATTGATGATTTAGTTTCTATGTTTCCAATGAAATTAACTATAAGTGTCCTCATAAATTTATTTTTCTTATATATTAAATATTAATATATACTAATGAAATATATATGTATGTTTTTCCTTGGTCTCTATAATTATTACCTTTATAATATCCCTACATATCAATCACAAAATATTTCCTAGTATTTTGGAGAAAGAAAATATAATAATGGGTTGATATCTGATACCCAGTAAGGCTATGCATATAGAAGAACCTAAAAGGGAATGAATAATATGTAAAGAATTTATGAAATTAAATAATTAAATTTAAATTATTAAATTAGATACAATTTATCCAAGGTTTTCATTATTCTTAAACTAATCACATGAAAAACAATAATTGATTTTATAATGTTTGAATTCATAATGTTAGACATGTGAAATCTCCTATCGAATCCCCATGCCAATACATCTTACATTAGTGGTCAATAACATGGAAATATTTAAAATCATGTTTTTTCGCATGATACCATCAAATTCATCGAGGGTTTTTATAATACCAAGCCCTAAGAATCACTTAATAAGTCAATTTAATTAATTATATGAATAAACAAACCAACGAAATCAGCATTCCTTAAAATCAATAATAGTTCATATTAGAAGAACTAGTATATGGAATATCAATACATTCCCCAATCAAATTGATAAAAAAACTCATAGATATATCGTGGATGATATTATAATATTAAAACCTAACTAATTAACAAGTCTCAAAAAATAATGCTGATATAGATGAATATAACTTCAAACGATTATTTTTTTTGAGGAAAATATAATTTTTTACTTATATAAAAATTTAACACATATTGGGGGAAATATTATTAGAGAAGATCATTGTTAAATAAAAAATAAATACAAAATTAAATGTTCAATAGTGATAGTGGGAAATTCATTTTTTGTCTTATATGTTTACAAAAAAATTACATTTACACATTTATAAAATATAAAGAAATTACCTTGTTTTGAAAAAGAAATAAAGATTCATTTAAAAAATACTTTAGAAATGATTTTCATGGGTAAAAATGTATTTAAAAATTATTTCAGAATTACTAAAAAGTACTTTTTTAACATTTATGGAAAATTAGTACACGGAAGTGTGATAACGAGGTAGAAAATAATTGGTTTGTTTATCAGAAAAACCCTATTCCAGTTTCTTGAGTACATTAGGAGGATAAAATTAAAAAAACCAATAATTTATTGAAATAAATATGGGACCCCAAATTTTATTGGTTTTATGATATAAATATCAATTAATCTTCCAAACATAGACTAAAACATAAATAATCTCGAATACTTATGAGATTTTGATATAAACCCTTACCTGAGGTTCAAATTCATTCATATGTGACTGAACCTCGTACATAAAAAAATATATTTATTATTAAACTCTTATAAATGAATAATAATAAAGAAAATACAATATATTATTTAATTATATTAATTTTTCTCTTTTTTATTGACAATTAATGGTTAAAATCACTATTTTGAGTAATAACTACTTCATTGTTCATATATATATATATTAGTTAATTTGATTCAATCCTTAAAAATTGATATTATTTCCATAATATCAGTAATTTAAATCGTTATATAAACATATTATATATTTATAATATACTAATTTAGGGTAATCCACCAATGATAGGATAAAAAATATATTACACTATTTTTTAAGACTGTCAATCGTACATACACATGAACGATGTTTTCACTTTTTGATGTATGGAATGAAATAAAAATAAATTATAGTTACCCATATAATAATAATTATTATGACATATATAAAATATATATATTTATTAAATATACCTTCATTACCAACCATGTGAAGTGTAAACAAAAAAATGAATCATATTTCGTTATGGAGGAGGTAGTCCACACGTACGCATGAGCGACATTATTATTTTTCATTTGATGGAAGAGAGGGTGGAAACTGGAGGATTTATAATCTTCATAAAATTAATGTATATTAAGTATAATTGAATTATTTATTATGACATATTCCACAAATTTAGATTATGTAAATGTACATGTAAAAAATTAAGTGATAAGTTTAGGTGATTGGTTCTTCATTGAAACAACTCATTTAGATATCCTCTTGAGTTCCATATGGTTTCTATATTTTGAAAACTAGAACAACTATAATGTTTTGACTGATTTTGATAATATAAATGGTTAGTTATTTGTAAATATAGGTTCCCTAAATTGGTTTAAATAAGACATGGAAGGAGTTTCCTTTATAAGAGAGGGAGATGGCATACATGGAAATTCTAACAAGATTAAAATATAAATAATTCATTGTAAAGAAAATTTTTTCAAAATAGCTAGAGATTTGAATCTTTATTAGGATATGATTGAATTTTCATGAACCATTTTTTGGGAGGATTAATTGGAATCTTATAAATTATTTTTGTGTTTAACCATATAGTTATCATATTTTATCCATAATTGAGGTAATGACTTATTCAATCAAAATGGGTTATAGTTTTAATTATTTTGTAATAATTGGATCATAAATGGGGAAGGGATGAAATGGTAAACCATACCATATCCACAAATTCATATTTCATGATTTTATGATTTCTAATTATTTTGATGACATATTTTCTCTAAAAAATTTATTTATTAATATTTTTAACTTTATTTATTAAATTTAACTATCACGAAATTAAAAAAATGATTTTATTAGAATATAATAGTTTGATAAAAATTTAACCTTTTATATTCATATATTTTATTCTTAATACATTATAAATTAATCACACCATATTACATTTAATATTATTATAATCATTTATTTTATTTTTCCTATTAATTAACGAAATACTATATCACAATTGTGTAAAAATATATATTAAACATGTAATAACAATATATTATAAATTAATTAATTTCATGAAAAATATCTCATTATATTAAATCAAAATCATTATTATTAATTCTGAATGATTTATCCAATAGTGTCCACAAAAGAGATACTTATTTTTAAGAGGGTGACATTTTGTACTTTCCTTCAAATTAAATATTATATAGGTAGTTTTTATGGATAAATATAATTTAAATAACTAAATTTCGAACCAATTGTGATAATTTTATATTTAATTTCATCCAATAATAATTAAAATTAAAAATAGAGACATTAACTCTTAGATTTAACCTTGGTTGAACTGATTTTTCCTGTACTAATGTGCTAGATTTTATTAAAGTTATTATTCATAATGAACAAAAACAAAAAAAAACTACATAAATAATATTTACATCATAAATAAAAATATAGAACCCATGTTTTATGATACTATATCTATAAGGGATAATACTTAATTTTAAAATATTTCTCCAAAATATAATGAAAACCACTTTTTAGGAAAAATCAATTTTAGCGTATAAAATTATTTATTTTTATGAAATGCCTAAAAAAATTTAGATGAGTGAAAATGGATTTTATATAATGTATAAAATAAATATTTCATTAAAATAATTCACCAATGAGGATTAATTTAATTTAATATAATAAATGACCAATTACATGCATTAAAATAGTTTTCTAGAAAACCATCACTTTTACTTTGAAATTATTTTTTTTCATTTATAATCAATTTAAAACCAATGAATTCATTTAATAATTATTTAAAATACACATATTTAGTAACATATTTATTATTATTCATAAGTGCAAATCCAATGGTAATGTGATGACAGTGATATTAAAAAATAATATTTTGATAGTATATCACAATTCATCTGAACTCGGTGATGCAGCTAAATTAAAGCATAAAAGAAATTATATTTATTTAAAAGTAAATATATCATAAAATAGCAGGGTGTTACAATTATCCCAGGATTGACTAATGTAATTTTTCCCCAAATTAAATTTTTAAAAACTGTTTAAAAGAAATATTCAAATATTTTCTCAACAATATATTTTGGACTTTTACAAAATATGTGAAAGGAATCTATTTTTTTAGTATACATGACATGAATAAAATTATCATTTTTCGTGAACACTAAATGTTGTAAAGATTTAGGGGTTAATTTTAATGTTTATTTTTAATTAAAATATTGTTCTTAATATTTTGGGTGTTTCTAGATTTTAAATAACTAATTTATTAGTGAAAAGGGATTTTCAGAAGAAAAATTTTAATGAACATTAAAAGGAATTTTTTCTGTTGTAACACACTTTGATGTTTGGTATTATTTAATTGTGATATGATCCAGTGATACTGTACAAATTATTTTTTTATGGATTTGGATGATCATTATTAATGGATAATTATATGAAAACCATTTCTTTCCTATTGTTAGTTAGGTTATGAAAAAATGCTATGAAACACATTTTTTTCTATGTTTATTCTCGAATGAAAAGATGAAATGTTTGGGAAACCCATTTTTTAAATAAAAATATCCTAAAATTAATGTTTTATGATAAATTGGAAAACCAATATTTTATTTTCATTATGTGATATATGGGACAAAATTTTTATATCTCTCCAATGCATCAGGTATTAATGGATATCTCGGGAGATAATAATGACTGGATTGGAGAGTGAACTCAATTTAGTAAGGGAAATTATGCAATATATTAGTATTGGGAGTGAAACTTGACTAACGATATGATAATATGGGGAGTATACCCAATCCACTATGATACACTTGGTAGTGATCATTGAAAAATTAAATGTTTTTATATATTTATGTCTATGGAAAAAATATGACTTTTTACAATTTATGGTCTCATAGTGGATGTTATTTGATTACGTTATGAATCATGTATTATGAACTTCAATGATTTATTCCATAACTCTATATTTGGATACATTATATTCATGGTATAGTTTTAAAATATTATGCTGACATCCTAATACCATTGAACTCATATTATGATTAAGTGGTCATTGATATATCTCTTTCCTTCCTTTGTGGAGAATTTGAACTCAACCTTTATTATGATTACATTACCTTGGTTATGAAGATATGTTTTAGGAATGATATGTACAAGAATGGTTCTAGTTATGAAAAAATTATTGGGATATGATTTAGATCCCTTATAAGCCAGATTTTTATGAATCAGTGTTTTCAAAGGCAATAAATCAATATATTTCTTGCATGGATCATATATTTATGAAATGATTTTTGTCTATTGGGATATAATGTCTATATATAAAATATAAGGGTCCCTATAAGTGTTAACCTAGGTGATAGTAAACTAAATCTTTCTCTACAGTCCATTTAATGTTTCATTATGATCTTGTTCCCATGTTTGAATGAACTATGATTAAATTATATTTTATGGAAGCAGTATCCACAAAACAACTGATGGTATATAAGAATGTATTGAACGCATTGGATAATAATATTTTACATTATTAACCATGAAGCGTTACACATATGAAGTCTAAACAAGTTATTTTTAAATGTTCTAAAATCTACGAAATTTCATCAGTCAAATTGATATAATGTTTTTGGGTCACATCATCCCAACGACACTAGAATTACAATGAATAGGATTTAGTCACTCCTAAAAAAGATGCAATATCACTTATTCACTTCCATGTGCCTATTCCTTGAAGGATCTTTCACTTTATATAGACTCACATGTCTTTTAAATAGATAATCCACTTGATGTTAAATATTTTATTAGTACGAGACTATAGTTTCATCTGCCTCTCCAGACTAATGCTCAACTACCCTCCTCTTTTCTACTCTCCCTTTTCTTGATGAAAATACACAACTAACTCATTAAAAGAATGAAATCATTATTCTTTACTACTCTAATTTCCATTGTGTGACTCTAATTGGGTGAGGTAAAACAATTTATTCTCAGACTGATCACTATATATATAGTTGTATTCTCTAAATAATGATATTTAAATTTCCCAATTATCTTTGGGACATGTCATTATTCATCCCAAATGTAGTTGGGTTATCATCTTCCATCCCTATTCATCGATGTAATTATAAGAATATAGTACTGTTAAGTGGATATACTCATGTACATTACCCCAAGTCATGTAACCCTTTTATGCAACATATGTTCATATATCTCTATTTGGAATAAAGTTGAGCACATAAAAATTAACCCATGAACACCGACTATGTATCATTGAGTATAATACTTATGGTAGACATCCCCTGATAACTTTACATGTTGTCACATAAGCCTAATATTAGATCCATATCATGAGTTGTTTCTATTCCAATGACTCTTTTATTATACAAATATTTCATAACATCAATAACTATTCATAAATTCATAAATGGAGACACCTGATCTTAGTGGAATTTACCCAATGATTGACATCAATCATAAAAATTATTTCATTAAACACTTCAAATGATCCTGGTAGTGATACTCCATTCGATAAATATATTAAAAAATACTTATAATATATTACATAAACCTATCTATGAACATCTCAATTTTTCCACATGTGAAACTCCTCAAAAATCCCTCATCTACAATCTACCTTCATCCTCTCTAGAGAATCTCTTAATTTAACATTCAGTTTTCTAATAATGAATAGTAGGTTTATAGAGAAGTTTTTCTGATGACATATCTCCAAGAACTGCACTAGTCAATCTAACCCCTATGTTTTGAGGTATATGCACATAAAAAAATAAAATGGATTTCAATCATGTTACTTGGGAGATTTCAGATCATGTAATCATATTTCCATAGGTTCACATGTATCTTCTTGTAAACCTCTCGGCCTAACCGTTCCACCATTGGTTTCTAAACTCCATCACCCAACCCAAATCACTTTACCCAATCCACATTTTACTCAGACTATCATGGAATCACGAGGTCACATTAAATAACTATTATGTACATTATATCCTTCTTTACAAATTCAACTCATGTAGTTCACATGATTCATTCAACCAAACAATGTTCTCTCCACTAGTCAAATATGTGTAATGTGCCTGACCTCTATCACATAAATTAATGAAACATAATTGATCCCATTCCACTGTATGATGTATTTTTTAATTATAGTGTAAATAAATATATGTAATTTACCTTATTCAATCTAATAACCCCTCAATATATATGTTATAATGTTTTTTACTGATTTTATTGATTTTATAATTTTTCTAATGAATCCTTAATGATTTCATGATTTTTATTATTTTAGTCTCGATTTTAAGTTTTCATTTTTTGAAAACACAAGATCATGTATCTGACATTAATTAAAATTCTATGATCACATAGGATTTCATGCAATATTCTTTAAAAACAATCACTTCATAATTTCACCAAATCTTTCATGGTAAATTAGTTTAGTAAAAATTCATCCAAGTGAGAATAATCCCACCAATGAATTATTATATTTCATTCTACGTCAGCATCCTAGAAAAAAATTGAAACTATTTATATCTCCCATAAAAAATTATATTTTATCAATATTCATCTAAATCAAATGTTTTAATCTTCTATTCCTCTTCCGATCTTGTGGTTAATATCAAAATCATCACCCAATCCTCCATGTATACGTCTCTATATCATATAATTGTGCATTTTACATCCCTTATCCATGTATTAAATGTTTTAAAACACTCTATAAATATCCAAAGATATATTTTTTTTAAAAATACCAAACCCCATGATTAAATGGAATAAAATATAATACCAAACAAATCATTCAGTAAAGAAATCCCCCCCTTTGAATTTTTTTATTAATAATATCACAAATCTATCCTTCATAAAATAGAAACATTATATCAAGGCCATATATTTATGACACTATTATTTCCTCTACAATTTAAATAAAAAAATAAAGGGCTAGATAAAATGTGATTTTACATTTTCATTGTCATTACCTTAAAGATTCATCAAATTAAACTTTTATTTAAACAAACAATTTTTTTTATAAAATTTATTGTGTATTTATTCATCCACGACTCTATGAACCCTAAAAAATAATCATAATTTACTATATTTTCATTGATCATTAGTAAAAAATATTGGGGAATATAGTTTTCTTCTTGTTGCAGAAATCTAGAAATAAAGCGATTATTCTCCCCTTTGAGATCCATATAACAATTTATGATTTATATTTTCTTCTTATTAAATTTTTTTAACAATGTTGACATGTTATTATTTAATTTTTTTACACTATTCATAGAAATTATATGAGGGAATCCCCCAATTGGAATTGAGTTATCAGAAAAACCTCTAATACTAATAACTCAATTGTTTTTGTAAGAAACAAGAGTATTTGTCTGCTGTAAAAATGTATTCTATTCCGCTTTCTTACTTCTATGTATGATGGAATCATGAATTTATTTATTTTCAAGATAAAATCATTTGATATCAATAAAATTAACAAAAATTAATTAATATAATATCTACTTAAACACAAGTATGTGATACCTTCCACCTGATAATCCTATGAGGGATACTCGTTAATGATTGTAACGACCTGATATTTTAAATAAATATTGTTTCCTAATTTTATGTGTTATTTTATTTTATTTTTATACTAATCAAAAATGTTTCATTTGATAACATGAGTATAATTAAAATGAGACTGTCGGGTTTTGACTATTATTTGACCATTGGTCAATATGACCGCTGGAAACTAAACGTTTTGACTATTGTCTCTAAATACAAGCAATCTTGGTTAATTAATATAGAAAGAAGATTCGATGGCCTCACCCAGTAGTCTTGGACCGATCGAAGCCCATCAAACAGAACTTGGGAAGGAGGTAGCACCACTGGGCTTTTCTCTGGACCAAACCCAAGCTGAACTTCATCTTATAAAGCTAGAACGGGATCGCCTTCGCGAGAAGTTCAAACTGATTGAAATTACTACTCGTGCGATGTTGGCCGAGCCTCCCTCGTATTCTCTCACCTTATCACACCTTACACTTAGGTCCTATGCTGGTGTGATAAGGGGCTATGTAAGGAGACCGTAACTGTCTTGGGTAATCCTTTGTTTTAAATAAGAATTTCGATTTCTATTATTAATTTTCAAATGACTGGATAAATATAGTATGCATATTTTTTTTATGAATTTTAGAAAAAGGATATTTTAAATATGTTTATGTAAACCCTAAATAATTAAAAATGTGTAATGATTTTCAAAAAATGGTCTTCTGCAATTTTGTTCAGTACAAAATTTAGAGTCTAATAAGATCAACTTGATTTTTGATGAATAGTAAATTATGAATAGTGATTTTATGATTAGGATTAATAATGTGTCCAAATGGATTAGTAATCTCACTTAAAGAAAGTATTAAAATAAGCTAGGCACTTTGATTAAGTAATGTGATTCAATAAAATGGTTAAATAACGGTTTCATAACTTATTATTCAAGTATTAGTTTTTTCAAATGAATAGTGTTTTTAATTAAAATTTTAATTAAAAATATTTAGAAAATTATTTTTATAAAAAGGACTTCATTTTTGAAATCAGAGCATTGATATTTGGTAAAGGTGAAATTTTGGGATTATTCTGAGAAAGTTGAATTTTCGATGAATAGTGAAAATATAGTTTTTAAGTTACGGGTGTTTAATGACATCATTAAATGATGTATTAAGTATATATTCAATATGGTCGAATTATGAATAGTAAGATAAGGTATGTGGTGTCCCAAGTGGCCAATACCATGGGAAAATACCATGGGCAAGCCCATGGTTTTTCCAAAACCACTAATGAGGTGTCCCTTGGCCATTAATGCCTTGTCCCCTCACTTTCCCTATAAATAACCACCCTTTCCTCCTTTAGTTTTCACTCCCAACTCTCCCCCAACGATGTTCTGGTCTCCTTACCTCCCAAGGAGTCCTCCCAAGGTTCCCCCAAGCCCTCAATGTCCAAAACATTGAGTTTCAAGAGTCACGTTTTAAGGTAAGGGATCCAACCTCTCTCTTTAATTTCAAATAATCTCTTTTATGTAATTCCTTTTATGATCAATGTTCATATGTTGGAGGATGTTCTTTTATACTCATCATACTACCCTTTTCATGTTCATATAATTAGAGATCCCCTCTTACTCTCATTATTACATTTTATGAAGTTTTAAGTGGCGCCGTTAGGCTGCGGAAATTTTTGTAACGGATCCTTTCTCCATTCTCATTTTTCAAGATCTATTTTCATGTAAAGTATTTCAAGTTCCTTTTTATTATGTTGGGGTATGATCTCTAAATTTATCATATTTATCTTTTATGATCATATGATTAGAGACCCCATTTGATCTCTTCAATTCAGTATTTTGAAGTTTTAAGTGGCGCCGTTAGGCTGCCGAATTTTTAAGTGGTTCTTCACCCTTCTCACTTTGAAGTTCTACTTTCATGTCAATTATTTAAAGTTCCTTTTTATTATGTTGGGTTATGATCTATAAATTTATCATATTGATATTTTATTATCATATGATGAGAGACCCCATTTGATCTCTTCAATTCAGTATTTTGAAGTTTTAAGTGGCGTCGTTAGGCTGCCGAATTTTTAAGTGGTTCTTCGCCCTTCTCGTTTTGAAGTTCTAATTTCATGTCAATTCTTTCAAGTTCCTCTCTATTATGTTTGGGTATGATCTATATATCTATCATACTGTACTCTTATGTTCATATGATGAGAGACCCCATTTGATCTATTCAATTCAGTATTTTGAAGTTTTATGTGGCGCCGTTAGCCTGCCGAATTTTTAGGGGATTCTTTCACCCTTCTCATTCTTTTCAAAGTTCTACTTTCATGTCAAGTCTTTAAAGTTCCTTTTTAATTATGTTGGGGAATTATCTATATATCTATCATACTTAACTCTTATGTTCACATGATTAGAGACCCTATTTGATCTTTTCAAATCATTTTTTCTGAAGTTTAAGTAACGCCGTTAGGCTGCCGATCTTTCCTAAGAGAAATCTAATTTTTGTCTTACTTCCATGTTTTTCATTTCAAATGGTATGTCCTTGAAATTTCATTACCATGATCATTTATCCTTCTTATTCGGTCCATCTACTGTTTTATGGGTCATTTATGAATTTTTGACCCATTTTCCCTCTCTTTTTAATGTCTTCTAAAACCTCATAACATTGCCGTTATGCTGCAGAATTTCTGTCTCAAAATGTCTCTATATTTTTCTAAAGTTCTTTTTATATTATTAAGTGAATACTCAAAGCTATTTCTTCTAAAGTGGTATAGACATATATTCCAAAATTTTCTATTTTAAATTCTGGGATTTACATACATGATACCCACCTTCCTTTTCTGTGGGTTTTAAAGTGATGTAAAGATCATGTCTTTAAAGCAGTTTTTAAAACGTTGTGATTATGAAATGAAACCCATTTATTTTATGCTATATGGGTTATTTATGAAATTTTTGATGATGATATATGTGGATCACATGATAATAAAGGCAAATTTAAGGGTGCGCCCTGATAGCGCTCCAATTCATTGGGTAATGATGTAACCACTAGAGATTACAATTTTCACGATACCTTGGTGAATAACCTTGATAATTTTCAAATGACACCTTGGGGATGGACCTTGGTGATATGATCATGATTGTCTATGTTAAATGATGTAGCCACATCTTCAAGTTATGAAAAATGTTATTTTTATTATGAAATGCCTCATGATTTCTTTCTCATGCCTTAAAGTTCTTTTCATGTTCTTATTGAAGTATATCAAGTTCACATGTAAAATGTTCCCCTTGTTTCCCTTACATGGCCTTCTGCTCACCCTTTCTTGTGATGTATGTCCCCAGGTTATGATATGCTGTAATGAACCTAGGATGAACTTAAGGAGAAGACTTTCAAGTGTTTAAGAATAATTCTTTATGTTGTTTTCATGTATTATGTTCCTGGTTTCCAAGACACTAAACCTTAAAGATCCTCAGTTTTGTGTAATGTAATGAAAGTTTATGTTATAAAAAGACGAGATGCTATAGTTTGTATCAAAGGATAGTTTAGTTATTTGTGGAAATTAGGATATGAAAACTCTAGGAAGAACCCTATAGAAAAGTTTAAATTTAGGAAATCTTCCTGGTATTTTTGTGAGTATTGAGTAAGGGGTTGCCAAGAAAATACATCCCTGTCTGGATACGAGTAGGTAGAGGTGGCTCTGACATAGATGTACATAGGGGTAAAACCCGAAAACAACGCTTTGAGCTAGACTCAAATGGGAACTGGTACACGACAACGGGCCTTGCTGCACTCTTGGTTATGACACTCCCAGGGGATATGCTTTGGTAAATTCATAAGCTTGGTATGAACCATTGTTAAAGGAACAACGATAAAATAAAATAAAGATTCACATAAGAATATATGATCATGGATAACCTAGATGGGAACCTAGGGGATCACAAGTTAGGGTATACCTTTCTTCTACAAGTTATCTTTATATGCTTTAAGTTCCTTTTCATGATTATTGGTTAAGTATTTAAGCCTCTAATTATACTTTCTCTTCTTAGTTAATGGTGGGAAATGGAATAACGTGTCCCAACAACCAATGTGATAGGAAATGCGACAATTTCCATATTAATATGACAGAGATGATTAGGGGATTAAAAGATGATTATTATTTTGGAAGACGTTCACTATTTTGGGGACCCTATATGATCGAGGTAAATATATTACTATAGTATTTTCATTGAGAAGTAAGGATGACTTATATTTTGAAGAATTGATGAATTTAAGGTGGACTTATAGTAATTTAGGTTACTTATGTGAATGATTAACCTATCTTGGGTAAAATAGGTTTAGGTTAGCTACTTTTGTTATATGATGTTAGGAGTGGTTGATGTTGTTTAGAGATGAACAATGAAGTTGTTTTGGAAGACTATGTTATCAAATCCTTCTTGTATTTGGGTTTCAATATTAGTTTTGTTTATTTTGAGGAATTTTAAGGACCGTTATTTATGGAATGGTCTATGATGAACTTTGGGTAGTACCATGGAACTTGGAAGATTTAAAAGTAGATCCCATTCCTATGAGATTCTTTCTTTTTGAAGAGTTGTTTTACCTTAACCTTTCTTGTTTTTGGGATAATGTTTAAAGATAGAAGAAATAGATAGTTAATCTTTTGTAGATTATGTGATTCTCTAGAAGATGATTCTTGTGCTTTTATGAGACCAAGTGTTTTTGAATTCTCATCATTTGGAGAAAAGATTAGTGTTGGTAGGGACTTATTAAAGGATGAAACTCTACTTGAAGGTAGGTATATTTTCTTATGTTTCTGTTCTATGCAGTAAATGAATTCCTCAAAATTATGAAAAGAAACATAAAACAAAAATGTTGTTGGTTTACGTTTCCTACTAGGTAATCAAAGACTGTTTACACACAACATAAGTTTGGGATTTTCTTATGGTTAACTTTCTCCTAATCATGTTCTCTATCACTCTCCCTCAGAACTTGACCCTTTGTTTTATCCTCCATGTCCATGTTTTCCTACAAGGAATCCTAGTGTGGGTTAACTTGGGTGACCTTTGTACTTCCCTTTCTTTCTTGTAAAGTAATAGTTTTACTGACTCCTTTTCCGATGTGGGACTTTCAATGAAATTTCAAAACCCAATTTTAAAAATTGCGAGGACGCAATTTCTTAAGGGGGGAAGATTGTAACGACCTGAAATTTTAAATAAATATTGATTCCTAATTTTATGTGTTATTTTATTTTATTTTTATACTCAAAAAAATGTTTCATTTGATAACATGAGTATAATTAAAATGAGACTGTTGGGTTTTGACTATTATTTGGCCATTGGTCAATATGACCACTGGAAACTAAACGTTTTGACTATTGTCTCTAAATACAAGCAATCTTGGTTAATTAATATAGAAAGAAGATTCGATGGCATCACCCAGTAGTATTGGACCGATCGAAGCCCATATAACAGAACTTGGGAAGGAGGTAGCACCACTGGGCTTTGCTCTGGACCAAACCCAAGCTGAACTTCATCGTATAAAGCTAGAACGGGATCGCCTTTGCGAGAAGTTCAAACTAATAGAAATTACTACTCGTGCGATGTTGGCCGAGCCACCCTTGGATTCTCTCACCTTAGTACACCTTACACTTAGGTACTATGCTGGTGAGATAAGGGGCTATGTAAGGAGACCGTAATTGTCTTGTGTAATCCTTTGTTTTAAATAAAAATTTCGATTTCTTTTATGAATTTTCAAATGACCAGATAAATATAGTATGCATATTTTTTTATGAATTTTAGAAAAAGGATATTTTAATATTGTTTATGTAAACCCTAAATAATTGAAAATGTGTAGTGATTTTCCAAAAATGGTCTTCTACAATTATGTTCAGTACAAAATTTAGAGTCTAATAAGATCAACTTGATTTTTTATGAATAGTAAATTATGAATAGTGATTTTATGATTAGGATTAATAATGTGTCCAAATGGATTAGTAATCTCACTTAAATAAAGTATTAAAATAAGCTAGGCACTTTGATTAAGTAATGTGATTCAATAAAATGGTTAAATAACGGTTTCATAAATTATTATTCAAGTATTAGTTTTTTCGGATGAATAGTGTTTTTTAATTAAAAATTTAATTAAAAATATTTAGAAAATTATTTTTATAAAATGGACTTCATTTTTGAAATCAGAGCGTTGATATTTGGTTAAGGTAAAATTTTGGGATTATTCTGAGAAAGTTGAATTTTCGATGAATAGTGAAAATATAGTTTTTAAGTTATGGGTGTTTAATGACATCATTAAATGATGTATTAAGTATATATTCAATATGTTCGAATTATGAATAGTACGATAAGGTATGAGGTTTCCCATGTGGCCAATACCATGGGAACATACCATGGGAAAGCCCATGGTTTTGCCAAAACCACTAATGAGGTGTCCCTTGGCCATTAATGCCTTGTCCCCTCAATTTCCCTATAAATACCCACCCTTTACTCCTTTAGTTTTCACTCACAACTCGCCCCCAACGAAGTTCTGGTCTCATTACCTCCCAAGGAGTCCTGCCAAGGTTCCCCCAAGCCCTCAAGGTCCAAAACTTTGAGTTTCAAGAGTCACGTTTTAAGGTAAGGGATCCGACCTCTCTCTTTAATTTCAAGTAATCTCTTTTATGTCATTCCTTTTATGCTCCATGTTCATATGTTGGAGGATGTTCTTTTATAGTCATATTACTACCCTTTTCATGTTCATATAATGAGAGATCCCCTCTTACTCTCATTATTTTATTTTATGATGTTTTAAGTGGCACCGTTAGGCTGCCGAAATTTTTGTAACAGATCCTTTCTCCCTTCTCGTTTTTCAATATCTATTTTCATGTAAAGTATTTAAAGTTCCTTTTTATTATGTTGGGGTATGATCTCTAAATTTATCATATTGATATTTTATGATCATATGATGAGAGACCGCATTTGATCTCTTCAATTCAGTATTTTGAAGTTTTAAGTGGCGTCGTTAGGCTGCCGA
Organism: Viscum album; assembly: GCA_963277665.1. Taxonomy (NCBI): domain Eukaryota; kingdom Viridiplantae; phylum Streptophyta; class Magnoliopsida; order Santalales; family Viscaceae; genus Viscum; species Viscum album. The sequence goes on along the minus strand of OY728123.1, from coordinate 1,530,567,632 downwards.
ATTTTTAAGTGGTTCTTCACCCTTCTCGTTTTGAAGTTCTACTTTCATGTCAATTCTTTCAAGTTCCTTTTTATTATGTTGGGGTATGATCTCTAAATTTATCATATTGATCTTATATGATCATATGACGAGATACCCCATTTGATCTCTTCAATTAAATATTTTGATGTTTTAAGTGGCGCTGTTAGGCTGCCGAATTTTTAAGTGGTTCTTCACCCTTCTCATTTTGAAGTTCTACTTTCATGTCAATTCTTTAAAGTTCCTTTCTATTATGTTGGGGTACGATCTCTATATCTATCATACTGGACTCTTATGTTCATATGATTAGATACCCCATTTGATCTATTCAATTTAGTATTTTGAATTTTTAAGTGGCGCCATTAGGCTGCCGAATTTTTAGGCGATTCTTTCACCCTTCTCATTCTTTTCAAATTTCTACTTTCATGTCAAGTCTTTAAAGTTCCTTTTTTAATTATGTTGGGGAATTATCTATATATCTATCATACTGAACTCTTATGTTCACATGATGAGAGACCCTATTTGATCTTTTCAAATCATTTTTTCTGAAGTTTAAGTAACGCTGTTAGGCTGCCGAACTTTCCTAAGAGAAATCTAATTTTTGTCTTACTTCCATGTTTTTCATTTCAAATGGTATGTCCTTGAAATTTAATTACCATGATCATGTATCCTTCTTATTCTTTCCATATACTGTTTTATGGGTTATTTATGAATGTTTGACCCATTTTCCCTGTCTTTTTAATGTCTTCTAAAACCTCATAACATAGCCGTTATGCTGCAGAATTTCCGTCTCAAAATGTCTCTATCTTTTTCTAAAGTTCTTTTATATTATTAAGTGAATACTCAAAGATATTTCTTATAAAGTGGTATTCACATATATACCAAAATGTTCTATTTTAAATTCTGGGATTTACAAACATGAGACCCACCTTCCTTTTCTGTGGTTTTTAAAGTGACGTAGAGATCATGTCTTTAAAGAAGTTTTTAAAAATTTGTGATTATGAAAAGAAACCCATTTATTTTATGATATATGGGTTATTTATGAAATGTTTGATGATGATATATGTGGATCACATGATAATAAAGGCAAATTTAAGGGTGCGCCCTGATAGTGCTCCAATGCATTGGGTAATGATGTAACCACTAGAGATTACAATTTTCACGATACCTTGGTGAATAACCTTGGTAATTTTCAAATGACACCTTGGGGATGGACCATGGTGATATGTTCATGATTGTCTATGTTAAATGATGTATCCACATCTTCATGTTATGAAAAATGTTATTTTTATTATGAAATGCCTCATGATTTCTTTCTCATGCCTTAAAGTTCTTTTCATGTCCTTATTGAAGTATATCAAGTTCACATGTAAAATGTTCCCCTTGTTTCCCTTACCGGGCCTTCTGCTCACCCTTTCTTGTGATGTATGTCCCCAGGTTATGAGATGCGGTAATGAACCTAGGATGAACATAAGGAGAAGACTTTCAAGTGTTTAATAACAATGCTTTATTTTGTTTTCATGTATTATGTTCCTGGTTTCCAAGACACTAAACCATAAAGATCCTAGGTTTTGTGTAATGTAATGAAAGTTTATGTTATAAAAAGACGGGATGCTATAATGATAGCCTCATTTATCTTTTTCTAAGGGTAATATCTCTCTTAATTTGTCTCCCTGGTTGAATAAATATTAATATCCTAGAGTGATAATATCCATTTTTCCCTAAATATTTATAGCTATGAAATGACATAGATTATTTATACTAAATATTTATATTACGAATTTTTTAAAACCATTTTTAAAAAAATAGAGACCAATTTTAGGGAATGTAATATATTTATAACATCATATTAATATCCAGAAAACTTTATCTTACAACACATTAAAAAAATAACATATATAAACATGAAATAATTACATGTTTATTTATTATAAACAAATATAGCTTTTATGTATGTAATACTTCATTCAGACTGAGGATTGATAAAAACCGTAATATTTAATATGGTTTAAAACTAATGTATCATTAAAATTTATATTTCAAACCAATTAATATTCATACCAGGGTCATTATCGTACAATCATTCTTGTTTCGAATTATTTAACTTCCAAATAACTATTTTTATGAAATAGTTATGGGATGTCATTACATACTGATATTGAGTCCATATGTGAATTTCTAAAAGTCAAAATCTTCTTGTTTTTTGTATTTTTATTCCGCTAATGTACCTAGGAGATTCAATACACACCCCAGGGATTGTATCTATTTCTAAATAATTTTACAATTATAAAATAAAGTATGATAAAATAAATTCTTTGGGATATGGGTGTAGCAAAATCCTCAAATAGCAGATTGTGGATAGTCATGATGGAATAACCATTTTATTATTTCATTTATCCATATCATCTATATAACATTATTTTACATGGTATTTCTTACAAAAATGTTTTTAAATGTATTGTTTACACCTACTATTTATTGTATATGGATTCTTATAAAATAATAGAGGTGTACACAAATTATTTTATGAATATTCCACCTTTCTATCTAATTCAGGTTCAAATCACATTATTATTTTGTATTATTTCAAAAAATAATAATTCCTCATTTTATTTTCATGCTTTAAAGGCTTATATTTATTCATTGTTGGAGGAAATAAATAATTAGTAAATTTTTTCATTAATGATGCACCACCTTTATTCTGTTGAAACAACATTCTCCACTGGTCGATTCTTTCTCGTTAATTACCTTATCTCCATATGAAATGAATTTTGAAACCACTATTTAATATGTTAATTCAATCCCAAAATATATTGTTAATAACCACCTCAATATTTTTCCTATTGTGGCATCCCATTATTCATGTGAAAATCCATTTTACTCATAATAGGTCAATGTTCCCCTTTTTATTCAACAGTTGTTCATGTTACTTATATGGGTTATATTATGAGTATATGTAACTAGGTTTTTGGTAAACCATTAGTTTCTTCCTAGCCTTTTCATATAGGATCAAATTATTTTTTTACAAACTAAAAGGTTGTATTAATGTATATAATTACTTATATTTTGTCTTATGATTTCAGGGCATCCTAATAGATTCTTTTTTCCTTCCCTATTTTCGTTCTACAACAATATCAAACAAAATAATTATGAAATCCTCACCTCAAACCTATACATTTAAAAAAACTCATCCTTTAACAACATATTAAATTCTATATAGTTTCATAGGATGTTATTCCATTGATGAGGAGACCTTAGTATCTTATTTATGTACTCACGGTGTTTCCTAGTCTTTCTGAACAATATCGTTGTGTGGATAATTTATTCTAAGAGTCTTTATTTTTATATTTTTAGGATTATTGAAATTTTGTGAACATTTATAAATATTCCTCCATAGGTATTTTGATCTTATATTTTTGTCCCTTTCATACTACACATATAAATATTTCTCGAGATTAAAACATCACCTTCTTCTTTCTGGTTGACAATTTGAGTGTCACCTCATAATCTACTTTTAATTTATCTAGGATTACATATCGAATAAATTTTATCTAGATTTATCTCATGATTTTTACACAAATTAAATAAGTTTCATAAAGGGTAATTAACTTTCAAACAATTTTTTTTCTTTGACCATTTTCTTTGAGATATCATATGAAATTTCATGATCTAGATTAATCTATTTTTTCATTTTTTCACCCATATTTATTATGAAACAAAATTATGGTTAGATATTCTATTTTCACCAACTTTATCTATATGAAAAAAAGTTAATTGGATATATATTTGACATTTTATATGATCTCTCACTGATCCACCTTCACCTATAAATGATTCATATTCAAGAACTCTTTACACAATATCATCAAATAGATGACTACAAATCATAATAACGTATTCCTTTTTAGTGTTCATAGGATACATGAGGGGTTTTTATTCATCATTATATCCTACAAAAATTATATTCTAAAATTCATTATCTTCAAATAGGTCATGAATAATTTCCATTATAAAATTTCCCAATCTAGAGATACAATTATTTTATTAATTTATTTGACAGAATCGATAACATTTTTAATCACATTGGCTTGTTCTAAAATCGTTACATTGAACATTAACACATATTCTATCTGATTAATTCTATAATCTAGTTACGAATATTATTTTTTGTTTTAATATTTTCTATAAACCACTAGATTATGGTCCAGTACAAATATTACATTAGATATATCGACTATACATGGAGATGTCATCTTCATAAGAGCATTCTTCTTATTTTCCCTTTTCTTATTTCCTTATTTAAATAGAAATTATAAATGAATATTTTTCACTGGATTCTCATTTTGAATAGTTTTTTATTCTTAATTTTTTTTGGACATCAAAACCACCATTTTGTATATTGTTTTCATTAAAAAGTTTCCATAGTCTTTTATATTTCAAAATAAATATATCAATGAAAGGTTTTTTTACAATAGTCATCATAAAAATATCTACTCATGATATCTTATGTATCACCAATTACAATTAATTCACTATTCTTTCTTATGTATGTGTCTCTTTAGATATAATTTATCACCTCTCTAAAATATGCATAAATTAATATGGGCATTTATTTACATTATCAATAAATGTTGTTTTCCTAAAAAAATAGAGGCTACATAATATGAACCATTGAAAAAAATACACACACCACATATAAGGGTGACCACTAATTATGAAACATTACCCATTGATACAACATTTTAAAAATATAGACACAAAAATTTATGGTGGTGGGTGTGGGGGGGGGGGGGAATCTTGTTGATGGAAAAATAAAAAAATTTGTTTATAATATTTACTTTTTCTTTGGATGTTGTTTCAACATTGGTTGGAACTATGTTCAAAAAATATTACATGAAATCAAAATCAGAAAAACAATGCTAGATATGCAAGAAATAAAGTAATAAAAATATTACTAAATATTAAAATGTTAAAAACATTGGGATATGTACATGGGGTATAGAATGATATTATTTTGATGTGAAAAAATATATTAATCTTCACTAGTTGTGTGGATACAATGTTTCAACCACATTCAATCCATACCAGATGTAATACCTTATAAATATATATATATATTCAATCATCCCCCAATTTGTAGGGACTCTTTTCCCTTCCAAATATTAATACTATGAAGGGTCTTCAATATTTTATAGAAGTTTTGTTCACCAAAATAGATACATCACCTGATGGTCTATCTCTATTCAACATATCACCCTTCATGCATCCAATTCTTTAGAATAACGATCTGATACATTCTAATTTACTGCTCCATATTGTTTCATGAAAAAATGGGGATAAATCCAGTGAGGAGATCATTCATGTTCCTTCCTCTTAAAATTCTATATGAGTGAATATTTTCTAGCAGGTGGGGTAATAATATATATTTATAAACCCCAAATATTATATATATATATATATATATATCTATTGAAATAAACATTTTTAACTTGATAGATTAGTTTAAATGAAACCCCATGTCTCAATTAAATATTTCATTGTAAACTATTATAACCTATCATGAAACACAATGAAAATTTATTTTCAAATAATACTATTCTTGGTAGATTTTGGAACATGCAATAATGAGTTGTAGGTGGAGTATGATATACTAGAAAATATTATTATTTAAATATGATCATTATAAAATAGACATTGAATTTGAGGTTATGAATATGGGTTACCAAATTATGAAATAAATTTATAAAATTTAAAATCGATAAATATTTAATTATTAATTCTTAGGAAGTAAGTAGTCAATTTTCGTGATGTCATTTTATGCTTCAAAAATTAATTTATTAAGAAATTATGGTATTCTAGTTTTTGAATATATTATATTAAATTTTTATTGCTTATATAAACATAATTTTTTTAAAAGGTTTTGAATGTAAAAATTAACAAAACAAAATTTTCATAGGTTAATTTTTTTATGAATTTTATGAAAGACTATATTTTTAGGGGTATAGTGAAACTACTAAATTTTTTGTGAAACCTGCATTCTATATTCTAGTATTTTCATAGCCCTGTTATAATTTAGAGTAATGTTTTAATTTAATTATTTCCAATTTTTTAAAAATTAAATCAATTTATACCATTTGGATGAATATAATATATGACGTTAAAAATATACTTCTAAACTGAAAATATTTTAAAAACAGTTTTCATTTTTTTTCATTTTTATATGTAATAAATTGAAGAAATTTATACATATTGAACCTAAAAAAATGGATTCCTTATTTTTAGTTATAAGAATTTAATTTATTGAAGATTCCAATTTTATTTTTTTCAAGAATAAAAATAAATATGGAAATAAATTACTACCCATGTAAATAGGGATAAAAAGGTAAATTGAGGTAAAACATAACATGAAAGGGAATGAAAATCTACCTAGAACTATATTTTACCATATATTTTTATTTTATTTCCTAGATACTCATATAATATTCCAATTTATAGCTGGTTGGATCCTTTTTTCTTCATAATGTCTTATATAATAATTCATGTAATGAAAAAAACTAAATTTCATTCTCATTTATTTTATATTTATATTATACGTTTATATGGAAAAAAATTCATTTTGAATTAAAATTAATATATATTTTTATCATAATGATTTTTTATGATTTCAATTTAAATATATATTTTATCAATTATATAATTATAATAAATTAATATAAAACACTTATCTAATGCTTGTTAAAGTTGACAAAAATAAAATTAAATATTTTTAAAAATATTAAAAGTATAATATTTATGTCGAAATAAGGTTAATTTATTTATATTTAATACTAATGTATTATTAGTTTTTAAATGGACTATATTTCAATTCGATTTATTTCTTAGTATCTTTAATTTAAAATTATGTTAATAGTTCTGAAAATATCATTAATAGTAATTTATGTTAAATAATATTTTATTAAATTATTTAATAATACTAAAAAATGAAATTGGAAAAGTATAATGGAATGTTTTATAAGATGTTATCCCTTTGTAGTTTTGGTGTAAATTTTTAACTGAAAAGAAAAATTATAACCTAGCATTTTTAAAAAAAGGTGTTACCTTAGTTAAGGTAAATTAATTTTATCATTGTTGTTAATCCAATAGATAATGCTTAAATTTTGATAAACCATTACAAATTTTATTTATTTAAGTAATTTTGAATATATATTATATTTTATTAAAAATTATGACCACATGGTTTCACGATATCATGAAAATGAAATTATTATTTTTAAATCATTTTTTAATTATGCATTTATTTTCATCAGCCTATAGTAAGACACACCTCCCCAATCATATTTACACCACCATGATTCAACTTTCTCTATTAAGACAAACTATTTATTATTTAAAAAATACATATAAATTAATAATAGGTTGTATTATTCTTAAAGGAACATTCTGGGGTCCTTTATAAGGGATGTAATAGTGGTCTTGCAAAGAACATGTAATCATTTTTATGACTCTTTCAATTTTATTTATTCTTCCTCTTCTATTAAATATATATTCCAAATACTAAAATAATTAATAAAATTTTATCAATATAATGAGATTTTATTATGATTATGGGATAACCATTTAATATACATTTTACATCCTATGAAATGTTAAAACAATGCTCATGTGTACCTAAATAATATCAGTTACACGTAGCAGGGTAATTCATTTTTTATGACCATTTCAATTGAATGATAATAAATATTGAATTATTAAAAATAAATTATATTAGTGATATCAATTTTATTCATTAAATATGTCATATAATTTACCTCTTTACCACTTTACTATTTAGAAATGATAATATCACCCATGCCTACATGTGGACCAACATCTCTACAAAGCGATGTGATTCATTTTTCATTATTTAGTTCATATATGATTATAAGTATATATATACGGAATATATATATGATATTTAGATAATGAGATGACGGAACTATGAGAAATATTGAAGGACATAAACTACCATAGTGATACTTATATGAAAAATAAAATATTTATCACTTCAAAACAATGATTTTATTAAACAATTATTATTAAAAGGTTGCTGAAAATTTTAAGTGGATCATATATGATATTATAAGTATATATATGGTTTTGGTTTATCTCTTAAATTTTTTAAATATATATTTATAGTCAGATAAATTCACATATAAAGAAATCCAATTCATTTGTAAAGGGTTTCATAACTGAATTTCAATTCATTGAATTATCCCACAACTTTATAGATTACGTAATTCTAAAAATACAAGTGAAATGATTTTTTTTTTAATTTTTTTAATTTTTATTTTAGACCCATAATATATTTTCTCATTAATTATAACATAAAAATTAGACTCATTGTAAGGGATTTCTTTTATGATATGTTTTTTTTTTCAGATTGTGTATATTCACATTTCCTGGGGGAAAATTACATGATTTTAATATTATAAACCCCATATATAATATTATAATATTTAAATGTATTGGGATAACTAGTTTAATTTTTATTTACTCTCGTGATGGATCATGAATCAATAAGTAAGTTATATGTGGGGTATGTTCATTTTAAAAAATTGATTCGAATATTTCTATCCATATAATTTTGTTCCTTGTATATATCTTAATTAAACAAAATTCAATATTTTTTCCCATTCTCTAAATATTTGACAAAATAATTTGTACCCATTTTTTTCTTAATTGTGAAAAGTGTTAAAATAAATATTTTTACATTTTCTTAATGAGGTACTTCTTTTGAAAAGGGTGTATAAAATATGTTTTTTTAACATTCACCACATGAAATAACTTTCACATCATCATAGTGACTCTTTTTTTGAATCTTGTATTTAAAATTTCCCTGGTTATTTCTAAATAATATATCATTATTAATATTTATTAAATTTTTATATTTTAAATAACAGTTTTCAAAAGGAAATGGAAATTTCTTTGTGAAATTATCCAATGACCGTTTAATGTTATTTTCATATATGACCACACTAATTGATGTTACTATAGATATCATCCCATGATAACTTATTTATTATTTGTCTTTATGGTTTATGATGATGAAATACTAATGATCTATATTTTGAATCAATATGGATAATTTTTTACATATATGGTATCTTAAGAATTTATTTTATTCATCAGTATAAATATAATGAATGGTTATGACTTGAATGTGATGGGTGGTTCTAAGATTTAAATATCCTCATAATTCATTGAAAAGTATATTTAGAAATAATTGGTGGAAATATTATATGGAAACATGGATTACACGAACACGTTTTTTATGTATAGATTCATGGTTAAGACATATTGTTGTTAAGATTCATGATATCATAGATGAGAAGTACTGATCAAAATGGTAATATTATGAATCATATTTTTTAAACATTTATCATTAATTATCTATACGTTTTATATATTGATATTATACAAGGAATCTCATTGAACTCATGTTTTTTATTTCACGAAACTTGTTTTTATTATCCACTCTCCAATGTTTATTATGCCATATTTACCCATTATATATTCTGATGTATGAATCCCATACTGAGCATTTGAGTTCATTAAAAACTTATTTTTTTTCCATATGACATAAGAAGAATATTTTATAAATTTTATCAAATATTAAATAAAATTTCATATTATGTGTCTTTTTATAATTCCAATGTATCATGTGATTCATGTGTGTATCTAGTTCTTAATGACAAGTAAACTGATCGATCCTTGGTGATGTGATCCCTTTTATCTTATTCATTTATAATAATGTACACACCTTCTTTTGGATACTAGAATCTTTTCTCTATAATTAGTATTATCCCACGTATACTATAAACCATGGGACCTTTTATTATGAAAACATATATTAGAGAATACATCCCTATAATAGGAAACGAGGACATGTCTAAGTATCATGGAGCATCAAATGTCATGGTAATGGAGGGACTCTGGATTAATGATCCAATATATCAATGTCTAGAGATCAGCATGTAGATGTAGCTCCAGTACCAATTCACCTAGTTTTAATTACTATAAAAGTGTTAGATTGTGTGTCAAATCAATCATCACTAGTACAAGATTAGTGTTAATAATATTTTCGTCTAAGATAAATTCTTCTGAGGGGACACACTTCTGTTAATTAAAATAATATTTATAAACCATTGGGAAAGATCTGAACAGATAATAACCAAGTAAGGCGTATATTAAAACTATTGTGTCAGTGATTAAATACAAGGTTTCTGGGTTTATATATTCTATAAAGTATTTTTTTGGATTATATATATTTTTACTATGTATAATATTTCTCAAAACATTATTTATGGATTTAGTCATTGTCTATATGTAGTAGGAATCATGTTGATAATGAATGATATTGACAAAGCTATAATTTTCCTCCTAAGATACTAAATGATTTTAAATCTAGAAAAACAAAACATATTATTATTACTCAAAGACCATGTAGATATATGATATAAAATATAGATATAGGTGAGTCTCCAATAATGTTAAATAAGAGGAAAATTGGAATTTATGGATGTTCAGTTGGTAATGATCATTATGGAATGAAATTTCAATTTTCATCATGTCAATAATATGGGATAAAGATCCCAGTTGAATGTCTCCAAGAATGTATAAGATGATTTGTATGTAGATATTAAAGGTAATGAGAAATGTTTCTCTATGTAATTAAATATCCTATGTGTGGTAAGTCTGGTAATTATCTATGTTAATGCCCTAATCCAAGGGATAAGTCTATGAATAAGGAAAGACCTACGTTAAAAAATCATTGATGTAGAATTATTGAAGTTATTATATGTTGTCATTTTATAATTATGATTTATAAGTTTTATATCAATGTTATTATGGTTTTAATAACTATGAATCATCAATTGATTATTTTATATTATTTTCTATTAAGTATTGTCATGAATTTGTTCAATGGTTATGATAAAGTATATAATGGTTCCAGGTGCATGGGAAGCATGGTTATGACGACCCCCAAATTTGATTTTTTACCATGATCAATGATAATTCCAGGATCACTACATTGTTGAAAAACAGTCTCCATAGAATAAAATCAGAGATTTAGACAAATAAGGAATAGTCTTGAAACATTTAGAAATGATCTTGCACATAATGTTTAAAATTAATTTAATTAATTTCATCAAGAAAATAATACTTGGATCTTCGGTATTGAATTTGTTGATGAAGTGGATTTTCTGGAATAACCCATCTTGATTATCTTGTTGTGCTTCAAAGGATCCGTACTAGAATCCCACTAGAGGTGATCGAATCGTGCTCTGATGGCCATCGATCGACACCTATAATTATCCGGGTGATATAATGGTGAAGAAAGTGTATAGTGTTAGTCGTCCTTTATTTCTTGTTCGTTGTCGTTGTAGAACATCTCGTGTTCTTTATAATGGTGGGAAGAAGATTAGAGAGAGAAATTATTCACCTCAACAATTATCAATTCATCAGCTGTGTTGTTTGGTACATGGCACAATAGATGTATGTGTATATTTATTTACATGGGGATTCAGTTACAATATTTAATTGCGTAACAACAATTAAATATATTCATAACCTTAGAGAAAACCCATGCAATTAATAATAATTCCACTTCATTATTTATGACATTCCAATATGCGCAAAATGGAATTAAAAATTAAATTCTGCATCACTAAATAATAACAATGTTATTTAAATTTGTGCTGACTTGTTAAATAATTATTTATCATCTGGCAAATAATTATTTTACTACTAGAACAACCATTGTCTTATAAAACCCACTTCCAATTATTGATGACCCAAATAAATAAATAAATAATTTTATCTCATAAATAAATATTTTAGATACAAACTACTAAATTATTAAAGGATCAATAAAATAAATATATATGTTTCACCCATAATCTGATTAATAAATATTTATTTAATTATTGGAATAATTTTAACATGAATAAAATTATTCTATTGTCTTTAGAATAATATTTGTTAATTAAATTCAACTGGAATTTAACCACGACCACAAAAAACAGTTAGTGTGTGACCTTATAGGGTTATTTACCATTGGAATTAGGCAGGCTTGCCTAAAATTCAAGAGTACTATTTAGAAACAGGTCAAAGAACCCAAGAGAAAGAACATAATATCACAACAATGACGTCCACATATGAATTCTCACTATGTAATATAATCCCTTTGTCACAATATCTCATCAAGTGTGATTCAAGATAGTTTCATCAGATTTTATGATTGAAAAATTGTTCTTTGAGTACCTAAATTAAATATGTCGTTACACCATGGCCATGAAATTTTTTGTGACATATCTATTTCAATCAAAGGGTAGAGATATCAACTTCCATAAATGGAAGGGATAAATACCTCCTTGACTTATCCATTAATAATATGCCACTCATGACTCACCTAATGTACCCACCCTCCTACCAACTATTTGTGTGACTTTTTTCGTCAGTTGATAAATGTGTGCAAGTCGGGATATGTATTAATGATAATATTATAGTATATGGATCATTACACATGGATAAAAATATAAATATCTGATGACACCAAAACATGTGGAATTTCTCCTGGTGGGTTTGTTCTCATAATATGTCATTATAGAGATTACCAAGTGCAAACATCATGATAGGAAGTCTTATATGCTTTCGAGTAAATACACCTGACGAACTGCATTCCTTGTGTCCCATCATAGTATTTCATCTAACCATATAAGTATATTTAAAAAAAATCATTATTGCATTTCAAGGTTCTCATCATAGCGGGGAAGTTCCATGACCATATCAATGAAAAAAATACTCTAGGACATTATTACATCATAGTCATGCATAATAATGATCTATATGTAATAAGATGTTTAATATTTAAATACATTAAATATACACGTAATTAAAATACAACAAGTTGGTTTTAGGACACCAACTCTTACAAACTCTCACTTGTATAAGATCCAACAGCCTACGACTTTCAGTCTGCTTGACCTCACATGGTTATTATGTTTTTGCTGAATAAGTGATTCACTCAAGGGGTCCACCATGTTGTCTTCAATGGAAATACTACTAACTTCAACATTACCTCTCTGAGAAAAATCCCTCAATATATGATACTTAAGAAGTATGTGCTTCATCCGCTGATGTGATCTTGGCCCCTTTGTGAGAGCCTCCGCTACAGTATTAGCATACTATAGTGTGATGGGTTCTTTACTTATATATATCTCATCCATCTCTTAGATGATGCTTTACATCCAAAATAATTCTTTAGCTACCTCATAAGAAGTGATATAATCAAACTCTATTATAGAATATGCGACCACACACTTCTTTGAGATCTTCCAGTTCAGTGCACCTTCATTCAAAATGATGATGTATCTCGTTTGTGACTTCATGTCATCCTGATCAGTCTGGAAACTAGAATATGAATATCCTCTAATGACTAGTTCCACTTATCCTCCATAAACTAAAATCATATACATAGTATGGCTCATATACATTTCGATAGTCTTGACTAGTATCCAATGGTGGTCACTTGGGTCAACTTGATATTTTTCTACCACAATCATTGCATATGTGACATCCATCCTATTAGATAGCGTGAAATAAATGACTGATGAAATTGCTGATGCATATGGATTCTATTCCATTATTCTTCTTTCCTCATGTGTCTGAGGACACATTTTCATGGAATGATGAATTCCATGTGATGGTGGTAAAAATACCCTCTTGGATTGGTCCTTATTGAATATATTCAGTATCTTATCAATGTATATACTTTGACGTAGTCCCAATGATCTCTTGGATCTATCACAATGGATCTTGATCTGAAGAATATATGCTACCTCTCCCAAGTTCTTCATGGAGAAACATTGATTCAACCATTCCTTATCATACTGTATGATAGGTATATCATTTCAAATAAGCAATATGTTATCAACATATACTATTAGTAAAATGACTGCACTCCCACTAAACCATTTGTAGACACATGGTTCACATTCATTCTTGATAAAACCTATTTTTTTAAAGTCTTCATTAATTCAAATTTCTTATGACCTAGATAATTTCTTTAATCTATAAATGGATTTCAGCAACTTTTAGACCATTATTGGCATCCATTGGAGTCATAAAGCCTTCAGGTTGTGTCATGTAGACAACATCTGGAAGGTTCATATTAAGGAAGTTTGATTTGGCATCCATTTACCAAATATCATAGTCAGGTTAAGTGTCAATTACCAATAGAAATATTATGAAATTTAGTATTGCAACTGGTGAAAAGATTTTGTCGTGGTCAATACCTTGATGTTGTTTGAACGGTTTTGTAACCTGTCGTGCCTTATAGGTACTAAATTGTTCTTCCATGTCCGGTTTATTATTAAATATCGACATGAATCCAACAAGATCCTCATCAGCTATTGGATAATGCTAAATGCAGACTTGGTTTATGTACATGAAATCCATTTCAAAATTCATGGATTCTTTCCACATGGAAATATCTGTGCCACTTACTACTTTCTTGTATGTTAGAGGATCATCATTATTATCTAATAATGAGTCCCCAACCTCAGTAAATAGAAAATGGTATTTTCCCTTTTTTATAACATCTATTGTAATCCTACACAGATCTTGTTTCCCTAGAATAATTCTTTCTTTGATAGGGCTTTGTGGAATATGTACCTATGCCAACTCTTGTTTACCTTGATCCTCAACATCATCGAAGTCTATCTCAGAGCGACTATTTGTTTTGAATATGAGATCCCTTATAAGGAATATGTTTTTTGTTTCCACTATATCTTTTTTTTTCAGAGGGGTTCTATTAGAAATATACCCTTATTTTCTTGGGGTATAATATAAAGGTACACTTTGTACATCGTGGTGAAATTTTGTTACCTAAAGAGGCCTTAAAAAAGCCATCGCTTCCCCACACATGTAAATTTCATAATATAGCTTTCTTTAAACTCTAGAACTCTTATGGAATACCATTTATTGATTTATTTGGTACTTGGGCAAGTATGTGCATCGTTTATTGTAATGCCTATCCCTAAAAGGATAATAGAAAACTCGAATGACTCATCATTGATCCCACCATGTCCAATATTATATGGTTCCTCCTTTATCTCACCCTATTCCAATGGGGAGTGTATGGAGGTGTGAGTTAAGATAGGATCCCTAAATTTTGTATATAACAAATGATGTCTTGATTAAGATACTCTCCACAACATTCTGAGTATAGTTTCAAAATATTCTTTCAAATATGCTTCTCAACATCATTCTTGTATTCTTTGAACATATCAAAATAATTTTACTTCTACCTCATTAATTATATATATCCATATCTACTAAAATTATCAAAAAAAGTTAGGAAGTATGAGTACCATCCCCATGATTCAACTGGCAATGGTCCACACAGAGATATTTGAACCAATTAATGATCTTCTTTTTCCCTTTCACGTTTCCCACTAAATGGGGATTTGGTTATTTCTAGTAGTAAACATGCATGACATACCCCAATTTGTTTTAGTTTGAATGTACATAAATATCCATCTGGATAAAACTTTTTCATGCGTTTCTTGTTTACATAACCAAACAGGTAATGCCGAAGTTGTGTGTGGTATAATCATGTGATGTATCTTTATTATTAATGGCCATTACTTGGTTTGTGTTATCCCACATGTAAAGATCGTTGTATAAATGAGCCCTACCAAAAAGAATTCTGGCTTTGTAAAAAAATCAACATTCATTTACAAATGTTAAAAAAATCCAATTTTATCTAATTTGGATACATAAATAATGTTTTTAGTGGCAACTGACACATAATAACAACCCTTTAACACCATGATCATCCCTGTTGGTAATGTGAGGAGGTAGTCCTCATTAGCTATAGCTGTAAGTATGGCTCTGCTTGATGCTCCTAGATCTACCTCCCCTCGGTCAATCATCATTAATAAACATGTATCCATTATTTGGATACATATGTGAGCACCCCAATATGTATTTAATACCCAATATGTATAAATATATCGATTGAATTTGATAAGAAAAATTCACCTGACGCTTCCCCATGCTTCTTAGAATGGGTGGAGTTCTTCATCCAGTGTCCCTTATTGCCACATGAAAAAATAGCCTCATGTTACCTTGCCTCCCATTTGATCATCATTTTCTTGGTATGTTGTGAAGAGGTTTTTCACTTAATGCTCTTCTCCTTCCCTTTCATCGTATTCACCATAAGGACAGAATTATTTTCACTCTTCATATCCTTTTCCACTTGGAGAATGAAGAAAAGAAGATCATATAGATACTTCCCAATGTTGTTCATGTTGATATTCACAACCATGTTAGAGAAGCTCTAAGGGAGTGATGAGAGAATGAGATTGGTGCCTAGTTCTTCAGAGAGTTTAAACCCTAGAACCTACATGTTCTCAATGGATCCAATGAGCATGACTACATGAGGCCCATCATGGGAACCTTCTCCTAGCTTACTCTAAAATAGTGATTTAGAGATCTCAACCCTTTCCTATCATGCAATCTCATGGTAAAGACCATGGAGGTGCTCGAGCATTCTATAAGAAACCATGTTTCCATGAGACATCAAGAGCTCACTATACACTGATGATAGCATAAAAAATATAACATCAACCGCATCATACATATGTATCTCATAGAACAAAAAATCCTCATCACTAGTCTCTTTGGCTAGTGGATTAGGTAATGATGACTCCCACAAGTAAGACGTCCATTCATGGTGTAGGATAACCTGAAGGCATCAAAAACATTCCTATAAGTTACTGTCGGTGAGGATGTTGTTTCTATATAGAATTAATTGTAGGGATAATTTGGTTGAAAAACGTGACATTTTTATTCTACAAATAAAAGAACAAATAATTTGTACATTCATGATTACATTTTATGTGAAATATTAAATTTAATTATGTCTCAAACAATTTTATCAAGTTCCAATGTCCCCCACCATTGAACTAGGATTGTATAGTTTCCATGACATTATCTGGGAAAGGATTTAAATTCTCCTTCTCATAATACCAATAAGTGTTGTTCAAGATATTTAAAGGTATTTAGGTAGGTATGTAGTTGACAACTCTAGTCTTGAACCTCTTGATCTGTTGAGTGGACTCCCCAATCTTGAAATCATGTCTTTGGATTTCCTCAACTCTCTCCTCCAATATTAAACCAAGTCTATCAAGGACTACTACTATTGATGTAATATGGTAATGTAAACCCAAAACTATTCATAATGGATTCCTGTATAATAGTAAGTGTCCCAATAATGTTAAGTCAAATACATTGTTATATTTAGTTTTTTCTTAATCAAATAATTAAAGGATTCATCTAACTTAATATTTTATTTGAAGGATTTAAATCTCTTGTGAGTGAATTGATTATGATCATTATCACATTATTATAAATACTATGTGGAATATAATTAAGGTATTAACCATGTATTTATAATATTTACGTAGAAGTGTTGTTTATTTTAGTTTCATCTTGTATGCTGGTTTAATTAATTAATTATGTGATTGTGACAACACAACCATAATGATAAACCATAAAACTGATAGAAATAAAATAAAAGGCATTATCATGAGTTTTTATAAAGGTTAGTTTTTCTAGAAGTTGATAAACTGATCCTGGACTAGGGGAGAATCATCTTGAACCTTTTGGGTTCGTGTTTATATCTTTCTGCCTATCCACCTATGTATCTCCTGGGATTGGTTTCATCTTATCTTTATCTTGAACCTTCTCTACTATCTTGGGAGTCCCATCTAGTAAATATTCCTTTTTTTAAATAACATGTAGGATATGGGTAAATGTGGTTTTACACAAACGAACCCTTGTTCACATAGGCCTCACATATTAATGAGGAGAAGGCTCACATGACAAAAAATATAATTTATATAAGTAAATTAAAAGAAACCATACACAAACAATGGTATTTATCTAACTCATGATCATCCATACATGCAATGATAATTACACATAAATAAAACTATCATTCAGTTCATTTATCATTCTTCTTTATGATAAATATCACTCTAATAAATTAATTATAATAATTAATTTATCAGTCTTTTTATCATAATCCATTTTTTAAATTTCATTAGTATTCTCATCTATCATAATTTAAATAAATAAATAAAATTAAAAATATCATTGTTTGTAACATGTACATTGGGGGCAACCCTATGAATTCCTATTCATAGCTACCCAATGAGTTGAAATAAACTTTACACAGATGTTAAATTAAACAAATATATATAAAACACCATTCACGTGTTGTGCCTCTTCTTTACACATGCATGATTGAACATGTATCAAGGGTTTGTATAATATAAAAATAAATGTTAATAAATATGAGTAATTATGATGAGTATATGACTTGTTGGTCCAACTACACAACATGTACTATTTTTCATTGTCCATCTGAAGTACACACTCGCGGAAATGACATGTGAGTGTACTTGAAAAATCTTGGGAGTACATGGCGTGTCCAGTGGGCCACAAGCCATGTAGTTCTTCATTACATGGTCTCCAACGAGGCATGTCATGTATGGGTTTCATGGTCCCACCCAAACCCGAAGGGACTACACATTGTGTATAGTAGTCCACATAGTGTGTAATCCGGAAACCGTATGCCACATGTTCCGGGTAAACATATAGATTCATTACGACATAGAGAAACTCCAATGACATAGTTTGGTTTGGCAAACTAGACCTGGTGCATTGAAGCTTTGCAACATGACTTGTATTACCGAATCCATGTCATGTGTTCTTGTGTTGTACAACCATGAAATTTTGGCACACCCAAATGTTTTACTCTATTTTATATTAATCAAATTTTAAAGAAGATATAATTTCTGTAAGGTGCACAAGAAATGAAAGACGAAGAATAGATCTATAAATATAGGTTTTTTGAACAATTAATTTGAATTGAAACTACTAAATTTATAAAAGTTTAAATCATCAACAAAATATTTAAATAATTATAGACTATGATCTAACCCCTTTAATAACATTTTATGGTTCTGAAAATAACAAAAGTGTGGTGGGGCCGGCACCAAACTTTCATTTTTTACCATGATCAATGACTATTCTAGGTTCAATACGGCGAAGAACACCAGTCTTCACAGAATAGAATCAAAGATTTATATAAAGAGGAAAGACGCCTGAAACCTTTATAGAGGATATTGCATATCATTTTTATAATTAATTTAATTAATTTCATAATGAAAATAATACTTTTATCTTCTATATTTTCATTGATGATAATGTTGATCATCCAGAATGACCCTTCATGATTATCTTATTTCACTATCAAGGATCCACACTAGAATCCCTCTAGTGTTGATCCAAATGTGCTCTGATTGCCTTCGACCGACGATGCTCATTCGTCGGGTGCTATCGTGGGGATGAGAGTGAATTTTCTTAGTAATTATTGATTGATTGTTATTCGACCATGAAGAATGTCTCTCATTCTTGATATGGGTGGGAAGATGATTTGAGATAGAATTCTTTTAGCTCAACAATTCTCAATTCATCAGCTGTGTGGTTTGGTACATGAAACAATAGACGTATGTGTCTATTTATTTACATGGGGATTTAGTAACAATATTTAACTATGTAACAGTAATTAAATACATTGATAACCTTATAAAAAATATATTATATTAATAATAACACCACATCATTATTTATGGGGCTCCAACATCCGTAAAACAAAATTATAAATAAAATTATGCGTCACATAAAATTTTGGCGTTATTTTAATTTTTGCCGATGATTTAAATAAATATTTATCTTTATAAAAATAATTAATTTCCTATCAGACCATCCTTGGTCCTATTAAACTCATTTCCATTTATTGATCTCCCAATTAAATAAATAACTAATTTATTTAGAGAAATAAATATTTTATCTAAAACTATTAAATAAATATTTATTAAATGTTTAATAAAATAAATAATTAAATTTTACCCACAATAAAGTGTATACATATTTATTTTATTTAATGAATCATTTTAACATGAATAAAATTCTTCCATTGTCTTGAAATATTATATATTAATTAAATTAAAAAATAATTTAACTATGACCACTAGAAACACATAGTGTGTGACCCTCTTAGATTCATTCTCTTTGTCATTATGTAGGCTTACCTAAAATCTAGGAGTAATGTCTAGTAATGAGTCGAGGCACCCTAGAGAAAGAACATAATGTTACAAAAACAACATCCACATACAAACACTAACTGTGTAATATTATTCCTTTGTCGAAATATCTCATTAAGAGGTTTTCAAAATAGTGTTATCAACCTTTATGCTTGATATATAGATCTTTGACTACCTCAAATAAACTCATCGTCAAACCGAGGCCATGGAAGTTTATGAAACAGTTCTATCTCAATCAAACGGACAATATATCAAATTCTATAAATGGAAGGGAAAATCATTCCTTGACGTATACATTAATAATATACTACTCATAATGCACCCAACATATCCTTCTTCCTGCCAACTGTATGTGTGATGGTTTCCATTAGTATGTCAAAGTTAACAAATTGTGACATGCATTAAATTTAACATTAAAGTAAAGGATCATTACACACACTCACAGATAGAAATATCAAATGATACCAAAATATTTGGACTATTTACTGGCGGGTCTATTCTCATAATTTACAATCTTGGATATTACTGTGTGTGAACATCATGAGAGGAAGCCTCATCTTCTAAAGAGTAATAAAACCTGATGATCTTCGTGCTATGTGTCCCATTATAGAATGTCATCTATTTATAGTACTATATTTAAGAGTATAGTTATAGCATCTAACGATTCTTGTCATAGGGGGGAACTACCAAGACCTCATCAATGCAACAAATACTCAAAGAAATTATTTCATCATATTCATGTAGAACAACAAAAAAAGTAATAAGATGCTTAATATTTAAATACATTAATATTACATTTAATCAAAAAACAACCATTTGGTTCCAAGAAACCAACTCTTACAGTATAATAGTGAATTATAATGATCTTAATTTCATTTTGAGTTTATTTAATAAATTAGATGTTGTCTGATTTTATTGTAGTTTTATATATTGAGTAAATATTTTGAAGCATACATGTTTTCATTGAGGTTTTATGGTGATTCATGTTATTATCATATTTTAAGAGAATATATGATCAATGAATTACAATTTTTGATATGAGACATGTCTAGGGATAAATGTTAAAGTAGATTTTGAAAAAAAATATGTGATTAAATCTTTCATATTATGGGATTTTAAATTTTGTTAAACATGTTTTAAGGGATGTTTAAGAATAACTATTTATTTAAAGGATTAAGGAATGAACATTAATTATTTTTGGAAATTATGATTTCTAAAGCCCTTAAGAAACCATTTCCATTCCATGGGGTTATTTAATGACTTATTTTAATCCATTTCTATTCTATGTTGAATGCATGGTAATGATCATTTTATGATGTGATGAGTAGACCTGGAATTATATTACCCTACAAAACATTGGATAATGTAATATAGATCATTTGATTATTTTTATTATGCATCTACATGATTCTATTTTCATCATTATTATGATGTTATGTTTTATAAACATATGTTATGCATGATCATGTTAGAAGATTTATCTACAACTATTTATGGAGTTTCACCACAATGTTATTATGTTTCATTATTATGAATATTCCATATTCCATTCATTTATCAAATGGTTCCCTTATTATTATTTTGATTATCTTGAGCTTGTGATGTGATGATGATTACCATTACCACCCACTTTATATTGGTTCTTATATCTTATCCACCCATGTTATTTCTGAAATTCATCCCCTTTTATGTATATTCTTATGATATTATATGTACTAAAGATAATGTCATATATTTTTAGGGTGATAAGGAACGATTATTTAAATACTATTTCTTCATTATTTTTTATAAGTGACGTTTGATCATTATTTTCCGAATGTACTTACCTTTTTGATCTTGGAATGCATTAATATTATGATATATATCATAATAATGATGTAATAGTCATGTAAAAATTATTTGATTCATTATAGTTCATATCAAATCATGGTTTAGTAAATTTTGGAATTTGGACTATAAAACATTAGTGAAAAATATAGAGATATGTTTTACTTGTATGATAAACACACTAATGTTTTGGAAATGTATAAGAGAGAGTGGTGTTTGAGAAACTAAATCTTTTTTATATTTAAAGGGCATGTATATCTTAAATAGATACACCTTGGGTTGATGGCCCTAAAAATGGAAGATTGGGTATTATCTTGATAATAACCTCTTTCATAAAAAACATGCCTTATTTAACACATTGTTTGACACTCTTTGGGGATATGCTTCATTTATAATCAGGATATTTATAAAACATTTTGAAAGATATTTAAAAATAATTATTATTACTCTTAATGGTGAAAAATATTATTTTACATGATCCTAGAAGCATCACTAATAAAAATGAACATAGTAATCTGAGAATTTATGACATTAGAATTGATTTACCCTTGAAAATAATTTATTAAGTCATGTTTAACTAATTTATTTTTCAAACCATTTTTATTTTTGAAAATAATGGGAAGAAGAAGATAATACACCAAAAAAACAGATGAGGTAGAATTAAATTATTGGCCAAATGACCTTCTGAATGTGATAAGTAGAATAGTCCAAATATTCTGGATGATGCTTACCAATTCATCTCATGAAATGAACAAAACCCCAAACCATGTGAAACATCTTCCTCCACCCCATAAGGAGACAATAGACAATGAGTAATTTATGAGGCCACAACCACAAACCTTTAGATGATCATATAATATAATGGGTATGGAATAGGTTTTTAACTCAATTAAAATCATATTTTCGATCACACACTCCAATGAGAATTAAAGGGTAACTCTTTTAGTTTCTAATTAAGATGGAGGAGCTGATAAATAGTGTGTATTGACAAATTATAAAAAAACCAAAAGATTAAATTAATGAATTATATTAAGTTGTATTTATGAATTTATTTCTTAGTAAGCATTGTCATTTTAATATTCAAGCAAATATATAGAGATATTTTTTAGATATTAAAAAAAATAATAGTGTCTCTTTCATGATTTACATGAAAAAATTCACATGTATTGAATGATATGACTCTAGTATTGTTATAAAAAATATTTCAATATACATATATGAATTATAAGTGTAAAACCACACCTCTGAAATACTATATATATTTGATACAATGGTAGTTGTGAAGAGACAGTTTGATGTCCTCTCAAGGTAGATATTTAGTTCCAAGAATGGTCCCATGGAGAAAAGAAGAGAAGAATAGACTTTCAATATAGAGAGTGAAATCCTAAATGATGAGTTAATATCTAACCATCATCATATCAAATATGTGAGATAAACCATAATGGAAATTTACAAAAGGTGTCAATGAAATGTATTATGTATGGGTGAAAATGACATTGGGATTGAAAATGAAAATTAAACATAGACATGATGACCAATGAGATGGAGGAATTGATAGTACATACCAATTCAAAACCAATGGTTCAATGAATTAAATATTTGGGTAATGGGAACTCAATAACCCATTTCACTAAACCATGGTACTTTCAGTATAATAAGAATCAAAACACTCTAAACCCAATAGAGTGGGTGATATCCAATTCGATTACCACCCTTGATATGGAACATGAATATAAATTCATATAAAGTTTACTTTATTTTCACTCAATAATGGTTGGAAATTTAATTGAATCTGGTTCTATGAATTCCTTTATATCTGATAAGTTTTCTAGAATTATTTATTCACAACCATTATGCCATATTGTTGTAAAAATCATAAATTCGCTTAGTTGTGTCATAAATGAAAACAATGTATTGGAATGCTCCATTTATTTTGTATGGGAATATTATTCCACTAAATCTTGTAATCCATCCCTGTGTGGATGTTGATTCTATATTAATCATGGATTGACACTCTTTATATAGTGCTCACATAAACTATTATTAAAATGAATTATCTTTGTATATTATGAATAATACCATCCTCATATAAAAAAGCCTGAAATAATGTGAATCAATTTTAAAAACCCCCTCAATGGTGTAGGTGGTGATACCCTATGAATAACCATATCGTTCCAAAATAGTTGTGTCAAAGTAATGATCCAAAAAAGTTGAAATTCTAATTATAAGGTAATATAACAATGTATATCTCAATTTATAACCAACGTTCTACTAGAGAGTGAGGCATATTTCTCAATATATGTTATAAATTAAGCCCCTCATATCCCTATGATACTAAATAGGATGGCCCTTGTAAGATTAGAATATATAATGAAGGAGATATAATTGAATATTGAAAATGGTTTTATATTCCAGAGTAAATTAGCATTAGGCGCACTAGTGGTATTCACTATGAATAATTATGGATTGTTTCAGTTGTGTATTGATTACCAAAAGATAAATAATACCACTCTTAAGAAAACGTATCACATATTGAGGATTGATGAAATGTTTCATCAACATCATTGACCTCAATACTTCTCAATGGATATACTTCTTTTGTTTATATATTTATCTATTTGTGAGGAAGGAAGATATATAGGAGACCCCTTCAATTCATGTGTGATGCCCCGACCTGGATAACACTTAGTGGTGACCCAAACCGGGATGGACACATGGCCTCTAGAATGCCTCCCCATACACTAAATGATTCTGACTTGTACAAAGGGACTACAATGTGTATGTGGAGAGACTATTCATTCAAGACAGATTAAATCACATCGTATACATGTATAAATATATATAATAGGTATAAACCACAGTGCAATCAATGTAATGAATAATGAAAATAGAAGTAGAAGATAATTATAAAAATCCATTAATATAAAATCAATTCAAAAAATTTTCAATATCATATACAGCAGATGATGATGTAATTTCATGTCTTTATAAAATTTGAAAACATGTATACATGCTAACATGAAATAAATGGTATACAAAAGAAAAAAATGTGAATAAACAATTCAAGTATCTCGATCACTGGAAATGTCATATTATACCAAGCTCTATTCGAAGAAACAATGTGAGGGTCCAAGGGAGAACACATCCTCATATACAAACCTAAAAACATATAATAATCCTTGATACTAATGGTATCTTGGATAGGGAATGATATAAATATGAGTCGGAATAATCCAACGATGCTTATAAAATCTAATCTGTGATGAAACACTGATAGTGCACATGAATATTTTAATTTAATGGAATTCTAAATAAATAACTCATACATACATTATCCTCACCTTGTAATGTCTCTGAAAAATAGAACTGTTAATTAATTCATTTGTGATCATGTTATATATATAAATACAATAAAATTCTCAACCAAAATATAATAGAACATAATAATAATGACTATGGATCCATTGTGAAATCATGGAATCAATTGCCTCATAGGTTGACCAACTCAAAATAATAATTCATTCAGTCTAGAAAAAAGGGTCATGAGTGTAATCTTATAAAAAAATATCAATGAATTATACAATAATAGATTATAATTGATTTTAATAATCTCTTCCCAACCAAGATTCCAATCAAATGTTCCACAGACACGGTTGGACACAAGGCCTCCAGTACTCCTCACCATAACCAAG
The DNA here is from genome assembly GCA_963277665.1 of Viscum album. NCBI lineage: Eukaryota > Viridiplantae > Streptophyta > Magnoliopsida > Santalales > Viscaceae > Viscum > Viscum album. The sequence continues at coordinate 1,530,541,876 of OY728123.1, read as the reverse complement.
TTGACCCATTAGCAGCAATGGTTTAGGGTGTGCCTATGGATATACTATTCCCACAAGTCAGAGTGGAGGATAACATATATATTCATAGAAAATATATAGGTAAAAATATCAAAAAATTAAAAATTAATAATTAAATGGTTAGTAGAAGATAATCATAAATATCCACCAATAAAAAACAACTAACAAAATTAACAATATCGTATACAACAGATAAGGATGTCATTCTATATATCTACAACACTTGTGATAGTTATACATGGAAGAAGGAAATACAAGATATTAAAAATAACAAAAATATCAAAAAATTACATGTTTCTTTAGAATTTTCCTAGACATCTTCTACTAAGATCTATCCTAAACAAGCAAGGGTGGTTTCATTGGATGGATTATTCCCCTTATCCATAACTACATAAATATAATCTTCCTAGGTACCAACAGTGGCATATATAGGGTGTATGATAAATCTCTTTATACCACCACTAATGACGTCAATAAAATTTAGTTAGTGAATATAAACTAACAGTGTGCATGTATACAAAATATATAACAATGAAAAATAAATACCTCATATATGCTCCAACCTCAGTTGTTAATGTATCTTAATAAGAGATAAATTAATCAATTCATTCCTTTATGATAATATTATATAGATAAATCTAGTAAATGTTCCAAAATTAGTATAAGATATCATAATAAAAATAAAAGAGTATCCAAGGTGATACCTTGGTTTCGTTGACCTCAGGATTTTGCCAACTCATGTTATTAACTCTTGATGTCTAGATAAAAGGGGCATGTGTTTAATGAAGAGGAGAAATACCCATGTAATTCCACTATATAATATTGTAATTGAGTCCATGGATCTCATCCTAGGTGAATATGGGCTAACACTAACAGTTCTCAATGGGGTGAATCAATAGTGTCATGTGTCTAAAGAAATTAAGGTTGATATTAGGAGTATACATGATGTATCATAATATCTTTAAATATTGTAAATGTATCTTACTAAATCATGTTGGTAATCCACTAGAAGATAAGGTCCATGTTATAAGGTGGGTATATCCCTTGGAAGTTGGTTACTTGAATAATAATGGTATCCTCAGAGTGCTCTAGGTATTCCCTTGGGAATCCGAGACTATGTCAATTCTGACCATTCCTATAAATATAACATGGTCTATATGAAAAAAGAAAAATTATATTAATTTTTATTAATTAATTACATTTAATACTCATTCTATTTAATATGTCATTATGTTCATTCCATTTATATTCATTAGTGTGACATTTTTTATCTATGAAATAGTACCATTTATATATTTAATTACTTAATCATTTAATAGGTTCATTCCATTATCTTTTATCATACCTAAAATGGAATGTGATGTATATGCAACCAATTACCATTTAGTTATAATTAACTATTCCTAGTGATATCTAATAACAAACATTTAATTTTACATTTTAGGGGTTAGTTAGTTAATTAAGAACACATACCTTATCATGTTCAAGTCTAACAAATCCAAATAGCGAGATAGATAAACCCCACATGGATTACCAAGGAATAAATAAGGAAGAAAATTAATATAGGTGGTTTTAATTGAGGTTAAAACCTCCAAGGTCACATAGAACATTCACAAATTGGGATATAGTACATGATTGCAATGATAATAATTAAGGCATATGAATTTAACAAACATCACCCACTGAAACTGGTGTGCACATAATTGAAATGGTTTATGAAACAATGTGAAATTTGGGTATAAGCTATATAAAAAATACCTCAAGAATATAATTTTGTACTCATCTAGTATCACCTAGATGTTTCGATTGGATTGAAATAAAATGTAAGATTAGATCAACACATTGAAAATAGTGCCTATGACCATATATCAAAAGAGCATGATTAAGTGTAATATAAATGATTAAATAAGATTATTGAATGATGAACATATCTAGAGGAATCCAATTTACTGATCAGTTCTCAATTTAGAGTCAATAATATGATGATATCCATGAACCATTCTAATTTTACTAGGTGGAAGCTATCAACATAAAAGAGGAACTCATTCTGTCTACTGGAGAAGAAAATGATAGGAGGTATGAATTTATCAGAATTAAAGTTAATTTTAGCAATTAAAACCATAAAATACATGCTCTAATGGCCATTGATTCACACCCCTCATCCCCAAGAGGGACCCAACAAGATTTGGCTACACTATTTTAGAATACATGTGCCATCTATGTTTTATGCATCTACCAAAATGTGAAGAAAAACTACACAATCATGATTCCCAAGGAACCCATTTAGGGAAAAACATATACCCTAATTTCCAAAATGTAATTTCCCACAATTTTATAATAAATCTTAAAGAAAACCACACATGATTTATACTAACTTCTAGGCCTAGTGTATTATTCCAGAAGTTGGGGTTTGGAGCTCTGAATAGGCCCCACACACCACAAACAATTCCATCAACTCATTAGGAATAAATAATTAGTCCAAGTAAAATGGAAAAAAAATTAACGGATTCAAACCACCTAATAAATACGAGGTTTATATTTTATTCCACCATAAAAGTTACTCATCCTCCAGTTTACCTTCTAGGGATGGTAGAACACTATCTGAGAATAAATGATTTTTCCTTTCATCTAAATCATCTTCAGACAATGGGGTTTTGGTATTTTCAATATTTGTTTCCATTCCTTGTGAGGGTATCTAGTTTTTTTGGTATGATGATTTAGGGTTACATTTTCTATTCCCCCTTAATTTTCACTTTTAATCTCTTCATCGGTTTAGAAATTAATAAATTAAATAAAATTGCTTGTGAAAAAAGAATAACTCAACCCAAATATCATATACACATGACTTCCACTCCAAATTATCGTCTTATAAATTACATTTCATCCATAGAATGTATACTAAATGGACAGAATTTCCTCATATATCGTTCATTAAATAATTACTTTTATTTATGGGATATTCCTTAAAAGATGCATCAACATCCAATTACACATACTCAGGATCAGAAGTATGACATCGATCAGTATGATAATGGGGAAGATGTGAAATGTGGAAGACATTGTGCATGACATGGTACCTATGAGGTAGTAGAAACTGATAGGATATGGTAATAATTCTATCCAAAATCTAAAATGAACCAACATAATGAGGTGAGAAATCATTGGATCCAAATCCAACTCTACCCATGTCAGGGTGAGACCCGCAAGAAAACATGATTCTAGAAGATGAACACTAGATATTGTCGATAAAGATCAACACAACATTTAAATTTAGTTTGAGTAGTATATATACATTTTATGATCATTTGAACCCAATCTAAGGCCTCATAATATAGATAAGGACCAAGTAGGACTACCTCACTAGTCTCAAACTAGCACATGGGTGAATGGCACAACCTATTATTCAAGGGATCATATAGAGCCATCAAAATTGTTACATGATAGATACAATTATAAAAGTAACTAGAGATAGGTATATTCTTTTCCAATAAACATCTAAAATCATGGATGTAGGCTCATTGATTTCCCTCTAACACCAATATTGACCATTCTGATGGGCCATCAGTTGTAGGAGAAAATATATTCAAAAAGGAACATGTGAACCCATGGCTATCTATAAACCCTACCAGGACCTCAATGTGAAAAACTAATCCCTATACAGAATAATATTATAATGGACCCCATGTAGCCGAATTATTTCTTTGGTATATAGTGTTCCCAACTCGTTAACTAATAATGTATCTTGGATAGAATGTAAGTGGTATATTTTAATCAGCCGATCCACGACTACGCAAAACTGCGTCATTATTTTGAGGTGACCTTAGAAAGATGACTACAAAGTCTATAACAATATATCTCAATATCAATTACAGGACTGGTAATGGACTTCTCAATATTGAAGAGCACTGGTGCACTCCCATCACCTATTAAATGGTAAATCACCACATAATAAAACTGTCTATATGATATTTCTTCTCATGCCACCAATATGAGTATTTTATATCATAAACATATTGGTGATTCCTAGATGAAAAACACACTAAAAAACCTAGGTCCTTATATTTGTTCCTCCTTCATATATGTAGGAACCAAGATACACCAATTTATGCATATTATGTCATTTTTATCAGCAGAACAATCTGGAGGGGGGACGTGATTGAAAAATAATCTCTTGTATGACCAACCCCTCATGATCTAAATAATGTATACTCTTCACTATATCAAGGAGTGAAGAGATAACCGTTAAGGCTATTAGATAAGTCTCATAGAGACCATACAGAAACTCCAAATGCAGCTTAGAAAAGAGGTCCATCAAATTCTATTCTTCACTGACTTCCTATAAATTGTTTTCTAGAGTTTCCAGTCTTAGTACATCTACTACCAGATTTTCCTTTCTAGGAATATAGATAAGATCCATGTAAAAATAATGAATTTATTGGAACCATATTCACAATTTGAGATTCAAGTGACACTATGAAAAGACATATTTTAGGCTATTATGGTTTGTATCAACCAAAAATCACTCACTCATCAGATATTGTCCACATTAGTGTAAGTCATGAATATGTAACTCATGGTTGAGGTCAAGTGTTGGTTAATCGATATCATGTTATATCAACTAGTGGGAACTATATGCAATGAGTATATCTTCCTAACTTATAATTTCACCCATCAAGATGCATGATGTATCTTTAAACACTATATAGCCTGATCCAGGATCTAGTAGAATCCGAATTGGTGCTAAAATAATTGTTCATTTCAACCATTGTGAGGCCTTATCACACAATTTATATGTAAAGAACTTTGCATCATTATTTGGAATACGATTTAGACATGGATAAATATGTGAGATGTTCATTTTGAAACTCTTGTAATATCTATCCATCCCTAAGAAACTAAATATATCAAGCATGTTCTCTTTTTTCACTAAGGAAGCTACAACAATTGCCTTATGTAGGTCAAGAAAATACTCATGATCCGAACTAATATTTCCCAGGAAGACATCATTGTCGATCAATAAGTGGAACATAAGAAGCTTACCATATAGTTGATGCTCCTATAGTGTTTTCCAAATTATATCAATATGTTTATCTTAGTCTCTTTGATTACATGAATATGATAAATATTTTATCCACAAATACCATGAATATGTAATCAAGATAGTGGTTGAAAACTCTATTACTGAAATCCATGAAAATGGTAGGTGATTTTGTAAGATTTTATGACAGAAAGATATATTCACTTAATTTGTACCAACTATGTATAGTCATGTATGGAATAATTGGTGTCCTAGCATACAAATAATGATATCCTGATATCTATTCAATCATTGAGAATACCCTAGATCCCCAAATCTAGTCACATATGTCATATGTCCAAATTATTGTTTACAAATTCGTCCTTGTAAGCTACTTTAACCGTCAATAATATACTCAAAGCATAAATTTAAAATCATCCTTTTTGGAAACAATAGTTGGAGGAAACCAAGATGATGTGATGGATCAGATAAAATACTTATATTCCAGATCATCCAACTATCATTTTAGCTTTTGGGTGTTAGTCAGTACCATCCATAATTTAGGAATGTAAATTGGAGAAACATTTATAATAGGCTTCATCATAAAATTTAACTCTCTATTAAGAGGTAATCTAGAGAAATCATCAGGGAAGATATAGATAAACATATGTACTATAGGAGAAAATATATTCAGATGTAAACCCCACTAATCCATTAAATTTCTATCAATTTGGTAGTTAAATCCATGTTTCCCATGATTCTATTATCTAACTATTCCTTCATGGACATTAAAATCACACATATAGAGATAAATACCCCCCTATGGTGATGTAAAAGATACCATATAGTGATTGAATTTTACATATGAAAGATAGGGAACCAATACATCCATCATTATAATGAAAACAAATCCTAACAACTTGATTAAAATTAGGTCCTTGAAGAGGGAAATACATCCTACCTCAAGGGGATGTCCCTGCACTGATATAGTCCCTTGGACCACACTCCAAATGGTGTGTCCAGGGCCATCAAACAAATTAAGTATGTAATTTACAATCAGGTACATTCCCGGGTGAATAGAGAGATAATGGAATGAGAGTCACCTATATCCAATAAATCAGTTATGATAGTACAATCCACTAGAATAGTAACTGATGATGTAGACTCCCCTACACTATAATCCATAGGTATTGAATTATAGGCATGCATCTTGCCTGATCCCTAGCCCTATGCTGCAACTGCACTATCCTAGGTAGGTCTGATTTAATGGTGTTGGTAATCCGATGTCTGGAAAACATGACCATTACCTCCGCCTCATCATGTCCTCCAATTGGTCTCTAACTCCCCACCTAACACAACAAAACTAATCCTGGTTCTGATGGTGGAGTTGGAACATATCTTCATCCACTGAATGTAGATGGTAAAATATGACAAAATATCTGATAATGAATCATAGAACCTCTAGAATTAAAATCAAGAGGTTCTATATCACATAACGGAATCAGAATCCCATTCTGGGCACATTGATGTTATACAATGAGACTTCCAAGTCAGATACTCCATCCTCCACTACTCTAAATTTAAACATCAGGCATATGATTCCTTATACTAGAATAACTACTACTATTTCTCCATAATGAACCTTTTTTTATTGTATTACCAACTTCTCTCAGATTACCCCTAAGGATAAGATGCCAATTAATTATCTCAGTGAAGGTAGGTAGGAAAAATATTCTAACATTTCAGTGGATCAAAAACATGATTCCATCCATGAATCAACTCGGTAGGGATAGATCATAACTAGATAAAATTGTTTAAATTCATTGAATCTATGTAAAAAACACTGGATATTCCATAAAAAACACAACACCTTGATATGGTTGCATGAACTATATGGATCAGTCAACTCTCAGCATCTAAGGGAAAAATTAATCACAAAAGGATGTATGAAATACATCTTGTACCATTACTTGATGATGACAACCTGAGTAATCGCATCCCACCAGTGTTTGGCCGAATCGTGCAAAATAAAAGTGGATATATTTACCATCATATCTGGAGGAAACTTTAGATGTTCAATGTAAGAAAGAGTGTCCTCTAAAAAAGACTCAAAATCCTAAGGATCTAAATTCCTAGAAAATTTGGGATGCCAGTGCTACTAGAATACATGAGTTAGATCAGAAATAGAAGGTGGAAGACATGGTGCACCCTGCAAGAACTACATCATACCTATAAAAACCTCATGAAATTAAACTTTATTGCACATTTAAGGGATAGAAGGTTGTTCCTCATGTGACACTCCTATCAGTAAGGATGGTGGCACATGACTAACCATCTCTATAGTGTGGTCGTCACTACCTTCAGGGCACATGACTGGAAGAAATCATGGAATAATAACACGAAATATTCCATGAAAATACCTATGAAAAGTATTGGTAACATATAAAATTATTATTAATAATAATAACTTAAGAATAAGGGCTTACAACCTATTGTACTACTTTGACTACCAACTTGGAAGGCCATGGTGTTGTTACCTGTTTAAGTTTAGTTTATTGATGTTCTATTAGGTGATGGGTTAATTTCACATTGCCTTATTATTTAATGGAAAATATTTCTTTTTAATAAGTTATTTTTAAATTTAATTCTTTTATATTAATATATACATATATTTATGTTTTATTAAATGTATCGTCATTTCCTTCAAATAAAGGGACATACACTTTATAACTAAAAGTATCACACATTTAAATTATAATCAGCTATCTTACATTTTGTATCATAATTTAATAGGTAATATAGGATGGAATAACTTTTTTAATTACCCAATACTTGTCACAAGGATCCATACACCACATAAATTGAAACTATTATTCATTCAATCATAATCAAATCCTAGAAAAACTAAGAAAGGATGCATAGATGATATAGGAAGGAAATAGAAATTTAATATAAAACAAAAATAATATATATAAAAACTATTTAGATATATCTTTATGCATTAAATTACCAATTACCATAACCAATAGAAGATTTTAGTCGTATAAAAATTCATAAACACTATTGATCACTCCAAAATCAGATGCAAAATATTTATTGAAATTCTCCTATATCGAATCGAATATGAAAAACATGTAAATTCTAAATTCATTAAATGATTCATGTAGAAACACTCCATTCAATAACAATATGTAATAAATATCTATAAATTACATCAAATACGATAATTCTTCTGCATCACCTAATAGTGAAAGTATATAAAATATAATAATAAAGATATTAATCAATAATTTCACATTCCCATGATATACGGTATATATCCTAAATATGGTTTAGATACTCCAAAGAGATACATATAACCATGTCCCAACATGTCAAAATATTCTATCTATATCTTCAAATCAATATGAAAAGGTAGAAAAAACCCTCTCTGATGAATCTTTTTGACAACCTGACCTAGGGCCACCCATTGATACCATGATCCGAGTTGGACACATGGCCTAAAGCACACATACCCTTATGCTAGAGGCTACTTCCAAGAATCATGTGCCTAGTCTATGTCCTTTGGAAGTCTATGACCTTAGGTCTGAGTGGATCACAAGAGTTTTAGATATATAAAACACATAGAAAATCTATTTTATAAGCATAATAATGATTAATAAATATGGAAGTGGAATTAAATATTCGATGTCCATTATTTAAAATAAAATCAAAAGATGAAAAATATCATATAAAAAGATGATTATGTAATTTAAAATATCTTAAAATGTATAAAATATGTATACATGGTAGTATAAAATACATTATTCACAAAAGAGAAAAAACAAAAACTATGGAAGCATCCAAAGAATAATCCTTGTTATATGATACGATGCTCTATTTCACGAAAGAAGGTCTTGTGTCGAAATCGGGATGATTCCCCTTATACACACCTGTAATAAAATAATATTCCTTGGTACTGATGGAAGAATAGATAGGGTTTGAGATAAAACGTAGTAGGAAACAACCAATAGCCTCTATAAAATTCATTTTTGTTAATATGAACTGAATGTTTGAAGGTATATATATTATTAATCAATTCTAAAAAATAAAACTTATACATGCTTCCCCATCAGATGGTAATGTCTCTGAACATGATATTTTTTAATTAAGGAATTAGTTTTTTAAATTATTTATATAAATTGTGTGAATGTATTAGAAACAATACAACAATTCGTAATAATATTGAAATATTAACCATGGTGAATCCAATTCATCCATGACCTATGGGGTCAAAAAACTCATACTAGTATCTAATGCAATATAGAAGAAAGTGGTCTGATTGGAATCCATGGGGAAACTCCATTGGAATTCCACTATAATGTATTATATGATAGTACAAGTATCTCACCCATTGTAAACATGGGCAGTGCATGTTAGGTCCCAATGGAGGGAATACATGGCACAATCTGTCCAATGAAATCAAGATAGATCAAATAAGTGTATCTCATTGTTGTATCCTAGACCCGATTCGCCTAAAAAATAGTGATATATAGCTAGGTGAAACTGGCCCTAGTAGAACCTCCCCAAATGACAAAGGCTTCCAACAATAAATGAGGGCGTAAAGTGATATAGTGGGGAGTCTATACAGTCTGGGAAAAGATATAATACTGGTTGGAGTATAATATAATATACAAATAAAAAAAGACCCAGTAGAATGAACCAGACCTAGAAATGGTATAAGAATAATCAATACTATAAAATAGCATAATCATATCTAATAAAAAGTATTCAAAAGAAATAAACATTTCAGCATACCACCTATACGAAAATAATAAAAAACAGAACCAACATACGAAACATTCCATTCAATCCAATAAACAGTGATGGGGTCATCAAGGGCTGACAACTAGAACTATATACATTTCATAAAGTAGTATGTAGATACAATAAAAGTCAACCAATGTAAACAAAAAAGTAATTCTATCTATGTAATGACCCTCAAGGTCTCCTGCCAACATCCCATGATGAACAACTACAATAGTTAATCTTCTAAAGTCGATCCCTTATCTTAACACAATAACATAAATTATTAACATTCCCTAAATGGATCGTGTTGGGTGTGAGAATTTATCTTAGTGGGATACCAACTAGGATATCACACCCAAATTATGTTTTTATACAGGTTTTAACTACAGAAAATAAAATAGGACATGAATAAAGAAAACACAAACTTCCCTAGAGTTCAATAGCCACCAGGAATGCATCAACTTTTTAAGACAATGTCTATATTACTGAAGAAGAATGGATCATTGATCCATGGCCCATAGAATCCTCTAATATCAAACTGCTAATGAGTACCCTTAGGTTCCACATCCATGTAATCTATTAGGAACCATTTTCCTCCATACATCTCATGTCTCATATAAATCACTGACTATAAAAATGTTTAACAAATACAAACAAACTGGTCCCTCATATCCTTTCTTTTATGTACTCATTACCTCATGATTTGATATCTATAGGAACAATGATATATTCATTCAATTATAAATCATTGTTTTCTCATAAAACAATGTCATGTGTAATGGCGATCATCATCCTCCCAGAGAAATCCAGGCCCATAACCTCAATATTACGAGCCTCAACCCCTTACCGGCAACCTCAATGTTATCATTTGAAAGATCCCCACCTTCCATGTGTCATTCTACAACAAGAACCGCTAAAAGAAATTCCAATGCCTCATTACTAGGGACCTATATCCACATGATTTGTCAAAATAATATCATCACTAGTCCTACTATTTTTACATGATTCCAATTGGCATATTGTCCACCACATGTGAGTGAAATTCACCAATATGTACCAAAGACACATACATCCGACACCTCAGGCCCCTACATCCTTGTACCTCAAAACTGATGACCATTCCATCCAATTCTCCTTATGTATAGTTCTTAGCTTCATGGCCTCCCTACCTCAATGGATTTCCAGGATTCCAAACCGATGGTCAATACCACCCATGTATTCCAGAGAAAAACCAACTAGACAACCACATTGCCTCATTTTAGAATCACCAATGCTATACCAACATTGGGCTTAGATCGTCATGACCCCTTGGGTCTCATAAAAATAATCTCAAGAATTTCATATATATAATTCAAATAAAATAATAGTAAATATTATATTAAATTTAATATGGTTGAACGTCACAACTTAAAAAAATAACAATTACATTTAATATAATTGAATGTCTTTTATTAGAATGAACAAAAAGATTTAAAAGAATATAAACACCCTAAAAACAACATATGATGTGATGACTTCTAACATAGACTCTCATGAGTGAGTGATGTTTGGGTGTGCCCAGCGTCAACCCATGAGGTTATATGCAAAATATAATATCAATGAATAGGGTTTTTTTCAAGTATGAAAATGTGCACTAAAATCCATGGCCCTATAAAGTCAAAAAAAATGTAATGTATTCACCACCAACCATAGACTATTAGACATAGCCATATATTGTATTATCCTCTAACTCCAAGAGATTTGGATGAAATCGATGATTTCATCAAATGCCCTGAAAATTGGGCAAAATAGATTACATGATTTTATCACACCATGGGAAAAAATAGAAGATAATTAGAAGAATGGGTGAGTATGAATTACTAATAAGGAGGTATTTTTTTTATTTTGAATCCTTAATGTGCCCACATGGTTGGTCCACCTGTTTTTCAAAAACATTGTGCAATTGTGCAACAACTACTACCCTAAAGCTCCATGCTCGCACGGTTTACCTGCATGGTAAGCCAAACCATATGAAAACCACACAACATCCTGTTTTCAGATCTCTAAGAAAGGACTCATGTACATGAAACACCTCACATAGTTTCTCAAAAATCATGATTTTCTCAAAATGGGTTATCCCAGTTTGCTGTAAGAGGTCTTATGGGTTTCCCCCAAACTATGCACCCAGACCTACAATTCCAAAACAGTCCTTTAGAAATTTGATGCTCCCAAAAAACATTTTGATCACCTGAGTCACTCTTTAAGCCTCTAAACCCATTAAAAAGATATAAATATTAACAATCTCTATGGATTTAATTATAATTACTGCAAATAAAAAATAATTACTCCTAATTTAAAAATTGAATAAGGGAGAGGTTTTGGACCAAATTAAAAAACCCTAGACATTACAATCTCTACACCATAATATTTATCATCGCTAAGATATACGAATGAACATGAAAATGGTACAGAACATACCCATTCTAGAATAAATAACCCAGACTATAGCTATCTCAATGGTACAAATCAGCATCCTCAATGGGGTGTGGGATCCCAACCTTAGGAGTGACATACCTTGGTCCATCATGAAGAGGTCTCGTGAAATATTTATGTTCTATAAACCATCCGAGGGACCAATTATTCTCCTTTGACACATAATCACTTCCACACCTCATCTAGTGCTCCAGTGTCATCTATAATACCCATACACATCCCGCACACCCCCATTTCCAACTTCATGCTGATGATACATATGGAACTAACAAGGTACCACATCACCATGTTTTCAAAAACAAGTCTTGATGCCTCACACCTCAATAAAGTACTATAGAAAAATGAAGCCTAGATGAATCACACCTAATGTAAATGAATCTACTCACTTACCTAATTCCCAATCACATTAATATCACTCGTTCAACAATCCTTATACACAAAACCTGGTGCCAAAAAATCCCATATATATACTTATCAATAATACACCCAATAATGTTTCAACCAACTAACAATCATCTGGTATGTCCAAATACATCAAACATATACACCATGTGCACTAAATATTGTCCAAGCCTAAATAATACCTACCATTAGAAAATTTAAGTGATATGTAGGCCCATGATAAATCTATTACCATCTTTGTCTCACCATAATAGTTTGACCATTATAGCTCCATGACACGCATCTTTCTAGAACCCCTAATTCCAGACGCTTGGCATCCCATTGGGGTTGATCCAAACACTGGACACTGTACCCACTATTAGGTCTTTCTATCTCTTACACAACCTCTGAATGCATATGAACTATTGATATACTCAATAGTACCAATACAAAACTAATCATAGATCCTGGAGTCTATCCCAATACCTTTGTGCTAGCGAACTGATAAATCTTCTTTCTAAACCTCTCTTGATGGATGACCAGTCCACGTGTATGAAAATGTTTTAGAGGATTCTCACACTGAGACCAGACACATCTTGGTTGGTCGCACTATATAAATACTATATAAGATCTAATATGAGTTGTTCTCACTTTGTACTTGGCTTTCATGCACTACTGGAAATCATCTATACCTCACTTGCTGCCATCTGACACGTCACCATTGAAATCACCTTATGCTCCCTCCCAACTCGAGTATAACATATCTATCAAGTTTTCTATGACTATGAGAACCCAGTTCACCACCATTGAGAATGTTTCAATCATAAATAGGTTTAACTTCATTTGAATAGTGTGTTTTAACGTCCCGGTTCCGAGTGCCACCTAGAGGTTCCTCGTACCCAGTTCGTCACATGTCCTCAAGTGTATTACCACAAATGAAAAATGTTTCCCACTAGATGTGAGGGCCATGGGTGTGATAGTGGGGAAATAATGCAATAATTGGAAGATTAATGCAATAAAAATATATAGATAACAATAGTGGAAGAATTAATAACATGAAATAATTAATAATATAATATTGTAAGTAATAAACAACTAGAGCACATAAATATAAATGATGCATGATAAATAATTCTAGGAAAGTAGCCAAACAAGTCACACTACTATAATACAATACTAAACCAATGTAAAAATACAACAAATAAACTACAGCAGCATCAAATGCCTCAACTTGGTCCCATGCTCTCCAGCTCTACAACAAAAAAGAACCTAATGTAGAAGGTTGATTCCACCAAACTTTACCCACAGTAATATAATCTGTTTGGGCCAAAAATCATGATCCAAATAGGGTGGGAGATTATTCTCACTTGGAGACCACCCAATGAACTTTTTGTAATAGTCAGTCAATATATATGGTAGGCAATAAGCAAAATGAATTAGTAAACAAGGAACCACTCAAAATTAAACAATCATACAGTATAAATTTCATTCGTTTTCATATATCACGTAAATAGATAATAAAAAACATGTAACCCTCTGGGACATACTCACAACCTAACACCTTTGGTTCAACCAATCAAACCCAAGAAACCCTCTTGGACGTACTCACAGTATAAACCCTCTATTTCAGTATTATAAAAAACACTATAAGGATGAAGTCACTCTCAATTCCACTTGTGGTCTCGCATATGTAACCATATAAACCTTGAGTAAGCACTCAACATACAATTCCTCTCATGGTCTCGCAATGTGGAACTATAGACACTCTGAGGGAGCACAAAGTCCATCCCCCCTATGGTCTGACAACATAATATTAAACAGACACTCTAGAGAATCCCATAGCGTCCATTCCCCCTAAGGTCTACTACACCAGGTTCCCACAACCTTATGTATGTCAATCGTGCACCCAAATGTTCAAAAACCATGAAATCATTATGAACTACATGGTTAATATCTTTCAAAATTATATGTGTAAATATCTACCTATATATAAAAACATCAAATATTATCACTCTATCCCAACAACGCTAGTCTCAGAAAACAATTAACCTAAACGACAATGATATACCCAACTGTCAATATCAAAACAACCAAAGGAAACAAATCCATATCATGGAAAATAACTCTATTCACAATCAGAAAACCTCTAATCTGGAACACAAGGAATAATAGGAAATAATATTGATAAAATAACAAAACACCCATTACATCATTCTAGAGTATTGGGAACATTTGCATATAATATTTAAAGAATAACTAAATAAAGGTAAAAACCACCTACATCGACGTTGTACGATCGATATACTCCGTCATCGACTGCCTGAATCATCTTAGAATGATATAGATCTATAAAAATGTATAAAATCATAAATAAAGAATATATCATGAAAGAAGTGAAATCAAGGAACATGGCTCTAGAAAAAGGAAGAAATCACTATAGTGATTCCAACACAATCGATGACAGTTGGATCAAAGAAGGGACGACGTGTCGGTGTATTAGAGAAGATTCATTGGATTTGGTCTCTTTTGGATGAGACAGGCTGAGAATATATATTTTCTATGAACGATATGTTACCGTGATGTGATATAAAAATTAAAAATAAAACTACATAGTGGGTATTTTAGATGTACACAGCATGTATGCACCTTTACCAGGCCCCACATTGGGCGGTCTCTAGGTCCCCCCACACGACTATGTACTCGGCCGTTACACGGTCACCCGTGACAACTAGGTACACAACATGTACTCATTAAACTATTAGATTATCTACTTTTTCTCAAAACACACAATAAAATAAAACTCATACCAAAAAAGAATTTCCAGGTTCTTACAAACTTCCCCCCCCCCCTTAAATAAATTCATCCATGAATTTCCCTAGCAAGGTGGCATAGAAGACGAATCCTCAAACAGCTCTGACCATTGTGATTGTACATCGGTGTCCCTCTCCCATGTCTCATCTTGTACTCTCTCATGCTTCCATGGCACCCACACTAGAGGAACATGCTGGCCATGGGGAACCTTCATGCTGTGATAAAAAATCAAGATAGGATGCTCCTTGAATGAGGCTTCTACCTCCAAGTCAACCTCCTCGAGTAGTAAGACATGAGATGATTCAGAGAAGTAATGTCGTAGATGAGAAACATGGAAGACTTCATGCATAGCCCGGTAACTCGGATGTAACTGCAACTAATTGGAAACCGGCCAGACTCTCTCCAAAACCTCAAAAAGGTCAATCATAACTCGGTGAAAGCATACTATGTATCTTAATTCTACTATGTCTATAACTCGTTGTAACACATATAAAAATCTAATCTTAGACCTCAAACTACAAAGGTCATCTCCATTTACTAGTACAAGACTTCTTCTATGACTGTACAGTAGCTATCCTATTCCAAATCACCTCTATCTTCTCTGTGATATTTTTTACATGACGAGGTCCCAACATAGCTTCTTCTTCTACCTCCATCCAAAATAGAGATGATCAGCATGGCCTACCGTAGAAATAATCATTAGTTTCAATCTGTATAGTTTGTTGAAAACTAATATTTTAGGAAAAATCCACAAAAGGTATGTGCTTCTCCTAAGAACCACCCAAATCTAGGACATATTCTCCAATAATGTCCTCATGCACTAGAATAGTATGCTCAGACTGGCCATTTTTCTAGGCATGGTATTTCGTTCTCAAAATTACCTATGTACACAAAGTACTCTATAGTCCATACTAGATCCAAGTAGTAAAATGTATATCGATGTCTGAAACAAGGTCTTGTGGAACTCCTTTTCTACTTACAATCTCTTGAAAGAATTGCATTCCCAGCTCATTAACACTGAAGGTATCCTTGATCGGCTTTAAGTTAGAATATTTTGTGATCTTTTCCATGACAACCCATACTGCATCATTCCCTCGTGGAGACCTAAGAAAAGGTGTCACAAAATCCATCCTGACACCATTCCACTTCCACTAGGGAATGGGTAACTACTGCAAAAGCACATCTAGTTTCTGATGATCCTCGTTCACCTGCTTGTAGGTGGAAAATCTCATGAAAAAACCAGAAACACCTCTCATCATACCTGAACAACAATATTGACTCTTCAGAACTTGATTCATCTTGTTGACACCAGGATGAACTACCCAAACTAAGGAATAACTGTCCCACATCACCGCCTCACATATGTCTTTTGGAACCCATAAAAATCCATGAAAACCAAGATCTCATCCCCAACTATTGTCCATCCAGGAATATAGTCCTCTCTTACACAGTCTCCTATTCAACTAGGCTTTCAGAATAAAAAAACCTACATCATTCTCACTTGATCATGTAGAGTAGAGGTCCCAAATACAGAAGAGAGATACATGTTCCCCTGTTTATCATGAACCACCAAATGCATATCAGAGACCAAAGAAATAACTTTCCACTCACTACTGGACTCCTAAACTACATGTATTTGAGTCCTCATACTCAATGCATCATCCACTACGTTTCCTTTTCCAGGCATATAGGCTAGCTCAGCATCAAAAAACAGAAGGTTCTTAACCCACCTTTATTATCTCGAATTTAGATAATGCTGAGTAAAGATGTACTTGAGAATTTATTTGGTTGTTGAAAACCAAAAAATGATATCCCAATAAATAATTTCCCCAACATGGTACGACATGGGCAACTACATCCATCTCGAGATCATGAGTTGGGTAATTCCTCTCATGTAGCCTCAACATCCGAGACTCATATGAAATGACTCCATCACCTGTATAATCACTACTACTTGAACGATACCTAATGAATCAAATTAAACTATATATCTCTTTCCGGAAAATTAAAAATCTATTATCGGTGCTGATGTCAATCTCCCATTCACCTACTAAGAGGATAAATCCGAAGAATCTAACCCCATGTACTTCACACCCTTCTTAGTCAGGCCCATCAGTGGTTCTGTTGTATATGAAAGTCATATATAATATTTCTATATTATCAAGTCTGCCCAAGAAAACTCAATACCTCAATGATGTTCTTCAGCTACTTCCAAGAAACTACTCCTCTCACTTAATCTGGGTTAACTGATAGTCTTGTATCTGAGATAACATGACCCAATAAGTGAATTTGGTCAATCCAAAAAGATTCATTTTGAGATATTATCGTATAACTGATTCTCTCTTAGTGTACTCAAAATAATCTCAATATGGGTGGAATGATCGTGTCGAGTATGAGAGTACAATGAGATATCATCCACGAAGACTACCATGAAAGAATCCTAGTATAGATTGAACAGTCAGTTCATCAGTTTCATGAAAACTGTAGGTGCATTCGTGAGACCGAACGACATAACCACATACTAATATAGACCATACCTGCTCCAAAAGGTGATAAGAGGTATATCAGAAATTTTAACTTGCATGTCATGATAACAAATTCTCATGTCAATATTTGAGAACACCCAGGCTCCTCTAAGAAGATCAAATAGATCATCAATCCTTGGCAAGGGTAATCAGTTCTTGACCATAAACTAGTTTTTCTTCTAATAATTCAATCAAATTATGAGTGTATCATCCGCCATCTTTGAAAAGAGGACCAGAAAACCCCAAGGATAAGTGATGGGTCAGATGAAACCATTCACCTGCAACTACTCTAGTTTCCTCTAGAGCTCTTGTAACTCTGGTGTATCCATCCTATAAGGAGGAATGGACCTCGGTGCTACTCCTAACACAAGTTCAATAGAAAATACCACCTCTCACTCTGTAGGAAAGTTGGAAAAGTTCAAAAGAAAGTATTCCCTAAAACAATCGACCACTGGTGGAAATTCAAACTATGAAGTCTCCTGGTCATCTAGATAAATATTAGCAATCTAGATTGTAACTCCTCCAAACCCATGATGCTAGAGTCCTTCTCTGCTTTCCTGGACATACCATTCTCTCTTATGTTAGAACAAACGGCCCTATGGTGATGTGAAACTCACTCTACAGTGATAGAAGTCGACCAAAACCTAGTAGGGAACTAAATAGTCTCTTCTATGAATGACATAATAACATGTCATCTCTTGGAAATAGAGGTCCTAGAAAAAGTGATTCCCAACAACCTCAATAGGGTACTCCTTTAACCGATATACACTAGATGTTCTACTCCCCAATGGAGTTTTGGGAATCAAAAAATCCTCAGAAGTAAACATACAGAGCCGAAGGCACCCCACAATAGTGACACATATGAAACTATGGGAATCCCCTGTATTAAAACGTTTTGAAGCTATAAATTAGGAAACTAGAATCATACATCGAACTTTAGAGGGTCGGGGATCCTACTCTTATTTGTTCTACTCTACAAAAAATGTCTAACTTGTACCATGGCCCTACGACCCTACTTGACCACCTTGAGCTGATGCAGCTTACTGTTGCTGAAATCCAGGTGACCGACTACCATAACCAAAACCTCCACCTCTTCCTGAATGACTGGAAGGACTCTTCTTCCATGACTGATGTGAAACTGAAAGTCCTGCTCCTTAATGAGGAGTCATAGAAGAAACGTGTTCACTCGCTGCTGGTGAAAAGATCTGACCGAAATTCCGAAGATGACCCATCTTACAACAAGATCAGCACTCCACTAGGTCCCTCATGAAATATGGCATCATATTACCTCTCTTCCTACACTGGTATCACACCACCTAGCTACTAGAAAAAGTATCCTTCTTCCTCATATCCCCACTCGTAGACTACCTGCGATGATTCCTGTTGTCATTGGTAGGGTTACCAACTACAGATGTCGAGCATCCCTTGCTCATATCTCCAGAATCCCTCATATTATGCTCTGTTATCAGCGCCTGGTTGACTATTGATGTGATTGAATTATACCTGAAGATGTTCCCCTAATATCCGATGTCTTGCCAGAGACCATCCTCAAACGCCCACTCCATGAAAAACCAATATCCCCCTAGAATGTGTGTTAATCATTAGAGCTCTATGAATCAAGAAGAATACTCTATGACTGAGATTTTACCCTTTTCCAGACTCATGAACTCTCAGGCTCGATCAAACCTCTATGTCTCTGTGTAGAAGTAATCATAGAAGGCCCGTTGGAAGTCATCCCATGCCATAACCTACTGGTATACTACATGTGAGATATCATCCCACCATCTCTTGGAGGACTCTCAAAGAATATATGTAGCAAGCTTCACCCCTATCTCTAGAGGTGTCTCTAGATGGTCTATGATTTAAAGAATGTTCTCTGACCATGATTCTATAGGCTGATGTCCTCCATCACCTAAGAAAATAGAAGTATGGTCTTACTGATGGCACACATCAAATCATCCATAGACGGGGCATGAGGTAGTACTCCTCGGACAGTATAAATGTACCTCATAAATCAATCTCCAAATTGTGAATCAGCACCTATATCTGGGATAATAGTTGCTTCCAAGATGGGCACGACTAGAGGATCTACTGGAAGTTCTTGATTTTCCATGTTCGGTGTCTTTTCACTTCCCTGGAATTGGAGAACATCCATAGGATGTCTTGGTGGCATGACACTACAACGTCCAACGTACACCATATATCAAGATTAACAAGGAATGAAACATTGAAGGTCATGAAGGGAACAGGGGGAATAAAGCATTCCATATTTATAAAAGGTGGATACTTAGCGTGTAAAACTCATACACTTAACATTCCATTAAGAATTCATTATGATGTGTACTTATTCCAACCCAGGTCATCTAACACCACACACACAAAACATGTTTTCCTAACACACGATGTGTCCTTGAATCCTATTCCCCTTCCCAATTACTTATACATGACTTATCCAACATGGTTCTCCTAGAGAAAGACCACATGGCATGTTTTTGCTAGACACATCGTGTACTAGAAAGAACATCACCAACCCATGTTGTTTTTCACATGGCTAGTTACACAGCTGGCTGTACACAACATGTTATTTCCAGACCCAGAATGTACTAACTTCCTATAATATACCTATGTCATTAATCACGTGGAAAGACACATGGCTCCTAAGACATGCCGTGCACATATGGTACACGACAACTCCCACAAAACATTTCTCATACCTGTGTTTCTACCCACATAGCTGCTGACATGATCATATACTACACAACATGTACAAACATTACACTTCGTGTACATAAGTAAAATAGTTCCTTCCTGAACATAAGGGTTCATGACGTGTATTCAGCAATACACATCGTGTATTCTGGGTTTTTCTAGAAATTAAGCCTTAGAAACTACTCCGGAACCCAGAAAAACATTGAAACAAACATTAAAGTGCCAAATGTAAATCTGTGAGCACCCATAATCCCCACTAATCAAAACATGGAATCTTATACATGTCATAAACAAGGAATAACAAGAAATGATCCACCAAATTCAAATCCTTGAGGGCCCATAACACCTCAACAACCAATTTTTGGCGCTCATTCAAACGAAACCTTACAAATGAGAAATACCCTATCAAATAGAATGTATTATATCAAGGATTCTATCCCATAAACATGAATATCTTGCACAACATCTATCAAAACAACATGTAATCAGTAATTCACCCTAAAAGGAATAGAAGGAATGAATTACATGTGAATTGTAGAAATGCCAATATGATGCATGAGATGGAATATCTTAATCTCATTTGAATGAAACGGAAATAGAACCTCAATAATATAAAAAATATCATCAAAAAACATGTGAATCACCCAACTCTGAAATCACATAAAATGTAATAATTTCAAAACCAAAAAATTGCAATAATCAAGGTAAATATGCTTTTACCTATACACGGGTTAACAACTCTCAGGCATAAATTATTTCCAAGTTCCTATTTTTTCTTATCCCAGACTATTGTCTCATAATTCAATGTCAAGGAGAAAAGAATTACTCTAATACCACTTTGTAACGTTTTGGTTCCTTGTTCCACCCAGTGGTGCCCCGTACCTAGTTGGTAACATGGCCTCAGGCACATTTTCCAAAATTCCATAGGCAGAAGACTAGAAATGAGGGAATTTGGTGTGATATTGGGGAAACTATTCCCTAATTGGTAGAGTAATGTAGTAGAAAGAAACAAATAAGAATAGCGGAAGCATTAATAACAAGAAATAAGTAAATATTGGAAAATTGGAAGTAATAAACTACCAGAGCACATATATATAAATGATGCATGACACATATTTCTAGGAAATCATCCCAACAAGTCATAATGATGGAATATAGTATCAAAGAAAAGTAGAAATATTGAAAACAAACACACACCAACAACATCAAGAAACTAAGCTTAGTCACATGCTATCCAGTTCCCCAACAATCATGTACCTGATGTAGAAGGGAGTTTTCCCTTATCTATACATGCAACAATATAATATTTTTCGGCCCAAAAGAATTACACAAATAGGGTGTGACACGAATACTAGTATTCAACAACCAAATGATATGTGGCTAATAGTTAGGTAATATATATTGCATTCAATAAGAAAAATAATGCAGTAAACAAGGAATTACTAAAAAGTAAACAATCCTACAGTTTAAATTTCATTAATTTCCATATATTAAGTAAGCTGCTAATCAAAAAATGTATCCTCTTGGGATGTAATCACAACCTAACCCCTATGGTTCAACCAATTAAATACAAGCAACCCTATGGGAAGTAGTCATAGTTTAACACCTCATGTTCAGCTTTTTCAAAGACTCTCTAAGGAACTACTCACCGTCAATTCACATGTGGTCTCTCATCGGTAACAATATATACTTTGAGGAGGCACTCAAAATCCAATTCAACCTCTAGTATTGTAATGTGGAACTACAGACACTCTGAGGGAGAACAATTTCCATCCCCCCTATGGTGTCACAAAATAAAATGAAACAAACACTCTAGGGAAGCCCTCAATGTCCATTACCCTTATAGTCTACTACACCAGGTTCCCACAGCCCTGTCTAAAACAATCATGGACAAGGATGTTCTATAGCCCAAGTAAAACATATAAACTACTTTGCTAATAGATTTAAAACTACATGGATAAATTGCTACAAGTATATAAGAATATCAAATAATTCCATTCCATCCTAACAACACTAGTGATGGAAAACAATCATCCTAACTAGCAAAGATAAAACAAATAGTCAATATAAAACAACAAAAGGAAACAGATAAATAGCATGGAAAATATCACAATTCATAATCAATAAACCATTAATGTTGAACAAAAGGCATATATGGAAATAATAGGTCTGAAATCCCTAAACATTCAATACCTCGTTTAGGCTACTGGTCACTTTTTCATGAAATATTCAAAGGTTAACTACAAAAAGGCACAAACCACCTACCTCAACGTTCTATGATAGATATACTCTGGCATCATCCCTTTGAATTATATTTGAATGACGAGGATCTACAAAAAATTCTAAAACATTAGAACAATAAAATCTCAAAAAAGAAGAGAACTCTAGGAATGAGGCTCTATAATAGGGGAGAATTTACCGTGGGGATTCCAATGCAATCGATAGCGTTTGATTTTTAGAACAGACTCTAGGTCAGTTGCTCGAAGAAGATTCATCGGTTTTGGTTGCTCCAAGATGAGACTGGCTGAGAATATGTATTTTTTTGTGAAAAAGATGTGACCCCAGTCCAATATAATAATTAATAAACCAGTACACAACATGTATTTTTAACGTAAACATCATGTAAATACTTTTACCATGACCAGCTTTAGGTGGTCTCCAGGTCACCCCACATGGCCATGTACTCGGTCATTACAGGGAAAGTACACAGTCACCCACGAAAACTCTGTACACTGCGTGTACTCCAATGTACATGGCCTATACTGCATATACTTCCATATTCTCCACTTTTTCACAAAAACACTAGAAAATTAAAATCATCCCTGAATAGAAGGTCCGAGTTCTTACATGTGTTGTAAAACATAATTAAAAATAATCACTATTATGGTTTTGATGCTCACCATAATGGGGGAAGCAGAGAAAATTTAAATAATATCACTGCATAGTCCATGAAGAACATGTCACCCTATTGAAGGATCAATAAATACATAGACCACCCCCTATCAGAATCTTCGATGTGAAATTTTCAATGAACCTAGCCTCAAAATCCTACCAGGATAACCCCTCATGTCTGTATTCCACCACATGCACATCCCACCATCGCATTACTGGTTGTCTAAGCATGTATGATTCTAATTTCACCCTCCTCCATGGAGTCATCACTAACTACTTCAAAATAAAAAGAAATACACTTGATCCAATTTTTAGAAGATTCTGTACCACCCTCAACCTAAAAAAGAAGTGTGTGATGGGGATGGAACTCTTGATAAGGTATTCCATAGATGGATGTACTCCTCGATCAACCCTATCGATACAATTGATTACTTGAACTAGGATTTCTTCTAGATGCTCAATGAGCTTATCTGGACATGAACAAAAAAATGTATGATACAATGGTCTCCTCACCTACAATGGAACTCAAGAATAGGAATATATATATGATTGTAACCACTCTCCCTTACCCTTAGTGGTCTCGACCCTCTCATGCTCTAGCAGCACCAATCCAATACCTACCAGATGCTCTATCAGATCCGTCAAGGAGGAGCCCGCTCTGCCAGAACCAGTCCCATTTCACACATCAAAATAAATATGTATCCATCACATAAAATTTATATTTATATAACATGTGATACTAAATTTCATACCATTGAATATCACATCAAACTAATCAGTTTACCATAGGCACATTAATATTAAATTTAATCATCCTATCATGTGATTAATCAATCATAGACATGCATAGCAACGATTTACCCATTTTACATACTGTGCGAATCGTCTATACATCATTCCTTTACATATCATGTGAAGGATCAAAAATCATGATAATAAACCCTTTAAATTCCAAGAATACCACTCAAGGTGTAAATCAACGAAATTGAAAATGATAATAATGAAACATAAATCACCACCTATGGAATATTTTTCCATCTCCCATACTGGGGGTGATAGGAACCCCATAGCATGATATAATCCCAGTTTTGAACACATCATAATCTCAAGTCTACCAAATCTAAAATTGTAATACCAATTGAAAAGAAGAGTCAATCGTGATCTCATTACTAGCTAGTCGAACACTACTACTATATCCAAGTCATGGACTACTCTGATACAACATATAAAATCCTAGACATTATTAGCCACGCTAACAGTGCTATCATGCCATGTATCATTAGCCTTATGTGTACCTCTCCAAATATCAATTTCTTCTGACTAGTAGAGAGGGTGTAAAGAAGAATAATGTGGAATATCTACCACTAGGTAATATATATATTAATGGTCCGAGTAGAATATGATATTCCAAGGAATTAAAATACCCAAACGACTAAAACTAGACCCCCTAATGAAGAAAGCATTTTTAAAAAATATATAATATTAAAAGCATATCTAAAAAAACTAGTGGACAAAAAAACAAACATT
Source organism: Viscum album (assembly GCA_963277665.1). Taxonomy (NCBI): domain Eukaryota; kingdom Viridiplantae; phylum Streptophyta; class Magnoliopsida; order Santalales; family Viscaceae; genus Viscum; species Viscum album. The sequence goes on along the minus strand of OY728123.1, from coordinate 1,530,516,736 downwards.
CCATCATAACACTTTTATCCAAACTAACCAAAACATAGCACACATCCAAAATTGGTCATACAATCCAATAAAAACGAAGGGGTTTCTGGGAAAACAAATGTATCTATATACATATAAATAAGAGGAATGCTGATATAGTCTAGGAAAAAAAGGAATCTCAAAATGTAACTCTAGCTAAGTCCTCACCCTCAAGGCCTCATGCCAACACCTGATGCCAAAACACTACTAAGGTGCTACTCTTGAATCCAATACCTTACCTCAATGCAACAACTAAAGTAAACATGTTCCTTGAAGGGACCATCTATGGTATGAGAAAATTTATTAATTGGATACCACCCAATGGTGCATATCCATCATATGTTAGTAAGAATTTGTGAACTATAGTAAATGAAACAACACATGTGAAAAATAAACAGAGACTTCCCCGGGGATCAAAAACCACTGGGAATTTATCACCCGAAGTAACAAATTCTGGAATCAATGAAGTAGAGAAGATACATGACAAAAGTAACAAGGTATCCCATAATGTAACATAGACCATGCAAACCCTCAGGCTCCACTGCTATGTAAGATACTTGACACCACATGCCTCTCAACACCTCATGTCTCAAATAAATCACTCAGATTCCGAAGGAATGAACAAGCAATACAATCTGGTCCCTCAAGCCCCTACATATAAGCACTCATCCACTCAAGGAATGACATATACTGACACAATGATATCAGACGAAAATATAAATGGTTATCAGCTCATAGAACAATGTCCCTTTGAATGGTTATCTCATTCCTCCAAATTTAATCCAATCCCATTTCCTCATAACAATGAAAATCACTCCCAACTGATAGCCTCGACACTATCACCTAAAGGATCCTCATGTTCCATATACCATCTATGGCACGAACCCCCAAATAGAATTTATTAATATGTGGTACCGGTGGCCTCTACCAAAAAGATTTGTGAAAACAACATCATCAGTAATTACTAATTTGTGTACATGACTCCAATCAGTGCTCTGGACATCTCATTTGATTGAAAATCACCAATATATCCCTAAGACGCATCATTTACTAACCTTTTCCCCATCAACCAGTTTGATCAAAACCGATGATCATGAAATCCAATTATTCTTACACTATTCCAGCAACCTAATAGCCTCGCCACCTCAAAAGACATCCTTGATGACCAACCGATGGTGAACAACACCAAATTAATCTAACCCAAACCCAACTAAAAGACCACATCACCTCAATTCCTAATGTCCAACACCATTCTAACTACATTTATATCCCTTCATGGACCCTTTTTTCTCATCACATGAATTTTAATCATTTCATATATATAATTCACCTTAATTTCCCATAAATAATTAATTCAATTAAATATAATAGAATTGAACTACTGAATCAAATTTAAAAATTCCATTAAATATAATTGAGTGTATTAGTTTCAAATGAAAAAACAATTTAATTGAATAAATCACCTTCGGATAAACCACATATGAAATTGTGGCATTTAAACTTTCTTCCAATGAGAGAATGTGGCTGTGGAATACCCAATAACAACGCATGAGGTCATACACTCAATTTAACATAAAAAACAGTGTCTCTATAAATACCCACATGCATACTAAAAGTCAGGAACTCAAAAATTTCCATGAAAACTCTATGAAAGGTACTCACCACCTACATTATACACATAGATATAGGCATGTCCAGTATTATCCTCTAACCCAAATTGGTTTGGAAGAAATCAAGGATTCCATTGATTTTTCTAAAAAAAGGGAAAACCAGTTCAAATGGATTAATCACTCCATGAGGTGAAATCCAAGATAATAATATGAAAGGGTGTTGTAATCTATTATAATATGATTCTATTTCCCTTGGAAGACCTAAAATCAGAACACTGACAGAGATTTGAGAGAAAAATGGAGTAGAGTAATGACATGAGAGCTTCATCCTATGAAATTCATGACCATGAAGAAACAATAGGGGAGAAATAAGAAATAGGAATGTGGGATATCTCTGAAATTTTTCATCTTTAATGAGTGTAAATAGTTATACTTGGTGGTTTCCTAAACTGTGCAACAACCATGTGAAAACTACTTCCCTAAAGATCCAAGCACACACAGTTTACCCACATAGGTTCCAAAAACCTGTGAAAACCATGTTGTAGCTCTCATTCATCTCTAAAAAATAGGTTTCATGATCTTGCCCAACCTTCACAATGTTTCTCCAAAACCAATCTTAGATGAAAAATGGGACGCATGGTTGGTTGTAACAGGCCACAAAATATTCCCCCAAACCGTGCACCTGAATATGAAACTCCAAAACAATCCTTCGATACTCCAACACTCCTGAATCCCAATCCATGAAAATCAGGCACACTAAAATACTCTAAAACTCATCAAATAATATTATATAAATATGATTTATGCCTCAATATTGAATTTTGATAAATGAAAAAGAAAAAATCATAAAAACGAATTGGAAATTTGAAAAAGGGGATATTATTGTCTTAATTTAAATACTCAAGAAATTCCACTGAGGAATCCAAATATTTGGATGGATAGCTAAGTAATCATATAACTTCAGTCTAGGCATCATCTGGTAGAAATAGATTATATTCCATGGTGGATATCTTCCTTGGAAATTGGATCCTTGAATCGGAATGGCGTCCTTCAAGTACTTAATCGATTTCCTTGGGAAACCAATGATGGATTAAGATTGAAAATTTCTAAAAATATAAAATTGTCTATATAAAATAGGTTTCTTATACATAAATCATTATCCATTAAGTTCATGTAATATTCATTCTAGTTAATAAGTCATTAGGTTCATTACATTAACTTTCAGTATCCTAACAAGGCATATGAAGTCTATGTGACTATTTATATCTTTATGCACATAATAATTTACTTGGTTCAATCATTTAACATTTATCCTACATGAAAAGGCATGATAAGGATATGAAAGCAATTACCATTCAGTTATAATTATCTTGACCGATTTTTTTCTAATAACATACATTCACTTTAGCATTTTAAAGGATCTTTAATTAATTTTAATCATTTACGTTATTATGGTCATGTCTTGTGCACCTGAATAGTGCCGTAGATAAAACCAACATTGGATTACATGGCCTAAATAATGAATATACATACTTTGAGTGGTTTTAGTAGAGGTTATAATGTTCATTGTCGTGAAAAATAATAATTAATAGGGCTCAACATCATGAACACAATGATTATAAATAAGGAATTTGAATTTAATAAAAAACACTAGTGATAGATGAGTGAATACAATATAAACAATACATAAATTTGTGATACAATTAGGTATGAGTCATAGACCACTTTAATAAATCCTATAAAACTCTACTCGTCTGGTATCATCGCGTAGTTTTCCATAGAATAGGGGAAAACCAAAGAACAAATCAATGCCTTGAAAATAGGACATATGATTCGGTATCCAAATAACTTTATCAATGGAATGAAAAATGAATTGCTAACAATAAGGGCTGAACCACATATATAGTGATATCCAACATGATGATCAGATCTTGAATCAGATTCTGAATGATAACGATATCAAATATCATTGGTTACTTCCATAGAGGGAGATATCGTTGTGAAAGAGGAGCTCATTCTGTCCGCTAGAGGAGAAAATCTGGGGATGAGGGAATTGATTATAAATTAAGCTAATTTTTATAATTTTACTCAAAATTAATGGGTTTCATGATTTGAATGCATGGTTGTCCAAGATGTGTTCCAAATGTGGACACCCTAGTGAGTCAAGTTGTACAAACATGGTTTGGCAACAAAGTATGAGAAACTATGCCCCAACCATGTTGTATGTCTCTAAAAGAATGTTCAAATAACCCTCAATGTTGTGTAGACCTGGGAAAATTGTTTAAAATAAATATTCTCCATGCTATTACCACAAAAATTCTCTACAAGATTTAGATAAATTGTGTAGGGTGGCTCATATAATTTCAAGTAACACATAGGCTAAGTGTTTTCTTCAAATTTATGATGTTATGAGTTTTGAAAAAGACTTAGAAATCATGATACTTCCATGAAATCATTAGGAATTGATAATATGAAATAAGTAAAAAATTATACATAAAACTAACGGATTTATACATCAAAATAATAACCAGGTTCTTACAAAATGTTAAGTTTACTAAGAGATTATAGTGATTCCCAACAAACATAATAATTACAATATAATCTTTATTTATTTTCCGAATAATTCCTTCGAGTGTAGCTCAAATATTTTTGGATTTATATATCTATAATATTCCCCTTTAATATAAGATAACTGCGTAATAATAAGAGGATATAATTAATTTTCATGTGATATTAATAACGGAGAAAATGTATGTTAATTTCAAAAAGTTTGACATTTGGGAGAAGAAGGTCAAATTATTGGTGCATGTGATCACAATTGAGTGAATATTTGTGGCTCCTTAAGAAAAGAAACTGAAAATGGAAGAAAAAACTATGGTTTCTTGGAAATCCATAGTTTTCATGGATTAGATGTGTACTACAAATTATTTCTGATAAATGATTCTAGATTTTATTGACCACTAACTATGCTAATTCAAAAATGAATAATGTATGTAGGGATGAAATTTTTTGTGGCTAGATTTTTGGAACTCAATAAGAGGATAATCAATATCATTGCACAAGTTTTTCCCTAATGTATAGAAAGATTTTTGATATGCATGGATGATTAAAATAAGGGATTATGATCTGTACTAATGCTCAATGATAAAGTGATGCCTTATGAATCATAATTGAAAAAGATTTATGAGAATATGTGATCCTGATTTAACCAATGGTACCAACACATTAATGATTTGGAGGCACTACCACTATGGTTTGATGTGAGAAAAATATATATACCACAAAATTGAAAGTATGTATACACAGATGGTGTTTAACATGATTCAATGACGGTAGTTAGATTGGATCAAGAATACTAATTCCTCTATTCAGTATCATCTTGGAAAGGTTAATAAGGTAGATGATGTTCATAGAAAAAAATTAATTAATATATTATAAATGATTTTTATTAATAATGGAACTATCTTCATTAATATGTAATATATGGATCTGTCAATTATAATGGATGGTAAGAAATCATAGCTTGAACAAACGATTTCTCAACCATTTATCAAATAGAAGACCATAGAGGGATAAAGGGATGATCTCGAGCATCAAAAGAATGAGAAATCTGTATAATAAGGTAAGATTCATGAATTCCACCTCGATTAAGATTTTTTAATTCCATTTAGTATAGATTTTATTTCTTAATCACTTAAGAAAATGAAATATCAGTTGGATTATTCTCACAGACTATCTATCTCCATCCATCCTTGATGTACTAACCTGTACCATGACTATTGCGGGAACCTCTGGTGGGTTAACATAAAGAATGATATAGGTGATTATATCACCATATGTTTTTATATCATAATGCTAAATGATAGATATATAAATTCAATAGAATTCTGAAATCATTGTCTATACATGTCATATATAGAAATGTTAGAAATTCACAATGCATTTTTCACATTTCCTACAAAGGCATACAAAGGAAGCAATCTTCTATGGTTTATACTAGATTAGCTCACTAAAAATTTAAACTCTATCACCATTTAATAAAATTTATATCTTGATTACTTTACCATGATATAAATAAGGTAAATGTTGATTCTACATGGGGAACTCCATTAAATCATTTTATATCATGATCCATCATTCAATTCTACATTCTGGAGAATTATTCTATTTTCGGGAAATAATGAATTAAATATAATTATCTCTTATCACACGCAATGTGTTGTACACTCTAAAAGGAACATTAGAAACCTGAGAACATTATGATGTAAATATCAATGGAATTTAATTGAGTATTAGGTCAACATCTACCAATGTTTGAGTTGTCATAAAATATAGCTTCAACTCAAGCAATAAAATGAACCCACTAGAATATGTATATGGTAATTGATGAATAGCTGTAATATGATTGGATAAATTTTGTGAACTGATGTTATATTGACCAGATATTGTGAAAAAAATTAATATAATGTTCAATCCATTCAACAGAATATTTATTCTTCTAGGAGACAACATATGATGCACACATATATCCATTGAAGGGAAATGGAGTTTGATGGTGGAGTTAAACTGTTCCAACAAATATCACCATGGATGAGAGTCATGTGATTTAGAAATAATGGAATGTATAGAAAAGGTACATTGGCCCCTTAGAGGTCAATAATCACATAGTAGTAGCGGCCCTTCAGATAACACACCAAGAAAAAATAGCTTATGATCATGCTGTTTTGCATGTATCTCCCATGTGGAAGTACATACTCGATCTCTCACTTGTACAAAATCTGGAGGTTGTACAACTTGATTATGAGATCTCTTATGATGATAAATCGATGAATATATTATACCATAGAGACAAAGTGCTACACATTAATACAACACACATTGTCAATGTGTTATGGAAAAACCATAAGTATGAAGTGCCTACCAGAGAACTAGAGGAAATAATAAAACATAATTACCTCTATCAATTAAAAATTGAGAATATGATTTGAAATTTTGGGGATGAAATTTCTAAGGATGTGATGAATTTAAGGACCCATAATTTAAAAATTATATTTATTTCATGAGTAAATTTGTTTTCCAAGGGCGGGCGGCATTCGGCAGGGCGTGTGCATCCGTCTGTGGACGACGCACTGCGGTATCCCCGCATTCCCTATTTCTAAGGGCGGGATACATTCGCTCCTTACTCAAGGATGTCTGATCCATGATCGAAACCAGGATAATGGGATGTCGGTTCTTCGTTCTGTGGATTCCTCCTCAGAACTCGTCACTGCGTCCGGGTCTCCCTCATAGATTTAATACATTGTTCGTGAAACTCTTCCCAGTGCCATGTTTCCATGGATGCCGGTTAATTACACTGCTTCTTTCCAGACATTCCAAAGGGTCTGGTCAGGGAAGCAACCTTTAGTCGGGGGAGTAGTCATGTCGAGGCTTCAGTAGCGTGTCTGAACATTGGGGAACTGGCGTGTCTGTCTTTTGTCCCTTGTCATAGGGATTATTGAGGGTGTGGAAGCCCGAGGTATCCCACATTGAGCGTGGGGAATTATATGCCATAGGAATATATCTGAGGTTTTCCTCATCTTCCTATGTTTGACACAGGGTATGCCCAGGTTTAACATCCTACGGAGACGGTTATGCCAAGGGCATGCCATCTGAGGTTTTCCTCAGGCATCTCATGTTTATCACGAGGTAGGTCGCAAGTTTAACGTCCAGTGGAGACGGATCGACCCGATCAAAACACCCGCTGGAGTGGATCAGATTGATGAATTTCCCTTGAAGGGACGCCGATATCGGGGCCAACCCATTGGATACTTCTTGAATGTTGTGAAGAGGAGCGGAATGGCATGATCTCGCAGGGATATGGCCGTCCGGGTGAGAATTATGGTGGATGATGGATGGATGAATGAAGTAGAGGGGGACTGAGCTGGGACTATCGCAATGGAGATAATGAGATTGGGATTGAGCCTCAAAGAGACCTCCTACATATCCCAATAGCAGGGAATCAATGTATGTGTAGTTCAGGATGGTGCCGGCGAGCCGATGTGAAGGTGGACATTGGCCCGATGGGCATCGTCAGTGAACTGATGTGAATGGGGTCGGAACGACCGAGTGGTGGGATTGAACCTTATGGAGTCTTCCTACGTACCATTCCTTGAGATGGATCAAAGACCTTGTAGTTCAGATTGGATGCCAGAAGGACGACGTGAAGAATGACCAGGGGTCCAGGTGGCAATGGGCTTGAACCTCATGAAGGCTTCCTACGTACCATGCCTTGACATGAATGAAAGACCTCGTAGTTCATAATGGGGTTTCGGAGAACCGACGCGAGTGAGCACCTTGGTCCGGATGGTGCGAGGCTTATACACTATGCTGCCCAGGTGCTGGTGACCTGACGTGAAGAAGGTCGGAGTGAACAACAGGTGGTGGGCTTGAACCTCTGGGAGGCTTCCTACGTACCATGCCTTGACATGGATCAATGACCTCATAGTTCAAAGGGGCTTCTTCGGCGAACCTACGTGAAGAAGGGACCTTGATCTGATGAGTGATGGGCTTGAACCTCAGGGAGGCTTCCTATGTACCGTGCCTTGACATGGATCAAAGTCCTTGTAGTTCGGGTTGGTCACAATGGCTTGCCGTGGGACTGGAATGCAGTTTAACGTCATGCTGGATGAGGGTGGAACCTGACGCGAAGAAATGATGGGTGGTGGGCTTGATCCTCATGGAGGATTCCTATGTACCATACCTTGACATGGATCAAAGACCTCGTAGTTCAAGTGGGTGTGCATTTTAACATCATGTCGGATGGGGGCATACACTTTAACGTAATGTTGGATGACACGCAGTTTAACGTCATGCTGGACAGGGTGTTTTCATGGCCAATGCTTACTGTAAGCCCACGTGAGTCGTGCTCGGTGTGGGAAACAAGAGGCAGAAGAGACCTGGCGATCACGTCATGAAGGGTGCGCCCATGAGAAACGAAGAGGGGCTTACGCATTGGGCGGCCCATGGTGCTGGGACTTACTCCAGGTAGGAGGCCCAAAGTGTGACAAAGCGCGGCAGGAGAGGGATTTGGGACCAAAGATGGAAGGTGCCTCGTTCCCTATCATGCCCTCCACTGGCCTTGGTAGTGGGTAAGTATGGAGGTGCATGGGAGCTACCTTCTGCAAGAGGGTCTTGGGGCATATACCGGGGTGGTTTCCCTTCTCCCGTGGACATACGCTACTCCGAGAAGGAGGATATCCTCCCATGTGAGGGCGATTCCATTCCTGTAGAGATGAGTGGTGTAAAAAATGTCCAATCTAGGGGGACCCTGCATGCGAGGTACAGGGTCGGATCCCAGTTTAACGTCATGTGATGAGGAGGAGGTACTTGGCAGTTTAACGTCCTGCATCTCAGACGAGGTGGGTTTACTCCACACCCCTTGGACTTGCATGACCGGTACCCTTTTCTCCTTAGGGGGGGGGAGGTTCTGGAAAGGCCATGGTAAAGGGGGGTCGCGGAGCGAACCATTGAGGGGTCCACGTTAGCATGGCTATGCGAAGAAGAAATAGCTGTTATCATGCCTATGCGAAGAAGCATTAGGCGAAGCAATGCTACAGGTGGTGTTGTCCACGGGATTTTGAAATCACATCGTGCAAACTTGGAGGGTCGCACGGGAAGAGGAATTGCCAAGAAAAAGAGTATGCTTCGCAAAGTGGAGTGCCTCGGCCTTAGCATGGGGTAGAGGTGTGAACGGGAGGTTCTTCACAAAGTGGAATAGTATTTGTGGAGCATTGCCTCACGAAGCAGAGGGGAATCATGAAGCAAGGTGTTGGGAAGCAGTGTGCTTCTCGATGTACAATGACCCCGCCTTGGCATGTGGATCACTAGTATAGGAAGGGTGTTTCACGAGGCATAAACGTTCCGCAGCTGCCCAGGTTCCCTTGGGAATACCATTCCTTCGCGAATTCCCTTAGGCTTCGCGAAGGGCATCTCTCTCGCAAGAGGGGCTCAAGAAAAGACATGGCGAAGCCATCTCGCGAAGTAGAAGTACCTCGCAGAGCTCATGATTCCCAGGGGCAAACGGTGTTTCGGGATTCAGGAGCTGAGAAGCGGAATGGTAGGATCATCCCCCCTAGACTCAGGGGAACCCATTATTTATAACCAAGGGGCTCCACGAATTAGAACTCACACGGCGTGAAGGGGAGGCGGTGCTTCGCGGCGGGCTCGCGAACATCTGGGCGTTCACAGTGCGGTACAGCCACACGGTCTTCACGGTGGGCTCACGAACGTCAGGGAATTCGTGGAGCGTTACCGCCTCACGGTATTCACAGCCAGCTCGCGAATGTTAGGGCGTTCGCAGATTGTTACCGCCTCCTATCCTTTGCATCGGCCGTGATGCTCGTGGGGGGGGGGGGGGGTGCTTCGCGTCTGAGCTTCGCGAGGCAGTGCACGGGGATTATTTTCTGTCCCTTCTTTGCGTGCAATATTTTGGAGCCAATAAATTCCCCCCCCCCTCAATCATGGAGCCGTGAAGGGACGAATGGTCGACGTCTAAGGGAAAATCGCCAAAATTACCGGCGGTACGCGATGCGGCCTCGCGAAGGGGCTCGCGGTGCTGCCGGTGGCCACGCGGTCCCGATTCGCCGCGATGCTCCGCACGGGCAGGATGCGACACGAAGCTCTAGGGTCGCAGCCTATAAATAGGGGGGCTGGCCTCTCTTTTGTACTCTCGCGACATTTTTCCTCTTGCGCTCTTGACTTCACGAAGCTCCGCATCCTCCGCATCCACTTTCTGCGAATGCAGCTTCACGGTGAATCACTAGTCTCTGACTCCACGACCAGTCCAGGAAAATTTCTATTTTCGGGCCTAGGCCAGACTCCACGGCTTGGTTTTGAACCCGAGCTTCGTGAGGGATCTTTGGGAGCAAGCTTCGCGATCCAGCCCGAAAAAATCCTTTTCCAAGTGCCGAAACCGAAATGGACCATCGAGTGGCTGTATTGGGAGTCCTTGCAGACGCCGCCCGAAGGGATGATATGGCTAACTGTCTGGGCCAAGGGGAGATAGTCAGAAGCCACTCGGACCATACTTCTTCGACAGAACTACTATTAGAGGGTCAGAAGAACTATCTGCAGTGCAAGAAGCTTCCCTTGTATGGCTTCGGGCTGAGGGATGACGTCTTCATCCCTAAGGCGAGTAGGGATGAACCAGGTTACTGGTTCAGGAGCACACCATGTCAGTGCTAGTGGTTCAGGGGTGGCTGGTGGTCATGCGTGGGAGGAATTCAAACCCGTCACCACCGAATGTCTCTACAACCATGTGAACAATATTTACCGGAATCTACTACAACCGGAGACGTCCCATCCTCTGTACCGTACCATGCTGAAGGCGGGTTTGTAGGATTCGAAGAAGGGGTGGTCTGATGAGTGGGATCTGCGCCCGAGCGGTAACTTCACCAATGACTGGGCATGGGCCCACTGGGTCGGCGCCTCATGTGAGGAGTTTGGGGTCGAGCTGAGGAGAGTGGGTTTTTATGAGGCAGCATGGGACTCCCAATTCCATATTTACCAACCGAAATAGCTGATGCGGGAGCTACTGAGAAGATGGTCGTCTAGGACCAATACTTTTCACATGCACCATGGGGAGGTGGGTATCAGCCTATGGGATGTCCACCAGATTTCGGGGGTTACGATCTTGGGGGAAATGTATGATGAGTTCCTCCCCATCATGAGCACGTGGGAGGATACAGAGCAGATGTCGCGGTTGGCGTCGGCGCTGATGGCACTGGTCCCTGGAGAGGACAAGGAAGCAGTGAGGGATGTCTAGTTTAAGAAGTTGTTCGAGCGGTTCCTGAACATTCCGGATAATCGAGAGTTTCCTCTGAGGCCTCGAAATTGTCCGAATGTGGCTCAATGGGGAATGGAGGACTCGTACTAGCAGGTCTTGGAGGACAGCCAAATGAAGACTTGGGGTTTCAATGTCAGCACTGAACCGCAGCCGGTAGTCAGGGTGGTGGCATTCATCGCGGCCCTTATCTGCGGTTGGATCCTACCGGTGAGAGATACCAGCATGGGGGTGCGGCCCAGCTCGTTTATCACGGCGTTGGTGCTGGCCATGGGGCAACGGGTCAATATGAGGATTCCAATGCTCGCTAAACTGTAAAGGATTCTTCGGCATGTTAGCAAGGGCAAGAAGCCTCCACGGATATTCGGGCCCTTCAACCTTCTGTATGGGTGGATTGTAGTGCACATCTGGGGGATTTATGAGTATCCAAACACTATCTCGCCGCCGGGATCAAACATCCACCCCTCCATTATGAATGTGGATGGGAGATTCCCATTCAAATTAACTATGATCATGGTGCAGAACTGGGTGTGGAGGGCGGATGAGTTTAGCTTCCACCCATTTCCATTGCTGACGAGGATACTCACTAACGACGGGCGGGGAACGGAAGAGCACCAGGCTTATCTTCTGGCATTTCGAGGCGGATTTTTGGTGGCATGACTGTATCGTGAGCCGATCTATGAACTGTACACCCCGCATTGTTTTGAGAGGCAGTTCCAGTGCCTCCAGGGGCTGACCCCGCAGGTTTACTGGGAGGTGCGTCACGAAGAGAACCCTTGTGTGATGAGGTAGCTGTGGCTCATGTTCACACGGGAAGACGATAAGATGCGAATTTCTTTGCCTCCATCCACCACCTCTTTCAGATTGGTGAGGGAGTATGCCATTAGCTGGGAGAATTCTTATCCGGGGGAGATGCTAAGGCAACCAACTATTTGGGTTAGTGACGGCGAGCCTCCTCTATCTCGAGGACAGTGTCGGAGGGTAGCAAGGGCCTCTCGTGGTGGAGGGGCTTCCGTGGCGGCGAGAACCGCGCCGACCGAGGGTGTGGCAGAAGCGACGGATCCGGTGATTCTGGAAGAGCAGGACCATCCATAGGGGCCGCCACTAAGGGGATTTCTAGGGATATCCACTCAGGCTCCGGGGAAGCGGCTGCATCATATCCACATGGCAGAAGATTCGTTCTTCCCAGAGGCTTGGGACATTTGGGATGTCAACTGGAAATTCCTCATCCCACCCGAGATGTGGGCGCCCTTGAATCGCTTTGGGATGGAGTTACCGGGCATATGCCCAGTCTGGGATGGTTTCATGGCATCTTCGGTGGAGGCGGAGCGATACTTGGACGAGATAGAGGACTAAGTTCACTCCAGTGGTGTCCCATGCACAATGACAGACCGGGTGAGGGTACTGCTGGATCAGACAGTCCCCCCACAGCTGTCAGCTGCCGATCTGAGGGAGAGATTCCCCCTGCTGGAAGAATCAGAGGACTCCACTCAGGAGGATGAGGTTTGAGGAGGTAGCCCCTTGGAGGAGGGCGAAGTCGGAGACCAAGACTCAAATTCTAATGATTTCGCAAAGGCTCTCGAGGTAGCTTTCTGAACTTCTTTCCTTATGGTCCATTCTCGGGCCATCACAGATTTATCACTGATGTTTGAAACATTCATGTGGAACTTGTACGCAGGCCTCTCTCTCAGCCCTTGACGGGTGATGATGTAGAACCTTCAGAACCCGTTCCAACGGCTGTGGCCAGTTCTGTGTCTGGTGGGGCCAGAGCTCTCGAGGTGGCTCCTTAGAAATCTCTAGACCTTCCAACTATATACAGAGGGCCACGCCTCAGGGGCCCATCTACATCGACTCAAGAGCATCACCAGGAGATCGATCTCCATAATTTTCCTCTACTAGATTCATTGTTGTCCCATGTAGATTGTGCCTAATGTTATTGAGGCAGAGTCTGATGACGAGGATCAATCGACCGACCCATGTACCGTCACGCCTGCTCCGGCGCCAGATGCCGTGCCGGATTATACACCAGATGCAGATCCTGCCGAGGACTTCCTGCGGGCGTATCTTGCATACGAGCCTGCCAATCGCGCAGATTGGGATGAAACGACCTCCGACGAGGAGGAAAACAGCATAGTCTGCCGTCGATCATGGAAGCTAATCACACGCTTCATCAAGGACACCCCCAAATTTTATGGCTGAACGAAATGGACAGACTTCACTCGAGGCTGCGCGAACTGTGCACTGGGGGAGTGGATGCCCAACGTCCTCATGCGCTCATCCGAGATATCATGGCCGATTAGATCTGGGAGTATGATCGTGGGCTCAGCGTGGGCTGACAGCGAAGGAAGGCGACCAGCATCAAGAAGCTCCAGGAGGCTGAATGCGAGGTCCAAAAGATGCAGACCCGGGCAGATGAGCACTCATCCACTCTTAATGACCAATATGAGCTGATCTCACGGATGAAGGCCCCGCTGGCAGAGGCAGAAGAGCATATGAGGTAGGCTTCTGAAAAGATGGATGCCATTCAGGCTGGCGTAGAGAGGGCCAGAGCCAAGGCTGATAGACTGCGCCCCACTGCTGCTGAGGAGGATCGGGATTTGTGTCGGTGACAGCAAGTCTTGGACGCCCCAAGCCGAAAGGTGGCGGAGCTAGAATGTTCTTTTGACGGGGTCAACCCGTCCATGGGGGGAATTGACCCCCAGGTTTTGTAAAAATTTACAAACCTTTTAATAGTACTTTCGCACTTCAATTTTTTCATCTTTTGAATACTTTAACATGCATGATTTCTACTGTTTGCATCATTTCATTACATCCCTACAGTGTTGGAGGGACGTCCGGCGACAATTCCCCAAGCTCACGCGGGTCAAGCCCGATTTGAGAAATAGGAGATCGTTGCCTCATCGTCCCACCCAACATGGGAGTGGAAAACAAGATTTGGGCATCCGGGGTTTGGATAACCAGTCCGGATTTTCGGAAGGTGGGAGAGGCCTGGCCGGAGAAGGAGGTTCTCAAAACAGCCAAATTACCGTTTCATTAGCGTGCTCTTATGCACGAACGCTGCAATGCCAGGGGCAATGAAATCGGTCCAAACAGATGGAAATGGGAAGTGTGGATCATGATGCCCAAGATTCAGAACACTGTGGGATGGCATGAAAATAAAGGACAATCATTAACCGTGGTGGAGAAATGATATCCTTACTACTCTAGCCTGAAATGGGGACAACCAATGAGGGTCGACCATTGACCATGTTCGAAACACGGGACCAGGTCACAAATGTTGTCAGTCAATCCATCGGGACGTTGGACCAGGATAGTTGGCGCACCCTAGGTCAAGCATCTATACTGTTAGGGGGTCCTTTCAGACATGACCAGTCTTCCGGAACGTTGGACCATGATGGTAGGTGAGCCGATGCGGAATGCGACCAGCCCGTTAGGAGGTCCCTTCAGTCATGAAAGGGTATGAGGTTCTGAATAAGGGGTACACAAAGCATGGAATATGGAGTGATGGTTTGTTCGAACAGAATCCATCACTTAGGTAGTTACACCACCATGGTGGGAGTACGCCAGATGGGTGCATTGGTTTGGTCATGGATCCTTCCTTCTTCGGGATATGGCCTCTCTAGTGAGGGGTCTGTCCAGGGGATGGAAAGGGGAAGGATAGGATTAATGATTTCTATGGGATGGACCCTAGGCAAAATACCAGGGTGTCTCTATGTATCCCATGAGGATGGGAATCAAGCCATACGTAGTTATGGAGAAACATGGATTGGGAAAATTCCTATGGGCTGGAACCTAGGAAAAATACCAGGGTGTCTCTACGTATCCCATGAGGATGGGAATCAAGCCATACGTAGTTCTGGAAGCGTAGTTTAAAGTCATGCAGGACGATGAGATGTCTGGCCGTGTTGGTACACATCCCTACAAAACTATTAAGCCCACGTGAGTCATACTCGTTGTGGGAAACAAGAAGTAATGGTAGGAATTTCCCGACACAGAAAAGGGTGGGTAAGGGTGAAGGGACGCTCGGTGAATACCGGCCCCATGATACTAACATGCCCATGTGGTGCAATTAGATGCGCAAAGATATAGAGCCGAATATGTTGGAATTCCACTTGGACATGAGGAAGTGGAAATGTGTGAATCGTGACGCTCAAGGTTTGGATCACAGTGACGACAGCATGACAATAGAGGATAACTGTTAACCATGAAGGAAACACAACATTCATATCATGTTAGCATGGAATGGGGACAATCAAATGAGGGTTGACTGTTGACCATGTTCGAAACATGGGACCATGTCGCAAATGTTGTCAGAGATCCTTAGGGACGTTGGCCCGAGACGATAGGGGAGCCCTTAGGCCCAACTTCCATGGAGAGCCCTTAAGCCTAGTATCCATGTCGTCCGAGGGTCCTTTTGGATGTGGAAGAGGATGAGGATCCAAATAGAGAGCTCATAAATCTTGGTCATGGGACGAGGGGAATGACCCCATGAAAATCCCACACATTGGGCTCTTTGTCAAAACACATCTGAATACGACAAAGAAACATTTTAGATAGAGGGAGAAAAGTCCCTTCCAACAGGGAGATCTTAGGTTAGGGTCGTAGAATTTGGACCATGAATGGGTACGGGGAGCAGGGGACACATGGAACGACGGTTAAAAAACCCGACGCGAATGAGGACCCAAGCCCTAATTACCATGTGTTCTCTGGGGAAAAGATTGAGTTGAGGGACCGAACATGAAGGTTAGGCTAGGCCTGTGGGGAAGTGCCCGGGCACTCCTACGTATTTCATGAGGATGAGAATCAAGATGAACGTAGTTCTGAAAGGTGGAACGGTAAGGTACCAGTGCCAGGGGAGAAGGGAAGTGCGTCCGTGGTCGTTGCACTGAAAGAAGTGGAATTTGACAAATCTTGTTTGTCCATTAAGGTGAGTGGTTTTTTTGTGAAGCGATAGGCCTAGGGTAGTAGGCCCTGGTGTCGCCACAAGAATCAATCCGTGATAGGCATTGACAAATGGCATGTCACGTGACCAATACCCAATGTGATGTACTCTACAATGCGGTCATCACAATGTAGTGCCGTTTTTCGTCATGCAGCTAAGACGATAATGTCACAGTTTAGGGTCGTGTGACAGGACCAAGAATGCATTTTAACGTCATGCAGCGCAGACGTAGCAAAGACGATGCTAGGAGGGGAATGTGTATGGTGTCGCGAGTCATAACCGATGCAAATGGGGACATAATCCCACATTATACCATACGCAGTCCCAAGAGAGGATCCTCGGGCCGAGGGGCCCACATAGAGGTTAAAAGTAACGGGGGAGAGACGAGTTCACGTAAGAATTGGACCTGAAAACAAGACGTTCGGGCGGTCCTATGTATCCCATGAGGATAGGAATCAAGATGAGCGTAGTTCCAAGGAGATCTTAGTTTATGGTCTTAGAGCTCAGACCATGAGTGGGTGACAACTTTCCAATAAGTGCAGACCTCTGCCCGATCCCCAAGCCCACGTGAGTTAAACTCGGTGTGGGAAAAAGGGGGAAATATCCTTATCTCAATACCCGAAACATCCCATTAGGGGGAGTCGGTGAAGATCCCTGAAGGACACCTTTGACATGACATTGTTCCCCCAATGCGCAGACGTGCACAGAGGAATTGTACCAAGAGTTCCGAAACACTACATAGACACAATGAGACTGGAGAAGGATGTGAATCGTGTAACCGACATTTTGGGCTTAATGGGGTTGGCGTGGTGATAGAGGATAACCGTTAACCGTGTTGGAAAAAATAGTTTCCATATCATGTTAGCCTGAGGTGGGAACAACAAACAAGCATCGACCGCTGACCCTATTTGCAATGCAGGATTTTTATCGATTTGTTGTCAGAAACCCTCGGGGGTGTTGGCCCATAATGGTTGGAGAGCCCTTGGGTGTAGTGTCCAGCCGTTCTTGGGGGTCCCTCTAGTTGTGAAAGATGATGGAAGCCCTGATGAAGGGATACACAATGCCTGGAAAGTAGGTGCAGATGTGTTCGAGTAAAGTATGGCATTCAGGTAATAAACCGAAGTACCCTTAGGCACATTGGTGAACCGTTGGAAATGGTCGACGAAAAAACTCGAGAATGAGAGGCAAATGTCATGGATATTAAAATACCGACATGAATGAGTACATAATTTCGTACCATGCCATAAAATCCCCTCATGGAGGAAGGGTAGACCAAGGGGCCAAGGTGGGATGATGATTCCCGAGAGATGGGGTTGGACCCGGAGCCTAGAAATTCAGGTGATCCTACATATCCCATGAGGATGGTATCAAGCCACACATAGTTCTCTAGATGCAGTTTAACGTCATGCGGGACGAGTAGTAGAGTAATATACCCCCAAACAAGGGAGGCATACGGTATGGAGAATAATCTGACATGAATGAGGACATAATCCCACACCACACCATAAACTCCCATAAGAGAGGACCAGAGCCGGGGGCCCGAAGAGGCCAAGGGGCCTGATTGTTAGGCATTGGTTAGGAAGGCCTGACCTGCTTGCAGTTTAACGTCTTGCAGTAAGGACGAGGGTCGTGGTCCCGTAGAGGCCGAGGGGCCTGAGGCTAGGCCTCGGTCAGGAAGGCCTGCCCAATTTGCAGTTTAACATCTTGCAATGAGGATGGGGATAGAGATAACTATATCTTATCCAGGGAGGTGTACGACGCGGCGAGTAACCTGGAGAAAAATAGGATGTAATCATACACCATGCCCCACACCACGCTATATGTATTGACCGAAGGGGAATATTTTGGCTTTTGGGTTGGGCCAACAGGTGAAATTTCCGGGCGTTCCTACGTATCCCATTAGGATGGGAATCAATCCATACGTTGTTCTTGAAGGCCATGCAGTTTAACATCACGCGGTGAGGACGTGGGAGGATCGAAAGACGCGAGTGGGCACATGGCATGACCGTTATAATCCTTGTATGATTGGGGCTAAGGAACCCAACTCCAAATCATGTGAGGACCCTCCGAGGAAACTATACCCAGGGGGGACAGTCAAAGAGAAGAGTTCGAGGCTGGGCTCAAGACGAGGTGTCGGAGCATTCCTACGTATCCCATTAGGATGGGAATTACGCCACACGTAGTTATTGAAGAGCAGTTTAATGTCATGCTAGAAAAGGGATGCATCTCATTTGGGATATGTACGGTACGACAAGTAATCCGATGTGAATGACGACGTAGTCCCACACCACACCGTACAATCCTGCAAGAGAGTGAGTCGGGGAAAACCAAGGGGCCTGAGGCCGATCCACGGTTAGGGAGACCTGACCAGCTTGCAGTTTAACGTCATACAATGAGGACGGGGAGAGATTTTAGTTTATGGTCATAGAGCTTAGACAATTTTGTAGTTTATCATCTTGCAGGACGAGGATGCAGTTTAAGGTCGTGCAGGACCATTTTTCCCTAGGCTAAGTACTGCTTAAGGAACTTGGCGTTGGTGGTAGGAGTTATGCGCTCACCATTCGTGGTCACCAAGAAGTATGCTCTGTTGGGGGTAAAACTTGTGGATGATGTAAGTTCCTTCCAATTTGGGATCTAGCTTGGGTGGTTTCCTACCAGGGATCATTGGTGCCCGAAGGGCCAACACCAGACCGCCCAGCAGAAAAGAGCAATGGAGAACCTTCTTTTTGAAGGCCCTTGCTATCTTATTATGATGCCTTTCTAGATTGTGCAGGGAACGAAGCCTGTTCTCATCCAGTGCTTCCAATTCAGCTAGATGGATTTCGGCCACCTCATCTGGTGCTTTCTGGTCATAGACTACAGTGCCTAACGATGGTAGATGGATCTCAATGGGTAGGACGACCTCAGCCCCATACACCAGGGAATATGGTGTCACCTGGGTGGAACTGCGAGTCGTCATCCGATAAGCCCAGAGGGCCTTGGGGAGCTTTTCTGGCCAACTTTTCTTGTTCTGACTAACCATTTTCTGCAGGATGGTAGAGAGGGTTTTGTTAAATTCCACGATCTGTCCATTTTCCTGTGCATGATAGTGGGAGGTATGGTTCGAACAAAAATTGTACTTGGTGTACAATTTTTTCTACTCATCCACTCGGATGATGGTGCCGTTATCGGTGAGGACAGCGCGAGGGACCCCAAACCGGTGGATGATATTGGAGCTCACAAAATTGATGATGGAATAGGCCATGACCTCTTTGAGTGGAACTGCCTCTGACCACTTAGAGAGGAAATCTGTAGCAGTTAGGATGAACCTCCACTGGTGAGCTATTTCTAGTGGATATGGTCCCACTAAATCATGTCCCCACACCACAAATGGCCAAGAGTACCTGGTGGAGTGGAGGGGTTCCGGCGGCCGATGCAGGAAGTTGTCATGAACATGGAACACGTGGAATCTCTTGGAAAAATCGATACAATCAAGGATCATAGGGGGCGAGAAGTACCCCAACCTCTGGATTTGATGGGACATCTTTTTCCCATCTTGATGGGCACCACAGGAACCGGCGTGAACCTCTTGCATAACCTGATAAATATTGAATCCTTCAATGAAACAGAGGAGAACACCACAGAAGCTCCGCTTATAGAGGATCTTCTCAAGATTGGGACCACTCTGGATGGTAAATTGCAGCGCGCTGCATCGGATTCACTCGCGCTCAGCCTGGTCGTCTGGGAGGCAACCATTTTGGCGATACTCGACAAAAGGTGCCCTCCAGCTGGGAGTGGCTTCAACCACTGTGTCTGATGAACCCGGTACCCCTGACGTAGAGGGTCCGGGGGTGATATGACTTACCCTCAGGCCGTCATTGTCCTCTTGGGTGACGGGGGCAATGAATCTATGGTGTGCCACATGTATGATCAAATCATATTGCTCAGCTTCCGCGAGCGATGCAGCTAAGCTGGATAAAGCATCAACTCGACCGTTCTGTGACTGAGGGACATGGGTGACCTCTGGATGAGAGGAGAACTGGGCCATTAGTTGGAGGGTGCACTCCAAAAATGGCACAACCTCCGACTTCCTAACGATATAATCACCATTGACCTGCTTGATTACCATCTCGGAATCTCCGTTCACATGTAGATGGGGCATGTCGATCTCAAGGTCCAACTCGAGGCCGGTGATGAGAGACTGGTACTCTGCCTCATTGTTGGTAGATCCTTCTGACAACAGGAATGAGTTTGGTTGGATGGATTGTGCTGGGGTGATGAAGACGATACCTAGGCCCACTCTGTTGAGCTTCGTATCGTTGAGCCTAAAACCGGTGGGGCTCCGGGAGGCACCGTCGAAGTGTATTTTCCAACATGAGATGACACGATCGACTGAGTGGATCATCTCATTAGGAAAATCCAGGTCCATGGATTGATCCGTGGAGGTTGGATGGGAAGCTAAAAATTCTTCCAACACCTGTCCCTTAATGGCCTCTTAAGGTACGAACCTGATATCAAAATGCTGGAGGATCACCGCCCACCGTGCTAGTCGGCCAGTCAACATGGGGCGGTTTAGGCTGCACTTCAGTGGGTCTACCGAAGAGACCAATTGTACCTCATGGTGCTGCAGCTAATTCCATAACTTTTGTACGGAAAAAACGAGCGCAAGGCAGTCCTTTTTGATAGGGGAGAATCTATCCTCCGTATCGAGAAGCATGTGGCTGAGATAGTAGAGACTATTCTCCGTACCCTCATTATTCTTCAGGGCGAGAAGTGCACCGAGGGATAGTTCCAGGGCGGTCACGTAAAGGACCAGCAGCTTTCCGGAGAAGGGTGACATCAAAACGAGAGGTTGGAGAAGGTACTGCTTGATTTCCTCAATGGCATTCCGACACTCTTTATCCCATTCGTAGGCGGCACCCTTCTTCATGATCCGGGAAAAGGGCTTACACTTACCAGCCTGATTCGCGATGAATCAGCGTATATAGGCTAAG
The DNA here is from genome assembly GCA_963277665.1 of Viscum album. Lineage (NCBI taxonomy): Eukaryota > Viridiplantae > Streptophyta > Magnoliopsida > Santalales > Viscaceae > Viscum > Viscum album. The sequence continues at coordinate 1,530,495,373 of OY728123.1, read as the reverse complement.
TGGCCTTGGAGACCTCGAAATTACCGAATATTGCTCGGGGGGGCATTTGGATGATGGACATGATATTCTCAGGGTCGATCTCAATGCCCCGGTATCTAAAAAATCCAAGAAACTTCCCAGAGCTGACCCCAAAGGCACACTTTAACAGGTTCATCTTCAGGTGGCGGGAATGAAGGATACCGAATAATTTCTCAAGGTCTTTGAGATGGTCCTATTGCTGGCGTGATTTGACCACTAGGTCATCCACATCGCATTCCACCAGCGTCCCGAGAATTTGCCTGAATATGCGATGCATGGACCTCTGATATGTGGCACCTGCATTTTTCAGGCCGAAGGGCATAACCTGGTAACAAAAGGTACCTTGGGGAGCCATGAATGCAGTGGACTCCTCGTCCTCGGGGGAAATCCGGATCTGCTTGTACTCATAATACCCATCCATGAAAGAGAGGACTTGGAAACTGGCCATGGAATCAATCAATAACTCGGTCACCGGGAGGGGAATGTAATCCATTGGGAAGTGGCGATTGAGATCGTGGAAGTCAATGCAAACTCCTATTTGCCCGTTCTTCTTCCTGACTAGCACAGTGTTGGAAAGACACTTGGCATTCTGGACTTCCTTGAAATAGTTGGCTTTGATAATCTTGTCAACTTCGGCCTCAACCATAGCACCTTGAGAAGGGTGAATCTTTCTGTGAGGCAGCTTAAACCCACGATGGTTTGACGGGAGGCCCAAGCAGTGAATGTATACCTGGGTATCTAGTCCTGGCATATCATTGTAACTCCAGGAAAACACATCACGGTGTTTCTTGAGAAATTCTATTTAACTCTTCTGCTTCTCGGGGGACATGGCTGCACTGATCAATGTGGGTATCAGATCTGGCTCACTACCAAGGTTCACCTGTACCAGTTCATCATCTATGGGGGAGCATCCTCTAGATATTCCTCTCTACCCGTGGAGGGGTTTCCCGCAAAGGAGGCTTCTTCTGGGCTATCAAACCCTGACGGGCAGCTGGTTCTATCTTGGGCAGGAGTGGTCATCACATCAGGAGCCCCACTCGCCACTAATACCATAGCAATGAAGGCAGTCGATCCTATCTCATCTGGCCTTCGGCCTAAGGGGCCACGTTTGATGATATCAAAGTAGTGGTGATGCATTGGCCTGAGTCGGTTGATTTCAGCATAGCGGAAGAGACACATATGATGTACTTCCGTTGTCATAATCTTGACATTCTGGTACCGCACAAGGGTAGAAGGCTCCAGGATCACCTGAGCCTGGTTGGTGTAGGAGTACGAGGTGATTTTCCATCGTTGTTTGGACATGTGATCACGACTTCCTTGTATACCCGAAACTACAAAACACTGCCCCTTGTACGGGGTCGTGGCCTCTAAACGATGGATCGTGAATATGTAGGCGTCATCCTGGCCTTCCCATGGATCACTTGTGACCGGGGTGGGTTCATCCTCACTTACTAGGATTTTCTTATCCTTGCTATTGTAATAATCAGCGTCCAGATATCGGGCTTGAAAAGAGGCGAAATGAGACACATCTCCTTGGAGCATGCCTACATGAACATTGAGGGAGTATTTGAGGCATTGGTGATACGAAGAAGGGACTGCTGCGTGCAGATGGAGCCATGGACTACCCATAAATGCGTTGTAGGCGGTGTCCGGAAACACAACTATGAACTCGGTGTTGGAAATTAAGCCGCCGAACTGGGTCTTCAGGGGGATCTTTCCGGCTGGGGATTGCTTGGTCCTATCGTATCCCTAGATTCTGAGGTCGGAGGGCATCAAATCATCTTCAGACAGACCTAGAATTCTCAGTGTCCGAGTTGGGATTAGGTTGATCCCGGAACCCGTGTCAACGAGGCAGCGGCGGACTTCCATGCCATTGAAGTGGCCAGTGATGTACTGTGGGCGGATATGCCCATGTATGGGTGGGGGGTATTCATATCCACTGAAAATGAGATAACTCCATGGCATTTGGCGTTCTCAATTCCCTCAGAATTGAAGGCTTCCGCAGCTTCTACCTCCGCCTCAAACTGAAGGGGGATTTTTAGGGCATCAGAAAGTGCTTCGTGCATTTCAGATGACTGGCGAAGGGCCTCAAGGATAGAAATCCTTGCTGGAATTCCGTCCAGTTGCTTCAAGACATCATACTTTCATGCCAAGCGCGATCCTCTGCTTACAGGAGGTTGTTCTGTAGTTGGAGGCATAGCTGGTCCTGCCTGTTGAACAAGCGGTTGGCTAGTGCTTGGTGCATCCCGCGGCCTACTAGTTGAAGCCTATAGAGTAGTCGCCGGATTAGGATCAGACAGTGGAGATTGTCCTGTAGCTGGGGAAGACTGACTGTGATATGGACGAGGAAGCTCTTCCTGATCTAGAAGCACAAAAGGTGGTGGAGGTAGAGATGAGGGCATCAGATGAGGTTGCGCATGCTGAGCTCTGCGGTGAGCCTGCTGTTTGGTCTCAGTAGCGTGCATGTCTTGTATGAAATTGCCCGCTGACGTGCCTCGACGACTGGTGTGGTTGTGGTTCCAGTGACATTGATGTCAGCTGGAAATGTTGGGGAGGCTCTCTTAGCATTCCCCCTCGTAGGGAGTCATGTAGGGCTTTACCAGCTCCATGGTGTTAACCGAAGCGTACCCATGGCTGTCGCTCGACGAGTCATCCACCACCAAGAGGATTCTGGTAGAAATCCCCATTTCAGGGGGCATAAAGTTGCCAACAGTGTGGGATGACGATGACAGTGGTGGAGCGCATTGCAACTTCTTGCGTCGTCGGTGCTTGGCCTTTTGGGAAGAGGTCGGCTGTGTAGACGATGCGGAGGTACTCGCAACTTCCCCCAAAGGCTCCAGCTGATTCAGGCGTGCCTGAATGATACCATGGGAACGAGTGACGAATTTTTGAGCCATCCAGTCGTCGTATTTCTGGGACCCACGGCTGGGAACCTGTTTCCACTCGCCTTCATTGTCTCTACCAATATCTGACCCTACAAAGACACCCGCTACTTATGTTGGTGCCGGACCCAACCTGACTATGTTGTTGTCGACCTGGTTTGAAGCCAGTATTTAAACACATAACATTTCTTGAGGGTGTGCCCCAGAATCTGATGATAAGGATAGTAGTTGGGGTGATCGGTGAGATTCGCCTCTACTGGCCTTCTGCACTCGGGTAGGCGCACAATCCCTTGCTCTAGAGCACATCCGAAATAGCAAGGGACCTCATTTTCATTGAACGAATAGGTCTGGTGCCTTATTTCCGGATAGAGGGCCCTGGGGGCCTGGCCCTGATGAGGGGCCGGAGGGGCCTACCAAGGAGGCGGCCTGATTGTCTCTCCTAGGTGGTGGTGGCACATTGCGCGAGGGAACCTGTCGGTTCTGAGGCGGTCGCTGCTGGGCAGGAGCATGCGGTTGAGGTGGAGGACCTCTGTGGGGTTACGGGGCCGATGCCTCTGGTAGAAATTCCAGCTGCCTGGGTGCTTCTATTTGGGCCACCACGGTGGGTTAGGCTCTGGAATCCCTCCTGGCTGGGATCACAGGGGGCAGCAAACGTGCCGGACTAGCCTGTTGCAGAGCCTCCTCGAGGCGCTGAGCCTTATATGAGAAATCCCGGAACCCTCTAGGGTAGTTCCGGGTGATCAGGGAAGCAACCAGATCCATTTTAACTTTCCCTATAGGCATCATCTGTAATTTCTCCTGATTCAGTGGCATGTCGAGGGAGTATGTGAGTCCCTTCCATCGGGTGATGAAGTCCGCGACTCGATCATCAGGCCTTTGTTTGCACTTGAAGATGTCTGCGATGTTGGCCTTTTGCGTGGTGGAGATGAATTGGTATAGGATCTTCTGATGAATATCTTCCCAACCATTCAGCGATCCGATAGGGAGTTAGTTGAACAAGACGAATGCAGGGCCCTCTAATGTTTGTACAAAACATCGGAGCATGGCGGATTCTTGCTGGGTCGGAGTCCCCAGCATGGGGCCAAATCTGGATGAAAAGTGGGCCAAGTGCTGCGGTGGGTCCCATGTCCCATTGAAGTGTGAGAATGTGGGGTTCCCAAAACCCGGGGGTGCGGGCATATCATCCACCCACGCGGGATATGGCTTTCCATCCGGTGGGATAGCCACCTGCCGCGTTTCCAACGCTTCGAGGAAGGCGATGAGTGCCGCTATAAGATCATCCGGATGGGGGTCTCTATCTTGATGGAATTCTCTAATCACAGGTGCATTGCCAGGTTCTTCGACATGGTAGATGGCTTCAGCAGCTCATGGAGTGACTGGAAGAGTGGCCTGCGGGGCGGCTGGGGGAACCTGGGCTAGATTCCTCATATTACCCCGTCATTCAGGAGGCTTTGGAGAGACGTATCGTGCCCTCTTTCCCTGATTTCTGGCTTCTGCCCTATCTGTGGAAGTAGCATGATCAGGGTTGCCCAGAGGAATCTCACCAGGGGGGGGGATTGTTTCTACCCATGCTGCCCCGGCTTGGGATTACCATATTCGGGTCGCCGCTCTGCAGCACGATCAGCTTGGAGTTCTTCAACTAGACTCTTCTTCTTAGCAAGGTGCTAGCGTAATACGGCCTTCTCGGGATCATCGTCCGTCTTCTGTACAGAGGCGGACAGGTCAGAGTGCTTGATAGTTCTGACGTGCTCCTTACCCATACCAGCATTTAGACTGAGTACTAGCGACTCGGTGGGTACATGGATGCATAGAAGGTTCCTCTGCTCACGGGTAACCCTCCCTGATGGGTCCAGCAGTGGCGGTACGCCCTCGGGGGTAAGTCTCCATCGATGAATTCCAGATCGTCTTCCTCGTCCACTACATCAGCCATGTGGACCGCGGCCCCTCTCGAGGGCATGTCCTAAATGTCGCATAATGAATCGGGCTACCGTCGGATAGGGTTGAAGAGGAGAGCGACATAGTGTCCCCAGCCACTGACTTGCACATGGGGGGTAGCTTCCCTGATGACTCTGAGGAGTACATTGAAACTCTAGACGCATTTCGGTTGGAGGGTGCTCTGACGGCCTGGTGACTCAGGGTGTTGGGACACAGGGAGTGCGGCCAAATCGATCAGGCGGTATTGCTTGCTGATTTCTTCAATGTGCTCTCGACCCCTGGGGTACATCACCTTCTTGTAACGAAGGCAGAAGTGTGTAGTCCAGAGGGTTCGGCGGAAGCAACCCACTTCCTCTTGGGTAAGAGACTCTGGTGCGCAAAGGTTCGGCGCTTCCTTCGGCCAAAACTTCTCCGAGAAGTGATCCGCTGTGAGAATTCTCCACAAGATCTTGGGTTCAGACTAGGGTTCTGGCCTCGTATTTCCCCACTCGTCAACTAGAGGCGGCTGAGGGACCGGTAGCGGTACTGATGTGGATTGCTGGGACAGTAAACTTAGCGGCGGAGAATAAGGCGAACAAGCTGACTGGCCGCCGAATTATGGGACATCCTCTGAAGAGTGAGGTGACCTGACCACGATATCACGATACGATGGGCTGATAGCCACAGCTTCTGGTGTCGGAATTTCCGCCATCAGTGATGGGTTACGCAATTGATCTACTGTTGTTGGTCCCCAAAACAGCTCTCTGTGATCTCTGGTAGAGGTAGAGGGTGCTTCTGGTGATGATGGTGGTGATTGCGCGGTCGGGACTTATGGAATTTACACAATATTTTCCTCCTGGATGTACGTACAGAGGGAGGTGGGAATCTGGTAGACCTCGTATTCTAGGAGAATGAGGCTAACACGCCTGGTTCCTGCCCCAGTCCTTGACACAGAGGAGCGGGGAGAAGGCTCCATCGCTGAGTCGCATTCCGCTTCAGAATTCGAGAAACGGGCAGGTTCAATCTCCACCCGGGCCTTCTTAGGACTCTTCTTATGGTGGAGATGACCCACTCTCCTGCCCCTAGATGGTTTTTCGATACATGGTTTATCGTCGACATGTGGTCTCGGGGCGGCGCTGACGCCATGACGGAGAGGGTTCCCGCTTGAGATAACAGGGGTGCGAGGGGCACCAGGGAAAATGTCGAAGGGCACATGGGGATGGCCTCTATGGATAACACCCATATGGGAGGAAACTCTGTTGGAACCGGCAGGAGCATGGGGAGGACCTCCATGGTCGGTGTGGGTGGAGTAAGGCTGACCTTTACTCCTGGAGTTGCCGGGGAGAGGAGGACCTTCGCCGGTTGCAGAGAGGATGTAGGGAGGAACCCCCACATTGGAGAAGGACAAGATGGGTAGTGACTTCTCATCAACGATCGGGGGTAGGAGGAGGAACTCCATACCCTGTATGGTGGGCGCAGGAGAGGTTCCCGTGCCAACCGTAACTGCCGCGAGGTAGGTTTTCCTTCGATATGGGGGTAGCACGAGGCATGACTCCATGATGAGCTTCGGAGCGGGGGAGGACCACGCTCTATGGAATAGTGGTACAGGGAGTCCCTCCGTACGGGGAAATTACCGCGAATTGGTTCGGAGCGATCACCACTCAGGCCTGCAACCTCGAGAGCCAACCCGACCTGCCCATGGGGTGGTTGTAGCCTCAGTCCTAGTCGGGTGAAGGAGTGACCCTGCTCAGTGTGTGTAGGGACTCCATGATGCATGTCGATAGTGGCTCATGCCAGAGTAGCTATTGATGTCGATGCCCCTTGACGAGCGTCCTCAGCTTGGGCCCGATGTTGACGCCGGGTTAGACGAGCTGGCGCAGGTTGTGCAGGGGCATAGCCTACCTGCTCTTCTGGCGAAGCCGGTCGGTGGTGCTGACACATCTGGATGGGAGTCCTTTCCTAGATCCCATGGATTAGGACTCTGAGTGGGCCTATCCAGACATCTCACGCCTCATCAATGTAAGGCGAGAAGTCGTCGAGGCGTTCCGAGGACAGGCTCCCGAAACGATTGAACGTTGGGGTGGGGAGCAGGGGCTCCCTGCGCGGCCTTTGAGGGTGGCGTTGACGGTGGGGCCTGGATTCCTCCAGGTCTTGGAAGGCCATATCCCGAGCTGGGATTACCCCTTCCTCCTCATACCTGCGTACAAGGTTGTTGATCACCCTTCGTTGGATGATCTCTAACGAGGAGAGGGGACGTGGGCACCCCGTATTCATGGATGTAGAGGTCGTTGTGGTGGCAGTGGAGCCATGCGGGGCGGCTGTGCCGGTATTACCCCCGCCCCTACGTGGGTGAGCGGGTGGTGATCGTGTCTCCATAATAGCAACATGTTTGTTGGGAAACAGAGAGATCAACTCATCAGCACTGTGAGGAAAAGGATTGAAAACCAGTGCCCCAGTGTCATTACATTCTCTATGTCAGTAAGAGGGATCCATGTCGACATGTTACAGAACGGAATGCCCCTCATTCTACTTCCCCAACATCTGGTGAGTTTCATGCCGGGCCCGCTATTTTCTTGGTGGGTCCTGGCACCAGATATCTAGATCCGGTGACATGTTAATCTACTGGTGTCTCGAACGCTACTAATCTCCACATTGAGGAGAAGAATTTCACTTTGGGTTCAGGATTTCAGTTTTTGACGCTTTCGTTGGGGCGTGCGAATCCGTCTATGGAGGACGCGCTGCTGTAGCCACGCATTCCCATTTTCCAATTGCGGGCGGCATTCGCTACTTACTCAGGGACGTCCGCTCCTTGATCGAAACCGGGATGATGGGATGTCGGTTCTTCTTTCCATGGATTCCTCCTCGGAACTCTTCACCTAGTCCGGGTCTCCCTTATAGATTTAATACATTATTCGTGAAACTCTTCCCAGTTCCATGTTTCCATGGATGCCTGTTAATTACACTGCTTCTGTCAAGACATTCCAAAGGGTCTGGTCAGGGAAGCAACCTTTAGTTGGGGGAGTAGTCACGTTGAGGCATCAGTAGCATGTCTGAACGCTGGGGAACTGGTGTGTCCGTATTTTGTCCCTTTTCATAGGGATTCTCGAGGGCGTGGAAGCCTGAGGCATCCCACATCATGCGCGGGGAATTATATGCCATAGGAATATATCTGAGGTTTTCCTCTACATTCTATGTTTGACACAGGGTATGCTGCTGGTTTAACATCCAGCGGAGACGGTTATGCCAAGGGCCTGCTATCCGAGGTTTTCCTCAGGCATCTCATGTTTATCACGAGGTAGGTCGCAAGTTTAACGTCTAGAGGAGACGGATCAGCCCGACCAAAACACTAGCTGGAGTGGACCAGAATGATGAATTTCCCTTTAAGGGATGCCGATATTGGGGCCAACCCATGGTCGGCTTCCTGAATGTTGTGAAGAGGAGAAGAATGGCATGATATCGCAGGGATATGGTGGTCCAGGTGAGAATTAGGAAAGATAATGGATGGATGAATGAAGTGGAGGGCGAATGAGATGGGACTATAACAAGGGCGGCAGTGAGATTGGGATTGAACCTTGAAGACACCTCCTACGTATCCCCGTGGAAGGGAATCAAAGTCCGCGTAGTTTGTGATGGTGCCGGTGATCTGACATGAAGGTGGACCTTTTCCCGATGGGCATCGTCAGTGAACTGACGTGAATGAGGTCGGAACAACTGGGTGATGGGCTTGAACCTTATGGAGGCTTCATACGTACCATGACTTGACATGGATCAAAGACCTCGTAGTTCAGATTGGACGCCGGAAGGCCGACGTGAAGAAGGACTAGGGGTCTAGGTGGAAATGGGCTTGAACCTCGTGAAGTCTTCCTACATACCATGCCTTGACATGGATCAATGACCTTGTAGTTCATAATGGTGTGTTGGCGAACCAACGTGAGTGAGGACCTTCGTCCGGATGGTGCGGGGCTTACACACTAGGCTGCCTAGGTGCTGGTGTCCTAACGTGAAGATGGTCGGAGTGACCAACAGGTGGTGGGTTTGAACCTCTAGGAGGCTTCCAACGTACCATGCCTAGACATGGATCAAAGAACTCGTCGTTAAAAGGGGCTTCATCAGCGAACCGATGTGAAGAAGGGACCTTGGTCCGATGGGAGATGGTCTTGAACCTCAGGGAGACTTCCTACGTACCGTGCCGTGACATGGATCAAATTCCTCGTAGTTCGGGTTGGTCACAACAGCTTGCCGTTGGACAAGAATGCAGTTTAACATCATGCTGGATGAGGGTGGAACTTGACATGAAGAAATGACGGGTGGTGGGCTTGAACCTCATGGAGGCTTCCTACGTACCATGCCTTGACATGGATCAAAGACCTCGTAGTTCAAATGAGTGTCCAGTTTAACGTCATGAAAGATGGGGGAATATAGTTTAACGTCATGCTGGATGGCACATAGTTTAACGTCATGATGGACGGGGTGTTGTCATGGCCAATGCTTACTCTAAGCCCACATGATTCGTGAACGGAGTGGGAAACAAGAGGCAGTAGAGACCTGACGATCACGTCGCGAAGGGTGCGTCCATGAGAAATGAAGAGGGGATTACATGTTGGGCAGCCCATGGTGCTGGGACTTACTCCAAGATGGAGGCCCGATGTGCGAAAAAGCGCAGAGGGAGAGGGATTTGGGACCAAAGATGGAAGGTGCCTCATTCCCTATCGCACCCTCCACTGGCCTTGGCAGTGGGGAAGTATGGAGGTGCAAGGGTGCTACCTTCCGCAAGAGAGGCTTGGGGCTTATACCAGGGTGGTGGTTTCCCTTCTTTCGTGGACATACGCTACTCCGAGAAGGAGGATATCATCCCATGTGAGGGTGATTACATTCCTGTGGAGACGAGTGGCGTTAAAAATGTCCGAGCTAGGGGGACCCTGCGTGCGAGGCACAGGGTCAGATCACAGTTTAACGTCATGTGTTGAGGATGAGGTACTTGACAGTTTAACATCCTATAGGTCGGACGAGGAGGGTTTAGTCCACACCCCTAGGACATACATGACTGATACCCTCTGCTCCTTGGGGGAGGGAAGGTATTGGCAAGGCCATGGTAAATGGGGGTCACAGTGCGAACCATCAAGGGGTCCACATTAGCGTGGCTATGCGAAGATGCAATAGACGTTAGCGTGCCGATGCGAAAAAGAATTAGGCGAAGCAACGCTACCGGTGGTGTTGTCCATGGGATTTTTAAATCACATCGTGAAAACATGGAGGGTTGCACGGGAAGAGGAATTTCTAAGAAAAGGAGTATGCTTCGCGAAGTGGAGTGACTCGACCTTAGCATTGGGCAGGGGTGTGAATGGGAGGTGCTTCATGAAGTAGAATAGTATTTGTGGAGCACTGCCTCACGAAGCGGAAGGGCATCGCGAAGCAATGTGCTGGGAAGTAGTGTGCTTCACGATGTATAGTGACCCCACCTTTTCATGTGTATCACTAGTACATGATGGGTGTTTCGCAAAGCATAAACGCTCTGTGGCTGCCCGGGTTCCCTTGGGAATCCCCTTCATTCGTGAATTACCTTAGGCTTCGCGAAGGGCATACCTCTAGGAAGAGGGTCTCAAGAAGAGATAAGGTGGAGGCATCTCAAAATGTAGAAGTACCTCGCAAAGCTCATGATTCCCGGGGGCGAAGGGTGCTTTGCGATTCAGGAGCTGAGAAGCGGAAAGGTCGGATCGTCCCCCCTTTGGACTCAGGGGGAACCCAGTATTTATAGACAAGGGGTGCCGTGAAGTGGAACTCAAACGGCGTGAAGGGGCGGCGGGTGATTCGCGGCGGGCTCACGAACGTCAAGGCATTTTCATAGTGGTACCGCCTCACGGTCTTCACGACGGGCTCGCCAACGTCAGGGAGTTTGCGGAGCATTACTGCCTCACGATATTCGCGGCGGGCTCATGAACGTCAGGGCATTCTCGGAGCGTTACCGCCTCCTGTGCTTCACGGTGGGCGCGTGAACGTCAGGAAGTTCACGGAGCATTACCGCCTCACAGTCTTCGCAGCAGGCTCACGAACGTCAGGGCATTCGCGGAGTGTTACCGCATCATATGCTTCGTGGCGGCCGTGATGCTCGGGGGGGGGGGGGGGGGGTGGGGGTGGGGGTGGGGGGGGGGGTGGGGGGGGGGGGTTCTTCGCATTCGAGCTTCTCTAGGCAGCACGCATGGCTTCTTTTCCGTCCCATCTTTGCGTGAAATATTTTGGCACCAACAACAGTAATCAAGGAATTACTAAAAAGTAAACAATCCTACAGTTTAAATTGCATTAATTTCCATATATCAAGTAAACTTCTAATCAAAAAATGTATCCTTTTGGGAAGTAATCTCAACCTAACCCCTATTGTTCAACCAATTAAATACAAGCAACCCTCTGGGAAGTAGTCATAGTTTAACGCCTCATGTTCAGCTTTTGCAAAGACTCTCTAAGGAACTACTCACTGTCAATTCACATGTGGTCTGTCATCGGTAACAATATATACTCTGAGGAGGCACTCAAAATCCAATTCAACCTCTATTCTTGCAATGTGGAACTATAGACACTCTGAGGGAGAAAATATTCCATACCCCCTATGGTCTCACAAAATAAAATGAAATAGACACTCTAGGGAAGCCCTCAATGTCCATTACCCTTATAGTCTACTACAAAAGGATCCCACAGCCCTGTGTAAGACAATCGTGGAAATGGATGTTCAACAGCCCAAGTAAACCTTAAGAACTACTTTTCTAACAGCTTTCAAAACAACATGGATAAATTGCTTCAATCATATAATAGTATCAAATAATACCACTCCTTCCTAACAACACTAGTGATGGAAAACGAGCAACCTAACTAGCAAAGATAGAATGAACAATAAATATAAAACAACAAAATGAAACACATAAATAGCATGGAAAATATCACCATTCATAATCAAAAAACCATTAATGTTGAACACAAGGCGTATCAGGCAATAACAGGGCTAAAATCCCTAAACATTCAACACCCCGTTTAGGCTATTGGTCACTTTTTCATGAAATATTCAAAGGCTAACTAAAAAAGGCACAAACCCCATACCTCAAAGTTATATGATATATATACTCTGGAATCATCCCTTTGAATTATATTTGAATGACGAGGATCTACAAAAATTCTAAAACATTAATAAAATAATATCTCAAAAAAGAAGAGAACTCTAGGAATGAGGCTCTAAAAGCGGGGAGAATTTACCGTGGGGATTCCAATGCAAACGATAGCAGTGGATTTTTAGAATAGAATCCAGTTCAGTTGCTCGAAGAAGATTCATCGGTTTTGGTTGCTCCAAGACGAGACAGGCTGAGAATATGTATTTTTGGTAAACAAGACGCGACCCCAGTCCAATATATCAAATAATAAACAAGTACAGGACATGTATTTTAAAAGTACACAATATGTAAATACTTTTACCATGCCCAGCTTTAGGTGGTCTCCAGGTCACCCCATATGGCCATGTACTCGGTCATTAAAGGGAAAGTACACAGTCACCCACGACAACTCTATACACAGCGTGTACTCCAAAGTACACGACCTATACTCCATAAATTTCCATATTCTCCTCTTTTTCACAAAAACAATAGAAAAGAAAAATCATCCCTAAAAAGAAGGTCTGTGTTCTTACATGTGTCATAAAAAATAATTAAAAATAATCACTATTGAGGTTTTGATTCTCACCATAATGGGGGAAGCCGAGAAAATCTAAATAATATCACTGCATAGTCCATGAAGAACATGTCACCCTACTGAAGGATCAATAAATACATAGACCATCCCCCTATCAGCATCTTCGATGTGAAAATTTCAATGAACCTAGCCTCAAAATCCTACCAGGAGAGCCCCTCATTTCGGTATGCCACCACATGCACATCCCACCATTGCATTACTGGTTTTCTAAGCATGTATGATTCTAATTTCACCATCCTCCATGGAGTCACCCCTAACTACTTCAAAATCAAAAAAATACACTTGATCCGATTTTTAGAAGCTTCTGTACCACCCTCAACCTAAAAAAGAAGTGTGTGATGGGGATGGAACTCCGGATAAGGTATTCCATAGAAGGATGAACTCCTCGATCAACCCTATCGATACAATGGATCACCCGAACTAGGATTTCTTCTAGATGCTCAATGAGATTATCTAGACATTAAAAAAATTTGTAAGATACAGTGGTCTCCTCACCTACAATGGAACCCAAGAATAGGCACATCTCTATGATTGTAACTGCTCTGCCTTACCCTTAGTGGTCTCAACCCTCTCATGCCCTAGCAGCATCAATCCAATACCTGCGAGATGCTCTATCAGATCCGTCAAGGAGGATCCTACTCTTCCATAACCAGTCCCATTTCACACATCAAAATAAATATGTATCCATCACATAAAATATATATTTATATAACATGTGATACTAAATTTCATACCATGTAATATCATATTAAACAAATCAGTTTACCGTAGGCACATTAATATTAAATTCAATCATCCTATCATGTGATTAATCAATCATAGACATGCATAACAATGATTTACCCATTTTACATATTATACAAATGGTCTATACATCCTTCCTTTACATATCATTTAAAGGATCAAAAATCATGATAATAAACCATTTAAATACCAAGAATACCACTCAAGGTGTAAATCAAAGAAACTGAAAATGATAATAAAGAAACATAAATCACCACCTATGGAATATTTTTCCATCTCTCATATTGGGGGTGATAGGCACCCAATAGCATGATATAAGACCAGTTTTGAAAATATCATAATATCAAGTCTACCAAATGTAAAATTGTAATACCAATTGAAAAGAATAGTCAATACTGATCTCACTATTAGCTAGTCGAACACTACAACTATATCCAGGTCATGGACTACCCTGATAAAACATATAAAATCCTAGACATTATTAGCCATGCTAACAGTGCTATCATTCCATGTACCATTAGACATAGGTGTACCTCTCCAAATATCAATTGCTTATGACTAGTAAAGAGGGTGTTAAAAAAATAATGTGGAATATCTACCACGAGGTAATATATATATTAATGGTTTGAGTAGAATATGATATTCCACGGAATTAAAATACTCAAATGACTAAAACTAGACCCCATAATGGAGAATGAATTTTCAATAATATTTAATATTAAAATAATATCTAACAGAACTAGTGGAAAGAAAAACAAACATGCCATCATAACACTAGTATCCAAACAAACCAAAACATAGAACACATCGAAAATTGGTCATACAATCCAATAAAAACTAAGGGGTTTCTGGGAAAACAAATGTATCTATATACATATAAACAAGGGGCATGCAGATATATTCTAGGAAAAAAGGAAACTCAAAATGTAATCCAGCTGGGTCCTCACCCTCAAGGCCTCATGCCAACACCTGATTCCAAACCACTACTAAGGTGCTACTCTTGAATACAATACCTTACCTCAATGAAACAACATAAAGTAAACATGTTCCTTGAAGGTACCATTTATGGTATGAGAACATTTATTAATTGGATACCAACCAATTGTGCATAGCAAACATATGTTAGTAAGAATTTTTGAACATTAGTAAATAAAACAACACATGCGAAAAATAAACAGTGACTTCCCTGGGGATCAAAAACCACTGGGGATCTATCACCTGACGTAACCAATACTGGAATCAATGAATTAGAGAAGATACATGAATCAAGTAACAAGGTATCCCATAAATTCACACAGACCATGCAAACCATCAGGATCCAACGCTATGTAAGATACTTGACACCACATGCCTCTCGACACCTCATGTCTCAAATAAATCACTCACATTCCAAAGGAATGAAAAAGCAATAAAATCTAGTCCCTCAAGCCCATATTTATAAGAACTCATCTACTCAAGGAATGACATATACCGACACAATGTTATCAGACGAAAATATAAACCATTATCAGCTCATAGAACAATGTCTGTTGGAATGGTTATCTCATTCCTCCAAATGTAATCCAATCCCATTTCCTCATTATAATAAGAATAACTCCCAACTGATAGCCTCGACACTATCACCTAAAGGCTCCCCATGTTCCATATACCATCTGTGGAATGAACCCCCAACTATAATTTCTTAATATGTGGTACCGGTGGCCTCTACTGAAAAGATTTGTCAAAACAACATCATCTGTAATTACTAATTTGTGTACATGACCCCAATCAGTGCTATGGACATCTCAGTTGATTGAAAATCACCAATATATCCATAAGAAATATCATTTCATAACCTTGTTCCCCATCAACTAGTTTTATCAAAACCAATGATCATGAAATCCAATTACTCTTACACTATTCCAGCAACCTGACAGCCTCGCCACATCAAAATACATCCATGATGCCCAACCGATGGTGATCAACACCCAATTAATCTAACCCAAACCCAACTAAAAGACCACATCACCTCAATTCCTAATTCCCAACACCATCCTAACTACATTTATATCCCTTCATGGACCCTTTTGTCTCATCACATGCATTTTAATCATTTCATATATATAATTCACCTTAATTCCCCATAAATAATGAATTCAATTTAATATAATAGAATAGAACAACTGATTCAAATTTAAAAATTCCATTTAATATAATTGAGGGTATTAGTTTCAAATGAAAAACAATTTAATTGAATAAAACACCTTCGGATAAACCACATATGAATTTATGGCATTTAAACATTCTTTCCATGAGAGAATGTGGCTTGGGAATACGCAATAACAACCCATGAGGTCATACACTCAATTTAACATCAAAAAACAGTGTCTCTATAAATATCCACATGCATACTAAAAGTAAAGAACTAAAAAATTCCATGAAATAACTATTAAAGGTACTCACCACCTACATTATACTCATATATATAGGCATGTCAGGTATTAGCCTCTATCCCAAATTGGTTTGGAAGAAATCAAGGATTCCAATGAATTTTCTAAAAATAGGGAAACCCAATTCAAATGGATTAATCACTCCATGAGGTGAAATCCAAGATAAGAATAGGAAAGGGTGTTGTAATCTATTCTAATATGGTTCTATTTCCCTTGGAAGACCTAAAATCAGAACACTGACAGAGATTTGAGAGAAAAATATAGTAGAGTAATGACATGAGAGCTTCATCCTATGGAATTCATGATCATGAAGAAACACTAGGGGATAAATAAGAAATAGGAAGGTGGGGTATCTTTGTAATTTTTCATCTTTAATGGGTGTAAAAAGTTATACCATGTGGTTTCCTAAACTGTGCAACAACCTTGTGAATACTACTTCCCTAAAGATCTAAGCACACAAAGTTTACCCACACAGGTTCCAAAACCCTGTGAAAACCATTTTGTAGCTCTTATTCATCTCTAAAAAAGAGGATTCATGCTCTTTCACAACCTTCACAATGTTTCTTCAAAACCAGGCTTAGATGAAAAATGGGACGCATGGTTGGTTGTAAGAGGCCACAAAGTATTCCCCCAAACTGTGCGCCTAAATATGAAACTCCAAAACAATCCTTCGATACTCCAACACTCCTGAAACACAATCCATGAAAATCAGGCACAATAAAATACTCTAAAACTGATCAAAAAAATATTATATAAATATAATGTATGCCTCAATATTGAATTTTGATAAATGAAAAAGAAAAAATCATAACAATGAATTGAAAAATTGAAAAAGGAGAAATTATTGACCTAATTTAAATACTCAAGACATTCCAATGAAGAATCCAAATAATTGGTTGGATAACTATGGAATCATATAACTTCATTCCAGGAATCATCTAGTAGAAATATATTATTTTCCATGGTGGGTATCTCCCTAGGAAATTGGCTCCTTGAATCGGAATGGCGCCCTTCAAGTACTTAATCGATTTCTGTGGGAAACCAATGATGGATTAAGATTTAACATTTATAAAAATAGAAAATTTTCCATATATAATAGGATTCTTATACATAAATCATTATCCATTATGGTCATGTAGTATTCATTCTAGTTAATAAGTCATTAGGTTCATTATAGTAACTTTCAGTATCCTAACAAGGCATATCAAGTATATATGACTATTTATATCATTATGCACTTAATAATTTACTTGGTTCAATCATTTAACATTTATCATATATGAAAAAGCATGATAAGGATATGAAACCAATTTCCATTCATTTATAATTATCTTGACGAATTTTTATCTAATAACATACATTCACTTTAGCATTTTAATGGATCCTTAATTAATTTTAATCATTTACTTTATTATGGTCATGTCTAGTGCACCTGAATGGTGCCATAGATAAAAACAACATTGGATTACATGGCCTAAATAATGAATATACTTATTTTCGGTGGTTGTAGTAGATTTTATAACATCAAATTTCTTGAAAAAAAATTAATAGGGCTCTACATCATGAACACAATGATCATAATTAAGGAATAAGAATTTAATAAAAAACTCTAGTGAAAGATGAGTGAAAGGAATAGAAAAATACAGAAATTTGTGATACAATGAGATATGAGTCATTGACCACTTTAATAAAGCCTACAATACTCCACTCATCTGGTATCATCGCATAGTTTTCGATGGAATAGGGGAAAAGCAAAGAACAAATCAATGCCTTGAAAATAGGACATATGATCCAGTATCCAAATAACACTATCAATGGAATGAAAAATGAATTGCTAACAATAAGGACTGAATCACATACATAGTGATAACCATGATGATGATCCGATCTTGAATAAGATTCTGAATGATAACAATATCAAATAACATTGGTTACTTCAATAGAGGGAGATATCATTGTGAAGGAGGAGCTCATTCTGTCCCCTATAGGAGAAAATCTGGGGATGAGGGAATTGATTATAAATTAAGGTAATTTGTATAATTTTACTCAAAATTAATGGGTGTCATGATTTTAATGCATGTCTTTCCAAGATGTGTGCCAAATTTGGACACCCCAATGAGTAATGTTGTACAAACATGGTTTGGCAACAAAGTATGAGAAACTATGCCCCAACCATGTTGTATGTCTCTAAAAGAATGTTCAAATAACCCTCAATGTTGTGTAGACCTGGGAACATAGTTTCAAATAAATAGTCTTCATGCTATTAACAATAACATTCTCTACACGATTTTGATAAATTGTGTTGGGTGGCTCATATAATTTCTAGTAACAAAGAGGCTAAGTGTTTTCTTCAAATTTACGATGTTATGAGATTTGAAAAAGACTTAGAATCCCTGATAATTCCATGAAATCATTAGGAATTGATAATATGGAAAAATAGAAAATAATACATCAAACTAAAGGATTTACACCTCAAAATAATGACCAGGTTCTTACAAAATGTTAAGTTCACTAAGTGATTATAGTGATTCTCATCAAACATAATAATTACAATATAATATTTATTTATTTTCTGAATAATTTCGTCGAGTGTAGCTCAAATATTTTTGGATTTATATATCTATAATATTACCATTTCATATAAGATAGATGCGTAATAATAAGAGGATCTAATTAATTTTCATGTGATATTAATAATGGAGAAAATGTATGTTAATTTCAAAAAGTTTGACATTTGGGAGAAGAAGATCAAATTATTGGTGCATGTGATCACAATTGAGAGAATATTTGTGGAACCTTAATAAAAGAAACTGAAAATGGATGAAAACACTAAAGTGTCTTGGAAATCCATAGTTTTAATGGATTAGATGTGTACTACAAATGATTTCTGAGAAATGATTCTTGATTTTCAAGACCACTAACAATGCTAATTCAGAAATGAATAATGTATGTGGGGATGAAATATTTTGTGGCTAGATTTTTGGAACTCAATAAGAGGATAATCAATATCACTACACTCGTTTTATACTAATGTAGAGAAAGATTTTTGATATGCAGTGATGATTAAAAAAAGGTATTATGATCTGTACTAATGGTCAATGATAAAGCGATTCCTTATGAGTCATAATTGATAATGATTTATGAGAATCTGTGATCCTAATTTAACCAATGGGACCAACACATTAATGATTTGGAGGGACTAATAATATAGTTTGATGTGAGAAAAATATATATATCACAAAATTGAAAGTATCTATACACAGATGGTGTTCAACATGATTCAATGATGGTAGTTAGATTTGATCAAGAATACTAATTCCTCTATTCAGTATCATCTTGGAAATGTGAATAAGGCGGATGATGTTCATAGAAAAAAATAATTAATATATTATATATGATTTTTTTAATAATGAAACTATATTAATTAATATGTAATATATAGATCTGTAAATTATAATGGATGGTAAGAAATCATAGCTTGAACAAAATATTTCTCAACCATTTATCAAATAGATGACCATAGAGGGATAAAGGGATGATATCGAGCATCAAAAGAAGGTGAAATCAGAAAAATAATTTAAGATTCATGAATTCCACCTCGATTAAGATGTATTCATTCCATTTAGCATAGATTTTTTTCCTTAATCACATCAGAAAATGAAATATCAATTGGATTATTCTCACAGACTATCTATCTCCATCCATCCTTGAAGTACTAACATGTACCATGACCATTGCGGGAACTTTTGGTGGGTTAACATAAAGAATTATATAGGTGATTATATCTCCATATGTTTTGTATATCATAATTCTAAATGATAGATATATAAATCCAATATAATTCTGAAATCATTGTCTATACATGTCATATATAGAAATGGGAGAAATTCACAATGCATTTTTTCACTTGTCCTATAAAGGCATACAAAGGAAGCGATCTTTTATGGGTTATACTAGATTAGCTCACTAATACTTTACAATCTATCGCCATTTAATAAAATTTCTATCTTGACTAATTTACCATGATATAAATAAAGTAAATATTGAGTCTTCATGGGGAACCCCATTCCTTCATTTTATATCATGATCCATCATTCAATTATACATTCTGGAGAATTATTCTATTTTCTGGAAATAATGAATTAAATATAATTATCTCTTATCACACGCAATGTGTTGTAAACTCTAAAAGGAACTTTTAGAAACTTGAGAACATGATGATATAAATATCAATAGAATTTAATGGAGTATTAGGTCAACATCTACTAATGTTTGAGTTATCATAAAATATAGCTTCCACTCATGCAATAAAATGAACCCATTAGAATATGTATATGGTAATTGATGAATAACTCTAATATGATTGGATAAATTTGGTGAACTGAAGTTATATTGATCAGATATTGTTAATCAAAGTAATATAATGTTCAATCCATTCAATATTATATTTATTCGTCTAAGAGACAACATATGATGCACACATATATCCTTTGAAGGGGCATGGTGTTTGATGGTAGAGTTGCATTTTTCCAACAAATATCTCCATGGATGAGATTCATGTGATTTGGAAATAATGGAATGTATAGAAAAGGTACATTGGATCCTTAGAGGTCATTAATCACACAGTAGTAGTGTCCCTTCAGATAACACATCAAGAAAAAATAGCTTATGATCTTGATGTTTTGCATGTTTCTCTAATATGGATGTACATACCTGATCTCTCACATGTACAAAATCTGGAGGTGGTACAACTTGATTATGAGGTCTCTTATGTTGATAAATCAGTGAATATATTATACCATAGAGACAAAGTGCTAAACATTAAGACAACACACATTGTCAAAGTGTTATGGAGAAACCATAAGTATGAAGTGTCTACATGATAACTAGAGGAAATAATAAAACGTAATTACATCAATCTATTAAAAAATTAGAATATGATTTGAAATTTGGGGGATGAAATTTCAATGCAGTTAAGAATTTAAGGACCCATAATTTAAAAACTATATTTATTTCATGAGTAAATTTGTTTTACGTTTTTTTTGGAATTATACACACACA
This sequence comes from Viscum album, assembly GCA_963277665.1. Taxonomy (NCBI): domain Eukaryota; kingdom Viridiplantae; phylum Streptophyta; class Magnoliopsida; order Santalales; family Viscaceae; genus Viscum; species Viscum album. Next base: position 1,530,474,597 of record OY728123.1, on the reverse strand, counting down.
ACACATTGAAAAACTAACAAATCTTTATTTAATTAATGATGATCATTCCATTAGTAAGATCCTAATAATGTGAAAATAAAATATATTACAATGGGGAAAATATAAAATATGAAAATTACAGTGCGAAAATTTTAATCATTTTCAACTACTGGAATTATCGCCCCTATGAACAACATAAGAGAAAAGAAACAAAATATTCTTAAAATATTATACATTTTAGAAAATTAAAATATATAAACATGTTAGGGATTATCGTTAGTTATGAATAAATGAATGAAATTAAATTTATTATAGACAACATAATCATTGGAATAACATTGAAACTATAGGAACAGTAACATAATTGCTAGGAATAGTAACCTAAGAATTTTGAATTGCATCCTGAGTATGGGAAAAGTATTTTGACATGAAAATAATAAAATATAATATATATAATATTTTCCATAAAAATATAAAAAATTAAATGTTACCAAAAAATTGTGTTTTATAAAATCTAAAAATCATATTTTTTAATGTTAATAATCAAAATTACCCATACTAGAAAAAATATATTTTTTAATTGAATTTCATTTTTAGAATCCGCACATCAGTATTTTTCTGTGGGTGATTTTTTTTTAATTTTATGAAATAATTCAGGTATTTGGTGAATGGTAATAATAATGCTTTCACATAACTTGTGAGTTTTAAATTACATCATTTTTGGTGTAATAACCATATAATCGATTATAGAAGTACTGTCTTGAACAAAAAAATAAAATGAGATATGTGTCATTTTTATATAACATATATTCTTTTTCAAAACTAGAAATGAATTTTATGAATCCAAATTATAAAATATTACATAAATAAAATTAGGAAATTTTAGAGTTTACTCTTTAATAAAAAATTAAATTATTTATCGAAATCTATAAAATCCCAAAAGTTATGGAATTTTATTTAAATATGACATAAAATCTCCAGAGTATCACTTTTAAAATTATCTAAATGGATATTATATTTTATCTTAAAAATAAGAATCTAATGAGGTATAAATACTCTTATCCCTACCCTTGGCTGAATAATCCTCCTCAATTTTCGAGAGCCAGTCCTCCTCCTAAATTCCCTCTCAAAATTCCCTATTAATCATTTATGTTGATCTAGATTAATAAAAATAATAATAATTTAAGAAGTTAATGCACATATTATGGGATCAAAATGAAGAAATGAATAATATAATGAACCAATAATTTATTAATGAAATTATCCTTTGAATTAATAAATTCCATATTATTTAACTTAGTTATCTGAAACACATTCCCTACTTTGGTTTTTCTATAATGTTAAAAAATATATTATATTATAATTATTATTACATTAAACATCAGAACCATTTATAAAATATTTATTCTAGTTTGGCCAACTAGATTAGTATATATTATGGGTTATAATAATATCTAAGTAGAACATATAGACTAAGTGATGGTATCAACTAGTATGGTTATACCCTATTAAAATTATTTATCAGAACCTCCAATGAAGATGGAATCATTTAGAATTTACCTAGAACAATACCATGTCGAGATTCAAAAATTTAAAATTAATAGAATCTATTTACTAAAGAAGTCAAATATTTTCGATATCATATTCAAAACTATGTTCTCCAAACCATCAAAGAATGTACCACCATTTAAAAAAAATTCCTTATGGAATATTATAGTGTGATAAGGGGTTATGTACCTAACACTACTTATATTTAATTTTACTTTTTATTCATAAATAAAATGGATATTATATTTATCTATTTTAATTAATGCATTCAATAAATATGATTATATATTAGTTGATAAAAATTAGGTTTTTAAAAGAAAAAAAAATTTATTTTTAGAAAATATATAGTCTCAATTCAACTTTTTTGATAAATTCATGAATTTTTGAATAAATTTATTTTCAATACAATAATATTATTAAATAATTCTTATTTATATATAAAAATTAATATCATTTAACATAGTCCATGATATGTTTTATATGTGTAAAAATGCAGTTATTTTCATATAAACAATTATTTTTCAATAAATATATATTTTAACTTAAAGAATGAAATTATCAAAAATAGAAAATCATTTTGATACAAAAAATACTATTTTTGATATTAGAAAATTTAAATTAGAAAATTTAAACTATATAATGTTAAATGTTTCTTCATTTAATAATACAATAAAATGTTTTGGTAAAAATTAAATATGGTATAAATATAAAGTATTTATAAAAAATTAATAATAGCCAAAAATTGAAGTAATAAATAATAAAAAATAAATACAAAGAAATGATATACACATTAAAAAAATTATTATGTTATTCTATTAATTTTATAAACCATTAATGAATCCTCCAAAACCATTTTCATATTTTATGTTTTTAAAAACTGTTCATTATAAACATGACTCGCTTTTACAGCATGATGACATTATTTTTAGGAATTATGACATTTTCTTAAAAAATATTTAAAACTACTCATAATTTGTTGAAACACTGGGAAAGAATTTGTCTCCGATTATTTTATCAGTCAGAGTTCAAAACCTATGATTAAAATATCACACTGAATCACCCTCCATTTTACTATAAATAAAAACACATCCTCCCATCATTGTTTCATAAGATACCATTGAGCATGATGTTCTACTATATAGCCTTCTCTAAATGCCTTACAATTTATTTTGAATATCATAAGAAGCACATACCTATTGTTTAGAATCACCCTATTAAGGTAAGTTATTCTCTCCTCTTCATATCTATTCATGTAATTTATTTGTACTATTGCTTTATGATTACAATATTTTCATGTGGAAATTTTTCCTTCTATATATGGGTTAGCTAATTAAATTAACGAGACCATTACTAAGCCAAAAAAATTTAATTATCCTTTTTCAATTACAGAATATAAAATACATAGCAAACACAGTAGCTATAATACAACTTTGTAACATCCTTGCCCTGGTTCCCCATCACATGATCAAGGCCGGTGGTTATGTGACTTAAACACCCCTAGGATAGAGGATACCGACTAGTAGTGAGGGTCTATTAATATAGAGGGTTTACATTACCATATATAATATAGTATGAAATATAATGGAATTAAGATTAATCACCCACGATATACAAACAGAGAAATTGACATATAAATACAAAATAATATATATAAAAACAATAAACCATGTCATTCCATACAATATTGAAAAAATATTTGATGTGATTAAATTCATAAAAGTAATATAAAAAGGATCCTATTTAAATTCATTAAAATTAAATATGTTTATCCTCATTCTATGTGATGTCTCCAAGCTCCAATCTCATCCAAAAGTGAAACTAATCATGCCCAAGGACCATTTCCCTTGTATATAATTGCATCTATGAAATCTATATGAGTAATAAATGGTGCCCAAAATGGGTGTGAGTAAAACTCAGAAAGCTGACACCCACAATTTCAATAAAATATTTTCTGAATAAATTGTACATGAAATAATAAAATAAACAAGGGAATTAATTTAATAATAAATAAAGAACACCCAACAAACCAGTTAAACTCTGAACTCTGGGTTAACGTTCGAGGTCTTCAAAACCTTCTTTGACATGATTTAGGATGTCACTATTCTTGAATTCAAGTGGTAAAACCAAAAATTAATTTCATGTAAAACCCTCACGACAATCCTCAAGAATCGAATAACCATGCATCTAACCATCATAAAATATGTACCCATATATCAATCCATTTAGTGAATTTTACCTATAAATCCAACCCTCCCGAGTTATGTAACCATGTATCTGTACCTTATATGGTACATGCCCATGCATCAATCATCTAGCCAAAATGTAGTAATGTATCTATCTTATAATAGGTCTGTAGCTATAAATCGGGTCCTTATGCATCAAACAATATCAAATTGCAATGATAATACAATATTCTGAGAAAACCATTTATTAGACCAAACACCAAATATACCAAACTAGTTGATATATTTCAAATTTTACCATTCATAAAAATTACAAGTTATCAAACATTTATTCCTATTTACATAGTTACAAATTATCTTTAATAATTGAAATGATATAATGAAATATATCATGTATTCCTTATTCATTCTTATTTGTGTTTTCAAGATGAAGACATAAACATAGGAATTATCCACTTCAATCCCATTGATTATTAGTCAATGATAATTCTTAATTCAGATCTCATAATAATTCATTTTTTATATTAAAACATATAATCAAATTCATAGTCAACAATAGGCATAAGGTTTCTATATTCTATATTCAAACCTACAGTCATTTATAGGCACATTTCATGGGTGGATACAAGTTTAGGTATCTATTTTAATAGAATATATATGGTAAAATGAATTTATATTCATTTTAATCCATCAAAATATATGGGTGACCAATATGGTTAGGCCACACAAACAGTGTACTAAAACAAATTACCATTTTCCCAATATTATTAAAGACAAATTAATCATTGGGCAGTAGTTAAAACCAAAAATCTCATACAATGAAGGAAAATGAAAATAAGTTCAGGCATCAAGTCTATGGTGAACACCATTATACTTGGTTGAAATATACTGAATCCAACCATCATGGATGGATGGATATGATTCAATAAGTAGAAAAAAGTAATTCACCAATTACACTAGAGGATTATTAATCTTGGATCATCATAACTATGAAAAAATAATTGAACCAATTAAGGTTGTTATTGAATCCCAATGATTATTATAAAACTATAAATTTTTTAAAAAAATTAAGCTTTATGTTGGGTTAATTATATCTTCAATAGATGTATGAATGAGGAAATTTTTTCCAGCCTTTAATTTACGTATTGAATTCATATAGATTTGTGTACCTTATAGTTTCCTCAATATTTCTTATATTGTTGGGAACCCAACATACATGGGGTGGATTACCAGGTAGTGGGATTGATTGCATTGGGTGGCTGGTGGGCATCATGTAGAATATCCTCTCTTCATAGATCCCATCAGATGTCTGGTGGGACATCGTTATCTTTTCCAAACATTTAGAATACCCACCATCTAGCAGGTAGACTACATAGGATTTCCAATGGATCTAAAGTAATTTTGAAAGTAAAATCACCCACTAGACACTATCTATAATTACATATCATTCCTCTATCCTCCTATAAAAACAAATTTTAAACATTGAATATGATGATTTGCCAAGGTCAAAACACGGTTACTAAACTTGAATAGGATTAACCAAAAATATAAATATAAATGTACATTGGAATGACGAGAACATACATCTTCTCTACTATATAACATCTAATTCTCATGTTGTTCCCCTATGTTTCACTATGATGTTTTAATAAATATGTTTAATATAATATTCCTACAAATCATAATCTCTCTCATATGTCTCCGCTAATGCATGACAATTATGCCACTGCAATTTCTCTAAAAGAGTAGACTTTATTTAGAGATTCTTCACAAAGGGGTTCTTGATAAGGAACAAATGGTCCTTAAAGGATGTATCACCATCAAACTAAACAGCATAATCATATACTATGTGACAAGTGTCATGTTGATATCTCTGAAGTTGTGACGGATGAAACATGTCATGCCACACACAATAAGATTGTGGAACTTCTAATCATTATACTACTAGAATTAACCACTAGTCTCTGTAAAATGGAAAAAATAACCTGAGAACTAGCTTATCCATCCATCATATATATAATTATTTCGACCAATAAGACACCTGAATAAACAATTGATGACCAAAATAAAAAACTAATTATCACATCCCATTGTCATCATATAATATTTCCTTCTCTTTGTGGTTACCAACCACTTCTTGATGAACTCAGCCTCCAAATATGTCTCGTTCGTGTGACTTGGTCCAACAATCATAGACTCACTGACCTCTAACCAATGCAATGGTGACCTATACAAACATATATATAAATACATGAAATTATTCATTTGGATAGACTCATTATATCAGTTTTTTATAATAAAACACCCGAAGTTTTAGATAATACTCCCATGAATATCCAAATTATAAAAGAAATTATCGTAAAATATCCTCGAGAATCGAAATCATCCATTTTCACTGCCTTTATGTTTTAGGATGATAGGTTATACACGGGAATCATATGTCCCCAAAAAGTTCTAAACAACCCACCATAACTCTTATGTTAAACAACGATCTTTGTCATAAACGATACAGCTTTGAAAACTAGGAAATTGAGGAATTAACAACATATAGGGACTACCAAAATCATCAATGATTATGTTTTTTTGGATAGGAAGGATGTGGGATACATTTTCCAATTGATACATGATCACATATTCTATTATCCTAAACAATATATATTGTCATATCTACAACCCATTCCCAATCGGATATAATATTCATAGATGTTATAACTTCATTATCAAATTGGGGTAATTTATTGACAATTTTTTTAACAGGGAAAAAATTATTCAGTGTATTTATTAATGGGATTCCTAGGATGAAATATTTGCATCTATTACTTTTATCGGATACCTCAACCTAGTTGTATTGATCTGGTTGGAGGAGATCCTATTAGATGACATTAACTTAGATCCCCTTTATCAGTAAAGATAATTTTTCAACATCCATAAATTATTATTTTTGATGTATGTTTTCAAACTCTAATTCTAAAGTACGAAAAGTCTACAAGAACCATTTATTCCACTTATTCATGGCCTTTACTAGTCGATAATTGAAAATCATTACACTATAAATGCTTATATCCCCTTATTCATCCTTGGATGCCATTATTTTTTATGGAGATCATGATACATATATTTCTAACCAACGTGAACCTCACATATAGAAGAATATAATTTCCTCATCATGTCGTTGAAAATTCTTATAAGAACCCATATATGATAGTGGAAAATTATAATCTCAATAAAACAAGGATATCTACATCTATATGGATACCCATTGCATGTTTTGTCACTCAGAGATAATTCCTTCGGATCAGATAACATCCAACTCTAAATCCAATCATGAAGCATGAGTACAATAGAGGATGAAGTCGGAGTCTCTCATTCTAGGGACCACTGAACCACAAAATATATACAATAATGGACTGTCGTCATCAACCACTGATAAAAATAATCCCACACTACATATTTCTTCATATTTATACTACATTATTCAACAAAAACATTTCCCTCACATGGGTTATATACCAAATAAATGTTTAAATTCTATATATACTCAACCGACCTCCTCTGCTGATGATTTAAGTCCCATTATGAGAATATGCACCTTAGGCTCTTTTATTCAATGTACACAACAAATATCTCACCAAAAATATAATTCTTCCAAATTATTAGGGCACATGTCCGCAAATAAGACTACAGATCTATAGAAGGATAATTCCTATCACATGACATCAATTATCTGGATATAGATGCAACAAATCAATCCTCATGTATCAAAACTATTCGAATACCCACAATTGATGCATTATATAAAATGGAATATTCATTTGTAATTTTGGGTAAGTTGAGGACTGGTTTAGTGTTTAACATACTCTTAGTGTGTTATAAATCCCTCTATGAACAATATGACAAAATAAGATTCACCGCATTATTTTTAATTAGGGATATTTTTTATGCCATAACTTAGACATCCATGATAAAATATAGATAATAACATGATTAAAACAAAAATATATGAATATAGAAGACATTATTATATCCATTCCATTATACCATATCTATAAACATCTATAGGTGCACTGACACTCTATCCTTGGAGGTAACATGACACATGATGTTCACCATTTCAATCCAAAAGTAATATTCTAATACCTTCAACTATAAAATATTCTCTCTTAGTATACTTAAAAATATTTCATGATGTTTTCCATGATCTTATCTATATTGGGAGTACACCAATATGTGATCGATGAAAACCACATCAACATGATCCCAAACTGGATGGAATATCAAAATCATCATGACGAATGAAATTCATGGTATGTTAGTCCTAAAAAATTATATCACCATGAACTCATACAATCTATACCTATTTTTGAAAGTATTAAAATGAATTTCAGATGGTCGCACCCTTAATAAAGGGTACCCAAGCCATAAGTCAATAAAGGAGTGAATCTAGGAATGTCTTATTTGATCAATGTGATCCTTGATGTGTGGAAGGGGATACCATTTAATAACCATTATCATGTTCAGCCTCTAACAATTTACACATATTTTAAACTTCTCCCAAAAATTATTGGTAAAACCAAATGATTACCAATTTGTAAATTTTTAAGAAGAATGAATCCTTTTGGTTTTTAATATTACTATTTTATTTTTAACTATCAAAGCACCACTAACTCCATATTGTAAGGAATGATAAAATACTAGTTTTTCTATTCACACTATCTCGATAGATAGATCATTATCATTTTTATTTGGTAATCTAGAGAACTATCTGGCCATGAAATCATCAAAGTGGTCCATTATGAGATTAAAATAACTCTACCACAACTCACCATCTTCCAGATCATGGTTTAATTTTTAAACTATGAGACAATCAAATATGTAATGAATTGCTCCAACATGGATGTCATGAATATCCCATCAACCCATTTGAATATAGTTATCCACCAATGGATATAGAAAAGTAACTCTCCTCATTTAATATTAAATTTTATCCTAGTAAGGAAATATCCAATCTATACCCAATAAAAAAACCCATTCATGAATATTCCAACACATAAATATCCTAAAATAAACATTATCCACTAATACTAGTGGAGAAATCCTTAAAATTATTGATACCCATGAACAATACCCATAATGATGTGTCAATGTTAATAACTCTCTCCAATATATTTATATAAAAGAATTTTATGTTGGAAAATTGAGTAGAAAATAAATAATTTGATTCCCATAAATTAAAGAAATAAGAAAGCATAGATAACATAAGAAGAAAACACTATTGGTTGAAGATCATTAACCAAGACTAGTAGGAATATACTATATAGATGAATCTGGATCTACCCTATTCTCTCAGATCCATTCTAACTCCTTTGAGACACTAACTTTTAATTGTAATACTACTCCTATATTAGTGTACCACCTCCCCTACCTTCAACGAGCATTTTTGGGAACTGTGACCATTTAACCAATGAGGTGTAGTTGCACCCACCATGATCCACTACCCCCACATTAATACTAAGTGATCATATATAACTGTTATAGTGAAATAATCATACAAAATCAATGAAACTACACTAAAATGTAAGGGGAATATACTCACTTTTGGGCCACCATTTCATAGTGGTGGAACTAAACATATACATGTATCTCAGTTAGATGCCACACCACTAACTACTCTTCATGATAGTTACGTATCATAAATCATCATAGATGAACTTATTTACCCATGATGAATATTTATTTTATCTTCCTACTAAGGATTTTTACCTGCTACTCATGTCCTCCCTTAGACTCCATTAAATTAGGATATGATGATTCAGTACATTTATAATGTTTCATAAATGAAATACATTCACTGGTGACTCAATATCAAAATGAATCTCCTTTAGGACATGATACACCATTTTAGTCTCATTTTATGGAAAGGATGGATTAAATTCAATATGTCAAAAAAACATATAGCATGATCTGTCAGTTACATACTTCCCTATGTCATGTGCGTCATCTCCTAAAACGTTTAATCTCTTATTGTCTGTGGAGAGAAGTGACTCATGAATTTCACCATAGTCATTCTTCCCATATAAATCACCATGTTTTCTAAATTATTCAAGGATATCCCACCAATGTATTATTGGACCTCATAGTATATATTAATCATGATTCACTACATGGTATATGTGTATATTGAGTTGTTTGATGTTCATCAAGATAGACTCGAACTAGAAAATTTATTCTTGGTTACTATCTTTCTCATGAATATGGGAATATACTATAGCTAAAATACTTGGTTAGATTAGATATTGAAGGTATAGTATAAGTAGTTTACCATTCCATAGGGTGTGTAACCCATAAGATACTATCATAATGATGATTATACATTTGGTTACCTAGAGCCGCAGAATTTTCGGACTCGATTGTATTATGTGTGTACTAACTGACACTCACTTGATTCTCAACCCCGAGGAAGACACACATGTATGTTAACTAAATATTTCAACACAACACTTAGAACATAGGATTCAGAAAATATCATACTTAAGAGGTCCAAACAACAACATATAATGATAAAAAAGTTTAATCCCAATCAAGGATTACCAAGTGAATTGGCATGTGATAATTTTTCAATTGTTTTCAGTTTTTCTGTTATATCATTAGATCTATTTTTGACATTTAATATAAGTAGATATGTCTCATATAATAAATATATCCCTATAATGAACAATTCACTCAAAATTGTTAACCTAAAATCCTACCATGATTCAAGCATTTTTACCTTGTGTGATACAACCTCGTGGGTTAAATATCATTAAATAGTAACATAATACACCATTTGAATCTACCAAGGTGAAATAACATCCCAAATAAAACAAATAAACATCATAAACTGTAATTCTATCCATTAATATTTGTGTTTTCTCCCATACATGGTTTAGATAACCCCACACATGAGCTCATTATCAAGGCCAGACATAACCTAATATATTGTCTTCGTTTCCCAAGTATTAATGAAATGGAAAAAACCAGACCATTAATACGACATGAAATATCCTCGACATGTTTCATTTTAATGTGACTAAGATATAACATTACATGTCCTCAACCACAACTCCCCATATGCCAGAGGAATCAAACATGCAGTAAGGGTCTAAAAATATAATGGGGAGATTATACAAACTAGAATAGAGTATAAAATAAAATATAAATAATATAAATAACCCATGAAATTCAAATTAAGAAGTTTATATTTGAGTTTCCAACAATTAAAATTATAATAGAAATAAAGATGTCATGTCATACATTATTTCATACTAAATGTCATGCTAAATTCCCTACATGTAATAAAAAATAGTCCCCAAAATAAATGGTCAAAAAATTTGGACCCTAAACCTTATTTTCATTCACATCTCAAATCCCCAATATTACTGACAAAATAATGTGATGAATCATAGGCCCCCATTCCCTTATCCTAAAATGCATCCTTTAAATCTTCTCGGGTACCAATGAATACCTAAAGAGGGTGTTAGTACAATACTATAGGGCAATACAGATGTAATCTAAATAATTTTATCTCAATAAATACATCATGAAACTTTATTATGAATATGGGACATAATTAATATATTAATGTTGAACATCAAATATAGCCATCAACCCTCAAACATTGGGTTGACAGCTAGAATCAACCATTCTAGTTGTGGCATGATATCAAAAGTATATATTCCTAAAATTTAGTTTCAATAATTAGAAAATAATTACATGTACAACTCAATATTCCATGATTATTTATCATGTAAACATCGATATAACCCTCAATCAATATGTAAAATTGCATGTAGCCTACATGTAGATTGAACACATGAATCTATCCCTTAGGCAGTACAAAAAAATTAATCTAGTCCTCAATCCATATATAACCATGAATTTCTCCCTATGGTGGAACATAGTCAAGTATATATCTCTTAGGTGATTTGTAACAATTCACTAATACCTCAAGAATCAGACTAAATCAGGGACTCATGAAAAGACAATATGCCAAAAAACTATTTACAAAAAAATAAGAAACGTGCTAACCTTGATAATATAAGACATAATGGGAAATTAATCAAAATTAGAAACTATCAAACATTTAATCCATAATGAAATGTTACAAATTACCATAAATTATCATAATAATTCCATCACACATATCATTTAAAGATAATTACATTTCCCACATCATTGAGTTCAATGTTTATCATTGTATCATTCCAAATTAAAAAATATGATAACTATCAACTTCAAGCTGAGTATTTTTTTGTCAATCCAAAGTCTCAATTCACGTGATATTAAAATCCGAATTGTCCTTCCAATGAGAATATGATTCTAATAAATCATATGGTTCTATGACCCATCAATACATTTTCCAACCTAGGATCAAATGTAGGAGCTCCTCTCGGGTGTCTGCAACTCGAGATCTAAATTCTTTTTCACCATATTTGGTCTGAGGTATGCCTTACCATATGATAACATTAATACAAGTGTTACGCCAATTAGCATAGTTAGTTCTCAAAAAATACCATTGTGAACACACACCTATGAAATTATATAAAATACAAAATAGATATTGGGGAGTTATTTTAGACCACCAACATCAAAATAATGGAAAATAAGAAATGAATGGACGAACACCCAATCTATGTGAAAACACACAATCCATGAACAATACTAATTTACAAACACCATTAAGGGTGCAAGAATGGGATTAAATAAGAATAAATGTGGAAATCATCAATTCCATTGGAGAACCAAATCAAATAAAGGATTGGATCACCAATGACGGTTGTTAATGAAGCCTCCAGATCCATAAAAATTCATTAAACATTAATTAGGGTTGGATTATGGATAAAAATATATTGAATTGGGGATTTAGGAATGAAAATATGTTACTTATCTTTAATTTCATGACTTATCATGATGCCACAAGGATTCCAGTGGTATCATCCAGTGCTGTTGCACACCTGGGAACCATACCAGTTGGATTATGGGATCCACTTGGTTGGTAGATGGTCTCTGGTAGGAGAACCAGTGTACCATGATCTCATAGAAACTCTAGTGGTACTGTAGTAGAATTACTACATTTCTGTATAGCTGATCATTTAGATGGTGGACTAGACCCACTATCTAGTGGCTCTACAACCTCTTTAGATAAAAAAAGAAACATTTTTCTTAATGAAAGTGTGTATTATTAATCATTCAAACACTTCTAAAAACTTTTTTGTACCTTGAGAAATGTTCATATAAAAAGTTCAATGTTTTTTAAGAAAATTAATTTTTAAACAAAAAAATAAAGATATATGTACCCTAAAAATAAGGGAATGTACAAAAACCATGTACTGATTTTTGGATTTGTTTTTTTATCACATGGATAAAAAACAGATATAAGAAAATTGGAACTGAATTCCACATAATTTTCTATAGGTACCCAGAAAAACAATATCCTGAATCCCTCAAAACCCATTGAGCATGAATATTATCTCCATTTCCATATCTAAATCTCTTTAAAATATATTCTCTAAATCTTAAGAATATCCCCTCTTCTTTTTGATGATCACTCTCATGTTAGTGGATTCTTTCATCTTTAATTATATTAATGTTATTTATTAATAATAATCCTTTTTAATTTCCATTTTTTCATGTTGTAATTTGTTTTAAACATCCATTTAATTTTCATATTATTCCTAAATAATGGTATACCACCTTCCACTATCATTAAAACCTTCTACAAACCATTATGCACAACCAATATGTGGCTGAAATTATTCAATGTTTTTCTATCCCAAAATTTTATATTGTGAATACTAATCCATATTTCCTTTTAAAGTCATTGAATTAGATGTAAATACCCATAATTGATATAGAAATTTTATATTTTTAATCTATAGTCTTTAATCATTGGATTAAAAGTGTAGAAATATGTTTCTAGGTTGTATGATCTAAGTGCTACATTACTGCATGTTGATTGAATAAATGTGAATTGATGGCCTATAATTATATATCCATCCAATGCATTGAGATATGTTTTTATCACATGGGATATGATGCATGGTGATTTGTTTGATAAACTATGTACACTAGGTTATGATGTATCATTTATTAGCATTGAATTATTCTTATGGTGTAATATTTTGTGTTTTTTCAACATTCCTACATTTGAATGATGTTATCATCTAATATCATGCATTATTGTTGTTTTATATTCGTATCACACATTTATGTCATGTTTATATGCCTCATGACACACATATATTTCATTCAGTATTGATTTCTTTTATTATTCCCTTATTGGGATTTATAGCTCATCATTTCATTTCTATGTCCTGAGGTTATCCAATGTAGTATTTAAATATGAATTGATAATAAGTTAAAGTTAATGAGTTTTTAATATTGTTATTTTATACTGGTACAATGATATTGAGATACACATCTAATTAAACAAAAACAAAATGGTCCTTCATCTTTTGGGAATGTGTTACATGTATCATAGTGTTATAATTTAATAAATAATGTTTATAAAAGATATTATATTTAATAGTTGGCATTAATGAAAATTTTATTTTAATGTAATTGGGATTAGAATACCATATTAAAAAGCATATGGATAATAATAAACATATAAAAACGTTCCAAAATACTGTATATGTTTAGATTGATAGGTTTTCCAGGAAAATAAATAAATCTCTAGATACAATAAAGAGGAATGTGTATAGGAATAGATATACGAATGGGTAAAAACCCTAGAAGGGGAAGATTAGGTATTAACTCAATCATAACATGGTCCATGAAACATATTCGTTGGATGAAATCCTAGCTAGAAACTCTTGTGGGATATACATTGGTAAATTACTTGTTGTTTTAAACCATTATGATGGTAACAAAAATACAAATGAAATTTAATGTTAGGAAATACTCAATGGATGACATATATTGAAACCTATAAATTAATTGTTTGAGGAATACGTGTAATTTATGATTTATCCCTTCAATGATCAAAATTTTCCCAGTATATGTTTAATATTTTTAAAATTTTAATGCCTATTTTTCATTTCTTTTTGTCAATTAATGGAAATACGAGGAATAAATTAAAAAATCAATGAGAAGGGTAATGTGATGATTGTGCAAATGAGATTCCCAGTTGGATTAGAGCATGAGTGATGAACTATTGAAAATTATATATTTATTAATTAATGTTTTGAATAAAAAAATGAATCATGAGGCACACTAACATTCCACAAATAAATATAAATTTTCAATTGAGACCTTTATGTGAAAATGTTTTTTGAAATTGAGTGTATATATTGATCCATTAATCATGGAACACTGAATCAACTCTATTGGAATACCCTTCTCTATTCCATAATACAATGTGAATGATATGGTTGTGATTGCTGGTTATTACATGGATTGAAAAAAAAAGTTATAAGTGGAAGTTGATAAAGAATATGAATACTAATCTATACATTGTTGATATAGAGTGGTATTAATTTTGTATTTTTTGAAAAATAATTTCCGCATACTCTAAGAAATAAAGTGGAGATGGATTTCCATAGTCTAGATAAGATGGTTTATGAATCTATTAACATGTAAATGAATACCTCTTAAAAATTTCATGATATATATTCAATATTTTCATTGATCAGTAATGTTTTACTCATTTTTATTTTTCTACAACTGAATATAATAAATGATTTAGAAATTTGAGACATTGACAGCTACATAGAAATTATTTGATGTTACTGTAATATTAAAATGGTTATTTCTAAATCTAAATGGTCTCATTTGAATGGAAACAATAATTGAAAAATAGTGTTTAACTCAGGAAGAGTGATGAAGAAAGCATAATGAGGTATAATTTTCCAAATCACTGTTATCAAATATTTGGGAAGAATAATACATTTAATTTCCTATTGGGGATAAGGAAAAGATTTTGGTGTTGGATGGAAGGGAACCAAGATAGTAAATGCAGATTTGATAGACCCAAAAAAACAATGGAGGTTATTAATTCTATAGTTGGATCACAACCAATTTTTTAATTATTGAATGACATGTAATAAGGTCATAATGAAATCAAATGAACTACTCAAAGGTTTGATGAAGATAAATGATGACATAAATAACCATGGCCTCAAGAGAAATCTAGATCATATTTCATCGAAACTAATGTGGTGTATCCTAAGAAATTAGTGTTGATTAGTAAACTAGTTATTCATTAATAGATAGTGACTATACAATTTGTATCTAGTAATACTCATTATTTCATTTCATGAAAGATCAGAAGAATTATTCTACAACAACTATAAAATATCGACGCCCATCTATCAATGAAAATTGAAATGGAGAAATTATTGTCTCCACATTATATGAATTCTTCCCTATCAGTATCAGTGGCTTAAATTTCATGTCTATCCTTTTGAGACTCCACATAGAATAATTTGATGATATTATTTCTATGTAATATCATTACTTCTTTAGACCTAATGAAAAATTATCATGAGAGGAAATCATCTTCTATATCATCGATCACATTATGATTCTATGCAAGTATTAGAAGAAGTATAGATATCCTTTGGAATATTCATCTCATGCATAGATATTATTATCTTATATGGAATTATATGTCACTAGACAGATCGTTGTAGATAAAAAATGATCCTCAATGATATTCCCATTATAAGAGAATATGATTATGTGTTCCCCAAATATTTTAATAGTCTTGATCATAGATGATTGGATGATTTATTGTTCAATGTTATTCCCAATCATTTTCCATTATACAAGACTACATATAGAGGGGACACTTTTAAAAATGAAGAGCCAAAGAAGAAACTATAGGAGAATATGGATAAATGGTTTCTATACCCATGTGCATCACATAGTGGTGCTCTAGTCCTTATCATCAATAATCTTGATGGATCAATGTACCTATGTGTTGGTAATAAATATCTTAACAAGATCATGATAAAGAAACACTCTCCCATAGATTGATGATTATTTTGATTAGCTACTTGGATCCCATTTTTATCTAAGATGGATATTTGGTTATGAAAATATCAATTAATAGTGTATTAAGTCAAATATCTATCATATTAATTGTTAATTACTTCATGTTTTGAAAATAACAAACACTTTTTCCATTAATATTATTTTCTTTCTCTAAGAAATATATTTTCATAAACCATAACATGATTTTATATGTTACACTTAATGTTCATTATGTAATCTTAAACATGTATTTTTTACTACTAAATTAACATAAGAATAATCAAATCCTTATCTAAACCGTGTAACTATAAAGTTTCACAGAATATGTGTATCATTGTTTTTAAACTCTGATTCCATCTGAATTTAGACTCTAATTATATCTATTTTAGACTTTTATTCCATTTGATTTTTGACTTTGAATTATATGAAATTATGACTCTGAATTCACAGAAATTAAGATATGGAATTATCAGAATTTTAGACATTGAATTCTCAGAAATTTTGACTATGAATTCTCATAAATTATAACTCTGATTTCACATAAATTCAAACTTTGAATTCTCAGAAACATAGAATCTGAATTCTCTGAAATTATGACTCCGAATTCATAGAAATTATGATTCCGAATTCTCAGAAATTTCAGACCAGGAATTTATAAAAAAATAGACTCTATTTATATCTCAACTCAAACTCTGTTTCTTTCCAAAATCAGACGTTTTATCCAAAATTAGAATCTATTTCTATTAAAATTCATACACCAATTTTTTTTACCATACTCCACTTGTATATATAATCAGGAATTGTTTTCCACTATATGTATAATTTGATTATTCATACTAGTAAAGGTTACTTATATTCCATAATATATTTTTCTAAATTTATCATATCCTCATTTACATAAAATTCATAAACATAATAATGTTTTCTTACATGAAACGATGTCATACAATCTAGTTATAACTAAACTATGTTTAAGTGACACGTGTATAGGTCCCTGCAAAATTCAAGGATTAATATGACCATTATAGGAGGAGATGAATTTTGGGATATTTTCTTATAATTACCCAAGCCATTTGTAGATTTAAAAAAATCCTAAAATCATAGAAAATTGATAGGTGTACTGGTTTCTCTAATGATACACTCTCATGCTTTGTACGATCTTTGAACATATTTTTCAGACATGAATATCTTGTACTACATTAATAGTGTGTCTCTGATTAGATGATCAATCGATGGATTTAAAGGATAGTAAGAATGAGGTTCCATCTACCTTAACATTTAAGTTCATCAATGGATAGCAAGACAGATTGCAATATTTACATCAAGGGTTTACCTAGGTGAGGGAAATAAAGCCTTTTTTGAAAGTGTATATCAAGGGACCATTATCCAAGGTTGTGGGATACAACTCTCTTTGGTTTAAATGATTCATTATTACTCATTCCTTTTACAACATTATTATTTCCATTTTTTATGTTACAATTAGAAAGTATAACTTCCGTATACTTTCTGGTACTTATACATACTCTTTTATATTATATTCTACATGCATTAAGGTTGAATCCTTCTTTAAGATAAAATTATTAATGTTTATTCAATATAAACTTGTTTTAGATTTAGTTATTTTTATTTGGATCTTGGCACTTCCACTAAGTAATTTATTTCCTTCAATATTTATTATGAGATGTTTTAGGAACTTATTTGGGTAAATAAAGTGATTTATTGGGTAAATATTGATTCTATTGTTTTGATCATTTTTTGAAAAAAAGATATTTTTATATGTACTATCATAATTATGGTTTATTTCTTTCTATTTAGGCCTCTAATTGAGATATTGGTTCCTATCCAATATTTTGAAATTATTTTTAAAAGGCATAAAGATGGGCATGCTAATGGAAGAATTCAAGATAAAAATAATGAATATAATTTTTCAAGAGAAATAATTTTTTCTTTAATGTATTAGTATTGTGAAAAAATGGATAATGGGAAAGACATTATTCTTTAATATATATTTGATTATTATGTGATAATTATGAAAAAGATACCAACAACAATAATAATAAAATATCAATGGGAATTAAAAATAATTAACTTTACACTAGACTTATTAGATTAAGTATTTTTCAAGTCTCGGTCATTTTCGTTAGTATTAGATAAATTTTTATATAACATTTAATGTTAATATATCAATATTAAGATACCATTGTAGATATTAATTTATGGTTAAGTTCAAAAGATATAGAATTTAAATATTATCATTTTTTCATGTAAAATATGTTTATTCAGAATGGTTTTCCAAATAGGGAACATGGATGCTAAATAAGGAACTCCCCAAGGGCATGATATCCATTAGAATCAACAACATATAATGGTTGTAATTGGGACACAACTATTTGTTCTCGGGATGGAATAGTCGAAATATGGTAAAAATAGTGGTGGCATCCATGCCACATATAATCCATATTAACCACATTGTGTCTTTTAGATAGTTGTATATTTTATGAGGCTACACCATCCTAAAATTATTGGATCTTTTGAACTAATGATATCCAAAAGATGGACTATAGACCTAGGAGACATTATTTTATGTTATTAGCTATTTGGATCATAAAAAGGATTGATTTACTGTTTATTTTAATGAATGTGAATTAGATAAATTATGGAAAATGATTATGAATATTAAATAATGAGAAGAGATTGATAAACTCTAATTGGATGATTTTAAGAATATATTATTTGAGAAATATTTTCATAATGATGTTTGAACTATGATGGGAAAAAATTCAATAAATTTATAAAGAAAGAGGTAGATTCAATAGAAACATAAGAATAAATATTCATATGGTATTCATGTTATTAATTATATTTTATCTATGATATTGATATTAATATTGATTAGTTTTACTAAAGATTGAATCCAAAATATACAATTGTTTTAGAATCCAATGAATTAAAATGATTTTGTAATATTTTATGATATAATGATAAGGTTGAAATTTATTTTAAAAATAACAACCTTTACATTTAAAAACAATAAAAAATTGGAATATGTGGAAGGAAAAATTGAGTAATTGATCAATGAAATCTAATGGAAATAAATTAATGTTTTTAGTCTGTGAGATTTTTCACAAAATGAAAAATGTGAAATCCCATATGATGTTTAGTTATTGATTATAATGTTGTAATTTTTTTCATATTAATTTTAATTTAAATTAAATTTTTCATGGTAGTAGTAAGACCAATTATAATAAAAGTACGGTAAAATGTTTTAACTGTAATGAGATGAGAAATTCTATATAGGAGTGTCAAAATAAGAACCCTAATGTATAGAATCATCTAGAAAATAATAAAAAATGGGTGGTGAAATCCATTTTAACAACTTTAGTTGATGTTGGGTAATCAAATGATGCGGTATCGAGTAAATTACTTCTTTATTCAGATTATGATCAGGTGTTACATGATTTTTGGTCCACACATTTACTAATTTCTGAGAAAAATTCTATAATATTACAAATTACACATGGGGAAATGAATATAAATGATATATTAAGAACAATGAGGGATGAATTTAGAAAAAAATTTGATAAGAATTTATTTGTCATTTTCTAATGAAATTAATTAACTATAAACATTATTATCATTACATAGTATCGATTTCATTAAATCTCTAAAAAGATAATATTTCTATTTACCATGATCAGATTTATTGTAGTGTTAAATTATTTTTATTTATTGAATAATTTTTGTTTGTATATAAAAATAAACCCATAAGATTGATAACATATCAAGATGCTAGGAAAATAATATAATATGGAGAAAAATTTTATATTACCCAAATTGATGAGAATAGAGAAACTGTATATTCTAATGCAATAATTGGTGTAATTTATACATAGATATTTTTATTTATGAGTTTCATTTTGTTATACCTAATTTGGATGTTAAATTTACTATTTATTTAGTTCCAGATGATAATCAAACTTATAAACTCCTATATCAAAAGGCATATTTAGAATAAATAGAATGAAAAAATAATTTTCCATGAGTTTCTTGATAGAGGATTAATTATTCCTAGAACTTCACCTCATGGTGAACCTATATTATCTATTTAAAAGAAAGATTATTCCATATGGATCCACATTTATTATAGATTGTTAAATAATATTACTATTAAGTATAAGTATTTGTTACCTCATATAAATTATTTTTTTCATCATCAGTAGGGAGATTAGTATTTTCCAAATGATGACCTAATCTTTTGTTACCACATTCTGATTGTGATGGATGATGGAATTCCAGAAACATCGTTTTGGACTAAATACAAAAATCCTTAGTTTTTTGTTATATTATTTAGTGTAACAAATTTGATAGTGGTATTTATGGATATTATGGATATAGTATTCTTTGAATATGTTTATATTTTAATGGTGATTTTTAATGAATATTTCATGATTTATTTTAAAAGTTACTAGGGTAAGAGAAAATGAATATGTATTTTTTTGTAATCTCATATTGAATGTTCGACAAATGATTTTTTTGGAAATGTTATTTTTGGTTTAAATCTTTTTTCATTTCATTAATACATTGGAAATGAAAATTTTATAAGATTTGAAACTACTAAAAATAATTTTATTAATGAATGTTTGTGACTACAAATGTTATTGATATTTATAGTTTTCTTGTGTTTGGAGGATATTACCGGTGGTTTTTTGAAAATTTTTCATGGTTATCTAGACCACTAATAAATTTTTACTAAAAATGGTGTTTATTCATCTAAACAACATAATGTGATAACAAATTTTTGGAACTAGTGAAAAATTCAGCAAATTCTCTAATTGTTTCGCCTAGAAATGGTAAATAAATCATATTCAATGGTGCTACATTAAAAGGATTAGGTTATTTATTGATATAGAATTATTAGGTAATTGATTATTGTTTCCCTCTGGAATTGGGGATGATCTCATTGATTTAAGATTCAAACATTCCAAGTGGTTTCTAATGGGTTTGTTTGTAGAACTGAAAACATCCAATGAATCCATATCAATTTGAACATACTTTCTAAAGGTAGGATCTCATTAGTTGTGGAATGATGAGGATTATGAATTTTCATTGGTCGAGAGGATGGGTGTTCGGACTCATCACACCTTTTTGAAGGGAATTATTGTCTACTTTGGGACTCTCTTTATAGATTTATGTTATGTTTGTGAATCCTTATTACATTACCACGTAAAAAATGAGATTCCTTTTAGATTTGAAAATCAATGATTGATATGTAGGAAATTTAGAGAATCTTTTATATGTATTCGAGGTTCTTCATTGATAGAGAATCATTTGTATTTGTTAGAGATTCTTAGTCAATGTTATCCTTTGATACATAGAAGTCTCTTGGTAATTATGATGACCATGCTGGTTTTAAAGACACTCAGTGGGGCACTTGAAGTTTATTGTCATTCAGAAGGTCATGGATTATTTCAAAGTTGGGATCGTACCCGCAGATGGGATGCCTATGTATCCTTACTTTTGGAAATGGAATCAGAACCCACATAGTTCAATTAAGGGTGTATGATGTTTATGCATGATTTATGGCTCAAAGAAAAGATGTCATGATTACTTTTACACTATAAGCTCATGTGAGTCATTATTGGTGTGAGAAACAAGAGGTATTGTTGAAACCAGAAAATTGTGCCACGAAATATGCAATGATGTGGGGCTTATGTGTGTATGACTACCCAAATAGATGAGGATTAAGATTTACTTCAGAGAAGAAATATAGGAACATGTTCTATAATGGTATATATGCTTCATGGAGATTTGGATACTCTAATCTTGGGGATTACTCCTAAAGAAGATTCCCAAGTTAGGAGGGGACTTATGATTGGGTTTTACTGCTGAGAAGGAATCCCAGATCAAAAGGAAATTAAGAATGGTTAAGAGAGATTAAGGCTAGGGCTTACTCCTAAGAAGAAGGCCTAGGTTATGGGACATGAAAAATTAAGGGACTAGGGGCTTACTCTTGAAGAAGATTCCCATATTTGAGACTAGGGATTACTCCTGAAAATGAAGCCCAGGTTAAGAGAATTATGGGTGGGGATTACTCTTAAGGAGGATGCCCATATTTGGGAATTTAATGATTGTGGGTTACTCCTAAAAAGGATGCCCAGATTAGGGGACATGGGGCTTACTCCTAAGGAGGATGCCCAAAATTAATGGGAATTATTACCGGGGATTATTCCTGAAAAGGAGGCCCAGGTTAAGGGGTTCTCTCATCTTAAAGAATGGGGTTGAATGAATGGAATCTCAATCTTTTGTGACATAAAGATATGTAAATAACTAGGTTTTGAGAGATGATCCATGGAGTTATTTTCATATAAGGAAGTCAAATAAATAAATCATGCCATTAATGGAATTGAAGAGTGTCTTGAAGACTAAATCCTGAATAAGAGAGGTAGAATGACATAAGAGGGGTGAAATGGGTAGGAAAGGCACCCAAAATGATATGGGTGCCCAAATCCTGGTAGGCGCGCAGGTACTGCGTGGGCGCGCAGGAATACATGCGCGGCACATGGTTACTTCCGTGATTTTCATCCCTTAGAGTAATATTTCGGTGATCCTTGATCAAAGCCTTTAGAATTATCCCTAGAGGCTTTCCAGAAGATGGCATGCAAGTTATGGTGAATAAGTAGGGCGGCGTGCAAGTGTGTCCATTTCCCTCAGGGGTAAAACACTTAGGCGCACAAGTGTTAGTGAATTCTAACACATAGACCTTACTCCTCTTGTTTAGACCTTCCATTCTAGTTAAATAATTACCTTTGAATTGTTCAAAAGACCTGAAGAAGAGACTTGGGCATTCAGAGCTCTATATCTGGATTCTGGAAAAATTCCCCCTGAAATGGGGGGGGGGCACCGGGGGTATTTATAGGCTGGAGAAGACCCTGGGTTGTTATCTCTTAGGGTGCGCAATTCACTTGCGTGACCATTATGCGACACTTAAGTATACTTGCACGACAGTAAGGGAACTTGCGTGACCCTTGGTCCTTTGACTCATTTTTCATTCCTTTGTCGATTTTTGATGTTTTATTCAAAGGATGAATCAGTTTGTGCTAAGTCATTTCCCTTTCCATTATTTTATAAAATTTGATGAAAAGGAGCGTCAAAAAAATTCCTCCCCTCAGAGTTGTATTCGAAAGAATAAGGATGCGGCTCTGAGGAAAAGAAGAAAACCAAAGGGAAAGCGGTGTGCATGTGTTCACCACGCAACTATCATCGTGCAGGTGCGAGTTGTGCAGGGCCGGAGTGCGCTGGCTGTAGGCGCAATAGTGGCTGGCCTGGCCTATATATATACGCTCATTTGTCGCGCATTACACAGAACTTCGTATTTTTGGGCTCTCACCACACATGTCACCCCCACCGAGCAAGTTGCTCTCTTTTCTGCCTTTCCTTTGATGTCGCGCTACTGTCAAGGTTTCTAGACCTGTGCGGTGATACTTGCGCGCCAAATACTTGCGCGACACATCACACTTGCATGCCTTAATTCATTTTCCATTTTTTTCGAATTCATTTACAAATTTTATGAAAAATTAATTTACTTAAGAGTTAATTATTCAACTTTTGTGCAGAATCAACGGCTCTCAGGAGAATCAGAATAGCTGATGAACTGGAAAGAAAACATCTTTATGATATGATGGATGTCATTGGCCATGATTATTATATCGTCTGTGATAGTACTCTTCCGTATTTGGCCAAGTATCTGATGAAATATCATCAAGACTTCCCCCAATGATTTTATCTGCATTTGTATGGCTATGGTCATCTACGAGAAGTTACTATTCCAGAAGCAAAGAACAATCTCCCAATTTATTGGTTTCAGAATTATACCAATTTTTATTCAGCAAATATCTCATGTGGAGGAGGATTTATAAATGATGGAACAGTGAAGAATGCCCACATGATGCACCATAGACCTTGTACGCCAGATATGAAACCTCATTATCATGAGCTGCAACCACATTGTCGTCCTTCAATCTTCCGAAATGCTCAGTTGGATCAATCCAAAGGATGGAAGAAAAGTTGGGACTTTCGTCCTCGGGGAGGTGTGAAGCCAACATGGATGTGGGCATACTGGGTGCGACAAAACTGTGCAGAGTTTGTCGAGGATTTGAAAGGAGTTGCAATATACGAAGCTTTCTGGGTTGGACAAACATACATAGACAAAAATGATAACTTCATGCTGGAGATACTCAGCCACTGGAGCCCAGAAACCAATTATTTACATCTGACTCATGGAGATGTAGGCATCAGTCTGTGGGATGTCCATAGGATCTTAGGGGCTCCAATTTTGAGCGACATGAATGATGAATTCATTCCTCCCAAGGTGAAATGGAATGATTCAGAGAAGACTCTTGCTTTACATTGAGAATTATTTAAAATATTCCACAGACTCAAGAGTTCAGAGACCTCGTTAACTCATTCTATAAAGGATATTCATCCGGAGGAGTGGATGAATATATTTCTTATTGAGAATAATGAGAAGGACCAAAAGGAGAATGGATCCAAGAAAAAGAAATCCAAGGATAAGGGGCCCACCCGTCCTACCACCTTCCCAAAACATGAGAAGAGGGGTGCTCCTGGCACATTCTGGACAACTCTAGAAGCAGGAGAGTTTGAGAAACGGACATATAAGGTGAATCCAAGGATCCCGAAGAAAACTCGTCTGGCGGGCTTCTTGGCTTTGTGACTCAGTGCTTATCTCTTGATAGTTAGGGATTCTAAGGGAGGCATCGGTCCCATGACCTTTGTCATTGAGGAAAAGTTGGATGAGGGAAAAATGGTTGGGTTGGCTACCCCCATTTTACCAAATATTCACAGGAGTTTACTTCATGTCTTCATGGGTAAATCTCCTTTATGAATAGTGGGACCATTCCATGTTTTATGGGGATGGATCGCCACTCACTTTAGGACATACAATGTACAGAATGGATTACGAATTCTTGGAAGTTCTTTTAGGACGTCAGTGAAAGAATTATCTAGAGTTGCTCCATTGGATCTTAACGCCTATGACATGAAAGTTAGGCTGAGAAAGTTTAAGTAAGTCAACTTCTTTCACTATGGAAATCCGCCAACCAGGCAGTTTGTTGAGGATGGAACAACCCACTTTGTTTTGAAAGCATACATGCTAGCTTGTAGAGATGGTGTGCTAGTTTCCAAGATTGACGGAGAAATTATATGTGAGGCCTATTGTCCATATAGATTTGCACGTCAATTCAAGTGTCTGCAATAGATTGTTGTATCTCCCTCAGTACATGTAAGGTTAGAGAAACATCCGATTGTTGCTCGGAAACTGTGGCTACTAACGTCAATGGAGATGACTGGTGCGGTATTTGATCTACCAGTTTAAAAAGCATCACATAACTTGACCACATGGTATTCCGAACACTGGATAGCATCACACCCTAAAGGGGTTTTGAATCACCCAGTTTATCTAGTGGGGAAAAGGAAGAGGACTATAGAGAAATGAACCCTTCCTCTTGAAGGTGATGCTTCCCCACCTGAAGCTGAATCGCCAGATTCCTCCTCTTGGACTAGTTCACTGGATTCCCAAGGTGAGGATGATAAGGCACAAAAAGTGGGAAAGCGGCCTCATGCCTGATATAATCTTCCAGTCAGAATCAAAAGACCCACTCCATCAACTCCTGGCGCGTTACTTCATTGGGGTACTTTAATCACTACTACTTTATAGAGAAATAATTCTTATTTTCTTATTATCTATCTGTAGCTGTAGGAGCAGGGAAGAGAATGAAATTAAAGATTGTAGGACCTTCTTCGCTACCTTCATATATATGACCAGAGGTTGTCCATACATGGAAGAGTTTATACTGTGGTGTTGAAACTGCCTGGCTGGTTTTATGCGAGGGGCTACACATCCCTAGAATAGGGAATCATCTGGCTTCTACAGACATCAGTTTTGAGAATAACCCCAATGAAGTGAGGATTTATATCAGTGAGCTGGATATGATCATCTATGCCACTAATGAGTCCATTCCTATCACCATGAGGGTGAATGAATTGACTGATCGTGGCGCCGCTGAGGGGACTGATGAGGAGTTGAACGATTACGTGGCTCATTAAAATGTAAGTTTTCTTTGCTTATTTGCTTTGAAACTTGATTTCAGTTGAAGATTTGTTACTTAAGGGAGTTATTTTCTTCATCTTGAAGCTGGAAAAGAAAGGAACTACTGAGGTTCTTCTTCTACAATATAGCCCTGGTGGTACTGCCATCGGGGCTACTGATGAATCTCCTCATGAACAGGGAAAGATATCTCCAAGCCAGCAGTCCATGAATGAGGAGTTAGACATGGCCTTCCATTCTCCAATTCAGGTACCTATAAGGGAGACTGCTAATACTTCTAAAAATCCAAAAGGACAAAGGCGACAAAGGAGGTAGTCCACCGCTAAACTCTTTATCAGTAGTGGTATGTCCTTCGGATAATCATGAATTTTAAACCATGAAAAATATTTCTCATTTTCCATGGTATTACATAGGATTCTTCAATTTTCACTCTGAGGGAGAGGACTGATCCTCCTCTGAGAACCACAGAGGGTGCTGTAGAACAAACACAAATTCAGGCTGACTTGTCTACTTCTGAAAATGAGCCAACATCTATTCCCAGTACTGCTCCTGCTGCTGCTACAAGTAGAGAAGAACCTGCACCAGAATTATTGGCGGCCACAACGACTGAATCCGCCATCCTTCATGAAGAATCTGTCTAGGGTCAGGGGCCACAGAATGAGGGTCACCAAGAGGACACATCAAATGCTCCCACTGGTGATACTAACCAGGATTCTGAAATTTCATTGGATGAAATGATGAATCGTGGTATGTATTTAGAAGAATATTAAGATCATGCTAAGTAATCATGTGATTTAGAAGACCTTGGGCGTGAATGTTATCATTTGTACAGTAAATTTTCTTATAATTTATACTTCTAATCATGACTGAAAATAATATACAGTTCCATCCATAGAAGCTGATGAACTGCCAATGCCTGAAAAGGGTGTGGACATTGATGTCAACCCTACCATTGCAGAAACATTATCTCAATTGGTGATAAACCCAGTAAACCCTGCTAAGACCAATCTTGAAGATCCTGTTGGAACTGAGAAATATGGGGAGGAGTCTTCTCAAGCTGCTGATCTACTGTTAGGTAATGATTGTACTGAGTTTTCAACCAAAACAACCGTCTTCCATTATTCTAAGAAACTAACCATACTTTTAATTGATCAAACATGGCTATCAACATCAATGGATAGAAATGGAGGTGAAGTATCAACCTCTTCCCAAACAGTAGTAAAAGGTGAAGCTACCAGGGTCAGGGGGGAAGGAGCAGAACCGGGCACTTCCCTAAGTGCATTAATCATAGATTACATGCCCCTTGTGATGATGATGTCGAATCAGACCCAAAGGTGCTTAAGGCACTCGACTTTTCATGATGCAAGTCATGGAACAACATATGGAAAATCATATCTGAAGTGCCTCTTGAAGTGTTGCCATCAAAGATCCCTGGATTTTCGTCCCAGTTCTTCATGCTTGAACTTGGCAGTTTTGGATTCCAAGAGATCCATACCGTGGTGAAAAAAGTCATCTTCAGGAGGGAGAAAGAGAAAAAATGTCGCGATGATCTGACCGGAGTGAAACTATCAGTCAACATCGGCGGATTTGAGGCTTCGGTATCCCGAGCTGGGGATGACTATGCTGCAAATATAATGGAGCTGAAGCATAAGATCAAAGAAAAATTCATCCAGCAGGTGCAGCTCCAACAACAGTTGGATGCTGTTACTGGGGAACTTGAACAACTCAGTAATTTATTGGAGAGAGCTCAAACAAATGATATGATTGCCATTGCATATGCCAAGAAGGCACTCCATCAAGGTGAGAAGAGTGAAGCTGGTCGAGTGCACGAGCTTCAAGTAGCTGTTGATGAATCTTGAGATGCTGTACAACAAGTGAAGACTTATGTTGACAGTCTTTTTTAATTTCCTGAAAAAGAGAAGAGTCTCCATTCTGTAATGTCCCTATAATTATTGTGCATCAATGGTGAGTACTTTTATCTTCAATCATTTATAATTTTATTCTTTCTCTACCTACTTTAAATTTTACCTAAGCCAATGGTCCTAATAAGCATAGTTTGATTTTTTTACTATGATTAACGTAAATAACCCTACAAACTATGAATCTTTTAATTTCTTAATATTACCTAAATCATAAAAAATGTATGTTTAGTGAGTTGGAACTTGAAATTTATTCAGAGTTATTTTGTATTTTGTGGGCAGTTTAAAGTCATGCATGTCAGACATAAAGAGGCTAATGTTTAAGGTCGAAATAGCTTTGACCGAAATGGATTAAAATTGTCTCAATTCCTTGACAATTTATCTGAAAACATATTACCATACTCAAGTATTAGGGAAAATATGTAAACTATGACTTAAAAATATTTGAATCTGAGGAATGATATGAAAAAGTTCTAAAAGGCATTAGAAGAAGTAGTTACCAAGAATGAAGTAACCATTATTTAACAAACCCATTAGTGGGTTGAATAATGTAGGGCCACTTTAGGGCATTGGCTGCATAGTCAAATAAATATCATCTTTTGGCTGACAGGTCCATTATGTAGACTACTTATGCAAAGCCACCTAAGGGAACGTGCCGCATAGGCATGGAAAATAACTCTTAGAAATTTACTTTCCTAGTGCTAAAAATCCATTGAATGTTTATGGAGATTAAAATTTTCCAAAGTATAGAGTTTGCTGTATGGAAAGAGGTACTTGAATATGGATAAGATATTTCCAAACAAGATTATCGAAGAACTAGATGGATATCACTCCTAAAAAGGTTTGACCCAAACATAGGGAAGGAGAATATTAACCATAGACTTGAATAATTTCATATCATGAAAAGAGATATGGGTCAAATAAGTTAAGGATGTCTATTTTTGCGGATCCCTACATATTATCAAGACAAATAAAGACAAAAGAGGTTTTCCTCCAATGAATGAAGTTACCACAATTTAAAAAACCCGTTAGGGGTTTGAATTATGCATGGCCACCTAAGAGAATTGGCAGCATAGTCAAATAATATCATGTTTTGGCTGACAGGTCCGTTATGTAGACTGTTTATGCAAGGCCGCCTAAGGGCACATGCTGAATGGTTAGGAAAAATAACTCTCATAATTTCAAGACTTTTGTGATTAGAAGTTAAGAAAAGGGTTATGAAGATATGAAAATATTTAAGGGTAGTATTATGACACATGAATATGGGTATTGTCCAATGTATGCAGAGATACACAGATCAATGCTAGCCATAATCATGTTGTGGCTGGGTCATGAATGGAAATGTTGGACTTCACTACGTATCCCATAAGGATGGGAATCAAGCCATACATAGTTCTTGAACTACAGTTTAACGTCGTGTGGGACAAAAGTATTGGAGATATTAGTTTAGGGTCATAGAGTGTGGACCATTATAAGAAATACATAGTGTGTGTTTTCATGGGGACTTTTCATCCATGGGACTGAAAGAGGAATTTGGGGTTAGTCCCAAAAGACTTGGGGCTGGATTCGAGCGACACTCAAACGTTCCTACGTATCCCATAATGATGGGAATCAAGCCCACATAGTTCTAGAACTACCCTCTATACAAATTAGGTTCATACATGTGAAGGGTGAAAAGGGAATTTAGTGCAATGATGGTTTAACCCAAGATAAAATACTGAGGTATTTCCATGTATGCACGTAGTATTTGAAATGAAACATTATTGAAAATAAATGTAAATAATGATTCCCCCTCAGGTGATGGTATCAAAGAATATTGTAGTTTATTGTCATACTGGACAAAAGAGTTTTATAGTTTAACATCATATAGAATGGATGAAAGTGAACCAACGTAATGATATTGATTCTAGGGGTGGTTTCACAAATCAACATCGTATGGGGTGGAGGTGAACCGGTGTGAAGAGATTGGTTTTGGGATTGAACCTTGGGAGTTTGCCTATGTACCCAGCCTGGAAGGCAAGGATCAAAGTACGCATAGTTCATTTAATGAATGAATTAGTGATCAAGTTTTCCTTGGGGACAACGACCTAAAAAAATGTTGGGACTTACACATGATTAGTATCCTAGAGAGAGTGTTATGGTTGAAGTTTTCTCTAATCTCACATGAGTCATACTCGGTGTGAGAAACAAGATGTAACAACAACCCTGACAATGCATAGTTTAATGTCATGTAGGATATATAAAGGGACTATGCCATTTTAAGGTCTTGCAGTTTAGATTATTGGTGCTGCACAGTTTAGAATCATGTAATTATGACAATGGGGAAAATACTGTTTTAATGTCACGTTGGACAAAAGGGGGAATGTTCATTTTAATGTATCCAGTGAGGACAAAAGAGCACACAATTTAACATCATGTTGGACGTATTTGGGACTTTTTCACAGTTTAACGTCATGTTGGATGAAAAAGGGACGATACAGTTTTAATGTCATTTTGAACGTAAGTTCCAATATTTTAAGGTCGTATGCATAGACCATTGGTTATGTAGTTTAACCTCTTGTTGGACATAATGGGATTTCTATATAGTTTAACATCATATAGCAAGGACAATGAAGGGGGACACAGTTTAACTTCATGTTGGATGAAAGTGCGAATAGTTTAAGGTCATATGCATTGACCCTGGATGGTGCAGTTTAACGTCATGATTGACGTAAGGGATGTGAAAATATTTTAAGGTCGTATGCATAGACCGTTGCTGTATTTTGTGTTCATACAAAATATTTATTCATAAATCTATCTTTTTTTCGAGTAGTGATGAGTTCTGCATCCATTGAGATTAAAGAATAAGCTCCATTGGAGTAGACCTTATGTATTGAGTAAGGTCCTTCATATTCTGGCTCAAGCTTGGGAGGTTTCTTTCCTGGTATCATTGGAGTTATGAGAACTAATATCAATTCTCCCTGAGTGAATGAAAGAAGAAGAATTTTTTTGTTGAAAGCTCGTGCTATTCGATTCTGATAGACTTCTAAGTGGTGCAAAGTGCACAATCTTTTCTCATCTAACAGTTCCAATTCATTCAATCACTTTTGAGATTGTTCATCTATAGATGACTGATCACAAATGGCTACTCTGAGCGAGGGTAGTTGAAATTCAATGGGCAAGACGGCTTCTATTCCATATACCAGTGAATATAGAGTTGACCGCATTGCAGTGCGTGTGGTAGTCCGATAAGCCCATAAAGCATGAAAGAGTTTATCAGGACATGATTTATTATCTTTATCCACCATCTTTTGAGGTATATTTTAAAGAGTCTTATTGAAGGCTTCTATCTGGCCACTGGCCGCTGCATGGTACTACGATGAATGGTTTGATTTGATGTTGTATTCTTGATACAACTTCTTTACCTTGGATGAACAGAAGATGGTGCCATTGTCTGTCAATATGGTATGAGGGACACCAAATCTGGTAATGAGGTTAGACTAGATGAATCTAACAATGAATTTAGAACTGACTTAATTAATATGTATTGCCTCTTCCCTTTTGGAGAAGAAATCAGTAGTAGTAATAATATACTTAAACTTCTTGGTAGTAGCTGAAGGGTAACGTCCCATCACATCTATTCCCCATGTGGAAATGGCCACACGTATTTAGCTGTATGAAGAAAATATGAAGGTTGATGAATGAAGTTATCAAGTAATTGGCATGAATGGAACTTCTTTGTGAAATCAACACAATATTGTATCATTGATGGCCAAAAGTATCCAAGCCTTTGAATCTGATCAGACAGTCTATGTCCAGACTGGTGGGCACCACAGACTCCTTTATGCACTTCTTTCATGACAGCCATTGTCTCTTCACCATCAATGCATCTGAAGAGAACTCCATCAAAACCATGTTTGTAGAGAATTTTCTCTAGGTGATCTAGTCTATCACAAAGAGTAAAATTGACCACATGTCGCCGGATTTTTTCTTTCTCGGCACTATCAGGTGGAAGTGTTCCATTTTGAAGGTATTCCCTGATAGGTGACATCCATCCGGTAGTATGACCTTACGGTTCAGGAATGGGACTAATTTCATTAATTTCCACTTTTCTGATTCCAACATAAGGTGAAATTTCACGAAGGTGGGCAATATTGATGGTTGTATCATCCCGATTTGGATCTGCCAGACGTGTGGCTATATTAGTCAGTGCATCATCTTAATCATTTTGTGATCGCGGGACATAAGAAAATGTCAGTTCCGAAGGGAATTCTGCCATTAACTCTCTGATGTAATCATACAAAGGGATTAGTTCTTCTTTTTTGATTACATAATCCACATTGAATTGTTTGATTTCCAGGTCCGAATCACATTTCACCTTTAAGTGATTAACTTGTTCTTGAAGTGCTAATTCCAAGCCTGCAATGATGGATTGGTATTCTGCTTCATTATTGGTACCACCTTCCCACAATAAGAAGGAATAAGGGAACACTGCCTTTTCTGGAGAAATGATCACAATTCCTAAAACAACTTTGTTGAATTTAGGATTTTCCATTTTCATCCCTGTTGGACTTCTGGAAGCACTATCAAAATACATTTCCCATGCCTGGGGAAATTCTTAAATAGAGATGAATTCCTCATTAGGGAGTTCAATATCTGATGATGTGTCTTCCATTGAAGGTTTTTCAGCCAGGAAATCAGCCAGAGTTTGGCCTTTTATTGCGTTTGGAGACACATACTGAATGTTGAATTGTTGCAAAATAACTGGCTACCTTGCCAGACATCGTGTAAGCATTGGACGACTAAGGATGAATTTGAGCGGGTTATTACGAGATACCAATTGGACCTCGTGACATTGTAGGTAGTGTCTCAACTTCTGAACTGCAAAGATTAATGCCAGACAACACTTCTGAATACTTGAATACTGGGTTTCTGCTTCAATCATAGTCCGACTGAGGTAGTAGAGGTTGTTTTCATTCCCATCATCATTCTTCTGATCAACAAAGGCACCCAATGATTGCTCTAAAGCTGTCACATATAGGATATGCGGTCTTCTTTCAAAAGGTGACATGCGTACCAGTGGACTCAAGAGGTATTTCGTGAGAATATCAAATGCTTCTTGAGATTCTTCAGTCCACTAGTAAGTGACTCCCTTCTTCAAAAATTTGGAAAAGGGTAGACTTTTTCCTACCAAATTGGCGATGAAACGCCGAATATAGGCTAAGTTCTCTTGAAGTCCTCCTAATTATTTCAAATTTAGAGGATGTGAAATACAAAGGATTGACCTTTTCTTCTTCGGATCGACTTCAATACCATGATGGCATACAACAAAGCCGAGAAATTTTCCTATAGTTACCCCAAAAGCACATTTTATGGGGTTCATCTTCAAATTATGTTGTCGAAGCTTGCGGAATATGAATTCCAAATCAGCCAAGTGATTAGAACGTTGTTTCGATTTGACCAAAAAATCTTCCACATAGAATTAAAAAACTTCCCTAAAAAGGGTTTGAGTATACGATGCGTGGTATGCTGATATGTTGCACATGCATTCGTTAGGCCAAAGGGCATTAACCGATAGAAAAACACACCCTTAGGGGCTCTGAAAGCTATAGATTACACATATTCTAGAGCTATTCAGATTTGATTATACTCAGAATATCCATCCATGAAGGAATGTTCTTCATATCCAGCTGTTGCATCAATTAATAATTCTGTAATTGGAACTGGAAAATTATCCTTAGGACAATGCCAATTAAAATATCTAAAATCAATGAAAACTCTAATTTTCCCAATCTTTTTTTTTCACTATGACAATATTATCAAACCACATGGAATATTGAGCTTCTATGATGAATTTATATTTGATAATATTATCCACTTCAGCCCCAATTTTGGAAGCATAGGTTGGGTGTGTTCTTCTAGCTTCTTGTTTGAATCCTCAATGTTCTTCTGGAAAACCCAAAAGATGAGTGGAAACATCAGGATCCAGCACTGACATCTCTGTATAGTTCCATGAAAATATATATCGATTTTTCTTTAAAAAGGAAATATACATCTCTTGTTCTTCAACAGTCATGGCTGCACTGATCAAAGTGGGGCGTGGATATTCTTTTGTACCCAGATTTATTTCTCTGAGTTCATCCACGGTGGTAGAGATACCCTCTTCAATTGCTGGAGGAGAATCCCTGAGATATTCCTCTTCGTCTTCTCCAACATGTGTTATTTCTTCCTTTTATACTTGCATAGTAGACGATAAATCAGAATTTCCTTGATCTGAAGAGATGTTAAAATTTGAACATCTTGAAGAAGAAGCTTCCATTTCTGACCTAATTAATGATGAAGGGTCTTCCTTGGTGAATAAAGGGGAGATTATGGATTGAGAATAGACATCATTGTTCACCTCTGATGTTGCTATAACTTCTTTTGGCCTGATTGGAGATGTATAGGATTGTTGGATTACAGTAGATGAAACGAATACATCACCATTTGGGCTTTCATCACTGCTTGGTGGGTTACCAATTTCTCCCATGTTTCCATGCTCGATTGCTGTAATTGTCATTATGGATATTTCAATAAGATAATTTTTATTTGGGTCTATCTTGTCAATTTGACTGATAGGAAACACATAATCTGTACTCACATGTGTAAATGGATTTACTGGAATCTTGTCCAAACCATGTGGAGCATTAACTTTTGTAATCTCCTTTGTTGTGGATTTCTCCCTTCCCTTCATGTGGTAGAATTCTGCCTCAATGTATTGAGATTAAAATATCTTGAATGGGGCCTTATCACCAATCAATGTCCCAACATGACCATCAAAACAATATTTGAGTCATTGATGGTATGATGAAGGGATAGTCGCATGTTGATGTAGCCAGGGTCTTCCAAGAAAGATGTTGAAGGCCGAGTCATGATCAACAACCATGAAATCCGAATTGGATACAAGATCTCCAAAATGAGTTCTAAGTGTAACTTCGCCCAGTGGTTCTTGTTCATTTTTATCATATCCATGTAACATCATGGTAGAAGAAGATAAATCAGATTCCGTGAGGCCCAATCGACGAAGTGTACGAATGGGCATGACGTTGACTCCTAAACCATTATCAATGAATGCTCTTCGGATGACTACACCATTGACCTTTCCAGATAAGTAAAAAGGTCTAATATGTCCATGCATGAAATCATTTTTATCATCATCAGTAAAATATATTACTACGTGGCATTCTGCAGGATTATTCTCTATGTGATAGACTTCTGCTGCAGCAATTTCAGTTCCAAACTCCTGAGGACTTGACAAAGCCTCAACGAGTGATTCTCGAAGATCCTTTGATAAATTCAAGGCATCCAGAATTGATAACATGGATGGTACCTGGGAAAGGTGTTTCAATATATCATACTTTTGATCCAAAGGTATGTGTTTCCCAACAAGAACATGTGGTTTAGAATGTGTCTTGGATGTTGATGCTTTAGAAGTTGATACATCTTGTATCGGGATAGGATTTGGAAATATTCCGGGGTTTGGAAGTTAGACTGATTAGATCCATTTACTTTCTGAGAGGAAGAAGATGGAACCTTCAACCAGTCTTCCAGAATAACTGTTCTAGGACTGAATTTACTATTGGTGGAAGAACTTGCTTGTTCTTGTTGAGCTCACTGAAGGGATATGCCACGAGTTTCTGCTGCATACACAGTTCTAGCAGGGGTAGAATTGTAATAGTGGCTTATGAAAGTTCCACGTCTTCCCCTGTATCCTGAGCCTCTGGAACTTCCTCTGATTCCTCTATTTGATATAGGGAATTCTGGCTCATCAAAATCGAAACTGCAACTGTCATATGGATCTGTTAATTGAATCATATTAACAAAACCAAAAATCAACTCTTCCTCTGAGGAAGACTCTGCCTGATTAGCCTGTTTAGGCTATGCCATTTGGTGGGACGGTGCCCGTTGCTTCGAAGTAGATGGCATGAAATCTGGTAGCGTTAAAGACAGCTTAGGATTTGAAACATACTCATCTTCTTCTGATTGTTCCCCCATGTATTTTTGTCGTTACTTTGAGGAATTTCTCTCTGATGAAGAGGGTTTTGCTACGACATTCAAGGAAGAAGGCACATTTTTTTTCAATTGTTTTTTCAAAATAGCATGAGTTTGGATGATCGTCTTTTTGACCATCCAATCATCATATTTTTGTGCATTTTTTCTTTTGAATTACTGCCACTCGCCTTCCTCCTCTGAAACTGTAGCAGTAACACATGCTACCTGGGCTGAAGAGACTTTTAGTTTGACTTGTCCTGAGTCAACAATATTTTTCAGGAGGTCCATTAAAACAAAACACTTCTGAATGAGATGCCCCAAAATCTGGTGAAATGGGAAATAGTTGGGACGATCTTCATCTCCTTCCTTTTTTGGCCTCTTAGGCCTTGGAAATTGAACCAAATTATTTTCTAGAGCCAAAATGAAATAACGAGGAACTTGATCATTTCTGAAAGAGTAAACTTTGGTTTTCAAATCCTCAAATGGTTTTCGTCTTTCATCTATTTGATCATCTTAACGAAACGGACTCTGTTGTTGATGCTCAGGAGGTGGAGCCCTTCGGGAAGATGACAGATATGATGTAGAAGCAGGTACATGTGCATGTTTAAGCATAACTGTATCAGTCTCTACTTTACCCATTCTCCTTCCTGGAGCTGATGGAATTACACGAGATTTATCCTTAGTCTGTATAAGAGAATCTTCAATCTGTTGATCCATTGAAGTAAGGTCTCAAAACCCTCCTCTGTATTTCACAGGGATCAGCGGTGTGCGTAATTCTTCATGCAGATTTTCCACACAGATTGGAAACAATTCCTCTTTAGGGAGTGCTAAGATTAAGGAATATGTTAATCCCTTCCAGTGAGAAATGAAATCTGAGACCCTTTCATTACCCCTTTGCTTATAGTTTGTAAGATCAAAAAATGTTGTCTTTGGAAACGTTGAGCAGAATTAAAGAAGAAATTGTTGACGGAGATCTTCCCATCCGGTAATTGACTGGGATTTCAAGCTTGTGTACCAGATAAAGGCAGACCTTTGCAATGTTCGCAGGAAGAATCTGAGTTTCACTGCTTCATGATGCTCCGGAGTTCCCATCATAGGATTGCATCAAGAAACATAATGCATCAAATGTAGTTCAGGGTTACCTTATCCATTGAAAATAGAGAATACAGGGTTCCCAAAATTTGATGGGGGAGGGATTGCATCTACCCATTCATGGTAAGCTCTCTTTTCTAGTTGAACCTAAGCACGCTTTCCCTCCATATCTTCCAATCGAGCTATTAATGACTCAATAGTAGTTATTTACTTTTTAGAAATATCCGGTTGAGCTTGGACCTGAACAAGTGCAATGACTGGAGCTTGGATAGGTATAGCAGCTAGTACTTCAACTGATGGCATCACTGCCAATTGTTGTTGCACATGACCCGTAGGATTAGACCTATGAGGGTGTACTGATAGAGGATGATATTCTTGATCCATCTCAGTAGATGCAACAAATTCCCTTGGCTGATTGACTCCAGCACGCTTAGGAGGAAGAGTACCTTGAAGTAGTTATGCGTTCAACCTCCTCAATTCCTTCATTTCTTCCTATTTTTGCACAAATATTTTCTCTAGTGTGAGCGATTGTCCTTCTCCATAGGAAATCTATGTAACCTGATTCTTCCACTTCCCCTTGTTTGATCCCTTTCGGAGAGGGGGAATTGGATTATTTGAAGGATTGCCTAAATTCTGAGAAATCCTTTGATTTTTTGTACGCACACCTTCTTCATTTGTGTCTGTGTGTACAACTTCTTTAACATGAACCTCTTCATCTGATCCCTTTGAGTGAGCCTCATCTGGTGGATCAGCAACAACGAAATTGATGATATTGATTGATGCATAATGCATTGCATCCATTCCATCAGCATTTCTGTGATATTGTCTTCTTCCATGCCCCTGACAAGATATTGCCTTTTGTTGGTTTGATCCCTCAGGAACTTCTTGGCAAACCATAATTTGGAGAGAATCTCATGAAAATTTGGCTCTTCGATCCTCTTGTGGATTTTTTCCCAATCGTGAGAAGACCGATTTTCATTGATGAGGAGATTGAAGATTTGAAGAAGTCCCCAGTCCGATGGACTGGGGATGTTCCTGCTGTCTTTGCTCAACTCCTCGAATCATATTTGTTGATTCTGAGGGTTGTTTTAAAAGAGTCCCTAGCCTGGAATGATGGGGTGGTTCTTTACATGCTATGTCTGAGACTTTCTTAAAAGATCTCCTGATCTTGTGGACCTTAGTACGGAAATGAGCTGGATGCATCAATCAACATCCACTTTTATCACCCATCTCGAAAGAACGCTGGATGATTTCCAACACTTCTGTCACTTGATGATGTGCTTTCTCCATACAAGAGGCCTGTTCAATATTCTCTTTTGTTTGATATAGGAGTAATTCAACAGCTTGTTCTCTGTATTCTTGATTTTGAGAGGAACTAGTTGAATCCTGTTCTTGGGCAAGCCTTTGATTACAAACAAAACCCATTTACTATGGCCGGCCATGTCCAATAACATTGCATGAGACCATTTTCTGTGGGATTTTCTGACTAGATAGCACAGTGAAAAGTAGTGCTCCATGAACACCCCATCCTCTGACATGAATACCAGATGGGGGAATTGGCAATTAACTGGAGAAGTCTTCTTAGTGTGCCAAGGAATGAATGCTGAAGGGCTCTCTTCTTCTTTTCAGCCTTCAAATATCGAGAGACTGATAGAGATTCCAAATCCATCTAACGTTGTAACCCATCTATTATCTTAACATGATTTTCATATTCATCATAAGATAATAATTTTTTTTTCAAATGAAAAAGAGTTTTCCATATGTTGATATGAATATCATGAATTCAATCTTCCGTCAACATCTCTATAATGTCATACTGAGAGTCAGCCAAATACTAAAATAGGACTGGCACTTCACCATTCACCAGTTGTTTTCTCGTGTTCAACATTTTCTCTTTATCATTCAATGAAGATTATCCTACCTGATTTTACCATAGCTGGTGATTCCTTTTTACGTCATCGGATTCAACAAGATTGGTGGAGAAATAACTGATCAAACTAGAAGATGCATGACTTAGGGGTGGTTCGGAGAATGACCTACACCATAGGCTACCTTCCGACTGAGAAATTATTTCACCTGCTAGAAATGAAGCATCAGACATTACTGGTTTCGCATTTACAAGTGCCTCAAGATAAGAGGGCTTTCTTGGCACTACATTGTCCACTAGAGAATTTTTCGGGCAATGTGCATCACTACTATGGAGAGGACTTTCACAGTGAAATTAATCATCATGGAGAGGACCACCATGGTGGGTTACAGAAAAAGATGAGATCTTTTGCTCCTTGGTCGTCTGACCACACATAGGGTTCCTGTGGCTCTAATCTGAAGATGAAAATTCGAGATCGACCGAATTGTCATGAAGCAAGCCTTAATGAGGAAGTGTTTGTTGAAGACCTTCGGAATTAATATTCCCACTATTGGGAAATGAGGGAGTAGAATCTATAATTCTAATAGATAACTGCCCGAGGGCTTCAAAACTCCAGCATCGAGCAAGGCCTTGTTACAGATTGGGTCTTGATCTCTTGACTATGGTGGGTGGGTCTTCTTCTTAGATGCCTTCTTACTCACCTTGGAAACCACTTGATGACGAAAGTGGCTGCTCTGAGCAAGTGTAAGTCCCTGATCAAGAGAGATGGATAGGTTAGGCTGATGATCTCTACTCAAATCAGGTGTATGTGCCTGACATGGATGTCCATATGATATGGGGGAGTATGCCCCACAACCCTCCTGGACTAAAACAGATGTGTGTGTCTATTCCAGAGTGAACTGCTTATGTGTCACTCCACTGGTAGGGATAGATTTTTGTGTCTTTCCCTGAGATGTTTCTGAAGTTGT
Source organism: Viscum album (assembly GCA_963277665.1). Taxonomy (NCBI): domain Eukaryota; kingdom Viridiplantae; phylum Streptophyta; class Magnoliopsida; order Santalales; family Viscaceae; genus Viscum; species Viscum album. Next base: position 1,530,433,897 of record OY728123.1, on the reverse strand, counting down.
AATAATATCATGGCAAGAATCCAGAATATGAGTAGGGATTTTATTCTGCTCTTTCACCATTGATAGAATATTCTTGGTGACTTCAACTTCCAGAATAGGGATATATATCCATTCTGTGCTTGGAGTAGGTGTATGTGCCTGCTCATGTCCACCTTTTCCTGTTAGTGAATCCTGACAGTACTCAAGTGTGGGGGAAGAAAGTTGAGTCTGCCTCCTGTTTGTCGCCGGAGCTTTCCGACTGATTTCTTTGTGTGATCCCAAGCGAGACTGTTGGTAGGCTTGATCAAAACTAGCAGGTGTATGTGCCTACTGATTCCACTTCACCGAACTTGGTTGATGATCTCCATCATATGTAGTCATACGAGGTTGTTGACTATCTGATGTTGTATAAACAGGTATATGTTCTTGCCTATAGTACTCCGCCAGAATTGCCTGGCGGGATTGGCGTCATGCTGCCAGACGAGTCTGCTGGATACCGGAATTAAAACAGGAAGGTGTGTGTGCCATCTCATTGCTTGCCACCATGATATGTTGGTGGAATTCTTCGGATATGGTAGAGATGAGAACCTGCTCACTGTTAGCCGAATTTCGCCTCTGGAGATTAATCTTGCCTACTCGGGTTCGAGGAGCCAGAGCCGAACGCCTGGAGTCAGTAACCTCATCATGTTGAGGGTGCACTTCCGCACGAGTATGGCGTCGATTGTTGATAGGATCTCTTGGGAAGAACTCATGTCTTCTTGAATTAATTCCCTGAGGGACCTGCTTATTCACCTCCCCAGAATAAGGGAGCTAATGGTATTTGCGTTCCGGGGATAACGACCCGAAACGGTTGGAGACGGTGGTTAGAACCACCTGCTTCTTGATCACTAGTCGTCACTGTCTGGATGACCAAGGTCAATTGTTCACTTGGAGGGCTTGTCGAGAAGCCTCCAGAGTTGGGATGGTACTATGATGATGGTACTCCTTAACCAGTGCGTTTGATACCCAGCGTTGAAGAAACTGAGTAGGTAATGTCGTCCTCAGAGTGGACGATGATCTAGGTGGAGTAACAGCAGTTCCATTTGCAGTAGAGGTTTTCACAGTAGACGTATTCACATGTGTGAACTTAAGATAATACATTTTCGAAAATGTAGAAGATCTTGGAAAATAGTGAATGTTTGATATAACTGACGTAATCAAGATAAATTCATCCACTACATCTTTTGGATAAGCACATATGTTAATGATTTTTTTGTTGGCCCTCTCATTGAGTTTTAAATAGTGGCCTAACAAATAATTAAAACATCATTTTAACATGGTTAAAGATTCACATCAGGTTCACCCTTTTTTCCCTCTGGAATTGGATATGATCTCATTGATTTAATATTCAAACAATCCAAGTAGTTTGTAACGGGTTTGTTTGTAGAACCGGATACATCCAATGATTCCATATCCATTTGAACCTACATTCCAAAGGTAGGTTCTCATTAGTTGTGGACTGATGAGGCTTAAGAATTTTCATTGGTTCAGAGGATGGGAGGTCGGACTCATCACACCTTTTTGAGGGGAATTATTGTCTACATAGGGACTCTCTTTATAGATTTAAGTTATGTTCATGAATCCTTATTACATTACCAAGTAAAAAAATGATATTTCCTTTAGATCTGACAATCAATGATTTATATGTAGGAAATTTACAGAATCTTTTATATGTATTCGAGGTTCTTCTATGATAGATAATCATCTGTATTTGTTAGAGATTCTTAGTCAATGGTATCCTTTGATAAATAAAATTCTCTTGGTCATTATGATGACCGTACTGGATTTAATGCCACTCAGTGGGGCACTTGAAGTTTATTGTCATTCAGAAGGACATGGATTATTTCAAAGTTGGGATCATACCCATAGATGGGCTGCCTACGTATCCTTTGTTTTTGGAAAAGGAATCAGAACCCACGTAGTTCATGTAAGGGAGTATGATGTTTATGCATGATTGATTGCTCAAAGAAAAGATTTCATGATTACTTTTACACTCTAAGCTCACATGAGTCATGCTCAGTTTGAGAAACAAGAGGTATTGGTGAAACCGGAAAATTGTGCCACAAAAGATGCAATGATGTGGGGCTTATGTATGTATGAATTCCCAAATAGATGAGGATTAAGATTTAATTTAGAGAAGAAATCTAGGAACATGGTCCATAAAGGTATATGTGCTTCATGGAGATTTGGATACTCTAATCTTGGGGCTTACTCCTAAGGAAGATGCCCAAGTTGAGAGGGGACTTATGATTGGGTTTTACTCCTAAGGAGGATGCCAAAAATTAATGGGAATTATGACTGGGGATTATTCCTGAAAAGGAGGCCCTTGTTAAGGTGTTCTCTCATCTTAAAGGATGAGGTTGAATGAATGAAATCTTAATCATTAGTTACATAAAGATGTGTAAATCACTAGGTTTTGAGAGATTTTCCAGCGAGTTCATTTCAGATAAGGAATTCAAATCAAGAAATCCTGCCATAAATGGCTTTTAAGAGTGTTTTGAAGACATAATCTTGAATAATAGAGGTGAAATGGCATAAGAGGGGTGAAATGGGTAGGAAAGGCACCCAAAAATATTGGGGCACACAAATCTTGGAAGGTGCGCTGGTACTGCGTGGGCGTGCAAGTCCTGGCCGCGCAGGTATTCCTACATGGCACATGGGTACTTGCACGATTTTCAGCCCTTAGTGTAATATTTGGGAGATCCTTGATCAAAGACTTTATAATTATCCATATTAGCATTCCAGAAGATGGCGCGCAAGTTATGTCGATGAAGTAGGGCGGCGCGCAAGTTTTTCTATTTCCCTTATGGGTAAAACACTTTGGTGCGCAAGTGTTAGTGAATCATAACACTTAGACTTTAATCCTACTGTTTAGACCTTCCATTCTAGGTAAAGAATTACCTTAAAAGTGCTCATAATACCTAAAGAAGAGACTTGGGCGTTCAAAGCTCTACATCTGAATTCTGGAAAAATCCCCCCCCCCAAATGGGGGGGCCACCGGGGGTATTTATCGGCTGGAGAAGACCCCGAGTAGTTATCTCTTAGGGTGTGCAAGTCACTTGCGCGACCATTAGGTGGCGCGCAAGTATACTTGTTCGATAGTAAGGTAACTTGCACGACCCTTGGTCCTTTGACTCCTTTTTCATTCCATTGTCTATTTTTGATTTTTTTTCAAAGGATGAATAACTTTGTGCAAAGTCATTTACCTTTCCATTCTTTTAGACTATGTGACGAAAAGGAGCGTCAAAAATTATACATCAAGAAAAATGAAACATTATAAGTTAAATTATCTTAAAAAATATATGGAATTATATAATTTATTTTTTTCTTAAAAATATTACAGAAATCATTTATATGGATCCATCCATGAAATATATATTGATTAATATAGATTTAAGTGTATATTCTATTACATATATTTGAACATGAGAAATAGGATATGGATAATATTAATATTGGATTAGGGTAGCATAATTCATTTCCATATCAATAAAGAAAAAAAAGTATCTAATACTTTGATTCAAAAAAAATAATTATTCATCAACAATATTGCATATATAACATAACCCTTTAGAAATTGTTTTGTAGAATTTTTCTTAGATGTTTTTTAATGTGGATCATACTATAATTTTTTAGGTTTCAGTACAATTACCTATTTCTTAAATAACATAGTAATGATAAAAGTAAGGCTATGTGTTATAGAAGTAGGTATAATTTGTTAATAAGTAAAATTTTACTGAATTTAAAATTGGAAAAGTGACTATTTTGAGATTTTTAAAGTGATTTAGTGGTCCTTGAGATTCCATGTTTAATAGAGAATCGATGAGTGAATGTCACACATCCCTGTTAACCATTAATTCAGGTTGTACTATGTTATAAAAAATCCTTTAGGAGTATTATTGGTGGGAGGAAATAAAAGGGTTGTTGTTGACATTTCCTAGAATTTGTTTTCTTCTCTACATGTTAAATAATAAATATTTCAATTGGGGAATCCATACACATTACCAAAGGCATATTGGAAATTTTTAAATATATCTATCGATTTTAATGATATATTACCCAAAATAGATCATAGTAATAATGTGATTAATTTAGTTCATATTGATTGACTATATGTACAAATTTCATTCCCAATAAAGATACACTATATAAACATAAAAATATATTTTGATTCATAAAGAGATAATAATATTACATATATATGATCTATCTATTTTATCTTACTATGATCACATTTTCTCATAAAATTTTTGGATAGGAAATCAGAAGTCATTATGTACCAAATTAAATTTTATTATGGATATTCATCCAAAATCTGATGGAAAATCCTTGAAAATAATTCAGACCATAGAAGACATGACTCATTTTGTTTGATGGATTAACTTGGAATTTGTTTTCAAAATCCTCATTTTTGAGTTTTTATAAAACAATAATTGTCAATCTAGTTTAAATATGAAACATATTGAGGCATTATATGGAAATTGATTTCAGTATATAGATATTTGGGAAAAATTAGGTCATAAGATGTTGATGAGACCTGAATTGATCGTGGATATAATTGAAAAGGTGAATGGAATTCAAAAATGTTTAAGGAATGTTTAGATGAGGTAGAAAAGTAATGAAGAAATTAGAGTAAATATATATTTTTATGTACATGATTATGTTTTTCTTGAAGTATCCTTTTGATATATTTTGATGAATTTTCATAAAAAGGGGGAGCTAGGACCATTTTATATTGGACTATCTAATCTCCTATAGGAGTTGGATCAATTTTATTCTAGTGGCCTTACCTCTGAGTTTATATCATATACAAAATATTAATTATGTTTTAATGGAATAAAAGTATCTGCAGAATTCATCTCTAGTTTTGATCCTTATGGTTGTTTAGTTGGAATAGAACCTCTTATAGGTGGAGAAAGATATTCATATTCTTATGCATAGAAATAAATTATGGTGTAATATGGAAATTCATAAGGATAATTTTTTTTTCGAAAATAATATTCTTGAAGAAGCAACATGGATGTTTGAAAAGCTATAAGGTAAAGGTGTACCCAGTTTTTTATTAAGTGAATAATATTGTGAAAACATAATTCCAAAAAGGGGGACGAATGTAAAATCTTATGTGGTGCTATAAAAAATCATTTTTATATGTATTGGGAATCATGTGTCATATATTTATATTCATTATAATTTTTTCATTAAAAAAGGAAGGAGTTTTATAATCCTATTTTGTTTCATGGTTTTATTTAGAATTTTAATTTTCAAATTATAAAATTTTAATTAGAAAAAAATGAACATCATTAATTAATTAAGCATGTAAAATTTATCTAAGGCTTAATATTTTTTTATAATTTTCTAAAATGATTTAATTTTCAACACATATTTAAAATAGAAGTTTTTAATTGAAAAATGAATTTTATTGTAATGAATTTATGAGTTAACTTTTATTATGGGATAGTTTTAAAATATAATTTTTTTTCCATTTTAGATAAAATCATTCTACAATAATGTTGAAAGGATTTTTATAGATGAATTTAGTAAAAAAAAATTATTGAAAAGGGACAATTTTTTAAAATTGTTTTTCATTGTGTTTCCATATATTAATTTTCATGTAAATTATACAACTTATATTTTTCGAATTTTGACAAACTTATTCGGTATTTGGAATAATTTGGTCAAAATTTGGTAACTATTTTAATTTTATTATTGTTCAATATTAATTTTAACCTTAATAATAATTTTTACCATGGTAAAGGATTCATCAGTTAATTAAAGTTAAAAATTAAATAATTTATACTTTAAAATGGCCCTAAAACCAACATAAATTTTATTGGATGAGTCCATTTCATCCATATGGATATAAAAATTTGTTATATTACTTTTTGATTCAATTTTTATACATTTATAACCAATAATTTTTTTAATAAAAGTCTAAAATTGAACACTCTTCGTTTTAATAACTACAATTTTTAAAAATTGGGATAATTAGTGTCTATGTTATGTTATAAATATAATTTTGAAAAATTAATGATTTACTGTCGTAATGGAAATTAATTTTTAATTTTTATTGTATAAATATTTACCTTTAATTATTACACTACATTAAAGAAATAATTTTTAGATAAATTGAAAAACTAAAAAATGACATTACAAATATTAAAAGTAAAATAATTTGAAATAATTATTATTATCCTTGATTTTTTTAGATATGTATAACATGGTAGGGATATAAAAAATTATTATATTTAAATTCCTTGGGTTTTTTCATTTTATTAAAAATGAGAGTAAATTATTATTTCTAAAATTGATATTATTAATATTTTATAAAAATAATAATTTATTATGCTATATAATATTCCAAAAAAAAATTATATTAGGCCAAATTTATGGGATATAATTAATTACTTCAAACATGGTGAATTTATTGGTCTTTTTCATTTATTGTAACATTATAATCCCAGGAAGTGTTGAAAATTTTAATACTGAAGTAATTTCCAAAAAGGAGAAAGAATGGAAAAAAAGATATTGGTAAAAACAGAGCGAAAACATGTATTATTTTTATTTTATGGCAAAAATTTATTCCATCCTCAACATATATTATAAATAAATTATTTTTTGGTAAAATTTTAATTTAAATAAAATTTATATTAATTTTATATTTTTAGAAATTCCAAAAGTTCCCCTCCCATTTTTTATTAAAAGTCGTCTACCCTTCCCTTTAATTCAAATTTTAAAGAATTTTGTTCTAGGAAAACTCTTCCAAAATACCTTCCAAAAATCCCTCCCCATGTTTTATAGTGTAAGAAATCAATTTTACACTCACTTATGGATCCTTTCAATTTTGGTCTATTTTTTTCATAGAATTAATATGGATTACTATTGAGTTCGTGAAGGTCTCATGGGTGTTTGGGGATCGTTTGGAGACCAGAGCACAGTTTTATTGGTAAAAAAAGTCATGTGGCATATTTTTTTAACTATTCTAGGAAACCCTCATAGTTAGTTTAACCGTACTGGGATAGACATTGAGCATTAAGATGTGACAAGATTTAATCAAACTATGAAATTTGGGCTGCATGACCGTGAAAAAACTGTAAAAAATAGATATGTGATTCTCACTATAGGAACATGATTACTAAAATTCTGTAGCATAACCATGCACATTACACTTTCCTACAGTAGACCATGTATATTTTGTGAACATTTTAACTAACAGTGTTTCCAAACCGTTTGAATTCTGATTTTGGGTTAAATTAACAAAATTACTTTTTAAACCTAATTAAACAAAACCCCTACTTTTTCTCTCTAGTATATAATATCCTGTCTCTTCTCCATTTTGAGATCCTATGAATACCTATACATTGATCCGATCTATATCATCCATCCTAAGACCGATTCAATTATCATTCTTCTCATTGGATCTGCACCGGTACATTCTCTAATTGTTTTCAATCATTCATAGATTCTCTTCCAATCAATGAAGCTATTTAAATGTAGCCCCATATGGCCCAATTTCATGAAATTTTTATGTTTATCAAATATAATCCAATCTAGGCCATACTATAGGATGATAATTTATGGGGATATTTATAGTATCATGATTTATGTGGTACATAAATCACTCCTCAATGTTCATCATTTTATAAATTACATGGTGGGAACACTAATTTCATCATGAACCAACTGTTAAATTTATATTTTTTTCTTATAGTCACATGAATTCTGTTCTAAGACCCATTCCTTATATATAAACCAACATTTTTTTATTTCTATAATTTCAACCACCTAAAGTAATAATTTTTTATAGTTATTCTTTTAGTAGCATTTAGATCCTATTAGAGCCACCGTTCATGTGTGTTTGAGCTTGCCAATTCTAGTAAAAATCCTTTCCAAATTCAAATATTACTGAAAATAAAAATTTCTACTTCCATTTTAATTTTACACTTGACCCACAAAAGGAAGTCCTTCCTATTTATTAATAAATGTTAAATCCTTTGTTAGAAATTATTTTGTATGTATATGCCTAGGCATAGTTTACATTAAATAAAATTAATTTGGTTTCTCTTCCTTCACCAAACCATTTTTTGTTACGAAAGGTAATGGAGTGATCTAGGTAATGAAATATATTAAATGGTTTCATCACCCAGACCTTGTCACCCTAATGAATGGGAAGGATTGAACCTTCATTTTTTCAAGTTATATTGCTATTAATTTAATTAATTAATTAATTTTCTCTAATTTATGGTGCCTAATTATATATATGGACCTTGAAATAATTATACAAATTATTTGGACTTTATCTTTTATTGGATTCTCAAGTAAATACCTTTACCACTCGAAGATGCCATTCCTATTCAAGGATACCAATTACCTTAGTTGATACCAACCATGTAAACCAATCCTGTTCTACCAGTGTATTAGTAGTATGGCACACCCCGATCCCTCTACTATTACAAGATTCTATTTATACACTCTATGGATCCATCATGGATTCAATGGACATGAGGTTCCTTGGTTACATCTTTGGGTCTAACCTTGGAATATCCTGTTTTATATTGGTTGTATTCCATGGACTCGGTTAAATCATCACTATTATGGAATTTCTTAGACAATAATTTATAACTCACACTCTTACACCTTATTTAGGAAGTAGCCACTACTTATTTTCTGACCCATGATGTTTTTAATTCCTTGATCATTAAATTTAACCCTTTAATTATTAATATCAATATTTGTTTCCATCTGACATCATGGAACCATTAGTGTTACTATCACAAGGTTGTGTCAGTGCTTGTTTTCCCTAATGTGAATTAAATATATAAACATGAACTTAATTAATTAATGAAATGGACACTTCTTTAGACTCCATTCAAGGGATTAATTATGTACTTGGTTATTTACATAATTCTACTACTTTTGTTTTATATATGCATACTTCCACATTGTTATAGAAAATAATAACCTTTGGATAATATAATTTGAATAAAAATGTGTACGATAGTTCATTTTCCTCAATGAAATACAATTTGGAGTTCTGGATATCAGTGTTGAGATAGTATTCAAAATAGTTTCAATGTTTCTATAGATTGTTGGAGTGTACATGCTAAATGTCAAAATTAATTTTTCTATGTATGACATGGTTAATGGTGATGAGATATTCAAAAAATATTTTATCATTATAACATAATGAAAATGTTTTTTAGGGTTCAACACACTCTCAGATAGACTATTAGAATCTTGGAAAGAGAATATATATTGATTCTATGATGGGTATCACATGGATTGAAAAATATTGAACTTGACTAGTATGTCAAAAATTTCCATAGATAATCTACTTCCATAGATAATTTTGTTGGTTCTAGATGTCCTAATGAAATGAATTCATAAATTCATATGAGATTGGAAATAATATTTCTCGCCTTACATGTCAAGGAAATGAAAATAAACTAGGATGTAAATATCAATGTAAAAAATAAATATATCTTAGATTTTATCCCAAGGACTAGAAGTGGTTAGATTGAGAAGATAGATGACAACACTGGTTGGGTGCAAGGGACCTAGACTATGTTTGGAGAAGTTGTATTTGGTCATGAAATATATCAAAAATAATAGTTTTATTAGTTAATCAACATATATGAAACTCTCTATTTAGAATGGAACTATAAATTTTCCTCGATAATTGCACTTTAGAAGAATGAAATTTTATGTTGGATCATTTTCAATGGTCCAAAGATGTCTCTGGTGAGTGCACTATTCCTTTTGAAACATGGACTTATTTGGGATACTTTACAGAATATAAAAGGGAAATATTGACTTACTTATGACTTTAAAAGTCTAGTTTTTTAAAATAAGTCTAAAAGGGATTATTGGCCTTAGAGATGGTTTAAGGAAATTGAATTTTATTTTATGGATGAAAAAACATGATAGTGCGGTTTCAAAATCCTATTTTGGAAATTTTTGTAAATTTTTTTCAATCATGACATTTAATGGGGATATATAGGACTTACCATATAAAATAGTGATTTTATTTCTTGATCAAACAGATATTTTACAAATAGTACCCTTCAGTTTGGGTAATTCTTGAGCTGAGAGTTGGGATGTATTGGATTTTTCGTCGAGATGAGGTTGGAATGAAGTTTTCAAATTTGGTTTTCTAGGTTTTTGAGTAAACAATTGGTGAAGGAGGAAATATATTCCATAGTTATTTTCTATGGATGATTAAAAGAAAAGGAAAGTCCCACATATTTATTTCCATGATTTGGGTTCTTAAGAAATTTCTTATATTTTGTTGATATTTTAAAAGGGTCACTCATAGAGTATTAAACAAGAGGAGAAGGAGGTATATCTCTAAATTTTTATTGAGGATAAAATTGTAATGGATGATGGAAGTGATAAAAAACTTCAACATATTGGAATTGATTTTTAGTTTGAGTTGAGAACTAAGGAGGATGAGGGATGATATTACTCTAGCTCGAGTCTGAGTTATAAGAAGAAGAGAAGGGATCAGAGTAGCGATGGATGAAGATTCAAATGAACTATCTTTATCATTAAGGGTTGGTGTTCATCCGAAGGAATTTTATGTCGATATCCAATGTAATGGTAGAAAAATATATAATCTTGAATATCAAGACAGATGATAGTTGGATGAGCTAGTGAGCTGAAACATCCACAATTTGTCATAGGCAACAGCCACATATATTTTGGAAATTATGAGTTTGGGGCGTTGACAGCCCCCACTAGTGGTTAAACATGACTTGTACGTTTGCTCATCCACTCGGTAAAATTGTTCATCTCTATCTATTGATTATATTGGAATTGATTAACATGATAATTTTATGTTTTATATAATTTTTGGTCACTACATCCATTTTTATTATGATATATCATTAATTCTTCATAATTATTTTCAAAAAGGGCACTACCAAAGGCAATATGGTTGAGAGTTAGCTCAATAGACAATTACCCCTCATTGAAGTATTAGATCAATAGTTGTTAAGTGATTTTGTGGTGTGGGAATGTTTCCGTGATCTTTTTGAACCATGCCTTATATGCATGGAGTTAATTATTAGTGAATATATTAATACCACTTGATTATTTTAGGATTAAAGTGGACTGTGATGGATGTAATAATTTATCTATGAAAAGATTCTTCAAATCATTCCATGTGTTTATGAAACCAATAGGGTGTAAATTGAGAAATAAATTGGTGATATCAGAAACAGAGAAATATAATTCTTGATTTTTGTTTTATTTCATAAAAACCCCTTGAGGTTTCATGATTCAGATCGCCAATCATAACACCTTGAGGTGAATATTTAAATCTTTAATATCTGATATGTGGTGATGAGGACGATGATGAATCCAATCGAATTTAAGTTAAAAATATGCATCAATTATTGGATATTTAATCCATAGGGGTTGGTAATTCATATTTGGGGAATAAATTTCATTAAGGGTTTTCCCCTATGGTTTTCTATGTCTGGTTAAATTGGATTGTAAATTAAAGGTAATTGAGTGATTTTATTATTCATAATGATCCTCCCTTATGAATGAATTGTTCACTCAATTTTTGGATCAAATAGATCTCACTGATTTTTAGGAGGATTCAATGAATTTAGATAAATTTTTAAAGGATTGAAAATGTGTGTTATCTTTTATTTCTTTTCCCTTGTTTGATTATTTTGATGGTGGGTTTTCCATTGTGTTGTGTGCATATTTTTTGAGGTGTTTTTTTTAATTTTTATTTCTACAATATGAAAATAAAAACTATTAGTTACAACACAATGAGAAATATAACCATTTTATGAATGGAGAATTGTCTCATATCAACCATTTAACTAAATGATTCTATTTTAATGTGTATAGTTGTGCTCATGTTGAATCCTTATTGATGATACATTTTTTAGGAGTTGGTTTGTTTTTATTGGGTTTTCCTTTTAATATGAGGTTTTTTGTATAGAATAATTATGTTCATTTATAGATGAATTTGTATATAAATATTTTATCAATATTGGGGAGAGTTACTTATTTTTAATTTAATATTATTAAAACTTGAGCTTTTCATAATATTTAATTAAATTAACACACACATCCAAAGATGATTTTGATTACAATTCCAAAGTTTTGAGGATTTAATCGAGGAGGTAAAAAATTGGGTTATAATATAAATAAAATTGTATTTATGGTAGTGAATTTATGGAAAAAATAATTCATAGATTTTACATGTAAAAACATGTCATTTGTTCATGAAATCTTATGTTTTACACACACAATGTTGACTTAACGAATGTTTAATGAGAAGAATCTCACAATCACTTTCTATCCCAAAATTGTGACTCACCCTAATGGGGGATTTACTTATCTATTTATATTGTTATATATTTTTAATATGTTGTTTATAATGATTAATTAAAAATAGGTAACAAAACAAGGTAAAAGTTAAGAGTAGGGTCCCAAACACAAAAAAAAATAATGATGAATATTAAACATTAAATTTTGATTAAAAAATGTTAATGAAGATAAGGTCCTTCAACATGCTTTAAATAATCATAGGAACATTAATAATACAAAAACGTTGTGGGATAAGAAGTAGATATGTTTATGAAGAATCATTAATTGAAATTTAATTTAAATGAAAACGAATATACTTGATTAAAATTTAAAACAAATTCATAAGAATATGAAATGGAAATTGGAGGAGAGGTTTCTCTTGTTCAAAAAAGAGTATAGATATTTGGACTTTATATTTCTTCTTATTATGTTCTAAAATGATAGCCTCTTGTATGGAGATGTGGGGAGTGTATTTATTGCCCCAGGTGATGTACTATTTTCATTCCCAAACTACCTCTTGAATTAGCTTTCCAATTATACTAAATAGACAACATTATATAGAGATATATTCTTTTTAGATGTTTTATAAATTGATTTGAACGATTCACCCTAAAAATTTGAAATATATTGGTCTTTGCAGATAACTTGGTCACAGATTTCTTAAACCATTTGTTGTTATCCATTTAATCTATAATTTTTCAAAGGCCACAATGTAAATGGGATTATGGCCATGAATAAGTCCCCAAATTCGAATCATTTATTCAAAAAGTATGGAGCTTATAACTTTACATTATTCCCACAATATAAATAATATAATGGAAAATTTTATTTGGATGAAAGTCAACAATTTCTAGTTATCATTAAATCATGTACAAAATTAGGGGTAGGACATTAATGCAAAAATTGAGCCCCATATTCATTGAATTTGGAATTGAAATTTTTATCCAAGCTATAATGTAATTTACATGGAATTTCATATGAGAATAAATTAATTTTGACTTTTGTATTGAGATTATAAAAGAGAACATCACATTTGAACCAATTTCATGGAATGATTATTTGGGCCGTATAGTGGGGTCTATATAGACCTTGAAATGGATGAATTGGCCAAAGATCAAGTATATATATTTTTTAATTGAAATAAAGAGAACTAATAAATAATAATCATATAATTTAGATTATTATTTTAAAGGATATGAGAAAAACTATAAATTGTAGTGTAATTGTATTAATTTGAACAATGATATAATTTTGTGTCTATGATCAAAATGTTAAGATTGAATGAATATTAATAATTTTTAGTACAAAATCATTGATGGGATTAATGTGAATTCATAAATTAAAATTTTATATTAATGATTAAATATCTTTTTTAATCTATAATGGTTACTGGGAATAATTTATTAGGATGGTATGTTCCATTATAACCATATGGTGGGTGAGACAATTATTTCTCAACACTAAATTTTAAAAAGGTATATAGATAACTGAATTCATCTCCCCAATGATTTTATTAGAATATTGTGTGATAGTTATACTATGTATAATGATGATGGATATTTAATGTTTAACTGTGATTTTTTACTCAAATTATAACAATAATGGTTTTTAATTATTAATGTTAGAATGATATTAAAATTATACCTCCGTTAACATGCATGATATATCTTTTCATTCAATGGGTTTTATTGACATTTTATTATTTTACAATGAAAATAATTTATATTCAACCTTATGAGGTTGAAAATTATAACAATGGGAAAATATTTATTATGAGTTTTTCTTATTTTCAAAGAAACTATATGAGTATTATTTTTCCTTGGATATTTATTATGAAATGTTTTATTATCATATTTGGGAAGATAAAGTGATTTATTGGGTAAAATATGTTTATATCATTCATCATTATTATTTTGAAAATTGGTATTTTTATAAGTAATCGCATAAAAATTGTTTCCTTCATTCTATTTAGGTCTATATTTGGGATTTTTTTTGCATAGCCAGTGTTTTAAAATTATTTTTAAAATTATTAATTATAGGTCTTGTAATATAAGATTTCAGTTTGAAGATAATGAATATTTTATTAAGAGAAATAATTTTATATTAAAGTTTTAATATTGTGAAAAAATGGATAACTGGAAAACATTATTCATTAAAATATTTTGGATTATTAAGTAAGAGTTTTGAAAAGACTACCTAAAAATATAAAACTAAAATATCAATGTGAATTAAATATATTTAAATCTAGAATAAACTTATTAGATAAAGTATATTTAAGGCTAGGTTGTTGTAGTTAGTATAGAAGAAATGTTTATATAACATTAGAGATTATGATAACATTAATATGATACCGTTGTGGATTTTAATTTAAAGTTAAGTTAAAAAGATATTGAATTTGAATATTATCATTTTCCTTCACATAATATGTGTTTGTTAAGAATGGTTTTCCAAATAGTTAACATAGGAGATAATGTAAGAAGAGACTAATGGCATGATATCCTTTAGAATCAATAGCCATGAATGGTTGGAATATGAACAGATCCATTTTTTCTTTGAATGGATTATTCGAAATAGGATACTAATTGTGGCAGTATCTATTCCATTGATAATCCATATCAACCACATTATATCTTTTCAATAAAGGAATATTTTATGAGTCTACAACATCATGAAATTAGTGGATCTTTGGAAACAATGAAAGCTGAATGATGGAAAAAATCCCATGAAAATAGTATTTGATGTTATAGGATGTTTGGATCATAAAAAAATTCTATATTAAATTTTATTGTAAATAATGTGAATCCGATCAATTGTGGACAAAGATTATGAATACTAAATAACTAGAAGAGATTAATAGACTACAATTAGATTATTTTAAGAATTTCTACATTGAGAAATATTTTAATAATGATGTTAGAATTAGGATGGGATTTTTTTTAGAATTGAGTAATAATATGTGAGATTCCATGGGATCATATGAATATATATTCACATGGTTTTCATGTTATTCAATATATTTTTTCTATTATCTTGAAATAAATATTATTCAGTTTTACTGAGGATTTAATCCATGATATTCAGTGGCATTGGAATCCCATGAATTCAAATATTTTTGTAATCTTGTGTGATACAATGAGATGGTTGAAATGTAGTTTACTAATGAACACCATTAAATTTAAATCAAATAAAAAAATAGGTCCATGAGGAAGGAAAAATGGTGTAATTGATCAATGTAATCTAACGGTAAAAAAATTATGTTTTTATATTGTGAGATTTTTTGTAAAATGAAAAATATTGAATCGCATATGATGTTGGGTTAGTGATTATAATGTTAAAATTTTGGTTATATGTCATGTAATTTAAATTAAAAATTTCATTTTAGTTTTTAGACCAATTATGATAAAAATATTGTTACATTTTTTAACTTTAATGAGATGGGAAATTATACAATAGAGTGTCTAAAAAAGAACATGAATGATGAGAATAATGAATAATATAAGAAAAAAGGTGTGTGGAAATCCATTTTAACCACTTTAGTTGATTTTGGGAAATAAAATGAAGTTGAATCAGGTACATTATTTGTTTATTAAGATTATGCCCAGGTATTACATGATTCCATGTCCACACATTACTTAATTTCGGATAAATCATTAATAACATTACAAATTACACAAAGGGAAATGAATCTAAAAGATATGGTCAGAACAATGATGGATGGATTATGTATAAAAAATTATTATAATTTATTTACCAATTTCTATCGAAATTCATTAACTACAATCATAATTGTCTTTCACATATTAGATTTTTTAATTATACGTATTTATTGGATTTCTATTTTCCATGATAGGATAGATTGTAGTGCTAACTTACTTTAATTTATGGAATAATATCTTTTTGTATATAAGAATGAACCCATTACGTTGATAACATATCAAGAAGCTATAAAAATATTAAAATTTTTCAGAAAATGTTATAATTCACATATTGTTTAGAATAAAGGAATTGTAAGTCTAATGAATAAATAGCGGTAATGTTATATGTTTATTTTTTTATTGATGATTTTATTAGTGTTATACCTAATTTCGATGTTTATATTACTATTTATTTAGTTCCAGATGATAATACAATTTTAAATATCTAATATAATAAGGATTTTATAGATCATATGGAATAGAAAAATATGTTTTCTTGAGTTTCTTGATAGAGGATTAATTATTCCTATCACATCACCTCGGGGTGAACATATATTATCTTTTTAGAAAAAATATTGTTCCATATGGATTCATTTTTATTATAGATCATTTAATAACATTACTATTTAGAATTAGTATTTGTTACCTCATATCAATGCTTTTTCTCATTACTAGGGAGCTTAGTGTTTTCCAAAGGATGACATAATCTTTCTGTACAACAAGCTGAAGTTTATGGATGATGGAATTCGAAAAACATAATTTTAGTGTAATTATAGACATCATTAATTTTTTTTTATTTCCTTTAGGGTAAAGAATTCCATAGTTGTATTTATGGATATTAGGGATAATAAATTCTATGTATATTTTATATTTTTATGGTAATTTTTATTGACGATATCTTAAGTTATTCTAAGAGTTACAAGTAAAACAAACTAATATAGGAATTTTTATGCAAACTCATAATGAAAGTTAATCATATAATAAAATTTTGAAATTAATTTTATGTTAAAACTGATTTCATTCCACTGAAAAGTTGGAAATAATAGTTTTATAAGAGATAATCCTACTAAAAATAATGTTATTCATGAATGATCGTAACCTACAAAATTTATTGATATTTATAGTTTTCTTGTTTTTGCATAATATGACCGGTGGAGTGATGAATGAATTTCATGGTTATCTATACCAGTATCAAAGTTAACTAAAAAATGAGTTAATTCATCATGAAAACAGAATGTGAAAACTATTTTCAGGAACTAATGATAATTTCATTAAATTCCCTAATGTTTTCCCCTAGAAATGGTAAATATATCATATTTAAAAATGCTTCATTAAAAGGACATTATTCTTTCTTGGTTTATAATAATTAGGTAATTGATTATACATCATGAAAAGTGATACCTTTTGAGTTAAATTATCTGACCCATGATATGGAATTATATATAGTACATTTTTCATAATTTTTTTATTGAAATCATTTATATGGATCCAATTATGAAAGATATAATGATTATAAAATTTTGAAGTATATCTTCAATTTTTAATATTTGAACATGAGACATTGGATATGGATGAAATTAATATTGGATTATGGTAGCGTAATTCATTACCATATCGAAAAAGAAAACAATGTATTTGATTCTTTGATTCAAAAAAATATTTACTAAATAACCATATTGCTTTTAAAATATAACCCATTTGAAATTAATTTGATGCATTTTTTACTAAATGTTTTTGAAGTGAGATCATCCTATATTTTATTTTGGGTCACAATACAATAACCTGTATCTAAAATGACATGAAATTAAAAAAGTAAAGATATGAGTTACAGAAATAGGTATAATTTTGTAAATAAGATAAATGTTTCTGAATTTAAAATTCTTAAAGATTCTATACTGAGATTTTAAAAGTGATTATGTGTACATCGTGATTACTAGTTAAAGAGAGAATTTTTGAGTGATGCTCATTGATCCCCATTAACCATTACTTCTCGATGTACATTCTTAAATAGAAACCCTTTGTAGTATTATATGTGGGATGGAATGAAAAGCGTTTTTGTTGAATTTTCATTGAATTTTTTTTATGGACATGTTAAAAAATAAATATTTAAATTGGGGAGTACTTAGCCTTTACCAAAGGAATACTGGAAATTTTTAAATAAATCTATGGATTTTAAGGGTGGATTACCCAAAACGATTTACAATAATAATGAGATTTTGTTTATTTTTTATTGATTTAGTACATCTAAACATTTCATTCCAATTAATGATACGCTATATTTACTTATATTTTTTTGTATGATAAGTAGATAATTAGGTTTCAAATAGATCGTCCCTCTATTGTATCTGACTATGATCCCATGTTCACATTAAATTTTTGGAAAGGACTTCCAAAGTCATTGAGTACTGAATTAAATTTTACTATGGATATTCATCCACAATCTAATGGAAAATCCATGAAAATAATTAAGACCATAGAATACATGCTTTATTCATTTTTAATTGACAAACAAGGAATTTTTTATAAAAGTCATAATTTTTTTTGAGTTTTCATATAACAACGATTTACATTATAGTTCAAATATGAAACAAATAAAGGCATTATATAGAAATTGATTTCGGAATATATATTTTTGGATAAATTAAGTGAAATGATGTTGATGGGACCATAATTTATTGAAGAAATATTTGAAAAGGTGAAATTAATTCAAAAAAATACGAGGACAGTTTAGATTTGGAAGAAATGTTATATGGATAATCAGAGGATAGATATCTTTTGATGTACATGATCATGTTTTTATTAAAGTATCTTTATGAAATATTTTGTTGAATTTTGATAAAAAGGGGAACCTAGGTCCATGTTAAATTGGCCTATATAAGCTCCTAGAGAAACATGGATCAATTTTCTATTGGTGGGCTTACCTATGATTTTATCTCATATACACAATATTCTTTCTGTTTTGATGTTATAAAAGTATCTACTGAATTTATCTCTTGTTTTTAGCCCCACGGTAGTTCATTTTTAAGAGAAAATATCATATGAGGAGAAACATAATCAGATCATTCCTCATTGAGGAAAAGTATTGTGGAATATGGTAATTCCTAAGGTTATGGATTTCTGGAAAACCATATGCTTTACGAAGCAACATGGGACTTTGAAAATCTATGAGGTAAAGAAGTCCCCAATTTTTTAATAACGGAATAATATTGTGAAAACATAATTCCATAAACGGGGATGAATGTTAAAACCTAGGAATTTCTATAACAAATAAGTTTCATATTTATTAGGAATAATGTGATTTATATTTATATTCATTATGAATTTTTCATTAAAAATAAATTAGATTTATTAACCTATTTTGTTGAATGGTATTATTTAGAGTTTTAATTTTCAGATTCTAAAATTTTAGTTTGAATAAATGAACTTCATTAATTAGCTACACATGTATAATTTATCTAAGGATTAATTTTTTTTATAATTTTCTCAAACTTATTATTTTTCAATGAATACATAAAATAGATATTTTAAATGTATATTAAATTTTATTTTAATGAATTTATGATTCAAAATTTTTAATGGATTTGTTTTACAAATTTATTTTTTCCATTTTATTTAAAATGATTAGATAATTATTTTGAAAATATTTCTATACATGAATTCAGATAAAGAAAATATATTTAAAAAGAAGTTTTTTTAGAAGTTTTTTCATTTCGTCTTCCTGGTTTATTTTTAAAGTAAATTTTTGTACTTATATTTATTGAATTTTGAAAAAAATTATATATTTGGAATAATTTGGTAAAAAAATTTATAAATATTTTAGTTTTATTATGGTTCAATATAAATATTAACCTTAGTAATCATTTTTGTCATGGTAAAGGGTTAAATAGGTAATTAAAGTTACAAATAAAATTATGATTACTTTAAAATGACCCTAAAACCAAAATTAATTTTATTGGATGGGTCAATTTCATCAATACCGATCTAAAAATTTGTTATATGAAATTTTGAATATTTATTTAGCAATTATAACAATTAGTTTTTTTAATTAATAATAGTCAAAAATTGAACACTCATGGTTTTAATAACGTCAATTTTTTAAAAATTGGGATAATTAGGGTCTATATTCTATTATAAATTTTATTTCAAAATATAAATGATTTAGCTTCGTAGTGGTAATTTATTTTTAAATTTTGGTGTATAATTATTTAACGTTAATGCTTACACTACAATGATGAAATAATTATTGAATTAATTGAAAAATTAAATAAATGACCTTTAAAATATTAAAAATAATATAATTGGAAATGTTAAATGTTATCCTAGAATTTTTTACTTAACTATAACATGATAGGGACTGGAAATTTACTATATTTTAATTCTTTGAGTTTCTTGTTTTTATTAAAAAATGATATTAAATTATTAGTTCAAAAATTGATATTATTAATGTTTTATAAAAACTATAATTTATAAATAAATATATTATTCCAAAAATAATATTATATTATGCCAAATTAATGGGATACAGTTTATTACTTCAATCATGGTCAATTTATACTTCATTTTAATTTTATTTTAATATTAATATCCCAAGAAGTGTTGAAAAATTAAATATTGTAGTCATTGTCAAAAAGGATAACGAATGGTTAAAACCATATATTGGTAAAAATATAATGAAAACATGTATAGTTTTTTAATGATAGAAATTTGTTCCTTCCTCATATTATCTTTAAATAAATTATTTTTGTGTGAAATTTTAATCAATATACAATTTATAAAAATTAAATATTTTGAGAAATTCTAATACTTCCCCTCTTATTTTTTATAAAAGGAAATCCTTCCTTCCATTTAATTCAAATTTAAAAGAATTTTAGTTTGGAAATTTCTACCTAACTCTATTCCAAAAATTCCTCCCCATGTTTTATTGTGTAAGAAATATATTTTTCAATCAGTTATAGATCCATTTTATTTTTATTTAATTTTCATTCATAGACATAATATGGATGCCAAATGAGTTCTTGAAGGTATCAGGGGTGTTTGGGGCTTGTTCAGAGCTCGGAGCCCGGTTTTAGTGGTGAAAAAGTCATGTTTCATAGTTTTTTAACTATTCTAGGTAGGCCACATAGTTATTTTAACCATACGGGTATGGACAATGAGCATTATGTGGGGACTCGATTTGATCAAACTATTCTATTTGGGCCGCATGAACTTGAAAAAACTAGAATAAAATTAGAGAGGTGTTTCTCACTATTGGAACACAATTACTCAAATTGTGTAGCCTAACCGTTCAAGTTACCCTTCCCAAAAGTAGGACATGTCGGTTTTGTGCAATGATTGGCCAACTGTGTTTCCAAACTATTTGAATACTGATTTTTAGTAAAATTACCAAAATTACCTTTGAAACATTATTAAACAAAACCCTTATTTTTCCTCTCTAGTAGAAAACATCCCCTCTTTTCTCACTTTTGAGATTCTTTGAATTCCTATACATTTTTTTGAACCATAGCTTCCATCCAAATATTAATTCAATCATTATTCATCTCATCGGATCTTCACCTTTACATTCTCAAATTGTTTTCAATCTTTCTTTGTTCCTCCTACTATCAATGAATATATTTAGATGTAGCCCCATATGCCCCAATTTCCTGAAATTTGCCTTGTTTTTCAAATATATTATAATTAAGGCCGTATGATAGGCTGATACTAGATGGGTAGAGGTATAGTATAACAATATAGGTGGTATATAAATAACCAATCATTATTTATTACTTTAATTTATTCATGGGAACACTAATTTATTCAGGAATCATCTGTTAAAATTATATACGTTTCTTATAGTCACTAGAACATTGTTCTAATACCCATTTCTTATATTAAAATCATTATTATGTTTTATTTCTATAATTTCAACCACTCTAAGTAAGGTGCTTCAATAATTATTCTTTTATAGCTTTAAGATCCTATTAGTGAAACTATTCTTAAGTGTTTGAGCATGACCATTATAATGGAAATACTTCCCATATTAAAATATTTTTAAATATAATAATTTATAGTTCCATTATTATTTTCCACATGACCCACATAAGGAATTGCTTTATCATTAATAATAAATGATAAATGGTTTTTAGAAAGTATGTCGTATGTATACACCTTGAAATATTTTACATTAAATAAAATATATGTGGTTTATCTTCCATTACAAAACCATTTCATGTTATTAATCGTAACAAAGTAAACTAGGTAATGATATACATTAAATTGTTGCATACCCCCTGACCTTGTCACACTAAAGAAAGGGACGACATGAACCTTCATTGTTTAAAATGATATGACTATAATTTTTTTAATTTATTAAATATATCGAATTTAAGGTGGCTTGTTATATATATGGACATTCAAATCATTATAGGAAGTGGATTGACATTATCTCTCATTGGGTTCCCCAGGAAATTTCATGACCACTCAAGGACGCCATTCCGATTCATCGATACGAATTACATTTGTTAATACCAACCATGCAACCCAATCTGCGTCTACTAGAGGATTCCTAGTATGGCACTGCATGATCCCACTAATATTACATGATTCCTTTGATATACTCCTTGGATGCATCCTGTTTTTTATGGAGATGATTTCCTTTGGTTACATCCTTTGTCCTATCCATAGAATATGCTGTTTTACATTAGCTGTATTCCACGAACTTCATTTGATCACCACTATTGTGTTATTTCATAAATGATGATCTAGGGATCACACTCTTACCCCTTACACAGTCTATAGTCACTAGTTAATTTCTAACCCTTTATGTCTTTATTTACTCGATCATTAACATGGAACTGATTCATTATTAATATAAATACGTGTTTCTTTATTACATCATGGAACCATTAGTGTTACTATCACAAGGTGATGTGAGTGATATGTTTCCATAATGTGAATTAAATATCTAAACATGAACTTAATAAATTAATGATATGGTTACATTTTTATACACTAGTCGAGTGATGAAGTATGTAATTTGTAATTTACATTATTTTACTGGTTCAATTTTATATATTCTTGCATCCCTTACTTTTATAGTTTATATTAGACAAATAGGATGTCATAGACACCATTGGTGGCGGCTTAATGAGATTTATCTCAAGCCATAACTAAGAACCATTAGTACCTAGGAATATTATATGTATGCATGTGTTGAAAAAGAAAAGTGTTCTTATTAGGAAATATTATTTATTAATCCTTTGGACAAAGGTTTTAAAAGATGACCAACTAGGATATCTTGACATCAAGGATAGTTTTTAGTTCATTTTTTCTACTTTTATATGTTATTATTTTCTAATGATTTTTATTCATGTCTTTTTTCATTATAGATACTTTTAATCTTCTAGTGTTACACTATGATATGTCCGCATTGGTTGGGGTATGGCATCAACAAATAGTATTTATCTATAGATTATCCATATGATCCACAATTGGAGAAAACTATTGAATTAGCATTATATGACTACATAAAGAGAACCCTATAATATGAAACCCCATCACTATAGTGTAAGCCTTCCATCAATAGTATGTATAAGGAGCCAGGATTAAACCTTAAATAATATTGAATTAAATTAATAATTCACATTGAGGATATTTTCAGGTTTAGAGTTTTAGAGAATTGGGACATTACTATTACATCTCAAAAGATTACAAAGTTGACACTTTTACACAGTTTCCAATTTTTTTTACAAAATATGAACTGTTGAAAAAAAGTGTCATGTCTAGTTCCATTTTTAAGATAGCATGAATATTCCATGATCCCATCCGTGACCCTATTACACATTTTATCTGGTGAAAAACATTTCAAAAACTTGGGATGAGCATAAAAAGATCAGTAAGGGATACACAAAGAAGTAATACTGTTATTTTTTCAAAACAACAAGTAAACCTTGAATACATTAACATAAGTAAAACTTTTCACCTTTATGAAGTAGTAAATACTCTTCACTGAATAAAAAATCATTACATACCCTTTTGTAACAAAACTATTACCATAAAACCCATATAAAGAACACATAACATATAAAGGTAACTTGGCACTTAAAGATACATTAATGGAATAAGAATACAGTCGACTTCCACACATATAACTAAATGGAATAGTCATACGGTCGACTTACATAACCAATGCATTAGAGGTTATAATGTTACCACCCATCCTGGTATTCACGACACCACCCGTCATTTGGTTTATCACGTAACCACCCGTAAAATGTCTAAGTTCTAATATAAAATCATAAGAATGAAAACAAATATAAAGGAAAGAAAAAAATTTACACATTTCAATCAAAATATATCACATAAATATATTGACATAACAAATCCATTATCAAAACAATTTTCAATACCAAAATACATAAAAGAGTATATAGTATTTATTTTCTTTTAAAAACATTACGGGTTGTTGAGGAAGCCAAAGATCAAATAATACTTGTGGCAGCGGAAAGGTTTTTGTCACCGCTTATGTTAAAATAAAAATTCATTTTTTCGTTTAGTAAAATGCTTAATAGAAAAATATTCCCTTTGGAAAGTCAAGGGTGTTTATAAAGTGTATAATAGAAATTCATGTATTAAAACAAAACATTCCTCATTGAAAGCAGATTGAGATGAAGTCCGTTACCTCGTGTCCAACATGACTTGATCATTCTTTAATATCCTGTATAATAAAATAATGTTAACTTATACCTACATAAAAACCCTTTTAATGTTTATTATTCATTTTATATTACTTATTACCATGTTATAAACATTATTTAATCATTTATGTTAATAATGTTTATTTTTTCGATATTTGGTACTTGGGTCAAAAATGAAAACCTTATATTACAAGTTGTCCATGTGGTAAATAGTATATTATATATAGAATGATATTTATTATTTAGATATAATATATATCATATATATCCTGTATATACATGTATTTATAATAGAACATAACATTTAGAGGTAAGAAATGAAATGCACCATTCAAGGAGACGATAAGTCATACGTACGCATGAACGCTACTTTCATTCCTATTTTATATTTAAATGGAAATAAAACATAATGATATATAGGTATATTATAATTCCAATATAATATAATATATAATATCATTAACTCTATCCTTTATACATCCCACATAATGCATTAACAAATCACGTCACTTTGAGGGGGCAGTAGTCCGCACTTCCTCAAATAAGATTATTGTATTTAGCCACTATGGAAACCAAAAAAGAGTGTTATAAATGGAAAATAAAGAAGAATAAAGAAATAATAAACAAAATATATATCATATATAAATATTGTGACATCATAATGGCCACCATGAGAGGTGGTAGGAGATAATTGAACAATCATCGTTTCGTGAGCATTTTGGTTTTCCATCCACAGAAACATTATGTTCTTCACCCATTAGATGGAGGTATGAGTAAGTGCATTTCGAATCCTTCTCATAAAAACATCATAGTATATTGATGATACTTTTTTAAAAAAAATAAAGTAATAAAAAGAGTTTAGGGGTTGGAGAAGTAAAAAAAGGGAATAATTTAAGAGAAACTGCTACCTTGAATTTGGGTAACTCCCTTTGGGTTGAACCAAAGGACTTCTTGAAGTTCCCTCTTCCTAAGATAAGGCTTCTAGGATTAGTAGAGGGATTCTGGGAGATTAATTGAGCATAGTTTGGATGGGCCAAATGGCTTGAGAGGTGTGAGTAATTGGTTATAAGTGGTTTCCTTTTATAAGGGAGAAGAGGGTCTCTTTAGGAAAGTGTGAAAACATTATATATAATATAATGATATTCATTTTCTAATGGTCCAAAATTCATTATAGTTAAAAATAAGAGGAATCATGGTCAATATAAAATCATACAGTAAGAAATGGACAGGTTTTGGATAATATTTTAATCATTATAATTTTATATATTTAAGTCATTTAATAATGAGGTAAATACTCCATCATTATTGTGTCATAAATAATTTAAATTATTTTATGTATAAAAATTATTAAAAAATAATACCATGTAGGATATCATTTTAGACTTATAATTAATAGTTATAGATAAAAATTTTACTTATATAACACTATATACAAATTAATTACTAAAATATTGTTGTTTATGTCATTTTGGCCTTTACCTTAAATTAATTAATCTAAATTGTCATTATCACACCCATGTGGCTCAATGGGGTCCTAAAATCAACCCAAAGATTCCTATGGTCGTTAATTACTCAGAAAATATGGTTTGGAAACAGTTTTAAGGTATGTTTAAATTATTATAATATTCTTTTTACCATGAATTACCCTATATAGCTTTAACCGCGGTAAATAAAAGTCAAAAATTACTATTCACCAAAAAATATTTTTATCTTATTGAACCAAATTTTACTTCTTGAAAACAACCATGTATGTTGTATTTTTGAAATTCAATACACATAAGTGTTAAAATTTCATTTAAATGAAAAATTCAGTTTTTTTAACCACCACTAAGTGGTTTCATTATTAATCAAAAATTGAAGTTTTTCAGAAAAATACCAAAAATTCAGCCTAAGCTATATTTGATATTCCAAATTCAAAAATGATATCTATTTTTAAAAATTCAAAAAATATAAGGGGAATTAAGTAATTTTAAAATTAATTCACTTTATCAAAACAAATAGGCTATTTTTAAGAAACAATAACTATTAAAATAATGATACTTGTTTATGTCCAATTTCAAAATGAAATTAATTACAATGACCAACAATGGATTAAATTTTAAAAATATATTTTAATTTCACTATAAAACCAAATAAAAGTATAATCTTACCATATAAATAAATTAGATTAAAATGCACTTTTGAATTAAAATACAATATATTTCACTATTCATTAAAAAATGAACTTTATTAGAAAAATCCCTAACATTTACACAAAGTAAATTTTGATGACCCCATTAAAAATAAGATTTTAATTGGTCAATTTGAACATATAAAAATGACCAAAACTATATTTAAAGAGGGTTCACCATTAAAAGGTGGTAAATCAGCCTTTTAATGTAAATATGCTTAAAATAAGATTCATTCATATTTTAAGCCTCTAACGTTTTATTGGTTAAATGTAAATACATTGTAAATAACATGTATAATCATATTTTAGTTAGTTTCATTCATTCCCGCCAATAAAATGGCAAGGATTTAACTACCATTTAAAATAATATTATTATATTATTATTGTGCAACGTAAGACTTCAAAGAAACCCATTGTAGCATATCGGGTACGCTATCGAACATAGAAAACCCTTTAAAGTAAAATTTATATTTAATTCAAAAATATTTATAAATATGAAATATGTATTATTCTTCATTTACCTAGGATGTTGCATCCTTCCCCCATTTTGAAAATTTTATCGTCCCAATTTTTATTCACTTATCAAAATAAGTGGGGGTATTTATCCCTCATTGAATTTTCAGATTCCCACGTTGCCTCTTCAACCATATAGGGTTTCCACAAAACCTTTATCTGGTGACTTACCTTATTCTAAAACACTTACTCTCTATGGTGAAGAATCTGGTCTGGTTTTTCTTCATAATAAAGATTCTCTTCCAACTGAACTGCATCTGGGCTCAAAAAATGAGATGGATCTGGCATATACTTTCTCAACATAGAAACATGAAAAACATTATGTACTTGGGATAAACTAGGAGGTTAAGCCACTTTGTACCCAACTGATCCAACTTTCTCCAGAATTTCATAAGGTCCAATAAACCCTAAACTCAACTTTCCCTTCTTACCAAAACACATCACACTTTTCCATGGAGAAACATTGAGAAAGACATGATCACCTACATTAAAATAGAGATCCTTCCTCTGGTTATCTACATAACTTTTCTATCTTCTTTGAGATATTCTAATGTGATTTTGAATCAACCTATCTTTCTCTGCCATCTCTTCTACCTATTATGCTCCCATCAGCTTCCATTCACCTACTTCGTCCCAAAAAACTAGATTTTGACAACGCTTTCCATATAATGCCTCAAATGGAGCCATCTGTATACTGGAATGAGAACTTTTATTATATGAAAATTCCACCAAAGAAAGTTGTTAGTCCCAAATTCCATGATAATCCATTGAGAAAGCACGTAACATATCCTCGGTAACTATTCATCTACTTTAACCTACTGACAAGTAAAAGAAATCACAACAAAATCAGCAATATCTCTTTACATTACATCCCACCAGTAATACTACTGATGATCTCTGTACATCTTAGTACTGCTAAAATGAACTGAAAACAGAGATCTATGAGCTTCACATAACAACTCATTCCTCAACTGTGAATCACAAGGAACACATAATCTCTTCCCAAATATCAAAACATAATCATTATCAATGTTAAAATCAGGAAACATACCCTTGTGAACTAATTCTGCCTCTTTCTGCAACTCACTATCTTGTTTCTGCGCTTGCTTTATTCTTTCTAATAGAGACGATTTCACTGACGCCTGAAACAAAACTGAAGAATAATTTCCTGCACCAATAACTTCTATTCCATATTTCATCAAATCAAAAACCAAAGGATCATATTCCAAATGTAACATATTTAATGATGTATTAATTTTTTGACTCAATCCATCAGCAACTTTATTTTCTTTTCCCAGATGATAAAGAATCGTGCAATTATAATACTTGATTAATTCCAACCATCTCCTCTATCTCAGGTTCAATTATTTTTGAGTGAATATATACTCAAAACATTTGTGATCATTATATATTTTACACTTCATTCCATAAAAATTATTCCTCCCATATTTAAAATCAAAAAGAACAGCAGCTAATTCAAAATCATATGTAGGGTAAATTGACTCATGTGGTTTCAACTGATGTGAAGAATAACCAATTACCTAATCATTCTGCATAAGGACACATCCAATTCTATTCAATGAAGCATCACTGTAGATAACAAACTCACCATTTTTGGATTGTAGTGCCAAAACTGGAGCATTCACCAATCTTCTTTTCAATTCTTTAAAACAATCATCACATTCTTTTGTCTAGATGAACTTAACACGTTTTCAAGTTAACATAGTAACTGGATCAGATAACCATGAAAACTCTTCAACAAACCTCCAGTAATAACCTGTCAATCCAAGAAAACAATAAATCATGGTTATATTTGCGGGTCTTGGACATTCTTCATCAACTTTTGTTTTAGCAGGATCAACTGTTATGCCATTTTTTGAAACAATGTGACCAAGGAATGAGATTTTTGGTAACCAAAACTCACACTTACTGAATTTCCCATAATTTTTCATTTATTTTAAGGTTTGCAATACAACTCTTAAATGGAATTCCTGATCCTCTTTAAATTTTGAATAAACCACAATTTCATCAATGAACACAACAAAAAACTTATCCAAGAACTCACAGAAAATTATCTTCATAAGATCCATGAATAAAACAGGTGCATTGGTTAACCAAAAGGCATAACTTAAAATTCATAATGGCCACATCTAGTATGAAACGCAGTTTTTGGAATGTCTACATCCTTTACTTTCAACTGATGGTACCCCGACCTCAAATAAATCTTCGAAAAATATAGAGCACCCTAGAGCTGATCAAAGAAACCATCGATAAGAGGAAAAGTATACATATTGTTAATTGTGATGTTATTCAATGATCAATAGTCAATGAAAATTATAATTGAACCATCTTTCTTTTTTAATATACAATATAGGAGCACCCCATGGCAATGTGCTAGGTTGAAACCTTTATCTAATAACTCATGTAATTTATTCTTTAACTCTAAATGTTCAACTTGAGTCATTCGATAATGGTGTTTTGAAATTGGATTAGCATCAGGAACTAAGTTGACAATAAATTTAACTTCCCAATTAGGTATAATACCAGAAAAATCATTAGGAAAAACATCAAGGTACTCATTTACCACTGGCACATTATTAATCTGGACAGTCCCTTTATTTTCAACAATATGTGCAAGGTAACATTCATTTCTATTTTTTACTAGTTTCTCAGCTTCCTAATATGTTATCAAAAGCAAGGGTTCATTATTGTACACAAACTATAAATCATTCTGAGAAGAAACCTCTTTAGTTCTACAGTAATTCTTAGCATGATAAACAAAAAGCCAATCCATGCCCAAAATAACATCAAACTCTACTGGAGGCAAAATAATAAGGTTTGCAGGTAGATTCTTTCCGCACACAAGGACATGAATGTTGTTATGTTTTCTTTTTCTCTCAACATTTCTTACAGGTGTTTTTACCATTATTTTAGTATTCATATCATTAGATGGAATTACCAGTTTACAAGAAAACTTCTTAGAAATGAATGGGTGTGTAGACCCTGAATCAAAAAACACATTGGCATAATCTGAAAAAACAGACAGTGTACCTGATACTACTTGGTTTGATGGCCCAAATTTTTTTGAAGTAGTTGGAAATGATTTCACCACCCATTTCTTCTTGTAGTCTGACTGATTTCCCGAAGTTAAGTTCTTCTCTAGGCACTCATTTCCATAATGACCCATTTCATTACACTTAAATTCTCTTAACGATGGCTTTTCATTGCATTCTTGTTCATCTTATTTACAGTTACGAGCAATATGACCAGACCTACCACATCAGAAGCACTTTCTAGACTTTTATAAACATTCTCTGGGATTCTTTTTAAATCACTTCTCAAAATATGGATATTTACTTTTCTTAACTCTAGGCTACTTTGATGAATTCTTCCGCTTTTCCTACCAACTAGACCTTTTATTCTACTATTTTTCATGGAACACTTGATTATTGGAAAACTCCATTTCCACCTTCTGTGCACATAGAACAAGTTTTTCATAACTTTTTAACTCACGATAGGCTATCACACTTCGATATCATGGCTTCAGTCCAGAGTAAAATCGATTTATCTTAATATCAAGATCTCATATGAAAATTCGTGTATATATTTCCAGTCGAGTGAAAATTGCTTCATATGTAGTCAGTAATTCATCCTCCTTCCTCAATTCTAGGAATTGTTTTTCTACCCTAAGACAAACCACCTTAGGAAAATATTTCTCAAGAATCATACATTTGAATTCATCTCAATCAAGAGCATAAATCTCTTCACTATCCATGATATTTTTCACCATCGACCACCACTGATCAGATTCACCTTCAAAAAGGTAAATAGCAAGAATAACCTTTTGATGTTCTGAACATCTGATGACATCCAAAATCTTTTCAAGAGCTTTAATCCACCCTTCTACTAGCACCAGATCAGATGATCCTCTGAATGGTGGGGGATGTTGCCTCATGAAATTCTCTACTACTAACATGTTCCTCTGCAGTTGATCTGGCTGATCTCATGCATGGATACCACCACGATTTATATCATGAGTAAACTGGGCCATCACTATAACACACTGTTCAGTTCTGATTCCGACAATCTCAAGTTTCTGATTTAGAAGGTTGTCTTCCTCCTGATGTTTTCCCATCATAAATGTCAGGTTTCCTCTGCGGAAAACCATTCTGAACATAGAAATATCTTAGGCGAAGCAAAATGGTAATATGTAAATGATATATGATTTCAATATTAACATAAATTACTTTATGGATAATAATTTAACAATACCCTAACTTTTAATGTTATCTAAACCAACCTCTGATACCAACTATAAGGACCCGACCTTAAACCATACAGAATATTGAATTAAATGAATAATTCACATGGGGTATCTTTTTAGGTTTAGAGTTTTAGAGAATTAGAACATAACTATTACATCTCAAAAGATTACAAAGTAGACACTTCTACACAATTTCTATTTTTTTTACAAAACATGAACTCTTGAAAAAAGAGTCATGTCTGTTTCCATGTTTAAGATAGCATGAAATTTCCTTGATCCCATGCTTAACCCTATTCCACATTATGTCTGGTGAAAAACATTTCAAAAACACGGGATGAGCATAAAAATCTCAGTAAGGGATACACAATGAAGTAAAACTGTTAGATTTTCAAAACAAAAAGTAAACCATGAATACATTAACATAAGTAATACTTTTCACCTTTATAAAATATTAAATACTCTTCACAGAATAAAAAATCATTACTTACCCATTTGTAACCAAAATATTACCATAAAACTCATATAAAGAACACATAACATATAAAGGTAACTTGAGACATAAACATACATAAATGGAATAACCATATGGTCGAATTCCACACATATCACTAAATGGAATATCCATAAGGCCGACTTCCATAACCAATGCATTGTAGGTTATAAGGTAACCACCCTTCTTGGTATTCACGACACCACCCGTCATTTAGTTTATCACATAACCACCCATCGAATGTCCAAGTACAAATATAAAATCATAAGAATGAAATAAAATCTTAAGGAAAGAAAACAAATTCCACATTTCAATTACAATATATCACTTAAATATATTGACATAAAAAATCCATTATCAAAACCAATTTCAATACCAAAATACATAAAAGAGTAAAAAGGTATTTATTTTCATTTAATTACTTTACAACTTGTTGATGAAGCCAAAGATCAAATAATACTCGCGGCGGAGGAAAGGTCGTTGTCATCAATTTCGTTAAAAGAAACATTCATTTTTTGTCATTTAATAATATGCTTCTTAGAAAAAGATTCACTTTGAAATGTCACGGGTGTTTATACAACGTTTAAAATAAAGACAGGTATTAAAACAAAATATTCCTCAATGAAAGAAGATTGAGATAAAGTCCCTTACGTCGTGTACAACTTGACACGATCATTCCTTAATCTCCTGAATAATAAACTAATGTAAATTTATATTTAAATAAGAACCTTTTTTAATTTTATTATCCATTTTATATCACTTATTATCAGGTTATAAACATTACGCAATCATTTAGGTTAATAATGTTTGTTTTGTCGATATTTGGTACTTGAGTGAAAAATGAACACCTTATATTACAAGTTGTCCATGTGGTCAATAGTCCATTATATCTAGAATGATATTCATTATTTAGATATCATATATATCATATATATCTATTATATACATGTATTTATAATAGTACATAACATTTAAAGGTATGAAATGAAAGGCACTGTTCATGGAGACAGTAAGTCGTACGTATGCATGAACGCTACTTTCATTTATATTTATTATTTTAATGGGAATAAAACAAAATGATACATTGTTATATTATAATTACAGCATAATATCATATATAATATCTTTAACTCCATCCTTTATACATTCCACATAAGGCATTAACGAATCACATCACATTGAGGGGGCGGTAGTCTGCACTTCCTCAAATGAGAATATCATATTTACCCACTATAAAAACCATAAAAGAGTGCTATAAATGGAAATACAGAATCTTAAAGTAAACATATAAATAATATATATCATATATAAATATAGTTCTATCACAATGGCCACTATTAAAGGAATTAAGAGATAATTGAACAATCATCATTTTGTGAGGTGTTTGGTTTGCCGTCCACAGAAACATTATGTTCTTCATCCATTAGATGGAGGTCTGTGTAAGTGTAGTTCGAATAATTATCATAGAAAAATCCTATTATATTGGATATACTGGTGTTTTTACAAAATAAAGTAATAAAAATAGTTTAGGGGTTGGAGAAGTAAAATAAAAGAAAACAATTTAAAAGAAACAGTTACCTTAAATTGGGGCAACTCCATTTGGTTTGAACCAAATAACTTATTGAAGTGCCTTCTACCTAAGGTAAGGCTTCTAGGATGAGTAGAGGGATTTTTGGAGCATAATTGGGTAGATTATGGACGATCCAAATGTCTTGATATGTGATAGGAATTGGTTATAAGTGGTCTCCTCTTATATGGGGGAGGAGTGGCTCTTTAGAAAATTGTGAAACAATTATT
This sequence comes from Viscum album, assembly GCA_963277665.1. NCBI lineage: Eukaryota > Viridiplantae > Streptophyta > Magnoliopsida > Santalales > Viscaceae > Viscum > Viscum album. The sequence goes on along the minus strand of OY728123.1, from coordinate 1,530,399,948 downwards.
TTATTATATAATGATATTCAGTTTCTAATGGTCCAAAAATCATATAGTGTAATATAAGATGACTCATGCTCAAAATAAAATCAGACAATAATAATTGGATAGGTTTTGGATAATAGTTTAATCATTATAATCTTATTTATTAAAATCATTTATTAATGAGTTAGATACTACATCATTATTCTATCATAAATAATTTAATTTATTTGATGTCTAAAAATTTAAAATAACTACTATCATGTAGGATATATTTTTATATTTCCAATGTATATTTATAGTTAAAAATATTCCATATATAACACTATATAAATATTAATTACTAATGATTTTTGTTTATGTCATTTTGGACTTTACTTTAAATTAATTAATCTAAATTGTCATTATCACACTCAGGTGGCTCAATGAGGTCCCAAAATCAACCCAAAGATTCCCATGGTCGTTAATGACTCAAAAAATAATGTTTGGACATGTTTTAAGGTAATTTTCAATTATTATAATATATTTTTTTACTTTAAATTACCCTATTGTCCTTTAACCGCGGTAAATAAAAGTCAGAAGTTACTATTCATCAAAAAAATTATTTTATTGAACCACAATTTACTTCTTGATAACAACCATGTATATATTATTTTCAAAATTCAATTCATAGAAGTGGTAAAATTTCATTTATATGGAAAAGTCCATTTTTTAACTACCACTAAGTTGTTTCAGTATTCATCAAAAATTGATGTTTTTCAGAAAAAAGCAAAAATTCAGCAAAAGACATATTTGATATTCCAAATTAAAAAATGATGTCTATTTTTCCAAATTATAAAAATATAAGTGGAAATAATTAATTTTAAAATTAATTCCCATTATCAAAACAAATAGCATGTTTTTAAGAAACAATAACCATCAAAAGATTGATACTTGCCTATGTCCAATTTCAAAGTGAAATTAATTCCAATGACCAAAATTGGAGTAAATTGTAAAAAAAAAATAATTTCACTTTACAAACAACTAAAAAGTAAATGTAACCATATAAATAAATTAGATTAAATAGCACTTTTGAATTAAAATACAATATTTTTCAGTATTCATTAAAAAATGATCATTAGCAGAAAAATCCCAAAACATTACACAGAGTAAATTTCGATGTCCCCATTCTAATGAATGATTTTATTATGTAAATTAGAACAATCAAAAATGACCAAAAATATATTTAGTGAGGGTTCTCCATTAAAAGGTGGTAAATTGTCTTTTTAATGTAAATTATACTTAAAATTTGTTTCATTAATATTTTAATCCTCTAACATTTTATTGGATAAATGTAAATAAATTTAACAAAAATTTATAATCATATTGTTGTTAGTTTTTTTTTCATTCCAACCAATAAAATGGCTAGGAGTTAACTACCATTTAAAATAATAATATTATATTTTTAGTGTGCAATGTAAGATTTAAAACAAACTCGTTGTTGCGTATCTGGTGCACTATCGAACATAACAACCCCTTTAAAGTAAAATCAATATTTAATTCAAAAATCTTAATAATTACGAAATTTGTCTTATTCTTAATTTACCTGGGATTTTACAATATGCCTTGTGACAAATCCCCTTAGAATTTTGTGTATGACCTAAATTTAATCATTACATATTATAGTTATATTATACTAGAATTATTTTCCATTCATTCCCAAATATAATTTATGTATATATATGGTCAATTTGGAAAGAATCAAACATATTAAATGTGGAAACTTCTATACATTATAATTTATTTACATAAAACAATATTCATCAAAATAAATAATGATTTCATCCCATGATAAATCTTTAAAAAATTTCCCTTGATCTCATCCTTTTCCGTTCTCCGTAAATCATATAAAAACCATTTAAAAAGAGAATGAAAAAATATCTGTTGGGACATTAATGAATGGAAATAATTTGTTTAGGTAAAACAAATAAAATATTTTTGTAAAAAATATACATTTTTACCCAAAAAATGATTCGATTTCATTTAAAAAAAATTAGATTATATTACCTTTTCAAAATGAAATGATTTCAAGTAAAACTAATATTCAATCATATGAACTTATTGTAGGTACCTTAGTATATAAACATCATATAACCCTTACATAACCCATTCAAATGGAAAAACTATATGGTCAACATCCATATCCATAGTATCCAATGCATTGGAGAGCTATAATGGGGTTTACCCATTATATGTTGATCTATAATTTTTCTTGAACCATCTTATCTTCATCTACAATGTAGTTAGACACATCATATACAGATCTATAATGGTATCAAAAAATTATTAAAAATATACAATGAACATATCTTGAATAAAATCCTTGAAAAATATTTTAGACTCTTGTGAAAAAAATTCAAACCGAAATACTTTTTTTGTAAAAAAGTAACATTGAAAATATAACCACCATGCACATAATAATGAATCCATATTCAATGAAACAAACAATATAAACTAATGAAGGATTTATTAAATCATTCTTGTGTCATGATACTAGGAAATTACATTCCTTTAATATATGTAGAAAAAAAAATCTTTTTACATATGTAAAAAGTGATGAAATCAGTACTTCAAAATAGGATTTTAGAATAATTTCTCGTACATTAAACCTTAAAAAGATAAAAATTTAAAATATTTGGATTGTAATTATAAAATTAAATTTCAAAAACATTAATTTCCATACAATTATATTAAATAAAAAAAATATACCTAAAGATAAATATTTAGAAAAACAATTAACATTTAATACATTTAAAATGAGATTTTTCAGAAAAATAGTCCCTTTGCATGAGTTTGGATCAACACGTACAAGACATATATTAATTAATTATATACATAGGTTAATTTTTACATTCTTTATAAAAAATTTATATTCATTTTTTCTTTTATTTCACATATTATCATGTAAAAATAGTTTATGTTCACATTTAATGTTTTGAATAAATTCAATTCACGAGATCAAAATGACATTAGTCAGTAGACTATGGTAAATGTGTTTATCATTGAATAAACTAAATAATTTTAGAAAGCTCATAATTATAATTTTAATACATCTATTATAGTTTTAAATTGACTTGATAAATTTTTTAATGAAAATTGAATTATGTTACAATCTTGTAGATGGTAGGTCATACGTAATCATGAGTAACATTTTCATTTTTCAATGATCATCATGTGAAGAATGTATGTATCATTATATCATTATAGAATGAAATTAATAATATAAATATAACATTAATTCTCAAAATATACTTGTATATATAATTCAAGTTATGTGATGATGAAAAATGAATCACATCTCTCTATTTTGGTGATATTCACATGTATGCCCAAATGATGTTAACATTTTTATATGAATAAAAAGTATAATACCCAAATAATATGTTATATTTAAATAAATATAATTATTTAATTAAAACCATATACAAACCCTATTTTATTCATTATAACTAGTCTTGAATGATTGTTAAGGAAAAAAATTACAAAGGTTCGTGAGGTGGTATTTCGTCTTACACACGGATGATAAATTATTTTCCATGTTGATGGAAGAATATATGTATATGGGTAATGAATGAGAAATATTGAAATATAAGGAAATTTATTATAATTTATATATTATTTTATAATGGTTTAATATGATTTTTAGGAGGAGGAAGAAGAATATGAAATTCTTGAATAAAAATGATACCTCTTTTTCAAACTACCTACTTTTCTTAACCATTTATGACCACTAAGGATGATTTTATACTATAAATAAGTCATCTATAATTTATTAAATTATATTAAAAAGTATAATAAAATATATTTTCCCCCAAAAAATTAATTAAGATGTCTATATAAATCATAAGCCTGATATCCCTTTTTCTGTGAATGATAGAGGAAATCATGGAATTTAAAAGGATATTAAAGTAATAAAAATGAATTCTCAATTAAATGTTTCTTAGAAGAAATTTTATTTGAATATAATATTCATATTCTTCCTAATACTCTCTTCCAAAAAAATCTTGATATATTTTTACTATATGTATACCATTATCTATTAGTTTAAACCCATATCCAACTTATATAAATCTTACCGTAACAACATGTTTTTTTCCAAATCTTGGGATAATATAGTTAGTATTAAATTTTAATAGATCCATTAATAGGTAATGGATTGAATTATATAATTTATGCCAACAGTTTTTCTAAATTTAACATTTTACGAAATTTAATATCATTTAAAAAAATAATTTATATTATAATATCATTAATGTAAATTGTGACAATAATCATTACATAGACATATAAAAATAAAAATAAAACTAGAAAAAAAAAATACATCCCCAAAATGTCAACATGACCAATAAAATTCATTGATCGTTTTAATTATTTCAAATTATATATAATTTATTGTTTTCATAATATTTATTTCATATTTCCGTTAGAAAATAATTAATGCATCATCATTATGTAATCCTTTAATGTAATTATTTATTTGCTAAAAATAAAAACAAAATTCTATTAATGAATATATTTATTTTATATTTCCAATGAATATTTTATATTGAAGATATGTTTTGAATATCCTCGTATAATAAATGTTATATTTGTCGAAAACATGGGTATGAAATCTTTGAATTTTCATAAAATAAAATATTATAAATGTAATAACATCTTTAATGTGGATGAAAAAGGTTATCATTTAGATCCTCGATTTATTATGGCCTAAAATAACTCATAAGTTAATATTTTTGGCAGTTTTAGGGTCATTTTTTAGTCTTTATCACTTTATTTTTAACCTTAATTATAAAATTTACTATTTAGTGTGGTAACAAAAATTAATAAAGTTCCTATTCATATTGGATAAAAATAAAAGGTACCTATTTAATTAATTTAGCACATTGAATCATAAATTAAATACATTTTTTCTAAATTAAAAACATATACTATTTAGAATTTTATATAAAATCAAACTGAAAAAATGAAACAATAAAATATTTTTCAGAAAAATGATGTTTATAAATTTAATCAGTTTTTATGTTAATTCCAATATAAAATATATTAAAAATACCATAATTGTATTTATTTAAATAAAATGAACAAATTAATATTTTAAAAGAATTTAAAATACAATTTGTCCTTATAAATACTTGATATAAATAATATTTAATAAGAATCAATATTTTCACTATTCAATTAATAATGAATATTTTTAGTAATTTATAATAACTTTTTTGAAGATTATTTTGACATGAATAATAAATAAATTTACTTATTTATTTAAAATTTAAATAATATAGTTTGTTATAATTTTTTAAGAATATAACTACATAATTCAAGTGTACTATTAAAATATTAAAATGATTTATTCTACCATTACATACGTCTTTACATATAGTATGATCATTATATGATAGTACGCTTCTTAACACAATAAACATATCTATGGAATGGTCTCACCAAAATCAAAAACATCAACCTCATAGAGATGGATTTTGGCATGGTCACCATCACTCATTATAGAACCATCCATATTATTCAAAATACCAATATGAGACAACACATGAAATTACAATAATCCACCTATTTTTGGTGAGATAATTCACTTAAAGAAATAATCTATAATAAGGCCACTGTGACCGTACTACAATTCTCACACAAAAACATGATAAACCTAATAGTCACTAAAACATCCAAAAACACATCATAGATATTCCAATATCTGAATACTAATTCAAGCCCAAATTATCTAAAAATACATTACTCTAAAACTAGAAATTAAAATTTCTTCCATACACATTATGGAAAAAATCCTTAAAAAATATTACTAATATATTCTAATGAAAATAATAATACGTATAATAGAGTTTTAGGAAAACATAGAAGAAATAAACCCTTTTTAATCCTCAGTTATTAAAATATTTTATAAATTATCCATTTAATATTGATATAATATTGAATGAAATTACATCATTATTTAGAATTAACCAAGTCCCACCATAATAAAATCCCTTCATCAGCACCCTTTTGAATCCTCAATTAATTTATCTAGTACCGAACTCCACCAAAACCTATCTACACTGTTATATTCTATCATATAAAGAAAATATCATAATAATATATAATTTAATAAATTTCCATCTACCACAAATTTACCACTTAACGTAAATAAATCTCATTAATTATCTATAACCCTTAACATGTTTTTATAATGACAAAAAATATAAATGATAAGATTCAAAATTCCATCTAAGACTAGATTTTTAACTATTAAAATCCATCCATGCGCTTTATTGAAAAAATCTATTATTTATAAATTTTTAAAATGAAATTCTCACTTGGACATTTTTTTCATTAAAATAACTATGTTCCAAAAACACAAAGACCAATAAAATATTATTTTCTATTGATATTGTTTCTATATTGTATTAAAATCACTATTTTCTCTCAAAAATTGATTCATAATATTTTTATACAATTTAATACCAAATTATAACATTATATAGGACATTTTAAAACATTATGTTGATAACCAAGATAAATTATAATAACGACGTTGTACTTTGTGATAATTAGATGTTATATTCATATTTAACAATTCATTTAATATTTTCAAAAAAATTTAAAATTAATGGTCCCTATTTGGTTTAATTCTTAATTTTTTGATGTACTATCCAAGGAGAAAATAAAAAAATACAATATCCTCAATTTTAAAACACAAGGGTCACTGTTAGTGACCTTCATTTAATTTCATCCAACTCAAATCCATATTTATTTTTCTCAAACTTTTTATGTCAATCATCTATCTTTGAAAGTATAATGGGAATCAAAACAATCTATTCTTACACATTGATCCATTATGATAACAAACAACATGAAATTCCAAACAATTGTAAAATGTGAATATAATATTTATGAATGGATGTTCTCCCGATGATATTCTAAAATTAAGCATAGAAACATATATGATTGACTCTAAAATATGATTGGATCATTCTATTGGTTCTTAAATTTAATTATTGTATTCACACATCCATTAATGAATTATAATATATATTTCAAGTCCCTTTCATAAGAATAAATTGATATGGGGATCTTAATTGACGACCTTAAACAAAAGAAATTATTAAATTCCATTAACATCTATAAAATTAAAAAAAAGATTTCATAAAGGAGTTAAATGTGTTAACATGATATTCTAATAAACCACAAACTATTTTAAATCATGATTCTATTTTTATTTTGGAATCCTAATAATAATGACCATGTAAATATCCTACCAATTATGTATTACCATAATAAATGGTTGCAAACAACCAATTGATCAGTGATGCAATACTCTTTCTTATTGATAAACCTTGCATTAATTTAGGAATTCAATTAATTTATTCTTCATTATTTTTCACTAAAATATGTAGCTACTATCTTCTTATATTTTCATAAATATATCGTAAAAAAGTACATTGAATACGGAAAATAATTTATCAATAAGTCTTATAATACAATTACTTTTTAATATCTATGTAATAATATTACAATTATAGATTCATTCACAGGGAATAGTATCCATGTGTTGCTTCTTAGGAGATTACCTAGACCATGTCTAATGAGTAAATATATTATACAGATCAAAAAGGGTTTTCAAGATGATAGTAAAACATAGAAAAAATATTTAGTGGGATATAACTCCATAAAATGTAGTTGGAAGCATATGAAACACTTAATGGGTTATGTTAAAATAGTTGTGAAGAGAACACACACTATCATTGAGATTATGGGTCAGTTTTTCTACTTCAAAGAGGAAGACACATTCAATAAGGGTGTAAATTAACAATGTTTTTGAATTAAAAGAATCCAGCTCAAGATTCTATACTTAGGAATAAAGGATTCCCAAGCATTGGATGTTAATGTATCTGCTAATGATTGTAAGGGAGATATTATCCCCCCGGAAGGTATCATTATAATATGATGATGAATTATAAGATGGTGGTTATTTATTAGTAGTTATAAATAATTAGAATTTGGTTTTTATCAACATGGATTATTTTATAGTGTCTCTATAGTAGAGAAGCATACCTATAATGGTTTGTCACATATTCAAAAATACAATGAAAAAAATTATTAGTTGTTATATATATTGTCTCTAAAGTGTTGAATTATAATTATATTAATGAATATAAATATACCGAGGAGGAAATATATTTATTATAAGACCCATAAAATTTGGGTCACATTTAACAGCTCAATTATTTTTTGGGGGATATAATATAAAAACAATGATGTATTCATATATTAAACAAATCTCTTAATCAATTAGTACAATATCATACAATTCTGTAATGGTATCAATTAAAGAAATCAAAAAATATAAGGATATTAACATCATGTTTTAACTATAGGATTACGATAAGACAATGTGAGAGAGATTTCCTCATGGAATAACTGATAACTATATACAATGGTTTCACTCACAATATGATGTTATTTTTCTATAATTTGAATATGTTATATTCTTCATTCATGACAACATAGAGATAATTGGACTTTTATATTCTATACTATATCTTAATATTGATATTAATAATTTTTATTGAAAATACTGATCCCTAATGGCACATAAATTAGTTCAATTTTTTGTTTGTTGGGATGTTTCTTTTAATTTGTTTTTTTTGTTCTTGTATTGGTATTGATAGGTTTACCAATTTTTCTCAAAGAAATTTTCAATTAAAAAGCTTTAAAATCCATTAGAGTATAAAATCATCCATCACATCCTTTATCATATATAAATTACCCATCATTTTATTCCTAAAATATATATTTATAAATTGTTTTAATACATACCCATTAGTGATCTCACTTATTTTTGACATATCTTCCATCTCCGACTACTGAATATTTAATATCTACAATTATTTTACATGATATAGTTTCATAAGTATTAATTTCATAATAGATAACTAAATTTGATCCCTTTTATCATACATCAATATGTATAAATTAGTTATAAAAATATTAACTATAATTAACCATATATTTAATTTATTAGCTAATTATAGTATATACTCAAAATAACCAAAAGTAGTATTTCTTCTCTAGGGTGTATATAAATATTCAATATCAATTGTATTTATATATTCAACATACCATTTATATACTAATTTTAATTCCCATTATAACAATATAAAAATTAAATTCGTGAGATCTGAGATAATCCTAAATCTATCACTATAATGATAATTTTCAATGCACATTAATACAAGAACCAATGTACTTAACTCAATGTAATAGGTAAGATAACTCTTTTCATGTTCTCAAAACCATGTTCAATAATATTTTTTAGAATAATAAAACCAAATTATTAGAAAAAACCATCATAGTATACAGCATATTTATCCCCCACATGAGGTACTTTTAAAATAAATTTAAGGTAAGTCTCCAATTTATGTATTTCAAACCATTTTAATATACTTAGATAAATTATACTTAACCCCCTTATGTGTCAATATTTTCATAAGTAAATATATTTAAGAAAATTACAAATGAATCTATATTTTTAAGTTACTAGAAGAAATACATAATGAATTTTGTAGATAATAATGAGCCTCTCTATATATATCATGACTTTTTTCCTATTAAATGTATTTTTTATAAATTAATGAAAACATTTTAGTTTATAAAAATTGATCTTTGAAAAATTCTACATATATAAATAGAGGTACACATAACTAATAATAAAAATTAAAATAATGTATAATTTTATAACATATAAAATGATATACCAATGACCTTGCAATGAAAAATTGATGATTGTTCCTATAAAATAGCAACAGATTGAAACGATGCCTTAGATAATTAATCCTACATGGTAAGAATTTTTATCCCACTATGCTCAAAAAGTGTTTATAGTTCTTTAAAATGAGATAATAAATATATTAATTTATAATAAATAATATTATCCTGGTACCAATAATACATAACTATTCATGAGATATTTCCATATATACACATCTTTGTACCTAGGAAACCCAATTAGAGTTTCACATCACCAATCAGGATACATCATTGTGTAAATTTAGACCCTTAGTCAATTTTTTCCTAAAAATAAATAAATTCATATAAAATAAGTTATCACACAGTTTAAAATTAATAAAATATTCAATTAGATATGAAGGATTCTTATACACCTTTATAGACAAATAAAATGATTTTTTATGAACTAAGATGAGTACCTATAATAGTAGATGGTACTTCATTAGTCTCATACTCCTTGATTAACTTATCAATAAAAATGTTTTTTCCATGAACATATAAATTTAAATATCTATCTTATTCTCATTTTGAATAAACTATACTATGGTTTTTTTATATTGAATTTTTTCTATCTATTAATATAGTTTATCCATCAATCCTGTAAAATATTTGTCCACTGACTTATTGAAATAATGGTTCACTAAATTATTCCCCAAACCACATTTACACATCCTTGTTACGTTTTAGTTAAATTAATATATTGATAAATCATGTTTCACACCTTTCCAAACATGTATCATAAATTTTCATTTTTTTAATTGAGATAATGTTTCTTACATTACTAAATATTATTACTAAAATTCCACCAATATCCTATTTTCTTGAAATAAAGTTTCTTTTTTCACACCACATAATAGAAGTAAATTATCTCACTAAATATTTGACTAATTCCATCCTTTATCAAAATAGAATATTTAACAACATTTGTATATGTAAATATATTCAAACCAATAATTGATATAAAAATTGTAATTTCATGAATTAATTCAATCCTTATAACTCATGAGACAATCATTTAAAACTAATTTGAGTAAAAAATTAATGTTCCATATAGATACGAACGTAAACAATTTGAAAAATAAATATCCAATCTCTACATATATATATTCTAGTAAAACATTTACATTTATCACCTGTAGAAAAAAATCATTGAATTTTCCTTTAAAACCCTTTTATCAAATCTCCTCTTGTTGTTTTATCATTTTTCGTAGTATCATAATACTTTTTGTTGTTATTTAATACACATAAAAAAATATTTCACCTAATTAGTCCTAGTATTTTTTATAAAATTTAAAATATGATTGATTATTTATAATTTGTATTCTTCTGCATAAAAACATTAACATCACTAAGAAATGATAAAATATTCTACCTTTATGGTAACAATGACATATTTTATCCTTTGAGAATATTCTAATGGAAATATATATCAGTCATATTGATATATTGAATTTTTATTTTAAAAAATTAAATATCAATAGGATAATTATCCACTAAACCTACCCCTATGATAATATGAATCCATCTTCATAACATATTACTCTTTAATCTATTGATAATTTTTCCTTTCATTAATTTTTATCATGAAACCCAAATATAATTAGTTTCATCCACAAAATAAAAAAGTAATAATCTTAAACTAATTCCTATTCTAGAATACCCTTATTTTCTCTATAATATTCTATATCTATCCTATAGCAATAAAATTCCACAAAAACTCATATGGGTTATTTTTACAAGACATTTTCAAAATAGACTATGAAAATAATAAACGAATAGAGAAAATTTAAATTCATTTATATCGATTCAAATAACTTTGGATATGTATTAAAATTATAATATCACTGTTATACATAAAATTTTGTATGAATAATTACTCATCTCAACCAACAATGGTTGACGACAAATTAATGGAACAATAGAAAATATATCATGAAAGCGATTCTCATAATTTTTTACTAAATTTTCAATATGACATGTGGTTTCCTATATAGAGGTCAGTAGTGAATATATATATATATATATATATATATATATATATTTATCCCATCCATTATATCTCCACCCATTAAACATACTTCTTTAAACTAATCTTAAACAATTTTCATGTCATATTTATGTATTTACCTGAACAAAATATATTAATCTTGATTCCAGAAAATGATATCCACAATTACTCAAGCACAATACTCAAGGGATAGAATATAGAAAGAAAAAATAAATTATCAAATAAAACATTTATTATGTGATTTTAATCAATGACATTTAACCCAGACTAATGGAATAAAAGAATATTTTATATATTTTAATGTAAAAATTAAAACCCTAAAAATGATAAATTAAATTAATGATCTATAATGGTTTCACAATTCATAAAAACATTAATTTCTGAAAATTAAACAATTACCTTGATTATCATTATCGTAAACCATCTCAATATTTATGACCGGCCATAGATTGAGAAGGAAGTTATTTTATTGATTTATGATATGAAGAAAATTTCTACATAGTAATAAGGTCTTAATATATTGTTATATTATTGAAACCATGTATAATTGTTTCCAATGAATCCCACATGCTTATCTAAAATAAGATATATTTCTAAATCGAACTAAATAAAACTAAATCGTTGATATACATTCATTTGAAAACCCATTTTGATTTTCACATAAGATATAATTTTTCCAAGAACCTAATATAATAGAAAATTTAATTTGATTAAATTAATAAAAACTAAATTACATGTTAACCATTTATAAACACAAAGTATAAACACTTTCGAATAAAAAATTATAACATGTAATTTAATGACAACCAAAAACCCATAATTGATCCAAATGATAAGGGACCAAATCCTAATAAAATGAGGGTGCGTCCAATTAAGTAAGCATATAGATAGTGTCATCACCAATTCTTAAACATGAACAATAAAATTTATATATCCATGATCTAACATGGATAAGGTATAGTAAAAAGTTGTTTTAATATAATCCTATAATTTTTCTCAAGTTTTAAAATAACATAATTTATATAAATTTCAATACACTAATAATTCAAAAATATAATGAAAGACTATTATATAAATTAACATATTTTTTTAAAAAGAAAATAAATAATTATTTTAGGCTAATTTAATTAATAAATAAAAAATTTATCATTTTCAAATAATCCATTCACTATATTTTTTTTAAAATGCATCAATTAAATGTTAATCAACAATTTCAAACAAACATTCAAATATTATTGAAATCATATAGATAAAAAAACTACTTTTATTAAAATTTAATAACGTGTAAAAAAATAATTGTATGAACCATATTAATGATTCCTTAAACATGAATCATAATTAATTATTAATTTTTATAATAATACTAATAAACAACATTTATAATACTATAATTATAAGCTTATTTTAGAGCCACGTAACGTGGAATATCTTTTTAGAATCATTTGATTTAATAATTTAAGGATCATTAATAACTATATGATCTTATATTCTATAGATAAAAAGTATTTATAATTCTTCACATTTCAAAACAGTATGATAAAAATAAATTATCATGAATTTGAAATGAACTCTTCCCTTTTTGGAAGATATAGTCTCATTTTTCATGACACTCATATGATGGTCCATGAAACGAATTGTTATTGTAACTAAGAATGTTGAATCAATGCACACAAAAAAATTTCTCATAAACCAATAATTTATTGCTTGTGTAAATATGATCCCAATACAATCATATATATAATATCAATTATAGATAGGGAAAGAGTAACACTACACATGATACAATACAATTAAAAGTTCCATAAACTATTTTGATCACATTACTATATATTTTATTAATAATAATATTTCATAAATCAATATATGTTTTTAAAATCATGGAAAATATGTATCTTTTTTCCAAGAGTTGCATAATTTTAATAATTGGGATTTATAATATAATTATTGGAGAGGGGAATACTATATGGGGTTTTTTAAATGTATTTAGGTGTTTTAGTGGTTATTGGTGGTGTTAGGATTTATGGTGATGGAAATAGTCACCGTGTCTGGACAATGTTTTCGGTACAGTTAGAAAATAATGTTATTATCAAGGATTTTTAGCATTACACACAAGAGAATAATCATTACAACAGAGAGGGGGTGAGCCCAATATTACTCCAAAAAGATTGTATTGATTATTTTTGGCACACACAGTTGATCACACTACAAAATGGTTATTATAGTCAAATTGAAGGGTTGTGAAAGATTAATTTTTTTATTATAATTACAAATGACATAATATTATGTTTTGTTGTACGATGAGGGATATTCATATAATAAGATTTAGATAATTTATTAGTGGTAAATTTCACTACGAAGCACATAATCATGTTTTTCATGTTATTACTTTGTTTAATAAATTAAAAAATGAATATTTGGGTGAAACCACTTTAGCTAGTTGCGTATTTTTAAGAACCCTTCTAAGGATAGGGATTCTACTTTGGTCCTTTGGGATACACCATAATTAAAAAATTAAAGTGTTGTATTTCACTTTTACCCATTTGTTCATACTGAAATGGTCCTCTTATAATTTTTTTTTTAATTTTGAAATATATGTGTTGTGGATGTTCTCTATGTTTAGTTGTAGGATGAATATTCATTAGGGGTCATTTTAGTCTTTCCCTTCTTAATTCCAAATAAAACCTATATGATTATAGCTTATTTGTCAACTTATATAATGATTTAGGGTATTACCCCTCTTTACCCCTTTGGTAATTCATATTCATGTAGTCTCATAGGATTGGTGTTGTTATGAATTAGAATTATATGTGATGATTCTATCAAAGCATTGTAGAATCGTCCTAAAACATAGGCCTTTTGTTTGTAATGTATAATGGATTCCAATAAAATAGAATATATAGTTTTTTTAATAATTTCATTGAGGTATAATATTCCATGATTTTAGTTGTTTCTTTATTTTATCATCATAAAATTAGTTGATATTCATGTGTTATCTAATAGATATTTCTTTATATAGGTTTAAGAGTTTTCCATGAACACTTCATATCAAATTTTTATTTTTTTAGAACATTTGTTTAAATAGTGATTTATTTGGAATTTTTTTATTTATTTATTATATCATAATTAATAAAATATATTATAATTAATTAGTTATGAATTATATAAGATATGGAAGCTCATGGTATAATGGGATATTTTTTTGTATTAACACAAGACTTATTGAGGAAAGAGAGATCATTTAATAAATATTATTAGTAAATATAATGGCAGTTGGCATAAATAATACATGTAAATTTCCTTTTTATATGATTACTTATTATATCATGGAAATTATTGTCTTTGTAAATTTAATTTGTCCATGATTCCAAAAAGTAAAGGAAATAGGTGACAAAAAATTCATTATTGCATTAAACTGAGTGATCTATGATATATTGAATCATTGGATGTGGTGGTTGATTACATAACCAAAGGGAAAAAATGATAGTTGTTTTATGTGATACATAACAAGGTATTAAAGACCTGTATGTGATGTAGATATCCTATTTTAGGATCTCCTCAAGGTAGTATGGATGGAATGTTGGGATTAGGCCTATGGTTGATGGCTCATGCATGGTAGGGAATACTCCCATTGTTGATTGTTTTTGGACATGGAGCATGTATTGAATGTGGTAAGTCCTATGGTGCTTCATACAATGCAGTGAGTATGGATTCCTTGAAAAATTAGAAAGAGATATCTCTTAACAGAGTTATGATATGGGACCTAATAATGGTTCATGGGATATATGTTTATAAGTATTAGAGAGAAATTCCATAGTCGTACGGGTTTTATTGTAACAATATTTGGGAATTTTTAATAGGATAATATTTTTGGAATTTATAGTAGAACTAGACTTAAAAGTTATGTTATCAACAATTAATCCTATGGTCTTGGATGTAACCATTAGGTGAATGAAATGGATTATATTTTTTGGGAATATACAATGTTAGGTTTGATGAACCTCAATGGATTCATACAAAGAATAAAGGATTTGGCTATGCGTTGGCCAACTGTGACCAATTTACTATTATTGTCCTATAGCTATTAAACATTGGATCTAAATGGGGGTGTGATGCTACATTAGAATTGGATCTATCTCTAATACATATAAAAAATAGATTTTGATTTGATACATGTGCTTCACTAAATTTAGGGCACATCTAGATACAGGGGGGTATGCTATGATTACCTAATGTATGTGAGATTTCGATATAAATTTACCCATAGGGGGATGGTTTAGCTCATGAAGAGGATATATATATTATATTACACATCAATATATTATTTAGATAAAATTATTTATCCTTGGGTCCTACTAGGTGACGATATTGTTTTTCATGTGATAAAGGTAGTTTACCTTCATAGGACCCACATTCTATATATGTGATTATCGATTCGATCTACTATGTGATGGTAAATTTCAAATAATATTAGTGTTGGGGTGAATTTTACTATACTGATGAACATAGTCCAATATATATGATTACTCATGTGACCTAAAACATGATAATGTTTTTCATCTTAAGAAAGTGTTTTTCGCTGTTGTTTATCACCACATGATCCACTAATAGCCTTGAAATATTTCATGTGACCATAAAATGAGGTTATAGATTAACTATTGTGGAAGCACATATTTATTGTATAATTCATTCTAATAAAGCACCCTGAACTAAATCATAGAGATCACGGTGGAAATCCACAAACCACATCTAGGCCTCCCCATATTTAAGTGGTTGTTGACTATCTCGAAGGAGAGGAAAGGGATCGTAAAAAAATAATTTCAAAACATATAAAAAATAAAATAATAGTAATAAGGGAACTACTAAATATCCATTAGTAGCTTATGAGAAAGAGATCCAAATAAATGATATAATAATATGTAAATCCAATGTAGAATCTATTCAATGTTAAGGATCCCCATATGAGTCTTTTCAATGTATAATGTTACAGAAATAACCCGATAACATTTAGTGAAAAATTTGAAACTAAGAGTCCAATATGAAATTTACCAACTCCATCTTGCTTCTCGAGCTCTACTGCCCACTGTATGACCCATTCCCTATACAAAATCCTAGATCATAAATTATACATTTTATCAATGATTCCCTTACAGGTTGTGAGTATACAATCTATTATAACACCACCAAAATTCATAAAGATAAGTCACAATATACAGAAGTTAATTCCATGTAAAAATAATTGTGCATGTAATAAAAAGATATAAATACATGAACATAATAATATTAAGTATGTGGGGTCCAACTCTACACAATTTATCTCTATAATGTAGGAAATGTCACATTTTTCCTTGACATACATGGTCAACAAATCATCATTCCAAAACCCCCAGAAGTGGATAGTTAGGTTCACCTTTATGGGAATAATTTTTTTTTCAGGTTCACACTGATATGTGGAAAACCAAAACCCATTTTTTAACCATGAGTAATAACCCTAGGGTAAGACATCACCTCCAATGTCAACCAAATATCATAGCTCTGTGGAAATCCATCACATCATCTACATTCCCCCTATAATGGAGTGAACAATATGTATGGATCATCTTGGTCACTCATCTGTGGAGAAATATATGTTACCCATGTAACACACAATTCAACAATAAGGATGTTCGTAATCATGTTATATCTAGAAAGATTCAATGTTCAATAACACATCCATATGAGAATCATTTTAGGAATAGGTTTGAAGGCGATACAAAAATAAACAACAGAATTTGACAGAATTGTTTTTTCTATCAGACCTATATGATTTATACTGTATAGCTCATGTGTAATGACATTATGTTGCGATGAATTATATCCCATGATGTGTTTCATGTTAAAGATCCCTAGATCAAACAAAATTAACTCATGTTATAATTATAAGTTCAATATCAACTAAAAAACCACAAAAATTGTATGAATAGATTAGGAATACTAGAGATAATATTTTTCCATCAATGGCCTAGTTCCAATCATGATGTGGATTAAGATTATATAGATTATATTGTCATTTCTATAAATTCTCGATAATTGCCTCATTTTATTTTTTTAACATATAGAACTAACTATAACATCATGGATCTAAATTTATTAATAATAATACGAGGAAAATATTGCAAGGAATGTTGGAAAATACCATGGAAGGAATAATGGATAGGTCCACACTTTATAAATCCAGTAGTCAAGAAGAGAGAATCAATAATATCGAGAGGATATCACTAAGGTATCTAAAACTGGTCAAGGGTTAATGAATATTTGAAGGAAGTAAAATTTAGTTAGAAATCAATAAACCATCCCAAAAATTGTTGGAATCTTATAGAACCATGAGCTATCCAGTGTCCACCATCAGTATACCGGTAGACTCCACTACATAGTGGGTTTCCAATGAACGAATCCTGGATAACTAAAAATTAAACTAGTTCCCCTTTGGCTTGTAATTTGTTAGTTGGTGTATCTGGTAAGAATCAATTCTACCTAAAAATTCTATTATATGGATAGTGGATTGATACTAGTTGGAATGTGGGCTTTGCATGATTGTTTCAGGACTAACCTTCTCCAATAACTAGATGGTGGTGGTGAATTGTCTAGAAACATTCCCTCCTGTTTCCATAGTGACATAGAATCGAGCCACCTGCTCTTGATTTATGATCGAAAACATTTTGAAAACAAAAAAAATTCCATAATTAATTTAACTAGTAACATACAAGATAAATAAAACATTAATAAATGAAATAAGATAAAGTATAGGATGTCAAAAATCCCCCACCCCCTCTAATAAATTATCATTAATGATAGATGTCTCTAAAGGCCTATTTTCAATTTTAACTACAAAATCCCTTTGAACCTGGGTATCAGGTTCTAACATCCAATAATTTTTTTCTGATATTCTCATGCTTATATATAACCTAAACAAGAGGAACTCTCTTTCCATTCATAACTATCATACTTTGATAAAAATAATTGAATATGTCACACCATATATGATTAATCTAATTAGACCCCAACATCCTTATAGTCGATCAGAATCATATGATCATGATTATTGATTATTTAGTGAGACAGATGGGACACATTATTCACACCTTAGTATAGTGAAGGAATATCCAACAGATTGTCCACCATCCTAATTAAATTGATTATCTAAAAATGTTGATAAAATTATTGTCCTAGTTTCCCTTTCTCCTATAATCATTGAGTTAAAACATACAGTGAAGTCATAGGAAAACCAAATAACCCAAATATAACACGAAGGTTAATAAAAAATTATTGGAATTCAATATCTATCTCAGTTGATCAACAACCATCCTATATTGAATCAAATATACCCATTATAATGTCTACTAAATCATAAATGGACAAAAGGATTTTCCATTATCATCTATGACTTACAATAGTATGAAGATGATAGTTCATATCCATCTTTAAATGAGTTTCCATTATCATCTATAATACATATAAAAATTGTGAAGTAGAAAATTCATCTATGTCAGTCACTATTCTCATAGGAATACTATGTTATACAATAATGGGTTGAAGATTTTTGTCTCCTTTTTCATTCACCATTTGTCTTTACTGAAATGTAAATAAATAACCATCTTTGTATATCGAATCAACTTCATACTAAATAAAATATCAACTTATCACAGTTCAAATAATCCATATGACGAGGTACATTTTAAATTTATTCGTATACTACACATGCATAGTTGTGGTATAAGTAATCCAAACATGGTGTTAATATTCAACTCTGGTTATCTGACTTGTAAAAGAATGAGATAAAAACAATAAAATGTCCATATTCATGTTGGGACACTACAATCCTCATCTAGTTTCATGATTCATCTAGATTGATCTTTGGTACACTTCCCACATATATGCATCAGATTCTCTCATCATAAACTATCTTATATAATAAATAACCACTACTCTTCCATGTACATGAATCATATCACATACTTTTTTTGATTATATGGAAACATATTTTTCTACCTCCAAAATAAAATACATTATGAGGAAATATAGTTTATACTCTAACCATAATTCATTAATTCCATTAATAAGAATGTGACCAACATTGTTAGTCAATAAAGTACTCTCTAATCCTTACTCACACACACATATTATATTCATCAATAAAAATACATCAACTTATTTTCAACTTTTGATGTCACTCATTATGTTCATGCATCTTCCTACTAAGAACTTCAACGGAGAAATTAAATTTTCCAAAATAATACACAATCTAAAATTAAACAACACTAAGAAATCTACCCAAATATCCTAATTAATTATAAATTTGCACTAAGTGATGATGTAATAAATGAAATTGTGGTCCATATATACAAAAAATGTCTCATTGATAATGTGTAGTCACAAAAATTTTAATGCATGAAGCACACTAGATAACTCTAAGTCAATAGAAGGTTGTTTTTACTAATCATATCATAGATGGAGGGAAACTTAATAATATAGTTAAACATTCTATTTTTTGATATCTCTGAACCTAGATATAGACGGATCCCAATTCAATTCATACCAAATTCCATGTTTTGGGAAGAGTCATAGATGATCAGAGTTTTCTCTTCACCTCTGAAAATGATTCCTCACATTACTCCATCAATTTTAAAATCTCACATTCATGGAATGTGAATTAATGTATAATTTAAAAAATTAAAAATCATAAATGAACGACCTATATCACAAAAACTTTCAATGGAAAATATGAATTTGGAACATGTCTATAGGTTTTCAAAATGATATAACAACCACTACCTTTTCCAAATTTGTATTAATTCATTAATCATAAATCACATGCCCATGTAAATGTACCTCATGTATACAAAAAAATAATTTTTTGATATTTTCCATAAATAATAATTTCTAAAAGTGTAATGAATATAATCTCAAAGTGTCTCCCATTTGATTTTGGGGTCTATTAATATATCCTAATTTTAATTAATGTTTAGAATAATATTTTTGACTAAGTTTGGTGAATGATATCATTAATGAGGTACATTAAAACTAATATTTTTATCCTTATCCCTATATGAATATTATAATACTCCAATAGCCCATAACTTCCACAATTTATTTTATAATGTATGTCCACCTCCCTTACCCAAACATGTTGGCATCAAGATCGCATATCTTTCATTTTAGAACCACTGGCATCCCATTATATGATGAATCAGGTACTAAATACTTATTAAGGGGTACATATTCTTTAGAGTAAATTTATTCAATTAACTATATACCACCAATGTCTGATGAATTTCATAGACATTGTTAGTAAAAAACACTATATCACTCCAAGTTGAAGTCCTTAGTCCAAAAAAATGTTTTTTGTCTACATATTCATTTTGTGTCTTATGATACATAAACTTAATAACATCAATACAGTAAGGATGAATACATATACTATTCGAACCATGAATAAGTTTAATTACAAACTCAATTCCCCCATTCAAAGGTAACCTCAAGAAATATACTCAAAAGATGTCTTGTTAATGGTCTACCACATGATGAAAAGATGAGGGCACCAGTATCTGATCTATAGTAAGGATAATCCCCACCACCTACACTAAAATGGACCCAATATGACTATGGGATGGTCTATCTAAACCTACCTCAACGTCCCAAATATTACATTGAATCTCATCACCTTTATAATTGTGAAATTACACACATGAACACACCTAGCTGATATAATGAGACATGTCAAGAAAATTCATGGATGATCTACATTCCATCCCAAAGGATTATAAATGGAGAAGAATTCCAAAATGTTTTAATAGAAAAGTATAATCCAAAAAAACATTAGTATACATTAATGAATTAGATGTTTCATCATTTAAAAATAAAAAATGAATGTAGATATACTACCAGTCTTATCTTGAACTATAATATGTCCCTCTCCACCATTGGTGGAGGCTTAGTAAACCATATAAACTCTACTTGTGTTAGCTCTACTTTTTCTTACCCAATGCTCATATGTATCATATCACATAGATCCATTTTGATTATGCACCTCTAGGTATGATCATATTCAATATCTAAGACTAAACACAATGATCCGATCTTATGAGGCATTAAAACAAATCCCTTATGGAGTCCTACCCTTTTCATTGGTAACACTATAAAAGTGTTAACAGAATTTTTGGAATAATTACCCTTATGTGAAAAATTTTATCTCATGGAAGAAATATCTCCCCATAATGAATCTGATGAATTGGTTATCTTCTCTAGCTATCAGCTGTGTTTTGACCCAGATTTTGTTAAATGATGTTTGTTTATAGAATAAATTTTGGTTACATATTATACTATAATAAAAGTTTAATATATATATAAATAAATGAACAACATTTTCTCTAATTAGTATTTATCTTTATATTATCCTATTATTTGACCTATTAAAATTTTGAACATTACAATTGGTGAAAAAACTTTTATTAGAAGAAATAATATTGGAAAATTTGAATTTACATAATATTCTAGAATTATTTCCCCAAAGACCAAAACTGTAAAACTAAAAAATATCAGTAAACTAATTTACAACTAAAAATAAAAAATGTATAACTTTACTATGAATTTTAGTAAATATTGAGTGACAGAATGAAGTGGTGTTTATGGGGTATAATGGGAAATTTGTCTATTGGGATTCAATTTTTATATAACCATTGGTCAAATATAACTATTATTCAATATGACAATTTGTATTTATGAATTTTGGAAACAATTTTAATTGGTGTTAAATTTACCAATAAAATTAGTGTTAATAATTATTAATGAAAATGAAGATTTTCTGTAGAAAGGATAAAGGACGCCCTTAACTTGTAGACTCAAGACCGTTAAATCCCATTTTTTAGAACATTGGTGTGAGGGAGAATTACTGGGGTTCTTTCTCTGACAATCACAAGTTAGGCTTCAACATGTCAATTTTTAATGAAATTCTTTATAGTTAATATTATGCGAGTGGATACTACCACTCGATAAAAATTAGTTGATCTACTATATAAAACTACCACAATCTCACAACTTACCATTACTACGTATGCTAGTGTATGATAGGGTTATATGTCTAGTCCATATATTCATAAAGTGTAATATATCAGTATAAAAACTATAATTCTATAAATTCAATTTTATGAAAATATTTTATCAATAAGATAAACTACTATGTTAGATGAATACAATAAATATATTTTTTGAAGAAAAATAAAAAATTATATTTTCTACAAAAATATTTACACTCTCAAAAAAACATATTGTATAATGAATCATATATTTTAATAAAAGATAATTTTAAAACAACAAAATTAAAATATAAATCATAAAATAAATTGTCATATGGATTATTTTATATGTTTTATAAAGTTGGTTGTGCCTTAAAAACTGAAATTATTAAATAAATAATTATTTTTATAGTTAAAATATAAAATTTTAAGACTCGTATAATTCATCTAATAAATAAAAAATTATATTTTAATCCTCATATCTATATTTTGTTACTGTTAATTTATGTGAATTTTCTAAAATAAATCATTTTTAGTGAATTAAACAAATACAATTTTGGGATATCTGTATGTTTTAGGGCATCATATTTATTTTTAAAATAATGTAATAACTAATTAACCACAATCCATTACAAATTTTTTTATTTTAATTATATTATGTATTATATTATATATTAATCAATATCCAAAACTATATGTTACATTCCAACATCTAAAATGGAAAATCTCATTTTTAAAAACATTACTTCATCGAAAAATAACTTTTACATGAGAACCAATGTATTAAAAATTTGATTTAGGTTAAATTGGATGAAAATATCATAAAATGTTTCTAAAATTTCTGAAACCATGAATAAAATACATGGGTCATCCATTGTTCATTCATTATCCAACACATTGATTTCTCATATCTATATTTGGAAATGATTAATCAATTCCACCATTTTTTCTATAAATATACACCTATTTCATCATTTACATTCTCTTTCATTCCATACTCCTAGAAATTATATTTATTTTATCCCCTATTGAGTCACCCATGGATTACTCATTCCATAAGGTTATATCCTCATGTTTTAGGAACAAGTCCTCATGGTAAGGGAAATATCCATTTCCCTTTTCCATTCAAGTTTAATTTTGTGGAATGTCTATAATTTTCAAAATAATTCTTTTTTATCCACATTGCATTATCTTGTTACATTATTATAAAAATTTCTTGAATTGTAGACCTATGTTCCCTCTAATTTTCTCCATTTCTAAAACAATTTTTTATATCTGTCATGTTGTCAAATATAATTCTTAAATTTATCTCTTTTATGAGATAAATTATCATTTAAATTCATTTTATGAATTCCCAAAGCTCATCCATTTCCCATGGTATTCACCCAGATATAAAAATAAATTATTTTTTGTTGATTTGTATTTATGAACCTCGTATCCCCTTTTGTGTGTGTTTAGAATGAAGTAATGCTCATGCATTAAGCGCAGTTGTTTGCATTATTTTTTAAAAGAAACCCATTTTTAAATTCTCATATGGTTAGTAGAAAAATTATTTGTTAGGATATATATTGGTCACATTAAATATATTCATAAGATTGGTTTTATCTAATAGAACACCAATGTTTTGGGTAAGGAATTTAATATATATAGATGACATGTTTTAGGATATATTGTCGAATAAAATTTTAAATTTCCATTTATGAAATGTTGGTGAATAACCATGTAGATTTTCTTATTAATGACCCATTTAAATTTTTAGCCACATTTCTTTGTTATGAGTCATTTTATTATTAGTTCGATATGATTGTTTTCATTTTTTAGTATAACTGGACACATTATAATTGATATGTCCCATGATTACAAGATATATGTCTCTCATTCTTTTTACATTACTAGGTTTCATGTTCACCCAGTTGCATGGATGAATATACCCATGATTTAATATGTAATAAATTTAAACAAGGGTGAACCCATATAGATGTATTTTATATGGATTAGATAATTGGTTTATGTTTCCTTATATAATATACCTAATTCCAAAACTATAAAAGATCCATTGTTTTATTAAATGTAATGAAAAGAATGAAATGAAAAATAAGTATCCCATACATGTTATCTGTGAATAGTTTAGTTATTTAGGTAAATTATAGATTGAAATATATTTTTCAACGCCCTATATAGAAACATAAATATATTGAATCATCTGAATATTTATTGGGAACATGTTGGAATTATTTAGTGTTTGATGTTGACATAATGTTTCTTGATTGTTTTATAATTTGTTTCCATGATGAAAAAATCATTTCACTATTTAAGAATTTTTAATCTGATCATAAAATTTAAAGGTGGAATAATAATTAGAATAACAAACATAACTCTAGTAAGAAAATAAATATGTTCCAATTCTCTATTCTGAATAAGTTTTTTGACTGATGTGTTCATCATACTCACCATGGGTACAGAATAACAGTTTCAATTGGTATAAAAATGTATCTTAGTTTTAATGACTCAATAAAAACCCAGAGCATGTTTTATTGTTCGATTTGTTATCAAATGTCATAATTTTTCTGAAATATTTTTGATGGGAGCTATGTGAATGAAAGGGGTTGATTTTTTATTTAGTGACATATTTAAGAAACTTTTATAATGATCAAAATGTTCTCAATGTCATGATGTAGTAATTATATAACAAAATGTTTTTAGAATAATAATGGATGTGTAGTTTGAATTTACTCAAGCACTAGCATGAATCCATCAAAACAATAGACTCATTGGAATATCTGATCTATCAAAAGACACTATTAACATGATCAATCATCAGTTAGAACATATATATAAATAGAAGTCGTTGTATACCCCACTCCATTGGATGGAGTGTGATTATATTTCATCTTATGATTCCTAACACCGATTATTAATTTAGATTTATTGGGAATGATTAATGAGATGAATTCCAGAACGATCAACTGGATGGTGATTATCAATGTAGTCAAACTTTTTCATTTGGATGAATTATTATACAATTGGCTAGCGAGAAATATAATATGAATTTTTTTAAGTTGGTTAGGGGTTATTTTAAAATACCTAACTCCAATACATCGAAATGAGTGAGGGACCGGTCCATAAGATGTAGTCCAACAATGATAATTCATCGGACGATGTTTGCATATATTTTAAAAAATAGAAGAAAAGATGAGATGTTGTGATGATATTGTCAATGTGTTGTCAAGGGGGATTCAAACTGGTTCTGAAGTGCTTTTAAGGGGTGCTGATAACATTATTTCATTCAAAAAGTATTATTATAAAATAAAACCAATATAATTCTAGAAAAGTTTCATCAATGTTTATAGAATAATGATTTCAATTTTTTTATGAATTTCAGTTGGTATAGAGTATCAAAATAAGGCGTTATTTGTTTTTTTTCAATTATTTTATAGAGCAATGTATTGAATGTTTTCTGTATTATATTTTTTCATTATAATAAAGAAGTACACGAGAGTTAAAAATCATATAAAACTAAAGAATGGTTATAAATTTCAAAGAATAATAAAATTTTCAGAATATTTGAGAACTTTCTTGAAGAATATAGAAGTGTTAAGTTGTTATGAAAGAGTGACATATGAAATAAAAATGACTATGAAATTAATGTATTGAAAAATTTGGATTATGGGTAATTTTTTTTCAGATTCTAACAAATCCAATTATAGCAATCTAATAAATATTAGGATGTATATTGTACCTTATGAATTTTAGTACAATTGATTTGTGAATACATGGAGCAAAGAAACTGCAGTTTTAGAGAGGAGTATCCAAATATTGTTTATTTGAGGGTGTTTTTGGGAAACAATAAGAAGAATAATGTGTCATCAAACCGGACAAAGAAATTGGACAATGATTTAAAGGTCATGTTTGATGTGATATTTATTTTTCTAAAGGGTATGATTTTTTGTCTCTTTTAAAATGAGGTATTAGACAGAGGAACTTGAATTATCCATCAGAAAATGTTTTTTATGAAGTCATCAAAGGTTGTTTAAACATGTTTATAGATTAGAAAGTGAATATTTATTTTTTGAATAATTATAATGGGAAGATCAAAAGGAAGAATAATAATTTATTAAAACCAATTGGTTATGGGTTCATAACATTTTATAAAAATATGTTTTACATTACACATGTGAGAATAAGTATAGAAACTTTTGTATTGATTAAGGTGTCACACAAGTGGAAGGGCATGTCATAATTTGTGTATCCATAGAAAAAATAATCTAGTTTATTTTGTGGTATTATGTTATTTATTAACCATAACAATAATTTATATATACTTATTAATTAGATAAAATTAGATACAATTGTGTTTATGTGGATGTGGGAATGTGTTTTTCAAATAAAAGTAAAAGATATTTCTAAGGATAAAAATGTTGTTACATGATATAGGTAATGTAAAATTGAAATTTCATAGAGATCAATCCATCCCCCTATTTATCATATATCAATCCTCATTGTGAAATTAAATTTTCTATCTGTGTGAAGGTTCCCTGAGTGCACTATTTTCTGATGTCTCTTAAGATTTGTTTTTGAGATTCTAAATTTTCTAAACAGTATGAGGTTACATTCTTTTATGGTATGAAATATCATATAAAAAATGATAGAATTATTCCTTATCTTATATATCTTACTTTTTATGATTGGTAAGACTCTACTAATTGTTTTACATATAATTAGGAAAATGTTTGTCTACCATTGGTGGACATGAAAATTTTGTAGAATGATTGAAGTGAAATGAATTCGTTACTGTCATCAATTTATAAAAGATTGTTTCTAGGTGTGAAGGTATTTTATAATTCCAAAGGTATTTAGGATAAGGTGGAAAACACATTTCGAGGACAGAAAATGGTAAATAATGAAATGTTACAAATCTAGATGATGATGTTTGAACATCTAAAAGGGGGAGAGTAGGAATTTTTTGGTGTTTAATTTACATTGGTGAGTGATATCTATATAACCATTAGAAATATTTCCAAGATGTTTGAATACTAAATTATTAGTAAAAAATATCTTAAGAATTGTTCCTAATATTTTTGATGCTAATGTTTCATCATTATAAGAATTAGATACTAAAAATATATCATTGGATGACCTTTCATAGTACATCCATTACATATGAAATGTAAAGGGAAGAGGTAATGAAATCAAAAAATAGTTAACTGAGAAAAAACATTTAAGGGTTCCATGAAATAAAACCTATATGTATTCTTTAGTATGATAAATATTTTTAGTATAAATACAAAAATCAGTTATGTATCATTATGGACGATTTTTCCCTCGTTTACTAAATATGTGAAAATAGGTACATGAATGTATAGAGGGAAACATACCCTGAAATTTTTTGAATTGGGATTTTTGGGTCACATTGTTATTATTTTTCATCAAATAAATAATGAAGATGACAACAATGGAGATGAGAAAAAAAAATGAATATATTCAAGGAAAAAAGTGGTTAATTATAAATTCATATCAAATGGAAATGAAAAAAATATCTCCATAAAAATTTGGATGTTTGTTTTTATAAATATGATGAAGAAGAATGAAATTAAGATGAGGATAAAATGTATAATTATGTTTCTAAAAACATAATTTCAGTGAAACAGTTAATGATGAAGATTGTTTATGTTAAGGTTCTATAGATTATAAAACTAACCTATAAATTCACATTGATATAGAATAAAATGACTGATTGAAAAAGATTTTAATTCATGAAAGAGAGAGAAATATTCTATAAAAATAAAGTACTACAATGAATAATCAAAAAAATTTATTTAATAGAATGATATGTTACATAAAGAGATTTATTTTTGAAATAATTCTATTAGGAATGAAACTAATTAGAATAAACATCTGGATGTAATGTTGAAATTGATGGAGTTATATTTGGAATTTTTCCAAAAAAAGTTTTATAAATAAGAATAGGGAATTTCAATTGTCAAAAATTATATATCTGAATTTGGTGAATAATTTAAAAATAGTCAAGCTAATAAGGATAAAAAATACACCTTAAAAGGTTGTATATATTGTAAAAAATTTTCCTTGGAAGAATAATAATGTGAATATCATGTATGTTCCCAAAAGTAATAATGTTAAATGTTCATATGTATATAAAAATTGGTGATATAAAACACCAATTGTTACTAAATAAAAAAATAACTATATTAGGATGAAATATAAATTAAATAATAAAATATGTTCTAATGATACAATGTTTTAGACAAACCAATTTTTTAATATGTTATTTGTAATCATTTTTTAAAAACATTTTCAAAATTTCAAAAAGTATGGATGTTGTAGAATAAAGTATTACATATATGGTTTCTATTATAATTATGTTGGGTTTTGAAACATAGAAAATATGTGTTGGTTTAACCAAAAACCATACAATTATACCATGATTTATAGAAGGAAAATATTGAGGGGATTAAATCATATGAAAGGTTGAACACTAAGAAGGTTGTTTTTATGAAATATAGGAAGGACTTATTGAATTTTAAGATTAGATTTAAACAATTAGAAACTATTTATAAATGATGCAAACAACTGGGAAATTTTTAAATGGGATTCTTGTTTTGTTACTTGAACCAAAATATATTTTTAATAATTCTCAGAAGTAGGATTTGATGACATGTAAAGGTAAACAAAAACACCTTTTTATTAAAACCTGTCTCAATAATGTAATAGAAGAACACACTTGGATCATGGATTTCGTTGTTATTCACATGTGAATAAAAAAATTTAAAATTATTAATATTTTGAATAAAGTCATTGAATGATAAGTGAAACTCATAAATAATGAAACCATAACATTCCAATGATATGGATCCGCTATTATTGGGGAATAAAAATTGGAATTACAGAACACTTTGTTAGTGGATGGGTCAAAACGCAACCTGTTTTCCATTTGACATCATTTTGTTGAAGGACATATTTATTTAGAAAAGGTGGATTTATTGTGAAAATAGAGGAATATAGAAGATTTTTTACAAGGGGATGATGCACAAAAGGAATCTAGTTTCATATTAGAGAAGTTCATATTTCGTGTTACTAATGAATGGATAAAAAAATCACATATATAAGAATTTATTTGGAAATATATTCCATGGAATTAATAAAATTTTATCAAAGTGATAGAGTGTTTAATATATTTATGATATGTCAAAAATAATGGATTGGTTTTAAATAATTTATCATAAATAGAATTTTAAAAAATCTTTTCATATAAAAGATGATATCCATTTAAATCGACCCCTTAACATATACATTTTGATTTTTGGGGGTCAATGAGAGAACAATAAACATTCACATGCAAGTAATAAATTTCTATCAATATATATTTTACTCAGATTACAAGTTTTATGTATTAGAATCATAAATTATAAGTACTATATTTTTAAGAGCTTTATATGTAGTGTTGATATGGAATGTGAGTATCCTATAATGAATTCGTGAAAAGAAAATCATGGTGAGTATACAATTGAATATATTAGATTTTATATTTATTAACATAGATTACAACATGTTGTTTTTTACAATAAACACACAAAAAAATGTTGTATATGAAAGGAATAATAAATGTTTTGTTGAATTTGGATATTTTTTGTTACATGAAGATTGTATTTATCATTAAATTTGGAGGAAATCCATGAGCACACATATATATTTTCCAAACTGATGTTTCTAAAAGAAAATTTGAAATATGTCACCCTGTCAATTGGTTTATTAAAAATCATAATTCATGATACACATAATATATTTTTCCAGTCCCTACAATATAATGATCAAATGTGGAAACCTTGGAATGTTTGATGATATTGGTGTAGATGGAATTTTTCATGGTTTTTTTCCCAAAAGAAGAGGGTAAAGAAATATTAAAAATGAATGTTGCGGATTATTTTTACTCTGTTGATGTAAAACATTAAGAAAATAATTGAGGAAAACATTTTACGATCTCATGTAAAGGAGGAACTTGAAATAATTTTTTTATGAAGAAAGAGGATTCCAAAAAATATAATGTTAAAAAATAGAAAAAATGAAAATAATCTATTTTCAATGATGAAGAATAATTTATAGCATCTCATCATGTTTGAAGAAGTCATTGGAAGATGAAAAAAACAATCTGATATCAACATCAAAATGTTCTAACAAGATGAAAATCAAAAAAAAATTAAACATGATTCATTATTATCAAAAGATGAATAAAAATATGTGAATGATGCTTTTGATAATTTTGAATGGATTCCAACTATGGAATAATAGTTATATTAGATTGATAAAAATGATACAATGGAACTCATAACTAAAAAAATGAAAAAATTATTAATGGTACAAAATGAGTTTTACAGATGATGTCAAATAAAGATAGTGCTATAATAAGAAAAAATAATGGTCAGTATGAAAATGATACTAAAAAATTGAAGGTATTGATTTTACAAGATGTTGGAACTAGTGGAATGGTGGGAAACAATAACATTATTTATTGATATTTCATCCCAATGTAGTTACAAATTTTTTTAAATAGATGAGAAGTTAGAATTTCAGAAGGGGTATTTTTATTGGGATGTTTATATTGAACAACCATATAGTTTTGTAAATGTAATAGATGAAATTTATTTTTGATGTTATAAGAGATGCTTACTAGGTATGAATAATTAACCATGCTATTAGTGTGGATGTGTTAAGTATCAAATACACTATTGTGCTAGAAATGATAATGATTCATGACGATCCATTGATCAAGGATGATGTTATTTTAAATGTGGGAATAAAAAGGGAAGGGAAATAAAAAAACATATAAAAATTAATTTTCAACAATCATTACTATAGAAGATTAAGATAGATCAGTGAGGGGAATATTTTTATAAAAAACAAGATAGAGGATGTGAATAATTGAAATTTCTAGGAGTTCAGTAATGATTAGGAAAGTGTATTGAAACATCATACAAGGAGATATAACTTAAATACCTAGGAGATAAATAAAAATTTGATGGATTAAACTCATATCTCAACATTTTATATACATCATTAGTGAACTAAAATGTATGGGTTCCCTCTTGTTCATTTTTGGTGGGATTATATTAAAAGGGATATTGGTGAATACACTAAAATGTTTTTATTGTGATTAGAAATGAAGGTGGGGTAAAAAATTCTGAAAAGGGTACTATAATTACTACCCATAACATCATGGAAGTGGGTAAATATTACTATGGACATCATCACTGGTCTCCAAAGAACATCCAATAGAATCAATGTGATTTTGGTTATAGTGGATCAACCCACCATGACTTCCCATTTCTTTATTATTCATGAATAATTCTCCCTTGAAAAATGTACCATGATATATGCAATGAAATATATAAGGATACATGGGCAATAAATTTTTATTTATTCAGATCATGATCCATGGTTCACCTCTAACAATTCAGAAAGACTTTAACATGATCTGAATACTAAATTGTATTTAAGTACATTCTATTATCCCTAACTTAATAGCGAATATGAAAGAACAATCCATACACTCGAGGAAATACTTAGAACACTCTCAATTAGATTTAACTTTGGATGAGAAAACATATCCAATTAGTTGAGTTCTCATAAAACAACAAATAACAATAGAGTATTTAAATGGATCCCTTTGAATCCCTTTATGTAAAGTGATGTAGAATACCTACATGTTGGGATGAATTTGGTTTGAGAAAGGTACTTGGTCCTGATCATGACAATGAGTTACCAAAAAAGGTTCATGAAATCCAAATACACATAATAGATACTAAATTATTTAATAAGTTCTTAATTGATAACCATATAATGTATTAGGGGGTTTTTGTTGGAAAAAATTTTTTATTTAATATATCACACTAGATGAGTGATGTGCAATTTGGGAAAAAGGGAATCTTAACCCTAAGTACAGTAACCCCTTTAAAATCTTTTATTGCATATCATTAATAACCTATAAGATAAATTTATCCCAAATAAATACATGATCATGATGTATTCCACATATATATCTTGTGAGTGTGCAGACTCAATCAATCACATGAACTGAATCATAAGGTGGTACATCTAGAACATGACCTCCATTATGAGAAGCATCTGGTGGAGATCATGGACCATAGTGACAGTGTTCTATGAAACAATAATACACAAATTATCATATTTTTGTGGATAAACCAAAAATATGATGAAGCAACATGGGAACTTGATGATATAATGAGACAACAGTGCCTTCAAATTTTCACAGCTCAGAGAAAAATATTAGATTTCAAGGATGATATTTTATATCGGGTGAAGAATGTAACAAACCAATTATTTAAATAATAATATTTTTCTTGAATATATGTGTGTTAGATAATATATAATTTTATACATGTATAAAATATACAGAAACCAACAAAATGATATCTCTTTAATAATAATTATAATATTATTAATCTATTAGACAAATTAAAATTCGAAGCATGATAACTAAAAAATGTACAATATGGAATAGCTAAAACGGGTAAATATTGATTACCACAGTCTCCAAGATTCGTAATCCCCATAAAAAACACTACTAAAATGAAACAAAATATTATTAATCCAATCAGGATGCTAAGAAATGAAAATATACCATTTGGAAAAAATTTAGCGAATATTTAGTGAAAGAATGAATTCATATTTATATGGTATAAAAGAAAATATAAATAATACAAATCATATGTTATACAATCATTATTCAATATGATCATTAGTAAACATGATAATTGGTCGCTATGGACTCTAGTAAATATGATAAATGGAAAATTTACCTAGGATTTATAATACTACTTTTATAATTTGTGTTTATAAGTAGTAATGAAAAAGCATAATTGATGTAGAAAAGATAAAAGATGTACTCAAATTGTAGATTCATACCTTTTGAAGCCCATTTCATGGTTTTTTTTAAGGAGGTAGTTCCCATGTGGTTCAACATTAACCAAGATATGGTTGAACATCAACTAGTGAAGATTTAATGAAATCACATATGAGAGAAGTTCAAGGTAGTGCATATTACAAGTTTTTTAATGTTAATCAACCCACCCAATGATTCTACCACCATTGCACAACCTATCTATATGGCACACATGGGTGTAACAAGGG
Source organism: Viscum album (assembly GCA_963277665.1). NCBI lineage: Eukaryota > Viridiplantae > Streptophyta > Magnoliopsida > Santalales > Viscaceae > Viscum > Viscum album. Next base: position 1,530,365,925 of record OY728123.1, on the reverse strand, counting down.
GTTACGTGTTTGGGAAATATTTTATTAAAATATTAATTTACATTGTATAAATAAAATGGTTATTCAATAAATTCCATTTTAATAATATTATTTCTTTTTAAAATATATGTTTTATTGAGTTTAATTTTGGTAGATTAGTTTTATGATTGAAAGAAAAAATTATTGTATTATCTAGAAAATATAATCAATTTTATAATAAAAATACTAATTTTATTTAATATTTTTTAAATAAAATATTACTTTATAACTCTATTGTATATATATATAATATATATAAATTTAATAAGGGTCTAGGAAATTTTTTAAGTGTCAGATATGAGATTGTTCTTTAAAAACATCTATTTTGTAAAAAAATACAGTGTTTTTAAAAATTGAAATGTTGAAATTTTAAAATTTATATAATTATCTGTACAAAATATTAATTATATTAGAAATCATCATGTCGAAATTATATTAGGGACCAATTTATTAAATCCTTCTAACACACTTTATTTTTCCATAACAGTGAAAATATTGTTTTAGTCTTTCGATATGTTTTATAATATCTTAATTATAAAATGATGATATATTAATTAATTAAAAACATTACACAATAAGAATATGTTATTTTATTAATATTATATACTTTAAAATATTTTAATCAATTTAAAAAACTATAAAAAACCTATCAAATCAAAAAATGGAAAATTTAATTTATTTTAAACATTACATTATTGAAATATTAATTTCAATTCCAAATCACGAATTAAAAATTTGTATTTGGTTTTAGTGGTTTAAAATATCATACAATGATACAAAAATTTCCAAAAACCATGAGAAATATGATTAGGTAATCCAATGGGTTTTCATTCTCCACAACCTATATTTCCACGTCCACTATTTGGAAACAAATATTTAAATTATTCCAAACTTTCTATAAATATCCACCCACATCAATATTCCCATCCACCCCTAATTGATCGTCATGATATTTCTAGTTATTTTCCCCCCTATGAGTCCCCTAAGGAATTCATGATACCAAATGGTTCCATCCTCACTTTTCAGGAACCACACATCACGATTAGGGAAATATTTATTTCATTATTCCATTTATGTTCTCATTTTGTGATATGTATACTATTTTCAAAATTAAAATTTTCCCTATTTTAATTGTCACATTGTTATATTAATGTTATTTTATTATTGGGAAATTATTTTACACACTCATTGTAGAGACCCGATGCTTGACGTACATGGACATTACATTACATTTGCGGAATACATAGTACATAACAAAAACACACACACAAGGACCGTAATAGTTTAGTGTCTTTGAAACTCAGAATATAATCTTCTAATCGTGGTGAAAGATCTTCAACATCTCCCATAATAATCTTCCACTTTTTTTTCTTACCAAAAACCATTCTTTATATCCTGGAGAAAAGAAAACATAAAAGGGGTGAGCTCAAATGCCCAGTAAGGGTAAAAATAGAGAACATAAAACAATCCATAAGCATTTGAATTGAAAAAACATGAACATAAAATCTAAACATCAAAATATTTAGCAAAGACATGAATCTTGGATGTATGTAAGGCATATATCATAAGGGAACATCAATCATGATAAAATAGCATGGGAATAAAACATGTAATTGTGGCAACCATTAAGCACAAGTTGTGATTTCCATAGTAGCCAACGCATTGCTGCCAAGTCCATCTTAGTAGACAAAGTCCCATTCTGAATCGAGTTCACTCCTCGATCCAGTCCTGTAACACTAAACCAGATTAACTTACTGTTCCATCCATGTATATCTCATGAGATATAGATATTTACCCAATTCATTGGAGGGCGATATAGGTCCCACCCATCTCATAATGAACTCATTCTTACTTGTGCCACAAAATAAACATACATCATTCATAAAAAACCAATAAATAAAATGGGTTTCATAAACATCATCCCATCATCACATAATATATATGAAAGAAATGGATATAATTTCATAATAAAAAATGTGAAACCATGTAAATCATAGAGACGTTATACTTGAAACATACACAGATGAAATAATGTCATCATAGATGAAAAATGGTTTTCATAAAACACTTGAAATTAATTCTTGAGGAAAACATCCTTTTTTCTTCAAAATCATTTTCTTTTCACAAAATGTCGTGAAATTTTAAAAGAAGATGATTTTTTTGAAAATATTCATGAAATATTTTTGAGGAAGCTTCATGAAAATAAGGCTTTATAAAACCATAAAAATCTGTTTGTTCCGTATAAGTTAAAAAACATTCTTCTCGTACTTTTTCCAGAAAAGTCAAAAAAGTACCACGTAACGTCAAAAAAAGAAGGATTCCTTACATACCATGTATTAAAAGTAAAAAAATGGTAAAAAATACAATAAACATACATGAAAAAACTTTTATAAAACATGGACATGGATGATAGAAATAACCCCAATAAATACTTACGTATAAGCAATCTCGGATAGAAAAAAATTGAGATTGCAACATTATCCTTTACCTTATGTCTGATATGCTTCATATGTATCCTAACCTCTTGTATAATGATTTAAATGATGCCATTGACTTATTACATAATCATCTTCACTGTTATGATATCATATATGGTTCATTTATGACTTTATATTACCTGTTCATTTGTAAATTCATTTTAATGTATCGTTTTGGGTAAAATCGATTCATTTATAGTCCGTGATTTGTCTTGTAATTATTCATATGATTACTTATCTCATGATTAATTAATTCAAGAATATAAAACATGATTTTTATATAATATATATTCAGAATATACAGATATATAATTTATCAATAAATGGAAAGAAATACACCGTTCATGGAGACGGTAGGCCGTATGTACGCATGAATGTTGTTTCTATTTCCTTATTGAGTATAATGGAATTAAGTAAATGACATACATACATATATACATAAATAAAATATCTTTATAATGTAATATATTTCATTATTATTGCTTATATATACTTTATAATCATTCCTTAATGGTTAACATGGAGAATGAATCTCATCGCATCGTGGAGACGGTAGTCCATACGTACGAACGAGCGATGATATCGTTTCCATAATTATTGAATTAAATTGGAGTGTATGATAAAATATATCAGAATCAGTATGATGTTATAATAACTATGTATATTTATTCTTTACACCATCATACCCATCCATGTAAGGTGGTATTGGAAAAACAGATTACACCACGGTGTAGAGGCGGTATTCCGTACGTACGCACGCGCGGTGATTTCATTTTCTGTAGGATGGATAGAAGTTTAAATGGGGTTTTTTCATTATTATAATAAAATATCAGTATATGAGTGATACTTATGTAATTAATTCATAATGAAACAACTAAAGAATAATAAGTGGAAGAAGAAATAAAGTTGAAAGAATCGGTAACTGACTTTAACTCTTCTTTAAAGCGCCTCTTTGAGACCTCCTCTTAGGGCACTAAAATTTGTCTTTGAAGAAGACCAGGACATCTAGGATGTTTCTAGGGAAGTTTATAAGAGAATTTGTCATTGGTTGGCCGAGCTTGAAGGCCCAATGTGGTCTGAGGAAGAGAGGGAGGAGGCACCCTTTTATAAGGGAGGAGAGGGGAACCATTGGAAAAACTAAAAATAGTATTTTATTATAAAGTCATATTCGGTTTTTAAGAGCTCAAAATTGATTTATTTAGAAGCTAATGTGGGTATGGGTCTAAATACTCTCATCCAATAGAATTTAGATAATTTTAGGTTTCTATTTTAACCTTATAATTTAGATTTAACCTTATGTTAAATAAGTTTACTTTTACTGTGTCTTCTTGTTTTATTACCCTATATTGATAATATACTTACTATAACAAGCCAAAATAACCCCAAGTTGTTAATTATTAATATATATAACTTTATCTAAGTCATTTGGCCGAACCTTGTATTTTTAAGAGTTAAATAAAAATTAATAATATAATATTTTTTTTAAACACTATTTTATGTCAATTTTGACACTATTTGGTAATTCATTTTTGTGAAAATCATAATAGAACTATTAGTTCTAAAAAAGTTAATTAAATCAATAATAATATGTCATATTAACCTAGAAAAGTATTTTAATTCATAAAAAGTCTCAAATTACATTTATTTGTGTATTTATAACATCAATTATGTCAATATTTCATTATTAAGATAATTACTACATCATCATTGTGTCATAAATAAATTAAATGATTTAATATCTAAAAATTATAAATAAATTACCATTATGTAGGAAATACTTTTATCTTTATAATGAATATTTATAGTGTAATTGATCTTATGTATTACCCTATATTAAAAATGATTTAGTTATTAAACATTGATTTTAACTATTTTAACTATTATTTAAATAAAATAATATTAAATGTTCTAATCTAATCCAAGTGGGCCGAAATAGTCATATTTTATTCCTAAGGTTGTTTTAGATCGAATTACACTCATCCAATAGAATCAGGACATGTGTTAGGGTAATAATAATATCATTTTTACCATTAATGACCCTATTTACTTTTAACTGTGGTAAAAAAAGTAAAAAGTTACTATTCACCAAATATTATTTTCATCTCATTGAACCACATTTTACTTACCGACATCAACCGTGTCTCTCGGATTTTTGAAATCCCATTCACAAAAAACGGTAGAATTATGTTTTATGTAAATTTGCAAATTCTCCTAGGAGGTGGGTAAAAGACGGTCAAAAGTTCAATAAAATTTTTATATATCTAAAATTATTATAAAATGAATCTAATGAATTAAATTGAACTTATATAGGTATTATGTGTCAATTTTGAACTAAAATAAATTTAAATAAAATAAAAAATTATTTAAATGAAAAGTCAGTTTTTAAATAGTAACACAGTGATTTCACTATTCATCAAAAATTGAATGTTTTCAGAAAAAAGTGGGTATTACTATTCATAACGGCTAGTTCTAATAATAATTTGATAATATATCGTTGTTTAGTAAAACCCGGTATTGCGTACAACACACGCTATCGAGGAAGGTCGTGATTGCATGTAATGCAAGCCAAGTCAGGGTTTGGTGTTGTGAAATACTCCTTTATTGTTTATTTATAACAGAATCCAACCATTTTTTCATTTATACATTGAATATATATATATATATATACACTCAATGTTGTATAGAATGACTATTATCAAACGAATATGAAATTGTGTGTAACACAATCTAAGAATAGTGTTGTGTATACTGCACGCTAATACGGTGTTGCATAAAGCACTTGAATATCTGGTTGTAGCATAAAACAGATGAAATAAAATAAATTAAAAAGAATACTTATCATAAAATATCGCGTTGTTACATTCTACCCCCCTTAAAATGAAATTCAACCTTGAAATTCATCGGGGTTATACATGGTTTTCTACTTGAAAGTTTCGTTAATTGAAACCCACTTCGTAAAATGAAATACCAAAACATGGCATTAAAAACTAAAGTATGAAACATAATGGTTACCCATATTAACTAATCACTGGGTTTCCAAATTAGAGATCATAGGTGAAAATATGGATATGGAAGAGAAATCTCACCATCATGTTCTGATGGAGAGTGGTAGAGAACATGGCTATGAAAAATCCAAAAATCACAAAGCCATAAATTTTTGATGATCTAGGGTACCATCTGATTCATCGGATATAAGGGCACTAGGACAAAATTTTTGGTATTCATGATCATTTCCCTAAAGTTGAAGAATTTGAAATAGAATAAATAATTACTTTATTTTGGTACAATCTCACTGTTGTTCGTTCTTTGAACAATTTCTACTTCATCTCTTAAAGAAATGAAGTTGAATTTTTTATTGGTGAAGTGATAATAGATCATGTGATAGAATGATGGGTCATTCCATCATTTTCAATCAAAAGGTTAGAAAAAAGTTACAAATATACAGAAGTCCATCTATGGTGAGGTTAATCGTATACGATTCCAAAAATGAACTTATACTTCATATATCATACCGCGTAATAAAATAAAACTTGTTTCTACTAACCAGGGACTTCCTGTAGGCCATTGGTAGGCGATAAATGCCAGTCGTACTTTGGTTGTGGGTTCGATTCCCACAGCCTTGTCTGACGCGATGGGCTGTCTCCCATCCTGAAGGTTGTCCTTTTTCTAAAACTATATTACTATAACATCCCATGAATAATATCGAAAAAAGTTTTATCCTTCAACAATACTAACTTATGTCCAACATAATCTATTCCAATCTTTAGGATTATCCATAATACTATAGTCCACTCTCATAATATAGTGAAAATGATTACCAGAGATTTCAGATAACAAGCATGTTATTACCATCGTTGATCCCCATATATCATAAGATATGTCTTGTTGGTCACATTCCAAACATTCGAAGGCCTTAATCATGTATTCTCTTGAAAAATGAATTCCCACTGAACCTTAGTGAAAAGATGAATGTAGTTAAAAGTTAACACTTTCTACATACCAAAATCCTCAAAATTATATATACTCAAACCATAATATCACTTAGTACTTATATCAATCATGATCTCATGAATACAATCAAACATCTCATTATATTCTTATCCCTTCATAATGTGCATATCATCTTCTTTCCAAAATAATTGAATCACTTTTCACGGTTACCCGTACCATTCAACATATACTTTCAAATACTTTAGGGAAAACAATATTGTAACAATCTTTAGATGATTCTTTATTCCATATTACCATTCATTATTCTTTATAAACATTCAACCATTCCACTAACTTCTTGAACCACTGAATGAGCTTCATCATTTCTTTCATCTCATATTTCATTTGTAGTCTCATCATCATCATCTACATAAATACTACTCATATGACCATGCTGATTATCTTCATGAGATTTTACCTTAGGGCACTAGTTTGCATAATGCCCGTACATTCCACATTTAAAACATCTAATCATCGTTGATGTCATAGCAATACCATTATCCTCATCCATGGTGTTAACTGAACCTTTTAATTTTCACTTACTGACTTTATGTCCTTCTTTTCCACACCCAAATCATCTTCCATTTCCTTTGAAACATTATCCTTGATGCCTCTTCCCACATGATTTACATAGGGGAAATTAAACTTTCTTTCCTCTATGATCATCATGAAGCTCCATCTTTCTCTTATTAGCTGAGTCATGAAACTTACCAAATTTGAGTTTATTGATCATATTATGATATTGCTGATTTGGAATAATAAGGATGTTTGGACTTCTAAATACAATTTCATTTGGTTTCCCATGAAGAATATCATTCCATTGTCCATCATATCATCCATTATCATGAATCATCTTGTTTCTAGCCATTTTCTAAAACCCAAAAAGAATAGTGTGAGAGGAAAAAATCATAATAAATGGGGATTAACCTCAATATCTAACATCTTAGGTTAAATTATAATATTGTTACCATAGTTCTAGGACTATATCCTATATGTATACGTATCCTTAGGGACATCCCTAGACATACCTTAGAAATATCTCTAGGGATCTCACTAACGTTTTCGCATCCTAGTTTCCAAAGGTTGACTAAACCTTTCCTCTGATACAAACTATAGAGACCCAAAGATTGACGTACAAGGACATTACATTACTTTTGCATAATACTTAGTACATAACAAAAAAACACACACAAGGACCATAATAGTTTAGTGTCTTTGGAAACTTGGAATATAATCCTCTAATCGTGGTGAAAAATCATCAACATCTCCCATGAAGATATTCCCCTTTTTTTCTTACCTACAACCTTTCTTTATATCCTGGTGAAAATAAAACATAAAAGGGGTGAGCTCAAATTCTCAGTAAGGGTAAACATAGTGAACATAAAACAATCCATAAGCATTTGAATTGAAAAAACTTGAACATAAAATCTAAACATCAAAATATTTAGCAAAGACATGAATCTTGGAAGTACGTAAGGAATATATCATAAGGGAACATCAATCATGATAAAATTGCATGGGAATAAAACATGTAATTGTGGAAACCATTAAGCACATGTTATGATTTCCATTGTAGCCAAGGTATTGCTGCCAAGACCATCTTAGTGGACAAAGTACCATTCTAAATCAAGTTCACTCCTCGTTCGATCCTGTAACACTGAACTACATTAACTAACCATTCCTTCCATGTATATCTCATGAGATATAAATATTTACCCAATGCATTGGAGGGGGATATAGGTCTCACACATCTCATAATTAAATAATTCTTACTTTTTCCATAAAATAAACATACATCATTCATAAAAACCAAATAAATAAAATGGGTTTCTTAAACATCATCCCATCATCACATAATCCATATAAAAGAAATGGATATCATTTAATAATAAAAAAGTGAAACCATGTAAATCACAGAGACATTATACTTGAAACATACACATATTAAATAATGTCATCTTAGATGAAAAATGGTTTTGGTAAAACACATGAAATGAATTCTTGAGGAAAATATCCTTTTTTCTTCAAAATCATTTTCATTTTACAAAATGTTGTGCAATTTTAAAAGAAAAGGATTTTTTTGAAAATATTCATGAAATATTTTTGAGGAAGCATCATGAAAATAAGGCTTTATAAAATTGTAAAAATCCGTTCGTTCCGTATAAGTAAAAAACATTCTTCTCGTACATTTGCCGAAAAAGTCAAAAAAGTACCTCGTAACATAAACAAAAGAAATATTCCTTACATAACATGTATTAAAAGTCCAAAATGGGTAAAACGTAATTTAAACATACATGAAAACACTTTAATAAAACATGGACATGGATGATAGAAATAACCCCAGTAAATACTTACGTAGAAGCAATCTTAGATAGAAAACAATTGAGATTGCAACATTATCCCTTACCTTATGTCTGATATGCTTCATATGTATCCAAAACTCTTGTATAATTATTTAAATAATGTCATTGACTTATTAAATAATCAAATTCATTGTTATGATATCATATATGGTTCATTTATGACTTTATATTACCTGTTCTTTTGTAAATTCATGTTAATGTAGCATTTTGGGTCAAATCGATTCATTTATGGTCTGTGATTTGACTTTTAATTATTCATATGATTACTTAGATCATGATTAATTAATTCAAGAATATAAAACATGATTTATATATAATATATATTCAGAATATACATATATATAATAGATCATTAAATGGAAAGAAATACACCGTTCATGGAGACGGTAGGCCGTACGTACGAATGAACGCTGTTTCCATTTCGTTATTGTGTATAATGGAATTAAGTAGATGACATACATATATATATATATATACATAAATTCATTAGCTTTATAATGTCATATATTTCATTATTATTGCTTATATATACTTTATAATCATTCTTTAATGGTTAACATGGAGAATGAATCTCATCGCGTCGTGGAGACGGTAGTCCGTACGTACGCACGAGCGATGATATCATTTACATAATTATTGAATTAAATTGGAGTGGATGATACAATATATCAGAATAATTATGATTTTATAATAACTATTTATAGTTATTCTTTACACCATTTGACCCATCCAAGTAAGGTGGTATAGGAAAAACAGATTACACCACGGCGTGGAGACGGTATTATGTACGTACGCACGCGCGGTGATTTCGTTTTCCGTAGGTTGGATAGAAGGTGAAATGGGGTCGTTTCATACTTATAATAACATATCCGTATATGAGTGATACTGATGTTATTACTTCATAATGAAACAACTAAAGAAGAGGAAGTGGAAGAAGAAATAAAGTTGAAAGAATCGGTAACGGGCTTTACCTCTTCATTGAAGTGCCTCTTTGAGACCTCCACTTAGGGCACTAAAATTTGTCTTTTAAGAATACCAGGACCTTTAGGATGTTTATAGGGAAGTGTAGAAGAGAATTTGGCAGGGGTTGACAGAGCATGAAGGCTCAAAGTGGTGTGAGGAAGAGAGGGAGGAGGTTCCCTTTTATAAGGGAGGAGAGGGGCACCTTTGGAAAAACTAAATATATTATTTTATTATAAAGTCATATTCATTTATTAATAGCTCCAAATTGATTTATTTCGAATCTAAGGTGGTTATGGGTCTACATAATCTCATCCAATGTAATTTAGACAAGTTTAGGTTTCTATTTTAACCTTATCATTTAGATTTAACCTTAAGATAAATAATTTTACTTTTACTGTGTCCTCTTGTTTTCATAAACTATAAGGTTAATAAACATACTATAACAAGCCAAAAGAACCCCAAGTTGTTTATTATTAATATATATAACCTTATCTAAGTCATTGGGAAGAACCTTATATTTTTAGGAACAAAATAACAATTAATAATATAATATTTGTTTTAAAAACTATTTTATGTCAATTATGACACTATTTGGTAATTGATTTTTATGAAAATCATAACAGAAATATTTGTTCACAAAATGTTACTTAAGTCAATAATAACATGTCATATTAACCTAGAAAATTATTTTAATTCATAAAAGTCTCAAATTACATTTATTTGGGTATTTATAACATCAATTATGTCTATATATCATTAATAAGATAATTATTGCATCATAATTGTGTCATAAATAAATTAAATTATTTAATGTCTAAAAAATATAAATAAAAGACCATTATGTATAAAATCTTTTTATATTTCTAATTAATATTTATAGTTGAATTTATCTTATGTATTACCCAATTGTAAAAATGTTTTAGTTATTAAACATTGATTTTAACTATTTTAACTATTCATTAAATAAAATAATATTAAATGTCCTAATCTAATACAAGGTGCCTAAATAGTCATATTTTATTCCTAAAGTTGTTTTGGATCGAATTACACTTATCCAATAGAATCCGTACATGTGTTAGGGTAATAATAATAATCTCATTTTTACCCTTAATTACCCTATTTACTTTTAACCGTGGTAAAAAAAAGTAAAAAGTTACTATTCATGAAAAATTATTTTAATCTCATTGAACCACATTTTACTTACTGATATCAACCGTGTCTCTCAGATATTTGAAATTCCATTCACAAAAGCAGTAAAATTAAGTTTTATGTAAATTTGAAAATTCTCCTATGAGGTTTGTAAAAGACGGTCAAAAGTTTAATAAAATTTTTATATATCTAAAATTATTATAAAATGTTTCCAATTAATTACATTGAACATATATAAGTATTATGTGTCAATTTTGACCTAAAATAAATTTAAATAAAATAAATAATTATTTAAATAAAAAATTTGGTTTTTAAATATTAACCTAGTGTTTTCACTATTCATAAAAAATTGAATGTTTTCAGAAAAATACCAAAACTTCACCCTAGGCTAATTTCGATTTTCTGAATCAAAAAATGAAGTCCATTTTGAATGATAAAATTTATAAAATTTTAAAAAGTGGGTATTACTATTCATAATAGCCAGTTCTAATAATATTTTAATAATATATTGTTGTTTAGTAAAACCCGGTATTGCGTACAACACACGCTATCGAGGAAGGTTGTCATTGCATGTAATGCAAGCCATGTCAGGGTTGAGTGTTGTGCAAGACTTCTTTGTTGTTTCGTTATAACAGAATCCAACCATTTTTCATTTATACATTGAATATATATATATATATATATGCTCAATGTTGCGTAGAATGTCTATTATCAAATGAACTTGAAATTGTTCGTAACACCATCTAAGAATAGTGTTGCGTATACTGCACGCAAATACAGTGTCGCGTAAAGCACATGAAAATCTTGTTGTAGCATAAAACACATGACATCAAATAAATTAAATAGAATACTTATCATAAAATATCGGGTTGTTACACTCATTTTCCACTTCTCTAGAATGATTTTTTATACCCATCATGCTTCTAAATTTACTTCTCAAATTTCTCTCATTTACATGAGATATTCAAATATATTTTTAGTTTTTTTAGATATAACCCTATTCCATTTCCATGTGAATTACTACAGCAATAAGAATTAATATTATTTTCTATTATTTAAATATATTTAAAAAAATAATTCTTTTTTCATGTGTTAAGAATGATTTAATGATCATGACATTATGAAGTTGTGAATTCCAGGATTTTGTAAGAAACTTGTATATTTATTGCCCCTCATTTATTAATGAAATTATTTTTTATGATCTATTTATCTCATCTTTATTAAAATATTTAAAGGACGTTCCATGATTGTATTCTAGTGTATTCCATAATTGTTTTATTCTCTATAGAGAACATGATTTATGAAACCATGTTTAATAACCATAGTATTTTATATTTATGACATCTAGGTGATAAATCATAATGATATTATTTTTAATATACTATTTAAATTTTTCATAAACAATTTCATTTTTTGATGACTTATATTATTATTATAATATTATTATTTTTTCCATTCCATGTTGTTATACCTCATGTTCTTATTAATATGTCCCATGATCACATATTATATGACTCTCCTTCTAATTCACTTACTTTCCTTCATGATCACCCCTTTCCCTTTATGTATGTACCCAAGATATGGGATTTATTAAAAGTATAACATAGTGAACCCATAAATATTTCATCCAAGTGGACTATAAAAATGTTTTATTTACTAATTTCTAGAAAACTAAACATTAAACGATCCTAGGGTTTTTCAATGAAATGATAAATTTTTGTGATCAAATTGAAGAATTCCATAATATGTTTCCCTTGTTTATATCCACTATTGTACTCTTTCAAGTCATCGATATGTTATTCTGGGAAATTAATAGAAAATCCACTCCTCTATACATTAAAAGATCATATAAGCCTTTTAGTATAATCTTCCTCTAGTACCTTCCTAATTTTCATAGGTTTGTGAAGATCCTTAATAAAATACATTTTATAAAAATTCATAAGAACAAATTTCAGCTCATATCAACGACCAATATCCAGATTCCTTTAAATTTTCATCTTTTTTCAAATAATATATGAGAAAATAATAATATATTAGAAAATTTTGTAGAATAGGGAGACACTAATATATCCCCTATCGAAGTTAGGTAAAATCTTGACAGTGATCCATATTCAGTGTATCAGGGAATAATTTATCAAAAGAATATATCCTTATTAGTTCAATAATATTTTCAATCATGTGTTCCGACCTAATTCAAAATTTCGCCCCACCTTCTGGATAGTCCCTGTAAAATAAAAGAATAATGTATCTCATTTTTATCTACTAAAGTATTTACTAGTTTGAATATCCTCTAGAATATATATATCAATTATTTAGTATCCTCACATCCTTTGGATCCCTATAATATTGGGGGATGATATAGATTAATTTCATAACAATAATATATAGTTTAACTTTAATTTCCTCCTCCATATTAAGTGTCCGTCTGGACGATTCCTAGTTGTATTAGTTTCATTTCTTGAACTATTAGAGAAGCTATGGGAAAATGTATTACTACATCCTGTTGTAAATATTATGGTGATAAAACTACATCCCCCTATACTGCATCATTATAGTTAACATCTATTTTTTATTTGATAAGGCATATATAAGGATTTATTTTCTAAAATTCCAAAAAAACTCTTAGAAGGGATCAATGGAATGTTTAGGATGGAATTTTAACTATCTAAAACTACAATTGAGTGATGTGTCCTTAAAGATACCCAGAAAAACATGTTTCATCCCATTGAGCTCTACCCAAATCCAATCTATTTATCATATACATTCATGTTGGTTACATCCATATATATATATATATGTTTGTGTGTTTTTTTTGTATTCAAAAATACTAATATTCATAGTTTTAAGGAATTAAATATATATAATATCATACCAAAAATGCAAAAATCAATATTTCAATTGGAATTAAATTAATTAAACCCTATTTATATATAAAAAATACATGTTAACTGAAAGTCTATGTTCCAATTCATGGTGCATGAATACTCCTTAAAATCTATAGATATGAATGATAACATCATGTAAATCCCTAGAGGTGAAACAAATAAATAGTTATATTGAAATGCATGAACATCAATCCCACTTTCCTGGAAACTCAAAGCTCCCCTATACAATATTGTCCAGGAACATCCATAATTTACATTCCTAGTTCACAACCATCATTTATACTATCAATGTTTACCAAAATAAGGAAAAATCTTGGAAACATGGATTAACAACATTATGAAATAACCAACCCTAAATCACCAGGTTTTTAATGAAATTAAATAGAACCCTAGTACGCCTCCTTGTATAGATGATGTTTTCACAAAGTGGTGAGGGTATAAGAGGCATTATGTTTATACAGTACACTCTATAGTAGAATACCTATAGGGAAATGATGAATGAAAAAATAAAAATAACAATAATGTAGTGATTAATTGACCTTATAATTAAATGTGAAAATGTCTTATAAACCCCTTATATTTTAATATTATATGTCAATAGAGAATCCAATTAATATCAAGGATACCCACATGTGGTTGATAAATGTTAAAAATATGGAAAAAACTATGTAAAATCAATTTTCACATCTATGTCTCGGAGTCTGTACCGACATCGCCCCACAATGACCAGGAACACTAGCTCAATAGTCTACATTTCTCTATTTATCTTTTCATGAATTGTGATAATTAACATAACCCACTGAAAAAAAAATCCCATTTATGGTTTGAGAATAAGACCCTATAGGACACCACCAGAATTCCCTATCATAATCCCACAACATAGATAAGTTCATTTCATTAGAAAAATCAATATTTAGAAAAATAATATGTAATCATACATAATTGTAAAATTGTTAGATCAATGGAGAATAGATATTCCAAAATCATATATATACCAAATATAATGTCTCAAATTTGCCTAAAGTACTCATCCAACCAATCATATATCCACATATCCCTTCATGGATTTTAAAAATATTCATAAAGGTAAACAGTCATGTCAACCCAATCTCACTGATCTAGGGAATTCCACACATCACTCTTCAACCAAATCTAATTAATTTTACTTGAATATAATTAAATATTAGTTAATTTTTTTATAAATTTAAAGGAGAATATAGAGAAACTAAATAGTCAACCACACAATCTTCATGAGCCGAATGAAATAGAAGAACCATTAAAATCATGATTGATCTTATTCAAATCCTTATACCAAAATAATTTTTATTGGAGTGAACAAAACACTGTATACGGGTCATTATTGAGCATATCTTCAAACCAATAGGATAGCTTTTCCATAGATTTCATGTACTCCTATACATTTATCTTATTTTCTTCAAATACTCTAATATGTATGATATCATTTGTGTTTATCCATGTTAACATCTCTTAATAAGTTTCCCTGTGTAAATATTTCTCATAAATTCAGTCAACATCATCAATAGTGGCATTAATTTCAAAATTCACTTCAATAATTTCTTTCCTATATGGTTGACAAGCTACCACGTTGTCCCCTAATTGCTTTAATCCTTCCCTATCTCATGGATCTTACTAGGCAATACATAGATCCCATGATCCACCACTACTGATTCATACATCCTCTAATTATGTTCTCCAAACACACTAAATATGATATATTAATCCTTAAAATCTCCACCATTAGGGTTATTCACTTTTAAGTAGAAACAATCCATCTCATTTGACATTAGCTTCTTTTCATAATCTATCTATATGGGTTTTGGAGATGATAATATTATTTTCACAATTTTCAATCATTCCCCTGTCCAAAATGCACTCCCCATGTACTTTTTTCCATTCTCCCTTACTTATAATTGAGATATGATGTCCTATATCGTATAATACATAATCATTTTCACCTAAAAACAAGTCATACAACTACTCTTTATTTATCATCATGCATTCCATTCCCCTCAGATAAATTAAATACCTGAAAAAAATCGACTCAGTCTGGAAATAGCTCTCCAAGACCATAAAATCTATTTTTTTAAATTTAAAATAGTAGAGACTCTTCCAATAAATAGACCCTTTACCCCCATTTGACCCTCAGTAGTATGTAATGAATTCTTCCGACCCTTGATTACGAATATACCATTTTCATTTGGTGATCTCACCACATCTTCCATAGAATTTTTTTGTTAGTTTTTATATCTCTTTGATAAGAGAGGAAATTCTTAGTAGTGGGGTTGTGATCCATGATAGATTCATCAATCACTCCTTTTCATATCCCACTGGCCCCAAAGGGTCTTGAGAAAAAACCATGGGAACACCCAATTTTCACTAAAAATTTTGAATATGTCATCAACCTTTGGATTGTCCTGCTTAGACATTGAGTCAATCGTGGAGGTATTTTATAGAACACGATCCCAAAGGAAAAAAATGTCTAACCCATTAACATTCTTGTTTTATAAAAGGTGTTGATTTTTTTATGAAGGTTCCCCATGTCCCTATTTTTCACCTCTATGGAAGTTAAGAGAAAAGTCATCTACCCACATGTAATACTAATCTCATGGATCTGGATTAGTCCATTTCATCGTCTACCCTACCTCTCTAAATGAGTTACTATCACATATAGATCAACATGGTTAGTCAATCACATTGATAGAGAATATTAAACTATAACACCTATGGCTAAAATATGTAATTCAATAATAATGACATATCAACCAAGAGTCTAATTTTTAGTAGAACTCCGAATGAAAATAATATCTAGTAGAGGTATTATACGGTTACACATTAACACCACAAATTCATTCCAAACACTAGTTTTTATATTGACAATATTATAAGTGCATCCTTCATAAATAATAATGATGTTCCAATGATAGTAATATTCATTCTAGTCGAGTTTTATATAAATTATCCGTTAACTAACCCGTTAAATCTGTATAAAATTCAATGATTATGATCTATGAATAACCCCACCAACAGGTATATCAATATAGAACATACCAATGAAGAAAAATCCCCATCAATTGTCTATATTCATTCAATATTAGGATGAAAATTTTCTAGATCAGGTTTTTAATTATAACAGTAATTTACAATTATACCAGAATCTTATGTAAGGAATCTTAGATCAGATCGCAATAGAAATGATCTATGGTTCACCCAAGAGTAAGGTGGGAATATTTCCAGAATATATGTAACATTAATAAAATAATGATTTCATGATAGATTGTTGGATTTTAAGGCCAAGAGTCGATATGATAGATTCCAAAGTCACCAATGCGATCCCTATAAGGCATTTCAAATTGAGTGAGGATTAATGGAGAGGTGGAATCGATAAAATATAATTAAAAAAATCAATATCCACCGTACATTCCAATCAAATTAGGATTTCACCAACTATCCAATGTCCACCACTGGATATTTGGAGTTTGTCGAATAAATATAGGATATCCCATATATACCACATGCTACCGAGTGTCTTGTTAATAGTTTGTTTGGAGTATATAAATAGAAACCAAATATTCCCAAAAATTCCACAAGTAGGCTACCGGATTCTCAATAACAATATCGTGGAATCAAATACATTACTACAACACTACTCTTCAACACTAGATATTCATTGGTTCTATAACATATATTCAGTGTCCTATGATAGTTTTAGTTATATTAATTCAATCCACCGCCAATGTATTATTTATATCGATAATTTGGAATACTTTATAATTTTATCAATTCGTTTATCTAGACATTTCAATGACACATCAATGATTAAAATACGTCATACCATAAAATCGATAAATTGATATGTGATCCTAATTTAACATGTTTTACTTTTATAATAAGGTTGTTTTTATTACATGGGGATCCCTGGATGAGGATCCCCAGTAACCCTATATTCTTAATTCCGTCTCTAAATTTTATTTTCCCCGGATGGGTTTCACTTGTGTCCTATGTCTAGAAAAGTTTATATATTAACCCATATGACTTCTTATGACATAATATTGTGATAAATATTGTTTACAGAATATTATTAGGCTACTAATGTTTTGGTGATATATTTTCATATTTTGTAGAAAAACATTTTTCCTAGATAGATTGGTTTTTAACTTGAGGTATTGAGTTTATTTTTTTATGTTACTATGGGAAATATTATAACTTGTTTTTATGATAGAAGGCTAAAATGAAACACAATACCTGGTATAACATTTAAAATTTGATTGCTGGTCACTATATACATATGGTACGTAGTAATTGGGGAATTAAATCTTAAAAATGTCTATGTAATGGATATTTAGAGTTTTGGTAGGGGATATGCATTTATATGAATATATATAATAATAATGGAATTAAAATATCACGTTTTTAGGATTGATGGTAAATTTAAAATTATTTAATGATCTAATTGGCATAATGTTCTGTATTCTAGTCCATTTAGGTATGGAAGAATATTGAAAATATATGGAATATATTTACAAATTAAATAGGTGTTTTATTGAAGAAATATTTTCATTAAACAATTATAGTGACCCTGGAATTGTATAGTATCACATGATATAAAAAAAGGGCACATAAAAATAAATCATGACATATTTTAGTGGTTGTAAAATAGAATATTTGATCGCACATCATTATGTGTAATTTAAGAATAAGCTTATTACTATACAAGATAAACCATTGAGGAGCATTTGAGGCCCCACCACTGAGTGGAAATACCACACATAAATGGTTATTATGTTGTAATAATTGGAAATTCATGAAAAGTATCATAGATTAAACAACATTTGGTATGTAAGGTAAACCTAAGAGATTTAATGAGTTTTATACTATGAATATTATGACCCCAATAAGACTTATGATAAGAAATATAGGCAAATATATTGAGGACAATATTTTTTTTAAGAAAAACCATTGTGACAAGCCTGTACTTGTAGCTATATTCCAAGAATGTGATGGCTGGAGATATAAACTCACAATTAGATAATCACATTATTTATGGCAGGGAATAGAAAATTATATTTTCATGAAAAAATTTTATTCTCATAGGGGATTTTTTTTTGATAAAAGGTAGATTTTTTATTGGTTGAAAAACTATGACATTAGGTAATGTATAAGAGAGCCAATATATAAATAATCCAAAATAAAATTATATAAGATAATATTATTGTGAAAAAAACCTTACCCTTAGTGGATTTTTACATGATATATTTAGATGGAAATTAAAAACCAATCATTGATTAAGAATCATGATACTATGAATGAAATAATTCCATAAACTATAGAGAATCAATGTATATCATGTGACAATTTATTATCCAGTATCATGATGTGTTATTTTCTTGACTATCTTAATGATTTGTTTTTTGAATTTAAAATCACGTATTTTTGGTTTAAGATTCTGGAAATTAATGGAACCTAAATGGATATATTTGTCCATTTTTAAATTATGAGACTAATTGGAAAATAAGAGAGGGATAATTAGAGAATAATAATTTCTATCAATTTATAAAATGGTTGGAACATTGAATAGTTTTTAAAATTTTACTATCAATGTTTTCAAAATGTGTAAATGATACTAAAAATGCTGGGGAATGGAGATCTATTAAAAATTGAGATCCATTGATAAATTTAGTTTATTAAAGACTTAATGATAAAAGTATAATAAATAGTTATTTTATCATATTGGACAATTAGATAAATGATTAGAAAATTTATGTCTATAATGGACTAATATTTACTAAGAAAAAGTGTTACCATTATATTTGATGAGAAGGAAATGTGTGAACTCTCACATTGATGATTTTATTTAATCAATCTTAGAAGATGAAGAGAATATATAAGTTGAGTACAAAGGAGAATATATTCTATACATTAATATTAATGGAGATTTATTGCCTTATAATTGTATGTTAGATACCTTGTTATCTATAAACTATTAAGGAAACCCCCTTATCTATAATTTGACTTTTCCACTACTAATGTACTACATAGAGGCGAAGAAGTAGGAGTGTACCTTGGATCCTTAGTGAGTCCTTACAATTTTTTTAATGTGAGTTAACCATGTAAAATATTAAAAATAAAGTAAAATGTTTTATTCATCAAAAAAAATTATTGTTAATTCTACTACGCCACCCCAATTCCATGAGTATACCACTTCGATTATCCTATATCGGTGATCCTAATAAAACCCATGGAATATATTTCATTTAAATCTTAGATATGTGTATGATATTTAATAAATTTAAAATTTTATAACGTGACATTGAATTTTTAACATTGAAATAGGTAATAAGATCTTCATAGTTAATATTACGTTGAAGAATAAATGTATTGTTTGGTGTTAAAGTGGTTAACTACAAATACCTTAGTGTTGTTTACATTATGTTTTGTCTAAAATAGTTGTATAAAATCGCAATGATTTTTACTTGTGTTTCTATATTGAAATATACTTTGGTATTTTTATTCACATGGTATCTATCATAAAGGATCTTGTTTTTTGAGTTACTAACTTTTATAGATGGAAAATAATATGCATTTATTTCAATATGCCATTGGGAATATGATTTTGGAATATGTCGATTGAAATGATAACATCAGATTGTGTAATAAATTATTTCTTGATATATAGGGTTAACAATTACAAACATAAGTATATAAATGATATATTCAAGTAAAAGATTAATTGTGACATTACTTATGATATTTGGATGTCATTGGATAAAATATATAGAAAATATATGAATGTAAAGAATGATGTAGAGACTAAAAAAGAGATGATTTTAAATATGGACATAATGAGATACAAATGAAGAAATAACATGAGGGGTGTATTATATTAAAATTTAAATTGGAGATAACGATTTAGAGTAATCATTAGAATAAGAATATACCCATATAAGTAAGTGATTTTTTATCAATGTTACATATATTTCTAATAATGTTATATTAGATTCCTCCAAATATTTAAAATCATTCTCCACCATGCTAAATGATGTGTATGGTGATTAAATAGATAATTTATCAATGATATGTAGTTAATATTTTGGAGAATTATTAAGTATTGATTAGGACAATATCTAATCCCTATCAGAGTAGGTGGATCAATTAGGAATAATTTAACGAGTAGACTATACCATCATAGAAGATCAGTCCATAATGTATAAAATATTTATGTAATTTTTTGGGACCTTGAATTAATTTATTATGAAAATTAGTGAAAAAAGGAAGGTCTAATGTGATTTACTTGATTATCATTCTCATAAATTGGTAAAAAAAATTGATACATAAAAGAAGATAAAGGTTACCGATAACCCTAAAAAGACATGAATATTGTATAAGGTTAGGAGAGAAATTCAGTTATTTGGTTAAAGAGATTACAATCCTATTCAATTAGAAGGATAAAAAGATAAAAGATCATTAAGAGATGTTGAAAATATTTTATGATAAGAATATAATCCTTTACAAGGTAACATCAACATATAGAGTATGAAAAACACAAAATAACAAATTTGTGAGGAAGTTGGTTATTTTTTCCAAAGTACAATGTTATGTCTCTCTAAGGAAAGAAGCTATGGGATAATACTATTATGGAATCATTATCACACCATGGGTTTCTTTCTAAAATCTCATGGGTTCAAAAGTGGAATAAAATATATTTTGATAACAAAGTAATCAATGAATTTTTATATGATGTAAATTTTTATTGGGAGATAATTTATATGCACAATGTAGGGACTCATGACAACAAACATTCATAAAAAATAGGATAAATGTATTTAAAGGAAATTATACATTGTAATAAAAATTTGAAAGAATATTTTCCTAATGAAAAATTAATTTGGAAAATTACTTAATAACTATAAGAAAGTAATTTTAGCTCATAATGAATGTTTAATCAAGAAATAGAATTGGATTATTCATAAAACACCTCAATAATGAATGAATTGAAATGTATAAATAAAATAATAGTTCTTCTAAACTATGATAATTCATGATCAACATTTAAATAATGACCCACTATATATAATAAAACATTATGTAGTCTTAATAAAAATCAATGATGAGATGTACAATTCATACCTATTTATTATAAAAAATTATTATAAAATGAAAGAAGAAAGGACTAATAGAAGAGCCATAAAATAGTGAAGTATTCATGATAATGAATTAAATAATGACGAAATATATAAAGAAAAATATATAATTTGGATGAGATTCATAAAAGATATGAATACAATGAAAAAAGGTAGAGTCCACAAAAGGACATACAAATATAAATTTTTTTACAAGTTTTATCACACAATGTAGGATAAATAAAATAAATTAACCATATTTAAATAATGATCTCATTTAATGTGGGTAATTAAATTCCTCAACATTAAGATATATAAGAAGTCCCACTATCCTAATGATCATATATTTTTGTTGTATTTTTTCGAATTAATATTTGATTATGTGGGAGAAATAATTAATGGGGTATGATTATTCAAAAATTAGATATATATAGCAATCAGTTAAATTTTGTTGAACTCTTAAAATAAAATCAGTACAAAGTAAACTGTTTCAATGTAAAAAATTCCTAATTTAAATCAATATAGGGAAACCAGATATCAAATATTAAATAAAAATTTACTTTTTTGATGAATAAGTCCCAATTATTTTGACCATGATATTTAATTAATGTTTTGTCATTTATTTATCATAAATATACATTTGTATCCAACAATGTTTGGTGACAAACTAGTTTTATCACAATTTTTATGTTCTCCACAAAATCAACCTTTAAAATAGGGATATATTGAGGAGTATTAATTGAAGATTGTCAATTTAGAAATGATGAACCCATTTTTCAAAATTAATCTATTTATATAAATTTGAATGATGTAGTTTTAAAAAAATGTAGCATAAATTAATTTAATAAGTAGTATCAGTCACATGTTTGGTCTATTATTATTTACACAATAAACATGAATGTGATTTGGATCGATATCATAGACAGAATTATTAGATGGTATTAAAAGATCATGATGCATGTGTTTATGGAAGTAAGTGAGTGACCTAAGTTTCTTTCATGTAATTAATGTATAGAATTGTTTTAATTTCCTAGTAAAGATAATTGTTTCACTGATAGTGGAGGATGTGAATTTGTGATAAATTTTTCTTTCATGTTTTCCTCAAGATGAATCATACATTACCATATATTAAATATTTTATTACCAGGTGAAAATAATTCAAGAACACATCCATATGAACACAATAATTTTAAATTTTCACTATTAAATAAGAATAACATAGACCAAGGTATGGTTTGGAAATAATACAATACCTCACAATCCACTAGAAAATAATACTTTCTATGGAATAAAACTAGTAGGATATACCCTTTCAATCATATATCATTATTTTTACAATCCAATATGTTTGTTATTGAACTTATCTCAAATAGGGTAATTCAATGTTTGCGTAACAACACATGTTACGTGTTCTTCTTTTCAAATTCCACAGTTGTATTATTTGGAAAAAAATTCATCAAATTGTTACCCAGAAGTTAGTAAGAATGTCTAAAACATTAATACACAACTCATTTTTATTTTCTAATATGATCTTCTAACTCAAATTTATTTGATTTTACTTTCTAATTTGATGGATATTACTATGAAAAAAATACAATCGAGATAATTTTGAACTCCTTCCTCAGTTCTAAAATCCCAGTACGGAAATCACAACCAAATTATCTAGTCCAATATAAGAATAATAAAAATATAATTTCATGAAAAATAATATATATTAGTAAATTCGATGATCTGGGAATATGATGATCAGTTGAGTATGCTGCAATCTTGTCAAATCCCCTTTGACTTCAATCCATCGAAACAAATTCCACATAGCTTAATACAAAATGTTCTTTCTCTCCCTTAATATTCAAATACATTCTCTCTTCTATATTATGACTACTTCGGTACCCTGATTATTATGATGTACATATTATCATTTATCAGTGATCCATGAGTGGTTTGGGCGGGAAACACCAAAACATTCGCAATAAACAAAATTAACCAAAATCACATTTTCATTAAATTTAGGTTCATTTATGACATCATCAATATATTACAATTCATCTTGAAACTTCTTGAATATTATCCACAACTTCAAATCTTCTTCATAACTTATTTTTCAATTAAAATATGATTTTAATTCCCATGACGATTCATTACATACAATTCTCAATTCCAAATGTATGAAATATGGAATAGAAAATTCTTCATCCTTATTTAAGATAATGATCTATTATCAATTCCAATGTGATGATTCTTGACGCAATTGAAGAAAACATTTGAAAACAAATAAAATATTTCTATTCTATTCTTAATAATATACACAATAGATAGAAAATTTTATGATTTATATATTTTGGATATTGGTATGATTGAAAACTAATTACTTCAATTTCTCACATTTCTTACAAATCGTATAAGGCTTCATGATTAAAGATCTGCCTTTAAAAAATAATACATCTTAAATGAATGACTAAATTGTTGACAAGTCTCTGTCATTACATTTTACATTATCTTTAACTCAACTCCTTTTCTATCATTATTTGAATACAATTCTACATTAGATTAATATTATGGTATGCAAATATGATGGACCTGTGTCATAAGCTTCAACCTCAAAAAATCCTAAAATTACAAACTTGTAATTGTATCTGGAATTACTTCATGAATTTCAATACATTTTTTCATTGATTAATCATTGTATGATTTATAATGGAATGTAATTTATCTTCCCAACCAGTTTCATTGTTTCCATCCCAGCCTGAATATGGTTGTCCTGAATACAATTGGACTAAATATGAATGTCATTATTAGGATCTATATAATTTTGATCAGGTTGAATATGATCTCTAGTGCCCTATTAATCATTCCTTATAAATCTATTCAATATGAATATGATTGAAAAAATCTCTTGTACACCCCCTTTCATTCATCAAGAATTCATCACCAGTTTACCAAATACATTATATTTATAAGGACTCGATGATTATAAAAGCATCATAAAAGTTTAATCATATTCATATAGATTTTGATTACGATCAATCCTCCATACCATATTTATCATGAGTTTAATGACCATTTACTTCAAGGTAGATAAATTCTCAATATCATCAGACATTTTTCTAGAAAAATTCTCCTGATTACAATGGACCTATTCAATCATTATAATTCCAATTATCCAAATATGATTTCTAGTCCAACATTCAACAAATAAAAATTAATTTAATTTTTATTTTCATGTAAAATTTAAATGACAATTAAATGTAATATGTCTGAAAAAATATATCCAATATATAGAAACCTTCCCCATACATCTTGGTCCCAACAATATACCCCTTTTGATTTAGAATTCAATAACGATTCAAAAATCACTAGACATTGAATCATCAAGAAATATGTTAATTGTTTAGAATTCTATGACTGTGTGTGTAAAATCATTGTAGGAATTAATGATTATTTACAACAAAAACATGTAATTAATAAAAAGTAATTATGAAAACTACATCATATTCTCTTTTCATTAGTCTTTCTTCCTTATCTTTATACATTTGCTAGAATAAAATTAATTTTTTTCCTACAACCACTCTAACAAAAAGATATAATAGTTGAAACACATAAAATGTTGAATTCCCAAATTACCCAAAAATAGTCATTTTTATATTCTTCCAAAATGATATATTTATGAAACAATTCACCCCATTGAAAACACTATCCAAAGGAAATATAAGAGAGGGGATAAAAACACATACCACGTCATTGATGAGAAAGTGGGTAGACATCCATGTTTAACCTTAATGCCTACAAGGATTCTATTGGTAAGGGTTTTTTGAATATGACAAAAACTTGTTCTGATGTATGAAAACAATACAGATTCAATCAATTCTTTCCGACAATCTATTTGATGAAATGATATTTTATATCAATTTGTTTTGATGGTAATTTTGAACTGGATTCCTTGTGAGATGGATTTTAAATTGACTTTCAAAACCCAAGATCAAGGGTAACGTAACATCAACATGTAAGTCATCTAATTGAGTGTCCATCCACTTAAGTTGTGTCAAAACTTGAGGGGTAGCAACACAGTCATCTTCATTTATACATTGATTTACACTTGTTTTATATGTTATAGGACAAATAACAAAATTCCTTCCTAGAATAAATACTATACCAATTGTGTATTGTATATCATTATCATTTCCTACCCAATCAATATCATAATACCCAAAAAAATTAAAACTGTCATATCTATCATACCAGATTCTAATGTTTTTTATTTCTTTAATGTATCTATGAATTCTTCATCCTATATGTAATTTTGAATTTTGGTAGTACTCTAAAATTATTCACATTGGGTAACAATAGAAAAAATTTCAGGTGTTAAGGATTTCTATTACAAAAAACATCAAATCAATTTTATTTTTTATTTTTTTAACAACTTATTTTCCTTCTCCATATTTAGAAAACTTTTTCCCCGTGAAATCCTTATAGAAACATGTTTTGTGTTTTCCATACCAAATCTCTTATGGTGAAATTTTTTATACTTTTCCTGATAATGAAAAATGATTGTTTCATTTAGTAAGATATTTATCCCAATAAATTATTTAATAACCCCCCCCCCCCACTCGCATGGGAATATAAAACATCTTTTTAAAATCTTTATAAAAACTTTCACACATTTTTCATCATTCTCATCAATGATAATGTCATCAATATAGACAACTATGATGATATAATGCTATTTACTTTATTTGATATTAAAATTGATAGCAACTCTTCTTTTCTTGAAACTCAAATTCCTTAATAAAATACTCAATTAGAAATACAATGCCCTCAGAGCTTGTTTAAACCCATACGTGGCCATATTCAGTATAAAATTTAAATTTCATCTTTACCTATAAAACATTTTCATGGGTATTCAATGAAAAATTCCACATCAAGACCACAATTCAATAATGTGGATTTAACATCCATACGAATGATCTTATAACCTCTTTTTACAACAATAAATGTAAGAGTATTGATTGCTTCAAATATTTATATTCGATTTAAGGTTTCATAAAAACCTATACCTTAAATATTTGAATACCATACGTATTCTATTCATTAATTATTTCGTATCACTTAACATTATTCGTTCAACATTTTCTAGAGAACCTACTTTGTGCCAATAATATTTTTTTGTCTGTCTTGGGTATGATATCCAATGTATCATAAATTTAAATCAATATAGAACTATTTATCTAGGGCATTAAACCACTATAATTACTCAAATACACATTTTACATCATTTGGATCAACTGTTGAATATAAAAGAAGTATGTGTAATAGTATTTGAAATTCTTCTTATTTGAACATCTTAATATAGATCACCAATAATATTATGAGATTCTAGTTGCATCCTTATCATAGGAACAATATTCTCATATATCATCATCATCATCAATGGAAATAAATGAGTATGATTCATATTATTCAGTAGTATTAAAATTGTGTGTATCCTTTTCAGAATTATTTTCCTTAACCCACTCAATATCCTTATATTTTTATGTATGTATGTCTTCATCAACCCTTAAAATGATTATAACATTAGTATACTCTAAAATTATTCATGTCTATTTGTTTAAACATTTAAATCCTCTTCTTTAAGGACCAATACCATGAAAAATTATGACTTTACCTATCAGCTCAAAATTTACACAATTTCTACCCTTCAACATTATAATACACAGAATAATGAAAACTCTAATGTATTTAAAAAATATTGTTTTTTAGTAAAAAAATTCATATAGATTCATATTTTATATTTTAATAGAGAAACATTAGTTTTTAATATAAACAACAATACTCATGGATTTCCTCCAACAAAAATGTGAAATATCATATTAAGGTAACATAGTTAGTCCCATTACCACCAAACTTTTCATTCTTCAATTCAGTTACCACATTTGTGAGGAGTGTATGGGGAACAATATTTATAATGAATTCCATGATTATTATGATATCATAAATGTTATTCACTACTGTACTCAACACCATTTTTCATTATGAACATCTTGATGGAATAATCACATTTTTTAACATTCCTTCTGAAACATTTGAACATTTTCATTGGATTTGATTCATGTATCATATACATAACATAAGTAAAGAGATTCAAATAATCAATGAATTTAATGAAGTAATTATTTACAGTATGTTTATTTTTTTCTCATTTGCCCAAAAATAGTAGAATGAATTGGCTCCATCGGGTTTTTAACATATCTCAACTTTCTTATTCACTGATATTGTAATCTTTACATTCTGATAAATAGAACCACACGAATCACATCAACACGGAAAATAAGCAATGTCTTAGGCACTATCTCACTTTAACAAAATGATCATGTTTCTTTGTGTCATTTTTCCCATCCTTTTATTCAATAATAAATTCTCTTCCACTATACTCATGTAGAGGTATGTTTTTATTTAACCCCCCGGAAACAAGTATCCTTCTGTTTTTGGATTCCTATTACAGTCTTTCTGTATTCTCATTTTAAAAAAACCCATTCTTTTATGAGGATATATTTGTTACCCTCATTAAAATATTTGAAAACAAATATGAAATTTTGTTTTATACTATCAATATATATTATTTTATTTTATTTTATCTATTCTTTTTCAATGATGGCTTATCCAACACATTTTTTTCAAGGATTCATCATTTCAAAATATAACTGTTATATCATTAAAATATTTCACATTATTCACCAATTTCAAATCTATAATTATATGAGAGGAATATCCACTATCAAGAATCCATGTTCATTATCTTTTTGTATGTTTTATGTGGTGTCTATTAAGAGATAAGTTTCTTCATTATTTTCTTTTATCATGTTCATCTTTGATGACTTGTTATGAAATAATTTTATTACTGGTAATAAAACTACAAATACTTTATTATGTTTTATAGGATACGAATATCTTTCACAAATAGTTTCCTAATGTTGGAATATATTTTCAATCTTCACTCTATCCTTCTAAGGTTTCTTCAAAATAGCATTATCAATATTCTTTCATTGAAGAGATTCACTCCCACTCAAACATTTATATTCATAACTTGTTTGATAGTTGAATTTTTTTTATAGAATGAATACATATTTCTTATATTTCTAAATCCACCACAATTCCTACAATAAACATTAAAAGTGTATTTTTTCTGAGGCTTCTATGCTGACAAGATTGATAAAGATATTTCTCAAAAACTATCTTGTCCTTCCTATCAAAACCAACAACCTTTATATTATCAATGATTATATTCTATTTTAATTTACTAATTAATGAAATAATAAGTATCTAAAACATTTCCCAATCTAGATAAAACATTTTCAGACTCATTTTATTTTAGAACATTATAATTTTTTTCTTTTTTCAATCATGGACACATAAATAACATTCCAAACATTCTACTTTCCAAATACTATTACATAATCATAATCAACCATTGATGGTAAATCTTATTGATCATTATTAGGTTTCTTAATATGAGAATATTCACCAAATTTAGGGATATATTTTTTGAATCTTGTTCCTTTTTCATCATCATAAAAAAAAATTGGATAAGTTAAAACTCTTATTATATTGCTTTCAATATCTATTCAAGATTATAACTACAATTTTTACCACTAAATATTTCATCTAATTAAAAATTTATTTCATGAAATTAAACTTCTCATTAAAAAAACATTCATGATTTCTTATTGAGGAACTTTTTTCATCAATTTTTTATATTTTCAAGACATCTAATATTTCTCATACACGACATAAAATCTTCTATCAATTGATATTATTATAGAGTTTCTTCTTCTTTGGAAGTAATGCTTCAACATTATTCATTATTCACTATTTCAATAAAGGTATTATCAATAAAATATTCAACATAGTTTTAAGATTCAGCATAACTACCATCATTTTCTTATACTTTATGTAAGAAACATCTTATTTTTTATTTATAAATTTTTTATCATTACCATAAGAAAAATATTTATCTTTATCAAATAGTTTCTCCCATGATATTCTTGGATTTCATTTGTATTCATCATTATTTCCTACTTTATTTAATTGAGTTCAATTAGTCATGAAGATTAAAAGGGCTACACATTCACTTCATTTCAAGGGATGTTTCCTTTTAAATTTTGATATACATTTTTCACATTTTTAGAAAACAAGGATAAAAAGTTTTCAAGAATTTTATATAATTATTTCTCAAAATCTGATTCATCATCACCATATTAAATATAAATCTTCTTTGACTTAATATTATCAGTAGGATTAAAAGAAATCTCGAAATATACTTTATTTTATTTTCATTTCGTTCTCATTTCTTATTTCAAAAGTAATGAGAGCGCTACACAATTCATCTAGAGACAATATTTCAAAATCTATAACATCCAATGACATAACTTTTTCATCAAACTTTTCATGAAACATTCTAAATATCTTTTCCAAAACTATTATATCTTAATAATTTTCACAAAGACATATGATTATTATAAAAAATCATTCACCTAGGTAAAGAAGTACCCAATAGATTTTTATTCGCCAAAATTTAGATCTTTATGTTTCAGCCACAAAATTTGTAACGTTTCCTTCTTCACTTTTTGTATTGCCTTTATACCTATTTTTCATACTATCCTCTATACATTTCGTTTGGAAACACCTTTCACTATTAATAATTCATCTTAAAAAGTTATGATAATAAATCATTTTTGTCTCTTCCATCATTCTAGATATTGTCCTTAACAACCTATGTAAGACAATATTTTTTATCAAGTGAAGGAAACCCAGCCGTTGAAGTTTCAATAACATAATATCCAATTCAAAGATGTTATAGAAATATTCTATCATTACATATATGAAAATTATTGCAATAAAATATAGGAATAAAAATAGTTTTCATAGAATTGATATTCTCTATCAACTTCTTTTCAAAACATTTCCAATGAATAAGCGAAGGGAACATGAGCTTCAATACTAATTATAATTTTCCAATCATAATAATTATATCACTAAGATATGTATTGGTTGAATCATTGATAACATTTTCTTTTTTGTTTCTATTAAAATAAAACAATGATAACTATCTATCAACAGTTTCATTCCCCACAAAAAAAATTCAAACACACATCCATAAAAAAATGTATTTACAAGATTCACTATTAATTAACAATAACTACATCTTTTGTATAGTTTGAAATGTTCAAATACCAAAAAATAAAGTAAAAAATATTCATTTTTCATGGAATACAATTAGTAGGATATAACCTTTAAATCATATATAACTATGTAAATAATTCAATATTGTATGATCTCAATCTTAGTACAAATTGGGAAAGATATAGTTTTTGTAATAACACATGTTACATACACATATTTTCAACATCCACAATTGTATTAATTTTAAAACAATTCTTCAATTTCTTACCGGTAAGATTCTATGTACTTCAGGAACATTTATATAAAACTCATTCTGATTTCCCAATAAAATCTGCCAAATCCAATTCATCAGATCTAATTCCACCATATCATGGATATAACTCAAACATATGATGATTGAGAAAATTCAAAAATCATTCTTCCTATGTCTAGATATCCCAATATAGATATAGTAGTTTAACTATCCATCCTGATATGATTATCAATTGAATAAAATAGAAAACTAATATATGATAGTCAACTGAATAATATATTCATTGAAAATGATGATTATCTAAATATGATGTAATATTGTCTTTTCAACTTTCACATCAATTGGTTAGAAATTATTCATCATAGATCCAAATAGAAGCTTCTTTCAATACCTTAAACTTCAAGGATTATATATCTTATCTATAAAGATTACTTATATCCCATAAAAATAATGATGTAATTCTCACTATTTATAGGTTACCACTGAGTGGGTTTGGGAAGAATCCCCAAATCATTCCCTCTCAAAAATATTCACCAAAATATAAATTTCCCTTTAATTTCAATTTTATAATTACTTCTCCAACTCTTCTCAATTCATCTCATTACTTCTTTAATATTTTCCAATATATCAACTCTCTTTCATACATTCTTTCTTAATTTAAAATCTCATTTCTATTCCCAATATGTTTCCATTAATATGATTCTCAATTCCAAATGTATTGAAGGATGAATATAAAACTCTCTTTATTTTTTAAGCCTAATAATTCTTTATAAATTCAAATATTATGTCTATTAACCTAGTTGATTATAAATTTTGACAAAAAAATCATATATTTTATCTCTATTATAAATATAATACCAAAATTGTCATTATCCAAATATTTATATATTTTAACATCTTGTCAAACTAAAAACCAGTACCATCAGTTTCCCAAATTTTTAACAAATCTTCCCTTCCTTCAAAATTCATTCTCTACCATTGAACACACATTCATCCATATTAAGTTGTTAACTACATGGTTGATTAGACTCTATCAAAATGTTGTCCATAACCATGAACATAATTATTTTTCCATCAGTCTTTAAATATAATTATTTCTTTGATGAATATGATGGTATACTGAATATGATAGACCAATGTCAGTTGGTTAAACATTAGAAACTCCATTCAATTCAAAAAGAATTTGTATCACGAATTTCTCCAAGATTTTAAATAAATTTGAGAATAGATAAAGAATCATCTGATTTACAATGGAATGTATTTTAACATCCTAAAAATTTCTTCCATGCCATCATATCCTAAATACCGTAGTCCAGATTGCAATTTTACTTAATATGATAGTCATGATTATGATCAATATTATTATGATTAGGACTAATACGATATCCATCAAACTTTTAATATTTCTATATAGTTTTTATTAATATAAATAAAATTTATAGACTCTATTTTACTTCCCCTTTATTTCATCAATCATACACCATAATTTTACCAAATTCTTGTGATATATGAGAAATAAAATATACAAAAAGAATAATTACATTTTAATAACAATTAGGATGACTCTGATTATAATTGAACCATTATACCATATTTTGGATGCATTTGACAACCATTTACTTCCAATAAGATACATTCTCAAAATATATTACATTTCTTCCAACTAGTTTCTGTTGACAATTATGGAGGCTTTCAACAATTGTAAGTTTAATTTCCAAACACAATTCCTAGTCTAGATTTAAACAGATACAAATGATATGATTTTTATTATCATCTTGAGTTATTTGAAAACAAAATAAAATACCTTTGAAATAAAATCTTCTTAAACTTCTAGAAACCATATCTTGTGAACTTAGTCCTGAAACATGTTTCCTATATAAATTTCTAAAATATTAGGATTAGTTGATTTTTAAATAACTACTTTTTATGAAATTTATTCACTCTGTAAAAAAATTGAGTTATAATATATAAGAGTGAAATTGGTTCTGATCATGATATAGTTAAAAATATAGAATAATCTAATATTTGGGAAGTGATTTATAATGAATATAAAAGGAGTGATTATGGTAATAAAATCTAATGGTACACTAGTTGAATGAATTTTGGAATGATTTTAAAAGACCATAATATTAATAATGAAAATTAAAAATTGTTAAAATAGGATATATACATATATTTTAACTAATTTTATCTAATTAGTTTTGAAAAAGAGTTTCATAAAAATGATTGATTATAAAATCCTTAAATATAGTGGATTAAATATTCTAACAAGTGGTGTGGGAGACATGAGAAGATACTATTAAAATATTATGTGATAAAGTGGAGAAAAAGAAATACAAATTTTAAAATTATATTTCCTTTT
Source organism: Viscum album (assembly GCA_963277665.1). NCBI lineage: Eukaryota > Viridiplantae > Streptophyta > Magnoliopsida > Santalales > Viscaceae > Viscum > Viscum album. Next base: position 1,530,332,153 of record OY728123.1, on the reverse strand, counting down.
AATATTATTATGAAAGGTGGAAAATAAAATATATCATTAAACCATTCCCATTTCTATAAACTATTTTGATAATTTGTCATGAATCGATGTTTCTATATTTATAAGAAGAATATCAAAAAAAATAAATGGGTAAGAATTTTTCTACATGGTGTTGTATGTTAGATTTTTTATTAAATAATTTGGAAAATATTTTAATTTTTTATGGTGATATATGGGATTCAAATAAAAAATGACTTAGTTTGGCATAGATAAAAAAGAATAATGTTAGTATCTACATAAGAACCACATTTTGTTATGTCATTGGAGATTATGGAACCGTATATATTTTATATAGACTTGTGATGGAAGAGATACATTGTTATCCTTATACAATAAGCATAAAGAATAAGTAGACAATTATTAGATGTTGGATGAAAGATAATCCCACAACAAAAACATTAGCAATGTCAAAATCATGTTTATGGTGTGGTTAAAACAAAGATATATGAAAATAAATACATAACTAGTTTATTGAATTTTACATTATATAATTTATTTAACTACAATAGGTTACATGTTAGAATGATTAAAATAAAATTTATGATTATGATTGGTGGAACATGGGTGGTCGTAACATATAATAAAAAAATAAAACCATAATGGAACCCACATTAAGAAAAATTTATTTGTCTAAATACTATGTGAGAATAAACCAAATGAGAAACATATGGTTAAACCAAATGGATTTTAGGAGTGATAAATCATTATGATAAGTATAGTCATTCATTGATTTACATGTAAGATAAATAAAAATATATGGAAGATAAACTAGGTCATAAATACAAACTATATTGGGATGATATGAGATGCATGTGAAGGCCAAAGATGTATTGTTTGGAGAAATTATATAGAATTCATTGAATCTTGTTTTATGTTTTAGATTGTAGAGAAGGATTGTGTACTAAACTATATATTTTATATTATATTGATAATTTTTAATTTATGGCTAGAAATTTATATTGGCTGATGAATTATGTTATCATGGTATAAAGAGGAATTTAATATTTCAAATATGTAAATCTAAAAGTGATTCGTTGTGATTTCTGATAATATTAAATGATCATTAATGGTGTTGTAAATTTACATTGTAGTGAATATTTATGGTTAGGCATTGAATAATTATCAATCCATAGTAAAGTAAATCACACTAGAAAATTGATAAAATAAAATTAATTCACATAACAATTTAGTATCTAATTTAACGATGTTTCAATTTTGAGAATAACATGAAAATTCATTGGAATTTAAAAGGATGAACATTTGGACCATTAATTAACTAATTCACTAAAAAATATGGATGTATATGAAAACATTTTTTATGTGGTAAGCATATCATGATCATGGAGAATTAAAGAACATAGAAAAATTCTCAACCATTGATATAAGGGTTTGATTAAAGAAGAGTTCATAAAATCATCTATTGGATGTTTTAGAAAATGAGGTACACAATTTAAAAATATTTTGATTAAATATATATGAAAAACATGTTTCCATAGACATATTTTTCTAACAGAGATGTACTATAGAAGAAGAATGAGTTATATTTTTATATCCTTATATAGATGGAGTGAAAAGACATTGTTCAAAATTAAAATAATTTTCATTTGGACAAAGTGTTGCTATTTTATTTTTTTAAAGGATAATATTATACGCTCACATAATGAAGATATTATCCTCTGAATTTGAATAGGTACAGTAAAATGAATTGATTTTAAAAGGAACCTATATTATATACATGATAGTTTAAATGGATTTTACACCATCTGTTGATATTAAAGATATATTCATGTCCCTAAACATTTTAATAGAACCTCAAATTTATTAAATGTATTTTACATTACCAAATTAGTCCATATATGGGATGTATAGGTAGTGGTCCATAGATTGACAATTTTTATTTTTTAATGATTGTAAAAAAATTTCAAATTTTCATGGAGTGAAAATGATATAAATTTTTAAATCTAATTAATGGAGTGGGATACTAGAATCTGATATACAAGAAGATCCTGACGTATATACTCATCCTATTTGTCTATAGTGATTTACCAATAAAATTTTATTATCTTCATATACCTTATTTCCTTGTGAATATTCTTGATGTTATATTTTATTGATCCCAAGAGAACGTGGAATTGAATTTTCAACATAAAAGGGGATACATGATCCATATGAGAAAGAGGGAATCATATAGAGAATGCTTTATTTAATTTTCAACATTATTCACCCCAATATCTCAGTGTTCTTATATTTATTTTTTTGGTAATATCTTGTGTTTTTTGGTTATTTATTTCACTCATACATACATATGTACGTAATGGTGTCTATCTGGAAATCATGGTGAGGCCCTTAAGAGATGTATTTATGACACCCTGTATGAGAACCCAAATTCACATCAGGCCTTCTATCGTCTATATTAGACTAATCATAGACTCTATTATGGATAAGGAGAGATATGTTTGATGGTGATTGTAGATAGGGTTGAGATGTGGTTGAAATTTTTTAGTGTATCCTCTTATATAATTTTTTTATTAAATTTCTATATTTTATATTTACATTGGTTTGTAGGGATGAATTATTGTATTACCGACATTCTATATTAATTATTTCATATTTTTATATTTTTATGTTGTATTAATGGATAAATATCAATATCTATATTGTGATTTATGTATTGCAGAAAATTAATGGCTGTTTTTTCATTCATCATTTTGATATAGAGAGTATAGTCCACTACCCATCTATATTGACAATAATACATTCCATTAATCAGGAGCCTCTAGAATATGGTGTGGCACAAATAAGGTTGTGTGGATAATTCACCATGAGTGATATTTGAGAAATTTTACTTGGGGTGTTAAAAAATGGAATCAAATCCTTATTCATTCCCTTTCATAATTTTTGGGAACATAGAAGATGGATTTATTAATGTGTCAATGATTTTCAAATATGTTGAGTTTTTTTTATTAAAAACCTGTTTAGTTTGAAATCTATGTTTCAAATGTTTTTGGTTTGTGTTTTTATGTTAAAAATATTATAGTTGAAAATTATATTCCATTATTATGTGTTGATCTAGGATTATTATTTGTTGTTTCACCATTGGACCTTTATGCGAGAAAAGGTGCGTACATGCTTCATATTTGGTGAACAAGAATGAATCTACATTAACATTCTTATATTTTATTGGTAATATATTTATGTAAGAGGGTCCATATATTTAATGTATAAATAATATATATATATAGTGTTATCCAATATGAAATTTTGGAGGAATCATCTAAAAATTGACTATAGCATTCTAATTGGAATCCAAGATGGATTTTATCTTACGGAATCATTTGATTGTAGAAAAGAGTTATGATATAGTTGTGTTTCATGGAATCTCTTGATTGGTTGGTTGAGATATTTATACCTTGGTATGGATATGAATGTTTGTATATAATTATGAGATGGTTTGAAATGTGAATTTGTTTCATTCATATGATGAATATAATAGATAATTCATAAGACGTACAAATTAGATTCATTGGGCTTTGATATTTGAAGATCATATAGAATTTGTGTTTTCATGATCATTGTTTGGATGAAACAAAAAATTGATATATAGACTTCGTGGTTTAGGGTGTTATATTTAATATTATAATGGATAGTCATCGAAGATTGATAGATCTAGTAATATTTTAAATTGTAAATTCATCAATATATATTGATTTATTCAAATTGGTAGGTGATTGTGTGGTCAATTATCAGATCAGATAGAATCCATGGATTCATTATGAGATAACACTATGAATAATTTTTAAATTATAAATGGGGAGAATTTATACTTTATTTGACACATGATCATAGGTTTTTTGGGTTTTAACTCCTAGAATAATGGTCAGAGCTATATTTTTTATTAATATAATATCTTATAACTATTATTATTTTAATGAGGTCAGTATTGGTTGTTTGAAATAACCCATTTGACAGTTCTTAGGTTGTTATCTGTATCCTTGAAAAAAATAGTGAGTTTAGACATGACTCCCAATGAAAAGTCTACAGTTTTTAGGGGAGAATTCATACTAGAATAAGAATTTTCCATTTCAATTAATGGTTTATGGTATGATTCATATTCCAAGGAAATGAGAATTATTAGGTTATCATAACTTGAGTGATGAATTTCATCGATATTTTATTTCTATATGAATCTTGGGCATCGTTGCTGATCAATGGTGATAGATCGGGGATAGTTCATTTACATGGATGGGTTATTCAAAATTAATATGTTGTGGATAAACATATTGAAAATTTGGGGCTGTATCTATCATTTATTAAATGTTATGAAGAATAAAATGGATGATTTTTTAGTAAATTCCATAGTTTTATTATATATAATTTCTTTTTTAGTTCTTGGGTATAACAAGGGTTTTCAAATATAGAAATTATGTTTAGTAATGTAAATTATATGGGTTATAGATATTAGGTATATTGGCCAAGTTGGATAATGGAAAATATACTCCTATAGTGGTGATTAAATTATTGTGTGTAGGATAATAGATATCACATCCGAGTCATTATGAATATAGTTAACGTTTTAGGTGTGTGTTTGTTTTTTCCATGATGTACCAAAATGAAGGTATGGGAATTAAATATGTAACCATGCAACAAACTAGAATTGGAATTTATATATTATTTTTGGTTATATTAAATTAATTTGGAAGATAGTTCTACTTGATTTTGGCATTTGGTGTGAAAGAGGCTCAACATGAGTCTTTTAAATTATTTTAAAGACGTTATGAAGCTTTTTTCAATGCTAAGGGATTTATTCACTAAATTACACCTTTGTTCGGTCTAAAATTTGTTAATTGTGTTTTATTTCTCATGTGACGTCAATAAGATTTTATTTTTTATCATCAGATTAAGAAGATGGTATATCAGTCTAAGAATCATGGTGTTTTCATGAAATGACATATAGAGGGGTATTGATATGTGTTTGGAGTATTGTTGGATGTGATGATATTGAAATCAAATTTTATATTAAAAATCATGTGTGGATAATATACATTGAGGATCTGACATGGTGTTTTTGAAAAAGTGATGTTGTATCTGGGGATTGCTCATGGTTTAGTAGGATATACCCAATTTTGTATTGATTCTATTTTGGGGAGTATTTTCATATTCGGAGGGAATTTAGAATACATTATTAGGTGATTCTTATAGATCATATAGCATGTAGTTCATTTTTTAATGAGACTTTTCATTATGAATTTGTGAAATTAGGGGAAATTTTTATTTTAGCTCCATATATTGGTCCAATATTTAGAATTATGTTTGAAATAAGAATCAATAGAGTTTCACATTTCACTATAAGGAGTTTATAACTTTTCCTGGCTGTTTCAGCAATTGCTAGTTGTGTTAGGAGTTCTTTTTGAGGATCAGGTCATGGAGTCATCCTGAAATTTTCATTGAATGTCGTAGATCAAACTATAATACAGACTGTTCCCATGTGGAATAATGACGATAAGTCTTTACATCATGGATGGGGTGAAGGAGGATTCAATTATTTGATTTCATGTTGATTTTATTATATCAATTCGCCGATCACACCAAAACTTGGGTGTTTCGATGTAGAAGAGGGGATATATAAGCTAATGTGGTAAAATGTAGGGGAAAATCCATCCATATAATTATGATTTTTTCTATTAAGATTTCTTGAGAGGGTGATTTACACAATAACCTAGATGGACCTTTACCACATGTAACACAATCCATATTTTTTTGGGTTCTTCATGTTGGAGAGTATTATAACATGAATCCTTATATCACACCAATATGTGTGGCTATGAGTATTTTTGGTTTTATTATATTGATATGATTAATTCCATGATCCATTGGGTTTGGTATCAATTAAACACTAGGTTATATGATCCACCCCAAGGTAATAACACAATAGGTATCATGTAATGTTTATTTTATATTGTTATGAATTTTATTTGATCAGTCAGTACCCTTTGGTTTTTGGTATAATTGCAATTAATAGTGCTCTATTTTATCTAGATCTAACCCTTATAAATTCCCCCTAGACTAAATTTATAGAATGGTGAAATAGTGATGATTTACCATGTGATTTGAGGTATTTTTCCTCTTCTCCTCTTCCAATTTTTTGGTGGCCCATACATTCGATGATGTTTCAGAAATAATATTTGAGTGAAAATTCTATCACAGAATGGAAGAATCATCACATATTAATGGTTTTTTTAGTAGAATGAATAGTGGATGGAAAAGTATGATCAAAGAGTTAAATGTTTTTACAACTATTGTTTAGGATTGAAATTTTATGGAGTTTTTTTATTTAATTTGTTAAAATTGCTAAATTAGTGGGTCTTAGTTGATAGGTACTTTTCTCATAGAGGTATTAGGAGTGCACCATAGAAAATTCAGTCATTATTGGTCGTTGTTTTAGTTTCACCTATTTTATCAGTGACTTTAAATTATTTTTCACCATTTTTAGATGTTTATTGTTAATTATAATTGATATAATTAATATTTTATGTATTATGGAAAAAAATGGTAGTATAGTTTGTTTTTAGGGTGATTTGTATTTGTACAGGCTGATATAATGATATATGCTACATTTCTTCTATAGTGTTACTATGTATCAAGTTATTTTCTCTCTGTAATAAAAAACCATATGACTATTTATTTATGAATGTTCTTGATTCTATGGGAATTGGGGTTTGGGTTAATTGGATAGGATTTGTGAGAAACCTAAATAGATAAATTCATCTGACAAAATAATCTAAGTCAATTTTTGAGTTTTCTAGTGTATATATAGTGTTTGTAAGTTCCAAAATATTTCATTTCTAATGGGGTGATGATTCTAGTAGTGTGTGAGGGGCCAATATAGTTCTTCACCATCGAGATGAGGTTCGTATTGTCCTAGATTTAATTTCTTTTTGAAATTGTTATTATCATGCTTAGATTAAGAGGATGGGTGATGGGTGAGATGCTTGTTAATCACACACATCATTTTGAAGACCACCATTGATGGTGGGTAGTATTATCAATGCATTAAGTGAGCATTATATGTCCTATAGCTATTGGTATGGTGTTATAAATAGGGTCTCCACCCATTTATTATATGGAGTCACACCAAGGGGAGAAGTTATATATGACCCAATCTTGGGTCTGTATATGTGTATGTATTAAAATCTTTACGGTGTACCCATGGGTTATGATATCACTTATAATGACCTTTCTACATTGGATCCTGAAGAGTAATGATGGATTTGTAAGAGGAATTATACTATAATACATAGGAATGGTTATGGTAGATCCATTGTATTATGATGTTATTGTATGGGTCTCCTATATGGGTTGGTATAAGTGTGAAGAGAACCGGTTAGGTCAAGGAATCAATGTAGTAGCCTTTTCAATCAGTATGTATACAGTAATGGGTTTTCCTAATATTCTCCATGCATTAGGGATAACATTCAGGGTTTATACTATGGGGTTACATGAAATGAAAAGTGAAATGAATATCATATAATATTATCATACTTATAGAATATCTATTTTGAACATAGAAATTGATGTTTCAAATTTAAGGGATAGCTAACTATTACTTTTTTGTGAGATAAAACATCCTTGTGAATTTGGAAATCCAATAGGCCTTACCTAGAGGGTATGGTACAACTAATTTGGGGGTTTTTATATAATGTTTCCAAACATTTTATCCATTTTTTTATATTTCATTCACCAGTGGACCATAATATAGACATTATGGTTTATATCTTACACATGGATGAAAACATTATTTCTCTCATTAGGATATACTACTAGTAAATATTATTATCCATCATAAATACCTTATGATTCTTGGTTTTCTTCATATATTGGATATTTACTCCATTCATACCATCCTCAAGATATTGTGGTCATATGGATGATCATCCATGGGACATACCTTCTGATGATGTGTCTTGGAAAATAAAAGAGGTTGGTTCTATTATAATCCTCCTCTAAGTCTACTACTATTTTTGAGACAATAAATTGGAAAATAAAATTAGGTGATGGTTAATATTGGGAAAAATGATTACTTAATTATTTTATATATCATGATCTTATTATATTATATTGTTAGTTTAGATTATATTTTATATTGTTTCCCATGGGTCATTGATAGAGGATCTATATAAAATATGTTCGCCTAATTTTTCATTTAATTTTTCCTTTACATTACTTGAATTTCTATGTTCATGGGTTTTGGATATGTTTTTACATTACCCTTATTGAATTTCTATGAATAGAGACTGTGACCTATACATTTCTCATTATGTGATCATAAATTGTTTGGAATGGTGTATTTGTGTCCAGGTTAAAAATAAATGAACTTTCATAAATCCCCATAACTATTTTGGGTTCGTGTTACTTGTTTTCCATATAACTTTATATGTATATAATGATTCATTATTGGGGAATATGGTGATTCACATTTTTTATTTGTTTCCCATACATTATATGATAATTCTTGAGAATATGTATAGATTTTGTAAACTCTAATGGTCTAATCAAAGGATTCATAGTAGCTCTTGAATGAGTAGTTATTTTTTGATTTGAGATTATACCATGGAAAGGATTTAGGCTAGTTGGGATGCATCATTAATATTTTAAATCATTTTCTTATTTTTTATGTTCCCACCCTGGTTGATGGATTATTGAGATGTATGATTATATAGCCATCATTTTTCATCCCATATATCACGTATGTCTATAATTTGGTTATGGGTTGAATTGGTCATATTTATATATTTATAATTAATATATTTATTTTAGATGATGTGAGGTTATTATTTTTTTGTAAATGACTTTGATTTATAATGCAAATCTCCTAAAACATTGACCATAATCTATCACCACTGGTACACAACCTTTATTGTTTGGAGTGGAACCCATATGCATATGTGGTTCCACGACTGAAAGTGTCATTTGAGTAATGTCAATCAGGTTTTTAGACATACACGTTTTGAACTGACATGAATGATATTTATTATATTATCAACAAAGAGTATATAATTTTCGATAAGTGATGTTGTAATGAAAATCTGGCATAAAAAAGTCATATAATGTATGTAGAAAATATGAAAACTATGTCCAACCAATGTTAATTGATATTCTTCATTCCTTTTCATGCACCTTCAGTAAAAGATTAATTTCAGACAAGATTATTTACCTAAAAATTATCATATTTTTTGGAAATTCTCTGAATAAATAATGTTTACATATTCCATTATTTTTCATAATTCAAAATGTTGAAGTACAAATTTTAAATGGACAACCAAAAAATTAATATAGTGAGATGAATTAAGATGTAATACCTAGAAATCCTAAGATTAAATAATTAGGGCCAATACCACTTTTAATACTTGTATGAATCTTCAATCAAATTTATTAATAACTATGGAAAAATAAAATATATCATAAAATAATTCATGTAATAGACATATACTCAAAATTACATAATGTATTAATAATAATGTGATATGATATAACTCACGTGAGATTTTTTATACATCAATGTCTTATATATCTGTTAATTTTTATATCCTACGTATTACATTATATTCATGAATATCATCGAAAAAACAGTGAAATTTTAACATATGGTCATCCAAGTAACTCCAATAAGTACTATTTACTCTACCCATATCTAACATATATAAATTATTCACATTAATTATCACATTATTGGCTATAATACCATACAATATTTAATATAGTTATATAAATTATTTTGATAAACAAAAATAAATGAAATTTTGTTCAACATTAAAATTATACTATAGATTACAACAAAATGTACAAAACAATAATTGAAGTGGGATATAATATCATGTTTACTTAAAATTTTGACAAAATATAATCCACCTGACTCCATGATAAACTCATAGTTCCATAAATATTTATTATAGAATGATATTTATATTTCTTAAAAACTACATCAACTGAAAACTCATTATGGAATAATACAGTCTTCATCATGGAATTGTTTTTTATTCATTTAAAATATTCATTATTTTAACTCCTAAAATCCACTAACAAATGTATAAAAAAATATGAAAATATTTTAAACAATAAAATAATGAAAAATACTTCAAATATCATGAATGAATCCTCTCAAAAAAACTAGTCATGGAACACTCCCAATATTATATTTATTTGAAAATAAAATTATAAGATTGAGTGATGTTTTCAGAGTCCTAGAATATTTTATATAAAGATCAATAATACACTATGTAATCATCGAGTAAATGAACATAGAATCCCCTTTATTATTTAAATTTATGAAATTGGCTTAATATCCACAAAGGTATTATTTTACTAAAAATAGTATTATATATAAATAAATATCTGTTAACAAATCCTAATTAATCCCACTAAAAGGAATTCGATGACTCGAAGATAATATTAATTTTTATTAAATCATTTTAGATGAATATTCATTAAATTATATAAAAACACACACTATAACAATCATTAATAGTGTATTGGGATTATATATATATAAATAATATATTTTTCAACATTTTCACTATGTACCAATTATATTCAACCCACATGATAAAATTCTATAAATTTATTATATAGTACACTTCTTAGAGAGCTGATGAATAGAAACAAATGAAATATTGGAATCAAATACATAGTATATGTATTCACATGATGTATCAATGGAATGTGTTGAGTTACCATAAAATGAGTATAAGCATAAGAGAACATAATTAGAGTGAATGGAAAAACAAAAATAAAATCATACCTTATAGAACATAGTGGATAATCCATGATTCCTAGAATATGTGTTTTCACATAACTTTTGTCAGGGGTAATATGAGTGTGGAAATATCGTCGATCATGATCCATTAAAATATAGCATGATCAGAATTATGTTTCATATAAATGAGTATAAAAAATAAATTTCATATATAGAGTATCACTACCATGATTTTCATAACATCGTGGAAATATGCCCATGGTATATTAGGATCACTCCAGATTCTCATTGACACAGTGTAAAAGTCCCTTAATGGTTTATATAACCGTGATATTTCTATAAACATTATCATGTGAGATATAAGTCTATTCAAATTTCATTGGAGGGATATAAAATTGTAAAATCATCAATATTATAATATAAAACCATTAATATTTGTTCCAACTTAACATGAAATCATTCATAATTCCATCATAAATTACCTAAACCATGTGAAATAAATTATTTTCATGAAAACCCCTTAAAAATTTATCATAATCCTTCCAGAGTAATAATCTAGTTGATATTATTAAATTTTATCCCTTATAAATATAAATAAATATTATTATATGTTATAATACTGAAACAATTATTAATGATCATAAAAAAATCAGATATATATGAAGAAATTTTATTTACATTTGATTAATTTTGTTTTAAAATTAAATAATTAATAATTAAACTTGAATAGAAATATGTTTGGAAAATAATAAATACATGAAAATGAATATTAATAATGGATAATGGACATGATAGTTGAATTTTTCTTCTTGAGTAAAATCTTAAAAGTGATACATTTAACACATTTGTAAAGAATGTAAAATAATAAAATGCGACCCATACCAAAAAAAATTAAAAATAAATTACTTTGATAATTTCATATATAATAAAAAAATAGAAAATGACCCTAACAATTTATAAAATAAAAAATAATTACATATATAAAATAAAATAAATAATATGAACATCGAGTATAATTATTACCCAATAGAATTAAGATATATTTTTTTCTCTTCATATAAGATTACTTTAACATAATTTGTGAAACACATGGAACTAAAATGGTAGTATGATTGTTGATCATCATAAATAATAATAAGATAATAGGATATATGTATTTTTTGAGATAAATAAAATTTAATTTTTGAAATATTAATTTAGATGTATACATTCTTGAATTACATTTGATATTGGAATAGAAACCCATATGACTTGGGTAACATTTGAATAAAAATATAGTAGAAGAGAGAACCATAGTTGGATGTTTAAATTTATAAAATTTATTGAGTAAAAATTTTATATAATTTCATTTAAATTATATTCATCATAAAAAATAAATCATGCAAGGATTATGAAGAGGATCTCAGATTATTGAAATTGCGATGATAAAACCCTTAAATATTAACTAAAATTAATTGTATGGAAATAATTGATAAAATAGTGTTAGTATAAATTACCATGGAATTACATGTATAGTTGGAGAAAAATACATTTACATAAAAACATGTAGATGGTGGTAAATTTTGATTCTTTATATAGCATTAAAACTTATCATAATTCCATTAATTGAAATTGGGTAAATGAAAAAACCTTTCAAAATTAGTAATAAATTAATTTAAATAATATTAAGTATTTATCAAGAAATAAAATTTCAAATACCTTGAAATAAATATTATTGTTGTTATTAAAGTTTAATAGTGTATTATATTCACAATTTAAATGAAATATTGGAGAATTATATGAACCATGCATCAATTTAGGGAAATTGAAATGAAAACTCTTAACATTTAATCCCATGTTGTATTATATGATCTATCTTCCTATATAATAAAATATCTTATATTATCCACGTATATTATATATATATTTATGTTTATTTTACTTAGAAAATTCATATATAATTGTTTATTACATATTAATTAATGATTTAATATTAAAATTCTTATTCTAGTGGTAATAGACACACTTGTTATGTGTTATCTTTGGTATGATGATTCGTGTACATTATTAATCATACTAGAATAATAATTTCATCAATGTTCAAAAACATTCATTTAATATAGTTTTATATATTTATAGATACCCTGGGTTGTTTCATGGAACATGTGGTGATGGTTCTCATGGAACATTTAAAAATCCTTTCATGTGTGAATTCTTGTTCAATAAAAGGAACTGATTTTATCAAAGAATACATTTATATATATATATATAAATATTAGAACACCATATTTATGAAATAATTATAAATTTCTCATTTCAATATATTATTATTTATGTTACCTTAGTCATTCAATATGTAAACATTACATTATCAATCATTATTGTGGTAAAACTGAAACAAATTACACATTACGATGAATGATTGAGTATGAAAATATTATTATATAGAAATAGGATAAATTTTAGATAATTAAAAATATTTAAAAAATATTTTATTTTTTTAAAAAAAATTAAATAATCAAATGAGGATAAATAAAATAACATTTACGTTGAAAACATGAACTTATCAGGGGAGATCCTCTATGAAATGAGAGATTTTGGACACATTCTTATGATTGGATGTACCAAAATGTGTTATGATATTTTGATGGAGATATTTGGGTTTTTTTATTATAGATAAATTGCAATTAATAGTGTTGGATTTGGTTTATGTGTAAGGTTCATTTTATAACATATCTATAGTGTCATTTTAATGAATAGTAAAAAATTAATATACAAGGTCATTATTTTAAAAATAAATGTCTATAAAAGTTAATATGTAATAGATATGTGAAGTGTGGAGGTAGATAAATTACTCATACATGCATATATATATATTTGTATATTATATTGTAATATTTCTGGACATTACCCTTTATTTAATCTCATTTACCATGATTTAGTTCTCTCTGTTGTGACAACATTATACCTTTCTAACTTATATTTATTCTATGAAATGAAATTAGATTAATTACCCAAATTTGAAAATATATATATATATATTATTAAATAAATTAGCATGTTTCAATTTTAAAATATGATAATGATCAATATTTTACATAAACATGGAAGAAGTATACTTTTTTGAAAAAAAATAATTTTTATGTGAAAAACTAAATTTATTCCAATTATTAACAATGTAATAATCATTAGTTTACTAGTAAATTGTTTATCAATATCTAAATAACATCTTCCATTAAAATCAATATTTTTTAGTGTTAATAATTTGTAAAATTAAAATATATAGAATATTTAAATTCATTAATAAATTGGTCTTGTAAAAATAAATTCTTTATTATTTGTCAGTAATTATTTTAAAATAAATAAATCAATGTTTATTTAATTTTTTAGATATATAAACAATACAATTCCATAAATATCATACGTAATATATTAGAAATTTATCATTTAAAAATAGTTATAAATTGAATTAAAAATGAAATCAAATAAGAATTAATTTTTATCCCAAACTAATAAAATTATTGTTCCTTAAAGTTAGTTAAGTATTAAATGAATGTTAATAATTTATTTCATTAATAATTATATGAATTTTATTCATACATATATTAATATCAATATTTTAAAAGAAATGTAATAATAAATCATAATTTATAAATATAGTGTCTTTAGACTCTATGGTATTTTGGTATTTGAATTAGATCATTTTAGTATACACTGAAATAATTTATTTTATTATAAATAAATTAGTTATATTAATAATATATATTTTTAACATATAAATGTAGATTATATATGTTAACTCTATAATTCTAGTTTTAAAATAGTTCAGTTTTTATAGAGATTCTACCAAATATTTATACACCCTTGTATAGTGGCCATATAATAGCTAAATTACCACACTCACACCATATAAATCCATTACACTCTGACATCACAAATCGAACATATCATTTTAATAAATTTAAAATTTAAAATCACTCTAAATCCCCCTATTCATACGAGTTATCAAATTCAAAATGAAATTTTATTTTTCTATTATATAGAATCTTTTGTTTTAAAATTAAAAATTATAATTAGAATTATTGATATTGTATAATATTGATAATAATTTTTTAGACAAGTATAATGGTATAAGAGATATATAGTGCACTTAGGTGAGTGTTGATGACATCAATCTGTAAAAGGTTTTTTTGGATGGGATTCTACTAGAAACAGTAATGAAGTCATACAATTTAGAGGAAACATCATAAGATACCATATATAGTGTCTTTTAAACTGATTTGCTTTATAAATGGTATGAATTTTATGTTACATCATTATTAAGGGAAAAAATTGTAATTTTTAGAAAATACTATGAAGCATGATTTTGTATAGTGTCTAAGAGTGAGGTGGTGGTGAATCCAGATAAAACCTGAAATTATTTTCTGGTAGTGATTTTCATAGTAGGTTCACATTTTCGAAGAACATGTATTCTAATCATGTGAGGGTAGAATTCAAATAAAATGAAAACTACATATTTATTGCATAGTTTTTATAACCATGTGGTAAAAAAGTTTGGCTAATTAAAGAGGATAAAATTATGGTTTTCCCCTCTACTCATTTTAGACCCTCTCCCCATTCTCTATAATCTTCCTCATTTTCACACCCAACAATCATCTCTAACTCTTTGATCTTGATTTACCCTTATTTGGACATTATTTTACTGGAAAATATTTTGGTGTTTCATGTGGAGGTTCCTTCCAAATGTCTATTTTAGTTTCCCATTATTCTATGTTTTTGTTATCACATCAGGGGATTTTCGAGATGATTCAATAGAAGCCTGGTGTATTCAACCCAATATCATAGGTAAATCATATGGATTATATAATATATATCCTACAATTTTGTAGGATTATCTCTTCATGTCACTTATTATATGGTATATAAATATATGAATTTATATATTTATGTATCCTAAATTAATTAAATTATGAAATTGAATCATTGTGAGTATTTCCAGACTTTTCCTCTAATGATGAGGTTAGTTCATTATGAAGATTCTATAGGTGGTCTGTTGGGGATACATTGTGATAATGTTACACGATTCAGGGTAAATGAAACATGAAGGGATGACATTTGAACAATCTTGATAAAAATATTATTTACTATAAATGAAAAGGTAATTACATGAATAGTGTGGGTAGTCTATTTATCATACATGTATAGTAAATTTATGTTATTTAATGGACTGATCTATATAAATTCTACCAATGGATATCCACATTTTATTTAAATAAAATTGTTATTTTTAAATATATTTCTAGGAATTTAATTAAATAATTTGTAGGTTCCATGATGTTGTTTTCTTTACAAATTTCATGACATGATATCCTATAATCGATTCCTTGATCATAAAAATATACATTGATAGGTATTGAACTTATGTGGAATTAATTAAGGAAAAGTGAGGGAATGTGACACAGTGTCCCATAGAATAGGTTCCCTTATGACCTATTTGTGGAGGAAAATTATGAATGAGAGTGATCAGCCTAGGTAATCCATATTATACCCTTGAAATCCCTTATGACCTTAAATATATTTGATAGAAAAAATGAGTTACTAATCTATCCACTTATTATGTGAGAAAATACTGGTTTCAATATTTTATGATTGTGGATTATTTAGGTGTGGGGTATGTCCTAGAATAACCATGGGAAGTGGGATCAAAATTATTAAATCCCTTAAGAAATATACAAGTGGTGATTATCTATGACTCTAGAGAGTACTGGATGTGATAATAATGATGTTGAAAGACATTATACCCTAAAATTTTTAGGCCTTTATAAATGGATTAGAATAAATTTGGGGACACCTTGTAAAAAGTTTTTGAAACATTAAGATCTAGGGGACTTAAGAGGGTGTGTCAGTGTGATGAAAAACCTAGAAAGGGACACTTCATATAAATAATTGTCATATATTATTTTGGGTGTTTTATAGGAAACAAAATTGATGATGTGGGTTGTAACACCTTGATATTTTTAAATATGAATATTATATTAAATTACACATGTAACATGTATAAAAAGAATATAAGGGAATATAAAATCTAGAGAAGTTAAAATATATTTACTATTTCAAATAAATAAAATCTATTATATATATTTAAATTCACACAATACATTTTTAGATTTAATCACACTTAATAAAGACGTTATTCGATTCAATATTTTCTATGCATTAAGGGAGTTTTATCGAATAATATTAGTATTATTATTTAAAGTTACACATATTGATAATTAATTTAATTGAATGTTAAGAATATTGATAACTATATAATATAAAAATAGTGGTTAATTAATTGGTTACTAACTAATTAGAAATGAATATAAAAACTAATAGAATATAAATTAAATATTTATGTAGAAAACTTTTTTCAGGAACCCAATACAAAATTTTAATAATAAATCCAATAAATTAATATTAGGGAATGGATATAAAATAAATTTAAATATTATATTCAATATTTGTTTTACAGTAATAAAATATATTTGATAATAAGAAGATAAAAATTCATTTTTATGCATAAAAAGTTGTATTTTCTGAAAGGTAGTTTTGTCACCTTTAAATGGTGACATTGGTTTATTCCAAAAATTTAAAACTTTTTTAAATTAAATTTTAAAAATTAAATTATTTATTGAACCATGATTTAAATATTATTTTGGGTTTATTTTTGGTATATTTTTGAGAGGAATTATTTTTTGATGAATAATAAAATTACTGAATTTTAATTGATACTCATTTTTTTAAATTATTTATAAGTAAAATTATATATTAAATTGTGTTTAAAGTAAAACTAAATAAATTATACATATACTAATTCAATTTATTTCCTTTTAATAATTTTTATATTTACTAATATAAAAAACATAATAAATTATTGAACATTTCAATTTAAAAACCAGCTTTGATGCCTACTCTGTGGGATTAATTTTAATTAATTTCTTACACTAAAATATTTAAAATTTGGTTTAATGTATTAGATATATTTAATCATGATAATTTATAACTTCACGTACATTCAATTTATTATTTTTACCAAAAAATATTTGTGAAATCAACTAATATTAATTACAATGATTAAAGTGAAAATAAGTTTTTTAGTTGTAAAAAATTAATATTTTGTTAAATAATTACCTAAAAAATGTATAATACAAATTTGTTTTCCATATATATAACATATAAACGATTTTATCAAAAAACTTCATTATTGGTGAAATAATAAGTGAGCAAGTACTTCCAATATTGTTTACCTTTTGGTATTTACAATAATGAAACTTCAACTCCATGATAGAAGTGCACTCACATGCCTCGCATATTCAATCATATCAAGTCCATTGTATCATCAGAATATCAGCAATGTAACATCTTATATTTCCTAACCTCATCTTATTATCCATATTTTTAGAATAAATCCATCAATGGATAGATTTTCTTATAATCTAAAGGTTATTCCTAATGAAGAGTAAACATTCTTCAGTAAGAACTTTTGTTTTATTTCATTCTAGACACCTTAAATTATAAATATATATTTAATTTATAAAAACATCAATATTTAATATATATTTATAATTTTAATGTTAATGGTATGACATAATCCATTACACATTTCCACCTAATGGGTTACACATTCACTATTCATGTGTACAATATACTACCTCCTAATGATAAAATGTCGTTCGTTCATCCATTAACTAATTTAAATAATAGAAAAAATTATGAATTTATAGGTTATATGTGATATATAATATATATATAATTTTATTATGATTCAATAATTTTTATATAAAACATCCATTCATTATTTCTATTTTTTGGGAATATAATATCATCATTTATGAATGAATGGACTATTGCCTCCTCAAAGCGATGAGGCTAATTTACATTTAAAATGTAAGGTATTAAGGATGGTTTTATTAAATATTCTTTGTTTATATAATTAAATATTATCCTGAAATGACAATATACATATATATATCACCATCTTTTCTTTCATTAAATATGACACGAAAATGAAAGACGCATTCGTGCGTAATTATAACCTATTTTCACTGTGAAAAATGTATTTAATTTTTTATTAACCTATTTTATGCATTAAAATAAATACCTATATAATGATAATATTTTATATTAAATCATTTTTTACATTATGAAGATTATTATATGATGATATATGTAAGATAAATTAAAAATAACAAGTAAAAACCTACTAAAAAAGTGGCAGTTGACACCTGAAATGACCAAAATAAAGAATGATTACATAAAAGAGGGGGATAATATTTTATAAATAGATCATATATGACCTAATAAATAATTATATGGTGCTGTTATTACATTTTTACATTCATAAAAACAATATGCAGTTGTGTAACTAGTGTTCAAACAAAATGAAGCGTTATGTAAGGGATTTCGTCCCAATTTATGTTCCATTGAGACGTATTTATTATTAGGAATAAATAATTTTTATTGTTGTGTGTATAATACCCTATTGTGACATAATATTAATTTTCACTCATAAATAGTGTTATTTTAAAGATCACTGTTAATTATTTCATCCAAGGGGTTGGACTTGAAAATTACCATGTGGTAAAAGTTATCTTTGCAATCTAACATTCTTTTGTGATTGTTAATATTTTCAAAAAAATAATCATTTCATTTTGACCATATTAGATTGAAAATTCAATTAAATTAAATATATGTACTATTAGTTCTTGGGTCCTAAATTTTTTTAACATTATACTAGTTTTAAATATGGTGTACAATATGAACTAAACTTGATTATTTGGGAAAATATTGATTAATCTATATCCTTTTCTCAATATGAATACATGAGGATAAGGCACATAGTTTAAGAATTTTTTCTATTAATTTATATATTAGAAATTACTTTGAATGGTGTGACATAGTTCTGGGATTGTTTACACTAATCCAATGATTTATTGGTATTCTTAGTAGGTAAATCATTGGGCCCAATTAGATGGGTTTTTAAGATATATTTTATTCATTTTTGTGAATGTCACTAATAGTAAGCCGACCATTTACATTAGAATGATGGAATAGAATAATTATGAATTTATATAATTTATAATTATGTTATTATTAATATCAATGAGATTCTTAATATGAAAAAAATATATGGATTCATTTCACTCTTAGATTATTGATTTAATGGAACGTGTTTTCAGTTAATTACTATTCCATATTAATTATAATTTATCTAGTTATTTAAATTTATTGTTTTCTCATTAATTTACTATTACATATAGATTATTAATTTTTGATTAGTGATATATTCAAATGTACTTACCCCTTACTTAGAATTTGAGAACACTGTTATTGATTTTCTTTTCTATTGGTTATGTAAAAGTGATTTTTGAATGAGTATTGAAGTATACAATTAATTTTTTATTATGTATTGAATTAAATATAATATTCCCAATGTAAAATTAGTTTCATGTTTTTAATGTGGTTCTACAAAACTGTTAAACTATTCAATCCTTTGGGATTTGAATATTGTATCTATGATAATGTAGTAAAATAAGGCACCGGCTCTAGGATATAGGATTCAAGGTCATTACATATGTTATTGGAGAATTTTTATTAGAGGCATTGGGTAATAGGTTTAGGAAATAAATATATTACAAAATATTAAACTAAAATAGTATTTTGGGATAAGTATAGAAAAATATCCTTTAAAATGATGTTTATTAAAACAAGATTATCTATAAATAAGTTTTTCAATTTATGTTAATATTTAACTGGTTATGGGGTTATGATTTATCATTCATAATCATGTGATCTAATCTATTATTTGTTTTCATTTAGAAATGGTACCTACTCTAATGAATTTAAAAATCACAAATTCATGTTATCCAATGATTAATGAGGGTCAAATATTTTATGGTCTTTTGATAATATTTCGAAGGCATATCGTCTCCGAAATATTCTCATCATATGAGAATAATGTATCATGTTATAAAATGAAATAGAAATATTTCTCTAAGTATTATATATTTGTAGGGAATTTCTAGAAAAAAAAATTAAATCTGTGAAAAATATGAATAAATTAAATAGTATGAAGAAGTGTTTTACCGCATCTAATAATTATCGATAGAGAATATCTAGTACATTATTAAAATGGATGGAGAAAATTCCCATCACGTCATTGATTAAAATGGTAAAAAAAGGTTTATAATGTACAATTATTCACATACAACGATATGGGACACTAAAGAAATAAAAGTTTTGAGTATCAAAAGGATATAACTTAAAATAGGCTAATTTATCATGGTCATTCTTATGAAAACACAACAAAACAAAATGAATTATTACCATGATTTTCTAGATTCATGAACTATGTAATTTGAGTATTTATCTATGATGTACTTAATATAAGAATTATGATATTAATAATGATTGTACTGTAGTATTATTTCTTTATGTATTTTAGAGAATATGTTGAATGGTAGTAATAAAATTGATTTAGTGGAATGTTGAACTACTTAAAAAAATAATGAAAGAGGGTAATACAAACCCTAATATATTTATGATACTAGGTTAATTATTCTTGGATAAGGATACAATTAATTTGGATAAATTAAATTTTATAGAGTTGATTACCTTGAAAATGATTAAATATCCATTGACAAAGTAGTTATTCTATCATTTATAAAATTTACATCCTTTTTTATTTTAGGACTATATTTAATAACCTATGTTTAACATTTTATATATAAAAGAATTAATGTTTTCAATAAGGTGTAAAGGTAATTTAGGTTATTAACATATTTCCATAGGATAAACAATAATGGTATTCATATGTTTGGTAGGTGATGATCCAAAGATATTTTATAATGGTTGGACTAATGATTAATTAATTTTTTAAATTTAGTAACCTTTTAATGATTTGTATTATGATATTTTATAAGGGATATCAGGTTAGCCATTTATTAAATAGTTTAATTTTTTTATTTGATAATTTTTTATAGATTTATGTATTAATTCACCATATGATGAATCTTGTGTTAATAACTTATATATAAATTGTTCTAGTGAAAACTAAAGGATAATATTGTGCTTAAGAAATAGAAATGGATCAAGTAATAATATGTTTATATATTCTTTTACCTTGAATGAATTCATCACATCTTAGAAAATGGCCATCAAATAAAAATGATTTCATATTATCATCATATTTATTATATCAATGATATTTTACACTACTCTAATTTATAGTTTTTTTAATTGAAATTATATGGATCTCCCAAATTATGTAGATAAATATTCTCTATTACTTTCCATATTTATTTTCCTCTTATTATTCACTTCCTTGTCCATGTTTTAATTTCCCACCATTGTCATCCTAGTAGGAAACCGTGTTATGTTATTATTCAAGGTGAAATTTTACTTACCTTTCATGTAATAAATGGTATATTTTATTAAATCTTTTATGATGTGGTTTTATCAATTATTATATTTCCAAATTTCAAATCATGTATTAAAATGACCATGATTAAATTGAGGGAATAAAATTTATTTATGGTGGGGAGAATTTAGCACCCTCAAATTTTAAAATATATACATCTTATTCTATTTCTACATGTGAAGTGAGGGAAAAATCATATCATGTAATATAAAACCATGATACAATACAATATATTTACTATTATATAAAAATTCAATCTGTTATATATCATCAAATTCAAGCAATACTTAGTTATCTTTCAGTACACACAACAATAGATTTCTTGTAAGGATGACGTTAAATACAAGACAATGTTTTCTAAAAAATATTTAATATTATTATTTAAAATATAAATTATCTAGTATTCATTTAATTTAATTTGATGAATATTATTTTGTAAATTAAGAAAATATATTGTTCAATTCAGTCACCAAATATTAATTATAAATTAATATAAAAATCAATTGAATATCAAAAAAATGTTTTTATAAAAAACAATTTCTATGCAGCCAAATTGTTTTTATATAATTAAATAAAATTAATTAATAATAGTGACATAATATAATTGAAATTTTTATACAGTATTCCAATATTTGTGACCATAATAAAATAAATTTGGTAGGCATAATATAACTAGAAATCTAATTTTACACATAATAATATATAGTTTTCTTAATGTAGTTTCCCTCAAATAATTAACTTTTTTTAAAATAATTTTATGAAAAATTTATAAATTATATATGATAGAATAATGTTAATTAGTTAAATAATAATGTAAACATTATATTAGGGTGAATTTTTTATATTCTTCTCATATGTTTCATTTTTGGATGAAAAATAAAAATACAAAACATTAATTACAAAAAAAATCATTGCATATAAATAATTTTTAATGTAAAAGTTAATTTTCAATTAGTTTTAATGAAACACTTAATCAATTATACATATATTAATCCAATTTAAATCATTTTTATAATTTTTAAATTTAATTTAGATATACAGACTTAGAAAATATTTGAACATTTTAACATTAGAAACTGTTTTCTTTTCCTATATGTGAGATACAATTTAAATTTTTTCTACCACTAATGTGACATTAATTTTTAATAATATATTATATAGTTTGAATAATAATATTTTATTATTTATTATACATAAAAATTTATTATTGAACCAAAACTTTAGTGAAATCCATTAAAATTAATTACAACTATTTGGTGACAATGAGTTTGATTATTGTTTAAACATTAATAATATATATAAAATTGACATAAACACATGTTAAAGATAAAATGGATAGAAATATTTCCACTCTATCCCAAATATTCTATAAAATGGGTCATTATTAGTTGTATATGATTTAAGTGAGACCACACAATTGTTTTTGACCTTTTGGTATTAACAATAATGTCACTCTTCTTCCACTATAAAATGGAACACAACCCCTCACATCATTACACTTCACAAGAAATTTGGTTCACCAAATTCTTACACAAATCAATTACAAAACATCCCTCCCCTAATCCTAAAGGCATCAATTCAGGTAAAACTCACACAAAGGAAGTATTTTGGTATGAACCAAAATGGGTTACCCTAATAAGAGATAACAATCTTTAACGAACACTTTTGTTGTATTTATTTTTCGACTCATTATATTTATATTTTAAGTTTATTATATAATAAAAAAATTATATTTATTAACCTTATATATTGTTATGTAATATTTAAATCTTAAAAATTTACACACATCCTTCAAATAGAATATACAATAATTGGTCATGTAAATATCAGACTACCACCTTTAAAAACGATGTCATTCATTCTTCCATTACAACATTTCAAGGATGTGAATAATAATTGATTTATAGTCTATATATGATATATATGATATTTATAAAGTTATTAATATTATATATGTTTTAAATAACATGGACCATTATCATTTATATTTTGTTGATATATGATAACTTCATTTGTGGATGTGGAATACCACAACCACAAAGCGAAGTGATTTTTTCAAACTTTACTAAAAATTTATTAAGGATGGATTTAATCAGTGCATGTGATATATATGTCACCTAATTTGATATTGTAAAAATAATAAACACACATATATATATTCCTATTACGTTTTTTTCATTTAATACAACATAAAAATGATAACACTATTCATGTGTTTGTACGATATACCATCTACATGAATGGTGTTTTTCATTTCTGATAACCAAATATTTTGGATTTCAATAAATAAATATATAATATTTATTTATATATATGATATTTAAATCATTGTTTAAAATAAAATATCGATGGAATATTGATCTATTTAATAGTAACAAAAAATATAATATAAAAATATACTCTATAAACATGATTTTAACACAAGAAAGAATCAATGTAATGAATAATTTATTACAAATAGGTAATAAAAATTTATAAAGGGATGATATATGATATAATAAATTTTAAAATGGTTATGGAATATATTAGTAACATTATTAGGATCATTTTAGATGAGGTTAAATGGAATTCTACCAAAATTAAGCATTAGGTAATGAATTACATCTCAATTAAAATTCGTTGAGACTTATTTGTTATTATGCACCAATTTTCATTCAATTGGTGTAAATACAGAACATTTTCCATTTAATATTATTATTCAAATACTATTCATGGTATTTTTATTTTTCACTTTGAAATATCTTATGTATTTGGTTTGACATGATTATTACAAAGTGGTAAAACTTATTGTCGTAATATCCCTTGTGTTGTTGTTGTTAACTTTAACTTGAAATAATCACCTACTTATAGAATTTTCATTTGTAAAATAAAATTATTTTAAATATACATACTATTTTTATTTGTTATAATTTTTTAGAATCATTACATTATTTTTACATATGTTTTACACTTTGTAAGATATTTTACTACCTATGTAATTATTGATAAATATGTATCCATTACTCAATTTAGATACATGATGGTAAGGAACATTGGTTAAGAATTAAATCAATTATTCTATATATGATAAATTCTTTGGACATGTAATACATGGGGTGAGGACCATTTAAAGTAATCATCTAAATGCATTGATTGTCTAATCAAATGAATCAGTTAGAAAAATCATATTTGTTTTCAACCAATATATTTTATATCGTATTCTGAAAGGTCATGATGGTAAAGGTTCAATATTCCAAGGTTACAGGGAATCTGATTGTCAATAATTTCATGCATTTATAATTTAGTTACTATTATTATATAAGGGATTTTTTATATGCGAAAAATATAAGGATTCATTTAATTGATATTTTATTGATTAAATTTACTTTATTTCTAGTTATTTAAATTTTTATATTATTATGACATATACAATTATTTACATGGAATGTGTGTTCAGTTATTTACCATTATATAATTATTATTAATTTTTGAATAATTATTGGTTCCCCTATACTTAACCCTTACTGATCATTTCAGCTCACACATATATTTTTTCTTTCACACGAGTTATGAAGAAGACAAAATTTAATTAGTATTAAAGGATGACGTTAATTTGTTTTATTGTTCATTGTATTTAATTTTTTTCTCCAATGTAAAATGAGATTGATATTTGTAACATGGTTCTCCAAATATGATAAATTTTTTTGATCCTTTTGTATTTGAAACTTGTATATATACTATGTAAAAAAGTAAGGCACCATATCCAGATTAAAAGGTCAGGGTCATTACATGAGCCTGGTAGGTCTGTAGTGAGAGGGGTAGGTTATGAACATTTGAGACCAACCTATGTTTTGGAATTTTGTTTCGGTATATGGAGAAGTATAGTTATTATTTCTATTATTACTCTTCTGATTTTTATTCTAGGTAGGTGATATATCATGTTATCGAATGAAACATTATCTATTTAGTGATCCCTAGTTTTGGGTGAATAACTATATGATGTCTTATGAGATGCTTAGGATGTCCAAAATCTAGTAAAACCACTATTGATATTGGAAATATTCCAAGTAATTATGTGGATCATTTTATTGCACCTTATAGTGTTGGGATATATTCCTATGATGCATACCCTAATGAAGATTCCTAATAGATTTCATGCAATGCATATTGATTCATAGTATCTGTATTGTATGACTTATGATGTATTGGATAGATAGGCTTCCTAGCATATGGAAATAATATTTTTTATGTATCTATAGATGACCGCGATTATAGGATTTTGTTATATGCCTAATAGTGAAATATTTTCATATATTTAGTGATTCCTATTATCTAAAAATGAGAATGAATTTATTTTATCAAATTCCTAGGATTATGGTTATTTTACATTAGTATATCATATCAAGGTATTCCAAGGATGTTCCTAGGATTTGGAAAGGGAAATATATAACATAAGGAATTCCTCGTATGTCTCTTGGATCAAGTGAAACATCTCATAGAGGCATGTTTGTGAGATCCCACACTTCACATGTATCCCACAAAGAGAATGTGGCATGACTAGAGAGACCATAGCATTAGAAAATCAGGTAAGGTTGATCTTGGGTGTCATGTAGGAATCCAAACATTGACAGAGTTAATTTATTTTCTTTTATACACTATTATTTATATTTTGATCACATCACATTTTCATGCATGATATATACTAGTTATGTTAGGGATCATATTTTAGTCTCACTATGATGTAATACTAGTTTTGTTCATGGGTATCTATGGAAAATAGGTATCTGAGAATCCTTTATTTATCATATGTTCATGTAATTAAGAGGCCCAATAGTACAAGATTATGTGATATAGACTGTACAAATATAGATACTGGGATTGGGGTATTTCTCCTAGATAATAATAGAGCACAAATTATATTTTTTCGATAAGTAATTTGAATATAATATTATTCATGAAGGTGATTTTTTATTTTCTTCTAGATTAACCTTGAGCTTTTATATTATATTTTATTTGTTATAGAATGTTTTCACTCTATTTATTATATGTACTATCATTCTTCATTTTTGGGGATCTTATCTCCTCATTTTTAAAAATTTTTCTAATCTGATAAGAGGGTATATTCCTCCCATAGTTCCGCTATATATAGTCACTAATAGTCGATATCCTCGTTTTTAAGGGGAGGTGCACCTAAGGTAATGTGGTGAACTGATCATTCTATGATATAGTGTGAACTTCTATAGGGTTATTATGAAGAAATTTTATATTATTTATGTTATTAATATATAGAATTGTATAATAGATTATTATTTTTTATTATAATTATGATGATATTATATAGATTATTAGGGATGTGTTAGATATTTTTATGGATCATAGTCATGTGTGTCATGAGTAACATTATCAAGAGAACTTCCAGGTTACCAGGACATATGATAACTATTATTTTTTATCACAATTTTTATTAGGTTATTTATTAAATATTATGTGTGTGTTTAATATTAATATTATCTACTTTGGTACGTGGATCTTATAGTTGAGAGAAAAATTCATTCATTATACATGGCAAATTTTATTTTTATGAATTTCATATGTGCTTACGATTGATATCACTAATGATAGATGCCTTGGTTTTTATGGTATGATAAAATTATATATTTTTTCTCATTTGACATGATTAGAATATTTTATTAATATAATCCACTATGTTTTTATTTTGATGAATGGTAATGTGGATCATTTGATGAGATACTCCCTAATAATTACAATGTAGTCCTTTAGTGTGACCGATGTATTTTGACCCATAATGGTTCGATATTGGAGTCTGATGCTTTTATGATGAACCCATTATGGGTATTTACTATAATGGGTTGGTTATATAATATTGAAATAAAAAACTATATGTAGTTTTTCCATATATATTCTTATGGTCATTCAACATAACAAACACACAAGAATTTATTTTTCTTGATTAAGGGATATTTTGTTGTATATTATAACGGGTGATACCCTGATACAAAAATAGGTAATCCATTATATAGATTCTCGGTGAGGATGTGTTCTCTAATATTGTAATGGTTTGGAATGTGGTTTTTATTATATATATATGTGTGTGTGTGTGTATGTGGGAACCTAGGATCTTTGTGTTTTTGAACCAAAGTATCCTTAAAATATGGATAAGAGGAGAAAAGCGATGTTTCTCATGAGTTGTGAACTATCTGATACATGGATTGTGGGTTAGGTGGTATAGTCGTGTCCCTTTTAATATGATAGTATATCCATAGAGTTATGTTTACCAAATATTAATTATTAAATAAAAAAATAAGAATGTTTAGATGAAATGAATTTTAGATCAATGCATTTGATGTTTAATTAAGTGTGTAGTATGTGAATGAATGATTTATATGCTTTATGAGGTAAATCACTATGAGTGATTGGGCCTTGGAAAGAAATTTTTGATTTTTAGGGAATGATTAGTATGATTACTAGCACTAATGATTATTAGTACAATTCAATGTTCTTGTGAGAGCATGGGAAGATGGTAATGTTTTCTGAAATGACACATTTTTGGTGGGTGGCCTTGAGGTTTTCTTCAATTTTTTGAGATTCTAGTATTATTGGAAGAAATTACCAAGGATTAATCCAGATATTTAAATATAAATGTTAGAAATAGTGGAATGTTATTTTATTAGCTATATAAACCTATAATAGATGTGATGCAATACATTGGGGGTATATGTCAGGTTTTCTGATTGTGGTTTAATGTATCACACATGTAAGGGCAAAATAATTTAAAAAAATCAATGTTCGAGAGAATATAAAAAATTGAACACAATTCCAAAACTAACCTTGAAATATAATAATAAATATATGAACCTTATAACCAATTAATTAAATTTTTGATTATGAATAGGGTCAAATACTTATATATATATATATAGCTAAATAATGACAACTTCTTTGTAAATAAACACTAAATTTAAGTAAATTCATTTTAATATTCAAAATCTAGGTTTTTCAATAATTAGTTTTATTGATATTTATGAGAATATATTATAATAATTTTCTTGAAATTTTATAAAAAAAATTATGAATTTTATATCATTTTTAAAATCATCATAAAATATTTTTCTTAACAAAAATGTTTGGGATTTTTTCCTAAAATAATATTTTTTAATAAATATTGAAAAATTCTTATTTTTCTTGAAAACTCTATTTTATTTTCATTTACTTACATTGTCAAATTTTATTTTTTTTCTATTTTTAAAATTCACATATTGCATATTTATTGAATATATTCAAATTGAGATCTTTAGAATTAATTTTATACTTTAATATAGTATAAATATATTTCTTTTATAAAAGGAAATTATTTTTTTAAGAATATTTTTTCATCACATCTCTATGGTAACATTTTAATTTGAATTCACCCACATTACATAATCAGATAATGAAAAATATAGCAGGTATTTATAACCAAGTGTTCCATATTTGGTAAATATACCCCTTTAATTTTTATTCACTGTCAATTGTATCTAGAGTAAATAATTATCACAATGATTTGGGTAAATCTTGTAATTAGGGTTAAAAATATTATGACAGGGTATAAAAATTGAACCTACTAATTTTTTATTTATTTTATGTACATCCAATTCACAAATATATTTGCACTAGGTTCTATTTCAATTTCATTATTTTCATTTATAATATCTTTTCAAAAGATAAATAAAAATTTTCATTTCTTCTTTTAATAACAGAAATGTTTTTGAAGAGGGATAAAAACATATTATGATATGTTATAAATATTAAATATAATGGTAAATCATTATTTATCATGGTAAATTATAGGAAATGGTTAATAGTTAATTACTTATCTTAAATTCTTATAAACACTTACATGATACTTAATCTGTTAATAGAAAAAATAAATATTTTAAATATTTTAAAATTAGTATAAATTCAATGAATTCTTATTCAACATGAATTTTTAGTATAAATATAACATACTAGTGACTCTTTAACTATTATATTATTATTACATTTCTATCATATTCTCAAAAATGATGATTTAAATGAATAGATCCAAATTGAAATTAATGATATATTATTATAATAATAAAATTATTAACTTCCACCAAATTATTGGGATATGGTTGAAAAAGTAAAACAATTCAAATTTAGACTAATTTTTTTTCTTTTATATTAAGTATCATGACCCCTAAATTGTAAAGACTTTAATATCATGGTAATTTTCAAAAAATATTAACATGAGTTAAAACGTGGAGAATATGATTAAAACATCTCTAAAACTTGTCTAAAATTTAATGATTGATATTATTTCTAAAATTAATCACCAAATATTTTAATTATATGAGTTTTTAAATATTCTTCCTTGAAAATTAATTTATATTAATTTAATAAATTAGTAAATTCCAAAAGTTCCCTCACCACACATATAAAATTGAGTCATCTCTCCACTTTTAGTCAGACTTAAACAACATTTTGTTTTATCTCAGACATACTAATTCCCATTACATAATTCCCCACCCACATAATAGGTACATTGTTTTTTCTCAAAATGACTCCTAGAAAGGACTCTCTTGTAAATATAAATGTTTTGTTTGAAGAAGATGTATCATTTATAATCAAGAATTTTTGTTTTATTTAATCGTTTACCGCATTCACATCATATTCACCAATGGTTATATAATAACTTAATTATTTGTATCACTATAATATTATATAATTTCATTGACATAAAATATATAATTATCAGCTTTAATTAATTTGGGAATGAAACTATAGTTTATTTGTTTGACGAACTATTGTGTTTTGAATAGTTGTAAATTTTTCCATAATCTCCTCTCATTAATATTTATGATGGTGGATATGATATATTAATATATATTACATTCATTAAATATTTAACATTATTTAATATTAATATATTGTATATTTTCAATTTTTCTCTTCATTAAATAATTAAAATATTTTTTGTGTGTATGTTTGGATAACCACCTCCACGAAGCGATGTGACACATTTTATATTTATGTATCTAATAGAAGTTATATATAAGTGTTTATAAATATATAATATTATATTAACTATAGAATTATCATAATGGAATTATAAAATTAAAAATACATGGCTTCAATCATGACCGTTGAATAATGGAAACTTTACACATGCATTTTTACAACCTATAATCTCAATGATTGTAGCGTAGTTCATTTTTCATAAAAAAATTCATAATAGATTTTAAAGGTATATATTATATATATAAAATATAATCATACCATTATTTTTATAATGTATATTATGATATAATTTCACCACTTACCATATCCATGTTACTAATGTTATTTCAAACTTCAGAGCCAAGTATCATCAAAACATAGGATGTGAATTCAATTGATTTAGTAACTAAGTAAAACCTGGAATAAAATAAAATAAAAGGAATCATAAAAATGTAAAATGTTCTTAATCGTGTAAATAATTAGCAAATATTTACTACTCAATAGTAGAATGAATTAATGTGATGAGTTAGACTTTAGTTAATAGACTATCTTTTAAGCAATCCTTATTTGATGTATCCATTCCAATTCCTTTTCATCCATGTACATGTTCTTCTAATTGATTCAAATAATTTTTATTCCTAAATAAATTATAAATTTCACTTTTTATCATATTTATCATACATTAATTTTTTTAAAATTAATCTTATTATCTTCATACGTAAGCGACACAATATAATAGAGTCTTTATTTTAAATGAATTATTGATTTATTTTCCTAATTTTTCACTTCCTCTCAATTATTATTAAAACTATTTTAATAATATATTTTAATGAAAATAAATTAATTACAAGTGAAATTATTAAAAACATTTTTCATTCATTAAAATGATTTTAAAAAGGAATATTTTTAAATAATTTACATTTAATGTTTCAACATTCATTATAAAATAAAAATAGAATGTTATATTTTATCATGTATAGAATATTTGGATTTTCCTACAAAGAAGACCATATTTTTTATTTTGATTTAATAATAGAATTATTTGTTTTCCTGTGAAAAAATATTTATTTTTAGTCAATTTATTTTTAAAAAGGGTTTTAAATAGTATTGATATTTTTATATATTTAAATGTATTTATTGGTGTTTAAATGAACATTCTAAACCAAAATTTATCTAGGTTATTTTCATTCTCCCTATCACTAACATTACGTTTCTCTATTTAATGTTACAGAATTCTTCAAAAAAATTATATGTTTATCTAAAATATCCACCTATATTATTCTATATTCCTTTGATGGGTGATATATTCCTAAGAAAAATTTAACAGAAAAATTGTTTAATAAATCTATTTTATTATGATATGAGGTTGGATTATGAATCCCAATTTCAATCCATGGTAAATTATTTTGATTATGCCTTATGGTTGATTTCCACTTTTATCGCACATAATCTAGAACCTACAATGATTTGTGTGACTAGGTAATTCTATAATAAATTAGGAAAATATTCTATCAAAGATATATTATTTAGGGATTATAGATTAATCCTAATATTCTATATGACTTTGTGAACCATGTGATGTTATCTTGGAAGTTACCATTAACTTATTATCATATCATTTTTTGTGTGACAACCAAATTGACTTTGTTTCCACGATCTAATTATAACATTTTTGTTATATTATTTTCCCATGTGATTACTCATGAGATTGTATATATATATATAATAGTATATAATTATTTTCCGGTGTGAAATGTATAACATATTTCGAAAAAATGATTAATATTTTTTCAATAATTACAAAAATACCATTATGTTTTTTATTTTACTGTTTCATAATTCTTAAAAAAATGTTTTAAAAAATTATTTGAATAAAAAAATATATTTCTAGGGATTCAAAATGATTATTTTATGAAAAAAGATTATTTTTGAAAAATATAAATACTGTTTATGTTTTCATGAACTAATTATTTTATATATATTTTTATTTTTTCCTAGTAATATTTATTGATTATTCATTATAAATATGGTGTGATTATCCCAAATTTTAAAATGTTTTTCAGATGATCTCAATTATTAGTGGGTAAAATAATGAGTTCGAGATAAAAACTGTAATGATATTTAATGAATGGAAAACGTTTTATAAGATAACTGTTTGTTTATAAAAATTGATATTAATTGAAACTTTCTATTTTTTATGAAATATTAATTTATGTTATGGTGAGAGAAAAATATAGAAAACAATAAAAAAATATCCTAATATTTATGAAATTTAATTATTGAGTAAAACTTCAAGATTATGTATTGTTTTAGGGTGGGTTTATATGATTGATATTATTGGAATCACATAGATAAATGTGCATATTTGTTTTTCATCATGTGATGTTAACATAAGAGTTACATATACCCTCATGGTTTTAATGTTTATGGATTATTATAAGTCCAATGTAATAAAAATCGTATTTAGGTTTTAATTGATGGTATTTTAATGTTATTAATGATATTTTAGGTTAGATTATATTGGGATGTGGTACATGTAACCCATAGGGTTTACATGAAGTATTATTTTAGAATATTACTACATGATTTATGCAGATTAAACATGAATGTTTTGAGATTACATTGGAGACTAAAAAATTATCTAGTGTTCAATATGTAAATTATATTTTATTTTATGTTAATCATTTTTTAATTGTATAGAAATTATATTTATATTATTTTATAAAAAAAACCTACATAATGAATGATAACCTGACACATCTTTCATCTTCATTGTTCTTGAACCCACAATTGAACGATTACAGTGGTGAAACACCTACCACTTGATTGATTAACATCTTAGTTAATATGAAATTAATCATTTTTAATAAAATTATAGATAAACATTAATATTATTTTTGGAACACATGTTTCATCATAGAGATAACAAAGGGATTTAAAATTTATTTGGTTCTTAAGCGGTTAATGCTATATCAGATGAAGTTCACTATTTTCAGAACCTAAATGGTTAATGAAAACCTAACTATAAGATCATTTAATTGGGTAATAATTAATGAATTACCTTTCGAAGGAGTATGTGATGTAAATTTGAATTTATGGGATTCAGAATATGTATGTAAATTATTAACATATTTTAAAGATTATTTGATTAAGGATTATACATTTTTTATGAAATGTTAATTGTTATTAATGTTATTTAGAGATAAATGCTTCAATTTAAGTGGAAAATATCAAATAAAATCATTCTAAATTTTGTTAATATGAGTGTTCAATCCTATGAAAACATTTAAGGTTAGTTGTTTTATGAATGCAATAAGTAGAACGGTGGGTGATATTTATGAGGATATGGTGAATGATGTTTTGCTTCATTATATGATGGCGTAATCATTTTGAGTATTTTATAATGAAAAATATATTGTATTTGGTTAATGTATTAATTAAACATGAATAAATTTTTATTCTTTTTTGTTTTATGTTTTCCATTATACGTTTTATTTAGTGCTTCATGAATGGAAAATAAAATTGAATACTCATTCATCAGAGAAAAATATGAGGGTATTGTGAAAATTAATTAAAAAGAAGAAATTATTATTATTATGTAAGTATATTCCATTTTTCATCATCTATATGGTAAACCAATTTCTAAAATCATGAAATAGAACAATTAAGTAATGAATTTATCATATTACCATCATTTTTATAAAATTGATTTGTGTTTTGACACCTTATTGGTATATGGTTTAATAATCGTCAACATTATCTTGATCATTAAATATATTTAGATCGTTGATCTCTATTAGTATCCATAATTATTTGGACATTATTATTTATCTTTATCTCCATATTTACACATTACACTAATGTTCTCTCATTCGAAAACAATGTTCTTAGATGAACTTTGTATTTCATTTCCTGTCATATCCAGAGGAATTTTTATTAACCATTTTATGACGTGGAATTTAAATGAATGTATTATTAGATGTCAATCACTTTATAACCAAGTCTGAGATCAAGTAGTGTGGATGCAATTTATTAAATTTGAATAATGAAACACCCAAATATTTTAAAAAATAAAACACTGCTTGATAATTTATTTGACACACCACACCAAGAATAAATAAATTTATTATTGTTATTTAAATATGACCATTACAACCTATCAATTAAATTGGGTTGTATAAATAAGATTAAATATTTTTTGAAAAAAATATAAATTTTAAATTCATATTCATATATTATTATTAAATAATCACACATTTTTTGTAGTTATTCAACTCTTCAAAAATATGCATTAATAAAAAATGGATATTATTTATATTGGTGAGAAAATATTTTAATTAATTTATGTTATGTATAAAAAATTTATTCGACAAGTATCATCTCTTTTTTTAAATCATCTTAACAAAATTAGATTGTGATGAAATTTTGAGATTTTAAAAAAATGATTGATTTTTAAATGAATAGTGTTGAATAATAATATTTAATGAAAATAGTATTTTATTTTAAATTATTTACAATTTTAGGATCTATATGTGAATACTTTTAAATATTTATTAATCAATTTTTGTTAATAATAATTATGATATATTATTGGGAATGTTTTTTATACTATTACAGAGTATAAATACATTTGGCACATAAAAAGGCAATTTATTTTCTTTCATCCCTAAACAAAGAACTTAAAATAAATTAAAAAGTATTAAATAAATGAATTAAATAATGAAAAATGGATTCTATAATTTTAATGAAGAGGTCTGAATTTAATAAATATCTTCATTTTATTGTTACTATTTTTTAAAATAACTTATCGAAAATAATTATCACCCCAGAAAGGGTAAGTTAGGAAATTAAGGTATAAAATAAAATTATAAGAAATATTATTTTTCCCAAACAGTTGTATTTATCCCCTGAATTGAGTGGATTTCATAAATATAAATCAATGTCTCTAATATATGGACACATGCATCCATATTTATTTTCTTTTGACAATTATATTATTTAATATAATGGTAAATACAAAAATTTCATATTACTATTTTTAATATATATACTATTTATAGAGAGGGAAAATTATATATTACATTCATTAATAAATATTAACTTGAAAAAAAATTGATCATAGTGATTTATTTCCATATATTAGTAATGATAAAAATAGCCTCAATGAGAATGCAACATTGATCATTTATTTTTGAAATTAATATAGAAAATAAAAGATTTTAAAATATTAAAAATTTTATAAATTTATTGAATTATAATTTTATACAAAATTTTTAAATCCATATATCATTTTAGTGAAATATTATAGTATTATATTCAAATAAAATCCCCATCATGTTGTTTTCATATCCAAATCAAACGAATAGTTTATAAAATGAAATTATTTATGTTCATTATATATAATATTTTAATAAAAGATTTAAAATCCTAAATATATTATATTTATAAATGGTATTTAAATATGGTTTAAAACATCAACCATGGTCCATTTACTTGAAAATGTTTCTATGTAGTAACTATATGGAACCCTGAAGGTTAAACTTGTTGTTATCACTATAAATGTGTAAAACAATAACCATTGGGTAAAACCAAAATATATTCGTAATAAATAAAATATACATGTAAATATTTTATTTAATTAATCACATTCAACCATTAATTAACATATCTTTTAATTATATTAGTTTTCTCCATTTTTACATGTAAATTAATTTATTTGAATTTAATTCATTATGAATTTAAAAGAGTGCCGCTTCACTCACTTATAAAATGTCACATACTCTCCACTGTTATTCAGAATAATAAAAACATTCTATTCATAAAGTAAATAAAATATTATGATCCTTTAATCCCTTAAAATTTGATACAGTTATTTTTTTTAAAACCCTCCATTGAAGGATTTTGTGGTAAACCTACCGTGGTTATCTAAAGAAGAGGTATCATTCTTAACCAAGTGATTTTGTATTTTGTATTCTTCTTCCACTATGAAAAAATCATAAACAATTATGATTTTATATGTTCATTATCTCAGGTATACTTCTAATTTATTATCTTGGTTTATTAATTTCAATCCATATCTTCTTCCATCAAATGGGAAAAGAAACAGATGTTCTTTTGTATGGAGGACTACCACATCATGAACTGATGTAATACATTTTAAAACATTTCCTATAATGACTCTTTATAATGATATATAAAATGTATATATATTATATTCATGAAATATTTATAATTTTTGGAAGTAATATATTTTCTTTACTTTGAATTAATTGAAAAATGATAAGTTATTTTGTGAATTAGTGTGGATTACCACCTATATTAAGTGACGTGATTCATTTTCTGTTTTATCATCACATAGATTCTATGTATAAATGTATTTAATGATATAATATTTTACTTATGATATAATGATAATTCTCTAAAGGTAAAATAGGTGTTTCCATCATTCCATCAGGATCATTGAAAAGTTAAAACATTACTCATGTTTATGTACAACCTAAATTTTCTATGATTATGAAATATTTTATTTTGCATAGCCTTATTCCATGGATTATATTAAAATAATAAATAATGTATTAAAATGGTAATTATTTCATGATTATTATTTTGGATATGATAAAATAATGACCACATTGATCATTATCAACCCATCAAAGTCATTTTGGGCTTATGAGCTGAGTATCATCAGAATGTATATTGGGAACACAATTGATTATGAAATTGAATATAAAATGAAATTAAAAAAAATAACCATCATTACAAACATGAATAATATTATTGTGAATGTAAATTATTGAGATAAGATTATTATTTAGTTGTATAAAGAACATTTTTGAGGATTCAAACTCAATGTAAGGGTCTATTTCCCTCGGAATTTGGCGATGACCTCCTTGATGGGAGGTTCAAACATTCCAATCAGTTTCTAACGAGTTTGTTCGTAGAACCAGAAACCTCCAATGATTCCACTTCCATTTGGACCTACTTTCCAAAGGTAGGAACTCATTAGTTTGTGGACTAGTGAGGCTTAGCAATTTGCATTGGTCGAGAGGATGGGAGTTCGGACTCATAACACATTTTGAGGGGAATTATTGTCTACTCTGGGTCTCTCTTTATAGATTTAAGTTATGTTCGTGAATCCTTATTACATACAAAGTATAATATGATCTTTCCTTCAGATATGAAAAATCAATGATTAAATATGTAAGAAATTTAGAGAATCATTTATATGTATTCAAGATTCTCCATCTATAGAGAATCATATGTATTTTTTAGAGATTCTTGGACAATGGTATCCTTCGACACATTAATATAGAAGTATCTTGGTCATTATTATGACAATGCTGGTATTAAATCCACTCAGTGGGGCACTTGATGTTTATTATCATTCAGAAGGACATGGATTATTTTAGAGTTGGGATCGATCCTGCAGATGGGCTACCTACGTATCCTTTGTTTAGAAAAGGAATCAGAACCCATGTAGTTCTAGTAAGGGAGTATGATGTTTTAGATTGATGGCTCAATGAAGGATGTCATAATTACTTTTACACTCTAAGATCATGTGAGTCATGATCAGCGTGAGAAAGAAGAGGTATTGGTAAAAATCAGACAATTGTGCCATGAAAGATACAATCATAAAAAATAATGTGGGACTTATGTATGTATGACTGCCCAGATAAATTAATATTAGGATTTACTTCAGGGAAGAAATCTAGTAATAGGGTCCATAAAGGTATATGTGCTTCATGGAGATTTGAATACTCTATCTTGGGGCTTACTTTTGAAAAGGAGGCCCAAATTAAGAGAGGACTAATGATTGGGTCTTACTCCTGAGAAGGAATACCATATCAAAGGTAAATTAGGAGTGGTTAAGAGAAAATAATATTGGGGATTACTCCTGAAAATGAGGCCCAGGTTATTGGACTTTAAAAATTAAGGGACTTAGGAATTACTCCTGAAGAGGATGCCCATATTTTGGACTGGGGATTACTCCTAAAAATGAGGCCTAGGTTAATGTTTATGACTGGGGATTATTCTTGAAATGGAGGCCCAGGTTAAGAGAATTATGGTTGGGGATTACTCCTAAGGAGGATGCCCATATTTGGGTATTTTAAGATTGGGGATTACTCCTGAAAATGATGCCAAGATTAGAGGACTTGGGGCATACTCCTAAGTAGGATGCCCAGATTCGAGAATTATGATTGGGGATTATTCCAGAAAAGGAGGCCCATATTTGAGACTAGGGCTTACTCCTGAAGAGGATGCCTAGATTAGGGGACTTGGGGCTTACTCCCAAAGAGGATGCCCATAATTAATGAGAATTAAGACTCGGATTTACTCATGAAAAGGAGGCCCAGGTTAATGAGGACTTGGGGCTTACTCCTAAGGAGGATGCCCAGATTCAAGAATTATGATTGGGGCTTATTCCGGAAATGGAGGCCCAAATTTGGGACTAGGGCTTACTCTTGAAGAGGATGCCCATATTTGAGACTTTTAAGATTAGGGCTTACTCCTGAAAAGGATTCCCAGTTTAATGAGTTCTCTCATCTTAAAGGATGAGGCTGAATGAATGAAATCTCAATCTTTGGTTACATAAAGCTGTGTAAATCACTAGGTTTTGAGAGATTTTCCACAGAATTCCTTTCAGATAAGGAATTCACATCGTGAAATCATTCTATAAATGGCTTTGAAGAGTGTCTTGAAGAATGAATATTGAATATGAGAGGTGGAATGGCTTAAGAGGGGCGAAATGGGAAATCAGGGAACCCAAAAAGGCAAGGGCGCGCAAGTCCCAGCAGGCGCGTAGGTACTGTGTGGGCACGCAAGTCCTTGTCGTGCATGTATACCTCCACGACACATGGGTACTTGCACGATGGTTAACCAGCATGGTTATACTTGAGCTACTCTTGGTTAAAGCCTTTGGAATCATCTTGTGGTTCTTCCAGAATAGTGTCGCTCAAGTTCTATTGAAGGAGGTAGGCGGCGCACAAGTGTGGCCATTTATCGTAAGGGATGGCCACTCAGGTGCGCAAGTGTTGACGGGTTTCAACACATAGGCCTTCCTCCCCCTCTTTAGATCGTCCGTTCTAGGTAATATATTACCTTAGAAGTGTTTCGGAAGATTTGAGAAGATATTAGGGCGCCGGGAGCTCAAATATGAGTTTCTGAAAAAAAAGATTCCTCTCCTCCTTCTTTTAAATTGGGGCCCCATAGGGTCTATTTATAGGCTGTAGAAGAACCCGGGAATTTATCCTTTAGGTCGCGCAAGTAACTTGCGCAAACATTAGGCATCACGCAAGTGGATTTGCGCGACAGTGATGGAACATCAGTGACCTTTGTGCCTTTGAAGCTTTGTTCAAGCCTTTGTTGATTTTTGATGTTTTCTTCAAAGGATGAATCAATTTGTG
Organism: Viscum album; assembly: GCA_963277665.1. Lineage (NCBI taxonomy): Eukaryota > Viridiplantae > Streptophyta > Magnoliopsida > Santalales > Viscaceae > Viscum > Viscum album. The sequence goes on along the minus strand of OY728123.1, from coordinate 1,530,291,523 downwards.
CTAAGTCATTTTCATTTACATTCATTTAGAAAATGTTTCAAAAAAGGAGCGTCAACAAAAGTCCCCCCTCAGAGTTGGATCCGAACGAAATGAGGATGTGACTCTGAGGAAATCGAAAATCAAAAGGAAATTGGGGCGTGTAGGGTATGGTGCTCAAATGAGTTTTGGGAACGCAAGGCCTGGCACGCAGGGATACAGCCTTTGATCGCACAGGGTATGGCGTGCTGGGTCATGGCTGCGTCTATACATAGGGGGGCTCACTTCTGCACAAAGTATATGGATTTGAATCTTTCGAGGTCTCTCCATGCAAGTTGCATTTTCCGTGCATGTTGCTCTGTTTCCCGCTGTTTCCTTGATGTTGGGCTGCTGTAGAGGTATCTGGACCTACACGGTTGTACATGCGCGCCAAATACTTGCGCGACACATCCATACTTGTGCACCAAGTTTTAGACTTGCGTGCCCAAATGCCTTAGCCATTTTTTCCAAATTTCTTCACAATGTTTATGAAAAATCAACTTACTTAAGAGTTAATTATTTAACTCTTGCGCATATTTAATGACTCCCAAGAGAATCAGAACAGCTGATGGACTGTATAGCAAGAAGATTTATGACATGATGAACATTGTTGGCCATTATTACAATGATATATGTGATAGCACTCTCCAAGATTTGGCTAAGTACTCGAAGAAATATCATCATAATTTCCCACAGAGCATCTATCTTCCTCTATGCGGTCATGGTCATATTCAAGGAGTCAACGTTGCATATGCAAAGAACTATATGCCTTAAATGCAGTAGCACTGCTACTCCTCTATTTTGGTTATGCTGTGCATTAAGAGCAACAACAATGGTGTGAACTTTCAAATTTTCCTTCCATATCATTTTCCTGCAGATATAAAAATGGAAAAACCATGGGATGAAATGTTTTCCACTGCCGGTTGGTGGAGAGAAGACAAACATGGCATTAGAGCAATATATGGAAAGAGTAATTTCTCCAAATGGCTCTTTACTTCCAATGTTCCATTCTCAAATCCATGTATCCATCTTCCATGTCTCTTGGAAAGAAACAGAGTCACTGTTTGATCAGCAGAAAATTTTCTCAAACCGCACTCAAGAACATCCTTTTACAATTGTTCCCAGAAGAGCTAGTATCACTACATCTCTTACTGTATCCAGTTGAATAAATGAATTCCAGGTGGTTGCTGATGAAGCTCGGGATTCCGTAAATAAAATGAAGAGTTATGTTGAAAGACTTTTGTAATTCTTGAAAAAGAGAAGAGACTCCAGTCTATGGATTCCCTTCTATCTCTTGTGCATCAATGAAAAACACTTTCATCATCGATCAATTGTACCTGCATTATTTTTCTACATGGTTTAGATTTTTACTTAACCCAATGGGCCTAGAAAGCATAGTTCATTTTTACTAGTATTAATGTAAAAAACCCTAAAAACTTTGAGCCTTTTAATTTCTCAATATTACCTAAATCATACAAAATGTATGTTTAGTGAGCTGGAATCTGACTTTTATTCAGAGTTCCCTTGTCTTTTGTGGGCAGTTTAAATTCATGCACATGGGACACAAAGAGGATAATATTTAAGGTCGAAATAGCTTTGAACAAATGAATTAGAATTGATTCAATTACTTGAAAACTCATATGAAAACATAGTACCACACTCAAGTATGAGGGGAAAAAATTTAAACTATGACTTAAGAATATTTGGATCTGAGGAATGATATGAAAAAGAGATAAAAGTTGTTAGAAGAAGTAGTTCCCAAGAATGAAGTTACCATTATTTAACAAACCCGTTAAGGGGTTGAATTATGAAGGTCCACCTAAGGGAATTGGCTGCATAGTCAAATAAATAGTATATTTTGGCTAACAATTCTGTTATGTAGACTGTTTATGCGAGGCCTCCTATGGGAACGTGCTGCATGGTTAGGAAAAAGAACTCTCAGAAATTTACTTTCATAGTGATAAAAGCCAGTGAAAGTTTATTTAGATTCAAATTTTTTAAAGTATAGAGTTTTATGTATGGAAAGAGTTACTTGAATATGGAGAAGATATTTCCAAACAAGATTATAGATGAACTGGATGGATATTACTCTTATGAAGGTCTGACCCAAACGTAGGGAAGGAGAATATAAATCATAGACTTGAATACTTTCAGATCATGAAAAAGGATATGTGACAAATATGTTAAGGATGGAAACATTTGCAGATCCCTACATACTATCATTTAAGACAAACAAGGATAGAAGAGGCTTTCTTCCCAAGAATGAAGTTACCAGTATTTAACAAACCCGTTAGGGGGTTGAATTATAGAGGGCCACCTAAGGGAATTGATTGCATAGTCAAATAATAGTATATTTTGGCTGACAAATCTGTTATGGAGACTGCTTATGCATGGCCTCCTAAGGGCACGTGCTCCATAGTCAGGAAAAAGAACTCTCAAAAGTTTGACATTTTTGTGACTAGAAGTCAAGAAAAGGGTTATGAAGATATGAAAATATTTAAGGGTAGGATTATGACACAAAAGACGGGTATTGTCCAATTTATACAAAGATACACAGATCAATGCTAACCATAATCATGATGTGGATGTGTCATGAATTAAAATGTTAGACTTCACTACGTATCCCATAAGGATGGGAATCAAGCCATACGTAGTTCTTAAACTACAGTTTAACATCGTGTGGGACAAAAGGTTTAGAGATCTTAGTTTAGGGTCATAGATCTTGGACCATTGTAAGAAATACACAATGTGTGTTTTCATGGGGACATTTTAGGCAGGGGACTGAATTTGGAATTTGGTGTTAGGCCCAAAAAACTTGGGGCTGGATTGAAGGGACACTCGAATGTTCCTACGTATCCCATAAGGATGGTAATCATGCCCATGTAGTACTATAAATACCCTCTGTACAAATTTGGTTCGTACATGTGAAGGGTGAAAGGGGACTTTAGTGAAATGATGGTTTAACCCAAGATAAAAGGTTTGGGAATTTCCATGTATGTATGTCGTCTTTGAAATGAAACATGATTGAAAAATCAATGTAAATAATAGTTCCCTCTCAGGTGAGGGTATCAAAGAATATTTTAGTTTATTGTCATACTGGAAAAAAGTGTTTTATAGTTTAACGTCGAATAAAAAGGACGAAAGTGAACCAATGTAAAGAAATTGATTATAGGGGTCGTTTCACAAATCAACGTCGTATGAGATGGAGGTGAACCGATGTGAAGAGACTGGTTTTGGGCTTGATCCTTGGGAGGTTGCCTACGTACCCAGCCTAGAAGGCAAGGATCAAAGTCCACGTAGTTCAATTAAAGAATGAATTAGTGATCAAGTTGTTCTTGGGGACAACGACTTAAAAAATGGTGTTGGGACTTACACATGGTTAGTGGCCCAGAGAGAGTGTTATGGTTGAGGTTTTCTCTAAGATCACATGAGTCATACTCGGTTTGAGAAAAAAGAAGTAGCAACAACCCTAAAAATGCCCAGTTTAATGTCATGTAGGATATATGAAGGGACTATTTAGTTTAATGTCATGCAGTGAGGACAAAAGAGTACACCACTTAACGTCATTTTAGAGGTATTGGGGACATTTTTTCCACAATTTAACGTCATGTTGGGCGTAAGGGACTTTTATATATTTTAACGTCATATAGCATGGAAGATGAAGGGGGACACAGTTTAATGTCATGCTGGACGTATGTGCAAATAGTATATGGTCATATGGCTGGACCGTTGATGATTCAGTTTAATGTCTTGCAGGACGGTGGTGCAGTTTAAGGTCATACTGGACAACCAATGATGCAGTTTAATGCCTTGCTGGACGTATGGGACTTCTGTACAGTTTAACGTCATGTAGTTAGGACATCATAGTTTAACGTCGTGTGGGACGAATTTGGGAAATTTTTCCATAGTTTAACGTCTTGCTAGACGATGGGGTAGTTTAAGGTCATACTTGACCTCGGTGCATTTTAAGATCATACAGGACCACGGTGTAGTTTAAGGTCATACTGGACCTTAGTGGAATTTAAGGTCATACTGGACCTCGGTGCAGTTTAAAGTCATACTGGACCTACGATTATGCAGTTTAACATCTTGCTAGACGGTGGTGCAGTTTAAGGTCATACAGGACCACGGTGTAGTTTAAGGTCATACTGGACCTAGGGTTATGCAGTTTAACATCTTGCAGGATGGTGGTGTAGATTAAGGTCATACAGGACCATAGTGCAGTTTAAGGTCATAATGGACCTAGGGTTGTGCAGTTTAACATCTTGCTTGACGGTGGTGTAGTTTAAGGTCATATATGACCACGATGTAGTTTAAGTTCATAATGGACCTAGGGTGATAAATTTTGTGTTTATACAAAATACTTCTTCAATAATCTGGAATTGGTTGGAGTATTGATGAGTTCTCCATCCATCGAGATTAATGAATAAGCTCCATTGGAGTAGACCCTATGTATTGAGTATGGTCCATCCCATTTTGGATCATGCTTGGGAGGTTTTTTTCCTTGTATCATTAGAGTTCTGAGAACAAATACCAATTCTCCTTGAGTGAATTAACAAAGACAAACTTTTTTGTTAAAATCTCATGCTATTCGATTCTGATAGACTTCCAAGTGGTGTAATGTTCAAAATCATTTCTCATCTAACCGTTCAAATTCAATCAATCGCTTTTGAGATTGTTCATCTGTAGATGATTGATCAGAAATGGAAACTCTGAGCAAGGGTAGTTGAACTTCAATTGGAAAGACTTCTTCCGTTCCATATACCAATGAATATGGAGTTGACCGCGTTGCAGTGCGGGTGGTAGTCCAATAAGCCCATAAAGCATGAAAGAGTTTATCAGGACATGAATTCTTATCTTTATCCACCATCTTTGGTAGTATATTTTAAAGAGTCTTATTTAAGGCTTGTATCTGGCCATTGGCCGCATCCTGATACCGAGATGAATGGTTGGATTTGATGTTGTATTATTGATACAACTTCTTTCCCTCGGATGAACAGAAAATAATGCCATTGTCCGTCAATATAGTATAAGGGACACCAAATCTGGTAATGATTTTAGACTTGATGAAGCTAACAACACATTAATAACTGACTTCATTAAGAGGTATTGCCTCTTCCAAATTGGAAAATAAATCAGTAGCAGTAAAAATATACTTAAACTGCTTGGCCGTAGCTGAAGTGTAACATACCACCACATCCATTCCCCATGTGGAAAATGGCCACGAGTATTTAGCTGTATGAAGAAACTATGAAGGTTTATGAATGAAGTTGGAATGTACCTGGCATGAATGAAACTTATTTGTGAAATCAAAAAATTTTGTATCATTGAAGGCCAAAATTATCCAAGCCTTCGAATCTGATCAGGCAGTCTATGTCTAGATTGGTGGGCACCACAGACTCCTGCATGCACTTTTTTATGACATCCATTTTCTCTTCACCATCAATGCATCTGAAAGGAACTCCATCAAAATCTCGTTTGTAGAGAATTTTCTCTAGGTGATCTGGGCTATCATAAAGAGTAAAATTGACCACACGTTTCCATATTTGTTCTTTATCGGCTCTATCAGGTGGAACTGTTCCATTTTGAAGGTATTCCCTGATAGGTGACATCCATCCTATAGTATGACCATACGGTTCAGGAATATGAATAATTTCATTAATTTCTTCTATTCTGATTCGAACATAAGGTGAAATTGCATGACGGTGGGCAATACTGATGGTTGTCTCATCCTTATTTGGATTTGCCAGAGCTGTGGATATATTAGCCAGTGCATCAGCTTGAGCATTTTTTGATCTTGGGACATAAGAAAATGTCGGTTCCGAAGGTAATTCCTCCATTAACTCTCTGATGTAATCATACAAATCGATTTGTTCTTATTTTCTGATTTCATAATCCCCATTGACTTTTTTGATTACTAGGTCTGAATCACCTTTCACCTTTAAGTGATTCACTTGTGCTTGAAGCGCTAATTCCAATCCTGCGATTAGAGCTTGGTATTTAGATTCATTATTGGTAACACCTTCCCACAATAAGAAGGAATAAGGTAACACTGCCTTTTCTGGAGAAATGAGCACAATTCCTAATCCAACATTTTTGAATTTTGGATTTTTCATTTTCCTCCCTGTTGGACTTCAGGAAGCACCATCAAAATACATTTCCCATGCTTGAGGTCTTTCTTGAATAGAGAAGACTTCCTCATTAGGGAGTTCAATATATTAAGATGTGTCTTCCATTGAAGGGTGTTCATCCAGGAAATTAGCCAGAGCATGGCCCTTTATCGCCTTTTGAGACGTATACTGAATATCGAATTGCTACAAAATAGCTGCCCACCTTGCCAGACGTCCTGTAAGCATTGGACGACTAAGTATGAGTTTGAGCGGGTTATTTCGAGATACCAATTGGACCTTGTGATGTTGCAGGTAGTGTCTCAACTTCTGAACTGCAAAGATTAATTCCAGACAGCACTTCTCAATACTTGAATACCAGGTTTCTGCTTCAAGCATAGTCCAACTGAGATAGTAGAGGCTATTTTCATTCCCAGCATCATTATTTTGAGCAAGAAAGGCACCCAATGATCGCTCTAGAGCTGTCATGTAGATGATAAGTGGTCTTCCTTCAACAGGTGGCATGAGTACCGGTGGACTCAAGAGGTATTTCTTGAGAATATTGAATTCTTCTTGACATTCATCAGTCCACTGGTAAGTGACTCCCTTCTTCATCAATTTGGTAAAGGGTAAAATTTTTCCTGCCAAATTGGCGATGAAACGCCGAATATAGGAAAAGTTTCCTTGATGTCCTCTTAATTCTTTCAAATTTTGATGAGGTGAAATAACAAGGATTGACTCGGTCTTCTCAGGATCGTCCTCAATACCACAATGGCGTACAACATAGACGAGAAAGTTTCTTGAGGTTACCCCAAAAGAACATTTTAAGGGGTTCATAATCAAATTATGTTTTCGAAGCTTGCGGAATATGACTTCCAAACCATCCAAGTGATTAGAATGTTGTTTGTATTTAACCAACAAATCGTCTACATAGCATTCAACAAACTTATTTAATAAGGGTTTGAAGATATGATGCATGGAACGCTGATATGTTTCACCTTCATTCTTTATGCCAATGTGCATTACCTGGTAGAAAAACACACCCTGAGGGGCTCTAAAGGCTATGGATTCCTCGTCTTACAGGGCCATTCAGATCTGATTATATCCGGAATATCCATCCATGAAGGAAAGGGCTTCATAGCTTGCTGTTACATCAATTAAATGTTCTGTAATCGGAACTGGGAAATCATCCTTAGGACAATTTCGATTAAGATCTCTAAAATCGATGAAAACTCTAATTTTTCCATTCTTCTTCTTTACAGGGACAATATTTTCCAAACACTTGGGATACTGAACTTCTCTGATGAAGTTATCTTTGATAATCTTATTCACTTCAGCTTCAATTTTAGAAGCATATGTTGGGTGTGTTCTTCTCGCGGCTTGCTTAAATCCTCAATTTTCTTCTGGTAAACCCAAATGATGAGTAGCAACATCAGGATCAAGCCCAGAAATTTCTGTATAGTTCCAAGAAAATATATCTCTATTTTTCATTAGAAAAGAAGTATACATCTCGTGCTCTTCAAGAGTCATGGCCGAACTAATTAAAGTGGGGCGTGGATCTTCATTTGTACCCAGATTTATTTCTCTGTGTTCATCCACAGTGGTAGAGATACCCTCTTTAAATGCTGGAGGAGCATCTCTGAGATCTTCCTCTTCTTCTTCATCATGTATTATTTTTTCCGTTTCTACTTGCATAGTAGATGATAATGCAGAATTTTCATGATCAGAAGAGATGTAAAAATTTGCATATCTTGAAGAATAAGCTTCTATTTCTGACTCAATTGATGATGAAGGGTCTTATTTGGGTAATAAATAGGAGATGATGGATTGAGAATCAACATCATTGTTCACCTCCGATGTCGCTATAACTTCTTCTGGCCTGGTTGGCGATATATAGACTTGCTGGATTTCTGCATATGAAATGAAGACGTCAACATTTGTGATTTCATCACTGCATGGTGGGTTACCTATTTCTACCATGTTGTTTGGATCGATTTTCGTAATTGACATTATGGATCTTTCCATAAGATTATTTCGATTTGGGTTTATCTTGTCAATTTGACTGATAGTCAACACATAATCTATACTCACATGTGTAAATGGATTTACTGGAATCTTCTCCAAACTATATGGAGCATTGACTTTGGTAATATCCTTTTTTCTGGATTTCTCCCTTCCCCTCATGTGATAGAATTCCGCCTCAATGTATTGAGACTCACATGTCTTGAACGGGGCCTTATCACCATACAATGTCCCAACATGACCATCAAAACAATATTTGAGACATTGATGGTATGATGAAGGGATAATCGTATGTTGATGTAGCCAGGGTCTTCCAAGCAAGATGTTGAAAGCTGAGTCTTGATCAATAACCATGAAATCCGAATTAGATACAAGATCTCCAAACTGAGTTCTGAGTGTAACATATCCTAGTAGTTCTTGTTCATTTTTATAATATCCTTGTAAAATCATGGTAGAAGGAGATAAATCAGATTCCGTGAGGCCCAATCGACGAAGTGTACGAATTTCCATAAGGTTGACTCCTAAACCATTGTCAATGAAAGCTCTTCGGACGTCTACGCTATTGACCTTTCCCGATATGTACAAAGGTCTAATATGCTGATGAACAACATCATCTTCATCTTCATCAGTAAAAGATATTATTTCATGGAATTATTCAGGACTATTATTTATGTGATGGACTTCAGCTCTAGAAATTTCAGTTTCAAACTCCTGAGGACTTGACAAAGCCTCGATGAGTGCTTCCCGAAGATCTTTTGACAGATTCAGTGTAGGGAGAATTGATAAAATGGATGGTACTTGGGCCAAGTGTTTCAATACATCATAATTTTGATCCAGGGGTCTGTGTTTACCAAAAGTAATATCTGGTTTAGTAGTTACCTTGGAGGCAGATGGTTTGGAAGTTGATGCATCTTGTATTGGGATAGGAGTTGGCATCATTCATTGATTTTGATGATTAGACCGATTAGATCCATTTAATTTCTGGGAGGAAGAAGATGGAACCTTCATCCGGTGTTCTAAAATAATTGTGCAAGGACGGAATTTCCTATTGGTAGAAGAACTTGCTTGTTCTTTCTGAGCTCGCTGAAGGGATCTACCACGAGTTTCTGTTGCGTACACAGTTCTAGCAAGGGTAGAATTAGAATAGTGGCTTCTGAAAGATCCTCGTCTTCCCCTATATCACGAGCCTTTGGAACTACCTCTGATTCCCCTATTTGATACAAGTAATTTAGGCTCATCTAAATTGAAACTGCGACTGGAATATGGATCCGTTAATTGAATCATATTAACAATTCTGAAGATTAACTCCTCGTCTGATGTAGACTCTGCCTGATTAGCCGGTTTAGGCTGTGCCGTTTGGTGGGGTGGTGCCCGTGGATTTGATGTAGACGACATGAAGTCTTCCAGGGTCAAAGACAACTTAGGCTTTTACACATACTCATATTCTTCTGATTCTTTTTCATTTTTTGAATCATGTCATTTCTTGGAGGACTTTCCCTCTGATGAAGAGGGTTTTTCCGAAACATTCATGGTAGGAGACACAATCAGTTTCATTAATTGTGTTCGAAAAATAGCATGATTTTGGTTGATTTTCTTTCTACCATCCACTCATCACACATATACGCATTTTTTCTTCTGACTTCATTCCATTCACCTTCCTCCTCTAGAACTGTATCAGTAACTCATGCTACCTGAGCTGAAGAACCTTTCAGTTTGACTTGTCCCGAGTCGTCCATCATTTGCAGTAGGTCTTTGAAGACAAAACACTCCTAGATGGCATGCCCCAACATTTGATGAAAAGGGAAATAATTGGGACGGTCTTCATCTCCTTCCTTGTTTGGCCTCTTGGGCATTGGCAACTGAACCAAATTATTTTCTAGAGCCGAAATGAAATAACTAGGAACTTGTTCATTTCATAAAGAGTAAAATTTTCTTTTCAAATCCTCAAATTGTTTTAGCCTTTGATATTTTTGATTTTCTTGACAAAATGACCTTTGTTTTTGGCGCTCAGGAGGTGGAGCCCTTCGGGAAGATGAAGGTTTTGAAGCATAAGTAGGTACAGGTGCTTGCTTAACCATAACTGTAGCAGTTTCTACTTTACCCATTATCCTTCCTGGAGTTGATGAAATTACACGAGATTTAGCCTTATCCTGTATAAGGGAATCTTAAATCTGCTGAGTGATTGAAGTAAGGTCTCGAAACCCACATGTTTATTTAACAGGGATCAACGGCGTGCATAACTCGTCACACAAAGTTTCCACACAGATTGACAACAATTCTTCTTGAGGGAGTACTAATCTTAGGGAATATGTTAATCCCTTCCAGCGAGCAATGAAATCTGAGACCCTTTAATTCTCCCTTTGCTTATAGTTTTTAAGAGAAAAAAAATATTTTTTTTGGAAAAGTTGAGCTGAACTGAAGAAGGAATTGTTGACGGATATCTTCCCATCCAGTAATTGACCGGGATTTCAAGCTTGTATACCAGAAACAGGTTGGTTCTACTCAATGTCCATACAAATCATCTGAGTTTTACTGCTTCTTGCTGCTCTGGAGTTCCCATCATAGTATCAAAACAAGACACGTAAAACATCAAATGTTGTTCCGGGTCACCAGATCAATTGAAAAATGGGAATACAAGGTTTCCAAAACATGATGGAGGAGAGATTTAATCTACCCATTCAGGGTAAACATTCTTTTCTGGTTGAACCAGTTCAGGATTCCATTCCATAGTTTCTAACTGAGCTATTAATGACTCAATGGTAGTTATTAACTTTTTAGAAACATCTAGTTGAACTTGGTCTTGGGTAGCTGCAATGAATGGAGCTTGGACAAATGTGATGTGTAGTGATACAACTGATGGTAGCACTGCCAAATGTTGTTGCACTTAACCCGTATGATTAGACTTTTGAGGGTGGAAGTGGTTTACTTGAAGTATTACCTAGGTTCTGAGTAACCCATTGATTTCGTGTATGCACACCTTCTTCATTTGTGTCGGGGCGTACATCTTCTTGAGCAAGAACCTCTTCACCTGAGTCCCCTAAGTGAGCCTCATCTGGTAGATCAGCAACAACGGAATTGATGACATTGATTGATTCATAACGCATCACATACCTTCTATCATCATTTCTGTGATATTGTCTTCTTACATGTCTTTGATGAGTCATTTCCTTTTTTTGATTATATCTCTCCAGAACATCTTGAGGAACCATAATTTGGAGGGAATCTTAAAATAATTTGGCTCTTCGTTGCACATGAGGCTTCTTCCCCAATCCAGAAAAGACCGACTTTCTTTGAGGAGGGGATTGATGATTTGAAACAGTCCCCAGTCCGGTGGAATGGGGCTGTTCCTACTGTTCCCACTCAACTCCTTGAATCCTATTTGTTGATTCCGAGGGTTGCATTAAAAGAATCCCAAGTCTGGAAAGCTGGGGTGGCTCTGAACATGCTATGTATGAGAATTTCTTAAAAGATCTCCTGATCTTTCGTACCTTGGTCCAGAAATTATCTGGATGCATTAACTTGTATCCACATTTATCACCTGGTTCAAAAGACCATTGGATGATTTCCGACACTTCCGTCACTTGGTGATGTGATTTCTCCAAACGAGAGGCATGTTCAATATTCTCGTTTGCTTGATTCAGGAGTAATACAACAACTTTTTCTCTGTATTCTTGATTTTGAGAGGAACTAGTTGAGGCCTGTTCTTGGGAAAGCTTTTGATTAGAAAAAATCCCATTAACTATGGCCAGCCATGGGAAATGACATTGCATGAGACCATTTTTGGCGGGCTTTGCTGACTGGAGAGCACCGTGAAATGTATTACTCCATGAACACCCCATCCTCTGACATGAATTCTATATGGGGCATTGGAAATTAACTGATGCAATCTTCTTAGTGCTCCAAGGCATGAATGTTGAAGGGATCTCTGCTTCTTTTTTGCCTTTAGATATCAAGAGACTGATAGAGATGCCAAATCAATTTGGCGTTGTAACCCTTTTATTATCATAAAAATGATTTTCATATTTATCATAAGATAATACTTTCTTTTTCAACTGACAAAGAGTTTTCCATATGTTGAGATGAATATCATGAATTCCATCTTCCATCAACATTTCTGGAATGTCATACTGAGATTCAGCCAAAGGCCAAAACATGACTGGAACTTCACCTTTTTCCAGTTGTTTTCTCATGTTAAGCATTTCCTCTTTATCATTTTATGAAGATTATTCTACCTATTTTGACCAGATCTGGTGCTTCCTTGTTGCTTCATTGGATTCAACAGGATTGGTAGAGAAATCCCTGATTAAACTAGATGATTCATGACTTAGGGGTGGTTCGGATAATGACCTACACCCTGGGCTATCTTCTGATTTAGAAAGTATTTCACCTACCAGTGATGAAACATCAGACATGACTGGTTTCGCATTTGCAAGTGCCTCAAGATAAGAGGGCTTTCTCGGCACTACACTGTCCACTAGATCATTTTCGGGGCAATGTACATCACTACTGCAGTGAGGACTTTCGTAGCGAAATTCATCATCATGGGGAGGACCACCGTAATGGGTTACAACAAAAGATGAGATCTCTTGCTCCTTGGTCTTCTGACCACACAGAGGGTTCTTGTGTCTCTAATCTGAAGATGAAACATCGAGATCGACTGAATTGTCATAAAGAAAGACTTCATGAGGAAGTGTCTATTAAAGTCCTTCGGAATTAATATTCCCATTATTGAGAAATGAGCCAGTAGAATCTTGAATTCCAATAGATAACTGTCTGAGGGCTTCAAGAACTCCAGTATCGAGCAAGGCCTTGTTACAGATTGGCTCTTTATCTCCTGACTCTGCTGCGCGAGTCTTTTTCTTAGACGCCTTCTTACTCACATTGGAAACCACTTGTTGATGAAAGTGGCTTTTCTGAGAAGGTGTATGTGCCTGATCAGGAATGATGGCCAGGTTAGGATGACAATCTCCACTCAAATCAGGTGTATGTGCTTGAATTGGTTGTCCGTATGATATGGGGGAGTACGCCCCACAACCCTCTTGGACTGGAACAGATGTGTGTGTCTGTTCCGGAGCGAACTGTTGATGTGTCACTCCACTGGTAGGGATAGATTTATGTGTCTTTCCATGAGATGCCGCGGAAGTTGTTATAATATACTGACAGGCATCCAGGATATGAGCAGGAATTTGCTTCTTCTCTCTAACCATTGATAGAATATGCTTTGTGACTTCAGGTACCAGAACGGGGATATACGTCCATTCTGTGATTGGAGTAGGTGTATGTACCTGCTCCTGTCCTCCGTTTCCTGTTAGTGAATCCTGACAGTACTCAAGTGTGGGGTCAGAGAGTTGAGTCTGCCTATTATTTGTCACCGGAGCTTTCCAACTGACTTCTCTGAATGCTACAAAGCGAGACTGTTGGTAGGCTTGATTAGTACTAGAAGGTGTATGTGACTGTTGATTGCATTTCACCGAACGTGGTTGATGAGCTCCATCACATGTAGTCAAACGATCCTGATGACTAGATGATGATGTATAAACAGGTGTATGTTCCTGCCTATCGTACTCCGCCAGAATTGCCTGGCAGGATTGGCATGATGCTGCCAGACGAGTCTGCAGGATAGCGTAATTAAAACGGGCCTGTGTGTGTGCCCGCTCGTTGCTTGCCACCAAGTTAGGTTGGTGGATTTCTCCGGAGATGGAAGAGATGAGAAACTGCTCACTGTTAACAGGACTTCACCTCTGGAGATTCGTCTTGCCTTCTCGGGTTTGAGGAACCTGAGCCGAACGCTCGGAGTCAGCACCCTCATCATGTTGAGGGCGTACTGTCGCACGAGTCTGGCATCAATTGTTGATAAGAGCCATCAGGAAGGACTCCTTCTTATTTGAATTAAGGCCCAGAGGGACCTACTCATTCACCACCCCAGAATATGGGAGTGAATGGAGATTGTGTTCTGGGGATAACGACCCGAAATGGTTAGAGACGGTGGTTAGCACCGCCAGCTTCTTGATCACTGGTCGTCGTTGTTCGGACGAATGGTGTGAGTTGTTTACTTGGAGGGTTTGTCGGGTAGCCTCCAGAGTTGGTATTGTACTATGTTGATGGTACTCTTTAACCAGAATATTTGATAACCACCATTGAAGACACTGAGTAGGTGATGTCATCCTCAGAGCGGATGATGATCCAGCAGGAGTAGTAGCAGTGGCATTCACAGCAGCGGTATTCACAGGTGTGAACTTGATAGCAGCAATTCTGGAAATCCATGAGATCATGGGAAAGAGTATCTGTTTGATATAACAGACATAATCAAGATAAGAGTAGACACTAAATATTTTGGATGAGCACATATGTCGATGATTTTTTTTTGTTGGCCCTGTTATTGAGTTTTAAATAGGGGCCTAACAAATAGGTAAAACATCACTTTAACATGGTTAAATATTCACGTCGGGTTCACCATTTTTAATTTCCCTCAGAATTTGGGGATGACCTCCTTGATGGGAGGTTCAAACATTCCAATCAGTTTCTAATGGGTTTGTTTGTAGAACCAGAAATATCCAATGATTCCACATCCATTTGGACTTACTTTCCCAAGGTAGATGCTCATTAGTTTGTTGACTGATGAGGCTTAGGAATTTTCATTTGTCTAGAGGATGGGAGGTCGGACTCATCACACCTTTTGAGGGGAATGATTGTCTACTCCGGGACAATCTTTATAGATTTATGTAATGTTCATGAATCCTTATTACAATACAATGTATAAAATGACCTCTCCTTCAGATCTGACAATCAATGATTAAATATGTAGGAAATTTATAGAATCTTTTATATGTATTTGAGGTTCTTCATCGATAGAGAATCATATGTATTTGTTATAGATTCTTGGACAATGGTATAATATGACTCATTAATATAGAAGTCTCTTGGTCATTATGATGACCATGTTGGTTTTAAAGCCATTCAGTGGGGCACTTGATGTTTATTGTCATTCAGAAGGACATAGATTATTTCAGAGTTGCAATCGAACCCGCAGATGGGCTACCTACGTATCCTTTTTTTAGAAAAGCAATCAGAACCCACGTAGTTCGAGTAAGGTAGTATGATGTTTATTATTGATGGCTCAAAGAAGGATGTCATAATTACTTTTACTCTCTAAGCTCAAGTGAGTCATGCTCGGTGTGAGAATCAAGAGGTATTGGTAAAAATCAGACAATTGTGCCATGAAAGATACAATCATAAGAAATAATGTGGGACTTATGTATGTATGACTACCTAGATAAATGAAGATTAGGATTTACTTCAGGGAAGAAATCAATGAACAGGGTCTATAAAGTTATATGTGCTTCATGGAGATTTGAATACTCTAACTTGGGGCTTTCTTCTGAAAAGGAGGCCCAAATTAGGAGAGGACTTATGATTGGGTTTTACTCAAGAGAAAGAATCCCAGATCAATGTTAAATTAAGACTGGTTAAGATAAAATAAGATTGGGGATTACTCCTGAAAAGGAGGCCCAGGTAAAGACACTTGAAAAATTAAGGGACTTGGGGATTACTCCTGAAGAGGATGCCCATATTTGAGACTGGGGCTTACTCCTGAAAAGTATGCTCATGTTAATGTTTATGACTGGGGCTTATTCATGAAAAAGAGGCCCAGGTTAAGAGAATTATGGTTGGGGTTTACTGTTAAAGAGGATTCCCATATTTGGGGATTTTATGATTGGGGATTACTCCTAAAAAGGATGACCAGATTAGAGGACTTGGGGATTACTCCTATGGAGGATGCCCAGATTCGAGAATTATGATTGGGGATTATTCCGGAAAAGGAGGTCCATAATTGATATTGGGGCTTACTCCTGAAGAGGATGCCCAGATTAGGGGAAATGGGGCTTACTCCTAAGGAGGATTCCCAGAATTAATGAGAATTAAGACTAGGATTTACTCCTAAAAAGGAGGCACATGTTAATGAGGACTTAGGGCTTACTCTTAAGGAGGATGCCCAGATTCGAGAATTATGATTGGGGCTTATTCCTGAAAAGGAGGCCCATATTTGAGACTGGGGCTTACTCCTGATGAGGATGCCCATATTTGAGACTTTTATGATTGGGGCTTACTCCTGAAAAGGATTCCCAGATTAATGAGTTCTCTCATCTTAAAGGATGAGGTTGAATGAATGAAATCTCAATCTTTAGTGACATAAATATGTGTAAATCACTAGGTTTTGAGACATATTCCACAAAATTCCTTTCATATAAGGAAGTAAAATCAAGAAATCATCCCATAAATGGATTTGAAGAATGTCCTAAAGACAGAATCTTGAATAGGAGAGGTGTAATGCCTTAAGAGGGGTGAAATGGGAAAGAAGGGAACCCAAAAAAGCAGGGGCGCAGAAGTCCTAGCAGGAGCGCATGTACTGCGTGGGCGCGCAAGTCCTGGTCGCGCTGGTATACCTGCGCGACACATGGGTACTTACACGATGGTTAACCAGTAGGGTAATACTTGAGTGACTCTTGGTTAAAGACTTTCTAATCATCTTGTGGTTCTTCCATAATAGTGTCGCGCAAGTTCTATTGAAGGAGGTAGGCGGCACGCAAGTGAGGCCATTTACCTTAAGGGCTGGCCGCTCAGGCGTTCATGTTTTGATGAGTTTCAACACTTAGGCCTTCCTCCCCCACATTAGATATTCCGTTCTAGGTACGAAATTACCTTAGAAGTGTTTTGGACGCTTTGAGAAGAGACTAGGGCGGCAGGAGCTCAAATCTGAATTTCTGGAAAAAAAATTCCTCTCCTCCTGCTTTTAAATGGGAGGCCCACAGGGTCTATTTATAGGCTGGAGAAGACCCCGTGCAGTTATCCTTTAGGGTGCGCAAGTCACTTGTGCGACCATTTGGTGTTACACAAGTGGATTTGTGCGACAGTGATGGAACATGCGCGACCATTGTGCCTATGAAGCTTTGTTCATGCCTTTGTTGATTTTTTATGTTTTCTTCAAAGGATGAATCAATTTGTGCTACGTCATTTTCCTTTACATTCGTTTAGACAATGTGATGAAAAAAGAGCGTCAATAGGGTCATTCTTTTAAGAAAATCATCTTTTAAAGCTCCCATCCTACCATTTTTCATAAATTTCCATGTTCTTATAAATATTTAAAGAAATAATAATTTTACCTTAAATGTATTTTAACAGTGATTTTTACCTTATTTTACGTTCTTCAAAATGTTTTTGAATATTAATATTTTATTGCTTTAGTTAAAAAACACTACAATAAAAACATCATTTAAATTTTTTTAATTATTTAATTTCTAAATATAATACTTATATTCCCATATTCATAAAAATATTTTATTAATATAATTATATGAACATTAATTTAATTATAAAAGATATTTTATATAATATTTTACTTTCTATAAAATATTTTCCCAATTAATATTTAAATGTAAACAGTATATAAAAGTTTTACTTTCACCATAAAAAAAGGAATTTTTTTTATAATTTTTATAGTGTCATGTGGTTTTCCCATTTGCACTACCATTATATGATAGTTGATTTTTTTAATATTCCATTTTTCATTCCACAACAAATTTCCTTTCCCTTTATTCTATATATTTTCTAAATGGTTTTAAAATGAAATTAATATTTTCATATCTAAGAATATTTTACTTATGGTATAAGGGGTGTGTATAAAACACCATTTTGTTCGGATTACGACCATTCTATTTAACAATAAAATTCTCTACCTCTCCATATCTCAAACTATTTCTATTTTTAATTCTACATAATGACAAAAATTATCCATATATGTCTATCATATATATAGCTATATTATTCTACCATCCTTTTATGGGGTATTACCCACCATATGATAATTTCCCAAATTCTTTCTTTAATATATATTTTTTCATTGTGATATAATTAAATCCAATACAACCCATTTTGATTATATCGGTATTTATGAATTTTATTCCTTATTATTGACTTATTTCTTTCCCCATATAATCATGAAAATGATATGATGGGTATACCGATATATCTCAATAATGAATTGATGATTTTTTTCCCGAGATGTTATGTGTGGGATTCTATATTAAACCTAATCTACTATAGAAATCTGTCCATTCTGTGATTTTATCTTTGTATCTATCTTTGACTTATACTTATGTAATGTTTTATTGGGCTTTAATATTTCATATGTTTCCAATATATAATGATATCATGATCGTTATGTTATAATTATAAGTTATTTCTCATGAGACAATGTTTATATGAAAGTATATGTTATATTGTATCAGTGAAATCTATAACTTTTATTTGAAAATTTTTAGTTTTGTTTTCCATAATTATAAAGGAAAAATTATGTTATTTATTTTTACATTTTTGATTTTTTATGAAACATTTTATGTAATTTTTTGAATATAATGTTTATTTCTTTGGTAAAAAAATATTTAATTTCTTCCCAATGATTAAATTTGATGATAAATTATATTTTATATGTGTTCATAAACTAAATTGTCACATTAATTATTATATTAACCTCGCATATTTTTTTCTCATCACATATATGGGATCGGTTTTTAATTGTTTTTTGTATGATTAGGGTCATGCGTGATGTCAAAATGAAACATTTTACCACATTCCATGAGATGCAAACTTTTATATCTTTAAATATTTTCTTTATGGGATTAAATGATTCTATGTGGATTCTCCCACATTATGATGTAATATAATTTTTTTGTAATGAAGATAGCTTAATTATCATAAATCAAGAATAACAAATATCCTCAAATGTAACAAGATAAACTATTTTAAAAATAGTAATACTATGTTTTTTGTAAGGATGGGTCCTTATTGGAAATCCAATATATTTGGTTGAGATCAAGGTAGTATGAACTGAATGCATGTAGTACCTATTTATTTTTGATTAGTGAATGTTTGTGTGGGATGGGGGTGAGGACACATGTTTGGATAATATGTACACAACATGGTTTCCAAGGATGGTAATGAGAATAAGTAAAGTTAATTATATAATATAAGATGACATCATTGAATGATGGGGCACATGTGTTACATGATAGCTGTGATTTTCTTGAGAAGATTGATAAGCATGTGATGATAGAACATATTGGGGATATTGTAAATGAGATGAATAATGGATGTTGAATAGTGGGGTGTCCACAACTAGATAGCTGATGTTGGGACCCTTATTATGATTATATATTTTGTTAGATTCCAATGATAATGTTACTATGGTCATAGAACTAATAATAATTAATTTTTTTGTCAGTGCTTCGGTATGAGTGGGGCAACCACTTTTATCTATTTCATGTGGTAATAAATGATGCATATGACATATACATTGATACTATGGTTTAATAGAGTTGTGAAAATAAAAAATATGTTTGGATAATATTATGTTGCTTTGATGAATGACCATTATCATTGAATAGTCAAGGATGTATGAGACCAGATAGTAGATGTTCAAGATGGATCCTAGATATTTGTGTGTCAGTGAATTTGTTTCTATCTACTATCACAATGAATATTGTGTTTTGAATTGAAACTCAATATAATAATGGGGTCTATGAGATGTATTTATGAATTGTATGAGTTAGATAATATTTTATAATTTGTTATATTAGTAGGGAACATGTGTTTTGGGTAAGGGAATGATGGTTAACACGGGTAATAGTTGATTTAATTTTAAAAATTCATAATGAATTGGATTTGAAATTTAGTGTTGATATAGAATGATCTAGTATTTTTTTCAGTAGATAATTCACTAGGATCAATTTATTTAGTATCATATTAGTTGTTGATGTTAATTTTTTTGGATGGTTGACCCATTGAGGTCTGATGGGGGATTTTCATGATATTTGATTCAGTAGGGAGGAACATGCATATAGAGAATCATATCAGATATGTAAGGTGTATGTTGAGGATTATCTAGAACTTTTTAATGAAAATCTGACTTATTTGGATTTTTATTCCTGAGTATTATATGTTAATATGTCTTTTTTTCATGTTTAAAATAAATAGAGTTTTTAGATTTTCACTATTTATTTTCTAAAGATAGGATGTGGTGTGTTGGGTGCCACGCTGGGCATGCACATGAGAATGTAGAGATATGATTCAATATGAAATTATTATAATGGGGTGAAATTTGGTTTATAATAGAACCTTATGAGATGTGACCCATGGGAGCATCACTATATTCATGGAGATGAAATAATTGGTATCACCATGTGTATCATAAAATTACCTTCTTTATGGATTTTTTCTGACCATTTTTTGATCTCTATTAATGGTGGTATTATTTTTAAGTCATTTTATGATAATTTGGAAAATTTTATAATTCTTCGGGGATGTTCATGGTTGATTCATGTTTATGGAATCATTTTACGTTTGAACCATGAAACAGTATCCCCTAGCACGACACTCTAGAAGGGGGAACACAGTTTGTCCAAATCGTTCGATGATCCACTAAAATAAATAAACCATTAATCAATAAGGTATTTTATTATTGGAATATGATTTGAAAAATGTGTTTCCACCTAGGATAAATCATGTACCCCATAAAATAGTGGTGCATAGTTATGTGTGGTGAAATGTGGCTAAAAATGATGTCTAAGGATCTCTAACTTATATTGGGGATCACTACAAGAATGAAGATGAATTAATTTAATTCACTATGAGAAACGTGAAATTACCTTATTTATGGAATTAAATTTACAATTTTTGTATCTCAACTAATATTGTTATTGTTTTTCCATCATTTGAGGAGATTTTTCGAAATTTTGTAATCCCATGGGGTTGTTCATGGTTTCACTGTATAAGAAAAGTTTTCAGGATTGGACCACGAAACCATAAACCCATGCATGAACCTCGGGAAGGGGGAGCATTGTTTTTACAAAAAACATTGTGATCCCCTCAGTACTGTAAATACTTATCCAATGAGTAATTTCATTATTGACACATGATATGACAAGACCGTGTTTCCACCATAGAGATATTGTGCCAGCCATACAATAGGAGTGAACATTTATGGATCATGTTTTCTCTATTCATTCTACCTTACTTGGAAAACCAAGTGCACTTCAAAATTTTTCGAAAATAAAAAACGCACTAGTTTATCAATAATAACCCTATTTCTATCCTAACTAAAATAATTGGTCTTTAATGATCCCACTAGAAAATTATGATAGCTCCAAACCCTTTTCATGGATGATTGAATCTTTGGTGATTTCGTTCTATCTTCTATAGGTACACCGTTCTTCTATCAAGTTGTTTATTTTTATCTCACTTAATGTGACCTTTTTAAAGTATCATATCATCATTTTATTTATGGATTTAAAACATATTTTCATTGATGTTGTTTTTAGGTTTTCATTCTTGAACTCTCTCACAATCAAACACTATTATCATTCGCCATTTTTGCAATTTTTTGTGGTCGTATTAAGATTTATATGTAGGTTGTTCCAAATTTATTTTTCCTATGATTGAATCCTTGAATTGTTTTTATCTAATTTAAATGATTTTATAATTGATTTAAAAAAACTATTTTGAAAGAATATTTTGTGTGGCATAAAATGGAAATCAAAATTTGAAAATAAAAACCAAATTTAATGTAATTTAAATGTATGGAATATTTTTGACAAAATCCTAGATTATATATTAAAATGAGTTGATATTGAGCATTTTTAAAAACATCTTAAACATAAAGATTATTTCAAATGGAAAAGAATTGGTGAATACCGCTATTTTTGATTTGATATGAGTATGAATTTTGTGAAATGAAATTGGGACATTTTAATTTCAATTGATTTAAATGAATGATTTTCTTTGGATTGATTTTTTGTCTTTTGAATCACATGTTTGACGTGTGTTTAGGGGTAACTGGGATAAGCACATTTGAAACTTCACTCCCTAGCAATGTATTATCTATTATAACTATAACTAAACAATTGTGGAAAGAATTATTGATTGGGTTCACCTTTGGTGGTGTAGATGGACCATGAGGGTTCCTTGTTTGTGGTGTAGAATGATTTAAAATGTACACAATCATTTGAGGTTGAGATCATTATTGAGAATAATTAGGATCATGTTACATAAACAAATATATTATTGGGGGGTTTTTTTACATGGATCTAGGTTTTTTGACGTTAACATACATGACATTGATAAGTTAACTATTTAATTTATTCCAATTTTTTTTATTAGTGTTTTATTTAAAATGTTTTTTATTCAATTTTTTATATTTTTACTATCTATTTTAATATGAATGTTGGTTTTACTTAAATATATGTGTATTAAATACCATACCATATTAAAATTTTAAAATATCGAAAAATTGGGTCAATTATTATGTCATTGATTATGGAACACTTGATGAGACCCTGTTGGGATATATATATCACACCCTACCATTTCCTTAGAGCCTTTAATGATTTTCCAATACGAGGACCCAGAAAAGGGAAAGGCCCACTTGGATGTGACAGATGTTCTTGATCCATGTGACCATGGAGTGATGATGGTGACTTGTGGAGCTATTTTTCACTTGATATAGAGGCATATATAATATTTGTTTTCAATTTTACCTTTATTTTCCTTATAGATAATTAACTTTTTATTTAGGTATTGTTTTACATTTTTTTAGATATATTCAACCTTTTAGAGTGGTGAGAATAATTACATCCAGCATTAGCATTTTTTTGTTAATATTTGTTCCTTCTTCATTTTTTTACAATAATAGGTTTTATTTTTCAAAATATGTGGATCAATAATGACCACTTAGAAATTTTATAGCAGGAATGGATATCACGGTACAAGGGATCTGGATTGTTTCTGAAAAAGTGGTTTCAATGGTTTAGGTTAAGTATCATTCCTTTATGTTAGCATATGGTTTGGGATGTATTGATAGGACTTACAAGGTAGTAGAGAGCATGTTCCTAGACATATATCTCTCTAACAATTCATATGTAACCATGTGTGTTTGGGAAAAGAGTCTTTGAGGAATGTTTTTATCTTGTTGTTTTCTTTACATAGTGGTTTTTATGAGTTTTTTCGAAATCCTGGTCTAAAAGTTCTTCTCAATGGAATGGATATTCTTTAATATATTCTATGTGTTATTGACTGGTGTATCCTATTCATTGCCTTTATTATTTTCTATTAATTATGTATAGAATCATGACTCTATGAGAATTTGAAAATAGTCCGCAAGAGGAATCTATAGGTGAACTATAGGGAGAACATCCTCTAGGGGACTGATATATCTTTTTGATAGTAGTGTAGGCTATCAATTATCTACTAAAAATAACTTTAATCGTTTTTTATTAGTATATAATAGTGTAATTTCAATGGGATGAATCTCAAGATCATGATTAAGAATTTCATTACAAGAATTTACATGAATTCCAATGCAGTAATGACACTAAAGAGGATGAATATTGGTCGAAGAAGATAATAGTTATTTTCATATCCTTGAATATTTCTAAATCCATTACGTTGAAATGTTCTACCGTTATGTTGGAAGGGCCTAGAATGAGATAATGGGATTTAATGGTGTTATAGTTGAAACATGAGGGTTTATAATAAATTGAATTTTTTTTTCTTTTCACTAATTAGTTATATCATTATTATATAGTATGGTAAAATCCTTAAGATTATGAACATCCAATAGGGTGGCAAGGCCATGACTTTGTATACACCCTTTTTTGTTGAACATGTCCAGTTTTCTCATTTGGTATTTACTAATGAGTAGATAACGGATCAATAATTGCAATGGGAATTTAATATTACATCTAATCTTTAGTTTTCATATAGATGTTGGATTCATATAATGATGTAATGGACAAAGTCTTGATGGTTTATTAGGACATTATTTATAATTCAAGGTTGAATAAGGTTCCTTTTATCACAGTTACAATTCAATGAGTTCATTTAAAATAAAGAGAAATCATGATGGATGTCATGGTGGTTCTATATAGGAGGAATCATACTAAACCCATCCAATGAATGGAGGTTCCCAATTGACATACTTTTAGTGTCAAACGCGTGGGAATTTGAAACCTATCTCTTCTATGGCACCAAATTTTAATAGTTCTTATAGTGTCTTAGGAAATATGTAGAGGTTATACAACTTATTTTAGGTCTCTAGTAGTGGCCTAAGATCATCATCTATAAAAATATTAGCATATAATCAAATGCTTCAAGTTGTAATGGGTTCTAGCCACAAGTATCAAGAATAAATCTTATTCCAACAGAAAAATATTATTTATAGAAAGATGATATAGGTCTAGTGACTATGACATATGAAATAAATAAAGATAAATTTTCAGTGACTTGTTTATTTGATACTATTAATCTCACTCATTTTTATCACTTATTTTGAGAATTTTAAATCAACTTCTGGATATTTTATTTTATTTTATAGATACAACATCACCCTCAAAACTAAGTGAGAGTAGGGACTTCATTGTGATAATTATTTTTACTCTTCATAATAGATTTATATTGCCTGTACTTTTATAGTTCCCAATATGAAACCACTAATTATCATTTTTAGGGTGGATTTGTAGATCTACGATAAGGCCCGGATAGATTATTATCTTCTACGAATTTATTTTTTATTGAAAATGTGATGTGACATGTCATCCATGGATAATGGTAACTTATGTCAAGTAATTCCATGCCATATATTCTAGAGTTTTTCAAGGAAATATAAATATTCTCTATTGAAACGGATCAACAATATTTGAGTGATGATCTACTTATAGTTATCATTGGGTATCAAGGCATGTTTCCTTTTTATTTAATGGGTTTAAAACTATTATGATTGGTAGAGTTGTATATTTATTTTTTATATGGTAATCAGTTATTATCTCATATTTCATTTCATACAACACAAAAATAGTTGAAATATCTTAGGACTCAGTTGGTTGATCTATTACAGAAAGGATTCATACTGATATGTTATTCACCTTCAGGGGAACATGTTCACTTTGAAAATAATTGTGATGGTACACTACCCCTAAATATTTATTACTAGAAACTAAATTAAGTTATAGAAAAGAAAAATTATGTGTTACGACATATTTATTATTTGACTTATAGGTTAAATGTTTAAAATTGGTTCTGGATGATTTATATTTAGTTTGGTTATCAACCATTGAGAATAAAATAATCTATCATTCTCATAAATACATTATAGAGTAAGTATGACCCCATATATTAAGTATTTATACATGTTGGACTAAACAATGCTCCTATTGAATTTATGGATTTAATGAAATGATTTTTCCATTTGCGGATCCCACATTTTTATTACATCACTTTTTGTCACATGATACAAAAAGAAGATCTTATCCTATTTTGTTTCGTGGAAAGAAGGTAAATAATAGGTGAATGCATAAAACGTTATTCTAAAACCACATTAAATAAATCTTCATAGGTTTATACTATGTTTTATTTACTATATCTCATAACCGGGGGATTAAAATCAATGGAACTGGGTGAGAAATAATCCTAGTAATTGAAATGAGAAAGAGAGATACATAGCATCTAATAATGATATATATCAATATGATTATAATGAATAATGATATGGATTAATAAAGAGTCATATCATATTAAAATAACAATAATCATTACATAGAAATATGGTATATTATTCAAATGAGTCATTAATAATCATATCACAATGTTTTATCCCCAAGGTGTTGAAAATAAAAATTATCAATGTTTTTTATCATGGAATCATATAACATGTTATCATAAGACATAAAATTCATCACACAATTCATTATAATGAGATCAGAGAACAACCTTGATATTTATTAATTTCATGAGAGCCACTTAGATGAAAAAATCCCTTTTCATAAATAACCTATTGTGAAAAAAGAATGTGTTTCTTAAAAGAATCTCCGCATACAAAATTTCTTGGAGAAATGATCATTATGTAACATTAAACCCACAAAAAGATATGTGAGTTTAATATAAGTATTTAAAATAAATAAAATAAATATTTAAATCTATTTGAATAACCACTAAAAATAAAGTGGTTTTGGTATTAAAATAAGATGTAAAATTGAATTACTCTTATAATAGAGGAAATATTTAGATGAAAATTTGACCACCTGATTGGTATAAAATAGGGTTTTAGAAAATAGTAAAATGGGAAGGGAAAAGGGTTTCACATTCATGAATGACTTTTCATATGTTATGAAAATAATATAATGTTGGAAAATAAATTTACATGGAAATTAGAAGACATATAAAAAACAAATCATTAATTGAAAAGAGAAGAGAATATTTCCTTTACATTGAAGAGATTTTCAAAGAAACATTAGGTTGGAACCTTGGGATTGATTAAACATTATGGGGTATATTGGGGAAAAAATAAATAGAAATTTTTGGATGATGGATTTGGAGTTAATGGAAATGGATCAATGATGGGAATTTATTGGAGAAGTGTATAATTTTTTTTTAATATTTTCCAAATAAAGGACGTCAAATATAATGCTGAGCAGAATGAAAACCCACTATCATACCCATGTTTTATTCAGATGGTAATGGAAATTTGGGTTAAATCTTAAGTTTTTTAATCAACCAAATACAAAATTCATATTTAAATACTTATTTTGGAAGGGAAATTTAATGAATCCCAAAATAAGTATTTAAAAAAAATATAATTTTCATTTTTATTGTTTTGGAAATTTACTTATAGTTTTAAAATAAGAATAAAATATTTTAAACAACATTATATTAATAAAATTACATATTTTTTTATTGGATTTGTGTTTCATTAATTTTTACACGACTATAACATAAATAAGATGTAATAAAATGTCACCACCCAACCCAAACAAAGGCATGATCCACAACTACCCAAAGCCTACCTATATTGTCCATGGTCTGGTGACAAGCATCGAAGGTATAACTAACTCGGTGAAGCCATATCCCATGTAAATGTACCTACTCACACATATAACTCAATGAAAATGTGAAGTGGGAAAATAGTATATGAAATACTACAACAGACAAACAAAAATATGCATGGGCCTCTAAAAATTATATAGTATGGTAGTGTAAACCGAAATGAAAATGGAAAAAACACACCCCAACAATTAAAGCATTCTATCCTGATAGAAAACTAGAAATTTAAAATCGATAAGATATCCCTGGTTTAGATACCATGATTAGTTTTATATATGTGTTCCAAGCACATTGTATCCATGTGCTCATATAAAGTCATGATCAACTTGATCGTCACTTGTAAATGACATGAAAATGTTGGAAGAACCCCATGAAGGGGTCGAAATAAAAATTCCTAGTAGAATTCCCCGAAAAATGTGATGGGGGAGCACTAAGTGATACAAATGAATAGTAAACCATTAGATAGAACAAGTTATAGTGAAATTGTATACCAAAAACCAATAATATTGTGAATTCCAACTTGTATAAACATAAAGAGATCGACACATTAAGAATATTAACTTATTGTCTATTATTAGATACATATAGTGGGAGAGAGGACTCATACAACGACATGAATCTTGAAACAAAATGAATGTAGCAAACAAAATTCCCCATCACCTCTCCTAGAAGGTGAGTAACCGAAATTTATTGTGTGGGTACTGTAGAAAGACATTTATATGATCAGTCAAAGAAACCCAAATTATATAGTAAGGGGATTTAGAACTCACAGTAGTGAACACATAAGTAAAAGTGAATCAATCAATGAACATTGAAATTTTCCTCTTTGGGAGGCACTAAATCACATACATTGTTTTAGGTTGTCACACACAATAGTGTCTAGGTGGACAATGATTTACATTCCTTGTGTGTCTAAATTCACTTTAAACCATATATATTCACTCTACCACACAATTGAGGGTCAAAAAATTCAATTTAATGATCTAATTCATTAATATGACTATAGGTTCCAACACTGATAGTCACTGAGTCACTAAACATATCATTTCTTTTGGATGGTAATGCTTTCGAATGTCATTGGGGAACTCCATGGCCTAGCCCTACTAGGTGGTTACACTCAAAATGTTTTCAGGGAGGTCCACTTCCAAAGCCTGGCATGAAGGTCATCCTAGTACTATCATCTGTGAACTCCATTACCAGTACCTTTTTCAAGATAATCATGGTACTCTAATTAGAGAATTCCACTGTCTATCCCGGCTGAATTGTAATCACAAAAAAATGTGGAACTCCACTACCCATCAATACTAATGGGTAAATCTAAAATATCATTAATGAACTCCCATACTATATAATACTATAGGGTTACAAAAAAAATCTCTACTAATTCAATATGATCACATTAAATATAATGAGTTTCTTCATCACGTGCCAAACCCGAAACATTTACCATCGTATCTCAAAAGAGACTTCGAAGGATACCATCACATTCTATTCTGAACAAAATTAAAGATATGCAATTTGTGGGATAAAATACATGTTTAAATGAATGACATTGAGATATATAAAGTCTACATAAATTATCTCCAGGGTAAATGGAAAGTGAGAGAACCCTCACAACATTTGGCCCCACTCAATATCCTAATTGTGACCATGGCTGGTGCATGACTCCACCCCATGTAGAAGAACCTACCATGTTGGTGGACTACATAGTGTTTTCTAAATAACCAGGACAATAGACGTGTCATATGGACAGGTCCATGTACTCAAACCCCCCTTTCCATACACTATTACATATGGTGTGTCAGGTCAAATATGATGCCACCCATGTGGTCAACTCATGTCTATGTATTTTAACATGGACTCGTTCCATTGTGATCCACCACATTGTTTTTCCAGCTGGGGAAGGGATAATTTTTGTGTGAGGGTGGATTAATTTCCATTTCATCTTTAACATTTACCAAAACCTAGACCCACAACTAAGGGAGGCTTCACACTGGGTTCTCATCATGTTACATGTCAGGTGGTCGATATTTTTTCCCAAAACATCATGTTTTCTAGATCTTTATTTGTGCTTCAAATCTAGTCAAACCACTTCAGATCCGGCACTAAATAAGGACAAAAAGGGTTATTCTCCCTCCTATATTTATTTTAGGATACCTCTCATTAGAAATCAATTTTCAATTATTCATTGGGTTTTCCCCATTTAAAATGCACACAATTATGGATTTGTTTATCGTGATCTTGGATATTGATAAAATGATTTGTCATCCATGCCTCACAATAATTCTGAATATATTATTCACCAGAAAATCCCATAACATTTCGTTGATCTACCATATATTTGGGTCCCTAATCAAGCTCAGGTTTCCTATAAATTGTGCAACTAGAAACCATGGGGATTACGATAGTGAATAATATGAGGAGTTCTGATAAGAATGCACCAAACTCAAGGATTAAATTATCTTTGTTCAAGAATTCTTGGATAGCTATCAATAAAATTCTGCAGTGTATTATAAAACAATTAAATAAATCATATTTAGTAAGTTGTCATGTGAAATTTATTTTAGGAGTGGCACAGATAAATGAACACATAACAATCTACTAAACATTTAATCTAGAGGATTAAAATACATAATGATGTGCCCTACCTCTGATTGGGTCACTCATTGATTAGGAAAACATATGTCTATATAAAATGGGGATTTGTTCCATTCTTCACGCTACAATTTTCATATATCTGGAATTTCATTGTCGATCCAAGGATCTTTCATCATTAGATCTCAATTAGTAAAAGGAGGAGGGTAGTAGCTCTTGCTAGTGGATTCGAGGAACTGTGAGTCCATTCCTAGAAAAAATACTCCATAAAATTCATTTGTAGACATTTCTAGGTAAAATTAATTTTATTTATTTATTAATTAATCAATAAATTATTCCACTTAAAATAATCGCACATTGGTGATGTTTTTGAACATCTCGTGTTGATTTATTTTTGGTAGCGCCTAGTGGAAACCCCATGTTATAATCACAACTGTGGCCTCGTATTTCTAATTTGATCAACAGTTAAATAGTTATCAAATTTTTATTAATTAATCACTTATTCAAAATATAATATATATTAAATATTTTTATAAAATTTAATTTTGGTAACACCACATCACAGAATATCATTATCTATCAGTGCCAAACTCTTGAAATCTATATATAAATATTTCAATGTATTACATTGAAAAAAACAGGGTGTCTACATAATTCCCACAACCAATATTTTCTAACGTGAAGAGAAAAACTATGAAAAAAACAGGGGATATTGATCCCACATCTAGAGCACCCTCTCCAAAGAACTCTTCTTCATATTTTCATGCTACCACAACACACCATCCAAAGGTATGGTTCATCCATTCACAGTCTTTTCTTGATTATCCTTGATCTCCATTGAGGTCTCGGCAAAATGCTTTTCTATCATTGATGTCTAGATCACCCTATTCAATGACATGCATTTGGTCATGAATTTTTCTCCTCATATGCAACATGTCGAAGAAATCATACACCTTCTATATTTATGGGGGTAGGGAAATGAAATAAGCATCCATGCCAACCCTATTCATGATCTCAAATGGCCCGATGAACCTTGGGGACAACTAGCTTCTCAGACCAAACCTCACATTCCTTATATTGAAGAGACTCACATGTAAAATTGGTCTCCTTGATGGAACTCCAATTTCCGATGAAGGAAAATTTCATAGGATTTATGTCTACTCTGGGTCATCCTCATCCACTCATAGATGACATACACTTTGTGTATGGTCACATGCACGAACTTTTCACCCAAATGATATGACTCACCAATATATGTCCAGTACAAGGCTATACTTTAGGGTCTCTGATATAGTGCCTCAAAAGGTTAAATTTAGTTTGTTGAGTTTTATATTATACTGTATGTAAACTCTATCGAGGTTTGGTGATCCTCTAATCTCCGGCCGAAAAACCAGTATGGAATCCCGCAACATGTCCTCTAACACTTGGATATTGTGCTTGGACTGCCCATTGGTCTAGGGGTGAAAGTATGTACTTATCAACATCTATGACTTGAATTCCTCACATAGGACTATCCATCATAATCTACCGAGCTTATCATTATTAGCGACAATCATCATGGGTACCCCAAGAAGGTGGAAAATATACTATGCATACAACTACCCCAAACATAACCACCAAACTCAAACCCCAAATAGAAATGAAGTGGGTCGAGTTCGTTACTTAGTCTTCTATAACCTATTTGGTCTCATGAAAGTTTGGTTTGTGGGGAAGCCCCTGTGAGGTATTCTATGGATTTTACATCCCATTTCAACTCTAGGATCTCCAAGGGATAGAATAAGACTGCCGAAACATGGTTCTCATTCTTCACATGCAGAAAGGTGAGGCACCATTAGTATAATTAGTTACTCTTCATTTCATACCATACCACCAAAACTTCCTCTATAGAAATATATAAATATTTCCAATATCATGATGTAAAATAAAAGGATTAGTGTGGAACTCTCAAATCAAATCCTCCGGCATCAGGACTAAGAACTATATTCGCCTCTAGAATATAATATCCTGATCCCTTCCTTCATAAAATCCATCTGGTGAGTCACATTTGGATAGATTTCGGTTTAAGATCTCATAGTCAATGTCTCTCAGCTGGTAAACTATCAGACAATAGAGCATCAAATGAGTCAACACCATTGGCTATAGAATGGTTATACCATCATTATCCACCAGGGTTAGATGCAAGGTAGATGACTACTCTGATTCTTCTTGTACTGAGAATGACTGAGAATTATTTATAAGGGAATTTACTATATCATTTTTCTTCACTTTAGTTTAGAAAATCATTACATCATAGTCTTTCTGTATTTTCAATATGTGTATCTTCCTCAGGTTCATGTATCTCCGAGGGAAGATGTACTTGAGACTCAGGTCGTCTGAGTACATCAAAAAATGATCTCCTAGAAGGTTGTGTCTCTACATCTTATTGGGGATGTCTAATGCAACAAACTTTTTTTCATGAGTCACATATTTAATATTGAGGGGTCTCAACTACCTCAACGCGTACGTGATGACTGCCTGATGTTGCGTCAACACACAATAGAGACCATCTCCGGAGGTGTCGCATTACACTATGTACCTGATGCCTTACTCTAATAGTATCAAAACTGTAGAACTAAAAAACCTATAAATAAACATCTCAAATTCCCTCAGGAACTACTTAGACCATCTAAATGGCTGCCCTTTCTACATCAGGGTAGTCAAATGGGCTGTGATTTTGAAGAAGTGATCCAAAAATATCTTATAGTACCCCACCAAACAAGAAAACTTTGTACCTCAGAATCATTGTTGGGTGGATACCAATAATGCTCTAATTTAATCATTTATATATAAATAGTATAGAATTGTTACTTAATGAAATCCCCAATAAAGTGATCATCATATTTCATGAACTGTCACCTTTAGAGACTTCCCTAAAACTGGGGATCTCAATGCATATCCAGAACCATCCTCAAGTCATATGCATGCCCCTCTTCTGAAGTAGAGTATATGAGTATGTTTTTTATGAAGACAATAAAAAAATATTCTATGTATGGATGGAATACCTAGTTCAAAAAAATCCATGAAAATAGATAGGTCATTTATCACACCAAAGGTAATTACTATTAACTCATATTGTCTGTAGAGGAATCTGAATGCCAACTTTGGTATATCACTCCTGGGAAAACATAAATGGTGGTATCCCTACATTTTATCGACATTCAAGAACTGAACTACACTTCACTACTGGTTCAAGAGGTCATCAATCATGATTAATGGGAACATTTAATTTATTTTGGGCTCGTTCAAGTGATGATAATCCATGTAAATCCCTAATCTTATATATACCTTTTTCAAGAACATGACTAGATCTGCCATGTGTGGACACACTAGGTCTAATGGAACCATCCTCTTGATGGTCCTCCAATAGAAACCATAGCTCTAACATCATTGTAGGATCCATATGATATTCCATAGAATATATCAAGGAAGTACCTTGTTTCAATTATATAAAAAACACCATCTTCGGTGTTGATGGTAGCCCTAGAATATCTTTGGGGAATAATTACATATAATGCTCCACAATTGAAATAACCATGATGTATAATGTTCCTGCTACACCAGGGGATACACATTCCAACTATTGGGTGATAGAATATAACCTCCTTCTTGCAGCATTCACCTTCCAACCACGTGTTCTCTCTCAGTAGAGAAAGATAGACACATCCCATCAATGTTAAGGCATCTGAATAGTGTAAGGGGATAGTCGATATAGGCATGAACCATGGAAAGAAAATCCCAACCAAATATGATGTTATATTTTTCCATCGTAATGACCAAGAGGTCCTATGTGAACCTCTATCCTCCAAGAGATATCTTTCATGACCCACATGAAAAATACATAGAAGCATTTTTCCCTATAAGAACTTCAAGATGAATCTGTCGCGTTAACTTCTCTACTATGATGTCTAGATCACGAACCATGAGTCATGAGATAAAAGAATGACTTGAACGTAAATATATTAATACAAAGGGAATAGTATATAAATATAGATCATACCTCGAATCATATCATATTCTACATGGTGGTAAATGTCCAAAGGTTACAGCTATTTATGATTGCAACAACTAGATCTTAAAGCATAATGTTGACCACATAGTTGTGGGAGTGGAATATTCTCATAGTGCCTTCCTCCAACCAAATCTCCTCCTACTCTATGGATAGTTTCACCTCCCTGGTGACAACCTTTCCAATGATTGGGATATCAATGATCACAACTCGGTCTCTATTGTGGATAACTATCAGCTATATTACTGTGATGCACACCAGGACGGTTGATGCAGTCCCATGCCATGTGACCTCAACTATCATAAGTAAAGCACCTCCCCTCTCTGGTATACTCTTGTCCTCTACATTTTCTTTTCCCTATACAACCCTCCTCCCGAACCTACTCATTTATGAGTACACAATTCATATATCATTGGAAACTCGTAGCTATTGTAGAAGACTCATCACTATGGTTCCCACTGCCAGATCATGCAACCTATTGTCCCTCCGATAGAAAGATAACTATCACTACTACCCACTCAAGAACTCTATAATATGTGGGTATTCATAATGGAACCATGTTGGATCATATCTTTATGGGGAGTCCCTGATCAAAATTTCACGCTTGGATGTATCCATTACCGATCACTTTGAGAGAGTATCGTGTATGGTCCTTGAAACAAGTTGTGTACTCAGCCACTTTCATACCTACCAACTGAATCTCGAAAATATCATGGATCTAGACAGATCATATGATTTAGGGGTATAAATCATCATGGAACAACTATTACATGTCATCCCATGAGAGTTTCAACACATCGTGCATCTAGGTATCCTGTCTCCACCAAATCCCATCCACTTTGTGGAAAAGGATGGTTGCAAAGTCCACCATATTATTGGTCATGTTTTGAAAAAGATTAATTATGTGGGAAACTAACTCTATCAAATCCTTTAGTGATTGAAGATATGGACTTCCATGAAAACATAGAAATATATGACATTAGAACCCTTGGAGTGCTCTCAATCTGAACACATCTCAGCCTACACTTTTGGGATGATATACTACTCACCATGTGGAGGTGCTACAACAGGTCCACATGGAGGAAGGGGATAACTTAATGGAACCTAACCTGAGGCATCAACGCTCAAAGGGTCTTCGTCATGAACTGAGGTTTATATCCAAGCTGGTTGTCATTTTAGAGGCATCCTAAAAGTTATCGAGAAATACCATGGTCAGAGGACCATAAATAATAATATATATATATAACCATAAAGTGGAGATTAATCTATAAGTACAGTCAAAAACTAAATCCTATATGATGTATGATCCAATAATTTATGAATCAAATGTCAAATCATGATTTGTCAATAAATAGTTTGTCATGGTCATGGTGAATGCATAGGCCATCCACCTAAACCTCCACTGGACTCCCTAAACTGAGTGGCACACTCAAGACAATTTTTCACTATTTCCATAAACCTGGAAAATTATCTTAATGGGAAATTTTTGAAGAACATCCAATGGAATGAACATGATCTGATACCAATATGTCACAACTTGAAATAAGTCAGAGATCATGCTACAACCACCCAAATCCAACATCCACATGATAGGGGGAGGAAAAAAGTGTTCAAGCAATAACGAACATAGTGAGGCCTTTTCCTATGTACTTGAACACATAAAAATATCAAATTCCGTGAGAAATTGAACATCGAAGAAATAGAAGATGAAACACAATTGTATATAAACAAAAACATGAAAATACCTCTAACCAATATGATGTATGATATTGTAAACTAAGAAAAAGGGAAAAAATATTTACCAAACCATTAATATGTCCCAACCTAATAGAAAACTGGAAATTTAAAACATATAAGAGAGACAATCTCCTAGATCCCAACATATGACTACCATATGTCGTCTGTGTACCCTGAATCTCTAATATCCTATGATGGCACGATGACCCTATCTGTCATCTAATAATTACATGACATGAGTTGGGATAAGACCATGTTGGGGTGTATTTAGACATACCTTGTGGAACACCTCATTAAGGGTGAAGGGGGAGCATTAAGAGATATTGTTGAAGAGGAAAGAAGTAGGTAGAAAATCTATAGTGAAAGAGTACAACACAAACAAAAAATTTTGTGAATGAAACACATCAAAACACATAGAGATCAAGATGGTGAGTAGTTGATCTTCTCTTTGATTCCTCATTAAATATAGGAAGAGAGTGGACATATCCTAACCTAAGAATCTAGACATGGAAATCAAGATGAATACCCCATACATCATTGCCTCTCTTTGAATGAGAGTATGTAAAAACCAAGGAGGGTATACCAAATAAGTGTATATATATATGTGTGTCTGTGTGTGTATGTGTGTATGTTCTTAGTAAAGGAATCCAAAAGGAGGGAGTAATGGAATATCCATCACAGAGCTCAGCCCAATAATGAAGAGTAACCAATAGATCAAAAAGGATTCCATCAATGATGTCCAGTATCTCAAGTATCTTCCTATAACACATAAATCTATGGGACCCAATCCCAAAACCTTAATTTCATACTTTTTGGGTGGCACTGACTCGCATGGATAGTGTAAGGTTAGATCACATAAACACATCAAGGTTGGGAAAGAATACCTTTTACTCGCGTGTCCAAGTCCTAATAAAACCACATCTCATCAGTATTCTTCACAATATATGAGATAAAAATTATAGTTAAGGATATCCTGACCTAGTATCACATTAGGATCCTACTCTGATAATCACCATGGGACGCCACTGCCTAGCCCAGATGGAGGGTAAAGCTCATAAATGTTATCATGGGACTCCACTACACCACCCTACTGAAGTATTATGCTATTAAATTAATCAATGAACTCTATTTCCTATCCCTTAGGAAGGGTTACACCTATAAGATGTAATTAGGGAAATCCAATAACCACCCCTAAAGGAGGGTAAGCCTGGTACTGTCATCGGGGAACTCTATTGTCCATACAAACTAGAGGGTAAGCCTGGTACTATGATCAAGGATCTCCAATTCCAAGCCCTACTGGATGTTAATCCAATAATTTCAACACACTCCACTACCTATTCCTACTGGAGGGTTACTTAGAATGTTTATTGGGGAACTCCCCTACCCCACCCTGTTGGAGGGTTACACCCATAAAGATACATGATTTTGTAAAGTGATTGTCAATATTAGGTGTCATGATAGTACTTCACAAACTTGGAATATTTCACATAATATCTAAAAATCCACATCTGACGAAAATATCAAGTTCTATGTGGATTTAAACTCATGATTTACAATTTACAAGCCAAAATCCAACTTTAAACAAAGGAGATATGGATGGTCAAATTATCCTGAATGGAGATCGAAGGATACATGGTATATGAGGGGACTCCCATGGTGTGTGGTCCCACTCCACAGCCTTACCATGTGCCTGGCCAGAACATGATCCCACCCCATGTAGTTGAACAGACTATGTAAGTAGACTACATGTTGTGTCCTGACTAACCGGTACTAGGGTCGTGTCTTGTGGTTTTGTCAGTGTACTCGAACCCCATGTCCTTATACTATGGTTCACATCATGTAAGGTCACACAGGATGTTACCCAAGTGGTTAACTCGTGTCTACGTACTTTCAAATGAAATCATGCCTGTGTGGTACACCACACGAGTTGTCCAACCGATGAAGCGATAAAAGGTGTGTTATGGAGGAAAACACACTTATTCATCCTAAACATTTCACAAACCCTAGCGCCACCAAAAAGGGAGGCTACAAGCTGTTTTTTTCTTCATGATACATGACGTGTATTCATGATTTCACTTGAAAGTTCAGATTTTTCATATTATCAATCATGATTCAAAATCAATCAAATATCTTCAGATATAGCACTACATAAGGTTGAAAATGGTGGATCTACATGGAAATATTGATTTCAAACCACCACTCCTCAGAAATCCATCTTTAGCATACACATGGGTTTTTCATTTAAATAAATCAAATCCATGGATTAGTTCATCACAATCATGGATATTGAACACTATATTTGTTTTTCTTACATCGCAATGACTCAAAATCAAGGCATTACTCACAAATGTGATAATGTTTCCCATATCGATTTCATTTTCGGGTGCCCGATTGTTCTCGGGTTACCAGAGAATTGTCGAAATTAGATCCATGATGATTTTAACGGTGAAGAAAACCTAGAAATATGGGAGAATATAAAAAAATATGGTTTAAATGATCATTATAGAAGCATTCATTGACAATGATCATGAATATTTTCCAGGGATAGATAAACAAATGAAATAAACTAATTCCAGTATATTGGAATGTGTAATGACAACATGGAGGGGTGCAGGTCAATGGAAAAATAACAATCTAATAAAATTTTACTCTAGGAAAGTAAAACACAATAAATACAATCCATCCATCTTATTGGATTTCTCACATACAATGAACATATCTACCAATGTATGTGGATGATTCATTTCATTCTTCGTGCTTCAATTTTCATTAATCAATATGATCATCATGAATCAATGGAATTGTCGTTATTTGATCTTCATTCATCAAAGGAGGATGGTATTATCACTCATTGGTGGATTTTATGAATTGTTGAGGCCCAAATTGGCCAAATCCCATGTGTGATACATTTATAGACACTTTTTGGTTAAATGAATTTCCTTAATTAATTAATTTATTAATTAATCAAGTAATCCACCTAAATGCAACACACCTGAATGAGGGATCCTAATATCTTGTTCTGATAGATTTTATAATGTTACTAGGGTGAACACCATGTTCCATTAAAAATAGTGATATCAGATTTCTTATCCAATCAACCGTTATCCTATTTTATTGATTTAGAAATGTGTGTACAATATATAATATATTAAATATTTTGATAAAAATTTTATATCTGTACACTGGTCCTTATAATCTCATGTCATCATATATCCAAGATCTGGAAATATATATATATATATATAAACATTTTAATGTCTTATAATGAAAAAACTAGGTCTCCACATTAAATATAATGTAACCTTCAAACTGTATTTTTTTACTATTACAAAATAATAATGATTTTACTAAAATTATCATAAATTCACCTTAAATTATATTTCTAATAAAAATTTTAAAAATAATTTTTATTTTATCATAAAACTTCTAAAAATATGAGAAGTTAAAATTTTAATCGTAAAAATCCTTTATTATTAGAAATATTGATTTTAAAGCATAATGACAAATCTAAAGTTTATAAAAACATTCATATCAGTTTATGAATGTATTTAATATTTTATTATTTATATATAAGGTTTTAAAAAGACTATTTCATTAAAAAAAAATCAATCTTAAATTTCTTGGTTATTTATAAAAAATTATATATTTATCTAAAAAATAGAATTATATTTTAATTGTTTCCAAAAATGAAACTATCAAATTAAACTCAATTAAATATATATTTTATTTAGAAAACCATTTTTAAAATGATTTGATAGGAAAATAATTTTATATATATAAAGGATATTACCCATTATGTATCTAATTAATAGACATGTAACCCCTTATTACACCAGCATATTCCCCAGGAGTAGGTTGTGTAATGTTGGTAGTATCATGGGATGCCTCTGCAATCATCAAATGAGTGGTAATATCCAATAATTTTAACTTCTATCATCGGTGATTTTTTTTGTGCTTCACTAGTTAATGATTATTGGGGGATTGGTCAAGCCAGAACCTCATTTACAATACCCCCTCCAAATTTATATCAAATGGGATTAAAATGGCATGAATCTACTACTTGAAGTCATTGATTCTCCTTTCAGTATAAATTATCCATTGACATTACTACTTATAATCCCAAATTATAGCAGTATAATTATGATCCAAGGGTATTTTTTCTGACCGTCCAATTGACCAATGGTTATATAATTGATGAATATCACTAGTGACATCTCCCTTTATAACCTGTAATTACTAATTCATGAATATGATTAAAATTCAGTACAAATTAACTTAATGTTATCTTTTATTTCATAATATGTTTATTTTTATTCTAATATTATGTTTTATTTATTTAATTCTTACATTCAGGGTGATGATTCTAGTATATTTGGGCGATCCTTGATTTCCATTCTTAGTTGTTCTATTTTGTGTTCTTGTCATATTGTAATGATTGTCATTTTAATTGGTATTATTTCTAGATTATAACGACCCATGATTGATGTACGTGAACATTACATCTCTTTTTCTAAATAACTTATACATTACACAAATATTCTCCCAAAGACCACATTAATTTAGTGGCTTTGTAAACTTTGAACATAATCATATAACTTGGGGATATTTCTTCAATATCTCCCATAAAGATATTCCCATATTTTTTTCCAGCATAAATATTTTCTTTATATCTTGGGGAAATGAATACATAAAAAGGGTGATATAAAATTCTCAGTAAGGGTAAACATTTAGACAATAAAACAATACATAAACATTTGAATGTAAAAACATGAACATAAGTTTGAAATATAAAAATATTGAGTCATTAAATAAATCATGGTAGTACATAAGGCATAGATCATAATGAAAAATTATCCATGTTAAAATTGGGTTAGCATAAAACATGGAATTTTGTAAAACAAATCAGCATATAATGTGATATCCATTGTAGAGAAGGAATTTCAACCTAGAGCATCATATTGGACATGGTACATTACTAAACTAGGTTTTCTTGTCTTTCTAGCCATTTATTACTGATCTATATTTATATTCATTTCCATCCCAATATTACTTGATTTTACATTCCATTACAGGCATGTATTACTAATCTTGATTTAGTTTTCATTATTTTTATGTATATCTCATGATATATAAATCTTTACCCAATTAATTTTTGGGAGATAAATGTTCCACCCATATCATAATGAAATCATTATTATATTTTATACAAATCATAAATCATTGATAATTTAATAACCCTAGAAATAAAATAAGATTCTTTAAAATCATCCCTTCAGTATGATGGGGTTGTTACCCTC
Organism: Viscum album; assembly: GCA_963277665.1. Classification (NCBI taxonomy): domain Eukaryota; kingdom Viridiplantae; phylum Streptophyta; class Magnoliopsida; order Santalales; family Viscaceae; genus Viscum; species Viscum album. The sequence continues at coordinate 1,530,250,781 of OY728123.1, read as the reverse complement.
AGGAGTCATGCATTGGTCATTTAGGCATGGGGACCTAAGACAACCGTCCATGGGTAGTGATTAAAAAATAGATCATATCATGATATCTCTATTTCATCTAGATAAACCCAGTAACCTAATAAAATAGTAAACATGAAAAGATTCACACACCTTCCCACATCTATCATTCTTTCCAACAGAATTTGGTGGGCTCTAAAGAAACAATTTGGTAGATCTTATTGATATATCGGGCTAGGGAAAAACATATACCCATATACCTAATTATTTTTGGAATATCATGAATCTAAAAGGAGGATATGAGTAGAAATTAAACCCTAATTTAGCTACATAATATTTATATATTTCTATTGTAGTTGTAGAAGTCCCCCCTTTATCCTAGAAATAATGGAGCAATATGCATCAATTATGGAAAAAATTATACATTTTTAATAGATTTAATGGTTACATAAAAATTGATAAGGAGTCAACTGTAAAAATTTACTTCATCATTTGAATTGAATAAGAATTATAATATGATAGTCAGGATTGGGTAGGCACATACTCATGCTCCCATCCAGGAGGGTCGTGGGAAAAAATCAACAGAAGAGTGAAAACCAGAACAGGCATAAATCATCATTCCAACTATAGGTTATGAGTATATACTATTGGAAACTTTATGTATCACATGTATCCCTTAATAAAATCAATATATAGGCTGGCATACTTTGGAAGAAATATGGGATGTACAAAAACTAGTCCCCATACAAAAAAGTCACCACACATTATATGTGGCTACATTGTCCCAAAAGAAATAACTGAAAAGATTCCTCAATAAATATGAATAGAAAAGAATTCTAATTCCATTGAACATGTATATGAAATACAGTTGTTATTAATGAAATCATATGTTTATCAATGTTAGCTCAGGATCATACTCATTCGTTACCAAATTATAGAGACCATAAACGGAATTCTTATGTTTATCCCTGTATCATTCTAGAGAGTTGTTCAATAGGTCCTCTTGAAACATCTTAAAATGAAGTATTACATAATTATCACAATATTATTGATCATGATATTCTATCTACTAATGATAATTGGGTTGACCTTTCGTTTGTCTTGATGGTCAACTAGTAAGAAGGTCCTCCCCTATCAGTTATCAACCCTAATGGTCTTCCCCTGGGTATACAATGTTGATATTTTGCTTTTATATAGACATCAATCCATGATTTCATTATTCTATATAATGGAATTAACTGTGAGGGTCCTCCCCTGAGAGAATATTTATTATATCAAAACATTACACCACATGAAAAATCAACTCTGATAAAGGATTCTTATCACGAGGCGCATGGGAAAATAAAGTCAATCATACCTAATTCCAAATCAATGAAACTCAACATTATTTCTAAATAGAAATGCATTCTATGTGAATATCATTATTTGAACAACCCTTGGATTTTATTTTATACTATAAAATAGAGGAACTCTCTTTTGACCACATTTTTTACAATAAATCTTCAAGGAAGTATCCACATTTGTCAATTATGGTTTAAGAAACTCTTAAAAAACATGAATGAAACATATATCTCACAACAAGACAATTTATGGAATGCAATATTCATAGTTATATTCTAGCCTTTATCCACTCCCCTTGTTAGAAAACAAATGTAATAGTAGAAAAATATCTACTTTAAATCCTATTGAATATATGGACTATTATTCATCAGTTCAAAAATCACAACTTATGAAGAAAATCTAAGACATTGTGGGGTAATATAAGGCATACACCATCAAATTGACTTAGCGACCCTCTGATGTACATTAATTCAAAAGTTTATATAATTGTTTGAACCAATTAAACACGAACTAATCAATGAATTAAAAGAGTTACATCATTTTATCACAGATTCCCCATTTGGTGTTTAAATCAATGGACGGGGAAAATATGGGGAAATGAATTTCAGTTTTCGTCCCAATCATGAAGACCCACTAATTGTGAAATATTTTAATTTTATAGCATTAGGAATAAATTGGTAAATATAATATTCTAACCAAATATGTTATACTTAGAAAGAATCTACAAACTAAAACATTCAATGAAATCATGATATAAGAGAATGAGAAATAAAAATTCTCATCAATCGACAACTATAGAATATGGAGATAGCCATTTTCTTGAGATAAACCAATCATTAGACAGTGACATGTGTATGGATGTTGTTGGATCAGGTAAAAATAATACATTTCACTCATCCCATGTTTGAAGAATAATCTATAAAATCAGAAGAGTGACCACAATATCTATAACCATGGAAGTACATCAACAACCCCATACTATAGTTCTTGGGGGAGTTTTTAGAACAACCATAAAGTATAATAAATTAGTCATTGATTGTTGTGAACATAGATAAAAATCCTCCTAAACCTGTATGTATTGGGGAATGTTTACCTCAACATCAGAAAATTTTAGTCTTTTTTCAGTTGGTGGGAATTACACAAAATGATTATTCATGGTACATCCTAAATTTTAGTGCATTTTATTATTTAGGGATGGGAAGAATAAAATTATCTTGAAGTTCCCTTCAGATCACCAATCACTATATGTAATCAATGGGATCTTCTAAAGAAAGAATATGTTCTCATGATAGTTGTGAAAAAAATGGAATTCCATGAGCACAACTAAACCAATTAGACACAAAACATCTAGTGGATTCTATGATAGAAAATATTTTTCCCATTATTCATAGAATAATTTATTTATCATGTTGAATTTTTTATTAGAAAATTTCATTAAACCCACTCTTTTGGATGATTTATAATTTTTCGTCAATATGGGGGAACAATATCAGGATATGTCCATTCAAAATTTGGTCATTATAAAAATGAATAAACATTTTTTTGTACATGAAATCATAAGATAATGAAAAACATGGGATCCTGTTTGAATTCTTTATTTCCTCCTCATCGATAGGCATCATCCAACGAAAAGGGTAATGATATTATTCAATACAAATTGTTAACTAGGGAAATCAAACTGATTAAATGTATGGAAATATTTCATATGCAGGTGGTAGAGATGAAGGTGTTGATAATATTCAATATAGAACTATAGTAAGGATATATCCCTAGTAAATATGTTTTAAAATATGATCTTGTACTCGTGCTCTGAACTAGCATTCCTAAACCAAGAAAGGTTTTCCCAACAACTAAAATTGATCCATATCATCCTATCCACATGGGGCACCGACAACGCCTACAATTTGATTCCACAACATCAAAATATCAAGAGTCCACCCACCCCCACCATTGGGTATACTATCATAGCTAAGTTAGAGACATCCACAAAGGCTATCCCTTTTAGTTAATCCACTATAAGTAGTTGAGGAACTCCAATAGTTGGCATGCCCTGTTGTTCCCCTTGCTCTGGATCCTACACTAATTTTTCATTCTTACCCAACACATTAACACTATAAAAACATTAGTTTCTTTGTTATAAGATGTTGAAGGATAGTTTCCTCTAGATCAAGTAGAGAGGAAGCTTTTCCCAAGATGGGTGGATGCAATTTATCCCCCACCAATAATGTGGAATCATATGTTCCCAAAATTCAATGGATTAGGGGATATATAATAACAAATAAAGTTCCTCATTTCAATTAATTGACCAATGAATGGGCCCTATATTAGAATGAAGGGGCTAAAATAATTTTTTTTCATAATATTTAGATGGACTATCCGTTACTAGGTATATCAGTATGTGAAATAGATTAATAAACTAATGGGAAGATCGTCCCTGCTAATTTCTCAATCAATTTATAACAAAATTGATGAATATAGTAGTCCTTGATATATGAAAATTTATACAATACAAAATGTATTGGGTGACATATTTCATTTCTAGTTATAAGATTTTAATTATTTTCCTGATCCTATGGTTCCCTGTAGAATATTTGATTGGTATTTTCATTTAGAATAATTTTTATGAATTAGGAAAAACTTTATTTCAGTAAAGTACCTAGTTGGATTTTGGGATGTCTCTATAGAAGAAAAGAATATGGAATATTATATATTTTTTTAAAAAAACATGACTCCCATATTATTCCAGTATCTCAAGGAAATATGAATGGAGGAGATGGAGATGAAATGGATATGTTGAAACTAGCCTCCACACATGATCCCCCTCCATCTCCTTCATTAAAGCCTGAACCTTTTCACGTTGTTCCCCCTTCACGGAGAAATAAATTAAATTAAATTTTTTTTGATGAGATGAATGACTTGGGATTTACATAATATGGGGACTAGATGAAAAAAATATACACCATTCAAGATGAGTAGGGTCCTAGTTACATATTATAAACCTTTGGAAAAAATATATTAACCCTTATAAAACCAAAAATACGTGACATAATCATTCTAGAGAATTTCCCATGTTATTATACCTTTCACCAAATATTGGTGAACACCACCATTGAAAAAAAAATTTCAATGATTTCCTACAGGATATCATTAGGAAGGGTATGTTGATATTTAGAAAACCATTAAAACTTGTAGCATGTGACTCCACCACTGCTCTTGAGGGAGTGGGTGAATGGATAAATGTTACTTGAAGTAATGTAATAAATGTTCATTAATTGTATGACTAGAAATTTTATCCTACATAATAATTTTTAAATCCAATAATTGTGGTAAATACCAACCATATGAACAATAGATTTTCTAGGGTAAAAATGACTCCATATTCCCCGCATCCCTATAATGGAAAGTCCCCTATAGAATGGATTTCCTGGAATGGTGGGAGAAAAAGATAAGATGATAAATGAAGACCTCGTCCAAATTTATCCCTAAATCAAAAATACATCATTCCTTCACACCAAAGATCATAGGAACTACACCTAGAATCTATACAATGGGCATGCAACAATAAAGTTGAATCCTCATCAAACAACGATATGATCTTAATTTACATTAATTTTAGTAATTTAATGTATTCCTTACATGGTTCTGAGTGTTATTATGATCATGTTCATCCCACATTAAATTTGGGAGAACTGAATCAAGGAAACCGAAGCAAAGAAAACATTCAAAGGAGGAATTGGTAATGAAATAAACATGTCATTACATCACATTATGACTTTTCTACATCATTTAAGCCCATTTGAAATACCTCTGATAAGACCAAAGTAAAAAAAAAGTATATTCCACGAAACCCATGAAACATCATTTGAAACTGATCATTTTGTGTGGATGATTTATTAATAGGATATGTACTGATGATCCAAGAAATTTGGGAGGGCTAAGGCATCCCAATCCAATAGTAGAAAAATTTACATGCACATCTTTCCAAACAAAAAACTCATATTGCACAGGCACGTCACCAACAATCACTGAATTATTAGTATAATATCCACAGAGGGAAATGTAGAACATTGACCCAAATGTAAGGAATCCTATTGAAATTTCCCATAGTTACTGAAAATTTTTAAATTATTGATTCTGTCAATAGATCAATGGATCTGTGAGAGACACCTATACGTAACCTTTTATTCCCCCACTTAGACAAATCTAATGTATCTTCCTTCGAGGTTTTTCATTCATATATTATTCTCGTAGAATTTCATTTGGTTATATCTTTAACTGAAAAGGAATAAATAATTTTATATATAGACCCATCAAGAATCTGTACATAACTATTAGATTATATGACATCCACATTCGAGGATATTTCATTGAAAATGGATAGGGGTCAACATCAATCCTATCAGAATGCTTCAACGACTCTGATACACTAAAGCTGATTTGTACCCTTCTACTCTAAAAATCTAACGGTATGATAAAATTGAATTCAAACCCTTAGCCTCATTATGATCATATATTAGTTTTGTGTTTTGGAGTTCGATTCAATGTTATTTATAGTCTAGAAAAATACTTCATTTAATGTCTTATTTGGATGGCCTTGGTGGCATTATCATGAAGTGATCCATACATTATTCCATCAATTACATAAAAATGGTAGATATGGGAAGATTGGAATGTTACATTATAAATAAAATCTATCCCAATATTGTTAATGTCAATATATTTGTATAATAATCTATCGAAGTGATGTATAGAACCCTTAAATGATGGTGTCACTCAGTTTACAACTCCAAATGATCTATAAATGACAATTTTATCCCATTACTACACATCAGTGATGAATATGTTCTATCCATTTGTCAGGTTGAATATATCTATTCAGATTTAGATACATTCACATTGTCGTCATGATATGGGTCATGTTAGTTAATCCATATGGAGTTATAGAAATATTTGATTCCTCATTGGTAGTGATAAGTAAAATTGAAATGCTCCAACAAATATCTCATAATGCCAACAGACCCCCACTTCATCAACTAATCACATTGATGTCATGATATCACCATTGGAATCCATCTCTTAGGAAGCCAATATTTACACTAATAAAAATGCTTCCCATTTATATCTTATCCATACCAACATGGAAATAGACTAAGAAGAAGTGTAAAAGGGAGAATATGAAGAAAAATATATCATATACACTCTTCTATCATTATGGGATGGATTCTACACCACTATTGATGTACTCCAATATATATAACAAGTCACATTAGAAAATCCTCAACCACTATAGATACGCATAGCTATTCCCGTCAACGGTCATGAAATTTAAACCTCTTTTAGAAATAATAAATGGGGGATGTTTTCTTGAAATTTAAAAGATTTTTAATGCCATTATCCTAATGCTGATTCCCATCAATTAGGATTTCTAGGGGACCACTATATTTACAAGAAGGCATCCATAAGGACCAATATGACCCATTTTTTGATGGTTTAAGAGGATATTAATAAGGTCACCCAAGAAAACCTCATCCAGGTAGTTTAGTACCCGAAATGGATTTCAACTTGGGTCCCTATCAAAAAAAATATTGTAAATATTAGAGTTTCCATTGATTTCAAAGAACACATCAATCACAGTATGAAATATGACTTCATGGTTGTCATTAAGAAACCTGTGAATGATGAATGGGATCGGTATCAATACCATTTTATGATGGATGGCTATTTAGGGTATAATCAAATTTTATTAGACCTATTGGATGAATAAGACACCACTATTAGGTCCCCTTAGGGACTATTCTTCTACCTGTAACCCCTTTCATTTTCAAAAATGATGGTTGTATATTTAAATAATCCATGCAATGTAACATCAAACCCTTATTAGGAAAGTCATTCAACTTTTCTATTTATGGTTTGGTGGTGAAATCACAACAACGTTCCAAAAAGTTTTATAATCAGAAGATCATCTTCAATAAACTACAAAAACATTGTCTGAATATGAATTCCATGAAACATTCATTGGGAAATACCTCAAGTAGAGCCCAATTTTGATTGTAATATTCCAATTATATGTAGTGTTAAACCCCCAAATCTTTTCCAATGTGGGAAGAACCTTATATCATACATAAAGCCAACTCTAATGGTGCATATTTCTTGATCTCGAAGGATGAAGAGCTTATTAAAACCACTATAAATGAAATATTTCATAATAAATGATTAATTTTAAAATAATAATTGAATTATTATTTGATAAATGATGTCAAACTCTGTGGCCACATTGGTCCTTTATGCTTGACCTTAAAATGAACATATATATTTTTTGTGGCATGAAGGAAAATAACATGACAGTTTATCATCATTTCATTACAATAAAAAGAATGGAATTTTTTCCTTGTTATAGGAAAAATGTAAGTCATATTAGTCAGAGATATAAGGCTCTATAATACAGATCCTAACAACATAATCACATGATGTTTATCTATTTAACAATTCCCTTTTCTCATGCCATAAAAATAAATGGTTCATGTACTTGTATTATAATTTAAAATTGCATAACATTTCGGTTCATGATCATTTGGATCACAATAATCAGTGATCACCACATACCACACAATTATTTTAGAACCACATGTGTCTTTATTATCATCAATATGGGATACATAGTTACTTCCAAATGTTTTTCCTTGGTCCTGGCTATAATTAATGGTAGTTGTTCTACATTCTGTATACATTAATAAAAATATATGGCCTGAAACATATCCACATAGGGTACAATGGGATTCTTATGACCCTTAAACAAGGACCATCCATAGTAAAAAAAAGTGGTAGGATCACATGTCACTATCCCCTTGATTAAGACTCCAATCCATATAGGATATCATGATTTGTGTTCCAATATTCATGTAAAAAAATCCACATTCCTTACATATTAGCTATACTTATATAGAGAACTTCACACTCCAAGTCCAATGCCAATCCAATTGATTCACTTGTGCATAGAAAAATTATTTCTACCCATGATACTATTTCAATTGGGAAAATAGTTTATCCAAAACTATCACCAACCATTGATGATGGAATTTATGGTTACTGGGGAATATTTTTACTATATATAATATGCCCCATTTTTATCTACATAATCCACCTTCAAAACTCCTACAAAAAATGTCCCATTCATTCTCAATTGAAATCTTTCCATCTCTATAACAAAATCTCAATATCATATTGGAAAGAAACCATTTCAAAAATGATCTGTTGTCACTCCTTACGTATGTGTCCCATATCACATTCCCTTGGTTGATAACCTCCTAGAGCAGGGTTAGTAATTTCCTTAATCATGTCTAATGCATGTCAAAACATCAATGGACTGATAGAGTATATATCAATAATAATTCCTATGACATATGTTCCTTATCATATGACATAAAACAAAAATTATACATTTATTACTAGTCACATGATGTTACACTATACGACAACATCATTTGTGAATGAAATTATAATGTATTCTTAGCCTTTATATCAAAAATAGGATTCCTTGGGAAACAAGATTAGGAATCATCATGTCTAAGATATATGATGAATCTCACAATATGATTCGTCTAATTCTCGGATAGATTTTAATATCCTTCATGAAAACATTCCAGTTTTAGGTAACCTTCTCCCTTTCCTCATGACATTGAACATCATGGTTTCCTAGAACAATATATGGAATGATTCTCACCCATATGAGATACGCATTGATTGTCCAATTATATATTTTGGTTTATCCAATACATCATAAATATTCTATTTATTTCCATTTAATCATTCTTGTGTGTTGAAAGAATACCATTCCACTCATTATTTCTCACATCAATATTTTCTCTCATGTGATTATGAAATTTTGTAAAAGCTTCCACTTTTGATTTTAGAATATCAATTCATGTATTTTTTAGCATAGTCCTAAATTCAATTCAAAAAAAAGAACAATGACCATCCTTATTACTTTACATATTGTTTCCTAGTTCACCTCTCTTTCATGGTGTAAATTTTCACATTAATGTGACCCTCATACATGGGGACCAATATTTTTGGTGATTGTATCTAACCACCCTCCATCCAAGGACCATATGAAGATTGATTCTCACCTTGAGAGAATTGTAGGGACACCTGCATCCACAAATATGGTCCATGAATAATAAATAAAATTCATTTACAACTTATGCATGATCATGATCTGCATAATAGTTTTAAGTATGGGTTTCCACCCAAAATGTGATCCTGGATTCAAATAATGATACCCACATCTACACAAGAATTCAATTAGTGTGGGGAATCATTCCTAGAACTACACGTTTATTGATTATCGCTTTTATTAGATTCATAGAGATTCCCAAAACCAATGTCTCAGGCCCATCCTCAATATTAAATAACCCCTCCCAACATACTGGTCAGACTACTCTTAGGAGACATTTCCTACCATTCATGGGTGATTTTGACAAGAGATGTTTCTCACATACTCGGTCACCTTCCTTACACAAATCAAACTATGTTTATGTAGAAATTTTGATCTCCATAAGATTTACTTATCCATAATTGATATAGTCTACAATTTATGTGAATGCCATTGTTTTGGATATTCAGAATATTCTCCAGTTTCACTCTTTATAACCCTCCCTCCAAGATATTGTCACCCAAAGGAACATTCATTCATTAGAGAAACCAATTCCATCTCCATATGTCCCAAAATTTCTATGATGGAAAACACTTTCTGAAAGTGATTCATTTGCATCCATTTCATACATTCCCCATAAAATATTTTTATCTAAAGTCTCCCTGATTAAAGAAAAAATATTCCTTCTTTATGTAAAAAAGATGACGAAATGATATTGGTCATATCACTATGAGATTGAAAATCAATAATCTTTTTTCTCCAATCCCTTCGAACTAATACTAAAGAAATCATGAATCCCAAAATTATGATTTTATACTATCTGGCTAATTACCTTGTCCAAATTATGTTAATCTACATAATTATTTTCCATGATATGAGATATTAAACAATGAGTCAAAGTCCTCATCAGAAGGCTGTAAACTATAGAACATTGACTCCATCTAGAATGACATTAAACTGTTCAACATATGGAATATTCATATAACTCATTTTCTATATAAGATATCATTAAATTAAAAGGTACATAGTATAGGGTCCCTTTAATTTTGTTAATAATAGGGCTGAATACTCTATTCCATGGAATCTCCACTCTAATGTCCTAATTAATGTCTTTATAAAAAATAAATATTCTAATCCCAAAGCTGGATTAAATATGAAATTTCATTCCCTCTATTTAAGAATCATATCTCTATTTAGGTATCATACTTTCTCAAGGATTTATTTTTTAGGGATATCCGGGCAGCCATGATATTTCATTGACATAAATCATGTACCTCCATGAGTTCCTATTGAAGGGAAAATGCGACCACATGATCCCTTTTGGGAACTCCTATGTGAATTTAAATGATTTATTATGTTTTCTTTAATTCCACATGCTGACCATTAATCATATGATATTAGAGGGCATGGTGAGTGAATTGTATTTCCACAAATAATTTTGCCTTCTTATTTAATGAAAGTGAACTTCCCCTCATGGAATGAAATGTAAATGATATGTAAAATTCCACCCCCATGTATGAAAACTAGTTAGGTGGACCATTTATTATAATATATGTATTTAAAACATGATAGATTAATTAGTCTATATGTATTTGGAACAAAAAACATTACACATTAGAGTATTAATACCCCAGTTCCTATTTATGTTTTCTATCTTAAAAAATGATTCGGAAATATTTCATCTAGTTTATGAACTCATGTCAAGAATGAAATGCACATCACCCCTAAAATGTGTAATGTATATGTAAACAGTTTCATATTAATGGACCTCAAGAAACATTTAGAATTATTATTCTATGAAATATTCCTCAAGGTTGATCAATTTAAAATACTAGCTACATTTTTTGGAATTTTAAGATGTTAAATTGAAATGAAAATATAATTAATAGTCATTAGGTTTAATAAATGAATAGAGTGAACATGAAAAAAAATTGGAGTCTGAACTATCTTGGTCACATGATCTATTTAAAATATAGATTAATTTTATTTTACCATTATTAAAAGATAAAAATACCAATACATGGACAATAAAATTGGTGAACCAACTCAGTTATTATTGTTAAATATTAATGTGAAAACAAGAATAAAGAGAAATATGATTGTGAAAAAATGAATAAATAAATTAAAAAAAATTAGAGGGTTGGGACATCAATATCTATGAGACATTCCCTGAAATTATTATGTAATAAGAAGAAAATTAAATGACTGTTGTGAATGATATATTTCACTATTCAAATGATAGTTTAATTCCTACTGTGAGGCATTAAGGGCATTCTTGAGGTTAGTTTTCTACCCAGCATTATCCTTAACTAGTAGAAAAAGTTTCTCAATGATTTAATTTATCCCATGCCTTTTTCTTCTAATATTCTCTAGCCTCATAGTTTTTAATGTCATATATTCCTTTATTCTTGCCATGCGAGAATCATATTCTCACAAATCTATTTTATATACGATGATCTAATCCAGAAATTGTGCTTCCTCAGCAGATAAGTGATACAACATAGTTGAAATATACTTTTAATATTTATCATGATGGTTAAGAATATTTAAATGAATAAAATGTCATTAATGAGTAGCCAACTAATCTTGATAAAGGAGAATTTTTAAAAAGGACATAAATGTGTGGTAAACAAACACACCTACTCCTATGCTATGGAAATGTTGATGATGTGTTTCCGCCTTACCAGAAAAAATTTACAAATAAGTTTCTATGATGAAAGTGTTAAAATGGTTCTAATATTACTCTTACACATCATGATGTACAGTGAATGCCTTGAGATATAAGACTAGTTTACCCACTGTTATGGGTATAAATTCTGGGATAAGTTTTACTGCGGACAGGTTGTCTCCATGTTGTAGCATAGTTATATGAATGTCCTCTACCACTTGCACAATTTTAATCATAGGTATTTAATTGAAATATGAAGACACTATTAGAGAAATTTATAAAATAGTTTCACTAGGACCAATGTCAATGATATGGCCAACATGGTCATAAAATCATCTTGTTTATTCATAACCTCTAACACTAGGGGAAAATGAAGAAAAAAATAAACCAACAGTTTTTTGGATGTTTGGAAAAAAAAATCCATCCATATAAATTACTGAGGGATCAATGACAGGTAGAGATATTAGTAAAAAATGTTTTAAGAACCCTTTAGACTATTTTCCCCAATATCCCATTTGAATAATATTCCATCCTTGTTTTATAATAACCCTATGAAAATTTGGTTGGATCATCTATAAGAGGTATTTTGATTTCCATACATGATTCCTCATACATAAACATTAACCAATACTAGTTAAGGTTGAATAGATGTGATTCACATTAAATTTTGTTAATGGGTATAGAAAAATCCATTCTAAATCTTTGAATCTATCGTGAGATTAAATAGGGAGTATATGGGACCAAATTGTCAGCCCAAATATTCATATAGTCAAAATATCTTCTCAACATGAGCTGATGTAATATTATTATTATAAATATTTCCCCACTATTATCTATCTCCCCTCTATAATTTGTTATGTATGGATGTAAGGAAAATAAAGAAAAATAATGGAAAATAATTTGAAAAATAAATAAAACTATTCACATCGAGGGATATATGGAAAATGATAGAATATTTTAGTAGTGCAAGGTGAAATTTAGAATATGGAATCATCATAGTCTACTAATAATCATTATAATGAATGTGTTCCAGTAACCATCCATAAAAAAAGTATAAGTGGTCCATTAAGGTAATTTATGGACCATACCCTTGGTATATGACCAAAAAGAATTTAAATAAGAGAAAGGGTGGGTAAAACTATAATGATATGCTATCACTCTACCAACTTGGATGTCGTCCTCAATGTAAAGGCCCTAAAACTAGTATAATTATCAAGATATGGAAAAAACAATCCCCTAAAAACATGTATAATATTCCAATTAGCTTAAAATCTGGGGATAATTCTCAATATATTGTATAGACCTATGTAGAATGTTATCCTACATTGAGAGTGGCCCAATAAAAACTAGGAAAAATCAATATTTTTTAGTTGGATGATTCATGGATTGTCAAACATTCATCCCAGACAAAAAACAATTAAAATTAACGTTAACCATTTTTTGAATGGAATAAATGAATGGGTGTGAAGGGGTTGATTTTGTGACTTGTAACGTCCTAAAATTTTTTAATAAATTTTTTTTCCTAACATTTTGTGTTATTTTATTTTATACTCAACAAAACCATATCATTTAATAAAATGAGTATACTTAAAATAAGACCATCAGAAACTAAATATTACATTTATTTTCTATAAATTCAAGTGATATTGATTAATTAATATAGAAAGAGGACTCTATGGCCCAATCTAGTAGTCTTGGGCTGATTGAATCCCATTTGACGGAACTCGGGAAGGAGGTAGCACCTTTGGGCATTGATATGGACCAATCCCAAGCCAAGCTTCATCGTGTAAAGCTAGAACGGAATCACCTTCGCTATAAGTTCAAGCTGATAGAAATCACTACTCTGGAAATGTTGGCCAATCTTCCCCAAGATTCTATCACCCAAGCACACCTTACTCTTAGGTCCTATGCTGCTGTTATAAGGTGTTATGTAATGAGACCTTAACTTGCTTATTTGATCCTTTGATTTAAATGAAAATTATGATTTCTTCTTATGATGACGTTTGTGAATTTTCAAATTTCAGGATAAATATAGTATGCATATTATCGAAGAATTTTAGAAAAAAGATATTTTGAAAATGTATATGTAAACCTTAAATAATTAAAAATGTGTAATGATTTTCAAAAAATGGTCTTCTACAATTGTGATCAGTTTGAAATTTAGAGTCTAATACGATCAACTTAATTTTTGATGAATAGTAATTTATAAATAGTGAATTTAAGCATAGTGTTAGTAATGTGACCAAATAGAATAGTAATCTCACTTAATGAAAGTGTTAATATAATTTAGGCACCTTGATTAAGTATTGTGATTAAATAAAATAGGTAAATAACTGTTTCAGAAATTATTGGTTAAGTATTAATTTCTTTTCACGTGAATAGTTTTTTTTATTTAAAAATTAAATTAAAATTATTTATAAAATTATTTTCATAAAATGGTGTTAATTTTTGAAATCAGAGCATCAATATTTTGGTAAGGTGAATTTTCGGGGTTTTTCTAACAAAGTTGAATTTTCAGTGAATATTGTTTTATTTATAAATTAAAGTAAAAAAATTAGAAAATTATTTTCATAAAATAGAGTTCATTTTTGAAATCAGATCATCGATATTTGGTTAAGGTGAAATTTTGTGTTTTTTCTGAGAAAGTTGAATTTTCGGTGAATAGTGAAAATACAGTTTTTCGGTTTTAGGTGTTTAATGAAATCATTTAGGATGTATTAATTATTTGATAATTATGGTCAACTTATGAATAGTATGATAAAGAATGAGGTGTCCCAAGTGACCAATACCATTGGAAATCCCATGGTTTTTCCAATACCACTGATGAGGTGCCCCTTGGCAATTAATGCTTTGTCCCCTCACTTATCCAATAAATACCATGCCTTTCCCTCATTCATTTCATTTCCATATCCTCTGCAACGAATTTATGGTCTATTTTCCTCCCAATTAGTCCTCCCAAGGTTCCCTTATGCATCCTAGGTCTCGACCTTCAAACTTGTGATGTTAATCTTTAAGGTATGGGATCCTTCTACTCTTTATCTTTTCATGTATTCTCCTTTATGTCATTTATTTTAATATCCATGTTCTAATGTTTGTGATGTTATTTTATATTCATCCTATTATCCTTTTCATGTTCATTTGGTGAGATACCCTTTCTTTCTCTCATCAATTCATTTTAAGAATTTTTAATTGGCACTGTTAGGCTGCCGAATTCATGTTAAAGAATCTTTCGCTCTTCCCATTTTCAATGTTCTAAATTCATGTCAAGTCATTCAGGTTTCTTTCTTCCTTTTTAAGGTATGATATATATAACCATCATACTATTTTTTATGTTCATATGATTAGAGACCCTATTTTATCTCATCAATTCAATTTTTTGATGTTTTAAGTGACGTCGTTAAGCTGCTGAATTTTCATAAGGGAAATCTTATTTTTGTCATCCTTCCATGTTTGTAATTTCGTATGTTATGTATTTAAAATTTCATTACCATGTTCATATATGAAATATATTCTGTACCTATACTATTTTATGGATTATTTTTGAGTGGGTGACCCATGTCCCCTCTCATTTCAATGTTTTCTAAAACCCTGCAACATAGCTGTTATGCTGCCGAATTTTCGTCTCAAAATCTGTCTCTTTTTTTCTCAAATTATTTTATTTTATAAAGTGAATACTCAAAAATCTTTATTCTATAGGGGTATTAATATATATATATGTATATCAAAATTTTCTATTTTAAATTCTGTTATTTAAATATATGAAACCCACTTTCCTTTTCTGTGGGTTTAAAATGACATAATGATCATGTCTTAAAAGAAGTTTTTAAAAGTTATGATTATGAAATGAAACACATTTATTTTATGCTATATGTGTTATTTATGAAATGTTGGATGATAATATATGTGGATCACATGATGATAAATACAAATTTAATTGTGTTCCCTAATAGTACTCCAATTCATTGGGTAATGATGTAATCCCTAGGGATTACAATTTTAACGATACCATGGTGAATAAACATGGTAATTTTTTTTAAATTACATATTGAACATGGACCATGGTAATATGTTCATGATTTTCTAAGATTAATTATTTAGCCACATCTTCATGTTATGAAACACGTTATTTTTATTATGATATTCCTCACGATCTCTTTCTCATGCTTTAAAGTTATTTATCATCACTTTATTGATGTATCTCAAGTTCACATGTAAAATGTTTCCCTTGTTTCCCTTAGTGGGTCTTCTCCTAACCATTTCCTTTAATGTATGTTCCCAGGTTATGGGATGCAGTAATGAACTTAGGATGAACAAATGAAGAATCCTTTAAAGTGTTTTTGAAGAATGCTTTATGTTGTCATGTATTATGTTCCTGGTTTCCAAGACACCAAACCTTAAAGATCCTCGGTTTTGTATAATGTAATGAATGTTTATGTGATAAAAAGGAAGGATGATATAGTTGGTATCAAAGGATGGTTTATTTATTTGTGGAAATTAGGATTTGAAAACATTACAAGGTTTCTTAATGAAAACAATAAATATAGGTAAACACCCTGGAATTTTGGTGAAGTATTGAGTAAGTGGTTTCCAAAAAATTAAATCCTTGTGTGGAAACGAACAAGTAGATGAGGATCTGGAAAACATGTACATAGGGGTAAAATCCAAAAACACCTTTTGAGATAGACTCGAACAGGAACTGGTACACGACAACAGGCCTTGCTGCACTCTAGGTTACGACACTCCCGGGGGATATGTTTGGTCAATAATAAGATTTTTGTGAATAATTATGAAGGAGTTATAGAAAAATGTAATTATCTAAACATGAAGTTTTAAGACATAAAATCCTTTTTGGTTAAAAGATTCATAAATTAAATAATTTTGTCACGGAGGATTTATTCTATTAGAAAATGACCCCGTCATCTAGGAATATGTTGATATATTTTCTAAGGAGTTACCCGAACATCACCCAGAAAGAGAGGTAGAGTTCTCCATTGTACTCGTACCTGGATCTCATCCGATGTCAAAGAACCCCTATAGGATGGAAAATGTAGAGATAAAGGAATTAAAGAAACAACTCCAAGATCATTTGGATAATGGGTTTATCTCACCAGGTGTATCTCCTTGTGGAGCACCGGTTCTATTTGTGAAGAGTAAGGATGGATCGATGAAGCTATGCATAGATTATAGAAAACTAAATGGGATCATTGTGAAGAACAAATACTCTCTACCAAGAATTGATGACTTATTTGACCAACTTCATGGGACTCAAATATTCTCTAAGATTGACCTTCATTCTGGTTATCATCAATTGAGGGTGACGAATGATGATATTCCAAAAATTCCATTCCTATCAAGATATGTGCATTATTAGTTTGTTGTTATTTCCTTCAGACTAACTAATGCACTTGTTATTTTTATGGATCAAGAATAAGATGATTTTGGAAAAATATGTTTAATATAATGGATTTCCTTTGTATAGGAAAATGATTAGGTGATTATTTGATAAAAGTTGTTTTGGATGATGTTTTCTCTTTTGGATTACTATATTCCTATGGGAAATAAAATACTATAGAATTTAAATTGAGGTGGAATGGATGAATTGTTTTCGTAAGAATTTCTGTATTTATTGTGGATATATGGTGATTTGGGTTATTTCTGGAAAATGATGATCCTAGCATAGAGAATATGTGAATAATTTAATTACACTTTAGTAAGAGACTTTAATAGTAGTCGATGTTATTGTGAGATAAATGTCAAGATTTATTGTAGAAGACTATGAGATTAAATCCATCTTAGTTTTGGGTTCCAGACGTAGTTTGGATTATTCTAAAGAATATTTAAGGATGGTTGTGCATTGAATGGTCTTTTTTAAACATTGGGTACTTTTGTTGAATTTTTGAGATTAATAGTCATATATCTTTTCATAAAGGATTTTCAATTTTTGGGGATTATATGATCTCGTACTAACCTTTTTAGTTTTAGTTGATGACTAAAGACAAGGGAAAAATATAGTTGTTCTTTTGTGGATTATGTGATTCTCTAGAAGATGATTCTTGTGCTTTAGATGAGACCAAGTCTTTTTGAATGCTCATTGTTTGGAGAATGGATTAGTCTTGGTGGAAAATTATTAAGGGATGAGACTCTACATGAAGGTAAATATATTTCCTTATGTTTTAATTATATGTAGTAAAATAATTCCTCGAAATTATGAAAAGGAACATAAAACAAAAATGTTGTCGGTTTACATTTCCTACTGGGTAATGAAAGACCATTTAACACATCTTACATTTTTTATCTTCTTGTGATTAATTTTCTCCTAATCATATTTTATATCACTCTCCATCAAGACATGATCCTTTATTTTCTCTTCCATATCCATGTTTTCCTACCAGGAATTCTAGTATGGGTAAACTCGGGTGACTTTTGGACTTCACATTCTTTTTTTAAAGTAATAGTTTTACTGACACTTTTCTGATGTGGGACAATCAATGAAATTTCCAATCCCAATTTTAAAATTGCGGGGATGCAATTTTGTTAGGGGGATGATTGTAACATCCCGAAGTTTTTGAATAAATTTTGTTTCCTAACTTTTTGTGTTATTTTATTTTATACTCATTAAAACTATTTCATTTAATAAAATGAGTATAATTAAAATAATACAATTAGAAACTAAATTTTTCATTTATTTTCTATTAATTCATGTGATCTTGATTAATTAATATATAAAGAAGACTCGATGGCCCCATCTAGTAGTCTTAGGCCGATCGAAGCCCATCTGACGGAACTCAAGAAAGAGGTAGCACCATTGGGCTTTTCTCTAGACCAAACCCAAGCTGAACTTCATCATGTGAAGCTGGAACAGAATCACCTTCGTGAAAAGTTCAAGGTGATAGAAATCACTACTCGGGAAATTTTGGCCGAGCCGCCCCAAGATTCTATCACCCTAGCACACCTTACTCTAAGTTCCTATGCTAGTGTTATAAGGGGTTATGTAACGAGACTATAACTTCCTTATGTAATCCTTTTATTTAAATAAAAATTTTGATTTCTTCTTATGATGAACTTTGTAAATATTCATTTGTCCAGATTAATATAGTATACATATTATTGAATTTTTTTAGAAAATTGATATTTTAAAAATGTTTATGTAAACATTAAATAATTGAAAATGTGTATTGATTTTCAAAAAATGGTCTTCTAGAGTTCTGTTCAGTATGAAATTTAGAGTCGAATAAGATCAACTTAATTTTTGACAAATAGTAATTTATGAATAGTTTTTTTATGATTAGTATTATTAATGTGACCAAATGGATTATTAATCTCACTTAAAGAAAGTATTAATATAATTTAGGCACCATGATTAAGTATTGTATTTCAATAAAATAGGTAATTAACTATTTCGGAAATTATTGGTTAAGTATTCATTTTTTTCGGGCGAATAGTGTTTTTTATTTAAAAATTAAATTTAAAATATTTAGAAATTTATTTTTTTAAAATGGAGTTCATTTTTGAAATCAGAACATTGATATTATGGTAAAGTGAATTTTTTGGATTTTTCTGAAAGAGTTGAATTTTTAGTGAATAGTGTTTTTATGTAAAAATTAAATTAAAAATATATAAAAAATATTTTTCATAAAATTGAGTTCATTTTTGGAATCCGATCATCGATATTTTCATATGATGAAATTTTGGGTTTTTTCTGAGAAAGTTGAATTTTCAGTGAATAGTGAAAATACAGTTTTTCATTTTTGGGTGTCTAATGACATCATTAAGGATGTCTTAATTATTCAATAATTCTGGTCGACTTATGAATAGTATGATAAGGTATGAGGTGTCCCAAATGGCCAATACCATGGGAAAATACATTGGGAAAGCCTATGGTTTTGCTAATACCACCGATGAGGTGTCCCTTGGCAATTAATGCTTTGTCCCTTCACTTATCCTAAAAATGTCATGCCTTTCCCTCATTAATTTCATTTCCAAATCCTCCCCAATGAATTTCTGGCCCCTTTACCTCCAATGGAGTCTTCCCAAGGTTCCCTTAAGCATCCAAAGATCCTGACCTTAATGATTTTGAAGTTACTTTTCGAGGTAAGGGATCCTACCTCTCTCTTTCTTTTCATGTTTTCTCCTTTATGTTATTTATTTTAATCTCCATGTTCTTATGTTGGGGATGTTATTTTATATTCATCCTACTGTCATTTTCATGTTAATATAATTAGAGACCCCATTTTTCTCTCATCATTTCTTTTTAAGAATGTTTAAGTGGCGCTGTTATGCTGCCTAATTTTTGTAACGGATTCTTTCGCACTTCCCATTTTCAAAGATCTACTTTCATGTCAACTATTTCATGTTCCTTTTTTCCATTTCGGTTTATGATATCTATGTACATCATAAATTTCTTTTATGTTCATATGATTAGAGACCCTAATTGATCTCTTCAATTCATGTTTTTTGATGTTTTATGTGATGCCGTTAGGCTGTAGAATTTTCAAAAAAGAGATCTTATTTTTGTCTTTCTTCCATGTTTTTCATTTCATATGGTATGTCTTTCAAATTTCATTACCATTTTCTTATATCCTTTATATTATGCGCCTATAATATTATATGGATTATTTATTAGTGGGTGACCAATGTCCCCTCTCTTTTCAATATATTCTAAAACCCTGCAACATAGCCGTTATGCTGTCGAATTTTGGTCTTAAAATGTCTCTCTCTTTTTCTCAAATTATTTTATTTTATTAACTAAATACTCAAAACTCATTACTCTACAGGGGTATTCACATATATTTCAAAATTTGCTATTTTAAATTATGTAACATACATACATGAAACCCACTTTCCTTTTTCCGTGGTTTTAAAATTACATAAAGATCATGTCTAAAAATAAGTTTTTCAAATGTTATGATTATGAAACGAAACCCATTTCTTTTATGTTATGTGGGTTATTTATGAAATTTTTGATGATGTTATATGTGGATCACATGATGATAATGAAAAATTTAAGGGTTTTCCCTCAAAGCACTCCAATTCATCGGATAATGATGTAATCTCTAGGGATTACAATTTTAATGATACCTTGGTCAATAACCTTGGTAATTATTTTAAAATGACACCTTGGGGATGAACCTTGGTGATATTTTCATGATTGTCCAAGTTAAATGTTGTACCCTCATCTTAATGTTATGAAACATGTTATTTTTATTATGATATGCACCATGATCTCATTCTCATTCCTTAAAGTTATTTATCATGAAATTATTGATGTATCTCAAGTTCACATGTAAATGTTTTCCCTTGTTTCCCTTACTCGGCCTTCTGCTCACCCTTTCCTTTAATGTATGTTCCCATGTTATGAGTCAAAGTAATGAACATAGGATGAACAAAATTAAGAATCTTTTCAAGTGTTTAAGAAGAATGTTTTATGTTGTCATGTATTTTGTTCCTGGTTTCCAAGACACTAAACCTTATATATCCTACGTTTTGTATAATGTAATGAATGTTTATGTGATAAAAAGGCGGGATGCAATATTACTTATCTTCAGCTATTAGTATACCACATGAAAATTTTGAACCATGTTTTTTGTTTTCCGAATTAGTTCATATAGGAAGGATCTCATCATAAATTTTTCCCTAAATGTGAATCCCCACAAATTGGTAGATATCCTACAAACCGATCCTCATTTCACCATGAAGTAGATGATATGAGTAAGTGGTTGAACACCCATGACTAATTAATTTATGAAAGATTATTTTAGGAGAACACATTGTGAACTAGGATATCCACACTACATGATACAAGGTGATGGACTCCAATAATTTAATAAATTTCACTCAATTTTTATACAACTAGAATTCCAATACATATTAATGAGAAAAATTCCCTCCATAACACTAATAGCATTTCGAACCCCACCCAATGATGGAATCTCCTTGTGAGAGTATATAAATGGACATGTAATAACGAATGAAGTTCATATTAATATTTCATTATTATAGATTTTTTTCATGTTATATGAAGAACCAATTTTAATTAAAACCCTTATTTAGCATGATTTTTGAGTGATTTTTCCTATAATGGAACTGTTTTGAATAAAATTATTTGATGAAACTTCGAATCAATCATATTGAAGGCATAGATAATATTATTAAATTAATTTTGTATATTCAAGCATAAATTTATATAAGGGAAATATTTTTGATAATGGATAATTCATAAGCTATTATGAAAGGATCCTCTTCTAAAAACCTTCTTGAGAGACGATATTATATTATTGGTTATTTTTGATGTTACTGTAAATAGGAATTTCCTTCATAGAAATTGCCCCTAAAGAGGTCACCGAGCCAGACCAAGGTTTTTTATAATGATTCTTTTTATCCATATATAAACTAAAGTTATCGAAAATGATATTATATTTTATCATGTTATAAATATATCCATGTAATATTTTGGCGAACCGAATGACATGCAATCTAGGCATTGAATAAGTTTAGCCACCTTGTGTAACATTCAAATAATATACAATAATATGTCAATGATAATAAAATATGGATTGTTTGAGGAAAATACCTGCTTGTTGATGGGTTTCCATAAATATATGGTAAATTTTAGGTGCAGTGGAAGACCCTATGTGTTGAGAGTTGGATGAATCAAGATATGAACCCACCCGAAAGAACGACATTCAACAGGTGAAAATGAGTCGAGAACCTAAAAAATAATATCGGTTTGGGACCTTTTCTATGTCAACATGAACCCAGAAAATCACTTAACTACTCTGAATTATTCCCTAGAATATACTCCTATTCATGTCTATCAGACACCATTCTGACAGAGGGGAATTTGTTTGGGTCTGTAAAATTTCATATCATATTTGAGAAGGATTTTATGTATTGTAACGGTCTAAAATAAATAAATTGATCCATTTAATGAAGGTCAAATATATTTCAAGGATGAAAAAGAACCAAGTAATTGTTTGTTTCTTCATGGAACATTCACTGTGTGGGTCACTGGTCAACATGGATCCCCCAAAAACAACATTTCATTTGTTGGGACATGCTTCCACCTCATAACCCTAAAAATGATATTTGGTTATTTGGGTGAGGTTTCCTCTTGTGTAACCTATCTAATTAATATTTTTTAAGGCCAAGGTTTCATCTTAATGAACCCCATAAATGAAATTCTATTTGTGGTTTAATTATTTCTCTTTACGACCCCCACAAAAGAAATTTTATTTTTGGGATAACTCATCATCTTCAGGTTCCATGCAATCCAAATTTCACCAGGGGTGATAGTGTTTCGTTTCCTTTTTTCAATAAGATAAGACAATTTCATTTGTAACCATATAAAAATTCCATAAAAGAAATCATAAAAGATGAGGGAGATTTTTGGAGAATGTTATATCAGTAGGGAATCACATATAATGTATCATAAAGTAAAAAAAGTAAAGTCATTTAGTTACATAAAAATGGTGGCCTCCCACATAAGAACCACATCCACATAAGAAACCCTATGTGAATAATGTCCTTTATGGTCCATATACCCACTTGAAAAAAATAATGTGTTGGAGAGTCTTTTCAGAGCTCTATCTTAATGTGGGATGGACACTCCTAGTTTTAGTACCCTCTTTCTGAATAGAATTCATCCATACCTCGTCCCCTCTACAAAAAATCCAAAATATCTCCTTCAACCTCTCCTATAATTATTTAGGCCCTATATGGGACCTCTCATGAACTATAAAAAATCATCATATATTGATTCATGTAGACATACTTATTCAGGTAGAACTACATATATGTGTTTCTATTATTTGATGGTTCATTCCCTTGGTAAAATGTGATCTTCACTTATCCTACCTAATTGTTAAGGATATCAGGATTGTTTCAATTGTTCATCCCTTTAGTATTGAGGACTCTAAACTTGGGTGAATTTCCCATTACTTACTCATTTAAGACCGTGATGGGAATTAATTCCCATCCCCTTTGATGACGATTAGTTCCTTACCCTTCTATCATCTTTTATAAATTTGATAAAATGGAATCACTCCTAGAGTAAGACAATAGTTTTTATTAGGGGATTTTTAATCCCTCTTACCATCTATAGTAATATCCTTATCCACTAGTGGAATAAAAATATTGAATGGTTTTCTTAATCATCTATGTTTTATTATCTCTAACTCTAATCATGGAGTACTAGGGATTATAGGCCAGCAATGATCACCACATCGATAATATCAAATTTTTATTCCAGAAAAAATACCACATTTGGTTAATCTAACCATCTCAACCAATGGAATTACTTTTCAGTATAGTCCCCAACCATACTATCCTTATCTAAAAGGGTTCTTTCCAAATGAGAAAATCTAATGGGTCCCCCCATAGGTGCTAAAACCTATCATTCAATCTTTGTGGTATTTTATTCCAATACAATTGAGATTAGATTGAATCCCCTTTGAGGTCCAATAAATGAATCACCTAGAGATTTTATGAAACATATTGCTTTAATTTCATTGATTTCTTGTGTTGTACGCAGCACCAGGATTAGATTGTACTATAAGCAACACCGTATTAGCTTGTAGTTTACGCAACACTATTCTTGGCTCGTGTTACACACAATTTCAAGTTTGTTTTGTAGGAATTATTCTATGAAACATTAAGTATAGATTTTTTTAATGAATAAATGAAATATTTTTTAATTATGTTATATGAGACACCAAAGGGGTCTTTCGCTACACGCAGCCCTAACTAGACTGCATTACACACAATCACGACCTTCCACGATAGCATGTGTAGTACCCAAGAACGAGTTTCACTAAAAAATGATATATTTTTATAATATTATTATGAACTAGCTGTTATGAATAGTATTAACTGTATTTTGAATTTTATAACATTACATTTAGTCTTACGCATTTTCTAGAATGAATTATGAGAAAAAAAATTCATTTTTTCAAGAAAAAAGAAATATTTTTCAAAAAATGATGTTTTGCTGCCTTTTGTTGGCGCACCCATTTTAATTCCAATTTTTTAAAATTTTATAAATTAAATTTTATAAACTAAACTTCTTCTTTTGAATCAATATATTAAAATTTACATTGTATCATGTTTTTATATTTTTCAGACAACGTTCTTATTTGGATGAATAGTAAAAACACGCTAAATGTTTCATAAAAACAACTTTTTTCATCAAGATAATTTATATGGTTAAATTATAATACTAAATAGTTTTAAAGTATAAATATAATATATTTTCACCATTTCATATAAATCATTTTATTAGAATTTTTTTTACATTGAATTCTTAGGATAAATCAATTCATTATTTTGCAATATTTTAAACAAAAACATGCTTTCATCCGACAACAGGATTAATTTCAAATTAATTACTGAAAATTCTATTTTTGGAAATTGAAAAAATGGATTCCATATTTGGAATCAGTAGGTAACAATTATGTTAATGGCTACTTTTTATTTTTGGGCACTATGAATAGTAACTACAGTAAATTTTAATTACCAAATTTAAAGGTAAATTAGGTAATTAAGGGTAAAAATAAGATTATAAAATTACCCTAACACCTGCCAAAATTATATTGGATGAATAAAAGTCAAACAAGTTATCCTAAGGGTCAAAATAGATTCATTTCATGGACATTGGACCATGAAAATGATGTAATTATTATTAAAACCAAAGAATGTGACAACTTGTCACTCTCTTATATCTTATAAGTGTAATAATTTTAATTTATTCATAAACTTCATAAAACCTCGAATATAAATAGTATCCAGAAATATAATGAAATTATCTACATCATGATAATTTATTTAGTATCTTTAGGGATTAAATAATTGTTATTAATGGTGACACAATAGTGATGCAGAAATTGTTAATTTAGTGAAAAATCAATAATATAGATTTTATTAAACTAATAGTGACCATATAAGGCACAAAAACCTGACCAAAACTTATTGGTCATGTACATGTATACCATAATAATCCAATTGACGAATAGTTGACCATTTGGAGCCTGATAAAAGCGATTATGACACTTATATTATTTTATTGTAAATGATGTCAAAGTTGTCAACTTCATACTTTAATAAAGATAAAATTTTAAAAGTGGGTTTTCTTAGAAGATAAATTCGACTAATAGTATTTTTATGAAAAATATTATATTTATCTTCAACATAGTATTTTATTTTTATTTTTTATACAACAAATAATTATATTAACTAATTATTAAAAAATAATATATTAATTATTTTATTATGATAAATATCAAATAAATGATAATAAAAGTATTAAAATAAATATTATATGACCTAATTAATGTTCTCCAATAATTTCCTAAATTAATATAACTTGTTAATAATTTATTAAATAGGTTTATTTACAAAATATATTCTCTATGGATTTTCTTTAAATTTAGATAAATGAATTGTGTCAAAATTAATACTATTGATATTGTATATTATTAAATTGTTTGAAAATCAAAAAAATATTTAAAAATTAAAAATTAAAAACTATATGATCTAACATGTCATAAAGTATCAAATTATGAATAATTAAAAACACCTAAGTAATTTTTTATAACCATATAAAATTTATAACATTTTTACCAAAAATAAAATTAAATACATTAAATAATTATAAATCAAAATGATAAGATTTAAAATAATATCAAAACATGTATAAATTTATTTTTTTGATGGTATTACAACCCTATATTATCTAATATCCTAATATGAGTCACTTTGGAAGTTTTTATGTGGGTTTTGGGTTTATTATAAATTAATATTTTAGATGTTTCAAAAAGTGTACCTCTCCTCCATTATAAATGGGAACCTCTTCCCTCTCCTCTTCAAAACATAGTTAGCCTTAAAGATCGCCCAAAACCTTCAAATATATCTTCTACACTTCCCTAGAAACATTACGGAGGTTCTGGTCTTCTCAAAAGGGCAACTATAGTCCCTTTAGAGAAAGCTTAAAGGAGGTGCGTCGAAGAAGAGGTAATCTTTTCTACCGATTCTTTCTTGTTTCCTTCTTCTTCAACATCTTCTTCTTTAGTTGTTTCATTATAAAGTAGTAACATTAGTATCACTAATATACTGATATTTTATTATAAATATGAAACAACCCCATTTCACCTTCTATCCATCCAATGGAAAATGAATTCACCGTGCGTGCATACATACGGAATATCGTCTCCACGCCTTGGTGTAATATGTTTTTCCACCACCTTACTTTTATGGGTATAATGGTGTAAATAATAACTATATATGTTTATTATAACACGATTTTTATTCTAAGATATTATATCATCTACTACAAATCAATTCATTAATTATGGGAACGATATCATCGCTCGTGCGTACGTACGGATTACCGTCTCCATGACGCGATGCGATTCATTCTCCATGTTAACCATTCAAGAATGATTATAATGAGAATATAATGAATAATAATGGTATATATAACATAATAATGCTACTAAATTTATATATATATATATATATATTTCATCTACTTACTTCGATTCAATTCAATAAGGAAAGGAAAACAACGTTCATGCGTACGTATGGATTACCATCTCCATGACGCGATGTGATTCATTCTCCTTGTTAACCATTCAAGAATGATTATAAAGTATATATAATGATTAATAATGTTATATATAACATAATTGTGCTACTATATTTATGTATATATATATATATATCATATACTTACTTCGATTCAAATCAATAAGGAAAGGAAAACAACGTTCAAGCGTACGTACGGCCTACCGTCTCCATGAACGGTGTGTTTCAATTAATTTTTCTATCTATTATATATATATATAAATACTGAATATTTATGATATATAAATCATGTTTTACACTATTTATGTAATTAAATAATGATATAAGTAATAATAATATCAATAACAACAAATCAAAATGCGTACGATAAATGAGACAATTTTACCCACACCGCTGCTTTAACATGGAATTTACAGAAGAACAAGTAATATAAAGACATAAGTGAACCATATATTATATCATAACAATGAATATGATTCTTTAATAATTCAATTTCATTATTTAAATCATTATACAGGAGGTTTGGATACATACAAAGAATATCAGACATAAGGTAAGGGATAACTTTTCCAATATCATTTTTATTCGAGATTGATTATTCGTAAGTATTTAATGGGGATATATTATTCATCCATGTCCATAAAATGTTTCTCATATAGTATTTAATATTTTTCCATGTATTTTTGAAGTCATTTTTACCCTTTTTTACTTCTTCCACATTGTATGGAAGGAATCCTTACTTTATTTACCATATAAGGTACTTTTTGGATTTTTTGGAAAAAGTACGAGAAGAATGTTTTTTAATATTATACAGCGTGAATGTATTTTTTACGGTTATTTAAAAATTATTATTTTCTTTTAAAATACCACGACATTTGGAGAAATGAAAATTATTTTCAAGAATAAAGTATATTTTCCTCAAGAATTCATTTCATGTGTTTGTTCAAAACTATTTCCCATCTAAGATTACATTATTTTGTATGATTATGTTTCAAGTATAATGTCTCTATTATTATCATGGTCTGATTTTTCTTATGATGAAATGATATCCATTTGGTTTATATGGATTATGTTAAGACGAGATGTTGTTTATGAGACCCATTTTATTATTTGGGTCATGATGAATGATTTATGTTTATTTTGTGGCACAAGTAAGAATGATTTCATTATGAGATGGGTGGGACATACATCTCCCTCCAATTCATTGGGTAAAGAATTATATATCATGATATAGACATGGATGGAATGGAATGTTAATCCGATTCAGTGATACAGGACAAGAACGAGGAGTGAAATCGATTCAAAAATTGATTTTCTCAACTATGATGGTCTTGGAAGCAATGCCATTGCTACCGTTGAAATTATATCATGTACTTAATGGGTTTCCACAGTTACATGTTTTATCCCCATGTTATTATTTCATTATTGATTTTCCATTATGATATATGCCTTAAATACTGCCTTGTTTTATTTCATTGCTCATGATTTTGATGTTTAAACATTATGATCAAGTTTT
The DNA here is from genome assembly GCA_963277665.1 of Viscum album. NCBI lineage: Eukaryota > Viridiplantae > Streptophyta > Magnoliopsida > Santalales > Viscaceae > Viscum > Viscum album. The sequence goes on along the minus strand of OY728123.1, from coordinate 1,530,221,531 downwards.
TTTAGTTCAAATGTATATGCTTTTTTTCTCCATGCTTACCCTTACTGAGAAATTGAGATCACCCTTTATATATTTTCTTTTGCCCCAAATATAATGAAAGGTTTTAGGTAAGAAAACAGAAGGGGAATATCTTTATGGGAGTTGTTGAATATATTTCACCAAGAATAGATGGTTATGTTCCATGTTTCCAAAGACACTAAACTATTACGGTCCTTGAGTGTTGGTTTTTGTTATGTATTTAGTATTCCGCACAAGTAATGTAATGTTCATGTACGTCATGATTAGGATCTCGACAACAAAGCACCACAAACAAAAATCTAATCCTTTTTTGTACATATTTATTAAAGGTTCTTATCCATCCATGGAGGCTACATTCTCTTTGGGTTCCTCGGGCCGCTTCGGTGTAATTTATATACCATCTATCAAATGGGAACCTTTTTTCTAAATATTCTTTTTTAAAGAGTTAAAAATGCATGGTTCGGTCCCTATGACATGAATATTAATGGAATTATGTGTCCCATTATGTTGGAAGAAAATATGAGGGTTTTAATTCCATTCAAAAGATTAGGTTGGAAGACCAACTCAATGGTCTAATCCCGAAATCAAAATAACTCTCGTATTCCTAAGTGGATAAAAATTCAATAGTTCCTCTCTGTGTGGATTATAATCAACTTAATGATAATAAATCATATATGAATATCTAGTCCACAGACAAGACTATACCATCAAAAGGGAACCATGGATACATATTTAATTTTTTTTCGAATAAGAATCATAGATATATATAGTTGGTTCTAAATAAAACACATTTTAATAATTGATTATTCATATAATGTTGACTAGTTTTATCTTTGGTATTTAAAATATTATTCATGAACATGACTTAAATATATAAGAGAGTCTCAGAGTAGGAAATAGTTCCCCCAAAAAGGATATGATGACCATAAAAATCTATTTCTTGGATAAAAAAATTATATGATATCAATGGGAATATCCATGTGATCATATGCCTTTGTAAGGGAGGCTCTCATTAACTTAAAATGTGTGTGGGAATGAAATCCATCATAAATAATGGTATGGATAATAGTGTGACCCAACAATGTTATGGAACTGTGTAGGAAAAATTCCTATAAAAATGTTAGTGCATAGTTTAGAAATCTATATGGTGAAACAATATAGATTATTATAGAGTGTAAAATGTTGTTTTTATATTATGGTATTTTTATACCATATCCCTAATTCTTAGTAATACCTTCATGTCCAAACCTATTCATCAGATCCTCATGTCCCCTCATTATTATGGTTTGTTTTGGGGTGATTTTATTTGGGATTTATGTGGATATTCAAGGTTATATCCCTTCTTTTCGACCTATTCTAGTTTCAATTTATTCTCTTTCGTATTTTGGTTGTCGCTACTATGTATTTGAGAGATGATTACATCATATGATTGTGAAATCATCCTGAAATAATTATGATTTCATATTTCTTCAATAAATTATAATTATGAGGTTGAATGTACATTATATCATTTTTTGTTGAAGTTATGTCATTTTTTTAATTTATATAGGTTTTTCTGTTGAAAAATATTGGATTTGGAAATGGAATACATCGCACATGTTAGATATTTTCTCCAAGATAGTTTCATATGTACATTAATAAGGTGATCAATTTGTTATGAATAGTATTATTGAGATGATTCCATTTCATATTTGTGAAGTGATGTAGGAATGAATGGGGGTGTGTAATGTTTTATTGAGATATATTGGACAACAAATTCATAGATAATTAAATTTATAAAAGTGTTGTTCGATTTTTAAAATGAATATAGTAAATTAATTTTATTTACATGTAGGTGTTATGAATCCGCTCAATTTAGGGTGATGAATGTTTTGTAAATAAATTATTATTTAATTTAAATGATTTTTAATTGAATGAACATAGGGACAAGGTTTTCAATGGTCCCTTATAAACTAGTTTAATTCCTTAAAATTTTAGGGATGACTCATTCGCTATAAAAATATTCCTCAATATGTATGGAACATCATAGGAATTAATTAAAAGATATGTAATAATAGATATTTAATTATCCTTATAATATTTTCCAGATGTCCTCCTTGAAGACGATATTCATGAAAAACAATATTTATCCCATGTATGACATAGTGGACCCCAGAGAATCATTATGGACTTGAATATATTTTATATTAAAATGGGGTGATTATTTTTACACATTAAGATGTGAGAACTAACTATTATATCCTTTATAATTTAGATATGAAATGTATCTTACCTTAAGATAACTGATAATGCAGATTAATATACTTGACCAGTGGGGCAGGTATATGATAAAAACATATTCAAAGTGACCTTCTACCCTATGAGTAATGGGATTCGGAAAAATTATTGGAATTATATAGAGGACCCCATATAGGGTGTCCTATCAATGTTCTAACCTCGAGATACCTCAATAAGAGCCCCAGTTAGGTAATGAACTGATTGGGAGACTATTATTATAGAGAATTGGTATAGGGGATTGAAGGTGTCACCTTAGAACCCGAATTGATGATATTAGCTAGGTAGGGTTCATATTGAGGGATAAGTCCTCTATAAGATATTTTTCATTGGTGGACAACCCATATTGTTATTAATATTAATAATAATATTGTGATTTATAAACTAGGTGGAAGATGGACCTCAATAATGAATGATAAATTATAATACGACAAATGATACTTATGATCTATAAATAACATTGATGTTCTATTATGATTAGCATATAATTCCTACGATATGGTGGAATTACTTTGTGATATATAATATATTCTCAGTGTTTTCTTGGATCATCATTTTTTCCCGTATGTTCTAAGAAGAGGGTCCCAAGATTACTCAGATCTGGTAGATTCCTATGGAATTTTAAAATATTCCTTAGGATTCCTATTATAATTATCTTACACTAAGAGATAAATTTGATTCCTATGATTTATTGTATAGGCATCGCTGATTATATTAATTTTATTAGATTCCCTAGATGATAGGATCTTGTGGGATACATGATTTTAAGATTTTTTCAATTCCTTGTGATTCTTATGAACAGGCTATGAGCATGTTAATATGATGTGATATTCCTAGGATGTAAATGATATTAAAATAGTTTTTGATATTAGGGGATTCATATGATATTCATACACTACCAAGAGTATTCATTGTAATATATAGAATCCCATGTATGCCATCAGGATTCAATAATTTAATTTGTGGGGACAAAATAATGAGATCATGAGGTATAACTTGTATCACATTAAGGATATGTGGAATGCTTAGAGAAACCCTAGAAATAACTAAAGTAGGTATATTTCATCATGTGTGTCATTTTATAACAAAACAATATTTTATATTAATTTTTTTATGTTTATGTATTATATGGAAATATCGCATGTACATATATTTTATTTGCTGGATATGTTAGGAAAACCGTCAGTTTTTCTGTAATGAGTTGTACTCACTACTTTCTTGGACAACTGTACCACTTGGGTACCTAAGGTGTATTTTCTAATCATAGGTACAAGTAGGTAAGTGTCCTAAGGATGCATTATTGGGGTAGATATATTATTAATCCTTTTATTTATTTATATATGTGACCAACCATGTAAGTGATCATTTTATGAATATATGTATTTCTATGATTTCTTATGTTATATTTCACTAGTTCTACTGTGTTTTGAGTTTATTTATTATGCATAATTTAATTTTAGATTTATGTGGATCATATTTCGTTACCTTTTCATTTTTTATACTTTTATATAGAGGTATTGTCTCCCTACAATTCTACCATAGAATGTCACTTCTAGATGACTATATCTGGAATACCATAAGGTGTTCCAAAGGACATTTGATGACATGGTTTGATTAGTGTTTAGAGTGATCTAGGTCTAGGATTTCGTAGATAAAACATTATTTCACCATTGATGATTTCATTTCTTTTTATTAGATTGGATAGAATAATAGTGATTCTAAATGGTAAATATGGACTAGAGGATCTACTAGTTTCAAAAATGTTATTCATTTTTAGTTATCATATCATTTTTAATCACATTTAAGGGATGTAAATGTAAATGAAATGTAATAGTATTTATAATATTTAGTTGAGTGATTATTTGTTATAGTGTCCCATTATGAATGAAAAAAGTGATGTTATTATAATTCATAATCCATGATACATATTTTATATTATAGTTCACAAATAGATAATTTTATCTCTGTATGTTAGACATACTATTTATCAAATGAAAATGGGCACTAAAATATGGAAATGATTCGAGGAATCTCACTATGAACCAATTATAACTTTTAATTACTACTCTACTGATTAATTTTTCTATCATTTTATAAATATAACCCTCAATCAATTTTATTGAATTGTCAATGAATTAAAATGAACGAAATAGGTAAAATAAAAAAAATATAAACCTATATGGAATTTAGATAGGTTACCCCCTAAAAACAATAAATAAAAATAATTCGACCATTATGAAGGGATTTATGAACATTCCCAAAACATAACCCATTATTAAAATTTTTTCCATGTTTATCTCATTATCTTCCATATTCCATTTGATGAAGTGGTATTTGATAAAAATCTGGTTATAACATAAATGATTCAAAGAATCATTTCATAAGTTTATATTACATTGGTTATAACCCAAAATCATAAATTGGTATGTGAATCTCACCCATATGTATTAATGTAATCAATCTATCCACATCATTTGATTATGGACTGGGATTTCAAAACATACTCCACACCACAAGTTCATAATTTTTTTGGATTATGCTGCATAGAGTTCAAAATAACACACCATTCAATGATTAATATTGTACCAATAGAATTATATTTTTGATATCTAATATATACTATCAAGTTTACATTACATACTCAACAATGATTTAATGGTTTATATTCATTCACCTCATAAAACAAACCAGATTCCTTTTATCATATCCCAATATATATATATATATATCATATCCTTGAGATGTGAATACTTTGAGTTACATGAAAATCAGTTTATAATTATAAAAACATGTATGATATATATTGTTGGGAAAAATCCCTCAATACATCCTATTGTTTTTTGGGTATTCTTGTGTTTTTAGACAATGTCTGATGACCGAGAATGGGTATTGTTGGTGATTTTCAATGATGGTGTTTAAGGTGTCATAGTTTTTTTTTGTGTTTTCCTAATTTTTTGGGCCTCAAAATATAGAGTTAACTATTTGAAAATGAATGATTTCTATGTAGGATTACATGGTTTGAGGACCACAAAGGATGCTTTTCGGACTGCAATGTGTGGTACTTGGACATTGTTAAGAAATTGGTTCAGTGTAAAATATATGGTTCTTGAGAGACTAGATGTTCCTAGAAGTCTTGCGGTATGAGGGATGGAATTTTATTTTAGAAATTTTGGAAGCGATTGTGGAGATGTGAGTGGATTTTTTGTAGAAGAGATCAATCAATAAATACAAGCAAACATGCTACACATACCACGAAGGGAAAAAAATATTTTTGGAGTACCACAATATGCAGTGATGGTTGTACCACATCAGAGAATTATGTCAAATTTATTATCGGACTATGTGGATTTATTTTCGTATATAAAGACTTATAATTCTTATATTTATGTGATCAATTTTCATTAGAAAATATCATTTCTTCGGATTGAAATTCAGCTATGTTGAAAAAGTGTTCGTGGGGACTCGAAAATGGATAATATGTTATCAAGGTGGATTCCATTAAAATAGATGGAATTCACAAGAATAGTTTTCAATGGTGTTTATTAAGGCTCAAAATCACACAATAGAGAAAAGATTTCACAAAAGGAAAATGGTTCGGGGAAGAAGAAATGGTGCATGAGGAGAAGTGGTTCATGCAATAGAATTTGGTACATGGGTTTGGTACATGGAGGTTGTATAGAGAGGCAGTATGCAGATGACTTATTTGAAAGAAGAAGAAGAGACATCCCATAAAAGAGGTGATATTCGAAGAATTATCCCTATGTGGCACATCACACATCACAGAGGAAGCAGGTTGTTCAAAAAAGAAATTTTTTCTAACTAAAAGTATGCAGAAAATGGGATTTAATCTAGAGGAGAAACATAGACTTAAATATAGCACCTATATATTGTTGACGATTATTTCATTTATCAAAATTAATGTACCTAAAATTCCATAAACATTGAGTGGATCTCTTCTAATATCCATATGAGAAGGAAGAGGAATACAATGTTTTTTTCTCAACTGGTAGTGAGCCAGAGAAGGAGACATAGAGATTGACTCTAGAGAATGCAATGATAAGATGAAAAATATTATAAAGGAAATAGTTTTAGGCATATAATTGATCCCACTCAAACCATGTAATTTGGAAATATGGCTCAGTGGATTGGGTACAATCCTCACATTTTCATAGTATGATCCTTGAACATAGCCTGTTGAGGGTGAACCAAGTAAAAATTGATGGATGTCAAGTATAATTTCATTTATCTTCGCAAAATTCTATGGGAAGAAGATAGAAGATTGTTTTGTTTGACAAATAAAAAAGATCTGAAGGTGTAGTTGAATTATTCACTGATACCTTGATTCCCCCCTCATAGAATATTTAGACTAATTAGGTTAACAATATGTATCAGAGGAAAATGGAGAATATCATTGTTTCTATCCTAGTATAAGAAATGAAGGTTGTCAATCACAAAGGGATTTCAATCTTTGATGGAATCAACATTCAATTATATAAGAACCAGATGTATAATTATAGCTGATTATTAGGAATGGATGTCTTTATAGAATCTATGCGTGGAATATATACAAATATCAATAGTGGTTCTTTATCGGAAGCTCATATAAGGGAATTGGAGTTGATGGTATAAGGATTAATTCACTGGGGGGATCCCAATCCAATTAAATATATATTATGGTTATTTCATGAAAAACATGACATTATATGTGGGGAAAATATCTGAACATTTATGATGGTGACTCACTAATCATTGAATCAATGATGCCAATTGTATGGAACCATTATGATGATCTCAGTATTCACTCTAATGATTACGTTGATACATTTTTTTGATAAGGTGAATTTTTTCATTGAATATATGCATGGTCAAAGATAAATTATTGAAGATATAATGATTTGAAGTAATATATTGAGAAAAATTCAACCTATGTTTAATCCTAAGTATTCTATATTGAATGATAATAATTCAAAAAAGATAACATTATATAACATTCATTGTACTCTTGTTGTATATGAAATTAGATATTAAGATGAAGATGTTGTTGAAAATGGAAATTCCCATGACGTGGAATTGAATTACATGAAGAAGCTCGTCATTGGGGATTGTCATAAGGAAGACAATTTGGATGAAGTCATGTAATTTATGTCTTCTAATCTGAATAGAGGAAGTGAAAATTTCAAAGGTAAACATCCACTATCATGCTTCCGATGTGGAAAGAATAATTTTTTTTGATAATTGTCTTAATATATTTTAAGATGGAGAGGAATAAAATGATGAAATTTCACAGAATAAGTACTCATGTAATCTATAAGGTAGGAATAGTGCAAAGAGAAATTTAATCACAATGAAAAATATAATTTAAATAGCTAATGAGTGTTTAGAAAAAATTTTGGCGGAAGAGTTATAGGAGTGAATGGTTCATAATGAAAATGTTATGGTGGTAGTTTTGCGAAATTACCAATCAAAGGTAAAAGTGATAGTGACGAGGGTGATGTAGAAGGATGAGTTTACCTTTTGTTTGAATTATAATCATATCTTGAAAATAAATATGTTTAGAAAATAAATTAATGTATCTCAACAAATTAGTTAATGATTTGAATCGTTATACGTAGTAAGAGAAAGAAGACGAGTCTAAGTGAAATAAATAAAATGGAAAAATAAAGTCTTTAATACAAAAAAAATATTAGAAAAGGTGGTTGAGTACACACTCAAAATAGAAGAATAAAAAAGGGAGATCGATTGTTTTTCGATACTAGAAAAGATCAAATTAAATATATCAAAAATTTCAAAGAGATCTTTTTCAATATGCAAAGAAAAGTAAAATATTGGGAGAATCTTTCGTTCTAGTGAAGTAGAAAAAGGAATGTGAGGAACGGAAAATGAATGATTAGAATGACATAACTCTCATGGGGATTGATAGAAAAAATAAATCATTAATGATTGGTCTTAGACCACATGATCTCAATCTGAGGTTGATGATTTGATTTGTCTATGAATCAGAATATAAAGGCACTTACATCCCAAGGGAGAACCAACTGGGATGTATTTCCACAACAGAAATCCCCATGAATTTTATGTTATTGATGAGGAAATGTGGGACACAATCAAAATTTTTGTTCCCTCAAAAAGATTTCTGAAACTAAATATTACCATCATAGGTAGCATTACATGAATCTATATTCCAAGAAATAAATTTATGTTCTCTATTTTAGGTGAGGAGGATTTAGGAAAATGGAAATATACATCTCATGGAAAATGAAAATAAATGTTCCAGTACATAATTAATGTAGTCATATGTTGAAGATAAAGGTATCATAAAATGAGTTAAATATGAAAAACTGATTTGCAGCTCTACATGATGAAGTTGGTCAACCATTCCTCGATGAAAAAAATATTATCAATCTGTATTGGTGTGATGTAAAAAAACATGGAGAAAAAAGGAGAACACAGTTAAATCAGATGTGGCTAAAAAGATTTCATTTAAGGAATCAAATCTTACTAGAAGATGGATTACAATCATTCGATGTACCTATCACATAAATAGTAATAAAGATCTAGTGACCAAAATCAGGTATGATAAGGATGTTATTGTAAAATTTCTTAATGATGAGGGTTTGAAGATTTTCGTATTATGAAAATCCATGTTTGTGGGAAACTACATGAGCATAACGATGTCCTGATTTTTCAAGGTCTCAATCACAACCTTCTTAGTATCTGAGAACTCTGGGACTCAAGAAATTCTATATGATTTTCAAATAAATTATGTGTCATGAAGGAAAATATGGTGCAGTTGTTTTGTATGGAATGTTTATGAAATGAAATCTCTCTCCTTTGGGATGAAAAGAATATATTTTATTTTTATCAAAGGAAGAGGAACACAAGTTATGGAATAAGAATCATTGCCACATAAATCAAAATTCTGTAGAATATCTAGTGGAAAATGATGCATGTAATGAAATATCTATATTGGAACATTATCATACTCATACATGATATTCTTTTAAATAAAGGAATCATATTCAAAGGACATACAAGGTAAAAGAGAAATGGTCAAAAAGAGTTCTTGCGCTGGTACATATTGATGTTTGGGGAACTATTTCGTTGTGATATATTGATGGAAGGAGATAATATATTCACTTAATGGTGATTTTTATATAATGGTCTGGGTATCAATCATCACCAACATGTCCAATATGTTCAATTGCATTACGTGATATCGATGGGATATTGAAATGATGATAGTTCAAAAAATCCAAAACATCGGAATAGATAACTGAATAGTGTTCACAAAAAACCATGTAGAGGACTGTCTCAACAAACATGGGATAAAGAACATTATTTCACTAGTAATAAATCCATATCATAATGGATTAGTTAATATAATAAATAAAATTATCAACATAAAGTTTAGAACGATTCTCATTGAGAAATACATTCCAATGAAGATTTGAAAATAATAATTGATTACAAAAATCGACACATTAAATAGAGCGTTGTTATGTTCAAAAGAGTAGAATAATCCATATGAAATATATTATGAAAAGAATCTATCATTTATGTACATTCAAGTATTCAGATGTTAGTATTTCATTCACAATAAGATGATACATAGGAATTTTGAATCCCTTGTAGATGAAGGGATATTTATTGGCAACACAAGTAATGTCAAATCATATAAATTCTTTAATATGAGGCTGTGAAAGGTAGTTGAAATTAATGATGTAACTATAATAGATAAGGATTAGAAAAATTTGTAAATACATGATCTATCATAGGGATATTGTTATGAATTGTTAAGTAGTTCAGGGGATACACTACATCTAGAGGCATATTCAGAAGAAGAATTAGATAATGAAAAGGATGAGAACAATTTAATAACTACACAAAGACAGATGGGTAGACATTAAATTGATAAATATAAAATAATGGGAGACTAGATAACTATAGTATGAACAAATACGAAGAAGAATATAAAACATGAATCTTACATATCATAGGTAGAGCATAATGGTAATAAAGAAGAAGCTATATGTGTGAATTGGTTTAGGCTATGAATGAAGATCTTGGACAGATTGAAAAGAATACTAGAATGGAAATTGTTTTGAGTCTAAAATATAAAAATTTCATTAGAAAAAAAGGGTCATTGTCAATTTAATGAATGAATATGGTGTAGTATTTCGAAACAATTAATGACTTGTGTGAAAAGGGTACTTCGAAACAGGGTTTATTTATGAAAGGGAAACATTTGAACCTATTTCAAGGTTGTACAAAATTATATTATTATGTCCTTACTAATGAAAATAAAGTTTTTGTATTCTAGATGAATGTCAAGTCTGTATTTCTAAATGGGGTTCATGAAGATGAATTTTAAAAGAGAGCATATGTATGGTTTTTCATTCACAATGATTTTAATATAGTATGTTTGTTGAGTAAGGATCAATATTGGTAGAAGCGAGCACCAAGAGAATGGTATTCAAGTATAGATCAATTTATAAAAAATAATGGTTTCAATTGTAGTAGAGTAGATGTTAATCTATAAGCTAATAATGAAATTAACCAAATAATTACAGTGCTGGAATATGTCGACAACATAATCTTAGGTGGATCAGATGAAGATTAATTAAATGAATTCCACGAATACATGAATTGTTTATTTGAAATTTTGATGATTTGTGAGTCAATGTTTTTCCTCAATTTATATGTGAAACAAAGAAATAATTCAACATTTATTTCTCAATCCAAATATATTAAAGAGGATCTAAATTTATTTGGAATGGATAATTCCAAGGATATAAAATATATTGTGGTGACCCAAATTAATCTTCTATAGGTTGATGAAGTCAATGAAACAAATGTTTCAGAATATGGTAAAATCATTGGGACATTATTGTACTTGATAGTGGCATGACCTGATATTGTTTTTTCCACATGAAATGAAGCAAGTCATAAACAAATCTAAATAAATTAAACATTATTTTATGGAATATAATACTTTATTATATGTAGTTCCTGGTGGATTTAGGATTTATATATAATATAAAAACATTACAAGATTTATAGTCTTATACATTAGTATATTGGGACAGACCAGTAGACGGAAAAAACAAAATCATTAGGTGGTACATTCTCAGTTTTTTGATTTTTATATCTTGGATAATGAAGAAACAACAAATCATAACATTGATATCCATAGAAGCTATTAATATTGCAGAAACTCATGTGTGGACACAACTATTGTGGATGAAGATGTATCTTGATGATATGGGAGTATAAGTTATGTCTTCAATCCAAAACCATTGTGATAAATCAAGAGATATAAATATTTTAAAAAATACAGTCAATCATTCATGAATAAAGAAAATTGTAATAATGTGTCATTTTATCAAGGAAAATGTTTATCAAATACGTTGGAAGATATAGTATGTGACAATATAACTACCGGTTGCAAACATTCTAAAAAAGGTTTACCCCAACGTATCATTTGAAAGTCATTGATTGGCTTTTGGAGTTTAATCAACTCCCCATACATGACAAAGTATTTATGTTAAACCCCTCTCCCTTGGGAATGTTGGATTCCAAAATGTGGTATTATATGTTCTTTATCCTATGGAAACCCAAAAATAAGTGACCTTAGAGTTTTTTTTGAATTGGTGGGGTAAAGTTTTTCTATAAAAGGGGATAAAATGTCTTAAATCATGACATTGGGAGAAGCTTCAAGGTGGACTAGCAAGATAGGGGGATTTAATGTTGTTTTGTGGGGCCTAAACATATGGGGAGTATTAAGTATGATGATTCATGTAGTGATCGATCAAGTAGTATATATCAATACAAATGAGGTTTGGGATGAATGTTAATGAGTGTTTTTGTAATTGAACGAAGTGATTCATTGATGAACATTTCATTATAGTATTGTTTCTCATGCCAAGCATAGATCACGTGGTCTTAGATTTTGTGTTTTAGTAAATATTTTATTCTTTGTTTTAATCGAAGGAAGTGAATGCCAATTTAAAATGGAAGAATCTCTAATAAGGTATAAAATAGTGAAAAGTTCTCAACAAACACAAAGGGGAAAATTGTTGTAAAAAAATTCTCAAGCCATCTTATCATTGTTTTTGAGTGTGATTGTTTTTGTTGACAATGCCAGATGACTATGAAAAATTATGGTTTCGGTTTCCCAATGTAGGTGTTTATGTTAGAATAGTTTCTTAGTGTTTTCCAAATTTATTGGCCACAAATCTGGGATTTGTTTTAGTAATGGAAGGTTTTCTGAGTATGGGTGACAACTGGGTCCCAGTGACAGCACATCCACCCCGCATTAACATGGTCGTCGGGTCCTGGCCGACCAGGTACCACCAGTTGCCCAGGCAGACATGTGGGGCCCACCCCAGGGTCCACCCACGTGCCCAAACGGGTCATCTGACTAATGATTGTCCCCACAGGCCAACACTTGTCCTTTCCAGTGTGCTTTGTCCTCACTCACACATACCCTGGGAAACATCCCAGAAGGACACCCATCTTGATCACTACTCCAGGCCAAGCACGCTTAACTGTGGAGTTCTAATCAGGCAGGATCCCGAAAATGAAGGTGCACCTTGTTGACATGAGTCATATCATTTAGTCATTTAACCCTTTATCATTTGGGGATGTTACAATCACCCACCCCCCCTTTAGGGCACAACGCCCTCGTTGTGGGCCCTATATCTCAACCCAGGCAGTGCACCGCACTTAAGGATGGGTTCCTGCTCTGATACGAAATGTGACAACTGGGTCCCAGTGACAGCACAACCACCCCGCCTTAACATGGCTGTTAGGTCCTGGCCGACCAGGTACCACCAGTTGCCCCCGCAGACACGTGGGGCCCACCCCAGGATCGACCCATGTGCCCGAACGGGTCATCTGACTAATGATAGTCCCCACAGGACAACACTTGTCCTTTCCAGTGTGCTTTTTCCTCACTCACACGCACCCTGGGAAACTTCCCAAAAGGTCACCCATCCTGATCACTACTCCAGTCCAAGCACGCTTAACTGTGGAGTTCTAATCAGGCAGGCTCCCAAAAAGGAAGCTGCACATTGTTGACATGAGTCATATCATTTAGTCATTTAACCCTTTATAATTTGGGGATGTTACAGTATGAGTACACAATTCATAGACCACGAAGGATAGTTTGTAGACCACAAAGTGTTACATGTGTACCACATAGGAAAATTTGTTCATGTGATGTTCTGCGGTTCGTTGGATGCATGAATTTTGCAGATGAATTATGGTACGCTGGATGGATTCCCATTTATTGAAGTGGGGTAGTGATTTATAGAGCTTCAAAGGGATATATTTTTGGAATAGATCAGCTTCCATATAATAGAAAAGGAGTTACATGGACTGGGTAGGAAAAAATTGTTCGCAGAGGAGTATAGTACGTGGTGAAGGCTGTATGACATCGAAGACATAATTAAAATAGATTAGAATATTTTCTGGATATATTTTCCTATATATATACCACTATAACCAAAATGAAAAAACTAATTTGAATAGAAAAAACATTGCAATGAGAATAAATTTTTCATCTTCAAAACGTGATTGTGGGGATTCCAGGATTGAGAAGAGGTTCGCTAGGATGATTCCATGAAAGTAGTGGATTTAAATTGAATAGTTCACAAAGGGGTTTTCTGAGGCTCTGAATCTCATAAAGAAAACGTTTCTATTAATGAGAAATGGTTTAAGGAAGAACAATAGGTCCACTGGGAGAATTGCTTTGTGGAAGCGAAGGCAATATGCTGAGGTAGTATGCAGAGGTGGTATGTTGAGGTGGTTCATTGAGGTGGTTCATAGAGGACGTACGTAGTAGTGGATGTGGAGGCAGTCGAAAAAGTAGGTGAACCTCAAACCATACACACTACACCATGCATCTCGGTTTTTAGAGGAAGCATTTTATTTTTCACAATGGAATTTGAACAATTAGTGAAATCAATTTCCGCTAACTAACAATATGTGGAAAATTGGATTTAATGTATATGAAAATAAATTGCCTTTAACCAAGCATCTATCTATAGTCGAGGATTCATGATTTCAGGAAAATAAAGGGACCTATATGTCAATAAACTATGATTTTATCCCTTATAATAGTAGGGATAAAAGTTAGAGGAAGATGGTGATCATTTCCACTGGTAGTGAGATATAGAAAGATTCGTCAGGAGTGACCCTTGGGAATTGAGTGAGAAGACCATAAATATTGTAAAGGTAGTGAGCCTGGGTATAGAAGTGATCTTTCCTAATCCCTATAATTTGGTAGTGAGCCATAATGGATTTCTTAAAATCGGCACATTGTCATTGTATGCCCCTTAAATGTAGAAAACTGAAGGTGAACCAAGTAAAAATCATTGTGTCTTGTGCAAGAATTATTTTCTGCTCACATATTTCTATGGGAAGAAGAGAGATATGTGTTTCATAATAACGAAACTAGATCTGATGGGTCAGTCGAATTAATTTTTTATGACCAAATTCACCCCCCACCTTAGGTTTTTTATCCTAATTATGATAAAAAATACTCTGCATTATATTAATTACTATTAGCTACTTATGATACTTTGAAATTATCTTGATCAATACCACTTCCTTCTTCAACTTTATAAAATTTATTCTCAATTATTATAGGAGGTGACACATATGTTGAGTTATCAAAAAAATTAAATAACTCATTATCATACACAATGACTGATTAAAATTTCACATAAATTTAAAATATAAGTCACTATGATAATACTTAAACCTAATGATTAAATTAATCAACTATTGGTATTGGAAACCATCACCATCAACGAAAAAACATTATAGTCATGAACTATAAAATTAATTTTCTAATATATATTCAAAATAAATTATTTAACATATATTTGAACAAATTATCTACCGTATTTTAATAAAAATAACATGAAATATCTAAATTAGTTATTATTTTTTGACAGGAGATAATTATTTACCAAATTAAATACCCTCAAATTGAGTGCACCCATTATAAACAAGATAGATTTTTCTATATGATGTTTCCCCCTACACAATGATTTTATTCAATATTAATTTTATTTTCATTTAGAAATTATTCCAAATCCAATATATAATTTATCTAAATATGAATTCACTCATCTTTAAAAAAATCAATCATATCTATATGTTTTGAAGAATCATTAAAAAAAGTAGTTCAACCATTCAAAATAACTGTGTGTAATGTAAATTTATCAATTATATTCCAATTTGAGATATATTGTTGTTATATAAAATAATATTTCATCAATTAAAAACTCTTATACGTCTTGATAAGTAAAAAATTTAATTTAGTAATCCTTTTTCATATCCTGATGATTCATATTTTATAAATTATTTTAATTACATACTATTGTAGTTAAATTCATCCCATTATGAAAATTATTTTCTCCATAGGCTTCAAAATTTTCAACATCACACTGAATTAATGTATTATAAACACATTGATTTTTAAAATGTATTAAATCATCTATTTCTAATTCCCATGTATTCGGTTTATTACCACACTACTAAATTATTCATATGCGTGAACCCAGTATATAACCATTTATCTTTACTCAAATTCGACCAAGTTTCATTACTTTAATTTAATATCTCATGGGAAAACACAAAAACTTGTATTATTAACTCATAGATTCTTCATTATATACATAGAATTATATATTTTTACTATTTTTTTCAAAGGTATCACTTTTTAAGAATGTAAAATAATTTTTTAACATGTTTATAAAATAATTTTTAGGATCCATACAATGGAATAAGGATATCATGTGTTAACTAAACTATCATTATTATCATACAATAATCAACATTATTAAAGGGCAGAGATGGGTTTGTTTTCATTCCCATTCCAATAATATTCAATAAATGAATTAATGTGTCTAGTGATGTATTTTGAACCAATTTTAGATAGAATCGTTCTTCATTGATGACTCATTTGATATTTAGTAACACTTTAAAACATTTTAAACCCCTCAAGATCATATGATCTACTATATATTAAACAAAAATAATCCAACACATAAAAAATCAATAAATATAATTAAATTAATATCCATATCATCTTAATTTGGACTCATTCATTCCCCCCACATCTGAATGTAATTGTTCATGTATCCACTTGGTTTCAATGTCCATAAATTTGGGACTTATGATAATAATTTATCAATTATGATAAAATTACACTTATTAATTTTGTAAAGTCTTACCTTAGCAATATATCTTGAAGTTTAATTATTGAGGAGATTATAAATGTTGTTTCATTCAAAATGACAATCTTCTTATTTTCCTATATAAATTTATAATTTTATACTACAACAATAAATATATTAATCAATACTAATTAAAAATTATATACCATTTTATATAAATCTTTATGTTTAACACCCTTCTATTTAAAAAAAGAAATTATGTTTGATATAGTATTTGACACATATTATCGAGAATAAATGAAACCCTGAAATAATATTATTTAAATGTGATCATTATAACATATCAATTGATTTGGATGGTATGAATATTACGAATGATTTTGAAATATATTTATATATATAAACAACATAGTCAACAAAAAATATATTAATTAATTCCTATATAAGAATCACTAAATCATTTATTAAATTCATGTTATTATAGAAAAATATGTCTTACTATAAAATGGTTTTGTTGTATTTTATGAAAAAATATTATATTCAGTTTTTTGAACATTTAGAAATATTATCTTTAAAAATGATTTCACTTTCATAATTAGCATATACAACATATATTAAGGTGAAATTTTGATAATTTTCTAAAAGGTTTTATATTTTAGTGAATAATTAAAAGAATAGATTGAAAAATATAATTTATATTCATTAATTTATTATGTAAAATAAAATATCAGAAATGTTTTAGAATTTCATTATTCAATTTTGATTTAAAATAAATGGTTTATTGTTTTTGAAATTAATTTTATACTTGAATTCAGTATAAAATCATTTTATGCTAAAAATGTGTTTTTTTATAAAAAAATATTTTTTCATTTTATATTTATATTTTAAATTTAAATTGAATTCTTCAGCTTATATATAATTCAATTTCAAAAATTAATACCATATTTTGAATAAGGTGGTACGCATTTTTTAAATAGGTCCATTTTATTTTTTTGTCAAAATGAATAGTGACTGTATTAATTGTTGTCTCCATAATAAAGGAAAATTAAGGTAAATAGTGTTACAAATATATGTATAAGCATAATAAAATAAAATAAATAATTTCTAGAGTGTTTTGGATGATTTTATCTTGTCCATAAATCTCAATAGTTCATTGAAGTTTTCTTTTTACGATTTTTAAATGAAGTTTTCTTCATAATATTTAAGTGAATATAATGTCGATAATGTCACAAACATGTTTTTAAATAATATAATATTATTAAAATATGGACAAAAATTTGATATGTTCGGTCATAAAAATTATTTTTAAAGTTAAATGATTTTTTCTTAAAGGTTGTTTAATTATAATATTTTCTTAATACATTATTACTATAAAAGCAAAAGTAATGCTGATTTTTTACTTATTCAATTACTATTTAAAAATTAAATGATTTTAAAAAATTAAAAAATAATATTATTTTAATGAACATAATCATTCCATAATGTTTTTAAAAATAAATGACTTATGGGATAGTTTTTTATTCATTTTATTTATATTATAATTTTTTGGTGATGTTATTAAACATAATATAAGGGAATAGTTATAAAATGGACATTATTGATATTAATAATAAATAATATTTTAGTAAATGAAATTAAATTTCCAAAAATACCATATTTAAATTGTAGAATGTGATAAGAATTATGATTCCATCCATGGTCTACTAAGGTGTTGTTTTTCATTTAATAGAAAATATATGAACCCCTAAATAGTAAAATATCATTTATTTCACCATAATTATCAAAAGTTTTAATAATGTGTCAAAAAAATTATAATGGTAAAAATATAGTCCATATTTGTCAAAATTTTATAGGATTAGATTCTATATAATCATTATTATCATTGTTTCTAATATTGTCAACTTGGATCCAATTTTCCATCAAAGTTAATTTATATTAATTTACTATTTTAGAAATTACAAATGTGCTCGTCCCCTCTCTAATAAAAGGGAACCTATTAACCTCATTTTTTCACACCTCAATAACCATTATTTTGGAAAATTGATTCCAAAATCCCTATCTATAATCCATCCCCACATGTTGTATTACTTATTCTATGAATAATACAAATCATAGAGGTCTTAATGTTTAAATAAAATATTATTGTTTGTATAAATGGTATTACGTTGAATTGAAGGGTTTTTTAATTCTTCATTCACATACAAGAAATATTTTTAATCCATGAATATATTATATAATTATTATCTAACATATAATTAAATTTTATTAATTTAATTACATAACCATTATCCATATCCAACCACGATCATATTGTAATAAAATATATCATTATTATATATGGTGGACTACCACCTCAAGGACATATGTAACTCATTTTCCATCACCAAACTGATTGTAAAAATGATGGAATTAATTTCATTCTATGAATTTAATGAAATATTTTACATTCTTAACATAAAATAGATAATTTAATTTTATACCATTCCATTTAGTCAAAAATGATTACATCATTCATTTGTACGTGTGGACTAGCACCACCACAAAGCATTTTGATTCATCTTTCATAACAACATCACATGTATGAAATATATAAGTAAAATTTAATAAATAATATTTAATTAATTAAATATTTATAATTATTTAAATAAAATGTAACACCCCATGCTTCCACGGTACGCTTCTCTTTGAATAATAGAGTAGCGTGTGTTGTACGCAACTTCGAGTTCTAACACACACCACAACCAATCAAACTTGCCGTTATGAATAGTAATCCCCACTTTTTGAAATTTTATAAATTTTATCTTTCAAAATGGACTTCATTATTTGATTCAGAATAACTATATTAACTTAGGGTGAATTTTTGGTATTTTTCTAAAAACATTCAATTTTTAATGAATAGTGAAAAAACACTGAGTTAAATTTTAAAACCGAATTTTTATTCAAATAATTATTTGTGTCATTTAAATTTAATTAAGGTAAAAATAGATTCATAATACCTATATAAGTTCAATTTAATTCATTGGAGTTAGTTTATAATAATTTTAGATATAAATAAATGTTTTGAAAGTTTTCACCGTCTTTTACCCACCTCATAGGAGAATTTTCAAATTCACATAAAACAAAATTTTACCGATTCTGTGTGGGGAATTTCAAAAATCTGAGAGACACAGGTAATATCAAGTAGTAAAATGTGGTTCAATATGATAAATTTGTTTTGGTTAATAGTAACTTCTTACTTGTATTTACCACTGTTAAAAGTAAATAGGGTAATTAAGGGTAAAAATGATATAAATATTACCCTAACACATGTACTAATTCGATTAGAGAAGTGTATATAGACCAAAAACAACCTTAGGAATAAAATATTATCATTTAGGACTACTTGGATTAGATTAGTATATTTATTATTATTTAATTCAATGAAGAGTAAAAGAGTTAAAATCAATGTTCAATTACTAAAAAATTTTAATATAGGTTTATACAAAAGATAAATTATATTATATATATTAATTATAAATATAAAAAGATTTACTATGTAATGGTATTTTATTTTTAATTTTTAGACACTACATAATTCAATTTATTTATGACCCAATGGCTATGCAGTAGTTATCTAATTAATGAAATATTAAAATAGTTGATATTATAAATATCAAAATAAATGTAATTTGAGACTTTTTAGGAATTAAAATAAATTTATATGTTAATATGACATATTAGGACTGATTATATACATATTTTATAAGTAATACTGCTTTTATGAAATTATCAAAAACAAAATACCCAGTAGTGTCAAAATTGTCATAAAAGTGTTTTTAAAACAAATATTATATTATTAATTTATATTGTATTCCAAAAAATCTATGGATAGGCCAATAGACTTATATAATGATAGTTGTGTCATTAATTGACCACATGGGGGTCTCTTTAAAGTATATAGTATGTCTATTAACTATATAATATAAAAATACAAAGAGACATGGTAAATGTCAAACTAATTAACTAAGAGTTAAAACTAAATGATAAGGTTAATATAGTGACCCAACCCTGTATAAAACTTATTATTTGAAGTTTTTCCGATATTTACCCACCGTAATATTTAAATAATCCACTTTGGAGCCATTAGAAACCGAATATGTATTTATTATAAAATAATATGTCTAGTTTTTTATAAGGTGCCTCTCACCCCTCTTATAAAAGGGCACTCCCCCTTCTCTCAAATTCATACATTAAAATCCTTTGGACTCGGCCAAACACTGCCCAAATACACTCTCAAATATCTTACCTTCTTTCTAGAGGGATTATTTTAGTCATAAATCCAACCTATGATCCCTTTTGGTAAAATCAAAACGAAGAACCCGAAGAAGAGGTAATGTTTTCACCAACCTCATTCAAGATAATGTCTTCATCAATTTCTTCTTTCTTTTATATTCCCATTCTAAAATAATAACTCCAGTATCTTCTGTATAATTTGATGTTATAATAAATATTGTACATCCTTATTTAGTATTCAATCCAGCCTTTCAATGACATGTCACCATATGTGCGTACGTACGGCTTACCGTCTCCACGTCGTGGGGTAATTGTTATTCAATAAATTATTATTTTGATGGGTATAATAATGATGTGTAATTCATGTAAATAATAA
This sequence comes from Viscum album, assembly GCA_963277665.1. Taxonomy (NCBI): domain Eukaryota; kingdom Viridiplantae; phylum Streptophyta; class Magnoliopsida; order Santalales; family Viscaceae; genus Viscum; species Viscum album. Next base: position 1,530,200,402 of record OY728123.1, on the reverse strand, counting down.
ATATAACATGATAATGATTCTGTATATATGATATAATATCCAGTTATATATTATTTTAATATCAAAAGAATGATATTGTTGCTCGTGCGTATGTACGGACTACTGTCTCCATGAACGCGATGAGATTCATTCCCCATCGTATCCATTCAAGACTAATTCTCATTTAATGATTAAAAATAATGTTCAAGGACTTAATATAATTCTGGATATGAATAATATAAAACTTATCCATAACAAAAACGACTTACATAATAAAGTATATAATGTAAAACGAATCAGTTAACACCAGAAACAACGATAAAACAAAGATATTACTAACAAAGAAATGTTAAAAGATCATATATGATATCATATTAATGTATATGATTCTTTAATAATTTAATAACAATTATTTCACCATTATACAGGATGTTATCCTTACCTCAACCAAGGAAAAGTACAGGGTGTGAGTTTATTTCACAATCTCTTCATTATCCGAGGTTGTTTATACATAATTATCTACTGGGACCTCTTTATCATCCACATCCATGTTTCATAAAAATGCATTTCAAAACAATATTACTATTTTACATAATATTGGTTAATGTCATTTATACCCTTTTTTGACTTTTTATAATATGTTTATAAAGGAATATTTCAGTCGTTTACCAAATAATGTCCTTTTTAACCTTTTCGACAGAATTAAAGTAAGAATGTGTTTTTTGAACTTATACGGCGGGTGTGGCTATTTTATGCTTCTATAAAATCCTCAAATATACCCTTATAATATTATAAGAATATTTTCAAAGTAAATTTTTTCTTTAATAATTATGTGACTTTTAAATAATTTTAAAAAAAGAGATATTTCTCTCAAATAGTTTTGATTTTATCTGTGTTAACATCCTTTGATAGATTTTAAGCTTATTTGAAGTTTATTTATTATGATACAAAACATCCATATTGTATTGAAGGATTGTTGATATTTTTGACTGTGGATGTGTTATTTTTATACCATTCATAGTTTATGTAGAATGTATTGAAATTTCGTATGCTTGTTTTAATACGAATGTTTATGTTATGTTAAACCTGTTCATATGAGGAATTCATTGGACTTAATAAGTGATGAGTGGTTCCCACTATAGCTCCTCAATGCATCGGTAGGTCTCATGAGACAAACTAGTGTCTTGGAACAAGACTTTGAAAAAATCTTATTTTAATTCTTCACACAAGGCTTGAATATTTTGTTTTGATAGTCTGAAAGTATGCATTCCATCATTATGTAAGTGGTTATTGATATTGCATGTGATTATTCGACTAGTAGAATATCCAATTGAATAAATAAATGGAGTTATTTCATTTTTATGCCATATTATGCTGAAGTTCAAGTTTAAATGGTTTTTTTTAGCTATACATTTCCTTAAATGTTTATGCATATTTATGAAAGTTTCCGCTATATTGTTATCCTTACTGGGCATCTGAGCACACCCTTTTATATGTTTTATTTTTCCACAGATGTGAAGAAGTATTTTATGAATAACCTGTAGGGATAGTATGAGGGGATATGAGTGTGGACTATGGAGACTATTTTTCTGTATTTTTTATTTTATGATGTAATGTAATCATTATGAATGTATATAGTGATTCCAAGGCTACTAAACTAATCGGTATTTTGAGACTTGATATTTTGTGATCATGCCAATGAAATGTATTAATACACCGACTCTGGGTAACCGGGGTCATGGCATTATAGTTGGTATCAGGGGAAGTTTAGTACAACCCTCGTAAACACGATTTAGATAAACTCTGATTAGTGCACATAGCATTAAGATAATCTTTGTGGATTAATATGGAATAAATTCCTAGAGTTTTGGTATTATAGAGATTTTTTGAGTTTTCCCAGAAATACATACATGTCTTGATACAAGCAGGTAGAGGTGGCTCTAGCATAGATGTACCTAGTGGTAAAACATGAAAACACCGCTTTGAGCTAGACTCGAACAGGAACTGGTGCCCGACAACGGGTCTTGCTGCACTCTTGGTTACAACACTCATGGGGGATATGATTAGGATAATTGTAATTTTATTTAAAAACAATTATTAATGGTTTATGAGTATATTAGTACTGAAAGAATTTTTTTATGATTATGGATTATATACATAAACAGTTAAATTTATGTTAAGTGTTTTACAAGTATGGAATTATTTATTTTGATTCAAAAACTAATCTAGTTTTTGACATTTTTTAGAAATGCTGCCTAGTGGAAGAAATGGAATCCATATCAATGCAGACACTCAATGTAGGGATTTCCCTCCTGCTAAAGATAATTATCATGGATCTGGTGATGCAACTGGTGCTGATCAGATAATCACCATACTGGGACAACTCAATTACGTTATGAATAATAACCTTACCCATATGGAGAAAACTAATCCACAACATGGAGGATCAATGTTATATCTCTTCATGTGAAAAAAAACCAACATTATATGGAAGTAAAAATCCCTTAGTAGCTGAGCAATGGATAAATTTCATAGAGAAAATATTTCTGGCTTTGGGGAGTAGTAGAAGGGAAAAAGTTATAATTGCATTTTATCGCCTCACTTGAGATGTTGATCAATGGTGGTCATTGATACGGAACACAAAGGAAGATGATTAAGTACCAAATATGGAATGGAGGGAGTTCCAAGAGATTTTCTTAGAAAAATACTTTCCTCATGACCATCGAGCAGATATGGAAAGGCAATTTCATGAGTCTGAGGGAAAATAAGGATCAGAATGTCGCAAAGTATGAGGCTAACTTGACAAGGATAGAGAGGTATGCTGCAGATTATATATGTAACCCAATAATAAATATTGATCGTTTCTTTGGTGGGTTAAAACCATTTCTCTGCCGAGAATTAGTCTCACAAACATTCTCGTTGTATGAAGATATTGTCTCATGTGCTATCAAGAAATAAAACGAATTCACTAAGTCTTATGACTTTAAAGAAAAGTAGGAGAAGAAGAGATCTGTTGATCACTATGGCAATCAAAATAAGGGAAGGAAAGGAAAATTTGAATATCCATCATATAGTAAATGTGGGAAGAAACACCCCGGTACTTGTTTAAATGGAATGGGAGAATTTTACAAGTGTGGTGAAAAAGGCCACCATTCTCGTGATTTCATGGGGAAGAAAGAAGCTACCAATGTCCAATGCTACAATTGCAGGGAGATGGGACATTATGCAAATGAATTTCCTCAGCATCAGGGGAACATACCTCAGAAATGGCCAAGTGATCAAGGCCAAGCTTATGCTATCTCTAATATTGAGTAAGAAGCTCCAAAAGACGAGGTGGAAGCTAATTTAATGGTTTCCTCAATTTTAACAAATGCGTTATTTGATTCTGGATCATCGCATTGATTCATATCATCCCAGTTTGCTATGAAAATTAGATATTTCCAATTTGATTTAACAAGGGAGTTGTCAGTTAAAACTCCTAAGGGATGTATCATTGCAACAATGTGTTGTGAATCAGTACCTGTTAGAGCACATAAATGTTATTTATCTACAGATCTCATCGTCATACCTAAGATTTAATTTGATATAATCCTCAGTCTATTTTGTCTTTCAGACTATGATGAAAAAATTTATTGTAATAAGAAAGAGGTTACAATTTTTTATGATGATGGTAAGGAACACCTTATCTTTAGTGTGGAATCATCACCACATAATTCTTACCTAGATCCACCCCCATTAGCTCAACTAAATTCAATTATTGGGGAAGAAGATAATGAAATAGTTGTGGATAAGGAAATGAATGTTCAAATAGAGGATGAGCCTATTGTAATAGAATATATAGATGTGTTTCTAGAAGATTTACCTGGACATCCTCTAGAATGATAAATTTAGTTTTCCATTGATTTAATTCATTGTTGAAGGCCTATATCGAGGACTTCTTATAGAATGGACACTGTCGAATTAGTTAAAAAAAGAAACAACTAGAAGAATTGAGTAATAAAGGATTTATTCACCCTAGTGGTTCACCATGGGGATCCCCTGTCCTTTTTGTTATGAAGAATGATGGATATATGAGGATATGTATCGACAACCGTGAAATAAATGCAATAACAATACAGAACAAGTATCCCCTAACTCGCATTGATGATTTATTTGACCTACTGCATGGAGCTCAATACTTTTCTATGATTGCCCTTCGATCTGGATACCATCAGTTGTGATTGAAGAATGAAGACATTCCGAAGATAACATTTCAAAACAGGTATGGGCATTACGAGTTTACTGTAATGTCTTCTGGGCGGACTAATGCACCCTAGGTATTCATGGATCTAATGAATAGAGTTTTCAAAGAATATCTTGATGAATTTGTGGTGGTATTTATTTATGATATCTTGGATTACTCCAAAAGCTACGAAGATCATGAAAATCACTTGTGCATTATCCCGAAGACTCTTAGAAGACATTAATTATATGGGATGTATAGAAAGTGTGAATTCTGGCTTCAGGATATCTCATTTCTTGGCCATATTTTCATTAAGGATGGAATATATGTTGATCCATCTAAGACCTAGGAAATCCACGAATTTCCAGCCCCGATGAGTATAACTGAGGTATGTAGTTTTATTGGTTTAGTAGGTTATTATCGTCGTTTCGTCCAGAATTTTTCCCGATTGGATAACCCATTAATGAAGCTCACACGTAAAGGGGTTAAATTTGTTTGGAAAAAAGTGTGTGAAGAATTTTTTGAAGAACTGAAGAGAAGATTAGTCAATTATCCTATATTGACTCTACCATCAGGGAATGATGGGTTTCTTATTTATAGTGATGCATCAATGAAAGGACTTGGTTGTGTCCTTATGCAGAATGATAGGGTTATTCCATATGAATCACAAAAGTTGAAAATTCATGAGAAAAACTAGCCTACTTATTATTTAGAGTTAGCTACTATAATCTTTGATTTGAATATATGGATACATTATCTCTATGGTGAAAAATGTGGGATATATACCGATCAAAAGAGTTTAAAGTATATTTTCTCAAAAAAAATAACTCAATGTGAGGCAAAGGAGATGGCATGAATTACTCATGGATTATGATTTCATGATACACTACCACCTAGGGAAGGCAAATAAGGTGGAAGATGCTTTCAGCAGAAAATATCATGGAGTTTTGAAAAATATGAGAATTGAAAGGAATCAAATTTTCCTGGATTTAGTGAAGATGGACCTGAGAATAACCATGGAAGTTGAAACATCAATTCTTTTTCAAATGGTTTCCAAACCATCTTTACTAGAAGGGATTATGAGTTCTCAGACCAATGATGAAGAATTTAAAAAGATGATTAAAGCAGTGAATGATTGGAGATTGAGTGACTTTGTGTATAATAATGGAATTTTGATATTCGGGAAGGTACTTTTTGTTACCGATATACCTGATCTAAAAATGGAATTTTTGGATGATTCTCATAGTTCAAATTTCTCTATACACCTTGGGAGCACCAAAATGTGTTGATATTTGAGGGAAAATTTATGGTGGGACAACATGAAGAGGGAGATTGCTAATTTTGTGTCAAGATGTATGGTTTTTCCACAAGTGAAAGCTGGAAGTAAAAAGTTGGAGGCATTATGAAACCTCTTCCCATACCTGAGTGGAAATGGGATAATATGATGATGGACTTTGTCATGGGACTACCAAAGACTGCTAGAAGGAATGATGCAATATGGGTTATTGTTGATCGTCTTACCATGTCAGTACATTTTCTTGCTATAAGAGAAGATCTGCCACTGGAACGTCTAGCAAGGCTATAAATTAATGAAGTTGTGAGACATCATGGAGTAAACCTATCAATTGTTTCGGATTGCGATCCCCGTTTAACTTCACGACCCTGGAAAAGTCTTCCGAAAGCTCTGGATACTGAACTTCGTTTGACCACTGCCTACCACCCCCAAACTGATGGACAATCAGAACGAACTATTCAAACCTTAGAAGTCATGTTGAGATCATGCTCACTTGAATGTCAGGGTATGTGGGATCAATATTTACCTCTGGTCAAATTTCTCTTCAACAATAGCTTCAATTCAAGTATTTGGATGGCACTATATGAAGCGTCATACGGAAAGAGATGTCGCACACCAAACTATTTGGATGACATTGGGGAAAGAAAACTTGTAAGCCCAGAACTGGTGGAGGAAACAATGGAACATGTAAAGGTAATCCAAAAAAATATCAAAGAAGCTCAAAGTAGGCAGAAGAGCTATACCGATAACCGAAGGAAGAATTTGGAATTTCTGGTAAGATATCATGTTTTCTTGAAGGTATCTCCATGGAAGGGAGATATACGTTTCGATATGATGGGTAAATTGAGTCCCAAGTACATTGGACCTTTCGAAATTCTAGAACGAATTGGGGTTGTAGCATATGGTTTGGCAATGCCGCCAAGTCCCTCCAAAGGTCATGATGTGTCCCACATATAACTGTTGAGAAAATACATGCCTGACCCAGCACATGTACTCACTTACGATGAATTAGAACTATAACCCGATCTGTATTATTTCAAAGAGCCCATCAGGATTCTTTATACAAGAGAACACGTGTTGAAAAACCAGATGACTCATCTGGTAAAAGTTCTATGGAGAAACCATAAGATAGAAGAGGAAATGTGGGAACCCGAGGAACTTATGATGAAGAATCACCCGAGTCTTTTAATGTGGTAGTATTCTAAAAATTTTGAGGACAAAATTATTTGAATTAGGGGAGAATGTAACACCCCAAGCTTCCATGTTATGCTTCTCTTTGAATAATATAGTAGCGTGTGTTGTACAAATCTTCGAGTTCTAACACACACCACAACCAACCAAACTAGCCGTTATGAATAGTAATGCCCACTTTTTGTAATTTTATAAATTTTATCTTTTAAAATGGACATCATTTTGGGATTAGGAATGTTGAAAATAGCTTAGGGTGAATTTTTTGTATTTTTCTGAAAACATTCAATTTTTGATGAATAGTGAAAAAAACACTAAGTTATAGTTTAAAGCCGAATATTTATTTAAATAATTATTTATGTTATTTAAAATTAATTAATGTTAAAATAGATACATAATACCTATCTATGATCAATATAATTTATTGGGGTTATTTTAGAATAATTTTAGATATATAAAAATTTTATGGATCATTCCACCGTCTTTTACCCACCTCCTAAGAGAATTTGGAATTTGACATAAAATTTTTTTTACCACTTTTTTGAGTGGAATTTTAAAAATCAGAGAGAAACAGTGAATATCAAGGATTAAAATGTGATCAAATAAGATAAAAATAATTTGTGGTGAATAATAATTTTCTTTTTTATTTACCACGGTTAAATGTAAAGAGGATAATTAAGGGTAAAAATGATATTAATATTACCATAACACATGCCCTAATTCTATTGGACATGTTTATCTCTACCAAAAACAACCTTAGGAATAAAATATTATCATTTAGGTGCACTTGGATAATATTAGGACATTTATTATTATTTTTTGAATGGAGGACATTTATTATTATTTAATTCAATGGTGAGTTAAAAGAGTTAATGTCAAATTTTAATTACTAAAACATTTTTAATATAGAGTTATACATAAGTTAAATTCTATTAAAAATTTTCATTAGAAAGCTAAAATGATTTCCTATATAATGGTATTTTATTTTGAATTATTTGACACTAAATAATTTAATTTATTTACGACACAATGGTTATGAAATAATTACCTAATTAATAAAATATTAAAATAATTGATATTATAAGTATCAAAATAAATGTCATTTGATACTTTTTATGAATTTCACTAATTTTATAGGTTACTATGACATATTATTACTGATTATATAAATTATATTTGATGAAATAATTCTGTTATGAAATTATCAAAAACAAAATACCCAATAGTGTCAAAATTTACAAAAAAGTGTTTTTAAAAAAAATATTATATAATTAATTTATATTTTATTCCTCAAAATCTAGGGATCGGCCAAGATACTTAAATAATGATATGTGTATCATTAATGGTCTACTTGGGGGTATTTTGGAAGTATATGGTATGTTTATTATCTATATAATATAAAAATACAAAGAGACATGGTAAATGCCAAATAATTAACTAAGAGTTAAAACTAAAGGATAAGGTTAATATAAAGACCCAAAACTATCTAAAACCTATTGGTTGAATGGTTTTCGACATATACCCACCTTAAAATTTAAATAATATACTTTGGAGCCATTATAAACCGAATATAAATTTATTATAATATTATATTTCTATCTTTTCTTAAGGTGCCCCTCACCCCTCTTATAAAAGTGCACCCCCCTTCTCTCAAATTCAAACCGTCAAATCCTTTGGGATCATCCAAAATCTGCCCAAATACCTTCTAAAATATACTCCCTTCCTCCTAGAGGCCTCCATTTTGTATGAAATCCAGCCTATGGATCCCTTTTGATCAAATCAAAAGGAAGAAGCTGAAGAAGAGTTTTGACTGACAACTACCTTGTTAAATAAAATTGTAAATATCTAATTTTAATTTTAAACTGCGAAGATATGAAAAAATTCAACGATCCAAAATCAAATAAAGAACTGGATAAACTTGATGAAACTAGTGAATTTCCTGCCATGATGTCTTTCGGAGAATCAACCTCAGTAGTAGTTATCGCAAATGCTTAGCGGTGTTCCCTTAACCTTTTTCAAAGTATGTTTCCCTGATTATTATGACATTTATTTTCATAATGTCCCATCTCCATGCAATTGTATCATTGAATATTAGTAGCTTCTTTCTTCACCTTAAAATATATTGAAAGACGACCTTTCTGTCCACATTTGTATAATACTTCTTTTTCTTTTAGACTAGCACCAGGGTTCTTCCATCCAAAATTACAACAGGGTGTAAATTCAGAATTTCCCTTCATCCCAATTTGTTTATTTCCATTCCCAAAGTGTTCATAAAATCTATTCTTCTATATCATTTCTTTGAAGTCCTAAGACATAGAGAATTCCTTCTCTTAATTGATAAAAATGAGACAATATCTTCATACGATGATAAGGATTACAAAAGTAATGCACGGTGGAGAAATGGTTTTATCCCATTAAAGAAACGATCAATATTACTTCTTGGGTTATGTATATTGTTGGTCAGAGTGGATACTCAAGAGGGGGGTGAATTGAGTTCTGATTAAAATTTCTGTTAAAAAATATTTCTTTTAAAATCCCCCAATTATATTACTAATTTAAACTATAGAGAATTTTTATTAAAGTAAAGGGTCAATTAGATTCTCAAGAGATTGATTAGTTCTCAGTTAAATCAATCAGAATATTAATAAACTTTTGAACCTATCCTAATGCTTTATAGTACATACAAACACTTGCTATTTTAACTATCAAAGTGACTTTAAAATAATTTTTACTTCAAAGTAAATAGCTGTGGTATATAAAATATATATTATACTTTAGACTTAATATAAGATACACAACAGATATAAAACAATTTTTTCAGTCTCAAGATGATACCTAATCCACTCCACTTGGTGATCACCTGCCACCAAGAAGTTTATATAAATAACCTCTCATCCACACCCTGGATCAAGGTAAAAACAGTACACAGACTATCCAGGCCACGTATGGACCTCATCCATAGTTTTTGTGGGTAAACATAATATTAGCCAAGACACACAATGACCACTTCCACAGTTTTGGTGGGTAAACAAGGGTAAAGAGTTTAGTGTAGGGATTTTGAAATCCTTCAGTTTAGCGTAGGATTCAGTGTGTGTGTGTAAAATATACAGAGTACACACACTTATAATGAGTAAATAAATGAATCACTAAGAGAGAGTTTATGTGAGTATAGAATGCTCTACTGATTGGCAGTGCATCTATGGATTCGTTCGATTACACAGAAATGCTTCTAAGTCCATCTCTTGTTTTTCTGTTGAAAAACAGTGTGTCATGGTTCAGCTTCTGTTCTTCATGAGTGAAGATGTTCTGTTGATCCCATTGTAATTCTTGTGTTCTTCAGTAGAGTTGGATTGCATGCATGAGAAAATTTCTTCTTTGAAGATCTTGCAATATCTTCTTCATGGTCGTGCTCTAGATTGGTGTTCTGTTCAGTACAGTGCACTCGCGTGTCTTACGTTGTTGTGTGTCTCTTCTTCATCTTGGGCACTCATTTCTTTATCTTCGAATGCATGAGGTTTTGCTGATAGGTTCCATGTATTTCATGCCTTGTACCTCATTCTATGTCAAAAAATAAACATTAAATATGTCAGTGCATTAAATCCGTCAACTATGACTGATAAAAAGTTAAATAGAAAAATGACAAAATAGTTTAAGATATGATGTCACAGTAGTTATAAAAATGGTGTCTCCTTCATGGTATCTCCTTCAAGGTGTCTCGCTCATGGTGTCTAAGTCACTGTGTCTCACTCACGATTTCTGACTTACAGTTTCTAGCTTCTGGTGTCTTGCTAATAGTTTCAGGATTCACAGTGCTTTGATGAATTTGTCTTTCTAACTGTGTCTTGCACTCAGGAAAACAGATTTTATGTCTTATGGTTTCTGTTCTTAGTATCTTTCTTCATGGTTTCATTCTTACTATGTCACATTGTCTCTTAGACATGGTGTCTCGTGGTCATGGTGTCTTTGTCTTGCTCACAGTGTATGAATTACTATGTCAAGCTTCACTGTGTCTTGTACTTAGGAAAATAACTGTGTTCAAACTTAAACTGTACAATGTATATAATAAATTGAGCTTAACCATTATAAATTATGAGATAACATGAAACATAAATACATGTGACTAATAATATTGGTATGATTTGTGGTCATGAATAAGTTTTTTAATAATTATTGAGATTTGTAAACATTAATGAGATTTTTGATCATTCAAACATGATTAATTCATGAAGGGTCCAACAATATCCTCCTTTTTGATGATCGCAAATCATATATAGGTAAGGGGTAAATTAAATGAAACTACATAGAAAAATAACATATGTTAACATATATTTCATATTTCTCCCACATTTGGGATTATAAAAAAGTATTAAGAATAGAGGGAAAATAGTTCATATGTCATTAAAATTGTTCAGAATACAACATACAATAGAAATACAAAACCTCAATGACATCCCCATCTAAAATAGAAGTTACTGGTCTTCTTCTGGGGTTGTCCTTCTCTTTTCCTTTATCAGTAGCAGAAGATGAAGCCATAGGGGAAGTTATAGATATAGAAGAAGGCATAGAAGTGGTATATAGAGAAGGTAAAGGGAGACCTTCGAATTCTGAGGTAGCCAATGTAAGAGCAGTTGAAGATCTTGGTCGTTTCTGGTCAATAATGGGAGGCCTGATCTGACTAAGAGCCAGGCCAACAAACATGGATGTTTAATTTAAGACGGATGTGAAAGTAGGTAATCCAGGTCTGAGAGGAGGAGCCGCGAAAGCAAGAATTGATGTACTTTTAACATGAAGATGTGGTCTCAGAAGGTTAATGAAGTCTGCAATAATATCTCCACCATACTGCATTGCCTTTTCAAAGGCATCTTTATTTTCCATGAACTTGTATAACAATCTGGTAAACTCGGTGAGCTTCAGGACTTCGTTTTTGAAGGCTTGGGTTACAGGAGGAATTCTCAGATTCTCTATAAGGTATTTGATGAGACTGGTCATATCAGCCTTGGAGAAAATCTGGTTGAAATAAAAATATACTTTTTTAGAGATCTCCTGTTGAGCATCATTGGAAATCTTTGAGTGAATTTGAACCAGGTCAAGCACTTGATAAATGTTCTTAACAACTTCAGAAATAAGAGCCGTATCAGAGTCACTGAAGGCATTCTGAATCTCTTCCTGGAATATAGATCTGAGAAGAGAACTACCCAAGGAAGGAGTAGAGGTTTGACCAGAGGAAGTGAAAGCTTTGATAGTTTTGGTCAGAGACTTGAGCTATTTCAGGACCTTTTAAAGACAACAATTATATTCATCTGTAATCTTATTAAAGTTCTCCACAGTCTCACTCCTGTGTTTTTATTGGTGTTTGTGCCTTTACCAAATCTTTTCATCAATGGATATTATATAGTGGTGAATCTGGGACACAATATCTCAAGATATGTTTGAAACAGAAGGTTCAGGAGAAGGAGGAGCAGGAGCAGGAGCAGGCTCTGATATTGACTGCAGTTCTTTCTGCAGGTTTTCAGCCATGATTTTCAAAGTTGCAACTTCAGTACTGAGAAAATTATTCTCAACTATTACTTCGGGAATCTCATTGATCATCGTGGGTTGAATGTGCCAGATAATATTTTCTAAAAGTAGCGAGGCATATTCCTGACTCAGTTTGGTCATAAGACTTGGTTGAGAGGACATAAGTTTCTCAACACCAGATAAGATAGTATCTCCCGATAATTTCAAATCATCTTTTCTGAAAAAAGACTGATGATCAGGTAAAGGTGCAAGTGCTGGAATTGGTACAGGTGTAGTCTCAGGTTGATGTTCGGGTTCAAGTTCAGGTGCAATGTTTGTTGTCGATTTCAATTGAAACAAAGAAGAAATATCAATCCCAGTTGCAGTAACCTACTGAGATTCACTTACATCATAAAAGTTAGGGAATAAGTATTGAGTGTATGTAGAATATTAATCAGTTGGTTGAGATGCTTCAACAGACTTAGCTTCCCCAGTCTCAAGATTTTGAGGTTACTCCCCCTATTAAGTGCAACCATTTCAGGACCATGAGGCTCAGGTAATTTTTCTAAATTAATAGGGTCAGCTCTAATTTCCTCAGCCATTTTGTGCCTCACTAGCAAAAAGGCTATCTCCATCCTCTCTTCAGCAGAGGGTATGAACTCATGAACCAACTGTTCCATTGGAAGGACTTCTATATTAGCATCTTGGATAGTAGGGAGTTTATTTTGAGTTTCTTCTTGCACAGTACGGAGTTCTCCTACATCAGCCTCATCCATGGTTGGCAACAAAAATTCTGGGACAATTAATTCTCTTACAGCCTTAGATTGTGATTCGAGATTGATATAAAATCTAGGGACATGAGGTTCTTCTTCAAGATAAACCAGTGGAACAACATTCCTTTCTTTCTCAACAACAACTTCTTCCCTATGAGGTACTTCAGCTACCTTTTCCTCTTTTTCTTCATCTTTTATATATTCTAAAACTTCATCTGGTTCCAAACCAGTATTAGTACTGTCCTTCAGCTTTGTTGGATAATCTAAAGGATTGAACTTCTCATAGATCATATCATTATCTTAATCCCATTCCTTCTTCATGGGTTTCCAGTTTATTTTCATCCTCCTGATGGTAACTATGGATAAACAGTATTTATAGTCCATAATTACTTCTTCATTGGGTCCAACTACATCTTTTTCAACAAGAATTGCTGAAATCGGCCTAGAGTAAAACATATATTTGGATTTGAATGTGACCTTGATCAATCCACACGTATGGTAAATGATATATTTGCACAGATTGATTTTGTGTCCATTCTTCCTCAGATGGATCCGGAACACATCTTTGTACTTCAAGACAACAATGTCACCTTTCTTTGGGATAATCATATTTTGAACAAATTTGAACAACATATTTGTCTCCCCATCTAGTTCAGCAGTTATGGCCCTTATCATGGTTCCATTTAGAGTTAGGGATTCTAGTGCATTTTCCAGGTCAAACAAATCAGTTATAGGTTGGGGGACTCTCTGATAATCATCACAGATCCCTTCGTGCTGAATCCTAAGGCATGGATCCCATAACCTCAATGAGATGAATAATATTTGGCCATTAACCCAACATCTCAAAACAAAACAGTCACCAGCATCAAATGAAAATTGTACATACAGATGGAACTGATCTACCAACCTCAGATAAATGGGTCTATCATTCCTTGAGAACCATTCGATCTAGCCTTGTTGTCTTAAAAATTTTAAAACTAGAGATTTTCTAGACAATATCCACTCAGTGAAAATATCCTTTTCAGTTACAACAATATGGTTTACCAGTTTTGGATTGAGGGTTCCTTCGGGTGCTAGCTTTGGTGTTATCTTCTTCTTCTTCTATCTGCGCTTCTCAGGATTAGATGAAGACGGACGCTTCATCCATGGCATCCCCCTAATGGTTCGAGAAATAGATTAATAGAATGGTTGCAAGGTTGATAGGGTTAGAGAGGAGTTCTAAGTGAAGAACTGAGTGAAACCCATTTGTTTTATAATTTGGGAATGTCAAACATCACAAAAGTAATAACGCGGGAATGTAAAAAGTGGTGAAATAATAGTTACCATGATACAGATTAAAATAAAATCATAATGAATTTTTACGGTGAGACCGTGAATAGTCATTACGGTGCGATGGTAAGTGGTCATCATGGTGGGACAATTAGTGGTCGTCATGGTGAGACTGTGAATGGTTTGTTCAGTCACGGTGAGATAATAGGAAAACTGTTCAGTCACAATGAGACAGTAAGCGACAGAACATGAATAAAAATTGGTAACGTTGAGACCATGAACCTGAGACAGTAACTGAGAAATAGTGAACATGAAACAGTAACGTAAAATATAGCAAAATATTAAACAGTAAGACCAGTAACATATCTATTTGTGATTGATCATGACAAGATCATGTATGATGTAATATATTATATCAGAAATTAATAGTTTAGTGAATATATCGGAAAATTGATATTCAGTACCAATGAATTCCAAGGTGATATCACCTTTTTGATAATGATCTCTCAAAAAGTGATGTCTTACATCAATATTTTTTTTCCTAGAATGTGAAATATGATTTTTTATTAATGTTAATATCACTTTTGTTGTGACAATTTATTGGTACATGTATGAATTGATATCCATGATCTAGTAAAGGGTGTTCCATCCACAAAATTTGCGCACAACAGCTACCAGCAGCTATGTATTCATATTCTGTAGTAGATAATGCAATAGAATTTTCTTTCTTACTACACCATGATACTAGTGACTTTCCTAAAAAGTGACATTTTTCAGAGGTGCTCTTTATATCTAACTTACAGCCTCTAAAGTCAGTATAAGAATAACTAACTAGTTCAAATGATTGTCCTTTAGGATATAAATTTCCTTGATAGGGTGTATGCTTGAGGTATTTGAAAAATCTCTTTACAACATTTAAATGAAATTCATTAGGGTTTTCTTGAAAAAGAGAACACATACACACACAAAACATAATTTCAAGATGGCTAGCAGTTATGTAGAGTATACTTCCAATCATTCCGTTATCAGTGGATTGATCAACAGATTTTCCATCTTCATCAAGATCTAGCTTATAGGTGGTACTCAAGGGAGTGTCACTACTAATAGTGCTATCCAATCCAAAATGTTTTAGAAGATCTATAGTGTATTTACATTGAGTCCAAACAATTTCATCATTATTTTGAATGATTTTAAATCCATGAAAGAATTTTAGTTCACCCATTAAACTCATTTAAAATTTGTTTTTCATCATTTTAGAAAAATCATTACATAATGAATTTTTTGAAGTTCCATAAATAATATCATCTACATGAATTTGAACAACTAAAACATCATTAAAAATTATTTTTATAAAGTTGGTAGGATCCGATATTCCTTTTGTAAAACATTTGGAAATAAGAAATGTACATAATCTATCATACCATGATCTTGGAGCTTTTTTAAACCATATAAAGTTATTGATAGTTTGAAAATATGATTTGCAAAATGAGGGTTTGTAAATCCAGGGGTTGTTCAACAAAAACATCCTTAGCTATATACCCATTTAAGAATGCACTCTTAACATCCATTTGATATAGTTTAAAATTCAGATGTGCAACATAAGCAAGTAGAATTCTAATGGCTTTATATCTGGCTACTAGAGAAAATGTCTCCTCATAGTCAACTCCTTCATATTGACTATATCATTGTAAAACTAATCAAGCCTTCTTCTTAACTATATTTCGAGCTTCATCTACCATATTTCTAAACACCCATTTAGTTTCTATGGTGAATGTGTCCTTGGGACTTTCAACAAGTTTCCGAACATTATTTCATTCAAACTGATTGAGTTCATATTTCATAGACATTACCCAATATTCATCTTTGAGTGCATCATCAATGTTTTTAGGTTCAAGATGTGACAACAAGGCTTTATGTTCATCCTGATTTCTAATAGATGTTCTAGTTTGTGTCCCTTTATCTAAGTCTCCTACAATAGCATCTATGGGATAGTTTCTAAGGGTTCTATCCTTTCTAGAAAAAGAGGGACTAGTGAATTCAGGTTCATCAACAGATTCAGGTTCATTATGACTTGATTGCATAGATTTCCAGAATTAGAAGTTTTCACAGATTCATTCAAAAAGGTATTTGAGGATTTTGAGTTGATGTTCAGATTTGATACACCATCCTCCAGATTTTCTATGATGGTTCTAAGCTCATGTGGATCTGTTTCATCAAACATTATATGAACAGATTCTTACACACATTTATTTCTCTTATTGAACACTCTATAAGAATTACTTGATATTGAATAACCTAGGATAAATCTTCATCACTTATGGATGAAAATTTGTCAATATTATCATTAGTGTTGAGAATAAATACTTTGCAGCCAAAAAATCTAATATAATTAACCTTAGGCTTCCTATTATTCCTGAGTTCATATGGGTTCTTTTTGATAATTGGTCTAATCAAAACTCTATTGATTATGTAGCATGCTATATTAATAGCTTCAGCCCAAAAGTAAATAGGTAGGTCATATTCACTAATCATTGTTCTAGGAATTTCTTGCAGGGTTCTATTTCTTCATTCAACTACGCCATTCTGCTGAGGGGTTCTAGGGGTAGAGAAATTGTTATTATAGGAATTTTGTGAGAAAATGGATTCGAAATCTAGATTTTCAAACTAATGACCACGATCACTTCTCAAATTCTTAATCTTATTTCCACTAAGGTTCTCTATATACTTGTATTAATAAACAAAATAAGATCAAGCTTCACTTTTGTTATCTAAGAAGTATACCCAAGTATATCTAGAAAAGTCATCTACAAGAACATAAACATAGTGCATCCCATTTTATCTAGAAACTCTAGATTGTCCAAACAAATCCATGCGAACAAATTCGAGAGGACAAAAAGTATAAACTTCATTCTTTGGTTTGAAAGAGAATTTGTAATGTTTTCCCTTTTGACAAGGACTACAAACTTTTTTATTTTGAAACCCAAGTTTGGTTAAGTCTCTAACTAAATTATTCCTAGTAATTTTTCTATGTGAATGTTTATTGCAATGTCTTATTCTTCTGTTCCAAATCCACGACTCTTTATGAAAATTATTTAAACAAGTAATATATTTTTCAGATAAAGAATTCAAATAAACTACATAAACATTTTCTTTCTCAAGGAAGAAAATACTAAAGGAAATTTAGAATTAAAAACAATAAAATAATCATTTTGAAACATAACATTAAATCCATCATCACATAACTGAGAAATACATAACAAATTGTATTTTAATCCATCACAAATAAATCGTTAGAAATTAAAACTGAGTTAGTGATACCAATCTGGCCTAGGCTGATGATCTTTCCTTTATAATTATCACCAAAGGTAACATAGCCTCCATAAACATTGATTAAGATTTTAAAACATGAGAAGTATCTGGTCATGTGTCTTGAACATCCAATATCAAAGTACCATGTCTTCTTACAAGAAATATTTAAGGATGTTTCCTAAAAAATAGTTTTAGATGGAAAATGATTTTTTACCAAGATTTTCTTGGGTACACACAGGATAGAAAGAAAATATTTAGGTACCCAGATTTTTCATATGGGTCTCATATAATTATCATAATAAATAGATTTTGAAAGATAGAATTTATTTGGTTTGTAACAATGAAAATAACTAGTTTAAGAATATGAATTTTAAGAACTAAAACTAGAAGTATTCTGACCAGATTTAGGAAAAAATTTAGTTTTAGTGATCTGTCTCTTTCCGGGCCTATTCTAGTGGTATATTTTTGTGCCACTTGTTTACCTAATATTTGATTCTATGTGTCCTTTCCATTTTTTAACTTTTCAAAGTCATTAATCAGTTCTCATTAGACATTTTCAGTTTAGTTTTTTTCTTATGTAATTGGTCAATATTTTCTTCTTCTACATCAAGGTCATATTTAACATTACAGTCAAAGAATGATATTTCTTAATGTTCTTATATTTGTCCTTAATCTCATTACAGGTTTGTTCCATCATGTTACAGTATTCAAACAGTTCCTCACTAGACATGTTTTCGGATTCAGAATCAGAATTGATTTCAGAATAATATGAATTCAAAGCAGGAGTGTCCATTGTTACCTCTGATGTGTTTTTAATAACGAACATGATAGATTTATGAGAGTATTATTCCTTAGTAGAATAATAATTACATGAAGTTTATTATAAATTACTCCAGGTTGCTTTCATATCTTTCTTGTATTTATTATCCTTGTAGTCGTATTTCTTTTTAAACTTCAATTTTGGACAGTCAGCTTTAATACGACCTTTTTTTGCATTCATAGAAGAAAACATCATCAATCTTATCAGATTTCTTCCAATCATTCTTCCAGGGTGCTTTTTTGACATATTTACCTTTGTAGTATGACTTTCTAAAAAATTTCTTCTTCCTGTTGAACTTCTTAATTCTCCTGGATATCTGAGCCATCTCTGCATCACTATCAGATGCAGTCTCATCACTACTCGAGCTTTCAGTAGGTATGTGAACATTCTCCATGTCCTTTCTCTTTGAGGCAGTAGACTTAAATTCCACTGACATCCTCTTTGGTTCATCATCTTCCTCCTTATTCACCTTATGTTTTATCTTCATACATCATCATCTTACCAATTAATTCCTTAACATGTAAAGTACCAATATCGCAAGATTCTCCCATCAAGGTATATGTGCCTCTCCATCGGTCTAGCAGACATCTCAGTATTCTCATGATTTGTTCCTTTTCTGAAATAACCTTTCCAAGGGAGCTCATAGTGTTGAAAGTTTCATTTAACCTGAGATACATGTTAGAGATAGGATTATCAGGCTTCGTTTTAAAAATATCATAATTAATAGTATAAGTGTTCAATCGCATTTCATTCACATTAGTTGATCCTTCATGAGAAACACCCAAAGTATCCCACATTTCATAAGTAGTTTTTCAAGAAGATATGTGATTAAATTTGTCATATCCTAATGCAAAATATAGGGCATTAATAGCTTTACAATTATTATTGTAAGCTATTTTAGTAGGTTCATCCAAAGTGGTTCATTCAATTTCTAGAATCTTATATTGGGTCTCTATAGAATCCCAGATGTCAAATCCCATACTCTCTAAGTGAATTTTTATTTTATGTTTCCAATAGGCATAATTTTTACCATTAAGGAAGGGTGGAACGTTGGTAGTAGCACCTTCAAGTCTATTATCCATAATATGACTTTAGAAAATATATTTAAAGAGATTAAATTTAGAACTAATGGAAATCTATGATATTTAAGGATGAAACTAAAATCACAGATGAAAAACAAATTATTTTGAAAACCATTAATAATAATTTAAACCTTTGATACCAAATGTTGGTCAGAGTGGATACTCAAAAGAGGGGTGAATTGAGTTCCAATTAAATTTTCTGTTAAAAAAATATTTCTTTTAAATTACCTAAATTATAATACTAAGTTAAACTGTAGTGAATTTGTATTACAGTAAAGGGTCAGTTAGATTATCAAGAGATTCATTAGTTCTCATTTAATTGAATATGAATATTAATTAACTTTTGAACCAAAACTAATGCTTTATAGTACATACAAACACATTCAATTATATCTATAAAAGTGACATTAAAATAGATTTGTATTTCAAAGTAAATAGTAGCGGAATATAAAATATATATTATACTATAGACTTAATCTAAATTTCACAGCAGATATAAAACAAGTGGTTCAGTCTCAAGTCGTGACCTAATCTACTCCACTTAGTGATCACCTGCCACCAAGCAGTTTATATAAATAAACTCTGATCTACACCCCGGATCGGGGTAACAATAGTAAAAAGACTATCCGGGCCACACATGGACCTCTTCCATTGTTTTCATGAGTAAATAAAATAATTTCTCGGCCACACAAGGACCTCTCCATAGATGTCATGGGTAAACAAGGGTAAAGTGTTTGGCGTAGGGATTTTGAAATCCTTTAGTTCAGCGTAAGAGTCAGTGTATGTGTAAAATATACAGAGTGCACACACTGCTCAAAATAAAATAAAATAATCACTAAGGGATAGTATATGTGAGTTTAGAATGCTCTACTTATTAGTAGTGCAGCTATGGACTCGTTGGATAACATTGAAATGTTTCTGAGTCCTTCTCTTGTTTTTTAGTTGAAAAACAAAGTGTCGTGGTTTAGCTTGTGTTATTCACAAGTGACTATGTTCTCACGATCCCAGTGTACTTCTTGTGATCTTCAATAGAGTTGTATTGCATGAATGAGACAGTTGCTTCCTTGAAGATCTTGAAATCTCTTCTTCATGGTCGTGCTCAAGATTGGTGTTCTGTTCAGTAAAGTGCACTCATGTGTCTAGCATTGTTGTATGTCTCTTCTTCCTCTGGGGTACACTTCTCTTTATCATCTAATGCATGAGTTTTAGCCAACAGGTTCCATGTATTTCATTCCTCATACCTCGTACTATGTCTAAAAATAAACATTAAATATGTCAGTGCATTAAAGATGTCAAATATTACCGTTAAAAAGTTAAATAAAAAAATGATTAAATGGTTTAAGAATCAATGTCACGGTAGTTATGAAAATGGTTTCTCTTTAACGGTATCTCCTTCATGGTGTCTCCCTCATGGTGTCTGAGTCACGGTGTATCCTTTTCATGGTGTCTCACTCATGGTGTCTGACTTACAGTTTCTAGCTTCTGGTGTCTTGATCATAGTTTGTGGATTCACGGTGCCTTGATGACTGTGTCTTGATAACTATGTCTAGAACTTAAGAAAACAAATTGTCTAGCTTACGGTGTCTATTTTTAGTGTCTTGCTTCACGGTGTCATGCTTACTATGTCACGGTGTCACGTGGTCACAGTGTCTCGTTGTCACGGTGTATGTGTCTTGCTCACAGTGTCTGACTTACTGTGTTAAGCTTCACGATGTGTTGTACTTAAGGCAAATAACTGTGACTAGACATAAACAGTAATATGTATAAAATGAATTGAGATTAACCATTAAAAAATATGAGATAACTTGAAACATAAATACAAATGATTGATATGATTTGTGAGATTTGTGATCATGAATAAGATTTGTAATCATTATTGATATTTGTAAAAATTAATGAGATTTGTGATCATTAAAACCTGATTAATACATGAGGAGTACAACATATATAATCTAAATCATGCCTTTTTAACATTGTAAATATATCTCCATACTTAGTGACATTCTCATCCTCCTTTTGTCTCAGACTCAGAAATTGCCTTTCCATATCCGTTCTATGATTGCAAGGAAGGTAGTTTTTTTAAGAAAATCACTTTAAACTCACTCCATTCCATACTTGATAATTATGAATTATCCTTTATGTTTTTGAATCAATGAACACCATTGATCTACATCTCTCATGAGGCGATAAACTACCATGAAAACTTTTTATCATTCATTACTCCCCAAAGCATAAAATATTTTCTCTAAGGAACTTATCCACTGCTCATATACTAATAGATTTTTACTCCCATTGAATGGTGGTGGTTGTTTTCTCATGAATTAGTATAACATTGATCCTCCACATTATGGATTAGGGTGCTCCATACGGGTAAGGATATTATTAATAAGATGTGTGAGTTGTCCCAGTATGGTGATAAGCTGATCAGCACCAGTTGCATTACCATATCCACTATAATTATCTTGAGTAGGAGGAAAATCCCTACATGGATTATGTGTGTTTACATGGTTTCCATTCCTTCCATTAGGTGCCATTTATAAATAATGGCACACACTAGATTAGTTTTTGAATTTCTATACATAAATCCAAACATGTAATACACATAACATAAATTGAGTTGTTTATTGATATAATCCTTAATAATAATAAAAATATTAGAAGAGGTATATACTCATAAATCCATCGTAGTAATTTGTAATGAAAATTAGAATTATCCTAACCATATCCCCCGGGTGTATCGTAACCAAGAGTGCAGCAAGGCGCATTGTCGTCCACCTATTCCTGTTCGTGTCTAGCTCAAAGCTGTGTTTTCAGGTTTTACTATAAGGTAAATCTATTCCACATCCGACTCTATTGGTTCGTATCTAGATAGTGATGTATTTTAGGGAAAAGTCAAAAAATATCTACAATAACAAAATTCAAGGATGTTCTTTTATTCTAATTCTCAAAGTCTATCTTAGGGTAATGTTCTCTAATCGGAATTTTTCTAAATCTGGTTTCCAAGGGTTGTACTAATCTTACTCAAATACCAACTATAATGCCCTGGAACCATTTACCTAGAGTTGGTGATTGATTACATAACATTGGAATGATACAAAGAATTTTGTCCCGAATGACTGATCTGTTTAGTATTATTTGAAACAAGATATATACATATGTTCAACATTACAACTTGAAATTAAATATGACACTAATTTATTCAATTCTAAACATCCAATACTCCTAGATTATGCATACAATTCACTCATAAGTAACTTCTTCATATCCTGGGAAAATGAAACATATGAAAGGGGTGAGCTCAAATGATCGTGTAAGGGTAATCAATATAGCGGAAGATAACATAAACATCAGGCATAATTAATAATTAAAAACAATTTCCCTTAAAACAAATAAACATGGACACTTTATGGTAGGAATATTAGATGAATAAATGATTCCATAATAAAACATGGTCATGGGTATTCTACTACTTGAATAACCACATGAAACATCATTATTATTTCCATAATGAGGGAATGTATAATGTCGTACATTCTGAAACATCTTTCCAAGGCCTCGGCTAAGACGTCTAAAATGATTTTGGCCTCAACCAAAAATATATATCAAATTAGGAAAGTCCACGGAAAATTACACGTCTAATTGTCTCGTGAGACCTACAGATTCTTCGAGGAGCTATAGTGGGCTCCACCTGTCACATACTATGTCCAATTCATTCCTCATGTGAAAAGGATGAAACATAATATAAAAATTCGAATTAAAACTAGCATACAAAATGTAAATACTATAGCAATAAACCATGAATGGCATAATAATAAGGCATCTACAGTCAAACATAACACAAAACCTTCAATACAATAATGAATATTTGTATAATATAAAATCAACTTCAAACAAGTTTATAATCCCTCAAGGATTGTTGAAATAGATGAAAAGAAAAATATTTGAAAGAAATGCCTCTTTCTATTTTGAATCCATTTAAGAGTCAGATAATTATAAAAAACTTTTATTTTGAAAATATAATTATAATCTTGTAAGGTAAGCTTCGATGATGTTATAACGGTGGAAAATAGATGCACCCTTCGTATAAGTCAAACGAAATTCATACATTATTTTTGTCAAAAAGGACGTAAATTACATTGTTTGAAAAACGACAAAAATATTCATTTCAAAACATATGATGTCAAATAAAAGTACAAATGACTTTAACCCATAGTCTTGTAAATAGTAAAAATGTTTTCAAATAAATTTTTATGAAAACATTGATGTGGATGATAAAGAGGTCTCATTAGACACTTACGTAAAAAAACAACCTCAGATAATAAAGAGATTGTGAAATTAACCCTTACATTGTACTTTTCCAGGGTTGATGGTACGTTAACCTCTTTTATAATTTTTAAATAATTGTTATTAAATAATACAAGAAATATATACATAAATATGATATATTATATGATCCTCTATATCGATTTGTAAATAATATTTCATAAGTATCATCGTTTTGGGTGTTAACTAATTCGTTTTCCATTACATGATTGGTTATGTAAGACATTTTGGTTATGTATAAGATTTATTTGACTCATATAAAGAATTATATTATCTTTATAGACTTTATTTTTAGTCATAAAATGAAAATTATTCTTTAATGGATCTGATGGGGAAATGAATCTCATCGAGTTTGTGGAGACGGTAATCTGTATGTATGCACAAGCGAAAATAGTATTATATTGACAGAGAATCCATATATAATTGGATTTTATATCATATATAAAAAATCATTAATATTTTATATTTAGTATTTACTTTAGTTATACTCGTTGTTATACCCATGAAAATAATTAAGTGTTTGAATAACAAACTACACCATAACCTGGAGACGGTAAGTCGTACATACCCACGTATGGTGACTTAGTAATTTATTGGATGGATAGAATAATGAATATTTTGGTACCATAATTATAAAAACATCACAGTATTTCGAAGTTAATGGATTTATTATTTTGGTATTGATACAAAAAATAAATCGGATGTGTTTGAAGAAAAGAACTCGAATGAGGTGATGAAATATTTACCTCTTCTTCAGGTTCTTCCTTTTGATTTTATCAAAAGGGCTCTATAGGTTTGATTTCTGACCAACGGAAGGTCTTTAGGAAGAAGAGAGGAAAGTTGGGAGGATATTTCGGTAGAGTTTGGCCGATCCTAATGGAATTAGAGGTGTGATTTTGAGAGAACGGTAAGTTACCTTTTATAAGAGAGGTGATGGTCACTTTAGAGAAAACATGAAATATTATTTTATAATAAAATAATTTTCAGTTTAAAATAGCACAAAAATGATTTACTAAGAGGATAAGGTGGGAATGTGATGAAAAACTCTCAGCCAATAGGTTTTAGACTTGTTTAGGTCACCATTCGATTTAGCTTTTAGTTAAATAGTTTGACATCTACCATGTCTCTTTGTATTTTTATATTATATGTTTAATAAAAATACTATACACTGCCAAGCTAACACCATCTAGTTCATTCTTAATAAACATAGCATTATCTATGTATTTTTTCCAAACCTTATATTTTTATGAAAATTATATCAATTAATAATATAGTATTTGTTTTAAAACTCAATTATGTCAATTTTGACACTATTTAGTATATGATTTTTTTGAAATCCATTAAAAATTTATCAATTCGAATAAAATTTATTTAACAAACTATAACAAGTCATACTTTAATATAAAATTAGTGTAATTCATTATAAGTTTCAATTTACATTTATTTGGATATTTATAATATAAATTATTTTAATATTTCATTAATAATGTAACTACTACATCATCATTGTGTCATAAGTAATTTAAATAATTTAATGTATAAAAATTAAAAATATAATATAATTATATAGGAACTATTTTTATCATTCTAATGAATATTTGTAGTCATATTTATATTATATTTATCCCTATATTAAAAATGTTTTAATTATTAAATATCGAATTTAACTCTATTAACTCTTCTTTAAATAAAAAATAATTAATGTCCTAATATAATCTATGTGGACCAGATATGATCATATTCTTTTGCTAAGGTTGTTTTGGGTCTATTTATACTTATAAAATAGAATTATGACATGTGTTAGGGTAATTATGATATCATTTTTACCTTTAATACCATATTTACTTTTAACCATGGTAAATAAAAGACAAAAGTTACTATTCACCGAAAAAAATATTTTCAGTTATTGAACCACATTTTACTTACTGATGTTTACCGCGTCACTCGGGGTTTTGAAAATCAACTCATAGAAGTGGTAAAATATTTTTTTATGAAAATTTGCTAACGCTCCTATGGGGTTTGTAAAGGAAGGTAAATAGTTCAATAAAATTTTTATATATCTAAAATTATTATAAAGTGAATCAAACGAATTAAATTAAACTCATGTAGGTATTATGTATCAATTGGGACCAAAAATAATTTAGATAATATAGATAATTGTTTAAATAAAAGGTTTGTTTTAACCAATAATATAGTGTTTTTCACTATTTATAAAAAATTATTAGTTTGTAGAAAAATACCAAAAATTCACTATAAAATAATTTCTATAATCCAAAATCAAAAACGAAGTCCATTTTTAAAATTAAAATTTACAAAATTTCAATTATGGGGTATTACTATTCACAATGGCTAGTTTGATTGGTCATGGTGTTTTAGAATCTCGAATTTGCTTACAATGCAAGATATTACATTATTTAAAGGGAAATATACTATGGAAGATTGGAATGTTACTCATAAAATGTATTAATGAATTAATATTTTGTTGTCTTATGATTATGAGATAATTTTATTTGACCTTAATTAGTTTTTCAAACTGTTATAGAGTCAGTTATAATTTTAATGTTGGAATTTTCAAATTAAGTGAAAATTATAAATAAAAATTAAATTTCTCATATTTAAGGAATTAATTTCAAAAAATGGATTTTTTTTAATTATACACATCAAAAAATGGCTGGGTGATGTTTTGGGATTTTTCTAAAAATCTCGAATTTTATGAATAGTGAAATATGGTACTATACGGTTTAAGATAAATACATGAATTGTTGAGTCATTGGTGATTTTTAGATGATATAAGATAATAATATAAAACAGTACATAATTTTTTAAATATATTAATATATAATTCTAAATATATTCATATTCGTGTGGAGAAATAATAAATTAAGGAATAAAATAATGAGAAAAACCCCTTATCTTCCACTATAAATACCTCCCCTCACCACCTCTTCTCATAATACATATTAAACCTAGAATAATGTCCAATTCATAAAAAATAATATTTCCAAGTATTTCCCCCAAGTCCAATATCCTTTTTTCTCACAAAAATTCTAATCCCATTTCCCTTAAGGAGGTTCTCAAAGAGACAAAATTCATGAGGTAAAATCATCTTTTGTTTTTCCATAGTTTCTTTTTAAATTTCATTTATTTTTTTATACAAATATCAAATTCTCTCACAAAATTTTAATGATAACTCTATAATCTAATATAAAATGTAATTTTATTTATTTTAATTTAGAACCCATCATCAATCCCTTTCCCTTCTCTCGTTTATTTTAAAAACGAAAATATCGCTCTTGATGTAGCGATTTACTGCTATCGTGGATGATACATTTCCATATTCCATTACCACATTAAATTATGGTAATAAAACCATTATTATTGTTGAATAATACTATATTATAAATATTAAATTTCATATAATGTTCTATCACTAGTACACATACATAATATTAATTAATAAAATAAAACTAATTCATGATGATTATAAAATGCCCAAAAAAATCTAAAATATTATCACAGAAATTTTATCTATTGATTCATCCTCATACAATATAACCAAAATAAATATATAACCATTAAATGTTATTCAATTTAATTAATAAAATAAAAATTCATTTCTATAAAACTTTTCTAATTTTACATTATTTATCATACATGTGTACACGTAAACAGATCATGAAAACCTCGGAAAAGCATGCTCTTAATTGATAAAATTGAACATTGTTATTAATCAAGATGGAAATAAATTAATTTAATAAAATTTAATTAAATAGAATAAATTTATAAAAGGATATTTATAAATTAATTAATATAATTAATCTTATTATACTAGAAAATAAGATCCTGTAGAGAACACATTCAGACATAAGCAATGAGATTCTCCCCGACCCTCTATTTTTTCTTTCAGGTTACACTGTCTCCCTTAACCTATATGTAATTATCATTTATTCTGATATAATATATATAAATTATTATTTTATTTTAAAAACACACTTAATATGCTTAATTAGTCATTATTTGATTGAAAATACATGTTTTATAATGACCCCTTTTCAATTCCTCCAAAAAACCATGCCAGATTAAAGGGAAGAGCCCAAATTATCACCCATTTTTAAGTACCATCTATAATCTATTATAAAGTAAAAATATTTTTCTAAAATTAATAATTTATTCATGAAATGTTATATTTTTTCATTTATAATTTTATAAAAGAAACAATTATTTTTTCGGGTTAAATGTCCCTTTAATATTTCCCTCTCATCGCACTAAAAAGGCTCATTTATAATGTTTCTAAAAAATAACATGTTTTAAAATGAATTAGATTTTATTTATTTTGATCTATTCTAATTTTTAATTATTAAATCTTACATATGATTTAAATCCATTCTTTCACAGGCACCATTATTATATTTCCTTTGGTTATTCTTTATTCGCCAATTATTCCTTGTGTGGGGTATATATATAACTCCCATTAATTTTTTATCATCATTCATTTAATATTTCATTAATTATCTATATTTAATGAATAATGGGTTTTATTATTTCCTTATTTGTTTACCCTTTTTATATATAGTTTTTTCATCGAATGTTGTTCCAATTGGTAAAATATTTATATATTTGTATATCATACTTTATATGGATAGTTTGATTAGTCATGAATTGAATGTACATATAATGAATGGTTTGGAAATGTAGTTATGTGTCGTTACATGTAATAGATATCCTCCCAACACATTTACATGTCTCATTAGAAAAAATAACTATTGAAAATCCCATTTTGTTTTTTCAAGAAAAATTATTAGGTTTTACCCACACACATAAAACATATTGACGGTATAATAGTTTATGTTTGAGATAGATTACATGTATTGATGAAGAATGTTTTTATTATTTAGTTATTACATTCCATGATATTTTTACTATTAAAAATTCACTCCATTCCATTTTCATGTAGATTTTATTGATGTAATGTGTTTCCCGGTTATATACCTTTCCATTATGAGTTATTTATTTTTTTCAATTATTATTGATTCATTCTATCCTCAATGAGAATTTTATCCCACCTCATCATTGGTTTTACATCACAAGGGTCTAATGAGGAATATTTTAAATAAGTGACTTTGGTGGAGTTTTTTTTCTATTGTTTTGTTATACGATTAATTACCAATGTAATAACTAAACCACGTATATACTAATTTACTGCAAGACTACTAAACTAATAGATACATTGTTAAGTGATCATATGTATCAATTATATTTTAATACAATGACCACCAAATCTTTTCTACTTAGTTCTATGTGGTTATAGTTGGTATAATATCATGTTTTGAAGAAACCTTGCGAACAAGAATTAGAAACCATATTTTAGGGAAGATAACCCAATATAGAAATTGAGGATAAGAATTGAATAATATTCTATAATTTTGGTAAGGTAGATATTAGGTGGGTCCTCAAACAAATGTATCCCTATTTAATACAAAATATATTTTGTTCTAGAATAGATATACCTATAAGAATCAACATTGACAAGTGTGTCTGTCCAGACATGACGTAACCTAGTACACAATAATGGGCCTTACAACGCAAAAACATTGACACCCATAAGGGTTATTATTAGGATAATTAACAATCAATTTAAATAAAATTATGAATGATTTCAAATTAAATATGTTACCAATGAAACAATGTTTATGATTTTGAATTTATTTATTCATAAATATTCGATTTTTATAAATTTTTTATCTACAACTAAATTATATATTATGATTTATAACCTAATTTAGTGTATTGCATTATTTATAAATAGAGCCTAATGGAATGAATGGAATCTATAACTACATAAAATATATATATTTTCCCATTGATAATGTCAATAAAGTCAGTGTTGGAGCATAGTTGATCATGGCCATATTAACATGAAAAACTATGTTTATGATGATTAACCACACCAATCCTATGGTCTGTCAATTTATATGGAAAACGAAACCATATTTTAGCGGGACTACTAATCTAGTGGTCGAATAGTAGTGGATCAAGTCCATTGAAATGATATTTTTGGCATTAAGATATTTGAAAAAAGAAAATGGAGTATTGGTAGTATATGTTCTGAAGGGTGATGTTGATCAATGATGGTCATTAATAATAAATACTATGGAGGAATCTAAAATAGAAGATATGTAATACAAATTATTTTAAGAAATATTCTTTAATAAATACTCTATATGTGACCAAATATATGAAATGTAGAGAAAATTTCTAAGCTTAATAAAAAGAAGAAAAATCATTGTTGTGAAACTCTTCAACTGTAGTGAAATGGGTAAATATTAAAATAAATATATGAGGTGTCAGGTGAATCGACTAAAGAAGAGGTGAAGGGGAGATGAATAAGCTTATATGATCACTATATCTAAATTACATGTACCCAATGATTTGGTGCCTGGTATATTAATCTCATCACATAATCTAAGATACGAGTAATGTGATTATGTATCATCATAATCTTTTATTACAACCATATTTTCTATGAAAATCAGATATTTTTATTTTTATTTTATAAGATATTTTTCAGTAAAAAGTTATAAGGGGATTATCATTGCAATAATAATGTGATGGTAAATTCACATTATGGAATAAAAAGGTGAATTATTTACTCACCTTATCATCATACCTTGGGTTAATTTGGAAATAATTATCATAATAGTATGGAATTTGAAATATGATATGATAATTTGTAATAAGAAGACAGAAAATACAATTTATAAATAGAATATATAATCCCTTACCATTAGAGTATATAGATCATCATATGATTATTATCCAAATCCAACCCCATTAGCTCTATTGAATGCAATTCTAGGGGAGGAAAACCAATGAACTTCAATGGATGAGGATTATCATATTAGAATTGACGATGTTGGAATTATATAGGAATACATGGATTTATATCATAAAGAATTACCTTGGTATCCCCAAGAGAATGAAGTTGAATTTAAAATTGTTCTTATCCCTGATGAAAGAAAAATACCAAAGCCTACTTAGGGAATGGAAACTAGGGAATTAGAGGAGATACAGAAAAAACAAGAGGAGTCGAGTAATAAGGGATTTAGTCATCCTTGTGTTTCTATATAGGGATCCCATATTCTCTTTATGAAGAATAAATAAGAATCTTTGAGGATTATTATTAACTATATAGAAATAAAATATATTATAATAAAAAACAAGTATCCTCTTCCCCACATTAATAATATATTATTTGAAATTCATGATGGACACTTATTTTTGAATATTTAACCTAATTCTAGATGGCACACATTGATAGTAACGAAGAAATACATTCCAATGATATCATTTCGTACTAGTTACTGAAATTACATGTTAATAGTAATCAAATTAGGACTAACTAATAAACTATCTATTTTCATAGATTTAATGAACAATGTCTTCAAGGAATATCATAATATTTCTTTTTGGTATTTATTTATGATATAATTATGTACTCACAAATCTATGAGGAACATGATAACCACATGAGGATTGTTTTGAAGACACATTAATGAAAAGAGTTATCTGGGTAGTTTAAAAAGTGTATTTTTTAGTTTTAATTAGTCTGTTTTCATGGCCACATTTTCTCTCAAATTAGAATCTTAGATGACCATATGAAGAAAACGGCAATCCATGAATGGCCTACGCCAATAAAGATCATCGAGGTAAATAGTTTTAATGTTTTAAAAGGTTTCTATGGGTGTTACGTTCATATTTTTTCCCAATTGGAAAACCATTTAACTAAGATCACACGTAATGGGGTAAATTTCAAATGCATTGAAGAATGTATAGAATGTTTTTGATGAATTGAAGATATTTTTGGTAAATGATCCAATTTTGAATCCTATAACTGAAAATTATGGTTTGTGATATATTGTGATGTATTGAAGTGTATACTTTTTTGTGTTATTATAAAAAAATTAACTTATTATATATACAATAAGGGAGATTAAGCCACAAGAAACAATTTTCCAACCATTGATATTGATGTAGAAGTTGAAATATTTTATTTAAAAATAAGGATATACTATATGTATGGTGAATGATATGATATATATATATATACTGATAACGTGATTTTTAAATACATATTTTTCACATAAAAAATTAATCTCTAGTCAATGGAGATGGCTTTTATTGCTAAATGATAATCATTTTTCAATACATAACCATCTAGGAAATAAAAATAAGGTATCATATTCTTTATGTAAGAAATATCATGGAAATATAATGAAATTTATGATCGTCGAACATACTCGATTCATGGATTTAGTAATTACGGATATAAGAATTGTTATGGAATTGGAAACTTTACTCATTTTTCAAATTTTTATGAAACTAATTTTATTATAAGAGATAAAATGTATCAATTTAATGATGATAATTTTATAAATAAAATTAAATCCATTATAGATGAATGATTGGAAAACATCATATATGATGATAGAGTTATAAAATTGGGAATGATATAATGTGTTCCATAAATACCAGAGATAATAAGGGAACTTTTAGATTATCTTCACATCTCAAATTTATCTTCAAAACCTATTTGTACCAAGATGTAAAAAGATCTGAAGAAAACTTTTTCTATGATTACATGAAATAGACAATTGCTAATTATTTGTCAAGTTTCCAAGATTTTAAACATGTAAAGGCTTAGAGAAAAAATTCTAGAGGAGTCATAATACCTATTCATCTTCTTATATAGATGTGGGATGAAATTTAGATCTACATTATCCCAAGAACACCATATAAACAAAGAAGGAATGATGAAAGTTTTGTTATTGTTGAACTTCTTACAAAATTGGCACATTATCTTGTTATAATAGAATATTTAACTCCTGATCACCTAGAAATTATTTATATTAATGAATTTCTAATAATTCAAGGTGAACCTCTAAAAATTGTTTTTGATCAACATCTTCATTTCACATAAAAATTTTGTATGATTCATTAGATGTATTTGGATACTGAGCATCATATTAGTACGACATATAAACCTCAATATAATGGATAGTCTGAAATGAGTATTCAAATGTTGGAAGACTTGTTGAGATCATTCTAACAAGACCTTCATGGTATTTAGTATCAGTATTTAGCTTTGGTGGAATTTAGATACAATAATACATTTCATTCTAGTATTCAAATTATGCCATATGAAGCAATATATGCCAAGAGATGTTGAAATCTAAATTATTGGGATGAAGTTATTGAGATGAAACTTATTGGGTAAAAAACATATACGAGATACAACCTCAAAGGAATATACTATTTAGGTTAAAATAAAAGAAGCTCAAAGTAGAGACACGTGTAATACTGATAACCAGAAAAAGGAATTGGAATTTCAAGTGGGAGATTATTTCTTTCTGAATATATCTATTTGAAGGGGTTTCCTATGATTCAGTAAGAAATGAAAACATTCCCCCCTATGTGTCAAACATTTTTAAATTTTAGGATGAAATTGAGGTGTGTTTTAATAATTAGATATACTTAAAATTATCTTCAAATTTCTTTATTTGTTTCACATATAATTGTTAAAGAAGTCTATGTCCGATCAAACACATGTACTCACTTATAAATAAATATAATTAGAACCATCTTTTCCTTACTATGAAGATAATATTGAGATTCTGGACATAAAGGAGAAACTATTGAGAAATCAGATGACAAAACTGGTAAAGGTTCTTTAGAGAAACCATAAAATAGAATATTTAATGTGGGGACCAAAGGATTTTATGAACAAGAACCACCCTCATATATTTAAAAAAAATATTCATTGAATAATTTGAGGAAGATATTTTTGAAGGATTGAATAACAAAACACCGTGTTATTCTATGGCATGTAACATATTAAATAAATTCAATTCATGTTATAGCTTTCATTTCACAAAAAATTTATTTCATATGGTATAATTAATATAAATTCACATATATAACAAAAAAACATTAGAAATGAGGAATGAATGAAATAAAAGGACTTTATTGAAAATAAGGAACATATATAAATAAAAAATGAATATGAACATTAGAATAGTATTGTAACCCTTAGGTATTGTAATTCATCTAATAAAATGGTAACCTCACTTGTTAATGCATAAAACTATTAGGCATCTTATAAATGAAAATACTATATAAGTATATCATTGTACAAGTATATAATTTTACAAGAATTATTAATTATGTATTGATATTTTTTGTCAACATAAATTATTATTTTTAATTTTATAATTAATATATTTAATTAAAGGAAATTATTTTTAAAATATGTGTCCATAAAATAATTCATATCATTTTAAGATAATTTATAGATACCATAATTATTTTTAAAATGTGTTTTAAATGCAGTTATAATTTTAAAATTTTTACTTTCTAAGTAAAGGATGATTTTAATTAATAATATAATTTTACATGTTTATCGAATTATTTTCATAAAATTGAGTTAATTTTTTAATTCAACATGTCAAAAAAATGGGTGTGTTTTTTTTAATACCAGATATTTATTTTGAATAGAGAAAAAATGGTAATTTATGGTATAAGATAAATACATGGATTATTGAGTCATTAATGTTGTATATATGATTTAATGGAATAATATCTAATCCCCATTAATTATTTTAATATATTTGGGGATAATTCGGATAGTATTCCTTGTTTTGAGGTAAAATTATAAACTAATGAATAAATTAAT
The DNA here is from genome assembly GCA_963277665.1 of Viscum album. Taxonomy (NCBI): domain Eukaryota; kingdom Viridiplantae; phylum Streptophyta; class Magnoliopsida; order Santalales; family Viscaceae; genus Viscum; species Viscum album. The sequence continues at coordinate 1,530,165,918 of OY728123.1, read as the reverse complement.
GAGAAATCCCCCCTTCCCTCTACTATAAATACCGCCCCTCACCACCTCTTCTCCTTACACCTCTTAAGAATTTAATACTTTCCAATTACACTACAATCCCATTCCCAAGAATGTTCCTCATACTTATGATCCATTTCTCTCCCAAAAATACCAATACCATTCATATCACTGTGGTTTTCATGGAGAACTAATTATATAGATAAAATAATTATTGGGTTTCCTTTATTTTCATTTCAAATTACATTTTTATTATTATTCTTAACTCACATACTCTATCAAAATATTCAGTAAAACTATATTTCTATATATAAAATTAAATTTTATTATGTTAATTTAAAATACATAATAAATCCCTTTATCATATGCTTTTTTTTCTAAAAATAGAAATATATTCTCTGATCTGCTGATTTAATGGCATCACAGACAATGCAGTTTAATTTTCCATTACCACAGTCAGAGCTGGTCATAAAACCATTACTAAATTTAATATATATATATATATATATATTGGTATACATATTATAACTCATATAATGTTCTAGAACTACCACATATACAGAATATTAATTAATAAAACAACGGTGGTTCATAATGACCAAAAACTTCCAAAATAATATAAACAAGTATCACTAATGTTTTGTATAATGATTCATAACCATCCATATAACCAAATAAAATATATAAATTTTTTATAATATAATTTCGTTAAGAAAATAAAATTTCAATTCTAGATTACTATTATCATTTTACATGATTTTATGAACATGTATATAAGTGAACTGATCAGGAAAACAATGGAAACAAATGCTCTTGAACATTAAAATTATACCTTATATCTCGTTATAGATGAAATAAATGAACATAATAAAATTTTAATATGTGAAATACATGTTGAAAATGTAATTAATTAATTAATTTATGGATTTAATATTATTATACAATCTAGTAAGATCAAGTGCATAACACATTCAACACAAGGTAAGGGATTACCCTAAAACTTCTCTTTTTTCCATTGGGATATGCTTTATTTCTATTTACCCAAATGAAATTATTAATTTCTATTATGTATTATTCCTATATTAATTTTTTATACTCAAAATATATTTTCCTATATCAATTATTATTTATTCAGTGGGTAATACATGTTTTATAAAGACCCCTTTCCAATTTATCCTGATAAACAAACTAGATTACAGGTAACATCCAAATATCATAAAAAAATTTAAGTATCATCCATAATATGTTTCAAGATAAATTTTTTTTGTAAACTCATTAGTTTATCATGAAAATCTATCTTGTTTTCATTTCTAGTTTTTTACAAACAATTTTTTCATTTTTCCATTTTAAATGATCTTTATTTTTTTTCCTTAAACCACAATAATAGGGCCATTTATAATGTTTCCAAACACTTCTTTTACATGAATTCACATCATATGGTTTTTAAATATCAATTTATTTTCATATTTTTCATTATGAATGTCCAAATATGATTTAAATCCATTCTTTCATGGACACAATTATGATATTCCCTTTCCTTATGATGTATAAACCATTAATTACATGTCTGTTGGATATGTATACTTGCTTTAAATTTTTATCAACATTCATTACATATTTCATAAAATATCCATATATATTTTATTATTAGAATTATTACTTCTTTAGTCATGTACCATTTTTATAGATGGTAAAATCTTTTAATTTTTTTAAATTGGAGAAATATTGTTAAATTTATATCCTCTACTAGATAAGGATTTGATTATACGTTGTGATTTGAATCAATGTATGAATAATTATTAGGACATGCATTTTCTAATGGGTGTTAGTAATAGATATCCCCTCGATGCAGTCAATAGTATCATGAGAAAAAATAGTTAGTGGAAAAACCTTCATGTTTGTTTCAAAATAGTATCATATGAGTTTTAACCCACAACCATAGAACTTCAAGATGATATGATGATTTATGTTATATACACATGAAAAATAATGTTTATGAATTTTAGACATTTGGTATTCAGTTTTTATTTTCCATGATATTTTCACTATGAAAAAAAATTACGGTTGCATTTTAATTCTCAATTTATTTATTGCATGTGTTATTAAATGATTTACCTTACAATTATTCATTATATAATTTGTTTCACTTAATATTGATTCACATAAACCTTAATAAGCATTTTTTATCAACCCTTTCTGTTATTTCCAAACCATGTTTTTGAAGATGAATACCTTAAATAAGTTTTGAGGGAATATTTTTTTTTATTTTTTTATTTTTTTATTTTTAATTTCCAATGAAATAAAATAGCTATGTACGAATCTAGTATATTCAAGACTATTAAATTGATCAATCATTTCAGATGTGGTCTCTTATTTATATGACATTGTCAAAAAATGAAAACCTACTCCAGGGTTCTATGTTGTGGTTGTTACAGTAAGCTTCCTTTCAAGATATTTATTTTCATTGGGACAAAACATGTGATCTATTTTCAATATGAATTATTTATTTGACTCTTATTTTTTAAAATTTTATTCTCCCATACCTAAATAAAATACATACTCTTTATAATTATCTTATTAATCTATAAAATATTGAAAATTTCCATCCTCTAAATCACTTTCTTCAAATTATGGTTTTAATTTTTTAAAAAAAACCCAATTAGCCACTAAATCATACATACCCATTACATTAGAAAATTATAATCAACTATGACCACATTCCTACTAATTTTATCCTTTTTATGAAATTTTCATTATCTCATATTCATATTCATCAGGATTAGTCAATGTTAAATTCAGTAAAAAGATATTATCCAATAAATAATTATTGTATTAGAATATAATTGTAAATTTATAATTATAATTAAATAATTGAAATACTTATGAATATAAATACATAAGTTTATTAATGTTTATTTCATCATATTAATTGTCTAATTCCTCTCATTCAATCTCTTTGAAATCATTTTTTAAGCCTTTAGAGGATTTTAATGTTAATTCCATCTATAAATTTCCATCATTTTTCAATTCATTCCATTTTTAATTTCATTTTCTATCAATATGTTTTAAGGATTTACAATGTATATACAAAATATTTATATATCCTATAATATATAAATGTTTCATTAATCCTATCCAATTGGATAATCAAAGACAATTTCCACCATAAAATCCACAATAAAATTTCAGAAATGTATGGATTGGGTTTCGTAATTTAATTAAATGAAATAAATATCTAATGTAAATTTCATATATATCCACTCCAATTTATTCAAATTAAAAATGATTTGATTAATGTAAAAGTCCCCTAAATTTATTTCCTCGTTCATTTATTTCATGCAATTGGTTTTGAACTTTTATAACTATTTTGGAACCTATAATTAAACTAGATTATTTTTAATAGAGAATGAAAATAAGGTATTGAATTACCTGCATTATACATCTGCGTCTATCATATTTTTTCTATATAATATTCTCCTACATAAGAAATATGAAGATAATGTTCCATGATTAAATTATTACCCATCCCAAATGATAAATTATATTGATCAATGTATTCCTATAACAAATAAAATCATTTCTCTTATAGGAGGGAAAACAATTCTTATTTAAAAAAACATAATCTATATAATAGTTATTTATTTGAACGATATTACCAAAAAATAAATAGTTATATCCATAAGGATATCATAAAACCACTAAAATATAACCAAAATCATGAATACTTCTTAGTGGATCACTTTTCTCAAAAAATAAATAAGAATTCCTAGAAATGGAAAGTTGAAACAAAAATGTGGAACATAAATCGGGGAATGAAAAGAGACATTCTCCTAAACTATTCTAGTGTAGGTTATTATATGTTATGTAAATGGTATATATAGATAAATATTTATGAGAGATATATTGGGAGTAATAATATAATATGACATAATATATTTTAATGTTTCACCATGTATTTTTGTTAAGATTCTCTATAATTACTTTGTAGTAGTTGGGATTCCACGTAACACATGATTGTATTATTATTAACAAAATAAAAGAAGAATTTTTATAATAAATATTATACATAAATGTTGTACAATATTTTAATCAAAAATATTTATGACATACCAAAACAAATTTCAATTATGTTGATCAATTTTATCCAATCCACCTTCAGTTCCTAAAATGACGAATCAAGTGAAGAACAGATTCATTAAATTAAACAATGAAAAAAATGTATAGAAATTATATTATATAATTATTTAATACTATTTAATTCTTTAAAATCAATCCCACATCTTAAAATATAATTTTTTATACAACATAAAAAATACATGGTTTGATGGGAATCATCGCATCGTAATGCATGGTAACCAATAAATCTAAAAATCAATGATCAAATTACATTTAGTGTCCCAAAAAATCTTCAAATAGATCCATATTTTTTTATCCATAGTGGAATAAATTACAGATAATAATACCACAATGTAGTTATTTTGAGTTTCAAAATACATATACAATCAAAATAAATTAATTATGATATGAAAACATATCATGAGATCATGATTTTGATTACATAAATTTAAAATATATTTAAAAAATTATATCCTATGAATTATGTTATAGTATTGAACGCCACAACATTCCATCTAAATAAATGTTAAGAAATCCACCCAGTAACTACAAATAGTGAAAAAAATCATATATGTTTTCTTTCATAAAATTCCAACAATATTCCATTTTAGTACTATAGTGACACCAGATTCTTATAAATGTATATTATATCTTTTTAGATGAATATTTATAACTTTATAAAAAAAACATGTCTTAGGACTATAGTTGTTTAGTTCCTCATGAAACATGGAAGATTTTTGTCTAATCTGGTGAATGATGGCCAAAATTTCCTTCAATGATCATACCATTTATTACACTTCAACAATATAAAATAACGAAAAATAATATTCATATCCTAGGGAAATGAAATTGATGAGTTGGTGAGCTCATATGCATAGAAAGGGTAACCATAAGAGATATCAATATATTACCTTATGGATGAAATTGATTGTAATAAGAGTGTGTGATCATGAAACTAACGTAAAATTTTCATTAATCACCTTATTATAGATCATAAACATTATTCATGGAATAAAACCTTATCAGTTTTAAATACATGTACCATAAGGGTGACAAATCATCACAAATCATTCATGAACCATATGATCGTGAAATAAGTGTATGAATGAATACAAATTTTGAAATGAACATCATGTTTCTAGTTTAACATCCAAAACTATCAACATAGTGGATCATGAATTATCACATATTTACCATAGTGAGCAAGGAGACCTATATTTCCCAAAGTGTATCCCAATACACATGTTTTCCAGTGTGGATCGATCTCGTCGACTTATTTCCTATTTTTATCACAATTCAAATAAATCATTATCTCATGCATTGGATTGAGATTTTGGTCACACTTCTATATTAATGAAATCCATTTTTATGTGCCACAAACATTTAAAATAGTTGTGATACAATAAAAATTGAAATGAAATGGGTTTTATATACATTTAATATTATCATAACATATTAAATTGATAATGGTTTTAGACTATTACAGAATTTCATAATAGAATAACCCAAAAAAAGGTTTCATAATATTTTTATCATGGTATAACATATGTAATAGAAATATATTTCTTAATAATATTTTATTATAAACTATTTAATGAAATAATAAGAATGATTTCTTTATTTTATATCCCGAGAAAATACTATGTAACATAAATGAATGTAATATTAAATAGAAAATTATATAGAAATACAATTTAAAACATTTCTTGAGGAAGATAATTTTTTAAGGGTTTTTTAAAATAAATCCTTTATTAATTTCAATTTCATCGAATATAACCATTAATTCATATAAAGGAATCTCTAAAGTCATTTAACACATTTCATGAAGAAAATATCCTTCCTGATATGAAGAAACCTTTTTGGAAATTATACTTTTTGAGATTCATTTCTTTTGTAAATAATCATGAAAACTTATAATGATATATTAAAATAAAATAATTTTCATGATGAGGTGATGTGTTCATCATGCTATACATATTGATAAAAACATTACTATTCGATTTTTGAAAAAATCTGAATGGGTGTTCCTTAAAAAAAATAATATTACATTCAAACAATTTTATGAATAATTTATATATGAGAATAAATTTCATTTCAAAATAATAAAAAAATGTAAAAACAAATTGAAATAATATTTATAAAACATGGTTTTGGAAGAAAATGGAATTTCCACATGAATAGTGCTATAAATTCATTTATTTATTAAAAAAATATCAATTACTAAATTACCAGATATTGGAGAATGTTAATACTACATGAAATTATCATAAATTTAAAAAGTAGAAACAAATAAATTATTTTGTTGATATAATTATAACAATATATTATCATTGGAATCATATTCATAATCATTCCTAATAAATGATGATATCGTCACGTAAAATCATTACACATTAGTAACATTGATTCATAATCTACATAAGGTAATAACATGAATCAGAATTATAATATAATTAAAATAAATAAATTAATGAGATTACATGTCAAAGGGGCTATATATATCCCTCAAGAAATAGTATACATCAATAAAATAACATTTTTTTCAAAGAATGAAAATTGAGATAAAAATATCTTCACAATTTTTTAACATTGGAATCTTTAAACCAAAAAATATATATCCAGAAATGTATATGTGAGAGAATTTTTTCCATGAAATGAATCATAATATAAATTCATGTGATGTACACACAAGATATAAAAGAAACAATTTGTGATTACACCTTGTGTATCAGAGAAGTAAAAATTCTAAAAAGAATCCCATACCGTAATTATTGAATTTATTCATAATCATTTCCAATTCAATTATAATAAATATATGTTCTTTATACATCAATTATAAAATCATTAATACATATATCATAAAATTTATTATTTTATTATTCCCATTTATTACATGTTTACTAAGAATACCTAGTTAATGTTGTGTTTTGGGTAATAACTATTTTTTTCATACATGTTTTTTATTTTTATTTTTTGGAAATACAACATTGATCATGGTTCAATCATATCATAATATTTAATGATGATATAAATATAATAAATATTCATTATATCTATGTATTTATATGAATCCTTAAAATATATTGATGAAAAATGAAATATACAGTTAATGGAGATGGTAGGTTAAGAGTACGCATGATTGGTGTTTCCATTTTATTATCAGATTGAATGAAATAAAGGTAAATTATATATTAAAATTAAAGGATACTTTTTATGTCATATATATCAAATATTTTCATTGAATCCAACCTTAAAACCTTGTATGTAAAGCATGAATGAATCTCATTGCCTTGTGAGGCGGTAGTTCTTCGTACACCTAAGCGTTATTATTTTATTCCCAATTAATTAGGTGATGAAGGTATTTGTTATAAAATAATTCAATTAGAATAATAATTTAAAAAATACAATAAAAAAAATTAATGCATCATTTTTTCAATCCATTAGATTAATAAATTGAAAAATAATTATCAACGGTTCGCAAGGCGGCAGTCCACCGTACACACTAATGATGATTACATGACCCATTTTATTAATGTTTATATGGTTTTAGGTTATGAAATTAACATAAAAATAGATTATATGGAAGAAAATATGGTTATTATATCATCATGGTATAAAAAAAATTTAATGGCGATGGAGAATGATATAAAAAAATCTACTATAGATGAACGTTACATATTCATCGTGTATACTTATTAACTTTTTAGTAAAAGACCTACATGGTTGGATATTGTTGAAAAAAAGGAATTTAAAATTAGTTTATGGAATTTGTTACTTCAAATTGGTTTTTTTGGTAGAAACAATGGTTTTAGGTTGTGGGGATGAGAGGATATGGGTGGCCATTTGTTAGTGGCAAAGAGGACACATGTGGTATTTAAAATAAAGAATTTAGTTCTCAAATGATTTTCATTTTTCATAAGGGTTGATAAAATATGTTGATCATATTATAAATTAGATTTTTTTTAATTCAAAAAAATTATTTGATTTTTAAAATTTTCATTCAAATCAGTGGAATATTTCATTTTAAAAAAATAGCACATATTCGATGAGAAAACATGTTTCTAAAGAAAAAATCATTAAATTATTACAATGTTTTATATGAAAATTCACAGTTAAATTTAATCCAATTAAATAAAATGGATTAATGGTCGTATAATTGAACTAATTTAACTTTATAAGATAGTTTTAATAAATTTTAACTTTATATATAAATTAAAAATGACTTTTTCAATTAAAATTTATTATTTTTCACTATTCGTCAAGTAATGAAACATTTTAGAAAATTCCAAAAAAATCATCCAATGATAATATTTATATTGAGATTTAAAAAATGGATGTAATTTTATCAAATTACATTTCAAAAGAACTAAAAAAATTATTTTTTCATATTCAACAAAAATAAATATAAATCATTTTTTAGAAAATAATATTTTCAAAACCTATAATAGACTTCCTAAAAACAATGTATCTTATTATCTATATGTTTTTATGAAAAAAATTATATTTAATTTTTATAATGTAATTAGTATTATTCATGTTTCTATGTTTATCAACATTTTATGATGGTTCTGTTCAAATAATTATATTAATGAAATATTTTGGTTTTATTAATCAATTTTGTTTTTGTAATGTAGGAAAAAAAATTGGTGCGTATAGTTAATGATTAAATTTAGGTTTCATTTAACACTAGATAAAATACATATTAAATTTATTTATAAATATATAAATTAATAAATTAAATTGAAAAAATATATTTCACAAAATCTAAAATGGTTATATTCTACCATCCTTAAAATGAATATATCCTCTAAATTCGTTATTGTAGTCGAAAAAACTCAGGATTATTATTCCTCATTACATCCTTGGGTTCCCATATAGATTCACCAAGATATTGAGTTTACCAAAAAATACTTACTAGGTGAGTGGTCAAGTTTTGTAAAACATTCTCTATTTTATCATGAATCTCTACTATGTGTTCATCATTAAAAATATATCATTTTCTTGTTTTACGACCATTGAGTACAATACATATGATGGGTCAGGTATGGAATTCTTATGTTGTGACACATAGAACACATCATGAACCTAGGATTTTTATATATTCCCTATGATAAGTAAATATCATTATATTGTGATGTATTTTAATTAAACTAATATACACAAGGTCATGTTTTACATTATTTATTCCATATGGAAATTTATATAAATTAAATCTTAGTGGAATTAAATTCCAAATTTCATTTAAAACTATTTTCATAAAATTGAACTGATGTTTGTGAAGTTATTAAATGTTTCTGATTGGATCTAACCTTCTCTGCCATCTCTTTAGCATTCACAGGTAATAATATCTTTCTTTCAGTGTCTTATTTTATATACATTGATGTTATATACTTATTTTATTAAACATATTGATAACGAAATATCTAAATGATCAAGTTATAGTTAATTCATAAAGAAAACTCAACATGTGGATATTTTTAATCCCACCCAAATTTGAAATTAATATAGCAAGATTATATCATATCTTAAAGTGTTTGAATTGTTCTCCCAGATTGACCATTTTTTATAAAGATTATAGGCATTTGTAAAACACTACTCTATATGTATTTAATATTAAAAATTTAAAAAAAACATCATGTTAAAATTCAGATCCCATAGAAGAAAATTAAATAGGGTACCCCATTTATCCTTTCCACATCATTAATGTAAATTCTAGTAAGCAGGTCTAATGATAACGATTATTTGATATAGATAATGTATGTTGACTCTATAAGGGGATTATATACAACAAATAATTACCAGAACATTAAATATTATATAATCCCTAACGGTTACTCATACGATTAACCATATGTACAAAATATTTATATTCATTCCTCCTTAATTATTATTTTCAGTAAAACCTATAAAATACCAAATTATTATATTTACATAATTTTCTCTTAAAATATTTCTAATTGTGATAAAATATAATCGCTTAAATACATCAAAATGGGTATAAATGACTTCTGGTCATCCTTATCTTGATATACCCTTCATGGTATAAAAAGATATAATTTTAATATTACATGGAGTCATATGCACTTCCAAAAGACAATTCACTGGTTATTCCTTTTAGAAGACTGTATATTAAAAAATAAAATTTCTATTAAAATCTTGAGTTCATCCTTGTACCTATATAATAATGAATGCAAATTTTTTATTACAAAATTCAGTTAGAGAGAGATAATCAAATGAAATCCCACTAAAGGAAGAATAAAAATAGTTCTTTGGGGATCATTCATATAAAATCCAACAACAAATTCCCATCATTGGAGGGGAGGATAAGTGTGCCAAAATTATCCTGGTTAATATCAACTATTTTTACTGCACTTCATTTCTCATTTTCCATTATTAGTAGTTGTAATTCTCTATCATCATCCTCATTACCCCTTGAATTAGGGAATTGATCCTCATAATGCACAAACTACATGAATTTCAAACACAATAGTGTGGGTGGTGAATTTTACAGTAACTTATTCTTATATAATGTATTAATAAGATAATTAATCACATTTCATCATTCATTGATTTATGACACACCTTTTAATGTTTAAATCACCTTCTAGTTCCATTTATTCCATTATATGATGCTTCTTCCCACATTTCTTTCATTCAAATTCATGGAATTTCATTCCTCAATATGATTTTTCATGAGAATTGATCATCCTATCATTATCAATACAACTTGAATGGTTGGATAATCATATCTCATTTTATAACTATACTGAATATAGAAAAACTTAATCATATCTACTAAATCCTCAAAAATAAATTTCTTTTAGAATATATAATTATAGGCCACCAAATAATTTATTGAATTTTGTTCCAGGAATGGTGGAGAAACTAGAAGCATATAATCCACTTATTATGTTAGTAGCTTCATAGTTAAATACAGATTTATTCTCAATTTCATTTATGTCATGGAATTTCCGTTCCATCCTATTTCAATTTATTAAAATAATGAAATTAATGAAAAAAATCCTATTAATTTGTTCCTATTCCATATTTTATATTTCATCTTGTTTCTATGTGTTCATAATGTGATTCCCTCACTAAACATTATAATGATAAATATCCAAAATGGATATCTTATACTATAAACAATGAAGACTGGGTACTATCTTTTCATAAGTATTCATCAATTTTTCACCAACTAGTTGATAAATACAATAATTAGAAAAAGTGGTAAATTTCCTAATGAAGGACTCAACAAAATGTCATTTCATCATTTTCTCATTTAGATGATCAATATGTTTTATAGATTGGAAATTATATTTGAGAATATCAAAATAATTTTTCATTCCAACTCCCATATTTTTTTAGTTTTTGAAGTGTAATATAATTTAATATTCTATTTTATTCTGCATTAATACAGATCCTCTAGGTCCATCCATTGACAAAGACCATAATTTAGTGTGTGGGACAATATAATCCTGGTGGAAAACAACATAATCCTGATAAATAATTTATAGGGTGTCTAAATAAATCCACCATAAATTCAATATATGGTACCTTAGTTATATCCCTTTTCATTCATGTTATCATCTATTTAAATCAGTCACAAATTTTTGCAAAGAGAGTATTAATTTTCAAATAATATCTCCTAGATGTGTCATACCAATTGTGCGTCATGGCATGTTTTCATCAACCATGTGACGATCGAGTCCATGCCAATAAAATTATTTCATATTTAATACCCATCGGTACCTCCATGTTAGATCTACTTCTAAAGATAATATCAAGATAATGATGTAATTTCTTAGAAACCACTGACTTTGTACCTTGCCCAAATTCCATGTCATTTTAATATTCTTTCACTCATACATAGACATATCATATGAATATCTCTAGACATTTCCTTAGATAAATTCCTAGTGATTTCACAAAATTTTCTTATACTAGTTTCCAAAGGAAAACTAAATCTTTCATCAAGTACCATATGTATAGACCCAGGATTCTCATCCATGAATATTATATCTTCCTAAAAAATATTCACTATATTATAGAAAAAACATGAATACTTTAATAGTTTATTTCCATTAGAAACATTTAGTACTATATACTAATTTTTTAAAATTAATTATATTATTCCAAAAAATAACTTTCCATTTAGTGAAAATGCATACCCTACAGAAAACAATTATTCATAAACATGGGAATGGAAAGATAAGAAATAGTTAGATCAAAATACCAGCAAGAATAAGAATAATTGATATAAACATACGATCAAATAGTATAATAAGATAATAATATTCTTAAATGATCATGAACATAACATAAAATGTCAATAACTAACCAATCATAGATCATAAACCTCATTCATGGCATGAACCATTATAATATATGAAAAAATGGATCATGAGGCTAGTAAATGAGTTATAATTCATATGCTCATGCCATAAATGCAGGAAACAATCATTTATATAGAAACCCATTTCATAAATATAGATTAAATTAAAAGAATAATAATATAGTGGGTCATTAATTATCACCTGTTTCTGTTTGTAGACCAGAAGACGCACATTTTGCACAGTTAATCAGGGAAAAATAGTTTCTCATAATGTATCTAGAAAACCTATCTTCCTTAGTAGATCGAGCACTTCAACTTGTTTCCCATGTTTATCTATTTAGATATAAATATTTATCCAATGTATTCGATAGAGATATAGGTACCACCAGTCTCATAATCTGAACCATATTTTTGTAAAAAAAAATTATAATCCATTCACCATATATTAACATATGAAAATAAATATGTTTCATAAAATTTTAAATATTTTTTTCAATGGTTGGTTCCAAATCCTCGTAATATTATTAATTAAAAGACTGCTCTTTTGGGGTATAGAGGGAGACATTAAATAGCCTAATGTCCCAAGACCAAATTTCCTGAATAAAATGCTTAAAATCCAATTTTGTGGCCTAAATGGCCCATTTAGTGAATAGTACTTCTATAGTACCTGAGCTGCTACATGACCTACTACAGTACCGCCACCTCTACTTCTCCTACTACAGTGATTCTCCTGCTACAGTTTCAATGCTGCCACAGTTCCACCACTACTAAAGTGTTGCGAATGTGCCCAGGTACAGTACCCAAAAAATTCAACCTTGTCCAAATTTGACTTTAGGTCTTTTTGATGGAAATTAGGAGCCCTTACCACAAGGTTACATGCTCGTAGGCATAAAGACACCATTTATCATTTCTCAAAGCCCCATTATATAAAATTTAGGGCCTCGTGATTCAAAAACCTGCACACACCCCCTGTCATGTTTTATTTTACATATCATAACAATTTTAATATATAAAGGATTCATAATAATTTCATCATTTCATCATATGACAACCCATTAAAAAACAAACTTGTTTTAGAATTATTTTATCACAGTATAACCCATGGTTAAGAACTTATTTTTATAAACTTATTTTGATGAACTATAGTCTGGGAAAGAATAATAAGTGTATCATTTTCTGTCAATGAAATTAGTCATGTGATTCTTCCAACTATCTTTTTTTATCATACATGGAACTATCATAAGATGGATCATCACTCTTAGATCGTTTCAGATAACTCAAATTATTAGAAGAAGTCAATTTACTTTATAGTTCACTCAGAAAAGAATCATTCTTCTTCATATCCCTAGTAAAGAATATGCAACATCAAAATATGTCGTCTTAAATAGAAAACTATTTTGAAAGATCATTAAAAATATTTCTTTATGAAAATAAACATTCATTGAAAATAATTTTACAAAACATAAAAACATTTTGAAAATCCATTTAATTTAAAATAACCTCGAAAGCTGATAAGGAAGGATTATGAATCATTTAGACTATTTAAAGAGAAAAATATCCATTCGAGTTTGAAAAAAAGAATCATTTATAATAATAATAATTTTTAAAAATCATTTCTTTTTTAAATAACAATGAATATATGAAAAAACATATTCAAATAAAATATTTTTCATGTTTATGGTAATTCTCATTCATGTATTACATGTTAAAACATTTATTCCATTTAAATATGTGTTCAAATAAAAATAGAAAATGTTTGTAAAATAACATGAACATTACATTAAAATAAAAATTTAAAAAGTAAAAAATGATGTAAAATTTCGTTAAAACCCATAGGGTAATAGTAAATCATTTTTTAAAATATTTAATGAACTCGATGTTTTGAAATGAAATTGATGGTGCAATGAAAAATATATAAGGTCAGATTTTTTTATAAAGAGTTTATCAATTATTTTAACAATAAAAGAGTGGAAGAAATTATAATATAACTTTAAAATATCATAAATAACAATATTATTAAAAAATATTTTAGTTTCTTGATTTTTGTAAGTTAATATGTTATCATTGAAATCATAATCATAAAAAATCTCGATTAACGATGAGATGGTAACCTAAAATCATTAAAATATGGTAACTTAATAGCACAATCCCCAAGAAGAAATAACATAATATGGGAGTTTAAATATCATTATGATGGATAAATTCTTGATATTTCATTTAAATGGAGTTTTATATACACCTCATTAATGAATAAAGGTACATAACATATCATATGTCTCAAAGAATTAATATTGAGACAAAAATCTCTTACCGATTTTATTAGCATTCAAAGCATAAATACCACGAAAGAGGGATCCTAAAATGGATATCTAAATCCAATTTTTTTACATTGTAATAATTAAAATAAACATTTATGGGTATTATATACATCACATAAAATAAAAATGTGTTGAATATTGAATGTGTCCCACTAATGTAAAAATTAATACATGAATCCCTTATTGTGAATCTCGAAATACATCATAATTTATTGAACATATTTTATAATAAATATTGATTTATTATAAATATTTTATATAATCATAAATAATTATAACATAAAATATGATATATAAATTTTTTCATTTCATTACCCATTTGTTACCAATCCCATTTTAAAGTCATGTTTCTAGTAATAACACCTCTTTTTTCATATATGTATTGATTTGATATTTTAATCCAACTTAATTTGACCATGGTTCTATAATATAAATAATTATAATCATGATATATATATTATATATATTCAGTATATATTTTTCTAGATTCATCCATAAAAATTAGTTATGGAGAATGAAATACATCATTCATGAAGATAGTAGGATGTACGGAGACATGAACTATGTTTCCATTTTGTTGCTAGTTATAATGAAAAAAGATAAATGATATATTAAAAGAATAGAATTAAATTTCTATCATATGTCACACATATATTCATTAAATCAATCCTTAATATCATGAATGTAAACCATGAATTAATGACATCACTTTATGAGGAGGTAATATTATAAATATTTACATATAATATTTTTTCTCAAACTGTATGGGTCATTTAAACTATTTTTTAGTTCAACACCCCCATGTAAACCCATTTTTACCTTAACCAAAGTAATTAATTGATAATGTTTCACTATTCCTACTGGTCAAAAATTAATTTTAATATATTAGAAATTATAAATTATTCTTATTAAAAATATGGAATCCATTTTTTCAAATTCAATTTCTGAATTTAACTTTATTTAATATAAAATTATTCCCACAGACATCACGAGAAAGAAGGTTTTTCAAGAGACAAGGTTTAAATGTTTACAAAGCCTATATCAAAATTTAATAAGAAATTTATTAAGAAAATCTATATAAGATTAATGGATGATTAATTGAAATAATTTAACTTTAAATTTTTTTTATAATAAAACCTATATTTATAAAAAATCCATAGAGAAACACATTTTTCAATTAAAATTAAAATATATTCACTATTCATTCTAAAATTAAGAGTTTTCAAAAAATAAAAATAATCCAAAAATTTTTATTTAGTATTATGATCATAAAAATTTATTTTATCAGATAAATTTGTAAAAATTTTTATGATTAATTATTTTGTTGTTCACCAAAAAGAGATAGAAATCATTTTTGGAAAAAATAGTATTTTTAAGATGCATAAAGAGTTCTCCAAAAAAATAACTATATTTTTATCAATATTTATATATAAACCCAGTATAATTAATATTTTTTATAAATACTCATAATATAAATATATATATTAATAAGAGCTATGTTATAATGGTTTTGTTCATAGTACTCTTTTAATAAAATATAGGGGTTTTGTTAAAACTCAGTGTCGTGTGTAACACTAGCTAATGTAGTTTCACATGTAGTGCATGATTAACATGATGTTGAATGTAATTAAATATAAAATCAGTATTTTTTTAGTGAAAAATATAAAAAATAAAAAAATTATCAGAAAAAAAAGTATTTTAAAAAATATTGGGGTGTTACAGGTATTATATATTATAGCTTCATATAAAATATTTCAGTTGGAATCCTTAATAAAAATTTCAACCCCCACATATTTTTTCTTCTTAAAAATTTTCAGAATTCATGAATCATAAAACACAAACCAAAAACTATTTTTATTATGAAATATATTCTATAAATCTAAATCCATAAAATACATAATTAAATCATGGTGCAACTAATTGGTATTAGCATATTATATTCCCAATTCTCAAAATCTTCTGCAACAAAATAGTCATTATGGTTTCAGGGATTCATAATAAGAATATATATCATTTCAACTTAAACTACTATAAAAATTATATATTCATCAATATATTTTTACCAAAAAGGAAACATAAAAAGAATTCACTGCTAAGGAATGAGTCTACTCAAGAAACTAATTATAGTATACTCCCAACATTATAGTTATCCAAACCCTACATTATCAACTAATTTTGTGTGAGAGTTCTCAATAAAAGATGTAAAAATTAATATTATATTGAACATTTCTATTTTTTAAATTAAAAGTCCCCATTGTATATTAACTACATAAAGTCCCTTCCATAAAAAACTATATGGAATTGGAGTATAAAGGTTCCAATAAGATTCATATAAATACATATATTTTACATGACATGTATTTCAATACCTATATATTATCTTAAAGGAAAAAATAACACAAAATTGGAATTATAAAGTTATTATAATATTAGATCAATTAATTTCTTTACCTCGGAAAACTATTACAATGAAGAAATAAATTCCTAGAAACTGATATACAAAAATCATGGTTTTATGATATTAGAACACAACTATATAGTGATTTCATAACAACATTAATTTTTGAAGGATAATAATGATTTTTATATATTTATAAATATTCCATAATAATATGAAAAATAAATATATTATGTATAAAAAAACTTTAATAGCCATTCTCCATCAAATAATTTTTACCACACAACCAAAATTTCATAGGAAATGTTAAAAGATGTAAGAAAATGTATATGAGAGATGTGTGAAAATAGCATTAAAAACCTATAAAAACGCCTCTTGTACCATTAAATTATAAATTATCCATGTAAAAATAATTCATTATTCAGTTAATTCTGATCAATCATTATCTAAAATTAACCTTTCAGGACCAAATAAATTCTCATTATTAGTCCCCTATCAAGATTATTTAGAAATTCCATAAAATCAATCAACCGTAATGGTTAAATTTAAATTGTATTAAATAATATATTTTTAAAATAATATAATTTAAAATTTAAAATGAAAAATGATTTCATAATCATCATTTTTATGAAATTCTATTAATTAATTTTTATCGACATAAATTTTTAATGTTGTAAAACTATAAGTTTAAATGTGTGGTTTTAATGTTTTATAGTGTGGAATTTTATTTAATTTTATTGATTAAATATTTTTATATTATTAAGTTTTATCTATTGATAATAAAAATACTATGAAAATAATATTTTATATTTTTAGTTATTTGTAGATATGAAATTATATAAATGAGGGAAAGAAACAGAGTTCAGTTTGACAATAAACACATCATTGGATGTTCGTTAACCATCTATTTGTAACACGCCCAGATTTTATGAGAAATATTATTTTACAATTTAATTGATGTCTTGTGTTATATGCTACACCAAAATTAGATTGCGCTATACACAACACCGTATTATCTTGTATTATATGTAAATACTATTATTGGTTTGTGTTGGATGCTAGAGAGACCTTCCTCAAATAGCTTGTGTTGTACGCAATACTGAGTTTCACTAAACAATGATATATTATTATAATATTATTATGAACTAGCCGTTATGAATAGTTTTACCTAAATTTTTAATTTTATAACATTATTATTCTTCTTAAACATTTTATAGAACATGGTATTAGAACAAAATTATTTTTTCGGGTAAAATAAGTATTTTTCAAAAATGAAGTTTTCCTACCTTTTAATGGCGCACCCACATTAAATCTAGTTTTTGACATGTTTATAAGATCAATTTGAAATAATAAAATTCTTATTTGTAATTTGGAAATTAAAAATCACTTTGAATTAATTGTTCATATTATTCTGAATACTTTCATATTTTAATGAATAGTAAAACCACAATATATTTTAAATAAAAACAATTTTTTTCATCATAATAATTTATATGGTTAAATTATAATATTGAATGGTTTTAAAGTAAAAATAGAATATATTTTTACCATTTAATATAATTAATTTCATTATAATTTATTTTACATTGAATTCATAGGTAAAATCATTTCAATGTTTTGCAATGTTTTATCTTTTAAACTCATTTTTTAACAACGAGATTAATTTTAAATTAGTTTCTACAACTTCTGTCATAAGAATTTTGAAAAATGGATTCCATAATTGGAATATTTATGTTCAAATTACATTAATAGGCTAATTTTTCTTTAGGGCACTATGAATAGCAACTAAGGTAAATCTTATTTACAATAGTTAATGGTCAATCGTGTAATTAAGGGTAAATATAATATTATAAAATTACTATAACACTTATCTTAATATAATTGGATGATTATATTTCGTATTAAAACATAATTGGGAATAAATGGAATCTATTTAAACCCACATTGATGTGATTAAGACCTTTATTTTATTTTATTTAAAGGAAAGAGAAACATGCCTAACTCAAACTTAAATAATTAATGTGTTTTTTATATAAGGTTATACAGAATATAAATTCCATTATAAATACTCATTTAAAATATAAAATTTATTTCTTTATTATGGTAATTTATTTTTAATTTTTATGAAATATTTAATTACCTTAATAGCTTATACATTAATGTTGCAAAAATTATTTACACAGTGAAAAATCAATAATATAGTTTTTATTAAAGTAATAATACCAATTAAAAGGCCCAAACACCAGACCAAAATGTATTGGTCCAGTATATATATACCATAATCATCTGAGGGTCTACTTTGGGACCATTTGGTGCCACTTAAATGTGAATAGGACATTTATATTATTTTATTTTAAATGTTGTCAAAGATGTCACCTCAATAATTTAATAAATATAAAAATTTTATGTTGTTATTTTAATATAATATATTCGAGTCAAAGTATTATTATAAAATATATTATACATAATCTCATCATAGTATTTTATTTATAATTATTATGCAAAAAATAATTATATTAAATTATTTTACAAACATGTTGTAGTAATTCTTTCATAGAGAGAAATATCAAACAAATGGTTTTACAAATATTAAAATAAATCTTATATGAATTAATTAATGTTCTTAAAATATTTTCTAGATGACTATGACATGTTAGGAATCTATTAAACACCTTTTTTTTAAATATATCCTACATGTGGGTTTTATTGAAATTCAAAAAATTGAATAGTGTCAAAATTTACACTATGGTTATTTTATAAAAATAACATATTATTAAAATGTTTAAAAGTCGCCAAAATATTTAAAAATTATAAATTGAAATTTATATGATTTAAAATTTCATAAAGTATCCAATTATGGATAATTCACAACACATAAGTAATTATTTATAACAATTTAGAATTTTATAATATTATATCCTCAAATAAAATTAAATAGATTGAATGATGATAAATCAAGTTGATAAGGTTTAAAATAAATTACCAACATGTCTAAATTTTATTGGATGAGGAGATTACAACCATATCTCATCTCATATTCGAATTTAGTCATTTTTTGGAGGTTTTAAGTGGGGTTTTAATTTATTATAAATTAATATTTCTAATGTTTCCAAAGGTGCCGCTCTCCTCCCTTATAAAAGGGAACCTCCTCCCTCTCCTATTTACAAAATTTTGAGCCTTCAAGCTCGGCCAAACCATAAATATTTCTCTTCTAAACCTCTCTGATTATGTTATAGTGGTTCTGGTCTTCTCAAAATACCAACTCTAGTTCTCTAAGAGGATGTTTAAAAGAGGCACGCTGAAAAAGAGGTTATCTCTTCTACTGATTCTTTCAAGTTTCTATATTCTTCTACTTCCTCATATTTAGTTTTTTAATTATAAAGTAATAACATAAGTATCACTTATATACTGATATGTTATGATAAATATGAAACAACATTATGTCATCTTCTATCCATCCTATGGAAAAAAATCACCGCATGTGAATACGTACAGAATATCGTTTCCACACCGTGGTGAAATTTGTTTTTCCACCACCACCTTACTTGGATAGGTATATTGGGGTGAATAATAACTATATATGATTGTTATAACATTATACTAATTATGAGATATTATATCATCCTCCCAAATAACATTCAATAATTATGATATTGCTATCATCGCTCGTGCGTACGTATGGATTTCCGTCTCCAGGACGCGACGAGATTCATTCTCCATGATTAAAAATTCAAGTATGATTATAAAGTATATATAATAAATAATCATGAATGTTATGAAATATTAATTATTATGGATTTATGTATATGTTATTTACATACTTCCTTTCAATTTATTAAGAAAATGCAAACAACGTTCATTCGTACGTACGACCTACCGTCTCCATGAATGGCGTATTTCATTCCATTTATAGATCTATTGTATATATGTATATTCAGAATATATATTATATATTAATCATGTTTTGCATTATGAAATTAATTAATCATGATCTATGTAATCATATTAATAATTACAAGTCAAAACATGAATGATAAATGACATGATTTTAACCCAAACACTGCTTTAACATGGAATTCCCAAATAAATGGGTAATATAAAGTCGTAAGTGAATAATATATGATATAATAAATATTATTATGGTTTTTTAAAAGTTAATAATATGTTTAAACCCACTATAAAATATTTTTGTACATGTACGGAAGAAATAGGATCTATGGTAAGAGAAAAGTTTGCAATCTCATTTTTATCCGAGAGTGCTTATATGTAAGTATTTATTGGGGTTATATTTTTCATCCATGTCTATAAAAATGTTTTAATAAAATTATTAATCTCCTTATATGTATGATTAAATTCATTTTTACCCTTTTTTACTTTAACTTTGTGTTATGGAAGGAATATTTCGTTTGTTTACCATACATTATAGTTTTTGACATTTCTGTTAAACGTACGATGAGAATATTTTTTAAACTTATATGGCGTGAATGGATTTTTACGATTTAATAACACCTTATTTACATAAATATTACACTAAAAGATTTCATGATTATTTTCAACAAAAATGTTTCTTTTAAAATGCATGTCATTTTGAGGAAAGAAAATTATTTTGAAGAAGAAATGATATTTTCCTCAATAATTCATTCCAAGTGTTTTATTATACCTATTTTCCATCTATGATGACATTATTGAATATGGTTCGGTTTCAATAATAATGTATCTATTATTTACATGGTTTGATTTTTCTTATGATGATATGTTATCCATTTGTTTTACAAGGATTATGTTATAATGGGACGATGTTTATGAAACCCATTTTATTCTTTAGGTTTTGATGAATGATTTATGGTTATTTTTTGTCACATGTAAGAATGATTTCATTATGAGATGGGAGGGACCTATATATCCCTATAATTAATTGGGTAAAGATTTATATCTCATGATATTGGCATGGCTAGAACGTCAAGTGAAATCTATTTCAGTAATACAGGGCTAGAACGGAAAGGAAACCCGGTTCAGTAATGGTCTTTGTCCTCTATAATGGTCTTGGCAGAAATGCCTTGGCTACAATGGAAACCAAATAATGTTCTTAATGGTTTCCACAATTACATGTTTTTTTCCATGCTATTTTATCATGGTAAATGTTCCTTTATGATCTATGCCTTATGCACTACCAATATTTATGTCATTACTCATGATTTTGATGTTTTATGTTCATGGTTTTACATTCAAATGTTTATTGGTTGTTTTATGTTCTCCATGTTTTCCCTTACTAAGAATTTGAGCTCACTATTTATATTTTTTCTTTTCTAGGATTTAATGAACGCTTTTATGTAGGATAAAAAAAGTAGAAGATCTTTATGGGACATGTTGAAGATATTTCAACATGATTAGAAGATTATGTTCTGAGTTTCCAAATACTCTAAACTAATACGGTCATTGGGCGTCTGTTTTTTTCATGTATTAATTATTCCGCAAAACTAATGTAATGTCTATGTATGTAATGATTTGGGTCTCTACAGTTGGTATCAAAGCGAAGTATTATTTAACCTTTTGAATCTTAGATGAGAAGAAATTAGTGAAATCCCTTGAGATATTTCTAAGGTATGTCTATGGATGTCTCTATGGTTAATAATAAGTATAGGTTATAGCCATAGAATTACATTAAGGATCATAGAATTAATCCAAAGATGATAGATATTTAAGGTACTCCCCCTTTATTTTGTTGTTTTTTTAGCATGATTTTTTCCTCTCACACTCTCCTTTTTGGGTTTTAGAAAATGGATGGAAAGAAGAAGATTCAAGATAATGGATGATATGATGAACTATAGAATAATATTATTCCTTAGAAACCAAATGAAACAGGATTTGGAAGTCCAAACATCATTATTATTCCTAATCAGCAATCTCATAATATGATCAATAGTCTCCCCTTTTGTAAGTTTCCTAACTCATCTAATAAGAGAAACATTGATTTTCATGATGATCATAGAGGAAAGAAAGTTCAATTTCCCACATGTAAATAATGTTGAAAGAGGAATCAAGGAGAATTTTTCAAAGGAACTGTAATATGTTTTTAGTGTGGAAAAGGAGGAAAAAATCTAGTAATTGCAAAGGAAAAGGATCAGTTAACACCATGGACAAGGGTAATGGTTTTGCTAAGACATCAACAACGGTTAAATTTTTTAATTATTGAATGTATGGTTATTATGCAAAACAATTCCCTCAGGGAAAATCTCATCAGCATGGTCATATATGTGGTATTTAGGTTGATGATGATGAAGAGACTACAAATGATATATGATATGAAAGAAGTGTTGAGGAATAAAATGATAAATCGCGATCAATGGTTTACGAAGGTAGTTGAATGATTTCATGTTTATCAAGAGTAGTGATGTATAATTAATATAATTTTATTATGGAATAAAGATACATCTAATGATTGTTACACTATTATTTTTCCTAAGATATGCGAAAGTATATGTTTAATGGTTCTAGTAACCCTGAAAGGTAATTTAGAAATTTTCGGAAAGTAAATGGTATGTGCATAATGAAGGGATAAAAAGAAAATTAAATGTTTTATAGTGTTAATGAGCTCATGACTGATATAAGGACAAATTGATATCATGGTATGAGTATATAAAAATTTGTGGATTTTGGTATGCGGAAAGAGTGGACTTTTGACAGCATTCATGTATTCACAATGATTCTATAGTAATTCATGTTTCAATAGAATACATGATTAAGGTATTCACATTTTTGGAATGTGACCAAAAAGATATATCTTATGATATACGTGGGATAAATGATTTTATTCACATGCTTGGTTGATGGCATTTCTAGTAATCGTTTTCTTTATACTATGAGCTTGGATAGAAGTATTTTGGATATGTATAATGATTTGATATGGATTATGTTGGAAATATTATAATATTGTATTAGGATAGAAAATTTTTTGATATTATTTTTAGAATGTTATAATAGTGTAGAAAAAGGAAAACATACAGGACGGGCGACAAACCATCGCATCAGACATGGTTACAAGAATCAAACCCACTACCGAAGTGCAATAGGCCTTAATCTCCTACCACTTTCCTACAGAAAGTCCCTGTTTAGTTGAAATTATTTTAAGTGGTCTGATAGATGAGGTATAAGTACATTTTTGGAACCATATACGATTAATCTCACCATAGATGGACTTATGTATATAACTATTACTAACCTTATGTTTGAGATAGAATGAATGAAGTATCATTATATCGCATGATCTACTAACACTTCATGAAAAAAAAATCAACTTCATGTCTTTAAGAGATTAAGCGGAAATTGTTCAAAGAAAAAGCAATGGTAATATTGTACAAAAATCAAGAAAGTATTTCTTTTAATTCAAAAATTCATCATCATTTGGGAAATGATCTTGAAAACTGAAAATTTTGTCCTAGTGCCCTTATATATTATGAATTAGATGGTACTTTAGATGATCACAAATTTATGTCTTTGTGATTTTTGGAGTTTTCATAGCCATGTTATCTACCACTCTCCATCATAACCAGATGGTTATATTTCTCTTCTTTATCTATATTTTCACATATATTCTCTTATGTGTCAACCCAGTGATGAGTTAATTTTGGTAACCATTACGTTTCAATATTTAGTTATTAATTTTATGTTTTATTATTCTTTCTTACGATGTGGTTTTCATTAAAAGAAACATTCATGTAGTAAACCATTTATAACCCCAACGAATTTCGAGGGAAAAATTCATTTTAAGGGGGGTTGAATGTAAAACCCACAGATTTTATAATAAATATTATTTTTTAATTTAATTGATTTCTTGTTTTGTATGATAAACCCAAATTATCTTGCGCTATACACAACACTGTATTAGATTATATTATACGCAAACACTATCTGTGGCTTTTGTTGCACGCAAGAGAGACCTTCCTCAAATACCGTGTGTTTTACATAATATTGAGTTTCACAAAAAAATATATATTTTTGTAATATTATTATGAACAAGCCTTTATGAATATTATTAACTACATATTGAATTTTATTAATTTATTATTCAACTTACACATTTTATAGAACATGTTATGAAATGAAATTAAAATTTTCGCGTAAAATAAGTATTTTTCAAAAATGCAATTTTGTGGCCTTTTTATGGCGTACCCACGTTAAAAATAGTTTTTGACATGTTTATAAATTCAATTTGACAAAATAAAATTCAAATTTGGAATCAGGATAAAAAAATTTACTTTGGATAAAATTTCCATATTATCATGGTAACTTTAATATTTTAATGAATAGTAAATACACGCTATATTTTAATTAAAAACAATTTTCCTTCATTGTAATAACTCATATAGTTAAATTATAATATTTAATGGTTTTAAAGTATAAATACAATATATTTTTACCATTTAATATGATGTATGTCATTAGCTTTTATTTTACATTGAATTCATAGTTAAAGTCATTTCAATATTTTGCAATGTTTTTACTTTTAAAACTCGTTTTCTTAACAATGATATTAATATTATTTTTATTATTGAAACTTCTGTGATTTGAATTTGGAAAAATGGATTCCATTTTTGGAATCAGTGCAACATAATTATGTTAATAGGCTTCTTTTAATTCTTGGGCACTATGAATAGTAACTACCGTAAATTTTATTTACCATAGTTAAAGGTAAATCGGGTAATTAATGGTAAATATAATATTATAAAATTACCCTAACACTTGTAAAAATATAATTGGATCATTATATTTACTCCTAAAACATACTTTGGTCAAAATGGAATCTATTTGAACCCACATTGATGTGATTAAGACCTTTAATTTATTTTATTTAAAGGTAAGTGAAATATGTGTCACTCAAACATTAATAATTAATGTATTTTTAATATAAAGTTATACAGAATATAAATTATTTTATAAATACTCAGTTGAAAGATAAAATGATTTTCAATGTTATGGTAATTTATTTGTAATTTTTATGAAATATTTAATTACCTTAATAGCTTATACATTAATGATGCAAAAATTATTTACATAATGAAAAATCAATAATATAGTTTTTATTAAAGTAATAATACCCATAAAAAGGCCCAAACACTTTCCCAAGACATATTGGTCGAGTATATCTATACCATAATCATCCAAGGGTCGACATGGGGACCATTTGGAGCCGTATAAAAGAAAATATGACATTTATATTATTTTATTTTAAATGATGTCAAAGTTGTCACCTTCATAATTTAATAAATATAACAATTTATATGTTGTTATTTTAAGATGATAAATTCATGTAAAAGTATTATTTTGAAATATATTATACTTATCTTCATCATAGTATTTTATTTATAATTATTATGCAACAGATAAGTAGATTAAATAATTATACAAAAATGTTTTAGTAATTATTTCATTAATAGAAATATCAAACAAATGGTTTTACAAATATTAAAATAAATAAGATATGAAATAATTAATGTTCTCCAAAAATTTTCTATAAGAATATGAAATTTTAGGGATCTTTTAAAAAAAAATTTCAAATATATCCTCTGTGTGGATTTTATTTAAATTCAAATAATTGAATAGTGTCAAAATTTACACTATTGTTATTTTATAAACATAATATTATATTAAATTGTTTAAAAATCAAAAAAATATTTAAAAATTATTAATTCAATGTTATATGATCTAAAATGTCATAAATTCTCCAATTATGGACAATTCACAACACATTTGTAATTATTTATAACAATTTAATATTTAGAATATTATTTCCACAAATAAAATTAAATAGATTAAATGAGGAAAAATCAAGTTGATAAGGTTTAAAATAAATTACCAACATGTCTAAATTTTATTTTTTGATGATATTACAAACATATCACATATCCTCTCCAAATGGAGTCATTTTTTGTGGTTTTTATGTGGTTTCTGAATTTACTTTAAATTAATATTTCTTAAGTTCCCAAAGGTTCCCCTCTCATCCCTTATAAATGGGAACCTCCTCCCTCTCCACTTTACACAATTTTGAGCCTTAAAACTTGGCCAACCAATGAAATTTAATCTTCTAAACATCTATAGTTATATCATATAGGTTCTGTTCTTCTCAATACACCAACTCTAGTTCCCTAATATGAATTTTAAAAGAGGCACGTTCAAGAAGAGGTTATCCCTTCTTCCGATTCATTCAAGCTTCATTCTTCTTCTACTTCCTCTTCATTGGTGGTTTCATTATAAAGTAATAACATCTGTATTAAATATATACTAATATGTTATTATATATATTAAAAACCCTCTTTCATCTTCTATCCATCCTACGGAAAATGAAATCACCGTGCATGCGTACAAACGAAATACTGTCTCCACACCGTGGTGAAATCTATTTTTCCACCACAACCTTACTTGGATGGGTATAATGGTGTAAAGAATAACTATATATGATTATTACAACATGATACGAATTATGAGATATTATATCATCCTCTATAATACCATTAAATATTTATGGGAACGATATCATCGCTCGGGTGTACATATGGAATACCATATCCACAACGCGATAAGATTCATTCACCAAGATTAACCTTTAAAGTATTATTATAAAGTATATATAACAAATAATCATGAAATATATGACATATTAATGATATAGAATTTATGTATATGTTATTTACATACTTCCATTCAATTTAATAAGGAAACGAAAATAGCCTTCATGCGCACGTAGAGCCTACTGTCTCCGTGAACGGTGTATTTCTTTCCATTTATTGATTTATAATATATATGCATATTATGAAAATATATTATATATAAATCATGTTTTACATTCCGGAAATATTTAATCATGATCTATGTAGTCATATAAATAGTTACAATTCAAAACACGGACAATAAATGAAATCATTTTACCCAAAACGCTGCTTAAAAATGGAATTGAAAAATGAACGAGTTATATAAAGTCATAAGTGAATCGTATATGATATCATAAATATTATTATGGTTCTGTTAAAAGTTAATAATATTTTTAAACCCACTATAAATTAGTTTTGAACATGTACGAATGAAATTGTACCTAAGGTAAGGGAATTTTTTGCAATTTTATTTTTATTCGCGATCGCTTATATGTAAGTATTTATAGGGGTTATGTTTTTCATCTATAACAATAAAAATGTTTTCATAAAATGTTTAATTTTTTTCCACGTATGTTTAAAGTCGTTTTTACCCTTTTTTACTTTTATTTTGTTTTATGGATGTAATCTTTCTTTTGTTTACCATATGTGTTACTTTTTTACTATTCCATTAAAATTTGGAGGAGAATGTTTTTTTAACTTATACGACGTGAACTGATTTTTATGATTTCATAAAACCTTTTTTATATAAAGATTACTCTATGAGATATCAGGATTATTTTCAACCAAATTATCTTCTTTTAAATTTCATGTCATTTTGAAAAAAGAAAATTATTTGGAAGAAGAAATGATATTTTCATTAAGAAATCATTTCAAGTGTTTTATTAAACCTATTTTCATCTATGATGACATTATTTGATATGGTTATGTTTCAAGAATAATGCCTCTATTATTTACATGGTTTGATTTTTCTTATTATGAAATGATATCCATTTGTTTTATATAGATTATGTTATAATGGGATGATGTTTATGAAACCCATTTTATTTTTTGGGTTATAATAACTGATTTGTGTTTATTTTTTGGAACACGTAAGAATGATTTCATTATGATACGGGTTGGACCTATATATCCCTCCAATTAATTGGGTAAAGATTTATTTTCCATGAGATAGACATGGTTGGAACGACAAGTAAAATCCGGTTCAGTAATACAGGGCTAGAACAACAAGTAATCCTGGTTCAGTAATGGACTTTGTCCACTATGATGGTCTTGGTAGGAATTCCTTGGATTCTATGGAAATCATATCATGTGCTTAATGGTTTCCACAATTAAATGTTTTATTCCAATTCTATTTTATCATGGTTAATATTCATTTATGATCTATTCCTTAACCACTTTCAAGATTTAGGTCATCAATCATGATTTTGATGTTTTATGTTTATGGTTTTATGTTCAAATATTTATGGGTTGCTTTATGTTCTCCATGTTTTCCTTTACTAAGAATATGAGCTCACCCTTTATATGTTTTCTTTAACCATGATTTAAAGATTGGTTTTAGGTAGGAAAACAAAAGGGGAAGATCATTATGGGAGATGTTGAAGATCTTTCAACATGATTAGAAGATTATGTTGTGAGTTTCCAAAGACACTAAACTAATACGGTCTTTGGGTGTCTGTTTTTGTCATGTATTAAGTCATCCTCAAAAGTAATTTAATGTCTATTTAGGTCAATCATTGGGTTTCAACACTATTAATGATTCATGTTTGTCCCTATAAAAATTATAATATCTTTTCAAACTATTTTTAAAATCATTATTTTTGTAATTGTCATATTTTCATAATTATGACACTTTAGTAACACTTGATGGGTTAATGGTATTTATATTAGAGTTATTATTTTAATTACATTATCTTATAAGTCATTGGTTATGTTCACCAATTTTTTTTGGGTAATTACAAGATAATTCTTTTTGAAAAAATTTAGATAATGGATAACATTTAAATGACAACCATTCCATTATATCTTATTCTCAATCATGGGGGTAAAACTCTTTTGTGTTTTATAATATTTTATAATTATCTTATATGAACATAATAGAATAGAATATTATAATAAAGATTTTTAATGTGGAATAAAATATGTTTATTGAAATAATATATAATTAATTGGATATATTAATGATGAAATATCACTCTATCACATTATAATGTCATTTAAATGGGATATATATTTTTTTCTATATTATTATTAGGGTCTTAAATATTGCTTACTATTTAAATAAAACATTTAGATGAAATTAAATGGGGTATTAATTATTTGTTCATAACAATTATAAACACTAAATATATTAAATTTTTTAAAACCCAAATCCAAAAAAAATTGTGTTATGTGATGGAGAATATAAATTATATATATTATATAAATTTTATAAGCATTCTTTGTGGTTTTTTATGACATTATCTTAATCCTAAAAATTAATTATTACTTCAAATCAATGAATAAAATAAAATTAAATAGAATTATTGATTGATTGATTTCTTTTTAGGGATTTACTTGGATGCAATACATTTGTTGAGTCATTCTTTTCATGATTTATGTCAGTTAAATCAATGGATAACTATATTTATTTTTAAATTCTATTCAATACTAGTATTATGATTAAAAATGATAATTGTATTATATCATTTTAGGTTTTGATAGAGATAATATTATTTTTAATTCATTAACAAGAACATTAACATATCTCTTTATTCATGATGTAAATAATAAATGTTATAAATTTACATATCGAATAAGTAATTTTCTAAATTCTAAATGAACAACTTGTGCAATAACATAGTGTTAGTTTTATATTATTTTTTTCACTTCCATTTACTTGAAATTAGTATAATAAATTGTAATATTATACAAAATTTATTGTGGATTTTAATGGGAAAAAATATATTCGTAATTATAAGTTGACATGTTATTAAAAAAATATTATTATATTTTCATAATAAAACTTTATAATATTGTGGGAATATAATTTCAGGATGGTTTATGAATGTTGACAAATTTTTAGTAGTCTAGGAATACTAAAATAGTGAATTTTTTGATTGGTGATATAGAAATAAATAATTTCTAATAACATTATTTAATGATTTATATTTCTTTTATTAGTATTAAAATATTTTTTAATGTATAATAGGACATTAAACAATAGGGTCATGAAGTTCAATTATGTGTGAATAAAATTAATGTGTTTATTAGTATATGATATAATGATATGAACTAAAATATAATAAGTCGCTTAATTAATAATTATACCCCATTTATATATGTTATGTTATAAATCATGACCTTGTCATATTTTATGATATAAAAATTATTTTATGACAATTTGATTATATGAGTGAATTACATGAAAAATAATTCAGTAAAATTTATGAAATTCTTAAATAATGAATATTAATGTGTATATGTTTCTATATTATAATTATATCCATTTCATTGGTATATATTTTTACCATAACATTTATAATGATGTGGAAATTTTCATTGGTACACTGGACATTATTATCCTTTAAGATTACGGTTAATGTATGTAAAATATTTTACAATTATAGTAATTATCCCTACGTATATTTGTTTGTAATGATGTAATAAGACATTGAAATTTTTTCCATTAGTTTACCCCAAAATTATTATCTAAATGGTTCACATAACTTTACGCATAAATTATGATAATTATTCTCGTCGGAATCGGCATGGGGACATTATCACTATGGGTATAACTTGTGAGGAATCTCTTATAGTATGTTTTTTTCTCTCTCATCCAATACTTATTTAGATTTCCTCTACTATGTTGACTATCTATGTTGCCTAAATAAATAATTTTGGGTGATAAATCCAATAGTAACATGAAAATTCAATATTTTCCCTTATTTTTGACTAATAAGGATACGTACATGAATATTTCCATCCCATCATTGTTACATAAAGATACAACCCACGATTGGGATACATAAAAATGTAACACCGTCTATGTATTTAATGATATTCATGGTATAATTAGATCATTTTATCTTTTGAGGGGGATTTATGATTTTTATGGTATGTTAACTTTTCCTTCCAAGTGGTGTAAGAAAAGAATTAAATTATTTTATCTATTTAACATCAATAGTTTATTTATTTTATCATTGATTTTTATATTTTTTACTTTGAATTTCATATTTGGTAAAATATATCATGATCCATTGATAAGTTCACATGAATCCAAAATATTTTATCGAAAGGCTGTTCTTATAAGAATTAATAAAATCAAACTCTTGCATTCTCATACACAAGAAAATGTTGTGGTAGAAATTTTAAAATTGATATGTATTTTTAGAGTCTCTAGGTTTTTTAGATACATATAAAATGAATATTAAGGCCTTGGTGTACCAATAAATCCAAGAGAAGTTATAGTCATTGAGGAATGTTCCCCTTTTATTCTGGGAAATGGCCTTTAATTTCATATGATAATGAATCAAAAAAATGTATTTTTAATTATTTTATGTTTTTTATATTGGTTCATAGCTGATTTTATATGACCACATATATGTTTTTGGAATTCTTTTTTAATGTTGGTATTATGTGATTCCTAGTTATGGGCCACCTTTAGAATGTCTTTATGTTTTAGTATTACATAATTTTTTATGAATCATTATAGTTATTTAGTAAAAAATATATTTTGATTTATTTAAAATAAAAAGAATAATTATTTACCGCTAATTAATATTAACCATATACAATAATCCCCACTTTTCATAGCTAAAGGGAGTGTATTAGAGATCAATAACAGTTTATCTCAAAACTAAATCATTTTGGTTATGTTCATTATAAATAGTATCTTAGTAAATTGATTCAAATTTATTTTTAGTTAATTATTAATGTACATAATCATGACATGGATTTTAGACCAGGAATATTTTTATCCATCATATAAATGATTTATACCCACATTTCATTAGTTGTTCTGATATTTGGTATAGGAACTGTAGGAATGAGTGAGGTCTTAATCAATAAATTTTGTGTGTTACATCAATACAATTAAGTATTCAGTATAGGTCTTTTGGTTTAGATATAATATATTTTATTCTCATTCATAATGTTTTATTATATCAATAAAAAATGTGTATTGGTTAATGAATATATATTATGTTGTTATAATGAAATAAATTATTTTAAATCATATAAAATGATCGATTTAATGTTTTAGAATTTATCATTATAGTCTGGGATGAATTATAAATACAACAACATTAAGATACTTTTATAGTATAAGAGTATATTAGTGAATGGGCTATCGGTCCTGATAGCCAAACATGTTTTAGTTTTTCTTATATGATAAGGAATAATATTTACGTGAACTTCCTAAGGGTTCTGGTAGTGATGTATATAGTTATTTTTATATGGAATATTTTTTCATTATTTGGAAACCATTTTAGGGCTCATACATGCAAAATTCACTTTATTTTATGAGGTGAAAATTTTGGAATCACAGTCGTTAAATTGTTTTATTTTACCAAGTTACGTAAAAGTTTGTATTTTTACCTCTAGGAAATTAAATATATCATTTTAATCCTCATAAAATCTCATGGATTATTTAAATGGGCCTAATAGAATTTTTTAGAAATTGTAAATATTTGTTATCTAGAAAATGGAATTTTAAAAATATGGGGATCATATTATTGATCAATAGTTGCTAAATAGATAGATTTATTCATTTTTCACTACCAAATGAACCATATAAACTCACTTTTAAATAGAATAAATCTTCATGTATATTGATCAAATAGTTGGATCATATGTTTTTTGGGATAAATATTTAAATATTTCATATGATAAATTTTCCGTCCATGTGAAATCCATGATATTGTCATGTATTGGGATTCTAATATTTTTATTTTTTTTCCAATAATTTTTTTAATTTTTTTATAATGTGGTGGTGGGAAAATTTTATAATCATATTGAGTAATAATAATAAATAAATAAATAAATTTATGAATAATAAATATAATATATTTATTTTAAAAAACCAATAATATTAATAATTTTAGAAATTAAGGAACAATGAAAAATTATACTAAATTGATGGAAATTCCTAAAACATGCGTAGTGATGAATAATTGAGGAATAAATTATGTGACTTCAATATATGGTATGATGAGATTATTATATTTAAGGAAAAATAAAACATGGAATAAAAAATATTTTTGGGAATTTAGATAATAAATTTAAATTAAAATATATATTAAGTTATAGTATTTCATTAATGATTATTTTATAATTTATCAAATATTTGATGCATGAAATAAAATTATTTAAATTCTTCTAATGTTGTTTTTAGGAATTGTATGAATGAGTCATTTTAATACATTTGACACATTTATAATTGTTTCATTAGTATGTATAGATGTAATTTAAATATAATGGATTATGAAATGAACTATCAATAATTATTTTTTATTATTTATTAAAATAAATAATATGGTTGATCTGGAATATGTGTTATATATGTGTTGATACATTATGAAATTTAGTTATATTATTTTAACAATGTAATTCAATAAATATTATTACGTAACGTCTAATTTAGGTGATAATTTTTAACCTTTATAATAATGTTTTTTATATTGTTGATGTAAAAAGAAAGATATTTAATTCCCTAATTATGAGGTTGTATGGAAGTATGATACATTCCCTATAAAAAACTTGTATAGTTTTTATTTGTATTTTATTAGATTATATAGTTATTTTGGATATAGTTGTAATATTATTATATAAAGTTATTATTTTTGTCGAATTAGTATTATATTGTTTATATATTTATATTAACTCATTAATTATTGGCACATATGGTTTAAGGTGGATGATGGATGATATTAGTAGCATCTTGTGGATGCAGAATGTATTAATGGAGAATGATGTGTGCTGGCAAATTTCATTGATTTAAAGGTTTCAAATAGATTTTATTTGTTATAGGAATAAATATGTAGTATTATATATATCATATATAGTGTAATTATTATTCATAATCAACCGAAACATGAGGAATTATAGGTGGGACCAACTATATATATTTTTATTTTCATACTGATATTATATATATAGTTTTTCTAAAATGGATGATCACTTTTCTTATATCCGATGCTATTATATGTATTGATCCATTAAGAAAATATTTTGATCAGAATTTGAAGGTTATCTATTCTATAATTTCATATTATGTTTTTTTTAACTTGTTTAAAATCGTATAGAATAATACGTGACATCACATTCATTATTTTGGGTGATGGTTATGGAAATTGTTTTACATAATTACTGCAAAATATTTTTTTTCTTTTTAAATAAAAATATGTTTTTTCATCTCCTGAATGACATTTTACACATTTTATTCAATTTGTGAACCCATAGTCTACTAGAGGAGTGCATCTAGGGCCACACATACTGCCATTATATTACCCCCAATTGAGGTTGTATGGTAGAAAGGTTTTATAGAAATAATTATGATCTAATTTGGAATATTCACTAGTAAGTATTTAATTAATTGAATAAGTCATTATATTATTTCATCCTAGATCGTAAATTGGGTTAGGGTAAAAATTATGGATGTAGTGGTAACCAATGATTTTAATCAAGAAAGTTGTTCCTATGTAAAATGTTTTATGTTAATCTGTGTTCATTTCATGTGATAATCTTAGGAATTTGATTTATATAACATGTGTGACAGGGTTTTGATGGTTGTGTATTTCACACATTGAATTGGTTATTTATGATTGGGACAAATATAGTTCTAATTATAAAATTTATATTATCTGTAGGATAATATAACGTTATTATCTATAGTTATTCTACATGTTATTTAAAATAAATTTGGATATGATGGGATTTTATTGGATGAAGACAATTTTATTGATGATTAACAGTTTTTATTTTAATTTATATCTCCTTTAAAATTCAATCAAATTTTACCATTAGTCATGGTACTCTATGAATATTTTTGTGAAATTAATAAAGATATATAACATTAGGAGTTTTAAATAATGGAATCATAAACTAAGAAATATATAGTGTAACACCAAATGATTTTAGTTAATATTTTTTAAAGGATACTATGTTTGATTTTTTGTATGAAACACAATGCAAAGATAAAAACAATTAATAATACATAATTAAAATATTATTTTAATTTCACTATTATAAAATATCCAATTAGTTTTTTTGTATGAAAAGTGTTAGTAATATTAATAAATATATGTTTAATTTTTTCCATGGTAGAATGATTAATCATTCATACATTTATTATAGACGGTATGGGATTGAAGATAAACTCATTTGATGAAAAACAAATCTTTTCATCTCTTAATAAACTTATATCTTTTTTATATTTATTTAATATATAAATTTAAGAATTATTTTATTGAAATGTGTATATTATATATACAATAAATATAATTATCCTACACTTCATTTTGGTTATATGGTAATGAATAAGAATAAATTCATTTTACACTTCAGAAATACATAATCATGATAGATGTTTTTAGTGAATTTTTTATAGATATTATATTTAATTTATTAGGAATTTGAATAATTTAATATTAAAGATTTAAATAATTTTAGAATTATTTATATAAAAGTTATCTTACTGTGATTTGTTTTTTATTGTTATGAAAAAGTTGATTTTTATGTGAATAGTGAAAAAAGTAGATTTTTCAGACTTTGTTTGTTTTATGACAATATCATGATATGAAAGTGACTTAATAGTTTATTAAAACATTTGAATAGATAAAAATATTTTGTAATTAAATTAATTCATTTAAAAAATATTTTACTACATATAAATCTATGTTTTACATTTGGGAAATCTAGGAAATGTTTTTATTCAATTAAAAATATTCTTTGTATCCATGAATTTTAATTTTCTATTAACTATGTTGTTTTTTATTTTTCATTACGTTAAATATCAAATTAAACTCCCATTTATTATAAAATTATATTAATATTATAAAAATAATTTTTTTAATTTCTTTTGGTAAAATTTTTTAGGCTTAAAAGGTTCTTTTTAAATTCGTTTTAGGTACAGATTGCATAATGTTTTTATATTAACTTTTACCAATCATTGAAATTTAATATTTAAAACATTATTTCATATTTTTAATCATGATGTTCCAAGTAGGTAATAATTTTCCTTTTATTTCCCATCATTAAGGATAACATCAAGGGCATGGATGACACTCAACAGTGCCCTAAGCCTAGTTAGCTACATGGTCTCAGGCGCATCATCCCTAATGCCACATGCTACTCAATAGTAGTGATGGAATATGGTGTATCTTCATGGATACTATTACTTCTTATCAGAGTGTAACAATATGGTAGAAATCATACCGACCAAAAAGTATAAGGATTATAACAATCAGGTAATAGATAGACAAGAGGAATAAAAAAATAATGACAAGAGTAATCTCATATATAATGATGGTAATTTCATGTGTGTAAAATGAATCCAATATAGGTTTACATGGAACCAATATTGTAAATATATTAAAATACCAAAAATACCGAAAACAATATCTCCCAATTGAAGCATGAGCCTTAGCTCAGAATCATGGTACTTTTCTCTTATACATGATACACATTCAATCATTTAACATTGGGCACATTTTCATGTTCCCACATGCTTCCAAGTAGTCTACCTGGGTAAGCAATGGCTAGCCAAAAAAGGGGTAATATATAATCCTAGTATGTAACTACCCAAGTCTCTATAGCATTTCTTAGATATGAAAAAGATAAATATATAGAAGGGTGATATATTATATATATCATATATAATAAGTAATAAAATTGAATTTCCCATGGCCTATATTCTATATAATATGTGATAGTATGTATCATAAAAAGGATCCCTGAAAAACATGGTTCAATATCCTATAACATGGATTCTACATATAATACAAGAATAACTAAAATTGAATTTTCATTCATCCATATATATCATGTCATGCATGAACATTATGTATAACAAAAAGTTTCATATCAACCAATAACATTCTATAAAACCAAGAATATCATATATCCCATGGTTCTCTAGTATACTCATAGTTTAATACCCTCAAATTCCATACCAAAGTATAGTGGACCACGTAATAGTAATTGATTACAATTAGAATCTGGATGGAAACATGTTTAATCTTGAATTGGGATCTAATGAGCATGTCTACCGACCATTTCCACTATGACACCAAACATACCAGATTTAGGGGTAGAAATGCTATAGGAATCCCACAAAATCAAGATCCAAGGAGATATCTCCTCTAAGGATTCCACTATCACTATCAATATCCATTTGATAAGATCCAAATAATCTAAATATTTCACTCATCATTCATTCCACTCATCATTTCATGCCATGAGAATACCTCTATGTATAACAATTCCAAATAATTCATATTTCATGACTTTAACATCTCATCACCCTAATTTATAAATAATCTATTTGATAAATTCAATAACACAAAGTCATTCTAACATAAGGTAAAGGAGGAAAACTTATATTAATAATTAATTAAATAAAAAAATTAATATTTAGGATTCCTCTAACAAGAAAATAACAAACACAAACCACATTGGTGGTTAAACAATGTAAATATCAAAAGAACACCCCACATGTGTCCTTTATTTGGTAAACAACCTCCAAAAAGACTCATGGGAAATAAAGGGAATCCCAAATATGTTATATTTCATATAATCTAATTAACCAACTAATTTTTGGGTCCATACTGCATATTTGTATGGGTTTTATAGTGATTATTAGCTTAATAGAGCACTAATACTTTCATAAAAAGTATAGACCACCTACCTTAGGTCCAAAGTATAGTTCTAGTTCGTTATAATTATTAGATATGACCCATATAAGAGGAAAAAATAATTGACAAAGTACCTAGAATTATAGAATATTATCTTTCAACTGAATAGCACAACTAGTACCAAGACAAAAAAGAACGAAAAAACTAATTCTATTATCACTAACATAGATACAATGAAATGAATAAAATCATGATTCTGACCTCTGATAGAGAGGATGTTCTAAACACAATTTTTGGATTCAAAGGTCTCTTAATATAATTGTACTTCCAACATAATATTATAAAAACATGGATTATTGTTATAAATATGTTATGTCCAATTGTGCACTCTTAGCCCAAAATTTGGGTCACATGATTTGGAAGCACGGTTAGAATGACCATGTACCAAAAATTCACCAACAATTATAAAGAGGGGAACCTCACACAATCTCTATGAACGTTTTGACTAATTATGCACAAACCATACAATTTACTCTACTAAAAATGGTGTGTTCCTCGTATGATAGTGATCCTCCATCCATAGGGTTTCCTCAAGCCAAGCGTTGTATAGGACCCACTATCCATCCTCGCATGGATAGTTATAATCACGCATCTTTTCTGACATGGTCTTGAATAACATTGTTGCCTACCATTATTTCAAAAAATATGGGCTCTGGGATTTTGAATTCCCCAGACACCCCGAACACCCCCATGCCCTCAAAGGGAATTCAATTTAGTCCATAAAAACTGTTATAAAAGGATTATTACCTCATATGAATCTAGAGAACATATAATATTACCACTTTAATAAATTCATCCACAAATTTCATGCTAAAGGGTTATAAAGATTTATATGAGAATAACTCCAGTGACTGAGCATGTATGTCGTCCTCCAGCTCCCATTTCATGTCTTGTAAACCACTGTGCACCCTTAGAAACAATAATGGGGGAACTAACTGGCCTTAGAGAACCTTTGTACACTTTTTTGTGATATGAAATAGAGGGTCCTCAATGGAATAACCTACCATTAACAAAACAACCTCATGATAAAAATCATGAAATGAGTCTGAATGATAACAGTGTAGATGAGATACATGTAATACATCATATATAGATCAGTACATCTGTGGAAACCAAAACTGATAGGATAATATCTGGACTCACATCATAATCTCGAATAGACCAAAATTTTATAGTGAAGGAATACCATGTCTATTGATGAATTTACATCCCAAACTGGGTGAAACACATATATAGGCATGATCTCACACTATAAACACTGGAGTTTTTCTGTGGAAATCATTTTAATATTTGTTTCAATGCTGTGAAATAGTCATCCACTTTCTGATTAAATTGACCATCATAGAAGTGTACAGGATGTGATGTGATCATAATAATGCTGCCTCACCAGCCTCTATCTAGTGCAAGGATGATCGCCATGGAATTCCACATAATGCCTCCAAAGTTTCTATTTTTATAGTATCCTAATAGATATAATTGTACTCAAAATAAACATTGTGTATATAAATATTCCAAAAGCTCCCAAAATCCATGACACATACTGGTAGAATGTCTTCTTGCACCTATATCATATTCTCTGGAGGGCTATCAGTATGAGGGTGGTATGTCATGTTTATAAGAACATAGGTACCTATTTCCCTCAAATAACATTATAATAAATGGGAATGAAGTTTGGTGTCCCTATTTGAAATTAATGTACACAAGACCTCGAGAAGGGGTACTATCTCACTGATATAACACATCACAATCTCATCCACACTAAAGGTATACTGGATAGGTAGGATATGAGAAACATTAATGGTACATTTAATAAAAACCCAAAAATAATCACTTTTTCAAGGAAACCTCGGTAAACGAATCACAAAATCCATAGTGACATCGTCCCATTTTCACTCAATTAAGGATAGATCCTATAAAATTCTAACTTTCCCTTGATGTTCTTACTTCACTCACATACAATTGGAATACTTAATAAAAATATTAGCTACCTTATTTTTCATTCCTAACAATTATTATTGATGGTGTAGGCCCTGATACTTCTTGGTGAATCCAGGTTGCACTACCCAAATTATGGTATGAAACTCTAGCATTATCTCTTCACACATATCCATTGGAACCAAACCATGACCCCGAATACAGAGGATCTCATTTTTACATATGGTCTAACTCAGATTTGTGTACTCATATTCCACAAATTTCAATATGACTAGTCCCTCTGAATCTGATTTTTCCTCATCCTTACTCTATCTAGAAGGTTAGAGGTAACTACTAAGGATGAAATATAATTATGAAATTTATTGTCCTACACCACCAAGTACATATTAGAGAACAAATATATAAGAATACACTCCCTACAAACATTAAAAACATCCCATAATTGATTCCCATTTCACATTTCATTATCCATAAAATTTTCTTCTACAGACACATGGGAAATCATGAAGTCGGAGTATTGTAGTTATTCAACCCACGATCGATGCCTCAGATTGATATCATGATGGGTAAATATATATGAAAATGAAAATATTTTACCAATTTTTATATGAATTTAAATTATATAAACCAAATTAATTTTATCTATTGGAGATTATATAAACAAATTTCGGATTTATACCGTGTTTTTAGAGAAAGTATAGAAATATGTCAATTCTTTAATTTTTATAGAATTTCACCCAAGGGTAATTTATGAATAAAATTAAAAAAATCAATCCAATAAAGTGATTCTATTTGTCTGGTTCCATGATTTATTTTATTTAACATTTCCATCAAGATAAATATCTGATTCGATCAACTTGTTCCCCATAAAATTAGTGAATTTGAAATGTTTTCTAGGTGTTCAATGTGGACCCCACCTCTGTAAAGGAAGCATAAATCGGGCTACAGACCTCCAATTGATATTATTCCAATTGTATTAGAATGAGGGTACATACAATGATTTCCAAAATATGTTTGAATGATTTTTTCATTCACTATGGGGACTAGTTAATGTTATAAATTTAAATATTAATTATGAAATTATCACCGAGAAACAATCCCATTTAATATAAATTTCATAACCCTCTTAGTATGGTGGACAATTTAGAACCAATTTGGAGGGTGAATACACTAAAAATTGATAAAAAAATTAGGAAGGATGAAATGTATAAATCATAAATTTTACGAGGAAAAAACTTTCAATGTTTTAGATGATGGATTCTAGCCTATAAAAGGAGGATAGATCCTCATTCAGAAATCATCCCATTCTATTCCCTCCCATTCATTATGAGGAACCAAGGAGGATATCTCTATAGATTGAGTACAACCACAAATATCCCTCTTTTATTTTTATTATTTATCTATTTCTATTATTTTGGTTTTAGTTTTCATTTATAATTTATATTTCTGATATATTTGTGGTTGGTTTTTATTTTTATGTCCTCTTTCTTCACCCTTATTTTTATTCCACTCTTCGTCTTCTATTATTTTTTTCATTTCATATTACCATTTAGAAATATAATAATCATGATCATGAGTAACTTAACGTAGTAATATCTAGGTGGAGTTATATGGTTCTTATATAGGAGTCCATGTATTTTTTCTTATTTGAGGTAATTCTAAGGATAATTTATAGTGGGTGTAATCCTCACTATGGTTATCCAAAGACTAACATCATAATCTATAAACATTTTACCACTATTGAGTTGAACTAAGGTTGTTCATTGAGATCGGAATGTAGAATATTAATTCATAAGAAGGGTAGATTTATTTGTGCATGCATACGATGGATTGTGTTCAGTAAATAAATTTGAAGCTAGAAATTTAAGGTTCTACCAGAATGTTCTCCCAGGAAAACATCCT
The DNA here is from genome assembly GCA_963277665.1 of Viscum album. Classification (NCBI taxonomy): domain Eukaryota; kingdom Viridiplantae; phylum Streptophyta; class Magnoliopsida; order Santalales; family Viscaceae; genus Viscum; species Viscum album. The sequence continues at coordinate 1,530,123,385 of OY728123.1, read as the reverse complement.
TTCTTCACTAATTCTATTCGGTTTAAGAATTGAAAATTATTTAGAATTGAATTTCCACTTTCATTTTTTTTAAATTGTATTTATTATATAAAACAGAAAACAATAATATTAATTAGTTCTTAGGGTAATTAGATAATGTATTTAAACAAATTGTGAAATCTCTTCATGTGAGACGATTGTTGTCAGCAACTATACTGCACTAAGAAATTATAGAAATTTGATTTATCTTGGCCATATGCCAGGTGTGATTCAGAATTGGAGTCATTAAATGTGATTCAATTAGTACATTATTTATTTTTTTCTATTTTAAAATTGTATATGTATATTCATTACATAGAAAACATAAATAATTTATTTTCAATAATTTTTTCAAATTACTTTTTCTTCAATTAATAGAACATTTACCCACCATGGAAAGAACCAATATTTGACTAAACTTTTTCCATAGTTAGTGGTGTTATTTTTTTAAATTGGTGTGGTCATTTTGGAAATAAAATAATGGGGATAATACATTTAATAACTTCATAACTTGACTACGGTAGGAAATGAACAAAAATATTTTGATGTGATAGATTATGCGCTAACCGATTTCACCGATTACATTCCTGAATTTTATCAAGTGGTGAAGGTCCATAAAGAGTCCCCCGAAGTCTGACATGATTTCTTCAAGGATATCCATGAAATGGATAAGCATGACTGCCTACCTCCTTATATTATTTCAAAACTCCAATAAGTTTCTTCCACTAAAAAATAGATTCAAAAATAACATATTAGGGAGATGACACATTCTGGAACTCAAAATCATTGAATTTTATTATAACTAATTTTAGGATCACTCCTAATAATTTTGAGTTTTTATATTCGGCTAACATGTATAACACCATCGAGGAAGATGAAGAAAATTTAAATTCAAATTTTGAGGAACATATAGAGCTCCCGGAGAATAATGAATACTTATGTGAGGGAGTAAAAGATGAGATCATAGGGGCTCTTCCTAAAGAACCCATTCTATATGTTACAAACATTAAGTCACATATGAAGATAAAACTATATATAGATAAAGAATTATCACTTGTAGTAACAAAGAAAGATGATATTTAGATCATCAAACCCCCACTACATAAGAGGTACAAAATTTTAAATGGGCTAGATCTAGTGTAATCTATCAAAGTACCACTGCTCACCAAAATTTATGTTGTAAATGATGGAAAGAACATAATTTGGTTTTCTAAATCCATGAGACACTAAACACCATCTAATTACGGATAAGAGTTGGAACATCCTTTTGGAGGTAGAAAAAAATCATTTCCCACTTGGGTGATTGTACAAAGATTTATCCTTTAAATGAATTCCAATACACGCATTTTCAATCATAGGAATTTATATTTTAAATTCAGCCTTATGAATTAGGTAAACAATAATCACTCTTCCACCTATCTATTTATGCTTTAATGACATGATCCTTATACTTAATTGAGTTGTTTTCATTTATATGGTCATAATGACAGATGGAATCCTCTGATAGTGGAAGAAAACGATTAATCTTTATTTTAAGTGGAGTTCAATTTTATTGTTTCAACTTATAATCTCCACATATTTTTATCCCAATACGAATGTGAGATTTCAACAGGAATTTCACTCCCGCACTAAAATTATGCATTTCATGAATTTTCATAGAGTCATGAGTTTCATAGGAATTCTATGATTACATATTTTAGATATTAATGTTAATGAAATAAAACGCGTAAAATGGAAAATAGAATTTTTAAGGAGAAGAATGTATTTTGAAATGAGGACTCATGATTTGAGGGAAAAGTGTTATTCATTTAAATGAAAATTCCCAACCATTTTCATGATTTTTTTTATTTCCTATGAATTTATTTGTTATTATTAATCATTCCCTAAGTAATTTTCCAAAATCATAAGTCCCATTAATGAGCTGATTAATTGACCAAGAACTTCATATTTTATCTTCATCATATTTCTTGAGTGATCATGGGACATGTCTCCTACCAGAACATGTATTGAATCTTGTCAAAGCTATGACTATTCAAAAACATTTTTCAAATTATTGAGACATATTTTTAAAATAACTTATCCATAAATACCACCTTTACATCAATCCCAATTTATCCCATATATACCATTAATGTCCTTTGTTGAGATGAGCAACATTTCAATTAATTTTTATCAATTCCTACCATAATCTTTGTATTTTCATGTTATTCTAAGGATGAAGTGTAAGGGTAAAGGGAATCATGGTTGAAGGGATGATAATAATTATAAGAAAGAAGTGTGGGGATTCTATTTTGGGTAATGGTAAAGGAAATTTCATTCATTCATCATACTCTATATTTTTTCAACTGGAATAAAATAATGAAGTAGAAAAAATAACAAAATAGATAATAAAAATGGGTTTCCATTTAGGGAAACCAAGAAATCCACATTACTTGACCTATTATTTCAATAATATGTTGTTAGTTGGTGGATCTGAAGTTTATTACAATGAATAACTTTTGAAAGATATTTTTTTATTATATTATTGAAAATCGAAAAACTATATATAATTAAAAAATTAAATATGGTGAAAAATCATTAATTATTTTTTTTAACTTGACATCACATTGAGTTTGGGGATGTGTCAGTTTCTACATTGAAGGTTATAATATCATTACAGAATTATTTTGCAATTATTAATTTTTTTTAAGATTTAACCATCTTCTTTGAGACTTAATTTTTATATCATAAAATCCTACCATCCTCAATGTGGAGAGTCATTTGAACCATTATTGAAAATTACTCATGATTTTATTTTCCTTTTTTTATAAATTTTAGAAAGTAGTTCTTTTAAATTATTATGTGGATAGAGCATGTTTGCATGATATGGGGATAGCACCACCTGAAAAAGTATCATCATAGATGAGATTAATGATTCAAATGAGTTAAATCGTGATTTATCATGTTTAATAATAAATATTTGAGGATTGTGAATGAATAAAAAGAGCATTTCTATATGTTTTAAAATTTGAAAATAAAATACATGAACTGATTCTATCTTTGAATAAAGATAAATTAAATTGTTTTTTTTTGAAATACTGATTTATATTTAAAATCATTTGATTTTATTACATTGGAATGTGAAATTAAGTATCATTGGTGTCCTCTGAATTCCATCATGAGATTTATGCTTGAGTACAATCCTAATTTATGTGTCAGGGAACTAAGAGGGTTAATATTTTACTCATTTTTATATGAATAGAAATTATTTAAACCCTCAAACTTTTATCAATTTGAGCTTATATGGACCCATTTTGGATTTATGGTGTGTTTTGAGGCAAAATGTAATGATTGATAAATTATGGATTTTTTTAGACTTTATCAAATAGATATTTTAGGCATTAAATTTATAATATTAATCCAATTTTAGTGATTTTTTAATTTCATGATTTATTTTCATCAATATGGACTTCAAGAGAAATATCTAATTCGACCATCTTGATCCCCTAAAAATCAGTCAAGTTGAAAAGTTGTCCGTGCAGACAACATGGACCCCACCTCTGTAACGAAGGCATTAAACAGGATAGCCACCTCCAATTCAGGTGATTTCATCAAGAATTGAACTAGGCTACATAGAATCATTTATACTATAAATATGAGGGTTTTTTCCATTATTAAAGATGATATAAGACTTTATACATTTAAAGAAGAATTACAAATTTCTCAACTAGAAAAAGTCATTCTCACTATAAATTCAATAACACATTATTATGGTGGATAATTAATATAAAATTTCTAGGATGCCCAAATATGAAATTTATGAATAACATTTATAACGGATTAGATTTTCGAATCATCAATTTAATGAGTAAAAAATGAACAATTATTTGTAGGATAGATTATGGTCTATAGAAGACGGATATCCCTTTCTTCACAAATCATAATATTTTGTTCCAACCCCATCCTTTTAGGAACTAAGGAGATGATCTCCACCGACATAGGCTGAATATAAATCTCCCATATTGTTATTATTATTTATTTTTTACATTATTTTTATTTTAGTTTTTAATTCTAATATAGATCACTAATAAATTCAACCATTTATTTTTTTTTGTTTCCATCTTCCTCACTAATATTTATTTCCATTATTATTATTCTAATTCTATTATTATTCTAATCATACCCTCATGAATTAAAATTCTCAAGATCCTGAGTAACTCGCCCAAGGAATATCTAATGGAATTAATTAGGTCTTGAACCCAACGCTATGTTTTATTATCTTCTTCGAGTTAATTATACAGATAATTTTTTATAGGGGTAATCATCATTGATGCAATCTAATGTTTATCTTATTAAACTATAACTATTTTCCCATGATTGATGAGGTGAATGGAGGGTATTCTTGGAGGTCACTAAGTATTCTTTTAATTTATATCTAAGGTAGTTTGATGTATTCATGCATATGATTTTGTGTGTTCCCTAAAGATATTTGAAGCTGGTCAATGAAGGTTCTCACAGAAAGTTCTTCAAGGAGAGCAACCATTATTAAATAATTCCATTCAGGTTAAGAATTGAATATTATTTATAATTGAGTTTCACGTTACATTTATTTTCATTAATTATAATAATTATATAAAACCTAAAACAACACAAATAATTAGTTCTAAGATGAATTTGATTATGTAGGTATACCAAATGAGAAATATCCTCATGTGAGATGACCCTATTTAGCCACTATGCTGCACTATAAAATATAAAAATTTTCATTTTACAAACCCTATAGTAGGTGTCTCTCAATATAGTCAAGGATTTATTAGTCAATATACTCCATAAAATGTTATATGAGTAAATAGTCTCTCAATAAGCGCATAACATGAACAAATGTAGCTAAATCCAAATCATGTGTTGGCCAATTCCTATCATGTGTCATCAGCTTCCAATACCATTATATATGAACATATCCTTGTACACCAGAACGTGTCATAGCCCTATACTAGGTGCATCAGAATAGAAACTGTTGATTTTTTTCTTTTATCTAGAAGAATAATGAACGTGCAGAATTCAATCTCCCTTTCATCTCATGAATAGCTATTTCCAAAGTATATATACATACATACATCATACCCTACATACATAAGCCCATGAGAAATACCACTAGAATTGATAAATACAACATAAAATGTATTTAGTATCCAGATATCCCAAATGAAATTTTTTTATTTCAATTTCATTCATGGTCATCCTCCTGAGAAATACATCTCCCACATTCTCTTTTTTAGCTAATTCACCAATATTTCAGATTACGTAACATAGGAAATGAACTCTATTCATCCAGAAGCATCACATTTCTAGCATAGAATGTAACTAATTCTCTCTCAGTGTATCAAAAAATATCTCAGGATGTTGTGCATGGTTGTGTCAATTTTGATAATATAAAAATATAACATCCATAGAAACCAAAAACAATATAGGTAAGGATGGTATACTTGCTTCATGAGCACCTTAAAAACTCCTAGTGTGTTCGTAAGAATGAACAGAATACCTAGTTACTTGTTTAAAAAATACCTTCCTTGAATGTCTGTATGAGAAATTAATGTAGTTCGAACATGTACCTAGTGATATACCAACCTAAAATAAAATTTCTTGAACACCCTAGATCCTCAAAGATGATTAGAGTGATATTTTATCCATGGAAAGGGATATTGGTTCTTAACCATTATATTGATCAATTTTCAGTAATCCATACACTACATAAGGGTACCATAAATTTTTTTTAAAAGGACCAGTGAACACCATAAATAAGTATTAGTTTGTCCAAACCGATTTTCCGCCAATTCCTCTAGCTACATATTGGATTCTTATAACTCTTTCATAGTCATCCTATAAAGAGTAAACGATAGTAGTGTAGATCCTCACACTAGTTTGTTTAAGAAATCATCTTCTCTCTCACGAGCTAATGTAGGAAATTAATATTGGAATAAAACTATTAAACAATCATCCATTAGTGGAATATTTTCCAAATTATCTCCATGATTATCTATATGAATACTATATATTTGGTATATCATCTAGCCCTGCCCATGGGGGTCTGGTCCAACTAGGCTCACACAAAAATCCCATTAAACCTTGCGATTATAAACATTACCCTTTGGTGATGTGAATGTAACCCTATGGTGATATATATAAACATATGGTCATTAAGAAAAATTATCATCCATTCCTAGTATGAAATAAAACCCTATCATCTCAAGGATAAATAGATTCTTGATGAAGTTTCACCCACCATTGTAAATGGGGCACTCCCTCCACTATAATACATCCATCTTTTAGATCCCCAAAAAAGTATCAAGAGTCATAACATCGTCCTAAAGATAATCCATAATTGAAAGGCTATCCACCACATGTATAGATAATAATCTAGGTGATGTGAAAATATAAAACTGAGAAGATACCATAGTAGAGGCTACTAAGATCATACATCTCCCCATTAACATTCAATGACCCTTATCCATAGGGGTAGGTTATGTAGAGTGTATCTATCCTAAACCCTGGACATGTGGCACAAAATCATTATCCAGTGTAGGTCTTCTTTATATTCATAGTAAAACTGGTGTATGGATGCCTCAACCTAGGACACAACATCCACAACCTGACTAGCCAATACTTTTCTAGATCCATTCCATACACACAGCTATGGAGCCCACTCTCAAACCTAGTGTCATAACATACCACCTACCAGTCATAGTTAGAGGGAAGGTCCTACAGAAGAATTTAATGTGTTCCATCTGACAACAATATTGGATCTTGATTGTGTCGTGATCTTACTGAGTCATCACATGTCCCCATATTTCAGTTTGTTGAAAGAAAAACGATTTTCCAACACTATTGTGTATGATAGTACTTATTTCACAATAATCCTCAAAATTATGGTTTATACAACTTGAAGTCTATCTATTAGATCGAGGGACTATACTATTTGGCTTTGTACCCCCATCTTCCCTCAGGTTCTACTCTATAACTAGAGAACTATTCCAAAAAATGGTAAAATAGTTCATTCTAATCACAGTGACCTGAGATATAATGAAATTTTTGGTAGATTCTTCAAATAATTTTTCACTTGATAAATCGTATACAATGTACTTTGATGAAAATGAATAAATCAATGTAAAGAATTCATAATACTCAATAACCATCATATTACAATAGTTCAGATGCATGAAATCAATTTCATTCTCTCCCTCTGAGTCTCAAGGTAAAATTATTCATAGAACATTGATTTGAAAATCAACCAAAACCATATCTTGATGCTTGTAAGACCATTTCAAAACATCCCACTAACAAATTGCTTCTCTATATTGCATAAACATTTTGTGATTCAATCTCCTCTCCAAATGGTGTTTCCCGAGGCTTGAAGACATATTGTGTTGTCATAATCAAATAATCAACATCTAATACTATAATATCCTTTAAAAATGGTAGATTATGTTTCTTTTAGAACACATGTGTTATATCAGCAACTTACATGGTATTCTGTGGTGCCCCTGAAAATAATGAATAATGAAGAAAGAACCTATGTGCAAATGTGCCTCAGAACCTATGACTAGTAAAAATGTTAGTGCAAGAGTTGAATCTATAATAGGATTAAATCATAACACATGCCAAACAACCTCCATAGGTTTTTCCTCACCACCCTATAGGTGTACGTCTGAAGGTCTCCATGGTGGAATGTCTCTACAATGAAAAATTCATATCTCATAAAATTACTCTATCAGTGTTTATTGGTTAACAACATATAAAATTTAAAATATTCATATAAAATTGTAATAACACATAGCCTTCTCCATAATCCATGACTGTATAAAAATAAATATCCCCCAAAAGACACTAGATACACTACTTATTTCCCAGTAAATATTCGGGTCTAGGTTACGTTCTCCATTTCTCTCTTAAATTTTCCATTTAAATTTAATATTAATTTGTATTTCCAACTTAAATGGATGGAGCAAACTATTCAAAAAAATTGTGTCCCATAATGTATCATGCTCCACATGAACTAAAATAGGGACACCACCAAATTCACACTATAACATGATCTAGTCTATCAAACTCAAGGTCTATGGATAAATTTTTCATAATTGGCTACATAGGGTGTATTTTGTTGCATAATAATAAAATAACTACTTAGGTTATGATTATAAATCCATATACTAACCATGATTCTCAATTGTTCCAAAAAAATCCAATCACAATGTATGTATATCTATCATGGACCTATATGAACACCATGAAAATAGGCAATTCATCCTATATAAAATGGTATAAATTAAGGAATATTATTTCTATCAAGTTCCAAAAAATAAAAATAAGATAGATTATCCTAATCTCATTGGATTTCTTCAAAATTTAACCCTTAGTGAAAAAACGGTAAAATCACAATTCAATTGCATCACTAAATGGTGGAATCAAATAAACTATTATATTCAAAATAATGAAAACGTTGATTTTTATTCTATGAAATTTGGAATTCTCTTGTATGTGGGTTAGCTATTCCTATGAATACATAATTACTAAAATCAAGTTTCCTCATATCACTTCTTAGTTTCCCCAAATAAAAAACTAGAAAGATAAAATGCTATGATACAACTTTGTAATATCCTAGAATAGGATTCCACTCATTAGTTCACTATGTTCGGTTGGCTACAAGTCCTCATTCACTTCGCCCTAAATTTTAGGGACTTTCTATTGGTTTTTAGGTCTTAGGGTGTGTTTTGGGGAGAAAATTACCTCTTATCAGTGTGTAAAAAATTCATAGATATCATATTGATAAAAAAGAAGATGTAAATAATTGTTAGACAATAGATAAATTCAAGGGATTGATAAATAATTCCAAAAGTATTATCAAATACAATGATCATCATTTCAAGTATCTACAAAACAAAAAAAAACATGTTTTGAAGGATTTAGTAAAATAAATGTTTCAAAATACCAAAAAATCATTGAAATTATATCCCTAGATAACATCATTAGCCTCATATCAGTCATATTCTCCCCTACTCAAAATCATGGTACAAATTCAATCATCAAACTACAAGAGCTTTCCTTAGTCCCTACCAACATCAAGATATTCATTCCAGGTACCCAATAGTGGCATGGATATAGTTATAGATACAATCATAGTTGGTAAGAACCCATAGGAATATAATAAGTCTTGGTTGTGAAATATAACAAGAAAAATATGAATGTAACATATATCATAGGTACGTGGTTATTAATTTGATGGTCCCTTAGATAGTATTCTATATAAAAATTTATAATATATATCTCAACAAGAATCCTTTCCAAAAATTTGTCGAACTCCAATAAAAATTCCACTACAGACGATCAAGAAATAACCAACACGACGTCACAGTATAACCAAACACATCATGTCATCCTTAGCCTTTCTGTATAACCAAACATTCCATTACTACCATAATGACACTGTAATACGAAGGATATCAAATTTACCATTGTCTTTCTATAAAATAATGGTGTTATGCCTTGGAAGGCTAGAGCCATGGTATAGTTGAACAATACTCCCACCTTGACTCATATGTGAATCTGAATAGGAAACTCGAATAGGATCAAATTGGGATCAAAGGAGGATGTCTACAAACCATGTCCACAACGAGCTCAAAACAACTACATCCATGGGGTAGAAATGGCTAAATAATCCCAAAGAATCATGAAGAAATAGTAATATCATCCATAGAGTCCACCGAAACTATCAAGACCCATGGAGTAACATCTGAGGAATCTAATAGAACCCTTCATCATTCTTTCCATTCATCATTTCATACCATCATTATACCCTCATATATAACAACTAAAATTCATTCACATTTCATGATCATACCAAATCATATCCAAATTTCATAAAAACATTCAATAAATTGATTCCCACAACATCATTCTAAATCAATGTAAATGAGGAAAAATATATCCTACTAATTAATTTAATTGAAAAAAATAAATATGTGTGGGCTTCCTCTAACTTGGAAAGAAGAAACACTCATCCCATTAGATATGTAACAATGGAAATCTCAAATTCATAACCTATGGGTGAAATAGTTTGGGAAAACCCACCAAAAAGTAAAAAGGGGCCTAAAGGGAATCCTTAACAATTTCCTTATAATTTAATCTGATTAAGTAAATCAATTTCTGGGTAGCACCCGATTCTTTGGAGGAACACAATTAAAACTAGCATAATAAATAACCAAACCATTTGAAAAAATTATATACTGCATATCATAGGTACATATCAATGTGCTCATCTAGTATCAAATTATTATTTAAATCTAATTATAAGAAAATTTATTAATGTATAAAGATTGTAGAAATTTTTAAAATTAGATAACACCTAAATAATGGAGCTAATACCATGGAATATGATAAATATAAGAATAAAAATTGATTACTCAACAATTCAGATCCAATAACCCAGGTAACTCTTAATTATAATCTCAAATGATAATGATCTTCAAAATCCTATATTAGGCATCATTGGATCTCTCAAAATCCCAAAAATACAAATAGAGGACTAAGAATACTAGGTTTAATGTTATAAAATAATTCGGGGTAATTGTGAAATTTTCCCCCAAATTCTTAGTCACATGGTATGACAACAAGGTTCTATAAATATTGTTCCAACCATTCACCCACAACTATATGGAGGGTAACCATGCATAGTCATTATGCATGTTTGGATTAATCATGCTAAATTCATGAAATTATGCTAAGATAAAAAATGATGGTTCTCTATACCAGTGTTCACCTCTATCTATATGATTTCCTCAAACCACATAGAGTATAGGACCCCACTGTACAACCTTTCATGATTATTTATAACAATTAAGCATGTCTCGTATAGTCTCTACCAAATGTGAATCCTACATTTTTTTCAGAATAAGTGAGACACCAGGGTCATAACATGACCCAAACAACCCCAATACCCCCATTAGATAAATGGAAATTCACATTAGCCATTAAGATTTATTCAAACATGAAATAAATAAAACCATATCTCATACTAAAAATCAATATTTTATATAAATAATAGTTACTATTTTAAAAAATATATGATTGTGGTTGAAATGGGATAAAAAGAAAAAATTTATTATATTGGGCTTTAAAATATCTAAAAACGCATGAAATAATATCATTTTATATATGAATTTCATCAATTATAATCCAATAATAATAAATAGTAATATATGTTTCCTATAGATGTTTATTTATACCTTTACACTCATTTACATAAAGATTAATTATAAAATTTAACTTAAATAATTTTATTATCATTAATATATTTTCATAATGATAAAAATAATTCATTATTGTTATAAATAGATGTTTTTAATTTGAATAAACTATATTTATAATATAATTTATATGTTTAATTTTTATAGGTCGTATAATTGCCTATAATGATTAAACAGTGTCGACACATAGCCTATGCATGTAGTAGAAATTAAAAATTAAATTATTTGAAAAACATTAAAAGTAACATGATTTTCATCATTTATATTATTGACTGAATTTAATAAATAATTATCAATTTTATGTTATTATGTATCTATTTTAAATTTTATCCCATTGTTTTATTTATATTTTTAATGTAATTTTTTATCAACAGTTAAGAAAATTAATTATTTTGCATTTTGGGTTTGATGATCATTAAATAAGAAAAAATGAATAAAAATCCATTACAAATTACATTGTATGGGATATTTCCATCCGATCTTTCTTATTTATTGAATATTCAATAGGATTTTTGAAAATTACATTTTGGATAATTAATGATTCAAATATTTTAAAAATGACCTGGATTTATTTTATATCAAATCACACATGATCCATTCTTTCCAAAGGTACGTATGAACATATTTTTATCCAAAAATGACAAAATCATTCTACCATAAATTTATATTATCAAATACCTAACCCCATTGAGAGACCATAAACATCTCCTTTTAAGGCCTTCAACTCAATCTAAAGGACGAGATCAAATGAATTGGTATAACCATTAATACAACTTTTTATTTTTGCTTCTTTTTTCACCTCATTAAAATATTATCTAACAATGATCACATGGTTACCTCATTATCCTCCCTATAAATGATTGTTATTATCTAAAATTTGAGGATCTATCTATCTAATTTATATTTGGTGGGAAATGAAAACATCCCTCATGCATACGCGTGGAATATCTCCTCCGCGAAGCGATGTGTATCAATTTTCCTCACTGCATATTATGGATGGATATTGTGATGTATTTAATGGATATAAATTAAATTCAAGACATTATATTATAATTAAAAGGAAATTTAAAATAAACAATCTTACCCTCCCAACCATTAAAAAATGAAATTGTCACTCATGCATACATTTGTATGATTATCTCCATGAATGACGCATGTCATTTTTCATCATTGTTTAACATGACAGTTTTTATGGATAAATTACTGAATACATATGTTGTAATAGAAAATAGTATTCTTGATACATAATAATTAATTTTTTTTAATTCATCTCAATATTTTATATAAATGATAGAATCATTCATGTGTATGTACAAACTACACTACCTTAGTAATAGAGACAAAAAATACATGTAAGAATATGCCTCATGTGCCTCCATATTTTTCAAACATTCTAACACCCCACACTATAACATACATTAGTATTCAACACAATGTTTCAGTATTAGAATTATATCGTCAATTTTTGGAGGGAGATCCACAAGTGATATCATTTGGGAACATTCCTCCACTTCCTTCAGGACCACTTTAGACTCTTATGGGTTTTCAATTGATTCATTTATCCCAATTCATCCATTGATTCCTTCTCATACCAGTCCCTTCAATCCTCATTCATTGAATTAAACCTTTATATCAAAGGTGAATTTTTTTTCATTCTTCTTGTCCACCTCTTCCATTGGTTCCTCCCTTATCCATGGATCTAACGGTATGGTAGTCGGTGGATGGTTTCATAGGATTCTCCCTCTCAGGGAGTGAACATACTAATGCCTCTCTCTACCATCATTGATCCCTTGTTGTAAATATTGTTTTTGATCTACCATTTCTTGGGGTATTTTATTTATTTTTAAATTATTACGATCTAATAGGGAGTTGTGGTATTTCATTTATCAATTATTTATTTTTCTTTTGAGGTTACTTGAATCTCATCGTGGAAAGGACTCCTCATTTCCAGCACTTCCCATTAACCTTTCTATTATCCCTCTTCCAATTCAAAATCTAGATATTGTAAAATCCATTGGTAAACTATCAATCAATTTATCTTTGATGATGAAGATACTCTATATATGGAACACACCATTAAGACTAGTATCTATGTGGAATTTGATATGGATTTTTCATTCATGAACAAGATTCTGTTGTTGGGTATTAGTAATATCTCATTCTAGTTGATCATTATCTTTTCCATATCTCTTGGATTTATTTATAACTATGTCATTACAGATCATTATGAATTTTTATGATTGAAATAAGGGATTCAGTCTAGGCCTGCATTCATGGATCCCCCTCAAGCTGGTGAGCTATCATCTTTTGACTGTATTCTAGTGGATCATAAAATAATTTTTAATGATTTTTTATCCTATGTTCCTCTAATAACAGACCATGATAGTTTAGAACATATCTAAGACATGGGTTCCATAGTAGAAATACCCCTCGTTCGGTGGCCCTTGATATTCTAGCAGTGACACTTATGGTGTCTTCAGGGGTGTCTTATCATGATTTCAGTCTCCAAGTGACCTGAACTACCTAAATTAGTCATCTTCAACTCTGAATGATTCAGTGGATCCTTACAGGGATTCATATGCCTCCATTATGTTGTCCCTAACCATCATTGAAGGACTAGTAAAGGACCCTCAGGTATTTCCTTCTTCTAATAAACAAAAGGGTTCAGATGAACCCAATCCTAGATTTCATCGGATTTTGGTTAAGTTATCTCCCATGAATTTACACCATAAATCTTCAACCAACGTTGAAACTAATCCCAATCATAATTCATTTTAGGTGTTAGATGAATTTGGGGAGACTATCCTTCAGTATCCCATTGTTAATGGTTTCTTTAAGGTGGTAAATTCCAAGGTTCCTCTATGTAGCATTGAGACTAAATCCAAATATAAATATATTAATATTGGTAATTTTCAAGGAACATAACATTAATTAGGTATAAACGATACAGCATTACATCCTCAATGATGTATCTATTAATTTTTATTTCATGGTTATATGATCCTTCAATAAACATAATTTCATCATGAAATATTTTTAAATAAGAATGTTTCATTTTGGACCATACATGAACCAAAAATCTATTCTATGTCCATCAGGGACATAGCTCTATGTCTCCACATCAGTGACATTATACATTGTCATCCAGTATGCAGATATATGTGGATTTTCATGAATGAAAAAATAAAATAATATTTTTTATAATGTTCCAACCAACACATAACTATTAATATACCTACCAATAAAGGATACTCTCTACATTATATTATTTATGAAAAATGTTACCCATTCTATAGGAATAATCCTTGGGACTCTCTTTGGGCCTTAAATAGTAGCACAGATGTAAGGTTCTTGGAGGAGATTTCAATATCATTCTTGATAATCATGAAGGGATAGGTGGAGGGATTTTACCCCACAATGGTATCTATGATTTCCATTCCTTACTGATTTCTAATAAACTAATAGATATAGTCTTTTCTTGGGATTCCATCACCTGTTTCAATAATTAAAGGGGAATCAACATAGTATGGATTCATCTTGATAGATGTTTGGGTAATATTCAGGCCATTTCCACCATCATTGTCTTCTATGTGACTCACATTTCAGGATACATAATATAAGAACCTCTATTTATTATTCATGTGCTTTTTTAGGTGATGTTAATAAGTGTTTTTAATATACCATCCAATGAATGAAAATTATCATAAGTCTCAACCTTCCTCACCCTAATGGGTCACTCAGTAATGATGCAAGTATTGTGGATCCAATGGAAGTGGATTATTTTAATGGGCCACTTTCTATTCTTGAAAACTATTAATAGGGTTACATTCATTCATGAGTATATCATGAATCCTTTTTTGATAACATAAAATTTTCTATTTATGAAATGGAAAATAATAGGATGGGTTCTCTCCCAAATGAAATGAATATTTATGAGGCCATCAAGATTCATAATCCTAAGATATAATCTTGTACTAATGGTTTTCCTAGTTAATTATATTTTGAGGACTGGATAATTATCAACTAGAATGTGGTATGTGTTGTTTGGGCTCATTGCAGGGGTGTTACTTTACCAAAAGTCAGATTAGAAACTATTTTGAATCTTATTACCTGTAGGGTCTTGAAAAATCTGCAAAGGAAATTTTACCCAAATCCCCAAAAGAATTGGGGCAAATAATCAAAGAAGAGACACAAAAAGGATCGGTCCACGAACCGGTCCATGGAAGCGCATCGTGGCCAGGCACCACGAGGCATCCCCTACGCGAAACATTGTCGTTCGCAAAATGGAGTAGAGCCTCCGCGGTCATGAGGCAGGATGGGCGCCAGTCCGGTTCACCGTCACGAACCACCCAAATCGCAGACCGCATCGACCAGTGCAAGCCGCACCCGCTGTCGTTCACAGAATAGAGGCGGAACCCTCTGCAGCCACGGAGCACCCCCCTGAGTTCGCCTCATGGAGGAGGGGAGCATTCAATACCCACCATGAATCGCGGATTGACCATGTCAGCTGTGAATTGGGTATTTGGTTATGGTCCTCCACCAAAGGTGCCACGTGGCAACAGATACATTCCTTTCCCCACTCTATAAAAGGTGACCATGGGGGAAAGGAGAGAGGATCAAAGAACTGGAATCAGATTCAGATGGATTGGAGATTCGGAAGGAGATCGGTTGAAGGAAGGCTTCAGATTTCGCAAACTATGAAATTCTCTTCCATGAACCACAGTAGGTACATGAATTAAGAAGGAATTGGAAAACAAATAATAAATTGGAGAACCACGAACCTAAAATAACATAAAAAAAGAACCACGAACCATACCCCCTCCACGGATGACTTCCCCGCACACTAGGGAGTTTATGCCTAATTACCCATCTGTCGGACCACGTAGCACTCTCCTACGCGGGCGAATCCCTAACCGATGAGCCTCTGATCGGCACCACCCTTTGCCGCCGCTGCCTGCCTAGAACCCTCTGTGAACCACCCGGTTTTACGGATTGAACCTGAAGCCGCGAACCACCCCGGTTCGCAGATTGAACCTGAAGTTTCAAACCACCCTAGTTCGTGGATTGAACCTAACACCGCGAACCACCCTGGTTCATGGACGGATTCTCCAGCCACGTGGCACTTCACAACGGAAGGGCGCTACCACCCATACCTGTCGGTGGCTCGCCAAATACTTCGGTGCTCTCATTTCTGGAGCCAGGTAAAATCCTTCTGATCCAGCTAGGTCCTCTGCGACTCCCTCATTGGCCTATTCATCCGCCCTGAGCTGAGGCCTCTGCTTGAGCCACCAGATCTGTGTGGTATAACGTTCAGGTGCATCAGCGTGGCATTTTGACTTCGCATACCCACAGTAAACAGGGGAAAAGGGGTTTCCCCGACCCTTGAGCAGCCTCTCGAAGCATTCCTGGGTTCACATTCACACGGTAATGTGGATTCTGAGCTCGGGAATCCCATTTCTGCCCCTACACTTGTTGAGGGTTCCTCGAAGATGGTAAAATAACCATCATAAGGAAGCCTTCGTGCGCTGCAAGAGAAGAGAGGGGAACAGTAGAACCCCCTTTCCCTCTCCCGCTAGGCTTTTTCGCCTCGGGCATCCATCTCAGAGTATGCCCCGACCTTCAGGGCCTCCTCAGAGTGTAAGCTCCAATTAATCACTCTGGGCCGCCTTAATGCGCAAGACCCACTTCTCTTCTCACGGACGCACCCTTTGCGACGTGATCCTCTGATCCCTGTTGCCTCTTGATTCTCACAACGAGCATGACTCACGTGGGATTAGAATAAGCAACGACCATGAAATCCTCTTGTGGGCCTCCTCAGAGTGTAAGCCCCAATCCATCATCCTGGGCTGCCCCAGAGCGTAAGCCCCATGCCAAAGTGAACTACATGGACTTTGATCCTTTCCTCCTAGAGAGGGTTTGTTGGAAGCCTCCATGAGGTTCAATCCCACCACCCATCGGAACACCTGGTCTCTCTTCACATATGTTTCCAGAATCCTATTCGAACTACGTGGACTTTTATCCCTACTTCCTAAGCAGGGTACGTAGAAAGCCTCCATGAGGTTCAATCCCAATAACCGGTCGATATGATCATCTCCATGTCGGTTCACTATGCCACTCCAATTTCCGCTTCAAGTGAGTTCCATCCCTTCGGGGTCATTAATACAACGAGGGATTCTAAACCTCGGGCATAAATGATTATGAACCCCTGTGTCTAGTTAACCGTTTCCCACCAAGGTTAAATCCATGGATACGATGTTTGGTTATAAACCAAAGATTCGTGAACATATGAATACATCTTAAATCTATAAGAGAGTCCCATAATAGGCAATAATTCCCCCCCCCCCAAAGGTGCGATGATCCTGACTTCCCATCCTCTCAACCAATGTCAGTTCTTAAGAGTCGTTGCTCAGACCATCCGGTGAAAGACTGCCTTTGGAAAGCAGGTCCATCATTCATTGGATACGGAGCCGTTGGGCGTTTCATTGCCAAAAACCATAAATAAACATAAAAATGGTGAACCCGACATGAATATTTAAACAAACATGACTGATTCAACTTAATCTCACCCAGTTCCCCCTTATGCTCCAATGGAGGGCCAAGAAAGGTCAATAATTATGCATGGGATTATGAGATGCTTATTTGACGGGTTTTCTGCTTGTATTTGCAGAAATGTTTTACAGGGACTACTTTCATAACTCCCTTCTATCCAATGGAATCACAAAGGAACTCAAAAGTGCGTTCTTCGAATGACACAAGGACGAGACTTCCTCAACAAAAGAGGACCCCATCTCCCACCCAACATCTTCAACGCTGGGTTTCGGATGCGCTGATCTGAGAGTAACACGTGAATGGTACTATCCCAATGGTGGTGGCAGCCATGCACGCCCTCCAATTCCGCAAGACTCACCAGCCACCTGCCCAGCAGCGACCGCAAAGGTGGATCCAGACAGCCCCTGTTGCTATCCCCAACCCTCTCGGGAGTCTATCCCCGGAAGGGGACAATGCGTACCTCCCTTATCTTAGGGAGTCGGATGAGGTCGACGTTGAGGACATCATCCCTATCGAACGTGGGTTCCACTCTCAAGCCCCCGCCGAAAGGTGTCATCGCGGTCACGTCATGACTCACCATCCTCACGCCGAGGAGGATGTTTCCTCAAGGATTCAGGACCATACTGCACAAGGTCCAGCCCCTCAGACCGGCCAACGAGGGCGGCAGACGTACAATCAGGGATCGGTTATCACCCTGGTCACTGAGGAGGAGCTCTGCTGCTCAGCCACGAAGACGTACCAAAAACAAGAACCTACACCTGTTCGATCCTCACGAGCCCACCATCCAGAAATGGCGGTATCGTATGAGTTGGAACACATTCTCGCCGAGCTCCATCAAGCACATCGCTCACGGAGGATGGCACTTACCTGGCAGGCACCTATTCATGCCTAGGGTCATGAATCCCACCAGCTTGACATGGCGGCGACCCGGTAACTGTAGGACCAACTCCTGGTAG
This sequence comes from Viscum album, assembly GCA_963277665.1. NCBI lineage: Eukaryota > Viridiplantae > Streptophyta > Magnoliopsida > Santalales > Viscaceae > Viscum > Viscum album. The sequence goes on along the minus strand of OY728123.1, from coordinate 1,530,104,583 downwards.
TTGCTTTAGATGTTTGCCATCCTGATATTGTAGCGATCAACAAATCCTGCCACCCAGATGTGGCAGAAAATCATTGGTGGGCACATCTACCCGCTAACAAAGGCCACCGACTTGATACGGTGGGAAACCGATATATGCAGGGGCAGCTCCCTAAAGATGCAAGTAAAGTCCGTCACCCCGATGTGGTGGCAAACAGAGAGAAAAACTGGCGTATCCTGGTACATGGGAAGATTCTTTCACCTGCCCCGACACAAGAGAATTGTCAGTACCCACTGAACACTGGAGGACCGAAGCAAGATATTCCTAATCAGATACCGGAATGGGCCTTCATTCCTGTTCCAGCCAAAGATGTCTCTCTACATATCTTGGAAATGATGGAGGAGTAGGAATCCATCCCAGATCATATCTTGTAGACTTTCCAGAATGTAATTTCATCAGTGGAAACAGCAAGGAATCGGACCCGTGAGCCCGTCTCCCCAATTGAGGCGACTCATCTAGGATACGAGATAGCCACCTCAGAGCAGATCTTCATCCCTACTTCAGCCCAGGAGGGCCTCCAGCTATATTCCGCGACATAAGGCCAACCGAATAGAGCAGCTTCACTCATTCCAACTGGGGGACACCTGTCCATCACGGTGGATTCTCCAGAGTAGGCATATATCCCTTCTAAAATTCAATATGATCGTCGTCATATCCAGGCATTGTCACGGGACCCAATTAGACAGGGACCCGAAGGTGAAGGTCATTTTCAATAGCAGACGGTCCCTTCTTCCCGCAAAAGAGCGCCCCAAACGTGCTGAAGGCAGCCAAAAAATAAATAGAGGGTTCATGACTTCGCTCTGCTGGAAGATGGGGTTTCTGATGCCGCTAATAACGCAACAATGGGTCGAAGCCCTGCCCACCCATTACCATATTATAGTAGTTGGAGTAGTAGTTGTGATGGTCCTCCCCGCAATGTCGCTACTAGCAGCTCTGAAGGATCTCCCCAGAGCACTTGTGGGGGCCTTCTCCAAAGGAATATAACGATCGGTCAAGAGAGCTTCTCTCCTGATGCGAGTCACAAAAACCCTCCACGTGACCAGAAGTTCGAGCAACAAGAAGGTCCTCCACTTGCTGCGGTCCACCCTGAAGGTCCTCCCCGGGGTATGCATTGCAATCACTCTCCATGCAGTGGGACCACAAATTTCGATGGTAGTCCTCGCTATCATAGTCGAAACTACGGAGGCCCTCCCCGTAGTGACATATCATTATGACAAGAAGGTCCTCCCATTTTTGTATCCTGCCCTGAAGGTCCTCCCCAGGGGCTACGCTAAAACGGTACTCCACGCAACCAGACATCAGGTCCCAGTGGTTTTCCTCGCCACCCTAATAACAGAGGTCCTCCCCGTAGATACATCGAGCAATGAGAAGGCCCTCCCCTCGTTGCGGTACATTCTGGAGGCCCTCCACAGGAGGTATCCCGCATATATTCTCCCTATGGTAGCAGTAATGGTATTCCTCTTCATTTCCACATCTGTGATTGTAGTCCTCGCCACCACAACCGCCATTGTGAATTTCCTCCCCACAATGGCCTCAAGAAACAAGAAGGTCCTCCCCTTATTGTGGTGTGTCCTAAAGGTCCTCCCCAGGATGCGCTTCGAACATCAATCCATGATGGTCATCCTCACCATGATGGCAGTTATTGTGAAGGTCCTCCCCTTAACAATGCCACACAGCTAGAAGGTCCTACCCTTGCTGTGACACACCTTGGAGGTCCTCCCTAGTGTGTGCACTCCAAAAGTCCAATATGCAGCGAAGCATCAAGCAGTAATGGTAGCCCTAGACATTACGGCCTCCATTGTAGAGGTCCTCCCTGTGATGACATACCATTTCGATAGTAAGGCCCTCCCCCTACCAAATCAAGCACTGAAAATCCATCATATGCCCAGACACTCAGAAGGATGGGATCAAGCATGTCAGATTCCCATCTTGTCACTAGCAATTCCCTTCTTTGATTAGGAGTTGTTCCAAGGCCGTGTTCATATTCTGAACCACCTCAGAATCGCCCATAAGACAATTCAATACCTACCAGTCCCACTGCCTCTGACAAGAGTGAGATCCTTAGTTGGGCTGACCAGGTAGAGGAATCATGGGTGGGGGAGTAAGCCGATATGCTGCACCTGAAGAAACGATTGGCCAGGAATGATATACCAGTTATGTTTTTCCCCACTGCCACATCTCAGTATGACATACCCAGAGAGTTGTCGGCAGAATGCGTGCACGACATCCTCCATAATATATGGACGACCCTGCACCGAGTGAAATCGAGCTTCCTGCCCTATGACGGGTATGTAGACCACGTCAAGACGATAGGGGACCTCCTGCATCACATCGACCTAGAGGCCCTTTCCTTGACGTGACAACAATGCCCCGAGGGGCGCAAAGGGAATATGGAGGCAGTTTCCCTCCGTGCACTACATGAACTATGCCACCTCATCGGTGACTCTCTGATGGGAGTACATACCAGGGGATGGGGGGAACACAGAGCTCTTCATTTCACTCCTTTCCCCTCCCAAAAAAACCATTTGGCATGGTATCACGTAACATCGTCACATTGAGACGGAAATCGGGTGGACCCCCTATTCAGGAACGGCAACACACCCAACAGATTCGGGCCTTGAGTAAGTCCCAGAAGCATCAGGCCCAGCGGGAATGAGCCATTAAAAAACACCTGAATCAGGCCATCGAAATCATAAAACTGGCCTCTCGCCTATGTGAGGCCAATAAATGATCTCTGCCTGCCTCCCCAGAAGGGACTGATCCACAAGGGAATTCGGCACCAGGTCCGGTTCACCGCCGAATGGGGGCCCGTGGGATCAGGCATGTCGCTATTGCCACAGCCACTGCCACAATCTAGTGTCAACCCCAGCCTGCAGGGATGGGGGAATTTTTAACAACAAATGCCCCCATAAGACCAATAAGACTAGGAAGAGACTCAATGTCTAGGGAATAGAGCCAGTGCCAACCCTCAGGGCTGGGGGAATTATTACCCCCTCAGCAACAATCTCCCCCATGAGAATCACTATTCTATCATCTAGGGAGGATAGTCAGAACAAGAGGTTCTCGTCCTATATCGTCATTCGAATCATCATCCACTCTGAGTGGAAGGCGTACTGTAAGGTCACATCAATGAACTCTCTGCATCACTCTTCATCAAGAAGTCCGAGGGAAATCCCAAGTCATGAAAGGGAAGACCAGCATAAGACACGAGAGATCCACTTCATATTTGGATGATGAAGTCCCCTCCACCCTGCAATATGCATTCATCAACACCATAGAGGCTAACCCCGCTGGTGAAACTGAATAAAATGCATATCCGGACGGATCAGGATACAATGGTTCTGGTCAGGGTGTGACTCACAATGAACCCCCAGGTGGTCACACCCGGAACTAGAGGGCCGCTTTAAATATGGCCGCCCTTTCAGCTAACCTCCCTCCGCCTACCCAGTGTGCTTCCAACAAGGATAAAAATAAAGGAATGGTTACCCTTATCCCGTCCCCATATCTTGATATAAATGAGCCACTCACGCTCGAAGAGTTGTTCACTCGACATGAAAAAGAGATGAAATAATTGAGGCAGCTTAACGCTGGGCTTCTCCAGAGGAACCACCTTATTGAAAGTGTGTCCCAAGAAGAGACACGTCATGCACTCCCAACAAGTGAACCTCAAAGGCTAAGGCTTGCCCCGAAAAATGAAGCACGGTCAGGGATCCTTCCCAATAAGGCTCCTGGTTCGTCCAACTACCTAAACGTGGATGATGAATACCAGGATTTCCCCCCACTTAGGAGGAAACCAGAGCAAGTACATCCAAACCCTCTGAGGGTACCCCAATGGAATATGCACCCTTGGTGCCGGCCAATCCGGATCCTCAGGCAATGCCTCGGGCTATGCCTGCCCATGACCGGGCCCAACAGGATGTAAATCAGGGACTCACCAACACCATCGAGGCAGTAACAGCTCGATTGGAAGCGATGGAAGGCCGACGCTCTCCGATATAGTAGGAGCAAAAACCCTACCCTGATTGGGTGACCAACACACCACCTCCATCTAATTTAGGGAGCCCTGTATTCCCCATATTCAGTAGATCAGGAGATCCGGAGCAGTATTTGATGCACTACGCAACCTATTACGACCCTATGATGGGGAATCCAGAACAATAAGAAGTAGTGAAACTTTGATTCTTCATAAAAAACATGCACGGATCCTCCTTCATCTGGTATATGAGTCTTCCGGCCCAGTCGATAAAGAGATTTAAGGACCTTCGGCAGTAGTTCCTATTCCACTTCAGCTCAACACTGCCTAAAAATGGTCAGTGATCTCATCAACTGTAAGCAGAGGGAGAATGAGAGGGTCTCATATTTCATTGACAGATGGAAAGGTATGACCTATTCTCTGAACAGGCGAATTCCCCAAGATGATATGCTAGCCATATGCATCGATAACCATAGAGATGAGACGCGAACACCGCTCATACTGGTGGAGTGCACCGCTGACTTCCTCCATCTCTCGACCATTGCCAAGAGAATTGAGGACTCCCTGTAGCGGAAAAATTCAATGTCTCGAATAGCTTCATAGGCTCCTGTGAAAAGAGCCCCAAGATCTGAAGCGTCCGCTGTCACACTCAAGCCGGCCCCTGTGCCCACTCCACCGATCAGGCCTCCACCAATTCATGAAGGGCCACTTGCATATTAGCGGCCACCCCCACCTAAACCGGACGATCATAGAGGAATGAAGTGGAACCGGTTTTAGGAGCGAATACAAAAAGTATACTCGTTCTGAGATGATCAATTTTGTGGTTACATAATTTCCGCCATGAACTGCAACTTGCTCCGCCTCCTGGAGCTGAGGAATCCGGAAGAAGTCGGCCGCAATGACAGGCCACATTACGGCCCCTACCATCGGGTGTTGGGGAATTGTATCCAAGAATTCTTCGTCTTCAAAGTCCTCCTGTAGAGGATGGTAGATTCCAGACAAGTTGAGCTGGGACCACCCCCAGCACATGTGGCATGTATATCTACCACTGACTCTGACAAAGAGGGGGGGTGGCAGAATGTCACCAGCAAGAAGGGGCAGAAATTTGACAACTAGATGACTCGGAAGACTATAAACCGAGCCCAGAGCATACTATGAGCTCAACTACAGTAGCTGGTGCTGCCACCAGCAGCCCTTGGAGACGCAGAGCCGACGACATCATCCTCACAACCCTCTACAAGCCTGTCAACCGGATGGAGAATAAGGAGGAAACAATCACAAGAGGAGCAGTCTGTGACAGGGCCAAAGTTAGTCCCGACCCTGGGAGAATTTATGCCCTCAAATTTGGCACCACGGCCACCTACCCACCAAACGACACAATCAGAGACAACTGACCAGGTTGACCTGTCAGAGGATGAAGATCCAATATTTTGTTCTATCAATGTTATCCATCTCATGGAATCATTCCCTGACAAAGGGTATGATTATGAACCCGGGTTTCCTACACGAGGAGCCGGGAGGAGGAATCACAGAGGTAGGGGATTCTATTGGAGGCACATCCACGATCGAAACCAACCCTATGGTTGGACCCTGTCCAAGACCATCAATATTGCGGAAACCCAGGGAATGGCCCTTCAGTGGACTAAGTAGGAGGGGTAATGCCCCTCCACCCCCACAAGCATCCACTCTGGCACTATTGTTCTGCGATACCAACCAGAGGAGGAGAAAGTGTCTGGTCACCTAGTGTGCACGAACAGACCGGCTAGGCCAAGTCTTCAAAACACAAGAACACCATTGACATCTGTCCCCGCAGCTGGTCCCTCCTCATCAAATGCTCCAGCTCCCAAAGCACCCTCTAAGACTCTCCCGCCAACGGAGAAGCGTCAACCGCTGGAGCAAAAATACGACATCTTTAAGCAGCTGGCGTCGATACCAGCCATATTGTCAATCCTGGATGCCCAGAGTTTGTTAGCCGACCTCAGGGAGGCACTTATAGAATCTTTGATTAGCCCCCAAGACATTCAAGATGAGGTAGCAGCCGCCGAGATTTACTGGACGGAGACTGGCTTGGCTGAATGCAATGCGGTGATTTCCTTCACCGATCAGGATAAAGATTCCATCATTGAAGGACACATCAGACCTCTATATGTTTCCGGCACCCGGAATGGTTTTGAGATTCAAAAATTCATTATAGACAATGGCTCTAGAGTTAACCTCCTTCCCCTGTGGACACTCCGTGTATTGGGCTACAGTGAGGCCGACCTAATTCCCTCAGCCACAACTTTGTTAGGTTATGACAAGAGTGAGCAGAACCCAATGGGACAGATTAAGCTAAAGACCCATTTTGGAGACCTAGTAGCCTACACAGAATTCCTGGTGGTCCGGAAGATCACGGCATTCAATGCCCTATTGGGAAGGCCATGGCTCCATAAGCACATGGACGTTCCTTCATCCTACCACCAGTGTATCAAGTACTGCATCAATGGACAAAGTGGGACATTGCACGCCGACAAGGCCCCTTTCGAGCTCTCTGAGTCACATTACATTGACGTCGGGTTCTATGAGAAAAAGAAGAATAAGCCTTTGATCAACGATGTCGATGGGATCCCCCCTCCAAATGGACTATAAATGGTCCCTGATAACCCCCTCAGGTAGCTTGGCAGAGATTATGTCCTACCCATCAAACGTGTTGACAGTAGGAGTTCAAGTCTGGACACGCATTCAGATGTCCTCAGGACTTCATCCATGATGGACGAGCATGAAAATGCAAGAACATCTACAAACCCTCGATGTGGGGATGAATACTCAAGCAGGGATGCCCACAATGCCTCTCCCTCAAACTCTCGAAGGCTCAGACCGGAAACTCTCTCCTCATCAGATCATGAAGATGAGGACTTGGGAGAAGAAGAGGGGGAATATCTCAGAGATGTTCCTCCCACATTTGAGGAGGTTATCTCCACCACTGTGGATGAGCTCAGGGAAATAATCATGGGTACCGAAGAAGACCCGAGGACCACTCCCATTAGCGCGTCCACGTATCCCGAGGATCACGAGGTATATACCTCTTTCCTAAGGAATCATTGGGATGTCTTTACATTAAACTACTCGGAAATTCCAAGACTCAATCTTGAGGTAGATATGAATCACCTGAATCTTCCAGAAGACCATCGAGGCTACAAACATGCTTCCAGAAGGACACACCCCTCACATGCTTCCAAGATTGAGGCTAAAGCCGATAAGATAATTAAAGAAGGCTTCATTAGGGAAGTCTAGTACCCTGTTTGGTTGGCCAAAATCAACCCTATCATGGAAAAGAACGAGAACATCCGCATCTGCATTGACTTCAGAGACCTAAATTGGCATTTTCTGAAAGATGACTTCCCGGTTCCAATCACTGAGTTGTTAATTGATGCAACGGCTGGGTATGAGGCTCTATCATTCATGGACGGCTATTCTGAATATAATGAAATCCGGATGGCCCAAGAAGATGATGAAGCCACTACCTTCAAGGACCCTCAAGGGGTATTCTGTTACAGGGTCATGCCCTTTGGTATCAAGAATGTCGGCACCATGTATCAGTGTGCCATGCATCGGATCTTTAAGCTGTTCTTGGGGTAATTTGTTGGATGTTACGTGGATGACCTAGTGGTTAAGTCCATACAGCGCTCAGATCACCAGTCGGACCTTGAAACCATCTTCAACAAGCTTCGACATCATAGCTTGAAGATAAACCCCTTGAAATGCACCTTTGGGTTACCTAAGGGATGTTCCTTGGCTTCGTCATACGCCATCATGGAATTGAAGTCGACCCTGAGAAGACGAAGGCTATCTTGAGCCTACCACCTCCTCCCAATGTCACTAAGATGAGGGGATTCTAAGGACACCTAGAATATATTAGGTGGTTCATATCCAACCTGGCAGGAAAATGTTTTCCATTCACCAGGTTGACGAAGAAGGGGGTCACGTACTAGTGGAAGAATGACTGCCAAGAGGCGTTCGACAACTTGAATAATTACCTCTTAATCCAACCGGTGTTCATGCCCCCGGTCGAAGGAAGGCCTCTCATTCTATATCTGACGGCCCTAGAATGGTCATTGGTAGCCTTCCTCGCACCGAAGAACGACTCTGGCAGCGAAATCAGTCTCTATTACATCAGTCAAACCATGATTGATGCGGAGACTCGATACTCAAATATTGAGAAGAGATTTATGGCCTTGGTCTTCGCGGTTCAGAAGAAGTGACATTATCTGTAGCATCAAGAGGTCCAATTGATCTCGCGGAGTAACCCGCTCAAGTACATCCTCAGTCACCCGATTCTAACTGGACACCTATCCTGAGGGGCGGTCATCCTGCAATAGTTCGATATCTGGTTCGTGCCCCAAAAAGCCATCAAGGGCCAGGCATTAGCAGACTTTTTGGTAGGGCACCCTTCAACAGGGACCACTGCACCGGGCGCTAAACTACCTGTTGAATATATCTTCATGGTTCAAGACGAGGTCCCAGCATGGGAAATGTACTTTGACGACGCATTCTGAAGCCCCGCCGGGAAGAGGATGGAGGATCCCAGATTCAAAAAAGTGGGTCTAGGGATAATACTCGTGTCCCAAGAAAAGGCAGTTTTTCCGTATTCATTAATCCTATCAGAGGGACGTACAAACAACGAAGCAGAATATCAAGACCTCATTGCAGGCCTGGAGCTCGCAATCCAAGCGCAAGTACAACACCTTAATGTAAAAGGTGACTCAAAGTTGTTCATCAAGCAAGTCAATGGTGACTATGCAATTAAAAAAGAGGAGATGACCCCCTTTTTGACCATGGTCGAGGGCTAATGGCCGAGTTCTCCACAGAACCAACATTGACTTATATTCCCTAGTCCCAGAATGCTCAGGCTGATGCATTACCCAACGTGGCCATAGCCCTATCCGACCCAGACCGAGATGAATTGGTTATCAGTATTGCTCACCATTGAATGGTATTTCCATTTGTTCAAGCTAAGATGGAAGAGATCCACGAAGTCAGTCCTGTCCCCGAGCCATATACTCTTGCTACCAGCTGGATGACCCCCATCATGAACTACCTTCAACGGGGAGAGCTTCCATCAGATAGGGCTGAATGAGAGAAAATATGGAGAAGGGAAATCAATTTTGTCCTATGTGGCAGTGCGGGTCAGCAAGAGGTCCTCTAAAAATGAGGCCTCGATGGAGTGCTATTCATATGCATTGATGGAGAATATACTGTTGCCATCATAACTGAAGTGCATGTGGGGTCATGTGGTGCACAATAACCATGGACCAAGGTCTCCCATCAGGTTCGAAGGCTTGGGTACCACTGGCCCATAGTGGCACGAGACTGCGATCATTTTACTGCAAAATTACACTCATGCCAGATTCAAGCCAACTTCATACACCATCCCCCGGAGTTACTTCATAAAGCTAAGTACTCTCGACCATTTTCCTTCTTTGGGATGGACGTCGTGGGACCATATACTCCCGCCACAGCCAAATAGCTGAAGTATATCTTCACGACAACTGACTTCTTTTCCAAATGGGTAGAAGCCATACCCCTCAAAAAAGTCGAGGAAAGAAATATTGTCAGCTTCATGAAAACCAATATCATCACCAGATTTGGTGTCCCTCATACCATATTGATGGACAACGACCCCAATTTCTGATCTACTGAGATGGAAAAGCTATACCACGAGTATGGTATCAAGGCTAACCACTCATCCCACTACCATACAGCGGCCAATAGAACGATAGAAGCTTGCATCAAGACCATGTCCAACATCCTCCAGAAAATGGTGGACAAAGACAAGAAGTCATGTCCGGATAAACTACTCCATGAATTGTGGGCATATCAAACCACAATCTGCACCGCTACTCGGTCTACCCCGTACTCATTGGTGTACAGAATGGATGTGGTCCTGCCCATTGAAATCTAACTTCCCTCACTCCGCGTGGCCATATGTGATCGATTACCCAATGATGAGCAGTCAGAAAAGTGGCTAGGTGAATTGGAACAGCTAGACGAGAAGCGGATGCACGCTCTGCACCACCTGGAAGTGTACCAGAACCGGATCACACGAGCCTTCAACAAAAAGGTCCGCCTCCGGTCTTTCATGGAAGGAGAATTAGTGTTGGTCCTCCGGACGTCAATGATACCTGGAAAAAAGCCTCCAAAGTTGGAGACCAAGTGGGAAGGGCCATATGTTGTACACAAGGTCTACTCCAACAGAGTGTATGCCCTGATCTCCATGGTCAGGCAATCCACCACGGCTCCTAAAAATGTGATATTCCTGAATAAGTTTTTTGCATAAAGATAGATAACTCTTCGTCCAAGCTGTTTGACACTAAACTGCCAAGAATCTCGTCCTCACTGAATGACGTTAAACTGCACGGTATCTAATAATTCCCCCTCGTCCTATCCAAAAGACGTTAAATGGTATGGACCGCGTCCTCATCGCATGACGTTAAACTGCATGAATTTTGCATTACTACGTATTCCTTGATTCCTTCCCTTCCAGGATACGTAGCAACGCCGGGATTTCCTATCCTGGACTAGCCACATAAAAAAACAGATATCCCCTTTACCACATGTACGGAACAGACCTGCATGGGGTGTATCATATTTATAGAGAACTATGTATGGCTTGATTCCTGCCCTTGCAGGATATGTAGCGATGCCGGGATTCCTTATCCGGGCCCAACCACTTCCAAAAAAATGCCCTCTTCCCCTGTGTACGGACCGGACCTGCAAATGGTGTATCGTCTTTCAGAGAACTACGTGAGACTTTATTCCTGCCCTTGTAGGATACGTAGTGACACCAGAATTCCACACCCTGGCCCAGCCACCTCAAAAATCGAAAAAAAGAAAAAAATTCCCATCCCACCGTGTATGGACCAGACCTACACAAGGTGTACTTCGTCCTCACCGCATGATGTTAAACCACGCGGATTCCAGATAAATGCATATGGATTGATTCTTACCCTTGCAGGATACGTAGAGACACCAAGATCCCAATTCCTGGCCCAACCCCTTCTAATAAAAGAAGATGCCCTTTCCCCCCGTGTGTGAACCAGACTGACATGGGGTGTACTTCTCATCCTTACCGAACGACGTTAAACTGCACGGACAATGATGTTAAAAATGCCTCCTTCCCCTGTGTACAGACCATACCTACACGGGGTGTATATCATCATCCTTATAACATGACGTTAAACTGCACAGAAGTCGTCCTTAGCGCAGGATGCTAAATTGCACGGAATTTTTCCCCAATGCACGACGTTAAACTCCGTAGACCACCTTTTTCTTTCACGTAGGGTCACCTTCGTCCTTAATGCATGACGTTAAACTGCATGGAGTTTTTCCTCACCGCATGATGTTAATCTACATGGACTTTGTCGCGACCCACCCAGGACACATGGCGATACGAGATAGGGATACTCATTGTGCATTTGGATACATCCTTTCCATACATCAGACTCCATGGCCCGGATAATTATGGATCTTCATAACCACTGATGGCCATCAGAGGTGGAAAGTCATCGACCTGTGGACACCTTTGTAAGACTATTCATAACTTTCCCTCAGCGGCTCTGTATATTGATATCCCCTGTCCCGTCTACCAAAGGCAATATTTCCACAGGCGACACTCTTACTAGCACTGTACGCTTACCAGCCTCAGAGACCCCATACCATATCTCATGATACAGATGTTTATGGAAAAGTGGTTTAAAAGTTCATTCCCCTATTGAAATTCAGATGTTTCCAGGGTATCCATATCTGGCTAGCCTGTGTGTCCGCCGGTGGTTCCCATAGCCACCTGCATCAACAAACATCAAGCCAGGACTAGTCTACTTTGACTCATCAGAAAATTGCAGTGAAGATGTTTTCTGTATACCCAGACACCATTATCCCCACATGACGAACTCTGCACTGTGAGTAATCGCAGATTTTCATAATCATTCATGGCCATCATAAGTGGAATGTAATCGACTCGGGGACACCATTGTACGACTATGCATACCATGCCCTCAGCGGATCTGCATAATGATAGCCCATGGCTTGTCCATCAAAGGCATGATTTCTTTGGGTGGTACTTCTCCTAGATCTGTACGCCTACCATCCTCAGATCCCCCAAACCATACCTCCTGATATGGGAAACCTCAATGTTGCAGTTTAAAACCTTCATCCCCCACCCTGTTCTAAGTATATCCGAACAAGTTGACTCCATTATCCTTCAAGTGAGTTCAACAATAGTCACCCAAGGGTCCGAGCTCTATGACCGATAAAATAGGAGTATCTCATCCTCACCTCACGATGTTAAACTGCACGGAGTGAAGGCACACCCCCATAAACATGATAAATCAGTGAGGGGGTGATCATTAAGATTTAACAGCAACCAGGGACAAATGTCCCCGACATGCCCAGATATTTCCTCACCAGATGGCAGACATCCTGGCCTGGATAATTGCGGATCCTCATAACCATTCATGGTCATAAGAAGTGTAAATTCATCAACCCGTGGAAACCTTTGCACGACTATGCATTCCAGGCCCCCAGTGGCTCTGTATAATGATATCCCTGGCTCGTCCATCAAAGTCATGATTTCCACAGGCGATGCTCTTCCTATCTCTGTATGCTTACCGGCCTCAGAGCCCCCATATCACCTTTCCTAATCCAAGAATCCCCGAAACCATGATTTACACCAATAAACCCCCTTCCACGTCTGGGGAATGTTGTTGTATTCAAGCACAGTTAAATTTTGATGAAGAGAAGCCTTTGAAAAAATGTCACTATCCTCGCTGCATGACGTTAAACTGCATAGCAACCTTTAGAAATGCCCTTGTGCATGCTGCATGACGTTGAACTGCATAGCGACCTTTAAAAATTCCCCTGTCCTCGCCGCATGATGTTAAACTGCATAGAAACCTTCAAAAATTCCCCTCGTCCTCACTGCATGATGTTAAACTACACGAAAACCTTTAAATATATCCATGTATTTACTGCATGATGCTAAACTGCGCAGAAGCCGTCCTCACTGCATGACGTTAAACTGCATAGAATCCTTTAATAATGCTCCTCGTCCTTACCACATGACGTTGAACTACACGGTCGAACCCATCACAGGTTCAGTAAGAAACATAGTTTTGTATCTATATTGCAGTGCATGTTTCAGACCTGCACGAACCACCGCCTCACACTAGTGTGAGAAAGAATTACTTCACTTATTCTCATGATGTTTAGTCTAGATATTTCCCCCGTATTCCGGAACCCTCTCATCATAAACCATATTCTGTACTAAGAAAAAGCCGAAATCTCTTAAGCCACCCATGGTGGTTCTAAATCTCGACTTCCCGGAAGTTGGTAGGCTATCAGAAGTGGATAGTACTTGAATTAAGGACACCTCTGTATGACTATGCATACCATTCCCTCAGTGGCTCTGCATATTGATCACCACTAGCCCATCTTCCAAAGGAAAGTTTTCCTTAGTCAATGATTCTCTCTATACGCCTTTTGGCCTCTGAGCCCCCATTTCTATCCTGGGATTTGGAAACCCTATGAGCTACAGATTACCAACTTCTTTCACAATCCTACCTGAATGTGGAAGAATGTCTTTGATGAGATTACCGAGAACCAGAAGAATTCATTCCATTTCAGATGATGTCCCAGCTGCATGACTTGAAACTACGTCAAGCCTCAACCATCACTTACGCTAACTAAATGCATAGGGAGGTGGTCTCCAGACCACGCTCCGGATTAGTACATATGTTCCCAAAACCCTTTCATATGTCACACTCCCCTTCTAAGCCACCCATGATGGTTTTCATAATTTTCCATACCACCCATCGTGGTTCCCATAAGCCGGAATTCCATGAAGTCCCCTGGCCATCATAAATGGATAAGTCTTTGACTTAAGGACACCTTAGTATGACTATGCATACCATTCCCTCAGCGGATCGGATTATTGATTTCCCCCTGGACCATCTACCAAATGCAACTTTTCCTTATGCAATTCTCTTCCTTCCTCTGTACGCCGGCACGGCTCCCATGCCTTGAGACATGCCTTGCATGCCGCTCAAATTCAAATATATTTCCCCCCACATGCATCTGAAGGGTATTAAGACATATTTTAATTAGTTGAACCTCATTAGGGCCCTCTCCCCACCATATTTGGTCAAAGTTGATTGACCTAAAACATCAGAAATGATAGTCTTGTCGGAGTGACTTTAAACCGCTCACAAAGAAAATAGGTACAAAGCCTGTTAGGCCAAAAACCCGAAAAGGGAGACCTATGAAAAAGTCGGGTTATATCCGCTGGTTCTATACTAAATGGGCCCAGGAAAAATCAGGGCATTAGAAGAAGATAAAGACAAAAAATTTCTGGGGATTTCCTATAAAACGCTAAAATAGTCAGACCACACTCACTAGATCCCATGGTCCAGGAAAAAGATAGAGCTTGATTTATATTTAGTCATGAACAATGATTATTCTACGTCCAGAGAATTAACATATGAGGCAATCGTACCAAATTGTTTCTATCACAGGAAGAGGTGACAAGGGCACTAAGGAGAAATGTTTATTTGTTCCATAACAAAGTGGGTAAGAAGGGAATTCACAATCCGGAGCCTCCTCTAGTGCAAAAGTTGATTACAGGAGTTTTTCGGTGGATTCACAAAGTTGTATCAGGTGTTGGTGAGAATCCTCGATTTTCTGAGAGAGATTCTTCCGTAGGGTCGTCTCAACCTCTACACCAGCCCACAATTCATCTGCCTCTTGATCCGCCTTTGTGCTTGCCCTTATTTCCTCCTCCATCTACCGCTCCCCTTCTCCAATAATGGCAGCAACATTGGCCTCTTCATGCTGTAGCTGCTGTATCCCATTTCTCATCGACTCCAGGTGAGAACACTGCTCAATAAATTCTCTCTGAAGCCCTACGACGACCCCGGCGTGGTCATGACCCTCTTCTAGGTAGATCTGTCGAGTCTCAGAAAGGTAGGCTTCAGATTGGGCATCAGAAAGTCGAGATTCAAAATCACCTAGCCTCTCTTGATTAGATACTACCTTCTTGACTATGTCTTAAACACCATGATAGTTGAAGCCATCAAATCCCAACAACATATACAAATTGTGTAGCCTCGATAATTTGGTCGGCATATTGACCAGGGGAGTTTGAAAGATCAGTATCCATATTTTCTCCCAACCCATTTGGCGAGGGGGTGGAAGGATGGAGAGGACTTGGTGATTGGGCTCTGAATCACTCCTAGATTAGGAAAAATATTTATGGATGAACATCACCAAGGAAGGACCCAAGGTGGCCTCACCCGCAAACCCTGGCACTGTGGCAGCTTCGCCCCCGACTGGCGACACATTTGTCAGCGCCAGAGGTTGTGGTCCTGAAGCCAGAGAGTTAATAAGACAGATGATCAGCCATAATTAAAAAGGGGGAAGAAGGAGTAAGTGGGAGGAGACCGGGGAAATTACTCCTAATCAACGAGGCATTGACATCCGCGAGCTCTGCACTGCCACGATATCCACTCGAAGAGGATTCCAGATCTTTAAGAGGAAAGGGAATCCGGGGAGCCCCCAGAGGGGTCCAGGGCCTGAGGCCATTCCTGAGGCCCACAGTTTCCAAAGTCGTCCCCATGTCATCACCTACGGAGACCAAGCTCGAAGAAATCACTCCCCCGGTGAACAAGATAATGGCCCGCTCCGGGTTTCCAAAAACCGAATTAATGGCAGGATCTTCCTCCATCATCACCGAATTCATTGATCCTGGTGTGGTTGGATCTGTCAGATCGAGAGCCCCCTCAGCGATCATAGGCACCCCGTTGGCCTCCGCAATTGAAAATGTTATCTGATCAGTAGGGGTCTCGGATACCAGCGGTTCTTCCTCTGGCATATCTTTGACTGATAAAGGTGGGATTAAATAATCCATATCGACAGCCCCTCTGGCTGGGCTCCCCATCTCGTCGCGCCCAGGCATGGTTATAGGTGATTCCGCAGACGGAAAGGAGGCAGAAGGTAGAATCACATGAGTAGCCACAGCCATATCCCCAAGTGGTCCTGCACCATACGTCAAACCGTTAACGACTGACGAAGTCTAAGAATTCAAGATTGGAAAATGAGAAAACGGGAAGTCATGATTACCCGATGTTCCCTTTTTGAGCTGTTCCGATAAACGGAATGCCTATTTCCATCTCTGGATCTACCCTGGGGACAGTTCACCTAGAATTTTGGAAGAGACGGGAGGGAGAAAGACCCTAGCGGAGTCTGCAATGGTCGCTGCAATGAGATTAGCTGCGCCAAGGGATCCTTCCTCGATGGACCTTGTCGGCGATTGCGCATGCTTCCCAACCACAGTACCATGAGGGGTATACTCCGGATAAGGAATCACCCCCTGAGATTCTTCGACACACTGCATAAAAGGAATATACCTTAGAATCTTCACAATAATGGAGGGAAAATGTCAGAGTGGGTGAGCAGAGCAACCTCTTCTTTAGGGTCAGACAATTCATGACGTATAATCATTATAAACACCCGAATTCTCCCATAGAGCCAATTATAGATTGAATGAATGTACGCATCAATCTCCTTTAATGAGGAAACAATTTCATCTAAATCCTCTTCTAACTACAAGTGAGGTGGAGCAAAGATTGTCACGATACTCGGAAGTTTAAGAAGGCATGTTTGAAGAAATGCCCAAACTTCGTCGACCGAACCATTGACCCTCAGGTAATCCCAAATCCTCCAAGCCTCCGGGAATGCGGCAATGGCACGAATCGCTGACTAGGGAGGATCAACTTGAGAAGGTTGGGTGGCGGGAGAATCTGGTAAGGGCGCCAATGGCTGTATTCACGTTTCAGATCCCGCCACCACCCTTGAACTCTCTGAGACTATGGGTGGGCAGGACATCACAGGTAAGGACAAGAATTCCCTTACTTCAGCCATGACTGAGAAATCATCAAAATCATATCTCCCTAAAGAGTGGTCTCTTCCTTCCCTATCCTCATTAATCACCGAATGCAGCATGGCCTGGACTCGGTGGGTTAATACTGTGTGACCCTCTCGCGCTTAAATATAGGATTCAAGATCCTGGAGATATCGATTGACCCGCACTGGGTCCACATCATAAATAATGTTAACAGGGGTGGACATATCGCCCATCTCGTCAAAATCCACTACTGATTCCTGAAGTTACTACCACGGAAAACAGGGGTACTGGCTACGAAAGGCTGACCGACCCTTAAATTTGTTCCATTGGCCCTAGGCCGTTGGGAAGGAAGCATCTACAGGAATAACCACCCCCCATCGGGAAGCCTCAAGGGAATTCGAAGATACACCTTTATCTATTAAAATCTTCCCCTGTAGCATGGGACCAGTTAGGTGATGAAGGATTTTTCTCGTCCTAGTTGGAGCACCATCATCCTTTCGCTTACTTTTTTCCTTTGATGGTTTGGGACTTGAGATTGTGGGCACCAATGTCCATTGCAGGCCATTTGGGTATGATTGTACCTAGGAGTTAGCATAATTCTTGGATAATAAAGGCATGGCGTCCGTATGCATGTGGGTCATAACCTCACAACTGGTATCCTACTGGTTAAAAATTAACCACAATTTTCTGGCCGCCATCAAATGACGGTTCTCGCCGGCACCATTAAGTGTGGGAGTACACTGTTCTTGGACGCATCCAAATTGACGCCCATATTGGAAAGGCACGTACCCCTCGCAGATTAGTTCCCCACCAATACGTGCCACCAGAATACCCACTCAGAGGGAGAGGAGGTAGCCCCTCTTGCTAAACTCTTCTGTTATGGTGTTCGTAATTGTGCCAAATGGAGAAGAAAACGTATGAAAATTGAAATAGTCATAATTCGAAATTCGACTTGATAGTAGACGCCTGTTTGAAACCATCTGTTGACTATCCTTCTCTTGGGATGCCCAATCTTCAAGCATAACCCCACTGGTTAGTTGAATTTATGGCCGGAATGTGGTGCTCAGAATCTGAAGAGGATTGATGATGGTGTAACAGTTCTTGATGTGTACTCTTAACCATCCCCAGAGAATTTGGAATGGTTCGGCCACTCGGTTTGGCCGATTCCCGCCAGTAATGTTTCCATGTAACTGGTAAATCCTAGCCAGTACTGGGACGGCTAGGTTGATAACGTTACAGGTAGCCAATTGTGACGCCATGTCAAAATTAGTGACCGCAAGCCACCAACCTTGCGCATGGGTAATTACCAGCCACATAAGAACATGGCCAGAAAAGCTACTAGGCTGAGTGATCGATCGACATCCGGAATAAGCTCCCAGCCCCAGCCGCAAAATCGCCTTTCTCCAAAGTCAGCCAATAGCTTCCCCCCTTGATTATGGGACTCCATCGTAGGGAAAGTCGTGGGCCTGCATGGGAGAGCCGCATATTCTTCAGATTTGTTCTTTCTCACAAAAGCCTTGACCCATTCACGGTATCAGATGAGCTGTTTTGGAGACGTATCCTCTGAGTGCTTCCGAGCCTAGTTATTGATTTTCTTCACTAGGGGTGAGTCCTCTCTTCATTCTCCCACATAGAAGATGGAGGAAGGAACTCATCATTCATACTCCAAATGATGGGGACCCCCCGAGATTTGAAAGACGACCCACAGACTAATGCCCACATCCCCATAGACCAGATGGAACATGTTGGTGTCCAGGCTCTAATGACTCATATGTTGTCTGGCGAGGGCTTGCGGCCGGTGGGTATAGGTTTGGGACACCCATGCAGCTTCACACAAGCCTACCACACGCAACGCTTCCCCAAATTTTGTGCAGATCTGGTGAACCCAGAATGGACACCCCCAATCCAATGACTTAAATGCTTCTCGCGGTCGGAGATCCCGATGCTCCGGCCAGCCATGCTGGTCGCTTACCATGGAACTACGGGAAATACTCTGATAGCAGTGTATTTTTCCTTTCTGTTGATGTAGTTCTCCTATCGAATATACTGGAAAGTGATTCAACATAGATCTAATAGTTGTACCCCTTGAGGAAGGCCGCCCGCAACTAGGTATCATGAACTGGGGAATAGTGGCGTTAAATATCCATGCTTCAGGAATGTTGTCATGGGAGGGTTTCAGAATCGGGGTATCGGACAATGAACCGAACCCATAAGCAGGAAGGCTATTTGAGAAAGGATATTCCTGATGTGAATTGGAGAGCTGGTCGACAAGGAATGATGATAGAAGGGAGTGGCAGACTCTATCTTGAACAGATCCAGCAATGTCCATCAGTCGTTGATCAGCGGCTGAGAGGGGCTATGCAGTAGGCCTCGGTGCAGAACGAGGGGAACCATATTTTCCCCCTACACAATGAGAGCCAACAATTGGTTAGTTTGGAATAAAAATCGTGACAAAAGTAAACAAATGTATAGTTAACGGGCCTTCATAATAAAAATCTACAAGAAGGCCTTAGAGGATGGTTCGCAAAGACAAAATCCCCCGAACCAGCCCTTTGCAAAATCAGTCTGCAAAGACCTGGCCCATGGAGCGTTGGCCAGCAAACTGCGAACCAAGTTTCTCCACAGAAATTCAATCCCGAGTTTATTTTGAAGACTCAGATACTTTATAAATTTCAAGAGATTTTAGTCTGTGGAGCATCGAAACCGCGAAGCAAGTTCCTCTACAACCCGTCATTACATACTTTTTAATTAATTAAGAGTAATGGTTCCTGGTTGGGAAGTTGGTTCGCGGATGAAGTTGACCGTGAAGAAGGAATTGTTCGCGGAGGTTGCTGCCAGTTCGCAGACGAGGCACTTCTCAAAGGAGCAAACACGTAATGGGAAAGGAGCTCTGGTTTCAAAAAGAAATTGGTAAAGGTCGAGTGAGGACTCCCCGTATTTATAGGTGTGGTCCCCTACCGGGTCCACCATTCTACCGAAAACAATCTCAGTTTCGGGACAACTTTGCATCGGAATGGCCTCCTCTTCGTTCCGATCAGACCCCATTCTGATGGGGGGCATTTGTAGGGTCCTGAAAAATCCGTAAAGGAAATTTTACCAAAATCCCCCAAAATAATTGGGGCAAATAATCAAAGAAGATACACAAAAAGGACCAGTCCACGAACCAGTCCATGGAAGCGCAACGTGGCCAGGCACCACGAGGCATACCCTTCGCGAACCATTGACATTCATGAAATGGAGGCGGAGGTCCTCCACGGTCACGAGGAAGGCTGAGTTCCAGTCCGGTTCACCATTGCGAACCACCCCAACTGCGGACCACGTCGACTGGTTCACGCCACACCCGCTGTCGTTCGCAGAATAGAGGCGGAACCCTCCACAGCCACGGAGCACTCCCTGAGTTCTCCTTGAGGAGGAGGGGAACGTTCAATACCCACCACAAATTGTGGATTGACCAAGTCAGCTATGAACCGAGTATTTGGTTATGGGCCTCCGCAAAAGGTTTAGTGTGGCCACCGATACATTCCTTTCCCCACTCTATAAAAGGAGACCAATGGGGAAAGGAGAGACGATCGGAGAACTGTAATCAGATTCGGAGGGATTGGTGATAAGGAAAGTGATTGGTTGAAGGAAGGCTTCAGATTTGACAAATAGGGAAATTCTCATCCGCGAACCACATTATAATTTCGTGAACCGCGAACCTAAAATAACAAAAAGGCGAACTGTGAACCATACCTTCTCTGCAGATGAATTTCCCACAGACCAGGGAGTTTATGCCTCTTTTCCCATCTGTCAGACCGAGTAGCACTCTCCTACATGGGTGAAGCCCCAACCGACGAGCCTCCGATCGGCACCGCCCTTTGCTGCCACTGCCCACCTGGAACCCTCCGAAAACCACCCTGGTTTACAGATTGAACCGGAAGCCGCGAACCACCCTTGTTCTTGGATTGAACCTGATGCCGCGAACCACCATGGTTCGCGGGACTCCAATCAGTCTGCAGACCACCGTGGTTCGCAGATGACTTATCTATCTACATGGAACTTCCCCACGCGAAGGTTTCCACCACCTATACCTCTCGATGGCTCGCAAAATACTTCGGTGTTCTCATTTTTAGAGCCAGGTAAAATCCTTCCGATCCAGCCAGGTCCTCTATGACTCCCTCATTGGCCTATTCATCGGCCCTGAGCCAAGGCCTCCGCCAAAGCCACTGGATCCGCGTGGTATAACTTTCAAGGGCATCCGTGTGCCATTTTGAGTTTACATACCCATGATAAACAAGGGCAAAGGGGTTTCCCCGACCCTTGAGCAGATTCCCGAAGAATTCCTGGTTTCACATTCCCTCGGTAATGTGGAGTCTGATCTTAGGAATCCCCTTTATACCCCTCTACTTGTTGAGGGTTCCTCGAAGATGGTAAAATAGCCATCAGAAGAAGCCCTCGTGCGCTACATGAGAGGAGACGAGACCAGAAGCACCCCCTTTCCCTCTCCCACTAGGCTTTATTGCCCCGGGTGTCCATCTCGGAGTAAACCCTGAACATATGGGCCTCCTTAGAGTGTAATCCCCAATTCATCACCCTGGGCCACCTTCATGCGTAAGCCCCACTTTGCTTCTCACGGACGCACCCTTCACGACGTGATCCTCTGGTCCCTGCTACCTCTTGTTTCTCACACTGAGCATGACCCGCGTGGTCTTAGATCAAGTATCAACCATGAAATCCTCCTGTGGGCCTCCTCAGAGTGTAATCCCCAATCCATCATCATGGGCTGCCCCATGGAATATCCCCCAGTCCAAAGAGAACTACATGGACTTTGATCCCTGCCTCCCAGATAGGGTACGTAGGAAGCCTCCATGAGGTTCATGCCCACCACCCATCAGACCACATGGTATCTCTTCACATCGGTTCCCCAACACCTATCCAAACTACATGGACTTTGATCCCTGCTTCCTAATCAGGGTATGTAGGAATCCTCCCTGAGGATCTACCCCAATAACCAGTCGATCCAATCATCTCCATGTCGGTTCACTACACCACTCCTTGTGCCGCTTAATGCAAGTTCCAACCCTTCGTGGTCATTAATCCAATGAGGGATGGTAAACCTATGGCATAAATGATTCTGAATCCTTGCGTCTAGTTGACCGTTTCCCACCAAGGTTATATCTCTTGATACTATGTTTGGGTATAAACCAAAGAATCATGAACATATGAATACATCTTAAATCTAAAAGAGTCCCGAAACATGCAATAATTCCCCCCAAAAGGCTGCGATGACCCCAACTTCCCATCCTCTCAACAAATGTGAGTTCTTAAGAGTCGCTGGTCAGACCATCTGGCGAATGTCTTCCTTTGGAAAGCAGGTCCATCAATCATTAGATACAGATCTGTTGGGAGTTCCATGGCCGAAAACCAGAACGAAGCATTCCCAAATTCATCCTACCCAACAGTTTGGGGAATTTTCAATCGATCATCAAGTGTATTATTCCTTAAAAGGAGTCTTCCAATTTTATTTATAAAATATTATGACATCATCTTCATCTTCATGCATCTATAGAATAACATTGTTTCATAAAAGGAAGAGGAATACATAGAGCTATCATGATTTCTTATAAAATGATATGTGATCCTAAGAACAGTGTGATTAGTTCTAATTTGATTATTATGATTGATATAGAAAATTATTATGATTCTATGTACTGGTATTTCATTATTAATGACCTCAAGTTTTGGGGATATTCGGAATGGATTTGGGGTCTTTTCATCATGTTGTTCTCTTCTAAATAGTTCTCAATTTCCATTTATAGGGAAGAGGTATGGTTTTTTAAAATCCTCAAGGGTAGTGAGACATGGTGACCTGATTTATAAGACCATAATCAATAGAGCCCAATATTTCATATGTATAAACCATAATAAGTGTTCCGAGGAATGATAAAATTATTCTCTTAAAGGGAGATATGGGTTCTCCTGTATATCACATATTTTTATAATAAATTATATGAAATTTTGTTATCAACGGTTTTCAAACTTCAATTAGATATTTCAACATGAATATAAATTAATATAATAATAATTTTGTAAATTTTTTTAATATCAATAAAAGTTGTGTTCTTATCTTAAAATGGTCTCTTATTAGAGATCAATGAAAATTCAATTTAGGATTTTTTTTACACTCAAATAATTTCCATGGATTATTTAAGTGCTTATATATATAATAGGATGGCTAGAATTCATCAATTTTTTAACATTTTAAAAATATTTTTTGGTAGGATTTTGAAATTGAAAAGTCATTTTTTTATATTTTATATCAAGTATTTCTCTGGTAAATAGTAATTTATCTTATATTCTAATTATTGTTTGATATATTATTATTCGTCTAAAAGAAGTGATCAAGAAGATGGAAATAATACATAATAGATTCATTTTAGACTCTCATCAAGAAGGGTGACCTAATTTAGCTTGTTAGAATCATCTAGCAAGACCACTTTTATGAGGTGGTATCAATTTCAATGGTATTGAGGTAAGTTGTTGTGCTTTCATGCTAAACTATTTTGGGATATAATTTATGGGATCACTATATGGTATTATTTTACCAAAAGTATATATGAGGAGTATCCTTTTTATTTTTACAATATAAATAATGGTGCTGACCTGTGGATCTCCTTGAAGATAATATTTCCTCATATTATGGAAAATTCTAGGTGGATTAAAAGTTGTGCAATCATTTATTTTTAGACTGATAATTTGGTTCGTTATATTTTATTCATTCATGTCTATCCAAATCTAGAAATCAACCTCCATCTAGAAAGTTCCCACCCTCAATTCACTTATTAATTTATCAACGAGGATCAAATGGGTTTATTGCATAGTTTTTTTAGGATTCAAAATAGTGCATCAAAATTTATTCTCTTTCTCGAAAACAAAACTGTTAGTTTTTTTGATATTATGACTTATTTTTATTAAATTTTGAATATTATGGGCTCCAAAATTTGGTTCAATGATATATCAACCAAAAATATCTTTATTATTTTAGGAATTAAAAACAACACCAACACTAATAATGATAAGCTATACTGAATTAATATTCCCTTGGAGTCAATGTTTAAATGTTGTATTAATGACCAATAGAAACAAGTTCTCCATTTGATCATCTATATGGAATGGTTTTATTTTCCGTGGTTTCAATTTATTGGTTATCCAATATTTATTTGATGTGTGATCTTATTAAATCGATATTTTCTATCAAGCTATGACTCAGTCATAATGTATCGTGGATAGGACGTGGGGTGGTCTCTCATCTCAACCATTATTTTTTGTTTCATATATGGTTCACATAATTTAGTTTCACATTATAGTACCTAGAATTATCTTTAATACACTAGGATCAGAATCCTAGACATTCTCAACTCTTTCACAAGACAGTGTCAATATGATTCCTTTCATTGGTGTTGTTCCCATATGTTTGTTCTAAAAGTTCTACATTTTAAGTTCTTCATAGGTAGAAGGAATTTGGCACATTGTTGAGATGTAATTAACCAGGATATTTTCTCAATATAAAATAGAATATTCTTTCCAATAATTAATTATGAACGGAGGTGGAGTTAATTGTAACTTTCTCGATTTAGTTATCTTGTCTTTTTATGCATTTTGTGGTGGGTGATCATCTGTTGATTTAGATGCCCATGAATTTTATCAAGTTCTTAAAATATTAATGGATTATTAATTTTTTTTCCAAAGTGGAATAAGATTATACAGTTATTGTGAATAACTTGAAGGTCCAGATAGAGTGACCATGGAATATAAATTTCCTCATAAAGAGTTGTAAATATTTACTGCATTGGAACACAAGGGTTACTAACACATGGCAATAGGGAAACATGTTAGTGGATATTATAACATCCAAATGTAATAATGATGTTTGTTATGTGTTTTTTAATAATATTGTTTCACTTAATATTTAATAGGTTTTAGGTTCTCAATGGGATGGCCACTTAATATATCCCATTAAACAACCATGGATTGTTTATTTTTTTGATGTTTCTATTTTTCCTTCTTATTATAAATGTTTTGAGTTTTTAGTTAGTATTTTTGTACTTACACATCAATGAAAAAAATATTTTCATTTTCCTTGTCCCATTTCATGGTTGTTTCTAAAAAAATTTAAATTAATAAAATAATGAATATTTCATAATTATGATTTTTAGGAGAAATAATGATGACCCTGATGTCCCCTTCAAACCTACAGAAGTAATATTGGAATTATGAATTAAATGTAGCCAGTATATATGAAAATGCAAATATCTAATTAATAAATAAATGATAAGATAAAAATGGAAGAAGTTAAATGAATGAAAAAATTAATAATCATGAAATGGGTTTCTATGTCTTTTAATAAATCAAATAATTTTATTATAGAGGATGATAATAAATGTATGCGACAAGTTAAGAAACGAGGATAGGGATTTATCTACTCAATTTCTTTTCATTGTGTTATATCACTTTTTAATAACTATGAATTCCATTTAGTAAATGTGTAGTGATATATTATTTTTTATGAGATATTTGAACTTTATTATGTGTAATAACATTTCTTCACATAATCACTTCATGGACTGATTCTAACTAAAAAATTTCTGATCTTTGAAAATGTTTTCTTCTCTCAAAATCCCTTTTTTCAGCATGTTTTATATTTTGATGCTATTTAATTTTATAAGAAAAAATATTAACAATTTATATCTTATATCATGATTAAATCATTGATAATTATAATTAAAATTCCTTTTTCTATACTCTCTTAAATGATGTATTGATCCAAATGATATAGAATTCATAAGGACTTTTTTTGTATCATTTTCTAATTCATGAGTCATGTTTCATGTCATGGAACATTAAATATTTTTTATGGTGTACTTATTACCACATTAATTTTTTATGAAATATTATTTTTTCCAGTTTAGGATATTTAAAGAGGCATGTCATTTCTAAATTAAAATGTATTTTAATTCAAATGTTCCAAAGGTCATAAAGTATTACTATTCTAAATTTTTTCAAATATTTAGATATGTTCATTATTCACTACATAAATTCAAGTGAATAGTGTATATGAAAAAATTAAATTAATTTTAGATAAATTTTAGGAAAATTAGTGGATTTTTTCAAATAAATACATTATTATATTTTTTAAGGTGTTTTAAATTATAGAGTTCAGGATAATGGGTTTTATTTAAACCCTATCATTAAAATGTTATGAAGTGTATGAACTATTTGATTTCCCCCCATTTATATTTTTTTAATAATATTCTTTCATTTATAGAAATCATATCCAAAAAATATTTCCAAAATATTTTAACACAGTGTGTTAGGTTTTCAAAGGGATTTAAATTTGTTTTTGCACAAACCACTTTCGACACTCTTTACAATAATATGAAATATTTTTTGGAGAATGTAAATATTGAAGGGTTTTCAAACAGCTGTATCATTTATTAATTAGAATGATAAAATTTAATGTTTTCATGGTTTTTAAGGAAATTCATTTACAAATTATTATGTCAATTTTTTTATTCTAATGGTTACAAAATAAGAATTTTTAATTATTCTTGTTTAAGAATTTATACTCATAAATGATTTTACAAAAGGAGTTTTCATCTATTTTGACATTATATAAATTATTCCACTAAGTCAATAGGGAAATTATTTAATTAATCCATCAATATATATTCTCAGGATATATTATGATGATTATTTTAATGGGATTTCCATGAAACCCATTTCCATTCCATAGGTTAATCATGTTTGAATGGAATGATTGTTGTTTTTAGGGTGTTATGATGAGCTGGGAAGCATTATAAATGTTTTTTCATTATATATAACTTGGAGGTTATTTAATTATTTATTTTGAGCTTGATATATCCCATTGTGATGGGTGATCCTGATATATATCTTCAATTCCTTATGTAATAATATAATATTATATGGATACCCATATATAATTAACTAAGAACTAGTAATTATAATATATGTTAAACATGACTAAACATGGTTTATGAATGTAATTTCCAAAGATAACATGACAGTTTCTCTATGCTTTATATGATTTATAATGGTTCCTTTAAACAAGATTTAATTAATGTAGTTTACGATTATTAAATCCAATCCCTTTCTCTTATGAATTTTTTTAATAAATTATATTTTATGATCTAGGGTTTTATGTGAATGAATTCACTAATGGTATTCCAATGAAATATGATTATTTTCTCATTCCATTATGCTCATCATATTCTCATTAATGATACTCAATTTTTAATTCTTCTGTTTACCCATATTGTGTGTTTGACTCACCGTTATTATAATTCAATGTCACCAGGTTATTTAAAATGATGTTAATTAAGTTATTTTTAAAAGGAATTCGATTATAGCTACCTTTTTAGTATTTAATATATAATTATCTTGTAATATGAATATCTATGTATAATGGCAATTTTTTCATTTTGCACATAAATTTATTAGTTTAGTTACATAATGTGCTTTTCCATATTCCCTATGAATGTAAAACTAAAAGGTCATTGGGATGTAAGTGACTAATTTGTGTTGCTAACATTCTAATTATGCTATTTAAAATATGGGTTTCCTTCTCTCAGTATCAAATATATAAATAAAAAATTATTTTATTATCTTCTAATATGAGGGTATGGGTCTAAGGAATTATAATTATTATCTGAGTACAGGTTCAGATAACGTTAGAGGTCTTGATTTTATCAGTTTAGGTTAATATAGGAGTTATGGATATAATCAAGGTTTAAAAGTCAAAATTTTATCATAATTTTAATGGAATATATTCCATTAGTAAGATTTATTTAATGGAATTGTAATGTGATAAATGGTATTTTTTGTGATGTTTTATTGGGTTTTAGTATAAGATATAGGTATATGTAACCCTTATATTCATCATGTGATTTTACATGATGATTATTTGTAAATAATGTTTTTATTTTTTAGAAGATGTTAACTGGAAAGTATAAATTGACACGAGAGGAAAATTCACTCTCTATTATTGAAATATTAATGATCAAATAGGATATATGATTATTTTTTGAATAATATCTTAAATTAAAATCAGGTATTATTTCTATAACTATAGAGATAATTTTTTATATCATTATATTAATGTTTATTAGTTTGTTCTATTATCATACTTAGTAAAAAACATGTTTATTTTAGTAAATATATGAGGAATATCATTTTATCCTTTTATAGATGTTATGATATATTATAAGTTTATGTTTATCTATTAGAACTAATAATGATTCAACATGGACATTCATCAATTAGAATGTCTCAAATTTATAGAATTATTTAAACAAGATAAAAATATATGAAATTGGATTTGTGGTTTTAATGAAATAAAGTGAGTATATTTTCTCTATGGTAAAAGTATCGCTCAACTCTAGAAAATGGACCTAGTAGTGACAATGTCTTCCACTTATAACAATTAATTGACATTATGGAATCGTACATTATGAGTTAAATTTATTTTTATTTCAAGTATTCAATATAAACAAATAAAAGTCCTAAAATTATAACAGTCTTGGTAATCATCCAAATCCTAATTAGTTGTAATTTATCTTCTCATTACATATTATTATTTCCTACAAATGTTCTTATAATCTTCAAAGCTGATTATGTTTATTCAAATTGAAAATAATACACAAATTTTTAAACATTAAGGAATAATTTGTCATTATCCCTTCTATAATGTGGGATTTCAACAAATTTATTTTTAAATATTAAAAAAAAATTGGATCGCTTGTTTTCTATTCCACTTAACTGAATATATATTGTAAATTTTAAAATTATTTATTCATCAGACATGATTCAAAATTTTGAGGAAGTTAATTATCTAGGAGCATAGATTTTATTTATATAATATTTTAATTTATATTATTTAACAAAATCCTATGTTCTATTTTTAGTATTCAATGAGATAATGATTTTAAAGGGAATGTAAATATACAATTAAATTATTATTTATTTATGATTGTTCTCAAGTAGACATTAAATTAGTGGGTATGAATAGTATTATCTATATTATAAAATATATTATGATATTTTTAAAAAATAAACTGATTAATCAAACAAACATTGATTATCCATTTGTTATAAATGAGGGTAGGAATATATAAAGGTAAAAGATAAATGGACCATGTGAATAATGAATTTTTATGTTAACATATTAAATGAATCAAACATGATTTCTGGTTTTTATGAAAGGATTAAATTATATATCCCATAAAATTAATTAACATTGATTTAGTTGTGGATACATGGGGATGATAGTGAATAAAGTAATTTTTTGCTTCAAAAATACATTTTCCACAAAAAATGGGTTTCAATTCATTTTTCATGTAGATATTATAATTAACATATAACTTTTTTACATATTTTATTTCATAAAAAGAGTTTTATTTTTTAAATAATCATTTAGTTATTTTTATAGATTTTATTCTTTATATATTTTTTTAAAATTTTGATTTTCTGTTGAAAAGTGAAAAAAAATTTATTCCACAAATAATTTTAGTTTTAAGAAATTATCCAAATATTAGAATGAAATAAATGTTTTCAAATAATTTTCAATAGGTAAAATAATCATATATGATCTAATATATTTCATTTAGTACAATATTTTTTTATCTGATAAATCTAGTTTTATATTTTTGAAATCACAAAAAATTATTTATTCAAATAAAAAATTATTCATTCATTTATTTAAATGAATAATTGAAAAAGATATTTTATATTTTTATTCGTTTAAAAATTAAAATAGTATCATTTTTCAAATAAATATATTAATTACATAGTAATCATCATTATTCGTGATTTTGGTTTAAAATCATTTTTTTAAAAAATGGTACTTTTTCAAAAAATTATATTTCATTATGGTCTACATACATCTATAAAAATTATACGTTTATAATAATTGATGTTGAATATGTTAAAAAAAATTATTATTTGGAATTTATAGGCTCAAATTATGTAATAATGTTCCATTTATTTTTGGTGTTAAATAATACATATCATTGTAAAAACAATAACCACGGTTATAGCTAAAATAGGTTAAAGAAGATCTATTTTATTACATTCAGCTTAAAAATATCTCAACAATAGATTTAATCTCATTCAATGTTTTTATTGCTTATAAAATCATCCTAAATTGTAAAACCTGAAATTTATCCCACATATATCTGATTATTCCATTTATATTATTTTATGTAATGAAAAATTATAAAATATCACTTACTTTTTTTACTATATGTAATATGTTTCCATAGAAATTAAAAAAATTTAATAATTATGAAAAATTATTTGAAATATTATATAATTATATTTCTCACAACATATTTTTAAATTTCTTCTGATGGAATTATTACAAATAATGGTTTCTTACAACAAACACAAGTCTCATACAGGAAGAATAAAAAACAATTAATTGATTTTATAAAACATAAAGTTATTTGTTTTCATTAATTTTTAGTATTAATAGAATTTTATAAGGAATTATTAATATTAATTTATTACTTTTTTTATTCAATTTCCATTTTGTGTTCATGTGTTTAATTATATATTTTCTGAATAATTTTTAAAATGAATATAAATGGTATTAAATGTGTAATAATTTTTTTTAGTTACTATAAAATTATAAAATCCAAAAAAACCCAATTTTATGGGAAACAATATATTTTATCATTCATATTCCATAAATTTTACACTTTTAATTTAAAAAATTACAGTTATTACTCTACATGTTTTAAAATTATAAATATTAATTTTATTATTCCCTCTTAAAGGGACTAAATAAATGATTTCAAAAGGAACATAAGAATTAA
Source organism: Viscum album (assembly GCA_963277665.1). Taxonomy (NCBI): domain Eukaryota; kingdom Viridiplantae; phylum Streptophyta; class Magnoliopsida; order Santalales; family Viscaceae; genus Viscum; species Viscum album. The sequence goes on along the minus strand of OY728123.1, from coordinate 1,530,073,766 downwards.
TAGATATCTCTATAATCTATCCAAATTACACTATAAATTATCATTACATTTCCCTAATCCTCAATAGAAACCATATAACTCTCTTCAAAATTCATTAAGTCCTGTCCAAATTAGGAATTCCAAATAATATCTATAACTCATATCTGATTTAATTTTATTATCTACTTCCATCTCATTCAAATATTCTATAATTATAATGGTAGGATAAAATATTTATCCTAAATATGTATATAACTACTATTATTTTTATTTAATTGTTTTTATATCTGTTTTTGTTGAAGATAAAATTAAAACATTCTTCATGCATGTGTGTGGACTACCACCTCCATGATGAGAAGTTATTCATTTTTAGCTCCAACTATTGTGGAATGAAATTATAATTTATTTTATGAATATATATCAAATTTACAAAATAGGTATGTAAATTTAATGAAATATAATGTCTTCCTTATTACCCACTCACCAATTGGAAAATGTAAAATGTCACTAATGTGAATGTACCGACTACTATGTACATGAATGAAACATTTCATTTTTTTGTCACCACTAGTCATGGATATATTCAATATAGGAATTAATCAATTAATATTACAAATAAAATTTAAATATTATTCCGGAATATTTACCATCTATATAGTATATTTCTATTCCATATTGTATAAAAATAACAACATTTCTCGATTGCATATGTGGAGTACCACCACCCTGAAATGATTGTTTTAATTTTTAATGTCCTCATTTAAAATCAAGGTTTAAAAATGTTTTCTATGTTTAACAAAGATAATTTTATAAATTAATATTTTTTTATGTGATGTAACTATGATCCTCTTAACCACATCGAACCCATTGAAAACATTTTGGTATTTTGAACTAAACATCCACAAAATGTATGAAAGAAACAAAACTAATTGAGTAATTAAAGGTAACATAGAATTGAGTGATATAATATTTATAATAATAAAGTAATTATGATGATGTTTTATTATGCTTGTATATGATTAATATAATTATATTTTTTAGTTAAATAAGGATCATAAGTGAAAAATTTAGAATCAAGGTAAGGGGTTTCTTAAAAAATTATTAGTTTATATAATATACTTATTTGTTATTTTATTCTATTAAAATGAATGTAATTTATTTATTTATGTAATATTGTTTAATATGGAATAATTGTTTTCACAAAATCAATTCATAAATTGATTAACATTTCAAATGTTATGATATTTGTAATTATTATCTAACCTCATAGTCCATTATTTTTGAATCATTTAATACTTTGATCATGTTTATTTCTATAAAATTCAGGTACTAAATATATTAATACTATAGAATGAATAAATATTTGATAATTATAATTAAATTTCCTTATTGTTTTTCATCTATTGTGAGGAATTGATTCAAATGTCATAAAAGATTTAAGGGTTATATTTTCAATAATTTCAATTTTCCAAGTCTTGTTTCAATCCATGAACCATTATTTTATTTATATACTGTATATAAAATGCCTCAAATTTATTTTGACAAAATACTTCAAGTAATTCATTGTCTTTATAAATAAATTTAATTTTATATATTTTAATGGATTTTTATTTAAAGGTTACTAAATTGATAATGGTTTATAAATCAAATATTTTATACCAATTATGATCTTTTATATATTCAACACCTACATTAATTTTTGGGGTTATCTATTAATAAATAATTTAATTTTTGATAAAATTAATGAAAATAATTTTTTTAAAAAACCATATATGGTATTATTTTTCATGTACTTTTAAATTATAATGTCTAAGAAAAGGGAATATATTTAAATTCGTTGATTGAAATTTTTTTAAGTATTTTACCAAAACTCATCTCTCCCATATTCATTTTTTATGAATATTATACTCCATTCATATATTGTTTCATAATTTTATTTTCCATGGTTATGATCTTCATTTTAAATGTTCAAAATTATTTTCTTCTTGTTTTATGTAAGAGTATATTTTTACACACTATAAAAATGTTTGAAATAAATTGTCTTCATGTTAATTACTGTGTGATAATTTTATTATGTAACTATATAATTTTCTCATTATGAACATATATTTCTGTATTTTCCTAGTATTTCAAAAAAAATATTTTATATATTGTTCTTGGATAGTTTTTCATAAGGGTTACAAATTGAAAAGGTTGTTATTTCCTGTTTTTAGAATTATATTTATAAACGATTTTATGAAATAGATTTTAATCTATTGGACATACTCTAAATGATTCCAATGCTTTAATGGGATGTGATATAATGATATCTTCTAAAAAATTTATCTTTATGGATTATGATGATTTTTTTAATTATTATCTTGATTATAATTTTATTTACGATGGTTAATCATGATAAAAAGTAATGATGGTCATTTTTAGTAGAGGTATATAGAAATTAACTTGATTTTAATGGTATTTTCTCATTATAGAGTACTTTTATATTATTCTTGATGATGAGTTATCTATATATATTATGTAGATGAGATATAAAAATATATATAAACAATATATATTTTGTAGATATAGTATCAATAGGTAAAAATGAAGGAGAAAACTATGTATGTTAATTTGATTGAATTAATTAGGATTTGACTATTTTAATAGGGGTTAAACAGAAGTTAAAAATATTTATCAACATATCATCAAAATACACCAATATGGTTTCTATATTAGTGAGATGAATTCTAATGGTTCCTTATTAAATTATTTATTTCACATGACTCATATTTTTTTAATAAATGTCTCTGATCATTTGATATAAATTTATCCCATGAATATTTTTTTATGATCCATGTTCTATGGATTGAGATATTTTATGTTATGATTAAGAACATGGATTACATTCTCTTACCCTTATACTGATCTTATGATCAGTTTTTATTTTTAATTATGAATGCAACAATTTAACCTTACAAATAATTTTATCTCACACTTATTATTTTTTCATTTCTATAAGTTATGAAGAATTGTGTTAATAATGTTATGTCCATAATAGATTCGTGTGTAGATACTATTATGTAAAATGTTGAAGCCATTTCAAGGAATAAAAAAAACATGGTATAATGGGAAAATTTCCATTTTATATTGAAATATATGTTTCTAGATACATAAAATTATTTTACATATTAGCAAGAGTTATATAGATAAAATGTAACAAGTATATAATTTATTCATGTTTTATTATTAAAATTGTAATTATGGGAAATAAAATTTTGGTAGTTTTTGTGGGAATATAATTAAGAATGTAAAGAATATTGTTTAGCACCATATCTTGGGGTAGGGTCATATGGTATTTTATTTGGTATTAGGTAATGGTTTTAGATAAAATTGGTGGAATTTATGTTATAAATTTAGTATAATTTAATAAATATGGATATCATCATGGTTCAGATATTCTAAGGTCAATTAAAAGCTTAATGGAATACATAACATTTTTTTTAATATATGTGATTTTATGGTGATTAATAAAAAATTTTGATGCATTTTATTAGGTTTTAATAGATGAATGGGTTACATGTAACCATTAATTTAAATATGTTTATAAAAATTATTGTTATTTTGGAAGAATAGAATTTCATTTTTTCAGATGTAAGTTATAAGGTGAAAATTATCTTGTAAGTTTATTAAATAATAAATCAGAGTTGTTCAATTAGTGATCTAATTTATTTTTATGTTTCATTTATGAAATAACACTATTCGATACTTAAATTTAATCTTGATTACTTTCCAATATACACACACATATAAATGAATATAAGTGTTGATTTACATGGTTTTACTCTAAAAATATAAACATAATCATTAGAATAATTTATATTCAACTAATATCAGAAAATCCACTTGTCAAAACATATAGGTACAATGGGAATGGATTATCCTTTTACTCATGTCACCATAACTCTCCCAATTTCTATTGTTCTCATCACCATGACATAATGAAAATGAGCATTATAACAATAAAAATAAATCTTTCAGAACAAATCCAATATCTTTTGATTTAGTGTTTCTATTCTTAATATTCTTCAAACTATATGAACTCATGTCTGGACTCTCCACTCATTATTAGTTTGAATAGATTTCTCATCTTCCATTTTAGTTCTTATTCTCTCTCTCTTCTCAAAATACCCTCAGAAAACACTTTTATTCCAATTAATTCATTACATTTTGAAAATTCCATAGCAGTCCCACCATTATATAATATACATTTTAAATTTTAATTTCATATTCAAATCCCCTATTTAAATCACAACCATTAGAACAAGTCCAACATAATAAATAAAATTAAATATAAATTTATAGTTGAAATAAGTTTAAATAACCCCAACATTATGAATATGAATCCAAGTTATAATTCAATCTCCAAATCCACAAATTATCCATGAAAAATAATTTTTATTTTATGGCCTATGGAATTATATCTTATCATATTTTTTAGATCATTTCACTTAACCTACACATATCAGAACAACATGGAAAGGGTTCTGCAGTGTGGATTCGATGAAATTTCAAGACCACCATTAACCATCTCGATCACCTATACGGTGATGTGTATTCACCATATCACGGTAATATATATTCTATCTTCATATTAAGTGATATATATAGAGACCCAAATCTTGACGTACATGGACATTACATTACTTTTGTGGAATAATTAATACATAACAAAAATAGACACCAAAGGATCATAATAGTTTAGTGTCTTTGGAAACTTGGAAAATAATCATTTAATCATGGTGTAAGATCTTAAACATCCCCCATAAAGATCTTCCATTTTTTCTCACCTAAAACCTTTCTTTATATCCTAGGGAAAAGAAAACATATAAAGGGTGAGCTCAAATGATCATTATGGGTAAACATGAAGAAAATAAAACAAACCATATACATTTGAACATAAAAAAATGAACGTAATGTTTAAACATCAAAATCTTGAGCAATGGCATAAGACATGGTAGTATGTAAGGCATAGATCATAATGGAACATAATTACTGATAAAATAACTTGGAAATAAAATTTTTAATTGTGGAAAAACATTAATCATGTGATATTATTCCCATAGTAGCCAAAGAATTTCATCCAAGACCATCTTAGTGGACAAAGTCCCTTACTGAACCGAGTTCACTCCTCTTTCATTTCCGGTATCAATGAACCGGACTAACTTTCCATTCTAGCCATGTCTATCGGATGAGATATAAATAATTACCCAATGCATTGGAGGGAGATATAGGTCCCACCCATCTCATAATGAAATAATTCTTACTTGATCCATAAGATAAACATAAATCATTCATCATAACCAAAAGAATAAAATGGGTTTCATAAATGTCATCCCGTCATATCATACTCCATATAAAACAAATGAATATCATTTCATCATAATAAAAGTGAATCCATTTAAATCATAGAGACATTATACACATATGAAATAATTTCATCTTAGAAGTAAAATAGTTTTGACAAAACACATAAAATAATTTCGTGAGGAAAATATCCTTTCTTCTTCAAAATCATTTTTTTCACAAAATGAAATAAAATTTTAAAAGGATTTTGTTGAAAATAATCATGAAATATTGTACTATAATATTCATGGAAATAAGGAATTACGGAACCATAAGAATCTATTCATGTCATATAAGTTAAAAAAACATTCTCCACATACATTTGTCGGAAAAGTCAAAAAGTACCTCGTATGGTAAAAAAAGGAAGATTCCTTCCATACGATGTGGTAAAAGTAAAAAAGTGTAAAAATGAATTTAAACATACATGGAATAAAATTAAATATTTTATGACAACATTTTTATAACATATGGTCATGGATAATAAACATAACCCCAGTAAATACTTACGAATAAACAATCTCAGATAAGAATGAGTTTGGAATAATTATCCCTTCCCTTATGTCCGATTTCTTCCATATGTGTCCTAGACTACTGTATAGTGGGTTTAAACATATTATTAACTTGTAATAGAATACTTAATAATATTTATGATATCACATATTATTCTCTTATGACTTTATATTATCCGTTCATTTGTCAATTTCATGTTAAAGTAGCATTTTGGGTAAATTCATTTCGTTTATCATCCGTGTTTGGACTTGTAATTATTAATATGAATACTTAGATCATGATTACTTAATTACAGAATATAAAACATGATTTATATATAATATATATTTATAATATACATATATACAATAGTTCTATAAATGGAAATAAATACAATGTTCAAGGAGACGGTATGACGTACGTACGCATGAAAGCAGTTTTTTGTTTCCATATTGAATTGAATGGAATTAAGTATATGACATACACACACACATATATATATATATAAATCCAGTATAATTATTATGTCATATATTTAATTATTTCTTATTATATATACCTTATAATCATTCTTGAATTGTTAACATGGAAAATGAATCTCATCGCGTCATGGAGATGGTAATCCGTACGTATTCACGAGGGATGATATCATTCCCATATTTATTGAATTGAATTGTAGTGGATGATATAATTTCTTATAATTAGTATTATGTTATAATAATAATATATAGTTATTATTTACACCATTATTCCCATCCAAGTAAGGTGGTGGTGGAAAAACTGATTACACCCTGGCATGGAGATGGTATTCCATACATACGCACGCATGGTGATTTCGTTTTCCATAGGATGGATAGAAGGTGAAATAGGGTTGTTTCATATTTAAAATAACATATTGGTATATAATTAATACTGATGTTATTACCTTATAATGAAACAACTAAAGAAGAAGAAGTGGAAGAAGAAATGAACATGAAAGAGTCGGTAGAAGAGATTACATCTTCCTCGACGCACCTCCTTTAGACTCCTTCTTAGAGCACTAGAGTTGGTCTTTTGAGAAGACCAGAACATCTATGATATCACTAGAGAGGTTTAGAAGATGAATTGGCATGGTTTGGATGAGCTTCAAGGCTCAAAAATGTGTTAACAGAAGAGGGGGGAGGTTCCCTTTTATAAGGGAGGAGAGGGGTACCTTTGGAAAGTGTAAGAATATTATTTTATTATTAACTTATCTTAGGTTTCAAAATGTAAAAAAATAATTAACGATTCATATAAGATGACTCATGGTCGAAATAAAATCATCCATCCAGAATTGGACATGTTTTGGATAATATTTTAAGCATTAATATCTTATTTATTTAAATCATTTTTTAATGAGGTAAATACTGCATCATTATTGTGTCATAAATAATATAATTAATATGATGTCAAAAAATTATAAAGAAAACACCACCAGGTAGGAAATATTTTTATATTTCCAATTTAAATTTATATTTGAAAAGATAATTTATATATCCCCTTATAAAAATTAACTACTAAATGATTTTTGTTAATGTCAATTTTGTCTTTACATTAAATTAATTAATCCAAATTGTCATTATCACTTCCAAGTGGCTCAATGGGGTCCCAAAATCGACCCATGCATGCCCATGGTCGTCAACTATACATTAGATAAGGTTAGGATAAGTGTTAAGCTAATTTTGAATTACTATAATATTCTTTTAACCTTGAATTACCATATTTACCTTTAACCGCAGTAAATAAAAGTCAAAAGATACGATTCACCAAAAATTATTTTCATCATATTGAACCACATTTTACTTCTCGATATCAACCATGCATGTCGAATTTTTGAAATTCAATTCACAGTTGTGGTAAAATTTCATTTAAATGAATGAGTTAGTTTTTTAACTACCACCAAGTAGTTTCACTATGCATAGAAAATTGATGTTTTTTTGAAAAATACCAAAAATTCAGCATAAGATATATTTAATATTCCGAATTCAAAAATGATGTCTATTTTTAAAAATTCAAAACATAGAAGTGACAGTAATTAATTTTAAAATGAATTCCCATTATCAAAAAAAATAGCGTGTTTTTAAGAAACAATAACTATCAAAAGATCGACACTTGTTTATGTCCAAATTCAAAGTGAAATTAGTTACAATGTCCAACATTTTATTAAATGTTAAAAATATATTCTAATTATACTTTATATCTAATTAAAAAGATAATCTAACCATATAAAGTATTGTGATGAAAAAATTGGGGTTTATTTAAAATATAGTTTGTTTTTACTATTTATTAAAATATGAAAGTTATCAGAATAATATAAAAAAATTATCCAAATTAAATTTTTATATCTTGATTCCAATAAAGAATTTTATTCTGTCAAATTTAACTGAAAAACATTTCAAAAACTAGAATTAAAGTGGGTGCGCCATCCAAAGGAGACAAAACTGTATTTTTTTTAAAATACTTATTTTACCCAAAATATTTATTTAGTTCTCATACCAAGTTCTAGAAAATACGTAAGATGAATAATAATGTTATAAAATTCAAAATGTAGTTAATACTATTCATAGTGGCTAGACCATAATAATAATATAAGAATATATATTTGTTTAGTGAAACCCTGTATTGCGTACTACAGACACTATCGAGGAAGGTTGCGATTGCATGTAATGCAAGACAAGTCAGGACTGCGTGTAGAGAAAACTCCGTTTGGTGTTGCGTATAACATAATCAAAACATATTTCATTTATAAATTAAACGAAATCTATACATAATTTTGCATAGAATAATTTCCACAAAAAGAACTTGAAATTGTGTGTAACACGATCCTAGAATAGTGTTGCGTATACTGCAAGCTAATACGGTGTTGTGTATAGTACAGGCTAATCATGGTTTAGTGTATAATAGAAGACATAAAAGAAATTAAAAATAATATATATCATAAAATCTTGGGGTGTTACATTCTACACCCCTTAAAATTAATTTTTCCCTCGAAATTAGTCGGGGTTATAAATCGTTTACTACTTGAAAGTTTCATTCATAGAAACCCACATAGTAAAAAAGGAATACTAAATCATCATTTTAAAAAAGGAAAGTTAGAAACTAAATGGATACCCAAAGTAACTCATCACTTGGGTTCCCACATAAGAGTATATAGGTAAAAATTTGGATATGAAAGAGAAATCTATATGTCACATTCTGATGGAGAGTGGTAGAGAACATGCCTATAAAAAAGCCAATAATCGCAATTCCATAAATTTGTGATGATATAATTTACCATATGATTCATAAGATATGAGAATACTAGGACAACATTTTTGGTTTCCAAGATCATTTCCCTAACATTGATGAACTTTTATATAAGGATAAATACTTACTTGATTTTAGTGTAATATCATCATTGGTCATTCCATGAATAATTTACGCTTCATCTTTATTTAAAAAATGATGCTGAATTTTTCATTCATGAAGTGTTATTAGATCATTCGATATAATGATAAGTCATCCCATCCGTTACTATCACAAAAAAGATAATAAAAGTTATTAAATATACATAAGTCCATCTATGGTGAGAATAATCATATATGATTCCACAATGGACTTATAATTCATCTATCCAACAAGTAAATAAAATAAAACTATTTCCTACTAACAATGGACTTCTTGTTGGCCAGTGGTAGGAGATAATGGCCTATCTCACTTCGGTTGTGGGTTCGATTCCTGCAACCTTGTCTGACGCAATGGGTTGTCGCCCGTTCTATGGGATGTCCTTTTCTAAAAATATACTATTTTTATATTCCAAAAATAATATCAAAACGTTCTAGCCTTAAAAAATACTATCTGATGTCTGACATAATCCATCACAGTCTTTAGACATATCCAAAATACATTTGTCCAATATCATAGTATAAAGAAAATGATTTCTATAAATGTCATTAACCAAGCATGTGAATACCATCATTTATCCCCCATATATCATTAGATATATCTTGTTGATCACATTCCAAACATTTGAATACCTTAATATTGTATTCCCTTGCAACAAGAATTGCCATAGAACCATAGTGAAAACATGAATACTGTCAAATGGTTACTCTTTCCACATACCAAAATCCCAAAATTTCAATATACTCAAACCATGATATCACTTTGTCCTTATATCAGTCATGAGCTCATTAATATTATTTTCTTTTTATCCCTTCATTATGCCCATATCATTTGATTTCCAAAAATATTTCAATCACTTATCATGGTTACCGGTACCGTATAATTATTGAAAAACAATACATAGATATTCCAAAATTCCATGATACCATAAATGAGATTCCATGATACTATTTTGAAATCCCATTACATAAACACTTAATCATTACACAAAATCTTTTTCATACTCAACATCAAAAATAGTGATCACATGTGACTTTACTTTATCCTTTTCCTTAATAGGTTGCTCACATTGATCATCATTAAACCATGGATTAGGGAATTGATTAGCATAATGCCTCATTTACTTTCACTTGAAGCATTGATGTGTTGGTGGTGCGTTCTCTATAGTATTTTCTTTATTCACATAATTATGAAACCCTTTTTCCATTACTTCTACACTCAGCTACTCGATGACATTCTTTTCCACACTTGAAAAAAATTTCTAGTCCCTTTATGGAAATCTCTACCATGCTACTTTCCACACATTGAGCATAAAGAAGCATTCATCTTCTTTTCAACATTATTCTGAGATTTCTCCTTGAACTCCATCTTTTTCTTCTTTTCAAAACCATGAGATGGATTTTTAACACCAAATTCCATTTCTTCCTTGATAGCACAACACCGAATTTATTCATATCTACTGAAGTCTCTTATAGCTAATGCCCTTCTAAAACTTGGTTTTAAGGCACTGATGAATCGATCAACTTTACATCTAGGTTGGATGATAATTCCAGATGCATACATTTTATGCCTTTTAAAATTCACTTCGTATATACCAACAGATTCATCATTGTTTTTCTTAAGCTCAATGAATTCATATTCCATCATTGTTTGAAGAATACGAGGGAAGTACATATTGAAAAATATGTTCTTGAAGTCATCCCATTCCATGGATTCAACATTATCTAGGGGAATTTTATTCGTAATTAGAGTCCACCATTGATCTGGTTCACCTTATAAATGGTAAATATCCAAAATGAATTTTTCATTTTCTGAACAGCGATGTATGGAAAAAATCTTTTCAATGGTACTGATCCATTTTTCAGCAACAAGTGGATCAGAAGACCCTCTGAATGAAGGTGGACGTTTCCTCATGAAGGACTCAATAGAATATTGTTCCCTTATCTACTCATTTGGAAGTCTAGAATTATTCATAGCTTGTGTAAGTATAGCAATATGATTTTTCACTCCATCTCCCATAACTGTGGTTTGTTCAAGAGGAAAATCATGGCATTTTCCATTACATTGATCAGCATGGTTCCTTCGGTTCCATCCATCGTCTAAAACCCAAAAAGAATATTGTGAGAGGGAAAAATCATCCTAGGGTAAACAACATAATAAATGGGGAGTACCATAAATTTCAAACATCTTAGTGTTGATTCAAAATTCCTCTTGAATTCTATATCATGTTTTGGAAATCACAAATGTATTCTATCATATTTTGGAAATTAAAATTGTCTTCTATCATGTTTATCATATCATACAATGCTGATCGTACTGACCATATCGTATCGTACAATACTGATCCTACTGACTCTGTCAATCGTACCATACTGACTCTGTCAATCGTATCGTACTGACTTTGACAATCGTATCGTACTGACTCTATCAATCGTATCATACTGACTCTGCTATTCAGATGTTAATTACTTGTTTTGGTACTTAGTGAAAAACACTTGTTTCATTTGAATTGTACCATTGCTTATCATCGACATATATATTGTTCTAACCAATACGATGTCGTTGAGTTAGTTACAAACTAATCAAAACAATGTCATGCTTTCTATTTCAATATGACCGTTATGATGCCAGGTGTCCAAGTCTCTTCGAGTTTTTCGGAGAAATATGACCGTTGGAGGAGTTATGACCATTGGAACCCGAGGCCTATAAATAGGAGTTCATTTGAAGCTGAATGACAAGATTGATGAATGAATGAAGAGACTTCTTGAACTATCAATATTCTAGAGAGAGAGACAGTGACTTCTCTCATCTGCCTTGTGCGTCCGATCATCGTATCGAGGGCTTTCAAGTAATTGAAAGAAAGAGGTGCCGATTACCTATAAAATCGAGGGCTGGCGGGGATAGGTAGATAGACGTGCTGATCATCGTATCAAGGGCTGCCAGGGATAGGCAGACAGACGTGCTGATCATCATATCGAGGGCCGCCGGGGATAGGCAGACACACGTGCCGATCATCGTATCGAGGGCTCATCAAGGTGTTGGTGAGACAGACCTTTTATCCTAGGTGAAAGGATAACCCTTCTCTTTGGGTTAAAACAATTGTAATACTTTTATATTTCCACTGTTACTTGTATTAGAAATGAATTTGTATTGTTTCCTTTCTTCTTTACATATTCAATTGTAATTGTTTTAATTACAATCATTCTATTACTTTTTGTATTGATTGATTCTATACGCTTTAAGGTAGAATAATTCATCATTGTATTACTCTGATCATTGTGTTCATCTTGAATACAATTGTTTTACATTACATTAGTATTACAATACATCATACCTTTTTATATTAAATACAATTGTGGGTTATTGTATTTGTATTAGTTTAAGATCATTTAAACTGATATCTTGGTTGTTAAAACTCAAAGGTTTTTAAACCTACAATTCACCCCCTCTTGTATTGTTCCATCTAATAAACATATATGTCCACATATTCGATCCAAAAATTGGTATCAAAGGAGGTTTTCCATTGATTTGTATTACTAGCTTTATTTCTTTCATATTATTATCTTGAATACTTACTACACTAATGTGTGGAGTGGAAAAGTTTTTTTTTGTTAGATGGCCGGAATGAACATTGGGTCCATAGACAATCTGAATCCTTCTAGACCACCAATATTTGATGGGAATGATTATGAGTATTGGAGAGATCGTATGAATACTTTCGTTATTAATACTGGTGTAGAAAACTTTATAATTCTTACTGGAGGTTACAAAATTCCTGACAAAGAAGTCAGTACTTTCACCAACCAAGAGAAGAAAGAATATCATCTGAATTACAAGATATGAAATACATTATTATGCTCTATGACCAGGAATATATATAGTTAGATATCTTCATGTGAAGCAGCCAACTGTATTTGGAAGAAATTAGAAGTCACTCATTTTGGTACATCCAAGGTTATAGAAACACGGAGAGAAATGCTTCATGAAGAGTATCATGGATTTGTTTTTCCTTATGGAGAGCCAGTATGCAATGTGCAACAAAGGTTTATGACAATTGTCAACAACTTACAATCTATGGGAGAAAAAGGTCTTGATGATGAAGCCCTAGTTGATAAGATCATAGATATATTTCCGAATGAATGGGAGTCAAAGAGGAAAGCTATTGATGAGAATAGAAAAGTTTCCCAGATTACTCTTGATGAACTTTTTGGAAGTCTTCTACAGCATGATACAAGAATGAAGAGAGATGATGATTTCAACAAGAAGAAGAATGGGAATGGAAGTGTAGCCTTTGCATCTAATGTTAAAACACCTGAAAGGCTTACGAGGTCTAAATCCAAGAAAGTTGTTATATCTGATTCAAGTGATTGTAATATTTCGGATAATGAGTTAGCCAATCTTTCTAGAAGGATGAAGAAGATTGTGGGAAAGAAATATTTCCAATATACATTCAAAAAGAAAGATAGGAAGGATAGGAAAGATTCAGAGGTAACTTGTTATAAATGTAAGAAAGCAGGACATATAAGACCTGATTGTCCTTTTCTGAAAAGGAAAGATAGAAAGGAGAAACACTCTGAATGAAACAAGAAAAGGTCTTATAAGACAAATAATGTCTTGAAAGAAAACGATACATGGAGTGCAAGTGTTAGTGATTCCTCAGATGATTCTTCAGAATATGAGACAACAGGACAAAGGAATATCAGACTCTTAGCCGGATTACCAATTGAAGATCATTGTCTCATGGCTAAGGTACATAATGCTGAAGCTATTACAAATGTATCTTTGAATGCAAATTATACCAATAATAGATATTATGAATCTTCAAATGATGAATCCTTATCATCAGAAGATGATACATTACCTTCTTTTGAAGAAGTCACTAGATTTTCTAAATTACTTGAAAATTAAAATTCTAAACTCAAGAAGAGATTTGAAAATGCAAATTCTCGAATTTCAATCTTGACTAAAGAAGTATCAGATCTTTCTAAAGATCTTGATGTGAAAACTTCTGATTTTGAAAGTATTTTAAAAACCCTGGAGAAAGTTAAATCTGATAAGCATAAACTTTCTAAGGATCTTGAAACTGTAATTTCAAAGAAAAATATTTTAGAGTCTAACTCTAGTTCAAATTCAAATGTTTTGGAAAATAAGAATTTGGTTTTAAAACTAAAGTCAGAGATTTTATCCTTGAAAAAATGTTTGTCAAACTTTACTCATGGAAAAGAAAACTTTGACAGGATGTATTCTCAAATTAGACCTTTGAGAAATCGTTCTGGTCTTGGTTATACTTATTCCAAACTGGTTTTTAGTAATAACTATTTTTTTCCTCAAAAAACCCCTTTTTGTTCTAAGTGTCAATGTGGAGGACACTAGAGAAGATATTGTTCTCTTAACAAAACTCAATCTTTAGGATTTCATAAATCTCATTTTTCAAAACAAATGTGGATTCCTAAAATTCTTTTATCTAACCTTTCTAGATCCAAACAAGTTTGGATTCCGAAAATCTAATTGTTTCTTTTTCAGGAAAATGAGAATTGTACCAATAAGAATACTTGGTACATGGATAGTGGTTGTTCTCGATATATGACTGGAAACAAAGATCTCTTTGAAAATGTTATCAAAACAAAAGGTGGAAAAGTTACCTTCGGAGATAATGCATAGGGAATGATTGTTGGTATAGGTAATATTGTTTTTCTTGGAAAAGTTCTTATCTCAAATGTTTTGTTTGTTAACGGTCTTAGGCACAATCTCATCAGCATAAGTCAATTATGTGATGATGGTTACCTTGTGAATTTTAGAAATGATAAGTGTCTAGTACACAATTCCAAGGATGAGTTCATTCTATCTGCCCATAGGCAAGAGAATGTTTACACTATTAATCTAAAAGACCTTAAGAGCCAAAACTTACCTTGCTTAAGTGTAATAGAAGACCAATAATAGCTATGGCATAGGATACTAGGACACTATAATCTGAGAAAACTTAGTAAACTCTCAAAGAAAAGACTTGTGAAGGGGCTACCGGATCTTAGATATGATTCCTCAAAAGTTTGTGATCCTTGTCAATTTGGAAAGAAGTATAAAACTAGATTTAAATCAATTAATGAAGTTTCAACTTCTAATGAATTACAGCTAGTGCATATGGATCTTTTTGGTCCTTCACAAACTGGAAGCATTAGAGGCAAATACTATGTATTTGTTTTAGTTGATGTCTATACTAGATTTACATTGGTCTACAATCTCACAAAGAAATCTGAAGCCCTTTACTATTTGAAAACTTTTAGAGCCCAAGTTAAAAATGTGAAAAACCTACCATTGATAACTATTCATAGTGATCATGGTGGTGAATTTCAAAATTCATATTTTGAAACTTTTTTTAGTAAGAAAGGTATTACTCACAATTTCTCAGCTCCTAGAACTCCTCAGCAAAATGGTGTTGTTGAAGGAAGAAATCATATTCTTCAGAAAATGACTCGAACCATGTTGAGTGAATACACAATTGCTAAGCACTTTTGGGCTGAAGATGTTAGTATGGCTTGTTATACTATAAATCGTTTTTTAACTAGACCATTCCTTAAAAAAACCCCTTATGAGTTATGGACTGGCCGAAAACCAAAAGTCTCATACTTCAAAGTTTTTGGATGCAAAGTATTCATTCTGAATACAAAAGATAATCTACTCAAATTTGCACCAAAATCTGATGAAAGAATCTTTCTAGGCTATTATACGACTTCAAAGGCTTATAGAGTTTTTAATAAAAACACCTGTACCATTTAAGAAACAGTACGTGTAAAATTCGATGAAACTATTCCTTTTGTTTTCAACCAACCCAATCCTACATCCTCGGATGTGTTTTCTAAAAATTTTTAACAACCATTATTAGAAGATCACTCTGAAAAGGAAAATGTTCAAGAAAGTATTCCTAAAACATTTACCACAGAAGATTTTCAATCATATGTTGATGAACAGGTTTTACAAAACCCAAATCAATTGTTTCTTAGGAATCATCCCAGTGATAACATCATTGGTGAGATAAATCAACCTGTAAGGACCAGAAATTCCTTAAGAAATGAAATATAACATCTTGATTTTCTTTCCCAATTTTAACCTAAAAGTCCAAGTGAGGCCTTAGGTGATGATGATTGGATCAAAGAAATGCAAGATGAACTAAATGAATTTGAAAGGAATCACGTCTGGACTTTAGTTGATAGACCTAAAGAAATAACTGTAATTGGTGTAAAATGGGTTTTAAGAAACAAATGTGACGAAAATGGAATCATTGTAAGAAATAAATAAAGACTTGTTGCTTAAGGCTATAATCAAAATGTTGGAATATACTATGAAGAAACATATGTTCAAGTAGCTAGACTTGAATCTATTCGTATTCTATTTGCCTTTGAAGCATTTTTTAACATCAGACTATTTCAAATGGACGTCAAATGTGCTTTTCTAAATGGTTTTGTTCAAGAAGAAGTTTTTGTCGAACAACCTCCTTGTTTTCAAGACCCAAAACATCCTGATCATGTTTTCAAACATACCAAAGCTTTATATGGTCTTAAACAAGCCCCTAGAGCATGGTATGATAGACTTACATGATTTATTTTACAAAAAAATTATACAAAAGGTACAGCAGATCCAACCCTTTTTATAAAAATGGAAAATAAAAATGTTTTGATTGTTCATATCTATGTTGATGACATCATATTTTGGTCAACTCAGAAATCCTTAACTGATTCTTTTGCAAATTTAATGAAATCTGAGTTTGAAATGAGAATGATGGGTGAGTTAACATTCTTTTTAGGTTTTCAAATTTCTCAAAAACCAGAAGGAACATATATATCCCAACATAAGTATATTAAGGATTTACTTAAAAAGTATGGTTATGACAAGACTAAAAGTATTAGAACTCCAATTGGTTCCTCAAATACACTTGATCCTGATGAAACTGGGAAACCAGTAGATCTAACAATCTTTAGAGGTATGATAGGAATTTTGCTATACTTGACAGCTAGTGGACCCGACTTAATGTTTTCTGTATGATTATGTGAAAGATACCAATCTAATCAAAAAGAGTCTCATTTAAAAGCCGTAAAGAGAATCTTTCAGTATTTAAAAGGCACTATGGATTTAGGTCTTTTTTACTCTTCTGGGAATGATTTCATTTTAAAAAGTTTTTCAGATGATGACTTTGGCGGTTGTAGAATGGATAGAAAAAGTACATCTGGAACATGTAATTTCTTAGGAGATTACTTGGTTTCTTGGTCCTGCAAGAAACAACACTCAGTAGCACTATCCACTGCTGAAGATGAATATGTAGCAGCTAGAAGTTGCTGTGCTCAAGTTTTGTGGATGCAGCACACACTCACTGACTATGGATTGAGTTTCTCCAAAACTCAAATTCATTGTGATAATACAAGTTCCATAGGTCTTAGTAAGAACCCAGCACATCACTCTCGTGCAAAACACATAGATGTTAGGCATCACTTTCTTAGAGATCACACACAAAAAGGAGATATTATTTTACAATTTATCGGAACGCAAGAACAACTTGCTGACATTTTTACAAAACCATTACCTTCCGATAGATTGGAATATATAAAACAGAAGCTAGGAATGATTACATTAAAATAATCATTCATATCTAAATCATGTTTTACATCTCTCTTAATTGTAAGAAACTCCTCGTAGAAATGGGGAACATTTATTTCTATGTTTCTCACTTTATTTCATTTTATCTTATGTTTTTTCCCTTGCTATGAGTTTTCTGTTTATCGTATTGACAATTTTAGTTTTCTGTTTATCGTACAGACAATTTTAGTTTTCTGTTTATCGTATTGATAATTTTAGTTTTCTTGTTTATCGTATTGAATTTCTTTTCCAACGTATCAATCAATCATGGTATTGAATCGACCGATGATGGTAATGAATTTCTTTTCCATCGTATCAACCTATGATGGTAATGAATTTATTTTTCATCGTATCGACCGATGATGATAATGAATTTCTTTTCCATCGTATCAACCTATGATGGTAATGAATTTCTTTTTCATCATATCGACCGATGATGATAATGAATTTCTTTTCCATCGTATCGACCGATGATGGTAGTGAATTTCTTTTTCATCGTATCGACCGATGATGATAATGAATTTTTTTCATCGTATCGACCAATGATGGTAATGAATTTCTTTTCCATCGTATCGAACGATGATGGTAATGAATTTCTTTTCCATCGTATCGTCGGTTCATGGTAACAAGATTGTTTTCCATCGTATCGTCAGTTCATGGTAACATGATTGTTTTTCATCGTATCGTCGGTTCATGGTAACAAGATTTTTTTCCATAGTATCGTCAGTTCATGGTAACAAGATTGTTTTCCATCGTATCGTCAGTCCATGGTAACAAGATTTTTTTCCATCGTATCGTCAGTTCATGGTTATAAGATTTTTTTACATCATATCGTCGGTTCATAGTAACAAGATTGTTTTCCATCGTATCGTCAGTTCATGGTAACAAGATTGTTTTCCATCATATCATCAGTTCATGGTAAGAAGATTATTTTCCATCGTATCATCAGTTCATGGTAACAAGATTGTTTTCCATCATATTTTCAGTTCATGGTAACAAGATTGTTTTCCATCGCATCGTCAGTTCATGGTAACAAGATTGTTTTCCATCGTATCGTCGGTTCATGGTAACAAGATTGTTTTCTATCATATTGTCAATTCATGGTAATGAGATTGTTTTCCATCGGCATGTCGTTTGATACTTCTATTTTATTTTATTTCACACGGTTTTGTATTCTTTAATCCTAAAACCAACACCTACCTTACGTTCTCCGGCATGTATTTTCTATTTTTCTATTTTTCTTTTTTTCTTTTGTTTTTAAATCCTAACCGTTGATCTTATTTCTTATAATCATGACCATAGAAGATAAAAGGTCACCCCATTATCACCTATAAATTGCCCCTCCCCTACCCAAACCCACATTTGTTTTTCAGGATTTTAGGCGATGCTCTGCTCCACCGATTCTCAATAATTGTACGATCATTCATCGGCATCATCTTTATGTCTCAATCCTATGCTATCACTCCGGCCGAAATGTCTTCAAAGACTTTTACAGAGAAAGGCTTTAACATAGAAAGGTTAGTTCTTAGGGAATTTTTTGATTCTTATGATACCACAATCAGAATAATCATTCTCTTTCAAGGATGGGAACATTTGTGTGTTGAAAGACCTGTTTCTCATGATCTGGTTCTCTTTGATGAAGTTTGTCAGTTTTATAAAACCGTATCGTTCGACAAAGATATGACTATCAATTTTTCTGTGTACGATAGAAAATTGTCTATGTCTGTGAAACAAGCAGCACATTTTCTGAATGTTTCTGTAGAAGGGGATTCTTTCTGTCCATCGCACAAACTACCAGAGGATGTTGGTACATTTAATAGAGAAAGTGCTAAAAAGACTTTGTTTGTTATTAATGAAGAAAAGAGAAAAGTGTCTCATCTTTCACTGGATAATCGTTTTGTGACTTTATGGATGCAAGGTTTTCTAATCCCAAGGAAAGGGGATAGAGAAATGCTAAAAGTTTATGATATTTTTATGCTTGACTATCTTGTAAATATGAGAAAAGTAAATCTCATGGGTTATGTTTTTGAAACCATTAAGAATTTCAAAACAGGAGGGATTAATTCCCAGATGATTATGTATCCAGCCATCCTTACGATGTTCATTCTTGAAAGTATGATGTTTTGTAACATTACTTTGAAAGGAAACCCCATAGATTTGAAACCCTCTTGGATTAGCAAAAGCACAATGAAAAAGTTGAATGTTTGTTTTTATCAAAATTCAAAACTTTTTGTCAGAGATGTAAAAGCTGAATTGGCTTAGAATCAATTGGCACCAATGTCAGCCAAAGACATTCAATCTACTGGTATAACTCAAAATTCTGATCCGCAAACCAGTTCAAATCCCAGGAAGAAGCCGAGGTACAATAAAGAAGTTGTAGCCAAATGGATAAAGGATAAGGAACAGAGAAAGGAAGGTGATCTGAAATTTGGTCTTGACCTTGCTGAGGCTTTTGCAGAAATAATAAGGGTAGAAGAAACTCTTGAGGCATAGAACAAAAAGAAAACTGTGTTGAAAAGAAAGGGTCAAGATTTTGATATCTCTAATGTTTTGAAAATGGTTGAGGATGCTCGTGCTCAACTAACGGAAGAAGTGCACCAAGATCCCATCGTACAGAGTCTCCCTAAGAAAGGAAAACAAAAACAAGTGATGGAAGAGATAGAAGAAGTGGAGGAAGAAGGAGATTTTCTTTTAGAATTCCTTCATAGTTCAAAGAAGAGTAAGGAGGAATCGGTTCAAATGCTAATTGAAGGTGTTCTACAAACTCCTCATGCCGATCAAGCATGATCTCTAGATAGAATGTCATCTCAAGAAAAGCAAGGTGCTCAATCCTCACACACTGATAAAGTTATTATCATTAGTGACAGAGTAGAAGAAGAAAGAAAGAAGAAAGAAAAAGCAAAAGGTAAATAGCCAGTTGTTGAATCAAGCAGATCGTATGAACTAGCATCGTACGATGAAGATACTGATTCAGAACATACAATTTCTCTCAAGAAGACTGATTACATTGTTCATGTTTTGAGAAGGGTTGAGAGGACCGTTCCTTATTTCCCGAGGCTGGAAGGGAAGATTGATTTTATTACTGATAATCAAAATAAGATGTTTGGCTCTTTAAAAGAGATGAGGAAGAATGTTTTGTCAGTTGAAGCCGATTTGAAAGTTCTTTTAGAAAGTTAAGTTGCCCATAAGAAGGCCTGCAATAAGATGACCAAGTGGTCATACAAAACAGAGAGCTCAATCAATGATCAAGAGATAGAAATTGAAGAAATAAGAAGGTTTTCAAATGAGCTTGATGTTTCTTTCAATAAGCTTGACAGAGAAACAATTGAAAGGTTGAATCTTTTGTCTTTTCAACGAGCCGATGTTCCTTAAGTGAAAGATTTGCAAGAGAGAATGAATGATTTCCAATATGAATTCTCGACGGTTTCATCTTTCAAAGATGAAATGCTTTTGTTGAAGAAACAAAATTCTGTGTTATCCAAAGATAACAAAAATCTGCAAGACAGAATTGATACCCTTGAAGAAGTAATCAGAGTCCAGGAAGAGACTATCAAAAATCAAGATCAGATTTTTGCGGACCAACAAGAGATTCTCAGAACTCAGGGAGAATCTATTTATGAAGACAATAATGAGATAAAAAAGATGATATCGGTTCTTCATGAGTTAATCAAAATGGAGAAAGAAAGAGAAAACAAGTGATCTATATTTGTTTTCAAGTCTGGAAATGTTTGATATCGTAATGATTGTTATTTAAAGTTTTTTTTCTATTGTCTTGTATTGCTTTACTAACTCCTTCAGACAATTCAAGATTACTCCTTTCTTTTTGTAAATCACAAAGGGGAGAATGTTTACAAATGGGTAGAATATTTTATAAAGGGGGAGAATGCTTTACAACACTCTTAAGGAAAATCTACGAATACAATCCTTAGGAAAGTGCATACCTAAGAGGGAGTTAGTTTTATTCAATTCATATTTAGAAGAGTTTCCAAAAACTCAGTGGGAGATAAGTATTTCTTGTTATATTTTCTTTATGTGTTGTGCTTTCTAAAAAGGGGGAGATTGTTGAGTCAAAAGTTTTCATGACTTCTATATCATGTTTTGGAAATCACAAATGTATTCTATCATATTTTGGAAATTACAATTGTCTTCTATCATGTTTATCATGTCGTACAATGCTGATCGTACTGACCATATCGTATCGTACAATACTGATCGTACTGACTCTGTCAATCGTACCATACTGACTCTGTCAATCGTATCATACTGACTCTGAAAATCGTATTGTACAGACTCTTTCAATCTTATCGTACTGACTCTTCTATTCAGATGTTCATTACTTGTTTTGGTACTTAGTCAAAAACACTTGTTTCATTTGAATTGTACCATTTCTTATCATTGAAATATATCCTGTTCTAACCAATACGATGTCGTTGAGTTAGTTACAAACTAATCAAAACTATGTCATGCTTTCTGTTTCAATATGACCGTTATGATGCCAGGTTTCCAAGTCCCTCCGAGTTTTTCAGAGCAATATGACCGTTGGAGGAGTTATGACCGTTGGAACCCGAGTCCTATAAATAGGAGGTCATTTGAAGCTGAAAGACAAGATTGATGAATGAATGAAGAGACTTCGTGAACTATCAATATTCTAGAGAGAGACACTGTGACTTCTCTCATCTGCCTTGTGCGTCCGATCATCGTATCGAGGGCTTTCAAGTAATTGAAAGATAGAGGAGCCGATTACCTATAAAATCGAGGGTTGTCGGGGATAGGCAGACAGATGTGCCAATCATCGTATCGAGGGCTGCCGAGGATAGGCAGACAGACGTACCGATCATCGTATCGAGGGCTGCTGGGGATAGGCAGACAGAGGCACCGATCATCATATCGAGGGCTCATCAAGGTGTTGGTGAGACAGACCTTTTATCCTAGGTGAAAGGATAACCCTTCTCTTTGGGTTAAAAGAATTGTAATACTTTTACATTTCCATTGTTACTTGTATTAGAAATGAATTTGTATTGTTTCCTTTCTTCTTTACATATTCAATTGTAATTGTTTCAATTACAATCATTCTATTACTTTTTGTATTGATTGATTCTATACGCTTTAAGGTAGAATCTTTCATCTTTGTATTACTCTGATCATTGTGTTCATCATAAATACAATTGTTTTACATTACATTAGTATTACAATACATCATACCTTCTTATATTCAATACAATTGTGGGTGATTGTATTTGAATTAGTTTAAGATCATTTAAACTAATCTCTTAGTTGTTAAAACTCAAAGCTTTTTAAACCTACAATTCACCCCCTCCTGTATTGTTCCATCTAATAAACATATATATCAACATATTCGATCCAACACTTAGGATTAATTCTAATAACATTACCATAATTCTAGAACTATAACCAATAATTATACTTAACCATAGATACATCCCTAGACATACCTTAGAAATATATCTAGGGATTTCACAAAAGCTTTCACATCATAGTTTCCAAAGGTTAACTAAACCTTTACTCTGATAACAACTGTAGATACCCAATGCATGACGTACATGGACATTACATTAATTTTGTGGAATACTAAATACTTAACAAAAACATACACCAATGGTCATAATAGTTTAGTGTCTTTGTAAACTCAGAACATAATCTTCTAATCATGGTGAAATATCTTCAATATCTCCCATAAAGATATTCCCTTTTTTTCTTACCTAAAACCTTTCTTTATATCCTGGGGAAATTAAAACATATAAATGGTGAGCTCAAATGCTCAGTATGGATAAGGTTGGGGAAAATAAAACAAACTATATGCATTTGACCATAAAAAAATAAACATAATGTTTAAACATCAAAATCTTGAGCAATGACATAAAACATGGCAGTACGTAAGGCATTGATCATAATAGAACATCAATCATGATTAAATATCATTGAAATAAAACTTTTAATTTTGGAAAAACATTAATCACATGATATGATTTCCATAGTAGCCAAGACATTGCTTCCAAGACAATCTTAGTGGACAAAGTCCCTTACTGAACCGAGTTCACTCCACGTTCTAGTCCTGTATCACCGCACCAGACTAACTTGTCGTTCCAGTCATGTCTATCTGATGAGATATAAATCTATACCCAATGCATTTTAGATATATATAGGTCCCACCAATCTCATAATGAAATAATTCTTACTTGTTCCACAAAATAAAAATAAATCATTCATCATAACCCAAAGAATAAACCAGGTTTCATATACGTTATCTCATCATAACATAATCAAAATAAATCAAATGAATATCATTTCATCATAAGAAAAGTGAAACCATGTAAATTATAAAGACATTATACACATATGAAATAATTTCATCTTAGATGTAAAATTGTTTTGACAAAACACTTGAAATGAATTTTTGAGGAAAATATCCTTTCTTCTTCAAAATCATTTTCTTTTCACAAAATGACATGAAATTTTAAAAGAAATGATTTTGTTGAAAATAATCCTGACATCTTGTATAGGAATATTCATGGAAATAAGGCATTATGAAACTGTAAGAATCTGTTCATGCCGTATAAGTTAAATAAATATTCTCCTCGTACTTTTGTTGGAAAAGTCAAAAAGTACCTCATATGGTAACCAAAATAAAGATTTCATCCGAACGATGTGGTAAAAGTAAAAAATGGTAAAAATGAAATTAAATATACATGGATGAAAAGTAAACAGTTTATGAAATTTTTTTGAGAACATATGTACATGGATAATAAACATAACCCCAGTAAATACTTACGAATAAACAATCTCAAATAAGAATGAGATTGGAATAATTATCCCTTACCTTATGTATAATTTCTTCTGTATGTGTATGAGACTCATGTATAGTGGGTTTAAACATATTATTAACTTGTAACAGAACAATAATAATATTTATTATATCATATATGATTCACTTGAAAGTTTATATTATCTGTTCATTTGTCAATTCCTCGTTAAAGCAGCGTTTTGGGTAAAATCTTTTCATTTATTGTCTGTGTTTTGACTTGTAATTATTAATATGATTACATAGATCATGAATACTAAATTCCATAATATAAAACATGATTTATATATAATATTTATTCATAATATACATATATATAATTGATCTAAAAATGGAAATAATTAAACATTTCATGGAGACGGGAGGTCGTACGTATGCACGAACGTTGTTTTTGTTTCATTATTGAATTGAATGGAATTAAGTTGATGACATACATATATATATAAATAAATAAAGTATCATTATTATGTCATATATTTCATTATTACTTATTATATATACATTATAATCATTCTTGAATTGTTAACATGGAAAATGAACCTCATCACGTCATGGAGACGGTAATCCGTACGCAGGCATGAGCGATGATATCTTTCCCATTTTTATTGAATGGAATTGGTGTGGATGATATAATATATTAGAATAATTATGATGTTATAATAATCATATATAGTTATTCTTTACAACATTATACCCATCCAAGTAAGGTGGTGGTGAATAAACTGATTACACCACGACGTGGAGATCGTATTCTGTACGTATGCATGCGCGGTGATTTTTTTTTCTATAGGACGGATAGAAGGTGAAATTGGTTTGTTCCATATTTATAATAAAATATCAGTATATTAGTAATATTGATGTTATTACATTATAATTAAACAACTAATGAAGAGGAAGTAGAAGAAGAAGGAAGCTTGAAAGAGTCGGTAGAAGAGATTACCTCTTCCTCGAAGCACCTCCTTTAAAATCCTTCTTAGGGCACTAGAATTGTATTTTTAGAAGACCAGAACATATATGATATAACTATAGAGGTTTAGAAGAGTAATTGGTATGGTTTGGCCGAGCATCAAGGCTCAAAAGGGTGTGAAGATAAGATGGAGGAGGTTCCCTTTTATAAGGGAGGAGAGGGGCACCTTTGGAAAGTGTGAAAATATTATTTTATTCTAAACTTATCTTCAGTTTCAAAATGTCCAAAAATATTTAAAGATAAAGATAAGATGACTCGTGGTCGAAATAAAATAATCAAATCATAATTGGACATGTTTTGGATAATATTTTAATCATTATAATTTTATTTATTTAAATCATTTATTAATGAGGTAAATACTGCATCATTATTGTGTCATAAATAATTTAATTTTTATGATGTCTAAAAATTATAAAAAAAACAACAACATGTAGGAAATAATTTTATCTTTAAAGTGAATATTTATAGTAGAAATGAGAATTTATATAACCCCTTATAAAATTTAATTACTAAAATATTTTTGATAATGTCAATTTTGTCTTCACATTAAATTAATTAATCCATGTTATCATTATCACTACCAAGTGGATAAATGGGGTCCCAAAATCGACACAGGTATTCCCATGGTCAGCCAATACTCATCAAATAAGGATATAACAAGTGTTATGGTAATTCTTAATTATTATAATATTCATTTAACCTTGAATTACCCTATTTACCTTTAACCGCCGTAAATAAAAGTCAAAAGTTGTTATTCACAAAAAAATATTTTCTTCTTATTGAACCACATTTTACTTCTTTCGAACAACCATGTATGTCTGATTTTTGAAATTCAATTTACAGAAGTGGTAAAATTTCATTTAAATGAAAGAGTCTGTTTTTTATCTACCACTAAGTGGTTTCACTATTCATCAAAAATTGAAGCTTTTCAGAAAAATTCCAAAAATTAAGAATAAGATAAATTTTATATTCTAAATTCAAAAATGATATCAATTTTTCCATATTAAAAACATAGAAGTGGAAAAAATTAATTTTAAAATTAATTTCTATTATCAAAAAAAATATCTTGTTTTTAAGAAACAATAACTATCAAAAGATCGACACGTGTTTATGTCCAAATTCAAAGTGAAATTATTTACAATGACCAACATTGGATTAAATGCTAAAAATATATTCTAATTACACTTTAAAACCAATTAAAAAGATAATATAACCATATAAATTATTGAGATGAAAAAAGTTGATTTTAATTAAAATATAGCGTGGTTTTACTATTCATTAAAATATGAACGTTATCAGAATAATATGAAAAATTTATCCAAATTAAATTTTTATATCCTGATTCCACGGATGAATTTTATTTTTCAAGTTGAACTTATAAACATGTCATAAACTATATTTAATGTCGGTGCGCCATCAAAAGGTGGCAAAACTGCATTTTTTGAAAAAATACTTATTTTACCAGAAACATTTATTTAGTTCTCATACCATGTTCTAGAAAATATGTTACATGAATAATATTTTTATAAAATTAAAAAGTTAGTTAATACTATTCATAATGGATAGTCCATAATAATATTATAACAATATATTGTTGTTTAGTGAAACCCGGTATTGCGTACTACACACGTTATCGAGGAAGGTCGTGATTGCCTGTAATGCAAGCCAAGTCAGGGCTTCATGTAGTGAAAACTATAATTGGTTTAGCATATAACATAATCAAAACATATTTCATATATACATTAAACAAAATCTATACTTAATGGTTCGTAGAATAATTTCCACAAAATAAAAATGAAATTGTGTGTAACACGTGCTAAGAATAGTGTTGCATATACTGCAAGCTAATACGTTTTTGCGTATAGTACAAGCTAATCTTGGTGTAGTTTATAATAGAAGAATCGAAGAAATTAAAAATAATATATCATATAATATCTCGTGGTGGTACAATATATATATATATACTATGACATAGAGGAATTGAATTTATAAAATTCACCGAATTTCATCTTATCATTTATTATGGAATCAACCCTAATTACATAGATTTGTTCAAGGATATCAAGGACCCACTATAATCGAACTAGAACCCTCTTCATTATATGAAATTTTATATAAAATGGATAACTCTTCTGGGGTCTTCATTGTGATGTGATCACTTATACTATAACATAATGTCTTGCAGACCATTTTACATCATAGTGAAAATTTTGGTTTCTCTATGGAGTTGATACATCTTCAGTAGTGTATCCCAACTTAATGTCTGTTGACTGTGGTAGGAACAACATTTATGGTAAAGGTTATTATCTTTAGTCCATATATATGATATAATAGAATATACATTATTATAGAACTCATTCTACTATTTCATATACTTTTGTTTCATAATAAACTCCTTCTTTGATATGTAAATTGACAATACCCACATAATATCATATTAATCAATAAAGAATATGGTTTATGTATAGAAAAAAAATAAAATCCACTTAATTTTTTCCATTTCATAAATTCTTCAACAACACAGAACACAAAAACCATCACATTAATAGTTCAACTACATAAATTCCCCCTTTTTATTTTTTTCAACAATGTAACATAAATCACATTGAAAATGTAAAAATAAAATTTATTATTAGTTTATTATTCTAATCTAATTTGAGTGAACTCAATGTAAGATTTTACAACATTTTATACATAATAACACGTTTCTGTTATGATAGTGAATTTTATGTGGCTTCCTTAATGTAAACCTCACAAAATTAATATATTAATTCATCAGAATATCAAATATTATTTTAGGGTTGAAATATTCTTCTATAACAAAAAACATTAATTTTATAAAATAGGCCATATATATAGAAATAATATCATAAATGAATTAATAAATATCTTGAAATATTTTTTCCCTTTATAAAGTCAATTCCCCCTATGTTAAAAAAAATATTAGATACTCCTGATATTTTATACACATCCGTTGAAAAAAATAAGAAGTTAAAAATAATGAAGATATTTAAGTTTTTAATTTATCTCCCCATTTGAAAATAATATCCCAATATAATATGATATAAATGATGAATATACCATACCATAACCTTATAAATAATGTGTTTTGACACTTAACATTAACCGTAAATTGAGAAATTGTTTTTATAAGAATGGATTAGAAATAAAATATATTATCTAATCCCTTGTAATAATAATTTTCAATTTTAAATCTTTCCAATCCACTCAGTATTTTATGATGTGATATTAAATGTCATCTTTCTTAGTTTTGGGATGCTAAAATTTTTTCTAAGTTCAATTTATTTAACTTTAATGATCACACAATTAAAATAATGTAAAATTCACTTCAACATTTTATACATCTTGATATGTTTTGATCAATATATTTTACATTGAGGATTGGGTTGATTCAAAATATTCATCCAATAAAGTGATTAGTGTGATAAAATTAAAAATATTATAATTCTAATAAACACATTATTCTCTAAGAAAAAATGATCCACCATCTATAGACTTAAAATCACATGTACTTATTTACAAATCTACATCTGAATAACCAAATAGACAAAGATTTATTTTAATATTTTATTTCAATCCACAATTAGAGTTTAATTTTATTTATATAATTATTCTATTTATATTAAAGAGTTGTGACACATTTGTATAAAATTTATATTGATCACAATGTGTAATAGAATACATAATATTCAGTTTTGAGGATGTTGTGTATTGTAGAATTAGGATAAGATTTAGTAATTTCCTTGGTTACACATCTCTCCCAATTTTATCTTAGGGAAATGTAGTTCCCACTAACAATGGAATAAAACCAATATTTCAATCAACCATTCCAAGGATATTCAAAATTACATTACTATACATATATTGAGATAAAAAATATAATATTTTTCTCGAGTAATTTATATACTAATAAATTATATCATTTAATTGATAAAATAATTTTATAGAGAATAATCATTTCTCTAAAAAACTCTTCAAAAACATCTTCATCATATACCACAAAAAAATATTATCTACATAACTTATAACATTGAGAAGTACCTTTTTATCATCATTAATATTTATTTTCATCAAATCATGCTATACAAAATTTAACTTTATTAAATAATGTAATAATCATAGAACACCGTACTATTAGAACACACATTATCCATATATAAATATTTCATTATTTAGAAAAAGGCTGGATATACACTAAGAATGAAACAACGTTGTTTTACAATATAATCATCCTCCTCCAATTCACCAATGAGGAAGTCTATCATGACAACTATTTTAATGATTTGTAATTAACATTGTGATATTATAGAAATAAATAAACTTACGATTTTATTTATTGATATAGGTATAAAATTATAATTAAAGTCAACTTATTCTACTTTTGAATATCATTTATACACCAATTGTTTTTTATTTATAACAATTTCACTATTTTCATTCAAATTTTCTTGGAAATGTCACTTGGATGTGATATTTCTCTTTTTCATGGCCATGTGTAGAAACTCAAAACACTCCTTATTTTCTATTTAATCTATATGATCATTCATTTCAATAAAAAAATCTTTATGTTTCATTGATTCATTATCAAATATTTGTTTAACAAGAGATAATATTGAATAATGAGAGGTTATACTCAATGTTATTCCTGTTTGAACCCAATGTCTCTAATTTCAAATGATACATTGAACATGATCCTTCCTTCCCAACCTTATATGATATTAAAAAAACCACTGGTCAAATTTTTTTATGAATCAACTTATTCATCTTTATGTTCTTTAAAAGTTTGGACATTTTATGTATAGTTACCATTTTGTTTCCAAAAATAAATTCATAATAAATAATTCTAAAACCCCATTTTTCATGTGAGTTCACACTATTGGTACATTCCAAAACATTCACAAAAAATGAATAAAAAATATATTTTTTCTTTATGGTAATAGTTTTTTCCTCTTCCATATGGAGGAAAACCTAGGAATATACTATCAGAACCAATTCATTCAAATTTACCCAAATTTTCACCTTTTTATTTGATACTTAAAGGCTTCCAAACTATATTAGATACTAAAAACATAAATATTTCATTTAATTAATCTCATATGATCACATATAATAATTATTCCATAAAAAACAATGATTTTAAATGTGATCCTCTTCTCTTATATCTTTTGTCTAAATATACATAGATGGGGTATTCTGTAAAAATATAGTTTGAAGAATGTCCACAATGATTATATTTTTTCATTCTCCCAAACCATTTTTAATTGTGTATGGGGAACTAGGTTGATAATTATTACAAGGTTTTACAAGTTATACTTCAAATAATCCACCAGCACACTCAACAACATTATCTATTGGAATCATCTTTAATGAGTAACTACGCATTTTCTTAGCACTTATCATGAAACACTTAAACCATTTTAGAGTCCCTGATTTATTATTTTGAAAAAACAAAAAATTAATGTGAATAAATTAATCAATAATGAAAATAATATGATTATATCTATTATTGGAATTATTTCTCAAGGGATCTTATTACTCATAGTTAAATAGATCCAAATGATTAGTAAATCTAATTTCATCATTCTGGTGTGGAGTATTCGACATAATTACCATGGGAAAATATTTTCAAATTAAATTTATTTCCATTTAAAACATTATAAAATCGAAAATAAGTACTTACTGATAATATTTCACATATTATTTTACTCCATATAACTAAATATTCATTGCCATAATTTAATTTATTATTATTTACTTTGAAAACTATGATTAATTTCATCAAAAATTTTACAAAAATGTCTCATGATTGATGTCCTCTTTTCAAAAAACATCCACACTTTATTCTCTCTATAGAAAAACCATCACTGATAATAATAACATTATTTTCTTTAACACGTAACTGATACACACTATGATGATTTTCTTTCATTCCATTAAAATACCAAGTGTCCTTATATTTAAATTGTTCCTTATCTATCAATTTTGATCCAAAACTATTGATTTGTAGTGACCATTAATTTACTAAAGTCACCAAAACGTATTTTGATTAATCAATATCCACATAGAGATTGAAATATACCGTTATATGTGAAGAAAAATTGTTATCCAAAATTAGGGGGTATTCTGTTTTGGATTATTTGGAGTAAAAATAACAAACAATAGCTTTCTCACTACCATTATCCATGATTTTATAATTTTTTTCATAACTATATCTTATATATATTTCTATGGTTTTATAATAATAAAAATTTCCATTTCATTATGTTTCCAATATCACTCTCAAACATCTATTAATCAATGAATTGTATTTTCACTTATAAATTTTTTTTATCATATTGTCTTGGAGTTATTATTTTTTTAATGAAGAGAATACCCCTCAATTTATTTCTTCCTGACCATCAAAAAATTTCATTTAATTTTTAATTTAATCAGCACATCCATTTAATGTTCCCATAACAATCATTGATTCACCAATAACAATAAAATTTGTAATTTCATTTAGAATAATTATGATTCCCATAAATAGAAGCTGTCTTTTAAACTTCTTCTTACAATTATAATTAAACTCACATTTTCAAAAATGGTAAACTCCTACCATGTTCTTATTCACATAAAAAATAATTTCATATATTTTTCATTCACATATTTTAATAGTTTTTCATTAAAATTTGAATCGATAAGAATTTCCAAAATTTGGAAATTCATATGATTTTCTTTTAAACATAGACTTCATGATTTTATTCTTCTTCTCAAACATTGAACAATTCTATCAGTTTTTTATCTTTATTTGCAACTAAATTTTTTTGACTCACATGAGGAACATATTTACATCATATTTCTAAAAATTCATGAATAGACTTCTTGATTCTCAACTTAAATTTTTTTGTCTTTTTTTTCTA
Source organism: Viscum album (assembly GCA_963277665.1). NCBI lineage: Eukaryota > Viridiplantae > Streptophyta > Magnoliopsida > Santalales > Viscaceae > Viscum > Viscum album. The sequence continues at coordinate 1,530,041,182 of OY728123.1, read as the reverse complement.
AATATCGCAATGTTTTCATAATAATGAACTCATTCCCATTCTCTACTACTCATTATTTCTTCTTAATTTTTGAATACTTCTATTCCATAACTTTTTTAAAATATTCATCAACTTCCTTATAAAACTATGAATTTTTAAATATAAACTAATCCAATTCATCAATAATATTTCTTTCCTTATTCATATATTTGATTGATTTATCTAAGTTCATGTCCATAGAGAAACAATAATTGAGTTTTATTTTATGTATCAATTTAATAAATTTTTCCCCAATATCCTAGAGTTCACTATAATAATCGCTTGTGAATTCTTCTCTTTTCACTATTGTAATGAGAAGTTTCTCATCAATATATTTTGGAGTGCATAATTTCTATTCTTCATCACTGGTCTCACTATATTCTAACATAGATATCAATGTTCCATTTATTTATATTGAAAAGTTATTAGTCATCCTATTCTTATAAATCCTATGATATTTAAAAATGGTTATATCCACTTAATGAATATTATCAATTCATTTTATTCCCCTTCACTAGACCCTTATTCTTTTAGCATATAAATATTTTAAGCTAAATTATTAGTTGATCCAATCCTAATGAATTTTTTTGGAATATTGAATTCAAAAAATTCCTTGAATATTCTTTTATTTATAAAGATTAATGAAATTTTTGTATCAAAATCATAATTTAAATAATCATAGGAATCAAAATGATAATATTATTCTTCACTAACATCTTTTTTCAATATCATTTTATTCCATTGTGACTGAAAATGATTTATTTTTCATCATTTTACTTCTTCTTGATGGAACATTATTTCCTTATTTCATACTATATTACAATATTCATATAATCATCAATTGAAATATAACATGGTTTTTTTCATCCATATTAGAGACTCTAAAAAAATTATTATTTCATAATATCAAAATAATCCATTTAAAAATTTCAGCATATTTTATCATCTTATTATAGACTCTAATTGTCTCACTACCTCATTAAACATAGATGAGAATATATTCATTGATTCATCACCATGAATCTATATATCATCATAAATAAGTCTCCAAAGGCGTAATTTTTCATCCCTCACATTAGTATTTCATTCATAGATATTGGTTTTTTATACAAGTTGTATTTGGCAGTGTTAAATCCTTTTCAATTCAACAAATATATTTCTATGATGGATGATATAATATAATTCATTATATGACATTCAATTTCAAAATTCCACTTATTTACTTCTATTGTAGAAACACGTCCATCACTAGGATCAAATATGTAAATTGTGACTTTCAATCCATCATAACAACTTAATAAAAGGTATTGAATCATTATACCATTCCATATGTGGGTGTTTTCAAAAAAACTATATTAATTCTACTATTATTCACTATTTTTTTTATTCCAATGGTATAAATTGAAAATTCTGGAAAAAATCTCAAATAGAGTGAATGTACTTCTAAAATTTCTAATCAACAATGGGGTGAGTCCACCTCTAATACCATTAAAAAATTGACCTCTTGGATAGATATAGAATCACTAATGGGGGTGGTGAATCAGTTATCCAATTTATTTTAATGTATTTTTGATGAAACTATTCACATAACCAATTAGAGAGAACATTGATCTTTACCAAACACACAAACACACAAACAAAGGGAAAATCGTATTTATAAGGTTTTCCTATTATAACTAGATGGTCTGTCCTTTACAATATTCATATTCCAACAAGATCATATGACAATCGTTTTTCAGAAGGTTGGTATAATGAGAAGGGTTTATCCATGTCCATATATTACAAAAAGTACCTTGATTAGGGTAGTGATTACCACATTTATAAAAAATTAATAACTAGATATAAAAAAGAATATTGTCTTCCAAACACATCCTTCATTTATTGATGTAGTACTACTCTCGTTATTATTCTTCAAAATATAGAAACTAAGGTACACAGAGTTCATTATGTTCTAGTTTACACAGTCACTTCTTCATCCTCTTTAATTCTTATTCTCTCCATCTTCTCCAAAAATAAAGAAACCACGTTTTTCTTCCACGTAAGTCATTATATTTCATAAATTCCAAGTATTCACACCATCATGTAAACAAGATTATAATTTTATAAATAAATTTCAATTTCCCTTATTAAATCACATTACTTTGATCAATTCCATCTTATTATTGGACAATATATTTCAATCAGAATATAAGAAAAGTTCAAATAATGTCAAAATTTTAAATATGAGCCCATTTCATCATTCTTACGTGAATAACCAAAATTATTCCTATAAAAACATATACACTATAATCTAGGGATTTATTATGTAACCTCTTATATTTTATTATTTTTTACTCAAAATTCACATAAAACTGTAGTGTGGAAATAGTGTTATAATTTACATGCATGAAAACTTACAGATCCATAAGAAACCATCCTAATCATTACTATGATTATATATATTTACTACATTTTAGTCATCTATATTCACTCTTGATTGTGTTGTAGGAAACATGTTATGGTGTGGAGGTTCAGAACCCTCTATATTCTGTAAATTTTATCTTACAATGAATTATGTCATGGAACATCACTATTTCATGGAGGTAATAATTGTTTTAACCCCAGTGAAATTAACACTACCTCATATATGGTTTGTCCTCCTTCTATATCATGTATAGATTTCATTGAGCTTTATATGTGATGTGGAAACACTATATTGTGCATTGAGGTCATGTAGACCTTTTAACATTATAATTCCAATTTTATTATCTCCATAACCAAGAAACTGATTCAATGGTGTAGAATATATTAATGTTATCTTACTATGTTGTAGACATTGGTTATAGTGTTAGATTGTTTACTAAATCCATATCTATGATACAATACATTGATTTATGGCATGTAACTCCTTCTACTGCATTAATTTTATTGCATCTTGAAAACCTTAAATGATATCTAAATACATAAAATTGGATTTATAATCACATGAAGTATCTTATAATATTTTTTCTGTATTTACAAAAAAATCCATCACACTTCATCATATCCTTTCTCACAATTTCATCAACCTAACTTAAAATAACATCCATCTTGTTAGCTCTTCGACTCCAAAAGTCATAAAAAATAACTTTTGATGTAAATATATTTACACTTTTTGATAAATTATTATTAATAAGTTATAGGGTGTTTTACTTATTGAAATATTTAAGATAAAAATTTTGTATTGATATTGAACTTTTAAAATTAAATTGATTTTTTCTTTATAAAATTCATTATTAATTTTGGTATTATCTTACCATGTTATACAAATTATGGTTTTAGTAGTGATGGGGGGAATATATTATAATTATTTTATGAATTTAATTATATATTATAATTTTACTTTCATTATTTTGAAATAAGTAAAATTCATATATATTATTTATCATTTGGACTATCAGATGAAATATATAATTATTGATATAATAAACAAATGCATAAAATTGGTTGTATGATTTTGTAGAAATAAATAAATTATACTTTATTTTTGTTAAAATAATCCCTTGACTATAAAAAATAATCTTATAATGAATATATTTTTCTTTTAAATCGTTTTACAAAATATGATGGAAGGTTATTTGGTTTAAGGAAACTATATTTTACATTATTAAATCTTTATAGATGAAATGTGTTGAATTTTTTTTAACACTTTTGAAAATTATCTTCTTCCAATTTATCACTAGTTCCTCGTCTATGGCCCTATTTTCCCTTCTCATGGATGTTATTATTATTTAGGATCCTTATTATATTAATTCAGGGTGAACATCATACTTCCCAATTTCCATATTTTCAAAAGTCCGATTTATTATCCCTTTTTCCGATGTGTGATTTCTATAAATGTATTATTGAATATTTATAACACTTTTACATTAATAAATTTATATTTTATATTCTACTACTCTGGATAAAATTATGAAATGATTTAAATTCACCATTTATAATATATGAATAAAAATTTCTAGGACATAATTACTTTAAATGGGATACCGTGACACCCATATTTTTTAGTTTATATTCATTAAAATGGATACATAGTTTGATTATGAGTAACACACATAATATAGTGTATAAAATGAATGTTGTTATACAATTATAATATATTTAAATATGATTATAAAAGACTAGATGTTAAATTAGTAGGTATCAATAGGTGTAACCACATTTTAAACTATATGTTGAAATTTGTTTATACAATTATTGATCATTTATACATTGTTTATAAATTGGTTATAAATAATTATTTTTTTATTTAAAGAAAAAATTAATGTTTTGCTTGTGTGAAATGCGATTTTATCTTAATAGAATAAACTATACACTATTTATTACGGATTTTTATGAAATATTGGGATTATATATTCAATAAAATTAATTAACATTCATCTAATTTTGGTTATATGGAAAGGAATGACAATAAATTATTTTTATAATTCAAATATAAATTTTCATCAAAAACTTTTTTATTTTAATTTTTTGTAAAAAAATAAATAATACTTTTTTAAACATTTACATATTTTTTATATAAAATTAACTTCATTTTTGAAATAATATTGTCAAAATTAAGTTGGGGGGATTTTTTCTATTTCTCTAAAAAATATTTTTTTTGTGAATCATGGAAAATAAAAAAATATTCAAATAATATCAATTTTGTTACATTATCACAAAATGAAACTAACTTGAATGTATGTGAAAAAATTTATTTTGAAAAATATATATTTATGAAATAATATTTTCCATAATTTTTGGTGCCGAACTAATAAGTCTATGTTTGAAATTTTGGATATCTAAGTAGTGTCTTTATCGAAATAAAAATTTGTCTTCGTTAAATTCTAAAAAAAGGTAGTAATGTTTTTCTAAAACATGTAATGTTTTCCTCAAATTGTTTCCCATTTTGGTATGCATACTTGATTTAAAATTAACATTTACTTGTTGTGTAACATTAATACATTAAAATTATATTTATATTTGTAACGATAAGGATTATATTAATTAATAAGTCTCTTTTTATTTTTTTTAACAAATAGTTAAAATTATAAAATTTTATCACCATAGAGATGGATAAAATTGATTAATCTGAGATATATTAATGGGAAAAGGATTAAAATATTTAATACCCTATAGGTAATTTTATTTAATGTGATTATTTTATATATTACCATATTAAATTCTAAAATATTTAAAAAAATTAATATTAAATTGTATTATTAATGTTATATTATTTTAAGTAAAGATTAATTTCAAAATGTCAATTTTTTAATTTTAATATTTCTAATATGTTTCCATATAGGAAAAATAAGTAATTAACTATTATAAATAGTTATTTTGATCTTAAATAAATTTGATATATAATATTTTATTAGTTTTAATTACGGTATAATTACCAATAATGCTTACGGAGCACCGACACAACATATGTGAAAATAGTAGAAAAATATTGTAAAATATATTAATAACATTATATGTAATATATATCGGATTATTTTGGGCAGTTCATGAATTATATAAATAAATGTTAATCCTATTTGACCATTTATGAGTTTCTATTATAATTGAAATTTTTTCATTATATGATTCATGTAAAATGTTTTAAATAGTCTAAAAATGACATCATATGTCATTTAATGTTCAAAAATTATTTTTGAAAAATTATAAAATCATAAAATAATATTGTAAAGACCCGTAAAATTCAAGGGAATTTTTTTCATAATTCTTTTGGAATTTTACAAGAGCGCGGTTTTTGACGGCACCTGATTCCGAGGCCCGGTGTGCCTCGAATAATTTTCCGAAGTGTGGCTTGGGTACGTTCAGTGAACGAACGAGCGGGAATTTCTAACTTTTGAACCGGTGCCCGGAATCGAATTCTGAGGGCACCGATGGAACCGATGCGCCGGTAATTGCTTAGGAACTCCTGTTCCGGAGTTGCGTTTACACGATGGTTGATAATAAAAATTGTGGAAGTTTATTTTATAATTACTCTACAATTTTTATTATTTTTACTCCAGTGTTTAGTTCTTGATGGAAGTTGGGTAACAACCCAACCTATCTTGGGAGGTTATGAGGGTGGTGGGGCCCACACGAACCCCACCCCTTCATACCCCCTAAAACCCCCCTTCAACTCCCACTTTAATTTTGTTAACTTAAGTTATAACTTATGACTTTAATGTAATAAGTTTAATGAGGTGAGTTGTGTGTGGTTATTGAATTTCAAACTCTTGAAATTCAACAGAGTTGTTGTGTTAATAAAATAAGAAAGGGTCTTATTTTATTATTGTTAGAGTTTTGTCACCTTGAGATGATTGGGAAGTGTGAAGTATTCATCTTCTTCAACCTCGATGAAGAACGCGAAAAACACCGTTCTTCAATGAAGAACTTCTCCACTGAAGAACACGGTTCTTCCGCGACGTCGTATCCGCGACGCGACGTTCTTCTTCCGCGTCATCTCTTCCGCGATGGTTTTCCGCAACGAAATCACCGTCAACGACTTCGAATCCTCACTTCACGACGTCGACGTTATTTTCCCACAATGCCCGACTGCCGCGACGCTCGTCTTCCATGGCTCGTTGACGAACACCGTTCCTGAACCGAGGTAGGGGTTTTATTTATTTATTGGTTCATGATTACAAACATGACGATCTTCGTGGATTTAAACCTTTTGTTATTGATTAACGCAAGGGGGTCGGACCGCACAAACACGGCTGACCCTCCTCCTCAACTTGCGTATTGGTTCCATTGTGGTTGGTACGGGAGATCGTGGTGCCGTCACACCACGCGGATTTTGGCGGAAGGACATGCATGGCGCTGTCGCGCCGCGCCATGGAATGAAGTTTATGAATGCGACGTCGTCGCACCGCTTCGAAGAAAACTGAAGACGCTGCGGCCGGAGCGGGGCCACGGTGGAGGGGCGTGGTTCCGTCGCACCGTGCCGGACGACAAGGGTCGCTGCCAGTTCCGGTCCGCGGCGGAGCAAGGTGACAGGCGGCCGGACTGGGCCGCCTGTGTTGGCGAAGAAGGGGATTGGCCGTCGCCGGTCCCGTGGAGGCCGGAATCGGCCGGCCAGGGAGGGTCGTCCGGACCAATGTGAAACTGGGGGGTTCAAACCCCCGGCCGACTGGCCAAAACGGCCCCCTTAATTGTGGGGGGGGGGGGTTCACAGGGGGGCAGGCACCCCCCCACCTCTTCCGAAATGGCTCGGCCTTAGGCCGAGCCGGACAGCGCGCTGGGCGCGCTGTGCCCAGCCGGACCGGCTGCCTGGCCGGTCTTCCAGGCCGGGCCACGCCCAGGAAACGCCCAGCCGAGCCGTGCCGCGCCGGGATGGGCCGACCCGGACCCAGGGGGGTCGTCCCGGTTCGGACTGACCGGGGGGTCTCGGGCCGGGTCGGTCCGGGCCCGAAACCCCCGTTTTCGGACCGTTTGGGTTCAATTGCCCATACTCGGGCTACGGACCCCCGATCGACGCGCCGTCAGTGGCGACACAATCCTTTGAACGAGACGGTTGTTTCGACATATCGCACTTAAGGTTTCGGAATAATATGATTTTGGCCGAGATGGTTCGTACACGAAACCAACCGGGTCCTCGGAGCGGAAAATCTCATATCTTGAGCTACGTACGTCCGAATGACGTGCGGTCAACTTTGTTGAGTTTATCTTAGTGAGACGGATCTTTTGGCATACTCCGCCCGAGTTTTGGACGCAGGTGGAGTACGGTCGGGTTGGGTTTGCCTTAAAAACGAACCGGGCCCCTGGGACGAAAAAGCCAATAACTCTCAGACCGGGCGTCCCATCGACGCGCCGTCTGCGACGTTGAGTTCCTGTTGACGATAAGGAACATTTGGATAAATTAACTCTGGACTATGTGACAGTTGATGTATCGGCCTCTCGGCTCATGGAGCGGACCCTTCCGAATGAGCTTGTTGTGTGCGGGAACCCTAGTGCTGGCTGCGACTGCTACTGTGACTGCGACGACGACTGTGCAAAGATCCTCAGTGGATTCGACGATGGCGACTATAGCACTCAGCGATCCTATGTGGATCAGTGCTACCGATCTTGTGTGGGTCCGATGCTCTGTGGGTCAGCACTCAGCGGTTCTATGTGAGCCAGTGCCTACAGATCCTGTGTGGGTCTGATCCTGTGTGGGTCTTTGCGGGGGTTAGTACCTATCGATCCTTGTGGGTCCGACGACTTAGATGGATCAGTGATCATCTCTATCATCTTCGAAGAAGTATACCTGTGTGAGCTGAATCCTATTTGCTTTCCTGTGTGGATTGTGTTGTGCTATCCTGTGTTGATTACGTTTTACATTCCTTCTTGGAATACGTATACTTTCCTGTGTGGACTGGGTTGTACTTGGGCTCGGAGGTTGGAGCGTATTGGAATTGATGACATAGGTATATGTATGGGCATATTCCTAAGTAGTGTCGGTTGTTACTTCGTGATTGTATCCTTCCTTTGTGGTTTATCCTTTGTGGATTTTGGGAGACATTCGGGGGTCTCGGGCTCCCTACTGAGTATCTTATACTCACCCCTGCACGGGCTATGGCCGCACTATGTTGTGTTGGTTGCAGACGACGGACAACGCTGATTGTGGTTGAGGCTTGCAGAGCAGGACGGTACCTGGAGGTGGATCACTGGGTGGGACATACTCGGGCGGACGGTGGGACCCAAGGAGCAGCGGACCTATCTGTACCTACCATTCAGGTGGGATTTCCAGTGGACATCTCGGCGTAGCAGCATTTACATTTCAGTTGTTGTTTTACCTTTAGAGTTGTACTTTACTTTCAGTTTGGGTGTGTATACTGGCCCACTTACTTTTCCACACATTCAGTTGTACTCTGTTTTTACTTATTGTTTACTTTTCCGCTTTCTTACTCTGTGGTGCTTGTTTACTTTACAAATGCAATTCCTTCCCTTTTTACTAGGATTTACACCTTGGTGCTACTCGCCAGCCCCTGGCCTATGGAAGGCGGGTTTGGGGTAGTCACACCACGGGCCCCGAGGACAGGTCGTTACAAATTGGTATCAAAGGAGTTCGGTTCTACCGCGAACTCTGATCTTTTCGATGTGAAGCAATAGTGTTTAGTGTATTGACTGTGGTTATCAGTCCAAGGATTCCAGTGTTGGTGTAGCGGCCGACGTATCCGTACACCAGGACCCTGACTTCTGATTTCCGACTTAATGCACGAAAACATTGATTGCATGTGTGTCTCATGTTTTCGTTGTGATTACTTTGTATCAGCTCACCAGGTGTACTATTCTGACCGTGGTGCACCTGTTTCCTTTTCAGGATGGCCCCACGACGGCAGCCAGCTAGGGTTCTGAGAGTCGAGTGTGACGACAGCCCATCGAGCGACGAGGCCTCGTTGCAGGGCCCGCTGCCAGCAGTGGCACCGGCAGTAGCTCCACCAGCCGAGCCATCGATACTTCCAGCACCAGCCGCTGACGATGCATGACGCCTCAGTGCACTGCATGAGTTCCAGCGCCAGCGACCACCCAGGTTCCGCAGAGAGATGGACCCCCAGGCAGCCAAGGACTAGCTGGAGGCAGTCGTATGAGTTTTCATGCTACTGAGGACACCAGCATACCTCATGGTGATCCTCGCTGCGAGCCTACTGCACGCAGCAGCGGGCCGATGGTGGAGCTTGATTATCCAGGTGCACGATGAGGCATATCTACTCTGGATAGACTTTGAGAGCCTATTCTGATCAGAGTTTGTCCCATCCACCCTCTGTGCAGTGTGCATTCAAGAGCTTCTTCAGCTGCGGCAGGGGAGCATGACGATCACTCAGTACTCGGTGAGATTTACCGATCTCCCGCGCTTCCCGATCGACACGGTACGGGACCCATACTTCCGGGCCTGAACCTTTGAGCAGGGATTGAGACACGAGATCAGGGCATCTCTGACCTCCCTCAGCATTCCGACTCAGACAGGAGTACTGGAGCGGGCCCTTTTGATCGAGATCTTTTTTGCTGAGTCTACACCAGCACCGAGACCCAGCGCAGGGCGGCACGTAGCAGAGTCTTCAGCAGTAGGAAGACGACAGAAGACTCAGGGGTCCAGGCAGACCAGACCCTCAGGCAGACGACCTCAGGGGGGGGGGGGGGGGTCGACCCGGTTCGGGCCGACCGGGGGGTCTCGGGCCGGGTCGGTCCGGGCCCGAAACCCCCGTTTTCGGACCGTTTGGGTTCAATTGCCCATACTCAGGCTACGTACCCCCGATCGACGCGCCGTCAGTGGCGACACAATCCTTAGAACGAGACGGTTGTTTTGACATATCGCACTTAAGGTTTCAGAGTAATATGAGTTTGGCCGAGATGGTATGTACACGAAACAAACCGGGCCCTCGGAGCAGAAAAGCTCATATCATGAGCTACGTACGTCCGAATCACGTGCCGTCAACTTTGTTGAGTTTATCGTAATGAGAAGGATCTTTTGGCATACTCCACCCGAGGTTTGGGCGCAGGTGGTGTATGGTCGGGTTGGGTTTGCCTTAAAAACCAACCGGGGCCCTGGGACGAAAAAGCCAATAACTCTCAGACCGGGCGTCCGATCGACGCGCCGTCTGCGACGTTGAGTTCCTGCTGACGATAAGGAACTTTTGGATACATCAAATCTGGACTATGTGACAGTTGATGTATCGGCCTCTCGACTCATGGAGCGGACCCTTCCGAATGAGCTTGTTGTGTGCGGGAACCCTAGTGCTGGCTGCGACTGCCACTGTGACTGCGACGAAGACTGTGCAAAGATCCTCAGTGGATTCGACGATGGCGACTACAGCACTCAGCGATCCTATGTGGATCAGTGCTACCGATCTTGTGTGGGTCTGATCCTGTGTGGGTCAGCACTCAGCAGTTCTGTATGAGCCAGCGCCTACAGACCCTATGTGGGTCCGATCCTGTGTGGGTCTTTGCGGGGGTTAGTACCTATCGATCCTTTGTGGGTCCGATGACTTAGATGGATCAGTGATCATCTCTATCGTCTTCGAAGAAGTATACCTGTGTGAGCTGAATCCTGTTTGCTTTCCTGTGAGGATTGTGTTGTGCTATCCTGTGTTGATTACATTTTTCTTTCCTGCTTGGAATACATATACTTTCCTGTGTGGACTAGGTTGTACTTGGGATCGGAGGTTGGAGCGTATTGGAATTGATGACTTAGGTATATGTATGGGCATATTCCTAAGCAGTGTCGGTTGTTACTTCGTGATTGTATCCTTCCTTTGTGGTTTATCCTTTGTGGATTTTGGGAGACCTTCGGGGGTCTCGGGCTCCCAACTGAGTATCTTATACTCACCCCTGCAAGGGCTATGGCCGCACTCCGTTGTGTTGGTTGCAGACGACAGACAACACTGATTGTGGTTGCGACTTGCAGAGCAGGACGGTACCTGGAGGTGGATCACTGGGTGGGACGTACTCGGACGGACGGTGGGACCCGAGGAGCAGCGGACCTATATGTACCTACCCTTCAGGTGGGATTTCCAGTGGACATCTCGGCGTAGCAGCATTTACATTTCAGTTGTTGTTTTCCCTTTAGATTTGTACTTTACTTTCAGTTTGGGTGTGTATACTGGCCCACTTACTTTTCCACACATTCAGTTGTACTCTGTTTTTACTTATTGTTTACTTTTCCGCTTGCTTACTCTGTGGTGCTTGTTTACTTTACAAAGGCAATGCCTTCCCTTATTACTGGGATTTACACCTTGGTGCTACTCGCCAGCCCTTGGCCTATGGAAGCGGGTTTGGGGTAGTCACGGCACGGGCCCCGAGGACTGGTCGTTACAAATTTGTATCAAAGGAGTTCGGTTCTACCGCGAACTCTGATCTTTTCTATGCGAAGCAATAGTGTTTAGTGTATTGAGTGTGGTTATCAGTCCAAGGATTCCAGTGTTGGTGCAGCAGCCGACGTATCCGTACACCAGGACCCTGACTTCTGATTTCCGACTTAATGCACGAAAACATTGATTGCCTGCGTGTTTCATGTTTTCTTTGTGATTACTTTGTATCAGCTCACCAGGTGTACTGTTCTGACCATGGTGCACCTGTTTCCTTTTCAGGATGGCCCCATGACGGCAGCTAGCTAGGGTTCTGAGAGTCGAGCGTGACGACAGCCCATCGAGCGACGAGGCCTCGGTGCAGGGCCCTTTGTCAGCAGTGGCACCGGCGGTAGCTCCACCAGCCGAGCCATCGATACTTCCAGCACCAGCCGCTGACGATGCACGACACCTCAGCGCACTGCATGAGTTCCAGTGCCAGCGACCTCCCAGGTTCCGTAGGGAGATGGACCCCCAGGCAGCCGAGGACTGGCTGGAGGCAGTCGTACGAGTTTTCATGCTAGTGAGGACACCGGCATACCTCATGGTGATCCTCGCTGCGAGCCTACTGTATGCAGCAGCAGGCCGATGGTGGATCTTGATTATCCAGGTGCACGATGAGGCATATATACTCTGGATAGACTTTGAGAGCCTCTTCTGCTCAGAGTTTGTCCCAGCCACCCTCTGTGCAGTGTGCATTCAGGAGCTTCTTCAGCTGCGGCCGGGGAGCATGACGGTCACTCAGTACTCGGCAAGATTTAGCGATCTCTCGCGCTTCTCGACCAACATGGTACGGGACCCATACTTCCGGGCCCGGACCTTTGAGCAGGTATTGAGACACGAGATCAGGGCATCTCTGATCTCCCTCAGCATTCCGACTCAGACAGGAATACTGGAGCAGGCCCTTTTGATCGAGAGCTTTCTTGCTGAGTCTACACCAGCACCAAGACCCACCACCGGGCGGCACGTAGCAGAGTCTTCTGCAGTAGGCAGACGACATATGACTCAGGTGTCCAGGCAGACCAGACCCTCAGGCAGACGACCTCAGGAAACTAGCTCATCAGTAAGGGGCACACAGCGTGGAGCCAGTCCTTCGAGAGGCAGGCAGTGCTACTCGTGCGGCGGGCAGGGCCACATGGCTCTTGATTTCCCGACCCGCCGTGCAGAGGAGTAGCAGACGGTTGAGGGACCACCGAGGCAAGGGTAGAGGGTCGACCGTGGCGGTCCGCAGGGAGGAGGCGGACGAGGCAGAGGACCTGGCCGAGCAGCAGGTGGTGGGCGACGCATTGAGGCTCTACCACCACCACCACCAGGAGGTCCACCCCGACCATAGGGAGCTGGCAGGCAGAGACAGGCACAGCTCTAGGAAGCGGAGGCCTACGGCCACGGCATGCCCGAGATGATTCGAGGTACTATCTGTGTCTATTCCACCCCTGCTGCAGTACTTATAGACACAGGATTGAGTCACACTTTCATAGCCGCTGCCCTTGTTCGGAGCTCAGAGATTCTGACAGAGCCATTGGCTCGATCCTTACGGCTAGAGACTCCTACAGGACCAGACTCGACGATTACGCACTGGTGCCGGCAGTGTGAGCTTACTCTAGGAGGTGAGAGCTTCGGCTGGGATCTTCTTTTAGAGGCGTCGATGCCTTACGACGTCATCTTGGGCAGGGATTTGTTATCTACGGTCTATGCACAAATTGATTGTTTTATGCGCAAGGTGTGATGTGTACGCACCGACAGGAGTAGGTTCACCTTCACAGGTGAGAAGGGAGCCTTTGCAGCATAGGATGGACTTCCGTGGAGGAGAGGACAGCCCATCACTCATCAGTTTTCTAGCCTCATCCTAGGAGCAGTTGACGTGAAGAGTCCTGTATTTCCTGCAGTGGTGGATCAGTTTGCAGACGTTTTTCTCGACGACGTTCCATGACTACCTCCTCGCAGAGAGGTAGACTTTTATATTGACTTTTACCCCGGGACAACCCCGATATCAACTCCAACATATCAGATGACCCCCACCGAACTTCGAGAGCTACGAGTATAGTTGGAGGACTTGCAGGGAAAGGGGTTCATCTGACCCAGTATTTCACCCTGGGATTCCCTGATTTTGTTCGCCAAGAAGCCAGACAGGAGCTTGCGACATTGTGTTGACTATCGTTGCTTGAACCAGGTGACATTAAGGAACAAGTATCTTCTACCGAGGATTGATGACCTCTTTTATCAGCTCAAGGGAGCATGTGGTTCTCGAAGATAGACCTCAGGTCAGGCTATCATCAGCTCAGAGTTCGAGATGAGGACGTACAAAAGACGACCTTCAGATGTCGGTATGGCCCCTATGAGTTCTTGGTTATGCCCTTCGGCGTAACCAATTCTCCATCATTGTTCAAGGCCCTCATGAACAGGATATTTCAGCCATACCTCGATCGATTTGTCGTGGTCTTCATCGACGACATTTTGATTTACACGACGACTGAGGAGGAGGATGCCTACCACTTACGGGTTGTACTAGACAAACTCTGAGAGCACCAGCTTTATGGTAAGCTCTCAAAGTGCCAGTTCTGGATACATGAGGTCCACTTCTTGGGAAACATCATCTCTGAGGCGGGAGTTGTAGTGGATCCTGCGATGATCGAGGCAGTGTCAGCTTGGGAGCCACCCAGGAGCGTGACGGAGGTTCGGAGTTTCTTGGGACAAGCTGGATACTACCGGAGATTCGTGCCAGACTTCTCTAGAGTTGCGGCACCACTCTCAGATTTGACAAAGAAGGGGAAACCCTTCGTTTGGTCAGACAGATGTCAGCAGAGCTTCCAGGAGCTGAGACAGAGATTGACCAGCACACCTATCTTGGGGTTGCCTCAGGAGGGAGTAGGGTACATAGTTTACGGTGATGCATCAAGGACCAGATTCGGATGTGTCCTGATGTAGGAACAGGTAGTGATCGCCTATGGATCACATCAGTTGAGGCCACATGAGCAGAACTACGATACCCATGACCAAGAGTTGGCAGTAGTGGTCTTCGCTCGGAAGACATGGCGACACTACCAGATGGGCAAGCACTTTACAGTCTTTTCTAACCATCAGAGTCTCAGGTACATATTCTCTCAAAAGGACCTGAACCTGAGACAACGGTGATGGCTCTAGTTCCTCCAGGACTATGACTATGAGATAGTTTATACTCCTGGGAAGGGGAACGTAGTGGCTGATGCCCTCAGCAGGAGGATGGGCATTCAGCTACTTGAGGAGGCGATTGAGCAGCTAGGCTCTTTGCTGATATCCTTCGTGGATAGAGATAGAGCAGCCTTCCTTCAGTCTCTCACAGCCACTCCTCCATTTCTACAGCAGGTCAGAGAGGTACAACGTGGGACGCTGGCTGTGAGACGCGGCGTGCACAGATATCCTCAGGACAGTCACCTGATGGTTTCTCCTTTGGAGCAGAGCACGACATATTTTTTCGAGGACGTACCTTGGTACCAGTTGCTTTACGGGTGGAGGTGCTGAGAGAGTTTCACACTTCTTCCTTGGCGGTACTTCCCAGAGTGGAAAAGATGTACTAGGATCTATGATGACAACACTAGTGGCCGGGCATGAAGATGGCTATTGCAGAGTTCGTTTCTTGATTCCTCACCTGCCAGCAGGTGAAGGCTGAGCACCAGGTACCAGTAGGCTTGGTACAACCCTTGGAGGTTCCGGAGTGGAAGTGGGATGTCATATCTATGGACTTCGTGACTGGACTTCCACACACTTCCAGAGGTCATGATTCAATCTGTGTGATTGTTGACCGACTCACTAAGTCGGCTCACTTCATACCCATCAGAGAGCAGGGCTCAGTGGAGAGCTTGTGACGTATTTACGTTCAGGAGATTGTTCGGAATCACGGTGTACCATCATCTATCGTCTCCGATCGAGATGCTCGCTTTACTTCCCGGCTTTGGAAGGGGTTGCAGGAGGCATTCGGGACGCAGCTATGTCTGAGCACAGCCTTTCACCCTCAGACGGATGGTCAGACGGAGAGAACCATTCAGACTCTCGAGGGAATGCTCCGCGCATATGTCCTCGACTTTGGTCGTTGCTGGGAGGACCACCTACCCTTGGTGGAGTTTGAGTACAACCACAGAAATCACTCCACCATCGGGATGGCACCGTACGAGGCGTTGTACGACCAACCTTGCAGATCTCCTTTGTGCTGGACAGACCCTGGGGAGTCAGCACTTGAGGGACCAGAGATGGTCCAGGCCATGACAGAGAAGGTCCAGGTCATCCAGAAGCGGATGAGGACATCTTAGAGAAAGCAGAATTCATATGCTGATAGGAGGCGGAGGCCTCTAGAGTTCGAGGATGGTGACCACGTCTTCTAGAGTGTCTCACCTCAATGTGGTTTACAGAGATTTGGCCGAGGCAGCAAGTTATCTCCACGCTTCATCGGACCAATCCAGGTCCTTAGCAGGATTGGCGAGGTGGCTTATCGTCTGGATCTACCACCTCAGTTGCACCGGGTGCACGATGTCTTCCACGTATCTCAGCTGAGGAGATATGTGCACGACCCGACGCACATATTTGACCATGGGGAGCTTGACGTTGACGATGGAGTGACTTTTACGGAGGTCCCGGTGGAGATCGAAGATCAATAGAAGCGGGTCCTACGTGGATGGTCGATTCCTCTAGTGCGCATCAGATGGCAGCACGGGAACCTCTAGGAGAGCACTTGGGAGCGGGAGGCTCAGATCCATGCTCAGTACCCTCATTTGTTTCCCTAGTTTTGATGTATCTTTACGGGGACGTAAATCCCTGAGTAGGGAGTAATGTAAAGACCCATAAAATTCAACAGAATCTTTTTCTTAATTTTCTTTGGAATTTTACAAGAGTGCGGTTCTTGACGGCACCTGATTCTGAGGCCCGGTGTGCCCGGGATTAATTTCCGAAGATTGGCTCGGGTACGCTCAGTGAACAAACGAGCGGGAATTTCTAACTTTTGAAATGGTGCCCGGAATCGAATTCTGAGGGCACCGATGGAACCGCAATGCCGGTAATTTCTTAGGAACTCCTATTCCGGAGTTGCGTTTACACGATTGTTGATGATAAAAACTCTGGAAGTTTATTTTATAATTACTTTACAATTTTTATTATTTTTACTCTAAGTGTTTAGTTCTTGATGGATGTTGGGTAACCACCCAACCTCCCTTGGGAGGATATGAGGGTGGTGGGGCCCACACAAAACCCACCCCTTCATATCCTCTAAAACCCCCTCAACTCCCACTTTAATTTTGTTAACTTAAGTTATAACTTATGACATTAATGTAATATGTTTAATGAGGTGAGTTGTGTGTGGTTATTGAATTTCAAACACCTGATATTTAAAAGAGTTGTTGTGTTAATAAAATAAGAAAGGGTCTTATATTATTATTTTTAGAGTTTTGTCACCTTGAGAGGATTGGGAAGCCTGAAGTCTTCATATTCTTCAACCTCGACGAAGAACGCGAAGAAAACCGTTCTTCAACGAAGAACTTCTCCACCGAATAACACAGTTCTTCTGTGACGCTGTATCCGCGACGCGATGTTCTTCTTCTGCGTCATCTCTTCCACGACGGTTTTCCGCGCCGAAATCACCATCAACGACTTCGAATCCTTGCTTCGCGACGTCGACGTTCTTTTCCCTCAACTCCCAACCTCCGCGACGCTCGTCTTCCGCGGCTCGTTGACGAATACCGTTCCTGAACCGAGGTAGGGGTTTTATTTATTTATTTGTTCGTGATTTCCAACATGACGATATTAGTGGATTTAATCCTTTTGTTATCGATTAACATGAGGGTGTCGGACCGGAAAAACATAGCCGACCCTCCAGCTCAATTTTTGTATTGGTTCCTTTGTGGTTAGTATGGGATAGCGTGGTGTCGTCACACCATGCAGATTCTTACGGAAAGAAATGTGTGGCGCCGTCGCGCTGCGCCGTGGAAAGAAGTTTATGAACGTGATGCCATCGCGCCACGTTGAAGAAAACCGAAGACTCCGCGGCCGGTGCGGGGCCGCGGCGGAGGGGCGCGGTGCCGTCGCACAGCGCCGGATGACAAGGGTTGCGGCTGGTTCCGGGCCGCGGCGGAGCAAGGTGACCGGCGGCTGGACTGGGCCGCCGGTGTTGGTGAAGAAGGCGACCAGACATTTCAGGTCTCATGGAGGCCGGAACCGGCCGCCCAGGGTGGGCCAGCCGGACCGGTGTGCAACCGGGGGTTCAAACCCCCGGCCAGCTGGCCAAAACGGCCCCCCTTAATTGCGGGGGGAAGACGTTTTCACAGGGGGGAAGGCACCCGCCCCCCGCCAATTGCCGAAACGGATCAGCCTTTGGCCGAGCCGGACAGTGCGCTGGGCGCGCTGTGCCCAGCCGGACCGGCCACCTGGCCGGTCTGCAAGGCCGGGCCCGAAACCCCCGTTTTCGGACCGTTTTCGTACCGTTTGGGTTCAATTGCCCATAACTCGGGCTACGGACCTCCGATTGACGCTTTGTCAGCGGTGGAATGATCCTTATAATGAGATGGTCGTTTCGACATATCACACTCAAGGTTTCAAAATACTATGAGTTCGGCCGGGTTGGTTCGTACACGAAACCAACCGGGCCCTCGGAGCGGAAACGCTGATATCTTGAGTTACAGACGTCCCAATGACGTACCGTCAACTTTGTTGAGTTTCTCTTAGTGAGACGGATCTTTTGGCATACTCCGCCCGAGGTTTGGATGCAGGTGGAGTACAGTCGGGTTGGTTTTTCCTTAAAAACCAACCGGGCCCTGGGACGAAAAAGCCAATAACTCTCCGACCGGGCGTCCGATCGACGCGCCGTCTGCGACGTTGAGTTCCTGTTGACGATACAGAACTTTTGGATACATAAACTCTGGACTATGTGATAGTTGATGTATCAGCCTCTCGGATCATGGAGCGGACCCTTCCGAACGAGCTTGTTGTGTGCGGGAACCCTAGTGCTGGCTGCGATAGCTACTATGACTGCGTCGACGACTAGGCAGAGATCCTCAGTGGATTTGACGACGACGACTACAGCACTCACCGATCCTATGTGGATCAGTGCTACCAATCATGTGTGGGTCAGCGCTCAGTGGTTCTGTGTGATCCAGCGCCTACAGATCTTGTGTGGGTCTGATCCTATGTGGGTCTTTGGCGGGGTTAGTACCTATCGATCCATTGTTGGTCCGACGACTTTGATGGATCAGTGATCATATCTATCGTCTTCGAGGAAATATACCTGTGTGAGCTGAATCATGTTTTCTTTCCTGTGTGGATTGTGTTATGCTGTCCTGTGTGGATTACATTTTTCTTTCCTGTGTGGAATACGTATACTTTCCTGTGTGGATGGGGTTGTACTTGGGCTCGAAGGTTGGAGCGTATTTGAATTGATGACTTAGGTATATGTATGAACATATACCTAAGTAGTGTCGGTTGTTACTTTGTGATTGTAGCATTCCTTTTTTGGTTTATCCTTTGTGGATTTTGGGAGACCTTAGGGGGTCTCGGGGTCCCTACTGAGTATCTTATACTCACCCCTGCACGGGCTATGCCCGCACTACGTTGTGTTGGTTGCAGACGACAGACAGCGCTGATCGTGGTTGAGGCTTGCAGAGCAGGACGGTACCTGGAGGTGGATCACTGGGTGGGACGCACTCGGAGAGGAAGGTGGGACCCGAGGAGCAGTGGAGCTATCTGTACCCACCCTTCAGGTGGTATTTCTAGTGGACAGCTCAGCATAGTAGCTTTTACTCTTCAGTTGTTGTTTTCCCTTTCGAGTTGTACTTTACTTTCAGTTTGGGTTTGTATACTGGACCACTTACTTTTCCACACTTTCAGTTGTACTCTGTTTTTACTTAGTGTTTACTTTTCCGCTTTCTTACTCTGTGGTGCTTGTTTACTTTACAAAGGCAATGCTTTCCCTTTTTACTAGGATTTACGCCTTGGTGCTAGTCGCCAGTCCCTGGCCTATGGAGGGTGGGCTTGGGGTAGTCACGGCACGGGCCCTGAGGACGGGTCGTGACAAATATCATAATTAATTTATAGGTAATATTCTTTGTGACACCCCAAGCTTCTACGGTACGCTTCTCTTTGAATAATGTGATAGCGTGTGTTGTATGCAACACCGAGTTCTAACACACCATAACCAATCAAACTTGCCGTTATGAATAGTAATACCTACTTTTTGAAATTATATATATTTTATATTTCAAAATGAACTTAATTTTTAGATTTGGAATATCGAATTTAGCCTAAGGTGAAATTTTGGTACTTTTCGGATAACATTAATATTTTGATGAATAGTGAAAATTACTAAATTTTAATTAAAAACAACTTTTTTAATAGAAACAATTTATATTAATAAATTATTAATTTGAGTGGTTTTAAAGTATATTTAGAATATATTTTTACCATTTAATATAATTTGGGTCATTGGACATAATTTTACAATTAAACCGGACATAAACAAGTGTAAATCTTTTGATAGTTATTATCTCTTAAAAACACGCATTTTGTTTTAATAATGGGAATTCATTTTAAATTAATTTCTGCCACTTCTGTGTTTTGAATTTGGAAAAATGGATTACATATTTGGAATCAGGATGTTCAAATTGTGTAAATAGTTAACTTTTATTTTTAGACATTTTGAATAATTATTTCGGTATATATTTTATTTACCATGGTTAAGGGTAAATCCGATAAATAAGGGTTAAAAAATAATATTATAAAAATAAATATTACCCTAAAACGTGTCCTAGCCTCATTTTTTGATACATGTTCGACCATTGTCATCTTTGGGTCGATTTGGGGACCCCATGGAGCAACTTGTATGTGATAGGGACACTTAATTTTAATTAAGTTAAAATAAGTACAAAAATGACATAAGCATATATCTTTTAGAAAAACAATATTTACATAGGGTTATATATGTTAAATTTTTGACTATAAATATTAATTAGAAATCTAAAACGATTTTTTACATAATGATATTTTATTTATAATTTTTAGAGATTACATAATTTAATTTATTTTTGACACAATTATGATGCAGTAATTACCATAATAGTGACAAATTAAAATAATTGATATTATAAATACCCAAATAAATATAATTTGAGACTTTTAAGGAATTAAAATAATTTTCTACGATACTATTACATATTATGATTTATTTAAATAATTTTGTTCCAAGTAATCATTCTGTTATGAGTTCACAAAAGTCAACTATTGAATAGTGTCAAAATTGACATAAAAGAGTTTTTAAAAACAATATTATATTATTAATTGATATTAAATTCCAAAAAATATATGGTTCGGCCAAGAGACTTATATCATGATAGTTGTGTCATTAATGGACCACTTAGGGGTCGCTTGGATGTATATAGTAAGTTTATTAACCATATAATATAAAAATATAAAGAGACATTGTAAATGTCAAACTAATTAACTAAGAGTTAATACTTAAAGATAAGGTTAACATAGTAACCCAAACCTGTCTAAATTCTATTGGTTTAATGGTTTTCGACCTATCCCCACCTTAACATTTTAATAATAATCTTTGGAGCCATTAGAAACCGAATATGAATTTTTTATAAATTAATATTTCTAGCTTTTCCAAAGGTGCCCCTCACCCCTCTTATAAAAGGGCACTCCTCCTTCTCATTTCTTCACACCTTCAAAGCATTTTGGCTTGGCCAAACACTGCCCAAACACTCTCCAAACGTCCCTCACTACAACCTAGAGGCCTTAGTTTGATCAGAAAGCCAACCTATGGATCCCTTTTGATCAAATCAAAAATAGAACCCGAAGAAGAGGTAATGATTTCACCACGCTTTTCCAAGTTCCTTTCTTCTTCCACTTCTTCTTCCTTTGTTGTTACCATTCTAAAATAATAACTCCAGTGTCATATATATACTATGATGTTATTATATATATGGTACAACCATATTCAGTATTCTATCCACCCTTTGAATAACATGTCACCATACGTGCGTACGTACAACTTACCGTCTCCACGTCGTGGTTTAATTGTTATTCAATATATTATTATCTGGATGGGTATAATAATGATGTATAACTCATGTAAATAATAAATGTAACATGTTAATTATTCTTTATATATTATATACCATCCATTTATATATTATTTTAATATCAAAAGAATGATATTGTCGCTCGTGCGTACGTACGGACTACCGTCTCCACGAACATGATGAGATTCATTCTCCATCGTATCCATTCAAGTATAATTATCATTTGATGATTTAAAAATGATGTTTGAGGACCTGATATCATTCTGTATTTGAATAATATACAACCTATCCATGAAAAACACGGCTTATGTAACAAAATATATAAAAGAAAACGAGTAAGTTAACACCCGAAACGACGATAATACTAATATATTATTAACAAAACAATGTTAAAAGACCATATATCATATCATATGAATGTATATGATTCTTGTATAATTTAATAATAATTATTTCACCATTATACAGGAGGTTAACCTACCCCAACCAATGAAAAGTACAAGGTAAGGATTTATTTCACAATCTCTTCATAATCCGAGGTTGGTTATACATAATAATCTTCTGGGATCTCTTTATGATCCACATCCATGTTTCTTAAAAATGTATTTCAAAACATTTTTACTATATAAAATAATATGGGTTAAAGTCATTTATACCCTTGTTTGACATTTTATAAGAATTTTATCAAGGAAACTTTTCATCATTTTCCAAACAAGGTGCTTTTTAACCTTTTCGACATAATTAAGGTAAGAATGTTTTTTTAACTTATACGGCGGGTGCGGTTATTTTTTGCCGTTATAAAGTCATCGAAGCTTCACTTACAAGCTTATAAGAATATTTTCAATGAAAATGTTTTATTTTATAAATATATTACTCTTAAATGATTTAAAAATAGAAAGAGATATTTCTCTAGAAAGAGTATTTATTTCATCTATGTCAACATCCTTTGATAGATTTTACGCTTATTTGAAGTTGATTTATTATGATATAAAACTTCTATATTGTATTGAAGGTTTTGTGATATGTTTGATTGGGGACGTGCTATTTTTATACCATTCATAATTTATGGTGGAAGTATTGACATTTCGTATGCTAGTTTTAATATGAATGTTTGTGTTATGTTTAATCCATTTCATATGGGAATGCATTGGACTTAATATGTGATGGGTGGAGCCCGCTATAGATCCTCGATGCATCAGTAAGTCTCATGAGACAAACTAGTGTCTTGGCACAAAGCCTTGGAAAAATCTTATTTGTAGTCTTGGCATGAGGCCTTAGCTATGTGGTTATGATAGTCTGACATTATGCATTCCATCGTTATGAAAGTGGTTATTGATATTGCATGTGATTATTCGATTAGTATAATATCCATGTTAATAAGTAAATGGCATTATTTAATTTTATTTTTTCCATATTATGTTTAAGTTCATCTTTAAAAGGCTTTTTTTTAGTTATACATTTCCTTAAATGTTTATTCTTATTTATGAAAGTTTTCGCTATATTGTTATCCTTACGGGGCATTTGAGCTCACCCCTTTTCTATGTTTTATTTTTCCTAGGAAGTGAATAAGTAAATTATGAATGACCTACAGGGATATTATGAAGGGATAATAGTGTGAATTATATAGACAATATGTTGTTTCTGTAGTTTTTTCACTTCATGATGTAATGTAAAACACTATGAATATATCTAGTGTTTCCAAGGCTACTAAACCAATCAGTCTTTCGAGATTTGATCTTTCTTGTGATCATGCCAATGTTATATAATAATGCACCGACTCTGGGTAACTGGGGTTTGGGAATTACAGTTGGTATCAAAAAAAGTTTAGTACAAACCTTGGAAGCTAGATTTAGATAAACTCTGATTAGAGCACGTAGACCTAAGATGAACATTAATGATTAGTATAGAAGAACTTCCTAGAATTTTGGTATTGTAGAGATTTTGTGAGTTTTATAAGTAATACAACCCTGTCTAGATACGAGCAGGTAGAGGTGGCTCTGGCACATATGTACCTAGGGTTAAAACCCGAAAACACCGCTGTGAACTAGACACGAACGGGACCTGGTGCACAACAACGGGCCTTGCTGCACTCATGGTTACGACACTCCCGGGAGATATTTTTAGGGTAACTCTCATTTTCTTTACAAATCATTATGAAGGTTTTATGAGTATATACTTCCTCAAAGAAAAAATTCTTATTATTATGGATTATATCCATAAATAGTTCAATTTATGTTAAGTTTTTTATAAGTATGGGATTATGTATTTTGATTCACAAACTGATCTAGTTTATACCATTGTTTAGAAATGGCGCCTAGTGGAAGAAATGGAAATCGTATCAATGCACGCACTCCATGTAGGGATTTCCCTCCTGCTCAAGATATTTATAATGGAGCTGGTGATTCAACTGGTGCCGATCAGCTAATCACCATACCGAGAAAACTCACTCAGGTTATTAATAATAACCTTACCTGTATGGAGCACCCTGATCCGCAGTATGGAGGATCAATGTTAGATCGATTCATGAGGCAACAACCACCAACGTTCAATGGGAGTACAAATCCCTTAGTAGCTAAGCAATGGATATTTTCCATAGAGAAAATATTTCCGGCTTTGGAGAGTAGTGAAAGGGAAAAAGTTATCATGACAGTTTACCGCCTCACTGGAGATGCTGATCAATGGTGGAAGTGATTAAAAATATGAAGGAAGATGATGAAGTATAAAATATTGAATGGAGGTAGTTAAAAGATCTGTTTTTAGAAAAATACTTTCCTCGCGACCACCGAGCAGATATGGAAAGGCATTTCCTGAGTCTGAGACAAAAGGAGGATGAGAATGTAGCAAAGTATGAGGATAACATTACAACATTAGCAAGGTATGCTGGATATTATATACGTAACCCAATAAGTAAGATTGATCGTTTCTCTGATGGGTTAAAACCATTTCTCCATCAAGCATTATTCTCACCATCCTTTTCATCATATGAAGACTTTGTCTCATGTGCTATCAAGACCGAAAAGGAATTCTCTAAGCCTTATAACTTTAAATCAAAGCAAGAGAGGAGGAGATATGCTGATCAATCTGTGAATGGAAATTAGGGGAAGAAGGGAAAGGTTGAATATCCATCCTATGGTAGATGTGGGAAGAAACACCCTAGTACTTGCTTGAAGGGAATGAGAGTCTGTTACAAGTGTATTGAAAAAGTCCACCAAGCTCGTGATTGCAAGGGGAAGAAGGAAGATACCAATGTTTAGTGCTACAATTGTAGGGAGATGGGGCATTATGCAAATGATTTTCCTAAGCGTCAGGAGAACATACCTCAGAAAAGGCCAAGGGATCAAGGCCAAGCTTATGCTATCACTACTACTGAGGTAGAAGCTCCGAAAGACGTGGTGGCAGGTAATTTAATGGTTTCCTCGAGTTTAGAAAATGCATTATTTGATTCTGGATCATCGCATTGTTTCATATCATCCCAATTTGCTAAGAAAATTAGATATTTACAATTTGATTTATCAATGGAGTTTTCAGTTAAAACACCTAAGGGAAGTATCATTGCGACAATGTTTTGTGAATCAGTACCCATTAGAGCACATAAATGTTCTTTATCTTCTGATCTCATCATCATACCTATTATTTAGTTTGATATAATCCTCAGTATGGACTGGATTTCAGACTATGATGCGAAGATTTATTGTAAGAAGAAAGAGGTTACGATTCTTGATGATGATGATAAGGAACACCTTATCTTTAGAGAAGAATCATCACCACCTAATTCTTATTTAGATCCACCCCCAGTAGCTCAACTAAATTCCATTATTGGGAAGGAAGAGAATGAAATAACTGTGGGTGAGGAAAAGAATGTTCAAATAGAGGATGTACATGTTGTGAACGAATTAGTAGATTTATTTCCGGAATATTTACCTGGACATACTCTAGAACGAGAAGTTGAGTTTTCCATTGATTTAATTCCTGGATCAAGGCCTATATCAAAGACCCCTTATAGAATTTCCGCTATAGAATTAGTTTAACTAAAGAAACAACTAGAGGAATTGAGTAATAAGGGATTTTTTCTCCCTAGTGTTTCTCCATGGGGAGCCCCTGTTCTTTTTCTTAAAAATAAAGATGGATCTATGAGGTCATGTATCGACTATAGAAAGATCAATGCTATAACAATAAAGAACAAGTATCCCCTACCATGCATTGATGATTTATTTGACCAACTGCATGGAGCTCAATACTTTCCAATTATTGACCTTCGATCTGGATACCATCAGTTGTGTGTGAAGAAGGAAGACATTCCGAAGACAGCATTTCAAACCAGGTATGGGCATTACGAGTTTACTGTAATGCCTTTTGGATTGACTAATGCACCCTCTGTATTCATGGATCTGATGAATAGAGTTTTCAAGGAGTATCTCGATGAATTTCTTGTGGTATTTATTGATAATATCTTATTTTACTCCAAAAGCTAAGAAGATCATGAAAATCACTTGCGCGTTCTCTTGAAGACTCTGAGAAGTCATGAATTATATGGGAAGTTTAGCAAGTGTGAATTATGGCTTCAGGGGATTTCTTTTCTTGACCATATTGTCATTAAATATGGAATCTCTTTTGATCCTTATGAGACCAAGGCAATCCAAGAATGGCCATCACCTATGAGTATAACTGAGGTACATAGTTTTATTGGTTTAGCAGGTTATTATTGATGTTTCGTCCAGAATTTTTCCCGATTGGCTAACCCATTAACGAAGCTCACACGTAAAGGGGTTAAATTTGGTTGGACAAAAGAGTGTGAAGAATGTTTCAAAGAACTGAAGATAAGATTAGTCAATGCTCCTATATTGACTCTACCATCGGGGAATGATGGGTTCGTTATTTATAGTGATGCATCGAAGAAAGTACTTGGTTGTGTCCTTATGCAGAATGATAGGGTTATTGCCTATGCATCACGACAGTTGAAAATTCTTGAACAAAACTATCCTACTCATGATCTTGAGTTAGCGGCTATGATATTTGCTTTGAAGAAATGGACGCACTACCTCTATGGTGAAAATGTGAGATTTATACTGATCACAAGAGTTTGAAGTATATTTTCTCACAAAAAGAACTCAACATGAGGCAAAGGAGATGGCTTGAATTGTTCAAGGATTATGATTGTACGATACACTACCACCCGGGGAAGGAAAACAAGGTGGCAGATGCTTTGAGCAGAAAAGATCATGGAGTTTTGAACAATATGAGAATTGAAAGGGATCCAATTTTTATGGATCTAGTGAAGATGGACATGGAAATAACCAGGGAAGGAGAAACATCAATGTTTTTTCAAATGGTTTCCAAACCTTCTTTACTAGAAAGGATTAAGAGTTCTCAGACTGATGATGAAGAATTTCAAAAGAAGATTAAAGCTGTGAATAATGGGAGACTGAGATACATTGTGTATGAAGATGGAATTTTGAAATTTGGGAAGAGACTTTGTGTTCCCGATATACCTGATCTAAAAAGGGAATTGCTGGATGATGCTCATAGTTCTAATTTCCCTATACATCCTGGGAGCACCAAAATGTATGGAGATTTGATGAAACATTTTTGGTGGGACAACATGAAGAGGGATATTGCTGATTTTGTGTCAAGATGTATGGTTTGTCAACATGTGAATGCTAGAAGGCAACAGCCTCGAGGAGTCAAGCAACATCTTCCCATACCGGAGTGGAAATGGGATAATATTACCATGGACTTTGTCATTGGACTAACAAAGACTCATAGAAGGAGTGATGCAATATGGGTTATTATTGATCGTCTTACCATGTCAGCACATTTTCTTGCTATAAGAGATGATCTACCACTGGAGCGTCTAGAAAGACTATATATTAATGAATTTGTGAGACTTCATGGAGTACCCCTATCGATTGTTTCTGATTGTGATCCCCATTTTACTTCAAGATTCAGGAAGAGTCTTCAGAAATCCCTGGATACTGAAATTCATTTGATCACTGCCTACCTTCCTCAGACAGACGAACAATCAGAACGGACTATTAAAACCGTAGAAGACATGTTGAGATCCTTCTCACGTGACTTTCAGGGTATGTGGGATCAATATTTACCTTTGGTAGAATTTTCCTATAAAATTAGCTTCCATTCAAGTATTCAGATTGCACCATATGAAGCGTTTTAAGGAAAGATATGTCACACACCAACCTGTTGGGATGATATTGGTGAAAGAAAACTTGTAGGTCTTGAACTGGTGGAGGAAACGATAGAAATGGTGAAGGTAATCCAAAATTACATCAAAGCATCACAAAGTAGGCAGAAGAGATATGCTGATAATCGAAGGAAGGATTTGGAATTTAAATTTGGTGATCATGTTTTCCAGAAGGTATCTCCATGGAAGGGAGTAATACATTTTGGTAAGAATGGTAAATTGAGTCCCAGGTACATTGGACCTTTCGAAATTCTAGAACGAATTGGGGCCGTAGCTTACCGATTGGCAATGCCGCCAAGTCTCTCCAAAGTTCATGATGTGTTCCCCGTATCTCTGTTGAGAAAATACATGCCTGACCCAATGCATGTACTCACCTATGAGGAGTTAGAACTGGAACACAATATGTCTTATTGCGAAGAGACCGTCGGGATTCTTGATACGAGAGAACAAGTACTGAGGAACCGGACGACGCGTCTGGTAAATGTTTGGTGGAGAAACCATTAGATGGAAGAGGCAACGTGGGAACCTGAGGAACTTATGATGAAGAACCACCTGATTATTTTCATGTGAAAAGTATTATAGAAATTAAAAGGACAAAATTATTTGAAGGAGGGGAGAATTTAACACCTCAATCTTCTATGGTACGCTTCTCTTTGAATAATGTGATAGCATGTATTGTACGCAACACCGAGTTCTAACACACCATAACCAATCAAACTAGTCGTTATGAATAGTAATACCTACCTTTTGAAATTATATATATTTTATATTTTAAAATTGACTTCATTTTTAGATTCATAATATCTAATTTATCGTAAGGTGAAATTTTGGCACTTTTCGGATAACTTTAATATTTTGATGAAAAGTGAAAATTACTAAATTTTAATTAAAAAAAAATTTTAAATCGAAATAATTTATATTGATAAATTTTGAATTTTAGTGGTTTCAAATTATATTTAGAATATATTTTTACCATTTAATATAATTTTGGTCATTGGACATAATTTTACAATTAATCCCGACATAAACAAGTGTCAATCTTTTGATAGTTATTATCTCTTAAAAACATGCTTTTTGTTTTAACAACGGGAATTAATTTTAAATTATTTTCTGCCACTTCTGTGTTTTGAATATGGAAAAATGGATTCCATATTTGGAATCAGGATGTTCAAATTGTGTAAATAGGTAACTTTTACTTTTAGATATTTTGAATAATTACTTCGGTAAATATTTTATTTACCATGGTTAAGGGTAAATCCAGTAAATAAGGGTTAAAAATAATATTATAATAATACAAATTACCCTAATACGTGTCTTATCCTCATTGGTTGATACATGTCCGACCATAGGCATATTTGGGTCGATTTGTGGACCCCATGGAGCCACTTGTAGGTCATAGGGACACTTAATTTTAATTAGGTAAAAATAAGTACAAAAATGACATAAGCATATATCTTTTAGAAACAATTTTTTTACATAAGGTTATATATGTTTAATTTTCGACTATAAATATTCATTAGAAAGATAAAAAGATTTACTACATAATTATATTTAGTTTATAATTTTTAGAGATTACATAGTTTAATTTATTTATGACACAATAATGATGCAGTAATTACCATAATAGTGACAAATTAAAATAATTGATATTATAAATACCCAAATAAATATAATTTGAGACTTTTAATGAATTAAAATAATTTTCTAGGATTATATGACATATTATTATTGATTTAATTAATTTTTTTCGAAGTAATAATTCTGTTATGAGTTTCACAAAAATCAACTATTGAATAGTGTCAAAATTGGCATAAAAGTGTTTTTAAAACAAATATTATATTATTAATTGATATTAAATTTCTAAAAATCTATGGTTCGGCCAAGAGACCTATATCATGATATTTGTATCATTAATTTACCACTTAGGGGTCTCTTTGATGTATATAGTGTGTTTATTAACCATATAATATAAAAATACAAAGAGACATTGTAAAAGTGAAACTAATTAAATATGAGTTAATACTTAAAGATAAGGTTAATATAGTAACCCAAACCTATCTAAATTCTATTGTTTTAATGTTTTTAGACCTATACATACCTTAAAATTTAAATAATCAACTCTGGAGCCATTATAAACCGAATATGAATTTATTATAAATTAATATTTCTAACTTTTCCAAAGGTCCCCCTCACCCCTCTTGTAAAAGGGCACTCTTCCTTCTCCTTTATTCACACCTTCAAAGCCTTTTGGTTCAACAAAAATCTGCCCAAATACTATCCCAACATCCCTCACTACAACCTATAGGCCTTATTTTGATCCGAAAGCCAACCTAAGGAGCCCTTTTGATCAAATCAAAAGGAAGAACCCGAAGAAGAGGTAATGATTTCAGTACCCTTTTCCAAGTTCCTTTATTCTTCCACTTCTTCTTCCTTTGTTGTTACCATTCTAAAATAATAACTCCAGTATCATATATATACTGTGATGTTATTATAAATATGGTACAAACATATTCATTATTCTATCAACCCTTTGAATAACATGTCACCATACGTGCGTACGTACTGCTTATCATCTCCACGTTGTGGTTTAATTGTTATTCAATATATTATTATTTGAATGGGTATAATAATGATATGTAACTCATGTAAATAATAAATATAGCATGTTAATGATTCTGTATATATTATATAACATCCATTTATATATTATTTTAATATCAAAAGAATGATATTTTCACTCGTGCGTACGTACGGACTTCCGTCTTCACGAACGCGATTAGATTCATTATACATCGTATCCATTCAAGTATAATTATCAATTGATGATTTAAAAATGATGTTTAAGGACTTGATATCATTCTTTATATGAATAATATAAAACCTATCCATGAAAAACACGTCTTATGTAACAAAACATATAAAATAAAACGAGTAATTTAACAACCGAAACGACGATAATACTAAAATATTATTAAAAAAGCAATGTTAAAAGGTCATATATCATATCATATGAATGTATATGATTTTTGTATAATTTAATAACAATTATTTCACCATTATACAGGAGGTTAACCTACCCCAACCAAGGAAAAGTACAATGTAAGGGTTTATTTCACAATCTCTTCATTATCCGAAGTTGTTTATACGTAATAATCTACTGGGATTTCTTTATCATCCACATCCGTGTTTCATAAAAATGTATTTCAAAACATTTTTACTATTTAAAAGAATATGGGTTAATGTCATTTATACCCTTGTTTGACTTTTTATAAGAGTTTTATAAAGGAATCTTTCCGTCGTTTTCCAAACAAGGTGCTTTTTAACCTTTTCGAAAGAATTAAGGTAAGAATGATTTTTTAACTTATACGGCGGGTGTGGTTATTTTCTGCCGTTATAACATCATTGAAGCTTCAATTAAAATCTGATAAGAAAATTTTCAAAGAAAATGTTTTATTTTATAAATATATGACTCTTAAATGATTTCAAAATAGAAAGAGATATTTCTCTAGAAAGAGTTTTGATTTCATCTATGTCAACATCGTTTGATGGATTTTATGCTTATTAGAAGTTGATTTATTATGATACAAAACTTCTATATTGTATTGAAGGTTTTGTGATATGTTTGACTGTGGATGTGCCATTTTTATACCATTCATAGTTTATGGTGAACGTATTGACGTTTCATATGCTATTTTTAATAAAAATGATTATGTTATGTTTAAACCTTTTCATATGGGAATGCATTGGACTAAATATCTGATGGGTGGAGCCCGCTATATCTCCTTGATGCATCGGTAGGTCTCATGAGACAAACTAGTGTCTTGGCATAAGGCCGTGGAAAAATCTTATTTGTATTCTTGGCACGAGGCCTTGGCTATGTGGATATGATAGTCCGGCATTATGCATTCTATCGTTATGAAAGTGGTTATTGATATTTCATGTGATTATTAGATTAGTAGAATATCCATGTAAATAAGTAAATGGAATTATTTCATTTTATTTTTTCCATATTATGTTTAAGTTCAAGTTTAACAGGATTTTTTTACTTATACATTTCCTTAAATGTTTATTCTTATTTATGAAAGTTTCGGCTATATTGTTATCCTTACTGGGCATTTGAGCTCACCCATTTTCTATGTTTTATTTTTCCCAAGAAGTGAAGTAGTAAATTATGAATGACCTGTAGGGATATTATGATGGGATAATAGTGTGGATTATGGAGACAATATGTTCGTGTTGTAGTTTTTCACTTCATGATGTAATGTAAAACTTTATGAATATATCTAGTTTTTCCAAGGCCACTAAACCAATCGGTCTTTTGAGATTTGATCTTTCTTCTGATCATGCCAATGTTATGTAATAATGCACCGACTCCGGGTAACTGGGGTTGGGGCGTTACATTCTTGACATGATCATGAAAATTTCATTTATTATTAACTTTTCATTTTTAAAAATAATATTACGACCCGTAGCATTAGAAATATTTTAAAATTTGTTGTAGATGTTTTGCAATAAAAATGTACTGAATCCATGTTTTGTAATAGAACATATAAAGTTTGTGTTCTCAAATTAATCTTCCCAAAGTATTCAATAAGAATACCTTTTATCATCCCTAATTACATATAGTGACCATAAATATTTTCTAGAATGTCTTTAAGATCAATCCAATGGTAGTTTTCCAAAGACTTGGTATAACCCTTATCTGACCCCTTTCATGGCTATTTCATCATCCACTATATTACAAACATCTATAACAATGATGATATAGAATCAAATAAAATTATCTATAATTGAGTTTTATTATCTTTTTGGTACTCAATTTTAATTTTTCATTTTCATCATATTGGAAATGAAAACATTGCTCAGGGATATGGATGAAGAAACATCTCCATAAAGTTATGGGTTTCATATTTCAGGAACTAATATTATGGTATGATTTTAGAATTTAGTTTATTATATATATATATATAATATTAGATTTATTATTTTTTATATATATTATAATATAAATATGAACACCCGCTGATCTGTTAAAAAATCTAAAATGACACTCTTATGTACCCATGGAATACCATATTAAAGAACAACTCATTTTTTCATCAAAAACACATAATGATGGTAATTAATATTGAATTAGTTAATAAATATGACATCTACAAATTAAAGAATATTTTTTTAACTTACAAGTTTTTCATTATTTTACTTCCATATTTTATTAAAATGAAAAAAATCACCACTGTGTTTGAGCGAACTAACGTCCCTAGGAAACAATGATTTACATTTTTCATGCACAGAATATATTGAGGGATATAAATAAATTAATGTGAAAAAAGATAATTTTTCATTATTAAGGTTCAGGTTGTGATGTAATAATTGTTCCTTTAACCACAACCATTACAAAAAATGACATTTTGGATTTACGAAATGAATTTCCTTAAAATATCCATTGAGAACATAAAATATTTAGTAATAAAATATAAAATTAAAATGATTGAAATAAATGTCATTATATTAAGATAATTAAAATTAAAAATATTAATAAAATATTATAAAAATAATATAATTTTATTATTCTATAAAATAAATAATTTATGTGTCAAGATCGGTCTCGCGGTAATGATTTTATTTGGTCAACTTCATTTCATTTGGTTATATCATTTCATTGTTGATTTATTTTTTACAATATTATGTGTATAATGAACTATTGTTTTTATTTATTTAATTATATTTTGTGAGAGTTACTAAATTTTCACTGTAAATTTATGAATTTATTCTTATATAAAATGTAAATATCTTTTTAATGGTTTTCTACTCTCTAACACCCTTTATACATGTTTAATATTATGAACCTATTTATTTTTTACAAGGTGTATATAATTAGTATTAAAATATAATATCATTATAAACTATTTTATCATGATATTTGATGTTCCTTGTGATGTTATCACTTCCATGATGGATTTATTTAAATTTTTATAACATGAAATTTTTTTCTTTTTCCCAATTTCATTTTATTGGGTATTGTTTCATGTCATGGACCTTGATATCATTTATATAGTGAAATTAATTACAAATGAAGTTATATTAAAATAATATTTCTTGTATTAAATTATTTATATATTTTAATATCATGTTATATCAGTCAATAAAGATTGATTCTAAATTAAATAAAGTCGTGAGGGTTATGTTATCTACCATTTTTCATCCATTGAGATAGGTCTTATATTTATCGCATACATTCCATTGTGTGAATATATATTACTAATTAATGTTATTTATTATAACAGTATTGAAAATAGGTTTTTCCCCATCCATATATTGCTTTCATTTTAAAGGAGTTTAGAATTTTAAAATCTATGAAAATAAGGTGAACTAAAACTAATATATTCACAAGTTGTAATGTTATGTACTCGAACTATGTTTCCATTTCTTCATTTTATTGTATGAGGAATATTATTTTATGAAGATAATTGTTTTTCCAAATTATTCATCCATGTTATTTTAAATTCAATTAAATTATTTTGACGTATGTTTCTTATTGATTAATACAGAGGTCACTATTAAAACTCTTTGCAAATGTATGACATAATTGTTTTCCATAGAAACATACAATAAATAATTTTTTTCATAAAACAATTCTCTTTCATCAATATTAAGATCAATTTTCATATTTTCGTTGTATTTAAAATAAAATTCATTACCTATTGTTATATGAAATATTTTATTTTTATTTTTACATATTAGTAAGATTATTCATTCTTTTTTTATAATATATATTTTAAAATCATTTTATAAAAGGATTATTTAGCCATTTTAAAATCATAAAATATTTTTAAATTATTTACTATTGATATTATAAAATTATAAAATCAACATAATATCAATGTATATAGTATGATGATTTTTTGAAGAGATTTTCAAGAAAAACGCTGTTTTTTTACTATTAATCATCACATAAAGGGATGATAGTTTTTTTCAATGGTGTTATGAAGAATATTCCACATTTAAAAATCATTCATTTTATATAATGTCATTTTAAATTGTTGATGTCTATCTGTGATATGAATATATATTATTATTATGGGTTATATTGATATATATCTCCAATTCATTGGGTAATGAATTATTTTTCTTAGGTGAAAATGTAAGATAAAGGTAATAAGTTACTCATATAGAATTAATTGGGAATCAGGTATTCCAAAATTGGTTAAACTAGATTTAACAGGGGTTATAAAGGTAATTTTCTTAGATATAAAAAAGATATATGGTATTCCTTTTTTGACTTATAATGTTTCCTATGATTACTATTGAGTTTATATGGAACACTATTGTTGAGAAGAATATATTTTGGTCTTATAATAATGATTTATTACATAAATAATGTTCTATGAACCATGCATTAATGGGTATTATTTCTCTAATTTTATGACCATTCGCTTTGATTATGTTGTCATAATATTTTTCACATATTATTTTCATTTATAATTTTTAACTGTTAATATCTATGATTATCCTAAATAAGAGTTTAAAAACACCATTATACTATTTCTATTTGATAGGGATATTAAGTGATATGTTAAAAAGGTTATATCAAGAAGGGATTAATGTGTATTTTATTTTAATGGAGACACTGAATAATTGTCACGGAATTAGAAAATATTATTAAAATAAAAAAAACCTTTTATATTTATTGATGTGAGTTTAGTTACATGAATTAGTTTTCAAAATTCTATAAAATGACAATCCAAAATGTTTTTTGGATGTAATTGAATCATTTTTTAATATTGGAATGTAATAATGGTGTTTAAATTTGGATTTCTTCAATTGGTATCAAATTTGGATGTATATAATATGATTATAGAACTATTGATGGGGTTATGGGTCTGAGGAGTTTATCTAGAGATAAAAAAAATAAATTATGAAAATTAAAATATGGAAAAATCATTATATACTCCAATGATCATATTCAATGTATAAATAAAAAATGTAGCCAATCCTAGGGAGAATAATTTATCAAGTATAATACTCCAAAATATTCTTTTATGGTTGTAGAAAAAAATAATACATATGCCACAACCCACTCCATGGTTTGCGGTCAATGGAGGCACTGCACACCACATAGGTTGTAGTGAACATACAATGTATCACACATCACACCTGATGATAATTTTCACATTTCAATGATTAGTTATCTACTCTATGGAAAAAAATACAACAAAATAATTGTTAGTTGACCACATTCTCTATAATTATATACACACTATATATGTATAACCCATTATAAATTAATTACTTCGGGATTTGATCTATAATGGGACATAAAATCCATAGAAACAATCAATGTATTATCTATTAAGAACCTCATAAATATTTATGTAATTTTATTTTCTAAATTCATTAATTATAAATATCTTTTCAAAAATATCTGAAAATAATTTCATCCATTATAAATTACTAGCTCTATAATCATCTTTTATATTACTCCCATGCATACTAGATGAAATTAAATTATGTTATGGAATTATTAAATAAACATACCTCCACTACCCTCTAGTATTTAATTCACCATTGTGGCATTTTCAATAGGACATTTCAATGAACACATAATTTTTGTATAGAAGGGCCATATTTATTTCGCAATGTCAACAAAAACAAATTCATTTCATTAATTTTTGTGACCATAGAATGAGTAAAAAACTATTTTTTGAGGAAAATTTATAAACAATTCATGTATTTTTTAATATTCAGACAAATGGATCATTAACATAATAAATTTCACATGATTTTCTATCCATATAGATCATTGATTTATTGAAATACTTGTTTTAATAATGGTAATTTTAATTAACACATTAATAAATGGAAAAAACTATTTACTAATATTAAATTCAATTACTATTTAATGTTTTTATTAAATAATTTAAATCAAAATATTTTATTAAAATCCCATGAAAAATAATTGAACAATTTATTAAGGTAACAAGTTGAAACATCAATGAATAAAAACATAAATCTATCTCTGTGAGGGTATAAAACATAATTTTATTAGACATATAGTATGTTTTTTTTCATTAAAAATATAAATATAAATTTTGGAGAAACCATATGATGTGAATTCTCTAAAACATTGGAATTTGTACAAAGTGATTGTTTTTATAATGTTATTTTTGAAAATATATATATATATATATATTTTTATTTTGTAATTTTAATTTTTATATTTCGGGTTATTTTATTTATATTATTTCATTACCTTAATGAGTTTTTTCATTACCCATAGACTTACTCAAATAAATCAAACCATACATGTGGAGTAATTAAAAACATTAAATTAGTACATAAATTAAATGTCTTCTGTTGTATAAATTTCAACAATGGATAAATGGAGTAAATTGATGTAAAACTAGAATACCCTTAGAAACTAGTAGACTGTGTATAACCTTTAATCTGTGGTATGTCATTGATCATTAATCGACCTTAAATATCTTCTTTTAAGTTTGTGACCACACCCACAATTATAAGATTCCTCTAAGAGAAAATATATTTCAGAATAATTTTATAGTGAAATTTAAATGGGTACATATATAATTTACATTAAAATAACAATACATTTTGATATAATTGATCATTTAAAAATGTGATTTGTCTCCAATTTTAGGCCATTTTCTCTATAGACTCATGAAAAATATAGGATAAATTGTTAGATTCTAATATTTATCTCAACATGGTCTATAATGATAGAAATAATCAATTTAATATACATCCCATAATCAAATGTATCTAAAAATCATATAGATATCCAAAACACTTGAAACAATAATAGTCAAACGAAATAATACAGGATTAGTATATAAGAATCTATATAAATTTCCATTCCATTGACTTTTAATTGGGTTATAATTGGAAACATTTTATTATTCTA
This sequence comes from Viscum album, assembly GCA_963277665.1. Classification (NCBI taxonomy): domain Eukaryota; kingdom Viridiplantae; phylum Streptophyta; class Magnoliopsida; order Santalales; family Viscaceae; genus Viscum; species Viscum album. The sequence continues at coordinate 1,530,003,190 of OY728123.1, read as the reverse complement.
CAGTAATATAAGTTAATTTTATATGGGAATCAAAATGAGTAGGGTGTGATATGAAAAAAAAATGAGGAAAAATAATTTTTTTTAGATATGATGTATTTGATAAGTATCCGGTGAATAATCTAGGGAAATATTAAATTAAGGGATATGTAAATATGATGTCATGGTGATATTATTCTCCCGATTTGATATCATTTTAAATAATATATATTTGAAGAAAAATTAAATTATCCAAGATATCAATCCTATTGAATCAATAAATATTATTGGGTTTGAATAAACACATCTATGTAAAAATAACCCATTTAAGAACAAGAACATGGATTAAATCATCACTATCTAAAATCAACTACATTCACGTTCTAATATCATATATTAATAATTTTAAATATAATTCTACTATATTTATGGGAAGTTACATGTTGAGAAAATCAGTAAATAAAATTAGTAACCAACTACATAATATAATCATATAATGTTTCAGCTATATAAAAGTGGAATTTTTTTCTTCAACATTAGTAGTCATAAAAATTTTACCAAAAATTATGGACTAAAAAAAATAGTAACCACATATATCTTAATTATAAATTATTTTAAAATTTATGAATAAATATAAGGAATGGATTAATATCTAATAATCATTCATTAGTTCTTTTGAAACTAAATGAATGATTACCATAATTCCAATTTCAAAATAATAATTGGGTAATATATTTTAAAAAAACTATGATGGACTAACAAAAACATCTTACACTATGAAATTTATGACATATGTTAATTCATAATAATTTAAAATGAGAGATAAGTATAGAAAATAAGAACCAAAATTTGTAAATAAATAATATTTTGATAATTAATTTTAATTAAATGAGAAAATGAAGGAAATGATGAAAATGGTTATTTTCATTAATATAAAAATTTGTAACTAAAACCATATGATTAACATCATACATTTCTAGAAAAATATAAAAAAAGGATAATATTGTAGAATTGTATAAAAAATATCAACACATTAATATTCTCATTTTATAGGATTTAACTTACATTTATACACATGAATGGTTTTTAATATAACATCTAACAAATAAATGAATGATATATTTTTTTCATTACATTATTAATTGATGAATAAACTATGGTTTTCTAAGTGAAAAATCATCCAAATCCTCATGAACTATGAATAGATTCCTATGATTTTTTAATAGGTTCAAATGTATTCAAAAAGTATTCTTTATATTTTGGTTAAAGAAAAATCATCATGGCATACATGTAATTAATAATGACATGTACTAAAGAACATAATTTCATTCAGGTGGAAAAACATCTACCATATAATTCCTTTATGACCTGTAGCATTAATATGGGGGTTTTTTATTTAAATATGTTACATTTATATTTCTTATTAACATTAATGAATTTCATTTGAAATCATAAAAAAAATATTCCACTTTTTTTTGGCAGGCCATTCCCCTCAACATTTAATGTACTGATTGATTTTTATTAACTATAACTCTTATTTTGCGATTGTAATTTTGAAGATTCTTAAAAATACTAAAAATCATACATAAATATATGATTTCATATTTTCGTGATTTCTACAATCTATACAACCATAATAGATAGGTAATATTTAATAATTTTCTACTATAATGAGATATTATTCCACCCTCTAACTTGTCTAATGATGCTATTAATGAGGGAGCGGTCATCGGTATAATAATTTATGATAAAGCTAATAACAATAAAAATTTTATAACCGTTGAGGAGTATGATATCATGAGGGGGAATTCACCATTTCTTATTTCTTCTATTACATTACTACTAGAGTTTTAACTAATATAATTACATCTAACACCTAATTACATTTACCTGGATTAGATGAAACTATATTTTGTGATATTTTATGCTAACGTATCTGTATAATATGAGAAAAAAATCTTATATATTCTTTTAAATTATAAACAATCCATTGAATGGAATTTTATAAACATTTGACAAATAATTCACTTTGTTTAAGACCATAATGTGTTGTTTAAAGAATTATTTAATCCCAAAAGACTCTAAATACACATATTGACACCATTGATGATAGTCATGGAAAAGAAAAGGTTTATTAAACTGCATAATCCGTCTAATATTTACATAATATAGAATAATTCATTAATGAGTCTCTTAATTGTAATACCAAATAATAGAAGAATAACTATTGATTAAAATTAATGGATTTACATATTTATATCATGGATAGTCATTATATTGAATGTGTCTACAAACTACGGTAGGATCAATCATCCAACTTAAAACCCATTTTTCATTTACCTTTTATGGATTTGATATAATAATAGATGCTCGAAAATAAATTTTTATTTAGATAGATATTTAGTTTATAAAAATATTTCAATATCTATATAAAATCATTATTTCAGAATATATTTATATCTTTATGGAACCTTTTCCAATAGAAAAATTTATTTTCGATTTTTAAAACACATGTAAAATTTAATTATTATATATTATTTATATTTTATGACATGGTCAAATAATCCCTTCAATTACTCGTGGATATATTCTTTGTTTACTATAAATCATTTAATATATTCGATAAGAATTATTACCAAAAGATAGAGTACTGTAATATTTAAAATCAAGATATAAATTTTAGAATAATAATTTTTTTGGTTAAAAGCAGGATATTTTCATTTAATATAATTGGATTGGAAAATTTTGAAATTTAATAAATAAAAAATGTTTATATACTACCACTTTCAATGTTTATTTAATCTATACATAGCTTTCTTAAACATATATGGTCTTATTCATGGTATGTACATGATTATTTTAAAATCTCATTAACCCATATAATAATAATGGATATTATATTTCATATTCTTGATTCATTTATTTTATCCTTTGAGACTCTATGTAAGAAGATATTAGAATAAAATATGGATGTTTCACACAACATTAATGTTCACATTGATAAAATACATTATTCATGTTACTATAGTTTTTATCATATTATTGTAGAACATGAGTAATAGAGTATATAACCTCTTTTTCAATGAAATTATATATTGAATGAACCTCAGATCCACCAAAAAATAATATGTATGGAAATAATAGCTACGGTATTTACATTTTATAAATTCTATTCAGGTGTTGTATTATCCAAACATTATAAAATAATTTGATATACATGATAACTTGTAAATCGAATATGATATGTTTTAGTAGATGGGTATGGTCACTATAAAAGTTTCAACATGAGATATAAATTAAAAATGAGGGAAAGAACATTGCCAGAGAATAAAATTTATTAATGTTCCATTATCAAATGAAATTGGGTGATAATTAGATAAATATTGAATTCATTATACAAATATAAAAAAAATGTTAAAATTATTGATTTCATGTCCACCGAAGTTGTGCATCTATATTTTAGACACCACAAAAACCAAACATGTTTCTAATCTCCATGTTTAGGTGACTAACATTATGTGTCTAATTGAATCATATATTAATGATTTTCCATTTTCAATTAACAGCCTAGGCCAATTATGGAATCTACTAATCATGTGGAATGAACTATCAAAAAAATAAACAGTTTCCAAAAAATGTTAAAGATATGTAAAATGAGTAAAATTATACACATATATAATGATATGAAATAATATATTTTTTTGAATTAATATAAGAAATATTTGTTTCAATCATAAAATATTTAATGGTCTGTATATATTTTTTATGATCAAAGTAAAATAAATGTAATTATATGGGTAACTATGTTATGTGGTATCGAAATCATCCTTCTGTTATTATCCATCCATGAACTAGAAACTCATAGAGGCTATGTTGTTTAAATTATGATCACCACCCAGTTAACCATCAATTCATCGAAATAATGATCAATATTTTAGAAAGATCAATAGTTAAAGTGTATAAAAATTGAGAAATCTTTTATCTGTATGATTATGAATATTATTTTATCCACTGTAACGGACCTTACCTCTAACATGTGACTGTCTAGATAAGGCATATGAAATTTTCTACAACATATAGATATATATGAATTTAAATTAGAGAATCAAACATATAATGTTAGAGACCATAAAAATTGTAAACCCTAAAAATTATAATAGGTCACACCCACCCCACTATAAGTTGTCTAAAACTACATAGAATCATGATAAAAATCAATAATGTGATATATATTCACCTATTAGAACAATAAAACATAGGGTAAACAAAAAAGTTTAATTATCAATGTTAACAGGGAACATCCATAAAATTTTTTTAAAATAAGTTTTATGGTATTTGAAACCGTATGGGATGGGAAAGGTTTTTTATTATTTTAATGGATGGAATATTGAGTTCTTATGAACCCAAGATTATAATTTTTATAGTATCATGGAACCCACATATCATTATATTTGAATGGTTTAAATGAAAAATTCTTCAATGATATTTATAAATTATTTTCCATTAAGTAATTTTTCAGCTTATACATTATTGAATAGTTTAAAATATATGTATGATAAATTTTATAATAACCAACATGGATGGATAATTATCAACAATTTAAATTTAGATAGTTATAGTGGGATTCAATGGTTTTCATGTTGATGATGGTGAAATTTCTAAATACTAGATCTTCATTAAATCATGAAATCCATCCATCATTATTAGATAATATCATTAAATCCTAGAACACAAACCCCATATGAATGAATTTTAGGATGGTGGAAGCCTTTTACTGATATCAATAAAGGAACAATGGAGTCCCCTTCATGGATTCATTATCAGGATTCTTAGAATCAAACACAGATAATGCATATAGAGTCTCTAATATCTACAAATTCCATTATTGTGGATTTTTTATGGGGTAAAATCATCATTGTCTCTAATAAAATGTTTTACCTGTATAACCATTCATTTCATAGTCATGTCACCAACATGAAAAGAAATAAAACATAGTCTTACGCTGATATTGAAGATAAAATTTATCACGTATAAAAAATATGATTTTAGAGACTCATTCTAATTTGAAGGGGATACTTTCATATTATTTTGTTTCATTATGGTTCCAAAACGTTCTTGTATAGTATTAATCCTACACCAAAATAGAGAATTTCTCATAATTTTTTAAGATGGGATTCCAAAAACACTTCTCTCATTTAGAGTCTATACAGTAACCAAATGTGGATCGAACACCATAATATGATATTGGTCTATTGGAATATAAAATATATAATAGTCAGGCATCTTTATTTATAATTATTTTCAAAAAAGATTAGTTTACCTTGTAAGAGAAAGTACGGTTCTATGTTCAAATACATATAGATATGAATCTAGATGTTAAAAATCCCGATGTCTAAACAATATTTATTAATGAATACAAAATTTATTTCAATATAGATTAAACATAAATTCATCATTTTTGTGATGTTTAAAATATTTTGGGTCAATACATTTTACATAGTAGGGAGATATAGAAGAATATGAAATCGTTTTCTATTGTTTGGGATTATAAAGAGATCATCAAGAACTAAGAAAATGACGGTTTTATAATTTTGTAAGGTGGTCCTTCCAATGAATACTAGGAGGAAGCTTCTAATTAGAAAAATGAAAGTTCTTATTTGAAGGATTTATTGAAAAAATCAAGGGTATACCATACTGAAGAGAAGGACTGGAATAATATTTCTTATAATTCACCTTAACGTCTCTAAAAACTGTGGTTTATGGTTATAACTCTAAAAGAAACATGGTTCATTGATGTACAAAACATGGACTCGGAATTTGAAAAAGATATAAAAGATCATTTTGATCATGTACATAAATAAATGAAACCCAAAATCTATAATTTATTTTATGAAAATTTCCCAACATTATTCTTAATCTCTTGACACAAATAAGGTTATTTTTTCCTCCATGTGAATCTATTTACCCTAATGTTAAAAAGATCTTAAAATATGTTCACCAGGATTTATTAGACTCCAAAGCTTCCCCCCAATAATGGGATCCCAATTAACATGGATACCACCCAATAAATCAGGACACAGATTATTACCCCCAACAGTATTGGTGTTCTAATTTCCTTTATGAGAAGGGCATTCTGATCACTCTTTTGGAGGAGTGCCCCCCTGTTTCTCACCTGATATTTGCGGATGATACAATTATTTTCACCAATGGCAACCGGAGGTCTATCAATGGCCTCAACAGAATCATGCAAGAATATTTTTTTGGAGTGGGCAGGTTATTAACAAGGCAAAAAGTAATTTCATTATCTCCAATGGATGTGGCGCTTCTCGGCCGCATGACCTACAACAAAACATGGACATGCAAAGAGGAACTTTTCCCATCGAATACCTCGTTGCCCCGATCTCCTCTGGGAGGCTTCGGGTGGGTGACTTCGAGGTTATTTTGAATAAGATCACATCCAAAATTATTAATTGGAATAAAATTTTCCTATCTTTTGGGGGACGGATAACGCTGGTCAATAGTGTCCTTCTTGCCACTCCTATTCATTCGCTATCGTCGGTCATGGTTCCCAAAAGAGTTATCAAAATGATTGACAAGATTCTATCCGGGTTTATATGGGATCCTCGAACAGAGGGTAGGCGTCACTGGGCTTCTTGGGACTGGGTGGCGAGACCTGTTAGAGAAGGCGGTATAAATGTTCGCCGGCTCGACGACACACTCATGTGCATGCATGAAAAGTTAGCTTGGGAGGTGCTGGAACAACGCACGCTTTGGGGGATCACCATGCACAGCTCCCATGCAGGTTCCATGTTTGGAAGCGCAGGCTCTGGCACTGTATCCCCCTACTGGTCGACGATCTCGTCTCTCATCAAGGCGCTTGAACCCAACTCCAGATGGCTCATGGGACGGGGGGATATTCTCTTCTGGCATCATAACTGGGCTAGGACCATCCTCGGTTTCCCAGGGTGTCCAGGTACCATGATCACGTTCAAGGAAGCAAATGACAATCCAGCCTTCATTAATGTTGTACTTGACGATGATCAACGATCCACTTATGAGGTGATCAAAATCAACCCCGAACCAGACAGGTGCATTTTTACCCTCTCTGCATCGGGTTATTTCTCATCAAAGGATTTTCGCCACTCCTTGGCCATTCCCGATCAAAACACCTCCTGGAATGAGGTTCTTTGGACCAAGGTTTCCCCGATCAAACAAAACATTCTAAACTGGAGGATACGACACAAAGCCATTCCTACAGATGAAAAAATTAGGAGGTGCGGCATTCCTTTATCCTCAAAGTGTCACTGTTGCTCGGAGCATCGGGAAGAATGCATTGATCACTTGTTTTTTTGAAGGTGAATGGGCAAGGGCGGTTTGGACTCATTTCGGTGAGTTAACGTCCTTTTCGGATATCCTAATGAACGACAGGCCTTTTCTGGACAGATGGTACCATGGAGCGGTGGAGAGGGGCCCGGAGCAGATGGCCCGGACTTTGATTCTCCATGCGGGATGCTGGACGATCTGGCAAGCCTGAAACAAGGCACGCCACAAGGGTTTTACCATCTCTGGACGAGGGATTATCCTTTGTACCAAGTTCATGATTTTGGATATCATCAGATCTTTCAAAAAATGGCAAGAGGTGCCTTCTCTTAGCCATCTTCAAACAGGAAATACTAGTGGTCTTGCAAGTAGGAGTTCCAGCAGAGGGAAATGGGTGAGGTGGAATCCTCCCAGTAGAGGGCTAAAGTTCAATTTCGATGGATCATGCAACATGGGGGTTAATCAAGGAGGACGGGTGGTCAGAAACAGTTATGGGTCAGTTATCATGGATTTCTCAGGCCGGTTGGGACGTGGTACTCCACTACAAGCGAAGGCAGGGGCTTTGAAGTTGGGGCTCTCACTATGTCGCCAAGAAGGAATTATCCTTTCTCAGATTGAAACTGATTCACATATACTACTTAACGCTTTGCAGGGTTCTGGTTCCATTCCTTGGTCAGTTCATTATAGCATGAGGGCATGCCAAGGTATGATATCTAATAATACCAGTGTGACACATACTTGGCGCGAGGGGAATAATGTCGCAGACCATCTTGCCTCTCTTGTTGTTCCTAGACTAGATCATTTTTGTTTCCACAAAGTTGTTTCTATGAAACCAGAGGGGGTAAATTTGGTTCGGGGGGATGCTCTTGGCCTCCAATATTTCCGACCTCCTTAGGTCTGTTGGGGGGGGATTTTAGGACCCGATGTGGGTTATCTTTGTTTTTTCTATAATTTACCTTTTTAAAATGAAATAAATATCTAATATTGGATTGGATTGATCACTCTTTTGGCTATGGAAATCGAACACTATATTTATAGTCATCATATTCAGAATGATATTGATTCCAAATCTCTTATAAAACACACAATAACTCTCAAAAGTGAACTAGTAACACCTTGAAAACCCAATAAAAATATGTTGTTCAGGAAGAAAGGTAATTGGGGATCCATCCCCCAATCCAATCATAAATGATGAATCATTATGGGAATTATTAGGGGATGATTAATTCTAAAATAGTAATCTCCCTTACTCTTCAAATTTAATATTATAAGTATACCTTTCTTTTACTCAATGGAAAAATGTATCTTATACACTTCTAATTAATTCCTTGAATGAAAGGGTTACACATAATGGACACCAAATTTTCTATGAAATGATTCAAAACATATGTGGGTTGTTCTTAATTATTCCCTCGATGTTTCCACAAAAATTGAATCAAATTAACCAATGGACGCATGTGCCTAAAAATTTATAGGATATCATGATTTATATTACATACTTAGTTTTCAGATTATATACTAGGATTTTAGAATAATATGTAATTATTTTAAATAAATAAATTAAAAAATCATTAGATCATGTGAAATACATGAAACCATTAACTCAAATTTGATAATTTTTCTGAAATTGGTTGTTGTAACTAATTATATCTCCTCTAGGTAATTTAGTTCTTTCAGTTAACACAATAGAATAGTAAAAATAAACATGGATGGAGAAAAATATGCCCAGTATATGATAAATATAATTGTGATTGAATAACGAAAACTGGAAATTCCTTTTATTAATGATCATATCCTTAAAAATGTGATTTCATCTCTTGCACCAGCATATAAAGAATCATATTAGAGAATCATAAATTTTTTTGAAATATTATAAAAAATATAATAATACCTCCTTATAATTTGGGTCTAGTAATTCCGAGTATACTCATAAGATTTTTTGTTAACCTATTCATGAATAATGTAGCATGGTTCAGTTTAAAAATGATACCCTTTTCTATTTCAAAAATCATAGACTGGTAAATGTGGAGTTGAAAACATGGATAATATATTCATTTACCTATCTTAATAATGATAATACCACTATTGTTTCATTCCTTATATAAAATCATGAATTAAAACACATTAGTTACATCACTAGTTAAATTTTGAGGGAAATTGGGATTTTGACTAAACTCAGTATCCCTTTAACTCTAAATTGGGATACGAATTGGGAATCATTCTAAAAAAAGTGGATCAAGGAAGGTGATAAAAATTTTATGTTCTGGAATAATATATATGGAGATTGGAAGGTCTGTAATAATTTTTCAGGCTAAAATATGGTGGTCAAATCATTAACAACACGTAGATCCTATTAGATCATTTTTTAATACATGGAACAATTCAACGATTCCGAACAACTATTTCACAATTGTTGGAATCGTTCATACTATTTTAAATAAAAAGTATTACTCTATTACCACTTCATTTCCCATGGATGTTCATTTTAAGGAGGTAGTTTTTTGTATCAATTTAGAAAGTTCTCTGAATATGAATGTGGTTTTCATATTCTTCTTCCATACTAATTTGGATATCATTCAATGTGATAATTTTAGAATTTTCCATCACTTATATAAATGTGGTTATCATTACCATTGGCTAAACTCTCTATTTCATACCCTCAAAAAATATTAGATAAATCCTGTAAAATTTGAATTCTTTAGTAGTTTTCCCTTTATAATTCCATGTCAAAAATTATTGGAACATTCATAGCTACTAGGTTGGCTTCCATATTCAATAATATTTTCTCTCCAAATCAAATTGGATACAAAAAAGGAAGGAACATTCATTATTGTATATTCATTATCCTATGATTGTGTAAATATTTTCAAAAAGACCTCCAATAGGGGAAATATTAACCATACAAATGATGAAAAAAAAGGAAATTAATGTGATGTATTTCACATTTATTTACAAATTCATAGCCAGATTTTATTTTTATGGAATCATTTTAAATTGTGTGAATGCCATCTGGGGTTCAACATAAGTCTCTAGTTTTTTAGTTGATAAAGAGAATGTTTTTATTCATGTACCAGAGGTCTTATGAAAGGTTACACATATCATTAATTATCTTATCTTTTTCTTAGGACTATCTCTTTTGGTTCCTTTCTAACAGAGTTAAAAATAGAATGTTTCACTCCATCAGGGTAGTTAGTGGCTTCTTAGATCTATCCCATCTTAATTATGTATATAAAATCTTCCCCTAAACTCAAGGGTATAAGGAAAGTATTTGAAACCTTAAGAGATCTCTATTTCATTATAAAGGGTTCTTAGGATATGATATTATCTAGAAGGTGGGTTTGGAAAGATCAACAAAATTTATTATAGCTATGACATAGATATTTTTGTGGTGTGTTATCCTCAAGAGGACATTGAGGTTAAAATATAGTGATGGCCATAGCCCCATGGTCCACTCCATTGATTATAGGATCTCACCTTTGACCATAGAGTACTTTCAAAACACTATTTAGACTAGGTACCACTTCATGATATCCAAATCCCATATATTATAGACTCTTCCCTTTGGGGACCCATTGTTGAATTTTCCTATCTATTGCATTGGGAAGCCCATTTTTTTAGATTGTTTAATAATTGCCTAGTCTTGTTGAACCCATTATTTCATAAAACATTATTCTTAATACATCGATGAATAGTCGTAAGTATAAAGATATCTTACATCCCCAATGATATTGATTTAATTCTTTACATTTTAGGATAAAATATTGATAAATATATGTGATTTACACTCCTATTCTACTATTTTCTGTACCGTATATTGGGTTGAATTTCTTTATTGAGGCATTGTTCCCATTTTTTTCTATGAACATGTGCTCAAATATCCTCTTATATCATTTGGGGAGTGTTCTACAGATCATTTCTGTTCAATATTGATATAGTCAGTGTGCTAATTAATTTGGGTATCAACTCTTGCAAAATCTAGATGTTGAAATCAACACACATTTTGTAGGAATATTTTTACCATATAATACCATTATATATGGTTTTTTTAACTATATGATTATTTGGTCTTGTTTTATGATACATATGATATATTTTTATTGAATTTTAATGTCTTTATATCCCATTGGACCCATGTTTGATTATGATTAAAAACTTTATTTGGGCATCTCATGTTATCCATGTTTGATGGTGAAAACATTTGTGTGTGTATGTGTGTTTGAGCACCATTGGATATAGATACTCATGCATTTTTTTCTATATTTTTCATATATTTTCAATTCATGTTTTGTACGGATTTATTTCCTTTAGTAGTTTTATTTTGGTAGCATGTAACATAGGGACCATTATGGATGGGTTATGCATTATAGGGGGAGCATATAAAACATGTTATGATGAAAACAATGGAAATAGAAATAGTTTAGGGGAATTATGTCTTTGTGCAATAATTGAAGGTAATTTGGGATATTACATCTATGTGCGATTACCAAATCTAGAGGTTCATTTAAAAAAATAATGTATCATATCCTATCAATGTGATGACGTACAAAGTTATTATTGAATATCCCATGTTTTATATATATCATGAAGGACTTGTTGCATGTATCTAGACTTGGTATACTTCTAGATAAATAGTGACAAATGAGGATGCCTTAGGGTTAACCATAGTTCTTCACTGTCATTATGAATTTCCTTTCAATATAGAGACAAAATATGTATTGTGGTGTCCCTGGTAGCTTGGTTAAAAAAAGACATCTCAATAAATATGTGATTTTTTATTGAATTTGAATTTAATTATTTTCATTACAAAATCCTCTTTTTCAAGTTAATATATTATATAAGAAATTTTTTTGGTACCAATGTGGGTTTATAATCTCACCCTATAAGGAAATCTCAATTAGCTTGAAAACTTCGTGATGTTGGATCTGGAGAAAGGAATGAGCTATATGGTAGGTTATAGAGGAATTTTGTGTTGGGAGAGGAACATGGTACTGAGATAGAAAATGGATGATAGTTTTAACACATTTAGTTATTATTATTTCTAGTTTTATTTTTTACATTATAGTATACCACATTGGTTATTAGGTGGATTATAGATATATGAATTAATGTGACATCTGTAATTGATTTTATCTCTATTTTATTCTTTCATAATGTTTACTTTTCTTGTATTTATGTCCTTATTTATGATGATACATATTTATACCATCTATATAGTCTCACAGCATTACATGAGTCCCTATCAACTTGTTATAAGACTCTTCTATATGGTAATATGCACCTAAATATATGAGGTACTCTATCCTCGATATGATGATTTGAATCATGGTGGTAAAAATGGTATCAATGTCATAAAGTTTGGTTTCATTTATTTTAGGGTTATGGTATAAAGGATATAAAATGTGTCAAAATTGATAAGGGGAGATTACATGTTCCTAGAAATATAAGCTCTTATAGTCCTGTATAACACTCGTAATGGTATTTTGGATAATGTTTCTTGAGATTTTGGTGCGTTCGTACATCTTGGATTGGTACATTGTATTTCATTTCATATATACATGAATGTTATTACTGAATAATAGATATTTCATTTAATTCCATGATTTATTATTTCTTTTGTGATATATTTTTTTTGGCATTAGTAAGTTGAACATGATCGTTCTCTTATGTAATTTATATATATATATATATCTGTGTGTGTGTGTGTGTGATTGTGACTATTGAATAGGTAGTGAGGAATATGATTAATCATTAGGTATGACTACTACTATTATAACATGTTTTGAATATATCCTATGAATGGTTTTCCAACATTGAACCCATATGAGTTCCTTATAACGGAATTATTTATCTTATAAAAATTTTGTTTAATGAATTTTAATAAGTATTAAGGTATTTGAGAAAAATTTCACCTCATAGATGATAGAATGTTCATGATAGGTAAGATGTGTCAGTTATAAAAAAGGATATGTAAGAGGATTCAATAAAGTGTGTTCTTAAACATTGTTTAGTGGTTCATGCGGTAAACCCACCCTAGCCCATAGTCTTATAGACCATGCCTACTCATGAGTATAGGATGATGGTCAACTATTATCAAGTATTTCAATTCAATAATCTCATATTGTTCTATGTTATTGGTGGTCTAATATTATTGATGATAATATTAAAATAAATATGGGAATGTTTGACTTTGAATAAACTCTTGTGGTTAAATGTGTGATGTTCGATGCCTTTATGCATCAAGGACCATCCTTATGGTGGTGGGTGATTTTGGTTAATGTTGAAAATTTAGATGGTATAACTTGGGAGTATTTCAAGGAGATATTACCTATGTATTTTCTCTCAAATTGATAATTACAAACCAATAATGGGTGTTAATATATCATCAATTGGTTACAATGATACAATAAACATACTAATATTATTTTATAAGGTAGTTATCCTTTTATCCTCTGTGGGAGTGGATGATTTGTATAATGATAGCAAGTTTGAGACTAGATTTCATTTGGAGATTAGATGTTAGGTTAGGTGCACTGACCGAATGACATGTGTGGTGGTGTTTCACAAGGCCCTCAATTTTTTGAAGAGGGACTAGATGACATGATTACATGATTTCTTCCATCATTTGGTGCATTGATGACTAGTCATCCTAGTGATGCAATGACAGAATATTCTAATAGTTGTAATAGGATGTTAGAGGAGTTATTATAGAGTTTAAGACATATAGATAAGAGTAGAGTATCGTCAACCCACTCTGTGGAAGGTGTAGGTCCCTTGTGTTTCAACTATATGTAGATTCAGAATTATCCAAAAAAAATTCCAAGACATTAGATCAAGTTTCATAGATGCGGAAATATGAAACTTATTAAGAATATTTTTTCAAGGAAATTTCAGATTGGATCTTCATGGGATGCATGGAATTGTGGGTAGTGGCCCATGGGTTCGTTAATGGTCCTCAATAGTAAACCCAAGCATCAACGAATGTGAATTCACTTGTCAATTAATTTCTTTATGGGATGACATGTTTAGGTAAGTAAAGTGCATGTAGTGGACTATAGTAAGCCTTGTTTTAGAGATGAACCTTATAAATTTATATTTATTTTTTTCATTACCTCCAATATATCTATTTCATTGATTGATATAGGCATTTCAAATTCTTTCATATCTTATTACGTTTTAGTTGGTCTAGATTTACTGAAGAAGTTGTCCTCTATGATTATCTCTCTTGAAACACATTTTTAAATAAAATTGGATTATAAATGGTGATTTCATGAGTTTTTAATAGTTGTTTCTATCCATAGGAATCACTGGGAATTCATGATATTATGTATGACTATTTTCTATTTTATATTCATAATGGAATGGATGGATCATTATCAATCCCATCACAACTCTTACTTTAGACCAGTACATTTCACCATTACTAACGGATATTCATATTCATTAGTGAATCAGATCTTGGGAAAGGGAGGATGGGACCACAAATCAATCAAATTGGGGAAATCATAGTGTAGGTAGCAATATTGGCTCGTGCTTCAGTTTTAATAGTGACTCCCTCTGTATTCATTATTATGTATTATTTTTATTAGGATATTTTCGTGGATGAATTCGTAGATATACTTTCAGATAGAGGAATTATTCTTCATAATTATCATTCACATGTGGAATAATCAATATTTAGTCCTCCTTATTATACAACTCCATCTATTTTGTAGGATTAAAAGGAACCTATAGAGTATTTGAAGGTGAAGGGATTTATCAGTTCGATAATATCACCTAGGGATGCTAATATGTGGTTTTCAAGGATGAAAGAAACAATTTTATAGGTCTAGCCTCACTATTGAAAGCTAAATTAGTCAATGACGATGAAAAGGCACCATTTACCTAGTTTTAATGATTTTGTTGACTGGTTTTGGCGATCTTGGTGATTTTTCAAGATTTATATTCATGGAATCTATAAATAGTTATGTGTAACGTTAGAATATGTCAAAAAGATAGCGATTTTTAGTATATAAGGTCGTATGATTATTTATTCATAACTGTTAGGTAAAAAATTTATGAATTGGTATTTTGGTCAGGAATGAACATGATTTTCCATCTATATCTACATTCATTTTTTAATTGTATTCATTGATAATATCTTGATATAATCAAGTACATTAAATACGCAGGCATGAAAAAGTGATATGATGTTGGGTAAAAATCAATCATAATATAATTGTGAAAAAATATCAATGTATCACTTTTGGACTCTAGTGGTGTGGTTCCCCGAGAATTTAATTTCATTTATGTATTTTTAGTGTACACAAAGATGGTGTAGTTTGGTATATCATAGGCACATCTAAGGAACAAGTTTTAGATCATAAACTTTATTTGGCATTAGGGGTAGTTTTAGAATATCATAATGTACACATCTGGTTTGGCAGTGCTGATAATAGAATTACAAAAAATATTGTGAATTTTGAGTGGTCAAAAATGTGAAGAGGAATACCTAATGATGAAAATAATAATCAATAATACTCTAGTTTTGATCATCCAAAAGAATGTGATTTTTATTTATATTTCTTTTTGAAGAATGTTTAGTTCTTTTTAGACACGTGATGGTTAAAAGTGATCAGATAGTATTTTATGGGTCACGCACATTGGATCCTCATGAGAATAAATTCATGATGCATGACTTGGATGTAGGGGTTGTGATTCATGCCCCAAAGTGTTCTAGATGTTATCTCTTTGATTAAAATTTTATCATCTCTTTTTAGAACATGATCTTGTGATATATATTACCTTAGTGTAATATGATTCTAATGTAGATTTTTTGGGTATAGTATCTATAGAAATTCTATATCTATATGCCCTCTTCTCTGAGAAACTTTAATGTCATTGCAGATTCTATAAAAAGGAAATAAACTGAGATAAAATATTTTATAGAGTGTCCCAAACTTTAGTAATGTATTTTAATGTGTTTTATGGATATTTTTCTAGTGTATGTAAGGATCATGGAGTTATTAAATGTTCTACTTTGGTTGAGGAATTCTATTTAGTTGAGTAGTAAAAGGCTATCTAGGACTAGGATCATAGGTGTTCAGTGACGAGTGAATGATTAGCATGGATTGAATTAGTTCTATAGTGATACCTCGATAGTGAATATGTGATAAAAAATCATCGTTGGTTATTAGTTCCAACGTTATTATGTGAGAATTTAACATGGAACTCTCATGTTTCTAAATTGAATATGCGTCCAATGTTATTGAAGTTGTACCATGACATTCAATAGTATTTATGGTGTCTCTCCATGAAAAGTTACATCATTTTATTTCTCAATGTCTTTCCTAGAATAGGGTAAAGTTAAATCACAGGTGTTATAATCATTTTTATTAATCCACATCAAATTCCATTGTAGAAATTGGATTAAATAACAATAGATATTTTGATGGGGTTACCCCAGACCTTAAAGAGTCATTAGATTGTTTGTGTACTTGTTGAGAAAATAAAAAAAGTTTCTCAATTCTTTCTAATTATATATTTTTTTAATGGATGAGTTACAAAAACTATATGTATGGTATACATGTCACCAACATAGAGATATATTTAGCATCATATTAGTCCTATATTCATGATTCACATCATAGTTTTAGTTAATCTTGCAATTGGATTTTTGTAACCCCCCAAAAGTGAGTACAAAATTTCATCACTAGATAGATGGATAGTTAGAGAGTATGATCAAATGTATTGAGAGAATTACATAGGAATGTATTTTATAATTTGGTGGATCATCATATGGATACCTAGAGTCAGATGATTTTTCAATAAAAACATCTTCTAAGATTTAATTCAGACAGAACCTTAGGAGACACTTTATGGTCATCCACACATCTAAAAGCTAATTTCACACAATATGGGGAAGGAACAAAATTCAGGTTAGGAGTGGTACATGAGGGTGTCTAGATAGTAATTATGATAAAGAATCTATTAATCATCACACACATTAGATAGAGATCATATGTTTAGAGGATGTGGTGATCCAGAGTGTTATTTGTGGTTGATCGAGTAATCTGGAGAGTGGCTCCTCGATTAGTGAATTAATGGTTGTCAAAGAAATGGATTTTAGTGAAGATAATTTGAAGACTATTAGAGATTACAAATAATATTGAGATATTGGAATACTATTTTTATATTATTCCTTGATATTGGGGAATGTGTAATGTGTTCTATGTTTATCAAAATTATATATATATATATATATATGACCGATTCATCACATGTGATTAAAAATTGATATGTTCAGCTGGGTCCATAATAATTATATATGGAATTCATATTATGGATAATTAATCAAAGTGTACTTGTATTGCGAGGAAAGATAGTGCCACTTGTAAGAGTCAAATAGTATCAAGGATGGATCCGCGAGGATATTTGGTGGTGGAGTTAGATTACCATGGCCAATTGCCTGAGTTTTTTGAGATATATTTTTAATTCCATTTTTCAATGATGATAATTCATTATAGGGGATATTTTTACATTACTATATTTATAGTAATATATTAAGGTTTTATTCATAGGAGAAATAGGGCTATTGAATATTCTTTTAGATGAAAATGGATTACACATTGTGGTTCATATATTTTGTTGTGGAAGTTAGGGTTGTGATGTGATCGGGGAACAATTGTATATTTGTAATATTTTATAGTTATAGTCATTTTTTCTTTGCTATGTATTGCAGTTCTGGACGTGGTCTGACAGTTGGTCAGGTGGGTTCAGGCATTTCATCATATTTAGGTATAGGTAATGTGTGGATTTTTGGCCTCAACATAGTGGCCATGAGAGGGATTAGAGGTAATATAATTATGGAGTCAATTTCTCCATAATCCCTTCCCTGGTTTGTAGGATCTCATTGTCCACCATGAAATAGATTCTAGAAACACTTTTGACTAGGCATCACTATAGAATGTTCAACAATCGCGTGTCGTAGTCTATTCCATTTTGTGAACTATTATGGTAGATTAAAATTTATTTCGTCATGAAAAATATTTTTATAGTATTTATATTAATTTATTAGTCCCTTCATCATATATTTTCATAATACATTCCTTTTTTACCATATTCCTCCCATGTTCATCTTCAATATCCCTTTTAGACCCCAATATATTAGATTCAATACAATCACTGTAGTATCAACTCTTGGTTATTCTACGCGATTTCCTCTCCCATTATACATGTATTTACTAAATTATCAATGCATTAATGAAATTTCTAATCTTATTCTAATGATTAATTTTTTATATAGTTCGTGAATAAATTTTATTATGATATATTATTGTTTCTATGGATTATTGGTTTGTGGTAATTATTGAGTTGGTGTAAAAATGTATTTTGGGTATCGATTCATCGAAAATTATTATGTTGAAATCATAATTATCATGGAGGGATTTTATATACCCTATAGAGTCCTTTTATATGGTTGTAAAATTTTATTATAGACTGCAATTCTTATTTTAGACCCATGAATGAGTTGGATTGCTTGTGTGTATGTGTGTAGCCCATGCGACCAATTTTTGATATTGATTACATGTGTATGTGTCTCTAAACAGACCCATGATTGATACTAGTATGATGTGTATGTGGGTGGATATTTATATTCCAACTTAATTTATCTATATTTTCCATATATGTTTTATTCCCTTTTTTATAGAATTATTGAATTTGGAGGATTTACATCTAGTAGTAAGTGATTAGTAAACCATTATTGCATTGTTATCCCTTAGAGGGGGATCATATGATATATTTGAGGATAATGAAGTTAGACTACGAAAAAGGGTAGGGGCATGATAGAATTTTTCATGACGTAATTTTGTAGTATGATGCGATGTTTGAATGTATAGATTTGATCAAGATAAAAATGTATGATATGAATGATTCTATAATGGTGATTGAGCTATGGTATACTGGTATGTTTTCCAAACATGTGTTAGATATAGTGCTTCATATCCTTGTGGCCTGACCCAAGACTCATTAGCCTTGTGGATTCTCCTAATTATGTGGGGTGGGATTTCGGTTGACCCTAGTTCATGAATCCCATTATGACTATCCATATCTTAGGGAACTATTGTAGGTACGTTCGGTGTTCATTGCATCATGGTTAGTGCATGACCACCTGACACAATTTTGATTTTTTTATTGATTATACGTTTCCTTATTTTTTTTTGAATACACATCTTATAAATGTGTATATATGTTAAGGAAATGTTTTTGGTGTCTTACTAGGCTCAAAAGCGCATCATTTATGGGTATATTGACATGTATTTAGACTTCGTGATCAGAAATACTGATTGGGGAAATGACCATGTGGTAGGTTGTTGAAGGGATTGGTGTTGTGAGATTAAGACATTACTAGGATAGACTCTAGATGGTTTTCACATGAATTTTGTTTATTATCATTTCTTGTTCCACTATTATAATGGTTTACCATCCACATTGGGGTCCATTTTATAATTAATATATTAAATTAAGTGACATTTATTATATATTTTATACTTATTATTATCTATTTTTATTTTTATTTATCTCATAATTATATATTTTTTCCCATTATGAATTTGATTATCAAGGTTATTGTCTCCACATATTACATTAGAACCTTGTCCCTACTCAAAAACCTCTTACATATGTGGAGGAATTCATGTTGTTATGTGGAACTGTAGAAAAGGGTAGGTTATTTGGGTTAGCTTGTTAAATTTGGGATTCATTCAAAAAAATTTGGAACCCCTAGTCATCTAGGAAAAAACTTTGATGACATGGGAATGACACATAGTCACTTCATATTCATCCATTTATCAATCAAATTCGATTCATTTTTGAATTCATATGTATTATTTTTAAAAGGAATCATTTTAGTTTTGATATGGAGTCAATTTTTATTTGATATGGATTAATTTTAGGATTCATAGGGGATAATTTTATGTTTTATATTGAGTCATTATTTATTTTATGGGGAATAATTTTTTTGACATAGACCCGTTTTATTGTTTATAGGGAGTTAGTTTAGATTTTATTGGTTGTTATTATACACTATTTTAGGATTTAACAAAACATTTCTTTTAACACCCCGAGATTTTATAAGATATATTCTTTTTAATTTCATTCATATCTTCTTTTTTATGCCACACCAAAATTATCTAGCTTTATATGCAACACTGTATTAGCTTGCAGTATACGCAACACTATTCTTGGATCGTGTTACACACAATTTCAAGATCGTTTGATAGTAGTTATTCTATGCAACATTGAGTGTATATATATATATATATTCAATGTATAAATGAAATATTGTTGGATTCTGCTATATGAAACAAAAAAGGAGTATTGCACTACACACAACCATATCTTGGCTTACAGTACACGCAATCTTGACCTTCCACGATAGCGTGTGTTGTATGGAATACCGAGTTTCACTAAACAATGATATATTATTAAAATGTTATATAAACAAGCTGTTATTAATAGTAATACCCACTTTTTAAAGTGTTATAAATTTTATCTTTCAAAATGAACTTCATTTTTGGATTCGGAATATCAAAATTACCCTAGGGTGATTTTTTTGGAATTTTTCTAAAAACATTCAATTTATGATGAATAGTGAAAACAATGGGTTACTATTTAAAAACCGACTTTTTATTTAAATAATTATTTATTTTATTTAAATTTATCTTAGGTCTATAATTGATACATAATACCTATATATGTTCAATGTAATTCATTGGAGTCATTTTATATTAATTTTAGATATATAAAAATTTTATTGAACTTTTCACCCACTTTTACACACCTCCTGGGAGAATTTGAAAATTTACATAAAACATAATTTTACCGCTTCTGTGAGTGGAATTTCGAAAATATGAGACACATGGTTAATATCAAGGAGTTAAATGTGGTTTAATAAAATAAAAATAATTTTTGGGGAATTGTAACTTTTTACTTTTATTTACCATGATTAAAATTAAATAAGGTAATTAAGGGCTAAAATGATATTATTATTTCCCTAAAACATGTTCTAATTCTATTGTATAAGTATAAATAGACCGAAAAAAACACTAAGAATATAATATTATCATTTTGGTCCGCATGGATTAGATTAGGTCATTTATTTTTATTTTATTTAAAAAAGAGTTAAAATAGTTAAAATACAAGTTTAATAACTAAAACATTTTTAATATAGAGTTATACATAAGATAAATTATACATTAAATATTCATTATAAAGACAAAAATATTTTATACCTAATGGTATTTTATTTATAATTTTTATACATTAAATAATTTATGTTATTTATGTCACAATGATGATGCAGTAATTACCGAAATAATGAAATAATGAAATAATCTATATTATAAATACCCCAATAAATGTAATTTGCGGTTTTTTATGAATTAAACTAATTTTATAGGTTAAAATTCCATGTTAGTATGGGTTTAATTAATGTTTTTCGAACTAATAATGCTATTATGAGTTTCAAAAAAATCATTTACCAAATAGTGTCAAAATTGACAAAAAATAGTATTTAAAAAAAATATTATATTATTAATTGTTATTATATTTCTAAAAATCAAATGTTAAGCCAAATGACATATATAAGGTTATGTATATTAATAATGAACCACTTGGGGATCCTTTGGCAGGTTATAGTAATTTTATTAACCATATAGTGTAAGAAAACAAGAAGACATTGTAAAAGTTAAATTATTTAACTTAGAGTTAAATCTAATAGATAAGGTTAACATAGTAACCTAAAATTGTCTAAAACATATTGGTTTAGATAATTTCGACCCATAACCACTTTATCTTCGAAATAAATCAATTCATAGCTATTATAAAACGAATATGACTTTATTATAAAATAATATTTTGTGTTTTTCCAAAGGTGCCCCTCACCTCCCTTATAAAAAGGGCACCCCTTACCTCTTATCTTCACACCATTTTGAACATTGAAGCTCATCCAAACCATCCCCATTTCTCTTTAACAATTACCTAGAAACATTCTGGAGGTTTTGATCTTCTCAAAAGACCAACTCTACTTCCATAAGAGGACGCTTAAAGGGGGTGCGTTGAAGAAGAGGTAATATCTTCTTCCGATTCTCTCAAATTTCATTCTTCTTATACTTATTCTTCTTTAGTTGTCTCATTATAAAGTAATTAAATCAGTATTACTGATATACGGATATTTTATTATAAATATTAGACAACCCTATTTCACATTCTATCCATCCTATGGAAAACAAAATCATCGCGCGTGCATACTTACGGAATACCGTTCCATGCAGTGGTGTAATCTGTTTTCGATGACCACCTTACATGGATGGGTATAATGGAGTAAATAAATACTATATATGATTATTGTAATGTTATATTTATTATGAAATATTATACATACACTTCAATACAATTCCACGATCCTGGGAATGATATCATCGCTCGTGCGTACGTACGGACTACCGTCTCCACGACACGATTAGTTTCATTCTCCATGTTAACCATTCATGAATGATTATAAAGTATATATAATGAATAATAATTAAATATATGACATAATAATGATACTGGATTTATGTATATATATATATATGTATTTTATCTACTTAATTCCATTCAATTCAATAAGGAAACGAAAACAGCATTAATGCGTACGTACGACCTACCACCTCCATGAACAGTGTATTTCATTCCATTTATCGATCTATCATATATATATTTATACGATGAATATATATTATATATAAATCATGTTTTACATTCTGGAATTATTTAAATCAGGATATTAGTAATAATATCAAGAAAAATAGGTCGAAACATGTATAATAAACGAAACGATTTTACCCAAATCGTTGCTTTTACATCGAATTTAAAAAAGACCGGGTAATATAAAGGCATAAGAAAACCATATATGATATCATAACAATTAATATTATTCTATAATAAGTTAATGACATTATTTAGATCATTATATAGGATGTTCGGATACATACGAATCATATCGGACATAAGGTAAGGTATAACTTTTCCAATATCACTCTTATCCGAGATTGTTTATTCGTAAATATTTACTGGGGTTTTTGTTATCATCCATGTACTTATTTTATAAAAATGTTTTCATGTATTTGTAATGTCCTTTTAAACATTTTTTAGTTTTATGACATGTTATTAAAGGAATCTTACTTTTTTTACCACACGAGGAACTTTTTGACTTTTTCGACAAAAGTACGAGGGGAATGTAATTTTTAAATTATACGGTGTGAACAGATTTTTACGGTTTCATAACGCCTCATTTTCATAGAGCATACTTTACAAGTTTGCGTGATTATTTTCAAAAAAACCCTTTTCTTTTATAATTTCAATGCATTTAGTGAAAATAAAATGATTTTGAAAATAAAAGGATATTTTTCTCAAGAATTCATTTCAAGTGCTTTATCAAAACTATTTTCCATCTAAAATGAAATTATTTAATATATTTATGTTTCAAGTATAATGTATCCATTATTTACATGGTTTGATTCTTCTTATGATGAAATGATATCAATTTTTTTATATGGACTATGTTATTATGGGATTATGTTTTAGAATCCCATTATATTACATGGGTTATGTGATGATATATGATTTATAATTTTGTGGCACACAAAAGAATGATTTCATATTGAGATGGGTGGGACCTATATCTCCCTCCAATGCATTGGGTAATGATTTATATCTCATGATATAGACATGGCTGGAACAGTTACTTAATCCGTTTCAGTGATACAAGACAGGAACGATGAGTGAACTCGATTCTGAAAGGGAATTTGTCTACTAAGATGGTCTTGGTAGCAATGCCTTGGCTACTATGGAAATCATATCATGTGCATAATGGTTTTCCACAGTTAAATGTTTTTTTACAATGCTATTTTATCATGATCGATTTTCCTTTATGATATATTCCTTACGTACTTCCATGATTTATGTCTTTACTCAGGATTTTGATGTTTAGATTTTATGTTCATGTTTTTTGCATTCAAATTTTTATGGATTGTTTTATGTTCTCTATGCTTTACCTTACTGAGCATTTGAGATCTCCCTTTTATGTTTTATTTTCCCCAGGATATAAAGAGTGGTTTTAGGTGAGAAAACGCTTGGGGAAGATCTTTATGGGAGATGTAGAAGATCTTTCACCATGATTAGAAGATTATGTTCCGAGTTTCCAAAGACATTAAAATAATACTGTCTTTGGTCATCTATTTATGTCATGTATTAAGTATTCCGAAAAAGTAATGTAATGTCCATGTACGTCAAGATTTGGGTCTCTACAGTTGGTATCAGAGCAAAGGTTTAGTCAACCTTTGGAAAGTTGGATGAGAGAAATTTTTTGGGATCCCTAGAGATATTTCTACGGTATGTCTAGGGAAGTCCAAAAGGATAGTTATAAGTATAGTTTATAGTACTATAATTACGGTAGCGATATTAGAATTTAACCTAAGATGTTATATATTGACGGTAATCCTCCTTTATTATGATGTTTTCCAGAGAATGAATTTTTCCTCTCACACTATTCTTTTTGGGTTTTAAAAAATTTCTGGAAACAGGAAGATTCACGATAATAGAGGATATGATGGACAATGGAATGATATTCTTCATGAGCTACCAAATGAAATGGGGTTTGTAAGTCCAAACATCATTATTTTTCCTAATGAGAATTCTCATAATATGATCAATAATCTCAAAATTGGTATGTTTCCCGACATAGCTAATAAGAGAAAGTTGGAGTTTCATGATGATCATAGAGGAAAGAAAGTTCAATTGCACTCATGTAAATCATGTTGGAAGATTCATTAAGGAGAATGTTTCAACAATGATTAAATGTTTTAAATTTGGAATGTATGGGCATTATGAAAACCAATTCCCTAAGGGAAAATCTCATGAAGGGATTCAGAATGGTCATATGGGTAGTATTTAGGTGGATGATGATGAAAAGACTACAAATGATATATGAGATATAAAAATGATGTAGCTCAGTCAGTCGTTTATGAATTTAGTGGAATGATTGTATGTTTATGAAGAATAATTTATGGTACTGTGGAATAAAGAAAAATATAAGGATTGTTACACTGTTTTCATTCCTTGAGTTTTTGAAAGTATATGATGAATGGTACTGATAACAATAAAAGGTTATTCATATATTTTTGGAAAGAAGATGATGTGTGCATAATGAAGGGATAAAGAGATAATGAAATGAGCTCATGACTGATATATGGACAAAGATATATCATGGTTTGATTGTATAGATTCTTTGGGATTTTGGTATGTGTAAAGAGTTATCTTTTGACAGCATTCATGTTTTCACTAAGGTTCAATGGGTATTCATTTTTCAAGAGAATACATGATTAAGGAATTTACATGTTTGGAATGTGACCAACATGACATATCGTATGATAAATGATGGTATTCACATTCTTGTTATGTGACCTTTCTAGTAATCATTTTTTATACTATGAGATTGGGCAAATGTATTTTGGATAAGTCTAATGATTGGAATTGATTATTTTGGACATCAGATAGAATTGTTTCAGTCAATAACGTATTTAAATATTATTTCTATAATGTTATAATAGTGTAGTTTTAGAAAAAGGACAACCTGCAGGATAGGTGACAACCCGTCGCGTCAGACAAGGATATGGGTATCAAACCCACATTTGAAGTGTGACAAGCCTTTATCCCCAACCACTAGCCTACAGGATGTCCCTGGTTAGTAGAAACTAGTTTTATTATATTAAGTGGTATGATATATGAAGTATAAGTCAATTTTAGGAACCGTATATGATTAATATCACTATAGATGGACTTATGTATATTTGATAACTTTTGATAACCTTATTTTTGAGACAGATGGAATGACCTATCATTCTATCGCATGATCTGCTAACACATCACGAAAGAGAAATTCAACATCATTTCTTTAAGAGATGAAGTGGAAATTGTTCAAGACACAAACAACAGTTAGATTGTACCAAAATCAAGTAAGTATTTTTTTTAATTCAAAAATTATTCAACATTTGGGAAATGATCCTGAAAACAAAATATGTTTTCCTAGTTCCCTCATATCTGATGAGTCAAATGGTACCATAGATCATCAAAAATTTATGGCTTTGTGATTGCTTTCTTTTTCATAGTCAAGTCCTCTACCACTCTCCATCAGAACTTGATGGTTAGATTTCTCTTCCATATCAATATTTTCACCTATGTTCTCATATGTGGAAACCCAAGGATAAGTTAATTTTGGTAACCGTTATGTTTCATACAATCTTTTTTAAAATTAAGCTTTTTTATTCTGTTTTACGATGTGGGTTTCTATTAATGAAACATTCAAGTAGTAAACGATTTATAACCCCAATGAATTTCGAGGGCGAAATTTATTTTTAGGAGGTAGAATGTAACACCCTGAGATTTAAAAAGATGTATTCTTTTTAATTTCATTCATATCTTCTGGTGTATGCTACACCAAGATAATCTTGCATTATATGCAGCACCGTATTATCTTGCAGTATACGCAACACTATTCTTGGATCGTGTTACACACAATTTCAATTTCGTTTGACAGTAGTTATTCTACGCAACAATGAGTGTATAAATATATATATATATTAAATGTATAGATGAAATATGGTTGGATTCTATTATATACAACAACAAAGGAGTCTTGCACATCATGAAACCCTGACTTGGCTTACATTACACTCAATCACAACCATCCACGATAGAGTCTGTTGTACGGAATACTGAGTTTCACTAAACAATGATATGTTATTAATATATTATATAAACTCTCCGTAATGAATAGTAATACCCACTTATTGAAATTTTATAAATTTTATCTTTCAAAATGGACATCATTTTTGGATTCATAATATCGAAATTAGCATATGGTGAATTTTTGGTATTTTTTTGAAAACGTTCAATTTTTGATGAATAATGAAAACACTGGGTTACTATATAAAAACCGACTTTTTATTTAAATAATTATGTATTTTATTTATATTTATTTTACATCAAAAATTGACTCATAATACCTATATAAGTTCAATGTAATTCATTGGAGTCATTTTAAAATAATTTTAGATATATAAAAAAGTTTATTGAATTTTTCACCGTCTTTTACCCACCTCCTAGGAGAATTTGAAAATTTACATAAAACATAATTTTACTGATTATGTGAGTGGAATTTCGAAAATACAAGAGACACAGTTAATATCAAGGAGTAAAATGTGGTTCAATAATGTAAAAATAATTTTTCGGTGAATAGTAACTTTTTACTTTTATTTACCACAGTTAAAAGTAAATAGGGTAATTAAGGGTAAAAATGATATTATCATTACCCTAACAAATGTTCTAATTATATTGGATAAGTATAATTTGACCAAAAACAACCTTAGTAATATAATATTATCATTTAGGTCCACTTGGATTAGATTAGGACATTTATTATTATTTTATTTACAAAAGAGTTAAAATAGTTAAAATCAAAGATTAATAAATAAAAAAAAATTAATATAGGTTTATACATAAGATAAATTCGACTATAAATATTCATTACAAAGATAAATATATTTCCTAGCTAATGGTGTTTTATTTATAATTTTTATACATTATATAATTTATGTTATTTATGACACAATGGTGATGTAGTAATTAACTAAATAATGAAATATTAAAATAATTGATATTATAAATACCCCAATAAATGTAATTTGAGACTTTTAATGAATTCCAATAATATAAGTTAATATGAAATGTTTGTATTTATTTAATTATATTTTTTCCAACAAATCATGCTGTTATGATTTTCACAAAAATAAATTACCAAATAGTGTCAAAATTGACATAAAATATTCTTTAAAACAAATATTATATTATTAATTGTAATTATATTCATAAAAATACAAGGATTGACCTAATGACTTAGATAAGGTTATATATATTAATAATGAACCACATGGGGTTTTTTTGGCTGGTTATAGTAACTTTATTAACCATATAGTGTATGAAAACAAGAAGACACAGTAAAAGTTAAATTATTCAAATTAGGGTTAAATCTAAAAGATAATGTTAAAATAGTAACCTAAACTTGTCTAAAACCTATTGGTTGAGAGGCTTTAGAACCATAACGAATTTAGCTTCGAAATAAATCAATTTGGAGCTATTATAAACCAAATATTACTTTATTATAAAATAATATTTAAATTTTTTCCAGAGGTGCCCCTCTCCTCCTTTATAAAAAGGGAACCTCTTCCCTTTTCTCTTCACACCATTATGAGACATGAATCTCGGTCAACCCCTACCCATTTCTCTTCTCCACTTCCCTAGAAACATTATGTTGGTTTGGTCCTTCTCAAAAGACTAAATCTACTTCCTTAAGAGAAGCTTAAAAGAGGTGCATTGAAAAAGAGGCAATCTCTTCTTCCGATTCTCTCAACTTTCATTATTCTTCTACTTCTTCTTCTTTAGTTGTCTCATTTTAAAGTAATAACATAAGAATTAATTATATACTGATATGTTATTATAAATATGAAACAACCCTATTTCACCTTCTATCCATCCTGTAGAAGATGAAATCACAGCGCGTGCATGCGTACAGAATACCGTCTCAACGCCGTGGTGTAATCTGTTATCGACCACCACCTTACTTGGATGGGTATAATGGTATAAATAAATAACTATATATTATTATTGTAAATTTATATTTATTCTGAAATATTATACATACACTTCAATACAATTCGACGATCATGGGAATGATATCATTGCTCGTGCGTACGTACGGACTACCGTCTCTACGACGTGATGAGATTCATTCTCCATGTTAACCATTCATGAATGATTATAAAGTATATATAATGAATAATAACTAAATATATGAAATAATAATGATAATGTATTTATGTATGTATATGTATTTCATCTACTTAATTCCATTAAATTTAATAAGGAAACGTAAACAGCGTTAATGCGTACGTACGACCTACTGTCTCCATGAACAGTGTATTACATTCCATTTATCAATCTATCATATATTTATGTATATACTGAATATATATTATATATAAATCATGTTTTAAATTCTGGAATTATTTAAATAAGGATATAATTAATAATATCAAGAACAACCAGTTGAAACACGTACAATAAATGAAACGATTTTACCCAAATCGCTGTTTTTACATCGAATTTTCAAAAGAACGGGTAATATAAAGTAATAATTAAACCATATATGATATCATAACAAATAATATTATTCTATAATAGGTCAATGAAATTATTTAAATCATTATACAGGGGGTTCATTTACATACGAGGCATATCAGACATAAGGAAAGGGATAACTTTTCCAATCTAACTCTTATCCAAGATTGTTTATTCGTAAGTATTTGCTGGGGTTTTTGTTATCATCCATGTCCCTGATTTCTAAAAATGATTTCATGAATTTTTAATGGAATTTTTAACCATTTTTTAATTTTACCAAATGTTATGAAAGGAATCTTACTTTTTTTTACCACACGAGGAACTTTTTGACTTCTCCGACAAAAGTACGAGGAGAATGTTATTTTTAACTTATACGGTGTGAACAGATTTTTACAATTTCATAACGCCTCATTTTCATGAATATTCCTCTACAATATTGCACGATTATTTTCAAAAAAGCCCTTTTCTTTTAAAATTTCATGGAATTTTCTGAAAATAATATGATTTTGAAGATGAAAGGATATTTTCCTCAAGAATTCATTTCAAGTGTTTTATCAAAAATAATTTCCATCTAAAATGACATTATTTAATATGTTTATGCTTCCAGTATAATGTATCCATTATTTACGTGGTCTGATTCTTCTTATTTGAAATTATATCCAATTTTTATATGGATTATGTTATGATGGCATGATTTTTAAGAATCCCATTCTATTACATGGGTTGTGCTATGATGTATGATGTATGATTTTGTGGTACACAAAAGAATGATTTCATTATGAGATGGGTGAGACGTATATCACCTTCCAATGCATTGGGTAAATATTTATATCTCATGAGATATACATGGCTGGAACGGTAAGTTAATCTGGTTTAGTGATACAGGACTGGAACGAGGAGTGAACTCAATTCAGAAAGGGACTTTGTCCACTAAAATGGTCTTGGTAGAAATGCCTCAACTACAATGGAAATCATATCATTTGCTTAATGGTTTTCCATAATTACATGTTTTATTCCCATGATATTTTAACATGATTGATGTTCCTTTATGAAATATTCCTTACATACTTCCAAGATTTATGTCATTGCTCAAGATTTTGATGTTTAGATTTTATGTTCATGTTTTTGCATTCAAATGTTTATGGATTGTTTTGTGTTCTCTATGCTTTCCCTTAATGAGCATTTGAGCTCACCCTTTTTATGTATTATTTTCCACAGGATATAAAGAATGTTTTTAGGTAAGAAAACCGAAGGGGAATATCTTTATGAGAGATGTTGAAGTTCTTTCACCATGATTAGAAGATTACGTTCCATGTTTCCGAAGTCACTAAACTAATACGGTCTTTGGGTGTCTGTTTATGTCATGTATTAAGTATTCCGCAAAAGTAATGTAATTTCCATGTACGTCAAGATTTGGGTCTCTACATTTTCTAATAACCCTTCCAAAATGACTCATAATCACCTGATAATGTCTCATTCTCATTCAAAACGTATTTAATTATTTGAAACAATATACTATAAGACCCATCTCTCCTCACCCCAGTCAACAATTTCAATTTTAAGCCTTAAGAAAATATATAATAACATAAATAAATAAAAAATAATTCCCCAACACCCCTAAGAGAATTTCATAAATTTCCAAGCCTCCAAATCTAAGCCTAATACAATAGAACATTACATGGAATATACTATAAATTAAAACAACTGTATGGGGTGCAAGGTCTCATGGTAGATGCCAGACCAAATCAAAATCAATATTCAAAATTCACTGGACAATGAAATGTCCCCCCAAAATATATCCCATTATTGAGTTATCCTAGCCACTTGTATACTAACTCTTAAAAACAACCTATAATCACATTAATTATATTTTAGAAAATTAAATATGATCCCAAATATATCCATCACTTACCAAAAATATATAGACTACCCTATATACCCAACATAAATATTTGATTCATTCTAAAAGATCTACCCACCAAAGGATTCAAGAATTTAGTCTCACCTCAACCCATTTGTTTAACACAATAATTATATCACACTCAACCATTATACTGTCACCATACATCCTAATATTTCTAGTAGTGATTATATATCCTTATTACAAATCATTCTAATACTTAATTTAATCTTTTGTTATATGAATTTACAACTTGACACCTGATTCTAATCTATCACACTACAATTTCATGACATACCTATAACTATATATTGTTATCTAGCTAGATTTGAATATATTGGCCCAATCTCTTAAAAATGACCCAAGACTCAACTACATTATGTTTAACTTCTATGTGGAGTCATACATGATGTCATCCAAATCAATAACTATAATGTGTCTAATATATTACCATTCCTATGACGAGAAGTTATATCAGGAATGAAATCCTTGGTACCACTCATGGTTTTACATCCAATCCAATGTTATAACTCAGTCCATGACTCCGTTCTATCTATAAGGTCTTTCAAAAAAACCACATTAAATGCCTCAACCATCCACACACCCTACACTCATTTACTAGATGATCACCCTGGGCTCGGTCTTGTCACATCGACTAGCATTGGAAACATTTATTCAATGACCCAATATAACTTCTATTTTGTATTCCCAACTAAGACTCTACACACTCACTTTTCTAGAGACAACGATATCCACTATATATCCTATCTACCCTGACTATTTAGCTTGGTTCACTCTCCTCCATCTGTTTTCTATCATCTATTAGCACATGGTTTACATATTTTGATATAAAATTAAAAAAATTACATGTAAACAGATAGAATGATCTTTTACTGCATGAAATTTCATTTCATTACATTTTTAGAGAAGACCATGATACTTCTCATAAAAATCTAAAATTGCATTCCATCCCTGATCCTAATAGTCTAACTAGTTTTCTTCCCACACCAGACGCATTATTCCCATATACATTATAAAACAATGTTGTTTTATATTAATGTGTCTGGATCCTTTCTTAAGATCTCTTATACTGAGCTCACAATGAGATAATCACTCATTATCTATTCATATCCATAAGGACTCTCTTTCTAACATTCCTTCCATGAAACCACCATACGCTTTACATTTCTAATATGGGTTTAGAAATCAAAATATAAAAAATTGAAGAAGTTTTAATAAGATGTGTTACTCACTATAGCATATATATTCTTATTGTAGAGACCAAAAAATTGACGTATATGGACATTAGATTACTTTTGAGGACTAATTAATACATAACAAAAACCAACACTCCAAGGACTGTAATAGTTTAGTGTGTTTGTAAACTTGGAACATAATCATATAATCTTGATGAAATATCTTCAACATCTCCCATAAAGATCTTCCCCTTTTGTTTTCTTACCTAAAACCATTCTTTTAATCCCGGGGAAAATAAAACATATAAATGCTGAGCTCAAATTCTGAGTAAGGTTAAGCATGGAGAAAAAAACAAATCATATACATTTGAACTAAAAAAACATGATCATAATGTTTAAACATCAAAATCATGAGCAATGACATAAAACATGGTAGTACGTAAGGCATAGATCATAAAGAAACATTAATCATGATAAAATAGCATGGGAATAATAAATTTAATTGTGGAGAACCAATAAGCACATTATATGATTTCCATAGTAGCCAAGAAATTGCTGCCAAAACCATCTTAGTTGACAAAGTCCCTTTCTGAATCGAGTTCACTCCTCATTCCAGTCCCATATCACTGAACCGGAACAACTTTTCATTCCAACCATGTCTATCTCCTGAGATTTAAATCTTTACCAAATGCATTAAAGGGAGATATAGGTCCCACCCATATCATAATGAAATCATTCTTACTTGTGCCACAACATAAAATTAAATCATTCATTATAACCCAAAGAAAAAAATGGGTTTCCTAAACATCATTCCATCATAACATTATCCCTATAAAACCAATGGATGTTATTTCATCATAAGAAAAGTGAAATGATGTAAATCATAGAGACATTATACTTGAAATAGACACATATGAAATATTTTCATCTTTGATGGAAAATGGTTTTGATATAACACTTGAAATGAATTCTTGAGGAAAATATCATTTCTTCTTCAAAAACATTTTCTTCCACAAAATGACATGTAATTTGAAAAGAAAATAATTATGTGGAAAATAATCATGAAATATTGTAGATTAATATTCACGAAAACAATGAATTATGAAACTGTTAAAATCCGTTCATGCCGTATAAGTAAAAAAACATTCTCCTCATACATTCAATAAAAAAAGTCAAAAAGTACCAAGTTTGGTAAACAAAAGAATGATTCCCTCCATAAAACAAAGTAAAAGTCAAAGAGGGTTAAAAATGACTTAAAAATACATAGAAGAATACTAAACACTTTATGAAAACATTTATATGGACATGGATGAAAAATATAAGCCCGGTAAAAACTTACGTATAAGCAATCACGAATTAAAATAAGATTTGAAAAAATAACCCTTAAATTATGTCTGATATGATTTGTACGTATATAAACCTCCCGTATAATTATTTAAATAATTTCATTTAATTATTAAAAAATCATATTCATTATTGTGCTATCATATATGGTTTAATTATGGATTTATTTTACCCGTTCATTTGTAAATTCCATGTTAAACAATCATTTTATGTTAAATCGTTTCATTTATCGTACGTGTTTTGACTTGTTTTTCATGATATTATTACTTATATACTGATTTAATTAATTATAGAATGTAAAAGATTATTTATATATAATTAAAATTCAGCATATAAATATATATGATAGATCGATAAATGGAATAAAATACACCATTCATGGAGACGGTAGGCCATACGGACGCATGAACATTGTTTTCCTTTCCTTATTGAATTGAATGGAATTAAGTAAATGAAACATAAATGTAAATAAATCCAGTATCATTATTATGTAATATCATTCATTATTATTTATTATATATACACTTTATAATCATACTTTAATGGTTAATCATGGAAAATGAATCTCATCGCATTCGTGGAGACGGTAGTCTGTAAGTACGCACGAGCGATGATATCATTCCCATAATTATTTAATAGAATTGGAGTGAATGATATAATATATCAGAATCATTATGAAGTTATAATAACAATATATTGTTATTCTTAACACCATTATACCCATCCAAGTAAGTTGGTGGTGGAAAAACTAATTACACCATGGCATGGAGATGGTATTCCATACGTACGCACGCACAGTTATTTCATTTTCCGTAGGATGGATAGAAGGTGAAATGAGGTGGTTTAGTATTTATAATATCATATCAATATATGATTCATACTGATGTTATTACATTATAATGAAACAACTAAATAAGGGGAAGTAGAAGAATGATGAATCTTGAAAAAATCGGTAGAATAGATTATCTCTTCCTCGACGTGCCTCCTTTAAACATCCACTTAAGGGACTAGAGTTGCCCTTCTGAGAAGACCAGAACATATAATATGTTTCTAGGGATTTTGAGAAGAGAAATTGGTAGGGTTTGGCCAACATTGAAAGCTCAAATATGTTTAAAGAGGATATGGAGGTGGTGCCCTTTTATAAGGGAAGAGAGGGGCACCTTTGGAATGTGTGAAAATATTATTTTATTATAAACTTATCTTCGGGTTCAAAAGGTCAAAAAATAATTAAAGATTAATATAATATGACTCATGGTAGAAATAAAATCATCCAATCATAATTGGACTCGTTCTGGATAATATTTTAATCATAATAATCTTATTTATTTAAATCATTTATAAATGAGGTAAAGTCTGCATCATTATTGTGTCATAAATAATATAATTTATTTGATGTCAAAAAATTATAAAAAAATACCATCATGTAGGAAATATTTTTGGAATCTAATAAATATTTATAGTAGAAAAGAAAATTTATATAACCTTTTATAAAATTAATTAATAAAGATTTTTTCAATGTCAATTTTGTCTTTACATTAAATTAATTAATCTAAAATGTCATTATCAATACCAAGTGGCTCAATGGGGTCCCAAAATCGACCCAAGGATACCCATGGTCTGCCAATACCCATCCAATAAGGTTAGGAAAAGTGTTATGATAATTTGGAATTGTTATAATATTTTTCTAAACATGAATTACCCTCTTTCTCTTTAACTGTAGTAAGAAAATGTCAAAAGTTACTATTCACCAAAAATTATTTTCATCTTATTGAACCAAATTTTACTTCATTATAACAACCTCATATGTCAAATTTTTAAAATTTAATTCACAAAAGTAGTAAACTTTCATTTAAATGAAAGAGTCAGTTTTTTAACTACCACTAAGTGGTTACACTATTCATCTAAAATTGAGGTTTTTCAGAAATATACCCAACAATCAGCCTAAGATATATTAGATATTATGAATTAAAAAATGATGTATATTTTTACAAATTAAAAACATATAATTGGCAATAATTAATTTTAAAATTAATTACCATTATCAAAACAAATAGCGTGTTTTTAAGAAACAATAACTATAAAAAGATCGACACTTGTTTATGTCCAATTTCAAAGTGAAATTAATTCCAATGACTAGCATTGGATTAAATGGTATAAATATATTCTAATTACTCTTTAAAACCAATTTAATAGATAATCTAACCATATATATTATTTCGATGAAAAAATGTGTTTTCAATTAAAATATAGCGGGTTTTTACTATTCATTAAAATATGAAAGTTATCAGAATAATATGAAAAATTTATCCAAATTAAATTTTTATATCCTGATTCCAAGGAAGAATATTATTTTGTCAAATTAAACTTATAAACATGTCAAAAACTAGATTTAAATTGGGTGTGCCATCAAAATGCGGCAAAACGGCATTTTTTGAAAAATATTTATATTACCCAAAAAATTTATTTTTTTCTCATACCATGTTCTATAAAATGTGTAAGATGAATAATAATGTTATAAAATTCAAAATTTAGTTTCTAATATTCATAATATCTAGTTCATAATAATATTATAACCATTTATCGTTGTTTAGTGAAACCCAGTATTTTGTACAACACACGCTATCGAGGAATGTCTCGATTGTGTGTAATGAAAGCCTAGTTAGGGTTGCGTGTAGTGCAAGACTCTTTTATTGTTGATAATAAAAGATTCCAACAATATTTAATTTATACATTGAAAAAATATATATATATATATACACTCAATGTTGCGTAGAATAACTACTATCAAACAAACTTGAAATTGTGTGTAACAGGATCCAAGATTAGTGTTGTGTATACTACAAGCTAATAAGATGTTGAGTATAGTGCAAGATAATATTGGTGTAACATATAATAGAAGAAATTAAAGAAATTAAAAAGAATATATCTTATAAAATCTCGGGGTATTACATTCTACCCCCTAAAAATTAAATATTCCCTCGAAATTCGTCGGGGATATAAATGGGTTATTACATGAGAGTTTCTTTCATAGAAACCCCCATCGTAAAAAGGAACACTAAATCTTTATTTTAAAAAGTGATGTAAGAAACATAACGGTTACCCAAATTAACTCATCACTGGGTTTCCACATAGGATAACATATGTGAAAATATGGATACAGAAGAGAAATCTGACCATCATTTTCTGATGGAGGGTGGTAGAGAATATGGCTATGAAAAAGCCAACAATCACAAAGCCGTAAAATTGTGATGATCTAAGGTACCATCAGATTCATCAGATATGAGGGTAATAGAACAACATTATTGGTTTTAAATATCATTTTCCTAATTTTGATGAATTTTTTATTTAAAATAAATACATGCATGATTTTGGTACAATCTCATTTTTGTTCGTGCCTTGAACAATTTCCACTTCTTCTCTTAATAAAATGAAGATGAATTTTTTTGTCATCAAGTGATAGCAGATCTTACGATAGAATGATAGGTCATTCCATCTTTCTCAAACATAAGGTCATAAATAGTTATATACATAAGTCCATTTATGGTGAGATTAATCATATACGGATAAAAAAATGGACTTATACATCCTCTATCATACAACATAATAAAATAAAACTAATTTCCACTAACCAGGGACTTTCTATATGCCAGTGGTAGGTGATGAAGCTCTGTCATACTTCGGTTGTGGGTTCGATTCTTGCAACCTTGTCTGACGTGACGTGTTGTCGCCCATCCTACATGTTGTCCCTTTTTCTAAAACAACACTATTATAGCATTCAAAAAATAATATATAAAAAAAGGTTCTATCCTTGAAAAATACTATCTTATGTCAAAGATAATCCATTCCAATATTTAGGCTTATCCAAAATACTTCTATCCAAGCTCATAGTATAAATGAAACAATTAATTGGAAGGTCGCATACAAGCATGTGAATACCATCATTTATCCCCCATATATCTTAAGATATATCTTGTTGGTCACATTCCAAACATGTGAATACCTTAATCATGTATTCTTTTGAAAAATGAATTAACATTGATCCTTAGTGAAAACATGAATACTGTCAAAAGATAACTCTTTCCACATACCAAAATCCCAAAATTTCTATATACTCAAACCATGATATCACTTTGTCCTTATATTAGTCATGAGCTCATGAATACTATTAAACATATTATTTGCACCATATCCCTTCATTATGTGCATATCATCTACTTTCCAAAAATATATGAATAACCTTTCATGGTTACCAGTAACATTCAACATATACTTTCAAATATTTTAGGAAAAACAATAGTATAACAATCATTAGATGTGTATTTATTCCATAGTACCATAACTCTTGATAAACATAAATAATTCCACTACCTTCTTAAACCATTGATTCATATTGAACAATTATTTCATCTCACATATCATTTGTAGTCTCTTTATCATCTTCAACATAAATACTACCCATACGACAATGCATATTCTATTCATGAGACTTTCCCTTAGGTAATTGGTTTGCATAATTCCCATACATTCGACATTTAAAACATTTAATAGTTGTTGATGTCATAGAAATCCATTATCCTTGTCCATGGTGTTAACTGAACTTTTTCCATTACACTTACTGGCTTTGTGTCCTCCTTTCCCACACCCAAATCATCTTCCAGTTCCCTTGAAAAATTCTACATGATACCTCTTCCCACATGATTTACATGAGGGAAATTTAACTTTCTTTCCTCTATGATCATCATGAAACTCCATCTTTCTCTTATTAGTCAAGTCAAGAAACCTAAAAAATTGATATTATTGATCATATTATGAGATTTCTGATTAGGAATAATAACTATTTTTGGAAATCAAAATATCGTTTCATTTGGTTGATCATGAATAATATCAGTCCATTTCCCATTATATCCTCCATTATCGTGAATCTTCCTATTTCCAGCCATTTTCAAAAACCCAAAAAGAATAGTCTGAGAGGTAAAAATCATGCTAGTAAAACAACATAATAATGGTGGAGTACCTTCAGTATATATCATCAGAGGTTTAATTATAATATTGTTACCATAATTCATGTACTATAACATATACGTATAATTAAACTTAGAAACATCCCTAGACATACCTTATAAATATCACTAGGGATTTCACTAAAGTTTTCACATCCTAGTTTACAAAGTTTAACTAAACCTTTCCTCTCATAACAATTGTAGAGACCCAAAACTTGAAGTACATGGACATTAAATTAATTTTTCATAATACTTAATACATAACAAAAAACAACACTCAAGGATCATAATTGTTTAGTGTCTTTGGAAACTCGAAACATAATCATCTAATCTTTGTGAAAGATCTTCAACATCTCCCATAAAGATCACCCCCTTTTGTTTTCATACCTAAAACCTTTATTTAAATCCTGGGGAAAAGAAAACATATACAGGGAGATCTCAAATTCTTAGTCAGGGTATTCATGGAGAAAATAAAACAAATCATATACATTTGAACTAAAAAAACATAATCAAAATGTTTAAACATCAAAATCCTGAGCAATGACATAAAACATGGCAGTACATAAGGCATAGATCATAAAGAAACATTAATCATGATTAAATAGCACGGTAATAAAACATTTAGTTGTCGAAAATAATTAAGGACATGATATGATTTCCATAGTATCCAAGGAATTGCTTCTAAGACCATCGAAGGTGACAAAGTCCCTTTCTGAATCGAGTTCACTCCTCATTCCAGTCCTGTATCACTAAACTGGATTAACTTTTCATTCCATCCATGTCTATATGATGAGATGTAAATAATTACCCAATGAATTGGAGGGAGATATAGGTCCCACCCATATCATAATGAAATCATTCTTACATGTGCCACAACATAAACATAAATCATTCATCATAACCCAATGAATAAA
This sequence comes from Viscum album, assembly GCA_963277665.1. Taxonomy (NCBI): domain Eukaryota; kingdom Viridiplantae; phylum Streptophyta; class Magnoliopsida; order Santalales; family Viscaceae; genus Viscum; species Viscum album. The sequence continues at coordinate 1,529,963,286 of OY728123.1, read as the reverse complement.
ATGGGTTCCATAAACATCATTCCATCATAACATAATCCATATAAACCAAATGGATATCATTTCATCTTAAGAAAAGTGAATACATGTAAATAATTGAGACATTATACTTGAAACATACACATATTAAATAATGTCATCTTAGATGGAAAATGGTTTTGACGAAACATATGAAATGAATTCTTGAGGAAAATATCGTTTCTTCTTGAAAATCACTTCCATTCACAAAATGAAATGTAATTTTAAAAGAAAAGAATTATTTTTTAAATAATCATTAAATATTTTAGATTAATCTTAATGAAAATAATGCATTATGAAACTATAAATATATGTTCATTCCGTATAAGTAAAAAAACATTCTCCTCATACATTCAATGGAATGGTCAAAAAGTACCATGTATGGTAAACAAAAGAAATATTCCCTCCATAACACAAAGTAAAAGTCAAAGAGGGTTAAAAATGACTTTTGAAAATACATGGAAGAATATTAAACACTTTATGAAAACATTTTTATGGACATGGATGAAAAATATAACCCTAGTAAATACTTACATATAACCAATCTTCGATAAAAATGAGATTTGCAAAATTATCCCTAACCTTAGGTCTGATATTCTACGTACGTATCTAAAACATCCATATAATGAATTAAATAATTTCATTGAATTATTACAGAATCATATTAATTTTTATGATATCATATATGGTTCACTTATGACTTTATTTTACACGTTCATTTGTAAATTCCATGTTAATGCAGCATTTTGGGTAAAATCGTTTCATTTATTGTATATGATTCGACTTGTTGTTCTTGATATTATTAAATATATAATGATTTAACTAATAATAGAATGTAATACATGATTTATATATAATATATATTCATAATATAAATATATATGATAGATCGATAAATGGAATGAAATACACCGTTCATGGAGACGGTAGGGCGTACGTACGCATGAACGCTGTTTTCGTTTCCTTATTGAATTGAATGGAATTAAGTAAATGAAACATATACATACATAAATATAGTGTCATTATTATGTATTATCATTCATGATTATTTATTATATATACACTTTATTATCATACTTTACTGGCTAATCATGGAAAATGAATCTCATCACGTTCGTGGAGACGGTAGTCCGTATGTAAGCACGAGCAATGATATCATTACCATAATTATTTTATATAATTGGAGTAAATGATATAATATATCATAATCATTATGATGTTATAGTAACCATATATAGTTATTCTTTACACCATTATACCCATCCAAGTAAGTTGGTGGTGGAAAAACTAATTACACCACGGCGTGGAGATGGTATTCCTTACTTACGTACGCGTAATGATTTCATTTTCCGTAGGATGGATAGATGGTGAAATGAGGTTGTTTCATATATATAATATCATATCAGTATATTAGTCATACTTATTTTATTACTTTGTAATGAAACAACTAAATAAGAGGAAGTAGAAGAAGGAGGAAACTTGAAACAATCGGTAGAAGAGATTATATCTTCCTCGATGTGCCTCCTTTAAACTTCAACTGAAGGGACTAGTGTTGGTATTTTGAGAAGACCAGAACCTTGATTATGTTTCTAGGGATGTTGAGAGGGGAAACATTCAGGGTTTGGGAGAGAATTAAGGCTCAAAGTTGTGTAATAAGAAGAGGGAGGAGGTGCCCTACTATAAGGGAGTAGAGGGGCACCTTTGGAAAGTGTGACAATATTATTTTATTATAAACTTATCTTAAGTTTCAAAAAGTCCAAAAATTATTACATATGAATATATGATGACTCAAGGTCGAAATAAAATCATTCAAATAGAATTGGATATGTTTTGGATAATATTTTAATCATTATAATATTATTTATTTAAATCATTTATTAATGAGGTAAATACTTCATCATTATTGTGTCATAAATAATTTAATTTATTTGATGTCTAAAAATTATAAAACAAATTACCATCATGTATGAAATATTTTTATATTTCCAGTGAATATTTATAGTTTAAAATATAATTTATATAACCCCTAATAAAAATTAATTACTAAAAGATTTTTGTTAATGTCAATTTTATCTTTACATTAAATTAATTAATCCAAATTGTTATTATCACTAAAAAGTGGCTCAATGGGGTCCCAAAATCGACCCAAGGATTCCCATGGTCTTCCACTACTCATCAAATAAGGTTAGGAAAATTGTTAAGGTAATTTTGAATTATTATAATATTCTTTTAACCTTGAATTAACCTATTTACCTTTAACCGCAGTAAATAATTGTCAAAAGTTACTATTCATCAAAAAATATTTTCATCTAATTGAACAACATTTTTCTTCTTGATAACAACCATGTATATTGGATTTTTGAAATTCAATTCACAGAAGTGGTATAATTTCATTTAAATGAAAGAGTCCGTTTTTTAACTACCACTAACTAGTTTCACTATTCATCAAACATTGATGTTTTTTAGAAAAATACCAAAACTTCAGCCTATGCTATATTTGATATTCTGAATTCAAAAATTATTTTTATTTTTCAAAATTCAAAACATAGAAGTGGCATTAATTAATTTTCAAATTAATTCCCGTTATCAAAACAAATAGCGTGTTTTTTAGAAATAATAACTATCAAAAGATTGACACTTGTTTATGTCCAATTTCATTGTGAAATTAATTCCATTGAAAAAAATTAGATTAAATGGTAAAAATATATTATAATTAAACATTAAAACCAATTAAAAATATAATATAACCATATAAATTATTGCGATGAATAATGTTGTTTTTAATTAAAATATAGCGTGTTTTTACTATTCATTAAAATATGAAAGTTATCAGAATAATATGAAAGATTTGTCCAAATTAAATTTTTATATCCTAATTCCAAGGAAGAATTTTATTTTGTCAAATTGAACTTATAACCATGTAAAAAACTAGATTTAAGGTGGGTGTGCAATCAAATGGCGGCAAAACTACATTTTTTAAAAAATAATTATTTTACCCGAACAAAATTATTTTGTTATCGTACCATGTTCTATAAAATGTGTTAGATGAATAATAATGTTATAAAATTCAAATTGATGTTTATAATATTCATAAAGGCTAGTTTATAATAATATTACAATCATATATCGTTGTTTAGTGAAACCCGATATTGCATATAACACACGTTATCAAGGAAGGTTGCGAGTGTGTGTAATGAAAGCCTAGTCAGGGTTGTGTGTAGTGAAAGAATCTTTTGTTGTTGTGTATAACATAATCCAACCATATTTAATTTATACATTGAATATATATATATACACTCAATGTTGTGTAGAATAACTACTATAAAACAAACTTGAAATTGTGTGTAACACGATCCAAGATTAGTGTTGTGTATATTGCAAGCTAATATGATGTTGCCTATAGCACAAGATAATATTTGTGTATCATATAACAGATGATATGAAAGAAATTAAAAATAATATATCTTATAAAATATAGGGGTGTTACACTTATCGAATAGTGGACTAATATAAACAAAGTCATTTTTTTCAATGTTTGATATGATTAATAACTCCATATCACAAATAGTCACAAAAACCGAGAAAATAAAAAATTACCATATTTTAAGACTATAAACATATACATCCTATGTAAACATTTAAACATAATCAAACAATATTATAATCCCATTTAATATTCTCATAAGAAAAAATAATCCTTATAAAAATAAGAATATAAAGATAATGAATGGGGGATCTCAAATGCTCAGTAAATGAAAAAATTAACAAAATTTCATCATGGGTTATATTATAAGTATTTGAGGTATCTTGGGATTGGGATGAATAAATTTTTAAAAAGGAATATTATATAAGTCCTGATAGAAGGACACATAATTGAGAATTAACAATCATATATCACAGACAAAATTATGTTAAATCATGAGAAATTAAACATGAATCAAGGGGAATATTCATAAGAATAAGACTAAGATATGTGTTTGGGTAATAAAAATAATAATATAAATCATATTTCAAGGATACACAATTAGATATTCAACACATAGTAGGAATAACTTTATGAATCATGTACCATCTTGTGATGTGGATAATCCTCACATATACCCATGGGATTTGGGTAAAATGTATCTTGTACCCTTTTGGATTGAGATAAATCATCTCATGAACCCAATGGCATGGGATAAATCCTCCATCAAACCTGTTGTATTGGAAAAAATGGTCATGTATACCCATTTTCTAGTGATAAATCATAATATGTACCCATTCAGATTGAAATAAATATATTTAATATACTCTTTGTATATGGATAAATCATACCATGTACTCTTTTTCTTCTGATAATTTCTCTAGTATACCCATTTTATTTGGTTTGATCCAACAATTTACACATTATCATAGGGTAATTCCTCATATATACCATTTATAATGAGATAAATCCTCCAATATGACCAGTTTTACTCATGAAATATTATAATTGTCACTTCACTGGATGGATATAAACGACCCACCCATCAATCATTAATATATATATGGTAGTAAATGAAAATTTCATAGAGTAATGTTATAGAAAAAAATTTCTATGAATTTAATGATTTTGTCACAAAAATTTAACAAATTAATTTAATCTATTCATACAAAAAATTCAATAACCTCAAAATCGTATTTCTTAAAAATGTTTATAAGAATATTCATCTAAATAAATTTACAAATAAATAAATCCTTTAGATATAAATTATAAAATGGTTGTCGGACCCAAAAATTGTCGTGTATAAAATAAGTTTAGATTTTTAATAAATGATAATGTTATTGTTGACATTAAAAACCATTTATGTAAAAGTTTTGTTTTATAAAATGAAAAGGATTAATTTTCAAAACCAAAATTTGGAATGAAATCTGAATTATTTATCCATAAAGAATACATAATGGTTTAAGATATGGTATTTGAAAATAATTTATAAACTATTACTTTTAAAAAGAATATTTTATAATTTATCACTGAAAATACATATCTATGTTCAAAATTTTGAAGTGAATTCATGTGAAAACCTAACTTCTGAAGAAGATAAAATGGTAACTGATATGTGGAATGACAAAAGGGTATTGAAATGAAATGTTGAGTAGAAGATAAAATATTTTATTTTTAAAGGATTGAAAACATTTTTAGTCTGTTTAGATACCTTTCTTGAGAACCCACATCATTAAAAGTGGTAGAAACACGTAAATTTTTAAAGTATTGTTTGAAAATAAAAAGGTAACATGAGATAATACAAAATTAATTTTTCTAAATAAAAAAACACTGATGGGAAAGGAAAATATGTATAATAAGGGGAAATTTTTATAACAGTGGAGTGGAAATATTGATTAATAATGATATACGTTTCATATAAAATTTTACCAGGGTAAAATATTTTGATATAAATCAAATTTTCCTCTCATGATCAGAAAAAATTATAACGAGATGTAATATTATGATGCATGAAATCAACCCAGGATGATAAAAGTTTATGAAGAAGTATTTAAACTCAATTAAGGGAGTTAACATAACAAATATACTTATAACTGTTATATTTATTAAATCAAATTCAATTTATATAATAAAATTCATATGGATATTCAAAAATCAAGATTACGATAAAATACATTCATTATCCAATAAAAATATAAATTAAACAATGAATAAACACTTACTATTTAGTTGATCATAATATAACCTCATGTATAAAAAATATAGATATCTTAATCTCCTATCTCATGAACATATTAAAATACATAAAAATATAAAACATCATTAACAATTATTTCTTAAATTTATATCAGTTACGTTTTATTTAATAACAATAGCATGTATGAGTAATATTGATATTTTTTTAACATTTTTTAAAATAGCTGGGTTGATCATCATTGTTGTCCACAAATTCATCAATACCAGATGATATATATTATTTTAATTGATTTTTTTAATTCTTTTATAATGTTATAATTTAATTCTAGGGCATTATTTGTTACAATCCTTAAAAATATATATTCAATGACAATGATTCGATACTTCTTAGTGATCGAAGTTTGTTCTGTTAAATATTTAGTTAAATTTATATATAAAAATTCAGGAGAATGAAAGAACTCTTTATTTTAATATTGATATCATATTTGAAAATAAATTAAATTTTCACAGTCATTTGTGATATAAATTTACAATAGTGTCCAAGAAGGTGGTTAATGTGACATAAATCAATTACATACCAAAATTGATGGACTATTATGAAATGAATTATTTTTAATATCATTAAAAAAATAATAATGATCTTATTTATTGTTAATTAGTGTTATATATCAAAATTAGAAATTATAATTATGACTAGTTAACCTATACCATTTTACTGTATACTAAATTGGATTTTTTTCATAGAATGCACTTTTCAATGGTTGAGTTTACCATGGTTTTTGTTCCTCCAATTGTATGTATGTTTTCAATTTTGAAATTATAGAACCATAATTATTTTCTAAATAATTTTTTTATCATTAAACATGTCCTCATACATTACATCCATGGACATCATGAAAAATATATAAAACTATCATTCCTTAGAGACAATAGTCTGCACATATTCATGGATGATAATTTTGTATTTCCTTGATTAAAAAATAAGTTATATCATTTAAACTTTGTTTTAAAATATTTCCAAAATTTCATAAATATATATGAAATTCCTAATTAGTACCACACTATTAATTCTATAAAGGGAAACAAAACAGGTTGTGTCAAAGATACGTTAGTTCACTCAATATATGAATTATTATTTCATTTTCATTTATAAAAAAGTGAAAGATTGAAAATTCTTGTTTCATCATTATAATACCATAAAAATATAATAATTCCACAAATTTTATCATTTAATGATATTTTAATGTAATTTTATGAAGATTACATGCACATTAATACATAAATTTAAGAAGGAATGGTTAGAATTTTTTTACTCACGTCTTAGATTACATATTTTCAATGTAGGGTATAATTTGAGGGATGACATAATTATTATTCCAAAATCTATTGATGGTTTCAAAAAATGTTAGGGACAGTCTTGGTGAGAGTTTTTTCTTATCAAAGTGGGTTATGTTCTAAGGGGAATTGAGGAGATTAGTTATGTTTCTATAAGTGGGAACATATGTCATTTTTGTAAATAGAAGAAAATTTATTAATAATGGAATTTCTCTAATAAGAAATTTATTTCCAATATTTTTTAATAATCTAGAGTATAAATAATAATATCAATAAATACCTCAACTATACATTCCATGAAAAATGTTCTAAACATGTTTTAGTTCTTTCCCTATTGGTTACCCCTTTTACAAATTTTTATTTGTACTGAGGCGATGTGTATTTACCTATGTAATTTATCCTTTATTCTTGAAAATAAACTCGTCCAAATTTCACTATTTTGAAACAATTATTTCTTACTTTAAATACATTTTATTATACTGATTAATTAATAAGAAAAGAATAATTTTAAAATACTAAATTTATAATGTATAAATAGTAATGGTTTAGAAAATAATTCATAGGACTAAAATGTCAAATACAAAATTTTGAAATAAAAAAACATTTTTAGAAATATAATTTCACTTAGGAAAAAAATATTTGGTCTTAGAAATAGCTCTCATGATTTTCTAATTAACACTTGTAAAATAATTATTTCTTAAAAGCCTTTTTATTTATAGAAATAGAAATTTTCCCTATTTAGAGAAAAATATATATCTTTTTAAAAAAACAAAATTCAACATAAACTAATAATGATATGTGTAATTAGAAAATTAATTTCATATTGTGAAAATATTATTTATGAGTTTATAATTTTTCATTTTAAAATATAATGCAAAATACATATGTTGAAAAATAACATTTTTAAACATTTTCTTTTCTTAATATTACCTTATACCAATTCAGAACAATATTATCGTAATATGTTGGATAATTTATATAAATATTTTATATAAATAATATTATTTTAATATTTAAATATTTTAATTTATTAATGTATTTTTAGGTTATTATAAAATAGAAAGTTATTTTAAATATTAAATTATATATATTTTATATCGTATAAATGTAAGAATGTTTAATTGGTAAATATTTTCTAATTTACTAATGTATTTTATATTCTTAAATTTTATTAATAATAAATTACTCACAATTATTTTTTAGTCCAATGGCCCATGTGGGGAATTATTTTGAACATATTATGTACATAAATGAACATATTAAAAAATCCATGGTGTTAAATTCTCACCCACATAAATAATTTTAGTTCTAAATATATTATTTATCACTTACTAGAGATAATAACTATCAGTATATAATATATAAATTTGACTGAGGATATAATTTCTAATGTGTTATCAAAATAATTAAGTATTATATATTTTTACCTCCAAATACTTCAATCCTGACATTGTTTTTTCTTTAAAAATTATCCTAAAAATATTTTAGAATTATGTATCATAATACAAATAAATGATTTATTTTTTGATAGAGGTCATTTCCATCCCTACATTGATAGTTTATCAAAGGTTGGTTTGAATTATGAAATTTTATTTCCCATTTCAAAACATTATTATGGATTCTATGTCTATATATCCAATACTTTTCTAATATCCAATAAAATAAATCCAAATGACAGATAATAGGAAATTCAGGGACCATTTTCCACAAATCAATCATTGGATATAATATGAATAAAATACCTTTCTTCATAATATCAAATAAATTTCATGTTGATTTGATACATTTTGATAAAATCTTGGGTATGCTATAATGCCTAGAAATATAATAAAATAAGGCCTAAATTTTTAAGTAGGAGATGATTTTTGTATAAAAATTATTTCTATATACTTCTAATGTATTCATTTATATCTTCTTCCTTATTTTAATGTTTTCTCAGGGTTATTATCCACATTAACCATTAGTTTTTAGAATTAATTTGAAGAATGTTCCAACACCCAATATTTGAGCACTGAAACCATTTGTTATACCTTATGATAAATTTTAATTCCCCTTTACATTTTAACTAAAATACTAATTTTCCATTGCTGACTTTTCACATTATTCCCTCCTTTTTAATGGATAAAACACCTTAATACACTTTTGAGAAAATTCCCTAGGTGCATCTTCTCACTTCCTTCACATGTATAATCATTAATATTCCATCTTTATTAGTCCACACCTCATGAAACTTTGTGAAGATACATTTTTATAATATTCTCTATGTTTAAAAACTCTTTTATGATCATGTTTTTAATTATAACCACAATATTTCACACTTTAGTTCCTATCTTTTTAATTTTTTCATTTGGAAAATCTTAACATTATCTATGGATTCCATTATTAATAGGGTTCCATAGATCTATATACAATAATAAAAAAGTTGTTGACATGAATGATTTACTATATAATAGAATTATTTCCTTATAATTACATGAAAAATTCATCATAAAAATGTATTAATCATAAAAATTACTCTATTAGATATCAATTTAACCTTTATCACTCTGGTTCAATCATAGATTTTATAGGCCATGTTCTATGTTATTGCATAACCTAATTCTATAAAATATTTAATCCATCATAATAGATAAAAAAGATGATGTTATTAAATATTAAATATCTCTTTGGAGTTTATGTTTAGTTCTATAGTCTATGGTCCACTAATCATGAACCAGAGTGATGATCAATTAAATAATCAACCATCCTTTTTAGGGGTTTTTCCCTATGGTGAATCAATTTCATATTTAAATAAAATTACTAGTTTTTATAACTTTATTTAATTTTCTATTAGTATCAAATTATATATATTTTTAAAAAAATATTTTATGTTATCTAATACAAAGAATTATTCCTTTGACATATCTCTATGATGTTCCCAAAAAAATATATAATTTTATTCCTCAAAATTACCACACTAGTCTTCAAAACCAAAAAACCCCCCTAAATTCCAACTGTATAATCCCATGATAAACCACAATCCTTTTTATAGTATTATTGAAAATCCACTTTAAGGATATGTGGGAACCTACCAAAACAATCCTCCAAAATCAAGACACAACCTCATAAAACAGCCATTAAATAGACAAGTTTCAAAATAAAAAACAATCATAGACCGCAAATTCACCATCAAATGAAAAATGTTTCAAGATTAAAATGATAGCTACATTAAAACCCCACATATAATCTACAATACCACCATATAAAGAAACCATTCAATAATGGAAAATAAAAAACAAGTAAACCATCATCACACCGTTGTCACTATCACCTCAAGTGTCATGACCTGACCCTACTGGTCTCGAGCCACGACTACCCCTGGCCCACCTCCAAAGGCCAGGGGCTGGTGAAAAGTACTGACGGTGTAACGTTCTCAGGGAGGACTTCGCCTAATTACCTGTGCACAGACACAAAGCCCACTCGATGCATAATTTAAGAGTAAAAATTAAACCAAATTTCATACAATATAACCCAATAACATTCATGCATCAACTTCTAAATAGAAAAAGAATAGTGCTGAAAAGTACTAACAAGTAAAATGAATAGTAAATGAAAAAACATGCACCCTACTAGAAAGGTGCCACAACCTTGCAAGAGGTAAATGAATGTAAAAACCTGGTGAGTCTCACACCCAGGAGTCCTCCTATGACCACTGAACATAGCACAAGCTCATGTGTCCTCTATGTTCCTCTGTAGTCTTGATCGACATGTCTGTCCTCTATAGGGCACACCATGTAAGGGCAAAGCCCATGCATGGTTCAGTATAAAGATACTTAGTAGGATGCCTTGAAATATTGAGAGAGTAACAAAGGATATACTAAAATGGTGAGTAGTACATAGAACTAGAATAATGCAAGGTTACAAAAGAAAGAGTGTAGCTCAACCCAACAAGAGAAATGATGCAGGCTTATCCAACCAAGATGAGCTAGACATGGAAAGCATGTGGCATACCCCATGCGTCTTCATCCCTCTTAGAAATAGAGTAATTGAACCCAATGAGTGGGAACAAAGGTAGGGTGTATATATATTCTAAACAAGAAACACGAACAAGTGTGTAAGGGGATATCTATCTTCAAGATCATCCCAAGAAAATTCTCCAACAATTTAAAGGATATCCATCCCTAATGCCCAAAAGTCTCGCATGCCAAATATGCCACATCACGGAACCGTACAACCAAGGGTCCCGCTTCAATAATTTCCGAGAAAATTCACTAACTAACCTCATAGAAAAGGATGATTCTGAAAAAATTCATCAGGTAACCCACTCCCCAGCCCCATTGTGGGGGTAAACCCAAAGAGGAGGTCGGGTAACCCACTACCCAACCCCACTGGGGGGTAAACCCCAAGGTTAACGGGTAACCCACTGCCCAGCCCTGCTGGAGGGTAAACCCTAAGGTGAACATGTATCCCAATACCCGTCCTTACTAGAGGGTGAACCCTAAGAGGTCAATGGGTAACCGACTTCCCATAATCGCTAGAGGGAAAACCCTAAGGTCAACGGGTAGCCCACTGCCCAGTCTCACTAGTGGGTAAACCCTAAGGTCAATGGGTAACCCACTTCCCAGCCGCACTGGAGGGTAAACCCTAAGGTCAACGGGTAACCCACTTCCCATCTCTTCTTGACAGTAAACCCTATGTTCAACGGGTAAACCACCACCGAGCGCCACTAAAGGGTAAAATAGGAAATGGTTTGATAACTCCACAATGCATGTGCCATCACTAGGTGTCATTAACACCGCTATAGTGTGTACGATCAGAGTGCGTCAAAGGAACCTCCAACCAATGCCCTTTAAAGTTTCCACATTTAATGAGATATCAAAAGAGGCTATACATGGCCAAACAGATTAGACTGTTGCAATCCTCACGAAAAAACACGTGAGATAGACTACATATTTGCTGGAAATGGACTCCTGATGAAAATGTTATTCAACAATACTTTTTACTCATATGGCGCCTGATGGGGCCCACACCTCAGTCTCGAAAAAGGTCGGGCGAACTACACCATCGCGAAGCTCTCGTGCAAACATGCCAAATTGACAATTCATATGCCCCCAAAAAGATGTCTGATGAAAAAGTTGTAGGAATCTACACACCGCTTAAAAGACAGCTTGCAGGGCCCACACCTCTACTCCGAATTCAATTCCAAAAACCATATTGGTCAACACCGCCTTGATTCCAAGGTCACAACGCCGCTGACGGTGCCTAAAATAGAATCCAGATTTAGAATCTGCAACTCCCCGCATTATGCAAACGGGGCCCTATGGGGCCCACACCTCGACCCCTAATTTAGGCGGGTAGATTGTGCCATCTCAATTTCCTTGAGAGAACACTCAGAAATGAGTACTCAAACACCCCAAATAGATGTCGGGTGAAAAAAGTGGTGTTTCACCGTAAAATTTGTGAACTAGGCCCTTTGGGCCCCAGACCCTTTCTCCAACACAAATGCTTCAGAAAGTGTCTCAAAAAGATCGCATGAGGACTAGGGTCACGCTTCCACTAACAGTGTGTCATTCAGAGATCCCAAAAAGGAGTTAAGTCTGATGCAATAATAACTAGTTATTTAAATAATTTACTTGTTATTCCCCTTAAGAGTTTCATGCCACCGAGCAACAAAATCAATCAGCAAAGGGTCTGAACCAACTTTAGAAGGTTCGTCTCAACTGCAAGGCCACAGCGCCTCTGACGGTTTGTCAAACGGACATCTTACTCATGAATCATGTCCATCGAAAGCTATAATAATAATTTAATATTATTAAATTAAATCATCTCGCGTCACTTGCCCTCATGTGCAGAACCCAAAACCCCAAAATCCACTTCAAAAAGCCCGTCTCACTGACACAAACCTGTAGCCGCCGACCGCGCGTCAAATGGATGTGTCGTTTAAGATATATTCCCCTTTCGAAAAAGGAGGACCCAAATTTGGGCCGGTTCACACCGACGGCTCGCGGCCCAGCCGCGGGTCCGGCCCGACTCACCGCTGCCCGCTGTAGCAACACCGGAACCGCCTCGAGTCCTATTCTTCGAATCAGACCGGCCAATTGGCTGCTCTTCTCTGCATCACCTAGCAGGACCCGCGTTCGGCGGGTCCATATCTCCTTCACGCATTCAAGGTCATTGCCTTGGGTTCCCCCTGCCGAGTGTGACAGGCCGAAGCCGTCAAATGCCCGGCTCCCGCAGCGCGCTGCTACACTCCTCCATCCATGCACCACGCTTCCTCTGCGCTCCACTGCCCGGTCTCCTACTCCCCACTCCGTTGTGGAGTGAAACTCCCCGACACAGCCACCCAACATCACAGCCACCTAGTCCCCTGCTCTGCCGTGGGAGTTCACCCCAGCGCACCGGCCGCTGCTCCGTTCGGATCCTCCGCCGGCTGTCCTGAAGCCGCCACGCTCCGCCGCCACCGACTCCACCTCCCAGAGCTACCCCGTCCACGCTGGCCACACCCTACACTTCCACCTCGTCTGAACCCCCAGCCACACCTACTACATGAATCCCGACATCCATCCACCACCATTGCAGAATCTGGTCCTTCAATCGGTCCCCCCGACCACTCCGGTGGTCGTAAAAATTATTGAAACCGGCTTCGGAATCCTAGGACCCGGATCATCACACCGCCACCCCTCTCTCGTCGATCCATCGTGGTTTTTGGAACATTTTAAAATTGGGACGAAGAACACCCAAGAAAGAGACTTAGAAAAGGGGCTCGGTCATTGTCCCTGTTAATTCGAACATCACCCCAATTCTAAAATTTTAGAATTTAAACGATGAAATTGGAAAAAACTCAAGAGATTGACAAAGGTGAGAAAAAACAACAGAAAACCTACCTCGATCTGGTCATTCGTCATTGGCGATGCATCCGCTGCATTCCCACTTGGATCTTCCAGAGTTCGCTCCTCAATCTTGTGAAGAACAATGAAGAACGCTGAATAATAGGAGAGGGAGAGAGAGAGAGAGAAGGGAAATTATGGTTTTCCCCGAATTCCACTTTGAAGAAAATTTATAAACTCTCTCTGAAACTCTACAGACGTGCGAGGATTCTGAAACCACCATGCCCGACTATTTTATATCATGATGAGGAAAAAACACCCCATTTTGAACTCAATGGAAGTATCAAATTTCCATTCTAAGACTTTTTTTGAATGTTATTCCTAAAGATCACCAGTGATAAAAATCACAAAGTCATTAATTTTAAATGATGATTTTTCGAATGGGTGAAGTCTCTAACAATAGGCCCACGCCCAAAAATTTTACACCTTTCCTAGGATAACCGACCTACTCTGGACGCATATGTGCCCTCTGATTTCCGATCCATACTACCGTTTAGTAGAAAACACAACCTTGCCATGTGCATAGCATAAAAACACATAATTTTTTAAAAAAAGTTATTCTGGGCACACCGGGCCTCAAAATCACACGTCGTCTTAGCTCCTAGCCATAGAAATATATGTAGAAATATTCCAAAGTCTTAAATGGAAAAAAACTAGGTTTCTACATCATTCCATCCTTAAAATATTGCGTCCCCAAAAATCAAAACATGGGAAAAAACTCGCCATACAGAGCCCACACCAAGCTCTCCAGCTCCCAAGAAATCATGCACAACATCATTCTATCTCAACATGAGAACCAATGGAATGGTTCGTACTCATGCGGTATGCTACTTTTTATGACTTGCATAGGAACACACACGCACCTCATCATATGTGACACGTGGAAGTCTTCATGCACCCAATCCTACTATTGGGAGGGTGGGCCATGATGGAACGTAATCTCTCAATTGCTTGCAAGATTCTCAAATGGCCCAAAGAAACTCTTGGGGCTTCCCCAGCCGAACCTCTAATTTCCATGTCGCGAACAAAATCATGATTTGTTCCTGGAACATGGTCTCGTGATGCCCTCCTACATAATACCCATCTATTGAAACAACCAAGGACATCTGGTCACACATGTTTTCATAGTCTTTGCATCACAGCCAAGACTCTCTTACACGCTCAAGAAGTCGATGAGACAACACCGTCGAATGAAGGAATGTTGCACCCTCCTGGTCCAATAGGGTCAACTATAGGGATGTTAAATACTAAAAAACATCCCACACCTGACATGTCTGGGACATTTTGCAATGGGATCCTGCTACAACACATCCATTTTTTGGAACATAGTCTACTTCAAAATCATAGTCCATCAGAAATTTCAACCAGCACCATATACTCATGTTCAAGTCTCTATGGGTGGGGGCGCACCATAGACACTGGTGGTCTGAGAAAACCACAAAGCGCTCTCCTTGATGATAGAATCTCCACATTTGAAGTGCAAGGACCACCACCACCATCACCACATAGTGATGTGCATAGTTATATTTATAGGGTTTCAATCCCCTCAACCTATACTTGATAACGGTATCAATATTGATGTCTAACACGCAAGGTACCAATGAAAACGGAAGGAGAGAAAACTCATCCAACCACCAGAGGCTAGACATGGAAAGCATGTGGAATACCCCATGTGTCTTTTCCCATCTTGGAAGGAGAGTAATTCCTAAAATAGGCACTCTTCAAAACCCTCTAGTGGCACCTCAACAAAGGGAGGTCAAGCAGAAAAGCCCCACAGAAAAATACAGAACATGATCTGACACTCCACCACACAACCCTGCCTTGAATACACATGTCATAAGGACTCATCCACCACACCTCAATACTATACGATTTGGGTGGTACTGAATATCCCTCATGGTTTTGATCGCATCACAAAAACGCATCTCAGTTGGGGAAGAACCCCTCTTTCCTATGCATTTAAATCGACGTCGGACAACACCAACACAGGGTTACACCGACACCCTACGTCACCCTCATAAACCCCACAAACAAGGAGTTATACAAAAAGTGTTCCTAACGTAGTTTCTAAGATGTTCTACTGAGAAAATTAGAAACAGACACAGAGCGTACCTCTTATAAACTCATGTGTTGCATGGTTGTAGAAATCCATAGCACACAACCACCCGTATCCCCATCCATCAACTCCCTGAGCCTTACATGGGCCGCTTAGTGGTGGTGGATGGACCTCGAAATGTTTTCATCCAACCACAATTCATTATGCTTTTATACCAACATCGCCTCCCTAGGGACCTCCCTGTCCTCTCCTAGTAGTTCTCTGATCATGACACTGCCTCTATCATGGCGGTACATCTACCAACTATCTGGAAAACTCAACACATTTGGTCAATTAGTCTCACGCCGTATGACCTCTCACATCATAATCATAGCAATAGTCCTCCCTGGGTTGTCTCGGTGGTCTATGTTTCCCCTGATCATGTGATTGAGTCTCATCAAGGGGACACCTCCGATGTTGAGGGCCTACCAATTGACGTCCCTCTGAAAAACATTATCTGTCACCAGTGCCCACTCCAGCACCCTAAGATGGGTGAGGATTAACAAGGGAACTACTCTCATATTAATATCCTCCATAGAGACCTCGCTCAATATTCTTTGCTCGAATTTTGTTTTCATGGACCACATCCAAAGAGTTCTGAGTAAGGTCTGTCAACCTATTCACATACTCAGCCACTGATATCACTCCCCGCTGAAGCTCCTACAGCTCCCGAAACTGTAGGTAGGAGGGTTAGTAATCCTCGGGAAATAACTACTAGAAGTTAATCCATGATATTTTTGACTCATAAAGTATCTGAGTAACTCTGGCTCTAATATTCCACACTGATTGGTGGAAACAAAATGGCTGTCATAGCTACCATCTAACCTGTCAGTGTTCGAACAAGCTTGAAGAGGTGAACCATCGACTCTAGCCACCCCTTCACTATCTGAGCGTATGGCTCACCATGGAACCTCAGCCGTATCTGAGGATGGTACTCATGCAGCATGCCCAACCTATGCTCATCATCAGCCTTCGCTACTGGTATTATCTACTACTCCACATGTGGAGGTGCTATTGCATGTCCTCCGAGATAAAGGGTAATCATATGATGGATCTTGAAGTAAGGCCTTGTCGCTCATGGAGTCGTCGTCATGAACCAGAGCTTGTATCCTGGATGGATATCATCACAGAGACATCCTGAATCCAATCTAGGAGTACTGTAGTCAAAGGAGAATATATATACCAATAACGATGGGGAGATGACTCAAGAAGGGCAATCAAAGACTCAATCCTATGTGATGCACAAACAATATTCCCTGCAATAAGTGTCTCATTGTGCTGAGTAGAAAAGTGGGTTATCAGGGTCCTCATGAATGGATACGTCAGTCACTGCACAATCACTAGACTCCCTGGAATGTGAGACGCTCTTGAGAAATGTTGACACTATTTCCCTAAAACACAACCAATTCCTTTTTAGGGACGTCCGAACAACCCACCAAGGAACGAACCACCTCTGATACAACTTTTTCATGACCCAACCCTACCGGTCTCGAGCAACAACTACCCCAGGCCTGCCTCCATAGGCCAGGGGCTAGTGACAAGCACTGAAGGCATAACGATATTGGGGAGGCCTTTGCCTAAGTACTTGTACACAAACAATACCCATTGGATGTAGAAGTGCTGAGTAAAATATAAAACCAAATGAAAAAAAACTATAAACCAACCACAGTCATGCATCAAGTTATAAATAGAACAAGTATAGTGCTGAAATGTCATAACAAGTAAACTAAATAGAAAAGGTAAAAACATGTGCCCAACTAGAAAGGTGTGACAACCCGATAATACTTAAATGAATGTAAATAGCTGGTGAGTCTCACACACCGGAATCATCCTATGACCACTAAAAACTGCCCAGGATCATGTGTCCTATACACTCATTCATAGTCTCAATCGACCTATTTGTCATCTTCAAGGGCACCACATGTGCGGGTAACCAATGTCGGGGTGAGTAGTGAGATACTCAGTAGGAGGCCCAGAAAGCTTGAGTAAGCAACAAAGGAGATACTAAAATGGTGAGCAGTAGAAAAAAGAAGAATAGTGTAAGGGTACAGAAGAGAGAGTGTAGCTCATCACACCAAGAGAAAGGAAGAAAGCTCATCCAACCAAGGGGAGATGTACATGGAAATCATGTGGCATGCCCCACACATCATCTCCCCTCCAAGAAAGAGAGTAACTAAACCCAATGAGTGGGAAAAAAAGTATGGTGTATATATATGATTGACAAGAAACTCGAAGTAGTGTGTATGGGGATCACCATATCCAAGATCAGCACTACAAATTGTCCAACAGTTAAAACGATATCCATCACTGATGCCCAATAGTCTCGCACGCCAAAGCTGCCACATCGCTAAACCGTACAACCAAGGGTCTCTCTCTGATAATCACGAAGAAAAGTCACTGACTAGCCTCATAAAAATTGCTGAGTCTGAATGAAGTTGTCTGGTAACCCACATCCCAACCCTTTTGGGGGGGGGGGTAAACCCTAAGAGGTCATTGGGTAACACACTTCCCAGCCCCGCTGGGGGGTAAACCCCAAGGTTAATGGGTAACCCACTACCCAGCCTCGTAGGAGGTTAAACCCTAAGGTGAACAGGTAGCCCACTCCCCAGCCTTGCTGGAGGGTGAACCCTAAGAGTTCAATGGGTAACCCATTGTCCATCCTCACTAGAGGGTAAACCCTATGGTTAATGGGTAACCCACTGCCTAGCCTCGCTGAAGGGTAATCTATAAGGTCAACAGGTAACCCACTGCCCAGCCTCACTAGAGGTTAAACCATAAGATCAAATGGTTACCCACTACCCAGCCCAGCTGGAGGGTAAACCCTATGTTCGACAGGTAACCCACTACCCAGCCCCACTGCAGGATAAACCCAAGAACAGTTTTGATAACTCCGCACTACCCATTCCATCACTGGCTGTCACTAACACCGCTACTGTGCGTAGGTTCAGAGTGCGTCAAAGGAACCTCCGACCAATGCCATTTCATGATTCCACATTTAATGAGATCTCGAATGAGTCATCACATGAACACCATTGCAATCCACGTAAAAAAAACAAGTGAGATAGACTACATAGTCACTAGAAACAGACTCCCGATGAAAATGTTATTCAACACCGATTCATTCTCATATGGTGTCTTGTGGGGCCCACACCACGATCCCGAAAAAGGGGGGGTAAAATTGTTCCATCGTGATGCTCTAGTGAAAATATTCCAAATCGACTATACATACGCCCACAAACAAACGTCTGATGAAAATGTCACAATACGCTGCACACCACTTAAAAGACGACCCTTTGGGCCCATGCCTTATCTCTAGCTTGAACTCCTAAAACCACCCTGGGCAACATCACCCTGATTCCCATGTCAGAACGCCACTGATCGTACCTAAAATGCACTCCAGATGCAGAAGCTTAAACTCCCCGCATTTTGAAAATGGGCGCCTGTGGTGCCCACACCTCGAACACGAATTTAGGTGGAAAGATTGAGACGTCTCAATCCTCTCATGTGAACACTAAAAAACGAGTAATCAAGCACCCCAAATGGATGTCGGGTGAAAAATTTGTGTTTCGCCATAAAACGTGTGAACCAGTCCATGTGGGTCCCACACCATGACTCCAACCAGAATGCCTCAGAGGGAATCTCAAAAAGATTGCACAAGGACTAGGGTCAAGCTACTGCTGACGACACATCATTCGGACATCCCATACATGAGTTAGGTCATATGCAAGAATAACTAGTAAATTAAATAATTTATTAGTTATTTGCATCAAGTGTTTCGTGCCATTGAGAAATGAAACCGTACCACAAAGGGGCCAATCCGACATTGGAAGGACCATCTCAACTCCAGTGCTACATCACCTATGACGGAACATCAAACGGACGCCTGGCTCACAACGAACGTCCGTCGCAAACATTAATAATAATTTCGTATTATTAAATTTAAGCATCTCAGGTCACCTGCCCTCTGGCGCAAAACTGAAAAACCATGAAAGCCATGTAAAAAAATCATGTCTCGCTGACACGACCCCACAACCGCTGACAGTACATCAAACAGACGAACCGTTTATGAGATATTACCCCATGAACAAACGGGGCCCCAATGTTTGGGCCGGTCTAGACCGCCTACCCGCGGACAAGCCATGGGTCCATCCCGACTCACTACGGCCCGCTCCAGCAACACCAGACCCTCCTCAGGTCTGGTTTTTCGAATCAGACAGGCCAGATGGGCGGTCTTCTCGGCGTTGCCCAGCAGGACCTGCATTCGTCAGGTCCTTGTCTCCTCCGCATACACGAGGTCAGGACCTCGGGATCCTCCTACTAAGCGCGACATGTTGAAGCCGTCGGATGCCTGGATCCCACAGCGTGCTGCCACGCTCCTCCGGTCGTGCCCTGTGCTTCCGCTAAAGTCCGCTTCCTAGTTTCCCGCTCCCCGCTCTACTGTGGAGTACACCGTTGTGACATTGCCACCCGACGCTGCGGCCACCTTGTCCCCTTCTCCGCTGCATGGGATCACCACACCGCACCGTATGATACTCCGCTCGGCTCCTCTACCGGTTGCCATGAATCCTCCTTGCTCCACCGCCTCCGGCTCAAGCTCTAAGAGATACCCCATCCACAGCGGCCACACCTGATGTCGCCCCCTCATCCGAACCCCAGGCCGCACCCACTTCCTTATGCCCAAACTCCGGACACTTCCCTTGCCAGAGCCAGTGATTCAACCATTCCAACCGACCATTCCATTGGTCAGAAAAAGTATACAAAACCGGTTTTGGAATCCTCGGGGCCAGATCTTCCCAGTGCTGCCCCTCGCTCATAGATCCGTCACAGATTTTCGCACATCCGAAAATTGGGATGAAAAATGGGCAATAACGAAAATTAAAAACGAGGCTCATGCATTGGTCGTGTTCATTATTCCATCACCCCAATTATAATATTCTCAAATTTAAACAATGAAATAGGAAAAAACTGAAGAAATTGATGAAGGGGTGGAAAAAAACCAAAATCCTACCTCAATCCGTCCGTTCATCATTGGCGATGAATCCACTGCTATCCGAGTTCGATCTGCCGGAGTTTGCCCGTAAATCTGTTGAAAAATAGTGAATAATGACACAGAACAAGAGAGGGAGAGGGGGAGTGATAAATAGAGAAGGTATATTATTTTTCCCCCCTAATTCCACTTTCAAGAGAATTTTTAAACTCTCTCTGAAACTCTACCGACGGGCGAGGATCCTGAAACCACCGTACTCGCCTATTTTATAGTATGCCTAGGAAAAACAGTCCATTTTGAACACAATAGTAGTCTCAGATTCCCATTCTGAGACTTTGTTCAAAAGTTATTCAAAAATATCTCCAGTGATAAAAATCACTAAGTCATTAATTTAAAATGATGATTTTTCCCCTGGGTGACATCTCTCACAGTAGGCCCATAACCACATCTTTTACACCCCACATAGGTTAAACGACGCACTCTGGATGCAGTCGTGCACTCAGACTTCCGATCTGAGCTACCGTTGAGGAGAAAACACAACCTCGCCACGTGCATAGTATAAAAACACTTAATATTTTATAAAATTTATTCCGGGCACACTGGTGCACGGAATTTCACGCCGTCTCAGTTCCTAACTCTGGAAATATATGTAGAAATATTCCAAAGTATTACAGGGTAGAAACCAGGTCTCTACAATGATACATGCATAATTCCACCATATCCATCAGATCATTGTAACACAATAGACCCCCCTCATTGCCTTTGAAAGAAACCATCAAATACCATCATTTCGGAGGAGTAGTCGTCATCGTTTCCACATAGATGAAACCCATCATCAGTATCGAAACCAAACCCAAACCACAGAGTTGAACACCACCGAACATGCATCAAATAGATCAACCACTGGGAAGAATCATAAAAACATTTTCTGATAGCATGAGGAAGAAAACTGAAAAACCAATGCCTGTGTCGAGGATCTCATTCCTAGAACATTGTTGGACATTGAACCACACATCCCAAAATGTCATTATAACCCACACTCAAATCCAACCAGTATAGAAGCCACATAAATTAGGTTTGATGAAATGGTACAAGCAACCGAGGGCTCTGAATCTCAAGATAAAAATAAAAATATATCATTATTTTACATGAAAAATCATTTCATCCCACAGTTAGTCAAACAAATCAGAGAACAGAGATTTTACAATCCATGAGGACATTCTACATAAGAAATTTTTGTGAACATTTTTCAACTATCAAACCATACATAAATCCCTTACAGACATATCAACATGTTACAAAGGATTAGACAATAATTGTTTGTATAAACACAACCATGGGGGAAAATCATATTAAAAAACATTTTCAACATGTAAGGGTATACAGATACAGAATATATACCCTAAAAAACATTGTCGAACCATGAGATAGTAAACATGATCCAAGGTGAATAATCATATGACTAATATTATAAAAAAATGATTATGGAATAAATAGAACAAAAGAAATCATATATCAAAGCCACCATACAAGACATTCATTATATAGTATGCACAGTATAATAAAATATGTAACTTCTTCGACTTTGTATAATAATCTCATGTACCTATGGGATTGGGATTAAAATTATCATATACCCATTTGCCTTGGGATAAACCCTCTTTTGTACTATTTTTCTTGGAATAAATACTCATGTGTTGCATTTGTCTTTAGATAAATCCCCTTGTGTACCATTATTCTTTTAATAAATACTCTTGGGTATAAATTATCCGAGGATTGATCCCCTAATATACCCTTTGGTAGTGGATAAATTCACTATTATACCCATTATATTGGAATAAATCCTCAATTGTCCAATTTTTCTTAGAGTATATCACATCATTCACCCATTAGAATTGGATAAATCCACATTTTTCACTTTTATCATGGGATAAATCATATTTTTTACCATTTATATTGTGATAAATCCTCTCATGAACCATTTTTATTTCATGATATGTAAACATTAACTATTTATTGGATGGATATATAGGAACCCACATATCAATCATACATACATACAGTTCCCCTGAGAAAAAGTCATTAATCACATAAAAAATGAATCCATTGAATGAAAAACAGTTTTTTTAGTATTCATTAAAGTTTCTAGTAAATGTGAACACAATAATGTAAATGGTTGATACCTAAAATACACTAACTAGGAATTTTATAAGAAAAATTTGAGTGGGGATCATAAAAAATAATATCCAAAAATATAAATTCCTAGGATGTAAATATAAAATGGTGGTAAAATTATAAAATGTTTTTGAAGAAAATAATTTTAACATTGTAATATATTGATGATTTTAGATGTCACATTAAAATTTAATTTTAATATAGGTTACTTTTCATAAATTTAAAAGAAACTATTTCAAATGAAAATATTTTTAATGAAATACCAATAATTAATCATTGGAATAGACATAATGATTACAGAAGTGATATGTGAAAATATTTTGAAAAATTCACTTTTAAAATTAATTTTAAATATTTGACCCTTGATAATAAATAAAGGTTATCAAAAATGTGAATTAAAATATTTTGAAAACAGCTAGTTACGAAAAGTATACGTCAATAAATGGTGATTACAGTGACATGAAAATTAAAAAAAATAAAATTGTAGTGGAGGATAAAATATTTTATTTTTAAATGATAGAAAATCATATAATCTTTTAAATACCATTTCAAAAACACGCATCATAATAATAGTTAATAAAAAGTTTGATTGAAAAGTTATATTATTAAAAATAAATGTTATAGGAAAAAATAGGTATATGGGGTTTCCAAATATAATGGAAAAAATTTATTGAAATGAAATATTTTAAAACCTAGGGAAATTATAGTTAATGGGAATGTTAATTATTTTGTATAGTGCATAGAATTTTTTATGATGTAATTTATCAAGGAATAAACATTTTATTAAATATTATTATAAAATATATGAATTGAAATTATAATTAAATAAAATCTTAATGTGGTTAAAATGAATCCGTTAATAAATAAGTTCATGAAGAATCATTTTAGATCAATGAGAACCGTTAAGTTAACAATGAACCACATGAAATTATTTTCCATTAAACTAACATCCATTTAAATAAAGGGAAAAAAATTTCTATTAACACCCTATGACTAAAATTAAAATGCTAAAATAAATTCATCAGTTTTTATCCTCAAAAAATTAAATATTTCATGGTGTACATTAAGAAATATGTCCCAAGATATAAATATGAGATGAGAAACACCTTACATAAATTTCTGTATATTTGATTGAACTCTAATATCTTGTATAAAAGAATAGACTTATTAATAACCTAACTAAGAACCTGATTCATTTATATATCCTTTTAAAAAATTCATTCACAATTATTCTCTACATGTATATTATTTAGTTATTATTTATTTTAAATATTAGTTCAGACTAATCTTGATCATGTTAAATAAATTTTACAATAATATTGTTGTCCATAATCCTTGTCAAATATTTTATTATTATTATATCATAATAGGTACAAAAATTTTGGTTTTAATAATATTTACAACAATTTTTTTTCTGTTTATGGTATTTAGAGTTATGATCCTTAAATATGAATTTTGCAATGATCATGTTTTGATGATTGTTAACGATAGGAGGGTATTTTCATAAACAATGAGTCCAACAATTTTATTACTATTAAAAACTTAAATTTGATCATTATTTAATTATTTATAACATATATATACTGAAATGAAATTCTCATAGTCAATCATGATATAATTATTTACCTTTTTTGAAGAAGGTGGTTAAACCATCCAAAACAAGAACATATCATAATTAATAGATGATTACGGAGTGATTTAGTGGAAATATAATTACACTAGAACCATAATGATCTTATTTTCTTTTTATTAGTGTCATATATTATAATCGTAATCAATTGTAATAATATTATGACCAATAGTAATATTTTATATAATAAAATTAAAAATATTTTTTCTTGAATATTTATCTTTTCAATGGTTGAATTTATGATGGTCATTTGTTTTTAATATTTATTATATGTTCTCTAATTTTATTTTTTAAAACCATTGTAATTTAAGAAAAAAATATTTTTTATTAATCCTATTCTCTTGGCCATTTATTTAACATGGTGATGAAAAAAGAAGTAGAAATCATTGGTTCCATGGACCATGCAATCTACACATACACAAAGTTGATTATTTGGTTTTTCAATGAATGATAAAAATAGCTAATATTGGTTACCGTAATATAATATAAACTATCCAATAAATGACGTAGAAATATTTTAGATTCTCTATTATTATCATCCTTCTATTTTGGTTACGAAATATTAAATATGTCGTATCATGGGGGAGGTATTTAACACAACACATGAATGAAAATTTGATTTTTCAAGATAGAAAAAAAAATCGTGGTAAATTATTACACCATAATTATTATAATATAATAGTATAACTATGATACTATAGTTTTAATTTTAATATTTTATAATGGAATTATATTAAAATAAGTAAAAAAAATTATATAAATGAGAAAGGACCAATTATAAATTTAAACATCACTAGTTGGATTATATATTATTCTAAGGGTGTAATAAATTGAGTGTTGGTATTTTAATAGGACCATAACATCTTAAAAGAATATATGAATGGTTATGTGAGGGTTTGGTACATCAAGCATTGAACTATGTGTATTTTGGTGAGAGGTTATGTGAGGAGAGAAGTTCCCCTTATACAAGTAAAAAGGGAAAAAAAGATTATTAATATCGATACCATTTTTATATTTGGAATTCACTCTTGACTAAAGTAGATTCAAGAGACCTGAGTTCAAAACTAGGTGGAGACATATTTCCAAGTTACTAAAGTCGTACACTAGTATGCATTGTTCGGTATAGTAGTAGCTAGAACTATTTAACTATTTGGGATTTCAGGCTACGGGTTTGGGCATCAGTTTCTTTATGGCCTTAAGACTACCCAAGGCCTTTGGTCCAGTAATGATTTCGGGCCACCTCAAGGCCTTAAGGCCACCTCAAGGCCTTCAGGCCACCTAAAATTATGCTTAATGATAAGAAAAAAAATTATATGGATAAGACTCTAAATAGGGATTCGTAGAATGTTCATTCACCAGAGAAGAATTTAAGATGATTTGTTTGAAAGATAAGTTATGGAACTACCATTAGGACTTGTCTCTGCTTGCATGGAAAGCATAGCTGAATATCTATGCGAAGGTGGAGATTTAATATCATGATTAAGAATCTGGGAGGAGTAGTTCCAAGTATAGTATATATATTTTAAGTCATTATGTAATCTTCCAAAACCCTAAAGACACTATACCTCTCTATATTTTATGTTTTTTTTGAGTGAGGAATTTATGTAACAAATCAAGCTTAAGTGTGTAATAAATGTAGGATTTTTATAGTTGTTTTTAGAGGGAGGTTTAGTTATTTTTGAGATTAGGATTAGAAAACCCTTGTGAAAGACTTATGAATAATACTAAGTATAATAAAACCATCCATATGTTATGGTGGGTATTGAGTAAGAGATTTATCATGAAAATATATCCTAGTATGAATGTGATAAGGTAGAAGCGGCTCTAGCATAGATATACCTAGGAGTGAAAACTCTGACAAGGATTTTTGAGCATGATCCATGGTATCCTAGTACATGACAATGTCTGCACTCTTGGTTACAACACTCCCAAGGGATATATTTTGGTAAATACACCAGCATAGTATGAACCACTGTTAATGGAATAAAAAATTCCCCTATGAACGAATTTTGGGAATTATTTCAAAAATAACATAGATTTAAGCCTATTGGTTCACAAGTTAAGGGAATAAAAGTTATTAATATGTCATTTGTTTTTTTCATCAGATTACCATTTATATGTAAATATATTATGATACTCATCCCTATGTGTACATCATATAGAGTAGTACCAGTATCAAAATGTGAAAGGTATATTTATCTTGTATTGTTTTACACATTATTTTATATCCATAAATATTAGTAGAAAAATCTCAACACCTCCACAAATAATGGAACTAAATATGTCAAGGAATATAGAAAATGGGGAAATCATTGCATCCCATGAATGTAACTCCTACCCTGTCATAATTTGTGGGTTGCACTTCCAATTTAATCTTTTCATACTCCCTATGGTGTAATTTTATGCAATTCATGGAATGGATTTTCTTTCCAAATATAGAGCCAACATAAATTTTCGTGAGAGGGAAATCAGTCTCCATATGGATAATCAACCCTCAATTATATAAAAATACGAGGAAGAAGATGAATATTCTCTAGAACGATAATATCATGAATGGGTATTACTTCACTATGAGAACGTGTATCTGGATTAGATGATTGATTCTGAGCAGGAATCCTTCATTGAATACATTCTTATTGTGAGGTAAATCACTGAAGTGTTTTCCAAGGAATTTCCTAGTCTTCCTCCTAGAAGCGATGTTGAATTCTCAATTTACTTTATACTTGGAGAATTTACAATATCCAATACTCTGTATAGAATGGATTTAGTAGAACTTTTGAAGATCGTGAAAATATTAGAGGATAATATGGATAAATGGTTTATATGCCCAAGTGCTTCACCATAGGGTTCACAAATCATCTTCGTCTAGAAGAAGGATGAGTCAATGTGCCTTTGCATCTATTATCATGAGCTTAAAAAAATCACAAGAAATAACAAGTATCCTCTAACATGAATTGATGAATTGTTCGATCAGCTTCATGGAGAATAGTACATCTCTAAGTTGGGCTTGTGGTCGGGATATTATCAATGGTGAAGAAGGATAATAACCCTAGACTACTTTTCATACAAGTTATGGGAATGACGAATTCACAGTAATGCCTTTTAGAGTCACTAATTCTCTAGTAATCTTAGTGGACATGATGAATAGAGTCATTAGATATTACATCAACAAATTTTTGGTAGTCTTTATATATGATATTTTAATACACTCCAAAACCAAGGATGATCATGAGGACCATCGATGAACTGTACTAGAGACTATGAAAAAGACGAAGCAATATGAAAAGTAAAGTAATTTGTGTTCCTATTGATAGAGGTCTCATTCATGGTTCATATCATCACATTCAATGGGATATCTGTAGATCCATCCAAGACAACTACAATTAAGGGATGGTTGAGGGCATCATCGGTAATAGATATTCGTATCTTCTATGGGATAACTAGATATTATTGATGATTTGTGAGATATTTCTCCCAATTATCCAACCGCCTTACTAAGATAACCAAGAAGGGAGTAAAGCTTTAATGGAGTGATGAATTAGAAGAGGGATTCACAGAGTTGAAAAGGAGGCTTATTACTGCGCCTATGCTCACACTACCCACTGGTGCAGAATTTTTTTTTATTTAGTGATGCTTTGAAGAAGGTCTTGGGTTGTGTGTTGATGAAAAATTTTAATTGAATTGCCTTTGCTTCAAGGAATTTGAACGTTCATGAGAAAAAATATCAAAAACATGATCTAGAGTTGGCTACAATGATCCTCTATTAAAAATTAAGCATCATTTTTGGGGGGGGGGGAAATTATGAAATATATACAGACCACAAAAGCCTCAAGTATATATATTCACACATAAAGAGTTGAAAATAATCCCATTAATATGATTAGAGCTTATCAAATACTACGACTGCTAAATCCATTACCACCTTGGGAATGCGAACAAGGGGGCATATGCTCTATGTATAAAGGATCAAGAGATTTTATCATTAATGGGAATTGAAAAGGATCTAATATTATCAGATTTGATGAATATGGACATGATATTCATAAATATGGAAAATTCATCAATCCATTCCAAAAGGATTACGCAAATGTCTCTTTTAAAATGATCTAAGGATTCTCAAAATGATTATATGGGAATTCAGAAGAAGGTGTAAACTATTAGAGAAGGTAAATCCTTATATTTCAATGTCAATGAAGATGGAATTGGGAGATTTGGGTCAGTACATTGTGTTCCCTCAAATACGGAGTTAAAGAACGAAATTTAATATTATGAACACAGTTCAGATTTCTATATTCTCGTATGAAATTAGGAAGGATTTCTCAATTGTTAAACTGGCACTGATATACTTTATAGACATGGTAAGGTGGCATGGAGTACCACTATCGATTATTTCCAATCATAATCCTATATTCACCTATATGTTTTGGATGATTCTGCAACATGTTATGGATACTTATCTGAACATTAGTATGGATTATCATCCTCAAAATGATGGCCAATTTGAGTGGACTATTCAAACACTTGAAGAAATGTTGAGAGCGTGCTCAATGGACTCAAAAAGAGGATGGGATGAACATATTCCTCTGGTTGAGTTGTCATACAATAATAGTTTAAAATCATGAATCAAAATGGCTCCTTATGAATCCTTATCTGGGTAGAGCTGCAGAACATGAGCATGTTGGGATGATGTTGGCGAGAGAAAACTCCTAGGTCCAAAAAATGGCTAAGAAATAGTGGACATGGTTAAAACCATCCAGCAACACATTAAAGTTTCTCATAGTCAATAAAAGTGCTATGATAATAATCATCGATGATACCTAGAGTGTCATGACCTGTCCCCCAGTGCCCATTTCATGTGTACCCCAATCCTACCGTCCATACATCAAGGGTCAGATATTAGCACCAAAAATCAATTCCCTAAAATGGGAAGTCATTTCCTCAATACCTGTACCCAGACAAGCAAGGTACACAATGATAAATTAAAACACAAAGGTATATTAATGATCAATCACAACTAATAACAAAAAATAAGTCTAATAGTATGTACTGAATGTAAAGGTGCCAAAATACAATCCCATATTAAAATATACAACTAAAACAAAAAACAGAAAACAACACATGAGATCGTACACCAAGGATCCCACCTAAATGGTAGCTTCAACATGTCTCAACAACTCTCCATGTAGATTAGTCACCTCCATGTATCGCCTGGTCCTAGCTATTATAGTCATAGCTGATACGCTCGTCGTCTACACAAGACACATCACGGTGTGGGAAAAGCTCATGTAGGGGTGAGTATAACAATACCCTGTAGAGGTCTTGAGAACCCAGAAGTAATATTAGTATTCCTCTAAGGAAAACCACAAAGCATGATCTCAAAAAAAAGCACAAAGAGAAAGACTCAACTCAAACTGGATATACACATTGCGTTTAGAAGGAAATATAAGAACCCGACCTCAATACATTTCCATGATTTCCCAATAAGGCTCAAAGTGTAACTCAAGGATCAGGTGTACATGCTCCATGAATTGGACTTCCCGGATGGAACTGATCTAAGAGATGTACTCAATCATGTAAAAATCAACCATTCTTAATGGAATGTATGAAATGACGTGCTTCATCGGGAACTTTCTTCTAGAGCTACCTATAGTTCCTAAAACTAGAGGTCTCACAGTCATAGTCTTGTGCCTGGGAAAAGATCAATGGAAACCAAGTGAAGAGGCCCACTCCATGATATAGTGTCCAGCAGTCGAGAGATATCCAACTCCCTTGAAGGACCTTCTCCCAGTAGCTACTCGGAGAGGGGGAGTACTACACCATATGTCAGGACCCACACCATACCCGATAGGGGAGTAAAAATATGGTAGTTTGTTTGCTGTGTTGGATAAAAAACCTAGTATGTCAGGAGATTACCGATCCCAGGCTAGAGGACCCACACCCTAGCATGGGGGGGGGGGGATTACCAACTCTCTATGTGAGGACCTACACCCTACCTGGTATGGTGGTAGAACTCTGGTAGTTTGTTCACTGTGGGGGACATGTACCCTAGTATACCATAGGACTACCAACCCCAGGCTATAGGATCCACACCATGGCACGAAAGAGGAGTACCGTGTCAGCTATAACACTACATAAGGTGGATTCGCACCCATGGTTGACATGGGAGTACCTATTCCTATCATAGAGGACTCGAACCCTACCCATCAGGGGAGTACCTGACTCTATGTGAGTATTGTATGGTGGAACAGTTCCATAGTCTTATTGGGGAGTAATAAATCAAAATATTGAAAAACCAATAAGTGGGAAAAGAACCCGCACTCATGATATGGGGTGTCCCGTCTCTACTGATGCAGAGGAGTAAAGAAATACTTACGCCTCGAGTCATCAAGAGTGTTTCCATCGTGACTCTAACTACAAGAAACAACCTTGTTCAGATCCTATGGTAATCATCCATACCTGAACTACGATGAATATCCATAATGAAATAACCCGATGATCTGTTATGTAATAAGGGTTCGAACACAACAGATGACGCGAAAATCAGACACACGGTTTGTATGCTAAAGGCATTTTAGTGCCAAGGGTCCAGTTGTATTACAGTATGATCCAAACTAGTCAAAGGATAACTTTATTCAAAAGACACGTCAAGTTACCCAAAAGTACTTTCTTCCTCCAACGATCCCAGCGTTGTGTATGGTTTGTCAAATGGACATTCGGTTCGCAAGATACAGCTTATGAAGTGAATCTCGGCCTAAGAGGGCTACGGGTCCGATCCACCCCAGTCTGACCGACTTAACCTGAACCAACCTGACCCGACCTAGCCGGGGCCATCCTGACCCTGCCGAGGTAGACCCCACTTGGTTCGGGTCCGATGCGGCCTCAACTAGTTGGGCGGAGCCACGACGGGCCCAACCCACCAGTTGGCGCAACCCACACGGGGTCTCACGGTCCGCTGATTTCAAATGGATCAAAGGATTCTTTTGGATCTTTTAGTGGTGGATTAAGGTGGTACCACCCTTAATACCACCATACTTTCTGGTATTGGGTCCCCTACATCATCGTGTATTCTAGACATGACTCCCTTTATTGCGGTGCACGACGGCGTACCGCATCCACCTCTGCGGCCAGCCGCCTATCCGACCACCGTGGTGACGAGCAACACTGCTCTTTCATAGTGGTTGGGAGTTTCCAGCTCCTCCCTCATGCTTTGGAGCTAGTTTCCAATTCGCCCTCCCCCCGGCACATGCTTTTTGGACCGCTGGGTGGGATTTGGTGTTCTGTTCTTCCTTCAGGACGTGCCTATGTTCCTCAAGGGATGTTTCTATCGTTGTGTGCCTCTCAGTTTCATGGTTCTGTCAAGTTGGTACTACCCTCCTCTATTGAACACAATGAAAAACAAGCTAATGAGGGTTCATGACTTTTTCATTTGTCCTAATCACATTGAATTAGAATTATAGCAAGTGGGTGTAATTTATACATCATAGAAAATAATGAAAACCCCCTTTCAAATCCCCGACAATGACCACCTTCAAATTCAAGAATGAGGAGAAGAAACATGGGAGTTTTGGGAATTAAAAGACAACCACTTCTTCGAGTTTTTTTAGAGATGTAGTGGTGGTGTAAGGGGAATCCACGCATTCATGAAGCTTCCGACTTTCGTCGCTCTGGGTTCGTTGTCGCCCGAGATTCCATCCACGTCGGTGGAAGGTGTCATGTCACGTTTCAAGAGATTCCTCGTATGGAGAAGCCATGTCAAAATCTCTACCACAATACCCATTTAAAATTAGGGGGAAAAGGGTGGGTAGGACACTAAGTAATTAATGAGATTTATTTATTGAAATAATTTATGTTCTATATTAATTGACTTAATTAATGTGCCCCTTTAATTATATGTAGGGTGGTTATGCAACCAATGTTTAACCGAGCATTTAACTTCCTATATTATATGTCTTACTACCTCTGTGGTCCCATCCACCGCCACTCAAGAGGTTGTGGGATAAAATAAAATAAAAAATTTGTTATTTTATTAATTGTTAAAAGTTTCAAAAACTAACTTTTTCACTATAACAACTACGGTCAATGTGAAGCTTCTGATAAGAAAATTCTGGGGTTGTGAGTTTAAGGGTGCCCTCGGATTTCAATTTCATGCACCAGTTCAAAATATAGGAATTACCGCATGAACGGTTAATGAGAATACCTTAAAAAAGTTCAAAAATTATAAGCAGTCACCCTCATTCCAAAACAATCATGGTTAGGATCTCCCTAAGGGAAACCCGACCTCCCGTGCTCAATTGTACTCTCGGATTTCCAATTCAAGTTATCGTTTATGAGTTATAGAATTTAACAATAAAATAAATTTTTATTATTTTATTTGCATCTAAAAACAAACATCCACTATTAGACCCCACCATTCAATGTTATGATCCTCCTAAGGAAATCATACCCTCATTAGTTCAGCAATGGTTTCATATTTTCAATTCGAGTCACAATTCGTGAGTTATAAGAATTTTAAAAATTAAATTATTTTATAAAATTATTTTATTTATGGTTATGAAATTTTTATTTTCTCTCACCAGATTCCTACGCTGACTAAAATAAAGTCACACCTAGGATAAACCTGCCATCCTGAATGCAATGTTTCCCTTGGATTTTAGATATGGGTACCCATTTTATAGTTTTCTAGTTTTCAGGAGAAATACTCATGGGTGATATTTTAATATTAACACCTTTTCAACGGATCATTATAGGCACTCCAGGCCTTAGAATCACATTCCATCAAACCTAGTTATCTGGTGATAATCCCAAATAATTAAAAAAACTATACAAAAATTCTTGGCCTTTACATTCTCCCCACCTTAGGGATTTTTGTCCCTAAAATCCCAAATAAGGAAAATCAAACAAAAGAGGGTTCTGAGCACAAATCAGAGCCTCTCGCTCCCATGTTCTCTCCTATAGGTTCATATGATACAACCGAACTCACACTATAGGGATCGAACTTCCATGAAGGAATCGCTCCTTTCGATCCTCTATCTCCACTGAGAACTCCATAAAAGTTTTTTCGTCATCCAAGTCGAACTCTCCATAGTTGATATTGTGTGATTGATCATGCACACTTCTCCTCAGTTGTGACACGTGGAAAACATTATGCACTCGGTGCATCTATGATGTAAAATATATATGGTATTGTACCTTGCCAAATCTAATGAGAATCTGGAAAGGTTCAATGAACCTTAGGTATATCTTTTTTCCCCTATCGAATCTCCGTAATCCTCATTGGGGAAAGGATCATAGGATGAAATAGTCTCTGTCCTTGGACACTAAGGGGTTCTATCTTTTATCAGCATAAGACTTCTACCGGCTCTCTAAATTCTTCATCCCAGGCCTCCTGTACTAACACCAGAGGTCCTAGTACATCTTTCTTTCACTAGGATGTACCGCCAAACAGGATGTGTTGAACACCCACAACACCTCCTCTCACATCATCACTAGTAGCATTGTCTATACTTTGAAAAGGATGATGTGCTCCCAACCTTCAGAAAATTATTCAGGAGCTTTTCCTACGGATATATGAGCACATAGGGCCTCATAGTCTATGTCCCCATGTTTTTCTTCCAGGACTCTCTGAATGTATGGGGAAGTGACAATTATTGATTGTAGGTAAGCTACTCCATCACTATCCACGAAGGGTTTCTATAACGTGGATAGATACTTTTTCGCCTCAGTCAGTAGCTGTAAACCAGACTGCCTACCGAGTTCTTCTATCACCACATCCCCCTTCTATACACTCAGCTTCGGGAGCTCTGTGAGAGACACTCAATATTCAATTGTAGATATTGGTGTCATCACTGGGTACATGATAATGCAGAAGTCCCTCACTCTATGGGGAGGTAATTTTCAAAACATATTTTTAAATGATATTCCCACACTCTACCATTACTTTTGGGAACTGAAAACTGAAAAATCATGCTACCATAAGGGTACGGTTGGATGACTTAGGAGTGATCGGTTTCACACTCCTATAGATGAGTTTAACCCTTGCTACCATGGTTTCTTTTTTCACCAACCAAGGAAAACGAAATTCCAATGCTCTATGTATAAAACACTTTTTTTTCCTCAAACCATCCATCGGATCATGTACTATGGATGAACTGCCGATACTCAAACTAACATTTTAAGGCCTCGAAACTGAAACCAATAGGTTCTAAATGATACTTACACCTCAAGGGTTAGATCACACCATCTGCAAAAGTGGGATTATCGAGTCTCCTCCCAAATGTATCTCTAGATGTAAGGTTCAAGTCAATAGTTCGTCTGGAAACCTAGGTATTGAACCAGATTCGTGACAAGAAGGATTTATTAGTGCTTGTGTCTATTAATATGGTAGCTAGTAGTTTACATAGATCATGCTTTGAATCATTCCTGGAGCCCTTGGGTCACACTCCTTGACCGCATGCAACTACTCCCTTCCCCTATCCCCTGGCTCCTTGATCCTGGTGGGGACCCTATTAGGGTGGTGGTTGTAACATGTCAAAATGTATACCACCTCATAATGCTATCTTAGAACCTCTTCCACATCTTCTTCCTTGTTGATTAAACTGTCCCTATCAATTCGTTTTCCTGAAACATTTTCACACATCCAATTCTCAATGAATAACATCAGTTTCCTCTTTTCCAACTATTGACATTCACTATCTATATCTGCTCACCCAATGAATTTTCAACCACAATGATTCTCTCTAACACCCTAACATTAGTAAGACTTCAAAGAGTAACACTTCTTGCTCATTTGTCCCTAATAAAATCTTTCTCAGAGGTCCTAGCCCTGAATCACTGGTCATATAATATTCATTGAGTACATAGAATGGTTGGTACAACTCGATGAATACTCAACTACTGACTTTTCATCCTGCAGAATATTTAAAAACTGTATAGAACACATACACCTTAGATTTTTATGGATAGAGACCCCCTTATCTGAGAAAGGTTCTCAATTTCTATCCATGGAAAAATTCACCTCATCATAAAATAGTGTTAATCAAAACTCTTCCATCGCCCTATTGAGTAACATTGAATGCTTGCTTCCAGGAATACCGTCTAGTCTAATGGTGCCCTGGCTAGATGGAATCTCAGTCCCCACCTCATTATAGTCCTTAGCCGCCTATGAGTCAGGCACACCTCATAATCTGAGGGGTATATTTCCCTAAAACTCATGTAAGGCACTGATAATATTAGTGTCCTCTACCAGTAGCGCCGTTAGTAAAAATTTACAGATAGGTAGTGGTATCTATTATACACCTCTTGAAGGTACCTATCTTGGGAAACAATCCTTGAACCGAAGCCTCGTTACACTGTGGACCATCCGAATGGTAACACATTGGAATCCTGGCCGGCTGTCTGTGGGGAGGCATCTAGAAAGGGAATCATGATGAACCACAGTCAATAAGTCATACCTGGTTAGCTAACTCAAAATAGATTAAAGGAAAAACATTTCCAATACACATGAAATCAGTTTTTCATGCACTGAATCTGAAATAAAAATTAGGGGTCATTATGTCTTGATATGTCGGCCACTGAATAGACACTAGACTCCATGAACTGAAAACCACACTCAAAACACATAACACAATTACTCCATTGGAAAGATTATAGTTATATTTTTTTAGTAGAACTGGCTCCTCTGATACAACTTTGTCCTGACCCATCCCCCGGGGCTCATGTCGTGACTACCCCAAGCCCACGTGCTATAGGCCTTGTTTTAACGACATGCACTGAAAAGGAATATCCCTAAAATGGGAAGGCATTGCCTCCAAACCTATACACACACTAGCAGGGTACAATGCACAAAATTAAAACACAACAGAAAAGTAAGGTGAAACCAAAACTAGTAACCACAACAATGTGTAATTGTATTTACTGAAAGTAAAGGGGAAAAAATACATGCACAACTGAAAAGATATAACTACAACAGAAAACAAATAACAACTACTGGTATCACCCACCAAGGGTACGACCTGAAGGATAGTTAGATCTCATCTCCACTTCTCTCCATGTCAACTAGTCACCTCTGTGTACTGCCTGGTCCTAGCTCTTACAGTCTTAGAAGAACCGTTCAACGTCTCCAGAAGTCGCATCATGGTGTGGGCGAATCCTGTACAGGGGTGAGAATAACAATACCCAGTAGGGGCCATGAGACCCCCAAAGTTCTCTCATAATTCTACTAAGGAAAACCACAATTCATGATCTCAATCACCAATCACAAAGAGAATGACTCAGGTCAAACTAGATATACTCATCTCATCCACAAAGAAACATATGGCCTTGACCTCAAGACATTTCTAGGATTTCCAATGAAGGCTCGAAGCATAACTCAAAGACCAGGAGTACACACTCCATTAACTAGCTATCCCTGATGGCCCACCAACTGAGATAATTACTCCATCAAGTACAACTCACCCATTCATAATGGAACGTCCAAAAGGACGTGCTTTATCGTTAACATTCTACTATAATTGTCTTGATTTCCTCACACTAGAGGTCTCGCAGTCACAGTCTTGCACCCGATGCAAGACCAAGGGAAACCAAGTGAAGAGTCCCACTCCTTGATATTGTGTCCTACAATTAAGGGAGATCCAACAACGCTAAAGGACCCGCTCCCTGTCGCTACTCTGAGATAGGGAAGTACTAATCCATATTTGAGGAAACACAACCTACCTAGTAGAGGAGAACAACAATGGTATTTTGTTTGTTGTGGGGGACCCGTGCCCTATTATGTCAGGGGAGTACCAACCACGGTCTAGAGGACCCGGACACTTTCACGGTAGGGGAGTAACAACACTATATGTGAGGACCCGCACCCAACCTGGTAATAGAGCATATCTATGGTAGTTTGTTCATTGTGGGGTACCCACCCTCCAGTACACCAGGGGAGTACCAACCCCAGGCTAGAGGAACTGCACCCTATCATAGTAGGGGAGTACCGACTCTATTGTAGCACTGCATAAGGAGGACCTACACCCTGGGTTGATAGGGGATTACTTACTCCTAACATAGAAGATTCACACCCTACCCAGTAGGGAACTGCATGACTCAATGTGAGTTATGTATGGAGAACCCACTCCCAATTCTAGTAGGGGAGTAATAACATCAATGATAGAAAACCCAATTAGTGGGAAAATAACCCACACTCATTACGTGGGTTGTCCTATCTCTACCAGAGATGAGGAGTAATGAATACCCACACCTTGAGTCATCAAAGAAGTAGTCATCCTAATTATCAATACAATAAACATACTATCTCTTCTCAATTATTTATTGTCCATACATCAACCACCAAAAATATTCACATGGAAGTAGCTTGATGAGCCGTCGCATCAGAAGGGTTCCAATGCAACAGACAGTGTGACAATCAGACACATATTCTATATGCCATATGCATTTTAGTGCCAGGGACCTGGTTGGATTCAATTATGATCCAACCAAGACAAACTCCAGCATTCACTGAAAGTCATGTGGAGTAAATCAAAATGGTTTTCTCATTCCATGAATCCCATCACCGCACACGGTTCATCAAATGGATGTCTGGTCCATAAGTACCAACCTTCTAATAATACCTGGGTCCAAGAGGGGTTGGGGTCGGGGTCCAGTTCGACCCGAACTGGGCCGATCAGACCCGACTCGGCCTCGATAGACCCAAACCGATATTGATATAACTAGCCCAACCTGGTTGGGCATAGCCGCGGTTGTTGCGGTCCGCTTCCTGTCATGACCAATGCGTTGTCACATAGTCTGCTAGTCCCAAACAGCTCAAATGAGCCATTCATCTCCTTTATTGTTGGCACCAGGTGGAACCGCCTCTTAAACAACTGGATGAGAAGGAACAGGGTCCCCTTCATCGCTGCGACATCGAAGTGGTACTCCCTTCAGCATGATACACGACAGTGCACTGCCTCCACCTTCGTAGTCTGTCGCATGTCTGACCACCGCGGCATCGAGCGATGCTTCTCATCCACCACTGTTGATGGTTTATGGCCGCCTCCTTTGTCCTCCGCTGGTGCCGGTCTCCATCACCACATCACCAGTGCTTCTTCCTTAGACCACCAGGTGAGCTCTGTTGTTTCTTCTGAACACGCCTATGGTCCTCTCGGGATGTCGCCGTCATTGCGGGCCCCTCGGTTTCAAGGTTCCGTTATGTTGGAACAACCCTCCTCTGAATAACGCAATGTACAAAAAGCTGTAGAGGGTCTAGGGCTTCTTTGTATGGCCTATATCCTCCACATAATCATTATAACATGTGTTGAGAATTTATACATGACATTTAAATAATCTGAAACCCCATTTAAATCCCTCACAATGACAACATGAAAATTTATGAATGATGAGAAGAAACGTGGGAATTACATGAATTAAATTATAACCCCTACCTCAAGATTATTTGGAGACATAGAGGTGGTGTAAGAAGAATATTCACACAGATGAATCTTTTGACGTCCATCGCTCCCTATTCAT
Organism: Viscum album; assembly: GCA_963277665.1. Taxonomy (NCBI): domain Eukaryota; kingdom Viridiplantae; phylum Streptophyta; class Magnoliopsida; order Santalales; family Viscaceae; genus Viscum; species Viscum album. The sequence continues at coordinate 1,529,924,019 of OY728123.1, read as the reverse complement.
TTCTGCCTGAGCATCCAACCCCATCAGTGGAATGTGTCGCGTCACTTTTATGGAGGTTCCTCGGTTGAAGAATCCGTGTCATAAACTCTACGCCAAGACCCATTTAAATTGGGTGAAAATGGTGGATAATGCAAAATTTAATTCATGAGATTCATTAATTGACGAAATGGATGTGCCACATTAATTGACATAATTAAGGAGCCAAATTAGTTACTCAAGGAGTGGTTATGCAACCAATGTTTAACTGAGAATTTAATATCCCATATTAAATTTCAGAATTCCTTAGTGGTCCCACCCCCCATCGCCACTCAAGAGAATGTAGGATAAATTAATGCAACAATTTTGTTATTTTATTAATTCTTAAAAGTTTCAAAAAATGAATTTTTCACCTGACCTACTATAGTCGATGTGTAGCTTCCCTTAAGCGAATCCCTGTGATGTGAGTTTAATGGTGCCCTTAGTTATCAATTTTGTGCATTGGTTCCAAAGAGTGAAACTTCTTCCTACAAGTTTCATAAATGAAACCTAAATATTGTTAAAAATTTATTAATAGTCACACTCAAACTACGACGGTCAAGGTTATGCTCTTTTTAAGGGAATCATACCCTCACGAGCTCAGTGGTACACTAAAATTTCCAATCCAAGTTACTGTTTCGGAGTTGTAAAATTTAACAATAAATAGTTGTTACTTAATTATTTTATTTGTAGCCAAAATATAACTTCGACTGTTGGACCATGCTATCCAAATTTAGGATCATCCTAAAGAAATCATACCCTCATGAGTTTCACAGTGCTCTCATATTTTTAATCTGAGTCACTATTCGTGATATATAATCATTTTAAAAATAAAAATAACATTATTTAATAGTTTTTTTTACGGTGATGTAATTTTTGGGTTTTCTCCCTGGAGCCCTCCACGGACTAATTTCAAGTCACCCTATGTTAAATGTGACATCTTGAGCACAATAGTTCCCTCAAATTTCTGATTCAGGGACCCGTTTAATATTTATTCCAATTTTTCAGGAAAACTACTCACATTCACTATTATAAGTTTAATTGGATTTATAAGGATCATTCTAGGCACTCTAGACCTCTTAATCACATGTCGTCAGATTTTGAAGTCTCATAATAATCCCAAATAATTAAAAAATTATATGGGAATTCGAGGTCATTAAATATAGATTGATTTTAGAGACATGGTATTCCTCTACAAATCGACTTGGAAGAGAGTTATGAGATTTGGTAAGAAGGGAAAGCTTATTCCAAGGTACATCGGTCATTTTGATATCCTAGATCACAATGGAGAAGTGGACTACCGACTAGAACTCCCACGTAACCTATTTAAATTACATGAGGTATTCCATGTATAACTCTTGAGGAAGTACGTACCATAACCATCACATATACTCAATCCAAAGGTGGTGCCACTGGAAAATGGCCTTTCCAATGAATGAAATCTGGTGAATATCATAGATCATAGGTAAAACGATCTACAAAATAAGACAATGCCCCTCATAATGATGTTTCAGAGAAACCACTTGTTTAAAGAGGCTACATGGGAATCAGATGATGTGATAAAACAGAGTTACACGTATTTGTTTAGTGTGCGAAACGGAAATTTTGAGGGAGAAATTTCTTAGGGGGGTGATTGTAACGACCAAGACATTTATCAATTAAAATTCCTTTTGATCTAATCAAATGATTTATTGTGAAAAAATATTATATAATCTGTGCACTCCCTTGGTTTAATATTTTTTTGGTTTTCAAAATTCAATTATGCATTGTTACCACTTCTAATATAGTCATTGAACAGTGATAACATGAATTGTATAAACATAGGGCTTTAACAAGTCAAATTTACTCAGAAAAAGGAAGAATTTTCTCATCCAATATACTTTCCACATACAAAGCCCATTTTTCAGAGCTCTGAAATGAGGTTGTGTTGTTGGGATTCACTCTTCACCAATACCAAGATGAGAATTAATATGTTAAGATCGAGTGAAACTACCTACAGAAGAAGCGAATGTTGATAGAGATTACCACCCGAGTGATGTTATCCAAGAAACCCCAAGGCTCTGTCACCATCGTGTATGTTTATTAATGACTTATTTTGGTGTTTTAAGGGGTTACGTAACAAGACCCTATAACGATAATTATGAACATTACTTTTTTATAGAATAAAGAATATATATTAGTTTTATTAATGTTACTTTGTAAAACATGTTCAAATCACAAATAATACTTTTAGTTAATATTCAACTGAAAAATATATTTTGATGAATAAATGGATTTTTAAATATTTTAATAAAATAATAATATTATTATTAAATTACTTTATATTAAATATAAATGAGCCTAGAATTTTATAAATGCAATTGTAATGTTTATTATGGTTTGAAATCTGTTTTTGTCAAAACACATTATTTTTTAATAAACGTTGGTTATTATTTTAAAATTTAAAATTCATATATTAAAAAATTATATAAGTGAATTCAATATTATTTTAGGAATCTGGATGCCAAAATTATCCTACATTGAATTTTTCTTAATTTTTTGAGACAGTCGAATTTTTGCGTAAAAATTAAATACTATTTAATTATATAATGTGTGTTAGGACATCATAATGACCCAAAAATGATTTAATAAAATAAATTAAACACTATTATCAGACATTATATGTTTTACCATTAAATGATCTTAATTTTAGGTTTATTTGATTTAATTTACAAAGACATTGAGGATCCTCCAAGGCATATAACATAAGTTATATTTTTAAATTGATTTTCTAGAGAGTGTGACTCACATTCACATAAAAAACCTATTATTTTAAGAATATCAGACATTAGCCTTATAAAATGTTGTTTTTCACTCCCCTTTAGAAAAATAACATGGGCAAAAACCATGTATTGGTTTGTGGTTCTGAATATTTTAATGTCGGGTTTCCCAAACCTAATTAATAATGAATTTCCACTCCTTTTCTATATAAACCAACCCATTCTCACACTTTCTCTTCACTCAAAGCCTTTTGATTTCATCGATACACTACCCTCCTCTCTCTATAATCCTCCCAAGGTTCCCCAATCACTCATGTGGCCTCTCTCAAGCCTCTCATAGGCCTATGGGATCACACTTCCATGTAAGGGATTGCTCTCTTTCCTATTTTTTTCCATGTTTTTATGATGTAGTACCATTTTTTCAATTATAAATTTTTGGGTATGATTTATCACCTCCCATAAATTCCCCTACCTATGTTTGAAACAATGAAAGATATATTTCTCTCTAATTAATGCCTCCCACGTACACATGTAACCATGCCAATATTCCCTATGAAATTTCTCTCTTCTCATTCACATTCAAGAAATTGTTTTTTAGTATGAGTATAAATTATATTATATTAGTTGGAACATGTATCTATATACCCCCTTATAGTCCACTTCATGTACATATAATGATACACCCATTTTTCTCTGATAAACCATTTTTATGAATTCTTATTTCACGTCATTATGCTACCAAAATTGCACCACGATTTTCCTAGTCAAAGTCATTGTGTAGTGAATACCATTCCCTTTTATCTATCAAGGGTATTCAAATTTATTCAAATTTACTTATTGATTATAGATTTCCATTTATTAATTCCATATTTTCTTATATTGGAATAAATGATGATGTTTTATGCATCCATGGTATAAGATCCATTTGGCACAGTTAGGCATAAAAAGAAATGTTTAATAAGGGTGCACCATGATAGCACTCCAATGCATTGGGTAAAGATTAGTATCATGATACGTCAAGTGAAATTAGGGATTACTCATGACTCATGTGAAATGAGCCTTGGCTCATGGTAATACCATGTGATGGGTTGTTTCCACATTTCCATGTTATGATAATCATGTTATATCATGCCTTTATGTTCTTGTTTATCTTATGCTCCATCGATATTCCTATTGCCTAATAAGTATTTTATTCTTCCTGTTATATATTGTTTACTCCCTTACTAGGATTTTTAGATCATCATTTTCTTATGCATGTCCTCAGGTCACCCCAAGCAATGCTAAGTATGAGGGAATGTAGAGGTCATGTTAAAGAATTTTTTAATAAAGATGTCGTGTTTCATGTGTTATGTCAAGACATAATGTTCCTAATCCCCAATAGCAATAGACGTATTGATCTTCTATGTTGTACCAAGTGATGATTTTTATGTAATAAATCATGTTTATGTGTGTAATAAAAGCATGGTTTTTATAAGTAAGGTCCATGATAGGTTTGAAATTGTGTCTTAGGAATGTCTTCCTTCCTCACACACCACTGGTGATATCTAGATCGATGTTTAATATTTGAAAAATATTGTGCTCCATCAAGTTGATCAAATAAATCATCAATGTCATGTGGGGATACATGTTATTTATTTTTATATCATTGATCTCCATGTACTTAATTCCCATCCTCATAGATCCATCATTTTTATAATTAAAAAGATAAGGGGATCCCTTGGAGAAACACAAGGGAGAATAAATCATTTATTACTCAATTACTATAGTTGTTTATTTAGTTCCATTAATTCCATAGTGTCTATTCAAAAAGGTGTTTTCTTTGTGGTCCTTGAACCCTGAATTAAGTCAATGGAAAACTCAATTTACAATTCTAGAGGATGTCTGAGTAAATCCTCTAAAAACACATCAATATATTCTTTCACAATATGTACAACCTCTATTTGAACATTACATTCCTCACCCATAGTTATTTCACTCCATTACTACAGAATAATTGAATTTAGTAAAGCTATTGGGGGTGGATCTAGATGATAATCAGATGTTGATGTTTCTTCTGTGATGATAAGGTATTCCTTATCACCATCGAAAATTGTAACCTCCTTCTTCGGACAATAAATTTTTACATCATGGTTAAAAATCGAATCCATACTAAAGATAATATCATATTTAATCAACGGTATGACAATAATATCAGAAGATAAAGCACACTTATATTCTATAATATAAGTTGATTGAAAAAACATTGTTTCTATGATACTCCCCCAAGTAGTTTTTATGGAAAACACCCATATTAATTCAAATTGGATGTATCAAATTTTTAGGGAAAACTAAGAAGATACGAATGTATGAATTGATCAAGAATGGATTAAAGCATTGGATAATTTTGATAAAATGATAAATGTATATACCTCCACTTCATTAAGCACTTCAACATTAGTAGTTGTGATCGTATATGCTTAGCCTTTCTCCTTGGACTTCTCTAATGTATGTTTCCTTCACACATAAGAAATTAATTTTCATAACACCCCATTTCATTACAATTGCTGCATTGAACATTGACAGCCTCTTTCTCCCCCTTACAATCAGGATATTTGTGGCCTTTTTCTCAATACTTGTAACAAACTCACATCCCATTTAGGAAGGTACCAAGGTGTTTATTTCCACAATTACATTTGGATGTAAAGTCACTATTTCCATTATTCCCCTTTTTTCCTTTTACAATTTGTTTATCAGATCTCTTCTTCTCATTATTCACTTTATAGTCAGAAGACTTAGAGAATTCTTTTTCTGTGTTGATGGAAAATTAGACCATATCTTCGTAGGATGAGAATGAATGTGACACTAATTCTTTTCCATGAAATGGTTTTAACCCATCAATGAATTGACAAATCATACTTGTTGGTTAACATATATTACTTAAAGGATTCCTAGATAACCTTGTAATGTTATCCACATACAATGCGACATCCTCATCATCCTTTTCCCTCGGACTCGGAAATCGCATTTTTATATCTGCTCAATGTTCATGAGGAAAATATTTTTCTATGAAAATCTCTTTAAATTTCCTTTATTCTAGATTTGAAACGTATTCCTTCTCTTTTCAATTTCGAATTAATGACCACCATATATCTGTATCTCTTGGGAAGAGATAAACTATCATGATAACTTTTTCTATTTCACTACTCCCCAAATCCTGAAATATTTTCTCTAAGGAGCATATCCATTACTCAGCGAAAAATGGATTTTTATTCCAATTCAATGTTGGTGATTATTACATCAGGGAGTGTAATAACATTGATCCTCTATGATTTGTTCCAGGGTCCTCCATACGGGTATGGTAATTATTCATTTCCTGAGTGAGTTTTCCCAGTATGGTTATATGTTTTTCAGCACCAGTTGAATCACCATCTCAACTATAATTATCTTGAATTGGATGTAAATACCATCATAGATTACATACTTTGATAAGGTATCCATTCCATCCACTAGGTTCCATTTCTAAATAATATAATACCATCGATTAGTTTATGAATTGTAATTCATAATTCCAAACTGGTAAAACACTTAACAAAAATTGAATAGTTTATGCATATAATCCATAATTATAAAAAATGTTTTCTTTGGGGACATATTTACTCATATACCAATCATAATGATTTGTAAATAAAATTTGAATTATCCTAATTATATCCCTTACGAGTTTCATACCAGGAGGGAAGTGAGGCCCATTGTCGGGTACTAGGAAGCCTCAAACCAAGCCCAAAACTCCTTTTTACAATTTTCACTCCTAGGTACATCTTCTCCAGAACCACATCAACTTGTTGTATACAGACAAGGATGTATTTCATGGAAAATCCACAATATATCAATATAACCAAAAAAATATGGATGTTCGTCTATACTAATCCTCAAAGTCAATCATAGAGTAATGTTCTCTAATGAGATATTTTCTTAAATCTTGTTTTCAAGTTTTTACTAAATGTCATCAGATAACAACTGTAATTACCCAACCCCAGTTACCCAACATCAGTGCATTATTACATAACAATGACATGATCACAAGAGATCCTTTCCTGAAAGACCGATCAATTTAGTAGCCTTGGAAGTACAAGATTCATTCATATTTATTACATTACATTATTGAATGAAAAATAAAATATTGTGTCTTTTTTGAACACACTATATTGATTATTTTATCCAGGTAGTTAAATCATAATATAATTATTCATATCATTGGAAAAATAGAACATAAGAAAATGGTGATCCCATATTCTCCGTAAAGATAAAAATATATTTGAAACTATCATAAATAAGGGTAAACATTTAATGTTATGTACAAAACTAAAACATGTTCCTTTTAAAAATAATCTTCATTATGATATGGAAATGATAAATCAAATAATGCCATTTATATATTCACATGGATATTATACCAGTAAAATAGTCACATGTAATATCAATATCTAACCTCATAATGATGGAATGCATAATTCCAGACATCATAACCACATAGTCAAGGCCTCATGCCCAGAATACAAATAAAAAAATTGCCAAGGCCTTGTGCCAAGACACAAGTCTATCTCACAAGACCAACAGATGCATCAAGGGGCTATAGCGGACCCTGCATGTCACTTACAATTTCCAATGTATTCTTCATATGAAAAGGATCAAATATTACATAAATAATTGTATTAAACTAACATACGTCATGTTAATACAATAACCATAAACTGTAAATGACATAAAAGTAGTACATTCATAGTCAAACATATCGTAAAACTATCAATACAATATAGATTATTGTATCATAATAAATTATGTTTAATTAAATATAAAATCCAACAACTGATGTTGACATAGATGAAATCAATACAAAAAATATTTGAGAGAAATATCTCATTATACATTGAAATCACATAAATGTAAAATAATTATAAGAGAAAACATTTATTTGAAATATATTTTATAATCTTGTAAGGGATGATTCAATGGTATTATAATGGTAGAGAATAGTTGCAGTCGTCGTATAAGTAAAAAAAATTGTTTCCATAATTTTTTGAAAAGATAATAATGTACCTAATTTGGAAAATTATGGAAAGATTCCTTTAAAAATATTTTATAAAAGGTAAATATAGGTTATAAATGACTTTAAACCATAGTATAAGAAATAGTAAAAATGTTTTGTAATAAATTTTTTAAAAAAATGGATGGGGATGATAATGAAGTCCCAATAGATACTTAAATATTAACAATCTCAGATAATAGAGATTATAATATTAACCCTTACCTTGTAATTTTCCTTATTCGAGGGTATGTTAACCTCCTATATAATTGTTAAATAATTATTATTAAGTTATAAAACAACTACATACTAAAATATTATATCATATATGATCCCCAAATATTACTTTCTAAATAGTATTTTAGTTGTATCATTGTTTTATGTGTTAACTGAATTGTTTTATTTTATATGTTTTGTTACATAAGTCATGATTGTTATGATAGGATGTATTTGATTTATATCTAGAATGATATTAATTTCTGAAACATTATTTTTTAATCATAAAATGAAAATTATTCTTGAATGGTTATGATGTGGAATTATATCTCAACGCGTCGTGGAGACGATTACCGGTACGTACTCACGAGTGACAATATAATACTATTGTTGGAGACATAATATGTAAGTGGATTGTATAATATATATATATATATATATAATCATTAAAATGTTACTTTTATTATTTACATCAATTATACCCATTATTGTACCAATCCCAAAAATTAAGTTGGGAATAAGAAACTACACTACAACGTGGAGACAGTAAGCTGTGTGTATGAATGTATGGTGACTTAGTCATTCCTAGGATGTATAGAATAATTAATATAGTTGTACCATATTTATAACAACATCTAAATATGTATAAATCAAAATAGTTATTATTTTAGATTGTAAACAATAATGAAAGAGGAAGTGGTTGAAAAATGAACATTGAAAGTGGAGATGAAATAATTACCTCTTCTTCGAATGCTTCCTTTTGATTTGAACAAAATGGCACTTTAGGTTGGATTTATGATCAAATAAATGCCTCTGAGTTAAATTAATGTAATTGGGAGGATATATGAGTAGGGGTTTTCTGAGAAAAATGGAAATGGAGGTGTAAATTTAAGGTATGGAGAAGTACCCTTTTAAAAGAATGGTGAGGCACACATTAGGAAAAGATTGAAATATTAATTTATTATTAATTTATTTTCGGTTTTTAAATGATCCAAATTGATTTATTTATAGGATAATGTGGGTATAGTTCTAAATCCTTTCAACCAATGTGTTTTAGACATGTTTATATCACAACAATAACCTTATATTTTATATTTATCTCTTAGTAAAATAGGTGAATATTTACCATGTCTCCTTGTACATTTACAATACATTTTTAATATCATTGCTATAAAATTCCAAGAGAACCTCATGTTTTTCATTAATGACATATCTAACATTAGCTATGTATATTGGACAAATCGTACATTCTTAGGACTATTATATTGTTTAATAATATAGTTTTTTTTAATCTCATTTATGTAAATTTTAAAACTATTTAGTATCTTGTTTTTATGAAAGTCATAAAAAGTAGAATCCTTCCAAAAAATACGCTGAATCCACCCTAACATGTCATATTCACATAGAAAAATTATTTATGGAATCAAAAGGTTTAATTTACAATTATTTTAAATTTATAATGTCAATTATTTTAATCTTTCATTAATAAGGTAATTAATGCATTATCATTCTGTCATAAATAGATTTTGTAATTTAATGTCTAAAAATCCAAAATATAATACAATTGCGTAGGAATATTTTTATATTTCTAATGAATGTTTATAGTCGAATTTATCTTATGTATAACCCTATTTTAAAAATTGTTTATTTAATAAAATTTAAATTTAACGCTTTTAACCCTAATTTAAATAAAATATAATAAATTTCATAATATTACCAAAATGGATAAAAAGGATCTAATTTTCTTCCTAAGGTTGATTCTGGACCAAAAAAACATATCTAATAGAATTAAGACATCTGTTGGGGTAATTTTATAATATTATAATATTATTTTTATCTTTAATTACTTTATTTAATTTTATCAATGGTAAATAAAAAAATTTAACTATTGACCAAAAATTATTTTCATCCTACTGAACAACATTTTATATAATGATGAAAACTATGTCTATTATATTTTTAAATTCAATTCCAATATGTGGTAAAATTTCCTTTCATGCAAATTTTCAAATGTTTCTATGAGTGTAAAAGACGTTAAAAAGTTGAATAAAACTTTATATATCTAATATTATTATAATATTACTCAAATGAATTACATTGGACTAATATAGTTATATGTATATGTTTTAACATTAATATAAATTTATATTATAAAATAATTATTTAAATAGAAATTCTGTTTTAAACTACAATGCAATGTTTTTCAATATTCATCAAAAGTTGAAAGATTTTAGAAAAATACCAAAAATTAACCCTAGGCTAATTTCAATATTTCGAATCAAAAATTGAAGTCTATTCTGTGAAATAAAATTTATTTATTTAAAAAATTCATTATTACTATTCATAACTACTTTTTTAAACGGCTAGTTTGATTGGTCGTGGTTTGCTAGAACTCAATGTTCCGTACAACACAAACTATTGTATTATTCAAAGAGAAATGTATTGTGGAAGCATGTGGTGTCATAGCACAAGCACTACACGATTACTCGAAACCATGACTTTGTCCTAGATTACCGTGCAGTTTCCATATATTCAATATAAATTAAATTAAACCAAATTTAAAAAAAAAATTAAAATAATAATAATGATAATATTCTTATTATTCAGAATATTATTATTATTAACAATAATATTAATATTGTAACTATATGTATTAATATTATGTTTATTATTATAATTTTATTTAGTTTTTTTATTTTTTTGTGGGGAAGGGGTCTTATCTCCCCTTTGTTTTCCCCCACTCCCTCTCATGACCCCCCTTCCCATGTCCCTACTCATGACCCCCGCCAGAGCCCTCATTTCCAGCACACGACCCCACTAATAGCCTCCTCTATAACATGAAACATCACCCCCACCCTCATCATCAGGTAGTCCCCTCAAACGGTGCTCCCCTCCCTTGTACGACCTTCGTGAATGAACATGACCACACCAACTGATGCCTTCCAGCATTCCCTCCTTCACTAGTGGCCACCCCTCCTCCAGTGGTGTCTCCCTTCTCGTGTGGCCAACTCCCTCCCCTTTGGTGATTATCCTCTTTCCCCTCTTGTTTACTTGGTTTCTAATTAGGATTTTCATCCCATGAAAAACTCCCAGTGACTATGGTTCATACTTGGTTTTATCCTCATGGGTTCTAACATTTTTGGATCATTTACGAGGCCATTATATTCCTTCTCCAAAGATTTCATTGTTTTATCCCACAACTGAGGTAGTTGTTTCCATTTTTTTCATCCCCGATACAAAATATTGGTGCTTGGGTATCTTCAATCAATTTTTTAATGTGTTTTTCACCTTGATCATTCTCATTGATAGTTAATTGTGGTATTTTCCTATTGGTAATAATTATTAAAAATGGTTTTTAATTGATTTCCTATATATGCCTATGTGTTTTCCCACAAAATGAGGGTTGATCATTTTTATTAATTTTTTAAACATTTTTTTAACCCCATTGGTGCTTTTTTATCATATTAAGTGTTCTGGTGTTGTTAAATATTGCTATAATTAGTTTATATAGTAATTCATCAACTATGCCGATGAGTTGGTGACATTAAAATGTTTTATTTAATGCCAATTCATTCTCAAGATGAAATAGATCATTGTTATAATATTTGGACGTTAAAATATGTTGGAAACATCATTTTATAATATGAGTTTGGGTTAATGTGATATTTATATTCCTTCATGGGTTATTGGACATAGTTAATGTTTTGGAAGGGTTTATATAGTTTCTATAAGATGATTTTTCGTGAACATACAATTTTGTGAAGTTGTTGGGATTAGTTGAAAGTAAATGGTGAATTAGAGAAAATGGTTTTGATTGAATCTACAGTTATTTTCGATGTTACATCAAATTATGGGGACACTTGAAATGATTTTTCTCCTAAATCCTTGTTTTCATAAATGGATCTTTGATTTTTAAATAATTTTGGTTCCCTTCTATGATTTCAAAGAGATGGTTTTACAAATGACATCTTAAAAAGATTTTCTCATTTGGAACATGGAGTATGTTTTCGTAAAATATTATCATAAGGAGTTTCTTGGTATTTTATAGAAGGTTATAGTATTCTTCATAGTTTGGAATAGTTTTTATGAATATTTATTTGAAGTTGGAACATGAAGTCATGTTTGGAATTGAAAATAAAAATTTTGTCTATGATGTTGTTTTGGAAATAGTTTGGTAGTATTTTCGGTAAATGCATTTGATTGTATAAATTTAATGGCCCATTTTTTAAATTTTCATGCTTTAATGAAAGGGTTGAATGTATATATGGTGTGACGGCCCGATTGGTACATTGTTGGATGTGATTTATACATACATAAATATATATATAGGGAAACTCAATAGGAGGGATATCCTTTTACAGGTTATCTCCAAGGGTGTTCGGGTTTGGGGTTGGCATGTACGGTGATATCAGGTAAGACGATCCACTCATGCGAGCAACTCCTACTTACACAATTTATGTAAATTTAAAATTAATTCATGGGCTTTATCTAGAATATTGAGTGAAATATTCTAATCAACCTTGATTCGATGGGTTGGTATGCCCTGTGTTTTTTGTTAGGATTGGTGGTTTGTGACACATATGAGAATTGTTTAGAGAGGCTAGTTAGTTATAGACATAAAGGGTTCATCATACACTAACAGGTGGTTCTGATCCAAGTATGTCCAAGGGATCTTATAAGGTTGTTTAACAAATCCCCATGTTTCTATCATTGTTGGCTTGTTTGTAATATTCTTTATTTTCTTCTCATATTGCACTATTTATTTATTTATATTATTCACATCCATATTATTATTTTGTTCGGGTTTTGGTTATAAACTGATAATCTGTTTGAAAATTGAATGTGGCATGCGTTGGATTTTAAAATAGAAAGGTTATTTATGTTTAAATAAATGTGAAAACCCATATTTTTTTAATAAATTTATTTTCAAACAGTTTTTATAGGGTTTTTTAGGAGAGGAAAAAATGGATTCTTTGGTGGTTACCTACAGAGCTGTTAGATCACAACCATCTTATACTTATTGGTGTCAATATACCTGAGCTATTTTGTAGGCTCTACTTTTTGTTCATGTTTTCATGTTCTGGTGCTTATCATTAGAGATGTTTGGTCTCGTAGTGGTTGGTGACTGTTGACGCTCCTTTCGTCACAGAATCTAAAGATCGGAAAAGGGGAATATCTATGCATAAAGTGATTCATCCTTTGAAGAAGCATCAAAAATCGACAAAGGGATGAACAAGGAGAACATTTCCCATAGGTCGTGCAAGTACACTCATGGTCGCGCAAGTACACTTGCGCGCCGCCTAGTGGTCGTGCAAGTACTTGCGCGCTGCCTAGTGGTCGTGCAAGTCTACTTGCGCGACGCCTTATGGTCATGCAGGTGACTTGCGCGACCTAAGTGATAACCTCCCAGTAACCGCCCGGGGTCTTCTCCTGCCTATAAATAGACCCTGTGGGCCCCCTATTCAGAGGATCTTTTTCCAGAAACTCATATTGAAGCTCCCGACGCCCAAGTCTCTTCTCAAAGCTTCCGGAACACTTCTAAGGTAATTTCATACCTAGAACGGAAGATCTAAAGAGAGGGAGGAAGGCCTAAGTGTTGAAACTCATCAACACTTGCGCGCCTGAATGGCCAGCCCTTAAGGGAACTGGTCATACTTGTGCGCCGCCTTATTCCTTCAATAGAATTTGCGCGTCCCTTTTCTAGAAGAACATCAAGGGGATTCTAAAGGGTTTAAAAAGGAGTCGCTCAAGTATTTTAATTCCGATTGAAAATCGCGCAAGTACACCTTGTGTCGCGCACGGTATACCTGCGCGACCATTACTTGCATGCCCACGCAAGACTTGCGCGCCTTTCAAGACTTGCACTCCCCTATCTTTCTGGGTGCCCATCATGCCCATTTTACCCCTCTTAAGCCATTTCACCTTTCCTATTCAAGATTCAGTCTTCAAGATACTCTTCAAAGCCATTTATGGCATGATTTCTTGATTTCACTTCCTTATCTGAAAGGAATTCGGTGGAATATCTCTCAAAACCTAGTGATTTATACATCTTTATGTCACCAAAGATTGAGAGTTAGTTCATTCAACCTCATCCTTTAAGATGAGAGAATCCTTAACCTGGGTCTCCTTTTTAGGAATAATCCCCAGTTATAAATCCTTTAATCTGGGCATCTTCCTCAGGATTTAGCCCCAAATTATTAAAGTTACCAAACATGGGCATCCTCCTCAGGAGTAAGCCCCAAACCTTAATTCCTAACCTGGGCCACCTTTTTTAAGTCCCAGTCATAATCTTGGGCTTCCTTTTCAGGAGTAAACCCCAAGCCCCTTTATTTCTCTTAACAAGTCCTAAATTACATTTGATATGGGTTCCTTCTCATGAGTAAAACCCAATTATCAATCCTCTCCTAATTTGGGTTTCCTTTTCAGGAATAAGTCCCAAGTTAGAGTATTCAAATCTCCATAAATCACATATACCATTATGGACCCTGTTTCTGTATTTTTCTCCCTAAAAGTAAATCCCAAACCTTCATCTATTTGGGCAGTCATACATATATAAGCCCCAAACAATTTCTTATGATTTCATCATTCATGGAACAATTGTCTAATTTTTACCAATACCTCTTGTTTCTCACACCGAGCATGACTCACGTGAGCTTAGAGTGTAAAAGTAATTATGACATTCTTCTTTGAGCCATCAATCATAAACATCATACTCCATTACTCGAACTACGTGGGTTCTGATTCCTTTTCCAAAACAAAGGATACGTATGTAGCCCATTTATGGGTTCGATCCCAACTATGAAATAATCCCTGTCCTTCTGAATGACGATAAACTTCAAGTGCCCCACTGAGTGTCTTTAAAACCAGCCTGGTCATCATAATGACCAAGAGACTTTTATATAAATGTTTTGAAGGATACCATTGACCAAGAATCTCTAAACAGATATAGATGATTCTCTATTGATGAAGAACCTTGAATACATATAAAAGATTCTCTAAATTTCTTGCATATTTAATCATTGATTGTTAAAACTAAAGGAAAGCTCATTTTATACTTGGTAATGTAATAAGGATTCACGAACATAACTTAAATCTATAAAGAGAGTCCCGGAGTAGACAATAATTCCCCTCAAAAAGGTGTGATGAGTCCGACCTCCCATCCTCTCGACCAATGCAAATTCCTAGGCCTCATTAGTCCACAAACTAATGAGCACCTACCTCTGGAAAGTAGGTCCAAACGGATGTGGAATCATTGGATGTTTCCGGTTCTACGAACAAACCCGATAGAAACCGATCGGAACGTTTGAATCTCCCATCCAGGAGGTCATCCCCGAAGTCCGTGAGAAACAAAAAATGGTGAACCCGACGTGAATCCTTAACCAAGTTAAAGTGACGTTCTTCTTATTTGTTAGGCCCCTTGGGCCAACAAATCAATCATTGACATGTGCTCATCCAAAAGATGAAGTGGCCAGATTCATCTTGATTATGTCTGTTATATGGAACATGGACTCTTTTCTCAAGATCTTCTGCAAAATGGATTTTCTTAAATTCACCCCTGTGAATACTGTTGCTGTGAACACCTCTACTGTGAGGTCTGCTGCTATGAAAACCAATGCTGCTACTCTTTCTGGAACATCGTCCGCTCTGAGGATGACATCACCAACTCAGCGTCTTCAACGCTGGGTTTCTAATGCACTGGTTAAGGAGTACCGTCACAATGGTACTATCCCAACTCTGGAGGTCGCTCGTCATGCCCTTCAAGTTAACAACTCTACCTGGTCGTCCGGACAACGGTGGCCAGCGATCAAGAAGCAGGCAGTGCTAACTACCGTCTCCAACCTTTCGGGTCATTATCCCCGGAACGCAATTTCCATTCACTCCCTTACTCTGAGGAAGTGAATGAGAAGGTCCCTCAGGGCCTTAATTCAAAAAGACAGGAGTCCTTGTCAAGGGCTCCCATCAACAATCGCCGCCAGACTCGTGCGGTAGTGCGCCCTCAACACGATGAGGGTACCGACTCCAGGCATTCAGTTCAGGTTCCTCGAACCCAAGTAGGCAAGATGAACCGCCAGAGACGGAATCCGGTTAACAATGGGCAGGTTGTCATCCCTGCCATCTCCAGAGAAGTCCACCAACCTAACTTGGTGGCAAACAATGAGTAGGCACAATCACCTGTCCGTTTTAATTCCACTGTCTAGCAGACTCGTCTGGCAGCATCACGCCAATCCCGCCAGGCAATTCAGGCGGAGTACCATAGGCAGGAACATGCACCTGCTTATACATCACCAGTTAGTCAGCAGGATCGTCTGACTACATAAGATGGATCTCGTCAATCGCGTTTGGCGAAGTGTAATCAGCAGGCACATACACTTGCTAATACTAATCAAGCCTACGAAAAGTCTCACTTGGTAGCACACAGAGAAGTCAGTCGGAAAGCCCCAACGACAAACAGGAGATAGACACAACTCTCTGCCTCCACACTTGAGTACTGTCAGGATTCACTGACAGGAAAAGGAGGACAGGAGCAGGCACATACACCTACTCCAAGCCCGGAATGGACGTATATCCCCGTTCCGGTGGCTGAAGTCACCAAACATATTTTGTCAATGGTGAAAGAGCAGAAGCAAATTCCTGCTCATATTCTGGATGCTTGCCAGGATATCATAACAACTTCAGCATCATATTAGGGACAGACACATAAATCTATCCCTAGTAGTGGAGTGACACATCAACAATTCACTCCAGAACAGACACACACATTTGTTCCAGTCCAAGAGGGTTATGGGGCATACTCCCCCATATCATACGGACAACCAAGTCAGGCACATACACCTGATTTGAGTGGAGATCGTCAGCCTAACCTGACCATATTTCCTGATCAGGCACATACACCTGCTCAGAGTAACCACTTTCGTCAACAAGTGGTTTCTAAAGTGAGTAAGAAGGCATCTAAGAAAAAGATCCGCCCAGCACAGTCAGGAGATCAAAGGCCAATCTGCAACAAGGCCTTGCTCGATGCTGTAGTTCTTGAAGCCCTCAGACATTTATCTGTCAGAATTCAAGATTCTACTCCCTCAGTTCCCAATAACGGGAACATTAATTTTGAAAGTATTCAACAGAAACTTCCTCATGAAGGCTTGATTCATGAAAGTTCGGTCAATCTTGATGTTTCTTCTTCAGATGAGAGCCACAGGAACCCTCTGTGTGGTCAGAAGACCAAGGAGCAAGAGATTCCATCTTTTGCTATAACCCATTATGGTGGTCCTCCCCATGATGATGAACTTAGCTGTGAAAGTCCTCTCCGCAGTAGTGATTCACATTGTCTGGAAAATACTCCAATGGATAATGTAGTGCCGAGAAAGCCCTCTTATCTTGAGGCAATTGCAAATGCGAAACCAGTCATGTCTGATGCTTTATCGCTAATAAGTGAAATACTTTCTCAATCAGAAGATAGCCCAGGGTGTAGGTCATTCTCCGAACCACCCCTAAGTCATGAATCTTCTAGTTTGATTAATGATCTCTCTACCAATCTTGTTGAATCTGATGAAGCAACAAGGAAACACCAACTCTGGTCAAAACAGGTAGAAGAATCTTCATTTAATGATAAAGAGGAAATGCTGAACATGAGGGAAAAACTGGAAAATGGTGAAGTACTAGTCATGTTTTGGCCTTTGGCTGACTCCCAGTATGACATTCCAAAGATGTTGACAGATGATGGAATCCATGATATTCGTCTCAACATATGGAAAACTCTTTGTCAATTAAATAAAAGGTATTATCTTATGATGAATATGAAAATCATCTTAAGATAATAGAATGGATACAACGTCATATTGATTTGGCATCTCTATTAGTCTCTCGGCATCCGAAGGCTGAAAAGCAATAGAGTACCCTTCAACGTTCATGCCTTGGCGCACTAATAAAATTGCGTCAGTTAATTGCCAATGCTCCATATGGTGTTCATATCAGAGGATGGGGTGTTCACGGAGCACTACATTTCACAGTGCTTTCCAGTCAGCAAAGCCCACCGAAAATGGTTTCATGCAATGTTATTGCCCATGGATGGCCACAGTCAATGGGCTTTGTTCATAATCAAAAGTTTGCTCAAGAACAGGCTTTAACTAGTTCCTCTCAAAATCAAGTATATAGAGAACAAGTTGTTGAATTGCTCCTACATCAAGCAGGCGAGAATATTGCACAAGCCTCTCGTCTGGAGCAAACACGTCATCAAAAGACAGAAGTTTCGGAAATCATCCAACAGTCTGTTGAACCAGGTGATAAAAGTGGATACAGGTTAATGCATCCTGCTAATTTCCGAACTAAGATTCGCAAGATCAATAAAGATTTTAAGAAGATCTCAGACATAGCATGTCAAGAGACACCCCAGCTTATCAGACTGGGGACTTCTCTAAACCAACCCTCAGAGTCAACAAATGGGATTCGAGGAGTTGAGCGGAAGCAGCAGGAACATCCCCAGTCCACCGAACTGGGGACTTTTTCAAATCCTCAATCCCTCCCTCAGAGAAAGTCAGTATTCTCTCGATTAGGGAATAAGCCTCAAGAGGAACGAAGAGCCAAGCTATCAGGAGATTCTCTCCAAGTGACGGTTCTCCAAGAAATTCCTCAGGGATCAAGTCAACGAAATGCCATGTCTCATCATGGACATGGAAGAAGACAATATCACAGAAATGCTGATAGAAAGGATTCCATGCAATATGCATCCATTAATGTCATCAATGCCATTGCTGTTGATTCACCAGATGAGGCTCATTCAGAAGGATCAGACGAAGAGGTTCCTGCTCAAGAAGTTGCGTACACAGACCTAAATGAAGAAGGTGTGCGCACACGTAATCAAAGGCTTACCCAAAATCTGGGTATTCCTTCAAGTAACCCGCTTCCCCCTCTCCGAAAAGGATCCAATAAGGGGAAATGAAAGAATCAGGTTACTTCTCACCCTTCCACTGAAGGAGGTCAATCGCTCTCATTAGAGCAAAGGTTTGCACAACAGGAGGAAGAACTGAAAGAATTAAGAAGGCTGAATGGAGAACTACTTCAGAGTAGTCTTCTTCTTAAGAATGCTGAAGTCCGACAGCCGAAGGAATTTGTTGTAACTACTGAGATGGATCAGGAATATCCTCCTTTATCAGTACACCCTCAAAAGTCTAATCCTACGGGTCAAACGCAACAACGGTTGGAAACACTACCATCAGTTGCAGCACCAACCACCA
The DNA here is from genome assembly GCA_963277665.1 of Viscum album. NCBI lineage: Eukaryota > Viridiplantae > Streptophyta > Magnoliopsida > Santalales > Viscaceae > Viscum > Viscum album. The sequence goes on along the minus strand of OY728123.1, from coordinate 1,529,904,739 downwards.
CGTCTGTCCAAGCTCCATTCATTGCATCTACCCAAAACCAAGTTCAACCTGATTTTTCTCAAAAGTTAATAACTACTATTGAGTCATTAACAGCTCGGTTAGAAACTATGGAAGGGAAACGGGTGCAAGTTCAACCTGAAAAGAAAGTTTACCCTGAATTGGTAGATTCAATTTCTCCTCCATCCAGTTTTGGAAACCCGGTTTTCCCTTCTTTCAATGGATCTGGCGACCCTAAACAACATTTGACGCATTATGTGTCTTGTTGTGATCCTATGATGGGAACTCCAGAGCAGTAAGAATCAGTGAAACTCAGATGCTTCGTGCGAACCTTACAAGGACCAGCTTTTTTCTGGTATACAATCTTGCAATCTCGGTCAATCATTGGATGGGAGGATCTTCGTCAAAAATTCCTTCTTCAGTTTAGCTCAACTTTTCCAAAAACGAAAGTTTTCGATCTTACAAACTGCAAGCAAAGGGAGAATGAAAGAGTCTCTGATTTCATTGCTCGTTGGAAGGGATTAACGTATTACCTGATTTTAGCACTCCCTCGGGAGGAATTGTTGCCAATCTGTGTGGAAAATTTGCATGACGAATTACGCACGCCATTGATCCCTGTGAAATACACAGGAGGGTTTCGAGACATTACTTTAATCGCTCAACAGATTGAAGATTCTCTTATACAGGCTAAGGTTAAATCTCGTATAATTCAATCAGCTCCAGGAAGGAGAATGGGTAAAGCAGAAACTGCTATAGTTATGCTTAAACAAGCACCTGTACCTATTTCTACTTCAAAACCTTCATCTTCTCGAAGGGATCCACCTCCTGAATGCCAACAACAAAGGATGTTTCATCCAAATGATCAAAGAGATCAACGACGAAAACAATTTGAGGATTTTAAGTGTAAAACATACTCTTTCTGAAGTGAGAAAGTTCCTGGTTACTTCATTTCAGCTCTGGAAAATAATTTGGTTCAATTACCAGTGCCCAAGAGGCCAAACAAGGAAGGAGATGAAGACCGTCCCAATTATTATCTCTTTCATCAAATGTTGGGGCATCCAATCTAGGAGTGTTTTGTCTTTAAAGACCTCTTGCAAAAGATGGTCGACTTGGGACAAGTCAAATTGAAGGGTTCTTCAGCTCATGTAGCGTGTATTACCGCTACAGATCTAGAGGAAGGAGGCGAGTGGCAGGAAGTCAAAAGCAAAACTGTGAAAAAATATGATGATTGGATGGTCAGAAAGTCAATCAATCGGACCCATTCCATTTTGCGAACACAATTGAAGAATCCAATTGTGTCTCCTACAAAAGCTGCATTAAATCCTCCATCAAAAGACAAATCCTCAAAAGGGCAGCACAATTCAAAGAAGAAAGAGGAATCAAGAGAAGATGAGTATGTATAAAAGCTTAAATTGCCTTTGACTCTGGCAGATTTCATGCCATCTACTTCAAAGCCACGGGCACCGCCCCATCAAACGGCACAGCCTAAACAGGCTAACAAGGCAGAGTCATTATCAGGCGAAGAGTTAATCTTTGGTTCTGTTAATATGATTCAATTAACAGATCCATATTCCAGTCTTAATGAGCCTGAATTCCCTGTATCAAATAAGGGAATCCGAGGAGGTTCTAGAGGTTTAGGATATAGGGGAAGTCGTGGATCTTTCTGAATCCACTACTCTAATTTTACCCCTGCTAGCACTGTATATGCAGCAGAAACTCGTGGTAGAGCCCTTCAGCGAGCTCAAAAAGAACAAGCAAGTTCTTATGCCAATGGCCAACTCAGTTTTGGCACAGTTATTTTGGAAGACCGATTAAAAGTTCCATCTTCTTTATCTCAGCAAGTAAATGCATCTAATCAGTCTAATCTTACAAAACCAAGGATGTTGCCAACTTCAATACAAGATGCATCAGCTACCAAAGCATCTGCTTCCAAGGTACCTGCTAAACCGCATATACCTATTGGGAAATGCAGACCTCTAGATCAAAAGTATGATATATTGAAACACTTGGCCCAAGTACCAGCCAAGTTATCAATTTTGGATGCTTTGAATCTGTCAAAAGATCTTCGGGTAGCACTCATCAAAGCTTTGTCAAGTCCTCAGGAGTTTGAAGCTGAAATTGCTGCAGCTGAAATCTATCACATAGAGAATAATCCGGCATAATTTCATGCAGTGATATCTTTTACTGATAAATATGAAGATGATTTTGTGCATGGGAACATAAAACCTTTGTACTTATCTGGAAAAGTCAATGGTGTAGATGTTCGAAGATATTTCATTGACAATGGTTCAGGAGTCAACCTCATGCCCATTCGTACACTTCGTCGATTGGGCCTCACGGAATCTGATTTATCTCCTTCTACCATGATGTTACAAGAATATGATAAAAATGAACAAGAACCACTGGGAGAAGTTACCCTCAGAACTCAGTTTGGAGATCTTGTATCCAATTCGGATTTCATGATTGTTGATCAAGACTCAGCTTTCAATATCTTGCTTAGAAGTCCCTGGCTACATCAGCATGAAGCTTTTCCTTTATCATACCATCAATGTCTCAAATACTGTATTGATGGTCAAGTTGGATCATTGTATTGTGATAAGGCCCCGTTCAAGATATGTGAGTCTCAATACATTGAGGCGGAATTTTATCACATGAAGGGAAGAGAAAAATCTACAATGAAGGAAATTACCAATGTTAATGCTCCATGTGGTTTGGAGAAAATTCCAATAAATCCATTTTCACTTATGAGTACAGATTATGTGTTACCTATCAGTCAAATTGACAAAATTGGCCCAAATAAAAATACTCTTATGGAAAGATCCATAATGTTAATTATGACGATCGAGCCAGACAACATGGGAGAAATTGGTAACCTTCCAAGCTGTGATGAAAGCATAAGTGGTGACGTTTTCATTTCATCTGCTGAAGTCCAACAAGTCTATACATCGCTAATCAGGCCAGAAGAAGGTATAGCAACACCAGAGGTGAATAATGATGTCGATTCTCAATCCATCATCTCCACTTTATTTTCCAAAGAAGACCCTTTATCATCAATAGGGTCGGAAATGGAAGCTTCTTCTTCAAAATGTGATAATTTTGACATCTCTTATGATCATGAGAATTTCGTTTTTTCATCTACTTTACAAGTAGAAACAGATGAAATAACACATGATGAAGAGGAAGAGGAAGATCTTAGAGATGCTCCTCCAGCATTTGAAGAGGGTATCTCTACCACTGTGGATGAACTCAGAGAAGTAAATCTGGGTACATAAAAAGATCCACGCCCCACTTTAATTAGTGCGGCCATGACCCTTGAAGAGAAAGAGATGTATATTTCTTTTCTAAAGCAAAATAAAGATATTTTTGGTTGGAATTATACAGAAATGCCTGGGCTTGATCCTGATGTTGCTACTCATCATTTGGGTTTACCAAAAGAACATCATGGTTTTAAACAAGCCGCGAGAAGAACACACCCAACCTATGATTCCAAAATTGAAGCTGAAGTGGATAAGCTGATCAAAGCCAACTTCTTCAGAGAAGTTCAATCACCCAAGTGGTTGGCTAATACTGTCCCTGTAAATAAGAAGAACGGACAAATTAGGGTTTGCATCGATTTCAGAGATCTTAATTGGTATTGTCCTAAATAGGATTCCCCAGTTCCGATTAAAGAACTCTTAATTAATGCGACGGCTAGCTATGAAGTACTTTCTTTCATGGATGGATATTCCGGATATAATTAGATCTGAATGGACCCATAAGATGAGGAATATACATCCTTCAGATCTCCTCAAGGTGTGTTTTGTTACCGGGTGATGCCCTTTGGTTTAAAGAATGTAGGTGCAACATATCAACGCGCCATGCATCGTATCATCAAACCTCTTTTAGGGAAGTTTGTTGAATGCTATGTAGATGATTTGGTGGTTAAATCCAAACAACTTTCTAATCACTTGGCTGATTTGGAAGTCATATTTCACAAGCTTCGACAACATAATTTGAAGATGAACCCCTTAAAATGTTCTTTTGGGGTAACCTCAGGAAAATTCCTCGGCTTTGTTGTACGCCATCATGGTATTGAAGACGATCCTGAGAAGACCAAATCAATCCTTGGTATGTCACCTCATCAGAATTTGAATGAACTGAGAGGACTTCAAGGACACTTGGCCTATATTCGGCGTTTCATCGCCAATTTGGCAGGCAAAAGTTTACCCTTTACCAAACTATTGAAGAAAGGAGTCACTTACCAGTGGACTAAAGAATGTCAAGAAGCATTTGATGTTCTCAACAATAACTCTTGATTCCACAAGTACTCATACCACCTGTTGAGGGTAGACCGCTTATCCTCTATGTGACAGCTTTAGAGCGATCATTGGGTGCCTTTCTCGCTCAAAAGAATGATGCTGGGAATGAAAATAGTCTCTACTATCTCAGTAGAACTATGCTTGAAGCAGAACCCCGGTATTCAAGTATTGAAAAGTGCTACCTAGCATTAATCATTGCAGTTCAGAAACAAAGACACTACCTACAACATCACGAGGTTCAATTGGTATCTCGTAATAATCCGCTCAAATTCATCCTTAGTCATCCAATGCTTACAGGACGTCTGGAAAGGTGGGCGGTTATTCTACAGCAGTTCGACATTCAGTATGTGTCTCAAAAGGAAATTAAGGGCCAAGCTCTGGCTGATTTCCTGGCTGAACATCCTTCAGTGGAAGACACGTATTCAGATATCGTACTCCCTGATGAGGAAGTTTTCTATATTCAAGAGAGTCCTCAAACATGGGAAATGTATTTTGATGGTGCTTCGAGAAGTCCAACAGGGAAGAAAAAGGAAAATCCTAAATTCAACAAAGTTGGTTTAGGAATTGTGCTCATTTCTCCAGATAAGGTAGTGTTACCTTATTCCTTTTTGTTGTGGGAAGGGGGTACCAATAATGAAGCTGAATATCAAGCTCTCATTACAGGCTTGGAGTTAGCGCTTCAACCACAAGTGAATCACTTAAAGGTGAAAGGTGATTCAGACCTGGTAATCAAACAAGTCAATGGGGATTATGCCATCAGAAAAGAAGAATAAATCCCTTTGTATGATTACGTCAGAGAGTTAATTTCGGAATTCCCTTCAGAACCGACATTTTCTTATGTCCCAAGATCACAAAATACTCAAGCTGATGCACTGGATAATATAGCCACAGCTTTAGCAGATCCAAATCGGGACGAGACAACCACCTGTATTTCCCACCGTCGTGAAATTTCACCTTATGTTCAAGTCAGAACAGAGGAAATTAATGAAATTAGTCCCATTCCTGAACCGTATGGTCATACTACAGGATGGATGTCACCTATCAGGGATTACCTTCAAAATGGAACACTTCCACCTGATAGAGCCGAGAAAGAACAAATCCGGAAACGTGTGGTAAATTTTACTCTTTATGATAGCCCAAACCACCACGAGAAAATTATCTACAAACGTGGTTTTGATGGAGTTCTATTCAGATGTATTGATGGTGAAGAGACAATGGCTGTCATAAAAGAAGTGCATGCAGGAGTCTGTGGTGCCCACCAGTCTGTACATAGACTGTCTGATCAAATTCGAAGGCTTGGATACTTTTGGCCTTCAATGATACAAGATTGTGTTAATTTCACAAAGAAGTGTCATTCATGCCAGGTATATGCCAACTTCATTCATCAACCTCCAGAGTTTCTTCATACAGCTAAATACTCATGGCCATTTTCCACATGGGGAATGGATGTGGTGGGACCTTACCCTTCAGCTACGGCCAAGCAGTTTAAGTACATTCTTACTGCTACTGATTTCTTTTCCAAATGGGCAGAGGCAGTACCTCTCAAAGAAGTCAGTTCTAAATGCATTGTGAGCTTAATCAAGTCTAACATCATTACTAGATTTGGTGTCCCTCATACCATATTGACGGACAATGGCACCAACTTCTGTTCTTCAGAGGTAAAGAAATTGTATCAAGAATGCAACATTAAGTCCAACCATTCATCTCGATATCATGCGGCGGCTAATGGCCAGATAGAATCCTTAAACAAGACTCTTTCAAATATACTGCAAAAGATGGTGGATAAAGATAAGAAATCATGGCCTGACAAACTCTTTCATGCTTTATGGGCTTATCAGACCACCACCCGCACAGCAACGCGGTCAACTCCATATTCACTAGTATATGGAACAGAAGCAGTTTTTCCCATTGAGGTTCAGTTACCTTCTCTTAGTGTTGCTATTTGTGATCATTCATCTACAGATGAACAATCTCCGAAGCGGTTGGATGTGTTGGAATGATTGGACGAGAAACTATTGTGCACTTTGCACCACTTGGAAATCTATCAGAATCGAATAGCACGAGCTTTTAACAAAAAATTTTGTCTTCATTCATTCATTCAGGGAGAATTGGTATTGGTTCTCAGAGCACCAATGATACCAGGAATGAAGCCTCCCAAGCTTGAACCAAAATTGGAAGGACCTTATTCAATACATAAGGTCCAATCCAATGGAGCGTATTCTCTAATCTCAATGGATGGAGAACACATCACGACTCCAACTAATGATACCAGGAATGAAGAAGTATTTTGTATAAACACAAAATATTGTTACCTGAACCAAAACAGTCACATTGGTTCATTATTTGTCCGAGATGACATTAAAATATATTATGTCCTAGATGACATTAAACTATATTGTGTCCTAGAAACATGACATTAAACTGTGTGGCACTTTCATCGTCCAGCATGACGTTAAACTGTGTCAAATCCCTTATCGTCCAGCATGACGTTAAACTGTCACATTGGTTACTATTATGACCTACATGACACTAAACTGTATTATGTTCTATCTACATGACATTAAACTGTACAAAAGTTCCTTATTTGTCCGAGATGTCATTAAACTATATTATGTCCGAGATGACATTAATCTATATTGTGTCCTAGCAACATGACATTAAACTGTGTGGCACATTCATCGTCCAACATGACGATAAACTGTAAAAAGTCCCCAGAACTGATATCCTCATATTGGTTCACCATAGTCATAGCTACATGACTTTAAACTGTAAAGCGCCAGTTCGTCCTTGCTATATGACGTTAAACTATACAGCAATGGTCCAGTATGACTTTAAACTGCAACTTCGTCCTACACGACATTAAAATGTGAAAAAGTTCCCTAAACCGTCCAGCATGACCTTAAACTGCTTCATCCCTGGTCCATGTATATGACCATAAACTATTTGAAAATCCCTTATGTCCAGCAAGACGTTAAACTGTGACCTCCTAACTACATGATGCTAAACTGTATAAAAGTCCCTCACGTTCGGAAAGACGTTAAACTATATAATCTCAAAGGTCCATCATGACATTAAACTGCACCATTCACGGTCCATGTATATGACCTTAAACTATTTTCACTTTCGTCCGACATGAAGTTAAAATGGTACACTCTTTTGTCCTTACTGCATGACATTAAACTGCACAATTCCCCTTTTTTGTCCTACATGACATTACACTGTTATTTTGTCCCTGCTACATGACACTAAACTATGCAGCACCAATAGTCCTAACTACAAGACTTTAAACTGCATAGTCCCTGAATATGTCCTACATGACATTAAACTGTGAATCGTTAAGGTTGTTATTACCTCTTGTTTCTCACACCGAGTATGACTCATGTGAGCTTAGAGCAAACCTCAACCATGACACTCTCTTTGGGCCCCTAACCATGTGTAAGTCCCAACAACATTTTTTATTAGATCACTGTCCCTAAGAACAACTTGATCATTAATTCATTATTTAATTGAACTACACGGACTTTGATCCTTGCCCTCCAGGCTAGGTATGTAGGCAACCTCCCAGGGTTCAAGCCCAAAAATAATCTCTTCACATCGGTTCACCACCATCTCATATGATGTTGATTCGTGAAACCACACCTAGAATCAATATCTTTACATTGATTCACTTTCGTCCTTGTTATATGACGTTAAACTATGCAACACTTTTGTCCGGTACGACAATAAACTACAATATTCATTGATTTCCTCATTTGAGAGAGAACTATTATTGACATTGATTTTTCAATCATGGTTTTCATTTTCAAAAGACTACATGCATACATGGTAATGCCTAAACTTTTTATCTTAGGTTAAACCAACATTGCACTAAAGTCCCCTTTCACCCTTCACATGTACGAACCAAATTTGTACAAAGGGTAGTTCTAGAACTACGTGGACTTGATTCCCATCCTTATGGGATACGTAGGAACATTCGAGTGTCCCTCGAATCCAGTCCCATGTCTTTTGGGCCTAACCCCAAAATTTCACTTTCAGTCCCTTAGCTGAAAAGTTCTCATGAAAACACACACTGTGTATTCATTATTATGGTCCGAGTTCTATGACCCTAAACTAATATTTCTCATACTTTCTTCCTGTACGACGTTAAACTGCATTTCAAGAACTACATATGGCTTGATTCTCATTCTTATGAGATATGTAGTGAAGTCCAAAATTTCAATTCAGGACCCAGCCACAACGTGATTATGGTTATCATTGACCTATGTATCTCTATATACATTGGACAATACCCATCTTTATGTGTTATAATCCTAACCTTAAATATTTTCAGATCTTCATAACCCTTTTCATGACTTTTAAATCACAAAAATGTCAACCTCCTGAGAATTCTTTTGCCTGACTATGCAGCACGTGCCCATAGGTGGCCTTGCATAAACAGTCCACATAACAGACTTGTCAGCCGAAAGATGCTATTTATTTGACCATGCAGCCAATGCCCTTAGGTGGCCCTGCATATTTCAACCCCCTAACGGGTTTTGTTAAATAATAGTAACTTCATTCTTGGGAAGAATGCCTCTTTTGTCCTTATTTTTCTTAAACGACAGTATGTAGGGATCCACAAAAAATAGCCATCCTTAACATATTTGTCCCATATCCTTTTTCATGACCTGAATGTATTAAAGTCTATGTTTTATTCATCTTCCCTACGTTTGGGTCAGACCTTCGTAGGAGTGATATTCATCCAGTTCTTTGATATTTTTGTCTGGAAATATCTTCTCTATATTCAAGTACCTCGTTCCATACAACAAAATCTATACTTTAGAAAATTTGAATCTCCATAAACTTTCACTGGCTTTTAGCACTAGGAAAGTAAATTTCTGGGAGTTCTTTTGCCTGACTATACAGCATGTGCCCATAGGTGGCCTTTCATTAACAGTCCACATAATAGACTTGTCAGCCGAAAGATGCTATTTATTTAACCATACAGCCAATTCCCTTAGGTGGCCCTGCATATTTCAACCCCCTAACGGGTTTTGTTAAATAATAGTAACCTCATTCTTGGAAACTACTTCTTCGAATGCCTTTTAGATCTTTTTCATATCATTCCTCAGATTCAAATATTCTTAAGCCATAGTTTACATTTTTTCCCTCATACATGAGTATGGTAATATGTTTTCAGATAAATTTTCAAGGAATTGAATCAATTTTAAGCCATTTTTGGTCAATGCTATTTCGACCTTAAACATTAGCCCCTTTATGTCTGACATGCATGACTTTAAACTTCCCACAAAAGACAAAGGAACTCGGAATAAAAGTCATGTTCCAGCACACTTGCACGCTACCTTCTGCACACTGAAGACTTGGAAACCACCTTTTCCTTTGGATGTCTTTGATTTCCTCAGAGTCAAACCCTCATTTCTCTCCGGATCCAACTCTGAGGGGGGACTTTTGTTGACGCTCCTTTCGTCATAGAATCTAAAGATCGGAAAAGGGGAATATCTAAGCATAAAATGATTCATCCATTGAAGAAACATCAAAAATCGACAAAGGGATGAACAAGGAGAACATTTCCCATAAGTCGCGCAAGTACACTCATGGTCGCGCAAGTACACTTGCGCGCCGCCTAGTGGTCGTGCAAGTACTTGCGCGCTGCCTAGTGGTCGGGCAAGTCTACTTGCGTGACACCTTATGGTCGTGCAAGTGACTTGCGCGACATAAGTGATAACCTCCCAGTAACTGCCCGGGGTCTTCTCCGGCCTATAAATAGACCCTGTGTGCCCCCCATTTAGAGGATCTTTTTCCAGAAACTCAGATTGAAGCTCCCGATGCCCAAGTTTCTTCTCAAAGCTTCTAGAACACTTCTAAGGTAATTTCTTACCTAGAACGGAAGATCTAAAGAGAGGGAGGAAGGCCTAAATGTTGAAACTCATCAACACTTGCGCGCCTGAATGGCCAGCCCTTAAGGGAACTGGTCATACTTGCGCGCCGCCTTATTCCTTCAATAGAATTTGCGCCTCCCTTTTCTGGAAGAACCTCAAGGGGATTCTAAAGGTTTTAAAAAGGAGTCGCTCAAGTATTTCAATTCCGATTGAAAATCGTGTAAGTACACCATGTTTCGCGCAAGGTATACCTGCGCGACCAATACTTGCGCGCCCACGCAAGACTTGTGTGCCTTTCAAGACTTGTGCGCCCCTATCTTTCTGGGTTCCCATCTTGCCCATTTTACCCCTCTTAAACCATTTCACCTTTCCTATTCAAGATTCAGTCTTCAAGATACTCTTCAAAGCCATTTATGGCATGATTTCTTGATTTGACTTCCTTATCTGAAAGGAATTCGGTGGAATATCTCTCAAAACCTAGTGATTTATACATATTTATGTCACCAAAGATTGAGAGTTCGTTCATTCAACCTCATCCTTTAAGATGAGAGAATCCTCAACCTGGGTCTCCATTTTTAGGAATAATCCCTAGTTATAAATCCTTTAATCTGGGCATATTCCTCATGATTTAGCCCCAAATTCTTAATGTTCCCAAACATGGGCATCCTCCTCAAGAGTAAGCCCCAAACATTAATTCCTAACCAGGGCCGCCTTTTTTATGTCCCAGTCATAATCTTGGGCTTCCTTTTCAGGATTAAACCCCAAGCCCCTTTATTTCTCTTAACCAGTCCTAAATTACGTTTAATATGGGGTTCCTTCTCAGGAGTAAAACCCAATTATCAATCCTCTCCTAATATGGGTTTCCTTTTCAGGAATAAGTCCCAAGTTAGAGTATTCAAATCTCAATATAGAACATATACCTTTATGGACCCTGTTCCTGGATTTTTCTCCCTAAAAGTAAATCCCAAACCTTCATCTATTTGGGCAGTCATACATACATAAGCCCCAAACAATTTCTTATTATTGCATCTTTCATGGCACAATTGTCTAATTTTTACCAATACCTCTTGTTTCTAACACCGATCATGACTCACGTGAGCATAGAGTGTAGAGTAATTATGACATTCTTTTTTGAGCCATCAATCATAAACATCATACTCCATTACTCGAACTACGTGGGTTCTGATTCCTTTTCCAAAACAAAGGATATGTAGATAGCCCATTTATAGGTTCGATCCCAACTTTGAAATAATCTTTGTCCTTCTGAATGACGATAAACTTCAAGTGCCCCACTGAGTGGATTTAAAACCAGCCTGGTCATCATAATGACCAAGAAACTTTTATATAAATGTTTTGAAGGATACCATTGACCAAGAATCTCTAAACAGATATAGATGATTCTCTATTGATGAAGAACCTCGAATACATATAAAAGATTCTCTAAATTTCCTGCATATTTAATCATTGATTGTTAAAACTAAAGGAAAGCTCATTTTATACTTGGTAATGTAATAAGGATTCATGAACATAACTTAAATCTATAAAGAGAGTCCCGGAGTAGACAATAATTCCCCTCAAAAAGGTGTGATGAGTCCGACCTCCCATCCTCTCGACCAATGCAAATTCCTAAGCCTCATTAGTTCACAAACTAATGAGCGCCTACCTTTGGAAAGTAGGTCCAAAAGGATGTGGAATCATTGGATGTTTCCGGTTCTACGAACAAACCCAGTAGAAACCGATCAGAACGTTTGAATCTCCCATCCAGGAGGTCATCCCCGAAGTATGTGAGAAACAATGTCCATTAGGTCACAGAGATATCTAGTCTATGTAATTCTGTTATTATTTTTATAGTATATTTTTCTATATTGTACCTTGTAACAAAATTGGTCTTTTTATTTATTTATGATTGAGATATGGGTTATCTTCTTGTTCAATTTTTATTTTTTTGATCTTAGTTATTAATTTTGTGTTCGAATCATTCCCATTTGTATGTTTTCATTCCTGTCACTAATTTTCATCTGTTAAGATCGGGAATGCCTCTAGGTCCATCCAAACGACTGGCTGGGGTTGTGTGTAAGGTTGGATGATATACCAAGATGGTTAGTTAAAAAAAAGAATCAATGATATGTTCTTGTTATTTGGGATTTCTCGTAGATGGAGATTAGGACTGTAGAGACTCGGGACATAGGTCCGAGAAGGGCTTCAAGAACCATTTCTTGTATTAAACATAAACTTACTAGGAGAGTCTATGATTTGAAAATGTTTTCCATGTTTTGGAATGAGGGATGAAAATGGAGTCAAGATGATGTTATGTCATGATCTCACATGGAGTAGTCACACATAATGATTCTGATTCCACAGTTCTAGTACAACATAGTTATTGATGCTTACTTGTAGAATGTCACACTACAATGTAATCGTGATTGGCATGACTTCTAGTTCTTTATTATGATAGTTTGATGTAATTTATTTTTCATAATGGTTCATGTTGGAGTATGCGTACTTTGAAAAATGAAAGTTAATTTTAAGATAATTTATTTTTCATTAAAATGGCGTCAAATTTGTGAAATGGGTTTTAAATGTAAATGTTTTGGTATGAATTTTTTTTTACCAATTTGGAATTGGGAAGGATATTGTTTAGGTGCTTGTTTGGGACTGGTAATGAAGTTCCATTGGTACTCCTTGTGGAAAATTTTACATGTGAATATATGTGTGTGGAAAGGGCGTTTTGGCACGTATGGATAGAAAAGGAGGAAGGCATGTTCGATGGATCTGGGTATTGCACAAGTGTTTATTTGAAACCAAAGGCTTGGCCTTGTTTTTCTATATATGGTTTTTGAAAATTATTTGTTTCTTGTGTTTATATTTTATTGGTTTGTGAGGTAATTTTTTGGTTTGAGGTTCTTCTTTTTATTGGGCTTCAACGTGATATCTATTTTGGTTTTGTAATTTATATTTTGTTTCGAATCATTCTCTTAAAAAATTAACCAATATTTTTCATTATTCATTCCCAGTTTCTGATTCTTCTCAAGTGATAGCTATCCTTCTTGGTGATCGAGGTCTGTTAGAGGTAGTTGAGTGGTTTGAGGGAGTACAGTGTGTCTTCTTGTCATGGGAAACTCGTGAATCTATTAGAGTTCTAGGGTCCTAGGGTTATTTTAAGGTCCAAAATTGGGAGACTAGAAGTTTTTCTCCCCATTATCATTGCAAGTTTGGATGATGTGGGATTTTGTTATGTACACCTACATATAAGGGACCATAACTTTGGAGGAATGTTGAATAAGGTAGCAGAATTATGAGATGTTCCGGAAGGCCATTGGTCAGTAATATCTTTTGTTGACCACATTAAATATATGGTTACCTTTTATTTGAACAAATATCATATGATAAAACATAAAATCTTATTTTCATTTGGGTTCTTCATCCAAAGATTGTGGAAATGTGATGGAATCAGGTAAAACACATTTCAAGAAGTTTGTGGATGAGGCATTTTGGCCTGAGTTAGATTTTGGTGTGCAGTTAGTGATGGTGTGATCTTGTGAAGGATCCCCATCTAGTGAGAATCACATAATATAAAACACATTTTTCTAAAGACTCAACTTCATTGGTTCTAGATTATAATTCGTAAGACCATATGGTTGTGTTCCATCAGTGTGGTCGGTTCTTGCATTCAAATAAATCTTTTCACAACCCTTTAAATACATGCCAACGTTACGACTATCAGGGTCATGTGGAGAGGTTTTGATGGAAGTGAGTACTAAATAATACCTTGTGACTAGACGATTTTAGAGCCTGACTATGAGGCATTAGATGAATCACAAATCCTATCCCTAGCCACAAGTCTTAGGGTAAAGATTGTGCACCAACAAGAGTTTTCTAGGGTTTTTGAAGCTTCACTCTGGTTTTTTTGGGATGAGATTGGAACATTTAAATTCTTCTCATTCTTGTTTCTCTTATATTGATTTTTTTCATCATTATAAGTTCATCGTTTCATTGGGTTAATTATTATGGATTTTTTCTATTAAAATTGAGGATTTGTGTCTGTTTTATTGTGGATTTCTAAATCTATGGTTCCATTTTGAGTGTGTGTAACCCATATGTGGGTTGGTTTTGGGTTGGGAGTTCTTACAATGGACGACACCCTGGGGTGGTGTGTTTGGGTTTTAATTTTCATTATATTTGATTCCTTATTATGGGGGGAACCCTCTCATATTATCCCATTCATTTTCACTATGTTTTCTTCTGGATTGTTCAGGTGTAACTTGTGGAGTGAACGGTCACCGCGAGGTTCTCGGTTTCTCTCAGTTTTTACTGGGAAGGCATTTGAGTTTGGGATATCCTTAGGCTTGGTAACATTTTGGTGATAGAATGTGTATTTGGTGGGGTAGAGATTCATACCCCAACCTCAGATAATCTTTAATTTTATTCTTTTCATGGTATTAGACATTTTGGATGAGGTTCGGGTTGAGGCACGGTTTAAATATTTGTGGTTTGAAAATTTTTGTGGGTTTTAGGCTAGTTCACATGCACCGCATGGTTTGCAGATGCCGTGAGGTCAGCCTATATGAGTGTTTGGTTTCCATGTTTTCAAATAAATATAATTAAATAAAATATACATTTTCTTATTATTATTATTATTATTATTATTATTACTATTATTATAAATAACATTATGTTTATTATAATAATTTTTTCTGTTTTTGTATCTTTTATGGAGGTAACACGTAGAGGGTTCTCTTCTTCCCTTCCCATTTCCCATCTCCCTCACACAACTTGACCCCCATAACCTATTCTTTCTCGTGACCCCCACTGTTGCCCTCTTCTCAAGTGCACGACCCTGCCAATTACCTTTAATGCAGAACCTGACTCCACTAAAGACCTCATACTCTAGCACTACCTAATGAATGTGATCCGCTCCCACTTGTGGACACCCTTATCGCATGTGACTTACTCATCCAAGTCCTTCTAGTGAACCCACCTCCTCCAGCGGCCACCCCCCATCCAGTAGTCTTTCCTCTCTTGTGTAGTCGGCTCCCTAATTCAGTGAGAATATTCATCCCCTCTTTCTTCCTTGTATTATCTGCTGGAATTTCATTCCATGGATGAACCTTAATGTCATTATTTTATAACTAGCATTGTTTTTAATGGTTCTAGGGTTTTACAATCATCTATGAGGCCATAATCTCCCTTATCTGGTGGTTTTTTTGTTTTCCCACATAACTGATGTATATGATTCCATGTTTTTCTTTTTTGATGGAAACCATTGGTGCTTGGGTATTTTCCTTTATTTTTATATTGGTTGTGTTCGTTGATTATACTAATATCTAGTTCATTGTGTTGTTTCATTGTTGGTAGAAATTATTAAAAATGGTGTTTTAATTGATTTTATATTTATGATTTTGTGGTATCTCACCAAATGATGATTGAGCATTTTGAATAAATTTATAATCATTTTTGGCACCCCAATTTTTCCTTTGTTTGTCTTATTTTTGTGTTTTAGTGTTGGTAAAAATTGTTAAAATTATTTTTTAGAGTAATTCTTCAAATATGACCATGTGTTTTTTTCTTTATAGTGTTTGATTTAATGTCAACTCTTTCACAAGATGAAATAGATCTCTGTTATGATATTTGGCTTTTGAAATATGTTGGTAACCAAGAACTAATTTATGAGTTGGGGTTAATGTGATATTTAGTTGATTTAATGCATTTTTTCCCATATATAAATGTTTTTCTAGGGAATACTGGGTTTTAAAAAAATGGTTTGTCATGATCTTGAAAATTTGAGAATTTGTTGGATTTGGTTCATTGTTAATGGTGAATTTGAGAAAATGGTTTTGAGTGCTTCCATGGTCATTCTCACTGTTACCTCAAACAATGTGGAACCATTAAATGAGGTTTCTCCTTAATAATTGATTTCATAAATGGATATTTTATTTTTAAATAATGATGGTCCACTTGTGTGATTCAAAAGAAATGGTTTTATAAATGAAATATTATGATGGAATGTCCATTTGGGACATATAATATTTGCTAGTAAATATTTTGCATAAGGGGCCATGTGGTATATTTTATACAAATATATATCTCATCAATGTTTGACAAGGTTTTAAAAAAATCTAATGGATGTTGGAATATAATGGACCATTTGGAATTGAAAATATAAAATTGGTGTTTGATGTTGTTTTGTAAATATTTTTGAAGTGTTTTCGGAAAATACATTTGATTAGGTAAATCTAATGTCCCATTCCATTATTTTTTATCTTTTAAATAATGGGTTGGAAGTTCATATGTTATGAACTAGTAGTTGGAACCTAGTATGATATGATGTGTGTATATATATATAAGGAACCTATATAGGAGGTATATCCCTTTACAAGATATCATATATGGTGTCAATGTTTGGGGTAGGAATGTTCGGTGATGACATGTAAGGTGAATAACACATTACAGGTATCCTAAATAAATAGTTTATATATATTTAACATTTGTTATTAGGTGTCTTTTAAAGGATTGAGTGAAGATTTTTTGTCAATCTTAATTAGACAGGCTGGTACACCTTGATTTTCTTTTAGGCTACGTGGGTTGTGCCACTAGTGAGGCTAGTTTAGAGCATCAAGTTTGTTATAGACAAAGGGGAATCACCGTATGCTGATAGGTGGTTCTAAAAAAAGAATGTCTAGGGGGTTTCTAGGGATGTTGGGGAACTCAAATAATTTCTATCCATGTTATTATGTTTTTAATTTTCTTTATTTTGGTCTCATGTTTCATTGTTAATTTAATTATCTTCAGCACAACCTAATTATTAATTTTTGGGTTTTTGTTATAAAATGGTAATCTATTTGAAAATAGAATTTGGACTACGTTGGATTTTAAAATTGAAAGGAAATGTTTGTTTACTAAAATGTCAAAACACCTATTTATTTAATAATTATATTTTCAAACATGTGTTAGTGGATTTTTTTGATAAAGGAAACACATGGACTCTTTGGGGGTAAAATTTTACGATATTCTCTCAAACCCAACATTTACCACTTGGTGTTGGTAGACCAGAACTTTTCTGAATACTCAAATTTTGATTAGGATTCTACTTTATTATGCTATACATCAAAATGGTTTGGTCTCATAGTTGCTGGTAACCATGAGGTCACTTGAAGATTTTTTCTCTGTAGTTTTGTTTTCAGTTTTATATTTGGTTTATTTTTTTAAATTTGTACATTGTAACTAAATCAGTATTTTTATTTATTTAATATTCAATTATGGGTTATCTTATGGTTCGGTTTTTATTTGGTTTAATTTAAATATTTTTTGGGGGCATAAATCATTCCAACATGATTTTTTTGGTGTTAGACGCTAGTTTCCAGCTTATGGGGATCAATAACGCCCCTCGGTTCATGTCGCAGACCTCCTATTGATGGGTTTCATGTCGAATGACATCTCAAGATGGTTCGTGACAAATCAGGTTGAACCTCAACACTTATTATAATATATTTAACCCAAAAACACCAATGAAGCAATCAATGAAGAATTATAGATGATGTAAATGAAAAATGAATTCAATTATTTTGATAGAAAAGAATTCTAGGAACTAGGGAATATTCTTAAGGGCTATCGGAAAATTGTGACTAAATGGTAGTATAATAATAAAGATGTGATTCATTAACAATAATTAGTAATAATGAAATATTTACTTCATAAGGTTAAAATTTTGAAAATTGTATTGACTATGAAGAAAACTTTTTTACCCATATCTAGACATGAATGTATTAGAATATTTCATTCATATAAAACAATTTTTTTTCAAAATATACATAATGTATTCTATGAGTGAATAATTGGATTGATATATAATTTAGTATGTTTTTAACATCCCTATGGATTTCAATACCCTATCTTTCAAAATCATGAATTTATTTTTAATAAAGTATAATATTTATTAAAAAAATATTTTAGTGATTTTTAGGATATGATCATTTATTTTATTATTTATAATGGTTCTAAAAATTGAATATATGACCATACACTATTTATTAAAATAATTTATAATTATTTTTATTAGTATAAATTTATTTTTATGATATTAACTTTCGAAATATAGGAAATTTTTTATATAATTGTTATTCAAAAATTATGTAAAAGGAATGTACATTGAGTTTAATGGGAGAGTTAACATAAT
This sequence comes from Viscum album, assembly GCA_963277665.1. Taxonomy (NCBI): domain Eukaryota; kingdom Viridiplantae; phylum Streptophyta; class Magnoliopsida; order Santalales; family Viscaceae; genus Viscum; species Viscum album. The sequence continues at coordinate 1,529,886,392 of OY728123.1, read as the reverse complement.
TTCATATTTTTCATATTTATCATAATAAAGAAAAAGATATAAAAAAAATGAAATTATACTAACTGTTATTTAAATCATTTTGAGATAGATTGTATAAATGGATGTGATACTCTAACGTGAAAATATTGTAAATATTATCATAATAAAATGGGAAAACTAGTTGATCAAACCACATATAGAGGTATGACAGGGAGACTACATTACATAACTACTAGTTTGCATGAAATACGTTTTTGTGACTATGTGTTCTCTATTTTAATCAATTCCAAAATTGTTAAATGTGATTAATTTAGAAATGATTTTTAAATACATCAATATATAACTAACATAAGATTGATTTATTCTAGAGGGAATTAATTTAGTTTTATGTGTTATTTAAATGATTATTTTTTGGGTAGTATGATAGATATAAAAATAACATCTGAGAATTTCATATTTGAGAAATACACACATTGCATGGTGTTGTAATAAATAGAATATTGTTTAATTATCCACTATTGAGGATGAGTACATTGTTTTGAGATGTTGTTATGAAAATATTTAATGGATGAAACATACTTTTCTACAATATAGATAGGAATTTCAACATGTCCTTATAAATTATCATAAAAAAAGATCTATAATCATTTCTATGAATCATGTGACTGATTTTAGGACTAAAAATATTGATATAAGGCAATACATAATAATATAACATTTTCAAAAGTGTGATATTCCAAAAAAATTCATATGAATAAAACACCATTGTAATGATATATTCACAAAGCATTTAAATTTTGAGAGAATGAGATATAAAATTCATGAAAATAGAATTATATATTTTTCCAAGTCTTAAATTTGTTCACTTTATCTTGTTTATACTAGATAAAAATAACTGGACTGATACTACTTCAATGAACTTCTATTGGTTATGATACCCCTAGAAAAACTAACATTTTATGATCTACCATTATGTTATTGAAGATCAATGATATACCATTGGTTGATCTACCTTGGTTTTCCTAACCTTCTAAGGTTCCATGGATCTACTACCATGCCTTTGCTACAGCTCGTAGGCTATAATTATCAGTATACCATTGGATCTACCCATATTTTACAACCCTTCCTAAAAATACTTTCCCATTTTAAATTAATTGGATCTATATATTTTTATAATAAATATTATACTTTTTTAGAATTTTGTAATCTTTGAATCCATATATAATAAAAAACCTATATTAGTTTCTGATGCAATATTTTCTCTCATGAGCCTCTTTTGAAAAACCTTTCTCTGCCATCTCAAATAAATATCCTTCTATATTCAACCATTAGACCTATGTGAAAATGGTGTGGCTGATGTATCTTATTAAATCCCTTATTTTTTCACATCATATTAATAAATCTAATGGAGAATCTAGAATCACCATCAAACTGAGGAATACCCATATTTTGTAGCACACAATTGGTGCTGACAAGGAAATTGAAACTTATTGGTTGTCTTTGAGTAACCCTCTCATTTGGAAAGTGATCTAGGACTTGTGGTGGGATAATTTTATTCGGGTATTTTTTTTGGAAATTCTACCATAGGTTGCTTAATGATTCATACTTGTTTATAGGGTATCATATTTTAGATAAATAGGATCTTACCTATATAGTTGTCAATGTAAATATCTTGAATTGTCATAAACAAATTGTATAAGTGTCTGTGAGTTCAACATGAAGGCATCTATGATGAATTTCGAGGGACTTTTCCCATCAACTTTGAGAATGTTTAGTTTTAGGTTGATCATATTTAGATAATTTGAAATTATACAGTGATAAAACATGCATTTATTGAATTTAAAAGATATTTTTAATTTCTTTTCATTTTATGTTGCATATGTATTTTACATGGTAGGTGGATTTCAGTATAATATGGTATCAAAACATACTAATGTTATTTATTATCAAAATAGGTGAAAAAATTTAACCATTATAGTTATTTAATATTTCAGATGGTGGACCGATGTAAGGATACCATGACATCTAATTCACTTGCCTACCAAAAAATGAATTCAACTCTTTTAGAAGAAAGAGGTTGTGTTCATGAAGTAGAGGAAACTGGGTCAAAGTGTGATGGTGTATTTCTTAGTGAAGTCACAATCAAGATTATTACTGCCAATTTGAAAAATTGAATAATGAAATGATAGTTATATAATGATAAGATCTATGAAACATGAAATCCAATGGAGAACCCTTTAAGACAATGAAATTTGGTATATACTAGGATGTAGATCGATATTGCTGTAGAGTATTTGTATGGGGAATATGGTGAAGATATTATTATTTTTTATGTTGAAGTGAATGGATGATTAAATTAAGAAGATGAATCTATTACTATTTTAGTTTATTATAGGAGTGACCATAATGTAATTAAAAGTTTCAATATGGAATATATTTTACCTAGTAAACCTCAATCTATTCCTGCTAGTGAGAATTTTTTAGAAGATCAAAGTGAAAATAAAGATACTTAAGTCTCATAAGGTTCTAATTTTGAGAGATCTTCTTCTGGAGGTCCGAATGATATTATTGGTCTATCTTATGATTATGAGTATGATGTTAATGTATATGATAAACGTGATGACTAAATATAATCTAGACTATTTATAACTATAGTATATATGATCATTATTTTTCAAAACATTATTCAATTACTCAAGTATATAGAAATAGAGATCATCTATTTTCATCAAAAAATTTGGCTTCTATAAGCCATGTTCAGATGGATTCATTAATTAATGATGAGTTTGATACAATATATAAGAGGGAGAGATCCCCAGGATACACTATGTTTGGTTTAGCATTTTTGGACTCTGATGGAGAAGATGATGTCAATGATGATCTTGATGAAAAAGATGATTCCTCTAGATCATGGTGTACATTAAATCTCGATTAAATGATAATATCTTCAGGAATCACAAGTTAAAAGTATTTATGAAAAATAAAAAATGGAACCTTTTCCCATTTTAATAATTTTAATGGACCCTAGTCATGAGGTTGAATTTTTGAATAGTCAGGGGTGGTCTTCACCTTCTTCTTCTTCTCATCCTCACTCCAGTAATCTATAAAGAGATAATTCGGATTTCTTTAAGGTAGTATTGTTATATAATCTTAGTGATATTCCTAAATATTCTTTCATTAAAGAAAATAATATTAGTGAATACTATACCAAATTGATAGTTTTGTCAATAGTTTCACATATACAACACAAAAATTTCATCAAGATAGAAAATATGGAAACTGACAACGAATGGTGGGTATAACATATGGATTCCATTCATTCAACTTTTTAGTTCATGAGTTATATTTTCACAGTGAAAATATCTCATCTAAAGAAGCTATATTATTTGTGTGCACACAGAGCCTCTTCTTCGAGAGCTCCACATCCCTTTTCCCATACCTCTTTTGAATCTGAAATGATTGAATCAACTATGAGATAAGAGATTCATGATTAGTTATGTTACATTAATACTCTATCCTCAAGATAAAATTTTCTATATAAAATCCCATGGTTAGAAAATTAAAAATATTATCAAAGAATAATTTAATGAATCTAGAATTTATAAAGAAACAACATATAAGACAATTAATTACTATGTCTCTAGGAATAACTCCAAGAATGGATAATATTAACTTTTTATGTTCTAGACTTGGAATCTAAGATTTTATCCTCACAATAGGGTTATCAAATAGGAATTGAACCAGTTGAAGCTTTTACCACCCCAATTCATGATTTTAATGGAAGAGAATAAATACATTTTTCTATGTCATGGAGCATTATGGTAAGGTTATTAACCAGTTTAATGAGATAGTGAAATCATTTCTCAACACTACTATTATAGAAATTATATACCCTCCATTCATAAATTGGAAAAATATTTTTCATTGACCCTTACCATGACTGTCTCAAACCAAATTCATTACTAATAGTCCAATTGGAAATACAAATGTTGAGGCTATGAGGAATCTTAGGATCATTATGTTCAGGCCACCAAACCTCCTCCTGCCACCACTCACGCTCCATATATTATTAGAATATTAATGTACCCATTGGATCCAACCACTATGTACCATAAAGATACATATTTAGACATATATTAATTGTTGATAGGGATTGTATTTATGAATTTATTTTTGTATTCACTATATGACCTTTAATGTTTAATAACAATAATTACACATTGTTAATAATTATTTCATTTATTTCTATTAATCTTATCTATATAATTTCTATAATAACAAAGGGGGAGTAACTATATTGATTGAGTTAAATTATTGAAAAATAATTAGAACATTTTATGCATTATATATAGACTTTTAATGTTTTGATGATTGTATTTATTTTATCTGTATATTAAGGTATTTTGTTGTGATTATAAATTTCATTATTTTTTTAATAAAAAAGAGGATATTGTTATATTAGACCAAGAACCCACTTATTTTAGTAATCTAAAATCGTGTTGTTGTGTTAACAATGATTTTAACATTTTATATTAGTCAATTATTTTCTATCAAAATTAATCATAGTTGAATAAATCATGATCTACTATTTCTATATATCATTAGTTTAAATGATGTATCACTATAATATATTTCGAAATATTAATCTACAATCATGATAATCAATTATCAATACTTTCTTCTTCTAATATGTTCTTATACCACTAGATATTTCTACCTTAACAGAGTATTACTGCTATTTATTTCTACATGTATAAGCATCTACAATGGAGTGCTACTGATGCCAAACCTAGAAATTTTCATAAAAAGATATAAATTTAGGTCTTTCTCCACCAGTTAAATAATCAATTTCTACAACTACTTCAAGAAAATTTTGTTAATGATTTTACTTCAATGAACATATTAACACCAGTTTTTCTATTACAATTATTTAGAATTAAAATCAAAATTAATACTATAATTTATAGATTAAGGTAGTAAATTAAATATAATTTTATGTGGAATTAATAATGACTATTTCTGAAAAAATCATAAGACATGAAGGCTAGTCAAACACTATGGATCTACCTCTTAGTATAAGGATTCTTCTTATTCTATTATTAACATATAATGGATATTTAGTCCATATAGAATTAATAAAATTTAAAATAAGTGACTCATGAGTGATGAGGTGTACCGATGTAGTGAAATAGGCTCATATATGTTGAGACGCCTAGATAGAAAGATATAGTTGTTGTTGGAAAAACACTGACAAATAAACTAACAAAGACGAATGGAATTTCTAGACATTCAAAAATAACTATTTTTATAAATTTTCTCTGATGAATAGATTTATATTTTTCCAATAAGATATTATATTCATCAAGAAAACAAAATAAATTCATTTTATGCGGCACCACATTGTTACATCGCTCATTCCTTTGTCCTTAAATTTTAGAAAAATATGTAGTTTTATATTTCTAGCCATGTTTATATGTAAAAACCGCACGTGTAATAAATATGGGAGATATACACAATATAGTTTGAATCCATTCATTTTATACTCCCACATATAATTTTGGAAGAGGACTTCTGTGATGGGGAAATATTTTATCCCACATAAAACCTTGGAAAATGATTTTTTATAATAATGGACGCCATTATTATAGTTTTTTAGAAAAAACTGATCTTCTTTGTTGATCCCTCTATTGTATGATAAACTAATTAGATTTTGGTGATTTAAAGTGAAGGGGACTTGGTCGTGGATTAAGATAAAAGACCATTTTAAAACATTAACTATGTGATTTATTGTTCTGTCTTCAGTATGATTAAAATAATCATGTTTTTATTTGCTTAATGTTTAAAATAAAATCACATTAATAGTTTGATTTAACCTTTTTTATTATATTCTGTGTCTTTTCTAAGTATATTTTTTAAAAAATTAATATGTTTATAAAATTACATTAAAAAAGATTTGATCAGGCTTTTGAGAGTGTTTTGAAAATAAATTGTTATATAGGTCTAAATGTTTTGTTAAAATGGTGTTTTATTTATTTGGATAAATTAGTTTTAAAACCATTTTTTAAAAATAAATTTTAATTGACACCTCAATTTATCCACCACCCCTCTTGGTTGTTCCACTATGACTAACAATATATATTATGTGATTTATGAGCAACAGAAAATGTGATATTTCATGGTTATGTCATGGTCCATCCCAATTAAAATTTTTTCCAATAAATAATATAACCATTATAAAATTTTGTTGAAAAAGGTATTACATATACGTTTTATAAAATGTATGTAAAGGGGTCATTTGAAACAATGACAGTCGATTTTGAAATTAAAATTTATTTTGAATTTTTTATGTGGTTTTATAAAGTATACTTCTTTTTATGTAGTCTTTATTCCCAACTTGAACCTATGGTAATGTTTTCTATAATTGTGTTTCACCCTCAATGGAAGCTCAAATACATACATGAGATGTGTCAGATTCATAAATGATGAGATTCCTAATATTATTATCCTTTGTAAGAGTGAGTTCACATTTGGGAGTATTATGTGGTGTGATGTGGATAATATTTTGAGAAGAGTTGATTTATGATTGTGATTTTGATATGTTACCCCACCTCATGTCATAGTCTTTATTGGGATCTTAGTTGTCTAGGTGTGGGATTCGAGGTGGTTTATATCTTTTCATGGTAAGACATATTGTATCTTTCCTGTTATGGTAGGATCTTAGACATTAGGGTTGTTCTACTAGTGATTCTAGATTTTGCTAACTGGGAGTTTATAATCTTATTGTTTCATTAATAGGTCGGATGATGGATTCTACCTTTGTATGTATAAGACCCTATGACTTTTATGAGAAAAATAATTTTTTTATTTCATTGATGTCTTGTGTTGTATGTTATGATAAAATAATAATTCAATACATGAAACAAGGACTTTGCTTCTGGTATACCCAACACCATTCTTGTCTTGTTTTACATAAATTTCCAAGTACATAAGATATAATTCATCTGATGCATGAGTATGTTCTGGCGAATGACAACATATTATTATAATAAATTATAACCTAGAAATTATAGTGGAGGGTGTGAATTGTATTAACTAAATTCTAAAAATATGCTTTACACATGTATATATAATTATTTTTTTTGTGAACATTTAATTATAAATGAAAATAATCCCCTTTTAATGAAAAAGAAATGTTTTTTATGAAAAACTATTTAAACCAAAATAAGTGTGTCCATAAAATAAAAAAAGTAATTTTCGGGGATTAGTTTAATGAAATATATATTTAATGTAATAAATATAATTTTTAAAATTATTCCCATATTTTTTATAAACATGATATGAGTATATATTCAATTTTTTAGATAAAATAAGAATTTACCAAAAAAATGGTGTTTTGCTGCCTTTTAATGTCACACTCATTTTAAATATAATTTTAAGACATTTTTATATTATATATAAAATAATAATCTCATTATATATAATCATGATATACAAATTTACATTGATTTAATTTTTGATATTTTTCTAATAAGTTTCATGTTTTTATAAATAGTAAAAAATAGTAACTTTTAATTAAACAATAATTTTTTCATTAAAATAATTTTTATGGTAATATAATAAAACATAATGGTTCCAAATTATAAATATATATTTTTTATCTTTTTATATAATTTATTTCACTGTCAAAAAATTTCCAATGAATTTCTATGTAATGACATTTCAATCATTTAGAATTTTTTACATTTAAAACTGATTTTCTCATTCACACAATGAGATTAATTTTATAATAACTGTTGTATCTTATATTCTTTTAATTTTGAAAACATTATTCCATATTTGGTATCGATAATTCCAAATAATTTAATAGATTTTGTTTATTTTTGGGAAATAATAATAGTAACTTCCGAAACATTTTTATATATACGGTAAAAAGGTAAATCGGGTAATTATAAGAGAATATAAAATTATAAAATTACCCTAACACATGTCCTGATATCATTGGATGAGTCTATATCGACCTAAATCATCCTTGGGTATAAATTTTCTCCTTTAAAAGCTATTGGATGAGATTATGACATTTAATATATTTTATTTATAGAAAAGATTCATACGTATTCCTCATATTTTAATAACTATATATTTTTGAATGTAAAGTTACACATATGATATATTCTACTATAAATAATAATTTAAAATATAAAATTATTTTATTTTTTATTTTAATTTTGTTGTAATTTTTCGGAAATATAGAATTTCCTTAATGTCTTTTACAATTACGATGTCGAAATTATTTAATTGATGAAAAATGAATAAAATAATATTAATTAAAATGATAATAAAAATTAAAAGACAAACAAACATGATCTAGAAATATTGGGTGTGTTTATAACAACCATAATAATCCATGTTTCTAATTATTGATCATTTGGATGTACATGGAAATGATTATGAATGTTATAATATTTTATTTATAGCTATGTTAAAATTTTCACATTCTTGTTTAAATAAAAATAACATTTTTAATTTAGAATTTTACTTAAAGTATATTAAATAATATGAATTCTTATGAATTATATAGGATTTACCATTATCATAGTTTTTTATTTTTATATTTTATTCAAAAAAATAGTTATAATTAACAATTTAACAAAATTGATGTAGTAATTATATTATTTATAGAAATATCAAATCATTATTATTAAAAATATTAAAATAAATATAATTTAGAATAATTAATATATAAATTTATTTTTAAAAATTATCTTGACCCGTATTGATATGGTTAAATATTTGGTTCTATGTTGACATCGTATCTTGATATTTTTAAAAAGAGAATAAATGAATAGTGTCAAAATTGACATTATTGAAATTTTGTAAAAATATATTTTTATTAAATTATTAAAAATCATAAAATATTTTTAAAAATATTAAATAATTATTATGTTCTATAAAATGTTCTAAAGGTTTAATTTATTTTTTAATTTATCAAAAAGTAGTAAAAATTATACTGTTTTAATATTGAAAAATTTGTTAGTATAGTTAAAATTAAAATAGAATAAACAATGGTAAATTTAAATAATAAGGTATAAGTTTAAAACTAAACCTATATAAAATTTATTTTTTGATGATGTTATAATCATATCTCATCTAATATTTGAAAATATAACATTTTTTATGTTTTTGGATGTGTTTTGAGTTTATTATAAATTAATATTTTTCGAGATTCCAAAAGTGGCACCCATTTTAATTATAAAAGGTCACATCATCCCTCGCAAAGTCACATCAATTTGACCCATTTATATCAGCTATAGACTCCACGTTTACCTTATAAATGACGGTTTTAAATTTTAGAGGTTATTTTCTTCTCATTTTACCAACTTTGGTGACTTTAAGTGGAGATCTTGATGGAGCTCGTCGAAGAAGATGTAACCTCCTCTACTGATTCTATCAAACGTAGTTCTTCTTATACATCATCATAATGATTTATGTAGATAAAAAGTTAATAAATATAGTATCAGCTATATGATTAGATTTTATTATGATTATGGATCAATCATTTACAACCTTCTACTCATCCTACAAAAAATAGAATCACCGTGTGTGTGTACGTGCATGTTACTGTCTCCAAGCCGTGGTGTAATATGTTTATCATCACCATGTTATTTAGATGGTATAATGAGTGAAATAAAAGACATATATATTGATTGTAATGCTATATTAATTTTATAAATAACATATACACCATATATTTACTCACATTTCTATTATTAATGAAATTATAATATTGATCGTTCGTACATAAGACCAACCATCATGATAATGCGACATGAAACATTTTACTTATTCCATGTTAATTAATGATTATTTAAATTTATATAATGAGTATATATGAAATTTAATACCATAATATCATTTGGTAAATGAACAAACAATATCTTATGTGCATGAACTGAACCATATATGACAAAATAGACATAAGAACAAGTAACAGTTAACAAAAAAAAAAGATGATTGATAATGTTATTAACAAACATGTAATATTCAGCTCACAGATGACATCATGAAAATTAATATCATTCTATAAAAAGTTAATATCCTTGTTTAAATCCTTAGACACGTTTTTTAGACATGTATGAAAGAACACATTCCTATGGTGAGATATTTCTGTCTCACAATTATTTCTTTTGGAAATATTCCTTATGCATAACTTTTTACTTCTACATGTCGTACAAAATTCCCATGATTATATTCTTTAAGTTTTATACTTTAATTATTGTTTGTTGAAATATATGTTTTATGAATTATAATTCATTTTATATTCTTGTTCAAAAGTTACCAAATTAGTATGATTGTTTTGTCTCAATTTTCTATCTTTGAGACATAGGTTTTGTTGTTCACATATGTTATTTTATTGGGTGTATACTCTGCCATTTGACCTGTTATATTAGGAATATTCTTATTTTCATGATATTTTAGGCTTCTTATAATTTCATTATTTCACATTAATTGTGATAAAAATGATTCAAACTTTTATGGGACACATTGAAATGTTTAATGATTATTATGATCGTGAAATGTTTTTAAAATATCTATTAATATCATTTTCATTTAATAATGATTTAATTTGATTAGGCAGCATTTGTAAGTTTTCAAGGAAATTGGTTTTCAAAAGGTTTTAAATATTTATTTACATTTTTTTGGTTTATTTTCATTAAAAAGGATTTTAATATGTTTTCATTTAAAAAAACGAATTTTTCAATTAATAGAACAAATGTTTCCCAATAATTGTTTTTCAAGTGATATCTCAATATTATTTTTCATCTATGATAACTTTATTTTATGATACCTATGTTTTATAAGGGATATTATTTAATGATATCATTATTATTATTTCATGAAATAATATTTGATAATGATGGAAATATATTTATTATATTCATTTAATTTTATGGGATTTATTATGATTGAATCCATTTCATTCTATGGTTTCGGATATGATGAATGAATTTATGTTTTTTCGGAACACATTAGTGCATTTTTCATTATATGATGAGAAATACCTATATCTATCATTAATTATAAGGGAAAACATCAATAATTCATGGGGTATATATATTCTTGGGGAACCTGATTTTATTTTCCACAATGTTATGTGTGGACCTATTTTTCATGTCCATAATTTTATGTGTGGACATCGGTTCTATGTCCATATGTTAATGCCTGATTTCATATCCTCAATTTATGGACTGAACCAGTTACTATTTTTATATGTTCAAATAGTTTAAATTTTATGTATATTACACCATTACATGTTATAAGTTTACGTTATGATATCATGGATTATGTTCTTTATTCCCCTATGATTCATGTCTTATGAGGTGCCAAAATTTAATCAATTATTTTATATATGTTGGGTATGATATTTTATTTTCATGATCATTTTCTCAGATCATTAATCATGATATGCCAACATATATCCTTTTTATACCCTTACAGTGCATACGATAACACCCTTTTATATGTTTTCTTTTCATATAGTTATAAAGAATGGTTTCATGCAGGGGTACAAAAGGGGAAGACATCTATTGCATATTTTTATAATAATTCACCAAATTAGATGAATGTTATTTTTTATTCCAAATATAGTAATATAATATATTCACTGGACAGGTGTTTTTGTATTGATTTATGTATTCTGAAAATTTCATGTAATGTCCATGTACATTAAGATTTGGTCATTAGATTTGGTATCAGAGTGAATGTTTAGTGAGATATATAGAGACATTTCTAAAAATATTTATAGTGATGTCCCTTTGTTTATGTACAATTATATGTTAAAATAATATAATTTATTATCGATCATGGGTTACCTAGTTTTAAAAATAATGTTTTAAAGATTGATATATTTTATGTAATTTCCCTTGGTTATTTTATTTTCATCTATGATTATTGTTTCTCACACGTTTCTTTCTGGTAATATTCAATATAGAAAACTATATAGAACATGGATAAAATTGATTGTTTCTAAAGTGGAATTAATGGGAATTATGAAAATCGATTTCTTAAGTGGAAATCATATGAAGAGGCAAATGAATGTTGTATGTGTAATGGTTATACTATTGAGGATAAAAACATTGTAAACTACATGTAAAATTTAAGGGATGTTTTATAATTTTTATTTACATTAAACCTAATATGCTTATCTATATTATGCCTGCAAGACCATAACACATGACTAATATTTTAAGTAAAACTATAATGACAGATAATGAGTAATTTTTTAAGAATAATGTTGGATGATTAAAGTCTAAATGTTTTCAAATTCAAAGTTTTGGTTATATGAATCTCAAAATTTAAATGTGTTTTGAGTAAATGTTTTTTATTATGATATTAAAAAATATGATGAATGGTTATAAACACCTTGAATATTGATTTAATGGTAAGGTGATATATTTCTAAAGACATGAATAAGGAAAAGATAACCCTTAAAATTTCCCTTATGTTATGATAATGATGTTTACATAAATATATGTTGGATATCAATCAGTTAATTGGATGGTACTAGTTTCTTCGGAAATTATTATGGATTTCTTGTCTAGAGGGTTATTCTATAATGGATGAATTATATAAAATTTTTGTACTTATGAATTATATCATCTACGATATAAAATTGGGAAACATGAGTTTTTCAATCAGGGTGTATGGTAATTCAGGTTTTTATCATGACTCAATAGAATACATTATGAAGGTGTTCACATGTTTGAAATGTGACAAACATGGGATAACTTATTATATATTGGGGATAAATCTTATGCCAGGTTATTTTATCTCATTCTAAAGATTATGATATTTAACTTTTAGTAGGATATTATGGTTATTAATTTATGAAATGACAATGTTAAACAACGTAAAATGTTTCTTAGAATAATGTATTGTCTCACAAAAGGTGGACTTACCCATATTTGATAACATGAGATAAAACATTTTTTATTATAAATAACGATGGAATTAACTATCATTATATTTATGGATAGAATAATCTGCTAACAATCTAGGAATAAAAATTTAAAGATCATTTATTTGAATACAGGATGAAGTACAGACTATTCATGGCATGCACAACGATGTGTATTTTCTTAAATCCATTATATATATCTTCTCATGAAAATTAGTCAACATTAAGAAAAGGGATATTGAAGTAAATGGGTGTCTTATTATCATCATTTTTCATTATATGCATGAGCTCTTTCTTTCCTATTTAATTTATGGTTTTTTTTAATTTCAAACACTATATTGATCACCAACATTCTTGTGATCAGTGATATTTATCAATCTCATTAATTATTTTTGTTTTTCCTTTATTCCCAAATCTTATCGTAGGTTCTCCAATGTAGTGACCTAGTTATGATTTATATTGGGTAACACTTATTTTAAAATTGTTCATTTTTTATGATGTTTTCTTATTAATTGTCAGGATGTGGGTACTTTGATAGAAACATTCAAGTAATAAAAAAATTTATAACCAATGTGAATTTAGCGGGAGAAATTCATTTTACTGGGGGGTAGAATGTAAAATCCAGATATTGTTTTGAGGTATATTCCTTATAATTTCGTTTATATATTGTGTGGTATTACACACCATGATAAACATATAATACATGCATTAACAATATATCTTTTTGTATATGAAATATTATGCTTGACTTCTGTTGAACACAATTTCGTGTTCTTTTTATAGAATTCATTTCATGCAGGATCAGGTTTAAGTGATCAACTACATATTATTATGTTTCCTTATAACCTAGTCATTATGATGGCTGGTATAAATTATATTTACTATTATTTATTATGGTTTTAGAGGACACATGTAATTAAATTAACTATTATATATTATGGTTTTAGAGGACACATGTAATTCTTTGGTTTTTTATATACTATTAAAATTATGATTCAATTAATCATCATAAGTGTTGCTAACATAGTCTTTTAATAGTGATCATCTGATTATTATAAATTTTCAGTTTTGAAAAATCTTGTTGACAAAGACAAAGGAAGTGATTGCCTCAAACAGTAGGATCATACACTGAGAATCCCATTTATTAGAGCATAAAATGGAGATATAATCACTAGTATTTTCCCATGAACAAGAGAAATTTGAGATCCAAAAAATATAGATTGAGTGAAACCATTTACGTGAGAGGTTGAAGGTCATCAAGATCACATCCCAAACCATGGATGTCGAACCACCCCTTTCAAAATTTCACAATCACAAACCATACCCATAGGGTACTTGTCAGTTTAATAATGGGATATCAATTAAGACCCTAATAATATGATGATTTTTTATTGCATTTTCAATATAATAATGGTCATATTTACATCATATTATTGTTACTTTATAAATGATATTGATTTTGACTCAATATACCACAAATTATATTTTTAAGTAATATATTATGTTAATTAAGAAATTAATTTTCATTAATTAGTTAGTTTTTTGATAAAAAAGATATTTATAATATAATATAATTATAATATAATATTTTTTATTTATAATTGACTATATATTTTCATGAAGACTAAATAGAATTATATCAGTGTTGAAATACTATTATTGTCAAAAAAACTACATTTATCTATAAATGTTCAATATATTTAAAGTGAAAAATCATAAATTAAAAAATTATTTTTATAATATAAATATAATTTTTTGAATAAAAATGTTAAAAGATTCCAATGATAAATTTTTCATAATTTTATAAGATAGTAAAATTTTCTTATAAAAAATTACATATGCAATAAATATAAAGGGTGTATTATGGCATCATAATGACCCAAATGTAATCTAATAAAAGATATAAGAGGTATATATGACTAAGGGAATGTTTTACATTTAATGTATCATTTTTATGGTTACATTATTATTTTTATAACGCCTATATTAATCATCCAAACCATATATTATATTTTAAATTTTAACACCATTTGATTGAGGACAAGAATAGCTTCCAACTCACTAAGTTCAATATTTTAATAAATTTTTCCACATTATATATTAAATAAATAAATCGATTACTCTTTGGAAGAAACCATTGTTAGAAACAATTTTATAGTTTTGGTTTTTGTCACATTATTTTTAGATCCCAAAAAAAATGTTTGGAAAATAATAAATAATTACACTCTGTTGATATATAAACCCAGAAATGAGGCAATTAATCTACACTCAAAAACCTTGGACTACTTACTTACTCTATAATCCCTTCCCTATATTACTCCCATTTGTAAATAACCAGAAATTCCATTTTATTTTTTTTAATTTTTTGTGATTACTACGTGTCTGCAAAAAATTGATGGAGCATGATTCTGAGGCCCAGTGTGCTCAAAATGGAATTTTCAACTTTTTTTAAGGTATGTTTAATAAACGTACAAGTGGTGTTTTCTAACATTTGAAGTGGTTCTCAAAATTGAAATCTGAGAGCATCGTTGAATCAACAACACCGAGATTCGCTTGAGGTACTTTTTTCTTTGACAACATTATGTTGGGAGAAAAAGATAAATTTTGTACTTTTCAAGAAAAGAACAAAATAATTTCAAAAAGTTATTTTATTTTTCTACAATGATTGAGTGTAGGTGGTGGGGTCACTGAGTTTTCAATCCATTAATGGCTTGACCCTTAGTTTTCCTAACCACTCCATTGAGAGATTACAAGTGAATTAATTAACATATTAATGAACCTCATTAAAGCTTTATTGTGTTATGGTCTCATCCTCCATCTATTTAAGTGAGGCTCAGGTAGAAATTTTGACATGAATTTATCATGCGAGGAACCTCTAATGAGGTGACGTGATTTCTTCCATCAATGAGGAATGAAAGCTTAGAAGTCATTGGAAGGATCGACGACGAATGCTGACGGCTTACACGGACAATGATTCTGCATCCACAAATGCGATGACCCCAAAAAAGTTTCAAGGTAGGGGGTTTATTTTTATTTCTAATTATCATTGATAAATTGAATAATATCTCACTTTTTATAAAGAAAATGTGGAGGGAATGGTCCAAATAAACAAGGATGGAACCTCTGTTGATTTTTTCATGTCGCCTTCATCTGAGGATAATTTCCCAAATCAACGGAAAGTAGAAACCGGGAGGCATGAAATGACAGTGTCATCTAGGGAGGCCCATAGGTGTGTCCAAGCGGAATAACAGACCACCAGTTCTCACACGATGGCCCATAGAAGTCCCACTAATGCAGCACTGATGTGGCGGCGATATCGACTGGCACCGGTGAATGAGGCTGGCGGGCGACAACGATGGGTTGCGGTTGAAGAGTTGTGCTACTCGGCGCCGCGACAGAGAGATGGGTGGAAGGATCCAATGGGGACATAGAGGCCGGAGGTAGTGCATCGTTATTCACTGTGATGAGTGGGATGCGGCTTCGAAGCTACGACAAAGGCATGGGACCCACTCCCATCAGGTCCTATGGGTGATGAGGCATCACCACCTGGCGCCGCCATTTAATGAACTGAATTTCACTTCATTATGTTTAGGAGGTGGAATGCGTGACCCCCACAAGGTTCACGCTAGCCAATGGGTAGAGCCACCCTATCCATTCTTGGCCGGGGTATGTCAGTCCGGTCCGGGCTGTGTCGGGTTAGGTCGGGTTGGTCAAACTGGGTCAGAACGGACCCAGTCCCCTCTCGGGGCCAGAAACACTTAAAAGTATGTATCTTGCGAACTGGATGTTCATTTGATGAAACTTCTATGGTGATGGGATCCATGGGGTGAGATAGTACTTTTTGAGATACTCCATGAGAGATTTAAGTATTTTTGGAGTACGTCTAGGTCGGATCAACTCCAAATCCAATTGGGCCCTCAACTCTAAAATGCCAATAACTTAATGAACATGCATCTGATTCATGAACCATCTACTGTTTTAGAGCCCTTATAACATGACAGTTCATTGGGTAACTTATTCATGGGATTTCATGTTTTTTGATAAATAATTGATGGCTTGAGGAGAAGTTTCTCCTTGAATAAAGAGTGCTATGAGTGGAAATACAGTGGCTAGATGAGAGATGGAGGTTTGAGACAGTTCATACAGAGGTCAGTACTGATCGATCCTCTGTAGGCCAGGACCTGTCAATCTTATATGGATCATCACCTAGTAATTCAATATAAATAATAACATAGTGTCCCTAGGTGGATCAGCACCTTGCGACCCTCTATGGATCAGCATTCTGGTGAACCTATATGGAACAACTTTTTAGCTACCCTATATGGATCATCCTTCTAGGGTCACAGTGTGGATCATTAGTATGCGACCTGACGAGGACTAGCCTTAGGGAGGCCCACATTGGATCAATGACATACTGATCTTGTGTGGGTCTTATGGGGGTCAGTACATATGGATCTTGTGCGGTTCGGGTCATGTGCATGTCAGAGGGGGTTAGTTCCTATCGATCCTGGGAAGGTCGGATCCTGTGTGGGTCCGCGAGGGTTAGTACTTATCGATCCTTTATGAGTCAGACTCCATATGGTCATCATCAATACCTCTTGATTGAACAATAAGATCAATATTTACGACTAATAAACTATAATTTTATACTTTAGATAAACATTGTTTTGAGATGATATTCTTGATGTGTGCTTTGTAATTGAGTTCATGATTTGTGTTTTTACTCTGTAAAATCCTTAGATTCTATCAGGGGTCTCAGGGTCGCTACTGGTTATTTTTATATTCACCCGTACATGGGCATCGACCACACCTTATTGTTTCTTGTGAAGACGACATGCATCCTTGACTAAGACTCAGAGAGATAGGGCCTTATTGTGGATAGCGGTGACAATTCACATGGAGAGCTGTGGAGATGAGTTATACCTACCCTTTAGGTAGGATCCTCCATGGATGATCTCAAGAGCTATTTTCTATTGTTAGTTTTCATTCAATCTTTCAGTTGAACTTGTTTTCATGTCCCATTACTTCTAGTACACTCTTTAATATTGTAGTATTACTACGTGGTTTTCATATTTTTCTGATCTTGGACTATGTGTTTGTAGGTTCAAAAGAAATTCTTTCATATTTTAGGGAAATGAATTTTTTATGCTAGATACCAACCTCTGGCCTATAAAATTTGGGCTTGGGTTCGTCATGGCAAGGGCCCTAGGGGACAGGTCATGACAAAGTGGTATCAATGGGAGGTTCTTCTGAAGAACTAGGTCTCTGATATTTTTATTGGAGAAATGTTTTTAAGTGTTTCTGTGTGATTTTCAGTTCATGGAGTCCAGTGATGGTATGACGGTTGACAAATCTATACACCAGGTCCCTGAATTCTAATTTCTAACATGGTGCATTAAAAACACATACAGAGTGTGTGTTTTTGAAATGTTTTAATTTTGATATCTTTTGAGTTAGCTCACCAGGTATAACATATTGACTATTGGAAACCAATTTATTTTCAATATTTCTCTGCATAGACATCCAACCAGGATTCCTAAGAGATTATATGATAACAGTCCACCGAGCCGCGAGGCTTCGGTACTGGGCCCTCTTGTTGTGTTAGCACCTTTGGTTGGTGCTCCAACAGCACCACCACCCATTGGGAAGTAGTTTCCACCAGACCCATTGGTGGATGGTGTACATTGACTGAGTGTGTTTCATGAGTTACAGTGGTAGATGACTCTGAGGTTTTATTGTGATACATATCCCAAGGTACTTACAGACTAGCTTTTGGATGTTGCCCGAGTTTTCTGCCTAATTGGGACCCCAACAATGAAGATGGTGATCCTAGTGGGTATTCGTTTCATGGTAGTAGTAGGTAGATGGTGGATCTTGAAGCACCAATTATATAATGAGGCGACCCTCACCTGGACAGACATGGAGATCCTCATCCGGTTGGAGTTTTGTCCTGTGACACTACACCCTGTGCATGTTCTATAGCACTTGCCCATACAGTAGGGTGGATTATCCATAGCCCAGTACTAGGTGAGATTCAATGTCCTCTCACTATACTCAACTAACATGGTATGAGATCCAGTCTTCATGGCCCAGACCGTTGAGTAGGGTCTCCAGCGAGAGATCAGAGCGTTGATGGTATCAAAAAATATCTTGACACAGGATGAAGTGCTAGAGTGAGCATTGTTGGTGGAAAAATCCTTAGCGGAGGAGGCACTGATGGGGAGAGACACCATCAAACGATAGGTAGCAGATTCATTGGTAAGTGGCTATAAGCAGATGACACAGAGTTCTAAGTGGGCCATACAATCTGGTGGAAAACCCTATGACACAGGGTCATAGGTGTGGAGATTGTGAGGCATATGAGGTCTGCATGGAGGTGGAGGGAGGTTCATGTGCGGTGTGTAGAGCCACATGGGTCTTGACTGCCTGACCCGTCATACTGACAATCATCAGACAGTCGAGGGACTGCCTAGGAAAGGGCCGAGATTCGAGCGATGAGGCCTTTAGGGTGGCAAACATGGCATAGGATCTGACCATGATGCAGGTAGTGGGTGGTTATTTGAGGTTATACTGCCACCACCAGCATGTGGTCCACCCCAACCATAGGGAGTACATGGACTGGGGTGGTCATAGCAGCCGGCTATAGAGGCCTATGGCTACAGCAACCCATTAATGATTTGAGGCACATTCTATCTCTATTACACACTAGATTCTATACTTATAGACACATTTTCCATTCACTCTTTCATTTCCATGGCACTCGTTCAGAGCTCAAATATTCAGACTGAGCTATTGGATCGATCCTTCCGATTAGAGACTCTTATGGGTGAAGATAAGACAATTACACACTAGTGTTGGCCATGTGGGCTTACTCTAGGATGAGAGAGCTTTATATGGGATCTCCCAGTAGCAGCATCTAGGCCTTATGATGTAATCTTGGGTATGGGCTGGCTATCCACAATCTATTCTTAGATCGACTGTTTTAGGCGCAATGTGTGGTGTCACCGTGAGGATGGGATCATATTTACCTTTACTATTGAGGAGTAAACCTTTTCATCACTTGGTGAACTATCTCAGAAGAGGGTGAATCCAATTAATCATTAGTTTTCTAACCTCACACTCAGATCAGTTGACGTGAGGAGTCTATGTTATCATGATATGGTGGACCAATATGTTGATGTATTCCCTGATGATGTTATAGGACCACCTCCACGGAGAGCTATAGACTTTCACATCAACATGTACCCCGAGACGGCACTGATATTTACACCAGAATATCAGATTGCTCTCATGGTGCTTTCTGAGCTGAGGGTATGGTTAGACGACATGCAGAGAAAGTGTTTTGAAAGGCCTAGTGTTTCTCAATGGGAATCCCCGATCTTGTTCACCAAGATGGAAGATGGGAGTCTATTTCTTTGTGATGACAATCGGTGCCTAAATCAAGTGACCGTGAAGTACACATATCCTCTTCTGAGGTTGGATGATCTCTTCAACTATATGAAGGTATCTCGTTGGTTTTAATAGATAGGCCTCATATCAGGCTATCACCAGCTTAGGTTATTGGACGAGGATGAACTGAATACACCCTTCATATGTTTGTATGGACATTAAAAGTTCTTATGGATGAATTTTGGAATGACCAATTCTCCAGAAGTTATCATGGTGTTTATGAATAGGATCTTCAAGCCATACCTCGATCACTTAGTGGTGGTCTTCATTTATGACATCTTGATATACTCCGCGTTGTAGGAGGAGCACACAGCGCAACTGCAGATAGTTCTAGATACACTCCAAGAGAACCAGATTTATGGAAACCTATATATGGGGATGTTTTGGATATGATAATTCCACTTCCTGGGTCACGTTATCTTAGAGGCTGGAGTCATTGTTGATCCGAAAAAATTGGGGCAGTTCTTTCTAGAGAGCCACCCATATGTGTGACCAACGTTTGGAGTTTCATGGGATTGGCTAGGTACTACTGAATATTTGTACTCGACTTCCCAAGGGTAATGTCACCCTTGTCATCCATGAAGAAGAACGTGCATCCTTTCTTGTGTAAGGAGAAGTGCCAGTAGAGTTTTCAAGAACTGAGGAATATAATAACGTGTACCCCCATCTTGAGGCTACTAGAAGAGGGATTTGGGTATGTAGTCTGCTGCCACACATCAGGGACCATAATAGGGTGTGTCCTGATGTAGGAGAGAGTTTTCATCACCTACAACTCATGGTATTTGAGATAGCCCAAGAATAACTATGCTACCCAAGACCCAGTGTTAGTAGCAGTGGTATTGGCGCTGAAGATGCGGTGTCACTACTTGATGGGTGAATAATTTACTATTTAATATGATCATTAGATTCTATGGTATATCTTTTTACAAAATGACTTGAACATAAGATAGAAAAAATGGATAGTGTTCCTCCAGTACAATGACATTGAAATAGTATATACTCTAGGGAATGGGAATGTAGTAGTAGACACACGAAGCAGGAGGTGTGGTCTAAATCTACTGGGTGAGGCGACAGAGAATCTTGCTGCATTGTGGATATCCATCGTGGATATAGATGGAGTAGTTTACCTCTAGTATATGACTATCAATCCCAAAATTCAATAGTTATAATGGGAGGCACAACTTGGGGATGTTGACTATGAGCCCCAACGTGCTCAGATATCCTCATGACAGGCTCCTGAAAGAATTTATGAAGGTGGGGAGAATTTCTTTTTCTTTAGAGGATTCACTATGGTACCAGAGACACTACAAGAGGAGGTGTTGAGGAAGTTCCATTAATACCCTTTATTGGTACATCCTGGAGTGGCGAAGATATACTAGGACCAATGGTGTCAATACGGGTGGTCGTGGATGAATAATGTAGTGGAAAATTTGTATCTCAATGCCTCACTTATCATCAAGTGAAGTCCGAGCATCAAGTATCAGCAGGCTTAGTACAATCACTTGATGTACTATAGTGGATGTGGGATGGTATATCAATGGACATCATGGAAGGTTTACCACATACATCCAGGTTCCATGATTCTATCTGGATGGCCATTTACTAACTCACCTTGTCAGCCAACTCTCTACCCATATAAGAGCAGGGATCAGTATAGGGCTTGGGACATCTCTACGTGCAAGAGATTGTGAAAAAACATGGGGTTTCATTGATGATCATATCAGATAGTGACACTCTCTTTATATCCCTCTTGTGGAATGGATTTCATGAGATTTTCTGGTTTCATCTACTCTTGAGTAATGTCTTCCCACCTCAGACAGAGGGTTAGACAAAGAAGACCACATAGACACTTGAAGAAATTCTTCCTTCTTGTATCCTCGATTTTAGCTGTAGTTGGGAGGACCACTAATCCCTAGTGGAGTTTTCATACAACAACATTTATCACACAAAAATCATAATGACTCTGTTTGAGGACTTGTAGGAATAACCATGAAAATCACCTCTTTTCCGGATAGACCAAGGTGAGTCAGCACTTATGGGTCTGGAGTTGGAACAGGAATCCTCATAAAAGGTGAAAATCATCAAGGAGTAGATGAAGACTATATAGTACCAGCAGAAGTCTTATGCTGATAAGAGACAGAGACCCCTAGATTTTGATGAGGGAGGTCATGTATTCATACAAGTATCACCCCATTGAGTATTACAGTGGTTTTGTCGAGCAACAAGTTATCCCCAAGGTTATCAGTCCTTTCCAGATCCTCTACATAGTTCGCGAGGTGGAGTACCATCTAGTTCTTCCCCCACAGATGCACCAATTGCATAATTTATTCCACGTATCATATCTGTGGAGATACGTGCATGATTAATAACACGTTATTGACTGGGGCAAGCTAGAAATCAATGATGGGGAGACGCTTGTGGGGTTCTTGGTGGAGACATAGGATTGATAGTAGTGGGTCCTTCGTGGGCAGTCTATTCCTTTAGGGTGAGTTTGTTGGTAACATGGGATTCTCCAGGAGAGCACATGGGAGTGGGAGGCTCATATACACTCTTAGTACCCCCACCATTCTCCCTAATTGTGTTGTAGATTTTGGGAAAAACAATTCCTATGGTGGGGAAAATGTAAAGACCCGAAAATTCAATGTAAGGTTTTTTATTTATTTGGTACTTTTTCAAGTCTGAGAAAATTGATGTCTCATGATTATGAATCTCGGTGTGCCCAGAATGGAATTTTTATGTTTTTAAGGTATATTATGTAAACGTATGGGTGGAGGGTTCTAACTTTTGAACCGGTGGTCCGAATTGAAACCAGAGAGCACTGTTGAATCTGAAGTGGTCAGATTCGCTTAAGGGAGGACTCAAAATGACCATAGTAGGTCGGGAGATAAATATAAAATTCTGAAATTACAAGAAAATAATAAAATAACATAACAATGTTATTTTTTTTCTCTAGGGGTTTAGCGGCGGCAGTGGGGTTGTTGAGGTTTAAAGAAATTAATGGCTGGACCTTTTGTTTTCGTAACCACTCTGTTGAGAAAGGATTGGTGCATTAGTTAACTTATTAATGAACCAAAATAAATCTATGTTGCGTTAAAATCTCATCCTCCATCTATTTATATGAGGCTCAGTTTGTATATTTTACAAGGCTTCATCAAGAGAGGCACCTCTGATGATGTGATGTGATGTCGCCCACTGATGAGGAATGGAAGCATAGATGTCATTGGAGGGATTGATGATGAACGTCGGTAGATTCCATGGACAAGGATTCTTCATCCACTACCGTGACATCCTTAGTGATTCTCTATATAGGGGGGTTATTTATTATTACCATTATCTTTGATTAATTGAATAATCTCACTCTTATTATAATGCTAACGTGGAGGGACTGGACAAAATGAACAAGGTCAGACCCTCGGCCACTTCATTTAGGATGCTTTATTCGATGGAAAATTTTCCAACTCGACGAAAAGTAGAAACCAAAAGGAAGGTTATGAGGGAGGAATCCCAGGAGGCATGTAGGCACATCTGGAAGAAAAAATGGACCACTAAAGCTCACCCGGTGGCCCGCGGAAGTCCCATAGGTGCGGCGGAATCGGTGACCAGTGGTGGCTGACTAGGGCAGCAGCTGACAACCGCTGGCCATGGTGGAAGAGCAGAGCCTTGGTGGACGAGCGGCTAGCCAGCTCACATAATGCCATGGAGGAGGAAGTCGACATGCTTCGTTGAGTGGGCCGAAACATTGATTTCATGGTGAAGGCATGGTACCCATTCTTTATGGGTCATGTGGGAGATGAGACGGTTCCACCTGGTGCCTCCATTAAAAGAACCAACCAAACGTTTGGGCCGTTCGGCGGACAGACTGCACGACCACCACATGGTTCATGCCAGCGGGTGGGTTGAGTTGCTACGACACAGCCTATCTAGGGAAGGCCTGGTCGGTCTGAGGCTTAGCAGGAAAAGCCCTCCCCAGCCCCGTCCACCTAGGGCGTGCTGGGCCGATTCGCGGCCCAGCAGGCGAATCCCACCATGACAATGACCAACAAGGCGAGGTAAGTCCTAGACTAGATCTGGATTGCTCGGACCGCGTCGAGTCTAACCAGACATGGTCGGGCAAGGTTGGACTACTCCTGAACCCCTCTCGGGCCCAGAAACACTTAGAAGGTTGTATCATGGCAATTGGGTGTTCGTTTGACAAATCTTCTGTGATGTTGGGACCCTAGGAGCGAGGTGTTATTTTTAATATAATCCAAGAGAGTTTAGGAGAATTTTAAAGTAAATCCATGTTGGATCAACTCAAAATCCAACCGGGCCATTGGCACTAAAATATCAGTACCTTTGAAACTGGGCGTCTGGTTGACATGATGTCTGTTGTGTTGGGACCCTTAAGACTTGATGGATCATTGGGTAAATTATTCATGGGACTTCGTTATATTATTAAAATGATGGATGGATTGAGGTGTACTTTCTCCATGAATCAAGAACTATATGAGAAGGAATCAATTGGCTCGCTAAGAGATAGAGGATGGAGATAGATCATATAGAGGTTAGTTTCGAACTATCCTGTGTTAGAGATCCTGTGTGGCTCTGCTCCTAGCGATCATGTGCGGATCAGCAACTAGAGACCATATGTGGATAAGAATTCTAGTGATCCTGTGTGGATCATCATTCTAAATACCCTGTCTGGATCAGTATTCTAGTGACCCTATGTGGATGAAAAGTACGCGACCTGACAAGGACCGTACTTAGAGCAGCTCATCATGGATTAGTGACATACTGATCCTGTGTGGGTTAGAACCTGTGTGGGTCTTGTTGAGGTTAGTACCTATCGATCTTGGGTGGATCAGATCATTTTTGGGTCAGAGGGGGTTAGTAAATAACGATCCGGGTCAGGACAAATCATGTGTGGGTCAGTGGGGGTTAGTAATTATCGATCCAGTGTGGGTCAAACATCGTATGGCCAGCTGGAGTTATTTTTTATAGAATAATATGATCATGCATTATGAATAATCATATATAGTTTTGTACTTTAGTTTTTCCTTGTTTATGAACTGATTCATTTGATTGGTTTTTGTGATTGAGATCATGATTTTTGGTTTTATATTGTGAAATTATGAGAGACCTTTTGGGGTCTCAGGGTCCCTAATGGGTATTGTTTTACTCACCCCTACATGAGAACCGCCTTCACCATGTTGTGTCTTTTGTAGATGACGAGAACCCCAGGATGAGGATTTGGGAGCTTGGACCTGACAGAGGATGGCAGTGACAGATGGCGTAGAGATATATGTTGATGAGTTGTACATACTATTCAAGTGGGATCCTTGGTGGATGATCTCAATAGTTGTTTTCTATTTTCTGTTGTAATTTAATCATTCAATTGGGATTTTATTCCTTCCCTTTACATTCATAAAACACTTTATTGATGGAGATTTACTATGTGGTTTGCATCATGTAATGTTCTTTGTCTGTGTGTTTAGAGTTTCAAAGGAAATTCCTTCCTGTTTTAGGGAAATTCCATTTCGATGCTAGTCGCAAACCCCTTGCCTATGGAAGGTTGGCTTGGTGTAGTCACGTAATTGTCCCTAGTGGGTGGGCCATGACAACCCTCATTTATCCAATCATTCAAGAAGATTGATCCTTTATTTTATAATCACCCTCTCAAGGTAAAGGATCCCTTCCTTCTCCAATTTATAATATCATATTCTTTATTTTTTACCTTTTATTTAGAATTAAAATTTTTTGGATTTGATTTTATAAATCCATATTATTATCCATTTGATTTCCAAATGATTATAGTTCCCCTTATCTAAAATTAAACCATTTTATTAATATTTATGTACTTCCTTTATTCTATAGAAATTCACAATAAGTATTTCACAAAAATTTGTTTTATTGTCAATACAATCAATATTTCATCTTCGGGGTATTAAACTATGAATAACTATACTTATTTGATTAGGTAATTTTATGGTTTTATTCCACAATCTTTGATCATGGAAAATGTAATATGAAAAATGATCTTGTTTTGAAGGATCATTGTGGAACACTTATAGATTTACATGATAAGAAATTCTTAGGTATTCCTGGAATTATATAGAAATTTAGTGCATTCTGTAATGTTTTAGTATCATGATACATCATAAAAGGGATTATAGTGTGACCCTAATAAATCATTGGAATTTTTGCACTATGTTATCATGCCTTAGTGGTTTTTCATTCCCTTTTTTATGATGTGTAGTATAAATCTGTTTACACTATCCCTTTTTACCTTAATTTCATCATGTTATATCATGACTATTTATTTATATTTATGATTCCCACTCTTTTTAGGCTCCATTTTAATTCCATAATATATAACATGTAATTATTTCTTCATTTTATTACATGTTTTCCCGTATCTGGCTTTATAAAACCCCCCATTATTATTTATGTCCCCAGGTTGTCATATATAGTTTAATGTAAAATGGTATATTATGGGAATTCCATGGAGTTTATTAATAATTGATATGTACCCCTATTTTTATACTACTATGCAGTAAACCTATTTCTTCTAATAGACTAGAGTTAATGATATTTTAGGTTGTATTATGGGTAATATTTTGTTATAAATCATGAATTTAATAGTAATAAAGACATGGGTTTTCATAGTTGATATCAATGTGATGATTATTTATTTCTTGGATTAGGATTAGAAAAAATTATATAATGATTTAGGGATAAAAATAAACATAATAAGAATTCCTGAAATTTTGTAAATGTATATATTAAGTGGTTTCTATGCTAATACATATTCATCAGGAAAATACAAGTAGGTGTGGTTCTGGAATAGATATACTTGCTATTAAAACCCAAAAAAACCACATTGAGATATAATTGATTGGGAGCTGGTGGATGATAATTTACCTTTATTTACACCTCGTTTGAAACTCCTTGGGTATATGCTTCCAATGATCTGAAAGCTTATTAAGAACCATCATTACGGGGAAAAATGACAATAATTTTTTTGGATAATGAATAAATCATTGATATCCTTGATTGAATCCTATAAATTAATATGTTAAGGAAATATATTTCATTTATATATTATAACTTCAATTTTATTGGTTTCACTGTTTGTGTTTTATTGTTTGAAAAATATCATCCTGGAGTCTATTTTCATTAAATTAAATCATTATAACAGGATTAAATAATATAATGATATGGTTACCATCCATTGTTCTCTGCATTACATTATATCATAGATATTTAGTATAACTATTAAAACACCCCCTAACATGGAATTATAATTCTCGGTGAAATAGATATTGGGGAAATTATTCCATCACATGTATATAACTCATCCCATATTAAAATTTACCGTTTGAAATTTCCAACAATCTTTGTGGTTCTCCATTTAGGATAATTTGATGAAATTGTTTATTATATTTTTTTACAAACATAGATCGAACATAAATTGATAAGAGAAAGAAATTACTCTCCATATCATGAATAATCATTTTATTATGTATATTTTTAAGAAGAAGGATAAATCTTATTAAGGATTAACATCTCATGAATGGATTTTATTTCCCTATGAGAATTTGTATCTGGAAAAAATTGTTGAGTCTGGGGAAAATATCATCATTGAAAACATTCCCATTATAAGGGAATACACTGATGTGCTCCCCAAATAATTTTGTGGTCTTCCTTATAGTTTAGAGGATGAATTTTTGATAGAGATTATATCTAAGGAACTGAAAATATTTAAGAATCTATATGGAATGGATTTTTTGGAACAAGAATAGATTAAGAAACATATACATGTAAATCTAGATAATGGTTTCATATTCCCATGTTCTTAAATATGGTTGAACCGGTCCTCTTCATCAAGAAGAAGGGTGGGACAATACATCTTTTTAATGATTATTGTGGCCTCAAAAAGACCATAATAATGAACAGGTGTCATTTTCGATGGATTAATAACTTGTTTTATAAAATAAATGGAGCCCAATAATTGTCCATTATGGATTTTAATTCAAGTTATCAACATGCAATGGTGAGTAGGAGGATATCCCCAAGACAAATTTCTATAAAAGGGATATTAAATATGAGTTCATAGTAATTCCAATAATACTTAATAATGCTCAAGTAATCATCATGGACTTTATGAATGTATTCATTAGAAATTAACATAAAAAAAGTTTTGCAAATGTTATATATTCTATTATAAAATACTTCAAAATCAGGGAGGGGTGTGATGTGCATCTTACCATTATGCTAAATTTCCTACTGTGGGAGAATCTTTTTTCAAAGTAAAACAAATGTGGCATTAGTCGATGGATATTTAATACATTTGGAAAATTATAACATGAAATGGGATATATGTGTACCCTCCAAAGATAAAATTAATTTATAGTTGAAGAAAACCAAGCACTATAATTGAAATCAGTAGTTTCCATAGATTTATGGGTACTGTAATCTATTTTTGATAAATTTATCATGATTTTGAAATCTTGTAACCTTACTAACTCTAAAGGGAGTCGTGTTTGATTGGAGTAATGAAAATGATGATATATTTAAAGATTTGAGAATTTAATATATCATTACACTCATATATATTCTACCCCTAAGAGGGTAGCATTTTAATGGTATACAGTGGTTATTTACAGGATTTCCCAGGTTGTGTACTGATGATGAATGAAAACTTGATATGTTGTTCCACAGGGAAATTGAATTTTCATGAATAGAACATCCCAAAAAAAGAATTGGACATGGATATTGCTATATTTTCATTGAAAATATGGTTTAATTAATGTTTTGGGAATAATTTGGAAATATATATAGATCATAACAAACTGAAGAATATATTTAGATACAAAGAATGAAATATGTGCAAATAAATATTCTTTGAGATGATTCGGGATTATGAATACTCAATTAACTACCAACATGGGAAAGAAAATTTCATTTAATATTATCTAAATATAATGGATCAAAAAATTTTATTATTTATGAAAATTGAGAAGGATGTGATCATATTAGAAAGGAAAATGAGGGACATTAAATTCATAAATAAAGAAAGATCAATAATCCTATAAAAAATGATTTCCCAACCATTCCTTGTAGAAAATATAAATAATGATCAAGGATGCAATGTCAGAATTCTGAATAAGGTGAAAGCAATAAGATGATTGAAATCCTCATAGTTAGAAATTAATGAAGAATGTGTTGTAAGATTCTGGTAAAGACTATGTGTACCATCAAATACAAAGTTAAAGTGGGAACTTTTGGATGATGTGCCAACTCAGCCTTCTCTATCCATCATGGGAGTACAAATAAATATCTAGTTATCCAAGATCTCTATTGGTGGGGAAATATGATGAAAAATATCATAAAATATACATCAAGGTGTCTTTTATTTCATCAAGTGAAGGATTAAAGGAAAACACTCCACGGGCAGGATGCAATCATTACCGATACATACATAAAAATGAGAAAATATAATGAATGATTTTTTCATTGGTATTATGAATAAATCTATGGGAAATTATTCTATATGGGTATGGGTGTATCATCTTATTAATTATTATCACTTCATGTAATTGGAGTTGAACTCTCACTTAATTAACTTAGAAGGATATACATTTGAGAATTGGTGAGGCTATGTGGAACACAACTATCAATTGTATCTAATCATGATCCAATATTTACAAGTATGTTATTTTTGAGTCTCCAACATGATCTACATACTAATTTTAAATTCATCATGGATAATCTCCATAAAATTTAATCTCAATTATAGCAGATTATTAATACAATCGAGGACATATTGAGATCATTCTCAATAGACTTCAAATGAAAAATAGATTAACATATTCTATTGGTTGAGCTATTATACCATAATAGTTTCCATCCAAGAATACAAATGGATCCCTAGGAATCAATTTATATGTAGATATGAAGGGAAGGTGCATGCCAGGATGAGGTTGGTGAATGAAAATCACTAGGTCTTGAAATGGTTGAGTAAATTGTAAAAAATGTCATGACCATTCAGTATCACATCAGGGATGCTCTAGGTTGATTGGATAACTATGATGACAATAGTCTATGATACCTAATGTTTTAGGTTATATATATGGTATTCCTTGTAATATATCCATAAAAATGATCATGGTATCTAGGAAAAAGTTAATTATTTTTCAAACATACATCGATCTCTTTCAGATACTTGATCTCATCGGGGCGATTATCAATCAAATAGAACTCCCACCAAACCCATATCATTTTCATTATGTGTTACATGTATAATTATTGTTAAATTTCATAATATGGCCCATACATGGGCTTAATATATATGTTCTGTCATTAGATAATGATCATTCAAATGAGTATTAACCGATAAAGATCAAAGATCATAGTGACATTGTAATAAGAAATAAAACAATTCATCTATTCAAAGTGATATGGAGAAACTATATATCAGAGGAAGTGATATAATAATTATAGGATGTGATAAAATAATATTACAGATATATTTTTATTATGTAAATGAAAATTTTCTATGCTGATTTATTTAAAGGGTGGAATATTGTAATGACAAGAAATAGTATAAATAAAATTTGTTTTGTGGTTGAAATAAATTTCATATTATGTAAATTGTTTTTATATAGAAAACATCCAATTAATTTGTTTTATTATATATTATATTATTCAAAATACCCTTATACAAAAAAGTTATTGATAATATACCCATTGAACGTTGATCCTATGAATATAGGGTTTTCAAAAATTCAATTGACATAGACAAAGTGATGGCCTCAAATATGAGGATAATACATAATGAATCCCTTTCTTAATATCCTATATGGGATGTACTGTCTATGCTATTTTCCATTGAACAATACCAACATACAATAAAATAGATAATGTATAATATAACCCTTTTGAGGGAGAAGATCTAGATCATCATGATTAATTACCAAACCATATACGTCGAACCACCCCAAAAAATTCTTACCATATCACAACATACCCTTATGGTTTTTATCAGTGTAATAAATGGATATGTTACAAGACCCTATAAATATGAATATGTATAATAGATTTTATATAGAATAATTTCTATATTAACATCTTCTTAATGTTACAATATAATTTATTTTGAGTATGACTTGATAAGAGATAAATTATATATTTGGGTAATATTTTATTTAATTTAGAAATTACCATTGAAAAATTAAATAAATATTTTAATAAAATTTTATAATTAAATAATATTTATATTATATAGTTGATTATATAATTTTATGAAGTCAAAAATTAATAATTATAACATTTAGAAAAATATTAGAGTTAAAAATCCCAAAATTTCTTAATAAATGAAGATTATATTTTAAAAGTAAAAACGCATTTTTTTAGATAAATTTTTTGATGAAATAAATATTATTTTTGGAATTAGAACATCACAACTATCCTGTGTTTAATTTTCCATAATTTTATGAGACACAAGAATGTTTGAGTAAGAAATTAAAAACCATGTAAATATATGATATGTATTATGACAACATAATGACCAAAAAGTGATGACATAAAATATATATAAGATTTTCATGAGAAAAATTATGTTACCCATTTAAATTAATGTGTCTTGAGGTTATTTTATTAAATTTATAAAGCCTTTATGAATATGGAAAAATGGATATTATACATTATTATTTTAAATTCATTACATTATGAACATGACTCACTATTGTATCCTTGTGGTTGAAGTTTAAAAAATTTCATATCTTGGAATGGTAAAATAAAAAAGAATCTTATTTGGAATAATCATTGAGGAAACCCATGGGAAGATTTTTTGTTTTCATTACATTATTATATTGTTTCCAGATCCTATGTTTGGGAATTAATATAGAACCCCCTCTTTTTCTTATATGAACCCTATTTATCTTTATTTAATAAGACATAAAATCCATGTACCACATCCTTACTCTTATATACCCTTTCTAGAGTCCCCCTAAGGTGACCCCATCTCTCATGAATATCCTCCCACGCTTTTGGGATCTCCCTCTTAGGGTGAAGAACCATTTACATATCCTCTTTATTGAATCATCAACATAATTTTATTCTTTTTAATTCATATTCATATTGTTTCGATATGATTTTACACAATCCCATTACAATCCATTTGGTATCAAAATTATGAGAGTCCCCCTTCCCTCTCATTAATGTATTTTGTGTATATTTAAGTTCTGCCATTACACTACTAAATTTTCAGAGCACTTTTTCTATTCCAAACCATGTTATTATGAATACCATAGAATATTTATACTAAATTTCATTCAGCTAGAAATAAATATAATTCATTCATTAAGAGATTCCATTTATTTATTCTAGACTAATTGGTATTGGAATTAAATTGAATGAATTATGATCAAATATTGATAGGCCACACTTATATATGTACATGATAGTAATGTTGATTGTGTTATCAGAATTATATAGTGCTCCAATGAATTTTTTAATGTTTAATCCCATGAGACACCATGAAATGTATTAGGGAGTGAAACTGATCTATAATTGGAATTTTTTCACCATCATGTTATGTCTTGGTGATTATCCAAATCATATGTTTATGATGTCATGTTTAATTTTGTTTCCACATTCCCATTTTGCCTCTATTTTATTATTCTATATCATGTCTCTTGGTTAATGTTTATAATTATCACCCTTTTTATATCCAATTTAGTTTCTTATTTCTTAAAATGAAATACTATCTTTATATTTTTTCTTTTTCGTTCCCTTACTAGGATTTATATCGCACCCATTTTTAATGTTTTTCTCCATGTTATACCATTTAATTTTATGTATGATGGTATATTATGAGAAAATTAAGGAAGTTTTTTATCTTTTCGATATTACCCCAATTTTAACATACAATGTAATGTACATAATTACCCTTATTAACTAGAATTCACGATCATCAAGTCGGTATTATGTGTAATCTTATGTGATAAATCAAAAATTAATGTGTAATTAAGAAATATTATATCATAGAATATATGTAATCCATGTTTTCATAACATATACAAGATAAATAGTATTTCCTACTATTGTGAATAAATTTTTATTTGAGGATTCAGGTATATTTTTACATATTTATTTTCAAATAAAATGGATTCATTTATATCATCACTATTTATTTTAATAAGTTATTTTAAAATAGAAAGGTTATTTTCCCCCTGAATGGTTTAATAATATTTTCGTATCATCTTTATTTACAAAATAAAATATCCTTGGATTTCAATTATACTTTACTATGGATATGATTTAAGGATACCATCCTTATTATTTATTTTTATGTTTTATAAATGTGATGAAATAATGTTTGTGAAATCCTTTTCCATACCATAGGTTATGTTGTGATTAAATGATATTTTTTTTCACACTCATTCTGTTAATAAATGTTATGTTTTGATGAAATGTTTATGAAACCTTTTCATTTTAGGGGTTTAGAAATTATTAATTATTTATGATCTTATGGAATGTGTTTTTATGATTTTTGTTATTTGATAATTTGGACCTATATCCACCTCTAATGAATTGGGTGAAGATTTATATCTCATTATATAAATATAACTATAATGGGATGTATACCTAGTTTAGTAGGAGACTATGTCCATTATGATATTCTTGGTAGTGAACCCGTACTAGTATGATTCTTTGTAAATTGAAACCATTATACTATGATAGCCCTTGAAATGAGATTTTATTACGAATTTAATTGCATTATATATTAATGTCTATATCATAAGTCTATTTCCTATTCTTATGAAAAGATTTTATGGTTCATATTATGTTATTACCTTAAAAATAATGCCATTTGAATGGCCATGGTTTATTCTATGACTTGTGATTATGATCTTTTATATGCATTGGGTGGATTGAAAATGTTATGATCAAGTTATTATGACCTTATAATAATGTTTTACTAATTAAATCATTGTTATCTCTATTGTTTTCCATTTCTTATAATCTATGATCTACCTTTTTTGTTTTTTATTTCCCCTTGTTGTGATAAAATGTATTAAATATGATATTTCTAATAAGGGTTCCACTTATGAAGAAATAAGTGGGAGATGGTGTATGTATTTTATGAACTAGTTTTTTATGATTCATAATTTACAAAGATACTAAAACTAGATTATTATTGAATCTATATTTATGATTAATAAAAAATAATCAATTATTTAGGTGTAGTATCTATGATTCAAAATTATCAGTGGTTATTGTTGGTATCAGATCACGGTTTTCTTATCCTTTGGAAAATAGAATGAGAAGAGTTTTTTAATAAAACTAGAGATAATTATATCTATAGAATAAAATCATAATGTTTTCATAATCATCATGAATATATTAGGTAAAAACTAAGGTGTCATAGAAGATGGTTTCCGGATATAGACATCATATAAATGATTTTAAATGATTATTTTTTTTCAAAAATTATAATTGTTAAAATATTTTTTTAAATGGTCGGAACCTTATGCAATAATGTTAAAATGGAATTTTATTTACAATGAAATAATTACCCCCCTGACAAACCAAATATAATTAGGGAATTAATGAAAAATCAGTTTTCTATGCTTGGTAAAACTATCAAGCTATGCTTCATGATGAGATTATAAATGAGTAAAAAAGAGACCAACATTCACATGAGTACTGAAAGAAGAACCTTTAATGTTCTTTTAGTGGACGCACTAATCAACCATTCACTGATAAATAGATCAATGTTGTCATATACCTGCCCGGTCGACCCCGAACCGAGCACCCGAACTGATCTGCGTCATGGAACGAAGGGCGTTCCTGATCCACATGGGGGTGTAAAGTAGAGTCGGGCATCAACAGAGTACTCAAGAGAATTATTTAAACCAAATATAATCAAAAAATTAGTGGAAAAAAGAAACATACATCCCAACATACATTTAATAAATTAGTTTCATGGACCATAAAATGGACCCAAATGATAAAACATGAAATACATATGGAATCCATTTTTAAAAGGAAAATATCAAAAGAGCCTTTAAAAATTTCTCTTAACTAATATTATCCAATGGAAACAAATTCAATCTTAATAAAGATGTGTCTAAAAACCATTTACAGACAAAAAAAACTTTCATATATCCCTTAAAACATTCACTTACACATCAATAGCATGACCATTTATATGAGGATGCCAAACTGGCCATTTTCTGTCAACTCAGGCCAAAAATTATTTACCACAAAAAATCCATTGGATTATAATACCTAAAATACTTTTGAAATCCATAAAGGAACCCAAAATACCTGTTTTTATTCAGAAAATATATTTATAAATAAAAAAAAATCATTATAAATTGCACTATGAACATAAAATCAATCCGGAAAATTTACGGAACACATTTCATGCACTATTAAATATAAGTCTTATTTTATGCACTTGAAATGGGATAAAATACAATTTTGATGACATAAATTTATTCAATATACTAAACGATGGTAAAAATAACATTACATAGTGTGTAAGCTAATAGAACATTTAAGTAAGCATGTAGTGTACACATTCATAACCAAACAACAGTACTTTCCACAAAACAAGGCATAAAACAACGATTTTTAAACCAAGAAAATTATAAAATCGATGAAAAACAATAATAAAAATATATATTAGGTTATAAAAGATAGAAAATGATGAATATTTATTGATAAAGGAATGGTTGTGAGATACCTACCTCAAAACCTTGGTGGAATGGAACCACACATCGAATATCACCCCCTGTGGTTCCCAAAACTCTAGATCATTGAAGACCAGCCCAAAGAAAACAAAATCCTCATAAATATCATGTTATAACATAATCCTAGGCCATTAAAGGCTAGGGGATAAGAGAGAACCAAATGAAAGTGGAAGGAGAAGGAAGAGGTAGGAGAAAGGAGAAGTAATCTTAGCATAGACAGTAGAGTACTCTTCATCTTCCCTTGTATCTGCACACATGGAAAATTGAAAATGGCTTGGAAATTATTGTAGAGTCTCTTTTGGTCAGGTAGAACTAGGTAAATAATTTTTGGGGGACAGATAAATAAAATAATGATTTATGAAAGAAAAAAATTACCTTACCAAATGTGGACGATTTGAGAAGCCTTGAGATATTTATCTCTAATCCGAAATTAATATGAGAATAAAATAGGTATCACAGAACTTTATGGCTTTTTTATGTTTATTGGTCTCTACGAATGGTGGAATCACTAAACAACGGTAAATGTTTATAATATATAAATGAAACAAAATATTGCTTAAAAACTCAAAATGGTCTCTCGGGCAGGCCCACTACCTGAATAAATAATCGACATCCAACACAATTATGAGTTCTTATAGGGACCTAATGTATATGGTGGTCTTATTATGTCATGTGTTTCCAAGTGGGAAGTGTAATGAGTGAATAATTTTGAAACATGAAGGATTAATAAAATAAAAAAATGTAATTTTCAAATATGGAAATGCACTCACGGTTGACCCAAATCATGAAATAACAATCCTTTTCCCCCAAAACAACCAAAAATATATGGGGAATCCATGGTAGGATGAATAGAAATATATGGATGGTAAAAACTCAACATTAAACAAAACCACAACCCAATAATATGAAATGTATTTCTATAAAAAATGATCAAAACCAAGACATGAAAAACTAGGTGTGAGAATTCTCCCCACCATTAAATCTTTCTCCCCCTGGAAAGTCATAACACATTACATATGAAAGAACAAATACTAAGGATTACTTATTGAAATTCTTCAACCTCTTAATAAAATGACATATCACACACCATCAACTAAACATGTTCCTCTTTCCCAAACAAATCACCAACTGAAAACCACATCATGAGAATCAATGGAATAATCAAGCCACCACCACCACAACTAAGAAAAAATCCAAATTTTGGGCCTTATCCCAATGAACCCAATGATCATGCAAACCAAAGTTCATTCACAGAGCCCAATGACTTGGGGCGAGGACAGAACATGTTCCCCGCCATTAAATCACAACTACCCCCCCAAAAAACCCTTAATGAAAATATCATTGAGACCCGCAGTGGGTCTCCCAACCTTTTAGGACCAACTATAAATGAACAGAAAAGAATTTAAAATGAACTAGATTTGGGCCTCATCCACATAGGCCTAGAAAAAACTCTCCCACATTTTCCTAAAAACGCATGTTAATAGGGTAAAACATGAATATTTAAACAACTCAATCTGGAATGGAGGGGACACATGCTGGGCCAAACACATTCAGCACGAATCAAAACCCCCACCACTTATGGAGGGGCGGAAAGGGGACCCATAAATTATTCAACTAAAACAAAAAAATAAAAGGAGTAACTTCCCAACACTCTCCACATACAAATAGGTAAAACCATGACCACACCCATTTCACATTGGCTATATACACTGGTACATTGATTGGAATCCCATATATGAGAAGGCATAACCATTGACACTGCATTAGGGGTATGTTCACCATGTTATTTATGAAAAAAATAAATATCACACTGATTTGGAACCATAGTGAAAACATAGAAACCTCTTTACCATAATGCTGAAGGAATGCACTTGGTCAAGCTCTCCACACCTCTGCAGATTTTCAGACTGCTTGAAAAGGTTCACATCATGGCCTATGGATGGGGGCTTGATGTTTTAAGAATCTGTTGTGCCACAACCAGGAGCTACAGATCACAATGCCCCAAGAAACTCACTTTATCAACAACACACCTTCATATAAATAGGAATTCTAAGATACATAATACCATTCTCTCTCACTCTAAACATGAATTATAATGGACATGGAATTCGGAGAAACACATCAATACCACGGAACACAACTACTATATCCTAAGGAATTATCACAATAGAAAATGACATTAAATCAAGATCAAATAGCTCTATATTCCATCAAATGAGTTGAGGCATCATCCGAAGAGGTAGATGTAATGTTTGAAATATATCATTAGGTTGATCAACCCGATGTATTTCCAATGAAGAACCATCCACCGTCACATCCCAACATCCAACACATCTTTAGAAACATAATAGACATTGCTCCAAAACCGACCCACCACCGAGTCCCATATCAAGTCAAAAAATGAGTCTAACTTCCATATCGCATGGAAGCATAACAAATTAAAAACAATTTTACGATATAGTAAAAACCAGGCACCAAACAATCAGTTTATAAAAAACACCAAAAATTTTTAACTTAAAATTATTTCGAAAAAAACAAATTTGGGGATTTTCACATTACCCAATGTTGTTTCATAAAGTATCACTCATATTCACATTTATGTTCCACCGTGAGCACCCAAAAATGTTTCCATACTAGCCATTTATCGATAAATCAATAAAACCATGCATGTGAGAACCCATGAAAACAACAAGGATAAAACAAAACAACAACATTCCAAGGAATATTATTCAACCCATTTCCAAAATCATGTTCCTTCCATAGGCACACCCGCCACCATGTAAAAAAACATTTTCATATTTCTTCAAAACAAACCATTCTATCAATCATTAAAAATAAACCCCATAGATATCCATCAAAATTATCCCCATTTATTCTACCATTTTTCAACATCTAAACATACCACACCTTTTCAAGAACAATTTGATTTAGAAACCACTTAATTTATTTTAAAATAACTACCAAAACACGCATTCCATTCAAACATACCTTTCACATTTTAAAATTTTCATTAAGATCTCTTCTCTTAATCCAATAGACACAAAGGCCAAAACCCATTTTATAAAAACACCAACTACTGAAAACAAATTTCCAAAACCAAATAATCATATTCAAAAACTATTCAACATTCCAATATAATCCATTTTAAATACATTTTCAATATCATCTTAAATAAATTCATGCCTTCCAACCATTTTATTTTAATAATTCAGATGTTTAGATTAATGAAAATTCGACCCTGTTATATCATTCAACATTCTCCCCAAAAGATTTTTTCACAAAAACCCAACTTTCTAAGAATCATTCTTATAATAAGAATTGAAAACCCACTTCTACATTTATCACCAAAAGATTTAAAAAAAATAAAAATTAAAGAAATGTATAAGAGACCTACAAAATTGAACTATTTTTAGTGGGTAAATTGATCATATGGTTGGAACCCATATGTCACACACAATACAAGAACAAAGAGTGTAATTAGGACCATTCCCTGGCTCTAAATGGCTTTTCAAGACCGATGATATCACAGATTCCATTAGTACAACTCACCTTGTTGTATCTCATCACAAAAAATCAATAATAACCAATGACACTAAAAACACTGACTTCCCATAGACACCTGATTGTCAGAAAGATCAAGAGATTGCAATGCTATTCTGAAACCCAGCCCTCTAGTCCCGAACATCCAATTTCATATAACTTGAAATACCCATATACAAAATGGAACTCTAAAAATAATGGTAAAATATGAGGAAAACTTATTTGATACCATTCTATCAATAACCCACAATGTTCAACTACAAACCGGGCACCCGGACCGATCAGTGGCTTGGCCTGAAGGGAATTCCTGATCCCCACAGGTTGGAAACTAGTGTTGGGCATAAACATTGAACTAATGGGAATAATATTACCCAAATATATTCAATAACTATGTAGTATAATGAAACGGTCAGACCAAAATACATTTAGTAAATCCATTTCATTGAACAGAAAATGGCCGCAGTTGATTTAACATGAAATACACATGGAATCCATTTTTAGAAAAAAATGTCATACATGCATTTAATAATTTCTGAAAAATAACATTTTCCAAAGGTAAAATATTTCACCGTTAATAAATAGGTTTATAATCACCATTTATTTTAGAAAATCACTTTTATTTATCCCTTAAAAAATTCAGTTTACGCATCCAAAGCATGACCATTTTTATAAGGATTCCAAATGGGCCATTTTCAGAAAAATCGTTCCCAAATATGTTTACCACCAAAAACCCATTTGTTTATAAAACCAAAACTACTTTCACATCCATAAAAATACCCCAAAATAATATTCTTCATGCTTCAAATGTATTTATAAATACAAACATGTCATTTTATATTGCACTAAGCAACTAAATGCCAGTAGGGAAATTTACCGAACACCTGGGAAGATCATTTAAACAAAAGACTTATTTTAAGCACTTGAAAAGGGATAAAATTATATTTTAATTACATAAAATTATTAAATATATTGAACCATATTTATAATACCATAAACCTAGTGTGTAAGCAAATAGAAAATTTAAGCAAGCATGTGGGTTAAACATCTATAACGAAACAATGCTACCTTTTCACAAAACAAGGCATAAAAACCGTTTTCCATAGTAATAAAATTATAATAAAGTTAAAAAACAATAATAAAATTATATATCAAGTGATAACAGAAATAAAATGACGAATCATAAATAATAATGTCATGTGAAAGTGATATCCTACCTAAAAACCATGGTAGAAAGGAACAACACACTAGATATCACCTAACGTGGTTCCAAAAACTCTAGATCTATGAAAACATACCATAAAATAACTAAACCCCAATAAAAAAATGGATAACATAACACTAGTTCATTCATGACTAGGGTATAAGTGGAAAAAAATAACGTGGAAGGAGAATGAAGAGGTACGGGAAAGGAGAAGAAATATCACTATAGAAACTAGATAGCACTTCATATTCCATTAGATCTACAACCATAGAGGAAAGTTAATGTCTTGGAACATATTATATAGGATCCATAGGTCTCGAAGAACCCAAGAAAAAAGGTTTTGGGTGAAAATATAAATAAATAGTGATTCATGAGAAAACAAATTACCTTACCAAATCGGGGCGATTTGGGAAGCCTTTAAACCTTTCTCCATAATCTGTGACTAATATGATCTCCAAAGAGAGTAAATAGAACATGATATTTCTCCTAGATTTATTGGGATCTATTAAGTGGTGGAATAATCTAAGCATGTTACAAATTTTTTATGATGTAAAAGAACCAAAATATTCTTTTTAAACTGAAAATGGGATCACAGGCTGACCTAATACGTGAATAAATACCCCAACTCCACCATGACTATGAGTTCCTAATGGGTCCAAATGGATATAGAAATTTTAAAAGGTTATTTTTGGCCATGTGAAAAGTTTAATGAGTTAAAAAGGATGTAAAAATAAGGATTTAAAAAAGAAAAAAATTAGTTCCCTAATCTGGAAATTGGCTCACTGTTGGCCCAAACCATGAAGAAACCACCCTTTTCTCCAGAAACATCCAAAAAAACTATGGGGCACCCATGATTTGATAACTATAGATATATGGAAGTTAAAAATTCAACATTAAACGCACCCAAGACCCATGAAACATATTGGAATTTACAATGTACTAGATCAAAACCAAGATACGAAAAACTGGGTTTGTGAAGTACCATTTAAAAAATATGTTCCATTATTAAGTTTTTAAAAAATGAGAATGTTATTCTATTTGTTTATCATTTGGAAGATTAATTACGTAATTGGTGGAATATTATAATGAATTGGAGGGAACAATAAGACGTTTAATTTATAGATGTGGGTAAATTTAAAAGATTGGTTTTCAAAAATTGCATTCTCAGTATTCATCATATGAAAATTTTGAAGGGATTCCTTGAGTTAAAGAAGTTGGATGATTAATTTGATGATAATTATGATGAAAATTACAAAATTCATGTGATGACATAATATATCATTATCATACAAAATATAATTAATTTCAATATATTCTTTAGTGTCTTAAATCCATGTCTCTAAAGGGATTTATCGATATGGGACTTTGGTAAAAATGATGAATTTTTTTGATCTTCTAACAAGGTGCAGATAAAGATTTGAATTGTCCCTGAATCTGTTGGTTTTTATAAGACAATAAAAAAGAATTAAATGAAAATTAAAAAACCTAAAGATAGAAAAGGGTGATATTTCCTTTATTCTTAATGAGAATAAGTAAACATGGGGGAATTTTCATAAGGGAACTAGAAAATGATTCATGTTAGGAAACGAAGGTCATTGTGAAATTTAATGGTGAAATGATGGGAAGAAGTTATCTAATGATTCAAATAGAGAGAAAAGCCCACAAAATTCACCATATACACTCTAATGTTTTAAATACAAGGTGTACATGCATTATTCTTACCTATGACCGAAACTAAAAGTTAATGAGGATGATTGATATAAAAAACCTCTAAATCATAGTGAAAAATGTAAATTTCATGTCATTAATATTTCTACTAAGGGGTATGCTAATGAGATGGTGAAATTTAAATACATCATCCACTCTACATAATCTAATGTCTTTTTTTTATTCTGGATCATCCCACTAATATATATATATATA
Organism: Viscum album; assembly: GCA_963277665.1. NCBI lineage: Eukaryota > Viridiplantae > Streptophyta > Magnoliopsida > Santalales > Viscaceae > Viscum > Viscum album. The sequence goes on along the minus strand of OY728123.1, from coordinate 1,529,843,602 downwards.
TATATTTCTAAGGGTGTCACCATAAAAAATAAAAAATTAGAAATTGAGATATAAGTAAAAAACCCATGATCATAGGATGATCTCACCCTAAGTATATGATTCTTATTATGTTGATGATTATGGGACTCTATTTTTTATAAATATTTTCATTCATCCACTAGTTTAATTCAATATATGTTTGGGTATGGACTGGATTTCAACACATAAATCCCACAACAATTTCTGAGTAATATAGTGTACACTATTATTCCAAACCAAACGATGATCAAATAATAGTGTGATTACATAAATGAACTTCTAATATAATATAAATCCATCGTATGATTCATGATTCATATTTAAACAGGTTTTTTATCCCATACGATTGGGGGGAAACATTAACGACATGAACTTTAAAAAATAAAATTCAAATTTTAGTTGAATTAAATTCATTATTATGTTTTATGGTTTTATAATACACATTTAGTTATTCAGATATAATATGTTCTATTGGATTTAAAATTCCATTATGTATTATAAAAATTGATAATATATTCATTGAATAGTGATCGTATGATTTTTAAAAATATAGGGTTTTGAAAATTCCAATTGATAATGGAAAATGATGTGATGGACTAAACTAGTGTTATCATATTTTATGAAGACCATTTATCAGATATTTTAATGAGATATCATAACTATGATTTTCCCATGACCGATCACAAGATGAGATCCCACAACAACATCATGAGAAAGATTGTTTATGAGAAAAGCTCGAGCACATCGAGATTACGACCCAAAAAAATGTTTGTCAAACAACCCCATGAAAATATCATTATCACTCACCTTACCCTTATGGAGTTTACTGTGGTAACAATCCATTTTTTATCAATATTGTAAAAGTTTTACGAAAATATATTTTAATTAAAAATTAATATATTTTCTTCATATTATAGTTACATTATAAATGATTTGTCATTTTATTTGATAAAACACAAATGCTCCTTTTTGCTAATATAAAATTTCAAATCAACCTAATTATTTTGATAAATTGTTTTATTTTATTAAATTAATAATATTGAATGAAAATATACTAATTAAATAATTATTTTTAAATTTTAATGATAATAATTTTTTTGATGTCAATTGTAATTTTTGTAAGGTATTGAAAAATGTTATTATAAAAAAACAATGTGTTTCTCAATAAAAATTGATTCAATATTAAAAGACAAAATTAATATTTTTATAAAATGATTTTGTTAAATTATATATTTTTCATGTTATAAATTCTTTTAATTAAACCAATTTTTTATTTTTAATAATTTTCTGAGACGGTTAATATTTTAGTTAAAAAATTCAATATGAAATAAATATATAGTGTGTACTATAAAATCATAATGATCCAATAGTGATGTAATAAATACTATAAAAGTTATCCATATACAAATTAATGTTTCCCATTTAAATAAGATTAATTTTAGGTTATTTTATTAGTTTTAGAAAAACATTATGAATCCTCTAAAAACTATATTATTTTATATTGGTCTAAAATCATTTCATTAATGCCATGACTCACTTCAACTTCATTATGGCTAATATTATAATTTCATCCCAAGGCCTTATAAAATAGGTAAAACCAATTATATTTGGTAAAACCCATTGTAAAATTACACGGTAATGTTTATGGTTTTATTTATAATATTTTATTCAATCTAAAACTATGTTTGGGGAAAAAATAATGATATCCCCTCCCTTTTCCTATTTTAACCCACCAAAGGTACAATTACTCATCACTCAAAACCATAGACTATGTAATTACAGTACCCTAACCTCTCTAGAGTCCCCCCAAGTAACCTAAAAGATCTCAAGAAGCTTTTCCATTGCTTTTTTGCCTCACCATCTCAAAATAAGGTATATTTTACTCCTTATCATTATTCAAGAATATCCTATATTTTATACCTTTTAACTCAAATTACAAATGTTGGTATTTATTTCCATCTTTCTATTACTCCCTGTTTTATGTTCAAATTATGAGATACCCCTTTCACTCTCATTTAACTATTTTATTGACCATTGAGTACTAATGTTATGCTTCCAAAATTTCACTTTGATTTTTCATATTCAATATTTTTATTGGGAATCCCATCACTATTTCCACTCATGGGTATTCAAATAGACATACATATACATATATAATTATGTAATTACATGTATTTATTCTATAATCTATGTTCATGTAATTAAATTTGAGGAAATATTATCCTATTCCGAATGATTTATGTGTCCCACTTATATATGTACCTGATATGAAAGTAATAGGTCCACTAGGAATTATATATCAATCGAACACATTATTAAGTGGTTTATTCCATTAAGACATTATTAAATGTATTATGGAGTTAAACTAATCAGTATGAAACTTTTTACACTATATTATGATGTCTTGGTGGTTACCTTTGATGGGTTTTTATGGAATCATATATAATTTTTTTCACTTTCCCATGTTTCCTTTTTGTTAGCATGTCATATCATGCCACTTTGTTCATTTTTTATATTATCACCAGTTTTTATATCCCATTTAATTTCTTATTTTGAATAAATTAATAATTTATTCATTTTTAGAAATTTTTATTCTCATACTAGTCTTTATATCTAACACCTTTCTTCTGTATGTCCCCAGGTTATCCCATCCAGTATAATATATAATGGAATATTATGAGCATGTTATGAAATTTTTATGTAAAGGTGGTTTACCCACAATTTAATGTTGTTATGAATTATACCAAATTACCCAAATACACATGATTTCTCTATAATTTGTGTTGTATTATGTGTAATCATATGTAATAAATCATGAATTATTGTTAAATAATGCCACAACTTGTCATAGAAACATGAAATCAAAGCTACACCTATTTTGTGGGAGTTAATTAATTTATTTTTAGAAGATTTTCTTGGTCTTACATATAATATTTAATTTTAATGTCAATATAACTCAAACCTAGTTCTACAAAAATTTCTAAGACTCCGTATAGAATATCGCGATTGAGTTTCATGAATTGAAGAAGAAACACTAAGAGAATATTAGAAATGTATTTATTTGTCCATGTGAATCACCCTGGGGTTCACCTATTTTTTTACAATAAATATAGATAAATTTGATTATGTAATGATAATTGAAAAATTAATATGATAGATATCAAGAAATATTATTTCCTCCTCATATTCGCATCGTTTTTATCAACAATGTGTGGGAAAATACTTTTTGAAGATTGATCTTTTTTATAGATATCATCAATTAAGTGTCATAAAAAGGGTAAAACAAGTATTTCATTTCATATATGTTATGTGAAATATAAATATATTGTGATTACATTTTTTCACACTATTAAACAAACAAATCCAATATATTTAACAAATAGTATCTTTAGATATATATTTCATCATTTTTTGCAGCCTTTATTGATGATTTTATTATTTATCTAAAGGGAATGTAATAGAATTAGGAACATAGGATAATTGTGATGAATACCCTAAGGAAGGAGACTCAATATGGGAATTTTAAAAATAGTGAATATTGACTTTGGACAGGTTTATTCATAGGTCATATATTCTTAAGTGAGGGTATATTTGTTGATTGTTAAAAGTTATAATTTACTAAACATTATCTTAGAAAACCATGGTGAATGAGATTCATATTTTTCTAGGTTTTTCTAGACATTTTTAGCATTTTCATGATAAATTTTCATAACTATCGAATCAAATAAATAAGTTAATTTAGAAGTTATCTATGTTCTTTTAGGCAGTTAAATTTGAGAAATATATTAATGAACTAGAGATAAGGCTAGTTAGAAAAAAAGTTATTACACTACTGTATAGTGGATAATGATTTTTACGTTATATAGATATAACAAATAAGGGACTAGGATGCTTCCAAATGAATAGTGATATGGTTATTGATTATGCCTTAATAAAATTGAAGATACATGAGAAATATTTCCCATATTATGTTTTTATATTCACTGTTGAAATTTTTTCCATAATGATATAAAGGAATTATGTATAAATATAATGTTGTGACATATACAGATCAAATGAGTATAAATTATATGTTCACTCAAAAATATCAGAACCTAAACAAAATAAAGTGGTTAGAGTGGATTATAGATTCTCATATCTCAATACATTACCATCCATGAAAATACAACAAGGTAGAATATTCACTAAGTTGAAACAATTATACTTGGTTGTATATGATGTGGTTTCAAAAAGATATAATATTTATAGACATGGAAAGTATGTATCTTGAAATTCAAATGGAAGGGAGGAAATCTTATATTTATCAAATAATTTTTCATCCACCTATTTTAGTGAAGACTGAAGTAGAACTGAATGAATATATATACTTACAAATGAAGGTTAGAAATGACTTTTAGTTTACCCATCATTATAAGGAAATTTTAATATTAAAAAATGGTTTATGTGTTCTATATACACAAGATTTTTATAAGGAACTGTTTGATGATCCTCATAGATCTTCATTCCCTACACATCATGGAATTACAAATTTTTATTGAGATTTGAATGTATATTTCATGTGAGATGACATAAAGAGATATATTGAAGTGTAGGGTTCTTTTTTTATGGTTTGAAAACAAGTTATTTATGAGAGATAGATGTATAAGAGGACGTTATAAAAAATAGAAATAATAAAATAAAAATGGGAAATCATTATCATGAACTTTTTCATTAGAGTCTACAAAACAAAAAAATTGAATAATTCTATTTGGGTTGTAGGTGATATTATTAAAAAGGTATCATAGTTTATTTACAATAATTAAGGTATATCTCTTGATCATCTTACTAGGTTATACATTATGGAAATGGTAATATTTACTATTATACCATATCCAATTGTATCTAATCTGGATTTGAGGTTTAGGACATTATTTTAAGGAATTCATAAGAATACTCTTTATATAGAGTTATGTTTCTACATTTCTAATCAAACTTATTTAGATGTTCAGTCAGAAAGTAACATTAAAAAATCTACATGTCTTGTTCTTATATTTTTTTATGGACATCAAAATTGGTTGGGATCATTACATTCCTTTGGTTATCATAGATTAAATTAAAATTGGATTGCTAATTTTTGATAAAATTTATAATTTTCCAAACGATACAAAAAAATTTAAAATTATATCTTTGGAAAGTATTATGATCCTATTTAACCATAGAATCTAATTTCTATTCATTTGGATGAATTTCTCTAGAGAATGATTTTTTAAATTCAACTTCTTGGGAAATTCTAAAATATCATCTTCCATTAATAGTAAGAGGTAATATTCTCCATCACATATTTAAACTAAATTGAAACTTCTAGATATAAAAAACACTATAAATTTAATCTTATAAAATTTCACAGCCAGATTAAAGAGGGGATTGCCTCAAATAAACACCAACCATAGAGCCCTTATTAGCATATCTAAAGGATTATTTTAAAAGAATAGGTAATCGTCATAACCAATCACCTTATTTTATACTATACATTACCTCTTATAAATCAATGGTATTTTACATAAAATAATAAATTAATTATTCTAAATGTTATTAAGTGGTATTATTAAAATATAAACCAATTATACTCTTTCATTCGCATCCAAAAATAATTAAAAGTATTACTTATGTGTAGGTACGACTAACCATTTCCATCTTGTGGTATAATTCAATTTTCATAACCATATTGTAAGGATAGGTATTAAGGTGGTATTATTGTTTATATATGATATATATGACACAAATAAACTTCTCAAAATATAATATCACATCTACCTACTTACCATTAAATCCATTTAGAAAAACATTTATTCTAGTGTTTGTGGGGACTACCACCTCCATGAAGCGATGTGATTTGTTTTTCATTTATATTTTTACATGGAAGGTAATGAGTATTATTTTTATGAATATATATGATATATGTATATTATATAGTAAATATCCTATAATGTGTTATTAATATTTTCAATTATCTCATACCATCTGTTTAAAATGGATACCTCATTCATTTGCACTCAGGACCTACTATATTCATGAATGGTGTAATTAATTGTTCTATATTTAATTTTATTGATGACACTAATTTTTTATATAATGAATATATATGATATTTATATCATGATAAATAATACAAATATCACATTTCTGAGATTATTTTAGATGCTATGTAACTACTGAGAAGAAATACTCTTGATCAATGACTTAGTTAACACCTAGAAATAATGATTTTAATACAGAAATGTTGATAATATGGGAGTTGAAATGTTTTTAAGGGAACATATATGATATTATAATTGTGAAAATATATCATATATATAATTGTAATAAAATTAAATTCATTACAGTGTAAATCATTGAGCTGTATATGAAATGAAAACTTAAGGTAAGGTTTTTATATTACAATCTCATTATTTATTAGGGTTGATTATTATTAAGTTAAAATGATAAAATATTATGTTTATAATATCAGTAAAAAATTTCTAATTTTAATATCCATAGTTAATTTATCGGAAATACATGTTTTTTTTATCATTTTCAACATCTTATTTAATTAAGAGAGTAGAAATATGATTTTTTAAAAAATTAACTTCATTTCTCTATTTGGTTGAAAAACATTTTAATTCAATATCCATGGTTTCTAAAAAAACTTTTTAAACTATTTTTATTATTCAATTATTATTATTTTAATTAATTTTCTACCCAATTTTAATTTTTACATCCTTTTTATTTAATAAATATTCCTCTCATTGTAAAAATGTGGAACTTTTTTACTTCATCCACAAAAATTATAGAGGAATGTATATTTACTTATATGCCAAGAATAACTTTTCCCATTGTCGTGAATATTTTTTTCATTAAATATCACATTAACCTTATAAATTATTTATTTTAAATATATTTTTTCCCTTTATATTTTAATTTATTTTAGAACCAAGGATTTAAATTTGAATGATTAGTTTCCTCTAGATTATTTTAATGACCTTTTAATAGTATTTACATTCATAATCGAAAACAACCCTTGATTTTTCAAAAGTTTTATAGGTGTTATTATCTAAGGATACCATATTTATTCATTCTATGGATGATTTATAAATATGATGAAACTATTTTTGTTAAATTATATGGATTCCATGGGTTTTGTTATGATAAAATGATGAAATTTTTGTGAAATGAGCTTCTTTTACAGGGGTTATGTTATGATGAAATTTTTATGAAACTAATTTATTTTGTTGTTTTATGATATGATGATTTCTCTATGAAATTTTGGAATACATGTAATTTATTTTCATTATGTGGTGGGTGGCACCTATAACTCCCTCCAATTCATTCAGTAAATATTAATATCTCATGACATAAAATTGACTACAATTGGGAGGGAACATAGTTTAGTAAGGGACTATGTCCACTATGATACTCTTGGGCATGAACCAAGACTACTATGATGGTTTTGGGAGTGAACCCATCTCGCAATGATAGTCATATATCCCTGACTCTCATGGAAATTATTTTTCTATGCTTATGTGTATCACACAAATCAACGTTTTATGACTAAGATAAGCATTCATGGTTCTTGTTTTTTGATTCCCATATTATTCATTTCTTAAGAACTGCCATGATTAATTATATAACATTAAAAAATGATATATGATATGAATGGCAGGGTAATCAAATGATATAATCATATTATTATACCCTTGTGATCATGTAATATTTATGTGTTCTTTGATATCTCTCTTGTTTACCCTTACTGAGCATTCGAGTTTTCCATTCTGTTATATTTCGTTTACATAGGTTATGAATAAATTTATTAAGTATCATATGTATTAGAAGGCTGTTAGTTATAATGAAAAAAGTGTCTAATGATGTAGCTTCTTTAGGAAACAATTTTTATGATTCCATGGTTCCAAAGAATCAATGCCTATATAATTATGGTGAAAATTCTTATATTATGTAAATAATATTCATTTAATTAGATGTAATATATTTTTAATAAAAGTATGGGTCCCTATAGTTCCTTTCAAATAAGTTTTTTTCATTAATATTTCATAATTTCATAGATTTTATGTAATTTATCTAAAAATTAAAACGGTATATTCCACTAGAAATGTCATATTTATGTTTTAAAATAATTTTCATCTATGATAAAATTTATTGACATATGTTACGATTTAATAGTGATATAATTACATGTAACAATTTTTATTCCTTCTCTCGATGGTTTATGATTATGTTTATGAAATATTTATAAACCCATATCATTTTCATGGGATATTACATGATGATTATATAATTTTTTTGATATCACAGAACACATATGAATGGTTTTCATTATACGATATGAGTACCCATTATAACCACGGATGGGAAGTTCTTTAATAGATCAAGGGTGGGGGAGGGGTCAATTAAAGAACTCAAATGAATTTTTTAAATAAAGATATATAAAGATATAATAATTACCAAAATGAAATGTGAACCTAGTTCAATCAATCTTGTAATTTTATATTCAATAATAGAGAGTAAAACAAAGAACATGTCCACATAGGCAGACCAACAGAAGAAAAGAAATCAAGGGGGATAAAAATATTAGAGACCAATGGAATCTCTACGGATGATGTTTATACCATTCAGCTTCAATATATTCAAATGATGAATGAAATAATTTTCCATACCAAAAATATCCCTTGAAGCTAGGTAATATGCACCCATTTTTCCTACTCCCCGTGTATGATGAACTCTAATATCCAAACCAATGATGCTCTTTCATTTTTTAATTATATAGGATATAAACCAAGGATTTATAACTCGATCATGGATGGAATTATATAATATAATATAATCCTTTTATACGTCATATATCTCCATATTACTTGGTTTATATATCTTTAAACTTGTAAGCATAGACATTGCCTCATCATAAAAGAATTACCATGACCCAATATATTGGATAAGGATATAATTATTTATCTTAAACCATCATGGACAATACCACCTCTGTGTATCAAAAGAGAAACACATGAAACATCACTATTTAATTTCAAACCCCTTGATAGAAGCCGCAAACACATACTTATGCCTGATTAAAAATTATGTCGCTGATAAAATAGATAAGAATTTGGAATCAATATCTGTAATAAAGGATCATTTTTACAATTCCCCATGGCCTTACAATATTAATCATCAGGTTTTTAATACTTCATATAATCACCTGACCATTTGAATCCAAACCCTCAAAGATATTTTTATTTATCACCTAGAACAAGCACCTATATCTCACAAGTCATATCAATGTACATGGTGTTCTTTCATTACCTCTCACACCTATTCCATAAAACCAGTGATCAAGGAATGAAAGATCAAACATATCCAATGAATAAAATTCTATGAATTCACCCAAATAATCCGAATATTCTTTGGACCATTCCCTATCAATGAATAGATTTTCTGAACTCTCTAATTTATGATTTCTGTAGCAAACACATCTGAAACGAAATAAATTCCCCACCATTTATCATTATCATCTATAGATAACACTCTATTACAAATTATTCAAGTTAAGAAATTATATTTTTTAGGGGTACTATTAACCCAAAGAGTATTATTCAATTTATCCATTGAATTCTAGACGGTAATAATTCTCTGGTAGTCTCTTGATGTGAAGGATCCCAAATGAGTAAATATACACTAATCTAGATATGAAGATAACACAATGAGATTGAAAATATCCGGTTGATCCCAATCCAAAACTGCATTAGTAAAAGTAGAAAATTAACATGCTTTTGTAAAGAATCTAATCGTAGCTTAACAACCTGGATAACCAATAATCTTTCTACTCCAGTTGTGATTCCAGAACATAATAACTCCCTTTTAAAATAGCCAACATTAATAAGTTCTATGAAAATCAACAATGAAACTACTATCAATCCTAAATGAAGAACCAAAACTATCCAATGAAACCATATCACCCACTGAATTACCATGTAATGTTCTTCCCCATAAAGTATGACATTCCATATTTTCCCCTACTAATTTTTCATGCATACACATAAGAGTAACATCAATGTTGTATACACTGACTCCACCATCCTGCACAAGTCGAGCCATTATCTCCCATGATACCCGTTTCCTCTTACACTTATCCTTAGTATCCCATATGAAATTAACCTGAATTATATCAATACTTTTTATTGCCACCTTTTAGGAATTTAATAGAAGATAGAGCATCAACATGAGTGGAAAAAAGAAAATGATTGATCAACATTATAATCCCACCAAATGAAGGATAGTTATTCTTCCCGTTAATAACCAGTACCATAATCATGCTAATAAAGTTATCAAAATAGAAAAAAAATTAGCCTTCTAGAAGATAGAGGGGCCCCAAAATAATCCAAGGCAATGACACCATTCTACATATCCAGAATATGGAGAGTGGTATAAAGATGACTTAATTTTCAACAACTAGGAACATAGAAGAAACATTTATTTTCATTAATCACATTTCCACTCAAAAGTCAATACTTATCCAAAACATTATTCAATCCTTAAAGCGATATAATCGATGCATTCTTAAAAATAATAGTATAATCTGCAAATATAAGATGAGATGTTGAAGGAAAACCCATCCCATGCCAATATGGACGAATTACACCAATACTCATGCTTCTATGAATAATCCTTGTAATAAAATCTTGAACAATAATGAATAAATGTGAATATAATGGATCCACATGCTTTAGACTATGCGTGGATTTAAATAATCTATAGGTCTTACCCCTAAAAGGTTCTTCCAACTAGGAAGGACAAAATTAGTAAAATATTAAATCTATGTCCCAAGGAGAAAAATCCACACCTGTTAACACTTTGTTGATGAAAATACATTCAACATGATGATAGGATTTTTTTATATAATGTTTAATGACCAATTTCAACCCCCTGAGTTTTAAGATTAATAGGAGTGACCCTAGTTTATTTAGAGACATTTTCCAATAAGATAGTTTTAAAATTGAACCCTAACCACGAAAATAATTGAATTGGGTGTGAAACCAATTCACTATGATTATCTTAGAAGTAATCCTTAACTATATAAATGATCATTTATGTTCATACACATTCCGAAAAATTATTTCATATTCTAATGGAATGTATTAATAATTCATTATTGTCTTGTGATGATTCTACACTCTAATGTTTTATTATTTTCGATTAATAAATCATTATTCCATGCATCATGATTATGATATATGAATTTATGGGAATGATTTTATAATTTTTAACTCATATTATCAGTCACTTATAATAATTTTATTCATAATTATGACCATTTATTGATATATTTTATTATTACCCTCACTTATCTAGAGTCACCCTTTCTTTTTATTCCCTTTCCCGGGTTATGGAGAATGCTTTTTAGTATGATATATCTATATAAGGTTCCTGTATTTAATAACTAAATCAGAAATGTTGTAGATTTTTTATCTACAAATGTTTTACATATCTATGATTTGGAATTAATTAAACCTTAATAATATTTGTTTTTGTATTATTTTAAAATGTATTTAATATTAATCTAGAATTATGTAATATTTTTGTATGAACATTATGGGAAAATATAGTCTGACTAAATGGAATTATAAAGTAAATTTTGGAATCCGAGAAGAGGAAAAATTTGAGAGAACCCTTAGGGTATGCCAAAATAGATTTGAAAATATTTTGATAAGGTAAATAAAATAATGTGGCTTCTAAAAAAAATACATCAATGTTTGGATACTACAAGTTGTTTTGGGTTTGAAATAAATGTTTCTACAGTTAATAATCATGAAATGAGTTGTTTTCTAAATACTCAAACCCTTGAAAACCATATTAGATCATTGCATTATTTCATTTGAACAAATTACAAGGAATCCCTTCCTGAATTACAAAATTGTTTATTATTCATGTAAAACTATATATATACATTAATCTTAAGTAATAATTTAAAACATAAAATAAACATATTATTTTTTTGGATTGTACCTTTATGTCATTTTTTATAATCCTACAAATCAGTCATATTAAATGTCCTAACATCCTTATTAAAAAAATCATAAGAAAGTGGTGATCTTTGATGTTCAATAAGTGCATGTGTACTATTCGATCTATCAAAACTAAATAAGGAATAATAAAAATGGAAGGTTGAATATCTAAAAATGCATATCATTTAATCTATTTATTAAGGATGAGGAATAATATGGGAGAAATAAATGAAGATCAACTAATTTGAAACAAAAAATCAAATGAGATGGAAAATTATCATTAAATGTTATACGTAATCAAATAATTACATGGATATCACAAACAAATCTCTTAATGAGGGAATATATAATCCTAGAAAAAATGAACATACCGTCATGGTATCTTTCTATGTCATCTAATATAATTGTATAAGGTCTCCCGCAAACACCCAATCCAGTTTGTCTTAAGATACCTACCGTTGCATCAAGGGGCTATAACATGCCCCACTCATCACATAAAAATTATAATGTTTTCAACATATGAAATGATGAATTATGATTAATATAACTATTCTCAATGAAAATATATCATATGAAATGTGAATAATTAGCCTAATAAATAAAAAATCAACCATTTAGTGTAATACATATAAGTTATATTAAAATATTACATCACCAATCAATCTGATCATATATCTTATGGAAAAATAATAAATATGTTAAAATTTGATTATATACTCATAATAGTATTCAAAAAATTATTTCTAAATTGATTAATATACTTTGAGTAAATCATTTGAAGTTTTCCTAAATAATATACAACTTTCAAATTGAAATCACATATTTTAAGTATAAAATATTTCCCAAAACTTTTATAATCTTTTTTCATTGAAATGAACCTTGAAAAACTGAAAATGAAATATTTAGTGAAACAACTAGTCATGAAGAGGTGTAATTATAAACATACCATATATGTTAAAAAACATTCCATCCATATTTTTGTTAAAAATTTAAAAACTATCCCATTCATAAAAAAACATGTTGATTCCTTTAAATAAATTTTTTAAAAATTAATATATAGTAAAATTACTTTTAATAAATCAATTAGAGAATGTAGAAAACATTTTTGGAAATATTTTTCTTATAACCATCATATGGAAAAAAATGTATTTTGATCGAAGAGAGAAATAAATCCATGTTTTTATAAACGTTATCATAATAATGTTAAGATGAAAAGAGAGGAAAATGGTAAAATTACACAACAAATTCATAAATAACCATGGATAATAAAATATATTGGATTTAAAATATAAATACCAAATAATTCTCCTTAGGGAGATAACATCAATAATCTCAAATAATGATTAGATTTTAAAATGAACCATTACCTCATGTCAAATTTCTTTTATACATGTTTAAACCTCTAGTATAATAAATAAATTCTTTTTATTAACATACTATAGATCCATAATCATATATATATCATAAAATTTATTATTTTACTTATCAATTTTTATCCCTCATTCAAAAACAATTACTTCTTAAAAATTACTATTTTGAGTAAGAACTTCTTGGTTTTCTATAATTTTCTAGTTTGGTATATTCAATACTCCTAAACTTTTCAAGGATTAATAATATCAAAAATATTAACCATGGTATATTTATCACACACACAGAGATATATATTAATAAATATATGTATATATTCATTATACATATTTAGAGTCATCCATAAAATTTGAAGATATAAAAATGTATTAATTTATGCATGATGATAGTATGTCGTACGTACGCATGAACATGTTTTCAATTTTTTAACTAATGGAATGAAAGAATGGAAAATAACATTTCACCTTTATATAATAATTATTATATCTTATATATTATATATATTCACTAAATATATCTATATTATCATCTATTTCAACATTAATAAAAAAAGGTTCACAATACTTTGTGGAGGCAGTAGCCCACACAAAAGCACGTCTAATGTAATTTTTTTCCAACAGATTAGAAGGTATGAAGTTATATTTATTATTTAAATTCCAAATGTATATATATTTCATAAATATAATATATATATATATATATATAGATAAATAAAATATATCATTTTTTATTTTTGTGATATGAGGTTATGGGAAACTAATTGTGTTGGTTCATGAAGTTATAGTATATTGTATACATAGTTGACAATTTGATTTAATATTGTATGTACGTGAAGATAGATTTAATATAATATATTTACATAAAATAATATAATTTTATTTCATCTAATTTTGTTACTATTTTTTCACATTTCTATAGCAGTTTAAGGGAGTACAGTAAAAAATAAAACAAAGATTCTTGGTTAAGAACTATACATATTCTTTGGAAAAACTTTTTAGGTTTTCACCAAATGCCTTCCTAGAAGTTTTTTATCATTAAAAGAAATATCGTTCTTGGGGTGATGTGGTAAAATTATTTTTATTGTATTGTATGAATACAAAGTATTGGTAAGAGTTAAAAGGATATGATAGGGGGTTCTATTTTATAATTGATGTCAGTGGCACACTGTTAATTTTCCAAATTATTTTAATAACTTCACATCACGTTATTTTAAAATAGGGTAGAAATGGAACGTTATTGAACCATATATTATATAGGGTCAAAATAATGTCATATTATAATTATTAGACAATTTTCATATCATTTTTTCCCTTATCATGTTTATTTAACGATCGATAAACCTGTTTTAACCTTAAATGAGGAAATTAGATTTCAATATTTTCAATATTAATTAAGGAAAAAAATTCAAGTTATAATATTTATTATTATTATTAAAAATATTTTTTACATTTTATCAAATTAAAATCCTAAAATTAGTATAAATTATTATGAAATTAAATTTGTAAACATAATCAAAAAAAATTCCAAATAAATAGTTTTCATAAGTATGAATCGTTTTTATATAAAAAACATAAAGTTTACTCTAATGAAGTAAATTGGATTATTATAAAATAATTAAACAAATTTTACATTAAAAACTATTCTAAAATAAAATTTATCTTTTTAAATTCATTAAATGAAATGGTAGTTTTCATTAATAACCATATTTTTTATTGTTTGTCAAATAAATTAATATTTTCATAAAACTCTAAAAATTTCACACAAACCTAATTTTGAAATTTTGATTTCAAAAATATATTTATTTTTTAAAAATTAATGATATAAGTGTTTTAATGATTAGTTTCAATAAAAGTGTTTCAAATTACGATAAAAATTCTATTTAGACGAAAACAGTATTTTTCATAAGGTCATTTCATTTTATTTAAAATTATTTTTTTAATTTTAATCAACTGGAAATAAATAAATTAATCTATACATGTATAACCCATATTTGTTTCATAATTTAGTGTTTCATATTAATACCTTCTAATGAAAAGGATTGGTTATAATGATATACTACTTTAGGATTAAACTGGATTTAGTGTTGTGTGAGTCCTAATCAACCAAATAGAATGATGTAGATAAAAAATATTTTTTAAAGTGTCAATGTTTTCAATTATTCCATAAAAAATTCATCCTATAATTTTCAATAATGAATCTTCACGAAAATATTTTGATATTTCTTCATCATATTTTATCAGGTTCCCTTTGTTACATTTTCTATAATAGGATTTCTCCAATATTACATTAGTATTAGAGTCATATGAATCCTTAAAAACTATTCTTTAGTGAAAAAAATATTGATAGTTCATTTATAGAAGTAATTTTTTTTAATACTCATTATTTATAGGTGAGCACATGTATCTTGTCTAGCATGCACTTCTTTAACATTGATATGCGGAACACGTCATGTGACTTATAGAGACGTTGTGGCATTGTCAAATAACAATCCATTTCATTAATTCATTCCTTGAATTACAAGTGTCTAGTAAAATTGGGGCTCATTTTTTCTTTCTTACCAAAATTTATCACATCATTCCATAGTGATACTTCTAAGAAAAAAATATCTTCCACATGAAATTTCAAATCATACCTCAAGTTTTTATAATTGATATTTTACCTTATTTGATATTTTTTAATATGGGTTTGAATAGTATTTACCTTTTTCATTTCTTCTTATAAAATTTCAGGGACTACAGGATTCCTTTGACTAAACGCATCCCAGAAAAGACAAGTACAACCTCTCTTTCCCTGTAATTCTTTAAAAGACAACATCTGAATGATTGAATGGAATTTATTTTTATAATTGAATTATAATAAAGGTAAATAATTTTCCTACATACCCTTAAATTAATTAGGTAATGTAATAAATATATATTATAATAATAAAATATTACTTTCATAAATTGTAATAGATATAGAGAGTTAATCTATTCTCAAATAGAGCTCAGTATCTAGATCCATCAGATTTTTTTTTCATAATTTTGATGTATAGTGTAGTTTATGATAAAGAACAACTGTAATGTGTGCACCATTATTTCAAAAATATTCATCATTATAGAGTCTTTAATAGTGCTACAAAGGAAAATATTCTTTAATAATAAGGAACTATGTAGATTTTGTGAGGTGATCAATAGTAACTTATACACAATCATTCTTTGTATGCTTATTTTATAATATAATGAAAAAATACATCGTAATTTCACCCCATTTCGATAGAGTGATAAGTATAGAATGCATGAATCATCATGAATGTTTTATCTTATCCATCACCAATTGAAAAAGAAACATATTGACACATAATCAATAATCTCACAAATAAAATTATCCCACCAAAAATGATCCTCCACACCTCTATATATCTTAGTGAATCCAGGGTGTATTGAGAAATTCAAACTGTGACCTTCATCCAATTTTTTCCATTTTGTCTCAAGTATATATGGAAAACATAGCCTCTTTCAAAATTTCATAACACCATATTCATATAAAATATCTGTAAATTTACCATCATTCCTGACATTAATTTTCATTTAAAAATACCCATCATTAGATTGGGAAGCTTTTATCATTTCAAACAATAGTGTTTTAGAAATCCTTAAAAAAGGCTTTATGTCTCCCCTTTTTTAATGATCCCAAGAACCATCATTACTAAATCCACGAACATATGATTCATGTTGATCTTCATTTTGGATAGGTTTCTATAATCTTTCCAGATAAATGTTATTATACATTATCTTCTATCCATGGGTGGTAGTGTATTGGGAATTCATAGTCCTTGTATAGTTTGATCTATAGATATTTCCTTACGTTTATTTACTTCTTTGAAATGATGTATTTCAAACAATTATGATCCATATATATCACACACTTTCCACCATAGGGATGTTATATCCATATCTCCACTGAAAATATTACGGACTCCACAAAAAGATAATTGTTCGAATAGTTTATTGATGAATTTTGAATGTATTAGATTCATATGAAATAACATTTTCATTATTCATAAGTATGAAACCATTTACATTTATAGTTTCACCATAATAGATTACAAATCCATCATTTACCTATTTTATCGTCAAAATCAGAGAATTCAACAAAATAATCTTTAATTTGTTAAAACATTCATGAAATTCCATTGTCCATACGAACATAACCCCTTTAAGAGTAATCTTGGTTAATGTCTTATACAATCATGAAATATTTTGACCAAATCAAAGATAATAACCATAAAGTCCAATAAAAATACATACATTAGTTATTCTCATCCGTGTAGGACATTCCTGGAAGACCTTTTTCTTCACACGATGAAATGAGATTCCTTCCTTGTATATAATATAGAGCATGAAATAAAAGATACAATTCTAGAACTAACAATTGATAAATTTCTTATATAAATATTCACTTCTAAGTGTCCCAACCTTGATCGTAATGTTATTCTCTAGGTCCTCATTTCTCTTAGAGTAGACCAAGATGTCATCAATAAATTCCATATCAATGTTTTTAAGATAATGGATGAATACATTGTTCCGTAGATATATATATAAAAAGGTTAGATTATTCAATACAAATAGAATTACTATGAGATTTAAATGTCCATACCTCATTCAAAATATTGTCTTTGGAATATCTTCCTTCATGAATAACAATTTACAACACCGAGAAAAAAATTCATTCATTGAATAATATAGAGCTCTATGAAGTCTATCATATAAGAAATATATGTGTGGAAGAGAAAACATGTACTTTATAAAAATATCATTGATCTCTATATAATTAATTAATATCCTCATATATCAATTTTATGAAAAGCATAGTGGATCCACATGGTGAAACAATTGGTTTTATAAAGACATTGCCATAGAACTACTATAGTTGATTATTCATCTCTAATAATTCCACTGTGGTCATTCTCTAGATATTATTAGATATAGGTCTAGTGTCAGGTATTAATGTAATGGAAAACACAATAACACTGCTTGAGAGATATCCAGGTAATTACTTAGAAAATACATCAATGTAATCTGGTATAATAGGAACATCCTTTACTTGGAGATTACCGTTTTCATCTATAGATTGTGTCTTCTATTATTCCTTATAATTTTATTCAGAATCAATATTGGTGGGGGATCAAGAAATTAATCTGATGATGATGTCTCCCATATAATATATTTAATTCCACATCTTCATAACAAATTCTAAATTCCTTCCCTAGAAATAATATTTTCACCATATTTGGACATCCATTCCATACAAACGATTATAACAAAATCAACTAAAATTATAAAACTAATTTTAGTGATTTTTTCATATTTATGTATCATAATGGGAAATTAATTAATAATGCTTTCTATAATAATGCTTTAACTATGATTATTGACTGGTAACTACTGCTTTATGGTTTTAATGAAATATCTAATTTTCACGAAATGCAACGCAAATATAAGACACTGTGATGATCCAAAATCAAATAAAAATCAAATAAATTTTAGGATATAAATAATGTACCTTCGGAAATATCATTAGGAACATCATTTTCAACTTTTTGGTTTTTATATGCTTGGTTCTCCGCCATTGGTATTTTCTAGGGAAAATTCCCCAGATTCATTATGAAATAATTTTCATAGTGACCCATATACTTATAGGTGAAGAATTGAATATTTGAATCATACTTCATACAATATATATCATGGAATTATTTTCCTTTCTCTCCACACTTTTCAGAACTACCATTCTGAGTAACCATGTTCCAAGTTGTTTCATTCCACATTTATTACAAGTTCTAAATACTACCCTATATTTATTCTCTTTTTCATATTTATTTTTGCAGATTGATCAGTATCCCTATTATAACTGTGAATTCATTATAAGAATAAAACTATTGGAGTTATTCCTATATATTCAAAGAATATGATTCCATATACTCAAATGATGTGAAGGTTTGAGAGACTAGTTTCTTTAAATGTATTGGATAAATGTCATCCAATAAACAATCAATGTTTTGATTTGTATTTTTTATATAGTATAAACAATCTATTTATAGCCTCATAATATTTAATATATTAATCATAAATTTTCATCTTCATTTTTTCTTTGACATAGTAACTTCATCTCCATGCTCACTCATTTATGGTGAGGAATGTAATATTCGTGGAAGCGTACTATAAAATCATAACATTCCATATTAGATATTTCATCTTCATATTTAGTGTTTTTAACCAATAAAAACTGTTGATCTTCATTCCATTATAGTTGATAACCTTTAATGAAAACATTCTTCAAATCAGTATTACCAAATATAAGGAATATCATATCTAATGAACTTATAAATTGATTAGAAAAAATGATTTTTAATTCCATTGAATTATACTGGTTTTGAACACGTGAGGTGGTCAAATGTAATATACCTCATTATTGACCTATAGGTTTCAAATAAGATCCTTGTTATTAGTAATAAATAAGGTAACCTATCCATAAATTTAATAAAAAATTTTAGCTCCAACTACATATCCAACTCTTGTTTCATTATCCTTCCCAGGTGGGCGATCCCTATATGAATTATGTGCATTGATACAGTTCCCATTCCGTCAACTATGTTCTATTTCTAATTAATGGAATACAATATAATGGTTCATAAAAATTTTATTTGTAAAGACCCTTAAATTTGAAGGAATTTTTTTTCTTAATTTCTCTGGAATCTTATGAGTATGAGGTTTCTGACGGCACTTAATTCTGAGGCCCGGGGTGCCCAGAATCAATTTCTGAAGTTTAGCTCAGGTACGTTCAGGGAATGAATGAGCGGGATTTTCGAACTTTTGAACCAGTGCTCAGAATCGAAATCTGAGGGCACCGATAAAACCGTAGCACTGATAATTTTTTATGAGGACCTTTACCGAAGATATGATTTCTCTGAAGGAGTTGTTAAAAATTGTGGTTTAAATAAAAAGGGGAATAAAATTTCTGATACAATTTTATTTCTAGCCTAGTTGGTTTTATCCTTTGTGTGGGAGTATGGAAGAAATCCACTAGTTACTAACTACCTATGTGAGGTTGAATGTGAGGTGGGGCCCACACGAACTCCACCAATTCACATTCACCATAACTCCCTAACTCCCTCTTTAATTTGTAACTGACCCACTCTCCCTCATTAATGAAGTGAATGAATTGATTCTTTTAGTTAAAATCTTTTTGAATTCATCTCTCCACATTTAGCCTATGTGTTGACACTTTATGAGTGATAACCCTTGGGATTAGTTCCATAAAAATAATAGAGTGAGAACTCTATTATTTTGGGGGGCTTAATTTCATGGTGGAGAGCTAAGGAGGAGAATGAGAGGAGGGAGAGCTTTCCTCCAACGAAGAAGAATTTTCTCGATGAAGAACGACCATCAACACTTCTCTTCCTCCACGTCAAGGGAGAAGTCGCCGACCGCGGTGATCATTGCTAACGACAACGTGCCTTCCTACTTCATATCCTTCGTTGAAGAATGCTACATTTCCGAAGAAGGACATCAACTTGGCAGTCCCAGAATTCTCCATCCACTTCCTCTTCCGCGGCAAGGAAGGAGACACCGACCGTGGGGACCGATGCCCAAAACAATGTTCTTCTTCTTCTTCCGACGTCGATGGAATCAATACCATTCTTCCGCGACACCTGACTAATATGATGTTCGACTTCCGCGACTCGACGACGTGCCACGTCATTTTCGAGGTAGGGGGTTTTCGTATATAATCTTCATGTGAATTATACCCTCGTGTGTGGGTATTTAATTTCAAGGTGTTCGTATAATTGATTTTGAATAAATTTTACCCTCGTAAATGATTAAAAGCATGTGTTTAAATGTTTTCCAATTGATAATGCCTAATGAGGAGGGCGCGGTCCGAACAAACACGGCCCGATAACCCTCCGCAGCTTGTTTATTGATGTGCGGATCGACAGGCGACGACGATGCGGGCCGCAAAGACGTTTTGAACCCTTCGCATTAATCTAAGGGACCCGTAGTGACAGTAGGCGCAGAAGGCTGGAGGAATCGACCACCGGTGTGTTTCTGGTGGTCCGTGGAGAGAGGCGGCGACACGCCACCGGAGGAGACCGCCGCGGCTGAGCCGCGACGGACCGGAATGGCTATGCTGTTCTTGGTTTAGGGGGAGGCGCGACAATTAAGACGCACTGTTTCGGTTAACTGGGGTGACAACACCCCCCTCCGCTCTTCTCTGGCCACTCGAGTCGTGCCCGCACCAAGCCAACCGGCAGCGCCGGCTCGGCTGGGCCGCACCAGCCGAGCCGGGCCGACCTAGGGGGGTCTCGGGCTAGGTCGGATCGGGCCCGAACCCCCTATTTTCGGTCAGTCTTGTTCAAACGCCCATAACATGGGGTACGGACCTCCGATCGACCCACCGTCAGTTGATATGTGATCCTTGGATCAAGACGGTCGTTTTAGAATATTACACTAAAGTTTTTGGAGAAAATTTGGTATGGAAGGGTTTGTTCCAACCCGAAAGCAACCGTGCCCGCGGAGCAGAAACACTTTTAACATGAGTTTCGGACGTCTGATTGACGTTCCATTGACTTTGATGGATTCCTCTTAGTTAGATAGACCTTTTGGATTACTCCTCTCGGGGATTGGACGTAGTTGGAGTATGGCCAGGATGGATTGCCCCTGAAATCCAACCGGGCCTCTGGAACGGAAAAGCCGATAACTTTCAGACCAGACATCCGTTTGACGAACTGTCAGTGGCATTTATGATCACGTCGAGAAACGGTCCCTATGAGTATACCCTATGTGAGTTTGGGGTCAGTTGAGATATGGTCGGGTCGGTTCGTACACAGAACCAACCCCCTGAGACGAAAAGGCTAATAACTCACAGACTGGGCATCCGATTGACGCACCGTCTGTTGCGTTGAGACCCCTATGACGAGGCCGTCCTCTGAGATACTTCTTCCATAGACATTGAGATACATGGATTATCGACCTATAGCTCGTGGAGTGGACCCTCTCGGAGACGAGCGTACGGAGTACGAAGACCGTGTAGCTGGCTGAGACCTGATGACTGCTTGACCAACTCGGCATGGAGTGAGTCGACTATCCCAATGGACGGAGCACTACTATGTTTGGGTGCAGAACCATGGCAGATGGAGCACCACTGTGTTTGGGTACAGACTCGTGGTTCTCAACAGAAGGTTTACCTCTGCAGGCAATTAGGGGGGTGCACTGCTGTGTCTGGGTGGAAGACCCCGGTGGGAAGCACAACTGTATTTAGCTGGCTGACCCGCGATACTCGATAGGAGGAGTACCTCAGCAGTCTTAGTTTAGTGAGCAGTACCTCGGAGTCGTGATAGGATCACTGTACTCGTTAGAGACGGACCTCTTCAGTATTTACAGTTTCGATAGTGAAAATCCTAGTGTGAGCTGAGTCTATGACCTTTGTGTTTACCTCATGATTGACATGGGTCACTTGATAACTTAGGTATACGTATGGTCATATACCTAGGTAGTTGTTATTCGTTGATTTCATAACCTTTGTGTTTCCCCATGATTGACATGGGTTACTTAATAACTTAGGTATAAGTATGGTCTTATACCTAAGTAAGGGTTATCTGTTGAGATCCTTCTTTGTGTTTATCCTTGTTGGATTTAGTGTGACCTTGAGGGTCTCGGGGTCCCTAATGAGTATCATATACTCACCCCTGTATAGTTTATGCCTGCACCTCATTATGTTGGATGCAGATGACGGGCAGCGCTTACAGAGTCTGAGTGATCCAGGACTGGACGGTACACGGAGGTGGACCTCACGATGAGTTAGTATCTGGAGGTGGAATTCACGGCGAGTCGGTACCTGGTGGATACATACGGACGGATGATCGGACATGAAGTGCTGAGGAGGAAATCTGTACCTACCCTTCAGGTAGGATCCATGGTGGAGGATCCAGGAGTAGCGTGTCATCATCCATCTTCTTGTCTTTTTTGTTGTACTTTGCATTCAGTTGTAGTGGTACCTATCTATTGGGCTTGAATTTCCAGCCCCTTTGTATATTCAACACTTTTTTTACTATTGAACTTAGTTTTTTCATCCGCTTGTACTCTGTGGTGTTTAGTTTACTTTTATAAAGGCAATTCATTCCCTGTTATCGGGATTTACGCCTTTGGTGATAGTCTCCAGCCCCTGGCCTATGGATGGAGGGCTTGGGGTAGTCACAACACAGGCCCTGAGGACCAGTCGTGATAAATTGGTATCGGAGGAGTGGGTTCTACCACAGAACTTACAACTCTAATATTTTCTTTTTGTGAAGCAATAGTGTTATGAGTACCGAGTGTGGTTTTCAGTTCAGGGAGTCCAGTGTTGGTGCGGGCGGCCGACGTATCCATACACCAGGACCCTGACTACTGATTTCCGACTGAGTGCACAAAACACTAATTTTGTGTGTGTTTTCAAAGGCTTTCCCCTTAAAACAGCTCAAACCATGTCATCTCACTAGCTATAAATTGTTTGACTGTGTCACGTCTATTTCTTTCAGGATTCCTTATCACGAACGATGAGCTAGATCTCTGAGAGATATACGTACTGACAGCCTGCCGAGCAATGAGGCTTCGGTAAAGCGCCCTCTTACAGTTGAGTCACCTGCGGTACTACCATACATTGGGCCACCAATGCCACCAGATCCAACACCAGGAGATGCACGCCGCTAGAGCGTGTTGCACAAGTTCCAGCGCCAGAGGCCACCCAGGTTCCGGGGAGAGACGGAGCCACAGGCGGCTGAGGATCGGCTGGAGGCTTTGGTGAGAGTCTTCAGGATATTGGGTACACCAGCGGACTTCATGGTGATCTTTTCTGCCAGCCTCCTTCCGGCAGCAGCAGGCATATGGTGGAGTCAGATGCTCCAGTTTTGCGATGAGATTACCTTCACATGGGGAGACTTTGAGACCTTTTCATGGTGGAGTATATACTAGTGGATCTACACCCCGAGCGTGTTCCAAAGCAGCTGCCTTTGCCGAATGATTTTCCCTCAGTAGTCGAGTCATCTGTAGGCAGTAGACAGATGATGCAGAGGTCCAAGAGGACCAGACCAGCAGATGGGCGATATCAGGTTATAGGATCAGTAGTACGGGGCTCCCGGGGTGGGGTCAGATCTAGGCGTGCCAAAAACAGATAGTTTTTCTCCTGTGGTAGGAAGGGTCACATGGCACGTGACTGTCCGACACCCTGCACATTTGATCCGCATGCATTGGAGGAGCCACCAAGATAGAAGCAGGAGCTGGTGCTTGAGCAACAGCCGAGCAGTGGACAAGGCAGTAGAGTTCTGGAAGCAGGTGGATAGGAGCGGAACTAGTGGATAATTTTTTTAGCCTTATACTTCTAATTCCTTGTTGCTGTTATATTTGTGTCTTTATACTATGAGCTGCAATAATAAAAAGTCACTTATCTTTGTGATGTTTTCTTTCCATCCCTTTTTTTGGGTGATACTAAGAGGTCCCGGTTAAAACTATTGACTTGACCCTCACTTTCCAGATTTCTACTACAGGAGACACAGTGACCTCACACTGATGCCGACAGTGTGACCCTACCCTTGGTGGCGAGAGTGATGGTTGGATCTCTTGGTAGTAACGTCGAGGCCTTACGACATCATCCATGGAATTAATGAATCATTCATGTCAGGATTGACTATATTAGGCAATGGGCGTGGTTCATCTAGGGGATGAGACTGAGTTTCTCTTTTCAGAAAAAGAGAAATCTTAGCAGCTCTTACAGATCGTAGGCAAAGAAGGGGCATATCATCCAGGAGCGGATGAAGACTGCACAGTGCAGTAAGAAACAAGAAACTGGCGACAGTCTTAGAGACTCGGGCGTGTTAAATGTTTCAAGAAGAGGATGAATTAAGGATAGATGAGTCTACGAAGTAGCATACGTGGAGGTAGACCTAGGAGAGTAGCATGAGGTGCTGTACATTTCAACATGCTACAACCACCCACCTTAGTTGTCTCCACCGGGCTTAGGGAGCCGGAGGGCAGGGGAAGAGTGCGGCTTCATGCAGTCATGGAGTGTGACCCAATAGCTCTAAAAATGATTCAAGGGAAATTCTGTGTCCACTACTAGCTGTCGTAGAAATAGACGTTGACATGAATAATTCATTCCTTCCACGAATCTTGTCCCATACCTAGAGTTTCCAGTAACCGTATACTTGACCCTAAAATTTGGAGATACCTTGGGAGGAGACTCGATGGTCACACTTACACCGACAGTGTGGTCTGACCCTCGAGGCGAGGGTTTCGGTTGGAATCTCTTGGCAGTAGTGTCGATGCCTTACGACGTTGGTCTCGGTATGGATTGGATACACAGTTCATGCTCAGATTGACTGTATTATGCAAAAAGGTTGTGGTCTAACTACAACGTTGGGATGGGTTTTCCTTGGTCGGCGAAAAGGAAACCCCAGGCAGCACATGATAAACTCATGCATATGAGGGTTTGGCCGATCACTCATGGGTCGACCAACCTTACCCTCGTGGCAGCAGGAGTTTTGTGTTTCAGTTCTAATCAGGAAATGGAGGCCTCTAGATTTCGAGGATGGCGATCACGTCCTTATATGGGTCTCACCTCGACGGGGTTCACGGAAACGTGTCCGAGGCGACATGTTATATACGAGGTTCAATAGACCTTTCTATGTCCTTACCAGGGTAGGTGAGGTGGTGTATCACTTGACCTTTCCACGTTAGTTGCACCAGGTGCATGATGTCATCCAAGTATCTCAGCTGAGGACATACGTGCATGATCCTTTATACATCATCGACCTCTGGAAGTAGGACATCGATAGCAGGGCGACATTCACGGAGGTTCCAGTGGGGATCGAGGATCGACCTGAGTGGATCCTACATAAATGGTTGATTCCTTGGGTGCACATCACTGGCAGTACGGGATCCTCCAGGTGAGCACATGGGAGGATAAGGCTTAGATGTGTGCTCAGTACCACTTTTGTAACCCTAGTTTGTATTAAATCTTTACAGGGACATGATGTCCTGAGTTGGGAGTAATGTAAAGACCTGGAAATTTCTAAGAAATTGTTTTTCTTAATTTATTTAGAATTTTACAAGTATGCAGTTTCTAACGGCACCTGATTTCGAGGCCCAGTGTGCCCAGAATCAATTTCCGAAGTTTAGCTCAGGTACGTTTAGTGAACGAACGAGCAGGTTTTTCTATCTTTTGAATCGGTGCTCGAAATCAAAATCTGAGGGCATTGATGAAACTGAAGCGCCAGTAATTTCCTAAGAGAACCTTTATCGATGATGTTTTTTCTCGGAAGGAGTTGTTAAAAATTGTGGTTTAAATAAAAAGGGGAATAATATTTGTGATACAATTTTAATTCTAGCCTAGTTGGTTTTAAACAATGTGTGGGAGTTGGGGAGAAAGCCACTAGTTACTAAATACCTAAGTGAGGTTGAATATGAGGCTGGGCCCACATGAACCCCACCCCTTCACATTCCCCACAACTCCCTAACTCCCTCTTTAATTTGTAACTCACCCACTCTCCCTCATTAATGAAGTGAATTAATTGATTCTTTGAATTCAAATCATTTTGAATTCATCTCTCCACATTTAATCTATGTGTTGTCACTTTATGAGTGATAACCCTTGGGTTTAGTACCATAAAAATAATCAAGAGAGAACTCTATTATTTTGGGGGGCATAATTTCTTGGTGGAGAGCTATGGAGGAGATGTAGAAGAGGGGGAGCTTTCCTCCAATGACAAAGAACGTTCTCGATGAAAAACGACCATCAAATCTTCTCTTCCTTCATGTCAATGGAGAAGTCGCCAACCATGGTGATCATTTCCAATGACAATGTTCTTTCCTACATCATCTCCTTCGTTGATGAACGCTACGTCTCCAAAGAAGGACATCAACTTGGTGGTCTCGGAATTCTCCATCCACTTCCACTTCAGCGACAAGGAAGGAGACACCGACCGTGGAGACCGATGCCAACAGAAACGTTCTTATTATTCTTCCAACGTCTACAGAATTGATACCGTTATTCCACAACACCCGACTACCGCGACATTCGTCTTCCGCGACTCAACGACGTGCGATGTCAATATCGAGATAGTGGATTTTTGTATATAATCTTCATGTGAATTATACCCTCATGCGTGAGTATTTAAATGCATGGTGTTTGTATAATTTATTTTGAATAAATTATACCCTCATAGATGATTAAAATCACGTGTTTAAGTGTTTTCCAATTGATAACACATAACGCGGAGGGCCTGAGCCATACAAACACGGCCCGACAACCCTCTGCAGCTTGTTTATTGATGTGCAGATCGACGGGCGATGGCGAAGCGGGCGGCAAAGGCGTTTTGAACCCATCACAGTAATCTACAGGTCCCTTAGTGATGGTAGGCGTAGACGGCTGGTGGAACGGACCACCGGTGCGCGTCCAGTGGTCCATGGAGAGAGGCGGCAGCACGCCGCTGGAGGAGACCGTCGCGGCTGAGCCGTGGCGGACACGAACGGCTAAGCTGTTCCGGGTTTCGGGGGAGGCGCCACAATTAAGCCGTGCCATTTTGGTCAATTGAGGGGGGGGGGGACAACACCCCCCCCTCCACTCTTCGCTGGCCACGGGGCCCGCGCCCGTGCACGGCCAACCGGCAGCGCCGGAGAGACAGGCCGCGTTGGGCCGGACCGCCCGTGCTCGCCGGACAGGCCGCACTGTGCCGGACCACCCGCGCCGGGACGGACCCACGCGCGGGGCCGGGCCGTGCCGATCGTGCTGGGACACGCCCTAAATGGCCGGACCCGGACCCGGGTCGGGTCGACCCGGACCCAGGCTGGCCCAGGGGGGGTATCGGGCTGGGTCGGTCCGGGCCCGAACACCCTTTTTTCGGACAGATCTGTTAAAACCATCATAACGAGCGCTACAGACCTCCAATCAACGCATCGTTAGTTACTATGAGATCCTTGGATCGAGTCGGTCATTTCAGTATATTACAATTAGTATTTCGGATAAAATTGGGTACGACCGGGTTGGTTCCAACCCGAAACCAACCGGGCCCACGGAGCAGAAACGCTTATAACATGAGTTCCGGACGTTTGATTGACGTGTTGTCGACTTTTTTGGATGCCTCTTATTAAGAAGGACCTTTAGGATTACTCTGCTCGAGGTTTGGATGCTGGTGGAGTATGGCCGGGTTGGATTGTACCCGAAGTCCAACCGGGCCCCTGGAAGAGAAAAGCCGATAACTTTCAGACCGAATGTCTGTTTGACGAACTGTCAGTGGCGTTGGTGATCACGTTGAGAAACAGTCACTATGATTATACCCTATTCGAGTTCGGGGTATAGTTGAGATATAGTCAGGTTGGTTCATACACGAAACCAACAGGGCCCCTGGGATGAAAAGGCTAATAACTCACAGACCGGACGTCTGATTGATGCAACGTCTGTTGCTTTGAGACCCCTATGAAGAGGAGGTCCTTTGAGATACTTCTTCGTGGTACATTAATATAATTGGAGTATCGACCTGTAGCTCGTGGATCGGACCCTCCTGGAGGCGAGCATACGGAGTACAGAGACCGTGTAGCCTCCTGAGACCTGACGACTGCTTGACCGACTCGACTTGGAGTGAGTCGACTAGACCAGCGGACGGATCACTACTACGTTTGGATGCAGACCCATGAAGGATGGAGCACTACTGTATTTGGGTGCAGACCCATGGTACTCAACAGAAGAAGTACCTATATAGGATATTAGGTGGGGTCCACTACTCTGTTTGGGTGGCAGACCCTGGCGGGATGCACTACTATGTTTGGGTGGCTGAACCGCGGTACTCGACAGGAGGAGTACCTCAGCAGTCTTAGGTAAGTGAGCAGTACCTCAAATTCATGATAGGATCATTGTACTCGTCAGAGACGGAGCTCTTCAGCAGTTACGGTTTCGATAGTGAAAATCTCGGTTTGAGATGAGTCTATGACCTCTGTGTTTACCTCATGATTGAGATGGGTCACTTGATAACTTAGGTATATGTATGTGTATATACCTAGGTAGTGGTTATCCTTTGATTTCATAACCTTTGGGTTCCCCCATTATTGAGATGGGTTACATGATAACATAGGTATAAGTATGGGCTTATACCTAAGTATGGGTTATCTGTTCCGATCCATCTTTGTGGTTATCCATGATGGATTTAGTGAGACCTTGAGGGTCTCGGTGTCCATACTGAGTATCGTATACTTACCCCTACATGGTCTATGCCTGCAACTCGTTGTGTTGGATTTAGACGACGGGCATCACTGGTAGAGGACGAGTGATTGAGGACAGGACGGTACCCGGAGGTGGACCTCACGACGGGTCAGTATCCGGAGGTGGACTCCATGACGAGTCGGTACCTGGAGGAGACCGACAGACGGACGATCGGACGTGGATTGCTGAGGAGGACATCTATACCTACCCTTCAGGTAGGATCCGTGGTGACGATCCAGGAGTTGCGTGTCATCTTCCAGCTACTTGTCTTTTCTGTTGTACTTCAATTTTAGTTTTAGTTGTTCCTATCTGTTGGGATTGTATTTTCGGCCCCTTTTTTACTTTCAGCACATTTATTACTGATGTACGTAGTGTTTTCTTCCTCTTGTACTCTGTGGTGTTTTGTTTACTTTTATAAAGGCAATTCCTTCCCAGTTATCGGGATTTACACCTTTGGTGCTTGTCGCCAGCCCCTGGACTATGGAAGGCGGACTTGGGGTAGTCACGACATGGGCCCCAAGGATGGTTCATGACATTATTATTAATTTATATTCTTAATACTAGTTAATTACATTACTTAAATTGAAAAAATATCTTATCAAATATCATAATCATAAACCTAGTTTCGTTGGTAATGTTTCCAATTCATAAAAATAATTTCCAATAATACATAATTTTCTTTACAAAAAATTCATGTATGCAATAAATATCCCCAGACAGTGTCAAACTATGTCTGCAGTAGGGCCCATTTTCAAGCACCATGTCATGATCGAGTCAAATCTCAATTGACCCTTTCTAGAGTTATTTCCCGTAGAAGCACTATTTCAAATACACATCCTCTTGTAGTATCCATATAGGTATGTATTTTAATTAAATACACATTATATTTAACATACCAAATCATTAATAAGTAATTATATTTTTTTATGTATTCTTAAATTTAGTCAAAGGTTTTTTTATCAAATCTATGTTTTCCAAAATCTAGTTATTAATGATTCTAATAAACATCCAAGGGTACCAACTATAAATATCATTAACCTAGTATCCTAAATTGGATGGTAAATTTTTTATATTGTAACTTAGTATATAGAATCACACCATGAAGGATCGAATAGTTTATTAGTCATGGAAAACGTGAGTCATAATTTAATCACACTGTTCAATTTGAGACTTGAAATATACATAATATTTTCTCTGAGTAAATTATTACTCTCATGATAATATCCTTACTTTACCGTCATAACATTCTTCATAGAATCCTAGAGATGTTAAATAAGAGAAAGGGTTGAGATAATATGCTCAGTAAGGGTATGTATATAGTGGAAAAAATAATAAATAAATAAATAAATAAAAATATGGTAAATCATGTATCTATAAACACTTTCCATTAAATCAATAACTTGAAAATGAAGAATAATATTTAAGGAGTTAATTAGGATGAACTAATTCCATATAAATAATCAAATTAGCTTGAAATATATACTAGAATATCATAACTAATCAAAAATAATATGGATATCAATAACTAATCACATATTGGGGAAATGGATAATTCTAGACATCAAGATCATACCATCATAGCCTCGTTCCAAGACATCATATATAAATGGGTAATGTCTCTACAAAATACCCCAGACAAATTCTCTTATCAGACCTACAGATGAAATTAGGTTCTATAGAAGGCCCCTCCCATTACTTACTAGGATCGACTCATTCCTAAAATGAATATGGTGAAACATAGTCCATATAATAAATCTTATTTAAAATCACACATTGAAAATGAAAAATATTGCTCCAATTAATAAGATTAATAGTAAACCATGCAGATTAATATAGTTAATGGAATTAAAATAATAAATCACCAGTCATGACTATAAAAAATTAAATAAACAATAATAATGGTATCATTAGAGTATATCCTTTGTATTATATTTTAAAAATTATTTTAATTTATATTAGAATACGTTAAGAATATCATTGTATAATTTCATTAGGAAAATACATTTTCAAATTCAAATAAATTATTTAATGTTGATTTTTTTTGAAAATATTAATGAAATATATTTATAAAAGAAAACTATAAAAATATAAATTATTCTTCACACAAATTATTGGTCTGGATGATGATTAGTTATTTACATGTTAAATATGTTTGAAAACATTCCTTCAACATTATTGGAAATAGGATTGAAAAAACCTCTTCTGGAAAATTTCAAGAAGATTCCTTAAAAATATTTTATAAAAAGTAAAACATTGAAAAACATTATTTGATATATTATCTTAATTTCCTTATAATAATTTTTCAAATTATTTTTATAAAATATGGTTATAGGAGAAAAGTTATATTTGGTACAAGAGATAAATAAAGTCATCATTTCCTAAAAACATTTTCTCACCAATTTGACGTACCAATGATTGGAAATGTCATATTACTTGAAAAGTATCTTAATAACCTATGGATAAAAAAATTTATTGGTTTTATTAATTAAATACCAAATAATTACCTCAGGGGAGACTTAAACTTAATCAATATTGAATAATTGTGAGTTTGCAAAATAAACCATTAACTCAACTATGGTTTCTTTTATATGTGTCCAAGAATTTTGAATAATAAATAAAAACATATTAGAAATTTTTTATATAACCATTATAATATATATCAACCCATATATGATTTTCTTATATCTTTTTATCACATTCTTATTAATAATTCCTTGTTAAAATCACTTTTTCGGGCAATAACTACTTTTTTCATATATGTTATAGTTAGGTAGTTACATTAATTTTAATTTAATCACTAAAAAATCATATAAATAATTATATGAATTATATAAATATCATATATATTCATCAAATATATATTTATAGACATACATCAACGTTAGATATTAAACAACGTTGTATATTATTATTGGAGATGATATGACTTTCGTAAGCATGAATGATGTTTGTATTTTATAAATAGATTGAATGAATGAAAGATAACACAAATATTAAAAATAAAAAGACTAATTATTGTATAATACTCATTATATTTACTCATTAATTATATTCTTTTTACCTTTTATCTGAAAAAAAATAGAAACATGTTTCATATCGGTTTGTGGAGACAATAGTCCATACGTACACAATAATGACGTTATTATTTTCCAACGAATTGAAAGATAACAAGTTAGATGTTTTATTATAATTTATGATTTATATATATATGTTATAAATCTCAAATAAATAAATTAAATTCCTCATTATATCCACCAATTACAGTTTGTGATGAAAAATAAATTGCATCTTTTTCGGAGGCATTACTCTATCGTACACAAGTTTGATGGTTTTGTTTCCCATTTGATATAATATGATATAGATATTAGGTTTAAAATAAACATAGTAACATCTCATTATATGTTAGATATTATAGTTATTATTTTATAATAGTTTTAGAATATTTGAATGTAATATATGAAGAAATAAAATTCAGAATCGTGGTTAATAATTATACCCCAACATCATCCAAACTACTTTTGGGTTGCACAAAACTCCTTTATAGATGTGTATTATGATCACAAAAGGTACAAATGGTTTTTGGGGGTTACAATTAATTTATTTTTTCAGGGATTATTTCATAAAAAACATTTTTCTATTCAAATCTGATAGGATTATGTGTTTTATTTTATAAATGAGGAAAAGTGTACAATTTTATATTTTCAACTATTCCAAAAATATCTAGAATATTTATTGATCATAAGTCTCTATAGTATAAAATTATCAAAATATAGTCATTTTATTAGAATAATAGTTCCATAATATATGACTTGGTAGGGTTTTTAGCTTTTTTTAACACTTATATTTTGAGTTTAACACAAGAGAAAACTCGTTTTAACCACAACCATGGTAATTAATTTTAACTGTTCTGAAATTCATTATTGAAAATAATACGTTAAAATTATTATGTAATTATAAATATTATTATGGAAAATATAGAACCTCTATTACTAAATTAAATTATTATAAGTGGTATAATTTAATTTAAAAATAAACAGGCTGATACAATGAAAAATCAGTTTTTTGAGGAAAAACGTTTCGTAATTGACTTTAGATTTTATATAAAACCATGACCTAAAAGTGAATAATATGAACTAAATTGGATAAAGTATAATATATATGAACATATATTTGTTTTAAAACAATTTAAAAACAATTTTTAAATTTTTAAATCTTTTAAATGAAAACATTGATTTCAAAAAAAACATTATTTTTAATTATTTATCAAAATATTAATATTTTAAAAAAATATAAAAACATGAATATAAGATAGTTTTTAAATGTAGATTTAATAAATAATGTTAATTTTTGAAAATAACTGTTATAAAAAATTTAATAATAAATTTTATCATAAGTACCCAAAAATAGATGATTCGTCTTTCCTGAAAAAAATATAGTTTTTGGTAAAAGCATTTATTTTTTATTTAATTTTTAATTTTTTTATTTATATAAGAAATTTGAAATAAATAAATTTATCTAAAAATTATTAAACTATATACTTTTTTAAAATTTATTGAGTCTTGAACAAACCTACCAATTCAATAGATTGGTTATAACAGTATACTATTTTACAGTTCTTTTAGGCTCACAGTTGAATGTATCACAAGAAATTAAAATGATTGAATTTAGAAATAAATATTTATTAAAGAATCAGATTTTTATATGTTTTTTTATATATAATACAAAATTCTAGATCATGCTCATTTGGGAATTACTTTATACCTAGTTCAACCCTCATAGGGTATATGCTTCCCAAATTTTCATTTTATTTAAGAGTCATTATGATGTATTTGAATAGATAATACCATATATAGTCTATATTAGATGTAAGGGTCCATATATAAGAAAAAGATTTCAATATTTATGTTTCCTTTGAATTATTCCTCATTATCAATCAATGTGATTAATTATGTACGATGGTCATCCTAACCATTTTGGATATGTTAAGGTATTGAAGAAAGAACGATAATGTTTTGGTGCTAACAGATATGAAGAAATATTAAAGTACCTTATTTGACACTAGCTAGTTGAATTCCTATATATTAATAAATTTATATAGATATTTTAATTCATATCCTCAATGATGAGATGTTTAAATTGTAGAAATAACATCTAATCCTACGATAATCGCTTCTCAATTCAGAAATTCTTCCACAACTGTTGTCAGTTGGTATGTGCATCCAACAAATCATGTTACAATTAATATAGTTGAAATTTATGTGATTTGGGAATTTATTTTTGCATTATATAAATCCCATGCAATTTATCTAGGAATGGAGGTCACATTGGATATTTAAAATCATTATATTATTGTCTATTGATGCAAGGGAAAATCTGAATAGCCAATAGAAAATACATCAATTGCATCAGACTTTATTTTAATTTTGAGTTGGAATTTATCTCAGATGGTTGGGTAGAAATATAAAATCAATTATTCCAATCGAATTTGGTATTGAAGATATTGTGTTTTATGAGTTTCATTTTATTCATAAAAATAATGAATTTTATTTTTCAATAGAACACATACATGGGGCTACACATATTTCAAAATCTCAATATTGACTTCCACTAATTGAGTTGGAAAAATTTAAGAAGAATCTAAAAGTGAATATTTAAAATGAATTCGATAGGAATAGAGTTTCACTCTGAGATGCACCGGTATTATTTGTTAATAATAAATATATATCAATTAAACTAGGAATTTATCAAAAAAAATTATTATACTCATGAAAAAGTAAAATTTCCCCATATTGGTTTTCTGATCAATTATGATGATATCAATACTTTTCCTACTATGATATTTTATTTTCTTATGATTTTTTTAGTTCTAAAAGTAAATAAATGTCAAAAAATGCTTCCATTCATGTTATAAAAATGATGAATTTATGGTGATTCCATTTGGTATTAATAATACCCAATCTATATTCCTGGATTAAATTAAAATTGTCTTCATATATTACAATGATTAGTTTTTGGTAGCCTTTATAAATGATATTATTATATATTATTATAGAAACAGAGTTACCAAAGATCACAAGAGGAGTTTTCTAATGATCTTGAGGAAGGATATGATTAACATAAAATTTACGTAATGTGAATTTATGTCAACATAAAGATTCAAATTTTGATTACATAATCTAAACTGAGAGTGTATCAGTTGATCCATCAAATATAGAAGTTAAAGAACAATAGACTAGGAAAACTAATATGAAATAAATATATAGTTTTCATAGATTATTATTGATATTATTGATTCATTTTGAAGGAATTATCATGTATATATAATCCACTCATGATGTTAAATATGAAGGAAGTTGAGTTCTATTATACTGATGAGAATGAAGGATCTTTCAAGGAAATGAATAGAATGTCTTTTATTGCACCTATTCTCACACTACCATAAAGTGTAAAAGATGATATTATTTAATGTGATGAATCTAATAAAGGGTTGATATGTTTTTTCATGAATAATGATATGGTTATATCTTTATCTCCATTCCAATTTATGGTTTATAATAAAAATTTCCCAACTCCTGATATGGAATTAAAAGTGACAATATTTACCTTAAATATGTTGATTAAATTTCTAATGGAGAAATGGTGAGATATGTATAATGATCTAAAATGCTTAAATTACATATTAAAATATAAATAGTTGAATCTATTCCAAATAAAATTATTAATGTTGATTAAATACTATGACTGCTCAATACACTTCCACTCTTAGAAAGTGAAAATGGTTGTTACTGGTTTGAGTCTAAAGGATCAAGCTATAGAAATTTTTCATTATAGGTATATTCAGATTCTATAGGATATGTTCATATTAGTTTCACTATATATTCAAGTTAGTTGGGATCAACAACTTCCTTTATTCGAGTCACCATACAATAAAATCATTCATACAAGAATTAAAATATATCTTTATAAATCATAATATAGAAAGATTTATATATCTTTGAAATGTTGTGATATAGTTGGAGAAAATAGTCTATTGGGACTAGATATATCTAATGAAATGGAAGTTAATTTTCTATCCAAATAGAAGTATGTAAATGTATATATGACTTGATTGAAGTCTTTTGGTGATCGTCGTTAGTTACATGTATAATTTAATATATATGAGATAGATTTCATGGGAATTTTTCAATAAACTTTTATTAGGATAATAAAAAATATTTTAAAGATGAAAAATAAATATACATGACCTTTCTAGATTCATCATTGAGTTTAATATATAGTATACATCTTGGAACTCCAACCAAACATCTCTCAATATCACGATGTGTTCCACAAATCTATACATATGATGTATGTAACACCCGAGACTTTAATGTTTTATAAATCATCAAAGGAATCTTTTTCTACACACAACACTTTCATGGCTTTCTTTACACGAAATCGCGACCTTCCTCGATAGCTTGCGTCGTACGTAATACCGAGTTTCACTAAACAATGATATGCTAATAAAATATTACTAAAACTAGCCATTACGAGTAGTAATAACCACTTTTTGAAATTTTACAAATTTTATTTTTCAAAATGGACTTCATTTTTGGATTCGGAATATCGAAATTATCCTAGGGTGAAATTTTTCTATTTTTCTGAAAACATTCAATTTTTGATGAATAGTGAAACCACTAAGTGGTAGTTAAAAAACTGAATTTTTCGTAAAACATAATTTCACCGCTTCTGTGAGTGGAATTTCAAAAATCCAAGAGACACGGTTGATGTCAGTAAGTAAAATGTGGTTCAATGAGATGAAAATAATTTTTGTTGAATAGTAACTTTTTACTTTTATTTACCACGGTTAAAAGTAAATAGGGTAATTAAGGGTAAAAATGATATTATTATTACCCTAACACATTTCCTAATTCTATTGGATAAGTTTCATTCGACCAAAAACAAACTTAGGAATAAAATATGACTATTTAGGCCCACTTGGATTAGATTAGGACATTTATTATTAATTTATTTAAAGAAGGGTTAAATTAGTTAAAATCAATGTTTAATAAGTAAATAATTTATAATATAAGGTTATATAGAAGATAAATTCGACTATAAATATTCATTAGAAATCTAAAAATATTTCCTACATAATGGTATTTTATTTTTAATTTTTAGAGATTAAATTATTTAATTTATTTATGACACATAGTTGATGAAGTAATTATCTTATTAATGAAATATTGACATAAATGAT
Organism: Viscum album; assembly: GCA_963277665.1. NCBI lineage: Eukaryota > Viridiplantae > Streptophyta > Magnoliopsida > Santalales > Viscaceae > Viscum > Viscum album. The sequence continues at coordinate 1,529,805,688 of OY728123.1, read as the reverse complement.
GTTATAAATACCAAACTAAATGTAATTTGAGACTTTTTATGAATTCCACTAATTTAATAAGTTAATATGAAATGTTATTATTGATTTAATTAACTTTTTTAGAACTAATATTTCTATTATGAGTTTCACAAAAATCAATTACTAAATAGTGTCAAAATTGACATAAACTAGTTTTTAAAACAAATATTAAATTATTAATTGTCATTTTATTCCTAAAAATCTATGGTTCAGACAAATGACTTAGTTAAGGTTATATATATTAATAATAAACAACTTGGGGTTCGTTTGGATTCTTAAAGTAAGTTTATTAACCTTATAGCGTAAGAACACAAGAAGACATGGTAAAAGTAAAATTATTTAACTTAATGTTAAATCTAAATGATAAGGTCAAAATATGAACCTAAACTTGTATAAACTATATTGGATGAGAGAATTTCGAACCATCCCCACCTTATCTTCGAAATAAATCAATTTGGAGCTATTTAAAACCGAATTTGGCTTTATAATAAAATAATACGTTTAGTTATTCCAAAGGTGCCCCTCTCCTCCCTTATAAAAGGGAACCTCCTCCCTCTCTTCCTCACACCACTTTGAGCCTTCATGCTCGGCCAACCCCTGCCAAATTCTCCTCTACACTTCCCTAGAGACATCCTAGAGGTCATGGTATTCTTCAAAGACCAATTTTAGTTCCCTAAAAGGAGGTCCCAAAGAAGCACTTCAAAGAAGAGGTAATGTCTCTTACCGATTCTTTCATCTTTATTTCTTCTCACACTTCATCATATTTTGTTGTTTCATTATGAAGTAATAACATCAGTATCACTCATATACTGATATGTTATTATAAATATGAAACAACCCTATTTAACCATCTATCCATCCTACGGAAAATGAAATCACCGCGCGTGCGTACGTACGGAATACCGTCTCCACGCCGTGGTGTAATCTATTTTCCACAACCAAAATACTTGGATGGGTATAATGGTGTAAATAATGACTATATATAATTATTTTAAAGTGATATTAATTCTGAAATAGTATAAATACACTCCAATACAATTCCATGATCATGGGAACGATATCATCGCTCGTGCGTACGTACGGAATACCGTCTCCACGATGTGATGCGACTCGTTCTACATGATCTTCATTCCATAATGATTATATAAATGAATTGAATGAATTAATATGATATATATTACACTAATAACATTCTGGATATGAGGTATCTATAACCTAAAGAGAAGAATAAGAATTTATTCGACAAAACACACATAAGAACAAAAAGTAATAAACACCCGAATAACAAGTTGTAATGAAATATTACTAATAAGAAGCTAAGAATATGACCATATGTGATATCATAACAATGATTATTATTATGGAATAAGTTAATAACATTATTTAAATAATTATACAGGAGGTTCGGATACGTACAAAGCATATCAGACCTAAGGTAAGGGAAATATCACTATCTCATTTTTATCCGAGATTGTTTATACTTTGGCATTTATTGGGGTGTATTTTATCATCCACATCCATGTTTCCTAAATATGTAATATTATTTCAATTCACCTACAATTTTTTAAATCCTATTTTACCCTTTGGTGAGTTTTTATTAAAAGATATGAAAGGAATCTTTTGTCGTTTTTCGTACGAGGTACTTTTTTGACTTTTCTGACAAAAGTACTAGACGAATCTTTTTTTTAACTTATACGGCATGAATGGATTTTTAAAATAATATTTCCAAAAATCTTCCTTTACATGTTTTCAAGTTTATTTTTAATCAATTTCTTTTAGTTTAAAATTGTATGACATGTTAAGAGAGGAAAAATGTTTTTGAAGTAGAAAGGATATTTTTCTCAAGAATGGAGTTCAAGTGTTATATCAAAATTATTTTCCATATAAGATAATATAGGGTTCTGATTCTATCCCTATCATTACATTGATATGATTACGTTGTGATGGAATTATTTTTATGAATTCATTTATCTTATATGAATTGTTATATGATTTAATGATGTTTAATAATTCCATTTTTATTACATGGGTTATTCAATGATGTATGATTTATGATTTTTGTGGCACACATAAGAATGGTTTCATTATGAGATGGGTGGGACCTATATCTCCCTCCAATTCATTGGGTAAAGATTTTATATCTCATGAGATAGACATGGCTGGAACGGCAGGTTAAACCGTTTCAGTGAAACAAGAATGAAACGAGGAGTGAATTCGGTTCAGAAATGGACTTTGTCCACTAAGATAGTCTTGGAAATGAGTCTTGACTAAAAATAAATGATTCTATATGATTATGTCTGTATGACACAAGGTTTCATGATTTACGTTATGATTATTGGGATTACATTTCACTACTATGATTTATCCCATGTTATGAAATTATGATTTCTTTTGCAGGTTAAGATTTCCAAAATTTATGCTCTTATGTATATTATGTGATTGATATTCATTTTTTTACCCTTACTGAGAATTTGAGCCCACCCTTTTGTATGTTTTATTTCCCCAGGTAAATAAGAAGGTTATTAAGTAGAATATTCCAAAAAGGGACTCTAGATATGATAAAATTAATGGGAGGCAAAGTAGATGCTTTATGAACCAGTTGTTTATGCTTTCCAGTTTCTAAAGACACTATACCTATACGGTCATTTCATGGATTTGTTATATTTTTTTATAAGTGTGCTTCAATTTTGATGTAATAACAATGTATGTAAAGTATGGTTCGTTATTGTTGGTATCAGAGGAAAGGTATAGTCAACCTTTGGAAACTAGGATGTGAAAGCCATAGTAAGAACCCTAAGGATAATTCTAAGCATAGAACACAATCTTAGTGTTTTAGAAATGACCACGAATAACCCAGGAAAAGACCTTAAGTGTGAAATTTTATTCTTTATTATGTGGTTTTCATATTATAATTAGTTTTGCTCACACTATTCTTCTTTGTTTTAGTAAATGGCTGGAACCTGAAGGAACCGTGTTAATGCGGAATGCGATGGGCAATGCAATTATTGTCCCCCAGAGCAACCAAATGTTATGGGAGTTGGGATGAAAAATCTTGTAGCCATGCTCACACAACTTTCTCAAGCTATGAATCATGCAGGACTTCCAAATGAGCAATGTAAGGAGCAACATTCTGTTGAATCCTTCATGAGGCAGTGTCCACCTTCTTTCAGCGGGTCTACTGATCCATTAGTTGCTGAACAATGGATTAGTACTACTAAAAAGATATTTTCAGTTCTTCAATGTTCTGAACATGACAATGTCATCCTAGCAGTGTAACGTTTGGAAGGAGATGCAGATCAATGGTGGAATCTTATTAAGAATACTAGGCAATGGGATGAAATTGAGTCCATGGAATGGGACGAGTTCAAGAACTTATTTTCAATAAGTACTTCCCTCGTATTCTCCGAACAAAGGCGGAGAAAGAGTTTCTTGAACTGAAGAAAAAGGATGATGAATCTGTTGGTACTTTTGAAGCAAATTTTACAGGACTTTAAAGGTACGCTTCCGGAATTATTATCCAACCTGAGAGTAAGATCGTTCGATTCTTTAGTGGCTTAAAACCAAGTCTTCGAAGGGTGTTACCCATAAGGGACTTCAATAGTTACGAGGAAATCGTTCGATGTTCTCTCAAAGTTGAGATGGAGATTGGTGTAACCCATCAGTCAAATGGGTTTGATAAGAAGAGGAAAATGGAATTCAAAGGAAAATCTAAAGAGCACACTGAAAAGAATATGAGCTTTCCCTTAAGCTCAAAGTGTGGAAAGAAAAATGGTGGGAGTTTTATTAATGGGACAAGTAAATGTTTCAAATGTGTAAAGGAAGGTCATCGGGCATTTGAATGCCGCAATGATGGGAAGAAGATGTATAATGATGAAAACAAAGGAAGGGATACACAGAATGACCCTACTACACTTCAATGTTTTAAGTTCAAGGAGATGGGGCATTAGGCCAATCAATGCCCAAATCCAAGGGTTGATGATGATGGTCGACATCAATAAACTCTTAAGGCTAAAGACAAACGATAGTCACATGCAATTTCTATCAGCGATGTGGAGTACGATAACGATGTGGTGAAAGGTACACTTACCATCCACTCTAAATTACAAAATGTTTTATTTGATTCTGGATCAACCCACTCCTTTATTTCTGAAGAATTTTCTAAGGATATCACCGTATTACCTCCATAGTAAGATGTTGAGTTAGCTGTGACAACCCCTAATGGCACAACAGTCGCATCAAAAGTTTATAATTCTTCTCCGATTGAGGCTTGTGGGAAAGTGCTTCCTTCAAATCTTGTGATCCTTCCTATAGTGGAATTTTATGTTATTCTTGGCATGGATTGTCCTTCTCTACCTGGATCTCATATCAATTGCCAAAGAAAGGAAGTCACATTTCATATTCCAGATCAATCTATGATCGTCTATCAATGCAAGGATTAACATAACCTTCCAGTGGAAATTTTTTCCATTTTATGGGTATTGATTCCACTAAATGAAGGTTATTTATCTCAAATGATCGGTGAGAAACTCATGATTAAGAATATGCCCATTGTACAGGAGATTGATGATGTCTTTCCGGAGGAATTATGGGACTTCCACCGAATCGTGAAGTTGAGTTTTCAATAGAACTCGTACCGGATGCTTTTCCTATTTCAAAGACACCTTATAGAATGGCTCCAATTGAGTTGCAGGAATTGAAGAAGAAACTCCAAGAGAATCTTGATAAGGGGTTCATACGCCCTAGTGCATCACCTTGGGGAGCACCTGTTCTGTTTGTTAAGAAGAAAGATGGATCAATGAGACTCTGCATTGAGTGTCGAGAACTTAACAAGATCACTATAAAGATAAAATATCATCTCCCACGCAATTATGACCTATTTTACCAACTATGTGGAGCTCAATACATTTCCAAGATTGATCTTCATTCAGGGTATCATCAATTAAGGGTCAAAAGGGAGGATATACCAAAGACAGCTTTCCGTACAAGGTATGGACACTATGAATTTATAGTGATGCCATTTGGTCTTACTAATGCCCATGCTATCTTCATGGATCTAATGAATAGAGTCTTTAGAGACTATCTTGATCAGTTTGTGGTAGTCTTTATAGACAATATTCTTGTCTATTCAAGGAGCAAGGAAGAACATGAAGATCACTTGAGAATTATATTGAAGAACCTGAGAATGGAGATGCTTTATGCCAAATTTACCAAGTGTGAATTTTGGCTTCAAAAAGTTTCCTTTTTGGGTCACATAATCTCAAAAGAGGGGATATCTGTGGATCCAGCAAAAACAGAGGTTATCGAATGATGGTTGAGACCAAAAACAGTACAGAGATCCAATGTTTTTTTGGTTTGGCTGGATATTATCGACGTTTAGTGAATGATTTTTCATGATTATCTAATCCACTCACCAAGTTGACTCGGAAAGGAGTTATGTTTGTTTGGACGGAGGAATGTGAAGAGAATTTTATGGAGTTGAAAAGAAGGTTATCCAGTGCACCTGTGCTCACACTGCCTTGTAGTGGAGAAAGGATTATGATCTACAGTGATGCATCCATGAAGTGATTGGGGTGTGTTCATATGCAAAATGATATGGTGATAGCTTATTCCTCACGACATTTGAAAATACATGAGAAAAATTACCCAACTCATGATTTGGAGTTAGCTGCGGTAATCTTTGCATTAATGATTTGGAGGCATTACCTTTATGGTGAAAGGTGATGATATTTATACTGATCATAAAAGTTTAAAGTATATTTTCACACAAAAGGAGCTAAATATACGCCAAAGAAGACGGTTGGAGCTGATTAAGGATTACGACTGCTCAATTCATTACAACCCTGGGAAAGAAAACAAGGTGGCTGATGCATTAAGTCGACAAGACCATGCTAGTTTATCCATGATGAGGATCACAAAAGATCCAATATTTAATGATTTACATAGGATGGATCTGGGAATTATAATGAAAGCGGAAAATTGTATCATTATCAAATGAATTTTCAACCATCTATACATGTGAAGATTAAAGAGGCACCGAAAGAAGATGTCGAGTTACAAAAGAAGGTGAGAAATGTTCCTGAATTCAACCTTTATTGTGATGGGATTACAATGTTCTTGAATCGGGTTTGTGTTCCTCCCATCACCGAATTAAATAAGGAGCTGCTGGATGAGGCTCATAGTTCTTCATTCTCAATTCATCCTGGAAGCACGAAGATGTATAGGGACCTGAAAGAGTACTTCTGGTGGGATGGCATGAAAAGAGATGTTGCTGAATATGTCTCTCGATGCTTGGTTTGTCAACAAGTTAAAGCTGAGAGACAGAAGTCTATGGGGATGTTACAATCATTACCCATACCCGAATGGAAATGAGAAAACATCACTATGGACATTGTCACAGGACTTACTAAAACATCCAAAGGCAATAATTCTATCTGGGTCATAGTTGATCGTCTTACAAAGTCTGCACACTTCATTGATATTAGAGAGGATATCTCTTTGGATCATCTTTCCAGGATATATGTAATGGAAGTGGTAAAATTGCATGGAGTACCACATTCTATTATATCTGATCGGGATCCGAGATTTACCACGAAGTTCTGGCGAAGTCTTCAGCATACTCTAGATATAGAGTTGAGTTTCAGCATTGCTTATCATCCTCAGACAGATGATCAGTCTGAGAGAACAATTTAAACTCTAGATGATATATAGAGTGCTTGATCTATGGATTTCAAAGGTCGTTGGGATCAACACCTACCTTTGGTGTAATTTTCTTATAATAATAGATTTCACTCCAGTATTCAAATGGCTCCTTATGAAGCTCTCTATGGAAAGAATTACAGGACTCCAACTTGCTGTGATGAAGTTGGGGAAGGAAAGCTATTAGGACCCGATCTCATTAATGAAATGGCAGAAAAAGGTCAGATCTATTCAACAACACATAAGAGCAGCTCAGAGTCGACAGAAATGTTATGTTGACAACCGAAGAAATGACCTAGAGTTTTAAGTGGGTGATAAAGTGTTCTTATGAATATCTCCCTGGAAGAGGGTCCTGAGATTTGGAATGAAGGGGAAGTTGAGCCCTAGACATATCGGTCCTTTTGAAATACTGGATCGTGTTGGGAAGGTAGCTTACCGATTGGCGCTTCCACCAAATCTATCTCAAGTTCATGATGTGTTCCATGTATCTCTCCTGAAAATGTACATACCTGATCCTTCACATGTACTCAGCCCAGAAGTTGTATCGCTGGAGCAGGATCTTTCTTATGAAGAAAAATCGATAGAGATTCTGGATCGTAGCGAAAATGTCCTACGAAACAAGACCACTCGATTGGTGAAAGTTTTATGGAGGAACCACTAATTAGAAGAAGCTACATGGGAGCATCAGGATATGATGAGGGAGGGGTATCCTCATCTGTTTGTTAGAAAGTCATGAATTTCGAGGGCGAAATTCATTTTAAGGGGGGTAGAATGTAACACCCGAGACTTTTATGTTACATAAATCATCAAAGGAATCTTTTTCTACACACAACACTTTCTTTGCTTGCTTTACATGAAATCGTGACCTTCCTTGATAGCTTGTGTCGTACGCAATACCGAGTTTCACTAAACAATGATATGCTAATAAAATATGATTAAAACTGGTCATTATGAATAGTAATAACCACTTTTTGAAATTTTATAAATTTTATTTTTCAAAAAGAACTTCATTTTTGGATTCGGAATATCGAAATTATCCTAGGGTGAAATTTTGGTATTTTTCTGAAAACTTTCAATTTTTGATGAATAGTGAAACCACTAAGTGGTAGTTAAAAAAATGAATTTTTCATAAAACTTAATTTTACCGCTTCTGTGAGTGGAATTTCAAAATTAAGAGAGACACAGTTGATGTCATTAAGTAAAATGTGGTGTAATGAGATGAAAATAATTTTTGATGAATAGAAACTTTTTACTTTTATTTACCACGGTTTAAAGTAAATAGGGTAATTAAGGGTACAAATGATATTATTATTACCCTAACACATGTCCTAATTCTATTGGATAATTTTAATTCGACAAAAAAAACTTATGAATAAAATATGACCATTTAGACCCACTTGGATTAGATTACGACATTTATTATTAATTTATTTAAAGAAGGGTTAAAATAGTTAAAATCAATGTTTAATAAGTAAATAATTTTTAATATAAGGTTATATATAAGATAAATTAGACTATAAACATTCATTAGAAATCTAAAAATATTTCCTACATAAAGGTATTTTATTTGTAATTTTTAGACATTAAATAATTCAATTTATTAATGACACAAAGATGATGCAGTAATTATCTTATTAATGAAATATTGACATAATTGATGTAATAAATACCCAAATAAATGTATCTTGAGACTTTTTATGAATTACACTAATTTTATTGGTTAATATGACATGATATTATTGATTTAATTAACTCTGTTCGAACTAATCATTCTGTTATGATTTTCACAAAAATCAATTACTAAATAGTGCCAAATTGACATAAAATAGTTTCTAAAACACATATTATATTATTAATTGTTATTTTATTCCTAAAAATCTAAGGTTCGGCCAAATGACTTAGATAAGGTTATATATATTAATAATAAACAACTTGAGGGTTCTTTTGGATTGTTATAGTAAGGTTATTAACCTTATAGTGTAAGAACACAAGAAGACACGGTAAAAGTAAAATTATTTAACATGATGTTAAATCTAATTGATAAGGTCAAAATAGGAACCTAAACTTGTCCAAATTCTATTGGGTGAGACTATTTCGACCCATCCCCACCTTAGCTTTGAAATAAATCAATTTGGATCTATTTAAAACCGAATTTGGCTTTATAATAAAATAATATGTTTTGTTATTCCAAAGGTGCCCCTCTCCTCCCTTATAAAAGGGCACCTCCTCCCTCTCTTCCTCACACTAATTTGAGCCTTCAAGCTCGTCCAACCCCTGACACGTTCTCCTATCCACTTACCTAGAGACATCCTATAGGTCCTGGTCTTCTTCAAAGACCAATTTTAGTGCCCTAAAATGAGGTCTCAAAGAAGCACTTCAAAGAAGAGGTAATGTCCGTTGTCGATTCTTTCATCTTTATTTCTTCTTCCACTTCTTCTTCTTTAGTTGTTTCATTATGAAGTAATAACATCATTATCACTAATATACGGATATGTTATTATAAGTATGAAACAACCCTATTTTACCATCTATCCATCATACAAAAAATGAAATCACCGCGCGTGCGTACGTACAGAATACCATCTCCACAACGTGGTGTAATCTATTTTCCACCACAACATTACTTGGATGGGTATAATGGTGTAAATAATGACTATATATGATTATTGTAAATTGATATTGATTATGAAATAGTATACATACACTCCAATACAATTCCATGATCATGGGAACGATATCATCGCTCGTACGTACGTACGGAATACCGTCTCCACGATGTGATGCGACTTGTTCTACATGATCTTCATTGCATAATGATTATATAAATTAATTTAATGAATTAATATTATATATATTAAACTAATAAAATTCTGGAAATTAGGTATCTATAACCTAAGGATAAGAATAAGAATTTATTCGGCAAAACACGCGTAAGAACAAAAAGTAATAAACACCCGAATAACAAGTTGTAATGAAATATTACTAATAAGAAGCTGAGAATATGATCATATGTGATATCATACCAATGAGTATGATTATGGAATAAGTCAATAACATTATTTAAATCATTATATATGAGGTTTGGATACGTACAAAGCAAATTAGACCTAAGGTAAGGGAAATATCACAATCTCATTTTTATCCGAGATTGTTTATACTTTGGCATTTACTGGGGTGTATTTTATCATCCACATCCATGTTTCCTCAATATGTAATATTATTTCCATTCACCTAAAATGGTTTAAATCCTATTTTATCCTTCTGTGAGTTTTTAGTAAAAGATATGAAAGAAATCTTTTGATGTTTTTTGTACGAGGTACATTTTGGACTTTTCCGACAAAAGTATGAGAAGAATGTTTTTTTTAAACTTATAGGGCATGAATGGATTTTTAAAACATTATTTCCAAGAAGATTCCTTTACATGTTTTCAAGTTTATTTTTAATCAACTTATTTTACTTTAAAATTGTATGACATGTTAAGAAAGGAAAAAGTTTTTGAAGTAGAAAGGATATTTTTCTTAAGAATGGAGTTCAAGTGTTTTATCAAAATTATTTTCCATCTAAGATAATATAGGGTTCTGATTCTATCCCTATCATTACATTGATTTTATTATGTTGTGATGGAATTATTTTTATGAATTCATTTATCTTATATGAATTGTTTTATGATGTCATGATGTTTAATAATTCCATTTTTATTACATGGGTTATGCAATGATGTATGATTTATGATTTTTGTGGAACACATACGAATGGTTTCATTATGAGATGGGTGGGACCTATATCTCCCTCCAATTCATTGGGTAAATATATTATATCTCATGAGATAGACATGGCTGGAACGGCAGGTTAAACCGATTCAGTGAAATAAGACTGAAACGAGGAGTGAGCACGGTTCAGAAATGGACTTTGTCCACTAAGAAAGTCTTGGTAATGAGTCTTGACTAATAATAAACTATTCTCTATGATTATGTGTGTATGCCACAACGTTTCATGTTTTATGTTATGATTATTGGGATTACATTTCACTACTATTATTTATCCCATGTTATGAAATTATGATTTCTTTTCCAGGTTATGATTTCAAAAATTTATGCTCTTATGTATATTATGTGATTGATATTTCTTTTGTTTACCCTTACTGAGCATTTGAGCTCACCCTTTTGTTTGTTTTATTTCCCCAGGTCAGGAAGAAGGTTATTAAGTAGAATATGCCAAAAAGGGACTCTAGATATGATGAAATAAATGGGAGGCAAAGTAGATTCTTTATGAACAAGTTGTTTATGCTTTACAGTTTCTAAAGACACTATACCTATATGGTCCTTTCATTGTTTTTTTATATGTTGTAATAAGTGTGCTTCAATTTTGAAGTAATAACAATGTATGTAAAGTATGGGTCATTATAGTTGGTATTAGAGGAAAGGTATAGTCAACCTTTGGAAACTAGTATGTGAAAGCCTTAGTAAGAACCCTAAGGATAATTCTAAGCATAAAACACAATCTTAGTGTTGTAGAAATGACCATGAATAACCTAGGATAAGACCTTAAGTGTGAAATTTTATTCTTGATTATGTGGTTTTCCTATTATAATTAGTGTTTCTCACACTATTCTTCTTGGTTTTAGTCAATGGATGGAACCCGAAGGAACCGTGTTAATGCGGAATGCGACGGGCAATGCAATGATTGTCCCCTGGAGCAACCAAACGTTATGGGATCTGGAATGCCAAATCGTGTATCCATGCTCACACATCTTTCTCAAGCTATTAATCTTGCAGGACTTCCAAACGAGCAAAGGAAGGAGCAAAATTCTATTGAATCCTTCATGAGGCAGCGTCCACCTTCATTCAACAGGTCTACTGATCCATTAGTTACTGAACAATGGATTAGTACTACGTAAAATATATTTTCAGTTCTTCAATGTTCTGAACATGATATAGTCATCCTAGAAGTGTATCGATTGGAAAGAGATGCTGATCAATGGTGAAATCTTATTAATAATACGAGGCAAAGGGACGAAATTGAGTTCATTGAATGGGACAAGTTCAAGAACTTATTTTTCAATAAGTACTTCCCTCGTATTATCCAATCAAAGATGGAGAATGAGTTTCTTGAACTGAAGAAAAAGGATGATGAATCTGTTGGTACTTATGAAGAAAATTTTACAAGACTTTCAAGGTCCTCTTCTGGTATTATTATCCAACCTGAGATTAAGATCGATCGATTCTTTTGTGGCTTAAAACCACGTCTTCGAAGGGCGTTAGCCATAAGGGACTTCAATAGCTACGAGGAAATCGTTCGATGTGCTCTCAAAGTCGAGATGGATATTGGAGTAACCCATCAGTCATATGGGTTTGATAAGTAGAGGAAAATGGAATTCAAAAGAAAATCTAAAGAGCACACTAAAAAGAAGATGAGCTTTCCCTTATCCTCAATGTGTGGAAAGAAACATGGAGGGAGTTTTCTTAAAGGGACAAGTAAATGTTTCAAATGTGGAAAGGAAGGTCATCGGGCATTTGAATGCCACAATTATGGGAAGAAGATGTCTACTGATGAAAAAAAAGGAAGGGATACACAGAATGACCATACTACACTTCAATGATTCAAGTGCAAGGAGATGAGGCATTATGCCAATCAATGCCCAAATCCAAGGGTTGATGATGATGGTCGACGTCAACAAACTCTTAAGGCTAAAGACAAATGAATGTCACATGCAATTTCTATCAGCGATGTGGAGTACGATAATGATGTGGTGAAAGGTACACGTACCATCCACTCTAATGTAGAAAATGTTTTATTTGATTCTGGATTTACCCACTCCTTTATTTCTGAGGAATTTTCTAAGGATATCACCGTATTACCTCAACAGTTAGATGTTGAGTTAGCTGTGACAACCCCTAATTGCACAACAGTCGCATCAAAATTTTATAATTCTTCTACGATTGAAGTTTGTGGGAAAGTGCTTCCTACAAATCTTGTGATCCTTCCTATAGTGGAATTTGATGTGATTCCTGGCATGGATTGGCTTTCTCTACATGGAGCTCATATCAATTGCCAATGAAGGGAAGTCACATTTCATATTCTAGATCAATCTATGATCGTCTATCGATGCAAGGATGAACATATCCTTCCAGTGGAAATTTCTTCCATTTTATGGGTATTGATTACACTAAATGAAGGTTATTTATCTCAAATGGTTGGTGAGAAAATCACAATTAAGAATATGCCCATTGTACGAGACTTTGATGATGTCTTTCCAGAGGAATTACCGGGTCTTCCACTAAATTGTGAGGTTGAGTTTTCCATAGAACTCGTACCAGATGCTTTGCCTATTTCAAAGACACCTTATAGAATGGCCTCATTTGAGTTGCAGGAATTGAAGAAGCAACTCCAAGAGAATCTTGATAAGGGGTTCATACGCCCTAGTGCGTCACCATAGGGAGCACCTGTTCTGTTTGTTAAGAAGAAAGATAGATCAATGAGACTCTGCATTGATTATCGAGAACTTAACAAGATCACTATCATGAACAAATATCATCTCTCGCGCATTGATGACCTATTTGACCAACTACGCGGAGCTCAATACTTTTCCAAGATTGATCTTCGTTTAGGGTATCAACAATTATGGGTCAAAAGGGAGGATATACCAAAGACAGATTTCCGTACAAGGTATATACACTATGAATTTATAGTGATGCCATTTGGTCTTACTAATTCCCCAGCTATCTTCATGGATCTAATGAATAGAGTCTTTAGAGACTATCTTGATCAGTTTGTGGTAGTCTTTATAGACGATATTCTTGTCTATTCAATGAGCAAGGAAGAACATTAATATAACTTGAGAATTATATTGAAGACCCTGAGAAAGGATAAGCTTTATGCCTTATTTAACAAGTGTGAATTTTGGCTTCAAAAAGTTTCATTTTTGGGTCACATAATCTCAAAAGAGGGGATATCTGTGGATCCAGCAAAAACAGAGGTTATCAAAAGATGGTCGAGACCAACAACAGTAACTGAGATCTGAAGTTTTCTTGGTTTGGCTAGATATTATCGACATTTTGTGAAAGATTTTTCACGATTATCTAATCCACTCACCAAGTTGACTCGGAAATGAGTTAAGTTTGTTTGGACGGAGGAATGTGAAGAGAATTTCAAGGAGTTGAAAAGAAGGTTATCCATTGCACATGTGCTCACACTTCCTTGTAGTGGAGAAAGGTTTGTGATCTAAAGTGGTTCATCCAAGAAGGGATTGGGGTGTGTTCTTATGAAAAATGATATGGTGATATCTTATGCCTCATGATAGTTGAAAATAAATGAGCAAAATTACCCAAATCATGATTTCGAGTTAGCTGCGGTAATCTTTGCATTAAATATTTGGAGGCATTACCTTTATGGTGAAAGGTGTGATATTTATACTGATTATAAAATTTTAAAGTATATTTTCACACAAAAGGAGCTGAATATTCGCCAAAGAAGATGGTTGGAGCTGATTAAGGATTACGACTACTCGATTCATTACCACCCTGGGAAAGAAAACAATGTGGCCGATGCAGTAAGTCGACAAGACCATGCTAGTTTATCCATGATGAGGATCACAAAAGATCCAATATTTATGGATTTACAAAGTATGGATCTGGGAATTATAATGAAAGGGAAAAAATCGTATCTTTCTCAAATGAATGTTCAACCATCTATACATGTGAAGATTAAAGAGGCACTGAAAGAAGATGTCGAGTTACAAAAGAAGGTGAGAAATGTTCCTGAATTCAACCTTGATTTTGATGGGATAATAATGTTCAGGAATCGGTTTTGTGTTCCTCCCATCCATGAATTAAAGAAGGTGTTGCTGGATGAGGCTCATAGTTCTTCATTCTCTATTCATCCTGGAAGCATGAAGATGTATAGGGACCTGAAAGAGTACTTCTAGTGGGATGGCATGAAAAGTGATGTTGCTGAATATGACTCTCGATGATTGGTTTGTCAACAAGATAAAGCTGAGATACATAAGTCTAATGGGATGGTACAAACTTTAACCATACCCGAATGGAAATGGGAAAACATCACTATAGACTTTGTCATAGGACTTCCTAAAACATCCAAAGGCAATAATGCTATCTGGGTCATAGTTGATCGTCTTACAAAGTCTGCACACTTCATTTCTATTAGAGAGGATTTCTCTCTGGATTTGCTTGCTAGGATATATGTAAAGGAAGTGGTAAGATTGCATGGAGTACCACTTTCTATTATATCTGATTGGGATCTGATATTTACCTTGATGTTCTGGCGAAGGCTTCAGCATATTCTGGATACCGAGTTGTGTTTCAGCACTGCTTATCATCCTCAGACAAACGGTCAGTCTGAGAGAACAATTCAAACTCTAGAAGATATGTTGAGAGCTTGCTCTATGGATTTCAATGGTTGTTGGGATCAACACCTACATTTGGTGGAATTTTCTTTTAATAATAGCTTTCACTCCAGTATTCAGATGGCTCCTTATGAAGATCTCTATGGAAAGAAATGCAGGACTCTAACTTGCTGGGATGAAGTTGGGGAATGAAAGCTATTATGACCTGATCTCGTTGATGAAATTGCAGAAAAGGTCAGATCTATTCAACAACACATAAGAGCAGCTCAGAGTCGATAGAAAAGTTATGTTGAAAACCGATGAAATGACCTAGAGTTTGAAGTGGGTGATAAAGTGTTCTTACGAATATCTCCCTAGAAGAGAGTCATGAGATTTGGAAATAAGAGGAAGTTGAGCCCTAGATATATCTGTCCTTTCGAAATACTGGATCGTGTTGGGAAGGTAGCTTACCGATTGGTGCATCCACCGAATCTCTCTCAAGTTCACGATGTGTTCCATGTATCTCTCTTGAGAAAGTACATACCTGATCCTTCACATGTACTCAGCTCAGAAGTTGTACCACTGGAGCATGATATTTCTTTTGAAGAACAACTGATAGAGATTCTGGATCCTAGCGAAAAAGTCCTTCGAAACAAGACCACTTGATTGGTGAATGTTTTATGGAGGAACCACCAATTAGAAGAAGCTATATGGGGGCTTGAGGATATGATGAGGGAGAGGTATCCTCATCTGTTTGTTACAAAGTGACGAATTTCGAGGGGGAAATTAATTTTAAGGGCGGTAGAATGTAACACCTGAGACTTTTATGTTATAAAAATCATTAATAGAATCTTTTTCTACACACAACACTTGCTTGGCTTTCTTTACACGAATCACAACCTTCCTCGATACCTTGCGTCGTACGCAATACAGAGTTTCACTAAACAATGATATGATAATAAAATATTATTAAAACTAGCCGTTATGAATAGTAATAACCAGTTTTTGAAATTTTATAAATTTTATTTTTCAAAATGGACTTCATTTTTGGATTCGGAATATCAAAATTATCCTAGGATGAAATTTTGATATTTTTCTGAAAAATTTCAATTTTTTATGAATAGTGAAACCACTAAGTGGTAGTTAAAATACTGAATTTTTTATAAAACATAATTTTACCACTACTGTGAGTGGAATTTTAAAAATCCGAGAGACACGGTTAATGTCAGTAAGTAAAATGTGGTTCAATGAGATGAAAATAATTTTTGGTGAATAGTAACTTTTTACTTTCATTTACCAAGGTTAAAAGTAAATAGGGTAATTAAGGGTACAAATGATATTATTATTACCCTAACACATGTTCTAATTCTATTGGATAAGTTTAATTCGACCAAAAACAAACTTAGGAATAAAATATGACCATTTAGGCCCACTTGGATTAGATTAGGACATTTATTATTAATTTATTTAAGGAAGGGTTAAAATAGTTATAATCAAAGTTTAATAAGTAAATAATTTTTAATATAAGGATATATATAAGATAAATTCGAATATAAATATTAATTAGAAATCTAAAAATATTTCCTATATAATGGTATTTTATTTGTAGTTTTTAGACATTAAATAATTTAATTTATCTATGACACAAAGATGATGCAGTAATTATCTTATTAATGAAATATTGACATAATTGCTGTTATAAATACCCAAATAAATGTAATTTGAGATATTTTATCAATTCCACTAATTTTATAGGTTAATATGACATGTTATTATTAGTTTAATTAACATTTTTTGAACTAATAATAATATTATGATTTTCACAAAAATCAATTACTAAATAGTGTCAAAATTGACATAAAATAGTTTTTAAAACAAATATTATATTATTAATTGTTATTTTATTCCTAAAAATTTATGGTTAGGCCCAATTACTTAGATACGGTTATATATATTAATAATAAACACTTTGGGGTTCGTTTGGATTGTTATAGTAAGTTTATTAACCTTATAGTGTAAGAACACAAGAAGACACAGTAATAGTAAAAATATTTAACTTAATGTTAAATCTAAATTATAAGGTCAAAATAGGAACCTAAACTTGTCTAAATTCTATTGGATGAGAGGAATTCGACCCATCCCCCCCTTAGCTTCGAAATAAATTAATTTGGAGCTATTTAAACCCGAATTTGGCTTTATAATAAAATAATATTTTTAGTTATTCCAAAGGTTCCCCTCTCCTCCCTTATAAAAGGGCTCCTCCTCCCTCTCTTCCTCACACCACTTTGAGCCTTAAAGCTCGGCCAACCCCTGACACTTTCTCCTATCCACTTTCCTAGAGACATCATAGAGGTCCTGGTCTTCTTCAAAGACAAATTATAGTGCCCTAAAAGTAGGTCTCAAAGATGCACTTCAAAGAAGAGGTAATGTCCGTTACCGATTCTTTCATCTTTATTTCTTCTTCCACTTCTTCTTATTTAGTTGTTTCATTATGAAGTAATAACATAAGTATCACTCATATACTGATTTGTTATTATAAGTATGAAAAAACCCTATTTCACCATCTATATATCCTACGGAAAATGAAATCACCGCGCGTGCGTACGTACAGAATACCGTCTCCACACCGTGGTGTAATCAATTTTCCACCACCACCTTACATGGATGGGTATAATGGTGTAAATAATGACTATATATGATTATTGTAAAGTGATATTGATTCTGAAATAGTATACATACACTCCAATACAATTCCATGATCATGGTAATGATATCATCTCTCGTGCGTACGTACGGAATACCGTCTCCACGATGTGATGCGACTCGTTCTACATGATCATCATTGCATAATGATTATATAAATGAATTGAATGAATTAATATGATATATATTACACTAATGAAATTCTGGAAATGAGGTATCTATAAATTAAATAGGAGAAGAATAATTTATTCGAAAAAACACGCATAAGAACAAAAAGTAATAAACACCCGAATGACAAGTTGTAATGAAATATTACTATTAAGAAGCTAAGAATATAACCATATGTGATATCATATCAATGAGTATTATTATGGAATAAGTCAATAACATTATTTAAATCATTATACTGGAGGTTCAGATATGTACAAAGCATATCAGACCTAAGGTAAGGGAAATATCACAATCTCATTTTTATCCGAGAATATTTATACTTTAGCATTTTCTGGGGTGTAATTTATCATACACATCCATGTTTCCCCAATATGTAATATTATTTCCATTCACCTACAATTTTTTAAATCCTATTTTACCCTTCGGTGAGTTTTTAGTAAATGATATGAAAGGAATCTTTTGTCTTTTTTCGTACAAGGTATTTTTTTGAGTTTTCTGACAAAAGTACGAGAAGAATGTTTTTTTAACTTATATGGAATGAATGGATTTTTAAAACATTATTTCCAAGAAGCCTCCTTTACATGTTCTCAAGTTTATTTTTAATCAAATTCTTTTAGTTTAAAATTATATGACATGTTAAGAAAGGAAAAATGTTTTTGAAATAGAAAGGATATTTTCTTCAAGAATGGAGTTCAAGTGTTTTATCAAAATTATTTTCCATCTAAGATAATATAGGGTACTGATTCTATCCCTATCATTACATTGATTTTATTATGTTGTGATAGAATTATTTTTATGAATTCATTTATCTTATATGAATTGTTTTATGATGTCACGATGTTTACGAATTCCATTTTTATTACATGGGTTATGCAATGACGTATGATTTATTATTATTGTGGAACATATAAGAATGGTTTCATTATGAGATGGGTGGGACCTATATATCCCTCCAATGCATTGGGTAAAGATTTTATATCTCATTATATAGACATGGATGGAACGGTAGGTTAAACCGGTTTAGTGAAATAGGACTAAAACGAGGAGTGAACTTGGTTCAGAAATGGACTTTGCCCACTAAGATAGTCTTGGCAATGAGTCTTTACTAATAAGAAATGATTCTCTATGATTATGTGTGTATGACAAAAAGTTTCATGTTTTAAGTTATAATTATTGGGATTACATTTCACTACTATGATTTATCCCATGTTATGAAATTATAATTTCTTTTGAAGGTTAAGATTTCTAAAATTTATGCTCTTATGTATATTATGTGATTGATATTTCTTTTTTTTTACCCTCACTGAGCATTTGAGCTCACCCTTTTTTATGTTTTATTTCCCCAGGTCAGGAAGAAGGTTATTAAATAGAATATGCCAAAAGGGACTCTAGATATGATGATATAAATGGGAGGCAAAGTAGATACTTTATGAACCAGTTGTTTATTCTTTCCAGTTTCTTAAGACACTATACCTATATGGTCCATTCATGGTTTTGTTATATGTTGTAATAAGTGTGCTTCAATTTTGAAGTAATAATAATGTATGTAAAGTATGGGTCGTTATAATGTACATACACGATCTTTCACAATTACTGAAATCAAAGGTTATACCATTGGATAAGGGTATTACCTACGAATAAAAATCTATATAAATCTTGTATCATATTGATATAGTTATATCAAAACAACAGTTCATACCTAGTTAATTTTTGGTCGAGAAATCTGAAATTTCAAGATGATACATGGGAACTCGAGGATGTGATGAAGCAAAGGTATTCTCATTTGTTTGTACTATAGAGATATCATTTCCGGAGATAAATTCATTTTAATGGGGTTATAGTTTAACATAATTCTATTATATATATATATTCATATAAATTAAATTTTATGTTTGTGATATCTTTTCATTATACACATCCTCTAGTCTATATGAACCACAATATAGTAAACCACTATAAAAATGAAATTAAATTGAAATGTTTAAATATTAATAACTAAGTTATTAAAATTGTTTATTATGGTTTTTAGTAGCTAAAAATTGTTGATTAATTCATTAGGAATAAGTACCTCTTTTATGGTAATATCAATTCACACATTAAAATAAATCCTTAAAAAATATCTTTTATAAAAAAATCGTAATATTTTTATATTTATTTTATACTATTTTTTTGGAATTTTATTTGAGTAAATAAATTTCAATTTGTGAAATTATCTTTTCAATATTATCTTTGTGTAATTTTTTA
Source organism: Viscum album (assembly GCA_963277665.1). NCBI lineage: Eukaryota > Viridiplantae > Streptophyta > Magnoliopsida > Santalales > Viscaceae > Viscum > Viscum album. Next base: position 1,529,785,515 of record OY728123.1, on the reverse strand, counting down.
GGATTTTTATAAATATATTTTCCTTTCCAATTAATAGTTGAAAATATTGATTTTTTAGAAAAAATAAATTTATTTTCAAGTAAATGTCCCATTAGTTTTTTTAATTTTTTAACTGACTTAATTATAATTATTTTGAAATAATATAATTAAATACATTGTAATCCTCATTATAGTAAATTATTTTATAAAATATATTTTTGGAGGAAAAACCCATTTTTCTGAAAATCTATTTTATGATGACAATGTGTAATTATAGTAATATATTTATTTTATCTCTATTTTTTAATTATTTGAATTAAATTTTAATATTAAATTTTAATTATAATATTTTAACATTCATTTTAGGGGTTTTATTTTTTATGAAATGGAATAAATTATGTTTTACACTTAATGAGTCATTTTTCGAAAACTAGTTTTCGTTGTTCTTTACATGATTAATTAAAATTTAATTAAAAAAATATACAAATTGAATTTGGTAAAATGATAAACATATTTTTAATTAGAATAATTAATATGACTTAATGATTTCCTCTTATGTTTGGACATATTGAACAGTAAAAACAATAATTGTTTTTAACACAGTTAATGTTAAAACATTTTTATTAGGGGTTAAACAATTATATTAGGGTATTATTGCCACTTAACATATAAAATTATAATATATTGAAGATATTTAATCCTCATACTTTTCTGACTTATAATACCTAGTCATTTAGATCCACATTCCTCTAAAATTTATGTCAAGCATTTGAAATATTCTATGAAATTTGAAGTGTGTTCATCCCCTCACTTATAAAATGGTATGTCTTCTCATCCCATACACAAACCATTTGATCCATATATATTAAAAAATTCCTACCCCAAAACTTCATTACAATACATCTCTTTTATCATAAATCATATGGTGTTCTCTCAATACGGATCCTTCAGCTCTAAAGAAGTATAAAAATGAGGTCTTTCGAAGAAGAGGTATTGATCTTAACCTTGAACATTCAATGTTATTTTTTCACCTACATCCTTTAAAATTATTGTATCAATAAAAAAAATTATGGATATAATATCATAAATAAAATAAGGCCCTATTATTTTTATTGAATAATAATTTACAACTTCTTCTCAATCTAATGGAATATGAATGTATCGCTCTTGCATATATGTGGACTACCACTTCCATGTAGTGCTAAGACTCATTTTGCTCCACCATAATTCAACGATAATTATTATGAAATATTTAACAAATAAAAATATATATATTTTCTAATATTTATTATATAATGATTAATTATAATTTACCATAATTATTTTCTTTCCATAAAAAATTTAAATGTTACTCATGTGTTTGTATGGAATACTATATCTATATAGTGATCTAATCATTATTCATCACCTTTTTATATGAATTGATATAAATATGTATATAATATATCTACATAGTATTTATATCACTATTTATAAAAAATATATTATGTAACCATGATCAATGTGAAATGTTTTTAATCATCAAACCAAATCAAAGTTGAAAATCGAAGTAGTTAACACATGAAATGATGATGAAAATGAAATATTATTATTCAATACGTAAATATATGTTATAAGTAGAACATATATGATATTATATATATTATTATTGTTTATTATCTAATTAAAATAAATTTAAACTTATTTTACATGATTTTAGATAACATACACACTATGATAATCATGATATAAGGGTTTTATTTTATAATAAAATTTTTATCATCGATGCTTATGCATAAAATTTATAATGATGATATTTAATGTTATATATATATTAAATAATAAATATTTTTTTATAATTTTGTTATTCATAGATATTTCATGTTATCCATTCATTTTCATGCCATAATTTACTCAAAATATAGAAATAACTGTTTTTTGGGAAAAATCAACATTTGATCATATTTGGCCTAAAAGCATTCCATACATATCCATATTTTATTTAAAAATATATTCAAGAATATATTTTCTATTATTCAAATAGTATTTAAAAATATTTTTAACCATGTTTAACTTTCATTATAATTTTTTTACGTTAATTTTCTTATCATATCCCAAATTTTGTAATTTTAACATTTTTACAGAAAACGTGAAAGAATAATTTTTTTAAAAAAAAGTTAATTAATGTATTTTTTCACCATTATGAATAATATTATTTTGGAATCATACTTTATATGTTACATTAGATATTTTAGAATAATTTTTTTATATTATTTTAGAAAATTTCATATTTTATATAAATTAATACAGGAAGTTTATTTTCCATAATACACATTCAAGTTGTGTTATAAAATATCTTTTATATATAGAAAAATACTTTGATATTTATTATAATGTATTGGTTATATGATTCATATTTAAAATATTTAATCATTATCTAGACAAATTAGGATTATGATAATAAATGGTTTATTAAACATATATCCTTTCCATGAGTTATGATATGATTATAGATGAATGATTTATGATCTTTTGGTATACATATATATAGTGTTCATTATGTTATGATTGGTTATATTATAAAATAAGGACATTATTTATGTTATAAACCATGGTCACGTGGGTCTATTATGGACTTCTTATTCATTAGATAAAAAAATATGTCTCATGAGATGGTAAGGATTGAAATTTGGAGTTAAACATGTTCACTATTGGACAATATCCAATAAGATAGTCCTATGAGTGAACCATAACTAAGGAAATAATGGAACATTAAGTGTACTCAGTCTACCTTTCTTGTCATGATGATGATTTTTGTCTAAATAAATTATTTTATATGATTATGTACATTCCAAAAACTAAATTCATGTTATTATGTTATGTTTTAAATTATAATGAATAACTATAGATGATTCTTTACACCTATGTATTATGTTTTTGATTGATAAAACCATATTCCATTTTTCATGATTTTGATATATCAATTAAAAGGTATGATTTTCTTATGGTCATATCATTTTATCATATTCTTATGATTATCTTATACTCGCTTATGATCTCTAATTGATATCACTTATTTTTTTCCTTATTAATAATTTGAGCTAACCCTTTAGTAGGATTCTACTTCCATAGTTATGAAGATAGGTATTAAATATGAATCATCTAAGAAGGGTGATTTTTATTAATAAAATAATCATTAATATTGTAGATATTTTGTACATATATTTCTTATGTATCTAAATTTTCAATTACACTAAACATCTATGGTCTTTAGGAGATAATTATTTGTGTAATTTTTTGGTTATTCATATAAAAGGATTAAAATTGTTTGTATAAAGTGTATGGGGGCTATATGTACCCATTATCAAAGTCACACGCACATTCATGCATCCAAAACAATTGTAACTCTTGAGAGTGACTTTCCATATCACTCAAGACGACACTTGGAGGAATAATATTTCCAATCCACTATACACCAAAATGGAAGTAGCCCCCTGTTTTAATCAATAATGAAAAATAAAATTCCACATTTACTCATTCCAAAAATGTGTATTAAATAGTCCCAATGTCGTAAAAGTGGGTGTCTAGACCAAATATGGACTATAATTCATTATTTCAATATAATTTATATAGAGTGTTTTGAATGATTTTATCTTACCATAATAGTGTTGATACTTAAATATCTCCCATTCACAATGGAATTTCCTTATATTATTTTATATATCAATATATTATAAAATTGTTAATCTATAATTGTAACCCCAAAATAAAATGATAGTAATATTAAATATAAGTTATATGGTCCAAATACTTTTTTCTGATAAGAACAAGAAATTTCTAACTATTAGGTATGGGGGATCATAATAATTATGATTTATTCCCATGAAGTTCTCAATTGATGATCTCAAGTAAATAACATCAAAATAATTAACCTACTAATAAAAATATCACAAGTTTATAGATTCATAAGATTATTCTATCTATGAGAATATATATTAGTCTGTAGACTTAATATAATTATCAATGTGTGTAATTTGGTAATTCATATTTATGGTTAGAAAAAATTGAGATATATGTTTGTGGAAATGTGGACATACATGGGTACATCATTAGGGGTATAGAACTAGTTGAGTGGTAATGATAGAATTATTTACTATCATATTGAAGAGATATCTTGGAAATAAATTTTCATGATGTTATTACCTTTATTATATTCAATTACATTGTATTTTTTGGAATATATATCCAGTAAGGTCATGAATAAATTACACAAAAAATGATGATGACATGAATTTTGTTCCCCGATATAGAGATATCATGACACACATAGATTATAATACATCGGGATTTTTCATAGGAGGCTAGCGTTGTAATAATATTAATTTTCTCTTTATGGGCCACAATGTGTTTCAAAAAAAAATCTTGGTTTGTGGGTAAGAAACATTGCAACTGATACAAGGTCATAAAGGGTCACACAATAAATGTAAAAAAACATTCCACATGTTCGGGTGAATTTGTGTTAAGAAAAATGTGTTTCACACATGCATGGGCCAATGAACATCCATCTATAAATATTTTCAATTAACTTATTCCTATGATATTTTTTAAGTTTAGAATATTTATGATTAAACTATTTTTTCATGGAATTCACAAATTATATAATTATTACATTGAATATGACAAAAATATTATTTCCCAAATGAACATTGTGAGTTCTTGGTTTGATTAATAATAACGAGAAGAATGAGTTGATTTGATGGATAATAATTCATCACATTAAATTTAAAAATATCATAATTCATTGGTGAAATATTATTGATATTTAGATCATATCTACTTAGTTATTCATGTTATTATAGACCGTTTATAAAGGCTAAAACTATCTTAGTGATTCAATGATATTTTAATTTTGAAATAATATTTAAGATAATTTTTCATTCATGATTAATCTCATCAACCATTTTTAATAATTTATAGGGTTGATAAATCCTTTCCTTCTGTCTGTCTATTTTTAGGGAGAGAAATCGAGCAATGAACAAGGTCAGATCGATATATCTTCCATATATCAAGTCTCAATTATTCCCATTAATGAAAGGATGTAGTGGTGGGATTTGATTTCCAATTATAGCACATGATAATCAAATAATTTTGATTCAGATTATGTGTTACATGTTTCGATGATATCAATTTAATCATACTTTTCACCTTCAAGCTACCACATATTGAAAACAAATGGACAATATCGATATTGGAATATGAACAAGGAACAGATTAAGGATTTATTAAATTTTATTCTTTATAATTGAATTATTGTTCATGTAATATAGGAATAAATTTTGGCTAAGGATTCATTAATTGATTCAGTTCCATGAACCTGGACCTAGATAATTTTTAAATACCATTTTTTACACTTCAGAAGCTTCAGGTTCCATCAATTGATATCTGAGAACTCATGAATCTTTTCTTTTAAAGTGTCGATTTCTATTACAATAACTGAGATAGAGGGTTTGAAATGATCCCAACTCCACTGAAAATGCATTAATTGGAAATTTAATGACAAATTTATGGTCATATGTTGATCTAATGATTATTGGTATAATATTTGTTTTCAAATTTTGGAAATAAAAAGTAAATAATATATCGGTTTTAGAGTAACCGAACAAATTATATCCATCTATAAGATGATGTATAACAAATGTATTTTTTTTCAAATAGTTGAAAAAAATTAACAAATATATTTGTCTGAATATTAATTAGTTACTATTCACCTAAATAGTACACTAGGGTTACTATTAAAATGAATTGTTCATCGGGTTTCAATTCACATTAAGAATACCATTATTTTATCTTCATATAAATAGTAAATAGGGTTATAATTCACACACCTGACCTCTTGTACACACCATATGATCCATTTTAACCAAATGGACTAGTTTTGGGTCTAATAAAACCAGAATCTTTTCAAAAAAATTAATAATATTATTTAGAGAAGTCATAGATTTTATAATAATTTTTGTGTTATGCTATATGTTTCTATATTTAGTCAAAAAATTAATTCTTCTTTGATGAATTAGAAATACACTATATATATATATTTAAACATATTTAATTTTTGTAATGTCAAATTATTGAATTTTCATATGTAATGGGCTATGACAAAAATGTGCATGTTTATTTTATTTAAATATTTAATTATAAATTATTTTAATTTGTTTTTTTATAATAATTAATTATTAAATATTATTTTTAGAATGTCTGGGCACCATCCCTATATCCATAAATGTATTAGAGATAGTGTGTGAACATTTTGATTGATAAAAATGTAATTCCACATCAAGTATACACATCATCTATGGGTGAATATGCACTGTAAAAATAATCATATTTTTCAAGACATGCTTAAATTTGAGTGCATAAAAGTAACAAAAAAATTCAAATTTACAAGGGAACTCTTACTCAAGAAAGTGCATGACTCAAGGAGTATCCTTAATGAATCATTTAATTCATCACCCAATTAATTGATCAACCAGTAGAAAAACATAACATTACCATATTATTGTATGAGTAGTTTTTTATGAATGGTTAATTATATTTTAATTCATGCATTTTCCTTACTTACAATAATTTCTAATATTGGGGATTTTAGTTGTGCATTGTTATTTTACATGAATAGAAATTACATATGTTCCAGCCCCTACTATATATAGATCCACCCCAAAAATTTGGCGAGGGTGAAAATGGACCTTATATGACGCACATTGAATATAAATTTTATTTTTATATTATTATGAAGTCATAATTTTATAGTGAGTTGGGAATGAGACATAAGTAAATGAATAGCTAAACCATGTTGTGTAATCTCATATATGTTTTTGAGGAGAAAGTGAAGCATTAAATAAATGATATTCTAATTACAATGGAAATGTGTGAACTGATATATAGATTCATATTGAGTTACATTCAGTCAATAAATCTTAATCTTTGATCCTTTCCTCCTAGTTACTTATAATTCATTGATTATAATAAATTGAACATTATGGAAAAACATATTCAATATATTTTGGGTAAATATCAACAATATAGTTAGAATGTAAAGAGAGATAAAACATTTGATCTTATGGGAACAATGAGAAAAACAATGTTAAAATAAAAATAGAAAGTGCATCCCCAATGGAAACTTCATAACATCTTTTTATGATACAAAAGATAAAGAAGGAGAAAATTTAATGGCAAATATTTTCTTTCCATATGGCATGACAAGTCAAGTGAAGATAAAATAAAATGAACTGAAGCAGAAGTAAGTGGAAAATTTTAAATAAATAATATTCATCATTGAATATAACATTTCTATTTTAATTATTTTATATTAGACACCATATGTTTGTTACGCATTTTTATTCAAATATAGGAAGAAAGAAAGATCAAAAGTTGTACTAGAACCCTAGGTACATTCTATAAGTACAAAATAAATTTTGATTTTTACCTCAACACTAATAATAATGGTAATTTTTTTTACCATGTTTATTGATTCTTATGAAAATATAATTGTTTATTGAAATTCACAGAAACATTTAACACAATGTTTTTTAAGGGAAATGAGGAATTATTCCTTTAATAATTAAATATTTGTGTGGTGATTTATTCTCGATTAATAGTTAATTAATAATTAAATAATTATAAATAAATGGAGGATATAAAATTTAAGGTTTAGAAATATCCATTTGGGGAATGATAATTACTGGTCAATTATAGATAAAATTACTTTTCAATGATATACCCAGTATAGGTTTTATAATCAATGGAGCTAAAAACCATAGATATTGTTGACATATTTTCATATCATATTTTTGAAAATGAAACCTTTAGTAGTAAATTTATGCCAGAATTCTTATAAAAATAGTTCAAAATGATATATGTGAACGATTTCATTTTAAATATAAACTAAAATTAATTTAATTATACATATTCATTTAATATGTTTAAACAATGTATGAGTGATGTAATGAACAAGCTTTGTTTGATTATATGCATTAATTCCTGGTGGTGAGTTGAATATTATCATAATGCGGCATTCACTGAATATGTAAATATATAATTGGTTAATTTTTGAACTCACAATTACTTATTCACATCAATGTAATGGTGTTTGTAAATTTTGATCATATATGAGTCTTATAAGAGTTAAATTATCACTAAAATATAGATTATATTAATTCATAAAATCAAATTCCCTTTTACACATCAAAGTCAAAATCTCCGTAAAATGATGATTAAAGAAATATTTTAGACATCATGAAATATCTTCTATAATAATTTTAAGAATTTCATTGATAATAGAGGTGTTAACTAATAACTATATGAAAACTATAATGAAAAAGTGGATATCATAAAAGTTATGATAGTAAAGATATAAATTATTTCAGAAAACAATATTTTAGATTCAAAGAGTTTTATGTAAACAAATAAACTTGAATGAAGAAAAATAAAAATCCACATAAGGTAATTATCCTATTGGTTTTAAGTATTTTAACTCAATCATTATGATATAAAAGTTATTTTCAAGTGATAAACTATATTTCTATAAAATATTTAACATTTTTATTATGTATATATGGAGAATTATTATCATTGATAATATTCAGGGATCAAGATGCAATAATGTTTAATAAAGGATGGTGTTCTATAAGATCTGATAGAAAATAAATGTTTCAAAGTCACATACTTTATATGATAGGAAAAACCAAGATCGATATCTTTATGTACATCATTGGGGATGATATATTATTTTATACGATTAATGATTCCTATAGAAATAAATATTTATAAATTATATAAAATAAAAAGATGATATCAATTTTGAAAATTTTATTTAATATACCATAAACAATTTTATTTTTGGTAGTTTCTCTCATTGATGTATTGAAGTAAGTGATTATTCAATATAAAAATTACATTAGAGGTAAAAATATGGTACCAATAAGGATTGTTTGGTTATAAAATAGTGTTATTATTAAACCCATTTGAATTATATTTTTCATTGAAACAATTTTATATAAATTTATTAGTCATTATATGTAAAGACCACCTTTTTAGTTGGAGTTCATTTGGGGTTTTTCCATATAGAATGAACAGAAAGGGTTAGTGGAATCATAGTAAGACAATTGAGTTAAAATGTTATAGAAATATATTTATGGATTAATATATGAAGTTTGATTATAGGATATTCATTAGAAATGAATTATTTCTATGTGTGTACAATTTTTTAGTATGCGATATAGTATATTCATTGTAAACTCTATTATGAGAATATGGAAACTAGTTGTTTGTCTTATTGTTAGTTATGAATATAATAAATACAACTCTCCAAAGATTGAATTAAAATATTAAACCATGTTATTGGGGATAATAACTCATTATATAAATGTATGTATATCTTAAACAATTTAAAAGAGTATATATATATATGGTCTTCAACAATGTACATGTGGAACAATTTTTGAGTGAATTGTATCCAATGTATCATGAGAAAAATCACCCCAATAGGACTTGTATAAGTAATATAAGGGTATTAACATGGTGAGTGGACCTTAATATGACTATGTGATGGATATATAACATATATCAATCTAAGTACTATATATAATATTTCTAACGCATAAATTATATAAGTAAAATATCAAATATATTTTGGAGAACTGCCAAAGATGTAGTCAGAACTGCCAAAAATTACATGTGTATGTACAAAGTATACACATTGCAAACATGGAGAGTAGTAAATAATATTGATCAAATGGAATATAAAACACACCTTCCTATTGACTATCTTGATCAATTTATATGGTGGTAATAAGGTAACAAGAAAGAGTTATTTATAAATTATATATGTAGACAAATCTAAAAATATTGAATATTTGGTGGAATTTAATGATTATAAATAAGTACTATACGATAAGAACTTATTTTTTTCATTTTTATATATTTTTACCTTGATAAAAAAGTTTTAATATAATGAAAATTATGATAAACAAATAATAATGATACTATCCAATATTTCTAGCCTATGAGAGAGGAAAATATAGATAAACATTGTGAAATCATCTCTTGAGATATTTTTCTCAATAGGATAAAGTCATAAATAATAGAGTATCCATTCAAGAATACATGGTAGATCCAATGACTAAAAACATTACTCATTTAAATTATATTCTTTTTATGTTAGTGATAATAAGAATAATAAGAACGTTTTCTCTAGTTTAAGTGGAAGTCTTGAGGAAGTGGATTCCTTACCCCCAACATTAATATTTTTTTTGATTTCCATATCATATATATATAGTTTTACATGATGTTACATTACCATAATAGTGTTGATACTTTAATATATACAATTTATGCACTAAAATTCATGGATTATATATCATTTCAATATGATATAGTTTTTCAAAACTAAAATGAGAAACATGATATACCATGACAGAAATCATAAACATATGTCATGTAGACAAGATAAATCATACTAGTATAACACATGTGATCTTTGAATATTGGGTGATGGGGGTTCCATAATGACTGAGGCTTCATCCCATGACCCTCTCACACTGTGATCTTGTGTACACTAAATGTTGAGGACTATCCATCCAATATAAACACTATATATTTCGGGTTACATTGGATGTTACAATCTATCAGAATGTGTATTGGCCTTTAGTTATGAGACCATTATCAATGTGTAATATTTATATAATTAACATTTATTAGACTGAAACCATGAAATTTATGTTTTTATTGTGGTAACTTGTGTTGGGCAAATCGTTGGAGGTATAACATTAGATAAACGATCAATATATAAATTTTCACTTCCTTAGAGAATAGATATCAATGGATTAGTTGATAATTATGGTAGTAAATTTATTAAATAAATGGTTTGGGTGATTAAATTTAAGTCTATATGTAGGTTCACGAATAAATAAATTAAAAAATTCTGATAAAATGATGTGTGGAACCTAATTTATAATATATCACAACAGAAATAGATTATATTGCACATAGAATAGTCGTAAGAGGTTATTTTAGTTATCATATTCCATATCTCCTTAGGGGCATTGATATGGTACTAGATAACACTTTTGGTATATGGGTATGGCTCATTTCAATTTAGATAAGGGAATATAGTGTTACACACTTTGTGTATCCCAAGATTCATCATATTTGAATGAATATGAGTTTATGAAAATATTTTTCCGATGTATGAGGGGTAATGAGATTTCATGTTTGAACGATCACAAGTATGTTATTAAAATTATATTATTCATGATTATAACATTAACTACTGAACTAATTTTTTATGGTAGTCGAAAATTATTTAATTATAAAATTTGATGTGTGATAAATAATATTTTTCATACAAGAATTTCCCATTATATGTTTTACAAATAATAATATGTGGAATAACCTAGGTTAATGGATCATAATTCATCACATGACATTTAATAATTTCATATGTTAGATTTGAAATTTTTCTTTAATTTATAATACACTAACATAGTTATTTGTGTCATTAAGAGATGATTTAAGATATTAAATTTATCCATAAGGTTATGTGATGTTTTGGAAACACAAACATTCTATTTAAGATCATTTTTTAGATATTAATAGTAACCACGCCATTTTTAGGACATTAGAGGGATTGAATATCCTTTCATCCACTATCACATGTTTTACATAGAAAAACTAATATAAGAACATGTCCAGATCAATCCCATAACCTCTAATTGGGACGAAATTCTCACCATTATCGAAATGTTTCCATAATGTGATCATATTTCTCACGATATAACATAGGAATCAATGAAAAATATACCATGATTTAAATATTCCATGTGTATAATCTATAGTGTCCCTCTTATGGAACCATTGATCTATATAACTATGAATAATATGGTATAATATCAGTATTTTTGTGTGAATAATGTATTTTTTAATGTTTCAATTGATTTTTTTATTCAAGTTAAATTAATTTTAAATGCAATCTATGGTTAATCATATGTCGGGGATTCAAAAAATGATGTACTTTAAGGAATGAGAAAATAATTATAAAATACCTAAATTTCATGCTTTTTAAATCCTAGGGTTCCTTCACTCACACCCACCTTTTCATAAAAATGATATTTCTCTCATTTCATCAAACATTTTCATATAATTTACCAAATATATAATATTTTACTATAAAATAAGATTTATTTTCAAAAAAACAATATTTTATGTATTTTTTATTGAATAGAACAAGAATTAATTTGAAAATACATAGCCTTAAATTTCTAAAGAATGCGGATAAAGGGATAAGATACCTTCCTAATAATGCTTTTGAATCATGATGAAATTTAAAATGATCTAGGTAGACCCCCTCCATATTTTCTATAGAAAAATCAGTAGTTGAAAAAAATTAACTTGCAAAGATTCTTAATGATCCATTATGAAAACCGTGGACATGGGTTTCTTCAAAAATAAAACATGGATATATATGTATATAAGAGGACCCATACTCTTCATTTTGAATCCCAAGGTTAAATTATAAAATATATTCTGAAATTAGAATTTAGATACAAGACAGGCTCTAAAATATTCTTAAGAGTGTCTAGGGTTTTAGAGGAAATTGATAACATCGAATGATGACAAAATGAATAATGTGTATATTTATTTGGTTACAACATGCATCATTCATGTTTTGAAGGTGACGTCCATACCATGAACATTATAGATATACTTCATTAACTAAATACCATTTAAATCACATAGAAAAAGGTAAATCCACTAAAAATAATGTTTCATCACCCTTAAAATCCTTAAAACCAGTCATCCTATTAAACAACATTCATTCCATTAATGACCACTTCTTAGTTACCATATGAACTTTTTAGAAATAATGTAGGTAATGAATCTTATTAAACACAATGAATCACATCAGGAAGATATATTCCAAATTCATATCAACTTGCAACTTACCGTTCATTATGAAAATAGTAAGATACCTCAAATTGGGGGTGCTACATGATCCTAAAGATTGTGATTTCATATATTGAAAACTATATGATGACATTGTATTTTATGAGTTTGAGCGTTACAATATTATATATTTTTCCATCCCCAAATAATCATCTATAATATCACCATGATTACATAATACCCAAACCAATGGAAAACATTTTCCATGAAAGAGCTTATATTTCCTATCAAGGATATGTATAAGTGCATGAAAAATGTTAGTATCTCAACAAATTGTGAAATAGTAGCACTGAATCAAATAGATATTATTATGATGGTACTTCATTAATTGATATACATGAAATAAGTTATGTAATGAGTTGAATCATAGAGGTAAATCCAACAAAAAAGCCACATCTCCAATATTTTCAAGTATTGTTAATTTTCTGACATACCAAGGGAAAATCATCCCATACATACCCAAAAAATGATATCCAAGCATATAATAGACTCTTAATAGTACCTGATCACCCATTAAAAATGATATTGGTTATGGTAACGATACCCATAATAGGTATAACTACTTTTTCTCATTACATTCTTTTTACTTGAACACATTAATTTTCTTAGTCATCTCATGTACATGGATTTGTCTAACAAGAGATGTATCTTATATATCATCCTAATAAATAAAAATAAACATGGATAGCAATAGAATATATTAAATTGAGCCACATATATTCTACAATTATAACAATTATTATATTAAAATCCATCTATGAGAAATTTACACTCCCATTATAGAATAAAATCCAAAAAATATATCAAATCATGTCTTCCAATGACTAAATTGTATGTTCATATTACACATCTATTGGGGGATCAAGTAATATGATAAAGTTCAATTGGTTTCATATCTATTTCTATATGGAGATATAAAAATTATATTTAAATATAAGATTTATATCCAATATAAATGTAACTTGTATTCTGAATAATTTCAAAACTTATTGGGTGAAGTGAAATTTTAATTCAACCACAATATTGGATTCTTAGATGGGGATGAAGTGGGATGAATTATTAGTCATTCAATAATCACCTAGATTGGATCAAATTCTCAAATCACACTCAATAACTAGTAAAATATTCCCTAATAATATGATTCAATTTTCATATGTGTACGAAGAATGATTGGAAGAGATCATGGAATGTTCAAGGTTTTTAAGTAGTCCATAATTTCCTCAACCTATTTGAATTTTATGTTTGGTGGTTAGAAAAACCTTTTCATGATCTTCATAAATAATTCCCATAGTTTTTTGGGCCCAACACCTTATTTTTATATGGGTATTAGGGTTCAAAAAGTACCACTAGGGATTAGATGGGTTTCAGGGGCATCAGACCCTAAAAATACATTTCTTTCAAAAGCTTCTGATATGGCTACATTGTTGGATTTAACAATGTGGACATGAAGTGGAGACCATGATGGTTGTTACAGATCTTCTCAATGTGAGTGTACAAAATGAAGATCGTTTTTCAAACTGTATAGATTATCCTCCACACATATTTATACATAGGATGTAGGCGAAAAAGGTTGATGTACGATTTATCCAAAAAATGAATCCACGATATGTAAGATATTTCAATGGGGTGAAAATTTTGGATAGTTTGTGTGCACGGTTGGCACATTTTTATTCAAACAACAAATCTCTTTAAAAAGTGAGAAATTAAATTTTATCCACATTCATTTTTTCTAATGCATTTTATTTCACATCTCTCTGCATGTTTTTGGTCTCTTTTAGTTTTCATGTGCCTATACTCCCCATCTACTTAGGATTTGAGACTATAACATAATTTGATATCTGGTTCATGCTCTGTTAGGGGCAACAAACACTATCTATGTAATATCATCAATCCTGTAGCATATTTTATTCATTTCTATCACCATAGGGAATGGAAAATTTGTGCAATGGCATTTTTACCGATTTTTCAGGAGTTCATTTTAAATGTTGATTTCTCTTTTTTATTCATGAGTTAGAGGTCGATAACAAATGAGTGATTTCTTATGAGTATAAGGTAGGTGGTTCATTTATTTCTATATAATTTAATTGGCCTTTGTTGGATAATTCATCATTTACCTTTATTGATTGTCTTAGTGAGACCCTAATTAATTAATTAATTCATTTAATTATTCTATTGGTCATATGAAATAATTATTGGAATGAACCTACATTAGTACAAATTTCTAAACTGAGAATGTGGATTGGGTTATCTGGTCTTGTTTTTCATGTGTTCATAAGTTTTATCAAATTAAATTATATATATTTATTGCTTGTGTTTGTTGAGAACATCCAAGGATAGGATAAAGTACTGATTTAATGTAAATAACCTGAACTAAGGTGAAATAGTCATCAGGCTATTGGTGTGGCACACGATACATGAACTGATGTTGATCACATGGTGGAGGTGACATGGTAATTTCATTTGAGCATATGTGGTAGTAAGGATAAGAGAATGGATGGTGTGATATAATACAGTGTTGAGCGTCAGGATTTTGAAACATAGTTGGAAGGGCATATGGTGTTAGACAATCTGTCTGTAGATATCATTGTTTATTTTCACTCACAGTTGTTAGTTGAAGTGTTGTTGGATTCTTTTTTCACACATATTTGACTTAGTCTAGGTAGTGTTGATCTTTCGTTGTGGGTGGAGGCTCACTTAAACTATGATGTCTGGTGGCGATCATTATATATATTGGGGGTTCTAACCAAAAAATTCATGTCGATGGTGATATACCATCATTTGATGTTGTTGTGCCCTTTGGTTAGGGGATAAGGTTTATAGTTTTTCGTGATGAAGTTGGATTGGGATTTCCAATAGATAGATATCACTATACCCCAGGATGTTTTCTATTGAGCAGACAATTATTATTTATTGGAGGATATATATCAATATTCCTTAAGATGTCTAGCTGTTGAACCAACTAGGACTTTAGAGAAGACATATGTGAGACTTAGGACATAGTTGATGGGGTGTTCTATGGGGAAACCAATTATTTTATTGAGGGCATGAGGAATCAGAGACATGTTTATGCATGGAACCTATGGGTTCCTAAGATAGAATATTTTATTAGGTGATTATTTGGGAGTGAAGAAAAAAATCCCCGACACTATATATATATATATACTAATACACATGTTTTATAATACAAACATATTTTGGGTCATGTATTCATATTTATTCTTGTGATGTATGATGCAAGTAGATCACTCACTTATGTATATTGATAATAGGTGGAGTTGGATGTTTATCTGGATGTGTATGCTATATTTTTTTTTATATTTACAGTAACCTACACTATTATCGGTGTAAGACATGAGGAAATTGGTGGATTCATACAATTATAAAAATCACACCATAAATGTGCTTCTCGAGACACAGATAGTCTTTATGCATTTTAGATCAACTAAGTGATCAAACTTATGAGATATAACATTGTGATAATGTTATGATACTTTTCATGGGATGGATTTGTAGGAAAATAGTGGTTTTGGAATTAGTTGTAGTTTGTCTTTTGATTTCATATTCATGGTTTATTATATGTACTTATATGATTATCAACGAGTGACCTTGTTGGAATATATCATTTTCCAACTAGTTATGATAGATTATTCTAAAAATGTTACTCATTTTGGATTGTTTATTCTACTAAAATATATTATACTTCTTCTCATTTCATGTATTTCTTCAAAAAAAATTATTTTCCTTCCTCTTCTATGTTACACACATAAGGATCATTATTTTTATCACCATTATAGGTTATAGTCTCCACATTACATTCTAATCAGACTCTCACTACTAGTGGAAAACAATTTATGAATTGATAAAAACAATAACATCCCAGTGGATAATCAGTCTGGTGCACTGCTGAGTAGAAAATAAAATCATGGTGCTAAAAATAATATCATATAAGGTTCTTTGTTTTTTTTCCAACAAGAATCACAAGGACTATATATAAAATGGATTCCACATTCGACTGGTTATGAAAAATAACAATTTATTTATTTAATTTTTGGTATATATTTTTTTCCTATGGTAGATCAAAGACCTTTATTTACATGGAAGTAGTTAAATAGCTCAATTTTCGGTGCATGTATCCCCATGCATTTGGGACTGACCATGTTTTTAGGGAGTGGGAAATTGATTTTATATTTTGTTCTATGATTTTAGTGTTTACATGATTTACTCCATTAGTAGTTTACATGGGTGTTATATTTATATTTTATATTTTTTGACCCTTAAAAATGTATTTCAAGGGAGGAATGTTCTTGAATCAATATAGGAAATTAAGGCTCAAATGATTTTTCTTTTATTGTGATATTTTTTAAAAAATGATAATTTACAAAGAGGGGTTGAGATATTTTATGTGTCGCCAAAGAAGTTAATGTGTCCTTTCCAACATAACCTCTTTGTGGAAATCTACTCATCCATCCCATACATGTGGTTTCTAGTGACATTAATATGTGATATATGGTCCTAAATAAAGTATTATTAGTTATATTTACTAAAAATTGTGACAGTTGTATAAACTATCAACAAAGAATCTAATAATTATTATCCAATATGGACTCTTTGGTGGAATTCTGCTCTGCTACCGAAAATTGGTGATATATGATATATGATGTGGGACTCTATTATGTGTAGGTATGGGGACATGAGGCTTAATTATTTTGGTTGTATGAATCTGATGTGGGTATAGATAGATCTATATGGATGGATTATAATTGATACACGACTCTGATAAAGGTAGATAATGGGCCATGATCCCAGATTTCATTTGACATGGGTGTGGTAGGGGTATAGGGTTAGTGAGATGGACTGTCTGTAATATATTTCCCTTTATATGATATTTATATATATATTTTTAATGTTGTCTATTCATTGTTATTGGTATTTGCTGGTATTCAACATAGAAAAGCATTTTTGGGGCTTCAGGATGGTAGATCTATGATGCAGCATAACAATGCATTGGATGAGGCCCCCATGGGATTGGACGAGGCCTTGAAGGGTTTGGATGATAATGATTTGAATGTATAGGCTCTGGTATAGTTGGTACAACTGTAGAAGATGGAATAATTTGGTCCATGTTAAAATGAGTGGCCCAGTGTGAGCTTGGTATGGGTCATATATGGTATTGATTGTTGTAGTCAGGGAGCTGATCCAACAATGGATTATTCAAATCATGACATCAAGACTCAACACCCACTTCTATTTGAGGGTGATGGTGGACCACATGTATTAGAGAAATGGATCATGGTGATCCATATTATTTTTTATTAGCATGAGACTACCTATGGTGGATAGTGAACTGGGCCACGTACATGATTAGTGGACCAAAAAAGAAATGGTGGTATCTATAGGTTCGGGTGTGTAGAGATGAGGGATTGTCATAGAAGCATTTTTGGGATGTTTCTTTAGAACATCCTTTTGGTGAATCTAAGGATAGTCAAAGGGTACATGTTTATGAATCTATTGTATGTGAACACATCTTTCTTGAATTACTATGTTAGCCTCAATGTCTGATAACATTTTTCACTTCCTATTGTGGGAGACAACAATTCCTGGGGGTAGAAATTTGAGGATGATTTCCACAATACCATCAAAGGATTGTTCAATATATTATTCATAATGATGTTCTCTGAGAAAATAAACTACACCTTGGAAGGATAATGAATCTTGATGGTCTATAAATATTCACAATGGGAGATGAAGTCAGGTGAGATGATCAGTGATGGTTTAGGTAGCATGAAATGGGGCCACAAGGAGCCCTAATTGGGTTGTTGGGCCAGAGACATTAGAATACCATTGAGTAGTGCTTCTTCAGTTATGTTCTTCTAGTGCGGGATTTAGGGGCATGTTTACACCCATTGTGATTGGTTTCTAAATGACTGATAGACATGAATCTATATGTGACATTTGTAGTGGTTCTATATGAATCCTTATAGATAACTATGATATAATGAGTGATCTAGATATAAGGATAATAGCTAGGATCAGTAGTGGTAATATGAGTAGGTATTTGAGATTCATCTACATGTGAAAATTATAGAAGAGTTAGAGAGACCCAACAATGATCTCAATGGTTGGTAGTTCGCATAACCTTAAATGGATTTCAAGACATGGGTATTCAGGAATTTGGAATGATAAATGCATTTGAGTTTCATAATGCAGAGTGGGTTAGGAAGATGATGATAGATAGAGGTATGTTGCGATTATGATCATTACAATGTTTTTTTCTTTGGATTTAGACAGTTTTGGTGGATGAGGTGATCATATGTTTTCTTTGAACTAAAAAAGATCTATTTAAAAGGTTTGAATATGTTATGATGTCGATATATATATATAAGGTGTGTAGGCATCAGGATTAATTTATGAATCAATGGGATGCAGATTTTAATATGAGGTGTGTATTCATCATTATCACGATGGTAATTAATCTGTATATACTATGAGGGATTATTTTTATCATCTATTGAGATATAAGATTTATGGGAATCTTATGACATATAGTAAATAAATATATTCATGTTTTAAATGGATATAATTGATCTTATTATGTGGTTTAGGAATAATTATGAATCATGGGAGGACTTTTGAGTCTGCATGTTTTTGATGGAACCAATGGATTTTGAAATTTTGGGTCGGGATGTGGCCAGATAGGCAAATCCTATGGTGGGGATCCCATGAGGTGATTTTTTTTGAGACTATATGACTGAGATCAATATATGAAATATGTATGAAATTGGTTTATTTGGTTCCATCTCTATGTAATTATTTATTACTCAGGAATAAAAAATGTTAAGTTCCGTATATTATAGCATCCCTAGATTTTGAGTGGCTAGGAACTTATTAATCCTATTTTTATTTTGTATTTATTGGTATGATCAACCATTATCTGGATATTTGGAACATAATGTCAAAAGTTTGTTCTTCTGGTGGATTTGTATTTATACTTTTTATAGGGATCTTCATGTGTTTCGTGGGTTTTGTTGGGTTTCAAATGAATTTTTCCAGGAAAACCCAATTTTTGAAAAATTGTATCCAATGTCTCAAGGTTATATCATATCATGTAGCATCCAAGGGTAAACCATGTGTGTTGATACAGGTCTTATAAGTGGGTGTTCAAATGGTATTCACATTTTTCTAGTCTATGAGGTATAACCTTCACACTTAGTGCCTCATAGATAGTAGGTGTGCACATTTGGTGCATGGTAGGGACAAACCATTCAGCCAAATCCTGAGTCTGGATTTAAAGGGGTGACCCTTTGAATAGTTGGTGTGCATTATTTTAACATGATTATCCAAACTATTTTACTTAACCTTAAACCTATTTAAAAACATTGAATGTACATTTTCCCCTTATTTGCTTAATTTGGATTCTCTTTTCTTTCTCCCTCCATGCTTTATCTATACTCTGATAGCTATTAGACTCTTATCATCCTCCACAATTTCATTTACCTAGATACCTCATTTGAGATATAATTCATTCTCTGTTGGGGGATACCGAATTATCTCATAAAGAAATCCAATCTACTAGATTTCTTTCCTCATTGATATCACCTTAAGGGATGTTAAATATATGTGATCCATTTTTTCTATTTTCAATGCATTCATATAAAATGATGATTTATCTCATTTCTTCTCAATTTATAGAAAGATACTATATGATCGAGTGACATAAAGTATATGGTAGGCGGTGCCTATATTTCTCATAATTTTATGGTTTTTTTGGGGGTGAGTTCAAAATATTCCATTATGGGTTGTCCAAGTGAGTCCCTAATGAATTAATTAATGGGTTTAATTGTTCAATTGATGATACTAGATTCTTAGGAGAAATCTCCCAATGCACTACAAATTCATAAGCTCTATAATGGGATTGGGCCAACATAGTCCATTTAGGTTTGCTGTATAATATATATTAAATTAAATTTTTATATGTTTCTTGACTTCCAAGGGAACCTGATAGGTTTGGGGTGTGGTTTTAGGTGATATTGGTCACCAGAAATGTGGATAAAATGTTTTTTATATAACTTCCCTACCCATGATAAATTTAGTGATGATGACCACCAGGTTAAGGTCTTATGGTTGTCATGTTTCAGGATAAGAGGTCAGTAGGATGAGGTCATAGATCATGTGATATGAGATGGTGTTGACCATTAAGATTTAGTGATAAAATCTCAAGGGCATGATGTGCTAGATTGTGTGGATTAGAATTTATTATTTTTACCCATTGTAGTTGTTAGATCTGTCATTGGATTCATTTTCAAAATGATAGGACTCATTTGAGATGGTGTTCACTGATCATTGTGCGTGGAGACCCATGTATAATATTCAACATAAAGAGTGGGGTTGACCATTGGATATGATTGGGTTTCTCACCATAGTAATCCATGTGGATGGTGACCGTATATATGTTGAAGGTGTTTAGACCATAGTTTTGGGGATGATGCTCACTATAACACTTGAGGCCGTTGGGATAGGAATTGGGGTGTGTGGATTCTATAGCACCTCAGGATGATTGATATTGAGCTTATGGTAATGGTTTATTGTAGGTAAGATATCCTTATGCCATGGGACAATCATTTGCGGAGCTAAAAATTATTTTAGAGTAGTGGTCGAAGAGACCTAGGAAATACTTTTTGGGGAATGCTATTGGGACACCAGAAAAAATTATTGATTAATGTAGTTTCAATGAGATGATTAATGGTGGAACATGAAGGTTCACTAGATATTACCTTTCATCAGGGGATTCCTTTCACATTAATCATTATATCCTTTCCACTATAAATATATATATATATATATATATATATGCATACATGTTTGGTATTCCATATATATTTTGGTTCATGAATTCATAATAATTATAGTTATGGTTGATGTTTTTAGAGTGATAACTTGTGTTTATTGAGCACTAGTGGAGTGGGTTGTTTATTTAAATGTGTATTCCTTAATGTTTTATTATATTTATCACAGTCTATAAAAATGGTTTATTTAATATATAAATAAATTGGCGGTGTCCTACTGTGTTCATAATCCCTCCATAAATGGACCACCTTGAGATGTGTGTTGAAATTATATCTTTGAGATTAGGTAAAGTATCAATCTATTGATTCGAACTTTAGTGATCAATTTATGCTACTTATAAAGAGATTAATGGAATGGAACATGGTGTTATTTTCATTAAATTGATTTTACATTTTGTGTTCTTTCACATTCGTTTTTATATGAACATTTATGGTTGGTCATGAGAAACCCTGTTTTTATACTCCTTTTTTGAACATTAATGAAATTTTTATTCTAAAAATTATACACCTTTGGGATTGTTTATTCTAATAAAATATATTACGATTATACTATGTTTAATTTTTCTTCATCAATTGATGGTCCGTTTTCCTCTACTATATTTATCTTTGTACCTTTATTATTATCACCAACTAAAGGTATAGTCTCACTACTATCACCTTTTATACCCACATTTCATGTTGTTTTCCTTTGGTATATGGTGAGGCGCTCCTAAGACAAAGTCGCCAACCGTCATGGAGCACTATAAAGGTGGAAAAAGGGTGAGGATGCAACAGTATAGCTGTTAATTGATGGTTGAACATGAAATTATGATATGTAATATATTTCATAAAAACACAACTACTCATCGTTTCATTCTTCACCACTAAAAGGATTCCTTAATGCATCACACACCTTTTGGATACCATGAGGAATTACGAACACAGAATGGCGATAAAAATAAAGAATATATTTCAGACAATATAATATAAATACTACCGAGTCTCTAAAAATCAACACTAATTTTCCATCTTAGTTACATACATCAATGATCTCCCCAATATTTGGTTTTGACCATATGGTAAGGTAATTATGATCTGACTATTGATAATCCTTGACCTACTCAACCAAATCCGAATTAACTGTCACTATAAAGAACCATTCACTATTATTATTCATATAATATCCCAATTGCATCTTAATAATTACTCACATCTACTAAAATTGAACATTAGCTTCATGGACTAATTGTTTACAATACATTATACTCAAGAAATTAACTATGGAGTTCCCTTTTCCTAGTGAATAGATTTTCTCAAAGTTACATATTTTGAGATACTCCATTCTTTATAAATTCTAGAAGTTAGATCCATTTTTGAATAGATTTGTTTCATATTTTTATAATCATTGACATTTAAAACATATCACTTATAAGATAATTTCGTTAGGATTATAATTTATATACCACCGCATTTAATTTCATATCATTCTTTGACTAATTATTTTTACATACTCAAAACTATAATGATCCATAATCTATAACATGATCTTTTAACATGAGGGAATATCCCAAAATAGATCTAGACACATCATAAAAAATTCATGTAACCATGTCCTACTTTTAGAAATATAAATATTATTTCCCAAGGTAGTTCAACCTGAGGATGTAGGAATTTTTTATAGTAATCATCACTCCATTTGAATGTAGTGTCTGCTTTATTAATGCCTTTATAAGAGAATCCATATGTGATAAATAATAAAAAAATATACAACTATAGCATATTATTCCTAGAATTTTATAGGTATAAAACACATTCCATGATAGATTCCTATAGATAAAAACATCAATATTTTCAGGGTCTATCTGGAACCCTACTTAATAAATGAAATTCCTGGTGAAGAGAAAATATTATACCCATAATTATCATTTAATTAACTTTTCATAATGTTTATGTTATAATATGATACTCAATAAAATATCCTAGATTTCTTCATGTTCATTCTTAATATGATAATAAGCTAGAATTTTTTCAAGAATTTACTACAATAATGTAATTGGAATTCCTTATAATGATGAAATTAATCAATTATCAAAATATTTATAGATTTTTTTATACCAAAGGGAATGACCATGTATTCATAATGATTAAAATTAATTATAAAGGTACATTTGTACTTTTATTTCTCCTAACATGATTTTGATTATAACTTAATAATAAATTATGTTTGGAGAACAATATGAAACACATTAATTGATCCAACTAATCGTAAAATATATATGGCTATTAGTGATTCTTTGTGATAAATTATTTATGTTTTTAATAAGACACACAAAATTTAATTTCACCATTCATTTTTTAATAAAATAGAATTGGAGTAGCACAAGGACATATGTATTTTCTTTAAATAAATTACTTTATAAATCATCCATCTTGAACATTAATTCCACGATTTTTTTACCATTTTATTAGATGGAAGCCAAATTGGATTTTTATCAAGAAGTATGTCAATCAGAAATTCAACATCACTTTAATGTGTAATGTTAAATAAATATTCGTTAGAAACATCATTATATTCATAAAAATTAAAATAAAATATCTCATTTTGATTACATCAAGAGTGCCCATGGAAATATTATTCTATCTAATAATAGATATTTCCATCCATTTTTTATAAAGGTCCTCCTCTTCCAAAATTATCATCCTAATACCCTTTAAAGAGATGTATCGATCTATCAAGAGATATAAAACTATGTTTTTGAAAAATAATCTTTATATTATTGGAATGATACTAAATTTTCCATTCCTAGGATTAAATCAATGATATCAATTTATATTATTTAAATTCTCAAAACAACAGGATTCCATTGACGGTTAGTGAGAAAGAATCATATTTGCATCCCCCAATACTCTCTTATTCCAAGATGTTTCTTGATGCTGATCACATGTGACATGATTTACACATACACACCCCATTTTAACTAACAACAAGATTTTGATATCCCAAATAATAATAATAATAACAACAAAAAATGTATCCAAGAGTGACTAAATATAATATAGATAATTCATTCCTATTTGAATATCTTCACCATCATTCATGATACTCATAATTCATTTGATAAACCCATCATGATGAGGTGAATACATTCATGTAGGTGTATAAGAAAAATTTTGGTACCTAGACCACCCTGGTAACTAGTAGTTCAGAATAAAAATGTTAATTAATCCTTTTTTATGCTCAAAATTACATGTTTTTATACATCGTATCTCCATATTTACTATCACAACCAACATACCGATAAAAATGATCCTATTTATAGCATCATAGCCATAATCCATTCGTTTAGTCTAAATAACAATGTTACTAGTGTTAGTTATAATCTCCATGACACCAAAGTATAACAATAAATACCAAGGGAATAACATCAATTTTGGGGTTCATTTACCCTTACATGGGTACAAAAGACAATACCTATAGAATTATATATATATAACTCTTGGACATAAAAAAATCTATTATATAAAGTTGATAATCAAATTAATAGCTGAAAGAAATAAAAAAAAGAAAAAAAAATTATCACCTACTTGACTCAATCCACCAATTTGAAACTACTCCTCAAATAAAGTCATGAAAACATTTTAAGATAAATATCCAATAATCCTTGATAGCCGCATATTGACACACAAATAGTATAGAAGAAGACCTTCCCATTACATGTATCATGATAAAAAATATCTATTTATGAAACAATGTGTTTAAGTCTGGGGTGAGTTTAAACCCCATTAAGAAATCCAAAATACTTACAACACACTTCATTAAATCAAAAACAATTTTTATTATAGTTATCAATAAATATGTTGAAGGATTATTAAAATGTATTTGAAATTTATTTTAACCAGTGGTGTATGTATAGAAATATTCATATATAATATCAATTCATGAATTAAAAAAAAATATTTAACTAGAATAGACCCAACTATGGATAAGAATTTTTTCCGTCCAACCCATGCAGTCACATCAATGTGTAACCATTTTACGAGTCTATTGTGCCAAAAATTGACAGTAAAACTTATTTCAAATAAACCAGAAATCATAACATTCAATAGAAACTCACATAATACTGTTCTATAACATGGTCACCATAGTATCATTATATGAGAATAATTTTCATTATTAAAATTTCATCTAACATGTTGTTAGTGTTTCAAAAAAATCCATATTTTCAACTCTAAAACAATAATGTTTTTCTAATAAGAATCACGTAATGTTATTAATTGAATGGAACATGAGTTTACAAAGAAAAAAATCACTTCAGTTTTGGAAATATTTATTGAGATTGAGAATCCACCTAACACAGAACTATTACCGATCATAATGAAACCCGTAATGATTTCAGTAAATCCAAGTTACACAAAAATTTCATCCAACGAATCCCATGAAACATAACAAAAACACTCAAATGAAACAAAATATTTGTCTCGGAAAATATTTTTAATGGTTCTTAGTAAAAAAACATGGAGATATATTGAGATTGTAAAAAATAGTTTATTTCATTAATGTCAATGGTTAAACACTCAATGTTCTGATAAAAATTGCATTTGAATTGAATAGAATGTCCAAAAAACTATGGTGGATCCCAGTGTTTGAGGGGGGAAGAGAGAAAAACTAGTGATAACTAAATGGGAATGGGTAGTATTTAATTTGATAAAGAATTCCTTATTCACATAGTGATAGGGACGTTTTATCCATGGAATTTTGGGATAGACTCCATTCATGGTGTGATATTTCCTTCATGTCATGAATTCCAAAATCTACCAAAATTTAGGTCACATCATCATTAATGTTACAGAATCCATTATTTTTGTAAAACAACTTTCACACCGTGAATTACCATATCCATATTCCCATTTAATATTCCAAGGAAAGGATTATGTATTAAATTTTATTTCATGACATGAACCATCCCATGAATCTAGATTCCTAATTTTTTTGGACTTACTACTACTAAAAAATAAAAAATAAAAAAATACATTAAATTTATTGATTTATAGGTCTAATTCCCAAACTCAAATCATCCAATTCATGTGGGTGGTCAACATAACATCATTTACTCTTTCATGTTTGAAAAATTATGTTTTCTCGTAGCGAGGTCCTGAATTGATATATTGGGATATGATACCCTATATATTAAGAGACCAACAATGTCGAACATTAAAAATATCTATAAAATATGAATAAGAAAAAGGAATATATATGTGTAGCTACAATGTTAACACAACATTTGATATTATAATGGAATGTAGGCTTCTGAACATAAAAATACTAGTGGGATACTCATATGTTATAGAATAATCTATATTTCAGATTAAAGGAAAAATTATGGTATCTATATAAAATCCATGAGTATATATAAAAATGATATCAACCTTATACACCATCATCTCCCAAGTAGTACTTCATTGAGCCCTTTCCCTTTGTTGGATCCATGATCATAACATCTTCCCATGCACTGTGATTCCAATATAGTGTAAGTGTATAAAACCCATAGGCCACACTTAGGAGGGACTTAAGATAAGTCAAATATATTTATAAATTCATATAATACGACAATAATACATAATAATTAAATAAATATCACCTCATGAGTCATCATTTACAAAAACTTTTTCCATAAGCTCTGATCCATACCAACATTGGCTTCGTTCTAGATTGAATGTTTATCGGAACCACTATTAAACACCACATATGTTGCCCATAGTCACCACCCATGTCATAATACTCATTATGCTCACCAACCCATCCCTTGAACAATGCGTCCATATAATGTACAAGGACTCATCAATTCTCACGCATGTGAGTTCATGGCCATAGTATCCAACTACATAATTAGATTTTTTAGCCATCATAAAAAATAATTAGAAATAGACATTCTATTCATAATCCCATGTGATGGGACTCATCAATATAATCAGTATATAATCGTACTAGGGTTATCTAAGCACAAACATATTTCATTAATTCATAATCAATACATATATAACCCAACAATCAACCATAAAATAAGAAGAAGTATCATTATAAGCAAACCATAAACCCTCCTCTCCACCTCTAAAGGGATACACACACCCCTTTGAAAACAACCATTCATTATAGTGCACAAGAAGTTTTCACAAAATGATAAACCAAAAATTTAATGTAATATAATCCATAAAGCATCATATAAGTATTATAATCTGGAAAAGGCCACCAACATAATGTGTAGTAAGAGATAAATCACCAAGAATCACTACCAAAATCAACCAGGACATGAAAAATCCCTAAAAATAAATTTTTAACATTATCTTTCTAGAAAAATGATTAAATTTGAAATAGGGATTTAAGGATAAAGGAGCTATATACAAACTCAAAGGAACAAATTTCAATAAATAGTCATTGAAACAGAGAATAGATGAGGGGGATCCAAATTCATCAATGAGTATTCCCTATATTCGTCTATGTTGAGTGATGGTCTGAGATAAAGAGAGAGTAGAAAAACCTGATCCGTTAGGTTATATTTTCAGTCTTAAATTAATTTAAACATTCATATGACACTATAGAGAAACTATTTGTCCTTATAGTAGCCTTATTACTGCATGCTCTACACTTTTCTAGAGCCAAAATTATTATATAGTCTAGACAACCCAAAATACTAAACAAATATATTCATGATAAAAATAAATTTAATCAAATAATGTCTAGAAATTTTAATTACATTTTAAAATCCACCATTAAGGGACATTAATATCTAGTAAGCATCATTATGGGTATTTCCCAAAAATACTCAACCAATGTGGATTTATATCTAAATAATTATACCAAGTCATCTGTTAGATCCATCTATGATACAATATCAATTGGAGGTGGGACAATATATTTCTATGTTGTACCATCTCACTCTGTCCCACAATCTGTAGTAGATTTTCCTCAAATGAATCACTAACCTTTAACTAGACTTTCTTTCTCAAAATCATATTTTTAGGATTCATCTAATATTTTTGTACCAATAACATGTGACAAATAACATTCATTGTATGATTTTATATTGGAATATCAAAATATTAAGCCATCAACCCAATCCATTTAATAATCTAAAGAAAACATATATATTGAAGTTTAATATTTTCCTATATTCTCACTTATCAATTACCTAACTAACATGATACACATTGTAATATAATCACCCATGGAGACATATGGGGTCTTGACCTTCAGTTGGAATAAGAACATTTCGTAAACTATTAATCAAAAAACTACTTATATAGTTAATGAACCATCTATATAGTTTTTTTCAAAAAGACTTATCTAATCACAATAGACTCATCAACCTCAAGCCAAAACAGTGGCCACAAACATGGTTGATGTAGTGACCCATAGATTTTAAATGATATTTTTTTCCTGAATATATATGTGTTATATTATATTTTATAATACAGATATGGCACAAAGAGAAACTAGAAACCATTTAAATATACAATGGATATCATTTCATCCTTTAACAACTAAAACTATGAAAATGATAAACATTAAAATGGGGAAATTGTTAAATAGAACTACTATAATGCAAAAACTTGTATCATTCAAATATTCTTGAATTATCCTCCTCATGAAAAATAATATAGAAATTAAAAAGAATATTAGTAAACTAATTGAAATCTTAGAAAATTAATGTGTAGAATTTTGGGATGACTTTTATTGAATAATGTATCAAGGAATGTAGAGTTATTTACAGGAGGTAATATGGATTTTAGAATTTTAATTAGACAATTGTAACTATGACCTAACTATTGTGAATAGTACCCAAGCCATTTGAAATACTAACATGATGGTTAGAATAGTTTTTTTCAATTCAATATACAAAAATGTTACATAAATAATATTTAAAATGAAAAATTTACAAATATACAAGTTTTATAATTCCGTAAAATAAATATCAATATTAAAATCTAAATGAAACAATAAGAATATTTTTGTAAACTATATTTTAAAAGACTTTATAAAAATCATAAAGTTTATTATAAAAAATTAAAATCATCTATGGTAGAAAACTATTTTTAAAAAATTAATTTCATTTTTAGAACCATCAAATAAATAACTTATATGGGTTACATTTTAGTAATGTTATGAAAAACATCATTTGTATGTGAATTGAAAAAATATATAGCTTTTGTAACTATTGTACTTTAAATTATATCATTCATGATGTAATAAGTTTTTTAAAAAATCTATAAACATGGGATCATTGCTAAAGATATTTAATTTGATAAATGATTCATTTAAATACAATAAAAATGTTTTCTAAACATAGAAATTATTTCAGAAAGTATAATGTCCATGGTAAATCATTAAAACAATATTTTATCATTTTTTCACCATTCCATTTTTATTAAACTTATAAATTTGAACTATAAATTCATTTAATGTCGTAAAATATTTTTATTTAATTAAAATATACATAATAATGTATGAAATATATCTATTTAAAGGTTTACCTTTGATGTAATATTTTTTCAATGTTTTATTCATAAAATATCGCTCTCCTCAAGTATAAATGACACCTCACCCCTCCCATGGGAAACCAATCCTCTATCACATATCAAACCTAAGACTCTAACAAAATATGTTGTATCCATATCCATATAATCCTCTGGTGTATTATAGAGTAATAAAAATCCAATATTTCATGATGATAATGGTCATAGAAAATAAAAAACGTCCATAAATAGTTAATGTCATTACATCCATTTATTTCATTTTCATTTTCTAATTTCATATCCACATTTTCTATTTGAATTTAAACCTTATTAAAATAAATAAATAATATTTTTACCTGATATTGATAATGTTAATTCACTATAGATATTTTATTTTTAATATAATTTGATATGTAATATTTCTTACCTTCTCTTGGACAATGTCTCGTTAACGGCCAATAAAGAAATTTCTAATTATTTTAATTTCACAACCCGTATCGATGATCATAATTACTTATTTTTAATATCCAATGTAATATATATTTATTTACTATCTTATGGAATTAATATTAATAATTTTTAAATAGTTTTTAGGAAATATCATTAAATTGAAGAAGGATGAGACATTTTTATGAACACATGGTATAAAAATGATTAACTATTAATAAAGGAACATAAGGAGTAGAATACAATTATTATTACAAATAAAGATTTAAATAAATTAAAATAATTCACTAAAAGTTACATGTTAAAATAATAATTTATTTGTTATTCAGGAGGAGGAAAATCGAAAAAATACAATTTTATTTAAGGTAATGGGATTGTAGTACCATACACTATTTTGGATTATATATTATTTGACATTTTTTCTGTAGGGTTATTCCTATAATATCATTGAAATTTCCTTTACCTATTATTTAAATTTTCTTTCTAGGATTATAAATGTTTTTACATAGTTGATATGAATTCTAATCCTATTCAAAAAAATAGAAAACCTTATTTCTCAAAAACACATCATTGACTCCTCTGGACTTGTTTCTCCTCCACTCAAAAATGATGATGTTTTAGGTCAAAATAATGCTTAACTTATTCATTAGTTAACCCTAATGTTTATTCATTAATGTATTATATATTATACTCTAATGAAATCAATTTATATATATTGGATTATTATATAGATATGATTGTTATATACTCTCAATCTATGTGGAATGAATGACTTTGAGAATATTATGATGAGAAATGTGATCTTGAAATTATGTATAACATTGATGAATTATGTGATGTGATATATCTCATGATATTATGTGTTTTATAAAGAAAATGAAGATATAATGTTTAAAATTTTGGTTTTATTATTTATTAACATATGTTTTGTGTGAACATGATGGTTGAATTGTTCACAACTATACATGGTATTTGACCACTATGTTATGATCATTCATTTTTCTGAATATTAAAAATTTAATTCCGTTTCCAAATTTTATAAAAATATTGTGATGATTATCAAATTCTTATGATATGATGATGTAGATTATGATCACCCAAGTAATATTGATGTGTTCCCCTTATTCCTCCAACAGTTTTTATCCCCTTATCGGGAATTTATCTAACCTGATTATTTGATGTATATAATCATGTAATTACATGTACTAAGGATAATCTGAAATCTTTGAAGAAGATAATAAATATTTATTCAAAAAATGAATATGTTTTGTTTTTTTAATGTTATTTATGAGGATAATTTTCAAAATATACTAATCTTTTTCATACTGGATTATATAAATAATAATATGTTTATCTTAAAAATGATAAAATATTATAGTAATAAAAAGTTATATAACTATAGTATTTATAAAAACACCAATTTTGTTAAATTGGGAACCATGATTTCAAAATGATATTGAAACCCGCTAGGATACCTCTCAACATTTGTAATAATCCAATGTATTGATAAATTATATGAGTATATGGTTTTATATAAATGAAATATTTGACTGAATATTATAAGTGGATGCAACAACAATACATTTTTACCAAGAATAAATATCCAATAAAATGGAATATTGGGTAGTATGATGATCATCACCTTATGCATGAAAAATAGGATATATTTCACACTTAGTTTAACACTCCTATGGGATATTCTTTATTAGTGACAAAAAAACAATACATACCATTATGATGGATTTCTATATAAGGTAATTCATCCTTTTAATGACAATAATATGTTAAAGTATATGATACTAGATGCATCATTTGAGAAAATGAGTAGAAATAGTGATCCCATAGGATTTGACATCAAAATTAGTCTTCCAATAAGAAAAAATTATTTATTTCTTCCTTATTAGTTTATGTTTTTTAATGATTTTATATTATAGAAAATTATTAAACACATGATAATATTAACTAATTACCCATGTGACAGACAATTAAACAATTTCCAAAAAAAATCCAAATAAAATGGGTGGTGGAGTTCAAAATTTAATGGGAATGATAAACCAGATGTCTTAGGCTATAAAAAATAACCTAAACCATGTTGAATGTGTTATATCTCTCAAGAATGATAAATTAAAAATTAAATCCATTATATAGAAACAACCATCATAATTTAGTCGATCTTTTGATCCACTTTTCACAGAACAACATGTTAATTAAATTGAGAAAATCTTTTTTTATACATTATTCTAATAATGGGTAATTTACACTGGTTTTATATCATTTAGATATAGAGGTTGATTAGTTTTGGGTATTGATAAATAATACCAATCCAAATTCTGAAATTGTTGAAAAGGATTTGGAAGACTTTATGACTTTATTTATTAACAAGTATTTACCTCAAACGTTTAAATATAATATGTGGATATAATACCTATATCATAAAAAATTAGGGGGATATTATGTCATGAGTTATGAGAAAACATTAACAAGTTTTGAAAGGCATTACTTTATTTCATCTATAGTTATATAGAAGTAAGCACATTCTTTTTTCATTCCAAACCAAACCTTCAAAAGTAAATTGCATTCGGAACATTTGGTAGTTATGGAGAAGTAGTTTTGTGTTCACTCAATGTTGGGATGTATTTTTTATAATACTACCATTGAAATGAAAATAATAAGAGAAAAATGGAATTTTATTCTTGTGGATGAAATGGAATATGAGGAATGATATTTTCACCACCCACTAGTCAAAATGTTAGAAGATTCATTATGGGAATTACCCTTTAGAGAAAACAAATACTCCAAGTATGGGGGAGAATTCCACCAATCTCATGAATATAGAATATTCATAATGAATATGGCCATCATTTTGGGTGAAATAATTGAACATCCTAATTCACCACTTATCATGGAATTCTTTAACTATTACGAAAAAATGGTATTATGCAAGCTAGTGAACTTAACCATGATCCTTTGAGGTTAATCGATATCAGCTACCACCAAATCCAAATGAGCATTGGGATTCTTATTATATAAATAACACTAAGGATGAACATGAAAATGATTTCATATGAGGTACACATTCTATTCAATGAACAATGGAAATGTTTTATTTTATTTAAGTTCTACACATTCCTTTTTATCATTAACATTTTACATAACTGTTGAATAGGAACCCTAAAACCATGAAGTATAAATATCGAAAAAATGATTAGTTTATTGATCATTACAACCCAATTGTTGAGATGTTTTCATACTGGTTTATATGTTAATATAATTTTATTGAGTCTTATAGTCCTCCACATGGTGTACGTTTATGCTATATTGGGAATAAAAAGGCTCTTATTGAATAGATATCACATCGGTAATCAGGGAATGTAAATATCATTCAACATTATGACATTTTCCATTCTCATGTACAATCTAAAATAATATCATGATAATTATTTGTAAAATACATCAATTGTTTTGGTGCAGATATGCAGTGATGAGGAATACAAGTCGCAAGTGGTTATGTAAAAGGAAATAACCGAACATGAAGAAATACCCATTTTTAGGGAATATATTATAAGATAAAAAATAGTTACCCATCCATTCCCCAAATCATAAGGTAGATTTATAAAGATATATTTTACCCAAAGACACTCGGATATCCAAATTCTCCTACTGGATAGTATTGATTGAATGGGGGACTAAAAGAAAAGGTTATAATAACAAATATAAAGGGGTTCATACACCCTAGGAATCATATTTTGGGGCGCTGAGTCTCTTAGTCAATAAAAACGATAGATCATGCTGTTGTTATTCAATTATGAGGATCCATTGTGATCATAATAATGAAAAATATTCCTTTATAATTATTAATGAATTGAATGATCAAATATTATTAAATCATTAATCCTCAGAGGTGTATCATCATTTTTAATATCATTAACTAAATGCATGGATGGAATATATTCTAAATATATACAACTGTACAGGTTATATGCACTATACATTCATATTAATTCCATTCAGACTTTCCAAAACCCCTAGAATATTCATGGATTTGAGTAAGAGAGTATTTAGATACTACCATGAAAATGTATTGGTATTATTTATATATGATATTATATTTTACCCTATCATCAAAGATGAAAAAGAAAAGCATTTAAGGATTATGATAGCGATAATAAGAATAGAGAAAATGTATGATATGTTTAGAAACTATGACTTTTGAATATATACAGTGAAACTATTAGGGTATGTGATAAAATGTGAGTGAATTTATATGAACCCATCAAAGATAATGGAAATTATGGGTGGACTAGACCCTCATTTGGCATGGACATATGTAGATTTATTCTCTTTATTAGATATTACTAATGTTTTATGAGAAATTTACAATGATTTTATATCCTGCTAAAAAAATTAACATGTTAAGTGGTAAATAATATTTGGATAGAATAATTGTAGAAATAATTAAGGAGTTCAAGAATATCCTAATCAAAATTAATTTACACATATTACCAATGATTGGAGAAGGGTTTGTGATATATAGTGATGTTTAAAAAGTCTTGAGTTATGTATTAAATAAGAAAGATAATGTGCTATCACAATATTCATTAAATTTAACGATCTATTAGCAGAAGTATGCAATGTAGAATTTGGATTTAGTAGTTGTGATCTTCATTTAAATTATTTTTTGGAATTACCTTTATGGTGAGAAGTGTGACTTATATATAGATCAAAATATCTTAAGGTATATATTCACATATAAAGAGATGAAAATGAATCAACAAAGATGGTTAGAGATTATTAAGGACATGAATTTATCTATTCACTGCCATTCCATAAGGAAAATGTTATATATAATGCTATTTGTAAAAAATTACATACTACTTTTCCATGATATGGATTTAGAAGGACCATATATCCATTTATATGCAATGGATCAATTTTGAAATCAAAATGAAAGTAAATAAAACCTATAATTCCCATATGATTTCCCAACCATTTATCAAATTATAGATCAATGATTAAAAAATGTATTATCAATTTCTTCCAAAGAAGATGAAACCAGTAAAGGGAAGGGATCTTCATATATTACACATGTCTAAATATGGTTTCATTCAATTTGGTAGTAGACATTTTTTTCCTACATAACCTGAGATAATGAAATATTTGTTAGATAGGGTTCATAAATCATATTTCTTCATACAGACAAGATATTCCAAAAGTACAATGATTAACAATTGAACTTCTAGTGGGACAATAAGAATACAGATATCATTTAGTACACCTCAATGTTATTGGTATTTGTATATGTTAATATAATGTGATAGATTTAAAATGGGATGATGAAACCATTTCCCATACAGACATGTAAATGAGAAACAATCACCATTGAAATTGTCATTTTTCAATCCAAGATATAAAAATGAATCAATAAAAGATTTGTTATGGTTGATCAAATCACCCAGACTGTCCACTTCATCACTATTTTGGACGATCTCTCTCATTACCAAAATTATAATAAATACATATTAAGGAAATGAGGAGCATTCATATGAAACATCATTCAATCACCTCTGATCATAATCCCCAATTCACTTCTAAATTATCAATATATTCTTTATTATACGCTATATATTAAAACGAATTCTAGTATGGCCTATTACCCCAAAAGGACAACCAATTTAAATTGAATGTTTCGACACTTGATGAAATACTTGGAGCCTTATCAACAGAATTTAATAGTTTATGGTGTCAATATATCCCATTAGTGAAGTTATAATACAATAATAACATCCACCCATGTATTCAAGTAGATTAGTATGAATCTCTATATGGAAATAGATGTAAAGCTCTTACTTTTTGGTATGCATTTGGTGAAGAAAATCTATATATCCCTAATCATATTAAACATATTTCAAAAATGTTCAATCCATCCAAGAAACTAAAAAATATATTAATATATTGTATAATATCCATGATAATAAACTGTGAAGGGTCTTGGATTTCGTTGTTAGAGGACAAAAGTTCCTATGAATTTCACCATAGATGATTTTCATGTAGTTTGGAAAGAAAGGAATGATTAACCCAAGGTAAAATCTCTAATTTGGGATCCTTGATAGCATAGGGGTAGTGACCCATTAGATTTCACTACCACTAAACATTGACCATGTTCTCTATGTATTCCACATATCTCACTTGATGATGTAATACCTGATCCTTCACATGCATTGAATCTGGGGGTGATACAACATGATCATATACTATCATTTAAGGAGAATCAAGTAATGATCATGGATCATAGAGAAATTTTTTTCTAAAATAAGACAACTAAATTAATAAAATAATTATAGAGAAACAATAAATTGGAAGAGGTAATGTGGGAACATGAGGAAATGATGAAATATATATACCCTCTATTACTAACATATAATATTATTTGAAATTTAAATGATGAAATTTCTAATGGGGGTTTACTTAAATGACCCTGTATATATATATAATAATAATTTCTTAAATAATTATGTGTTATATAATATTGCATTATAAACATATAAATAATAGATAAACTTATAACACATTATTTCATTCATGAAAATTGTTACATAGGCCATAAACTATACCAATGAAAATACCAATTATTACAATAAAATAAATTAAGCATAAAAATTATGATGGGAAAACATGAATCATTCAAAATTAATAGAATTATTTCCTCTAGGAAAAACACTATAGTAAAGAATATATTATTAGTAAACCAATATAAATCAGATAACATGAAAATATAGAATGTTGGGATGAATTTTATTTAATAATGTATGATGGAATAAATATGTATTTATAGGTGGTATATGAAAACTAAAATAGTAAACCGACCATTGGAAAAATTAACCCGCCTGTTGGGAATAGTAACATGACTAGTAGAATATTAATTTCACTAGAAAATAATAAAATATAATGTAAATAATATTTTAATCATTATTTTTAAAAAATATAAATACTATAATTCCATAAAATAACTTTCTATATATTTTAATATAAAAACTATATGTGTATTTTCAATAAATTATATTATAAGGTATTTTATAATGATTATAATTATTTTATATTAAAAATTAATATTAACTATGTTATAAAATTATTTTGATAAAATTATATATATTTTTAGAATGAAAAAATCACAACTATATAATGGTGTTTTTTTTGTATTTTTCTAAAATTCATCAATTTAAAGGTGTGTAGTAAAAAAATTGATAGTTTTAGTAAATATTGTATTTTTAATTACATCTTTTCTACGGTAATAATGTCCTAATAAATTCTATAAAAAATTTCCCAAAAAAGGCATATTTAATTTTATAAATGATTAATTTTAATAAAATAAACATGCTTTCTAAACCCCGAAAATTATTTTCCACTTACAAAAGTCTAAAGTATTCAATTGAAATATTAGTTTTTCATTTTCCCACATATAATTTATATTGAACTAATAAATTCATGATATAACGTGCTTAAAATTATTAAAATAATATCATTTAATTAAAATATATTTCATAATGTAAAAAAAATATTACTATTTAACATTTTACCTTGGATATAATATTTTAGTCACTATTTTATCCCTATAATTATCCTCTCTTAAACTATAAATAACCACTTTTCTCTTGTAAAATCACTCCTCCTAAACATACCACATCGAAATCTCTTCCTGTAACCCCAATATTAAGACTCTTATAATCCTTGTGGTCCATTAAAAGTAATGAAAATCCATGAATCCAATAAGATATTGGTCATAGAAATGGAACAACTTCAAACCCATGTTAATGTATTTTTTCATTTAATTTAATTTTCCTTTTCTTATTTTATATCCTAGTTTTATTTTATGATAGTGTATTTCATAAAATTATTATATTCCTTGTTAGTATTATCTTAATTATTTTTATATACTATCAAAACTATTCATCATAATGTTATATAATATTGTATATCTAACAACATCTCTTTCGACAATGTCTTGATAATGGTCAGTTAACCTTCAATAAAGACGTTTCCAATTATATTATTATGATCACCCTTCTGTATGGTCATAATAAATTATTTATAATATATAAATGTTTAAATATATTTATTTAAAACCATCAATAGTTTATCTTGATAAATTATAAATTGTAATTAATCAAAATAATTAAATCAAAGGAATATGGGGTATTTAAATAAAAATATTATAGTAAAACATTTCACCTTTAAAAAGTGGAATTATATAAAATAATATAATGATATTAATTTTTCAAGACAATAAATTTAATATGATTCACATTGGGTTTTATTTTTTAATAAACCAACATATACCATTTAAGTGGTGGAAATGTGATAAAATAAAGATGGATTTAAGGTAAGGGGTTTCTCAAACCCAACTCCTATTACTATAATATCAAATTTCACTTTATTTTAGATTATATATTCCTCTAATATAATTAAAATATCATTTCATTATATTTTATTTTATTTCTGGGGATCTATATCTTTTTACCTTATTAATTTAATTTCTAAGATAATTCTAATGAATTATCATAATTACTTTATCTCTCCAAAACTAATAATTGACACCTCTTGAGTTATTTCTTCTCCCCTCAAGAATGATTATTTTTTAGGAAAAAATATACTTTCAACTATTTAATTTGTAACCCAAATGGTAATTTGTTAATGAATGAATTATGTGACCCTTATGAAACCCATTGCTTTTTGTGGGTTTATTTAAAAAATATATATTGTTATATATTCTCTTTATATGTGGAATTCATGATTAAGATCATTTAATGATGTGATGGGTTGGATTAAAATTATATAGACCGATAATTCATTAGTTAAGGTGATATCTCTTATTGAATTAATTTTTTATGCATGCACATGAGTCTAGGTTTGTATAAAATTTTGATTTTATGATTTCTAAATATATGTTATGTGTGAACATGATTTTATCTTTGTTCAAAACTATGTTTCATATTTTTCCATTAAAATATGATATTTTATTGTTATTTATTTGTAACATTACATGAAATTTGAAAATGATTCCCTCGTAATAATAAATATAATCATATGCTTATGATAATATGGTGTTGATTGTGATGATTCAAGTTGAATTTATTCAATTCTATTATTCATCCATTAAGATTTCTACCATTCTCTAGTTTTTAGGTCACCCAATTCTTTAACGTATATCCTCATGTGATAGAATATGC
Organism: Viscum album; assembly: GCA_963277665.1. Classification (NCBI taxonomy): domain Eukaryota; kingdom Viridiplantae; phylum Streptophyta; class Magnoliopsida; order Santalales; family Viscaceae; genus Viscum; species Viscum album. The sequence goes on along the minus strand of OY728123.1, from coordinate 1,529,745,554 downwards.
TATGGTGAATATTTTTACTTTGAGCATGATAATGTATATGTATTTAAATATTTTTTATGTTTAATTATGTACAAGTTATGTATGAGAATAGTTTTCAAAATATAATAAAATATTTATATCCTCGATTATATCATTATTATTTTTTTATCATAAAAAAATGTTATACTCATATATTAAAATGTTTGGTCACTATATCTGACTATAAATATCCATAAAGTGGCCCATGTAGATCAATTCATGGGATCTATTATTATAAATATACTATACCAAATCAATATATTAATACCATGATCCATATAAATATATTAGTCATGCTATAAAAATATCTTCTAGAATATGGATCATTTACATAAACTAACAATCAATATATTGGAGATATGTCATAATCATCATCAGTCAACACCCTGTATTCATCTATATATTATACTATAATCTCAATATGAAGCATGTGTCCTGATATTACATTATTCTCAATAGTAAAACATTATAATACATTATCACCTTCTAATAAAATCCATTTTTCTCATCTATTTTATGATAATCGTGAATGATAATGAAATATGAAACATTAGATACTCGGTCAACCACCACCCATAGCACATTAAAAATCCTCGGTATCATATGGAGTCCCATGAAAAATTCCATAGGTTCCTCATGTCACATCTATCTTAGTATTAGAAGATATTGAAGTAAACATATATATTTATGACCCTCAATCCTATATCTGGTTCTCAAAACACATACATTTCATCATTTTTATTGTTACAACCTCATATTACAATATCCTTTACACATAATAAAACATTTAAATTGTAAAAACCTTTTTAGAATTATATTTTTAGAGAATTATGAAAAAACCTAAACCAGGGGAAAATATTTTTTTTTTTGTAAAATAGATATCCATTCAAAAATATAAGAAACTAATGAATATAAAATAAGTATTCAATGTCCCCATTAAATTATCTAAATACAATAACCTTCTATGAAAATCATAAAAAATACATTCCTACATAACTTGGATAAATTGAGACATAATAAGGGGTGATCTAAAATTATCAGAAATGGTAATCATAAGAAATATCAATTAATGATCATAAGATATCATAAGACGATCACATGGTTATAATAAAATAACATAAGAAAATTTTACTAAGAGAAACATATGTTATAAATCGTGAGTTATCATTACAATGTACCTGAGTCTAAATGATGATGAAATATGAGTCAATAAATATGATCCAGTAGATCATTAAAAAATATTGTATGTATAACATTCACTAAGAGGTAAAAGCATAATTGAGATGTGGAATAACCATACCATAGTAAAACCATATTTGAAAATCAATATTACTATTTATTTTGTGAACAAAATCATTATTTTCACACGTTAAAATGTTTAAAAAACTCATCATTCCCCTACCTTTGTTAAAAAAAACAAATGTTGGTAATGAATTTCTATCAAATGAGATATTAAACCTTTTATGATGAATTTAAAGGTGATATATGGACCTTCACATCACCATCCAGATAGATGAGTTACACATTAAAACAATCATTCAACATTCTATAAGTAACCCATAGAAATAATCAAATGAAAACCAATGGTAATTAAATGGGAATCAAATTATATATAGTAAATTTATGAGTAAATAATAATCAATCGTGATCATATTTGGTATATACACATTATAAATAATAAAAAAAAATATTCAATCATTTTCCTAAGTAATTTATATAATATAATCTTGGTGAACCCTCGTAATCAAGGTGTAAATGTTGGGTATTAACAATTTAGAGAAATTAGAAGAAAATCATGCCACCACACAGTGGATGATTAAGAAATACAAAAGCAGTTTCATATCATTTATTGATATAAAGTGCTGTAACATTATTAGTTTAATAAAATAAGTTTGATGGTATTAATTAAAGGATATCCTCTATACAGAGTAATGTATGTTATGGTACATTGACAAAGATGGAGCACTTTTAGGAGCTTTAGACTATCATATTTTGAAATAGTATATATCTTTGAAAATTGAATGAATTTAAGAAAGAATATATCATAAAAATAAGATAAAATTAATTTCGTTTGAAAATTATAAAAATATAGGAAACTATTTTCTCAATAAAAGAAAAACTAGGTAGAAATATATTGTTTTAGGATGCTTTCATTTCAGGGAACACATCAATGTCCCGAAACAATTTTCCTTTCCCATCATTCCCACTTTCCAATGGTGGGAATCTTATACAATCGTGGATGGATATGTTGAATTATTGTTCAAAAAATGATGATGGAAACTTTTTTTCTTCATCCATGGATTCCTCATTGGATCTCATTCATTGTTTTAGTTCTCCCTTATATAATGGTTTCATGTTATTGAAATTCAATTTTGCTTCCATCCCATGGTCGATACTAGTTAGTTACACTAATTTTACTATCATAGGTTAGATACATATAAACAAAACTAATGTTAATTTTAGAAATATACAGAATTATATGGTGGTTGGGGTGTTGGGAACCTATAAAGTGTTCCCATTTAAATTTTGAGTGTATCTCATGTGTGAGGCATATTATGAGTAGAACCCAATACATCACATTTTTTATCGGGGTTTCTTCTGTTAGGTCCATAAAAAAACTTATAATTATTACCTCTTGAGTATCATAATTATTGCATGAGGAAGATATTTTGATACATCTAGTGGGGGTATCACATGTTTTGGGTCTTTAGGGACACAATAGTCATGGGTTTCATGGGTTGTGTGGATAGGTTGGTAAAATTTTTAATTTAATATTCGAAATTTTTGGTTATGTGTTTAACATATTGTGGGGAAGTGACGATCACTAGTTTAACATCTTTTCATGACATGTTAATCATGGGTTTAACCTCTTGTCGGTATATATATGGGTCACATGATTAATTCCTTCTTGGGATAGGTTTGTCATAGGTATAAAATATTGTGGGGAAATGTTAGTCACCGTTTGTATATCTTGTGGGGACATATTTGAGTCAAATTTTTAATTTTGTTTGGTATTAATTTAATGGATTATATTTTATGTGTTCCCACATGGAAGTAAGATGATCACACATTGGGGTTGTCTCTTTATGGGGGGATATAGATATTTAATGGAGGTGTTAGGGTATCCAGATTGAACCATTTGAATAAATACTAGTTGTATAAGGATTAAAACCCAGGGAGGTGTTCTATGTAGCCAATTTGGAGATATGGATCCTAACCCACATAATTTAGGAAAAAAATTAATTTCATATGATAATATATATTTTACATTTTAACGTTATGTTTTAATCATGATTGATTCATAAAATGAGTGATGATAAGTGATTGATTTGGCTTACTCATATAGTATTCTTGTGGTTTCTAGGAGTAGTGATAGTATGATTGGTGCATATATAACTAGGCTTCCTGAGTGTTGGGACTATGTTGGATGGATTTTTTTCCAGTTGAAATAAAGTCATGCTGAATGTTTTGTAATTTTTTAACTTGAAAAATATATTATCTGAGCTTATAAAATATTTTTGTTAGCCTCAAAATCAAACGAAAAATACTGAATTAAATATTCTGATGATAATCATTGAATTCCGAAGAAATTTTCTTGTAGAAACTGTTCCTCAGACTCATTGTGGGTCTATAATATAGGTTTCGATCATAATGAGAAGATGTTCAGGAGTCTGTATTTCTCTGATGAAAATATGATGATGTTATGATGATCATGTAATTCTAAACAATCATATGATTTTGAGAACCATGTAAATAAATTCATTTGATTTAAAGGTATAGAATAATTTCTTCCAATAAAATTGAGTTATTGTCTGAAATAAATATTTGACAGAAGGATGGGAAGGTACAATAATTCCCAATTAGTGTAATATGGTTCTTTGCCAATGAAAATGTTCTAAATGTAATAAAAAATTCATTATTATAATAAATAGTTTTAGGATGAATAATGAAAATTATTTTCAGTCTAATTTCATTAGTGTGAGATCATTCTATGAAGACCTGTTGACGGTTGAGAAGTTTTTTTAAATGAGATGTGATGAAGATACCGTTTTTTAATTAGAAAAATAATCCACAAGTTAAAAATAGTTATAGAAATAAGTTTCCATGTACATTAATAGAAATGGAAAGATGTTTCTAAAATAGAAACTGATTATACCATTATATCGGATGTGTTGTTCAAATGATCATTAAAGAAATCCAGACACCAATAATCTGATAGAATTATGGTTGTCAAAGTGAATTAGATGAAGAATAGATTGTTGAAGATGATCAGTTAGTAGAAGGTTTTGTGGAAGATGCCTAATGGGATCAAGGATCAATAAAATAAATTAACCCAATTTCACCAAGATTAATTTTTTTTCAAATTTGTTCAATAATGTATAAAATAACTATGATATGTTTCAATTTGTATAAGAGTCATATGAATAGATCTGAAATCAATTATAAGAGTAAATGATTGGATGATCATTATGATATAGGATAACATTAATAAAATTTTTAGACACAAGATAATCTTTCTTGGAAAATAATAAAACACGAATTCTTTAATTCATTTGAAAAATTATTTATCATGGAAGGTCAAAGATGTTGTTAAATTGTCTCAAAAGAGGTACAAGAATGTTTCAAATATGGGAGTGTGTTTATGTCAAAATAAAGGTGACTAATGTATAATGGAGAAGAAAAAATGTTTATGGAATGATGGTTTTAATGGGTTATATCAAGCATTTAGTATGGATATTTACAATCAGAATATTTTTTATGTTTGTTCATATAATCAAAAGAGCAGAAATTTTATTTCCATATCATTCAATTGGAGTGAAGAAACATAACAAATAATGAATAATTATACAAATATCTTCATCATAATGTAGAAATTAATTAAATAATCACAAATTTTATAAGGAATGTTTGGAAATTAATAAGAGATCCGATTTTATGAGAAGATCTAATAATGTATGAGAAGAAAATAGAAGATTTTAGAAGTGATAAAGAAGTCAAATATTTTTCCAAACTATTATGTGAAATTTAAATTTCAATATATTTTTTAAAGCATGAAAACATTTCAAAATCTCACCTAAAACATTATTAGTGAACCTATAAAAGGATGATAGTTCTATATAATTTCTAACTCTTGTATAGTTCATGGGTGAATTGGAATGTTGAGCGAATACTATTTTGAGAGAATGAGTTTCAAATTGATCATTAAAGAGGTTGTTTCTTGAATATAAGAAGAATATGATGGGATTATTGTTTTATGAGTTTTTAAGGATAGATAGGGCCCTCAGACAAGAATATCATTCTATGATTTCTGGACTAAGATATAAGTTGTTTGGAATTATTTCTACTGTATTCTAGAATATTTATATTATCGGACTGAGAAATTAGACTAGTTATCAGACTGTGTATCAGACTGAGTGACATTATGAAGTCCGAATAGGTTCTTATATTTTTATGGGAAGGAAAGTAAAGAATTGTTTTGAATATCATATATTATAATGTTGTGAAGGACACACCTTAAAATGTTTTGAAATAATTGGTGAATGTTTCTTTACCTATTTCAGAAAATTTTATTACATCATTTTCTTCCACTTGAAACACATGCTATGTTGTATTGATCCTAGTGTTAGATTGGTGTATTGGAATATACAACATGTTTGTGTCCTAACAAAATTATTGTTTTATAGTGGATTTCGTTGAATTAGATTGTTTCCAACCTATATCAATGATGTAGTTACTCATGTTGTGTAGGAACCTGGTAAATTGTTGTGTTCATGTGGAATTGGGATAATTACTTTCAGCAAAGTGAATACTTTGTAATTGGATGAAAAGGTTGTTTCAAAATAATTGAAACATAAAATAAAAATATATCATTGATTTATCACCGCCCCCATTATGTGTCACATTTATCACAATAGGGAAATCACAATTGTTATTAGAGGTATGCTTCCCTTTGTTTACCTTTTTTTGGAAAATTTTTTAGTGATGTAGTGATGAATATTTTTAATTGTATTAATATAAAGGATATTCCAGCCTATGATGGTAAGAGAAATCATATATGGGATGATAGGATGTTTTATTATCTTGTGTCTCTTGGGTCTTATGATCTAGAAGATGCAATATATGGATTTCCTTATATTAAAGAAAATTATTATCTTGCATCTATTGGAAAAAAGATTCTTAGGATTGATGGAAGGGATAAGAATGATTTACTCTAATTGATTTCTAAAAGTTACTTTCTATGAATGAACGATGTTGACACTGGTGATGTTATCTAGGACAAGATGAAGAACCTTTTGGAAGGAAATAAAAAGGTTAAAAAGGCCATGTTATAAATCAGGAGGCTGAGGTTTTAAGATCTCATGATGGGTAAGTATGAATCTACTAGTTACACCATTACTAGGTCAAATTGAATTATTATGTAGTATCATATTTCTTGGTGAACGGTTGGAAGATTCTAATGTTGTTGAAATTATCTTGAGAATTCTTCCTACCAAAGCATTAGTCTATAATTTACTAATTAGAATATATAGATCAAGATACATAATCAATGGATTTATTTTATAGTGATCTCATCACATAAAAAATTAGAAGGGAAAATTCTATAAAAATAAACACAAAATATGATAAAAAAATGTACTTTAAGGCTGTAGAGAAAGGAAAGTATAAAACAATTAATATGAATAATATAATGACTGATTCTAAATATGTGCTATATAAAAATCATATTGAATATTTATCATTATTTTATAAAACATGGAAATTAGGTACATGAATGTATAAAATAGAATCTTCCCATAAAATTATTTTAATGTTGAGCAGTAGGGAACTTTGCTGAAAATTTACCCTAAATAAAAGGCAATGATTACACATATGAAGATGGTTGTATGAAGATAACATCATGGAATAAAAAGGGTGGTGAGGAAAAATACAATTTTAATGGGAAATAAAAAAACTTCTCTAAATCTAGAAGGGGAATTTTCTTCTCTAAAGATTATGAAGAAAAAGATGTTGAAGCTAAATATAAATAGTATTTTCAGAATACTGAATCTAATACTTTCATTGCAATAGTTAACAATGAAATTTTCCAAAGAATTAATTATGAAAAATAAAAACATAGTTATATTTTCATTTTAAATTTAAATTGAATTAATTTCTAAGAAACATTAGATAATTTAACAAAGAAATCAGTAAATTGAAATATTAAAATTTCTCAAAAATATAATGTATATTTTCTTGATTAGGAAATTAAGCTACATGAATAGATTGATGAATTGAAGAATTATATTGAGAAAGAAAATAATTGTAATGAACGTCTCTATAGGATTGAAATAAGATATGAGAGCTCAATTACAAGATGGGGTGATTTTTTGGTTTGAAAACAACCCTTTTAAACTAAATTAATTCTATTCATAACAATGTTATACAATGTAAATTAACAAACCCTCTTTGTTTATAGCTCAAAGGGATAAATAGAAGGGCTCAGGTATAATTATAAAAACAGTATACTAAAATAAGTTTAACATAAGGAATAATAAGAATGTTTATCATAATGAAATATTCTACATTAAACTATATAGAATATTATATATCAGAGTAAGTACAATTATAAGAAAGTTATAGTTTATAAATGTATCATAAAATAGTGGAAATAAACTTGTAACAAAAACAAGTAAATAAGTAGGAAATATCTTAACCCAAAGAGAAGGGTATCCAACAACCATGGATAAAGGTCCCTTTTTATACTTTCATGAATTTTTGTCCTGCCCACACCTGAGCTAGCCCTTGATAAGGATATGAGAGTTTGTCTTGATATCCCCGCAAGCCATCAAACATTAAGGTAGTAGGCTCCTCTATCTTCATATCCCCACAAGTTCTCAAATATTAAGGTTTTCAAAACCTCTATCTTCCTATCCATAGAAGTCCTCAATTTTTCTTAGCAATAATTAGAGTCTCGCTTAGCAAGATGAACAAGTTTTTCATCTTTGAACAAGTTATTAATAAATCGCAAGAATCATGAGTGCATTTCACTCTCTATAAATCAATTCACAATCTGTAATCTCTAGGATCATAGATCGATGTCGATATTATTCAAATGAGATCTTATTTATAAGAAAAATATTCAACTATCAGATCCTCCTCCAACAGTCATAGTTTTACTTGAATATTAGATGGACCAAGACATGTGTCATTCAGTCAATGGTTATTTTGAAACAGTTTGTATGACATAATTTCATTGTAACAATGTCGTGTTTAAGGAAATTGTATTATGTTAGAAAAATATTCTTATGTTTAAGAATGTTAGGTAAAATATGATATGATAAATATGGAAAAATACATCATGGAAATGAAATATCTATAAAAAACATTTAATCATATTTTAAAGGATGTGAATAATTTCGTATAGAATAAATAGATATTCGGATTTTGGTTTACAATGAATTCAGAGTCTGAATTATGAGGAATTCAGAGTCTCAATTCTGAGGAATCAGTGTTTGAATTCTAGGGAATTCAGAATCTGAACTCTAAGGAATTCACATTCATAATTTTAGAGAATTCAGAGTCTTAATTTTAGATAATTTATAGTCTATAAAACTATTACGTTCTAACTTAGATAAGGATCTGATTTTTGACATAACAAAAAGATTATTAGACTTGGTTTTTATTAATTTTATAAATTAAATTGAAAACCAAAGGAATATTTGAAACACTTCTTATAGAATGAAAATTTCACTTAAGAAAATAATTCTTAAGGAATAAAAAATTTTCTTCAGAAAATGTTTTTGGGATATTCAAAATATAATTGAATGGAAAACTTATAAGCAAACGATACTGACTCAACAATCTCCCCCTTTTGAGAATCCACAAAAATCCTTTCGAAAAAGTATATAAGGAATATATTTATTTTATTTTTGAAGATTAAATGAAATAATATTATCCTTTTACTTATGAATCATGATGAATACAACTAAATCCCCCTTAGGATTTGAAATCCATAGGGATTGTTTTCAAATCTTTACTTGAGATGTTACATTTTCTTTCTTAGGAAAATATTCTTTATGTAATTTCCCCATTACCTAATGTCCTGCTATCATAATAAATTCACTTCATTTTACTTAATATTATTTTGATAATTCTTTTCTCCACCATTTTGATTTTCGGAAATAAATTGAAGGAATAAAAAAAATTACTTAAAAGGTAAGAAATATACAAGACAAACAAATATAACGATAACGAAATTTCATTATGATAGGAAAATTTGTCATAAGAAGAATAAAATAATAGATTAGAGTAGTATGAAAATCACCAAAATTCTATTCCTTTTTCATGAGATATTTCATAGTTGCCTTTAATTTATTTAGCTATTTGTGATCATCCTCAAATCTCCTACGTAACTGATCCAGATCCTGATTTCTCTTTTCAAGTTCCTTGATATATTCTTCTTGAGACTTTAGAATTTCTGCCAAGGACATTACTATATCTTCTTATTATTTGATAATTTCTCCCATCTCTCCTCCAGGTTCCCTTTCTCTATTTAAAATTATAGCTACTAATTTCAGTTTTCAATTCAGATCTCTTTCTTCGTTAATCTAGCAAGCTTATTCCTGGTTCAGCTTTTCTGAGAAACTTTTTTAAGGTTCTTGATCATCACATCTGACTTATTAAAATAATATTTTACTAAATATGGGAAATCATCTCTAATTATCATATCATCAACCTTTGTATTAAGTCATTTTGTTATTTCCTTGGAATATCTCCTATGAGAATCATAACCAATATGAAATGTCTTTAAATCCTCTACAGGCTTAACAAACATTTCCATGAGATTTTTTTTTCATGTCTGACATTTGATTTATTTATTGTTGAATCAATTAACATCTCAAGTCAATGGTTGGAAATAAACTAATGGTATTTACAAGATTCTTCAACGATTGAACCATAAAATCATGTCCCTTGGATAATGATGCTTCTAAAGCTGATTCCTTTGGTGGTGAGGAAACATTATATTTCTCTTTAGCCTTCCTCTTAGATGTTCCACCAAAATATTTCTTATATTTCAAACCATAGTTTTTCTGTCCAAAATAAAAACATTATTTTCTTTATTAGTTTTGGAGATTGTCTTCCCAACATTCATAGTCTCATGTTCACTATCAAAGACATGGATTATATTATCTTTATCAACATCCTCTTTCTCAACATCTACCTTAATTTCATAAGGATGAATGAAATCATGGTTGCTTCAATCATCATAAGAAGTATTAATAACCTCCCCATGTTTATCATCATCATTCCATTAAGAGATTATTTTGGACTATTCAACCTGAGAGGATATAATCGATAACTTATGTGAAAGACTTTCCATATAATAGTATTTAACAACCATTTTTAAAATATCAACTCATTCCACATCCTCTTCCTCTTATTATTCTTCTTATTATACTTCTTTTTGTGCTATTATTCTTCCACAACTAGTTTCAGTATTGGAAATTTCATTCCTGCTATTTCAACAATAACTAACTCTTGAATGAAAGATTTTAGTACATGGAAATGTTCAGATTCTTTATCGGTATCTTTAAGAAGTTCTTGGTTAGTATCATCTTTTGAAATTTTCTTCTTCAACTTCTTCTTGTTTCATTACGATTCATTATTTCTAACATATTGAATTTTCAAGGAATTTTTCCTCAACAGGGTCTAAATGGCAGCTAGCATCACCATCCTCCCCCTCATTCTTCTTCTCTTTCAATATTTCTACCACTTTATTAGAAAATATATTTTTCTTTTTTGGTTTAGGTAGAGCTAACCATGTTTCTTGAATGGGATATTTGTTCTATTTTTATGGTTCTTTCTATTTTATCATCTTCTGAGTTTTCATGGAAGTTTCTCGTACATCCCCTTTCTTGATTAAATCATGAGCCTCACATTCAGAATGATCATAAAACTCTCATGAAATGATATTGAAATCAAATTTCATCCCCTTAAGAGTGTCATCACTAAAAAATATAATATTTTAGGTTTTGGGTTTTGAAAATTAGGGAATTTTAAATTATTCTAAACAGAGAATGATAATATTTGACAATATCCCTAGATACATGATTATCTAAGACTTAAAGGTTCTATTAATTATATTACAAAAGGAAATAATGATGTACATGATCTTTTTTACCATTATATGATTATCCAAGAAGTCCATCATAATTATATCACTCTTCTTAAGAGTGAACATGTCTCCCTATTTCAGAATAATAATTCCCATTATCCAAAATGTTAAAAAATGATAGATGGTAGTAATATGATTTATTTTCATTGAATTGAATCTCTTGATTCCAAGGCACTCAATTTCCTTTTTCTTGTCAAAATCTCCTTCCTTTTCTATCATTTTGTGATGAAAAAATATTACTTCACCTTCATAAGTAATACCAATAATGTTTGTAGCCATGTTAAAGGATAATGAATAGGTCATCCCATAGATTTAAAAAGGAAAATTTTTTTCTTCCTCCTTCATAAATAAAACAAAATAAATCCTAAAATATAATCAGAATATTAGGTTAAAATTTATCCTGATTTTTTGAATTTGCTACACAAAGACATCCCCAACTATTCATCATTTATAACATTCAAAATTAGGGAATTATAATTCAAAAATAAATTTGGTTCAACAAACCATTCTTTGTAGATTTTCCAATATTTTATTTCCTTGTTTGAGGTCATTTAATTTTGAGGGAAAATTTCATGTGACATCGAGAATGTACGGAAAATTAAAAATATTAATGAGTAATTTTTAGGGTGGAAGAGCTTCCGCACAAAAAATATCAACAATCCAATGTGGGACATCAATTTGGGGGTCTTTATATAGGATTTGCAGTGATGGTTTGAATTCTAAAATCTATCAAAGTGTTAATATTATATTGATCTGATCTGACGGTTTAGATTAATTCCAAACAAGGATTTAGTAGGTTCGGATCATTTGAGGTTTTAAGGAAAAATCTTATTTACGGAAACTGAATCTATTAGTGTTTTCATTAATCAAGATAGAAAATGCAACAACTAAAAATTACAATTACAATGATTTATGTGAAGAAACATATCATCCAAATTACTTATAAAGAATTTTAAATATTGATAAGGATATTCTTGAAGAACATAAATTCCATAAAAATAGGTGGTGAGAAGTTTTATTAAGGAAAAAAATTAGGTTTCGAAAAAAACAGTCAAATATTTTTTTAAATAATAAAAAAATGTAATCCCCTTATGACAAATATTTTCTTAATGTAAGGAGATATGTTTCAACAAAAATTTAATACCGAATATTACATTATAGTTATCATTCATATCTTTTCTTTAATTTATTCCAATCTATCAGAGGGTGTTGATTTTTGTAAAAATGTCAGCAAGTTGATATTGGGTTCTAATAAATTGAATAATGATATCTCTTTTATGTGTGTTATTCCTAAGAATGTGATTCCTGATATCTATTTGATTTATAGGGGAGTTATTTATAGGCGTTTTTAAGAGGTAAATGTCACTAGTAGTATCACACATTATTTGGGTTTTGGTAAAATATATGCCATACATTGTGAGTGTGTCCTGCATCCCCAACACTTCAGCACAACAACTTACAGTTGCAACGTATTCATATTTAGTAGTGGAATGTGCTAATCAGTGTTTCTTCTGGCATGACCAAGAAACTAATTAATTTCCTTTGAAATGAAAAGTTCTTAATGTACTCTTTATATCGATTCTACATTCACCAAAATCATCAAATGAAAAAAAATTAAGATAAAATCATTTCTAGAAGAATAGAAAATTCTTAAATCCATGGTTCCCTTTAAATAATGAAAAATTATTTACATGGGTTTTAAATGAGATTCGTTTATATTTGACTGATATCTTTCACATAATCATATTAGAAAAATTATGTCTAGAAAAATAGATGTTAAATATTATAAACATCTTATCATACCACTAAAATATATTTGATATAGTAGTTTCCCATCTTCATGAAGATCAAGAGGAATTAAGGTACCAATTAGAGTAATTATACATTGAGTATTGTCGTATCCATAATTGTTAAGAAGTTATTTATTATACTTATGTTGAGATATATAAGTTCCATCTGGTTTTTGTGAAATTTGAATACCTATAAAAAATGTTAACTCACCCATCATACACATTTCAAACTCAGATTTCATGAAATTAGAAAATGAATTAGGTAATTATTATTGATTTGATCTGAATATATTGCCACAAACATAAATATAAACTATCAAAACATTTTTCTTATCATTATTTATGAAAATCCATGAATCTATACTTCCCCTAACATAATCATTTATTATCAAAAATCATGTAAGTCTATCATATGAGGCATTAGGTGCTTGTTAAAGTCTATATAAGATTTGGTATGTTTAAAAACATATTCACAATATTTTATATCTCCAAAAATGAGAATTTGTTCAACATAAACATATTCATGATCATATCCATTAATAAAATCACACTTCATGCACATTTGAAATAGTTTGAAATTAAGGAATGCTGCAAAGGAATGTAGTATTCGAATAGATTCATCTCTATCTACTGGAGCATCTGCTTAATTATAGTCTATTACTTCTTGTGTATTATTTACTTTTTCAACTAATCTAGATTTATTTCATACAATGATTCCATTTTCACCATATTTATTTTTTAGTACCCATTTTACTCCAATTAGAGAAGTTTCCTTTGGACTTTCAACCAAGGTCCAGACTTTGTTACTTTCTAATTCCTTTAGTTCATATTATATGGATTTAATCCAATAAAGTTCACATAAAGATTCTTCAGTTATTATTGTTTCTAATTTGGAATGAAATGCTAGATGTTTTACTCAATTTCATAAATATATTCTTGACCTTTAAGGTTGATTTACATCCCAAGGATACTATTAAGGGGATGATTCTTAAGAAAAAAAACTTATTTGGGTTTGGTAACACTTGTTCTTAAATATATGGTTGAAACTCTTCTAGTGTAAATACTTTAGGAATATTTTCTTTAGTATTCTTCTTTAATAAAATAATCTTTCATCAAAGGATGATAATCAGTTTTCAAAAACACATCTGAAGACATAGATTGAGGTTTATTCAAAACAAAATGATCAGTTTCATCAAATTTAACATGTACAGTCTCTTTAGTGGTATAATAATTTTTTTAAACTCTATAAGCATTAGAAGTTATGGAGTAGACTATGAAAATTCGTTCATCAGATTTGGGTGTGAATTTTTTTAGGCTATCTTTAGAATTCGTGTTTAATACTTTTTATCCAAATACATTGAAGATACATTAGGTTTTATACTAGTCCATAACACATATGTTGCTTCATTAAGAAAAGGTCTAATTAAAAATCAATTTATAATATAGAATGAAATACTAGTAGCATTAGACAAAAAATGATTAGGAGTATAATACTCACTCAACATGGTTCTAGTTATCTATTAAATAATTAGATTTCTTCATTCAATAACACCATTATGTTATGGTGTTCCTGGGACAATGAAGTTACGATTAATTCCATTCTTACTAAATTTTTTTTCAAAATCTGAATTTTGAAATTATCCACCATGATCGCTATGAATAGTTATCAAAGCATGGGTTTTTTCATTTTTAACTTGATCTCTATAGGTTTTAAAATAAGATAAGGAATTATATTTCTTTATTATAAAATAGGAACATGTAAATGTGGTGTAATAATCAAATAAAATAAATACATAATGTTTTTATCTAATACTTCCAGTCCATGTTCAGCCAAAAAGATAAATATGCACTAGTTGTAATTCATTAGAAGAATAGACTTGAGAGATTTATTTGAATCTTGACTTATGTTTCTTGACGAATTGAGAAGGGTCAGAGACATTTTAGGAATATAATCTATGCGCCATTAGATCCTTAACATGTCTTTTCATTGAGTGTTTTCATAGGTTCATAAGGTTATAGTTTCCTAGTATTCTATGTCATAGCAAAGATTGATCTCCCCTCATAAATATATCACCCTTCTTAAAATATTCCATATCTCCAGGTCTTAGAATAATAAATCCCTTCATAAAAATGATAACAAAGGATAGTTGGTTGCAATATTATTTATTTTATGAGAAATGACTCCCTTGAGTCCAATGCACTCAATTGCATTTTTCATCTCAAAACATCCTTCCTTTCTCAAAGCTTATGAGATAAAAATATTTCTTCACCATCATAATGAATACTAAGAATTGTTTCAACCATGGTGAAGGATAATGAATAGGTTTTTCTATAACTATTGAAGATAAAAATTTCCCTTCCTCCTTCTTCATAAAAACAATATTAATCATTAAATTCAATGAGAAAATTAGGATAAGCCGGATATTGATTCTATGGTTTTATACAAAACGATTCTCTCAAATATTCGTCTATAATACTTTTGAAATTGAGAAGTTATACTTCAGAATGAAATATGGTTCAATGAAAATTTCTCTATATATTTAAAAATCATTGATTTAATTGTTTGAGGTCATATAATATTGATTGGATATTTCAAGAGACATCTGGAACAAAAGGAAATTAAGAAATATGAGTGACTTCTTTGTAGTGAGCTGGATCTTCGACACGAAAAACACTTGAAAACCCGATGTGGGTAACGAATATAAGGGGCCTTTATATAGGATTTGTAGTGATGGTTCAAATTCCCAAATAAATCCAATTCTTAAGAATATCTTGATCTGATATGAAAGTTGAGATTAATTACGATGATGCATTTGGTATATTCTGATCTTTTGTGGTTTTAAAGAAAAATATTATTTGTGGAAATTGAATCTGATGGAGTTTTCTTAAATCAATACAGAAAACCCAACAAATAAAAAATATAGTTATGAAGATTTATGTAAAGAACAATACCTCTTGTATTTGTTAGAAATAATTTTCAATATTAATAATTTTCTTCTGGATGAAATTATATTCTAGAATAAAATATTAGGTTCTGATATTTTTTATTAAGGAAAACAAATTAGGTTCCAAAAAACAATTTCAAGGATTTTTTAAAGAATACACAAATGTAATCACCCTATTAAAAAGACAATATTAATTTAAGGAGACAGGTTTAAAAAAAGTTAATATGGATAAATACTATATGGTTATCATTTATTAATATTTTTTAATGTATTTAAATCTATCATAGGGTGATTATTTTTTAAAACTGTCAGCAATTTGATCTTGCATTCCGATAAATTGAACAATGATATCTTCTTTAAGTGTGTGATCCTTAATAAAGTGATACCTGATATCTTTTTTATTTACATAAGTGTGATTTTTGGGGTTTTATCTTATAGAAATGGAACTATTAGTATCACTAATTATTTTTTTTAGTAAAAATTATGCCAGAGATTGTGATTGTGTGTTGTATCCACACCACTTGAGCAGAAAAATATCCAACTACTACGTATTCGGCTTCACTAGTAGAAAGTGTTGTTGTGTGTTGCTTCTTGCCTGACCAAAAAACTAATGAATCTCCTAATAAATAAAAAGTTCTGTATGTAACCTTTCGATCCATTCTACATCAACAAACATAGAATCTAAACCACTTTTTAAGATAAAATCATTTCAAGAAGAATAATGTAGTCCCAAATCCATGGTTCCATACAAAATAGTGGAAAAAATATTTTCACTTATTTTAAATGATATTCCTTTTTATAATATTGATATTGTGCAAAAAATAATATAGAAAATAATAATTATAGATTAATATCAGTTAATTAAAATAATCTTTTTAGCATACATCTAAATGATTTTTGATCTACTGGTTTCCCAGCTTCATCAAGATTACGAAAAACCGAGGTACTAAATGGAGTAATTATATTTCTAGTGTATTCATATTATTACATTTTAATAATATATTAATTATACTTATTTTGATATATATAAGTCATTATGGCTTTGTAGAAATTTAAAAAACAATAAAAACTGTTCACTCACCAATCAACCTCGTTTCAAACTCACATTTCATTAGATTTTCAAATGAATCGGTTAAAGATTGATGAGTTGATCCAAATATAATGTTATAAACAAAAAATTGAACAAACAAAACATTTTTCTTATATTTATTTTTAAAAAGATTTGGATCGTCATTTCCATTAATAGTATCATTTTGTAACAAAAATCTTATAAGTCTATCATACTAGGATCTAGGGTATTGTTGAATTCCATATAAAGCATTATAATTTTTAAAAACATATTTAGGATTTTTTTGACATAAAAAATAGATGGTTGTTCAACATAAACATCCTATTGAACATGTATGTTAAGAAAATAAAACTTCATATCCATTAAAAGAAGATTGAAATTAAATAATGTTGCACGTGACAGTAATACTTGAATAGATTGAAGTATAGCTACTGGAGTGTAGGTTTCTTCACAGTCCATTTCTTCTTGTTTATTGTAGCCTTAAGAATCTAATATAGGTTTATATCATAGAATGATTCCATTTCCATAAAAATTTTCTATGAAGACCCATATTACTCAAATTATATAATTTATGTTAGGCCTTTCAACCAAGGTCTATATTTTTTTCCTTTCGAATTAATATAGTTCATCATTTATGGATTTAATCCAATCATCCTCACCTAAAGCATAATCCGTGATTTTAGGTTCTAACTGGTAATGGAATGCAAGATGTTCTAATTCATTTCATTATGAAATTCTAGTCCTTATAGGTTTATTTACATCACCAACGATACTATCACTAGGATGATTCTTAAGAAACAACAGATTTAGGTTTTGTAACACATGTTCATCAATATAAGGTTGAAAATCTTCTAGGTTAAACATTTTAGGAATATTTTCTTAATTATTTTCCTTATAAGAAGAATCTTCCATAATGTGTTGATAATCAGTTTTCAAAAACACATCTAAGGATATAGGTTGGGGTTGTTTAAAAACAAAAGTATCAGTTTCATCAAATATAACAATTATTGTATCTTCTATAATATTAGAATTTTTTTTAAAAACTCTATAAGACTTAAAATTTTTGGAGAGGCCTATGAAAGTTCCTTTATCAGATTTGGGTGAAAATTTATACAGTTTATTTGTTGTATTCAATATGAATATTCTTCATCCAAATAATTTGAAGTAATATACATTCAGTCTTCTACCAGTCTATAACTCATAATGTGTTTTATTAAGAAAAGGTCTGATTAAAACTCAATTTATAGTACAGTAAGTCGTATTAACCACTTCACCCCAAAAATAATTAGCAATTGAATACTTACATAACATGGTCTTAGTTGTAACTTGAAGAATTGGATTTCTTCTTTCAACAAAATCATTTTTTTGATGAGTTCATGAAGTTAAGAAGTTATGAGTAATTTCAATATTAATACAAAAAGTTTCAATATATGAATTTTAAAATTCCCTCCCATGATCACTATAAATAGTTATCAAAGGAATGTTTTTATCATTTTTATCATGAGATCTTAAAGTCTTAAAATAAGAAATGTCTTCATATTTCTTTGCTAGAAAATAAACCCTTTTAAATATGCAGTAATCATCAACTAAAACAAATACATAGTATTTTTCTCCAATAATTCCTGATTTCGATGGACCAAAATGATCCATATTCACTTTCTATATTGCATCAAAATTTGAGACTTCACTGATTGATTTATAGATTTCTTTATGCTATATTCCATATTGAAAAGGATCACAAACTTTTGATGAATCAAATCTAAGCTCTAGAAGATCCTTAACAAGTCTTTTCTTTGAGATTTTGTATAGTTTCATAGGGTTATAATATCTAATTATTCTATTATATAACTGTGATTCATAATCTATTTCATTGAGGAAGGGTAGATATTGTCTCCTATAGTCTTTTATTTTATGTGTTTAAACATTCTCATGTTTTGGGGTAGAGAGAATAAAATATTCCTTGGAATTGTGTAATTGAAATTTATCATTCCTAAAATTCATAATGTCGCCTTCCTCAAATAATTACTTTTTACTTATAAGGATGTTATTAAGTCAATTAACCAATAAAACATTTGAATTTAATGTTTTTTCATGAAGTTCAATTATAACTATACCAATAATTTCTCTTTAATAATTGTCTATGAATGTTACTTTTCCTCCATTCATCATGATAATATTTTCAACTATATTTTTGTTACCATTAATGTTCTAGGAACATACACTATCAAGGTACCATGTATTTTTGTCTGTTCTTCCTTTATATTTCTAAAAATAAAGGATTCAGAATTTCAGAATCCAAAAATTCATTGATCCGGAAATTTTAGAATGTTAAATCATATGTATCCACATTTTCTTAGAAAAGTATTCATTAAGAAATATGAAGGATTGGGTTTAATTTAAAGATAAAAATTTCTCCTAATGTCCACCACATTGAAACTTATTGAAAAAATGAGCACTTTGGTCTATAAAATAATAAGTACTAAAAACTAGTTTTTATTGAGTATAACCTAATCCAGAACTATTCCTAATAGGATGAAGTTGTGAATACATTTTATCAAATTCTTTCCATCCTGTAGCGAAATTTGAAAAAAGAATCTTTAAATAAATATTTCAGATTAAATTTGGATTACAAAATTATTATCCTCATAGTTATTAGACATAGGGTTTGAGTTACTCTCTAAAACATTTTTCATAGAAATAAAATTTTCAAGATCCGTAGAATGTTTTTCCTTCTCAGAAATAACTTCCACAAGGATTTTAGATGTTTTTTCTAAATCAAGTGTTTTTTTCAAGATCATTATAAATATATTTTACATATTTTGTTAAAACAGAAATTCTAGAATTTTATATCCCTAAATTTGTTTTTATCATACATTTTTTATTTTTAAGTAATTTAGAAAATTAAGAAACATATTAAAATGAAGGTAAAGTATTATGTTTTGATAAAGAAGATTCATCTTCCAATGATTCATAATAGTCTTAATTAAGAAACATTTCATTTAAATAAATATTGGTTAGAGATTAAGCATTTTTTACCTTAGTCATAAAACAATGTTTTTCTGTAGGTATTATTATTATAAGACCAATATTCTTCTAACCATAAGATTCATATTACAATGATTCATCTGAAGAGTCACCACCACTAGCACTCCATGTTTCCTTATCATTTAAGATTTTATTATCCTTATATTTTTAGTCCTTTTTTATGTTTCTATCATAATACTTTTCCTTTCTATCATTTCATTTTAGAAAAGGATGATCAGGTCTGATATTCCGGGTACTTTGGCATTAATATCAAGTTACTTCATAATCATTCTGGTCCATTCTATCTTTCTTCATATATCTGCACTGAAAATATTTCTTTCCCACAATTGTTTCTGTCCTTTGAGAAATATTGGAAGATTCATTCTCGTATTGATCATTTTCACTTGATTCATATATAACAGCAACTTTCATAGTTTTAGATCTAATAACTCTTCTAGGTTTCCGACCTTTTAATTTACTAGTGAATGAAACACATCCAATAACATTATTCTTATTATTGAAATCATAATCTCTCTTCAATCATTTTTCATGCTGATGAAGAGTTCCAAATAACTCATCAAGAGTGATATTAGATACTTTCTTATTTTCATCAATAGTTTTCCTTTAAGATTCCCACTCCTTGGGCATAATATTCATTATCATTTACACAATAACATCATCATCATGTCCTTTCTCTCCCATAGATTGAAGACTGATAATGATATTCATAAATCATTTTTTCAATTTGAAAGTAGTTTCTAAAAAGGGAAATGTAAATTAATGATACTCATATATTAACATAGCTCTTCTAGTTTCTATCAATTTTGAAGTTATAAAGTTAGTAACATAAAGGTTTTTATAGATTATATTGGCTATTTTACAAGAAGATTTTGATTGTATATATTTCTGGTAATGGAACATAAAAGATAATCATGTACCTTGTAGTTTAGCTTATATTCGTGTTTCTCTTGAATAGTGAATGTTTTGACCTCCTTGTCTGTTATTTTTTAATATCCAGTGAGCCTGAAAATATTGTCCACTCCAGCATTAATAACCAAAATTTTCATTCTATATCAGCAGTACTCATAATCATTACCATCAAAGATTAAAGGTCTGGGAGGATTATGATTGTCTATTGAACTAACATTCATACCTTCTATTCTATAACAAAATATCTTTTCCATAAAACTTGTTAGTTGTAAATTATTATTAACAAATATAAAAATCAATTAGATAAACATAATCATGTAATGTTAGGAACGAAACATTGGGGAAGAAAATTTAGAGCAAGAAAAAGTTAATATGTATGCATTCGTATATCAGATACCTCCTCTGATACCAATTGTTTGATCAAAATAGGATGTGAGATGCACAATCACATGAGGTGGTGAATTTTATTTTTGAAAACATTCACTTTTAACCATAAATAAATCAATGTTTAACAATTTTAAACAAGGTAAATTCACAAACCTTCTTTGGTTCATGCTCAAATGGATAATTGGAAGGGACTAAGATTAATTATAAGAATCCTAAACTTAAACAAGTTCAACATAAGGAAACATAATATAGTTTATCTTAGATAAATACTCTACCATAAGGCATATAGAATCTTATTTATCAGAGTAATTACAAGTATAATAAAGTATAACAAATTTATAATTTCTAACTGTAACTTAAAATAGAGAATATTAAATTGCTACAAAAACTAGTAAACAAGTAGGAAATCTTTGATCCCAAAGAGATGTTTATATAATAACCATGGATAAAGGTCCCTTGATTTATACATTCAATAAAGTATGTATTATCCACACTAGTAGAATCCCTTTATAATAATATCGGAGTCTATCTTTCTATCACCACAGGCCCCTGAACTATAAGGTGTATGACACCTTTATCGTCGAATCCCATGAATTTCTCGGACATTAATTAAGTTGTTACCTATATCTTCAAATCTTTGGAAGACCTCAATTTTTATCATCAAGAATCAGAGCTTCACTATGAATGTTGGACAAGTTGTTCATAGTTAAAACATTTGATCATAAATCTAACAAATCACGAGAGTCTTTCTATCTCTAGAAATCATGTCATAACATGTAATCTCTAGAATCATATATTGATATTGAGATTGCTCAAATGATCTCATATTTTTAGGGAAAAGTTTCAACAGTCTTCTCCTCCTCCAATGTTCATATTTTTCATTGAATCTAGGAGGGACCTGGACAGGTGTCTCTCAGCCAACAATTAGATATAAACTGAATGTATGAAATATTATAAATGCAAAAAAATGAGGTTTAATGATATTTTATCATGATAGAAAAAATTATTAATTTTAAGAAACATAAGTATTATATTATCCTATAAATTTTAAACAATACATTAAAGAAATTAAATAATGATAAGGAAAATTTTAATCTGATTTGTGAGGAAGTGAAAAAAAAGGTCGAGAAAAATTTGATATTCGGATACTATTTTACAATTAATTTGGCTTCTAAATAATAAATAATTTAGAGTCTGAATTCTGAGGCATTCATATTCTAAATTATAACATACTTGGAGTCTGAATTCTGAGGAATTTGGAGACTAAATTTTGATGAATTCAGAATGCTTATTCTAATTAATTTAGAGTCTGAATTTCAGATAATTTGGTAACTGAATTTTAGAGAATTTAATTTCTAAGAAACTATATGTTTCTTACATAGGTTTGGATCTAATTTTTTACTTAACAAAAATATGGTTATACTTGTTTTTTGAATCATTTGAATAGATAATGAACCCAAAGGTAAATTTAAAACTATTCTTAGAGAAATAAAATTTTCTTTAAGAAAATATTTCTTAGTGTGTGATAATTTTCCTTAAGAAAATGGTTTTCAATTTTTCAAAACATAATGGTATGGAAAATTCATAAGGATACCTTATTGAGGCAACAATCTCCAACTTTTTTTAAATCACAAACATAATTTCAAAAAATAATATAATGAATATTTTTTTTCTGTGGAATTAAAATGAAATACTCATCTATCTTTACTTATGACTTGTGATGAATATGACTAACTCCACCTTAGGTTTTGAAATCTCTATGGACTGTATTCTAGTCATTCATATAAAAGTATGTTTTTTTCATAAGAAAATAATTTTTATGCGGACTTCCCTTACATAATCTCCCATTTTTAAAGGGAATTCTCTTCTTTTTTACCAAATATTCTATTGATCATTCCCCCCCCCAATGTGATTTAAAAAAAGGAATGGATGGAATGAAATAATTGTACCTGAAAGGTTAGAAATTCTAAGGAAAAAATGGAACAACAAAATAATATTATTATAATATAATAAATTGTCACAAAATAAATAAAACAAGTGAACATATTTGTATGAAAATAATTCATCCTTATTTTACATAGATATAATATTTTCCATGGTTGTATTTAATTTCATTAGATCTTTGTGACCATCCTCAAACTAATGAGAAATTGATCCAGATATTTATTCTTCTTTTCGAGAGCCGTGATAAAATCTTCTTAAGAAATTAGAATTTCAGCCGAGGAATTTTCTACCTCTTCTTATTGTTTGAAATTTTCTTCCAACTCTTTCCTGAGGTCACTTTCCAACTTTAAATATATCGCAATAGAATAAAACTTTCCAATTATATCTATTTCGTTATGAATTTAGATAACTTTTTATTAGTTAAGAATTTTTGATATACTTGTTGTGTGTTTCTTTATTATATCATTTGACTTATCAAAAGATTATTTTACTGAGTCTTAGAATTCATCCATAATTTTCATATCATCAATCTTTGTTTTATATCATTTGGTTATTACCATGCATTCTCTCTTATGAGAATCATGTCCAATATGAATGTTTTTGAAATCCGCTTTAATCTTAAAAAAATATTCGATGATAATTTATGTCATTTGTGACTTCTAATTGATTTATTGTTGATGAAATTGACATCTAGAGTCAGTGATGGTAAATAAATGAATATTATTTACTAGAATCTTTATAAAACAAACCACAAAATTCTATCCCTGAGATGATGAGTTTTCTAAAGACGATTACTTTGGTGGTGAGGAATCATTATCTATATCTTTAACTTTCCTCTTGGATTCTTCATCCACATATTTTTTAGATTTTACAATCACAGTTTTTCTTGGAGAAATAACATCTTTATTTTCTTTTTTTGTTCCTGATATTTCCATCCCAGCTTTCAGTGTTTCATTTTAACTATCTGAGTCATGGATTATCTTATCTTCATCAACATATGATTTCTTATCATCTCGATTAAAATACTTACAATGAATAAAATCATGGTTGTTACTCTCATAATTATGAGGTCTATTAACCTCACTATATTCATCATCATCATTCCCTTGAGATATTGTTTGGGTTGATTCAACATGGGGTGTTCTGATCGATAACCCGTCTTAAGTACTTTCCTTCTCATGGTATTCTTCCAACATTTTTGTTATATTATAACATTACTATTCCATTTCTACTTCTTATTATTCTTCTGGTTGATTGATTTTTTCTTCCACAATGGGTTCTAGTATTGAGATTTTTTTCTAGTAGTTTCTACTGGAATAGACACATGATGGGTAGATCCCTGTACTTGGATCTATTTAGATGATTTCTCAGTATCTTTAATAATGTCTTCGATGATCTCATCTTCTGACATTGTCTGCTTCGACTTCTTCTATATTCATTGCCTTTCAAGTTATCTAGAAGCTTGAATTTTTAAGTCCTTTGCCTCAGAATGTTCTAAAATAAAGGTAGCATCACCCTCCTCCTCCTCTTTATTTTTCTGCTCTCTCTATTTGGCTACAACTTCCTTTGAAAAGACCTTTCACATTTTTGGTTTGGGTGGAGCAAACTGAGTTTCTGGAAGGGGGGGTTTTCTCTTGGGTATGGTTCAATATCTATTCCATTCTTCTATGGTTTCTTGTATGTTTCTCCTACTTCAAATTTCATCATTAAATATTGAACCACACTTTTAGAAAGATCATAAAAATCTCATGAATTGATACTTAATCCAACTTTTATCCTCTTATGAGTGTCATCACTCCACAAAAAAATATTGAATGTTCAGGGTTTTAAACTACATGGAATATTAAATGTTTTTAATCATAGAACAATAATCATTTACAAGATCAATGGATACATAATTATCTAAGACATGAGGGTTCCATTATTTATATTATTGATGGTCATAAGGATTTACGTGGTCAGGTTTTTCTTTCTATGATCAACCAATAATTCCATCATTATGATATCACACTTCTTAAAAGAGTCCTTGTCTCTCATTATCGGAATAATAAATCCTTTCATTCATAATTATAACAATTGATAGTTTGTTATATGATTATTTATTTTTGGTGACCTGACTCCCTTGAGTCCAAGGGACCAAATTGCCTTCTCCTTCTCAAAAATACTTCCTTTTTTGGATTCTTTTGGGAGGAAAAGATTGCTTCACCTTCAGAAGGAATTTGAAGAATGTTTGCAGCCACGTTGAAGGATATTGAATAGGTCTTTCCATATCTCTTAACGAAAAAAATTCCCTTCCTCCTTCATCATATAAAATTATTGAATCAAACAATTATATGAGAATACCAGGATAAAATGGATCATATTTATTCATCTTTGTTACACATAGACTTTCCCAAGTATTCTTCTTTATATATTTGGAAATCAGAGAATTATACATCTGAAATAAATTTCATTCAGCCAACCATTCTCTGTAGATTTACCAATATTTAATTTCCTTGTTTTATGTCATCTAATTTTAAGAAGATATTTCATGTGACATCTAGAACATAAGGAATATAAGAAATTTGAATGACTGATTTGTAGGGACGCAAATCGTCGGTGCAAAAACTCTTTAAAAACCAATGTGGAACACGAACATGGGTGGTATTTATATTGGATTTGCGGTGATATCTCTAATTAGCTGATAAATATAATGGATAATATTATCTTGATCTGAACTGATGGTTGAGATGATTGCGGAATAAAAATTTGGTAGGTTTTGATCTCATGAGTTTTTATGGAAAAAAAAGATTTAAATAAAGTGAACCTGATTGGGATTTCTTATATCAAGATAGAAAAACCAACAAGTAGAAAATAAAATAACAAAGATTTATGTCAGGACTCATAAATTAAATATTTCATACAAATAATTGTAATTATAGATAATGTTCATTTTAAGAACATAGATTCTAAAAAAAATCTTTTTAGAAAATTTTTATTAAGTAAAATAAATTAGGATCCTAAAAATAGTGAATTATTTTTTTAGATTAAATTTTTTTAACCCCCTATGAAAATAAGTTTTTATTTTAAGTATATAGTATTCAACAAAAATTTAATATATAAGATTAAATTACAGTTACCGTATCAAACTTTTTTTAATGTATTCTAACATATCAGAGGGTGAATTTTTTCTAAATATGTCATCAAGTTGATCTTGGGTTTCAATAAATTGAAGAATTATATCTCCATTAACTGTATGATCCCTAAAAAATTGATTCTTGAAATATATGGGGGGGATTTGCTATAAGACTCATATTCTTCCCACCAGAATATTCATATTCTAAAGATTTATCTATAGAGACACCACCACTTGCACTCCAGCTATCATTATCATTAAAAACATTTGTAGACTTTTATTTATAGAACTAATTTCCCATCCTTTCCGAATTATTTTCCATTCTATATTTTCTCTTTAGCATTGGATAATCAGGTCTGATATATCCATCACTTTTTTATTTATAACATGTTTCTTCAGAATCATTATTTTCATTTCTATATTTCTTCTTATATCTTGACTAAAAATATTTCTTTCTCTCAATAATGTTAATCAAACGAGCAATATCGGATAACTCATTCTTAGATTGATCACTATCACTTGATTAATATATAAAAATAGATTTCTTAGTTTTAGATTTAGAAACTCATTTAGGATTTTTGTATTTTGAGGTAGTAGTGAATGAAACGCATAAATTACAATTCGTCATCTAATTGAAATCAACATATATCATTAATCATATTTTACGATGATGAAGATTTCCAAATAACTCCTCAAGAATGATATAAGATACTTTCCAATTTTTATAAATATATATACTTTTATACTCCCACACATTGGGAAATATATCAATTATCATGCCCATAAGAACATCATCATCAAGGCCTTTCTCTCCCATAGATTTAATAATTCTGTTGATAGTATTAAATATTTGTTCCAATTTTCATATAGGTTCCCTATAGGGAGATATAAATACTTGATATTCTTCTCTTAATATAACTCTTCTTATTTTTATCACATTTGAAGTTCCAAAGTGTGTAACATCATGTTTCTTCTTGATTCTATTTACTACTTCATCATAAAATATTTCACCGTAGATAGTCCTTATCATGGAACATTAACAAGTATTAGGTATCTTGTAGTTTAGTTGATATTATTGTT
Source organism: Viscum album (assembly GCA_963277665.1). Classification (NCBI taxonomy): domain Eukaryota; kingdom Viridiplantae; phylum Streptophyta; class Magnoliopsida; order Santalales; family Viscaceae; genus Viscum; species Viscum album. Next base: position 1,529,718,097 of record OY728123.1, on the reverse strand, counting down.
CCTCTTGATTGGTAAAATTACTAACATATTAGTGAGGAATTTTGTAATATCCAATGAGCATGACAAAGTTTTCCACTCCATTGTTAATTAAAAATGTTTTCATCCAATCTCCCCAGTACTCATAATCATTACCATCAAATATTGGTGTTCTTTTTTGATTAATATTTTCTATAGAACCAACATACATACCATTTATTCTATAAGAAAAACAATTCAATAAAACTGTTTAGTAGTAAAAGTTTGTAAAAAAAGGTAAAAACTTTAAGCTGAACCTAAGCAAGAAATATTAAGCATGGAAAGTTAACCAAGAAAATGTAGAGCATGGAAAACTAATATGTAAGTATTAGAAATTCAGAGTACTACTATGATACAAATTATAGGATCAAAATAGGATGTGATATTCTCAATTACAAGAGGGGTGAATTTTTACGATTAAAATCTTTATCTTTTAAACTTAACGAAATCATGTTTAACAAATTTAAACAAGGTAACTTCACTATACATTTTTTCTAGATTAAATGGATAATTAGAAGGGCACATGTCCAATTATAATAAACCTGAACATAAACAAGTGAAGCTTAAGAAAACATAAGCAATATATCTTATATAAATATTCTACCTTAATGAGTATAGAATATTAATTACCTGAGTAAGTACAACTATAATAATGAATAATTAAGTTAAAATTTCTAACTGTTTCTCAAAATAGAGGAAATAAACATGTAAAAAAAATGAGTAAACAAGTACGAAATATTTTAATCCAAATATAATGGTATCCAAAAACCTTGGATAAAGGTCCCTAGATTTATACATTCCAGAATATGTGTCTTACCTACACCAAGGTAAGCCATCGATAAGAATATTGTTGTCTATCTTACTATCCTTGTAATACATCAAACCTTAAGGTGTTCATAACATCCATATTTATATCATATAATGTTCTCTAACCTTAATTTATTCAGAACCTCTATCTTCCTATTTCAAAAATTCCAAGATTTTTCAAAGAAACAATCGGGTTCGCACTAAGAAAGATGAAAAATTTGTTCATGGTTGAAGAAGTTGGTCACAAATCACAATGAGCATGAGATTATTTCCCTCTATATAAATAACATCACAGAATTTAATCTCTATGATTATAGATCAATTTTGAGATTTATAAACTGGTCTTTTATTTATGGTAAAAATAATCAATAGTCAACTCCTCCTCCAACGGTCAAACTTTTTCATGAATTTCAAAGGAAACTTGATAGGCGTCACCCACCCAATGGTTTGTTAGAAACAGAGTGGATGAACTGGTTTTATTGTTACAAAATAATTTTTAAGAAAATTGTATCATGTTAGATAAACATTTTTAATTTTAAAAAACCTAATGAAAAATGGGATCTGATTAATATGGAACATTACTTTAAGGAAATGAAATAACCATAACGAAATTTTTTAATTTGATTATTAAATATGTTAAAAATGGATGGTAGAAAAAATTGATATTCTGGTTCTATTTTACATATAATTCAGAGTATAAATTATAGGGACTTTATAGACTAATTTTAAAATAATTTGGAGTATGAATTCTAAGGTTTTCGGATTCTGAATTATGAGGAATTATGAGTCTGAATTTTGAGGCATTCGGAAACTAAATTCTGAGGAACTAAAAGTCTTAATTTTAGAGAATTCAGAGTTTGAATTTCCAAAATTTCAGAGTCTATGAAATAGTAAGGTTCTTAAATATGTAAGGATCTGATTTTTGACCTAACAATATTCCTGTTAGAGTTGGTTTATGAAACATTATAAAAGAAAATGAAAGCTAAAGGTAATTTAACATTTTTTCATAGAGAATGAATATTTTCCTTAAGAGAATAATTCTTAGAAAAATATAATTTTCCTTTATACAATTTATTTGTGATTTTCAAATAATATAGGAAGGAAAATGTCGTAAGGAAACCTTATTGACTTAATTGTATAGATGTAATGTTGAGCGAAAAAGATGAAGAGTTAGAACTTTTCCAACAAAAACATTCAAAATCTGAACACAGTGTTACAATTTTAAATCATTCTATCTCTAATTATAATGAAATATTTTTAAAAATAAAACTTAAATGGTTTAGAATAATGTTGAAATTTTTCCTGTGAAGAAAAAAGATAGGAAATTTATGTATGTGACTAAAACTATAAATGTGGAGAATTAAAAAGTTTCTAAGAATTTTTATCCCAAATAATATTTTATTACATTAGTTTCCAATAATCCTAAAAGGAATGTTGTTCTGAAAAAGGAGGTTCTGGCAGACAGTAAAAAGGCTGGTGGTGAAAACGTTTCTGATAATAATGATAAGAATGTTACTATGAAACATGCTCATAACTCCAGATGATATGGATGTTTCATCGGGAAGTATTCTTTCGTTGGAAACTTCTATTACATTAGTTGATTCAAGATCACGGAAAAATTTTGTTTCTCTAATAAAAAATATTACAATTATTACAGAAATTACCAAAGAAAAAATTTTAGGGGGAGTAAATCCTCTCAATGTAATAACCCTAAGAATGATATTTTGATGAAAACTATGAAGGATGGTGTGAAATTGGAAAATATTTTCAATCCTCTAGAACAATTTTGAAAGATTTGAAAAATCTGTATGTCTAACAAAAGGATGTTTTTTTAGTTACCAAAATTGAGAAATGTTTTTTCAAAACTCTCATAAGCTGTACATTGAAACTGATAAAGGAGGATAAAAATATATTCTATTAGAAACTACTCTAAATGAAATATAAGAATAAGGAACATAAATCTATGATAGTAGGTGTTCATCTCATATGGTAGGATAATTAAAATAACTAAGAATGTAGAATACATTAAAGAAGTAATGGTGATATTTGGAAATGTTGAATCTCTCATAATCAATTTTTTGGATAATACATTATTATGGAATAACATTTAAAATATAAAAAGTCTTTTTTAATTTATGGGATGAAAAAACATGATAAGTGTTTCACAACATTGTGATGAAGTAAAATAACATAATTTTAGAATATATGGGTTTTTTGTGAAGATATAGAAGTATGGGAAGATAGATATAAGAGGCCAATGTACAAAATGGAACATGTTCTATTTTAGTGAGGTTCAAAAATCATGTTACTTATACATTATGGAAGATAAAAAATTATGTCATAAAAGGTTGGGGAACTTGTATTAGATAATAATTAGATATTTATCAAAGTATTATAATGTATGTGGATTTCATGATATGTCATAGACTAGATATTTAGGTTGTAAAATTTATTATAATGGAATGATTTAAAACATTGTGCACTAAGAATATAAAATCTGTTTAAAAAAACAAATTGAACTTTTTCATATAGATATCTATTTTTAAATGAGAAGAAAATTCACTCTTGGATATATGTACTTCATTACTTTAACTGGTGACTTTACTCATATTACATTTGTAATGTATATAAAGAATAAGTCAATTTATCTGAAAATGTTTAAATGGTTCTTGGGGGAAGCTAATAAATAGTGTAAGTTTTCTATACATTATTAGAGAATAGAAAATGGTGGTGAATTAAAAAATGAAAAGTTTGAATGTTATATTGAGATGTGTAGAATTCATCTTGAGTTCATAAAATCATACACCCATCAAAAACGGTTTCATTGAAAAGAAATAATTAAAAATCGGTTGAAATGAGATGAACTACATTACTTGAACATGGTATCTCTCATTACATTTGGGGACATGAACTGATCACCATAGTTTTCATTCAAAAGAAACACTTCTGAAGGCCATGTGTAGATATGATTCCATATGAAATGTTTTATAAAAAAACTCTATTTTGGATCCCTTTGAGAGTATATAGGAGTCCCTAGATCATAAATAAGATATGTAGAATCCATGGTATTTTTTATAAGATAGGTGAAGATAGAATGATTCTTGTATCTGCTCCAAAAGTAATTGAATACCGATGTTTCAACAATTAGAAAGAAATATTAGTTGACACTATTTATGTGAATGTTACTGAAAATGTTCAAGAGGATGCTAAAAAAACTTATGGTGATGATGAAGGTGAATAAGATCCATGATTATTTATCATAAATTCTAATATGGATAAAAATTATTGTCATTCTACTAAAGAAGTATAATCTATCCCAACTATTTTTAGTGGAGATGAAGAGTCTCAAAAATAGCATCCAAATAGTCAAAAACAAGTATAATCTCAAAACATAATTTGTGATCAATATAAAAAAATCGAATAATAAGAAAATTAAAATACATTACACATACCTCATTATATTCAAAAGTAAATATGAATGTTTTTAATGATTCATTTAAGCAACCATAATGGGGTTATACAATGAATGATGTATTGGATGACATAAAAAATAACTATACCTGGAAACTCATACTGAAACCATAATAAAAATGTTATAAGTAAAATTATGTTCTTCTAAACAAGATAAATGAGGAATGTGATGCGATATGAAAAAAAATATTGTGCAATGGTTATTAATAGGTCGAGGTCATTGACATTGATGAAACATTTTCTATAGTGGACATATTAGAATCAATCAAAATATTCCGTGATTTTCATTCAAAAAAAGTCACAATATATTTCACTTTTATGTGAAGTATTCATTTTTAAATGGCGATTGTAATGAGGAAGAATATATTGAACAACCATGAGGATTTATTTTTGGGGAATATGAATGTTATGTCTTCATGTTGAAGAAAACCATGAATTGGATGAAACAAGCTCTGAGTTAATTATATTCAAAATTGGATTCTTTGTAAATAAATTAGAGTTTTATGAAAACAATAGTGTATATTAATATGTATATCCAAGAAATAAATGATTTTTTCATCCCTTTAATTTTCTATTTTGATGACATTATCATTATTAGGAATGATTAAATAAAAAATGGAATATTTTTTTTGAATTGATGAAATAGTTATTTGATATTTCCATCCAATTCGAAATGAAATATAATATTCATTTATAAATCATAGAAAAGATGAAACAAAAATTTATTTCCCATGAAAAGTATACTATGTAACATATTAATAATTTGGTCATGGAAAATTTAGAACTAGATTCCACACCAATTTCAGTGTGAACCATATTTTCTATTGACTGAGAAGTCATGAAAGGTGACTCTAAAGACCTTCAAATGTTTATTAGAATTCTATTGTATTTGACAACATCAAAACCTAACATTGATTATATTATTAATTTATGTTCAATATTTCGGAGTAATCTAAATGAATAACATCAATATGCTAGAAAAATAATTCAATGATTTATTAAAGGCATTTTAAATTTAAGAATTTGGTACGATAGCCCATAAATAATTGAATTTTGTAGGTATATATATTCTGATTGGGTTGGAAATAAAAATGATAGAATATCAACATATGGTTGATTTTTCTTCTAGGAAAAAATTTGTGTCATTTGGAATACGAAGAGACAAAATCCAATAACCCTTAACATGGTTGAAAATGAATAGTTTTTTAAAACTAAATCTTCTACTCAACTTATGTGGATGATGACTTAACTAGAAAACTTACTTGTTCAAGTAATGATACCCTTTTTCTTGGTTTTTAATAGTCCTTGTCTAAGCAACCGTACAAGGAGACTGATAAAAAATAATCATTTAAAATATATTGACATTATATATCACATCATCAAAAGAGGATGTAGAGAGGAATGAATTAATGATGTATTATGTTCCAAAATCTGAACAAGTTGATGAAATTTTAAAGAAAACCCTTACTGAAGGAAAATTTATTCAAATTGAGGTTGAACATGGGTGTCTTACCACTTTCTAATAAAGGATTAAATATGTTATATTCACTCATTAATCATTTTTATAGTGTTTTCAATGGGGATAATTATTTCCTAAACCCTTCTATTTATATGTGCAAAACCTTTTTAGAAATTATATATGTAAGGGGAGCTTTGGTTAGGTTGTAAACCCAACATGTGTGCGTGTGTGAACTATAATAATAGTATGTTATAGTTGTATTAGGGGAAAAATATTGTATGGTGAACATGTGAAGAATTATGTGATGAAAATATAAATATATTTAATGAGTTACATCTCTTAAATAACATCAATTTGCATTCAATGATTATGGTTTACTGATAGAAGTTACTTCATGTATGATTATAATTGTTCATAATTGATCTATTGAGTGAGATTAAAAAATTCATTTATTTATGAACCTTGTCAGAAAAAATTATAAATGAGTAGATTTTTGAGACCATGTGGTCTGGATGTTGTGTTTGGATGTTAAATAAAGGTTTTACTAAAAAAAATTCATTTGATTTCAAATAGAAATGGAAACCAGTTCACATTTTAAATGTTGGTGATCACACTCTTAATAATATTCTGATTATCAAAAGATAAATAATTAAGAAAATCGATTAAATTTAGAATATGTTTTCTTGTTGAAATGATCCATCAAACTCACCTAGTGTTCATAATAAATGGTAGGATTGTAATGAATAGATTTAAGGGTGTATTCTTGGATTTAATGATAATATGAATCTGAATGTATGATCATTGTTTCTTCTATAAATGGGGAAGACCTTGTTTGTTTAAGGTTCAAACATTCCAATCGGTTTATAATGGGTTTATTTGTAGAACCAGAAACATCCAATGATTCTATATCCATTTGGACCTACTTTCCAAAGGTAGGTGCTCATCAGTTGTGGACCGATGAGGATTAAGAATTTTCATTGGTAGAGAGGATGGGAGTTCAGGCTCACCACACCTATTTGGGGGGGAATTATTGTCTTCTCTGGGACTCTATTATAGATTTGAGTTATGTTCGTGAATCCTTATTAATTTACCAAGTATAAAAATGAACTTCCTTTTAGATATGACAATCAATAATTTATGAGATTAAGAGAATCTTTTATATCTATTTGTGGTTCTTCATAGATAAAGAATCATCCATATTTATTAGAGATTCTTAATCAATGGTTTCCTTCAACGCATTATATAGAAATTTGTTGGTCATTATGATAACCATAATACTTTTAAAGCCACTCAGTGGGGAACTTGAAGTTTATTGTCATTCAGAAGGACATGGATTATTTTATAGTTGGGATTATACCCACAGATGGGCTTCTTATGTATCCTTGTTAGAAAAGGAAACAGAACCCACGTAGTTCAAGTGAAGAAGCATAATATTTATGCATGATTGATGTCCCAAATAATGATTTCCTAATTACTTTTACACTCTAAGATCACATGAGTCATTCTCGGTGTGAGAAACAAGAGGTATTAGTAAAACATGATGATTGTTCCACGAAATATGCAATCATAAGAAATGATGTGGGGCTTACATATGTTTGAAGGCCCATGTAAATGAGGATTAGGACTTAGTTTAGAAAATAAGCCCAGGAACAAGGTCCATAAAGGTATATGTTCATTTATGGTGATTTATATACTTAATATAGGGATTACTCTTGAGAAGGATGCCCAAATTTGAGGAGACTTATGATTGTGTTTTATTCCTGAGCAGGAAGCCGAAGTCAAAAGAAGTTAAGCCTGGGAATTACTCCTGAAAAGGAGGCCCAGGTTGAGGGGACATGAGATTTGGCGCTTACTCCTAAAAAGGATACCCAGATTAGGGAACATGGGGCTTTCTCCAAATATGGATTCCCAGATTAGGGAACATGGGGCATACTCTTAAGGAGGATGCCCATATTAGGGATATGGGGATTACTATTAAGGAGGATGCCTAGATTAGGGAACCTGGCGCTTACTCCTAAGGAGGATGACCATATTTGGGAACTTGGGGCTTACTCCTAAGGAGGATGCCCATATTTGGGAACATGGCGATTACTCCTAACAAGGATTCCCAGGATAAAAGAAATTATGATTGGGTCTTACACTTAAAAAGGATGCCAAGATTATGGAACTGGTGGCTTACTCCTAAGGAGGATGCCCAGATTTGGGCACTTGGGGCTTACTCCTAAAAAGAATGTCGAATTATGGGAACATGGGGCTTATTACTAAGGAGGATGCCCAGATTTGGGAACATGGGGCTTACTCCTAAGGAGGATTCCCATATTGAGTGAAATGATTATTGGGTCTTACCCATAAGGAGGATGCCCGGATTAGGGAACACGGGGCTTACTCCTAAGGAGGATGCCCAGATTAGGGAACGTGTGGCTTACTCCTATAGACGATGCCCAGATTTGAGAACATGGGGCTTACCCCTAAGGAGGATGCCCATATTAGGGAACTTGGGGCTTACTCCAATGGAGGATGCACAGATTTGGGAACTTGGGGATTACTTATGAGGAGGTTTCCTAGATTAGAGAACTTTAGGCTTACTTCTACGGAGGATGCCCAGAATAGATAACTTATCATCATGAAGGATGAGGTTATATGAAGGAATTCTCTAACCTTCGTGACATAAAGATATGTAAATCACGAGGTTTTGAGAGATATTCCAAAGAATTCTTTTCATAAAAGGAATCCAACAAAGGAACGATTCCATAATTGTCCTTGAAGAGGGTTTTTACTGCTAAATATTGAAGATGAGAGGTGGATTTGAAGAAAAGAGTTGAATAGGCAGAAGGGGAACCCAAAAATAGGCAGGCACAAAAGTCATATTTGGGGGTGCATGTCCTAGTCTCACAAGTATACTTGTGTGACATGGGTGTACATGGGAGATGGTAAAAAATAGGGTAATACTTGGGAGAGACTTGGATCAATCCTTTTGTATTATCCCTAAAGGCTTCCAAAAGGGTGGCGCGCAAGTTCAGTTGAAGGGATAAGGTGGCGCGCAAGTGTGGCTATTTCCTTTAAGGGTCAGACACTTAGGCGCAAAACTATTGATGAATTTCAACACTTAGGTTGTGTTCCCCCATTTTAGATCTTTCATTCTTGGTAAGAAATTACCTTAGAAGTGTTCGAAATACTTCAAGCAGAGACTAGGGCATCGAGAGATGAAATTTTACTTTTGGATTTTTTTCGTCCCCAAAATGGGTGGCCCACAGGGGGAATTTATTGTCCATTGAGGAAATTAGGAGAAAATAGAATGGTCCACACAAGTCCTCTACACAACCCATTTGTGGCATGCAAGTATACTTGTGAAAACATGGTGAAACTTGTGTGATCCATTCTTAAAGAAATATGTGTTCATGCATTTGTGAATTGTTTGATGTTCTTAAAAGGATAAATCTCTTTGTTCTTATGTTAGTCCCCTTTTTGATTCGTTAGAATCTGTTATAGAAAGAAGCATCAACAAAAGTTCCCCCTCAGAGTTGGATCCGAAAAGGGAAGGAGGATTTGACTATGAGGAAAAAGAAAAATAAGGTACTACGACACGCAAGTAGGAGGCGTGCAGGTATGCCTCTGGCGTGCAAGGTCTGGCGTGTATGGGTATGTCCATTCCTATAAATATGCAGCACCACTTCGCGCAAAGCACTCAGTTTCAAACACTTATGAGCTCTCTTTCTTTCAAGTGACTTGGCGTTCTGCTTGTACGTGCTTTTGTTCATGTTGCGCTTCTATAGTGATTTTCTGACTGTTGCGCCAGTACTAGAGCGGTATAAACTTGCGTGACCAACATAGACTTGTGAGCTAATATGGGACTTGAGCACCTTGATTCCTTAGACATTTTTAGAATTTCATCACAAATTTTATGAAAAAAACTTACTTAAATGTTAATTATCAAAAAAAAAATTGCAGATTCAATGCCTCCCAGAAGAATTGGATCATCTGATGAGTTAGCTAGCAAGCGGATTGATGATATGATGAACATCGTTGGCCATGAATATTATGATATCTGCGAAATCACTCTCCCAGATTTGGCTATGTACTTGAAGAAATATCATGTCAATTTCCCACAAAGTATCTACATGCCTCTGTATGGCCATGGTCATCTACAAGGAGTCAACATTCCAGATCAAATAATTATATACCCAAGATGCATTCACACTACTACTCCTATATTTTAGATATGTTGTGCATTAAGAGCAGTAACAATGATGTGAACTTTCAAAATTTTCCTCCATGCCATTTCATTGTAGATATGAAAATAGAAAACCATGGGTTGGAATGTTTTCTGCTTCTAGATGATGGAGAGAAGACTATCATGACATTAGAAACAATATCTAAAAAGATTAATCTCTCCAAATGGCTCTTTACTTCCAATAATCCATTCTCAAATACATGTATCCATCTTCCATCTCTCATGGACAAAAACAGAGTCAATTTTTGATCAGCAGAAAATATTCTCAAACCGTACTCAAGAATATTCTTTTACAATCATACCAAGAAGAGCTGGTATCACTGCATCTCTTATTGTATCCAGTTGAATGAGCTAATTCAAGGTGGTTGCTGATGAAGCTCATGATGTCGTAAATCAAATGATGAGTTATGTTGAAAGCCTCTTGTAATTCTTGAAAATGATAAGAGACTCTTGTATGTGGATGTCCTTATAATTCTTGTGCATCAATGAAAAACACTTTAATCTTCATTCATTTGTGCCTACATTCTTCTGCTACCTGCATAAAATTTTTACCAAATCCAATGGTCCCAGTAAGCATTGTTTGATTTTTTCTAGGATTATAAAAATAACCATACAAACGTTGAATCTTTTTATTGATCAATATTACCTAAATCATACAAAATGTATGTTTAGTGAGCTGGGACATGACTTTTGTTAAGAGATCCATTGTCTTTTTTGGGAAGTTTAAAGTCATGCATGCCAGACATAAAAAGGCTAATGTTTATGGTCGAATAGCTTTAACCGAATGGATTAAAATTGACTCAATTCCTTGATAATTTATCTGAAAACAAATTACCATATTCATGTATGGGGGAAACATGTAAACTATGACTTAAGAAATTTTGAATATGAGGAATGATATGAAAAAAGGGATAAATGGCATTAGAATAAGTATTTCCTAAGAGTGAGGTTGCCAATATTTAACAAACTCGTTACGAGGTTGAATTATGTAGGTCCACTTAAAGACATTGGCTGTACAGTCAAATAATAGCATCTTTTGGCTGACAGGTCCATTATGTAGACTACATATGCAAGGCCACCTAAGGGAACATGCTACATAGTCGGGCAAAATAACTCTCAGAAATTTTAATTTTCTATTGCTAAAAAACCAATGAATGTTTATGGAGATTCAAATTTTCCAAAGCACATAGCATGCTGTATGGAAAGAGGTAGTTGAACATGGAGAAGATATATCGAATCAAGATTTTCAAAGAATCAGATAAATGTCACTCCTATGAAGGTCTGACCCAAACATAGGGAAGGGAAATATAAACCATAGACATAAAAACTTTTAGATAATTAAAATAGTATGGGACAAATATGTTAAGGATGGATATTTTTGTGGATCCCTACATATTTTCATTAATACCAATAAGGACATAAGAGGTTTTCCTCCCAAGAATGAAATTTAAACTATTTGATAAACCCGTTAGGGGATGAATTTTTCAAGTCCACCTAAGGGAATTGGTTGCATAGTCAAATAATAATATCTTTTGGTTGAAAGGTCCATTATGTGGACTGTTTATGCAAGGCCTCCTAAGGGCACGTGCTGCATAGTCAGGAAAAATAACTCTCGGTAATCAGACATTTTGTGACCAGATGTCACAAAAAGGGTTATGGAGATCTGAAGTTATTTATGGTTAGGAATAAGACACATCAAAATGAGAATTTTTCAAGGGATGAAAGAGTTACATAGACCAATGATTACCCTAATCCTGTTGTGTTTGGGTCCTGAATTGAGGTGATGGACTTCACTACGTATCCCATAAGGATAGGAATCAAGTCATATGTAGTTCTTGAAATATAGTTCAAATCCATGTGGGCCGAGAGTGTAGGAGGTATTAATTTAGGGTCATAGAGCTCAGACCATATTGATGAATATACAGTGTGTGTTTTATAAAATTGATGTAAATGAAGACTAGGGATTTCATACCACATTCATGTTTTCACAGGGGGACATTTCAGCCAATGGACTGAATGTGGAATTTGGGGATAGACCCAAAGACCTAGGTCTATATTTGAGGGATGCTCGAACATTCCTACGTATCCCATAAGGATGGGAATCAAGCCATACATAGTTCTTGAAATATCCATTGTACATATTTGGTTTGTACAAGTGAAGGGTGAAAAAGGGACATTAGTGTAATGATGGTTTGACCCAAGATTAAAGGTTCATGGATATCCATGTATTCACGTAGTATTCGGAATATGACATGATTGGAAATCAATGTAAATAATGATTCCCACTTAGGTGAGTGTGTCAACGAATATTGTAGTGTATTGTCATACAGGACAAAAGTATGGATAGTTTAAGGTCATATGCATGGACAGATGCTGAACAGTTTAGCATCATGTAGCTAAGACATATGGCGAGGCAGTTTATTGTATTGTAGTGAGGACAATGGCAGACTGTATAGTTTATCTTCATATATCAAGGACGATGGTGCTGCACAGTTTAGTGTCATGTAGTAGTGACAAAAGGGACGTCCATAGTTTAATGTAATATAGGACGAAGGTGAACCAACGTGAAGAGTTTGGTTTTAGGATGCTTCACGGATCAACATCATACGAGATAGAGGTGAACCGATGTGAAGAGATTGGTTTTGGGCTGCTTCACGGATCACCATCCTATGAGACAGAGGTGAACTGATGTGAAGAGATTGGTTTTGGGCTACTTCACAGATCAACATCTTATGAGATGGAGGTGAACCGATGTGAAGAGATTGGATTTGGGCTTGAACCTCAAGAGGATGCCTACATACCCAGCCTAAAAGGAAAGGATAAAAGTCCACGTAGTTAAATTAAGAATGAATTGGTGATTGTGTTGTACTTGAGGACAACCCGAAGATGGTGTTGGGACTTACGCATGGTTAGCAGCCTAAAGAGGCTATTATTGTTGAAGCTCACTCTATTCTCACGTGATTCATGCTCGGTGTGAGAAACAAGAGGTAACTATAACCCTAACAATGCACAGTTTAATGTCATATAGGACATATAAGGGACTGTTTTATAGTTTAAATGGCATGTGTCACAGACATGAGGTGTTTGGCTATTTAATGTCTTGCACCTCAGATGAATAGTTTAACGTCATGTTGGACAACAAAAGAGGGGACATAGTTTAACGTTATATAGGACAAATATAAGTACTATTAATTTTAATGTCTTGCTGTGAGGACTATTGGTGCTGCACCGATTATTGTCATGTAGCAGGGACAAAATACAGTTTAACATCATGTAGTATGTATTAAGGGACTTTTTTCAGTTTTATGTCTTGTAAGATAAATATATGAACAGTTAAATGTCGTGTAGGACAATACATATTCATGTCATGTAGGACAATATAGTTTTATGTCATGTATAATGATGGGTTGTACAGTTTAATGTCGTGTTGCCAAGACGATGGTTATACAGTTTAACATCTTGTCAGATGTAAGTATTTGTGTTACACAAAATAATTTTTCAAGAATATGGCATTGGTTGGAGTCGTGATGAGATCTCATTCCATTGAGATTAAATAATAAGCTATATTGGAGTAGACCTTATGTATTGAGTAAGGTCCTTCCCACTTTGGCTCAAGATTTGGAGGCTTATTTCCTAGTATCATTGGAGTTCTGAGGACCAATACCAATTCCCCTTAAATTAATGAATGAAGATGGAATTTTTTGTTTAAATCTCGTGTTATTCTATTCTGATAGACTTCCAAGTGGTGTAGGGTGCACAATCTTTTTTTATCTAATCATTCCAATTCATCCAATCGTTATTGATATTTTTCATCTGAGATGACTGATCCCAAATGGATACTCTGAGCAAAGGTAATTGAACCTCAATGGGCAAGACTGCTTCTGTTCCTTGTACCAATGAATATGGAGATGATCGTGTAGTAATGATGGTGGTTGTCTGATAAGCACATAAAGATTTAAAATATTTATCATGCCATGATTTCTTATCTTTACCCACCATCATTTGAAGTATATTTGAAAGAGTCTTATTGAAGGCTTATATTTGGCCATTGGCTGCTTCATGATACTGAGAGGAATGGTTGGATTTGATGTCTTATTCTTTATACAACGTCCTTACCTCGAATGAACAAAAGTTGGTTCCATTGTCCGTCAATATAGTAAGAGGGGTACCAAATCTAGTAATGATGTTAGAGATGATGAAGCTAACCATGATTTTAGCACTATCTTCTTTGAGTGGTATTTCCTCTACCCATTTGAAAAAGAAGTCAGTAGTAGTAAGAATATACTTAAACTTCTTGGATGTAACCGAAGGGTAAGGTCCCACTAAATCCATTCCCCAGGCGGAAAATGGCCATGATTATTTAGCAATATGAATAAACTCTGGGGGTGATGAATAAAGTTGTCACATACATGGAAAGAATGACACATCATAGTGAAATCAACACAATCTTGTATAATTGAAGGCCAGAAGTATCTAAGCCTTCAAATTTGATCAAACAGTCTTTGTCTAGACTGGTGGGCACCATAGAATCCTGCGTGTACTTCTTTTATGATATCCATTGTCTCTTCACCATCAATGCATCTAACGAGAATTCCATCAAAACCATTTTTGTAGAGAATTATTTCTAGGTGATCTGGGCTATCATAATGAGTAAAATTGACCACACATCGCCGTACATGTTCTTTCCCATCTCTATCAGGTGGGAGTGTTCCATTTTGAAGGTATTCCTAGATAGGTATTATCGATCATGTAGTATGAACATATGGTTCAAAAATGGGACTAATTTCATTGATTTCCTATATTCTGATTTGAACATAATGTGAATGTGTATAAAGGTGGGAAATACTGATGAATGTTTCATCCTCATTTGGATCTTCCAGAGCTATGGACACATTAGCCAATGCATCATCTTGAGCATTTTGAGATCACGGGACATAAGAAAATGTCGGTTCCAGACCAAATTTCACCATAAATCACTGACGTAATCATACAAAGGGATTAAATCTTTTTTTATGATGGCATAATCCCCATTGACAATTTTGATTACCAGGTATGAATCACCTTTCACCTTTAATTGATTCACTTGTGCCTGAAGCGCCAAATCTAATCCTACGATGAGAGCTTGATATTCTGCTTCATTTTTTGTACCACCTTCCCAAAATATGATGGAATATGGTATCACTGCCTCTTCTAGGGAAATAAGTAAAATTCCCAACCCAACTTTGTTGTATTTAGGATCTTCCATTTTATTCCCTATTGGACTTCTGGAAGCACCATCAATGTACATTTCCCTTGTTTGAAGACTATCTTGAATAGAGAAGACTTCCTCATCTGGAAGTCAAATATCTAATCTTGAATCTTCTATGTAATGGTGTTCAGCAAGGAAATCATCCAGAGCTTGACCCTTTATTTCCTTTTGAGACACATACTGGATATCAAACTACTGTAAAATAACTTCCCACCTTACCAGGAGTCCTATAAGCTTTGGACGACTAAGGATAAATTTGAGAAAGTTATTGCGAGATATCACGTAGATCCCATGATGTTGCAGATAGTGTCTCAATTACTGAACTTCAATGATTAATTCTAGTAAACACTTTTCAATACTTGAATATCGGGTTTCTGCTTCAAGCATAGTCTGACTAAGATAGTAAAGGTTGTTTTCATTCCCATCAACATTCTTTTGGGCAAGGAGGACACACAATGATCGCTCTAATGGTATCACATACAGAATAAGTGGTATTCCTTTTATAGGAGGAATTAGCACTGGTGGACTCAAAAGTTATTTCTTGAGAATATCAAATGCATCTTGACATTCATCAGTCAACTGGTAGGTTACTCCCTTCTTCATCAATTTGGTGAAGGTTAATCATTTTCCTACCATATTGGTGATGAAACACGGAATATAGGCCATGTGTCTTTGAAGTCCTGTCAATTATTTCAAATTACGGGGAGGTGACATACAAAGGATTCATTTTGTCATCATTGGATCGACTTCAACACCACGATGGGGTAAAAAAAAGAAGACAAATTTTCCTACGGTTACCCAAAAAGAACATTTCAAGGGGTTCATCTTCAAATTTTGTTGTCGATGTTTGTGGAATATGATTTCCAAATCAGACAAGTGATTAGAACATTTTCTGGGATTATCCACCAAATCGCCCACATAACACTCAACAAATTTCCCGAAAAAGGGTTTGAAGATATGGTGCATGGCATGTTGATATATTGTGCCTGCATTCTTTAGGCCAAAGGGAATTACCTGATAGAAAAACACACCCTAAGGGGCTTTGAAGGGTGTAAATTGTTTTTCTTCAGGATCCATTCATATTTGATTATACCCAGAATATCCATCAATGAAGGAAAGTGCTTCATATCCTGTTGTGGTATCAATTAAGAGTTCTGTGACTAGAATTGGAAAATCATCCTTGGGACAGTAACTATTATGATCTCAAAAATCAATGAAAACACTATTTTGTCCATTATTCATTTTCACAGGGAAAATTTTAGCCAACCTTTTGGGATATTGAACTTCTCTGACGTAGTTATCTTTGATATGCTTATCCACTTCAGCTTCAATTTTTTAAGCATAAATTGGGTGTGTTCTTCATACAGCTTGTTTAAATCCTCGATGTTCTTCTATATAACCCAAACAATTATTTTCAACATCTGGATCAAGCCCTGTAATTTCTGTACAGTTCCATGCAAATATATCTCGATTTTTCTTTAAAAATGAAATATACATTTCCTTCTCTTTATTAGTCATGACCGCACTAATTAAAGTAGGGCATGGATATTCATTTGTAACCAGATTTATTTCTATGAGTTCATCCATAGTAGTAGAGATACACTCATAAAATGTTAGAGGAGAATCCCTGTGATCTTCCTCTTCATCATCAACATGTGTTATTTCTTGTGTTTCTACACACAAAGTATATGATGAAGCAGCATTTCCTTGATTAATAGAGGAGTTAAAATTTGAACATCATGAAGAAATGGCTACTAATTTTGACCCTATTGATGATGAACGGTCATCCTTGTGTAATAAAAAGGATATGATGGATTGAGAAACGACATCATTGTTTATCTCTAACATTGCTATAACTTCTTCTAGCCTGGTTGATGAAGTATAGAATCGCTGGATTTCAGCGGATGAAATGTACACATCTCCATTTGAGCTTTCATCATTGCTTAGTGAATCATTAATTTCTCCCATACTATCTGGCTTGATTTTCGTAATGGACATTATGGATGTTTCCATAAGAGTATTTGGATTTGGGTCTATCCTGTCAACTTTACTGATAGGCAACACATAATCTGTACTCACATGTATGAATGGGTTTACTTGAATCATTTCCAAACCATGTAGATCAATAATTTTGGTAACCTCATTTGTCATGGATTTCTCCTTCCACGCCATGTGATAGAATTCTGCCTCAATGTATTGAGATTCACATGTTTTGAATTGGGCTTTATCACCTTACAATGTCCCAATTTGACCATTGAAACAATATTTGAGACATTGATGGAAGACGACGGTATGGATGCATGTTGATGTAGACAATGTCTTTCAATCAAAATATTGAAGGTTGTGTCATGAAGAACAACCATGAAATCTGAATTGGATGCAGGGTCTCCAAATTGAGTTCTGAGTGTGATCTCACCCAGAGGTTCATGTTCATTTTTATCATATCCATGTAACATCAAAGTAGAATGAGATAAATTAGATTTTGTGAGGCCCAATCGACAAAGTGTACAAATGAGGATGAGATTGACTTTTGAGCCATTATGAATGAAAGACTGTTGGATATCTATATCATTGACATTTCTAGATAAATACAATGGTTTGATATGTCCATGTACAAAATCATCTTCATCCCCATCTATAAATGAGATCACTGCATGTCATTCTGCAGGACCATTCTCTACATGGTAGAGTTCATCCGATTCAATTTCAGTTTCTAATTCCAGGGGACATGAAAAAGCCACAATGAGTGCCTCCCGAAGATCCTTTGATATGTTCAAGGCATCCAAAATTTATAACTTGGCCGGTACATGGGACAAATGTTTCCAGACATCATACTTTTGGTCCAAAGGTCTGCAT
This sequence comes from Viscum album, assembly GCA_963277665.1. Taxonomy (NCBI): domain Eukaryota; kingdom Viridiplantae; phylum Streptophyta; class Magnoliopsida; order Santalales; family Viscaceae; genus Viscum; species Viscum album. The sequence goes on along the minus strand of OY728123.1, from coordinate 1,529,700,010 downwards.
TTCCCAACAGGAACTTATGGTTTCGTTGGTTCATTAGAAGTTGATGCGTTGGAAGAAGATGCATTGGAAGTAGATGCATTGGAAGTAGATGCATTGGAAGTAGATGAATCTTGTATCAGGGTAAGATTTGGAAATACTCCTAGATTCATAAAATTAGACCAAATATGTCTATTTATTTGCTGAGAGGAAGAAGGTAAAATCTCTAACCGATCTTCCAAAATAATTGTACCAGGACTAAATCGGCAATGTGTAGAAGATCTTTCTTGTTTGTGTTGAGACCGCTGAAGGGATTTTCCATGCGTTTCACCTGAATATATAGTTATGGTAGGGGTAATATTGAAATTGTGGCTTTTGGAATATCCATGTCTTCCCATGTATCCTAGAACTTGGTCTCTTCCACTAATTCCTCTATTTGATATAGGGAACTCAAGTTCATGAAGATATAAACTGTGATTGGCATAGGGATCTATTAAATGAATCATATTAATAGAACCAAAGATCAACTCTTCATCTGATAAATATTATACTTGATTAACTAGTTTAGGGTATGCTATTTGGGGGGGGGGGCAGTGCCCATGATTCTAAAGTAGATGGCATAAAATCTGCCAGATTCAAAGACAATTCGGGGATTGACATGAGCTCGTCTTCTTCTGATAGATCTTCTTTCATCAAAATATGATTATTTTTTGGGGATTTTCTTTCTGATGAATGGGGTTTTTCTATGGAATTCATAGCGGAAGACACAATTTGTTTCTACAGTTGATTTCGTAAAATATCATGAGTTCGATTGATCATTTTCCTGACCATCCAATCATTAAATTTCTGCGCATATTTTTTTTTGACTTCATCCTACTCACCTTCTTCTTCTAGATTTATAGCAGTAACACATGCTACCTGGGATAAATATCCTTTTTATTTGTCTTGTCCCGAGTCCACAATCTTTTATAGGAGGTCTTTGAAGACAAAACACTCATGAATGGGATTCCCCAACATCGGATGAAATGGAAAATAGATGGGAAGGACTTCATCTCCATCTTTGTTAGGCATTTTAGGCCTTGGAAACTAAACCAAATTATTATATAGAGCCTAAATAAAGTAACCAGGAACTAGTTCATTTCAGAAAGAATAAAAATTGTTCATAAACTCCTCAAATTGTATCCATCTTGGATCTCTTTGATAATCTTGACAAAAAGACCACTGTTGTTGACTCTCAAGAGATGGAGCCCTTCAATAAGATTAAGGTCTTGAAGAGGAATCAGGTACAGGTTCTTGTTTAGGTGTGACTATAGTAGTAGCTTCTTTACCAATTCTCCTTCTTGGAGTTGATGGAATTACATGAGTTTTATCCTTAGTATTTATAAGATAGTCTTTGACCTGCTACGTGATCTATGTAAGGTATCAAAACCATCCTCTGTATTTCACAGGGATCAACGGTGTGCATAATTCATCACACAAATTTTTCCCACGTATTGGCAACAATTTTTCTTGAGGGAGTGCCAAGCTTAAGGAATATGTTAATCCCTTCCAGCAAGAAATGAAATCTGAAACACTTTCACTCTCTGTTTTATTACAATTTTTAAGATAAAAAACTGTTGTCTTTGTCAACATTGAGCGAAATTGAAGAAGGAATCGTTGACGGAAATCTTCCCACCTAGTAATTGACCCAGATTGCAAGATTGTATACCAGAAAAAGGCAGGCCCTTGTAATGACTGTACAAAACACATGATCATAACTGATTCTTATTGTTGAAGATTTACAATCATAGGATCAAAACAAGAAAAAAAAATCTGTTATGTGGTGTTCTGGATCTCCCAAACCATTAAAAATTTGGAATATTATACGTGAAAAATATGATGGGGGAGGAATTTCATCAACCCATTCAGGGTAAACTCTCTTTTTTGGTTGAATTTGTGAATTTTTCCCTCCATAGCTTCCAAATGAGCTATTAATGACTCAATGGAACTCATTAACTATTGAGAAACATCTAGTTGAGTGTGGACATGAGAATGTGCAATAACTGGGGCTTGGACAGGTATTGGGGCTGGTACTGCAACTAATGGTAGCACTACCAGTTGTTGCTATGCATGACCCATAGGATTAGACCTGTGAGGGTGTACTGGTAAAGGAGGATATTCTTGATCCATCTCAGTAGCTACAACAAATTCCCTTGACTGAATAACTCCATCACAATTAGGTGGAAGACTACCTTGAAGTAGTTCTGCATTCAACCTCATTCATTCCTTCATTTATTCCTTTTGTTGTGGGAACCTTTACTCTAGTGAGAGTGATTGGACTTCTCTAGATTAATTGTGGAATGTAACCTGATTCTTCCCTTTTCCCTTGTAGGACGCCTTTCGAAGAGGGGGAAGTTAGTTATTTGAAGAAATACCTAGATTCTGGGTAAGCCATTGATTTCGTGTATGAACACCATCTTCATTTTCCTTTGTGTGTACAGCCTCTTGAGGAGAATCTTCTTCATCTGATCACTTTGAGTGAGCCTCATGTTCTATAGGATCAAAAAAACGACATTGATGAAATTTATTGATTTATAACGCATTGTATCCCTTCTATCAGCATTTCTGTGATACTGTCATCATCCATGTCCTTGATGAGACATTGCCTTTTGTTGAGTTGACCCCACATGATCTTCCTAGTAAACCGTAATTTGGAGTGAATATATAGATAATTCAGCACTACGTTCCTCTTGTTGCTTCTTCCCTAATTGAGAGAAGACTGATGTTCACTGAGGAAGAAATTGAGGATTTGAAAAAGTCCCCAGTCAGGTGGACTTGGGTTGTTCTTGTTGTTCCTGCTCAATTCCTTGAATCCTATTTATTTATTCCGAGGGTTGAGCTAAAAGATTCCCCAGTCTGGCAAGCTAGGGTGGTTCTTGAGCTGCTACATCAGAGAATTTCTTAAAAGATCTCCTGATTTTGTAGACTTTAGTCCAGAAATTGGATACATGCATCAACCTATATACACTCAAATCACCTGGCTCAAATGACCGCTGGATGATTTCTGACACGTCCTTCACCTGATGATGCGCACATTCTAAATTAGAAGCTTGTTAGATATTCTCATTTTCCTGTTGCAAGAGTAATTAGAGAACTTTTTCTTTATATGCCTAACTTTGGGATGATCTAGTTCAGGCATTTTTATGATCAATCCTTTGATTACAAACAAAACAAATTAGATGTGGTAGGCCAAGGTAAATAATATTTCATGAGACCATTTTTGGCGGGATTTGTTGACTAGAGAGTACAGTGAAATGTAGTACTCCATGAACACCCCATCCCCTGATATGGATAGTAGATGGGGAATTGGTAATTAAATGGTGAAATCTTTTTAGTGCGCCAAGGCATGAATGCTGAAGGGCTCTCTGATACATTTTAACCTTTGGATATCAGGAAAATGAGAGAGATGCCTAATTAATTTGGCATTGTATCCCTTCTATTATCTTGACATGCCATTAATATTCATCATAAGATAATATTTTATTTTTCAATTGAAAAAAAGATTTCAACATGTTGAAACGAATATCATTAATACAATATTCCAGCAACATTTTTGGAAGATTATACTGAGAGTCAGCCAAAAGCCAAAACATGATTGGTACTTCACCTTTCACCAGTTGTTTTCTCATATTCAGTACTTCCTCCTTATCATTCAAAGAATATTCTTCAACCTGAGTAGGAAAAAGCAGGTGCTTCTTTGTTTCTACATCAGATTCAATAATATTTGTTGAGAATTAATTTATCAAAATAGAAGATGAATAACCCAGGGATGGTTTGGAGAATGACCTACACCCCGGGATATCTTTTGATTAAGACTTGACTAGCTTCACAATTTCATGTGCCTCAAGATAAGAGGGTTTTCTCCTTACTACAATGTACTTTGAAGAATTTTCCAGGAAATATGTATTACTACTGCAGAGAGGACTTTCACATCTAAATTCATCATCATGGGGAGGACCACCATGGTGGGTTAATGAAAAAGATGAAACCTTTTGTTCCTTGATCTTATGGCCATGTAGAGGGTTATCGTTGCTCTCATCTGAAGATGATACTTTGAGATCAACAATACTGTCATGAAGAAAGCCTTCATGAGGAAGTGTCAGATGAAGTCCTTTGGAATTATTATTCCAACTATTGGGAATTGAGAGAGTAGAATCTTGAGTTGCAATAGATAATTGTCTGAGGGCTTCAAGAACACCTGCATCGAGCAAGGCGTTATTAGAGATCGGCTCTTGATTTATTGACTCTTTTGAACATGCCTTTTTCTTATATGACTTCTTAATAATTTTGGGAACCACTTGTTAACAGAAGTGTTTATTATGGGCAGTTGTATGTGCCTTCTCAAGAGAAATAGTCAGGTTATGCTGATTATCTCCATTCAAATCAGGTGTATCTACCAGACTTGATTGTCTGTATGACATGGGGGAGTATTCCCCACAACCCTCGTAGATGATAACAGAGGTTCGTATTTGTTCCGGAATGATATTTTGATTAGTCACTCCACTAGTAGGGACATATTTGTATTTATTTCCCAGAGATTTTGCTGAAGATGTTATAATATTCTGACAGATATCCAGAATATTGGAAGATATTTTCATCTGCTCTTTCACCATTTTCAGAATGTGCTTGGAGACTTCGGCTACTTGAACAGGAATATATGTTCATTTCGTGTCTGGAGTAGGTGTATGTGAATTCTCCTGTCCTCCTTTTCTTTTCAATGAATTCTAGCAGTACTAATGTGTGGGGGCAGAGAATTGAGTCTGCTCTAAATTTGACGTCGGAGCTTTCTAGCTGACTTCTCCATGTGATACAAAACGATAATGTAAGCAGGATTCATGAACATTTTTAGGTGTATGTGTCTGTTGTGTATTCCCCATCATGTATGGATGATGGGTTTCCTTCAATATTGGCAGATGAGACTGCTGATAGAATTGTTTATTGTAAGCAGGTGTATGTGCCTGTTTACAGGTTGTCACCACATTTGGTTGGTGAGCTCCTTCAGATATAGTCTGATGAGCCTGCTAACTAGATGATGAGTTATAAACTTGTTTATATGCCGGTCTATAATACTCTACCATAATTGCCTTGCGGGATTGGCGTGTTACTTCCAGACAAGTCTACTGGGCAGTAACATTAGGATGGATGGGTGTATATACTCGCTCGTTGTTTTCCATCATGTTGGCTTGATGGACTTCTCCCGAGGGGGAAGAGATAAGAACCTACTCTCTATTGACATGATTTGTCCATTGAAGGTTCTTCTTGCATGATCGGGTCCAATGAACCTGATCAGAACCCCTAATGGTGGTACCCTCATCATGTTGAGGGCACGCTGCCGCATGATTTTGGCAGTCATTGTTGATGGGAGCCCTTAGGAAGGACTCATGTATCATTGAACTAAGTCCTTGTGTGACCATATCATTCACCTAGCCATAATATGGGATGGAATGGTGATTGAATTCTAGGGATAAAGACCCGAAACTATTGGATACGGTAGTTGGAACAATGTGTTTTTTTATTACTGGTCGTCGCTGTCCAGACAACCAGGTTGAATTATTAACATGGAGGGATTGTCGAGTGGCATCCAGAGATGGAATGGTACTTTGTTGATGGTATTCCTTAACTAGTGAATTTGAGACCCAGAGTTGAAGATGCTGAGTAGGTGATGTTGTCCTCAGAGCGGATGAGGATCCAGCAGGAGTAGCATTAGAGGCATTTATTGGTGTGAACTTTAGAGAAGCTATTTCTGTAATGCAGACCGATCATAGAAAAGAGTGTCTGTTTGATATAACAATCATAATCAAGATAAGTTCGTCCACTACATATCTTGGATGAGAACATGTGTTATTGATTGCTTTTTTGGCCCTCACATTGAGCTAAATAGGGGCCTACCAAATAAGTAAAACATCATTTAACTGGGTTACAGATTCACGGTAGGTTCACCATTTTTTATTCTTATGGAAATGGGGATTACCTTGTTTTGTTAAGGTTCAAACATTCTAATCAGTTTCTAATGGGTTTATTCATAGAACTGGAAACATCCAATGATCCTATATACATTTGGACCTACATTCCAAGGGTAAGTTCTCATTAGTTGTGGACTGATGAGGCTTAAGAATTTGCATTGGTCTAGAGGATGGGAGGTTGGACTCATCACAAATTTTTGGGTGGAATTTTTGTCTACTCTAAGACTCTATTATAGATTTGAGTTATGTTCTTTAATCATTATTGATTTACCATGTATGAAAATGAGCATTCCTTTAGATCTGATAATCAATGATTTATTAGATTTAGAGAATCTATTATATGTTTTTATGTCCTTCATTGATAGAGAATCATCGTATTTGTTAGAGATTCTTAGTCAATGGTATCCTTAAAAACATTATATAGAAATATCTTAGTCATTATGACAACCATAATGGTTTTAAATCCACTCAGTGGGGCATATGATGTTTACTATCATTCAGAAGGACATGAATTATTTCAGAGTTCGGATCATACCCGCATATGGGATACCTATGTATCCTTGTTAGAAAACGAATCAGAACCCACATAGTTCTAGTGAAGTAGTATGAGGTTTATGCATGATTGATTCCCCAATGAAAGATGTCATAATTAATTTTACACTCTAAGGTCACATGAGTCATTCTAGGTGTGAGAAACAATAGGTATTAGTAAAACTTGAAGATTGTTCCACGAATGATAAAATCATAAGAAATTTTGTGGGGCTTACGTATGTATGAAGGCCCATGTAAATGAGGATTAAGACTTAGTTTAGGAAATAATACCAAGAGCAAGGTCCATAAAGGAATATATTCTTTTACGAAGATTTAAATACTTAACATAGGGCTTACTCATGAGGATGATGCCCAAATTAGAGGAGACATATGATTGCATTTTATTCTGAAGAAGGAATCCCATGTCAAAAGAAATTATGCCCTGAGATTACCCCTTAAAAGGAGGCCCATGTTGAGGGGATGTCAGATTTGGGGATTACACTAAAGGAGGATTCCCAGATTACGGAACATGGGGATTACTCCTAAGGAGGATGCCCAGATTAGGGAACATGGGGCTTACTTCTAAGGAGGATGCCTATATTTGGGATCATGGGGCATACCCCTAAGGAGGCTGCCCAGATTAGGGAACCTGGGGCTTAATCGTAAGGAGGATGCCCAAATTTGGGAACATGGGGATTACTCCTAATGAGGATGCCCAGATTTGGGAACATGGGGATTACTCCTAAGGAGGATGCCATGATTTGGGAACTTGGTGCTTAATCCTAAGGAGGATGCCCATGTTAAATGAAATTATGATTGGGGCTTACTCCTAATGAGGATGCCCACATTAGGGAATGTGGGGATTACTCCTAAGGAGGATACCTATATTTGGGAACTTGGGACTTACTCTTAAGGAGGATTCCCAGATTTGGGAGCTTAGGATGCCCATATTTGGGAACATGGGGCTACTCTTAAATAGGATTCCCAGATTTGGGAACATGGGGCTTACTCCTAAGGCGGATGCCCAGGTTAAGAGAAATTATGATTGGGGCTTACTACAAAAAAGGATTCCCACATTAGTGAACTTGGGACTTACTCAAAAGGAGGATGCCCAAATTAGGGAACTTGGGGCTTACACCTAAGGAGGATGCCCAGATTTGGGAACATTGGGCTTACTCCTAAGGAGGATGCCCAGATTAGGGAACTTGGGGCTTAATCCTAAGGAGGATTTCTAGATTTGGGAACATGGGGCTTAATCCTATGGATGATTCCCAGATTAGAGAACTTGGGTCTTGCTCATAAAGAGGATTACCAGATTATAGAACTTCTCATCTTGAAGGATGAGGAAAAATAAAGGAACTGTCTAACCTTCGTAAAATAAAGATATGTAAATCCCGTGGTTTTGAGAAATATTCCATAGAATTACTTTCAGATAAGGAAGAAAACAAAGTTACCCTTCCATAAATGGCTTTAAAGAGGGTTTTAAAAACTAAATCTTGAATAGGAGAGGTGGACTTGAAGAAAAGAGTTGAATAGAAAAAAGGGTCACCCAAAAAGAGGCAGGTGTGCATGTCCTATTTGGGGACGCAATTCCTAGCCGCTCAAGTATACATGTGCGACATGGGTGTACATTGGAGACAGTTAACCAATAGGATAATACATGGGTGAGACTAGGCTCAAGCCATTAGTATTATCCCTAAAGGCTTCCAAAATGGTGGCGCACAAGTTTTGTTGAAGGGATAAGGTGTCGCGCAAGTGTGGCCATTTCCCTTAAAGGTTAGACACTTAGGCACACAAGGGTTGATGAATTTAAACACTTAGGCCTAGTTCCCCCACATTATATCTTCCATTATAGGTAATAAATTACCTTAGAAGTGTTTTGAAGATTTCAAGCAGAGACTAGGGCACCGAGAGCTTAAATTTAACTTTTGGATTTTTTTGACCCCGAAATGGGGGACCCACAGGGGGTATTTATAGGCCATTGAGGACCTTGGGTGAAAATATAATAGGGCGTGCAAGTCCCATGCGTGACACATATGTGGCGCGATAGTATACTTGTGTGGCCATTGTGAAACTTTCATGGTTCATTCTTAATGAAATTCTTTGTTCATGCCTTTGTCAATTTTCTGATGTTATTCAATAGATGAGTCTATTTGTGCTTAACGTATTCCACCTTTTCATTATTTAGACATTGTGATATAATGGAGCATCAACAATAATTAATTTCTCATAAGACATAATTTTTTGAGAAAATTATGATGTTATCTTTATGAAGGAATCAGGGTGAATATTCATTTTCAACTGCATTAAGGATAGGTTGGAAAAAAGGATGTTCTTGAATGATGGGAAGTCGAAATAGATCCCAATGAAACTCAAATTATTATTTACCAATTAAAAGTATTATAATTCATAAATAATTCATCATTACAATAAGTAGTTTCTGGAAGATGAAAGAAAAATATTTTTTGTCTTTATTCATCAGTGTGAGATCACTGAATGTTGACTAGTTAAAGGATGAGATGTTTTGTTTAATCATGAGAAGAAAAATATTTTGGTTTTCAGCCCTACAGAGAAGACAGAAGATACAAATAAACATATTTATATTTTTTCATTTTTCATAATCAAAATTTGAAAGAAGTTTCTAAAGTTGAAATTGTTGATACCGGTCCATCATATGCGATGCTCCACAAATCATTGGAGTATCCCTGACACTGATATGCTAACACAGTGATTTTTTTAATATAGAATTTGAGGTATAATTGTTTTTTAAGAATATAGTTATTTGTATGATATTGAGATAGATAAAAAATGGGATCATAAATCAATCGAAAATGTATTCAACCATTTTCATCATGATTAATTTTATTTCAATTTGGTTAAGAATAAAAGAAGAATTCTTATATGTTTTCAATTGGGTCAAGAGACATCAGATTGGATCTGATTTTGATTATCATATTGAACCATAAAAAATCCATCATATTTATTATTACATTGATTACTTAATCATCCAAAAGATCAACTATTTGGGAAAATATGAAAAGAATAAGTGTTTTAAGCAGGTACAAATTGTTTGGGAATTTAAGTTGAAGCTAGTGAAGAAATGATTCCAATTATGTGAAGGAATCATTAGTAGTTGAGATAATATTTATATAAAAATAAAAGAAATTGATGTCTAATTGAGTAGAAATAAAATTTATTCAGTAATTATTTCAATTTTTTGTATCTTACAATTGGTGCGGTGCATCAGAATGGGAAGTTTTCCTTCAGTTGGTTTTGATAATCGTAATGAGAATAAATTATCTTTTCATATCTTTCAATTGTTGTGGAGAAATTTAATGAAAAATATTCTATTGTACATATTTAATCATCATAATAGGGGAATCAGAATAAAAATCAGAACAATAATTATGAATGTTTTGAAATTTATAAGTGATCTAAATATATGAGAAGAGTTGATAATGTTTAAGAAAAATGAGAAGAGTTGAGAAGAAGTAATGTAGTCAAATATGATTCCTAAATGTGATGGTAAATTGATGTTTTAAATATATTTTTCAGGCATAACAATTTTAAAATTTAGTCATAAACCATTTTTGGCGCACCTATAAAAGGAGTTTAAAATTTGGGACTTTTTGACACATGTACTATTCACATGTGAAGAAAAAAGGTAGATTGTTGAAAGATTTATAGAAAATAATTTTTAGTTTTGATCATTCATAATGAATTTAAAGAAATAATATTACACAATTTCTTTCTAAATGAAAAACATTCACTTTTTTATTGATTATAGTGCTATGAAAGTGTAAGGGAATGTCCTACTTGTTTATATCTGCACAAAAGGAATTTTTTCTAATGGATGTTTTGGTATTGTATTATTTCCAAAACATACTAGGGATGTGGATACTATAGTTCAGTAATGAACCATGTAAATTATTTTTTTCTTATGGATGTGTAATTATGTAATTTAGTATTTTTATAACTCATTAAAAAGTGCTGAATATTATTTCAAAAGAAAAGAAACATAAAATAAAAAGATATCATTGACTCACCCCAACCCCCTATTAATGATACATTGATAATATATGGAAAATATCACATCATATTATTATTAGTAGTGATTGTATGATTGGGTATTATGCATGGGTTCTTCCCGAGTACTATTATGAGTACTGATTATATGATTGGATCTCACATGACTAGGCTACCCTAATGCTGCTATGAGCTGTGATTAGTGATTTGTGATTGCATGTATAAGCATTCTAGGTTTTACTAACAGTATTAGTGGTATGATTACTGTCACACATGTAAGCTAACTGAATGAATCTAGGAGTAGTAATTTTATGATTGGGGCTTATGCAAGGAAGCTACACATGTGATTCTTGGAGTAACAATGGTTTGATTTGGTCCTATGTATGGAATATTCCCAATAGTTGTGAGGATAATTGATTATATGACTGTGGATTATGTGTGAATTATTATCATTGGAATAATGCATGTATTACATAGGTAATCAAATGTTTTATTTCATAGATTATGAATAATGTTTTACTTCATATGAAAATACATGGTATTTGGGGATTGCTTGTCTAGATTCCTATTATTTAATATCATGTTCATTCACAAGGGTATCTCCACCCATTGATGTTTCAGTGAATATGATTGGGGCCTACACATATGAATGAGGCTCATGGGGTATTAAACGGAGTATAAGGGATATATGTAGGGATTTTTCATTAGTGATTCTCTTTATTTCCTACTCATTTAGATCTATGAGGGTTTCTTGATCTGCAGATGGGTTATGGAATATGATTGGGATATAAAAATAAGAATGATTCTCATAGGGATTACTTGGGGGTCATATCATTGTCATTACATAAAGAATAATACTCATGAAATTCATGTAATTAGATTCTTTTCATTGAAGAAATCTTTTTCATTTCACATACGGTATATTATAGTTCAACACCCTATAGTTTGAATAACAATAAGAAATATTGCTAAAAAAATATAGTGTGGGACTTATGATGAGGATTCCAGTTTTGCTTCTGCCTATTATAGTTGTCAATTGGTGTGATTAAAGGAATTTATTAAGGAGAATTTTTGTACAAGTTTTTCAATGAATCCATCTGGAGTACCTTAACTCATGACAATGAGAATAAACCAAAATGAATCAATCGACTCAAGGTGTTTTGGGGAATCATGGGGATTTCATGACTCATTGAGATTTTTGAGATCAGTAGTGGTTTTTTCTATGTTTCATCCCATAATGTCCCAGACTAGGATTGAAAAGTTTCATGGTGAGATAAACAATTTTTCATGGGATAAGTGATTGATGAAAAGTAATTGGGTCAAAGGCTCGAGACAACAACCCACACTAATATCAAAAAAGATGTAGAGAGGAATATCCCCCATTGTGTAGAATAATTATATTTCTTCTGAATTACTATTTTGAACAATATAAATTTTATTACACAACCATGTTTTAGTTCACAATAATTTCCACTGGATCATGCAACTATTGTCCATTTTACCCAACTTCTGGTGGTACTGAAAAATAGTTTTCATGAGGCATGGCCTGCTAGAACATTTTTGGAAAACAATCTATTACACAACATTGATGTACCACATAAAATATAGTTTCATAAAATTTTGTACACTTCATGAAATTGGGATCCCCATGGATAATGTTTCATGAAAACATATCAATAATAAGCCCATTCTTTAAAGGAATTCATGAGGTAATCATAATCATGTTTGGTATTTTTAGGGATGCATAAAGTTTGAAACCCTGAGATTTGTGAGTGATAAAATAAAAACTCAAATCCTATAGGTCCTCTGAGAAAATGTGGGCTTAGTGAAATATTTATATCCATTTTGTTTGTGTCATAAAACATAGCTTATTTAATTCAACTTTTGGTTATGTCACACAACTCCATGGGGTTTTTTTATAATTCATCTATTTTTTTGAGTTCCAATTATATATGTATAGAGAATATATAATAGACATAACTTTTATTAGACAACCTAAATTAATGATCATGAAAGGGATGCACAACCATTTGGATTGTTGTGTGGAATTTCAAAATTTTCCCAAAAATATCCTTAGATGGACATTTTTAGATGTCTAATTTTCACTAGACAAAACATCTGATCATTAAGTCTATATGAGATCCACAATAATTAAAATCAAATCCTTTGAAAATTTCTCTCCAATATATGATTTATAAATAATAGTTTAACTCATGGATTTATTTTTTAGCACATAAACATATGATTACATGAAAAAAAAATATATATTTTTTTTTTAAAAATCCCTATAGAAAATGTTAAAATAATTTTTTTTTTAATTTTTTAATGAAATAAAAATTACTTTAAAATTCAATTTTAAAATTTTAGAATAAATTTAGTATCTCCAGAAAATATAATTATAAAATGAAATTAATTTTTCATATTTTTAAAAAAACTATTGTTGAAAACTACATCACCATAAATGATAATAAAAATTCAATTTTAATTAAGGTAAGGATAAAATAATGCTCCCATTTAATAATCACAAGAGAAAAAAATTATTTTGATATTAGTAAGATCAAATTTATAAATTCAACATATGTGTTATCATATTCGAGATGACCCTATTTTATAATGGGTTTAGGAATATAAATATTATATCTTTAGTAACTCTCAAATCAACATCCCTAAAGAAGAAAGAGAATAAAAATGAACATAATATATAATGAATAAATTAGTATTCCTGATATAATATATTAATAATGTATTTATTACACTATATGATATAAAATATGCATTGACACATAAATCATGCATCATGGACTTTTATATTGAAATAGTTAATCCTTACATCTTTAGTAACCCTTGTTTCAAAACTAATTCAAAGAAACAATATTAAATTAACCATAAAAAATTATTTACTTGATTTTGATTAAATAAATTTAATAGGTTATAATAAAAATATAATAAATATATTATGGTTCATAACTTGAAATATTTATCAAGAAAACATATTTCAGACAAAGAACCCTCTTATAAGAAACATAATCTTTGTGTTGAGATTCATTTGAAAATATTGCTTTATGGAAGAAATGTAAAACCAAAAAATGAGGGTGTAAATTATAAAATTTAAATGATGTATAATAAATCAAATTTTGAACAATTTATTTATTTAATAATGTGTGTAAAACTATGAAAGGAAATTTAGTTCGCAAAAACTCTAACATTGAATTCCCATTTAGTTGATCACACTCTATCCTACTATAAAACAAACAGAAATATCTTAATTATTTATTTTATAAATCTATTCATACATATAATAAATTAAATAAATTAGTAATAAAAATTTATTATCTATATATTAATCAGTTATAGATTATTCTTACCATGGGGTGTTAGTAATATTAATTGTTTCCCACATGTTTTATAATGTATCTATTAATTCACATTATTTTTTACCCAGATCATAGTTAATAAATAATTTCTGGTACTATAGTAGTTAAAATATAGTGATGTATAAATTTATTATATAATTACATGTGTTTTTAGTTATGTTCTGGGAAACAAAAATTGATGTCAAATTATTTTGGTAAAATTAGTGATTAGTGATGATATAATAAAAATAAGTAAAATAGGCAATATAAAATTTCCATATTGATAAAACAACCATTATTTTAATACTAACATATATTAAAGTCATTTTTTATTTCATATATTCATCCATGATATATTATTATATCATTTATCATCTAGGTTGTGAAATTGTCTAAAATAAGGGCAAATTATACTTTCAGGGTATGTATGATTAAGATGATTTTATTTTGACATAACATAATTACAATAAAATGATGATTATATGTTTTACTGTTTTTATTATAATTCATCATATTTCATTATAATTATATAAATAATTAAATTCCTGATGAAAAATGGAAAATGTTACCTCATAGAGGTGGTCGATTGAATGTACAAATGGTTAACATTATCATTTTTCAATAAATGAGAGGGTAAAGTTAGATAATGTTTTTACTATTTATATTCATAATTACATTATATATGTTTTTATTCATTAAAATATTAATTAAAATAATCCATTTTATGTTATGGTGAAAACTGAAGATGTCGCTATGTATAGGAGGTCGTCCTCGCATGCAGATAAAGTACATTTTTGTTTTTATTATTGGATGGAGGTGAAATAATAATTGGTGTTATACTAATATAATTATATATATATAATTATTATTATTATTTAATCATATAGATATTGATATAGCGGGTTATGAATATTAATATTAAAAAAGTGGTATGTAGCAAGTTATACTTATATCAAAAACATGAACTCCCTCATGACTAACTTCGTAAAATTAAAGGACATAGGTTAACATGTTTTGACTAGGGGAGTTGGGATGTGTGATGGGCTTATAGTAGATAAATATTTTTTAGGGATTTAATGATAACTATATGGTTATTTTCATCATTTATAGGATAGAATTTATTGCCTTTAATATTGGAATAAGATGGAACTTTAGGGAACACCCATTACTTTTCAATAATGTCAAGAAAATATTCATGGTTCAATGGCCCTAAAACCTAGAAGAAAAGTATTTTGGGTGATATTGGGTCAAAATTTCTTCAACCATAAATTTACACATATTATTTAATCATGTTTGAAATTATTTACTATTAGATTATAATTTTTACCATTTTTTTTATAGTACCTAGTTTTCTCCCATGTAATTGAGGACTTACATAAAATGTATAAAAAATATCATAGTGATTTTTAATGTTTCTTACATTAATTAATTACCCTTAAAATTTAATTGAATTTATAAAAACAATAAAATTATTTTTTAAATTAAAAAATTAATTTATAAAAAAATTCTAAAAAATGACTTCTTTATCTTTATGTTTTCCTACCATTATTTAGTATTAATTAAAATATAAATGTAAAATCATGTTATGTTGTCATGTAATTTTTATATTTCTATGTACCTCTGTTTTGGAGTACTGACTTGGGAGAATCGGGAGAACTTTAAATGATGTTTTGAGGAAAAAGGGAAGTCGCAATGGCGGCGCACGAGTTGTCTAAACCATGCATAGTTGGACTTGGAGTCAGTAGCTTCTGTATGGGTGGTGCACGTTTTGCCTAGCCATGTGGCCAAACCGTGAATGGAGTGTCTGCCGAGGTGGGGGTTAATGCACAATTAGCATACAGTTTGTGTAATTGTGCGGGCAAATCATGCAACCACTTAAATAAGATCCTTTAAAAGTAGATCTCACTTGTTTTTGCCTCTATGTGCCTCATTTTTCCTCTTAAGCATCCCTAACTCAAGATTTGTCTTCTCTTAACGTCAGAGAAGGTTCTACCATCATTCTAGAGGTGATATAAAGGCTTCTCTTGGTGAATTGATGCAGAATTCTTGAGGTATGTGATCATTCTTCATCGTTCTTGATCGGTTTATTAGATCTACTTAGATCTACATCTCCCATTCTCTTGGTTTCATATATATACACCCGTTATGGGTATATCCAAGTGTGTGGATGCCAAATACGATGAGATTTTGTGTTGATATTTCTAGGAGAAGAGATATAAGGTGGGTTTTTGGAGAATCGACCTGAGTTTCCAGAGAGTTCATTAACTGTTGTGGTTTTCATCAAAACCTTTGAGGTAGGTGGTTCCATCCCAACTTCCCAAGTTGATTGTCATTGTATTTATTTTATTTATTTCAATTAGTAATTTAAATTCAATTGCTCAAAATTTCTTTCAATTAAATTGATAAAAACTCGATTCTAGTGAATTCGGATATTTAAAATTTTTTGGAATATAAATTTGGGAAAACCCCAATTCCACTAATTTAGGTGTGTTTATGGAAATTGGAAGATTTAAATTGTTCAATTTAAATTGTTGATTTTCTGGAAATGATTTCAATTAAATTGTTGAATTTAATTGTGAAAATAAATTGTGTAATTTTGGAATTAGATTTTAGTGGATTTCAAATTCATGAAAATGGCTTAAAATTATATGATAGAAACTCATTAGTTTTATCATGTGAAAAAAGGCATGTTTTCAATAAAACCTGTTTTGGTATTAAATGGAATGAAATGGGCACTTTTGAAATGGAAGAATGGGATTGATCGTATTTTAAGAATTATTAAAATATTTTTCCCATCATATAAGAGCGCATACAAGCCATAGGTAGTTAGTGAGTTATTTGGATACAATCTACACTACGACAACGTCATAAAACATAATTGTGGCATGTCCCATTCTAAACGAGTTGGTGATGAGTCTCCATTGGTTAGTGTCATAAGGTTGTGTGTATAAATATTTTGTTGAGTTCACATAGAGGGTGCGGAATCTGATAACTGGTTAATACTGTCGTACCTTTTGGTAGATGACCATGTTTCTCACTTGTTTATTTATATTTGAGATATAAATGTATGCCAATAATTTTGAACTACATTACGTGCCTAATGAGTTTATATAAACTTTTTTATATAAATGTTTTACTTGATCCATTTTTTAAAAATATTCCATTATTGCAAACCCTTTTCTTAAATAAAATTTTCTGTCATTTGAAAGTGTAAAGCATGTTTTGTTAAAATATTCTTTTGAGTTTCCAAACCTATTTATTTGAAAATTGAAATCCTTTCTTTGGATAATCTATATTTTTCATCTGTTAAAGAGTCTTTGGTGGTATCTTACTAGGTTTAGGCTGACACCCTACATTTTCCTATGGGTGTTTGTAGATTTCCTTTTTCCAGGCTCGAGCAAAGGGAAGGAATATATTGGAGGAGGATCCAGCTATTGATATTCTCTTAGTGAATTGTGTCCTTAGGGTCATTGCGACTGTTCGTCCTTTTTTAGTACTTGGGTTGTAGTACATTGGTTTTTTTATGCCTCTTTGTTTTCTGGTATATTACTCCCAGTAGAGTTTCTTTTTTTATGCATACTATCTTGTTTCTTTTTCTTCCACATTCTTGTGGAAAACATCATTCCCTCTAGTATGTTGTAAGATGACAAGTCCTAGTCACCGACCCATGGGTATCGGGAACACCTTTCGGGCTCTGTTAGGGATAACTGGGTTATTGGGTTACCAGGGTACCCGGGCTGGTTCGTGAAAAAATGGAATCAGAGGAAGGTTAAGCATCTTACCTTGATGACAGTATGAATTTGAGTATTCTTTTCAGGACATAAGATGTATTTGTGATTGATTTACTATAAAAATCTCACTAAAATGAACCTTATGTCACCAGGTTTGAACAGGGAAATACGACTTGTGGATTAGTTCTAGTATTTTATTTGTTTTTATTTGGATAAAGTGAAATTGAAATCTAGTTAGTCCCTTCTATTTAGAATAGTTTTCCTTGTTAATTTTTTTGAGTGTTAATCAAATGTATTTTTATGTGGTGTAGAAACATGCCTCTGAGAAGACGTGAGAATAGGATCCAAAAAACGATTTCTCTTAAAACATAACAAGTGAGTACTATTGTAGATTTGAGTCTGGTTGAGGTGATTGTTCGCACTATCCATGCTATAGGACAGACACCACATCTATTTCATGTTGATACTGTAGCTATATATCCTCATAGTTATATTCTCTGAAGTCATTTTCAAGAGTTCTTATGCCATAATACAACATTTTTCAAAGGCTCCACTGATCCTCAACATGTGGAGGAATGGTTGAGTAAGATTGAATGTCTTTTTGGGTTCTTGGAGACAACTGATGTGATCAAGGTGAAGCGAGCCAACTTTCTGCTAGTGGGACCATGTATGAGATGTTGGGAAACGATGGTGATAGTTTGGAAACATGAGGGTTTGGAATGGAAATACATTAGGGTTATTTTCACTAACCATTTATATCCAGAATCAATGGTGTTGGACAAGGTTGTAGAGTATTTCATGCCTAAGTAGGCCAACAAAACTACAACTGTGTACTCAAATCGCTTTTCTGAGTTGGTACAGTTTGCTCCTGAGATTGTATCTAATGAGAAGATGAAGGCTCGATGATTTGTGTTGGGACTTCGATCAGATATCCATTATCATTATCTCTTAATGAAGCTACCCACTTATGAAAATGTGCTGGATAGGGCCATGACGGTTGAGATGGACCTGGCGGGAATTTCAGGGTTGAAGTAGTTTCCTTGCCCTCCTAGTGGCAGTGTTGTTTCCATTAAAGTAAAATAGAAGCGTGAAATTTTTCATGGAAGTTCTCAACAATAGAGTCATTCTAGACCTCTGGTAGCAACAGAAGGGGATTCTTTGACTTTCTATTAGTGTGAAAATCCAGGAAATTCTAAGAGGGTTTGCACTGAGGCACCCAAGAACTGGAGCTCTTGCAGACGTTTACGGGACTTACAAAGATTCTTCCATCACTTCACTACTCCACGTAGTAGAATGGGATCATCAGCATCTCCAAAAACTGTGGTAAAATCAAATGCTTCACGTACAAAAGGTTTCCACCCACGGGAAACCAGAATGAATCTTTTTCATGTACTAGAAGAGTCTCCAGAGGTAGCTGATACAGGTCCTGCAACTGGGAGAGGTACCTACTAAAGCTTCATCTTTAGTGACAACATTTTTTTGATATTGGTGCATCTCACTCTTTAATTTCATCCCATATTGTTAATCTACTTAAACTACCTAGGGATATTATATCTAGTGCGAGGGATATTACTACACCACTTGGTACAATGAGAGAGAAGGGTATCAGTAGTCCTGCTTGTGTCTTCTCTATATCGGATGTTGATCATTCTTGGAGTTTCTTGGTTCCCCACATGAAATATTATGACGTGTAACACCCCATGATTTTAAAAGAAATAATTATTTTAATTACTTTGATTTCTTGTGTTGTACGACATACCAAGATTAGCTTGAGCTATACGCAACACCATATTAGCTTGTAGTATACACAAACCATATTCTTGGCTTATGTTGCACGCAAGAGCGAACTTCCTCAATAGCGTGTGTTGTACACAATACTGAATTTCACTAAATAATGATATATGGTTATAATATAGCTATTATGAATAGTATTAACTACATTTTTAATTTTATTACATAATAATTCATCTTACACATATTTTAGAACATTGTATGAGAACAAAAAAAAAATCGGGGAAAATAAGTATTTTCCAAAAAATGATGTTTTGTCGTCTTATTATAGAGCACCAATTTTATATATAAGTTTGACAAGTTTTTAAGTTCAATTTGACAAAATATACTTCTTCTTTTGAATCATGATATAAAGCTTTACATTTGATAAATATTTGATGCTTTTGTGATAACTTTCATATTTTGATGAATAATAAAAATATGATACATTTTAAATAAAAAAACATTCTTTCATCAAGATAATTTATATGGTTAAATTATAATATTGAATTGTTTTAAAGAATAAATAGAATATATTTTTACCATTTAATATAATTCAAGTCATTTCTATAAAATTTACACTGAATTCAAAGGTAAAAACATTTCAATCTTTGACAATGTTTTAACATCTAAAACCTGTTTTCTTAACAACAAGATTAATTTTAAATTTATTACTACGACATATGTGTTTTCATTTTTTAAAAATGGATTCAATATTTAGATTAAGTGGGTTACAATTAATTTAATATGATACTTTTTTTGGCCTTATGGATTGTAACTACGATAAATTTTATTTACTACAGTTAAATGGAAATCAGGTAATTAAGGATGAAATTAATATTATAAAGCAGTCCTAACACATGAAAAAATTCTATTATATGAATAAAAGTCGACCCATATCACCTTAGGGTCGTAATATATTCATTTCATGGACTTTTTACCATGAAAAGTATATAATTATTATTAAAACTATAGAAAGTGACAACATGTCACTCTCTTATATCGTATAAGTGTAATTATTTTAATATTGTGATAAACATCATAAATCATCGAAAATGAATAGTATCCAGAAATATAATAAAATTATATACATAATTTGAATTTATTTATAATTTTTTGGGATTAAATAATTATCATTTATGGTGACATAATAGTGATGCAGAAATTGTTTATTTAGTGAAAAATGAATAATACTATTTTGATGAAACTAATAGTGACCATAAAAGGCACACAAACCTGAAAAAAAAACTTTTTGGTCATATACATGTAAACCATAATCATGCAATGGTATAATATTAAACAATTTTGAGCCTTATTAATGCGATTATTACACTTATATTATATTATTTTAAATGACGTAAAAGTTGTCACCTTCATAATTTAATAAATATAACAATTTAATTGTAGTGATATTATGATGATAAATTAGTGTAAAAATATTATTATGTAATATATTATAATTATATACATCATAGTATTTTCTTTTTAATTTTTATGCAACAAATGTGTATATTAAATAATTATACAAATATGTTGTAGTAATTATTTTATTAATAAAAATATCAAATAAACAGTTTTACAAATATTATTATAAATATTATATGAACTAATTAATGAGCTCCACATAATTTTTGAGATTAATATGATATTTTAGGAATCCATTAAACATTTTTTAATGAATAGATCCTCTGTTTTAATTTTATTTAATTTCAAATAAATGAATAGTTTCAAAATTTACACTATTTATATTTAATAAAAATAACATGTTATTAAATTTATTAAAAATCACATAATTATTTAAAAATTATAAATTTATATTTATATGGTCTAAAATTTCATAATGTATTCAATTATGGACAATTCACAACACATATCTAAGTATTTATAACGATTTAAAATTTAGAATATTATTACCACCAACAAAATTAAATAGAATAAATAAGGATAAATCAAGTTGATAAGGTTTAAAATAATTTCCCAACAGGTCTAGATTTTATTGGTTAATGAGATTAGAACCCTATAGAATCTAATATTAGGATTTGATTCATTTTTTGAGGTTTTAAGTTGGGGATTAATTTATTATAAATTAATATTTCTTGTGTTTCCAAAGGTTCCCCTCTCCTCCATTATAAAAGGTAACCTCATCCCTCTCATCCTCGCTCCATTTTGAGCCCTAAATCACAACCAAACCTTGACAATTTTTCTTGTGCACTTTCCTAGAAACATAATCTAGGGTCTTCTTCAAATACCAGCTTTAGTGCCCTAAGAGGATGTTTAGAAGAGGTGTGTTGAAGAAAAGGTAATATACTTTAACGATTCATTCAAATTCATTTCTTCTTATACTTCCTCTTCATTTGTTTTTTCATAATAAAGTAATAACATAAGTATAACTCATATACTGATATTTTATTATAAATATTAAACAACCCTATTTTATCATCAATCCATCCTACGGAAAATGAAATCACTACGCGTGCGTACGTACAAAATACTGTCTCCACTCTGTGGTGTAATCAGTTTTCCACGACCACCTTACTGGGATGGGTATAGTGGTGTAAAGAATAACTATATATGATTATTTTAAAATAAAAATAATTATGAGATATTCTATCATCCTATCCAATACCATTTAATAATTATGGGAATGATATCCTCACTCGTGCGTAGGTACATATTACCGTCTCCACGACATGATGAGATTTATTCTCCATGTTAACCATTCAAGAATGATTATAAAGAATATTTATATTAAATCATAAAGAAATATATGATATAATAATTCTACTAGATTTATTTATATGTATATATATATGTCATCTACTTACTTCCATTCAAGTCAATAAGGAAATGAAAACAACATTCATGCGTACGTATGGTCTACTGTCTCCATGAATGGTGAATTTAATTTCATTTATCTATCTCATATATATATATATAATGAAAATTTATTATATATATATATATTATTTTCTTACACTCTGGAAGTATGTAAATTATGATATAATTAATAATAATGTCACGAAAAACATGTCCAAACACCTACGATAAATGAAATGGTTTTACACAAAACGTGGCTTTAACATGAAATTGACAAATGAATGGGTAATATAAAGTCATAAGTGAATCATATATGATATAATAAACATTATTATGGTTTTGTTACAAGTTAATAATATGATTAAACCCACCATACAAGAGTCTCATACACATATAGAAAAATTGGACATAAGGTAACGGAAAATTTTGCAATCTCAATTTTATCTAGGATTGTTTATACGTACGTATTTACTGGGGTTATATTTTTCATCCATGTCCATAAAAATGTTTTAATAATGTTTTTAATATTCATTCATGTATGTTTAAATTCATTTTTACCCATTTTTGACTTTTACTTTGTGTTATGGAAGGAATCTTTATTTTTTTTATCATATGTGGTACTTTTGGACTTTTCCATTAAATGTACGAGGAGAATGGGTTTTTAACTTATATGGCGTGAAATTTTTTTTAATATTTCATAACAAATTATTTACATAAATCTTAATCTACAAGAGTTCATGATTATTTTCAACAAAAATACTTTCCTTAAATTTCATGACATTTTGAGAAAAGAAAATGATTTGGAAGATGAAAGTATATTTTCCTCAAGAATTCATTTCAAGTGTTTTATTAAAACTATTTTCCATCTATGATGACATTATTTAATATGGTTATGTTTCAATAATATTGTCTCAATTATTTACATGGTTTGATTTTTCTTATGATGAAATGATATACATATTTTTATATGGATTATGTTATGATGGGATGATGTTTATGAAACCCATTTTATTCACTGGTTTATGATAAATGATTTATGTTTATTGTGTGGAAAAAATAAGGATGATTTGATTATGAGATGGGTGGGACCTATATCTCCGTCAAATTCATTGGGTAATGATATATATCTCATGATATGGACTTGGATGGAATGACAAGTAAAATTTGTATCAGTAGTACAGGGATGGAACGGCAAGTAAACACAGTTCAGTAATGGACTTTGTCCACTATGATGGTCTTGGTAGAAATTCCTTGGATAATATGGAAATAATTTCATGTGATTAATGGTTTTCCACAATTACATGTTTTATTCCCATTATATTTTATCATGACTAATGTTCCTTTATGATATATGCCTTATGTACTGCCATGTTTTAGGACATTCCTCAATATTTTGATGTTTAAACATCATGTTCATGTTTTTAAGTTCTTATGTTTATGGTTTGTTTTATTTTATAAATGTTTTCCCTTACTGAGCTTTGGTTCTCACCCTTTTTACGTTTTCCTTTCCCCATGATATAAAGAAATTATTTAGGTAAGAAAAAGGGGGAAGATCATTATGGGAGTTGTTGAGGATCTTTCACCATGATTATATGATTTTGTTCTGAGTTTCCAATGATAATAAACTATTACAGTCTTTAGGAATCTATTTTTGTGATGTATTAAGTATTCTGAAAATGTAATTTAATGTCCATGTACGTCAAGCTTTGTGTCTCTACAGTTGGTATCAGATCAAAGGTTTAGTTAACCTTTGAAAACTAGGAATTGAAAACTTTAGTGAGATCCCTAGAGATATTTCAAAGGTAAGTCTAGGGATGTCTGTAAGGTTAAGTATAAGTATTTGTTATAGTCTTAGAATTAAGGTAACGATCATAGAATTATACCTATTATGTTAGATATTGAAGGTACTCCCCCTTTATTATGTTGTTTTACTAGCATGACTTTTCCTCTCACACTATTCTTTTTGGGTTTTAGAAGATGGATGGAACCCGAAGTAACCATGTTGATTAATGTAATGGATAATGTAATGATTTTCCTCCTTAGCAAACCAATGTTATGGGAGATGGGGTGAAAAAAATTATTACTATACTTTCCCAAGTTGTGAGTCATTCTGGGATTCCAAATGAGCAGAGAAGTGAACAATATTATATTGAGTTCTTCATGAGGCAACTTCCACATTCACTCAGTGGGTATTCTGATCCACTTTTTGCTGAACAATTGATCAATACCATAGAAATGATATTTCCCATACATCGATGTTTGTAGAATGAAAAAGTCATTTTGGTTGTTTACTGGTTATAAGGTGAAGCAGGCCAGTGGTGGACTCTAATTAAGAATACAAGGCCCCAATATGAAATTGAATCCATGGAATGGGATGAGTTCAAGAACTTGTTTTTCAATAAGTACTTCCCTCATATTCTTCAAAAAAAAGATGGAAAAGGAGTTCCTTGAGCTTATGAAAAGTGATGATGAATATTTTGGTATATACAAAGAGAATTTTACAAGGCTTTCAAGGTATGCATCTGGATTTATCATTAATCCTGAAAGCAATGTTGATTGATTCATCAGTGGCTTAACACCAAGTCTTCAAAGGGCATCAGATATAAGAAACTTCATTAGCAATGATGAAATTGTGTGTTGTTCTGTCAAGGTAGAACTAGAAGTTGGTGTAACATATCCATCTCATGGTTTTGACAAGAAACGAATAATGGAGTCCAAGGAAAAAATCTCAGAACAATGGTGAAAAGAAGATGAATGTTTCTTTATGCTCGTAGTGTAGAAAAACGTATGGTGGAGATTGTCTAAAATATACTTGAAAATGTTTCAAGTGTGGAAAAGAAGGTCATAGAGCAGCTGAGTGCCGAAGTGATGGGAAAAAGGTTTCCAATGACATAAATAGAGAAAATACTAGAGAGAACGCTGGACATATACTTCAATGCTTAAGTGCAAGGAACTGGGGCATAATTCATATCAATGCCCAAATCCAATGGTTAATGACAATCGATGTGATCAACCACTTAGGGAAAATGAAAAAGGGAAGTCACATGCTATCACTATTTGTTATATTGAGTATGACAATGATGTTGTGGAATAATTAAGTGTTTATGTAAAGTGATTTCAAAATAGTATCATGGAATCTCATTTATGGTATTATGGAATATATGAATATCCATGTATTGGTTAATTATGATTTTCAATAATTGCATAGTACTGCTAACCATGAAAATTGATTGAAATATTTTTGGAAAGGAGATGATATGCACATAATGAAGGGATAAAGAGAAAATAATATGTTATCAAGACTGATATATGGACAATGTGATATCATGGTTTGAGTATATTGAATTTTTGGGATTTTGAATGCGGAAATAGTTAACTTTTGACAACATTCATGTTTTCACTAAGGTTCTATGGTAATTCATGTTTCAAGAGAATACATGATTAAGGTATTCACATGTTCTAAATGTGACCAACAAGATATATCGTATGATATATGGGGGATAAATTATGGTATTCACATTCTTTGTAGATGAAATTTCTAGTAGTCATTTTAATTGTACTATGAGATTGGACAAAAGTATTTTCGATAAGCCTAAAGGTTGGAATGGATTATGTTGGACATCAGATAGTATTTTTTTAAGGCTAAAACATTTGTCTAGAATATTATAATAGTATAGAAAATGACAACCCGTAGGATGGGTGACAACCCATCACGTCCGATAGGGTCGTAGGAATCGAACCCACAACTGAAGTGAGGCAGGCCTTTATCACATACCCCTGGCCTACATGAAGTCACTCATTTATAGAAATTAGTTTTATTTTATTAAGAGGTATTATAGTTGAAGTATCAGTACATTTTTGGAACCATATACGATTAATCTCACCATAGATTAACTTATGTATATTTAATAATTTTTGATAACCTTATTTTTGAGAGAGATGGAATGACAAATCATTCTATCGCATGATCTACTACACATCATGAATGAAAAATTAAACGTAATTTCAGTATGAGAATAAGTGGAAATTTTTCAAGGCATGAACAATGGTGAGATTGTTCCAAAATCAAGTAATTATTTCCCTTCTATCAAAAAAAATCATCAACTTTTGGGAAATTATCTTGAAAACTAATAACATTGTCCTAGAACCCTCATCTAAAATAAATTATATGATACAATAGATCATCACCAATTTATTTCCTTGTGATTTATGTCTTTTTATAGCCATGATCTTTACCAATCTCCATCAGAAATTGAATGATAGATTTTTCTTCCATATCCATATTTTCACCTATGTGGTGCTATGTGGAAACCCAGTGATGAGTTAACATGGGTAACCATTACATTTCATAATTTAGTTTTAAAATTAAGTTTTAGTATTCCTTTTTATGATGTGGGTTTCTCTGAAAGAAACTTTCAAGTATTAAACCATTTAAAACCTCGACGAATTTCGAGGGTGAAATTCATTTTAAGGGGGGTACAATGTAACACCCGTAGATTTTATGATAAATAATATTTTTTATTTCTTTGATGTCTTGTGTTTTACACTACACCAAGATTAGATTTCTCTATACGCAACACCGTATTAGCTTGTAGTATACGCAAACCCTATTCTGGGCTTCTATTGCATGCAAGAGTGACCTTCCTCAATAGTGTGTGTTGTACACAATATTGAATTTAAAAAAACAATGATATATTGTTATAATATAGCAGTTATGAATAGTATTAACTGCATTTATAATTTTACTACATAATAATATATCTTACACATATTCTAGAACATGGTATGAGAACAAAATAAACTTTTCAGGTAAAATAAGTATTATTCAAAAAAATGTTGCTCTAGCATCTTTTGATGGCGCACCCATTTTAAATAAATTTTTTTACAAGTTTAAAGTTAAATTTAATTAAATTAACTTCTTATTTTGAATCAAGATATAAAAATTTACATTGGAAATTTTTTTGATACTTTTCTGATAACTTTCATATTTTGATGAAAAGTGAAAATATGCTAAATTCTAATTCAAAACATCTTTTTTCAACAAGATAATTTATATGGCTAAATTATAATATTTAATTGTTATAAATTATAAAGAGAATATATTTTTACCATTTAATATAATTCAAGTCGTTTCCATTAATTTTACATTGAATTCATAGGTAAAAACATATAAATCATTGACTATGTTTTAACTTTTAAAACCAATTTTCGTAACAATGAGATTAATATTAAATCAATTACTGCAAACTATGTGTTTTAAATTTTGAAAAATGTGTTCCATATTTATATTAAGTGGGTAGAAATTATTTTAATAGGATAATTTTTATTTTTGGGCATTATGGGTAGTAACTACATTAAATTTTATTTACCGCAGTTAAAGGTAAATCAGTTAATTAAGGGTCAAAATAATATTATGAAATTATAATAACACCTGAAAAAATTATATTGGATGAATAAAAGTCGACCCATATCACCTAAGTGTTGGAATATATTCAATTTATTGACTTTTGACCACCAAAATTATATAATTATCATTAAAACAAAATAAAGTGACAACATGCCACTCTCGTATATCTTATATGTGTATTAATTTTAATTTTGTCATAAAATTCATAAAACTACGAACATGAATAGTCCCCATAAATATAATAAAATTATATACATCATTTTAATTTATTTAGTATTTTTTGGGATTAAATAATTATCATTAATTGTGACACAACAATGATGCATAAATTGTTTATTTAGTGAAAAATCAATAATACACTTTTTATTAAACTAATAGTGACCATAAAAGGCATGAAAACCCAACCAAAACTTATTTTACATGTACCTGTATACCATAAGAATCCAAGGGTAAACTATTTGACTATTTGGAGCCTTATAAAAGTGATTATGACACTTATATTATTTTACTTTTAATGATGTCAAAGTTGTCACCTTCATAATTTAATAAATATAATAATTTCAATGTGGTGATTATAAGATGATAAATTCGAGTAAAACTCTTATTATAGAAGATATTATATTCATCTACATCATAGTATTTAATTTTTAATTTTTATGCAACATATAATTATATTAAATAATTATACAAAAATGATGTAGTAATTATTTTATTAATAAAAATATAAAATAAACAGTTTTAAAAATATCAAACTAAATATTATAGGGATTATGTTATGATGGGATTATGTTTATGAAATCCACTTTATTCATTGGGTTATGATGAATGATTTATGTTTATTTTGTGGAACACATAAGAATGATTTCATTATGAGATGGGTGGGACCAATATATCCATCCAATGCATTGGGTAACGATTTATATCTGATGATATAGACATGGTTGGAAAGGCATGTAAAATCTAGTTCAGTAATACGGGGATGGAACAGTAAGTAAACCTGGTTCCGTAATGGAATATGTCCACTATGATGGTCTTTGCAGAAATGCCTTGGATACTATGGAAATCCTATCATGTGATTAACGGTTTTCTGTAACTACATGTTTTATTCCCATTCTATTTTATAATGATTAAAGTTCCTTTATGATCTATTCCTTACATACTTCCATGTTTTGTGTCATTGCTCAATATTTTTATGTTTGAACATATTGTTCACATTTTTATGGTCAAATGTATATGGGTTGTTTTATTTTCCCAATTTTCCCCTTAATGAAAATCTGATCTGACCCTTTTTATGTTTTATTTTCCCTAGGATAAAAAGAAAGGTCTTAGGTAAGAAAAATGATGATGATCTTAATAGGAGATGTTGAAGATCTTTCACCATGATTAGAATATTTTTTCTGAGTTTCCAAAGACAATAAACTAATAAGGTCATTGGGTGTATGTTTTTGTGATATATTAAGTATTGCACAAAATTAATTTAATTTCCATGTAGGTAAAGCTTTGGGTTTCTACATGACATCATTTTAGGGATGGATTGGCTCATTGCAAATAAATTCTGGATTGATTGTTGTCTTCGACGGGTCTACCTTACTACACCCAGTGGTGTGTCTCTTGTTTTTCAAGGGGAATGGGACCCAATGTCAAGCAGAGCTAGTGCCTATTATCTAGGGTTAAGGAATGTTATATCAGGGTTTCCTTTTGATCTAGAGATGGATTCAATGTTTGGTTATATCCCTCCAGTCACCACAGAGTTTCCTGACGTGTTTCCGTCTGACTTATCTAGTTTTCCACCAGTAAGAGAGATTGATTTTTCTATTGACTTAATGCCTGAAACACAATAGGTTTCTATTCCCTCTTATCGAATGGCTCGAGCAGAACAAAAAGAACAGAAGATTCAGTTAGAAGATCTTCTTCAAAATGGATTTATATGTCTGAGTGTGTCACCTTGGGCAGCACTAGTTCTATTTGCCAAGAATGATGATGGTTCTCTTCGCTTTTGTGTTGATTATCGAAAGATAAATTGAGTTACGATAAAGAAAAAATATATATTACCATGAATTGATGATTTGTTTGATCAATTGAAAGGGTAAAAGTGTTTTTAAAAAATTGATCTTCGATCTGGTTACCATCAGTTGAGGATAAAAGAATCTGACATTAATATGACCGCTTTTTGGAGATGGTGTGGCCATTATGAGTACATTGTTATGACCTTCTCCCTAACAAATGCTCCTTTAGTTTTCATGGATTTGATGAACAAGGTTTTACATGAGTATCTAGAAACTTTTTTGGTCATCTTTGTGGATGACATTCTTGTCTACTCTAAGTCATAGGAGGATCATGTGCATCATCTGAGAACAGTTCTGAATCTTCTATGGAATTACCAACTTTATTCCAAGCATTCAAAGTGTGATCTCTATATTCAGTAAGTGACATATATGGCACATGTGGTGTCAGAACAACAAATATTAGTTGGTCCTGAGAAGTTGAGGGCTGTTATCACTTGGGAATAACTACCAAATGTTTTCGAGGTTCATAGCTTCTTGGGCTTATCAGGATATTATCACCAGTTTGTTAAAGATTTCTCAAGGTTAGCTTCTCTAATGACTGAACTGACTCGAAATGGAGTGAAGTTTTACTGGAATGATAAATTTCAGAGTTATTTTGTTGAGCTAATTTGTATTTTGACTATTGTGCCGGTGTTAACTCTTCCTAATTCTGGGATAGGTTATGTGGTCTTATGTGATGCATCGGGTTCAGGTTTGGGATGTGTACTCATGCAGTGTAATCATGTTGTTTCCTATGGGTATTGTCAGCTTAAGCCTCATTAGAATTACAATCCTAACCATGACCTTGAACATGCAGCTGTAATGAACACACATATGTTTTGGAGACATTACCTTTATGAAGAAAGGTTTACTATGTATTTAAACAACTAGATATTTAGTTATATCTTTTCTCAAAAATATTTGAATCACCGCCAAAGGCATTGGATGGAGTACCTACAATCATTCATCATTGAAAATTCTTATACCCCAGGGAAAGGGAATGTAGTTTCAGATGCATTAAGTCGGAAACTTCCATCAGAGGTTGTGAATGAATCTTCAGAAGTGTGGAGTTTGATGGCTCTTTTCTCTCAGTTGCTTATTGTAATTTAGTAAAAGTGGAAGGAAGTTTCTTTAGCCAGTGTCTAGTTGACATATTCTCTTCTCGAGTTAATTATTCAGAAAAAACAACTGGATGATGAATTCCATAGCACTAGGGACTCTCTTTTTGGTGGGGAGACCGACATTCAGTGGTCGTTCTCTAAAGAGGGTGTTCTGTTTTATCGAAACCGTTACATTGTATTGTTATCTACAAGGAAGGATGTGATGGTGGATTTCCATAACTCTCGGTGGTTTGTGCACCAAGTAAACACAAAACTATTCTATGACATGTGGCAGCAATTCCGGTGGCCAGGTATGGGATGAGAAATTTCATAGTTTGTATCTTGTTGCTATACATGCCAGCAGGAGAAATCAGAGCACTAGAAACCTTCGGTTTTTCTTTAACCACTTCCATTCCATACATGGTAGTGGGATGAAATCTCTATATAATTTTTGGTTGGGTTAGGTCAAACACATAGGAAGAAGAATGCGATATGGGTTGTGATCAACAGCCTGACCAAGTCGGCTCACATTATACATATTCGGGATACAACCAAATTTGAGGAGTTGGGAAATATCTATGTGAATGAATTTGTTTGTTTTCACAGAGTTCTTTCTATTATAGTCTCTGATAGGGATCCTCGGTTCACTTCTCACTTTTGGATAGGCCTTCAAGTTGAATTGGGATCTCAGGTCTATTTAAGCACGGCCTACCATCGACAGTTAGATGGCTAGAAAGGCAGAGCTATTTAGATCCTTGAGGATATTCTCTGTGCATGTGTTCTCGACATTGGTGGATTTTGGGATGATCATCTGGGGAAATTTGAGTTTTCTTATAAAAAAATTTAACATTTTGCGATCAAAGTGGCTCTTTTTTAGGCATTGTAGTTCTTCCTTGTAAATATCCTTTACGTTGGTCGAAGATTTGTGAAAGTTCCTTGGTAGGACTGAGTTTGGCCAAAGAGACTATAGGTAAGATCCCGTTGATTTGTTAGAGAATTTTGATATCACATAGTCAGTACAAGTATTATGTTGATCGTCATTATAAACCTTTAGAGTTATCAGTTGGTGACTATGTGTTCTTGAATGTTTCACCATGATTAGGTCATTGATGGCTTGGGAGGTAGGGGAAGATTTCCCCTCGTTTTGTGCGACCTTTCGAGGTTTTTGGTCTTATAGGGAAAGATGCTAAACATCTAGCTCTACCACCATAGCTGACGTCGATACAAAATGCGTTCCACGTATAGTAGCTGCAAAATATTCTCTCTGATCTAGCTTATGTTTTGTGCTGGAGGGATCTTGAGATTGAACAAGATTTATATGTGACTGAACGACTAGTCAGGATTGTTAATTCTGAGACAAAGGTACATCAAGGGAGAACAATACCTCTAGATTGCGTACTATGGAAGCATGGTTCTGATTCTCATGAAATGTGGGAAAGGGAGGCACTAATGAGAGAGCATTGGCCTCATATTTTTGACGTGGAGGTTTCTTCATAGGATTTCTGGGGACATAATGATCTTATTGTGGGGAGGTTGTAACATCATGTTACGTTTTAATTTAATTTTGATGATTCTAACTACCAATGTTTTGGAGTAGTGACTTGGGAGAGTTAGGAGAACATTAAATTATGTTTTGATGTAAAGGGGAAGTCACACTGGCAGCGCACAGGTTGTCTAAACCAAGCGTCCAAACCATGCGGAGTTGGTCTTGGAGGCAGTTGCTTCCGCACGGGCGGTGCACGGTTTTTCTAACTGTGTGGCCAAACCGTGCATGGGGTTTTTTCCAAGGTAGTGGCTAATGCACGGTTAGCGCACGGTTTGTCTAACCTTGTGGGAAAACTGTGCAACCACTTAAATGAGATCCTATAAAAGTAGATCTCAATCGTTTTTTCCTCTATGTTCCTCATTTTCCCTCCCAAGTGGCCCTAACTTATGAATTTTCTTCTCTAAAGGATAGAGAAGGTTCTCCCATCATTATAGAGGTTATCCAAAGGCTTATCTTATTGAATATATGTCTGATTCTAGAGGTATGTGATCGTTCTTCATCCTTCTTGATCGGTTTCTTAGATCTACTAAGATCAACTTCTCCTCGTCTCTCGGTTTCTTAGTTCTACGGACGTTGTGGGTAAATCTAAGTGTATGGATGCCAAAAATGATGAGATTTGGTCTTGATCGATCTAGGAGAAGATATCTAAGGAGAGTTTTTGGAGAATCGACCCATGTTTCATCAGCGTTCTTCGACCGTTGTGGTTTTTATAAAAACCTTTGAGGTAGGTGGTTCCGTCCTGACTTGACAAATTGATTATCATTATATTTTCTTGATTTATTTCACTTGTTGATTGAAATTAAATTTCTCAAATTTTCATTCAATTAAATTGATAAAAACGTGATTCCGGTGAATTGAGATATTTTAAATTGATTTGGCATAGAAATTTGGGAAAACCCCATTTCCATTGAATTGGGCGTGTTTATGGAAAATGGACAATTTAATTTTTTCAATTTAAATTGAGTATTTGGTGGAAAATATTTCCATAAAATTGTTGAATTTAATTGAGAAAGTAAATTGTGTAATTATGGAATTGGTTTTGAATGGATTTCAAACTCATGAATATGGATTAAAAAGATTTGATAGAAACCGATTGGTTTTATCTTGTGAAAAAGGCGTGTTTTGAATAAAACATATTTTGTTTTAAAATGGAATGAAATTGGAACTTTTTAAATGGAATAATGGGATTGATCATATTTTAAGCATTCTTAAAATAGTTCTCCCATCATCTAAGAGCTCATGCAAGCCTTAGGTAGTTAGTGAGTTATTTGGAAACACTCTATACTACGACAACATTCTAAAACATACTTACGGCACGTCACATCCCCAACGGGTAAGTGATGAGTTTCCTTTGGCCAGTGTCATAGGGACGTGTGTATACACATTTTGCTGGTTCACATAGAGGGTGCAGAATCATATAACTGGTTAATACTTTCATACCTTTTGGCAGATGACCATGTTGTTCGCTTGTTTATTTACATTTCAGATATAAATGTATGCAAATGATTTTGAACTGATTTACATGACTTCTAAATTTATATAAACTGTTTTATATAAATGTTTTACTGAATCTAATGTTTTCGAAATATTCCTTCATTGTAAAGCCTTTTCTTAATGTGATTTTTCCATCATTTGAAAATGTATAGCATGTTTTTTTAAAATATGATTTTGAGTTTCCAAACCTATTTATTTGAAAATTGAAAGCTTTTCATTGGATAACCTATATTTGGCATCTGTTATGGAATATTTGGTGGTATCCTACTGGGCTTAATCTCACACCCTACTTTTGCCTTCGGGTGTTTGTAGATTTCCTTCCGCCAGGATCGAGAAAAGGGATGGAATCTCTTGGAGGAGGATCCATTTAGTGTTCTTCTCTTTGTGAACTATGTCCTTAGAGACATTAGGAATGTTCATCCCTTTTTAGTAGTTGCCTTGTAGTACTTTGGGCTTTTTATGCCACTTTGTTTTCTGGTATATTACTCCCATTGGAGTTTCTTTTTGTTATGCAGACTGTCTTGTTTCTTTTTCATACGCATTCATGTGGCATTAATCATTCCCTCTTGCATATTGTACGATTCTAGGTGCTAGTCGCCAACCTGTGGGGATCGGGAACACCCTTCAGGCCATGTCAGGGCTGGTTCGGTTATCGGGTTACCAGGGTACCCGGGCTGGTATGTGACAATAAATGTTTTTAAATATATATATATATATATATATCAATTTAAAAATAATATTATAATCATTATTTTGGATGTATTAATAAAATTTATTCAATAAAAATTAAGAAATGTAAATAAAATAATTATTAAAAATTACAGTTTCACCGTTATCATGGTAAATATATTTAATCATTATATTCTTATTTTTCTTCCATAAAAATGAAATTAATTGTCAAATAGTATTGTACTTTTTTCCTCAAATATGAAATATATTTTTTGATATTCAGTTTCTAAATGTGAATGGGTCTAATTTTTTATATATTTGTGAAAAACAATTTTTAACTATGACATATTACTTTCTTTTCAAAAATGTTAAAATTCCCTTTTATGAATTCAACAAAAATTATTTAAATAAATTATATTAATTATTAAATATATTTATTTTACCAACCAAAATAATCTTAATATTTTCACTAATTGTTTTTTATGAAAATTCCATAAAATTGATAGTTTTTATGAAAAATATATATTTTCAATACTCACCTAAAAATAATTTATTATATAAATTTTAAATTTTAAATTTTTTTCAGATATTATATATTAAAATTTTAACTTTAATTTTACCAATTAATTATGTCAATTTTAAAGATATTATATTTAATACAAGTCCTCAGAATATGACAAAATAATAATTTTGAGAAAAATTACCTTTTACTTTAAAATGAATGTATTGTGTATTTTGTAACTAGTAATAATATATAGAATTGACTTTATTATTATTTATAGTATATATTTTCACAAAAAATTTTAATGAAATTATTTATTATAGATGAATCATAATATGACAAAAAATTAAAAACACTTTAAAAATATTGATTTAAAAAATGATCCCTTTTATCATTAAATGTTTTTAATTCATACCCTATAAATTATTTTTTTTAAAATAATATTATTTATTGTGGATTAATATTTTAAATTTTATAATTTATATATATATATATATATATATATATATATATATATATATATTAAGATTGGTGATTCTTATAACTAATTTTTGGGAACACGATGTTTAATGTAAAATTTGTATAGTGACGTATTGGGTGATTAAATTCACCCCCATCAACCTTTAAATAAATAAAAACCTCTAAATTTGATTATATTTTAAATATAGGAATTAATAAGGGATTTAAAATTTTTAATTAATGATTCTAATTGAGATATTTTCCTTAATATTTTAGGTGGCATGGTGAAATACATCTCTTACATCAATATTTAATGGTAATTACTCCCAGAACTAGGTTAAAAGACCCACATAGTAGATTTGGATTTATATATATATAGTTATTATTCAAACATAAATGGATTCGTTTGTTATAAATTAATTTAAGATACAAAATTTTAATTTAATATTTCAATTACTAGTATAGTAGTTTTTGGGGTTGACTAGTTAATTTTCAAAATCAAGTAACTTTTTTTAAAATAAAGGATAACATGATTTTGGCAAGGTATATTCTAACAAACATCTGCAGGGAATTAAATAATTATTAAACATATATGTTTTAACCAAAATACCAATTCATTGGAGATGGAAATTTTATATTCCTATAAACATTCATGATTTACTTTAGTGGTAAGAATTTTGAATATATTAATACATCCATTAATTTAGATTTGTGCATAATTGTAACATATTTATCAATATTCTCTTCAGTGGTTATATAATTTCCCTGTATTCTAGTAACCAATGTGGTTTTTGATTCTTATCATCCTCAGTACACCTTGAATTAAGTAATTTACTTAGGTATTCACAAGTTCCACACACATAAGATAATTTATTATTAATGGTGACAATGTAATGACTCTATATCTCATTAACATGTGACCTAAAATATTATTTTTTCCATGAAATTTGGAGTCTAAATTCTCTTCATTATAAATTCTAAAACATCTTCATATTACGTTGATAATTTACAATGGATTATTTATTCAACATATTTGACATGTAGAAAATTTAACTTCTACACACTATGGTCTTTATCAATTGATTCTTCAAGGAAATCAATCCTTTTCCTCATTTGGGATTTGAATAGTCTATTTAAACTTATTTTATTAGTCATATATAATGATTGTTGGTTAAGAAAAATCATAATATTCTCATTTGGTTTTATTTTTAGAAAACAATTTCATTTTCTATTGGCTATATTGTAATCTTGGTTCACATAGGCTTCAATCATTTATTGAATCAAAGAAAATTTAGAAGCTGGAATACAAAAATAAATTACTGTATAAAATTATTCTATTGTTTTGAAATACTAAATCATAAATGATTTCCTAACATATGCATTTCTAAAATTTAATATATGTTTTTCATGGTCACCTTTCCATTAGGCACACTATCATAATTATTTATTATATTCAATAGAAATATGTTCAAATACTAAATAATGCTTTGTAATGACAATTAAAATTAATAAAAGCATTTCCATGCGAGTTTCTATCTTTTTGTGCAGTCTTAGACCCACTCATTAGGCATTGGGTGGTGATTCAATTAATACACAATCAACCCCAATCATAGTTACTACTTTTAGGTGTATCAATGTCTTATCTATAACCACTTTTTTGTATCATAAAATTTCTTTAATTTCATAGAACGTAATAAAATACCTAATTTAACAAAATATTAGCACATTATCCTATATATCTACTAGTATATAGGGATGTAATTAATTCTATCATATGTTAATCCATAATTAAAATATTCAATAATACATCATCTTGACTTAATTACAAAAATAAATGTTTATCTATAACATTGAGACTATGACCTATCTCATCCTATCAACCCTTGATGACATTGATAACTCTTAAATTAACCACATCTGATAATACACTAACCAATATTCTTATATAAAACCTTATCTAATACCAATAATAGATCCATGACTCAAGATCTTATATCTAATAATAAGAATACATAATTTTAAACCCTAGATTTGATACAAATCAATAATACAATATCCTTCATATGTAATGTAACATTTATATTCCCAAGACGTTTTTGGGTTTATGTTTTTAGATAATTTGTAAAAAAACATTAACTATTATAACACATGTTCATTTTATAAGATAGAAATTTTTAGTACTATATAATAAATGACAAAATTTATAATAATTCCTTGATCTATCCAATAAATCATCCATTAATTATAATATTTTAAGAAAATCATTCATAATACATTCATCTATAACCTAGAAAATGGAATCATAATAAATGCTGAGCTTAAATTCTCAGTAAATGTAAGAATGAGAGATAACAATTAATGATCATAAGTTAGCATATATGAGCATGCGATTACAATAAAAATAAAATTAAATAATGCCCAAAAACCATGGATAATAAATCAGGATTCATTGCATAAAATAAGATATGACTCAACAAAGCACTGAATCATGAGAAAATAAACATCTGTCATGAAGGTATAACAGAAGAATAGACTTATAGTATTTTTCTCAAAGGAAAATAATCGGGGAATATGGAACAACCATTTCATGAGATTCTTGTATTGATCAATCTCATTATTTCTTCATAGTACATTGTAACAAAAATATTCATTCTAATTACATTTTTATCAAATTCATTATGATCATTTCTTTTTACCTCATGACATATGACTCTTTTCAAATCCATTAGATGGTGATATAGGACGCCAACTATCATCATCAATATATCTGAGTTCCACTAGAAATTAATTATTTATCATATCATAAATAAACCATATACTAAATATGGGTTTCATCATCATTTAAAATAGTATCACATAAAAAATGAAATCACAAATCCATCAATAATCAAAACAAGTTATCTGGTGGAAATTAAATGGGTAGCCAATTTTTTCCAGGAATATTCTAGATAAATACCCTTCTGAAAAGATAAAAACTTATATTTTCCTCATTTAGGTAACTGCATAATTTTTGAGTCAATCATTTCCCTAATAAATCAGTGAATGTGAATCTAGGATAAAATCCATATTAGATAATTGAAAATATGATATTCATATAGATAGTAATTGAATAAAAATAATGGCAACACATAATGGATGATTATGAAATAAAAAATAGTTATAGGTCATTTCTTTGATAGAAAATAATATTATATAAGACATATTGGGATAGAATATGGATGGAGTAACTTGATTAATACCATCTTTTAAGAATAATATATGTCAAGGTACATTAACTTAGACGATGAAATTGTTAAGAGTTTTAAACTGAACTATTTTAAAATAATAAATATACATGATCATTAATACAATTTAAAAATTTATATTTAACAAAACAAGGTGAAATTTTTTTTTCTGGAAACCAAAAAAAATTTCGGAGAAATTTATATA
Organism: Viscum album; assembly: GCA_963277665.1. Classification (NCBI taxonomy): domain Eukaryota; kingdom Viridiplantae; phylum Streptophyta; class Magnoliopsida; order Santalales; family Viscaceae; genus Viscum; species Viscum album. Next base: position 1,529,661,153 of record OY728123.1, on the reverse strand, counting down.
AAAAATGATAAAGGTGGGTGAAATAGTTTCTTACATATTTACTCTAAAAGGGATTATTTTTCTAATATGGCCTTATATAAAACATTAAAATTTCATTATTTAAAAAAAAATTAAGTATTAAATATTAGTTTAAAATTTAAATTCTCAATAATTGAGTCAAATATTGGTATATCCAAAAAATATTGGCATAAAATGAAATTTCCTTTTTTTATTTTAGAAACATTATTTTAAACCACGTAACATTAAAATATAATAAAACATATAATTTAAATTAATTTTATGAGGCACAAATCTCTCCAAGGATAAATAAGGCAATAAAATATTTTTTATTAAGAATAAATACTATACAAATTCCCAAGATGTGTTTTCCCATATGGGAGGCCACAAATTTAAAATGAGGTATGGACTAGAGACCTTATGGATTGAATAATACACCAATCAAAAACCATTAAGAATTATTTTATTTAAACATGACTTAAATGATCATGAATATAAAATTATTTAGGATATAATATATCATGATATAATTGAATTTTTCATAAAAATTTAAAGATGGTGAGAAACATAAAACATCTCTAATGGGATTTAAAACAGAGACAATTAACCCTTACAGACTGTGTAACCCTTGAATAAAAATCCATTTAAATAAATAAAATGATATGGATATTAAAACTTCATTATTTAAATAATTGTAAATGAAATTAATTTTTTATTAATCATACTATGTTCTAGATATCAAGAAGCTCAATAAAAAATAATCCTCAAGAAAAAAATTTCAGACAATAAACCCCCTTATAATTAAAAACATTTATGAGTTAAGAATCATTAGAAAATGCGGTCGTAATTTATTATTATAAAACCCTATAAAATTAAGAGGAAAATTATTGCTAAAATTTCATTACTTATGATGAATAATAATTTTAAGAATAATGTTCAATAATAAAGATTATAACTAAATGGATGAATAATGTGTTAGCAAAAAACCTTCCCTTCAATTATCTCTTCGTGTATTACACACTATTCTCCTACAAAAATATAACTATTTTAAAAAATTATTTTATAACCTTATTATCATTTATATATTTTTATAAAATTTTATTTTAAATATTTATCATGGTTATATTATTCTTGTAAAACATACTGTTACCACCACTTGTTAGTAACATTAACTTCACTTGAATATATATAAATATAATTTCCCATTCATTGATATCAATTTAATAGTTACATTATATATATCATATTTATTCATCAATAGAATAATTAAAACCATAAATGATATATAAAGATAAAAAATATTTCTTTTCCTGGAGGAGGTAGTCTACACATGTAAACTATTGATGTTTTTTTTTCTTAGTGGATGCTTAAGAATATGTAATTTTTTAAATTGATATAATAGAATTAATGTATATATTTTATACTTATTTTAATATATAAATATAGATAAAATTGGTTTATATGGGTAATTAATAACAACATGGTAAAGAGTAAGTTAAATTAACATCTAGACCTTGAACATTCTCTTATAGATAATCATATAATTAAAGGACATAGGATAAATGTGGTCTGTATGGGATTCAAGATATTTTAGTTAATTATAGTATATTAATAAAATATGCTATAAATAATTATTTTTTTGGGTTGTTTATCATTGATAAATTGAAATGTTTCTCATTTTTTAAGTGAATAACTTGCTAAATTTGGGAACACCAATCAATTTTTAGTAACACCATATCACTTTTCAAGGGTCAATGATTCCAAAATAGAAATAATGGAGTTTTTGGTGATATTTTTTCAATAATTCATAAAAATTTCTAAACATGTATTAAATGTTTTTGAAATTATTTACTCTTAGATTTTAACGTTACTATTTTAACTTTTTACCAAGGTAAAAAGATTTCACCCCTATAATTCAAGATTTATGAAAAATAAATAATAATATAACATACAAAATATTTAGGTCTCGAAAACTAATTTAGACCCACTTAATTCATATTAAATTTCTATAAATTCTAAAATTTACTTATAAATTAAAATTGACAAGGTATCGAAAAATAGTTTTTTGGTAACAAATGACGTCTTGTTCATGAAGTGTTCCTAACCTTATTTAGTATTGATTATGAATTACCAATGTGTTAATATATTTATATAGGAGTTTAAAAATCATATTATATATTTAATGTAATGTATATTAATTCAATTAATTTGATAATGTTACACAATGCTAACAAAACAATCCTTAAAAATAATAGTATCAACATCATTTGGGTAATTAACCTTATTCTTAAAAGTCCTATTTTTATAAATAAAATGGAAGTTTAACATGAACAATAGTCATTATATTTTTACCACAAATATTAAATTCATTTTTTATATTTATTTAAAAAAATGATAAAGTAAAATTGTCAATAGAATTAAGTAAAATTGGGTTTTTAGAGTGAAATATTCCCTACGTTTTAAAAATAGAATCTTTAAAACACTTGAATTACCTATTAAATAAATATTATTTTTTGAAAATAATTTTAATAGGATATTAATTCATTATTATATTATCATAATATAAAATAATTTATAGATTTTAAAAAAAATAATTCACATAAAATTTATTTACTTCCCAAAAATCTAAAAAATTAATACTATACTAATTTGAAAATTATAAATTCATAAATAAAATATATATTAGAAAATTAAAATCCTAAATGTGATTGGAATCAATTTTAATATAAGGTAATTTAGCATTTCAACCCATCCTTTCTGGAAAAAAACATATTTTTATCTATAAAATGAATATATTCTTATTTTTTTCTTCGGATTGTAACAAATTTTTTATTGGAAATTAATTTTTTTGTAGTATATATTATATATGTATTTTGAAAACACATTTCATTATTAGTGATCGAACCCAATATGATAAATATTCAAAAAATATATATATATATATATAGTTATTTTATAAATAATCTATTTTCTACATTAAATGTTTTAATTCATATCCAATTAATTATTTATAATAGAAGAATTTTATAGAATAGATTTTTTAATCATTGAAAATCTATAATATATATAGTGGGTTTTTAGATTTTTTTTCTTGTAATTAAATTTTTTGAACACAATGTTTAATGGAAAAAAACTATACATTTAAATCATGGGGAATAACAATTCCACTAGGTCATTATTGATCTACCTTTGTTATGTGATATATATGGTAGTAAGAAATGAACCCTAAAATATCTCTCTATAAACTCATAAACTATAAATATTCTCTAATATCATGATTCATCATAATAAAACCCAAATTTATAGACCATCAAAAGGAATGGCAGTCCCTCGTTATCGCCTCCATCTAGGAATTCGAAACTACGACCTGACTATGGACATATAACACATCATCTCTATCTAAGGTCAATCCCAAAACTGAATCATCCCCCATGACTCATTATTATATCAATAGTTAATTAGAATCATAATCTTAGTTGGACATTACCAAATCCACAAGTAAAAAAGAATAATCTATGAAGTACATGTCACTAACACCTAATCATTTTACAGGAAAAATTACTTGTTGATGGGTAAAATAGTCAAATAACACTCCTCCCCAAAATATTATATTCCCAAATGTAGTCTATTGCTACTTAAAACACCTATTAACATTTTTTCCAATACTAAATTATAATACATTAAAAATACATTTATCAAAATATTGTCAACCCATAAACTCTCCAACAAATTCAAATCTCACTCTGAGAATATTTAATGGAAAATTATGTGGTCTTTTTAGATGAAAAATATATCACTAATTTTATAACTATGACAATAAATTTAATCATGAACCACATATGATAGCTCTATGTCATAGTTAATGTTGTTCTGCTCTTGGGGTTGTATCTGATAAGACCCCTACCTGGCCACCCGATCTCCAAAATTTATAATTTCTCCCATTGTAATTTATAAGTAATAAAAAAATATAGTTTCACTGATCCCTGAGATTGGAATAATTACTATTATTATCAAATTTTACCTCTTATTCAACTCTTAGAAGGCCTCTACACACTTTCTAGTCCATAAAAACATGATCCCTTCATGTAGAGTCCCATTATTTAAGCATCCAAGCAAGGGTAATTCTAAATAAACTACCTATAATAAAATATATAATTAAAAGGAAACATTCGATCTCAAAGACATTTCCATGTTGAGTCCAATATATAACTGCCTCCACTTTCTCTAGTTCAATTGAAATCATGGATTCTTGAAACAAATTTCTATGAAAGTGATCCACTTGAATCCGAAACTGAAACATTGAATACATATTATAATGTTGATGTGTCCAAAGGAAACTCAGTATGATTCCATGGTTCTTAGTGTGTGAATTTGGATTTCATGAATATAAAATGTCATCATCAATTAAAATCATGAAGAATGATCCATTATATGGGTAAAAAATACAATTCATGGGATTGATAAACACTTCTAGTGCATTAGTTAAGACAAATGAGAATGGAATATTCTCATATAGATCATATATAATCATGAACATAATATTAGGTACATATAATGTCGTGACTTATAATGGAAGATAACTCAACATTAAAACAATCATAAAGAACGAACAGACTCCCCTCTATTGGTAAAATAGTTTATCAATTATCGAAATGTGATATTAGTTCATTATCTTAAACTTTTTTAGTTTCTTATAATCAATACATACATTAAGGCCACTATATTACATCCTACAGATTAATATAGGATAACAAGAAAGAAAGTCACTTATATGAATAAATCATATCTTCTATGGGTCCTCAAGATGTGGATTCATCTATTTTTACCTAGTTAGTTATATATAATATGGGAAAATCAATATGGATTGTACACTCAAAGTGATGTATATAGTTAATTAAATGGATCTCTATCATGTATAATCCTTGAAAATTCCTCTTGAAATACATCAAGGAACAATTTTACCACTGTAGAAAACACATATGGAATAATTTTATAGACAATAAAAAGGGATATATATACAACATTCACAGTAGTGGGTCCTATATTTTTAAGAAATTGATTATCAATTCCTACCTCTACACCCAACTCTCCCACTAAAACAAAATTGGCCCCCCTTAAGGGATGCAACATACACTTTTCTCTAAAATTATTTGATATGAAATAATAAAATTCCAATTTAATACCACATAAAATTTATGAAAAATGTATAGTCTCTAGGACTATAATATACCACAAATGACTATTTCTTGCAACCACCATGACTCATGCTATGAAATATGAAAAATTATTCCACCCTCATCCTAATAGGTTTATCAACCCATAAACCCTAGGTAAAATATCTATAGGTAACGCAAATATATAAACAACTTAAGAAGAAATAACGTAATGATAATCCCCAATATCATGTATGGAAACGTTATGAATTGAATAAATCAAAACCAAACCTCTGATAGTCAAAGGAACCATGGATGCAATGGCTATAAACTCAACAAATTTCTATATCATGTGTGGTTTAGATATTTTTATATTCCCCCATGATCCTTGAATGGTATTTAGAGATAAAACCTAACGCATCTATTACTATGATAATCCATGAGACCCTCATACTACCCCATGATTAGATCTTCCATATGTAACCCAACCATCTAACTAATCTCCCCATGAACGAAGCCCTCAATGCATTCATATGTCCAAGGTGTCTACTTACACTAGAAACATATAATACCAAATATAATAACGTAATATGACCCAAACTACTACATTAATAGAACTCCCATGGTGTACTAGTACACATATTGTATTAATGTTCATGTCACAAACCTTATAATCACATATAGAGAGACTATCTTGAAGCTGCAAGAGTTTAATCCTAGATTATCTCAACATACCTCTCACTAACTTGTTTTATATTTTCAATCATCATCTTCCTACAACTAGTAGAGACAGAAAAAATCATGCATTGAAGGCCACCGCATTTCATAATAAAAAATAACAGAAACACTATCATGTTTTCCTCAACAAGACACTAATCAACCATTAGAACTCTCAAAAAACATATGAGTATTCCATCATACTAAAAGTTAAAACATTCATCTCACTATTAATAAAAGTCCAATACCAAATATCCCAACCCTATTATACTCATTCACATCCAAATGTACAGAAACAAAAATCAACTCTCTAAAATGAATCTTCAAATCCGGTATATAATTCATTCCTTACAAAATTACTTTAAATCCTATACACCTATCCAGTTTAAATGTCTCATGAAAAAAAAAATTTAAATAACATATCATTGAATGATTTCAATAAAAACCCTTCATTTATTTGATCATCTATCTTCACACTCCACCATCTCATAATAGTTCTATATAATAGTAAACATTTAATATTTACCCTTTGATAATTAGGTGTCTCTTCAAACAAGAATATCCCCTCTATAATATTAACAAATTGATTGAAATATTGAGGACCTACCATAACATTTAAATACAAAGGGTTTTGGAATAATAAATCAAAATAATTATCCACCACCTTCGTCTCTCAACAATGGGCACTCCTACCTTCCACCATTACTATATAGAAAACACCAAGTTAAAGATTTTATTCCACCACAACTATAGGAATAAGTTATATAGTAGTTTTTAATTTCATATTCTATACATATATAGACTCATGATAACTATTATATGATTTGAAATCATCAAAACCTTGGTCCCTAGATTAGAACATGGCATATTGATGCAGAAATATTTTCTAAAATTCCAGAACAGATACATATAATGTCCGTTAATATAATTAATAATTGTAGTAATTAAATAAATAATAATAATAATAAAACAAAATTATAGCCAACCCCATGCCCCAAAAAACTACATAAAACCTCAATACATAACCTTTTAGCACTACATAATTAAAAATATCAAATCAAGAACCTATACAATAGTCATGGTAAAAATAATAAAAAATATACTAGATAATATTGACTTAATTAAATTTTAGCTATAATATATTTTGGAGAATATTTATTTTATTATTATTATAATTTAAGTAATTTATATGCAATCAATCACTGAAAAAAAATTTTATGACATGGAAACATACATGTCTACCCATGATTCATGATCTATCCACCTCTGAATTATCAGCATTGGTAAAAAATCCATAATCTCAAAAACCATATTCAAAGACAATAATTTAAAAAAACTATAACAATACATTCAATAAAAACCAACCCTCTATCCCTAAATACATAGAGGCCCACTATATAAGTGTTCACTAAACATAATCTTAGGTCCCCTACTCAAGTCCCATGGATCTTATCTCTATTACACCAAGCCCCCAAATATTATTTCAAGAAATGTGTGGCTACAAATATGATTTTTATTTCCCTTAACCGAATCACCTCAACTTGGATGGTGGACTAAATGACCTCATGTGTGTCTCCTATAATGAAAGAAAATTTCAATTACATTAAATGGATGAAATTATAAATTTAGGAGAGTATATCCTTTATATTATACAATAACTAGAGAAAGAAAATCACTAGATAAGTAACCAGATGAATATGTATAATAATACATATAGCAATAATGATAACACAATAAGAAATATCCTAATGTATTGTAGAATCAATTATATAAAAATACAAGAAGGTTCCCAATACGTGGAATATAATTTTATACAATTCATGAAATAGAATAAAAATGATTCATCATTAAAAAATCACAGTATACATACCATCATGAACTCAGACTCTTCCACAAACATATCATAATAATTTTATCACATTGACATTTCCTTCGGGTGGACCAATGACCAGAAAGTCTATATATTACAAAAAATACGCTATAGTGTGTGTGTATAAACCCTGTTGGAGAAAAAAGGCACACCATTATATTATGTGAAATAGATGTATAAAAGTCTATATAATTTTACTAAAGTTTAGTAAAAAAATTAACAGCACCCTCCATGTTAGTGTGCACTAACCAAGATTCCATAAACTCTCATTCATACCAGATTTGACTCTAATCCAGATAGATTTTTTGTCAGAAACTTTTGTCAACACATGCACATTTGACCCGCCAACTTATTATTGGTTTCTCATTTGCTAACTGGTAACCCCTATACTTTACTCTTAGCTAGAGGATAAATTATTCTCTAGGGAAAATGATTAACCCACTCTCATCCAATCAAATGGATAAAAACAACCATTATTTTAGAATAAAATAAATGTAAACATAATGAACATTGAAATTCAAGGGGTGTTACAATTTTAAATATCCCTATAACGTGTATTTATGTGTTCATGGTTATTTCAATAGTGTATTGCGGTTTTAAGAGTTGTTTTTAAGGATATGCTCCCAGATTTGGGTTGATGTTTTAGTTTTGAGGGTAATGATAAATTATCATAGGAGATGATTTGTAATTGTATAATGGGGACCAATAATTGAGCTATAGTGGGGGAAGACAATGTAAGGAACTATAGATATAAAATTGATGGGTAATCATATAAAAACTATATTGCATTAAAATAGGGTTTTTTGAATGAAATGGGGAGAATTAAGATTAATTGTTAGATTTTAGTGGAAAATCGCAATGATGATTGTGCTGGTCCAATATATGCGTCTCTTATAGCGGTGAGTCACACCATAGTATTGGGTTAAATTTCTGCATTACACAAAAAAATTGGTTTTCCTTGTAATAAAATTTGGAGATACTTTAAAAAAATGAATCCATGATACACACCTATTTCAATGGCCATGAATTTTTAGGTGATATTTTTAAGATATGAATTCTTTCATTTCCTATTTTGTTACATCAAAATTCGATGATAGATGTGGTGGGATACAATATTTTTCATTTTTTAAAGTTTTAATTGACCTATTATACATTTTTTATCAGGTTATAAGGAATATATTATACGTAGTAAAATAAGAAAATAATGATAAATGGCCATGTGTGGAGGAAAATTTTTGGTAGATCATTATCTACTATGTTTTAACTTGAAGCATGCATATTTATCGGTGTTAATTTATTCATTTATATGGGTTTTAAGGTAAAATACCCCTTCACATAAAATTTTATTATTATTGACGTTTTCCCTTTATATTTATGATGTTCGAGATTAGTGTTTGTTTGTAAAACATCTAGTAATGAATGGTGGAATCATACCAAACATTGGGGTTTGTGTGTGTGATGGAAAAAGGATTCCAAGTGATGATGAATAAGAACTGTTATCCACTATATTCCTTATGGTATGTTATTAATTGAAATTATTACAATTTATTATTTAATGAAGTGATTTTTTATGATCAGGTGTTGGTGAATATGTAATGCTCTCATAGTGTTGTTATGTGTGGTCCATGGACCATCCACTCTCAATTTTTCATGATTTTGGGGTCGTAGTTCTTCATATGGTTTTAATAGGAATTATATATCCCCATTAAAGAAGTTAATGAGAATAGTAAATTATATTATTTCTTTTTTTCATTATAAAAGGGAAGGGTCTCATGGTATAGAGAGAGACTCGGGTGGCATGGAGGGGGCTTAGTCAATGATCGATAAATATTTAACTAAGGAGGGATAATCCATATCAAGGTCTGTGGTTCCTATAAAACTAAATAATATTTTTTATATGAAAAATGGTTTATCAAAATATGATTACTGGGGTTTTGATAAATTTATTGGGAGGTAGAGTTCCCACTTCAAGGAATTATGTAGATAAAGTCCTCTCAGTCATATAAAAAAGTGCCCCATCTTGTAGAAACTTTTTGTAATGTTTGATGGTGAGGGTTTACTCTAGAGAACATGTTATGATCATTCCAATGTGATATAATATATGAGACCTAATAATGTGTCTTTGGATATGTGTTATTATGGCATAGAAGTTCTATAGGACCATTGGTTTAGTTATAATATTCCTTGGGAATTGGAAATGGGATAATGAAATGAAAAATAGAAGAGGAATTTGACCATAATACTACCATCCAGCTCAGGTAGAGCCCCTGAGTTAGAATGTACCCATTGGGCTAATGGCTTGAGTCATTATGAATGAAACGATACTTGTGTTGGTCGGAGTAGAGTACTCAAGAAGGGGTGAATTCAGTATCTACAAAAAAATCTATTAAAAAGGGTAATATTTGAAGTTCCCAAATAATAAATATTCAATATTCCTAGTTATCCATTAGAGAATTTATAAGATCATTAATGTTCGATTAATTTCCCAAATGTGTGATTATTTATTAGTTATATCAATTTGATAATTAATAAACTTTTTAAACTAACCAAATTAGTCAATACAATTATAAAATCTTGCTAAGACTAACTATTAGAGATTAATTTGGTTTTATGAAATATATGATAAAACAGAGTAAATATAACAGGTAAAAACATAGAGGAAATAAAAAAGATGTTCAGTCTCAAGTAGAGAAATAATCCTCTCCACTTGGTGATCACCTTCCTCCATGTAGATTAAATTAATAAACAGTTTGATCCACACCTTGGATTGGGGTTCACTACAGCCCATAGGTTGTCCAGATCAGAAGACCTCATCCACTGTTCATTGGGGGCATAAATTTATAGGTCACACTTGGACCTCTTAAACATTTATACATGGGATTAAACAGATGTAAGAAAATAAGTGCGGTGGGATATCTTGTATTCTCTATTTTTGATACCATAGATAGTGTGTGTTTTATTATAGAGACACATACTACTCAAAAGTATGTAAAAATGAACAAGATGGAGAAATTAAGTATGAGAGAGGATATACAATGACTTTTGTGTCTTGATATTTAGCATTCGACTCCATATATGTAACTGATATGAATTTTTAGTCATCTTCTAGAAGATGACAACAAAACATAGTGTCGTATTCTACTTCCTGGTGCAAGTATGGTTCTGGAGGTATATTATTTACCTTCCTTGAAATGACGATGTAGTTTGTCCATTCGAAGTGCTTCTCAATTGTGATTGCCTCATTAGTTATTATTTTTTTCTTTTTTTTATAGTGGTTTCATGATAATTATTTATGTTCTTTAGTATATCTCTCTCTCTTGCTAGAATGCACTGAACTTCTCTTCCTGGTATCTTCTATCATTCTAAAATGCTTCACATATTTTAGGGACAAAAAAAGTCATGATCATTCCACGTGAATAATTTCATCGTACCTTGTACTGTCTGCTAAAAGTCCTAAAAATATTATAAAAAATATCTGTATCATTAAATGACACAAATATGATGGTTATAAATAATATTAATAATTGTGGATTTAAACCGTCTATCGGTGACTCGTCAATCGGTGTCTCCTTCTTCTAGTGTATCCTTCTTTCAGTGTCTCAACCCATCGGTATGTCAATTTTTTGGTCCTCCCATACATCAGTGACTCATTCAATCAGTGACTTGTTTCAATGGTGAGTAATTATTTCTATTGGTGAGACAGTTGATCTATCAATTAATCATTTCAACTGGCGGTATGTCCTTCTGTCAGTTGCACTATGCAGCAGTATGTAATTTGGACTGACACTAGGTCATCTGTGTCGATGAGTCATATACAATGGTGAGTCTCATGTGTCAGTGATAAAATTTATGTATCAATGAATCATTCCAATGGTGAGTTCTCTCAATGGTTTCATCTTCACATACATAGAACATATGCATGTTTGAACTGTTTGTCAGTGAGTCATATGTCTTTCGGTGAGTCATTTATCTTTCTGTGAGTCATTTATCTATCATTGTCAGTAACTCATACACAGATGATTTTAGATGTTCTATGTGTGATACAGTTTCAAAAATTCAAATAGTATTAATAATATTAATTAACATAGATAATTATTTATAGGTTTGTTTAGACTTAAACAATCATAAATAGTAATATGATTGAAATGATCTAAAATACATGATAATTTTTTGAAATAATTTAGGATATTTGACATAATTTAGGATCTCACACAAGGTAAGATATATGTTAATATATGACATGATTTTGGGTAATTAAATTCATTATAGTTAGAGATAGTGGACAATAGTATCTATGGGTCAATAATCTCCCCATTTTTAATTGTCACAAATCATGGCATTCTTATGTACCATTTGAGAATGATTATAGTAAATTATATGATTATTAGTTACTAAAAAGATTTATAGACTCAAAAATATATATGGTAAGTGAAATTTATTAGAGATAATAATAAATTAACCAATAATAATGCTTAATAATGTTCTCCCACTTTTGGAATTAGCAAAGAGTGGAAGGTTAAACAAAATAATGAAAAATGAAAATAGAAAAGTAAGAATAGGAAATTATCTTTCATAATAAAATTATATTGAATGGTCTAATGTACAAGAACTCATTACATTAAAATTAATCACTCCAAACTACATGGTAGGGTCCAGGGGTTCCTTCCCATTATTAGAAGGAATTGTGGATTGTGTATTAGAAGAGTTTGGCTAAGAAAGAGGAGGGTCTGAATGGATTTTCGGAGGAGGTAGAGGTAATCCTTTAAGCACTGTACAATGTGGGGTAGGTCATTACTGAGAAATATTCTGGGGATGAATAGGATCTATAATGATGGTTCTAATCATAGATAACTAATGAGAAACTGACATATGGGAATGAGCAGGCACTGAACCAGCATGGTTAAGTGGTGCATCAACATGCACCACAATGGATTTGCTTTGGACATAGAGACATGGTTTTATGATCTTGATGAACACTTCAATGATTTTACAACCATATTTCACTGTGTTTTTGAAATCATTTATGTTTTCTTTGAACTTGTACAAAAATGTATTGAATTTTCATATCTTCTAAATCTGACCCTTAAAGGCATTTTTCACTAGAAGAAGAGTAAGGCTGGTGGACAAATACTTAATCCAACTTTTCATTTGATGCTTTGTAATGAGGATGGGGGAAAATTCATTAATCCTATTGGTCATATCTTTATGAGTCTTTAGAAGAAATACTTGTATATTTTTTCACATGTTCATTCACATTATCTGAATTTTCCTCAACCTTGGAAACACTAGCATGTAAAACATGAAACTATTCATTTAAAAATGAACTTATAGTAGCAAGATCTGCATATAGTGAAGGCTTAAAAGGTGGAGAATAGGTTGAAGAAAGATAAGATGATCAAATTTCCTTAATTTATTTTATTTGGTTAGAAAAGTCAAGATCATAAAGATGATAAATAAATTCTCAATTCCTTTTATGACACATTCCATTGAATTCATGTACTTCGTGGTTACATCATTGATTCTAGTGATTAATATCTTCATATAATTTCCAATCAAGGGGTTTCCTGTGACAATTGTTTAAGAATTTGTAATCAAATTTGTGTGAATTTATTTTATCACCTTCTTGGAAACCGAATCAGTATCTTTTTGAGATACACTGGTTGAGGAAAGAGTAGAACTATAATTTTTACGTTGCTTTACACATTAACCCATATACTGGATATACTTTAGGTTAACAACCATCTCAGTTTTCTCTCTAATATCTTTATCAATATCATATCACATCTAGGATTGTATTGATTGTTTTATAGAGGAACATATGTCATGATTGAATTTATCCAAATTGGCCTTAATGACATAGTCACTATAAGAGATCTCATCCACTAGTTCCCATACAGAAAGTTTGCCTACATCATCATATGAATTATCATAATCAAATACCATTGCTTTATATATAAGATTCCTTGCTCATTCAGCCATTATATCACAATCTTGAATAGTAATAGTATATAGCCTTACACCTCTAATTTTATTCTCTTCATTAGATCGAGAAACTCAATCTTGAGGCTCCCCCTCGGTATCATACTTATTGGTAGTTTTCTCCCCCTTACATTATGATTCCTTTCTAGGTTTCTTCTACATATGTTGAATTATTTTTCTAGTATATATAGCTTTAGAAATTGGTTTGTCTGGAGAAAAAATATTATCTGGAATATCACCATAAATAGATACACAGGCATTATATTCAAAAATATCTTTACAAACATCATATGGATTCTCATCTGCATGATACGATTCACTATCACTACCACATTCAATACTTTTAACCTTATCACCTTCTATATCCTTTTCATCACTAATTTCGTCATCAAATTTATCATCTTCATCTTCCCTGACTAATTCTGAACTACTTTCAACACTACCATCTTCCTCTTATTCATCTTATTCATCACTAAATTCACAAATATATTCTAAACTTCCTTCGACTTATTTCGCTTCACATCCATTATATTGAAGAATAGGTTCATGAGAAGTTAATTCCAATGGTGGATATGGAGGTCTAATAGAAACACATTTTGTTTGTCTTGTTCTGCGTGGGCCACATTTATCATCAATTGGTGATCCCACATCAATGATAGGAGTATCATTCTCTTCATCCTCATCTAAATAATAGATTACTGGAACCTATAGATCATGGCCTAGATCCACAAAATTATTTTTTCTAACTAGATGGTCTATAAGAATGAGATTTTCATACATTCTATATTAATCACCAAAAATTATTTTCTCCAAGGGTTCTAGTTAATTTTCGTTCTCTTATAGATTTCAGAACATAAAAAGATTCCACTACATTCAGTAACTACTACATCATCAGCTTCAATAACACATTCTTTCACCTTTAACATTTCTGAAATAATTCTAGTGTATATAATATTATTTGACTTACAACTAGGTTTTATCATCTCATTATTCTGTACCATAAGATATCTTCAAAGATTACATTTAACTTTTTTCTGATGAAAATATGCCACATATGCATCTTAATAGTTAAGAGAAGAAAAAACCCATTTCCTGGGACAAATCTATTGTAGATTAAACTTAAATATAATTCTACATTCACCATTTCTAGTTAGCCCATTTTAGAGTGTTTTCATTTAAAAATAATTCACTTTTGGGTGGGGAAGTACCTTGATAATCATCAAACTATCCAACATGAGGAAACATGACACATTCAGCCCAATGTCTTGAAGAGAAATAGTTTCACTTCCATTTTACTCTCGACATTACCCATGCAACATCACTTCCTCCAAAAAGATGTTCCATATTCATATAAATTTCCTATACCAACTTAGGGTACAAGACATTGTCATTGTTTGTGAACTAATCAATCCATCCTTCGTCATGCAGAACCTTTAAAAACAATGAAATTATCTCTATTAACCATTTTTCGGGTACTTCCTTTACTGAGGTTACAACACTGTTTTCAAGACCCATATTTACAAGATTTTAATATTTTAATAATTCACCTTTCTATTTCATAGTATCACAAGACTCACCATCTTCAAGAGATTGCTTCAAGCGTTCCATTCTAATCAGTTTAGTCGTGAGGTCAGAAGCAGAAAGGTTAGGGGTAAAGAGAGAGAGAGGGAGCTGTAGTTGAGAGGGTGTAGTTGTAAAGGAGTATATTAGGTCGATTCTAATTTTATTATTTAGGGATTTTAAAATTATACAATGGGGAAATCATGAACCAGGTTCAAGAATATTTATAAAACAGTGTAGTTTTTATAAAAACATAAAACGTTTATAAATAGTGAGTCAGTGGTGTCGGCATGACAGATTTCACATAACATTAAAGGTATCTGTATGAAAATAGTGTTGTTATGACAATAGTGTTGGTATAAAAATAATGTTAGAATGAAAACGTATTTGGTAATACAATGGTGTCGGTATTACAATGTTTTTCATATGAAAATGATGTCAATACGACAATAGTTTCATTATGACAATGGTGTCGGCATGACATTGGTGTTGATATGACAATGGGGTTATCATGAAATCATAACTTAAACAGAACACAGGAATAACAACATAAGTTCTTAATGATTGATAATTCCTAGCGCATGTATGATGTAATTCATTTTTTAGAGTTCAATTGATTTTTGAATATTCCATCAAGCTGATATTCAGTGCTAATAAATTTTAAAGTGATATCACCCTTTTGATAATGATCTCTCAAAAAGTGACTTCATACATCAATATGTTTTGTTCAAGAATGAGAAACCAGGTTCTTAGAAATGTTAATAGCACTTGTATTGTACCAAATTTTAGGTCCATGTCTAAATTGATATCCATAGTCTAGCTAAGTGTGTTTAATCCACAAAATCATAGCACAACCGATACCAGTAGTAATGTATTCATATTTGGTAGTAGATAAGGAAATATAATTTTGATTCTTACAACACCGTGAAACCAATTACTTCCCCATAAAGTTACATATCTCAGAGGTTATATTTCTATCTAACATGCATCCACCGAAATCTGCAACATAATTTCTCACTATATAAAATGATAGTCTTTTATGGTAAAACAAACCTAAATGGATTGAGTTTGTGAGGTATTTGAAATTTATTTTAAAATAATTTAAGTGACATTCATGGGGATTAGCTTGAAAATGGGCACACATACACACACTAAACATTATATTTGGCCTACTAGTAATCAGGTAGAGCAAACATCCAATCATTTTCTATAATTAGTTTGATCAACAGATTTATCATCTTTATCAATTTCCAATATACAAGTAATACTCATAGGATTTCCCATCATTTAATTCTATCAAAGACAAGTATTCTTAAAATATTTTTTGTGTATTTATTTTGATTTAAAATGATACCATCTTCATTTTGAAAAATATAAAAACCAAGAAAGAAATTAATTTCACCCATCAAACTCATTGGTAATTCACATTTCACTGTTTTTTGATAAATAAATACATAATTAATTTCTATAAGATTCAAAAATAATATCATCTTGAACTAATAAAGAATCTTTATAAGTTCATTTTATAAAATTATTTGGATCATTTATTCCTTTTGTAAAACCTTTTGACATGTGGAAAGTGCTTATTATATCATACCAAGCTATAGGAGATTATTTTAAACCATATAAATTTTTTGTAAATTTGAAAAAATGATTTTGAAAATTTGGGTTTGTAAAACTAGGTGTTGTTTAACAAAAAAACCCTCGACTATATACCCATTTAGGAAGGTAATTTTGACATCCATTTGATAAATTTTGAAATTATTATGGGAAGGATAAGAAAATAAGATTTTAATGGGCTCATGTCTAGAAAAAGGTGAAAACGTTTCTTCATAGTCAATTCCTTATTTTTAATATTACCTTGTGCAAAATATCTATATATATTTCTAACAATATTATTAGATTAATCTACTTTGTTCCTAAAAATCCACTTAGTGCCTATGTTCAAGGTGTCTTTGAGTCTTTTCACAAGTTTTCAAACATTATTTCATTCAAATTTATTATGTTCTTCATTCATTATAATCACCCAAAATTCATCTTTAATTACATCATTGATGTCTTTAGGTTCAATCTGTGATAAAAAAATTGATGTTCAACCTAATCTCTAAGAGAATAGCTTATTGGTTCCCTTTTATATAAGTCTCCATCAACAACATCCAAAGGATGTTTATTGAGGGTTCTATTTCATCTAGAAAAAGAGGTTTTAGTAACTTTGGGTTCCTCTATATATTTGGGTTCATCATGTTCATATTTTGAAGAATTTATAGACATATTTAATTTAACAGATTTTTTGAAAAGGTAGTTAATAGATTTTTCATTTATTTCCAGGTCTGATCTTCAAGGTTTTCTACAGTGGTATTAGGTTTATGCGGATCTGTTTCATCAAATTTGGTTTTCACAAATTCTTCAAAACACTTGGTTCTTTTATTAAATACTCTATAGGATATATGATTTACTAGAGGTCAAGTAACCTAGGAAGACTCCTTTATCACTCTTAAATGGTAATTTTTCAAGATTGTCCTTTGTGTTAAGGATATTGACTTTGAAACCAACAACTGTGAAGTAACTAAATTTTGGATTTCTATTGTTCCACAACTCATATGGAGTCTCCTTGAGGATTTTTTTAATTAAGACTCTATTAATTCTGTAGCATGTCATATTCACTGCCTCAAGAAAAATATAATTTGGTAAATCATACTCATTAATCATTGTTCTATAAATTTCTTATAAGGTTAAATTCTTCTTTCCACAACTCCATTTTATTTAGGTTTCCTAGGGGAAGAGAATTTATCACTATAGCCATCGTGTGAGCAAACATATTCAATGTCTTGATTTTCAATCTCACGGCCATGATCAATTCTTATATATTTTATTCTACGTCCCCTTATATTTTCCACTATTTTATCATACATGGTGAAGTAATTACAGAAATCACTTTTGTGAGATAAGAAATCTGTCAGAATATACCTTGAATTTTCATCTATAAGAGCATAGTTATTGTGCTTCCCATTTAGTCAAGAAACTCTAAATTGTTGAAAAAAATTCATGTGAACTAAATATAAAGGTTTAAGAGTTGAAACGTCTTACTTTGACTTAAAATATATCTTTTTTTGTTTTACTTTTTGACCAATATTATATACTTTATCATTTAAAAACTCATATTTTTGTATATCCTTTACTAGTCATTTTCTATTATGCTTTCTAAGGGAGTATATATTGCAATATTCTAATCACCTATGCCAAAGACAAGACACATTATGAAAGGCACTTAAACAAGAAACATTTTGATAACTAAAAAATCTATGATAATATAATATACATTTTCATTTCTAAAAGTACAAAATAATAATTCATATTTAGAGTTTAAAACATTGCTATCATAATTTTCCAATTTAACATGAAATAAATCATCATGTAATTGTGAAATAATAAGAAGATTATATTTCAATCAATAAAAAATATTCATTAAAAATTAAAACTGAGTTAGAGTAACCAATCTGTCCTAAGATAATAATATTTCTTTTAACATTGTCACAAAATGGGACATATCCACAATCAATCATGAATAGGATTTTGAATCTTGAATAATCTCATGTCCTATGTCATGAACATTCACTATTCAAGTACCAATAGCTTTTACAAGTGCTCTTCAGACATGATTCCTACAAAATAATCAAAAAAATGATTTGGGAACCCATACATGTTTGGGTATAGTGACATTAGTAATCAATGATTTAGGTACCCACATTTTCCGTATGGGTTTCCTATAATCATTATGTCACATGGTTGAAAATAGACACTATTTGGTCAATAAAAACTAGAGGTTTTAAAAGATTTTGTAGAACATGAACTAGAATCATAATTTTTTTAGGTAGAAGAACAGATTTTCCATATTTAGTTACAAAATGTGTTTTAGACAGGATTCTCTATCCAGGATGATATCCAATACTAGAAGTGTTCTTAGGAGCTATCTGTTTACAAAAAAATCGAGTAAGAATATTTTTCCAATTTGTGAACTTTTCTAGATCTTTCTTCAATTTCTTGGTATATATTTTTAATTCATTGTTTTCTTTGAGTAGTTGTGCATTATTTTCCTTTTCCATTCTATGTTCAGACATAATTGTTATAGGAAGAGAATGTTGTTTATTTAACTATTTTTATTTATCCTAAATTTCCTTATAAGTGTCATCCATCATGTTGTAGTATTCAAACAGTTCATCACTCATCATATTTTTATAATCACTTTCATTTTCAGAATAAGAGGAATTGTGTACATGAGATTCTAAGGTACCTCATATGTGTTTTTCATAAAACACATATTTTCCATTTCATATTTCTCATCATGAGATGAGGCTGATTAAGTGGTGTTATCTTCAGAGTCCCTCTAGGTGGCCATTATAGCTTTCTTATACTTCTTGTCTTTGTTTTTATACATAATGTATTATCTCAATATTGTATAGTCATATTTGACATGTCCTCTCCTCTTAAATTCACCACATAAAATCTCCTATTATTTTTTATTTCTTTTCCGATCCTTTTTTCAGTTTCCCTTATTATCATATATTCCATTATAATTGGGATTCATGGATAAATTCTTCATTCTATAGAATTTATTGAATCATCTAGCATGGTGAGCCATCTCTTCATCACTATCTTCTATTGATTCATCCCTAATGGATATTTCAATAGAGGATAAAAGATTATCATTTTCTTTATTCTTAGTGGTAGTTGTTTTGAAGGCTATAGATTTTTTTGGTTCATGCAGTTCATCTTTTTTTACATTGAAATCTTCCTCATACATCATCTATTTTCAAATGAGTTTGTTGACAGGTAGTTTGAGGATGTCTCACGATTATCTGATAGAGAAAATGTTACTCTCCATCTATCAGGTAAGAATCTCATAATCATCCTAATTTGATCTTCAGAAGTAACATCTCTTCCTTGAGAGATAATTGCGTTCACAATTTCATTAAACCAGAGATACATTTCAGAAATAGGCTCATCAGTAATCATCTTAAGGTTATCATATTTAATAGTTTAATTTTTGTGTCTCATTCCTTAACACTAGACGTTCCTTTATGTGAAATAAACAATGTATCACAAATTTCATAGGCTATTTTACAAGCAGAAACTCTATTGAATTCCTCATCTCTTAAAGAACTGGGTAAAGAATTCATGAATTTGAAATTATTTTTATAAGCTATATTAGTTGGGTCATCCCATGTAGTTCTAGTTGTAGAATAAATCTTATATTCATTTTTAATTGAATACCAAATTTCAAAACCCATACCTTTTAAGTGAGTTTTCATTTTAATATTCCATTGTGAATAATTAGTTCAATTCAATAATGGAGGTATGTCGGTAGTATCGCCTTCCTTCCATTTATACATAATATAATTCTGATATCATGATTTTATATAGATAAAAATTTTGTATTCCAAGAAATTTAAGAACATTGAAATATAACTAAAATTCTAGTTGAAAAGGGTTGAAAAAACATTGAAAACTAAAAATTCCAAACACTTATGACACCAAATATTGTGTGGAGTAGAGTACTCAAGAGGGGAGAGAATTGAGTATCTATAAAAATTTTGGTTAATAATTGTATAATTTGAGGTTCCCCAATATTAAAATTTTAATTTTCGTAGTTAGACAAAGTGAATTTATAACAGATTTATTGTTTGATTAATTTCTCAAAATAGTGATTAGTTATCAGTTATATCAATTTGATAACTAATAAAACCTTTGAAATGAACAAAATAATTCAATACTATTATAAACTCTTTCTAAAACTAACTATCATGGTCCAGTTTAGTTTTATGAAATATGTAATTAAACAGAGTAAAAATATATGGTAAAAACATAGTAGAAATAAAACAAGAGTTTTAGTTTAAAATAGATACTTAATACTATCCATATGGTGATCAACTTCCACCAATCAGTTTAAATTGATAAATAGTTTGATCCACCTGTTGGATTGCGGTTCCCAACAGCACACAGGTTATCCAGGTCATAGGACCTCTTCCACGGTTCTTCATTGTCATAAACTACAAGTTCACACAATGACCACTTCCACACATACTGTAGTAGTAGTCATATGTACGAAAATATGAGTGTAATTATATCTTGTATCATTAATTTTGATACAAGAGATACTATGTGTTTTATTATAGACACACACACTGCTCAAATGTATGTAAAAATGTACACGCTAGTGTAAATAATTATGAGAGAGGATTTAGGAGGATCTTTGTGTATTGTGATGCAGCTCTGGACTCCTCAGTTGTATCTGAGATGATGCATGAGTATTATTCTAGAAGTTTACACAAAAATATAGTGTCTTATTCTTGAGATCAATGTGCAAGTATGGTTCTGAACTTATATTCTTCTCCTTCCATAAAATTTCAAAGTAGCTTTTCAATTTGATGTGCATATTGGTTGAGATTGCATCATTATTTATTCTTTTTTTCTTGATTATATAGAGTTTTTATGAAGTTTTTAGATGTTCTTTAGTATACCTATATCTCGCATGCATTCACCATACTTCACTTCTGTTTATCTTCTCTCTTTTTTAAATGATTCTTATTTTTTGGATCGATGAAGAGCATGTTCATTCCATGTGAATAGGTTCATTGTAACTCATAATGTCTGCTAAATGTCCTAAAAAATATTATAAAATATGTTAGTGTCATTAAATGATACAAATATAACCGATAGAAATAATATTAATAAATTCAGATATGAAAAGTATATCAGTGACTCGTCTATCGGTGTCTCCTTTTGTCAGTGTATCCTTTTTTCGGTGCCAAAACCCATCGGTTTGTCATTCTGTAGGTCTTTCCAAATGTCACTGACTCATTACATCGGTGACTTGTTTCAATGTTTATTCCTTCCTTCTTTTAGTGAGACAATTAATCAAATGGGGACTCATTTCAACTAACAGTGAATCCTTGCGTTGGATGTACCATGCAACAATAGGTCACTTAGACTGATGGAAGGTCGTTTACATTGTTGATTCATATGAAATGGTGAGTTTTCTCTGTCATTGAGACAGTTGATATATTGGTGACTCATTTCAATGGAGAGTTCATTCAACGGTGTTATCTTCACATACTTAGAAGATATGCCTATTTGAATAGTCTGTCAGTGAGTCATAGGTTTGTTTGTGAGTCATCTATCTATTGGTGCCAATGACTCATACATGGAAAATTTTAGATGCTCTATCTGTCTTAAATTTTATCAAAGTTAGAGAGTTTTAATACTCATAATTAAACATAGATAATTAGTTATAGGATTTTTTAGATGTAAACACACATAAATAGTTTTATTATTGAAATGATCTTATATACAAGACAATGATTTGGAATAATTTAGGATCCTTGACATAATTTAGGATCTGACATGATGTAAGATATATGTTAATATATGACATGATTTGTGATAATTAAAACCATTTTTTCATAGATATTTTCCAATAATATTTATTTTCCAATAACATGGTTGGCTATGAAATTCCAATCAATTGATTTCATGACCACGAAGGGTGTGTCCATGACTTATCCTATTATGCCTCTTGTATTATGGTTAGTGAATACAGATTAGTCTGTGAGGATATATTGGATGTGATATGAAATTATTAGTGGTTTTATGTCTTGGATTTTTAGTTTCATGTTATGATCCATGATATTTGATTCACTGCCTACCCGGGACGTCTAACAACATGTAAGATCTGAACTAAAACTTCTTAGTGCGTGTTAGACAATCATAAGACCTCAATTTGATGGTATAGTTTGCATCATGAGGGTGGTTCAAAAAAAATATCTCTAAAAAGATATTATTTAAGTATATTTAATTATCCATGGGTCCTTCCATGGGATGGTGTTGTTCATCCTCTAAGGGAGGTTGGAAATTTTTTTCCCACATTAAGATTCACTATTTTTGTACATAATTAGCCATTGAACCTACACTATAGTAGTATAGTTTTTCTTATATAATATTTTAGATCAATTGATACAATATTTAATATCTTCTTCCTCTATATATTATTAACAATGGGACTTACCTTATAACAGTTTGGTTTTTCTCATGTGGGACATTTTCTATATTATATCCCACATTTGGATTTACTTCTAGTACTACAATTAGATTTGGGACCATACATAGTGGATATAGTTTAGTTCATATTGTAATTTGGATACATTATTTCCATCATCATGAATATATTTTGACATGTTTCATTGGTTATGATGTGGTTGTTCTATATTTATCATGAGTCGTTGAGAGAGGATCTACAGTCACTATATAGTTTTGGTTCTGCCTCTGATTTTTTGTTTCCGACAATGGGATTTCTATGAACCTAATGCCAAGAATACATTTATCATTCCCATAATGATATTTATATTACATTGTATTATTACTAATATGGATAACTAACAGTGATAAAACATGGTATGTTCTGTTTTATGGTTTTCTATTTTGTACGAAAATATAAAACAATTTTTGTATAGCGTATATTACATTTAGTGGTTATGTGTTAGACGTTTTCATATTACTATTACAAATATTATAACATTATAATTTTGATATAAGGATATTAAAGATAAATATATAGGGTAATATATGGATAAAAATAATAATGCTACAATTAAAATGGTAACAATATTTTCTGAAGGAATTAGACCGTATAGAAGTATAAAATGTGGCTAAATGATGGTGTGATAGAGAAGACCCCTATATATCCTATTATATCAATTTCATGGAATAAAGAAATAAATATTTTTTTATTAGAAAGACATCATTAGAAGGTGTTATTATGTGAATAAATATATTTATTCTATTCTACTAGGTTTTTGATAAAGAATGAACATATATTGAATTGATTGGAAAATGGTATAATTGTTCTAGTGGAGAGTGATAATCATGACACACAAAAAGTTACCATTCCATAATCTAGTCTCACATGATGTTATATAGGGTACACATAAGAAAAAATTAGGGATTATTTTAATGGTTGGGCATAGACACATTTGACCATACTACAAGAGGTGTCATGTATGAATAATTTTACTACTATATAATATTAACCCATTTGGTGTGACACCCAAACTGACACTCCTAGACTGAGTAATAATAACCATATGTTTTTTCATATCAGCTATAAAACCAACTAATGTAACCCAAACATAACTATTTTATATTAAAATATTTAAATCAAATAATGAGCCACTTATATCTGAAAATCAATTCTTGTTTTTTGTTTTTTCGTGTTTATAAAACATTTATCTAATAAAACCATAATCTTTTGAAACTATTGGACATTGTTTCCACTATACTATGAATCCATTATTTTATGATAGATCTTAATCATCTACCATAAATACCTCAACACTATCTATTCTTCTAAACATATCATCTAAAATAATTTTCTTCATAACATATTGAAATGAACACATAAAGAAGGTTGTTTTCAAAGGCTCAATAATGGTTAACATATATTAGATGTTGTTGAGTAATATAAATTTCATGAATAATCTGTTAGGAAAAACTGAGAATTAATTTATTTATTTTTACCAGATTTCATGAGATTGAAATAAATCCATTGATGAAAAAAAACTATAAATAATCACATGGATTACAATAACTTTATTTGTAATGATAAAAAGGAATAAATTATTTGAAAGTGGAAAATATGTAGAAAAAAATATCACATGGTAGGTGGGGACAGAATTTTTAATGCCTAACATCATAATACCAAGACCAAAGACTCAAACAGTACATCTGCATAATTTCAATACAATATCTATGACATCTAAATAAATGTGATGTCATAAAAGATATAAATATAGTTGTTTTTATCATGTGATCCACTGATATATTGAGTAGATATATTACTCACCAATCATTTCATAATGTGTCTAATTTTTTCGTCATATTAATAAAATACTATAATTTCAATATATATTAAAATATTCTTATTAGTCAATAAACATTCATATTTGAGTAATCATCACACAGGACATCAATAATTTCCCCAATTAATAAATTTAGTAACATAAACATAATTTATTCAATAAAAAAGTAGGAATACAGGTTGATAATATTCTAAATTATACATAAAAACCTATTAAGGATGATGACATAGTTTTAAAAAAATTATAGTATGAATGGTACAACAAATGGTTCCACCGAAGAAAAGAGTAAGAATTAGATTATTTGATACCAGTAGTTTTAATCCCCCAAATGAAAATAGGTTGTAAGTATTTAGATGTTAATCCATTAATAATAACATCTAATCATATTGAATTATTTTATCATAAATAGGAAATTTAATTGAAATCATAATTTTTTTATAAAAAATAACAATGATTTTGACATAATAATTTCAGAGTCACATCCAAAAATAATTTTCAAAAATGTAACATGAAAAATATGTTAAAAAATATTTTAAAATAAAACTCAATAATATGTCAATTATAATGACATAATGTTTTTCAATATTAAAATTTAAGTGGAAGATAAAAATATGACTGTGAGAGGGAAATCCTTTTCAACATTTTGAAAATATCTTTTCTAATCCCAGGTCGTAAAAAAACATCCTTTTGAAATATTATGAACAATGTTGAGATTCCTACAATAGATAAAACAAATAGAGACATAAAAAATATAAATGTAAAATAGGTTTTATAAATAAACAATATGTATATGGAAGATAAATATACATAATGTTTTATGGGTATTATTCTCATCATCATTTTATTTTTTTCGAGAATGAAATCAAACGATGGAAAAGGATTGATGTAAAAATCCATCAAAAATAGGTTAATGGGAAAGAAATATAAGTACACATAAAAATTAATGTTTTTGTAAAATATAATTTTTTCATAATTATGATTTTACACCGGTTATAATAGTAATGTAGATAAATAATCATAACTCAATGTACATATATTTATTTTTCTAATAATTCCTTTTGAATTTGGTAGCAAGTGAATCAGAATAATATAAAAAGTGGATTCTCGAAATGATATGAAATTATAATCTAAGATACATTAATAAATACAATAGAGTCATTTTTTAGTGATTATTCCATATGAAAGATGATATATTCATAATATGAAAACATGCCTTAATTAAGGGGAATTGAGATGAAACCCCTTATATTTAAGGTAATGTACTGTTAGAAGGCTAAGGTAAGGGATATTATAGTTAAAAATGAATTCAAAATAATAAAATATGATAAAATATCTGATAATTAAATATGGAGATAGTTATACCATATAAAAGTAAATTAGGTCATAATATGAATAATGCATTAATGAATGGGAATTGAGACAAATATCCCCTAACATGTATTCATGTATTTTTTAAGGGACTCTAAAATCCTATATAATAAAAATAAATGTATTTTTAAAATACTTCATAACCATATATATGTACATTTACATTTATATTCATTAATTATATTTTTTCACCACATATTTATTAGTGATTTAATGTTTAAATCCATCATTGGATGTCAGTAATTTTGAATATTTCACAAAGGTTTTGTAATTGATATGTCATAACCCTTTAATTAATACCAAGTATATAATTAAAGGATTATAAGTGATATTTATATTATTATTATTCATAATTTATTTTCCCCCATTATCATTTTATGGAAACTATGGGTATGGTTCGTGAGAACCAAATATATGATGAACTTGTTTCGGTGATTTATCACTCATTGAGGTGGTAGTGTCCATGTATGCATAAACATCATTTTAATTATTCATAGAATGAGGGGAATATGGAAAAAAATTTATATTATTAAAAAATTAAAAATTATTATATTTATTCATTTAATACAATTTTATAACCGTCTATGTATGATCGTCATGAAAAATAAAATGCAACACTTCATGGATATGTGATTTCTAATGTATTTATGAATGACATTTCCATTTTTCTAATGGGGAAGTGTATAAAATCGTTATACCATTATGAAACGTTTTATAATATTAATAATACATATTTCATTATATTATAATTGTTTTGATTTTTTTAGGATAAATATAGAGAATAAAGATTTTAATAAGTGATTTGAATGCACATTGATAAACTGGACATTCTCTTGGATGAGCTTTTAGAAATGGAATACTTTTTTATTTTACCTGGATAAAAAGGCAAACAAAATGGTATATGGGTGTAGGGTATGTAAAATAGATTTATTTTCATGATTAAATATTATTTTTTAGTATATATAAAGGGGTGGTGGAAGTAAAATTTTATATGTTAGAGGGGTGAAACTTTTGTAAGTACCCATAACATATTTCTATGTGATATCACTTTCAATGGAATTTTGATCGAAAATATGGAAATTCTTGTTTGTGAATGATTTTTAGTCATTAAATACCGTTACGGCACATTTTGATGATTTTTTTTCAAATTTTTGGACTTTTAGTCTTGATGTTACTTGTCACCATAAATCATTTTTACTACATTAACTTATTTTTTTACCATGTTAACATACATTCATGAAAAAAATTACCCTTATTAGATAATTTTAATATATATAATAAAAAATTGATACGAGTTATATGATATTAAATTTTTAAAGGTGACAAAAACAAATTTCAAAAGAATAAGAGTGTTGGGAAAAGAATTAATTTTATAGAAAATATTACATAAGTTATAAAATTTAAAAATACAGTTTATTAAATTTAAAATTATATTTTTAAATATATAATTTTACATGTAGAATAAAATTTTGGAAAATAATAATGTTTTTTATATATAATTTTCATTCTCATATCCTAATGGTTTCACAAATGACCTAATAATTTAAAAATATTATCGTTAATTATAAACATAAAAATTATTTTTCTTTGAAAATATATGATGAAATTATCCTAATATAATATTGATATGATATATCCAAAAATGAAGTTTATTTTTTAAAATTAGAAGTAAAAATTTTATTAATTTAACTTTTTAATGGAATGATAAAACCTCAAGAATAATAGTTTTTATAGGAAATTAAATTTTACAAATATTAATCGATCTTGTTCTTATTTCTAATTAATAACTAATTAAAATAGTTTTAAAAAATAAATTTTCAATAAAAAACTATTTTGGTAGATTTTAAAAAATAATAATTTGGTAACTTTTATAAACTAATAAGTTTTAAAATTGTTTACCCTACATCAAGTGTATCCATATTAATATGGAAATATACTATTTCATAACTTGCTATTGTGTAAGTTACTATTTGGTATGTTACTATAGGGTAAATTACTGTTGGGTATGTTACTATAATGTATGTTACGATAGGGTAACTTACTCAATGGTATGTTATTATAGGGTAAATTATTATAATCCATGATCATATTGTGTAACCTACTATAGGGTTAGTTACTATATGGTATGTAAATATAGTGTAAATTACTTTCATGTATGTTATTTAAGGTTTTACTCTTCCGGTAATTTTATTATTGGTATATTATTATCATAATGTATTTATATTTATATTTTATTATAATAAATTAAGTAGTTGTTCATTTTAGATCAATGTAGGGTGTGAAATAATCTATCGATATAATTTTTATATAAACTAAAATTCATATTAAAATAATTGGGTGTAAAATTCTCCCCCTTATATAAATATTGACCTTATAGTTTAAATTTTCTCTCACAAAGGAAAATATTTATTGGAATCTATCTGATAATAGTGAATCAATACTATATATTCAAAAATATATTGACCTCACTATCTTCGGTGAGACTAATAAACTCATATTTTACCTTTTAATGATTATATATAGATATTGTCATTTAATACAACCATTTTTTTATATTATTATACCTTAATTATCATATAAAACATAGGGGTATCTAGAGATATACCTTTCAAAGATTCATTTTCATGATTCAGATTCCGAACAAATACTAAAACCAAATGGTCATGATTACATCTAATAAAATAAAATAAAATTTCTAAATGAATATGAAAACTCAGCCCTAATTGTTTTTCACCAATGAAACCTTCATTTCAACCTATGATTCATTTAGTTGAACTGTGATATAATTGGATAGATTAATAAAACATTTAATTTAACCATGGTTGTTCATGGAAATATTATTGTATGGTTGTCTAATATAATTAGTTTTATATTATATCATCATATTCTATTAAAATCCTTTGTAATTGATCACAAATAGTTTCTAAATCAACTATATTATATCCCTTATGAGTGTTCAATTTAGAATGTAGTTAGGCCATAATGAATGACACTTGGTGAAGATCATTTTAAAACCCACTTATCATTTTTAGTGTTATTGCTCATAGGTGAATTTATGTAAGTACTTCCATCCACATATTTATATCTACACATGGATGTCATTCCATAGAAACCACATAGTCTTTATATTACCAACATTTTCATATTTTTTCCTATATTTAAATTTTTCTCTAGGATTTAAAATATTGTATTTTAATCCTTATTTTTAATAATATTTAGATTAAAACCATTATTACCATATCTAAATATTTAAATTCATGTAAATTAATGCCCCTAGAATTAAATATGATCTTAATCCATAAATTAACTAAAATTACATAATAGTAAATATTTACATTAATCATGTATACCCATAAATGAATTTTTATTTTCCTGAAAAAATAAAAAATAATAATATAAAATCTTGTAAAACCCTAAGTTCAACCTATACCATGATCATGTACTCTTTATTATGTATAACGTTTTTTAAACCCTTATCAAATACCAATTCTTGTTCCCAAACTGTGAACCCTTGAATCCAGTTCTAATAATCATATTCATTACATATCAGATATGTAATCAACTAATGTGGCCCAAATATAACTATTAATTATTACAATTTCATTAAAAAATATTTCGTCACATGTAATCTAAATACCTTTCATGAATAGAGGTTTTGATATTTTAGAAAAAAAAATTACTAATAAAACCCAAATCTCTAACATCAAATGGACATTTTTCCACTCCAGTATGAATCCCTTAATTTATGATAGATCTTCCAAAACACCCATAAATTTCAATAAACATGTTATTATTTATTATATATCATATTAATTCCATTTATACATAACCAAAGTTACAAGAAACATAAGATGTGAAATGTTATTCTTAGTAAGGGGTATTGTATTTTAGAAGATATCATGGAATAAAAAATAAAAGAAAATTATGGAAGAAAAAAAATTTAATCAAATAATTGAATTTAAATGATCACATAATGTTGAAATCAATCCATGCATTACATGATAATATAAATATTCACATTCATTGAAATAAATGATTTATAGTTATAGAGTCCACATTTTTAGACAACATAATCTCACAATCACGGACTCATCCAAGACTTATACTCACTATCAAGAACACATCTTTGACGTCTAAATTCAAGGTTATGTATGCCCCAGATACCCAAAATATATTGTCTCATTATACCTATATGTGCTTATATGGGTTATTTATAGAACATCCATCAATTAATATTTCCTATAAATTCATTATATGGATAAATTTATTACAATAAAATATATGATCTACTTTATATAGTAATCAATAATTATTTACATTAGAATAATGAGCATAACATAATTAAATACTTTCCCTGCTCAACAAATAGAATAACATGAACATAATCCATCTAAAGAAATATGGTGGATGGTATTTTTAGTTAATATCCTAGACGAGATAATATAACCATTAATTGATGTCAATAAAGATGAAAATAACTTGATAATAATTATACTTATAATGGTATGATATAGGAAAAATCATGAATTTGATTTTTTATACAGAGATTTTTTGTGTCACGACCCATCCCAGTGGGGCCCGTGCCGTGACTCCCCATGCCCACCTCCAATACGCCAGGGTCTGGTGACTAGCACCGAGTAGGCATATCACTAACATGGGAGGCATTTCCTAAGTACATGTACACACACACACACATCTTCAAGCCCGCAAATGATGAAATGTAAAACACTATGGAACAAATGCATGAATACAACTAAATACCAACCAACAGGGTATGATGAAAGGTAGAGTACTATAAAATTAAAAGTAAATTGGGCAAGAATACAAGCCCACCAAAAACAAACAAACAAGAGTCTGAAAACTGCAAGGTCCAACCTGTAAGCACAAAAGGAACTAGTACTTTTCCTCATAGTCATAGGAAACCCTTGGCCTGTAGGGAAATCAAGAAAGCTCATTCCTATCCTGGTCCACCCTGGTCTCTGTCTAAAGGCTACTCGTCTGCACAAGACACCAGACGTGCGGGCAAAGCACGTGCAGGGGTGAGTATAACAATACTCAGTAGAGGACCCTAAAGACCACATAGCAGTACACAATGTAAAGGTACAATCTTCTATGCACAGTATATGTCTACAGAACATATAGAACAAACCAGGTACAGTCAAAATCCATACCCATGGTCTAGAGACAAGTCACACGCCCATTTACCCCATTAGGGATTTCCGTTCGAAGATTCCTTGATGCACACTGTTCCGGGAGAACACACTCCACAAGTCTTATAGCTCTGATGATGTCCATCCAAGAAGTGATGATTTTCAGGAACTGTCATGAGAAATAGCAACACTCATTACGGGATACACACTCTTGAGTGAAAAGGTTACTGTGGATAGAAGCACTCATTACGGGAGAAACACTCCTGAGTGGGAAAGATCATGATACACAGATGAGGATCACTTCCAGGGCCATGTTGGATATCATGAATCATCCGAAATTCACCTTCTAGGTAGAGGATCAATGCCCGATAGTGTTGGTCAAGTCGATTCCTGACTCTACCTAGGGTCTGGAATGGATAGAGAATCTCGATCTGGGCCTCTCGAATGGAATCCTGACTCTATCACAGAATGTTCTGCTTAAGGGATCATACTCCTGAAAAAGGAAACGATACCTGACCTTCAGGTAACGATAATAAGGGGCACTAACCCAAACAAATGATGTCCAAGGCATGGTGAATAAGAGGACCAAGCAGGTTTCCAAAAAGTACTAGGCGTGTAGAAAATATACAAGTCGTGTTGTCTGCCCCCCGGGTACTTTTCGTGTATAATGGCCCATGTCGTAGGCTGGTCGTGTGGGAAAAACTAAGTACACGGCGTGTAGTACGGTGTACATGACGTGTCTGGGTAACTGGGGTTGGCACCGTGTACTCTGTCCATGTTCCCATACATGGTCATCATCCCATGTATTCCAACCCGCGTAATCTGCACATGGGGTGTCCCGCGTTACTGGCCTCGCCTGGCCTATGTCATGGAGTACACGGTCGTGTACTCCATCCTGTGTCCGTATATCTGTGAGATACATGCCAAGCTCCATGTAGCCGCTTCTGTCACACTGTACATGTCGTGCTGCCTAAAGACTTTTAGCTCATCTCGTGTCAGTGTACTACCGAAAGTACACGCCGAGCTTCGGGTAATGTCCAACACACCGTGTGAGTAGGGTCACATGCCATGTGATTCTTCTCTGACCCCGAAACCCTATCTGCCACTGCCAGTACTACACGACATGTTCTTGAGAAGTACACGCCATGTTTTCTGTAAATTTACAGAAATGATGCCCTTCACCGGCGCGCTTCCCATGGTGCTCTGATCATCAATCCGGTCGTTCGATAACCACGAAAACTTCAGGTTTTGGTCGCCCCGACACCAAGAAGCCTATTCGGTCATTTTTTGGCCTCCGATCGGCTCTGAAAACGTGTTCCGATCTTCCCGCACAAAGAACTCTATTTCTGATCCAGTCCGATTCGTCGTCTTCCATCGTTGCCACACCTCCCCAAGGTCGTTCCAGTGTCGAACCTTCTATTTGGGATCGTTGCGCCTGAAAATGGATGCGCAACGATCTATTGTTTGTCACCCCGTGAAGAACGTGAAGAACTCTAGAGAAAAGAATGAGGGGAGA
Source organism: Viscum album (assembly GCA_963277665.1). Classification (NCBI taxonomy): domain Eukaryota; kingdom Viridiplantae; phylum Streptophyta; class Magnoliopsida; order Santalales; family Viscaceae; genus Viscum; species Viscum album. The sequence continues at coordinate 1,529,627,932 of OY728123.1, read as the reverse complement.
AGCCCAATAAACAAATCAAGGAATAGACCTCCATTGTCATTCGTCATGGCATTGATCTGCTCCCATCAATAGGTTTAAACAGAGCAGAGATCAACATAAATAAAAGTATGGATTAATTCCCCAAAATCATCCCAATGAAATACCTCCCCCAAGAACGCACGAATCCGCGGATCAACTTGTTCGTGGTTGATTAGTGTTCGTGGTTTAAACTCAAAAAAGGGGAAAAGGAATTGAAATAACAACCCCTAACTTTCGAAAGGATCGATTGTTGATGAAGGCAGAACGATGCCGTTTTCATCGAGATCCTTCAACATTGTTGGCATAGCAATTATCGACTTCAAACTGTCATTGTTCATCGCCGAGAGTTTGTTCAATGCGATGCGGATTCAGCAGAAGTTCCTCTCAAATGTCGGAAACGATCAGAAAATGTTCGACCCTTTAAAAAGGGAAACAAGTTTGTCACTTAATTACATGGCGATATTAATGACTCCTACTGAACTATTCTTGAGTCATTATAACGCGCCATTAGTTAAGGAAAAATATGTCTCGTCGCTATGTATTAAAGAGTCCAACTTTCCATTAATTTTTCATTATGCCACAACATTTAATTATGGAAAAAACTTCCATTTTTCCGCTCTGCAGCGGTTGTTTCCAGAAAATAAAATAATCATTTAGATTTTTATTTTATTTTATTTTTATTAAAATGTCCGAAAATTAAATTTTTCCATTGAACCATGCCAGTCGAGGATAGCCTCATTCTTAGGTAAATTCATTGTCCTGGACACAACAGTGTGCTCAAATTTCTAATCCGGGCATCCGTTTGGAAACTACCACAACCGCGCACAAGTGCCGAATTACTTAACTTAAAAAAAGTTCAAACCACCATTCCGAGCTCACTGGGTCTCAGAATGATTTGTCTCCTTCGCGCCCAGTCTCAAAATAATTCCATAAAATATTAAAAAATAATAAACGGGAAATATGAGTCATTACATTCTCCCCACCTTGGGGCTTTACGTCCCGAAATAGCCAAAAAATGCTTCTCAAAAAGATGAGGGTACTGGGCACGGATCTGGGCCTCCTGCTCCCACGTTCTCTCTTGATGATTGTAGTGCTGACACCAGATGCTCACCAAGGGAATTGATTACCCACGAAGAATCCTCTCCTACCGATCCTCGATCTCCACCGGGTACTCAGCAAAGTACACTCCATCCTCGATGTCTAGCTCTCCCCAGTCGATGACGTGCGATGGGTCATGCACGTACCTCCTCAACTGCGACACATGGAAGACATCATGTACCCGATGAAACGGTGGCGGTAGAGCTAGGCGGTATGCCACCTCGCCAACTCTGCCTAGAATCTCAAAAGTTCTGATGATCCTTGGAGATAGCTTTCCACCGTGACCAAATCTCTTTAACCCTCGTCGAGGTGAGACCCAAAGAAATACATGGTCTCGCTCTTCGAACTCCAGATGTCTCCGTCGTCTGTCAGCATAAGACTTCTGTCGGCTCTGGGTAGTCTTCATCTGCTCCCGGATGATCTGCACCTTCTCTGTGGTCGCTCGCACTAACTCTGGACCCATGAGTGGTGACTCTCCGGGGTCGTTCCTGCAAAGCAGTGACCGATAGTTTCTCCTATAAAAATCCTCGAACGGTGCCATACCAATGGTGGAGTGGTAGATGTTGTTGTACTCAAACTCTACTAGTGGTAGGTTTTCCTCCCAACTGGGACCAAAGTCCAAGATGTTGGCTCGTAACATATCCTCCAGAACCTGAATGGTCCTCTCCGTCTGACCATCCATCTGGGGATGAAACACTATGCTAAAACGTAGTTGAGTTCCAAAAGCCTCTTGCAATCCTTCTATAACTGGGATGTGAAGTAGGCATCTCGTTCTGAGACTAATGTCATGGGGATGCCATGAAGCTGAATTATCTCCTGCACGTAGAGGCGTCCTAATATCTCTACGGAACACTGCTCTCTGATAGCTAAGAAGTGGGACGACATGGTGAGCTGGTCAACGATCACCCAGATGGAATCACACCCCTTGTACTTCCTTGGTAATCCTCTCATGAAGTCCATCGATATTCCATCCCAATTCAACTCTGGGTCTTCTAGGGGTGAGAGAATCCTTCCGGAACCTGGTGCTCAGCCTTTACCTGCTGGCATGTGAGGCATCGAGAAATGAACTCTACTACTGACTTCTTCATGCCTGACCAATAGAACTGTCGTTGGAGATCCTAGTACATTTTTCCACTGCAATATGTACCTCCAAAGTGGATGTATGAAACTCCCTTAGGACCTCCTCCTGGAATGCCACTGGTACAACATTGCGTCCTCTAAAAATAAGTATGTAATCCCCACCTTGCAAATATTCATTAGAAGCATGTCTTGTGGATAACTGGGCACGTAAAGACACACAGTCGACATCCACAATTTGTGCCTCCCTAACTCGTTGTAAGAGTGGAGGGGTGACAACCATCGACTGTAGGTTTGCTGTAACCTCTCCATCAACGAAAGATAAATTTAACGCGGCTAACTACTGTGTTGCCTCACTCAATAGTTTGGAGCGAGACTTTGGGCTAAGGGAATCTTCCACCTCGTTCTCCTTTCCAGGAGTATAGATGATCTCAAAATCATAGTCCTAGAGGAACTCTATCCAATTCCTCTGCCTCAGATTTAGATCCTTCTGTGAGAAGATGTACTTGAGGCTCTTGTGGCCAGGGTAGACAATGAACCGCTCGCCCATAAGGTAGTGTCGCCACATCTTCAATGCGAAGACTACCACTGCTAACTTGAGATCATTGGTTACATAGTTCTGCTCATGTGGCCTAAGCTAGAGTGAACCATAAGCAATCACTGCATGTCGCTGCATCAGGACACAGCCAAGCCCGGTCCCTGATGCGTCGTAGAAAACTATGTACTTGACACACTCCTTCAGCAATCTCAAGACTAGGGCACTCGTCAAACTCTGTCTCAGCTTCTCAAAATCCTGCTGGCTCTTTTCTATCCACATGAAGGGTTTCCCCTTCATGGTCTAGGCCATCATCGGTGCTGATATCCAGGAGAAATCAAGAATTAATCTCCGGTAATATCTTTCCAATCCAAGGAAGTGTTGCACATCCTTTATGCTCCGAGGTGGCTCCTATGATAACACAACCTCCACCTTGGCTGGGTCCACAACCACTCCATCTGCATAGATGAAATGTCCCAGAAAGTGGAACTCCTGAATCCAGAACTGAAACTTCGAGAGCTTCCCTTAAAGCTGGTGTTCCCGACGTATGTCCAGATCCATCTACATGTGTCTCGCGTGCTCCTCCTCTGATGCCGAGTACACAAGGATGTCATCGATGAAGACCACTACGAACCGGTCCATGTACAGCTGGATGATTGGGTTCATCAGTCCCATGAACACTACAGGGGAGTTCTTCACACCGAAAAGCATCACAAAGTACTCATAGTGACCGTAGCGGCATCTGAAAGTATCTTCAGTATATCCTCATCCCGCACTCGTAGCTGCTGATAGCTTGATCGAAGGTCAACCTTCGAGAACCACAGTGCCCCTCTTAGATGATCTATGAGGTAATTGATCCTTGAAAGTGGATATTTATTTGTCATTGTCACCTAATTCAGGAACCAGTAATCCACGCACAATCTCAGACTCCCGCCTGCCTTCTTGGAAAACAAGACTGGGGCCGCCTACTGAGAGACACGGGGTCTCAAGAAACCCTTGCTCTGCAAATCCTCCAACTGCACCCTCAGCTCTCGAAGCTCTGCGGGAGCCATACGATATGCCGATGAGGAGATCAGTGTCGTACTGGGGTGTAAGTCGAAGAAAAATTCAATTTCCTGGTGGGGAGGTAGTCCTGGAACATCTTCAGGAAAGAAGTCCTCGTACTCCTCCACCACTGCTGGGAACTGAGAGCTCACAACATCTACTACTCTAAGGGTATGGCTAGACAAATCATGAGTGATCGGCTACACCCTCCAATTCATGACCCCATTTTGTGCTACATGGGTTTCCTTTTCTCTGACAAAGGAAAACCTCGTTCCATAATGGCGGACACACCGCACCCTTAGCCTTAAACAGTCAATATGAGCATGGACCGAAGATAACCATTCCATACCGAGAATGACGTCGTAAGGCCTCGATGTGACCACCAATATGTTCCAACCAATACTCTTGCCTCCAACGGTAAGATCAAACTATTTTCAACGGTGTTTGATCATTGAGTCTCCTCCCGTAGGTGTCTCCAAGCTTAAGGATCGAGTCAACGGTTCAACCGGAATCTCGATGTTTTGTACAAGACATGTGGCTATAAGGGAATTACTGGCACCTGTATCTATGAGTACGGTAGCTAAGGTATAAAAGATAAAGATCGTACCTCGAATCATCCCTCGAGCCCCTGGGTCGTATGCCTCGACTGCATGCAGGTGTCCCCGTCCCGGTCTCCCAGCTCCCTGAGCCTGGTGCGGACCTCCTGGGGGTGGTGGTGGATGTAAGTCAAATCGTCTTCCACCACCTACAGCTCCCCCTGATCCTCTACCACGTCCGCCACCTGGCGGGTCTGCCTGTTCCTTTCTATGCCTCTGCCTCTGTGTTCCATCCACCACTTCCCTGTCAGCAGCTCGACGGGTCGGGTAGTCTCTAGCGATATGTACCCTACCGTCGCATGTGTAGCATCTCTTCTCCCTAGGATGAATTATCTAGCCTTAGTGCCCTGGACTATTGATCCCCTATCCTGGGTCCTTCTATTATGTTTCCCACATCCAGATCCCTGTGCCTGATGTTGGCTCCCTGCTGTCGGTGTCTCTGCACCTGTCTGCCTACTACTGACTGTCGGTGGCTGTCTCTGCTCCGCCAAGAAACTCTCAATCACCAAGGCCCACTCGGGCACTCCAGCATAAGTGGAAATGCATTGAGGTACGACACTAGATCTGATGTCACGCCGTATACCTCGTTCAAAGGTCCATGCTCTGAAGTACTGATCCCTGACCATATCTATCGAGTACCTGGCGAGGTCGGTGAACCTCGATAAATAATCAGATACTGTCATACTTCCCTCCTGGAGTTGAAGAAGCTCCTGTATGTGCACATCTCTCAGTGTAACTAGAGAGAACTCCTCCTAGAAGAGTTGCTCAAACTCCGTCCACAAAAGAGTCTCCTTGTCGTGAGTCTTCGTGGTCAGACTCCACCATCGTCATGCCGAACCCTGAAGAAGGCTCGCTCCTGGGACCACCATCTGGTATGTGGGTGTCATCACTAGATGGAAAACTCTGGTCACTGCCTCAAGCCAGTCCTCAGCCACCTGAGGGTCGGGCTCACCTCAGAACCTGAGGGGTATCTATCTCTAAAACTCATGGAGCACTCTAAGCCTGGGCTCATCGCCGGCAGGTACCGCGGGTACCACTGGTAGATCCACTGGTGGTGGTATAGCAGGTGCACCACCTGGTGGAAACGCCTGGGGATCTGGTCCCTGTATCGAAGCCTCGTCACTAAGGGGGTTATCCACATGATCGTGCTGCTGAACCCTAGTGGGTATGCGTTGTGGAGGCATCCTGTAAACAAACAAGATGTACTATGGTCAATGAGTATATTTGGATAGGTGACACAAAGGACATGGAAAACACAACCCATTCCTATATGATGCATGTACCTTTTATTTCCCCTAAACCAGTGTTTTTGTGAACTGAGTCGAAAAGTATGTTATCAGAGTCCTGGTGTATGGATATGTCGGCCGCCACTCCAACACTGGGGTCCCTGGCCTGAAAGCCAAACCCGAAACACATAACACTGTGTCCCCAAACCAAAATCACAGACTCTTGGCCTAAGGTAGAACTGACCACCTCTGATACCACTCTGTCATGACCCATCCCAGTAGGGCCCACACCATGACTCCCCAAGTCCTCTTCCAATAATCCAGGGGCTGGTGACTAGCACCGAGTAGGTATATCACTAACATGGGAGGCATTTCCTAAGTACCTATACACACGCACACATCTCCAAGCCCACAAATGCTGAAATGTAATACACTAAGGAACAAAATTCATGCATACAACTAAATCCCAACCAAAAGAGTACGAAGAAAGGTAGATTACTGTAAATGTAAAAGTAAATTAGGCCATAATAGAAGCCCACCAAAGACAAAAAAACAAGAGTCTGAAAACTTCAAAGTCCAACCTGTAAGCACAAAAGGTACTGGGACTACTTCTCATTGCCGTAGGAATGCCTCGGCCTGTGTGGAACTCAAAAAGCATGGTCCTGTCCTTGTCTTCCCTGGACCCTATCAAAAGGCTGCCCATCTGCACAAGACATCATACGTGCTAGAAAAAGCCTATGCAAGGGTGAGTATAACAATACTCAATAGAGGACCCCGAAAACCACAAAGCAGTACACAAAGTAAAGGTACAGTCAGCTATGCACATTATATGTCTAAAGAACATATAGAACTAACCAGGTATACTCAAAATCCAAACTTGTGGTCTAGAGAGAAGTCACACAACCGCATTAACCAATTAGTGATTTCTATTCGAAGATTCCGTGATGAACTCGATACCGGGAGAACACACTCCATGAGTCTTATAGCTCTAATGATGACCGTCCGAGAAGTTCTGTTTGTCGGGAACCGTCACGAGAAATAGCTAAACTCATTATGGGAGACACATTCTTGAGTGAAAAGGTTATGGGGGATAGAAGCACTCATTATGTGAGACACACTCCTGAGTGGGAAAGATCACGATACACAGATTAGGATCACTTCCAGGACCATGGCGGATACTGCGACTCATCCAGAATTCACCTACTAGGTAGAGGATCAACGCCCGGTATAGTTGGTCACATAGATTCTTGACTCTACCTTAGGTCTGGAATGGATAGAGGATCTCGATCCGGGCCCTTTGGATGGATGCCTGACTCTATCACAGAAAGTTCAGCTAAAGGGATCATACTCCTGAAAAAGGAAACGATACCTGACCTTTAGGGAACGAGAAGAAGGGGCACTAACCCAAACAAATGATGTCCAAGGCATGGTGAACAAGACAACTGAACCATTTTCCAAAAAGAACACAGCGTGTAGAAAATATACATGTCGTGTTGTCTGCCACCGGGTACTGCCCATGTACAACGACCCGTGTCATAGGCTGGTCGTGAAGAAAAAACTATATACACAACGTGTAGTACGGTGTACACGCCATATCAGCGTAACTGGGGTTGGCACCGTGTACTCTGTCCATGTTCCCACACACTGTCATCAACCCATGTACTCCAACCCATGTAATTTGCACATGGGGTGACCCGCGTTACTAGCTTTTCCTGGCCGGGTGATGGAGTACACAGTTGTGTACTCCATCCCGTGTCTGCATATCTGCGAGACACATGCCGAGATCCACGTAGCTGCTTCTTTCGCGTTGTACACGCCATGCCACCAAAAGTCGTGTATCTCATCATATGTCCGTGTACTACCCAAAGTACACGCTGTGGTTCGGGGAAAGTCTAACACTCCGTGTGCCCGGGGTCACACGCTGTGTGAATCATCTCTGACCACGAAACCCTAACTTCGGCCACCAGTACTACAAGGCATGTTCTTCAAAAGTACATGTCGTGTATTCTGCACATTTCCAAAAATGATGCCCTTCACCGGCAGCCCTCCCGTGGTTCTCCGAACATCGATCCGATCGTTCGATCGCCATGAAACGTTTAGGTTTTGTTCACCCCGATGCCCCAAATCCGCTTCCGTCATTTTACGGCCTCCGATCAACCCTGAAAGTGTGTTCCAGTCTTCTCTCATGAAGAAATCTCTTTCTGATCTGGTCCAATTCATCGTCCTCCATCGTCGCCACACCTCCACAAGGTCGTTGTGGTGTCAAACCTTCGATTTGGGATCGTTGTGTCGGAAAATATATGTGCAACGATCCTTTGTTTGTCTCCCCATGAAGAACGAGAAGAATGCATGAGAAAAGAATTAGGGGAGAAATCCAATAAACAAATAGGGGAACGAACCTCCATCATCGTTCATCACAGCGTTGATCTGATCCCATTAATAGGTTTAAACGGAGCAGAGATCAACATATATAAAAGCATGGATTAATTCCTCAAAATCATCCCAAAGAAATCCTTCCCCCATGAATGCACGTATCCGAGGATCAACATGTTCGTGGTTGATCCGCGTTCATGGTTTAAACTCAAAAACGGGGAAAAGGAATTTAAATAAAAACCCCCACCTTTCGAAAGTGTCGATCATGGTTGAAGGCGCCACACTACTGTTGTCATCGAGATCCTTCAACGTTGTTGGTGTAACGATTCTCGACTTCGATCCGTCGTCGTTCATCGCTGAGAGTTTACTCAACACGCCAGGGATTCGGCAGAGGTTCCTCTCAAACATCGCCAACGATCAACATTTTTCGACCCATTAAAAATTAAAACAATATTGGCACTTAATTACGCTGTGATATTAATGACTCATACTTGCCTATTCTTGAGTCATTATGACGCGCCATTAGTTAAGGAAACAGTTGTCCCATTACTGCGTACTAAAGAGACCAACATGCCATTTATTTTTTATTATGCCACAGCATTTAATTAAGGAAATATTTGCCCTTTTTCCGCGCTGCAGCGGTTGTTTCCATAAAATAAAATAAACATTTATTTTTATATTTTATTTTATTTTTATTAAAACGTTTGAAAATTAGATTTTTCCATCGACCCATGCCGGTTGAGGTTAGCCTCATTATTAGGTAAATTCGTTGTCTCGGACGCAACGATGTGCCCATATTTTTAATCCAGGCATCCGTTTGGAAACTACCACAACCACGCACAAGTGCCGACTTACTTAACTTAAAAAAAGTTCAAACCACGATTCCTGGCTCACTGGACCTCAGAATGATGTGCCGTCTTCGTGCCCGGTCTAAAAATAATTCCATATAATATTTAGAAATAATAAACGGAAAATCTGAGACATTACATTTTTTCCCAAAGAAATATTCAAATAATTAGATTTTTATATATATCCACGAAATTTAAATCATAAGGAGGAAATACACATTTATCATTTATATGATAATTTAATTAAAATCAAAGAAGTTATTTTGTGACCCATTTTTTCAAATTTTGATGTAATATATTATTATGAGACATTTTCATAGATAAAACATGAAAATCCTTTTTAGAAACTATTTTAAAATTAATACAAATAATTCAAACATGGAAACGGTCTTAATGTTTTATATATGAAATTTTTTTTTAAGTCTAAAATAAAATTATGAAATGGAAATCCATTAAAATATGTCTAAAATACATTTTTGAAACCCACATAATAAAAACGATATAAAATCCTTTTTAAAATATATGATGAAAAATATGAAGTATGTATATTATATTACTAATTAGGATATCAAAAATATGAAAGAATACCATTTATGGAGTGACTAAATATTGATATTGAGAAAAACAATATATTTTAAATTAGATGGGGATATTTTAGAAAAAATATAATGCTTGTGAGGTAATAAATCCCTCAATAGAAATGCATTTTTATAAAAATCCATAAAAATTATTTCTTGTGTATGAAATGAAAATCCATATAAATTAAAATGGATATATAATATTATTTATGAACTAGGTATATTGAACCAAACATATTCAAATAATGTTCAAGAATAACAACTATAACAGAATGAAGGGAAATTGATTTAGCCAAGATACCCTTATAATTTTGGTAACAAATGAATCAGAAGAATATGGAGGAGGAAGTCCTAAAAACATATATAAATTCAATAAAATATAATTTAATGACAATAAAACCAAAAAATAAGTTTTTATCTAACCATATAAAATTAAAACATGTGTATTATATGAATACATGACTCAATTAATTGGAATTTAGTTGAAAACCCCTAAACATTGAGTAAGGTAAGGATAGAAGGAAATAGTATGGGATAACATAATGAAAAGGGAAATTAAAAAATTAAAAAAATTTATTTATGATGTGGAAATTTAATACAGATTTAGTTCAACCATAAAATGTAAATTTGTGTGTAAAATGAATAATTCTTCAAAGAATAGAAATACTGTAAATGATCCCTTATCTTGTATTCCATCTTAGTAGAACGTGCTCTAAAATATTTTATTTTAATGAACATTATTATTAAATTAATTCATAAAATGATTTTTATATAATAACTTTTTTATACATAAATTATCATTATTCACTGAAAATTTAATAGTTAGACACTATTTTTCTCTCATTGCTTGTTATAAATTTTGATTGTTTCATGTAAGTTTTTTAACAACTTCTTCAAACATGATTAACTAATACCATGTTCAAAATGTATATATTATAACAAATATTTATATCATTTTTTTCAATTATTTATATATCCCCATGTTTATGTCCATTATACATTGTGGTTTATTTGTTCAATTATGAGTTAATATTTCTTTTGGTGTAATTTGATGATATTTTGATGTGATCTTATGTTCAATGATTTATGTCATTGATGAAACATTTTTAATAACATATGAAGAAAAATAATTTCATTCAATTAAAACATTATTTCATGATGATTTTAATGGTGGTATTGAAAAAATTTAAGACCATGCGTCAATGTGTTTAATTTTTATTAAGGAATCCTTGGAGTTCCATTTTATAATTATAAACATTCTATGTATATGAATAGGAATCATATTAAAATTAGGGAAGACTATACAATCACCTAAGGTATATCCCTCAACCACACATAGGGGAGCCACTAGGTCATCCCATGTGGGTTATCTTACTATAAATGGTTGTGTGGATGCTAATGTATGGGTAGACCATTATATAACCCCCATAAAAGGTTTTAACCATAGGTGTAGATAAGATCATATATAAGGACTGTAGAGAGTGAACCCATAAGGTGATTAGTTTGGTCCATAATCCCACTGGTTCAAAGCCCATGGTGTGTGAGGGAGTGAAAAATTATGATACTGGGTAGCTAGATCAAATTATTAAGTGGTGAGAATTTAATAATTTATTGAATCTTTGAGGTAGATAATTTTTGATGAGGCACATTATGCCATGGTCTATGTTTACTCTTCTATTAAAAAGACAAAAATAAATAGCACCATCCATTTATGAAAATCTCCACCGCCGGATTTCTCATGTCACAAAAATTCAATTTCCCAGAACATCTTCAACCATCAGATGAATACGGTTCATTTTACATGGAAAACGAAAATATGAACCATGTTATTATCAATCCAACAGGCTTGATCGTACTGATAACATGCAAGAAATTGATGTCTTTCATGCATGTCATTTATGAAGTACATGAGTTGTTTGAGGATGGACGACTTGTCTCATGAAGTCATCAAATGAAGTGGTTGTTAGAAAAAGATAAAATTGCATGAATCCAGAAACACATCATCTGATGATATGATTATCTTGTGATTGAATCTATAATAACTAATGGGGTTTAACTTGATAAATGACGTTATCATGATAAATAATCACACAAATCACATGATCTTTTCGGAATTTCATAATGATCATATAATCCAAGAGTTTTATAAATAAAGAGAGCTTTGAATATTAGAAATTGGGAAGTTTACTTGAAAAATCAATAAAATGGGAGATATGTATTGTAATGTAACCTTTAAATAATATGACATGGATGAGAGTTTTTTTGTTGATAAATATTTACATATCTTGAAAACAAAGTACATGAGTGACTCATTCACAAAAAGGATTATCTCACGAACCACCCTAGTTATGTGAAGGATGTAATGAGACACAATAAAAAATTATAGTCTCACATTGAAATAACCCACATGCCATCAAGTTCACAATAAGGTATTGACAAAAAACCTACATACATGACCTTCTATTACATCAATATTTTATGTAAATAAAAAAATTCAAACATGAATGGTCTTGAGAAGAACCTACGGACAACATTATTGGTTATATATAGAATCATTGATAATAACTCATATTTTATTAAAACACATATATCCACAAATTTGAATTTGACTGGGAAGATTTTATGCATAGACTCTTCTTCTGAGATGATGAATTGGAGTTGTGATCACACAATCATTCCATTAAATACCTGATTTGATTGGCGAATAAATTGGTTCTTTGTAGAAATCATGACATCACAATACTCAAACATGTTATCGATATAGATTTGGAAAAGTACATGAGAATCATGAGATATTTAATGACTCAAATTGTGCATCAATAAAACGTAGAACAAGAGAAATAGTTATCCAACTATTTTTAGGAAGGTATTCTATGAAGAGACGATGAATAATCTTGTGTCAATATCCTTTATTATATAAGGACTTGTTTGTTAGAAGTTTTTAAGATAAATTGTGTGTGAAGAAAAAGTGTACATGAAGAAACAATGATGTAAAAAACTTATACACACCATTGAATAAAGGATTTTCATGATACATGAAATACACATGCACGTGATAACTTGCATGTATGAGAAAAAATTTACGTTTGTGAAGATAGAATGAAAAAGTAGAATGTTGTACATGCATTATTACATGCGCATTGAAATTCTTTAGAACTACTCAAAATTTTATTGGGAAGAACAAAATAATAAATGGAATAAAATAACTTTCTATAGTAACAGATTCCATGAAAATAACACATGAAGTTTAATTGAGTTGTCATGTTGTGAGTTATTCATTCCTAAAGTATTAATGACGAATTTGTGTTCAAAACATGAAAACATCAAAGTGAATCCAAGAAATCATAATCATTAGGAAGAATAGAATGATCATCATTTTAATATAGAAACTAATAAATTATATGTCATTATGATAATTTTGAAAGAATGATAGACTTCTAATATGGTGTTGAAGATACTTAAAGAGTACATGGGAAAGTCAAATTCTATAAGCCTTTGTTGGAAAAATGATCAGCCTAAAGTGGATCATTCCTTTATAAATGGTGAAGTCATCAAGTTGGTTTTGGTAGTAATTAATGTATTATATATGGTTTCAATAGTATTAGGACAATATCAATTAGATATAGGGTAGTAAAATTATTTTAGATACAGATGAATGTAGTGGATGTATTTCATTTTGAGCCAAAAGATAAAAGAGTCTTTTAGTTGGAGCTGGAGCATGGGATTCCCCTTTTTTATAGTGAAGTGTATGTAACTAAGGTGAATAATTGGTTTCAATAATGTGTAGGATTTCTGATAAACCTTTTAAATCATGTGTTATTTGCTCTTAATTATTACTATTACATATGAGGTGAGATTAAAGGATAAAATTGAATAGATCTAAATCCTTAACATATCTAAGAGGAATAATTTTAAATAAAAGGAATTCATATAAATATACCAATGTGTCTCCACTCCCCTATAAGAGGAAAATCAAACATGGGGTATTAAAAGTTGTATAAGAGGAACTGGTACAATATAACGATCTATTAGAGTATGTCAAAAGTGTAGATTTTAGCAATTTAGTGTGAATCCTTAGATGGAGAAAAAGGATTTAAATAATAATGATATTAATTAAAATATTTCTACCTAGAATCAAAGAACAAATAGAAAATAAATCCAATAAATCTTAATAATGATGATACCAAAAATTTATAGACACCAGATTATCAGGGTGATATACATTGCAATAATTCTATTTGTTATGATTCTTTTGATGAAGTCTTCTGAAGTTGTGATGATGATGGATCACTTTTTGATATTCGATTTTAAATTCAGAGTGAATACAATGAAACTTCCCATATAAGTTGTGAATTTTACATTTTTTGTTTTCAAGTCCCTTCAAAATGAATAATTACAATATTAAAAAGAAACTAATTTAAGGGAATTGGAATTGGGTAAGAATGTTCTCTAATCCAACACGCTCAAAAAACATGTGAATGGAAAGGTTAAAATAATTTATCATTGAAGAGAATTATATACTAATGCTATTAAACAATTACTAGGTAGTGTTTATTAGAAATAATAATTTGAGATTATATTTATATAACATTTCTATGCATTTTAAAAATTACACAATTTTTTTATGGTTGTCAAAGTTATTCAAGTACATGGTAAATCTAACAAGTTAAAGGATCATTCTAATTAATTTTAAGAATCAATAATCTTGCATAGTGAATAAATGAAAAAACAAAAGGATGATTAAAATTCCAAGATGATATCAATTTTGGATGAGAAGAACTCAATGAATATGAAGTGTTTAGATATGGAGGTCATCATAAAGAATATCAAATCACCACAAGTGGGAAGATCCTGCTATTTTTTGGAAAAAGATATATCTCTATATGATTTTTCATTAAAGATAATGCCATTATTGTGATATTGAGATCATTCACTAATTTGATGAAAACATTATATAAAAATGAGGTATTCAATAACCTAGAAACTATCATAGGTATTTAAGTGGTAACAATTGCTGATAAAAGTTCTAAAATAAACTCTGCGAATGTTTGGATGGTAATAAATGATGATATTCCAATCACATTAAGGTTGTATGTGGAATGATTCATAATGATATTTCAACCATGTATTATCCTAAATATTTATTTTTCCACTCAAAATTAGATAGTTCCACAATCTATGAAATCTAAATAGACTACACCTCAAATGAAAATAAGAAAGATCATAGGCTATTGTTTGTGTTTAAAGATGTTTGTAAACAAGCAATTGGAATGTCGGAATGAGATGTAAATTAATTAAAATAACACAAGGGATATATTTAGGGGATCAAGGTTGAATAGAAAATAAGAGTGGTATAATAGAAGAGAAATCAAAAGAAAAATGAGGTGACAAGTCATCCTAGGGATGTGAACCAAAAAAATAAGATTGTTATAGAAACTACATACAAGACGAAGAACAATAGGTCACCCCTACATCAAATGAAGAATGAAAGTTTTTAATAATGTCACTACCCTAAATGAAATGTAAGGATCTATTGGGTTAAGTACATTATCTAAAATTGTATTGATTGAATACATATCAAGATTGAATATCTAATTTAAATTCTTTTATTAGTGTTGTCAAATGAATCAAAATATATCCTACTCATTTGGGAATAACATTTCATTTCAATGAAATAGGAATAAATACAAAGGAAGTCTTCTAGAGGATATGAGAATGGATTATCATAGAAAAAATAATATGAATAGAAATCCATCTATATTTCTAATTCAAAACAAACATAAATGTGTAGAATAAGAAAGAAGAATATTTAAGAAGGGCCACATAAATAAGAAATGTATGAAAAAACTGATAGGATATATTCCCTATACTGAGAATGGGAATAAGATTCAACAGAAAAATTATAGCAAGTAATGTGGATATTCTATGAACTCATTAAATTTTAGAAAATAATTCCTAGATGTTCTCCCACCTAATTAGAAATTGTATAAATAATATGAATAATTTGATAAACTTTATAAATATTATGTAAATAATGTTAATTTGAAAATCATGTGAATGGTGAAGAAAATTTGTCCATAGGTGAAAAATTGATGATCCAGAAGACTGAGGTTGAAATGTTTGTTCAAGTCAAAGAAGAATAAGGGAAGAAAGAATATAGTCAAACCAATGACACTTGAAAAAAATATATGTGTCCAAATAAATATTATCATAATGATATTTTTTGAAAATTATGGCCAAGAATGAGAATAATCACTCATTCAATATTTTTTTTCTAAGAAACCAAGAGGTCCCTCTTTATTCCCTATTATATATATGATTTTGTATCAATATTAAATGAATTAAAGGATATGGATGCATCCCTTTAAGGGTGAATTGATGAGATGAAGCTGCGAAATTTTCAATATATGGCTACTATGAAATATATAAAAAGAATTATAAATTAGATGATCAGGAATTCCAATATCAATTTCATTCCCTGTTTTCTATTTTATTAACTATATCAATTAATAGAGTGTTCATGGTTTATTATAGGATAAAACAAAGGGTTTCATATAATTTTCACTTGAACGTTATAGTGTTTTTGTTCATGTATATGCATGATTTATCATCCAATTGAAAAATATTATTTTTTCCAAAACTTTTTATATAATTGATAATTTATATGAATGATTTAATATTCATGGTATTTTATTGACATAATAGGCTTCTGTTGTTTTATCTATCTAGTTTCCCACATCAGGCTACCCCACATAAAATTATAGTTTTTAGACTATAGGCTCGTTTATATGGGTACAATTTGATATCATTAATCTCTTAGAACTATGATAATCATGAGCAACCCCCCCCCCCACTTAATTTTATTGTCAAAGTGGGATAATTTTTTGAGCACATACATGTTGACTTTTAAATATGTGAATTGATATTAACCACCATATACAATGGGGGAGATTGTGGGGCCTACTGTTGTATTTTTTTCAATGAGGTGTTAATATGTGTCTTTGTAGTCTCTAAATATTGTTTTTTTCTGATCTTAGGTTCCATGAATTGTGTAATTTATCACCCTTGTATACTAGAAGATTACGATAAATAAGATGATGTAATTAAAACATTATTTAATGATGATTTTAATGGTGGATATGATGAAATTGAAGACCATGATTTAATTTATATATGTTTTTTAAGGAATTCATATAATTCCTATTTATTATTAGATTAAATATATGTATAATAATATGCCACATATTAACTTTTTGTCCAATCTTACAAGCCAATAGGGTAAATCCATCAATATCACTTTTGGGGACATAAGGGTCAACCCCCAGGGGAGAGCCTGCTAGAGGTGGTCGCATGATGACTAATGTGTGGGAGTGTGCATGTATAACAATTTTTGGAGTGCATATCTAGAGGATTGGATGGTCCTATGTATAAGGCCTTTAGTGATCATTCCAAAAAGGTGCATAAGATGTACTAGAATCCAGGTGTGTTAAATACCATAGTGTGTGAAGTTGTGATGGGTGGTGATCCCCTATATCCATTTAAAGTGTTGTGGTGACAAATATTGAATGAAATACTCAAGACATGTATGTAGCACATTTTCAATGTGAGATGTGTTCCTATGGCCACCATTAAACCATCTATTAGAAAGATGAAAAACATACATCGTCAAATCTTGTAGATCTATACCATCTATTTTCCACTAACATGTGTATTTGATATTTCAAATATGCTTCGAACATTCTAGGTTGAATGTTAATCCTAGATGAATGAATACAAATAAAGAACATATATTATCAATTTGACATGATCTGTATTACTCAGTACATGTATGAATTTAATGTCTTTCTTGCATGTCATGTTTTGAAGAATGTGAGTTATCCTAGGAAGATAGACTTGTCACATGATGATGGAGAATGAAGCTATCAAAATATCAAGTGATAATCACATGAAGACAAAAACCCATCACATTATGACCTTAATATCATAAAATAGAATAAATTCAATCAACATGGGTTTCATATGGTTGATCATGTGATCATGTGAATTAATCATGTGAATCACATTATTTCTTAATTTTGGTATGATTCTGGAATATTCTAAGAGTATTAGAAATAAATAGATCCTGATATCTTTGGGGTTTTCAAATTTTTCTCAAGACAACATAAAAATTGGATATAGGTGGAGTAAACATACCTATATAGACTAAGTTATGGATGAGAGTAATGCTTTTGAAAAATAATGAGTCGTAGTTAAAACTTATAACATAAGTGAATTATTCTCATAAATGAGTAACTTTCTAAACACTCTGATTATGAAAATAATATAATGAGACATCAACAACAGTGATTGTCTCTCAAAAAATAAACCTTTTATCCTTAAAATTCTCGTGAAGGGTTTGGGAAATATCTTATGGAAAATCCCTTATTTTATGAGATGAAACTCTTAAATGCATGAAGGAACTTCAGAATAACCAGAAGAAAACCTTATTTATCATAATGATAATGTTTTAGAAGAACTTGTTTTTTATTTAAAATAGAGAATCCATGAACATTATATTCATGAGGAGGAGTTTTCATGAAACCTCTACATGAATGAAGAATAATAGATGCCTATGAACACTCGGCTTGTATGATGGACCTGATTTCCTGAAGAGTATAAGATAGTTTGTGTCTCTGTGTGTGTGTTTAATGAGAAAAATAATTGGAATGTGTATAAAAACCCTTTCATGATTTTTTTTGTGATACATGACATATACATTCATCTGATAACATACATGCTTGGGATTAACATTAGGTATGTTATTCTTGAAATAAGTAGGTTAAATTAATACATGAATTATTACATGCATACATAAAAACCATGAGAATTACCATGAACATACATGAAAATCACATAATAAGAACGAACATAAATTAGTGTTCTATAGGTTTTGGTGAAATAAAAATCATGAATGAATTAGAATTGAGTTGAGATTGTGCAAGTTATTCTTGCATAAAATATCACTGAAGAATTTTTTTGCAAAACATTAACACATTAATGTGATGCTTTAAATTCATTATAATAAAGAATAATATCCCAATAATCAGGTATCTATGTTATAAAATTAGTTATAGGTGATCATATAATTTTTCAAGGCTAGAAAACATGTCATAGGCTATTGAGGATACTTAAAGAGTACACAAGAATGTAGGATCCTATATGATGAAGGATGAATATTAATGACCATCCTATAGTGGATAAATACATAATCAAAGTTTAATAATTATTTTTTGTTTCTGGAGAAATTTAATACTTTTTGGTTGGAGATAGGAGAAAATAGAGCTCTCATTTGGAGCCAATGTAGAATAAGACTTTTAGTTTGAGCTAAAAGAAATGGTAGTCTATTATTTAGAGTAGTAATCATACATAGTCTCCCATGAAGAGCCAGATCAATTAAATAATTTTTTTTTATTTTGGATAATATTTATCATTTGGGAATAAATAATTAAAAAAAGATAATAATTTATTCAGAATCTTTGAAATCATGTGTGTTTCTCTTCTCATTATCACTATTCTTCACATAGTGAGATTGTGATATAGGATTGAAGGAGTTGAAAATATCAAAAAGTTCAAGATGATTAATAAGAAAGAAATAAAATTAATATAATGAAACTATTGATTCAACCCTCCCTTATTAGTGTCCAATATATCATGGGTAACTAAATTTTTTTGGAAACTATTATCTTGGTTTTTGAGAATGGGATACATGATGAACTTATTTTATGTAATTGATAGATAGTATCTGATTATATTATAATGATCATTATTGTTTACCCTTTCAAACCCATATTCCTAAAATATATTAATCCTTAATATCATATATTTTGATAAAACAAACATTATATTCATCCACTTAATGTTTTGATGGAAAATGGAATATGTCACTCCATGGAGTTCGTAGTTTGCACGTATACATAGACGAAGTTTTTATTTACAATAGAATGAAGGAATAAATAAAGTAAATAATATTTTTCTAATTGTAATAATTTTATAAAAATCATATTCATTAATCAGTTAGAACATTTAAAGTATAAATTTAATCTGGTTATGAAAAATACAACATGTTGCTCATAGAGGTGCTAGTCTTCAAGAACACATTGATGATGTTTTCATTTTTCATAAAACATGAGAAAGGTAGAAAATGGTTTATCATTAAATAATTAAAAACATTCTATAATTACCATATTAATGCATCATATTCCATTTTATAACCATACAGGTAATATGGTTATAAAACCTGAAATACGTGGCTTTATAGAGGATTCAGTTCACATAGAATCATGAGTGAATGTTCTCATTTTTTTAAGGATGGGGAAAGGGTTGAGAATTTTTATAGTATTAAAATAATTAATTTATAGTATATTAAAATTACTAAATTAATTATATTAAAATAGTTGATATATATTATTGTGAGAACAATATATAAGAAAAAATTGAGAAGTGATTTGTATTCTTATTGAGAATTTGAACCTTCTCTTTTATAACCTCATTGAAATGGAGGATTTATGGATTTTCAATGGATACGACAACATAATAATGTTTGAGATAGAATTTTGGGACATATAAATCATATATGTTATATATTAATTCTTGTTTTATAGTATATGAAATTTGGTGGTCGAAGTATCCTTTTATTTGTGAGATATGTGACACTTTTGTAGATATCTATAACATTCATTCAGTGCCATGTCACATTCAACAAAAAGTGCCTCTCGAAGTGGAAATAATCTAGAAGGGATGATTATTGGCAACAAAAACCCTTCCGCACACATTTGGAGATAAATTTGTAGGAATTTTAAATTTTGCCACATGTATTTGAGTTTTCCACCTAATTTAAATTTACCATGGAAAATTATTTTTTAATGTAGTTTCATATATTCTTACATAAAAAATACCCTTTTCATGTAATTTAAATATTCTATGTCTAAATATTTTTTTTAATATTATAATAATATATTTAAAAAATTGAAAAAAATACACTTTAAATTAATAATTATATAAGGCATAAAAATGGTTTTTGGGAAAATATAACTTATGTTCTCAAATATAAAATATAGATTTCAAATTTATGTTCTTTAAAATTTATTATTTTACATAAAAATACTTATTTTGTCAATAAGTATATTTCATTAGTTTTTATATCATATCTATATCCTAATAAAGTCAAAAAATTCATGGTATTTAAATAAATGTTATTTTGTACTATTCAACTAAAAATTAATATCTTCTAAGAAATCCAAAAAAATATTCATAAGATAAAAATGAAAGGATGAATAAAAATATTGTTTTAATTTTTTGAAAGTAAAAATCTAAAATTTATGAGTTTTACTTTTATACGGAAAAATAAAAAATATTGGTAAATTTTTTTATTTGGAAATGAATTTTTCATATATTAAATATTCTTATAATTATTTTGTATCAATTACAAATTAAATTATATTTTAAAATATTTTTATAAAAAAAAGCAATTTCTTTTTGAAAAATTTAAATAGTTAAAAATTTCAATGCTTTTATCGTAGGGCATGTGTATCCCCATGTTGTAAGCTAATATACTATACAGTATCTTATTATAGTGTAACTTTCTACTAGGTTAGTTTCAATAGGGTATGTTACTATAGTGTAACATAAAATTTGGTATGTTATAATATGGTACATCACAATAGGTTAGCCTACTCTGGGGTATGTTATTACAGGGTACGTTAATATAGGATATGTTTCTGTAAGGTATGATACAACATGGTAACTTACTTTATAGTTAGTTACTATAAGCAGACTTATTATAAGTTAACTTATTATAGGGTAGTTTATTTTAAGTTTTACACTTCTATTAATTTTCATAATGATATTGAATTCTAGTATATTATTAATGTTTATCTTGGATTTTAATAAAATTTAATGTAGTTCATTCTAGCTCTATGTAATATGTGATATAAGTTATAGAAATTTTTTTTACATAATGTTCATTATAAAATCAAAGTGGTGTATAAGAGGATCATATGTGGACACAATATAGAAGGAATAGTTCATGCCGAAAGGGATTTCATATATAAATAATTTTCATTTTTCAAAAAAATTAATATTAAATATGAGGAGAAATGCGAGGTTCGACCTAGAATAATTTTAGATTTTTGTGTCATAAAGATAAACACCATGATGTGATGTATTATATTGATTGTTAAGAATAAAATAAAGATAAGGGTGATTTATTATTCCATGTCATAATCAGAATCATGGAGAACGTTGTATACGGCTACAATATGGTTGTTGGTGATATCATATCAAAATCGTAGAATAATGATGTAATATATAGTGAGTTGACAAGTAATATGTTGTGACATAAAAGTTGTTCCATAGAGGATGAATTTTTTAAATAATGGGGTAAATAATTTTTGGATATGGAATTATGTCCTTTTACTATAAAGTGGATTTTTATGTCACATATTGTTCAATATTAAAGGACATTAAATATAATTTGGAAGAAAAAATTGTTACCCTTGGGGGAGAATTAAATGAGATATTGAGTTGATATTTTATATATGTTCATTATATGAGGATCATGGCACATTTAATGAGACCAATCATCAATATAGGGACAATCAATATATGTCTTGTAGTAATATAGTAACATATAATATGATTATCTCTTTTCCCTTGCTGATTTTGATTGAATGTAAATGGAGTTGTTTTGGGGTTGAAGATTTAGGGTATTCACACATCCCAACTCAGAATATTTAAGAATGTATAATTATTTAGGATTTAGGTAATTACCATTGAATATTTTAGAATAAATAGTAAATCTAAACACTTAATTGAAGGGCTGGTAACATGATAGATTTTTAAACTATCATATGGATATTTTGGGTAAGGTTGATTTCTATTGAAAAATACTGAGAAGTGTGATCCATTATAAATTACTTTCCATTAACATATCATGTGTTTATAAGATAGAATGATCTAAGAAGAAGACAGGTTTTTATTTTCATATCTTGTTATTGGAGAAGGAATGAAATTTTTTTTCCAACATGGAATAATATTCACCATGATGAAGTCATACTATTAAAGTGGTAATTTTTTTTGTTGTTGTATTTTTGAACAATAAATGTAAATGGAGAAGAAGTGATAGGATTTATTAGTGAAGGTAGGTGATATTCTTTGGTAAATTGAGAATTAATTCTAGGACTACATTTGGAAAATTTATTGTGGATAGAATCATGATAATTTAATAATTTATATCACGTGTTTGATGAACTAATATTGAAAGAGTCAATAACATGTACTAAAGATGAAGAAGTGTTTCCTACTATAATTAATATAATTAAGAGGATGTTAGTTTAATGGAATATTGAGGAACAAATGATAAAGGGTAAGAGGAAATGCTAAAAGAATAGATAAATCTTACATTGAAAAACTTGTATGTATGATACATTATTGGGAAATGAAGAATATTTGGATAATGATTTTATATTTGTTTAAGCTATTCACAATTATTTGTGATCAGTAAATGGGTTTTGGGAATAAAGTAAAGAAGTATAGTGTCTTTATTTGAAAATGGAATTTTTTTGAATATGACATATGACTTTAAGTTATCTCTAATGACAATACTTGAAATTATATAAATTTTTATTTCTACTAAAATTCCAGCTGTGATTTGAAAATTAAAATTATAATATGTATAAATGAAATAAACCTTCTATATAATGCTAAATATTGTCTTAGTGTGTATTATAAAGGTGAATATAATCTATGAAAAGGTAATATTGGCCGACGTACATCTAGCTCATTGTTTTTACTTGCTATGGAAAACTCCAATGCCTATAAAAAGATAATGTTTTCTAAATGTATTATGAGATTCCTAAATTTATATATTCTGATACAATATTTTAGAATAATGTTATTAATGTATTAATCATCGTAGATTTATCATCACAAATAGATTGTGATTCTAGATATAAAAAAATTAGCTGTGGACTTATGAAAATAAAGAGATACTAGTGGGTGTGGGTGAACCAATTGGATGATCAACACCACCATTATAAGATAAGAGATAGTCCCAATGTATATATAAATATGGGGTGAATTGTATATTAATAAATTCCCATTAAAAATATTGTAAAAATTATCATTCTAAATACCCCAAAAACAATAAATCCATGTTAACTAGAAATACATGCATACAAATAAAAAAATATTTGAATTAATTTCTCAAAAGTCTCATCAAAACGCAGTTAAGAAATTTTAAAATAATTAAATTTTGGATGTTATGTTACTCATTAAAAAAATATTTACATCCCAATTAGAATTCAAATCTTAGATAATTTTCTATGTATATTGTTATAACCACAAAGAAAAACTGAATAATAAATTTAAACAGATAATGAATTTTAAAATATGTGGTTCAATATCATGTTGAGACTCAGTCCTACCCACTTAAAATAAATCCACTATTAAAAAGGCTTATTAAAAATTAACACGGTGATCCAATACATGGATCAAGTATAAAAAAATAACTACACAATAGGTAGTCCAGAATAAAATGATTTTCTTCTAGAATTATACCTGGTATGAAATATGAAAAATAAATTTTTAGAGACTATTTTTGTACCACATAATGTATTAAATGATGTTATTCTTAATGAATAAACAATATAATCAAGCACAACTAAAATTTAAATAAAAAATAAGAAAAGATATTGAGTATAGAATTATTGTGAAGTTATCTCTCTCTGATCAAGACTTAGAGGATAAAAATGATCTTCGTATTCTATTAGATTTTATTTAAATCATTAATTAATTTTACATCATTATATATTCCCTGGGATTTTAAAAAGGCATAGTTTAATCGTGAAAAATAGATTTTTTCATAATTATTTGAAAAAATATATTTCTTTTAAAAAGTTACAACTTAGTACTTTGTCACATTACTATATAACAACTAATAACAAATTATCCAACTAACCAACAATTCATTCTCAAAATAGGTCCCTTGGATTTAAACTTATTTTAAATAAATCCTCAAACTAATAAGGAAACTATGATAGGTTTCCTTAGTCTTAAATATACTAGGTTATTTTTTTAATGAATAATCATTTTTAAACCATCATACTATGAAACTGAATAAAATAGTCAAATTCCAAAAAAATATACCCTAGAATTTATATTTTGAATAAAATATCAAATTGGCATAGAAACAAAAACTTCTCATGGAAGTAGATATTGATGGAAATATGAATCAAAAAAACAAAACATCTGTATGGATGAAGAAATCTCATTATGGTAGTAGATATTGTTGCATGGTAGTATGTATAGACTCATAGTACTAAATCCTGGTTATATATGAAGAACTCACTTGACTATAGAAAAAAATAATCTAAATGAAGTGGAAATAAATTGATATAAGAATAACTATTCTAACTATATGAAAATACATATAAATATAGTAGATATACTGTGATGGTATAAAACATTTTATGAATTTATAAAAATAACTCTTCTAGTATTAGAATACTTATTTTCATAATAAACCAACTCTTCTAGAAGTAGTAGATTCATTCTAAGAGTAACAGAACTATTATTGTGGTAGTTTCATCCATTTTAATGTATCAAATTAAACTCATGTTAGAAGCTTATACAGAGAGTAATATAAGTAAAAAATAAAAATTAATTCATTATATCAAAAAACACATAAATAGTTAGTAATAAAGGAAGCATGGTTTTTTTTCATTAAAATAAGTAGTTGTCAGATTAAGTTGATGATATCCCCTTTTTGATGATCAAAAATCCCTGTTTCATATTAAATTAAATTAAATATTTCAAGAAAATATATAATGATTATCAAACTGTGTTTCAATGTTATTTTAGAACATAATAAAAGAATAAAATAAGAACATTATATTAATAAAAAAACCTATTATCATAAAATATTTTCTAAAAATTCAACCCACATGTTATTTATCTCACTATTGGGTTTATCAAAAAGGCATAAAATTAATAATTAGTACAAAAATACACATAATCAAATTAGGGATAAGAGAATAAATGATACATAATTTATATTAATATCAAGGTAATAATGTTAAATCATAAAAATAAAAAATATAACATCATTATCACGTCAAAATAAAATTATGAATCTAAATCCCTATCAAGTGATGAATTTTTCATTGGAGGAGGGTGGAGGAGGTCCTAAGGGTTGATGGAGGATCTAAGGGCCTGAAAAAAAAATATAAATCCACTAGTCTTATATTCCTCACTATTTCCTCTTGTGTATTACCAAAATGGTTAAAATATAATGAATTACTCTCAACATGATGTAAAATAATATCTAAGACTACTGTAGACTTTAGAATAGTAGGATGAGATATCACAAATGTTATGGTGGTAAAATGAAATTGTTCCATCATTTTAATTAACAAAGAGATAATTCAAACACAATACTCTATACCTTATAATAATTTCCCCTTCTCTTCATTAAATACCTTCAGTAATTGTGGAAGAACCATAAACTAATCTATATGGTCCTTGGAAGAATTAATGATAGACGGGATGAAAATATTTTCATCCATGAAGATAAAATGAAATCTGAGATCAATAATTGTAAAAATATTAGAGATATAGTACTTAAAATCATTTATAATCACAGAACTATCATCCATAACCCTCATTAAGACATTTTTGAGAAAACTTATAAATAGTATCATCGTGGAACATAATATTTTATAGCTCTTACTTAGGATAAGTGTAGAAATATTCAAAAACACATTATAGCTATTTAGCAGAAATGTTCATGTACAATAAAACATTGAAGGGAATATGAACTAAAGGAGGATGATCTATGTAAGAGGAGGCACTATCTCTATAAGACGGAGACTCAAGCATCCCGATGATGGTGAGATCATTCTATGATAGGTACATCCTCATGTATTCATAGAAAAAATGATGAACTTATTAGTACTCAAAATGATTCTTTTTATCTACCTTAAAATACCAAATAATTAGAAACTTAATGATCTTGAGATGTTCCCAAGCAAGTGATGTTGTCATGAAAATTTGGTCAAACAGATGGACTTACACTGGGAGGTATACAACATAGGAAATGAAATATTAATAAAAATAAGATAATCCTTAAAGGAATATAGATCTAGTCGGGCCAAATACCTAATTTAAGGAGGAGTATTAGGGAGAATCTCCTATCCATGAGAAGGTTTATCTAGGTTTGGATACGATCCATAACCAGCATCCATATGATTAATACCTTCTGTATACATTGATACTACAAATTATTCAATAGACTACTCTAGAACCCGTAAAATTGATACTTCTACATATCAATGTCGATAAATAGAATGAAAATTCTAGTGGATAAATTCCTGATCAATTTTATTGATTTATAATTTCTTAGGATTCGAAAGAAAAATAAGGGATGGAAGGTCCACCATGATTCGGTGGACTAACTCCATCATCACCACCTCCATCATAATCAATATCATATTGATCCACAAAATTAATAGATATACATGGTTAATTATAACTCTTATTCACTAAATCCAAAACATTTGGGTTCTCTTAATCTAGATACACTATGATTCCAAGAAAATTTTCTATAGGGAGACTCAATGAGTGACATGGATAATCTCAACTAATAGACTTACAAGAAAATTATTTAGTAGTGAAGAAATCAGTATTTTAATCTTTATCTTCTCCATAAAAAACATATAGGGAATCACCTAAGATAATAATCATATTCCATTGACATTTAAAATTCAATACCTCATAATTAATAGCATTACAAACCCTATTTTCTAAATTCTCATCAGCACCTAGATTTATTTCTCTTTAAGGTAATGAAATATGGGAGTCATGGGGCCCATAGGAAACATTAGAACTCTTGATATGTCCTGACAACTACCAACATCAAAAGAAATTATTAATAAATCTTCCTCAAGATAAATTCTATCCTTAACTACCTCTTCATATTAATAATATGTGAAAACCTTATACAATTAAAAATTGGGGTTTACCAAATATATAGTTGTTATGGGGTTTTTACTATGTTAAAATTTTCATGAATCACTCCATTATCAATAACTCATTTCATAATCCATGGTTTCAAATTCTCTACTACCATTTTATGGGTGTAATGAATTGGAAGGAATCCACCACATTGAGAGACCTTTTATTATCCATCATGAAATATTCCTCTATATTTCAGAATAACATATATCATATTGGGATATTTAAAGGAATTTTATCTAGAGGTAGGTTTATGCAACTCAATCATAAAAACTATAACAAAAATAATCAATTTTACCATATCAAATATCATATGGATGTATAGAGATAAATCTTCTTTGGAACCTCAGTACATTACATTCCCCCTTCATGAGATATAGCATGTGATGGAATGATTTTAAAAGAAGTGTACACTCTCCATATAGTTTTTCAGCATCCAATATTCATTTATTATAGAATTCGGTAATCTCTAAAATTGATTCCAAGAAAACAAAAAATTAATGACTGATAAGATAAAAACCAAGATAATCTTCCTAAACTATTTCATAGGGACATCTCAAGTATTTTACACATTTCATTAATGGAAAATATAGCTCTTTTCCTCCATCTAATGTCATTATGAAACCCTTATTTTATACAAACTCTAATTATGAATGAAAATAAAATTCATGAACCAATCTAGGAAAGAATAGTATATCATTGTTTAAAAACCGAGGCAACTATCCTTGTTCTTGAACTACATCCCAATATATTAATTTTCGATATCATGTATACACTCTATACATTTCATTCTCTGAAAATATAATCAAGAGATTTGAATGGGACTATAGGGATTGATAAGTAATCTAGATTCACCATGGATTTTTACACTATCATGACTCATTGTCAGAATAAAAATGATTGATGAATTTAACGTCACCCTCGAAGTATAGATTCAAGTTTTCAAAGTTCAATGGATTGTTTTAAATGAGAAAATATATATTATGTTTGAAATGAGCATCAGATAAGATGATTAATTTTGACACTAAATTAGAAATTTTATTATTTTGAGATGAAAAAAGAATTCTAAATAAATAATGATTTAAATTAGAATGGAATAAAAACATTCAGAATTAAATATTGAAATTATTCATGGTAGAAAATTTCACAAAAATATTTTCTATTATAAAAATCTCACATGGTAGAATCCAATGGTAACACTCAATGGTGGGACCAGAGTTCTAGGACTCGAGTCATATCAATTAAATAGTAGCTCATTAATGGTAAAACTATAGTGGTATAAGATCATGGTGGCACATGACTCATGATATAACTCTATAATAATCAAATATAAAATATGTCATAAAATACTAATAACAATTTATCATACCATGATCAGATCTGATATCTCTAAATTTTTTAATATTTCAAGGGTACATAAAAATATCATCAAATTGATTCTTAGTGCCAATAAATTCAAGATTTATATAATTACATTGGAAATGATCTTCAAATATTTATTTCTTACATCAATGTACCTTGTCCTTGTATGATACGTAATTTATTTATAAATTTTCATAGCACTTATATTTTCAAAATTTAATGGGATATTCCATAAATGTTATACATATTATAAAAATGTGTGATTCATCCATATGATAAGTGTATAAATTCTTCGTGAAGTTATATAATCATATTAAATATTTAATAATGAAAATTATTTTTTATCTCACTACACCATAATACTAGAGTCTTCCATAAAAAGTGAAATATTATTGTTGTTTTTTTATATATAACTTACATCCATCAAAATATACATCTAAATAACTATCTAATTAAAAAAAATTAGAGTAAAACAATCTATATTACATTGTATTACTAAGGTATTTGAAATTCATTTTTTTCATTTAAATGATATTAAAGGTGGTTTTTCAAAAAAAAATGAGCACACGCACACACAATACAAAAAATCAGGTCAACTAGTAGTTAATTAAAGGTAACATTCAATAATATCTATTTCTGTACTTTTATCAACACCATTACTATTTTCATCAAAATATGGATCATATTATTTACTCATGAGAGTATCAATTCTTTATACACTCTCCATAATAAATCATTTTAAGAGATACTTTTTATATATACTCCATTTTAAAAAAATTCCTTCTTTATTTCCAAAATTATAATAATTAATAAATACCTTTTGTTTACCCATTAAACTCATTTAAAACTCATTTTTCATGAATTTTTAAAATTCTGTACATATGGGGTATTTATATGATCAAAAAGCAATATCTTGAACATACATTTTAACTACCATACATCATTATAAATCCCATTCCTTAAAAATGTTGTATTAGTTTTTAGTTTTGATAATTTTTTAAAAATTTAGAAAGAGCTTAGCCTATCATACATTGATCTAAGAGCCTGTTTTAGTCAATTCAGGGAAATATAATGTTTCAAAACATGAATTAGAAAATGTGGATTTTCAAATCCTAATGATTTTCAAAAAAAACGTTCTTAATAATATATCCATTAAATAATGGAATCATTACAACCATTATATATAGGTAAAAATTCAAATTATCTACATAAAAAATAAGTATTCTAATATATTCAAGATGGGATAATGATGAAAATATTTCTTCATAATAAATGATTTATTCAGGACTCTAACCTTGTGCCACCAATATAACATTAATTTTAATAATTTTGATGCACTTATCTATATGGGTTCTATATACCCAATTGCATCCAAAAGAAAGGTAGTGTTTATGTATATATACTATTTTCTGGATTTTATTTCTCTAAAATTGATTTAATTCTAATTACATAGATATCACCCCATTTTCATCATTAATTTATTCATAGATATTCTTTGGATCAAGTTTAGATAAAATTTATCGATGTTTAACACATTTTCATAGTGAGTATCATGTTTGAGTACCATTATCTTGATCTCCAACAGAAGTGCCTAGGGGATTAATTTTTTATCTTTTAATCATTCTAGAGACTATAGTAATTAGTTCATAAAAGTATTCATCTATCCTAGAAAGGATTTTATTGTCTCCACTTATAGATTTATCCTAAAAACTAGTAGTGAGTTCAAAATATTTAGTGGTATTATTAATATTTAAATTTGGAATATCATATTTATGGTTTTGTATTGGAGTTTTGGGTTTATGTTATTTTTTATATTCAAAATTGGAATTCCCAAATTCATAAATAGATTTATATTTTTAATAGATGATGTAACATGCATTTTTAGAGATTGAAGAAGTAATAAAAATTAATTCATTTCCTTTATGGTAAAACATGAATATATTATCTTTTGTTTTCAAAAAATGGGCATTGAATATAAAAACCCTAATGTAATTTACATTGATATTTTTTCATTATATAAATCTTATGTTTTCTTTTTCATGTTTTTTATAATATAACTCTTTTATGTACATAAAAAATTAGGCTAATAGATTCATTCCAACAATATAAATGTAATTCATACTCACTAAGGATAGTTTGCAAAATTTCATAAAGTGTCCCTTTTCCTTTTCTACAAGTCCATTTTTTTTACCGAATTTGAGGTGTAACTAAATTGTCAGTGAATTCATGTTTGAAGTAGATATATTCAAATTATTTATTGTACGAATATTTTCCAAAATCACTTCTAAATGTTTTTATTGAGAGACAACTATTGTTCTAAACTGATTTTACATATTCAGATAACCAAAAAGGAGATCCACTTTTTGATATAGGAGGAATAGAAATGTATATTCTGAATCCATAATAATTACATAACAAAATTGATTCAATACAAAGATATAAACACTATATGGTCAATATAAATTTATGTGAAAAAATTATAGTGGTTGAATGTTATGAAAATTGTTCTTTTGTTTGAAAGATATATTTTTTGTTTTCCTTTTAAACAGGGATTTCAAACGTTGTCTATAGAGAATTATAGTTTGGGTAGATCCCTGATTAATCCATGTTTATTTATCTATTTGAGTGAATATATATTAAATTTATCTATTCTTCAATGTCATAGTCAATATTATATATGAAATTAAGTCAAAAATTTATAAAATAAATTATCTAATTTAAAAAACATTATTATTTATGAATTTTGTAAATATTAATGCCTGCATTGAATCAAATTTTTTTAAAGAAGTATTATAAAAATTTACATGAAACCTACCATCAGAAAACTAAGGAATAATACTAGTATTATACATCAATCCTTAAAGAAGATATAACTAAATAAATAATGGTAGATTTAGAGTCATATATTTTTCATTATCGAATAATATTTCCTTTTTCATTGTTACCAAAATTGACATTTCCTTCATCTTGAATTATAAGGTTCTTAATAGTTATGTAGTCTCTATTAATAAATTTTGGAATATAAACTATCCATATACCATATATTTCTATAGGAAATTTGGATACACATTTCCATGAAATAATAAAATAATAAATGTCTTCGGTACTAAAATCTTATTGGGTCAATAGAAGTTATCTTGTAAATACTTTTAAATCCTCATATAATACACAAGATATTTAGAAAAACAAAAAAACATAGAAAAAAAATTTAGGATTAATTTTTTGAATTATTTTAAAAGATTAAAATTTCTGTACACAAAGATACTAATATCTTATTATTTTGTCTAGGAATAAAAAAAATCATATATTTATTCCCTTATTGTCTAGATCCATACTCAATGCCAAATTATTCTTTTGATTTTTGTTATTTACAATGTATAAAATTAAATTATTTTCCACTATTAAAAAACTATTCCAATTTATTTTTATTATGATCATTTATTAGTTTCATATTATAATTTCCTATTATAAAAATATTATATTTGTCATGACTATACTATGTTTATTTTTTTTGAAAACACAAAAAACATGTGTGTTTTTTAGATTTATATTTTTAACTTTTAATTCAATCATGGTATCTTCTTCATAGTAAAATATCATCCTAATTATTCATTTTAAATTTCTGAGTTATTAGATATATGAGAAGAATAATTTGATTGTTCGTATAAAGAAATAACCATAAATCATTGAATTACAATCTTCCTTTCAATTTATTTTTTTATCATAATTTATTGTATGATTTATATAATGTAAAAACATCTTTTTTTGAATATCCTAGATAGATGGTCCTTTTTCTCATCACTTTCTATATCAATATCACTTCGACTTATACTAATTTTTTTAAATATCCCTTTATTTTGACTGTGATTCTATAAAATAAATAGTTCTCCTTTTAGTTTATCACCATTATATTTAAGTTTTATCTCTCCCTCATATATCATCATCTTTCAATTTTACAATTTTACTAGGATTTTGTTAATGTCGCATGATTATCAAACTGATACTATAGTACCACTCTATCAATCGGGTATATATCCTAATATCCTTAATATTTTTTTTACCATTTATATTTCATATAAGTTAAATCCTAATGTTTATGATCTCATTAAACCTAAAATATATGTAAGAGATAAATTCTTCAAGATTTCTCATGAATGTATCTTACGTAATAGTATATACATTTAATATCATTTAATTATCATTAGGTGTTTCTTTATGAGACATGAAAAGGGTATCTTGAATTTGATAATTAGTGTCATAATAAGATGTTCTATTAAACTCATATTATCCTAAATCATATAATAAATTATTCATCAATTTTTAATTAAACTTGTATGAAATTTTTTTGGTGAATCACATTATTTTGTAGAAGTTTTAGATTTTTCATGTTCACCTACAATAGATCCGAATAATTCAAAATGCATTCTCACAAGATGAACGTTCATTTTTATTTTCAACTATGTATAATATTTACCATTAAATAAAAGGATTCCTATTAGTAGCATAATATTTAAACTGAGTATCAATAATAAAAAATTAAATAGAAAATGGTCATTAATATGATCTTGTTTAAAACATGATCATTGTAAAAGAAAACAAAATAGTAGTAAACATTTTATTCGTGGTGATACCAAATAATTTTCCATGTGAATTACTCAAGAGGGTGGGTGAATTAAGTACTCAAAATTTTCAATTAGAAGTATTTTAAAAATTAAAATGTAACTAACCCAAAAAATATAAACCAGTTTTCTAATATTTCATGTATAAAAATATTTATTCCTTGAAATAATTTATTAAATGTATCATCAAAAGTATGTTTAACAACAAAAAAATTAACTATTGAAATTATCTTACTCAGACAAAATTATAATTTTATCCCACATAAAATATAACTATCATAGTATTTTGAAAAGAATTATTTTATTATAAATAATAAAGTAAGAAAAATAAATTTAAACACATAACTAGTTTTTAAATGATAGGTTCCTTCTCAAGCAAAGTCTTAGTCATCTCCACTTGATGGAAGTAAATTGTCAAGAATGATTATTTAAAATAATAATACTGACTGAAAAATATATTGAGTATATAAAAAAGACTATACACGAAGAAGTATTGGATAAATCAATCATATTCGACTATTATACATGGTATAAAAGAAATTAAATTATTATTAAGAAAGTATCTTAGTACTCTCTAATGTAGTACATGAGATTATGATGAATAATAAATAAGAAATGTTATATAATATTGAAAGTAAAAATATATATAAATTGTAACATCCCCAAATGATAAATGGTTAAATGACTAATTGATATGACTCATGTCAACAAGGTGCACCTTCTTTTTCGGGAGCCTGTCTGATTAGAACTGCACAATTAAGCGTGCTTGGTCTGGAGTAGTAATTAGGATGGGTGACCTTCTGGGAAGTTTCACAGGGTGTGTGTGAGTGAGGACAAATCACACTGGAAAGGAAAAGTGTTGGCCTGTGGGGACTATCATTAGTCAGATAACCCGTTCAGGCATGTGGGTGGACCCTTGGGTGGGCCCCACATGTCTGCGGGGCAACTGGTGGTACCTGGTGGGCCAGGACCCGACGACCATGTTAAGCCGGGGTGTCTGTGCTGTCTCTGGGACTCGGTTGTCACATTTGGTATCAAAGGAGGAACCCAGCCTTAAGTGCGGTGCACTGCCTGGGTTGAGATGTAGGGCCCACAACGAGGGTGTTGTGCTCGAAAGGGGGGGTGATTGTAACATCCCCAAATGATAAAGGGTTAAATGACTAATTGATATGACTCATGTCAACAAGGTGCAACCCACGTGTCTGTGGGGAAACTAGTGGTACCTGGTGGGCCAGGACCCAACAGCCATGTTAAGGCGGGGTGTCTTTGCTGTCACTGGGACTCGGTTGTCACATTTGGTATTAGAGGAGGAACCCAGCCTTAAGTGCAGTGCACTGCCTGGGTTGAGATGTAGGGCCCACAACGATGGCGTTGTGCTCTAAAGGGGGGGGTGATTGTAACATTCCCAAATGATAAAGGGTTAAATGACTAATTGATATGACTCATGTCAACAAGGTGAACCTTCCTTTTCGGGAGCCTGTCTGATTAGAACTCCACAGTTAAGCGTGCTTGGCCTGGAGTAGTGATCAGGATGGGTGACCTTCTGGGAAGTTTCTCAAGGTGTGTGTGAGTGAGGACAAATCACACTGGAAAGGACAAGTGTTGGCCTGTGGGGACTGTCATTAGTCAGATAACCCATTCAGGCACGTGGGTGGACCTTGGGGTGGGCCCCACGTGTCTGCGGGGCAACTGGTGGTACCTTGTGGGCCAGGACCCGACAACCATGTTAAGGCAGGGTGTTTATGCTGTCACTAGGACTCGGTTGTCACATAAATTATTAGAGAAAAATATAGAAGTGTTGTTGAGTTCAATTTCACTGAATAATCTTGAGATGATCTATAATGATCTTCTTTTTCTATTTAGTTTTATTTATATTTTTCATTAATTTTTTTCTATCAATATTCATAAATATTAAACAAAGCATTTATTTTCAGGTCAACAATATAGTTTCATAAAAACATGATGAAAATCATATTTCAGTCCAATAAAAACTACTCATTACTATATCACATTAACCTATCACACCAACTAAAAAACTAAAAATCTAATATTGTGGATGAGAGGTTTCGCAGATTCATACTTATTCAAAAGTCTTATTATATATACATGATATTAATAAAATAAATCCTTTTATAGAATAAAATTATAGGAAATGATAAGAGAGACTTCAATCATTCACAGTAGCCATTTTATAAAAATATTACTTCAATTCACACAATGAGAAACTATTTTAAATCATTAAATTGTATAAACTAGAAATTAGAATATTTAATTTGATATTAATCTGAATTATATGGGGATTAAGAAATTATAACAGAATAAGATATAAATGGAAGGAAAATTATCAACTGAAGAATATATCCCTTCACAGTAGTATATAATTCTTCATAGTAATTGTTATAACATCATTGTACTAGATGCATAGAGTGGAATAAAAACTCTCTTGATTGTAGGAAAAATTCATCTAATGGAAGCAGAAATCAACTGATGGTTGACGAACTACACTGAATGTAGAAATAACTATCTAATTATAGTAGATATATTCTAAAAGTAGAAAAATATTTCAAATTTTATTATTACACTACTGGTGGTAGAGAAAAATAATTTTTCATTCAACAACTCTTATAGTTGGGGGTATTTATTCTAATGATGGAACAGATATTTGGGTGGTAAAATGATCTTTCTAAAAGGTGAATATGAAACCCACGGTAGCATATTGTACATAGATAAAACTATATAAGAACCTAAAATATTGATTTTTATCATACATCTAATAAACAGTTAATAATAAATAAAATATGATTTGCGATAAATAATGTTTTTGGAAAAATCCAACAAGAAGAATATTATGAATTCATTAGAAACAAAAAATCTTTACAATTTTCACCATGATGTGGTGGTACGTATTTTACAATGCGTTTATAATAATACTATCGTGAGAAAATAAGGTCGATTATACCATGGTATTTCTCATTGTGGATCTCAATCTATTTATAATAAATAGATAGTTGAACTCATTATTGAGTTATACATGGTTTGTCAATTGATATAATATTGATAATGAGAACTATGTGGACTATATCATGGTCCATCAATGGTTTACCATTTCATATTTCCTCAATTTCTGAGGTCTATCACATAGATATACATATCTTATCACATTTTGTGTCACAATATGATTAATTTATACATGTGAATGATTATAAATGATTTATAATTTTTGTAGATAATGATTACCAGAATTTAAATATTTTGTGAGGAATCATATCACTAGTCTTATGGTATTTTAAATAGGTATGATATTGATGGATAATTTATATATATATAGATATATATATTAATGATAATTTCAACATTGATTTGATAACTTGGTTAAATTATAATGATATGAATCCATTCTATAAATATCAAATTTTCTTATTAATTTTTTAAAATAAAATATAAATATTCACATGAATTGTTTTTGTTTTTTATGTTGTAGGAAATGAAGAGAAAATAGACTAACAAATATAAAATAATTATTTTAAAATATCGATATCTCAGTACCTTGTAATATCAAAGAGATGATCATGTGACTGAAGCTGGGAAAAATCAACGATGAATAAGGCTTGTAATGCATGATTATTTGAATTATATTGGAGAACAATATAATGTTAAGATCCAGATAGATGAGAAACGCATAAAAACACATTTTAAAGAAGCCATGGGTATATTTAATGGAATAATTTTACATAAAAAGGCATGTTGAACTTGTTTTTTATGGATAAATATCACTAATTATGTGGTGCAGATGAAACATAGAGGAAAAAATATTATTCATTTTTTAGATCAGAATACATTGTAGTTGGTTATATGGAGCATTAAAACACTCTTTTAAGAGTAAATATATAGCATATATTGAGACTATATATTGTTGGGACTAAGAAAATCATTGTCATTGTAACTAATTTTGTATATAAATTTTAACTATTCGTTAGGTAAATAGACCAATCTTATTAGGGATTCAGTCATTTTGG
The DNA here is from genome assembly GCA_963277665.1 of Viscum album. Lineage (NCBI taxonomy): Eukaryota > Viridiplantae > Streptophyta > Magnoliopsida > Santalales > Viscaceae > Viscum > Viscum album. The sequence goes on along the minus strand of OY728123.1, from coordinate 1,529,590,494 downwards.
TTAAACATTGTAAATCATTTTTTTGTGAGATTTCAATATTTCAATTCATATGAGGTGAGGGAAAGTAATAAAATATTGGAAGGATGAAGACATTATATAGTCATATAGGATTAATTGTATAGTATAATTAATAAAATGTAAAGTACTACTCATGCACCCCCCCCCCACAATGATCCAACAGATCCATGGGAAATTCAAGTAGTATAAAATTTTGTATTTCATGTGTAATATCTATGAATATTTTGAGAATGATAAACATTAATACTATTAATATAATGGGTATCCATATATTAAATGTAAATAACTATAACAATTTGATTAATATGATGATTTTTTTTCTTATTATCATGTGGATCAAAAATTTAGAGATGGAGAGATACCGTGATTTCATTCTATTACTAAGGGTGATCCTATAAAACATGTTGATAAGATAAATATGGATGTTTAGGTAAGCCCCTTAAATTAATTCTTTATGTATCATTTAAAAAACATATAAACAAATTATTTTACTAAATACTTCAAATTTGAATTAGAAAAAATGAGTAATAGGTATGAAGGAAATTTCAATGTCAAGGAATCCATACATTAAGTTTGGAGTAGTGGATTTAAATATAAATATATATATATAACCAAAAATATATTCACTACTAATTCACAAAATTTTTATAGATTTTTAAAAATGTTCAAGGGTTTTTTGAAATGTTGCAAGACTCTATAATTTTTAAAAAGATGATGAGATACATTATATATTTATTTCATCCCATGGTTTCAACATTAGAATATTAGAAACATCTAACTATGGAAGAACTTTAAAATATTACTATAAAATATAAAATTATAATGATTTTAGCTTTCAATAATAAGGGGAAATGATATATGGATTTTTAATACAATGTAAATAATAAATTTAGTGGTCATTTAGTTATATTTTTAAATGTTTTTGATGTGGATTATTTTAATGAGGAATTAAATTATATTATTTCACATCATTCAAAATAATATAAAATTTATGTGGAAAAGAAAATAAAAACAAGTTACAAGGTTGTAATTTTCTATGGAATTAGAAACATTTACTATGAATAAAGAAATAATAAGGCCTCAGATACTAGGTCAGGTGAGGAATGTAAGAACCCCTATAAATAGAATAAGATTATTAATAATTATAAGATCATTACATGAAAGAATAATTAAATGATAAAATTGATCATGAAGACTCATCAGCATCAATCAACTGATATGAAAATAAATTTATCTTTTCGGATCATATTAATAAAGGTTTTTTAATCCTCAAAAAAATAAAAATACAGAAGAGAGTAAAAAATTGGAATAAATTAAATTTTATAATTTTGAAGTAGATCTTGATATGAAATCACAACTCATGAAAAAAATAGAAAAATAAATAATCAAGAAATTAAATATGTATAAATGGGAGTGTTTAAATTAAATAATGAGTTACTATAATGAGATATAGAAATAATAATTTAATGTTGATTAAAAAGATATGATGTAGAGTGGTTAAGAGGAGAATGTGGGTATGAGAGATTAAGAAATGACTAAGTCATAAACCACATGTCTTACAGATCAGACTGAGTTTAATAAGGATGGATAATATATTACCAAATATTATGAAGTTATATGAAAATATTTTCAATATGGGGAAATAAATAATTCTATCATTTAGGTCAAATAATATTTTAATACGTTTTAAGATAGACTAATTTCACCTGATAACACAGACCTTAAAAACAACCCTAAACAAGTTCGCACTAAAAATAGTTATTAGTAACACTTATATATTATATTAAGAGAAAAAATGTTAATAAGTAAGTTGACAAAACATATAAAATGGCATATGTTATATCAATACAACATGAACATGCATCTTGGAAAAATTATCATAAATCTAAATGATCAATGATCAATAATTTTTTGGTGTTATGGATGGTGTTGACAAAACACCTAAACTAGATTATTTAAAATTTCATTACTATTTAATAGAAATAAATAATGGTGGTTATATTGTGTTCATATGATAAAAATTTACCAACGTAATCACGTTCTGAGATAATGTAAATCAAATCATATAATCAAAAATATATTTTTATGCCTAGTGCAAACATGTGCAAGGTGTAAAAAATAATATCAAAGAAGTGAGGAGTGCAGGACTATGCTACCAGGGTAATTTACCAATTATTTAATATAGATTATTATTAAATAGGTAAAAATATCAAAATTACTCAAATGTTTAGGTTGAAAATAAAGCATGCGAGAAACATAAAAAACCAACCATGTGAAAAATGAATGTGTTTCAATTTTTCCAGACCTGTTGAAATTTGAAAAAAAATAAAGATATACCCAACATATGTTGTAGATATGCGAAATAAAGTGCATTTAGATTTACAGTAAAGCTCTCATGAGAATTCATCCATAGTTAGTGACTTCAATAATCAATAAAATATGTTAGAATGGTTTTGAATGAATAGAAAAACATAAAAAAAGTCACGAAAATCCAATTAGATGAAGAACAATTGAAGAGAAAAAGTATCCAAGAACCATGAAAGGATTTTATAAAAACATTTTATGTGAGGAAAACTAATCTAGATAATAAATTATTTCTAGGGAATTTATTTTCTTACAATATATTGTGCTTCATCACTGAAATATAATCAAGTGTAATATTATATAAAATAATATCTATTATAATACAAGACAATTCTTGAGAGACAATTCTTAGCTATATTTTCATTTTTTTAGGTACCATGAGGTCTCATCTTATTCAAATAATTTTTAACAATTTTAAATAACATAGTGGTAATTGATGGAGTTGATTTGGAGGGGGAACTATATCAGTTATCAAATGGGTTTTCAATGATGTAGAGTATCAATCATAGATCTTAATCTATTCCATGATGATAAATGTGTACATCCATTAAAGGGTGCTTAATTAAAGTGGATGCTATTAATTTCTCACTTTGAATAAAATATAGAATTTACAGATAGATTTAAAAACATTAGAATTAGGTATAAAAATATATGTTATATATATTGGAACTAATTTTCTTAAACATATTTATGAATGGAGAGTGTTTTTTGATTAAATGTTGGACTAAACATGGAGTCTTTACCATTCAAATAAACTTTTTTTATATTTTGTAGGGGTTGATTGTAGGATTTAATATTTCATTAAATTTCACCTAGAATGATTTTTTGAGTTTTCTATCACATGCATCATATAGAAAACACTAATCACCTTGTTTCTACACTCTTGTTTTCCACAACAGCTTAGCCTATCTAGAATTGTATTGTATTAAAAAAGGATATTATCAAATAAATATGTTATATAATATTTCCTGAAAAAATGGAATAATATATATCTATGTAATATTGGTAGAAGAATATTCTTAATATTAAAAATAGTATATGAAATGTGTCATATATAATCATTCTTTTCATTGCTAATAAGGGGGATAAAATATCAATGTCATTAGTGTTTATATGTGTAAGTCAATAAATAAAAATGTGTAGATTGAAGTGACCATTTTTTTATTATTTTTTATATAATTATAGGAATAGTAAATATTTAATGAGTTGGTGGTGGGTGTTCTACCTTGATAAGTTTAAAGGGAATTTTGATATGGAGAATTAGAAATCTACCAAAGATATATTAAGGATTATGTAGTAATGTATAAATAATGTTTGTTGAATGGATGTTCATATAGTCAATGACATGTATTAATGTTAAATAAGTGTTCTCTAATAGATTTTATGTAAGTTAGTGGATATTGAATCTTGGTGATATTAGAGAGCCATAGTTAAAATTAGAAGAATATGGGTTGAATAGTAGAAAAATCATTCATGTATGGCCCCGAAATTATTCAGAACATTGTATTTGATAGTGTATAGGACATGAAACACCAAGAATGTAAGGGAATATAATATCCTATGACATAACAATATAATTATTGTTTTAAATAAATTCAATATATATTATAGCTTTCAATAAATGCAATACTGACTTATCCTTCATTACATGCAACAAAGACATTATTCATTAGGTTGTGTTACTTGGAAGACCATGTTCTACCAAACAATATTATATTATTAAAATATTATTATTTAATATAATAAGTTATAAATTATAAATTAATTTAGTAGTTATTAATAATTTTAACTAAATAAGAAAAATATTTGGTTTACAAAAATATAAAATGAATCTAGATAAACAAATTAATTAGAAATAGTTATAAAAACAAATAGAATTGAAAATAAATGTTTTAATGCACATAAATGTGTATTATACTAATATATTGAATTAGATACTATTCATGAATGATATTAATGAAATATTTTTATTATATATTCAAAAAATTATTTTTTATATTTGTCAAATATATTTGATAGCCATAATATAAGAACAAACCATATTTTACGCATAAACCCCTATATTTTTCAAAAGGAATATTTTTAACCTTTTAAGGGAGAAGCTAATTTACCTGTATTTTTTTGAAATTTTGAAAATATTATATTCAAAAAGAAACATTATTTTTGAAATAGAAACTTAAAATTTATATTAGGGTTAATTTTTTCTATATTTATGAGATTGGTATTTTATAAATACATAATGAAAAATAATAATTTTTAATTCAAAATCCATTTTCATCTAATTAATTTATAATGTTAAATTACATTTTTATTTTTTTCCCCTAATTATATAAAATTTAAATCTATTAATCCAATTTATGTCTTTATATTCAAATACCCTTTGCAATTGGACATAAAAACTTACCAAACTTTTGAACATTGTTACTCTAAAAACTCACATTGTGGTCCTATCTTTGTGATTAGTTATAAATAAATATCTACCACTTATATGATTCAAGTATGGAAAAATTAATTGCATATTTTTTTGAAAAATAGTTTATAATTTAAAATACTTTCATATTTGTTTTTTACCAAAAATATTAGTGGATATGATTAAAATTAATTAAGTGATTAAGGGAAAAATTCTCTTAACAAGTGACTAAAATATTAACATAAGTGGAAAAAAAGAAATAGAAAATTGTAAAAAAAATGGATAGGCATATTTACAATATATACTTTCTTAGATAAATGTTTTTGACTATTGGAGCCTCATGAATTGGTAAAAATTGGATGGAATTCCCTTTTCAAAAATTTATAGGAATGGGACTCCTCCAGCAATATAATATGGACCTCAACCCTCTCACATATTCAAAAAAATAAATACCATTTATTTCCAAATTTTTTCCCAAATAAGATTCCAATATCACTCTCAAAATCATATAAGCATCACCATGGGTATAAACCAAAACAATTATACCTTTTGCAATAAACCAAAAAGTATATTACCGAATTAGGGGAATCCCCATACAATGACCACAGTAGTTTTATTTGTCCCTCCACTCATCCAATTAATACAATTACATGTTTAGTAAATAAAATAAGTATTCTAAATAAACATATTTGTTATTATTCTAATGTTTTTACATACACATACACACAAAATCATCTAATGTGTAATGAAATTACTGATTCATGTACGGCGAACTACTTCCACCTAAAACAATTTTGTTTTTTTCCTTTACCACCTCTAATGGATGGGAAATATAACAGAAATTCTATTACTATATGAAATTTAGGATATTAATTTTTTCATCATACTTATATATTTTTATAAAAAAAATATCTTAATTCTTTCTATTTTGTTTAAATATGATAACATTATTCTTGAAAGTGTGGACGACAACCTTCTAAAAGCAATGTGATTCGTTAATACTATAAATGGAATGTATAGAAGATAGATTTAATGATAATAGATGAAATATTTTAAAAATATATGATAATGTAATTATTATATACATATATATCATTTAATTTTCAGTCTTTGAAATATGGTAAAGAAATGAATGTAGTTTTCAAATGTGTACGTCGGGCATACCGTCTCAAAAAATGGTGCACTTAATTTCATATATCAAAACTTTATGGATTATTATAATTTAATATATATTATTAATATATAATATACTTAAATAATTTTTTATATTTTGGGGATGATTAAACCATGATCAAATTAATATTAACAATAAGTAAAAATTAAAAACATACACAACAAACAAGGAAATTAACAACCAAAATAGTATAGTTAATGAAAAATTATTATTGAAGTGGTGATAAGATATTAATAGAAGTTAATATATGATATTATAAATATGAGTATAGTGATGGTATAAGTTATTAACATTTTTCAAACCATTATAAATAAGTTTAACACAAGTTAACCTAAAAGTAAATGCATGTTAATAGATTTTCATCCCACATTTTTACAACTATGGGATAAATGTCTTATTCACAACATAATTATTTTGTGTGATATCTATAATACCCATTTTGATATATTATAAAATTAATTTTTTCATCCATATGTTATTTTTTAATTCAATTTGAATTATTTATTCCAAGGGTTTTTGAATTAAATGTTATCTTGTTGTAAATAATTTCATATATTCACTCCTTCCCATTGAGATATATTACATCCTATTTGCAATTAATATTATATAATTTTGTGAGTAATAAATTGTTATTATATTTTTTTTGTTTTATATTTTTATATGTATTTAAATTTTACTCCCATAATATATTCATTTATTGATTCCCACATCAATATTATGGTTTCTTTAGGGTTTACATTGTAGTCACATTTTGTTCAGGGCTTTTTACAATTGAATTTTCATTAGAGGATATTATTGAATCATTTTTTAATAAAAAATTTTATTTTACTATATTCTGGTCATTTATGGACGTTTCCAAGTAATAGTGTCATTTTTACAATTTCTGGTATTAAAAATGATTTAGAAATATTTTTTATAATATATAACTTCATCTCCACAATTATTCAGATAACCAGTTTTCCTATAAAAACTCTATTCTCTAAAAAGGTTTTCAAAACACATTTATATCATGAAATATTATTTATTGATGAAAAATATACCATTTTCTATTACAATTTATTTCCAAGGATGTTTCTTGTCTTTTTCTAAATAATTAACATTTCCATCCTTTTTACCTTAAAATTTTAATTTTCTTTTTACCTCATACATCGTGTATGAATTTACCCACCATAACTTCATTCAATGTTACATTACATGTTTAAAATATTCTTAGTGTATTTTTTAAAAAATGTTACTTTCAATGAAATGTATTTTCAAAATAAGAAGTATATTTTCCTCTAGAATGTTTTTAAAAGTTATTTTTATGATCATACCATTCCACAAAAAACAAAAACCTATATTTTTACTCTAAATGGGATATGTTGTTTTGATACCATCATTATTCTTCCTCTAGATAGTTTTTTATTTGTTTTTTCAAGGATTTTATTGATATTCACTTACTTGTTTCATATTTTTAGTCCCCTTGAAATATTAAACGTCCTTTGATCATTGAAAAATGAATTTCCCCTAATTATTCAGATCATTTATCAAGGATATGAGTATTTCTTAAACCCAATCCAATTTTATCATATTGTGTTCACATTGATATTTATATTATTATTTGGTTAAATATTGATAAATTAGTATCCTTTATTCAATATAGATATTTCATAATTAATAATATTTATTAATTTTATATGATTATTCGATATACATGGAATGATTCTGTCAAGAAATAAATAAATTGGGGAATGTTTAATAAAAGGCTTATGGGTTGGGGAGCGGTTAATAAAAACCCCACAATGCATCAGTAGTCTCATTAGATGAGATTAGTCATTGAAAAATCCTTTGAGTGTGTTTACAATAATTATTAATGTGTGTCTACCCACAAAAATAAAATATCTTGAGCATATATCTTGACTGTATAGTGGTTCAAGTACAAGATACTTGACTTCCAATAATTATGAATTTTATTTATTTCAATTCAATTATTTTTATCCATTATATTTTATTAAATATGGATTCATCTATTTAACATTTCATTAACTAAATGGAATGTGTTTCTATTTCTTACATTTCAATTTTTTTATTACTTATCTATTTACTTATTTGTAATTGTTTTATCTATTTACCTATCTATATCGTTTATAAAATTCCTTCTCAGTTTATTGATTTCATGGGATGTATTTTTAGTTATTTAACAAACCATAATGATTATTCTCATTGATTCATTATTCCTTCCTCTATACTTCAACCTTATGAATCAATTGATATCACCCTAATTTTTATTCTTTTCCCCAGGATTCCTTGAAGTTTACTAAGAATGATATGCAATTATTTTCTTGATGGAATGTAGTTATCATGAAAATAGAAAATATGTCTTAATTTTTGTATTCATTTTTATTACAAGACTTGTGTATCAATTTAGTTTACCAAGAATACTAAAATATTAATTTCATTGGGATGTGATTTACATGTATATTATTCGGATTTAATAGCAGTATCACACCAACATTGGGATTACTAGGTTTAGGTTTCTATAGTTGGAGACTGACTAGGTATAGTTGAATATTTTTGAACTAGATTTTGGAAAGCATAGTTTATATAACATTAATATAAGGATGATTTTGAAGATAACCAAATAATAACATTGTAAAATTTTGAATTTGTAGATAAACATTTATTTTCCTATCAATACATCCATTTATGGATTCTATAAGTGTATGTTGTTCTGGCATAGATGCACCAATGGGAAATAACTTATATATGGTTCTTCAGACATTACTCAAATGAGTCCTGTTACACAATAATGGGCCTTTCTATTCACCTACTTTGACACTCCTATGGGATATGATTAGGATAATTAAAATTTTATTTACAACCCATTATAAAGGATTTTAATAGATAATGACAATGAATGAACTATTTCAAGATTATATTAAGGATGTTCTTGAGTTAAAAAATGTATAACAAATTTATATGTTTAGGAAGTATTGATAACCTTAGTTAAAATTATTATTAGTGATTAACCTTATTTCAAGTATTTCTATGATATTTATTTTGGAAATTATACTAATATGTCTTTAGAAAAGAAAAACATTTTTTCTGGGTGACAACCCATAAATCCTGGAAATGTGTTGGGGCTTACACCCACAACCAATGCTAAATAAGGGTTAAATGAGAAAAACTAGTCTTCAAAATTTCCTAGTTAATATGTCATTTTTTTAATTAAAAATCCTAACAAATATATTTTAATAGAGAACCAATAGTATTAATTTTTAGTTTTATATCCTAATGTATTAACCATATTGAATTCGTATAAAATTTACAGACAAATAAATTGACATTCCACTCTATTATGGGACATAAGATCTATTAAAAGTGTATTGTAGAGCATTAGGAATCCGATTTAATTTTTTAACATCTATTTCTCAATATATTGGATGAATTATAATTTCATAAAATCATAACACAAATATTAAATTATTCATATGATATTAAAATACATCAAGTAATTATATTTATATTTATTCTGGTATAAAAAATATCTCTTAAACATTTTGAAAATGATCTTAAAACAAATATTTTATCCTAATATCTTAATTTTATTTGAACTAAAGTTATATAAATCATCCATTTTTATGGATTTTAGGCCTTAAATATTCAATCAACATTAACGTGTATTTTATGGATAACCTTAATCACTCTGGATACATATTTATGATTTTCCACCAAGTCCATATTTTCACATGCCAATAATGTTATCCTACATAGAGACATCGTTATATGTTATTCCTTGTGAAATTTATGCATATCATTATCTCTTTTTAAGAGGATATTTTATTAACTCATCTCATGATGTGGAATTTCAAAAAATAAATTTTCAAATATCAAACCCTCTGTTACTAATATCATGATTAAATTTTGATAATTAAATTTAATTAGCATGGAGATAATGTAATGCCCTGAAATTCTAATGTAAGAACTTTGTATTTGATAACATGTATAACATGAAAAACCAAGAATTTCAGGGCATTTATTATAAAAATACGTTTTCATATAATTATTATTATAAATAAATTCAATATATGATATAGCTTGTAATGGGAGAAATAATTAGTTTCCTTCAATTGCACACAACAATAAATTTCTTTGATAATTAGTATTTCATGTAAGACTGAGTTTTACAAAATACTAATATATTATTAAAATTTTATAAATAAATATAAAATATATTAAATATATATTAATTTAGAGTCTATGAATATTATTAACTAACATCTTAAAGTATATGGTATATACAACATTAAAAAAAATATGTAACTAATTAATTAGGAATGAATATAAAAACTAACTGAATATAAAGGGAAAGATTTTATTCCCAAAAAGGTGTCTCATAAAAACAAATTAATGTAATTAATATTAGTGAATTATATTAGTGATATATATATATTATTCAATCAAATATTTTTCATATTCATCCAATATTTTTGATAGCCATATTATAAGAACAAGCCCAAGTTTATGCAAAAACCCTACATTATTTTAATGAAATTTTTATCCAATTTTAATTGAAAACCAATTTTAAATTAATAATTTCTGGACTATTATAAGTTTCATGTGTCAAATTAAAATTACTTTTTAAAATCAAAACATAAAATTTATCTATGTGTGATTGGTTTGTATTTTAATGAAAAGTTTTATTTTTTAATGAATATTTAAAATTACTGAATTTAATTTCCAAAATTATTTTTCCCATTATTAATTTATATGGATAAATTACATTTTAGATTAGTTTAAAATGTTAATTAGTTCAATTTTATATACATCAAAAAAATTTAATTAATATAAATTAATTAAAATTTTAAATTGAATATAAAAAATCGAGTAAATATTTGATAATTTTTACATTAAAAACTTGCATGGTAATACCATCTATGATATTAATTTAAAATTAATTTCTACAAATTATATAAGTTGAATTTTGAAAAATTGATTCTATATTTGAAATTAGAATAATATTTAATATCTAATATAGTCAAATTATTTTTTGACCAAAAATATTTGTGAACGTGATTAAAATTAATTACAGCGATTAATAGAAAAATTATTAGAACAAGGAATTGAACCTCACACATAAGAGGAAAAATGACCTATAAAATTGCCCAAATGCCATATTATTGAAAGATATTTACCATGTAATCCATTTTCCAGAATTTGATTCATTATTTTATCCACTTTACATTGGAAAATTGGTGGTCGAATTTCAATTTCAAAAATTTAAACGAATGCCACTCCATTTTAAAATGGAACTCACCCCTTTGACTTATTCAATCATATCAAGGCCTTTAAATAAACCAATATCTAACCAAATAATCTAAAATAATCCATCCCCTCATCCTATAATCCTATCATTGGCAATAAAGAATACCAATTAATTATTGTGGTATAAACCAAAAGGATTAACCTGAATTAGAGGTAACCTTCTTCAATGATCAATTTAGATTTATTTCTTTCACCACTACATAAATTATTCTATTTTAATGCCTAATTAATAACCGCAGTATACTATATATACTGATATTTGTGTTATTATATGTGTTATACATAGACATACACACACTTCCATCCAATGGGAAATGAACTTACTGATTCTTGTATAGTGAACATCCACCTCATGAAACGATGTTGTTACTATATTCTTTAGCACCTATAATGACTATTAATTTGGATAGAATTGATGTTATTAAATTATTTTAATAATATTTATGTTCTATAAATAATTATTTAAATTTTTAAAAACATATAATATCATGCTTTCCATTTTTTTTCAAATACAATTGCATTATTTGTGGATGTATTGACTACAACATCTTATAAGAGATGTGATTCATTCACATTATACATGAATCATATAAAGGATCATTTCAATAAAAATATATGAAATATATTTCCTAGATATTATACATTAATTATAATTTAAATATATAAAATTTACATTATATTCTTTTAAATACGATAATGAAATGAAAATAGCATTAATGGATATGTATAACATACCATCTCCATGAATGGTTCATTTCCATTATTATCTCAAAATATTATAGAATATAATAAAAAACAATATTATGAATTTATATTATATTAAAATCATGGTTAAATTTCATAATATGATTAACCCGTTATTTAATTAATCGGAACATCAAGTAATAAGTCAAAAAATACACGGCAAACTAGAAAATTAACACCTGAAATAGTGAAAATAATGAAATATTATTAATAAATGAGTAATAATAAATTATAAGAACATAATATATTATATTATAAATTTGTTAATGGATCTGGTATAAGTTAGTGACAAGTTTATAACCATTATAAAATATGTTAAAAGATATTCACCTGATTAAAAATGTAAGGTGATGTATTTTCATATCACTTTTTGTATCTGTGAGATAAATGCCATATTCAACACTTACTTATTTTGTGTAGGGAATATAATACCCATATTCATATATTATATCATAAATTATTTTATCTTCATGGATTTGTTTTGTTTCAAGATGATTTATTTCCTCAAAGGAGATTTTAATTATAATTTACATAGTGGTAAAGAATTTCATAACCTTATTCCTTTTCATTTGGTTATATTATTTCTTCATTGTCATTACTATTTTATAGTTATGTAAATAATCGAATTTCACTATAATATTTTATCTCCACTTGTTTTATGTGTATTTATAGTTCAAATAAATAATGTTTTCATTTATGGATTATCACGTATACATTATGGTCATTTCAGGGGTTTACATCACAAACTAATTTTGTTAAATATTTCTTACAATTGAATTTAAATTAGAGAAGATTATAGGATAATTGTTTTATATATTCTTTAATAATTACCTTATTCCTGTACTAGTACCATTTTTTCACTCTTTAGTACTACAGATATTTTAGAAATGTTTTTTAAGACAAAATGACCTCATTTATCACTTTAGTATGAGAACATGTTTTCGTCAAAAAAACACTTTCTTTCTAAAATGGATTTCAAAAAAATATTAAATTTTTTAAAAATAATTTATTAATTAAATTTTACCATTTTTACTTTTTAGAAATATTTCAAGGCAATCTTATTACTTATTTCTAAAATAGGAACTTTTCAAACCTTTTTACCTTGAAAGTTTAAATTTTTTTACCTTGTATGTAATGTACAGATTTACAAGAAATCATTTACTTGCGGATTAATTTTAATGTTTACAATGTTAATTTTTTATAATTTTTTTAAATTTATTTTCAAGGAAGATGGTTTAAAAAAATTGAAATAAACAATGCATTTCACTTAACAATTTTTTCAAAAGAGCATTTTATAATATTTTCATTAATCAACAAAAAAAATTATTTTTAATGCACATGGGATAGGTTTTATTGATACTATACTTATTCTTCTTTTGGATGCTTTTTTATTGATTTGTGCATGGATATTTTTAATATTCACTTCCCTCTTTCGTTTTTGTATTCCATTTGAAGTATTAGATTTCCTATGATAACTGAACATTGAATTTCACTTTATTTCCATATTATTTTTCATTTATATCATTATTTCCAAAAAATTATACCATTTTTCCAAAAAAAATTACTTAGAAATGTATTCTATAATATTTTAAAATATTGAAAATATTTTACATTTATTCAATATAAAAATTTGATAAGGAACTTTGTTTATGAAATTTATTCTATTATTTGATATATGAAGAATTATTTGGACCTAGAAGATATGGGTTGGGCACTATTTTATGAAAGAACTAATGTTTGGATTCTTGCAAATGAAATCCCTATTATTCATTAGTAGTCTCATAATAATAAATCAGTTGGAAAAAACCCTTATAATTTGATTACAAGAATAATATAAGGGTTTTTACCCATAGTATTAAATTGTCTTGAGTATAGATCTTGACGGCATAGTGGTTCATGTGCTAGATTCATGATGTAAAATAATTAAACATTTTATTCAAATATAACATGTTGTTATTATACATGATATTTCTTATTTTACATTATATATAGATGAATTTTATTCTCATTTCACTGATTAAATGGAATGTTTTTTTGTTTTATAATTTTCATTGTTGATTATACCTTATCTAGTTATTTAACTAGAATGGGTTTTTATTTAGTTACCTTAAAATAATTTATATACGCATACTTATAAATTTATTGATTTCAATGAATTTTTTCAGCTATTTATCACACATTAAAGATTAATCTCGTTGATTCATTATTACTCCAATTATAACTAATCCTTTCTCAGCTTTTAAGATCACCATTATTTTGCATTCTTTCTCGATGGTTATGTAACATGTAAAATAAATATATTCAAGGAAGTGTTAGGTGTAATATACACATCTACAAAAAACAATTATTTTTTATTTTTCTAATTATAATATAAGACTCAGGTATGTATCTAGTACACTAATACTACTAAACAATTTGTTTCTTTATGACATGATTTACTTCAATCCTATAGAAATGTAATGGTATCATGACACTAGCTCTGAGATTTCTAGGGTTAGGTCAATAAAATTCATGGACCCTCAACTATTTATGCTACTATATTTTCTAGTGAATACACTTTCAATTGGGGTTAGAGATTATTTAATTCCACTGGAAATGTTATGAGATCAATGGAAGAGGATCTTAGAATAATGAGAGAATTTTAATGGATTATGTTCAAAATAAAAATGTCTATAAAATTTTGAACATGTTTAAATAAACCCCTATATCTATGATGAAAAGAATATGTATTTTAATGTCTCAATAATTTAAAATTTTTATATGAAAATGGAATATAATGTTCATATAAAAGATAATCATCTATCTCTATAAAGGATAATATAATCTGTAGTGTGCTGAGTAATAGTGAATGTGATCTATATATATTTCATCCTGACATGTACAAAGGTAATCTGAAAGGTTTCGATAGTTTTTTAATGGTCATATGGAGCTACATAAATGTAATAATATAAATAATATTTCATTTGAGGGTATTTTGAGTATCTTTTATTTATATATTTTGATGGTATTCTAAATCAGATGATTCTTCATATATTGTTCTTCGTCAAGTTTATATTTCAATTAGATTACAGTCCAATTAGAAATGTGTTTAAAGGTGGAAGCATTAATATAAGGATATATTATTCATAAAATTGAAAAAAAAAGTCAATATGAATCCCTCTATGTTGAATATAGTTATACCATAACCATTTTGGCTATAAATATTCATAGTGATTTTCAACAATCCATGGTAATCAGCGTGTCACATATTGTTTCTACAAATTCCAACATAAGATTTAAAGGTTGATTATTCCATAGTATCGTCTATGGTGATTTCTAAATATACCTAGGTGAAACTATGAGTATCATTCACTGTGGAGTTGGAAAATGTGTCCTAACTGAGGGAATAAATACGGAGAATCATAAAAGTGACGACCATGCAATTGTCTATTCATGTTGGACATTTTGATATTTTCTTGATTCCATAGGTCTAGCATTGGGATCTCCATGTTATGGAACATGTCATGTCACCCCATTATTCATGAATATGTGTATATTTCAAAAATATATAGAATTTATGAAAATAAAATTTATGAAGAATTGTATATTACATAAGGAAAATTATCCTTTTCCTTATATAATTCAACATGGAACATTTGTGAAAAAGAATTAAAATTTTACAGATTGGAAATTAAAACATGATTTCAACTCACTGGATTAAATTTTAAGGAGATGAATTCCAACAAAAATTATAGTGGAGTCTCTAAAAACAATGTAAATAATATTTGAATATTCACATGACATTCTATGATTATTTATGTTATATGAAATTAATTGAAATGTGAATTGAGAATATCCTTTTAGTATTGATAAATATTGTTAACCAAATACCTTATAGTATTGAAGAGATAAATGTGACACAAAATATTAGAGACATTCTTTAGAATGAATATATGTGATTCCTGATTATTAGATGTATTTATGAGAACTAGGTTGTGAGATATTATGGAAATATTATAAGGCTAGATTTATATATTTTGAAGAATACATGGGATAACTGACATGAATAGGTTTACATGAACAAACCAATTGATATAGTATATTATTCTATGTTGATCATATCTAAAGTTGGTGTATAAGAAACTATGATTAAAATAATTTCATTATTTTTTAGATCAGAAAACATTTTAGTTGTATGTGTGAAGCTATTGATTTCTTCTATGAGACTCTGGAGTTAGAACACATTGAGAATCATTTTTGTTAGAACTAGGATAGTAATTTTAGTTTTTACTTATTCAATGTATAATGGTTAATCTGTGTTGGGGTAACTAACCATCCATGAAAATGTATTTGTCTTTAAGGTATAACCATATAAATCCATATGTGATGTTATTTCACTATTACCATTACATATGAGGTGTGGGTGAGTAATTACATATTGAAATGAATGAGGGGTTTTCAATCCAAAAAAGATTAATTATAAAGATTAATTCATAAAATGTGAGGGATAATTGGTCCACCCATCTCTATGTTATTGATCTCATCAATGCATGGGCATCCAAAGCGTAGTATTTCATTACAATTAGAAGTTTCAACTCTCACATCGAGGAGATTATTGCATATATCTTTTAACAGGGACTATGGAAATATATTTAGCGTAATGAATAAACTATTAGATACATGAAAATTTAAGGAGATTGAAAACCTTATAATGATATAGAACAGAACATAATACCTATTAAATGTTGACGATTCTTCTCTATAAATTATCATTTCCTTCGCTGAGGTAGTACATAATAAAAAATTAGAGGTTGTATCCCTATGATCAATAGTGTTTCATTTTAATCCTTTTTATGGGGAGTTCACCGTAGCATGGAGTGACTATACAATAAAATATGTTATTCGTTAAATAATATATGATCGTATATTCTATTACAAGAAAAAATTTCAATGTGTATAATATTTTTATTATAACTTACTGGTAAACCTAGTAAATTTTTTTGGGTTCCTTTTCATTATTATCCTATATAACTATTTGAAATTTATGGAGATTATACAGAAGAGAAAATTTGATGTAATTTGTTCCTTAAAATTAACTATCAAGATCCATATAATAATATAAGACTTCAAAAAATAATTCTTATTGGTGTTCACCCTAATCCCCCCCATCATGGTGCTCGCTTTCAATGTGCTCTAAATAATATGTGACAATGACTAAAATTTCAAACATTAAATTTATTTTATAAATATATTTTTTTATATTTTTATACACATGGATTAAATGATAAAGCATTAAAATTTTTTAGGTACTAACTATTTTAGATGGAAACAATAGATGTATTGGTCTATATAGACTTGGGTGATGAGATTTTGGAATATCTCTAATGAGATTCTATATTCAAAAAGAAAAAAATTATTTTATGGTATAGAGACATATAAAATTTTTATTTTAGGTATCATTAACAAGTTATTTTAGTAAACCATTCATTGTGATAGTTTTTATCATATTTTGATATTGTTGGAAGAAATTAGTATAAAATTAATGGATGCAATGATGGTTGTAGAGCCTACATTAATGAAAATATGGTTGGAATAATATATAGGTTAACAGATCATATATGTCCATATATAAATAAAAAATTAAAATAGAGGAATAATAGGAAATAAAAACTTCAAAGAAGAGGAATAAACCAACTTAGGTATGTACATTAGATATCAAACTTATATCTATTTTTCTCACTGATTGGAATGATACTTCAAAATACAAAAAAAATATTTTTATCTATAAATAATGACAAGGATAATTATTAAATTAATTAATTGTGAGAAATATCTAGTTATCAATTTGAATAATGTTTATCATATTTTTATAGTATTATTCAATACCTAAATGATAAGGTTGGTCCACTAGATATAATTTATCAGTTTGAATACTCATTCACAAAAGATCATACCAATATAAATAAACAATGATAAAATTAGTGGTCTCCGAAAAAAATATTTTATGAACATTGATGCCAAAATGAAGGGATATATCTTGTTACATGAATAACTTTAAAGTGAAGTTTGAAAAATAAAAATTCAATGGAGAAGTAATAAAAAGAGATAACTATATAATTGAAAAACAAACTATGATTAGAAGATATCAAGCAATGAAGATAGATCAAGGGTAAAAAAGATGGATGCCTTGTAAAAGTAGAAAGATAAAAGGATTTATGATATTAAGTACAAGTAGAAAACTTGAAATTATAAGAAGATGATCCCCCATGTGGTAATTTTAGAAATTCATGTTTTCATGGCTAAAAATTATATTTTTAAAAAATTTAAATATTAATGAAAAATAAATATGAAAATTAATCAATTCTAGTAACCTTTACAATTCTATTCTTTTGGAATCATGTGGAATCCCCTGAGTGTGTGTGAATAATCCAAAGAAAAAAATATTGGATGATAATTGATTGAAATAAAATTTCACTCAAATCAAGATTAGTTGAGTTAAGTATTAAATAGGATGTTGTTAATTAAAAATGCTACAAATAGATAAATACTATAAAAATATAATATATTAATGTTTTAAATGAAATTCTTGTATTCATATGATATATGGGAAGAAATTTTGTTTTAAATGAATATTATTATACTAAAAAATATTTTCTACTTTGTATCAAGGTAACATTGTTTCTAGACTAATGGTGAATATAGAAAAAATATAAAATTATTCATAGAAACCCTCTTGGAAAAAATTAAATTAAATTTTGAATAAAAAATAAAAAATATTCTACAGCTATGAGAAATTATGATGTGTACTTGAATAAAGACTCACCAAATAAAAAGAATCAAATATAGTCATTATGAATACCAAGGTAGAAAAGAATTATGAATTTTAAATTATATTCAAAAATAATTCCACATGGTAATAATTGAATGCAGATGAAATATATCTCTTATGGAGAGGGAAACATGATTAATGATGTTATGATGAAGTATTGATGGAATAAATATATATAGGATGGAAGAGTCTAATAATGTGGGTGAGGATTAGTTCAGAGAATATGGAGAACAACAATGAACAAATCCAAAATAAATTTAAAAAAATGTCACAAAAAAAGATAAACAAATGACAGTATTCAATTTAAGTTGGGAGGATAGGATTAGTTAAATGAGGCCAAACACATTCATCTGCTTTCGGATATTCAAGAGTTACCCCTCCCCCATATGATTATTTTTTTTCAAATATATTTTAAAATTTGTATAAGAATAATGAGGAGATATAATCAATGGGGTGTGATTTTGATGTAAAGAGGTGTTTGAAAAATGTGGTTTGGTGTTATTGAAGTATTTAATGGATATGAGGACATCCTGAAAAAGTAAAATGGTATTACAATTTTATCTAAATTAATAAGTGATGTCAGGATATCAATTTTGGATCATGAATTTGTTTTTGTGATGAAGAAAATCAAATGATATATACCTAGATATGGATCTAAAGTGGTCAAAGACATGTAATAAAAATCTATTTATATCATTCTATGTTTAGTGACAAACACTTGTTATACCATGCCAGATGGTTTATATAAAATTTGTTTTAAGAGAAAAATAATTTAAGGGGGTGTATAATATCATCATTATTAATGAGAAAAGAGAATCCACATGTATAAATAAGTTTATAGATATAAACTATTATCTAGAGGTTATTAAAACATATAGATTTAATTCATTTATCATGTGATGTTTGTGACCCACGCACATGTCACATATTTTTTATTCACTAACATTATTTTCATAGTTTTACTGATATCCCTAATATAATTATTAGAATAATGTCATAGATCTAGCCATGAGTGACTATTGATGTAATTTATTGACATTAATAGATTTGAAATTATTGACTGAGACTCTTTTTTCATACATCGATTATTAACTAATTATATTTATAGGATATTTTAAATAATATTTTTAATATAGAAAATTAACTCTATTAAAATATTGAGTTAAAATATCTATGTTTCAAGGTGGTTCAATACATGAAATTGAGAAAAAAATATTTTATATCCCTACTAGTGGTTAGTTTTATAGAGATAATATAAATGGATTTAACATGGTAAAGAAATATAATGGTTAATGATATGAAACTATTTTTTGAAGAGGTTGGAAGAGACCATATTTGTTGAAGAAAAATCATAGATGGTTTATAGATCCTAAAGAATTAAATCTCAACTATTATTATATAATAGAGTCTTTGAAGTATTTTCATGACAAGGGGGTATAAGATATCAAAAAATAGCTCAAGGATTATTCCAAATAGGGGATAAAAGGTGAGAAGATACCCATATAAAATATTCTGAAGATGTGGGATAAATGAAAATGAAAAATCTAGAATTAAATTACCATTGAATTTTATTGTTAAAGTGTTAGAATAAAATGTATAATAATTCCATTAATAAATATTTATTTTATTTATTTTAATTTTCTTATAATAATGATTCCATTTTTATGACAGGATTGATAATAATGTTTAGTTGGATATTGTAACCATAATTTGTGAGTTCCATTTTTTTTATTTTTGAAAATATTATGACTTGTTGATTGTTATATGATTTAATGATATATAAGATGATGTGTGGTAACTGGATTATTTATTTTATAGTCATAATAAACATGTGATTCATAGATAGTGATCAAATTGGTGCCTATGGAAACATGTACACTCGTTATATAGGGTTTTGAAGGAATATATACATTGATAAAATTATATATCGTGTTCATAGAATTAGGGGATGAAGATTAGTATTATGATGGGGATAATGGAAATAGTGGAAAGTTTGTTTCCTATTATGTTTTTTATTTTTTTCTATAAATATTTCTGAGAAAGAATGTGGATATATAAATGTATTATAAAATCATGGAAGTGTATTAGTGATGATATCTAATTATGCTACAATAAAATTGACCATATCACATGTCATGACCCCATCCCCACAAATTGTACCCTTCCAGGGCTATCAATGTGATAAGGGAAATAGTAACCCATTGATTCCTTCCTCCAGTAGGCCCCAGGTTGGCCACCAGAACTAAGGGTATAATAAACAAACAAATGGGAGGTATTACCCTCTAAGGGAACACATGAGAAAGGGAGAGAGATAAGACAAACACCAAACAAATATAACTCAAACTATAATATAAAATAAATCCCAATTACACATATATAATGTCAAGCAAGAACTACTACAACTAGAAAGGAAAACTACAAGTACTAAAAGAAAGTAAAATATCAGTAACCACGAAGCCCAAAGAGCTCTTGAAAAACATGCATGGTAGTAGTTACGAGACTAATCTCCATCTTTCTAAAAGTAACTATAAATATATTTTATATAAAATAGGGTGAGTATGATATTATATCAATTAGTATACCCCTCAGAGTCTCTCATGAAAATTTAAAGAAAGAATGCTAAATAATACTTAACAACAAGTAAAACTAACTCTTTACCTAAACATGTATACTCAGTTCTCATACTCACAATGGCTAATCTCACCAAGTATAGCATACAAGAGTATATAATATAATAAATAATATCAACATCACACTGCTACAACTTCCCCTCTTGTTTTACTCTTTTCCCCAACATCGCACGTCCAAATATTCTCTCTCAAAAAAGGCTTGCCCGCTGACACCTGGGTGTTTCACAACAACATGCCCATTATGCAACAAAACCACTACTACCACATAACCAAAGTAACTAAGTATTATTTGAGAGCCATCGTATCTATCAAAATGGGTATCATACGTTGGGTATTATATCATAGGCCATTATAGCCCATACACCGAGTAAGGATCCTCAATACATCCTATACTATAGATGTTACACCTATAGTAGTCCATAAGAAACTATATCAATAATATATTTGTGTGAATAACCTCAAGCCATTGCATACCTCTACACACATATATGGGAAAAACTAATCGACATGCCTACGAGTATAGTAACTACTATGAGATAGAGTGGGGCCAAGGGGGGTAGTTAGTCATCCATCCTCCCATTGGGATGTTGTGAAAAAAATATCGTCCCCCTATAGCTCAGAATCCCTAGGGTGTCAGTCACCCTAACCGACAGGGTGGGTAGAATATAGAAACACAAAATTACATAATATAATATATCTCAAAACCACACAATGGGAATAATGTATTCTCGGACTCAACTATAGCTAACGTCTCTTAGACTCTTGGTTTCCAATGCTAAGACTAGGTATCCTATAAAAACAAAACCGTTTAAAGAGCTAAGTTGGAATACATTATCCCATTTCTCTGTTTCACTTTAAGATAATAAATTATTTTGCCACAAATTATCCATTATTAATTCCACATTAAATTTCATTATCATCACACCAAAGTTTAATTCCCTCCATCCATAACCAATGAATGTCCACAACTTCCCAAAAATATTACTTATGAATTACATCGCAGTAAGCTCCAACCCCATAGTTTAACATTTATTAATCAATCATTTATTAATAGTGTTATTACTTTCCCATATTCCAAAAAAAAATTGAAAAACATTATAAGCTATAAAACCCAAGGTTCTCTACATAGTGAGTAGATGAACTACCTGTCAAGTTTTTTCCCCATATAGTAGGAGCATAGACACATCCTTCCTCTATAATATAAACAAGGAATGTATGTGGAATACCTGGAACATGCTTTACCCTATTTAATGGATGGTAAGAAAGAATATATAATGTATGAATTATGTAATTTAAAGTAGATAAGAATCCAACAAGATTCATCAAGCATCCAACATTCACATCCAACCTGTTTCATCATCTCATGTGCCTCCCTAGAACTCAAATGCCTGAATCGATGCACCTCGCCACTCTAGGAATCAACTGCTTCCATAACAATTGGGCCTCTCTACCCCCACATCTCACAACATCCATCTAGGATCATAACACTTAATAGTAAGTATGAAATATCAAAGAAATTGGGATATTTTCCCAAAACAACAAATTCTTCCTTCACACTCCATGAGTCCTCATGGATCCAATGCAGATGGCACTCAACCGTAAAGGAAAGATGCTAACAGAGAACCCAATAAGGAATTAACTTTTATCGATCAATCGAGTCTTTAATCCATCGTGAATTATCTGATTCAATATTATTTGTTTCCAACTATATGGAACCTAAACCACATGCTATCATAGATATCAAAAATTTAATAAGCAAACTTCTTGCATCAACATGATAATCATTAATTTACAACAACAACCGGATTCATTTACATGAATTATTATCTCTGAAAAATAATTTACAATTAAACCAAGTTTTTGATCTTTTCAAAAAAAATATTGAATGGAATTATAAACAAGGAAAGCATATATATCACACTCTCAATAAAACAATATCTAATAACATATGATCGATAACCATTTCTTTATCTGGTTCAATTATTTATTATGTCAAGTCCATTATGATCTAGTGGGCTGAATCATGATAACTCTATGATTCTTGTAAATAATTATATAATAAATGAATATACTACCTTAAAAGGTTCTTGATTTTATTTATATTATAATGGTCTAATGTAATGGATCAAGATCACCTTTCCCCACAACAACTGCATCCACCTATGGACTTCGGTTCGCGGCCGCACCAACCGACCCACAAGAAAACACTATTATAATCATGGAGATCACATGCCATAACATGGAAAGGATAAATATGAGAAAAATGATTGAATAAGACATAAGAATATATTTACATCATACCATATGTTGATGACGGATTGAAACATTCTTCTTACACAAAAATAGGGGGTGCACATGAAACAAGAAGAAACGTCAAAGGGAAACGATCCAAGGATTATGGTTCGATCACACCACTATTATGGGAAGAAAGTCATAGGGTTCCACACACAAAGATAAAGGAGAAAAAACAAAAATGAAAAATATATCTTGGAATTTAGAATATCTAAAAAGAACATTGGTTTATGATACGCTATATTTTCCATTAAGATCGAATCTACCAAAGATCATGCATTTAGACTAAGTAAAGTCTTTTAGACCATTAGGAAATTTATTATTGAAGTTATGGTATTTGAATCGGAATTATATCCATAAAAATTGATTGAATTCATTTTTTTCAATGGAAACGTTAAAGGGGAAAACTATAGGAATCTGGAAACATTATTCACAATGTCTTACCGATGCCAATATATGCAGATGACTCATTGATAATGACAGTTAAAATGACTCAACAATGCTGACATTAAAATTGAATCATTTCCGCCAACAGTAATAATGACTCACTAGCATTGATAGTGCGAAGGACTCGCCAACAAAAATAGTAAAAATGACTCACTGATGCAAAAAATATTATTCATAATACTAGAAAAACTATTCACAGAACTAGGACATTGAAAAGGTGTTGGGGATAAGTCAACTTGACCTCCCTGAACACCTCAAACACTAGATTTTAGAAAATCCAAGGAATGGTGTGCTAAAGGAAATTACAACATATACCTCTCAAAATATTATTGTCCTTGAGAATTCAAAACTAACCCAAATAGGAAATATGAAAAGGGGTCCGGATAACCACCCTTAATGATACCCCTCAAGGATCTCACCACTAATGAAGTTGAACTACTTTTAAAAGGAACTCAAAAAACAACCCGACAATAATATCTATCACTTAAAAACTCTCCTAGTGGAGATACCTCTCAAAAGATAGAAATCCACAAAAGGCAACAAAATAAATTCATATTATAACCATAAATGGTCTACAACTACAAACAATTATTGTTACCAGAAAAGGCTTAAAAATCAAACAATGTTGGGTACTGAGCCTATGTTGATGGTTCATGTTCCAAAGTACTCTCCACCACACCACCCTTTAACCACATGATACAAACCATGGGGATTGCATGCCCACCCAACACCTTCTCTTTGCGGCCCTAGATCTTTACAGGCCGCTCCATCAAGGTCGCTTCATTGTCAACATCCATATCGCCCTAATAGATGACGTGAGATTTATCATGAAGATAATTAAGGAGCTGTGACACATGAAAAAAATCATGTATCTTTATCATCTATGGGGGAAGTGACACTTGATATTCCATGGATCGAACATTATCCAACACCTCGAAAGGCCCAACAAACTGAGGAGAAATATTACTCCCAAGATCAAACCTTCACTGACCACAATAGGGAGTTGCCTTTAGAACGATGTGATCCCCAATGTCAAATTCTAAGGTTCTCCCTCCATGATCATCATAGGATATATGATGATCCTACGCTTCATTAATCCTTTTATGAGTAACCTTAACCGTCTCTGTTGTATTATACACTAGTTTCGATCTTAGAATTTCTTACTCTCCATCCTCTATTTAGCACAATGGAGAACGGAATGGTATTCTTTACAAATCTTCAAATCATTCCATACCTAAGGTGGAATGAAAACTATTGTTTTTAGTTAACTATATTAAGGGTAAGTGCCTCATCCATGAACATCCAAAATCTAGGACATGAGAGCACAACATGTCTTTAAGAGTCTGGAAGGTCTACTCTGTTTGACCGTCCATTTGTGGATGAAAATTAGTGCTACGGAATAGTTGATAACCAAAATAAAGCTGAATTACTCTTCAAAACGTAGGGTTAAAATGAGGATCTTGATCAGAAATGATCGTCCTCAGGACTCCATGGAGTCTCACCACCTCCTCTAGATACTTCCTTGAAAAAATATCTACTGACCATGACTCTTTGACAGCTATGAAGCAAGATGATTTCATTAAACAATCCACTACCAACCATATAAAATCATGGCCTCCCTGAGCTCTTGTTAAACTAGTAAAAAAATCCATTGAGATGTCCTCAAACATCCACAGAGGAACATCTAATAGTTGGATTGAACCACTAGGAACACGATGCTTGGCCTTCACCTTTTGGCAGACCAAACATTGAGACACAAACTCTACAACTGCACTCTTAAACCCATGCCAATGAAACTAACTCCTCAATGCATGATACGTCATTATCACTCCATGATGGATCAATAAGTTTGAACTATGGAACTCAATGATAACCATATCACATAACTTAAAATGAAGAAAAATCCTTCCCTGAAATAGCACCTGGTGTTGTTCATCCTCAGACTAACCCTTAGGGGCCATGCTAGAAACAACCTAGTCTCTCAAGAACTCACCCTCAAGATCACCCAACTGGGACTCTTCTACCTATTGCATCAGAGATAATTATACCATTATTTGAAAAAGAAAACCTATACCTATAAATTCTCTGATATCTAAATGAAATTCTGAAATTTCTTCCATCACTCTCTAAGAATCAGTAGATTCACGCACTGCGTCACTATTTGACATAATGCTCAGCACATCAGCTACAACATTCTCCTTACTAGGTGTATACGAGATTATGAAGTCATAGTTCTATAATAAAACTATCCACCGACGTTGCCTCAAGTTTAAATAAGTCTTTGAACAAACATAAATCGGTCTCTTATGATCGATGAAAACCACAAAGCGCTCACAATTGAGGTAATGTATCCAAAACTTCAGAAAAACTCCACTACCTCAAACTCAGGATCATGTGTGTTATAGTTCTATTCATGGGGATGTAACTTTCGAGACCTATAAAAGATGACTAATATATAATGCATCAAACTAGAGTCGAACCCCAGTCCCAAAGCATCACCGAAAATATCAAACTAAACACCCTCACCTAAGAGACAAAGAACCAGAGCACATACCAACTTCCTCTTTAGATACTTGTAATATGCTTGATACTGATCAGTCTAAAACAAACACCTGATCCAATCTGGTCAATGTGATTAGAGGAGTTGCAACCTGAGAGAAAACAGTTACGAACCTCATGTAGTAGCATGCGATAACATGGAAACATCACCCCTCTACCACTGTCTTAGAGAATTCCCAAGACACAAGTTCTTATATATTTGAGGGATTTGTGCTACTCCCTAATGGGATACCAAATTCATTAATAAATGAACATTGTGAGCCCAAAACTCCCACTTAGACAAGTTCCCAAAAAGAAATTATTGAAAATGAACTCCAAATAGGGAAAGTAGATGTCATGTATGCTCCTCCTCAGACATGGGGTATATAAGGATGTCATTAATGAAACCCACTAAGAACATATACCATAACTCACAGAACACAGTCTTCATCAACCCAATGAACACAACTATAGAATTTATCACAACAAATGACAATTCAACCAAATCATATTGGTTATAAAGATAATATAAAGAAATCATTATGATATCCTCATCTTTCACACACATATAATGACATCAGACAGCAAGCTGATCATTGATAACCAAATCGAACCATTATGTTGATCGAATAAATCATCATTCAATAGAAGATGATAGTGATTCTTCACTGCCACTTTGTTCAAGTGACGATAAGCAATACACAACTGAAAAAAAACTGCCAAACTTCTTCATGAACAAAACTGGTGAGCCCCATGGTTACACGCATGGCCAAAAAACGACATTCTAGTAGAACATAAATCTATATATTACACTCCCATAACATATAAGGGGATATCCTATATGGATACATAGAGAAAGGAGGCACTCTTTTCTATAGTTTGATCCCAAACATGATCACTCATCGAGGGGGTAATGCTATAACCTCTTTTGAAAAGACATTAGGGTGCTCTTCTATGACCTGGGGGAACGACAACAACTAAACCTCCAAATAAATCAGAATCATCCCATCCATAAAGGAGGACAAGGATAGAACCAGCCTCAAACCCATCCAATGGCCTTTGTCTCCAAAAAACACTTCTATCTCTCCATAAACATCGAAGAAAACCACCTACCACCAAAATAAATATATGATATAATACTGTGAATAGAACTAATACAGGATGAGGATAACATCATATGGTTATATTTTTAAACATAGGAAATCTCCCCAAGAGTAATGATGCCCCAAAAATATCTCATAGTCTCTACATACTTCAAACAAGTAAGCTCGACCACCAACTAGCATATTCAATGCCACGGGAACTGGAAACCTCTCTAACTCAAGTTACAGTTAATGGAAATGGGCAGGTGATATGAATTAGTGTGTATCTCCTAAGTCAAACAAAGCATACAACCATGTAGAAAACATGTATGGGGTACCTCAAACAATTTCTAGATCACCTGGCATTGGCAACGCTAAAGCATGAATCTGGACACGACCTACTTTATAGCCTCTCTGACCCTGATGACAACCACCACCATAGTCATTCACTACTTATTGAGGGCAGAGATCATCCTGGGGTTATCCTCTCCCATCCCCATCTTCTCTCTACTAATCCAAAGCTGGTAAAAGCTACTACTACCTTATCTTGAACTACCTTAATGGAGAAACCTGGATTGGAACACCTGATGCACATTGACACCTCTGACAGTTTAAAAACTCTCGCTGCTTATGACCTTATCCTCCAACTAAAAACAACATTTATACCTTATAATAGGACGGAAATAAAACACCCCCAGAGAAATGATATGCTAAGGGATTGGACCTACCCCCAGCCGAACAGAAACTCTTCTACCCTAAAAACTGGGAACCTCGAACCACGAATCTACTTCATGAGGAATCCTGAAGACTCCCCTCTTGTAAATATTCGATTATACCTAATTTCATTTTGATTACCTATGTCCTTGCTATCACCTTAAGATATTTATTCAGCATAATCAGGGTGACCTCGTGTTGGATCTCAGGATGCAAAGCCTCCTCAAAATTCCTCAACCTAGCCTCCTCATCTTTCCAAAGGTCTGAAGCATATTGTAAATGGTTACTAAAATAGATTTCAAAAATTCACACACTATAGCTCCCCTGCCGAAGGGTAATAAGATCCTGGAGACTACACTCCTTCATGGTTGAAGAATGAATCTTGACTATAAATTGTTCCCATGAGACAGTAGACTCTTCACGACCTCTGATGGATAAGAAACCCCACTACCTCATTGCCACACATAGAATTGATACATCCAACGAAACGTTGTGATATTTCAGAGCACAGATTGAGCTGAAAGATATCTCAACCTCCTCCAACAAGTCATATGTGACTTTATCTGAAATGGATCCATCATAATTCTGCAGACTCTAAAACTGAAAATCTATGAGGTTCATCCTCCTAGTGTAGTCATCATTGACCTCTACTCTATGGTGATTTACTAGCACACCCTTGTAGACATCATCTATGAAAACCTGAAGAGGACATCAACTTGGAGTTGTATCCGCAAAATAATAAACAATAATATCTCATAAAACTAGATTATAGAAGGCTAAAAATTAATTAACTATTTTCTTTTACTAAATTTAGGTTAATGTATCCCAAGATCTACCCATTCAAACACAGGCACAAAGAAGAGTGATGCATGATCCTTTCAAAGGTATCTACCTTGAAACCAGAACCATCTCATTTAGTAGCCACAATAAACAAAAAGTTAAATTGATCATATCACAGGAGGCATTAAATACCCATTTCTCAACCTTTCTCTAGTGTTTATAGCACATGTTAATCATGACTGACATTATTTCCCTTCCAACCCATTCAACCTCGCCTATGCCTAACTCCATACTCTATCTTATCCCTCAACCAAACATCTGATACCACTTTTACACAACCCCCTCCCCACAAAGGGTACCCCTCCTGGTCCGATAATGTGAGAAGGGAGATATTGACCCCAATGACCCGCCTCCAGTTGGCCCCGAATTGAAAATTAGCACCAAGGGTATATTGAAAACACTAATAGAAGGCATTACCCTCTAAGAGAACACACAAGAAAGAAAGAGAGAGATGAGGCAGAAAACAAAAAAAATCCAAATCAGATTGAAATAAAATAGAAATAAGAAGTACACATTTTTAATTTCATTCAATAACTACTACAAATTTAAAATAGAACTGTAAGTACCAAAATATTGTACATTGGAAACAACCAAGAAGCCCAAATAACTCCTATAAAACCCACAAACTAGTAGTAACCAGCCTGATCTCCATATTGATCCATGTGACCTAAAAATTAGTATATATAACATACGGTGATTATAACATCATACTCACTAGGATCCCCCCCCACACAGCATATCATGAAAAATTAAAGAAAGAATGCTAAAGAATAGTGAAAACCTAGTAAAACTAACACGTCACCTAAATTCAAATACTAAGTTATCAGCCTCACCATGGATACTCTCTCCATGTATCACATAAAAGAGTATACAATATAATAATTAATTTCAAGGGTACCACGTTACCACTTCACCACTGGTTTTTTGCTTTACACCAACGTCACATGTCCTATGCATCTCTCTCCAAAAAGGCTAGCCTGAAGACACATGGGCGTAGCGCGACAACATGAACCTCATGAAACACAATCACTAAAACCACATAACCAATCTAACCAGGTAGTTTTTAGGATCAACCACATCTTTCATAATGTTTATCATAGGGTAGTTATTATACCTTACTCTCTTATAATCCATATGTCGAGTAAGGAACATCAAGATATCACAGCCTATACATGTTACACCTATAACAGTACATATGAAACTATATCCAAAATATATGTGTTTGAATAACCAAAATCTACTACATCCCTCTACAAACATATATGGTGAAAACTAACTGACATTCATACCAATACAATTACTACCAAGAGAAGAGAGTGGGTCCAAATGGGGTAGTCATCCATCCATCCTCCCATCGGGATATTGGGGAAAACACCCCCCAGGGATCATGAACCCCAAACGTTTCAGTATCCCAAAATGAAAAGGTGGGGTAGTGTATTGAAACACAAAAGAACAAAATATAATATAGTTCAAAACAACATTATGGGCATAACCTAGTCTTAGAATCAACAGAATTTAACGTCTCTCAAACTTCCGACTACCACTAATAAGACTAGGTATCCTATAAGCACACAACCATTTAAAGAGCTACATTGGATTAATTTATCCATTTTTATTAGTTTCACATTATGTTAATTAATTATTTAAGAATTAATTTATCATTATTAATTCCACAATACATTTCATTAGTATCACACCAATGTTTCATTTCCTCTTGAAATAACTAAACCATGTCCACACCTTCTCAGAACTATTACTTCAAAATTCCATCCCTGCAAGCACAAACTCCATGGGTTAACATCATTTATTCAAACATTTATTAGCAGTATTATTACTTTCCCATATTCCCAGAAATTCTATAAAAACATTAGATGCTACAAAACACAAGGTGCTCAACACCGTGAGTAGATGAACCACCCATCAAGTATTTTCCACTTATAGCAGTAGCGTAGACCCATCCTTCCTCTAGAACATAAATACTTAAATATTTTCGCATACCCCATGTATCATCAGTCCTTTTGAATGGAGGGTATGAAAGACCATCTACTTTATGCAGTGAAGGAATTGAAGTTGATAAAAAACCAAAAATATTCAGAAAGAATCCAACATTCACATCCAACCCATTTCATCATCTCTTGTATCATCCCTGACACATACATGTATAAACGAATGCACCTCAACTCTCTAATATTTAACTACTACTAAAACCAGTGGGCCTCCAAGCCCCAATATCTCACAACATCTATCTTGTCTCATAACATATCACATGCCATAGGAAATGATAAAGTAACTGGGCTCTTGGCCATAAACAAGGCATTCGACCTTCACATGCAACTAGCTCTCATGGCTCCAAAGCAGATGGTACTCAGCCTTACAAGAAAGGGGGTAAATCAGAACCCTACAAGGAATTCACTTTTATTGATAAACCTGCTCTTTAATCCATCCCAAATTAACCAATTAATTATTAGTAGTTCCATATATGGGAATCCTAAACAGAAAGCTATCATAGTTATCACTAATTAGTTAAACATTCTTACTGCATCAATTTTATTAACATCAATTTATAATAGTAGAAATTGGATTCATTTACATGACTCTTAATATTTGGGAAATAATTTACAATTAATCACAGTTTATGTTTATTAGTAATTACTCTAAAGAATGACATGAAAAATAAGGAAATCATAGATATCGCACTATCTAGAAAACCCGGAGCCAATATCATATGATCCATTTGAATTTATTTATCTGGTTCAAATATTTATTATTTAAATTCCATTAAAATATATTGGGATAAATCATGATAACTCTATGTTTTCACGTAAATAATAATAGAATCAATGAACTACCTTCCTCAAAAGTTTCTTGGAATTCTTTATATGAGAATGATCCAACATAATGGATCACAATCATCTTTCACTCTGACAACAGCTGCCACCCGAGGATGCTGCAGCGTGACCACACCAACCTAAACCTTTGAAAACTCCACTAAAACATGGATATCACATTCCATAACATGGAAAAATGAAAAAGGGGAATATGTGTTGAAGAAAACACAAGAATGGAGGTATATCATACCTTCTATCGATAACGGCCTGACACTCACTGCTCACACCAAAATAGGGGGTGTGCATGAAATAGGAAGAAAATTCATGTTGAAATGATCCAATGATTAAGGTTTGTTCACACAACTCTAATGGGAATAAAGTCTCATGGTGCATCACATAGAGAGAAAGGAGAAGGAACAAAAAGGTGGAATATATCTCGGCCTTCTGAAAATCTAAATTGAGTAGCAGTTTATGATACATTAGATTTGCAATTAAGATTGGGTATGACAAAGATGGAACATTTTGAGATAGTAATGACTTCCCGACCATTAAAAAATCATTATAGGAATTATGGGATTCGAATTGGAGTTAAATTCCCTAAAGCAAGGCCTCGAATTCATTTTTCTTCAAAGAAAATGTTACAGGGTTGAAACTATAGGAAGATAGAAACATTGATCATAATGTCCCACCAATTTCAATAGATGAAGATGACTCACCGATTTTGACAGTACAAATGTTTCATTGACACCGATAGTATAAATGACTCATCGATGCTGAAAGTACAAATTAATCACACAAAAGAATAGTACAAATAACTCACCGATGCATATAGTACATATTACTCACTGCCACCGACATTACAAATGACTCAATGATGCTGACAGTATAAATGAGTCAATCATGCTGACATTACAATTCAATAAACTAAAAACACTATTCATAGAACATAAAATTGGAAGTGTTGAGGATAATTCACCTTGACATCGAAAAACACCTCAAACACCATATTTTAGTAATGGAATATACTGTAGGGGTCTGGGCCATTACATCACAACCTAGTCTTGCCGAAGGATAAATAAATGCCACATTAGAATAAATAAGGATCTATGTTGAGGTTTTCCAATGGAATATTCGATGACACTATAATATGTGTCAGGTGTGAAAAATCTTACTACTATGTAGGATTATCTTACAGGAGATTGGGAGTCCAAAACATATATGTAACAAACCACAGTGTATGGGATCTAACATAATAATAAATCACAATTTGTAAAATCTATATGATATTAAATTGAGTGAGGTACAAAATCTTAAACATAAGGGAATGAGGGAGTTAAATTATATGAATCTAAATAAAAAACTATAGTTAATGATATAATTGGATAATAATAGATGATTTTTCCCAAATAAATAAAAAATAAACTAGTAGTGAAAAATCTAATGAATATTCTGAATTACCCACCCATATTTATGAGGTTCAATCTAGAAATAAATAATAATGAAATAAAAAAAGAAGTGGGATAAAAAATTAGTAAACAAGATTAAAAAAACTTTTCTCTCCCCAAGTCCCCCTATGTATACACATATGAAACTATCCTCATCTAGATGTATTTTCTTCAACCACCAGTAAATATCATGACCCCTCATCTGTATAAATCATTAAAAAGGATTTCATGGATGATGTGATAAATGAAACTAAAAGTAAATAAAATATATACATACCTTTGTGGGAATCGTTGAGCCCCTTAAAAACCACTAACCAATCTAGATCGATGATTTAAAGTCTTCCTAACAAGAACCAGATTACATATGTGATCATAAGAGTGAGAAATAAGCTTAATAGAAATTATAAGTAAACCACATTCCATGTAAATGGTTATAAATAAAAGATCCATTTTGTTTTATTTTGAAATATATTAATTAAAAATATAATTTTAATAATATTTCCATGAAAAAAAATACAATTCCAATAAATTTATCAAAATCTATTCTTAATTTCTTTCAAATATATAAAAATTAATTGGTAAATATATAAATGGGATAAATCAAATTTTTAAATCTATAACTTTTTTTTAAAAAAATAAAACCATTTTGGAAATATTATTTTTAATAGATTTTAAAATACCATTTTGTATAAGGTAAATAATAATCATGAATGAATATGATGTTACGAGTAACATGTAGTGTATTGTAAGAATGAAAAAACAAAATTTTCATTATTAATAATTTTAAACAAGAATCATTGTAGGATCCCCTATAGGCCACTAGGGGTTAAGAAAAACCAATAACATAAATCAATGGTTAGTAAAACAATAAATTGGCAGGAATAGTTTCATTTTGTAAGCTAGTAGAATGATAATTTCATTTACATCACATAGAATAGATATTGGAAATGAAATTATACCCATAATAGGATCATTAACATAAGCACATTGGCTTCCCATGATGTTTTTATAATAATAAGTCCCATCAAAAAATGATCACAACTTCTATATGAATCTTAACATATTCCAGAACCATATGAAATTAATGAAAACCCAACCTTTTAACTATGCATTGAAAAAGAACTAAGGTATAAACATTTATTTGAAAGCTAATAACCAGCATTTTAAATGCATTTTATTTTTCAATTTATACTCATTTGAGGAATCGAAATTGACTTACATATTTAAAATTCATAGATTTATCCCTATAATGATAATCATAAGCATTTTCCAAAACACACACACACAGATATATATATATATTCCTCTTATTTTATGAATTTATACCTTCTCAAGTAGATTAGTACACACACACAAATATATATATATATATATATATATGATTACACATGTATATTTTTATTTCTATGAAGGAAGAAATGGAATTTCCAAAAATCATAGTTATATTAAAACCAAATTTTAATTATTTAAACAATTATTTCATTTTCATGTAATTACATTATATTTATAAAATAATAGTGTTTGAATGGATAGATAATTTTTTAAAAAACATATTTTACATGACTATAATTTATTCACAATGGTTACTAAGGAATTTTATCAATCAAATAGTAAACATTATTAAATAAAAACAACTTAAATTAATTTTCAATTAAAAAAAACCTTTTTAAGGAAAGTAAAATCATTTTGAAATTTATTTTTCATTCAAATACACTTTATAGAAAATTGAACATTTCATTTATCATTAAAAATAATGATAAAGAAATAATGATGTAATGGGATCCCAAATATAAAGCCCTAAACATGGCGTATCCTACCTTGAACTCATTGGTTTTGACAATTGAGGTCCAAAACCTTGAGGATTGATGATAATAATCCTTCAAATGAAGATCACATTCCCTAGGAAAAAATATTTGAATGAAATTAGTGTTTGGAACCACCTTTATTTATTTATACTCACCCACAAAATAATGGGAGAGATAAGGTAGGAGCGGGAGGAGAGAAGGTGAGTGAATAAGATGGGAGGAACCCTAACCTGAATGAAATCCCTCTCAACATGCAAGAGAAATTGAAGAATAATGGAGTTGGAGCAAAGGTAGAGGAGTTTTGTTATCTTGGGGACACACAATGCATAAGGTTAATGGGTAGGCTGAGATTCGGGTTTTATTGAAGGACGTGTATTTTTTAAAACCCAAAAAAATTTATGATTCGGCTCCACATGATGTTTTAAAATGGTGTACCTGAACCATACATCAATAATGCACCGTTTAATAATAAAACAAAAATATTCACATGTTTTTCTCCCAATATTGTAAAAACCATGTTCTAATCATATGAAATAGATTTTTTTATTTATATATCCTATCTACATGGCTATTGAACAGTTTTTCCAACCATACAGCCAAACAATCTGACCATAAAAACTTTTAAAATATTAAAAAATGAAAATAAATACCTGAAACTTTAAATTATAATGTGTATATATAATTAACGGATTAGGTAAAATTTTAATGATCAAGGTATAACAAAACCATACTATGGTGATAATATGGGATAATTATGTGTTTTCTTAGATTGTAATGTTAGGAGAAATTATACCATAACCAAAAATAATACATTTACTCATAGTGAGTGGAGGGGGGATGTATCATGATATTTTAATTGAATTATACAGGATTCCCTTTTGTAGAAAACAAACGAACTATGTTTGTTCTTGGATCTAGTCATTGTACTGTGAAGAGGAGTACTATTCTAGAATGTTTTTGTGATTAAAGGATACAAAATAAGAATTTAGATAATATTTCTTGACACTCAGATGAGTTTAAAATGATATATCAAGTAGACTTTTGTTTATCTATATTTCCACTGAGAATTACACATTAGTAAAGGATGTCACACAAAAAAAATGAAGAGAATAAAATTACATATTACCATGATACAGAATCATTTGATAGGTTGTTTTAGTTTCTAAAATTTCACGACGATTAGATTTATATTTAAATAGTATAAATTTTTTTACTTTAGATTCAAGGAATTAATTTTATAAAAATGGAAATATTTTTACACTTTTAATTATGTAGTAAATCATTGATGATCGGAGATATTAAGAGAATATTTTATAATTATCAACCATTTTATGGAAGGTTTGGATTTATGGATAGTTAATAATGTCTAATAATTTTAGATGTATAAAATAATGATCATTATTTTAAACTATAGAAAAGTGAGAATAAGTAAAATTTCCGTTTTGTTGATATATCTGATGTTTTTAAAAAGAAGGATCATGTAAAAAGAATAGGTTATTTTTATATATCTCTTTAGTGGAAAATAAATGAAACAACATTATTTTATAATGAAATATTAATTATTTCAAAAAATAATAATACCTCTGTATTTTACTGTAGAGACTAGATTCAAATCTCATGTCATGGATTTTATTTCATACATCATTAAAGAGGAAGGGGGTGGTCAAGTGGAAATTAACAATGAATGTATTTTGGTATTGATGATGAAATTATATTTATCACCTTATATAGATATATAATAGGCGTTCATGTCTAAATAAGTATTTAAGATACCCTCACATCTATAAACTATATTTTTCTTCCCTAAAGTAGCACAATGAGTAGATAAATAGAAAGTGTACCCTAGATCATTTAAGATTCCTTCTAAAACATTATAAGTGAGACTATCCTAGTACTAGAGTGAAAATTACCTAAATACAGGTATCCAAAAAACAATCTATGAAGAAGGATTTTGGTATATTGACACTTAAATATTTCTATACTCTTTGGATTATCTATTTGTGGTGAAACATAAAAAAATATTATTTCCTTCTTCTTTATATTTCATTATAAGTGTGGATATCTGATATGATCAAAAAAAAGATAATGTGATGTTGAATGTAATCTTTATAATGATGGTTTAAGATTCATAAAAGCTATAGGGAATTGATTTTTATTTTTCATTGATATTATTAAAATAGAATATATACTCTCCCTGCCATTGATTATAACATATCTTCACTAGTTGTTACACTTTAGCATATGGGGTAGCACACATAAGATTATGGGGAAATACCATCTAGTGTTTCTTGAAATACATTATAGTTTTGGTGTCAAAAAATGAAATCAGATCCTTTTTATGTATTTTTTTACTATTTTAGAACTTGGTAGACATATTTGGGAAAGAATCAAAGTTTGTGATAGACCTCATGTTTGTGAGTCTAGAATACCTACATGATTGGAAGTCTAAGTTACAATGGTTTTAGGATTTTTTATTTTATTTTCATTGTGAGTGTCGAGATGTTACATTACATATTATAGGTGTATTTGGTGTTCTATTTTATTGTTTAACTCTTGGAATGTGGAGGAAATAGAAATGTACACAAGAATATTATTTCTAATAGAGTATTCATATGATATTTATGTGTTTATGTGTGACTGATAAAAAAATTACGGTATAGGGATTAATTATTTATATTTTCAATAACTCTTATAGTGTTTCCTTATGTGATATGTTGGTGATATTTTTCTCTAATGAACCATAATTTTTATAATGATATAAATAGTGGATCATGTCATGGGAAATTGTCTGATTATTACTATGTAGTTATTAT
This sequence comes from Viscum album, assembly GCA_963277665.1. NCBI lineage: Eukaryota > Viridiplantae > Streptophyta > Magnoliopsida > Santalales > Viscaceae > Viscum > Viscum album. Next base: position 1,529,552,238 of record OY728123.1, on the reverse strand, counting down.
GTGTAAGTGATGTATGGAATTCCATGGTGGGTTAGTCTTGTTAGTTATAGATTTCTATGGTTTGGAATATGTAGATTATTCCTAAGTTATTTTTTAGAATGGTTATTGCTTTTCCTTGATAATTTAATGCACAAAAGTGTGAAGGAAATGAAAAATTAAAATCATTAGTATTTTGATAAGTTAATTTATTATTCCAAATATTGTATCATGATCATATTTGGGTGGAATCATTTCTTATATGACAATTCATGATAGTTTAGTGTGTGTTTTTAAATGACATGATGGATTTAGGTCATGGATGGTTGAGATTATGATGTTTATATACGGTAAGTTTATTATCATTATGGTTAAATTATTGTGTGGTTTGTGATCATTTGTCCATCTATATAATATGTTAAATTCATTATTTTAATTGGTAGTGACCACTATGGGTGATTTTGAAATTATGTATGGGGTGAATCAAGAGCTTATTAAATAGTTAGACCTATATTTTATGGAATTTGACTCATAAATGTTTATCATTGTTTAATTATTGAGTGATATGATATTTTATACCCATTTTGGATTAGATGATATTGAGATTGGCATTGGGAAAGAGCATGTGTGAGGGTTATTATAAGGGTTAATCTCCTGGATAAAAATGTGTCAGCTCTCACATGACTCCGTAGGGGAAGTTCATTGTGTGTGGGTGAAAATGAAAATTAGTAATGGTGCCTTCTCATATTATTGTTGGTCTTTTTTCCATTATTCATATATTTAATAATATTAAAGGATTAAAGGACCACGTATCGTGGTGTCTTTATGAATGTTTAATATAGGAATGTTGGCATAAGACATTGCTCTGTGTAAATAGTTTCATAATATTCTAGTGCTTGGAAATTTGTATTGGGTATTTAATATGTTGGTGAGGAAACTAATGAAAATTTATTGATTTGACACTAATTTTCGATGTGTTTTTCTCAATTTTATGGGTGACGTTCTTAGTAAGTCTATAGTTGTAATAATATAACATTTCTTGTTAGAACATGGACATGATAATGTTGGTAACATTCAGTCATTATATTTAGTAATGGATAGAACATAAACTATGTTAATTGGGTATTTTGGTTCGGAAATATGATATTAATAATACACCTATAGTGGACATAATCATTTCCAATATGATATTACATAACTCTAATCTAAATAATTGTGGATATAGATGATCTTTTTGGTGGTTGGTTATGATGTCACTTGAGGTACCAGTGTAAAATTATGAAAATTACATCAGTTTCCTTAGTAAAACCATAATTTAAATTCATCTATAGTATATAGGTAGATTAAATTAATTTAGAGGAAACATAATGAAAAATGTTTTATTTTTTATAGGAGTAACATAGATTGTGTGTTATTTATTCTTGAAGAGAGAGTATGGCAGTGAGTTTGGATAGTTTTTGGAATATGATTAATGAATTACAACATGTATGTAGTTTAGAATAGTATAGGTGTTTGGGTGTGCATTGGGTTCAATTAGTTAATGTGATTAGTTTGAGGAAATGAAACATCGATGTGAGAGGTTGGGTGTTTTCATGATAAGTTGGATAGTGTGAGAAATGACCAGTGATTCATGTTAATTTGGATTCCGTGATGTGGAAATAAAATTTAATGTATTTTATCATGTTTTAAAATTATTATTTAATTCTTATATTGGGGGTTTTGGCAAACTTTTTTGTTCTTGTTTCTAGTGCAGGGGCGGTTGTGCGACACCCAAATCAATTTTTAATGTAGATTGAGGAGTATTATCAAATTATGATTAATGGAATGTAAATAAAAAACAAAATTTCCTGTGATACATTGGGAATGGAATTCATATAGTACATATTTTTTAGCTACCCATATCATTATAGGTTGGTGAAATAAAAATATTTTTGATTGTTAGCTCCTATATTCAGTGTTGGTTTTATAATTTTGTTTTAGATAAGATTTAATAGAGTGGAATGATCTCTATGATGTGTTTATATGTGTACAAAGGTTTTTCAGTCATGACAAAGGGTGTAAACAGTTTTGGTTGAGGATCTGGTCATAGTGTTGGCCTAAATATTCCTCTATAAAAGGTAGATCACATTGTCATTGGAGAAGTTTTGGAACAGTATGATAGGGGCCAGTTAGTAGTTCAATGAGATAATGGACTAAGAAATAGTCCAGATTTTTATAGGTGATGTTTTTGGGGAATTTAGTTTATCATTCCATAATGTGAGTGTTTCAGTGTAGAAAATGGTTCACATATGATTAAGTGATGGATCCTAGAGGAGTATCATTCCACACAATGTGGTGTTATTCTATGATGATTTCTTGAGAGGGGTGAGATACATAACATCATTAGAGGATTTTCATGATAAATAATATCATTTGGATTTTTATCCCATCATCTATGAATATATTTTGTGAATCCATTGGTCATGACTCTATGGGATGCATGTATTTATTCGGTGATATTACAGAAATATGTTTTTCTCCATGATCCATTGGGCGATAATAAAATGAAACCCAAAAATAGGTCAACTACATCATGGTCATGGAATAATGGATCTCTCCTCATGTTTTTTAAAAATGAATACCTATCCTTTCTAGGCAACTACCTTTTGGTTTTAGGCCAAATATACATATAGGGAAGGCCATTTTGGTCAGATCATCTCTTCTTCTTTACTTCCTTAAGCTAGTCGTTATTAAGGGTGTGTTAGAGATAATTTCTAAGTTGATTTTATATTGTATATATCTTCTCCTAGTCTTTTCCTCTAAATATTGGTGTCCCTTTAGATTTTTAACATTACTTGTTAGGGTTTTGAGTGATGATTCCACGTGACGATGGGGGAATTATCCCAAACAATGGAAATTTTTTGTGAGATGAATAGGGTATTCAATGATAATAAGAACACATTTTATTTTTTACCACTATAGTTGACGAATTTCAGTTTCTGAATTTGTTTTTTGTTTACAATTTAATTTGGTGAAATTTTTATGTAATTTTATGTCATTTGATAGTGATTTTCCCTTGGTGGGGTCTGATGTGTGATGTAGACCATTCACTAGGGATTGTTCATGGTTTTAGTGGCATGGGTTTTCTTAGCGGGTTTTCAATTATTTTACAACTTTGGATAGTTTTTTTTGTTATTTAAAGATTTTAATTATTTTTTGGTTAATTGTTTTTGAAATATAGGTAATGATTTTTTTTATTTGGAATGGATTTTTATAGGCATGGTAATGGATATATGGAACTTTTCTTGAGGATTACAAATGTATATTGTGGTTGGTTATGAATATAATACCTAACTACATAGTTATTTACATATAATTATTTCTGAATTCATGGTAATTTGACTTACCATTAATTTGATGAGGATTATATATCATCCTAGGCTTAATAAACATGGATATTACATCATTTTAGATGAATATTTGTTATATTACAGAAATAAATTCCTAAGGATCGTAATAGTTTATTTTCTTTAGTAGATCAGAAACAAAATATTCTATCCTAGGGAATGATATTCAACATATCCCATAAATATCTCCAAAATTACTAATTCTACCTAAAGCCTTTTTTCATAACCTTGTAAAAATAACTTAAGAAATGTGTGATCTTAGATGCTTAGTAATGGTAAACAATAGAGATGCTTAATCATATCATGAACAAAATTTTATGGTTGTTGAGATAACATTTCAATGTAAAACCACGTGTATTATAGATTATAATAAATATTTCAAGTTCATAATAAATTAATCAAAAGTAAATAGAGAACATAATCCATTAAATCATAACCTACGAATAAAACATGAAATTTTGGGAAACACATAATCATATAGTAATATTTTTTCAAGGAGTCCTACTAAAGCCTTTGTAATATGCTATGATAGGATTAATTACTTATGTACCTTTGTGGACCTGGGATGCTCTCCTGTGAACCCTATTGTTTGGGGCTTCAGATTTCCAACCATGTACCCTCTTTTTTTGGGATTTTTATGTCCTCCCAAATACCCTCATCTTTCAGGAATGGGATATCCTCCCATATAAACTCTTGTTTTGATCTTGGGTTTCCCTCTCCTGTACCCTTTAATCTCGTAAAACATTTATCATTATCCAAATCATATGAAGGAGACATATGTCCCACCTTTCATAGAAAAAAATCCTATATGCATGTGCCATAGGAAAATAAAACATGCATCATATCATGACCCATAAAATGAGATGGGATTCATAAACAAAAATAAAAAACAACCAAATTAAATGAGAAACATAAACATTTTATCACATAACTACCAATGGAAAATATATAGGTTTACAAATAATTTAATTAAATCATAACTCGTTAAAATAAGAAGGTTTAAAAGAAATATATGTCATAGAAGAGAAACAGATTTCATAGACATATTACTCATGAAGCAAAAATGGTTTCATAAACATATAACCCATGAACCTGAAACAATATTCATATATCCCATGCCATCATTAATTACCCATACATAGAGAGAATATGAATGGAATAATTATATTATTTCTTATAAAGGATTGAGTAACATCAAGAGATGACAGCATAGATAAAAAATAATTTTGACATATATTTCCAAGATGTTTCTTGAGGAAAATATCCATTATTATTTTAAAAATTATTTTTAATACCAAAAACCATTTGATTTTTTTTTTATAAATTAAATTGAAAATTTGTAATTAAGACAAGAAATCATTTCCAAAAACTTTTCCCTTAAAAATTATAAAATAGATTGAAAATATTTTGAAAACATTTCTCATTGAAAATAAAATGGAATAATGAATTTCTAAAATATTAGGAAAATACTTTCTCTAAAAAATAAAAATAAATTTTTAATCATGAAAATGAATTTTCAAGGGAATGTAGTTTATGATAGAGGATAAACCAGTATATTCCAAACATTCCTTTTACACCATAAAAACTATAGAAAGGTGCCTTGATTGATAAACAACAAGAATATGACTTATTAAAAACCATTTTGTTTAAAAATATTTAAAATGGGTAAAATAGTATTTTAATTATCATAGTATAACAATAGATTATTTTTTTAAACTTGTTAGAATCTATGGTTTGAAATGAACACAGATTTCAAACTGAAGAGATAGGTAATGTCATGATTTATTAAAAACACATAACTATTTTACATATCAAAGAGAGGTAAAATGGAACCAATACATGAATATATCATAAATTAATATATTAGAATAAATCTCATGACTTATCATGAGATATTAGTCAAATTAGTTCATCGAATAAATCATAATCAAAAAATCTGGAAAAGTGTTGAGATTATTTCAATAAACATTTATATGTTGGTTACATTGGACCATACTACCCTTGTAAGAAAATTAAATTACATTATACATAAAATATCATGAATTTAATGTGAGTAATTATATAGCATTTCAATGGTACAATATTCACCTTATAGAAAAATATTTTTTCAAAACCTGGCATGTTTCTCAAATAAGGAAAATTGAGGCAAAACATACATTACCGATTTGGTATCTTTTTAAACATATTCCCCATGATAGAAAGATTATAAATATTTTATGAAAAATACCCATATATTTATGTATAATAGTCATATAATACATTCATGGTCATTATATACAACACACAGAAGAAGTGAGTTCTTTATATGGAATGTATCTCACAAAAATAATGAGTAAGATGAAATTCCATTACCTAGTATCTTTACTGTCATCATACTAATTAAAACGTCTTCTATATTAATTATAAATATCTTTTAAAGCTATAAAATAACCATATTATTACTTATAATACCATACATGGTTTGATTATTTCTTTATATCCTCCCCTGGATATCAATTCTATGTTAACATTAGTCTTTGGGTAATATCCAATTTGTTTATCGCATGTGTCTTAATTTGTCATATATTTGGTGCTTAAATTTATATCTTCATTTCCAGAATGTATGATATTATTTAAACATAATTTATTTTCATTATATTTATATTATAATAATAAATATAATAAATAATTTTGAAACAGAATACACCACTCATAGAGACGGTAAGTTGTACGTGCGCATGAACGCTATTTCCATTTAATTTTCGTGTTAAAATAATGAATGTAATATATATATCTATATATATATATATATTTAATAAAAAATATTTATTATAACACATATATTCACTAAATATATCCTTAATACATTTCATGTACAGTATAACCGAATCATATCACATTGAGGGGGAGGTAGTCCACACCTCCTCAAACTAAATTATCATATTAACTCCAAATGGGAAGTTTAATGATATTTGTTGTAAAATAGTTATAGAATCTTAAAGATTAAATAAATATTAAATATAACATGTATAAATATATTTATTTTATAATATATATCTTGAGAGGTTTTAATGTGAAAAAAAATCATTAATTATCATTTAGTGAGGTAGTAGTCTGCCTTACATGAAGACAGTATGTTCATTTCCGATAAGATAGAATTGTTTTTAAGTTTAGTTTGATTGCCTGGAATAAAAAAAATTCTTGTATATTTAGTATAATTTTGTACATAAAAATGTAAAAATATTTTTTATGGAGTAGAGCAAGAAAATAAATTAATGGAGTTTGAGGGACGGTGATACCTCTTAATCGGATAACTCCTTTGGGATTTCACCAAATTTCTTCCTTAGAAAGCATTATTCATAAGGAATTATTTAATGAGTAAGTGATGTATGTTCAGGAGATATTTATTCAGAGATTTGTTGAGCCAAAGTGGATAGAAATGTGTGAGGAAGTGGGAGGAGAGGATGACATTTTTATGGAGAAGCTGTGGAACTCTGGTAGTATTTTGAAACAAATGAACACCAACCATGTTTTCTTTATTTAAAGTGCGTAATTAATAGTAATAATTAGATCCAAGTGAATATAGCTTATAAACATGTCCATCCAATGGGTTTTGTTATAATTTTGTAGGTCATTTGGGGCTTTATTGTTATGTTTTAATCCCTTATTAGGTTTAATTTAACCTTAATCGTTGTAATTAATTTTAAATACATTCACTAATATTTTATGTCAAAAAATATTTTGACCATATTATAAATTATAAATTATTCAGATTCTGAATATTTAATCCATTTTTACAAATTCCAAACAATGAAGTGGATGAAATTAATCTCTATTCAATCCATAGTCGGGTCGACTATGCAGGTTTTTAAGGAAAAATGTTCAAACGACTCCATTGTTCTATAGTCAGTATAAAAATAAAATTCATTCGAATAATATTAATTAGATTTATTTATAATAATAAAATCTTACGTTACATTGAAACCAATTTACAACATAATTTATCCATATAAATAAATTATATGAAAGTGTTGTTTTTAATTAAAATCCAGTATATTTAACAATTCATTAAAAATTAAACCCTACATAAAATAACCAATATTTTTCATAAACTAATTATTTATGTTTATATTACAAATTTGAAGTTTTTTTGACATATTAAATTTATAAAAGTTCCAAAAAGATTATTTTAAAGGGGTTCTCTATTAAAATTTGGTACTGTGTCCTTATGAAAAATAATGGTTTATATGTTTTAAAATGGTTTTATTCAATGAGTTAAATATAAAAAATATATAATTGGATATATAATAGATATATTACATTAAATTTACTTACTAACTATAATTTATTTAATTGAATAGGATTAAAACAACTTTTTGAGCATAAAAATATATCTATTATATTCTATAGTTTCATATATTTTCATTTCTAATAAATTGGAAACCTATGAATTAATCATATATTTGTGTGAACCAAATATTTTTAAAAAGTTTCATAGTGATATTAATAACATATAGTTTAAAATATAGTTTATCATTTATTATAATAAATATTCATACTTTAATAATATATAATTGTTCTGTAATCCTCAGATATGTGTGGTTTGCAAGACAATGAGGAAAATATTTTTGCGTGTAACACAAGATAACCATGTCATTTAGTGTAGGGAAAGATTAAATTCATTCTCTGTGTACTTAATTTAAGCCAAAAAAGTGAATTAATATAAGATAAATGATTTTCAGTGTTATGTGAAATGAAAAATATCAAGAGGATAAATTAATTAAAAACAAATTCACAAAATTATAAGGTGTTACTTTATCCCCCCCCCCCCCACTCACTATAAATGAATTAATACCTAAAATATCATCTGGTTTATCAAAGTATTAATACACTAAATATTCATTTATAGGAACCCATATTTTAAAAATTAATACAAAAAATTCAATTAAAAAGGTAAAGTTGAAGCCATAAGGGTTACCAAAAGTTAAATTTAACTAGGTTCGCACATAGGACAACCTAACTTATGAGTGATGATTGGACAATGAAGAAAAGTGAAAATATTTATGATTAATTATTGATGTAATCAACCAATAATAATATAATTAACAGATAATCTTTTTTCACGTCAAATTCATAAATTTGTTATTATTTAAAGTCCATCAAATCAATAGAATTAATGTATTAGGATAATAATTTTTTTGATTATTTTTTTAACATTGAGTAATTCATTTGTTGACCAATAATATAAGGAAATATACTTAATTTATATAATTATATAAACAAAATTTCATTCTATTTTTGTAATTTTATCAATTTAGAATTCATCCATTACTTTATGTAATGTATTTTCAGAAATTAACATTGATGTCGGAAGCACTAAAATAAACTTTTGGGGGATCTTTAAGCCCGTAAAAATTTAAAAGTCTTACTATTTATTTATAAATAGTATTCAAAATAAAAATTGTTAATGAATTAATATATAAAAATAAAAACTAACACTTATTGTTCATCAACATTATTTATTCAACTAAAATAATTACACATTAACCAAGACATCTTATAGTCTAGTGGTAGGCGTGAAACCCTTATCGTCCTTCAGTCATGGGTTTATGACCTACAACCTTGTTAGAAATGAATAGTTTTCACCTGACATGAATTATTTCCTTTTCTAAAACTACACTAATATTCTTTCCAAAATAAATTTGATGGTCATCTATTAAATAAGTGTAATCAGGAAATATAATTTTAACCATGGTTTTCAATTCAAACTAAGTGCATGAATACTTCCTCTAAAGATTATCATAATCATTCCTTGATTTGTTAACCATATAAACCATCTAAAATATAACACTCTAGTACATTCTAAATGTCATCAGAAAATCATCTTATCATTTATTCCCCTATATATCACACAGTATCACTTTTTTGTCACATTCTAAACATGTGTAGAACCTCATCATATATTCCCTTGAATCGTGGTGATAACCATAAATACCATAGAACCTTTTGGAAAACATTCACAATTCCTTATTCCAATTATTAATGTATATTTCCATTAAATCGTAGAATATTTAAACATAACCCTTGATGAAATAGACAATTTTTCCAATAATTAGTTCTAGGGTAATTTGTACAGTCCAATTTACGTATTTATATCCAACATATCGTTGTCCAAATATAGTTATCTCAATTTTTTTAATTAATTAAGGGTTAGTTTACCTTAATCACAAAATCACATTTTCAAGAAATAACTTTTCTATGTCTTAATCATAATTAAACATGTCCATTTCAATCCTTAATTAAAACTTCTATGGAAAATTATTATACATTTTAGGATTCATATAACCAAATTTTTGAATTCTAAAACATAAACACTTCATTAATCCAACTTTATACATAAACCACTACTTGATCTTCATCAACTTATTCCTTAATACCACATTACTAGATTATGAAATATGATTCATTTTCTATGGTTCATCAACCACATCCTAATGAATGTAAACTATAATGGAATAAAATCAAATTCTGTTCACGTGTCATATGCCGTCTCTTTATCTTCATAAATATAACCAATAATAATAACAAATTATTCACTTTCATTATTATATTTCCACATTGGACATTGATTTTCATAATTCCCATACATTCCAAATTTAAAACATTCAATGTTAGCAATGTTCAATCCGGTTCACTATGTTGACTAAAAATAGAAAGAAGGGGAGAAACACAAATCAAATAACAAAGCCACATAATATTGTAAAATTACATATAGGATATCTAATTAATGAAACCTTTCTTTTATTTGAGGACACTATAGGTTTATCCTGGGGTATTAATTGTCATATTTAATCAAATCCTTTTGATTGGTTCGTGAAGAGTTTGTTAATTTCCAAAGAATATCCCTCAGAAGAGTAAAACTAGGTGTGAAAAAAGTCCCATTGTTATGTACCATATTACCATAATATAGGTCGTAGATATATTTTTGAATTTTTTACCCATAGGTATATATATTCCAGAGCCACATTAACCTATTGTATCTATAAATTTATGTATTTCTAAGAAACCACTCACTCTATCCTTTACCAAAATACAAGGACAATTTAAAAAACATTAAATCATCTATATACTTTTTTAGAGACATCCCTAGGAAAATCCGTAGAAATATACCTAGGGATATCACTAAATATTTTGAATTCGAGATTCCAATCTTTAGAAAAATCTTTCTTCCGATACAAACTATAGTGACCCAGGCTTATCATACATGGATGCTAAATCATTTTAGATGAATATTTAGTATATTATAAAAAATAATACCTAAGGATAATAATAGTTTAGTGTATTTTGAAACATGGAAACAAAATCTTCTATCATGGTGATTGATATTCAACATATACCATAAATATCTAAAACATTATTAATTCTACAAAAAACATTTCTTCATGTCCTATGAAATAAAACATAATAAGGGGTGAACACATATGCTCATTAAGGGTAAATAAAGGAAATTATTAATGATAACATGGAAAAAAGGGTATGGAACATGAGAAAAACATTTTAAGATCATACCCTAAATATAATAAATAATAATAATATATATTTTATGTTCATAATAAATGAATGATAAGTAAATAGAGAACAAAATCCAGGAAATCATAACAAAGGATTGAAACATGGAATTGTGGAAAACACATAATCCTCTAATAACCCTATGTCAAGGAGGAATAAAATGGCATCTCTAACATGTTAGGATTGGGTTAATTACCCATTTAACTTCTTGTGGATTTTAATTCCCTCCCATTTACCCTTTTTCGGTTTTGGTATTTCCTCCCTTGTATCCTCTTGTTTCTGGATTTAGATGTCCTCCCATGTACCCACTTATTTCGGTCTGGGGAAGTCCTCCTATATACCCTATTATTTTGGTATATTGATTCTTTCCCTTGTACCCTTGGATATAATAAAACATTTATCATTTCCCAATTCATTGGAAGGAGATATAGGTCCCACCCATCACATTACAAAATTATACATGCAAGTGCTCCATGAAAATAAAACATCCATCATATCATAACCTATAAAATAAGATGGGTTTCATAAACAACAATCACAAACCATAAAATTGAATGGATACCATTAACATTTCAAAACATCCTAACATATTTAAAATAGATATTATTCATAATCATTTCATTAAATCATAACCCATGAAAAGAATTAGGATTCAAAATCATATAACTTGTATAAGAGAAACGGATTACATAAATATATTACTTGTAAATGAAAAATGGGTTTCATAAATATATAACCCATGATGTTGGAACAGGTTTTATAGAGACCATGAAATCATTCATAACACATTTATAGAGAGAATATAAATTTAACCTTTAGATCATTTCATATAAGTTAATGAGTAAAATAAATAGATGACATCAGAGTTGGAAAATAATTTTCAAATATATTTCAAAAATGTTTCTTAAGGAAAATATCCTTTCTTCTTTGAAAAATTATTTTTAATACATAAAACCATTTAAAAACAATTCTTATAAAATACATTAAAAACTTATAATTAGGATTAGAAATCATTTTAAAAACCTTTTTCATTGAGAACATGTAAAAAACATGAAAATGTTTTGAAAACCTTTCTCTTCTGAAAATACATTGAAACAATGAATTTCAAACATATTAATTAAACTTTTATTTTTTTATTAAATAACTATTTATACTTATAAATTATTCTTCAAGGGAATATTGGTCATTATGGAAGATAAACATGTACATGCTCAACATTCTTATTATAATGTAAAAAAGATTAGAAAGTTGCCTCGACCAAAAAATGAAAACAAGATTCATTATTAAAAACCCTTTTTTAAAATTGTAAAATGGGTCAAAACGTATTTTAATGATCATAGAAGTATAATATAATATTTTTTTAAAAAATTTATAAGACATGGTTTTGAACGAACACAAAAGTCCAACTAAAGAGAGAGGTAAAGTCAAGCATTATTAAAAATAATTTCTTCATGAGATAACATACCAAAGAGTGGGCAAATGGAACTGATACATTAATATATCAGGAATTACTATAGGATAATAAAATTCCTGACTATTATTTAGTTATATATCTTAATATTTAGAAATTAAATCATAATCATAAGCAATCTGGAAAAGAGATGAGACTATTTCAATAAACTCTGATTACATGGTAACTTTGAACCACACTACCCTTGTATGAAAAATAAATTACATGAAACATAAAATATCATGATATTAATGAGATTCATGATATAAAATTTCAATTTTACATTATTCACCTCATATAAAAATATTTGTGCATAACATGGCATGTGTCTCAAAAAATGAAAATTGAGGCAATACTTACATTACCAATTTGGTAACATTTGAAACATGAATCCCATGATAGAAATATCAAAATAATTTTTGTGAAAATAACCATATATTTATTCATTATATGTGTGGAATACATTAATGGGTAGTATATTCATCAAACAAAAGAAGTATGTGGTTAATGAGGCATATATCTTATTGAAATAATGAGTGAGATGAAATTCTCATACCTAGTGTCTTGAATCTCATCATAGTCCTTCAAAACATGTGTATAATAAATATAATATTTTTATAAATATATAATATAACAATATTTTTACATATAATACCATGCATGATTTTAATATGGCTTTGTATGACCTTTTAGATAACAATTCTATGACATGATTTCACTCCATGTAATACCAGGTTTGTTTTTCCCATATATATTAATTTGTTATATCTTTGGTGATTATATTTATATCATTATTTCGATAATTTAAAACATTATTTAAATATAAATTATATTAATTATTTTTTATTTTAATAATCTTTTAAATATAGAAGTATCAAATAGAATATATCTTTCACAGAGACGATTAGTCGTACGTACGCATGGATGATATTTCCATTTAATTGGAATGCTTAAATAAATAAATTAAAATAAATAAATATATATATATATATCATTATTAAATTAGATTGATTAAATCATATGTATACACTAAACCCATCTTTAATACATTCCATGCAATGTAATATAGAATCACATCACTTTGATGGGGAGATAGTCTACTCTTCCTCTAAAAAAACTGTCGTATTAACCCCAAATAGAATGCATAAATATATGTGTTTTAGAATAATTAAATATTCCTAAATAAATATTAAATATTGTATATAACATATATAAATTTAGTTTCAATCATAATTTCCACCATGAGAGGTGTTAAAGGAAAAAATTATTAATCATCGATGTGTGAGGCAGTAGTCATCTGTACACGTAAACAGTATCATTGTTACAAATTTGGATGGAAGTGTGAGTAATTGTATGTTGAATTATTAGCATAAAAATCCTAATATATTTTTTATAATAGTGTTTTTATGCATTAATTTAATAAAAAAAAGTTAAGTGGAGAAATAAAATAAAACATAAGAGTTTGAGGGAGGTTATTACCCCTTAATCGGGTATCTCTTTTTCGTTTACAGCAAAGGAATTACTTGGAAATATTTATACCCAATGTAGGTATCAAATAAAAAGGGATAGATTTTTTGTCATTATTTTTTTGTAGTTTTATAGAGGAAATTTGGCTTCATAGGGGTGAGGATGTGGGAGGGGAGGAGGCCTTTTATAATGGGCGAGGAGTGGCATTCCTGTAATATTTTGATGGTAAGGAACCCCATTGATGATTTCTTTTACAAGTGGATATATAATGGTACAACATAATTAAAAGGGATGATAGGTACTAAATAGGACCATCAATTTTATTTTTTACAATTTTGTAGGTATTTTTTTTCTTAATGTTACGGTTTAGATCCTTATTAAACTTAATTTAACTTTAATCGTTGTAATTAATTTTAATTACATTCCCTACCCTTTTTGTCCAAATATTTAGAATAACTTAATATAAATTATGCATTATTTTTATTTCAAATATGGAATACATTTTCCCAAATTCAAAACACATAAATGATAAAAATTACATTAAATTTAATCTCACAGTTGGGTCAGCAACGCTGGTTTTTAATGTAAAAATGTTCAGACATTCTCTTTGTTTTTATAGTCTATTTAAAAATGAAATTGAAAATAATAACCTAAGTTGTATTTATTTATAACAAATTATCTTACTAAAGTTTGAACTAATTTTAAATTTAATTTATCCGTATAAATAAATTATATGAAAAAGTAGTTTTGAATTAAAATCTAGTTTTTTTAGTATTCATTAAAAAATAAAATCTTACAAAAAAGTTCCAAAAATTTATCGTTACCTAATTTATATGTTTCCATTCTTAACAGTAATTTTATTTTGACAAATTTTATTTATAAAAGTTCCAAAAATGTTTTTTAAAATGGGTTCACCGTTAAAAGGTGGTAAAACTATCTTGATAAAAAAAATTCTTTTTATGTGTTAAATTGATTTTATTTTATTGGATAAATATAAAAATATTTGTGCGGACATATAACCTATGTATTTAATTAAAATACATACTAATTGTAATTAATTGTAATTATTTTTATCAAAATCACGTTTTGATAATAAAAATATATCCTTTTTTCAATCGTTTCTTATATTTACAAATCTAATTAATTGGTATCCTATGAATTAATATTATATTTGTGTAAACCATATATTTTTAAATTTTAATTTAATAATACTCATGAACTCTAATTTAATGTCTATTTTATAAATTATTATATTAAATAATCAAATTTTAATAATATATTACTATTTGGTAAACCTCAGTTATGTGTGGTACACAAGCCATCGAGGAAAGTGTGTTTCATGTATTGCAATCTAACCTCAGTTTTTCATGTAGGTAAATATAAAATTTATGTTTTTTTTTGTTAATGTAAGGAAAGATAGTGAATTAAAATAAAATAAGTTATTATCAGTGTTACGTGAAATGATAAATATCAAAAATAATAAATTAATTTGAAACAAATAATTCACAAAATCTGATGGTGTTTCAGATGATAAGAGAAAATAAGGAGAAATTATATCGATAAAATCCTTCAGAAATTTGATTGAGTTCTCTACTATGCTTCTAAATAGATATATTTTTTTATTATTACATCACCACAGAGGTGAGGATTCTAGAAGGTTTTTTAGGGACTGAAGGATGTAATTGGGATTCATATATGATTTGGTAATCCTTAGTTTTATCTATTAGAAGATTTATTTTATTCATGGTGATCTTAGTCATATGTTTTATGGGTGAGATTTTCATTACTCACATGCATGGTTGGGAATACTACTATTCAGGTTGAAAAGTGGTCTAAGTGCATTAATTTCAATTTATAGGACCACCAACGCTCTGTATAGTGTTATTGGGAGGGTATCATCTCAATGGTGGCATAATATATCTCATATGAGAGATGTTATTTGTGACCCACAAATGGGTCAAGAGATATGTGTTCGCGTCTTAAAAGATAGTACCCTAGGGGCATGAGTTTGGTTGGAATGGGCATGATAATTAGGGGAAGTATAATGATTTAAGGATTATAAGATGAAATGGACCAATGAGAAATGGGTAAGGTGGAGGCTAGAGTTGAGTAAGTCAATGGGTAACTAATATAGGTTTGCATAAATGTTTAGAGATCTTTTTGGTTCTATGAATCGTAGCGGTTTACTTTTTAATATGGAAGGATATATCAATAGGTTATACTACAATTCCCATTGTACAAAAGATGGAATTAATGGGATATCCTATGAGGATAAATGAAATGGGATGTGACATGTGTATCATATTTATTTCATGTACTTCACGATTTCAAATTTTAGGCTGGTAAATTGATTTGTTGAATTCATGCGATGTCTAGTTATGAGTGTGAAGTGTGTTTAAATATCCTAGTTCATGTTAAATACCCATGGGACCTAACACCAAGGATATTGTTTTATCATTATAGTGGTTGGATATATTATCCCCACCCCGCCATATGACTCCATATCATTATATGTGACTAATTGTATGGAACACCGTGTGAATATATGTTTTAGCTCATGTAAGAAGTTAGATACACTATTTTCTTCATAATGATTTCTTCCAATATATATGATTACCCATGGGACCTACATTATGAGAGTATGGTTTGATTCATGTGCAAGGAAACTCTCTTTTTTTCTTCATTGAGATCTAATAGAAATATATATTGGAAGTAATAGGCCATACCCATTAATTATGTGGTTTTTCATAGGCTGGAGTATATATTTGTTTTCCACTCTCAAGATCTACTATCAATTATGTGACTATACATGGTAACATACCCCAAGGGGTGGTTTAGATTATGTGATCAGATGGATCCATTTTTCTTACTCAACATCCACATTCAATATGTGAGTAAAATTATGATGAGAGAGTTTTTTAATGCATGAGTAACACAAATATAGAATTGACATTCCCTTTGTATACTCAGGTTATCAAAGATATTTTGTATCCCCATATGGGTTGATTGTGTCCCATAGTTCTGGATCATTTTTCATGACACATTATTTTATGTCTATGGCAGGATAAATTTATAGATATAGTTCACCAAAGGTGATCATACTAGGTATGGTCTGGTTTTGTTTCTGAGTCAGCACACAATGACCTGACATGTATAATTATAAACATTATCTGTTTTTTATATTTACTTTCCTCACACATAAACATGTATATAATGGTGTTCTCCTATAAAAAATACCTAAATAATTTGTATTTATTTTACTCTTCATGAACATGTTGGTGTAGATGAAAAACATATGTATGTTTTCCATGTTTGATCAGATTCTTCTTATTGGATTGGGAAGGTGTAACTTGTGAATTATTCAAAATAGGATTTAGGGGGTATTGAACTTTGGAAGTTGATATTATTATATATTACTTTTCTTATATTTTGTGTTACTATCCTAGTGGGTGTATGATCATGATGTATAACTATATGAACTTTAATATTCATTTACTATAATGTGGGTTTTTATTATCTTTTTTGAGTTTATGTTGATATTATATCATTATTTTTACACATATATTGTTTTTTGATGATTTTGAGTTATTTTATTATTTATAATGGAAATTATTAAGAATATTTAATCTCCCCAATATTGATCATATATTGTCACCACTAGTTAGTAATCTTCAGTGTGAGGGAAGGTGTACATAAAGTTATATCAGATCCTTGGATATAAATCCATTTGAGGTATTTTAATTTAGGTGTTTTACTTAAAATTAATGATCACACAACATATATATTCATTATATTATCAAAAAATATTATACTATTTTAGATAATAAATATGATGAAAAATTCCTAAATAGAAATAGAAATGAATGAAATAATGAAAGATAAAAAGTAAGTGCTTCCAGAATTGATTTATCATCATCAATCCTCTTCAAGTTACTCCATTGATAGATGTGGTTTAAAACCTTTAATTCACATTAATTCATGATCAATATGATTTTGAAATGATCCCAATAAGTCATCTACATATATTTCATAAAAAATTCATGAGTTTAAGGTTCAAAAACTAGTTTTTTATGATTCAAAACAAAACATGGAGGGAAGATATATATTATTATATAATGCGTATTAAACATACAATTCAAATGTGATGGTCAACACTACATTTATTATTCATAAAAATAATCAACTAAATAAATAAAATGTACCTGGATATCTAAAGAATTATGTTATAATAAATAATATAAATACATAATGATGATGAAATCTGTATTGTGAAGTGATGACCAAGTGTTCAATATATAGTGACATTATATAACTATTGAATGAATTTGTATCCTTCAAAATAAAATATCTCAAATAAAAATCTATATCCTAGGTATTACAATGATATTTTTATTGTAATGGGTCAACACATGAAATTATTGTATAAACGTCTCCTTGAAACTTCTCTAACGACACCAAACTCTACCCCTTAAACCTGTTAGATTTATTCCTATCAATTGTGGATTAGTAACCAGTACTATAGTGAAAGAAATGTTTTATTGTAAATTATTCCAATAAACACCAACCCTATATTTTATTTCCACTTAAGAATTTATCAATATCTTAATTAATTATGCACAAAAAAGTTATATATTATGACATAACTACATGTATAGTACTAGAATTTTAATATCCACATATATCAGTATTAATGGATTCATGAATAAATAATATCTCAGAAAATATTAATCATGGAAGGATATTCATATATATGAGAATCTTCATTATCTAAAATCTAATTATAGTATAATGGAAAAAAAATTAAGGAATGAATTTCACAATATATAAAATATTCATCATTTTTCCTCAAACACATATAAATATTTCTCTAACTCATATTTGAGCATTTTAAAAATGAATATAATAAGAGAAATTCTGATAATATTATAAATCAATATACCAAATAGATAAGTCACACTACACCTAAAATGTGAGAATTATTTTAACCCCACATTATCAAATAGGGAAATTTTTATGAGAGTACTACAAGACTCGATTAAAATATCAATAAATTATTAACCAATTCTAAATTTAGGTCTTTAAAACACTAATCTGGATAATTAATTTCTTTAAGACAATTAAAAATACACAGATTTACCTTTATAAAATATGCTTTTAACTCAAACATATTTAATCAAAAATCTAATCCTTATATATCCCCTTACATGGATGCTACCTCTAAACTAATTATCCCCTTTATTTTCTATCTATGTGATTATTAATTATAAAATTTTATAAAATTTTCCCTTAAATTATTCACCAAATTTTCCAATAAATAAAAAGGAATGGAATTAGTAAAACAAACCAATAAACTCATAGGGATTATCATTGGTAATAAACTCATAAAAACACTATAAATTAATAAAATTCATACTTAAGTAAATGATTTGTTCAATGAACCAGTATATTATCCTTTATTAAACAATATTCCATGTTTATCTCACCTTATTATACCTTATCCTTTATAAATATCTGTTTGATTTAAATATGTATTGAACTAGAATGTTTCAATGGATTCACAAATAATATTATTTCACTTTTTTATCAAACCAAATCATCAATGCGATATGTGACTTCCACTCTAACATAATCAAGATATGACTTCATCTAAATCATATGGAGTATATATTATAATTCTATAATATAAATTAAATTTCTTTTTCATATAGAATCTTCGAGAACATTGCCAAGACACTGGATTAATCTTATAATTTTTGAGACTTAAAAAAACAAGTCCATTGATTCTTCTTTGCCCATTTTAATACCATTAAATTTTTATGAATTGATTATATTCATAGTTATATAACTGTTATTCCACTATTTGTGTCATGTAAATTTTTCTAAATTGTGTTCACTATTTATGAACCTATATTTCAAGTCAATTAATTTTCATAGAGTGTTTAATGTAATACATTCCTTGGTCTCTAGTCTTTTTCATCATTTCTATTATATTGTTATATATAACATATTCCTAAATTGGATTGATGAACACCACTATTATTATTTTCAAAAAATAAGTACCTAATGAAAACTCATATACAAAAATATCAGCACTCAATAAGTGATATATTTCTCTATAAAACATTGTAACACCTTTTTTCTTAAAAAAAATAAAATTCCATTTAAAATTATTTTTTTGAAATATATAAGAAACATATATGATACTAAAGTCATCAAGAACAACCTAAAACCCATATAATTGAAACTAGTTGATTAATTACTCATGAAGTTATACCATAATTTGAAACGCATTTGTGTTTCTAGAAAATAATGTTATAAGAATTAAGATTAGGAGAAATCAATGCAAAAAAACATGCAAAAAAAGTATTCTAGTATTTTTTAGTCAATAATATCTCACCATGATTTAGAAACTATTTTTTATAAAAGAGGCATATAGACTAATTTTGTCTTATGATATCTGGTATATGAAAATTTCACTAACTATTTTTACTATGTTTCCACATCCTTAGTTATTAATATTCCTGAACCCACTTTATAGGTCATTTTATTATACTCAAAAAACTATTAAATGATATTATATAATGAATATATTATAAAAATATCGTTAAATAATACTAATTCAAAACATGAAAAAAAATATCAAATACAAATACCATAGACATTGATCATTCTTAATTAATCCCCCTTAAGTTTCACCAAATATGGATCAACTGTCCACTATATTAAAATACTAAAACTATGAAAAAATATAAATAAATTACAATGAGAAATTGTGTTTTTCTATCTCAAGGTTTTATAAAAACAATATATGTGAAATTTAACACCCATAATTTTATTAATAGACAACTATGATTGATAGAGTATACGATATGTATCGATGAGACTAAACAAACAATGATTGTTTAAATGTCATTATTGTATCATATCCATTAAATTGGTGGGTTTGAAAAAGAATACCTTATTTATGTATTTTATATAATATTTCTAATAAATATAAATGTATTTATAAATTCGTAGAGAATAAGAAGTAAATTTAAAATAAATACATGTAATTATTCAAATATACACTTTCTTAAAGAATGATTTTTTTATTTTTGTGATAAAATATTATAATTAATTTCTATAAATTTTATAAATTTTATTTTTAAATCGAAAAATAATTTTTTAAATCATTATTCTAAAATTAAATTAGGTTTAACTTTTAGGATTATTCAAAAAACAATGATTTTTCAGTGTATAATGTAAAATATCACATTCAAAGGATATGTCATTTACTTTCAATAAATATACTAATTTAGAAGTTCAATTATATTTTTAATTTGCCTTTCATTTGTCATTAAAGTTAAATATGATCCCATTTCAATATAATTTTTTTCATTTCAATCATCTAATTTCATTATATTGGTATAATTTTATTTTTATGCCTAAAAACACGGTTTCCTCCAAACTGTATTTTTAGTGCATAAATTCTATCCATTTTAATATATTAAAATAACATATAGTAATGAAAATAGAAATGATATTTATATATTATAAATCTATTTATATTAATTTAAATTTATATAATGATGATTTATAGTCACTTAATTAATTTATGATGATCATATGCTTGGAAAATCTTATTATTAAGAACTTGTTTTTTAAAACATTTTGTGCGTTTGATTTTAAATTAAATTCTTCCACTTATATGAATTGAATTTTTTAAAATATATTAAATAATTATAAGATGAAAAATTAAAAATAAATAATACATTCAAATTAATTTTTGACAATATTTAATATTAAAATAGTAAAACTCCTTTACCAAAATTGTTGTTAAAACTGGGTTATCAGGGGGTTAAACAATAGATATAGTGGTAATTACATGTCTCAAAAAATTATTTAATTTTATTGAAGATTAATATTGACCTTATAAACTCTTTAATACATTATTTATTAATTTTTTAGGCAATCATTTGTAGAGTGACTTCCCATTAATGAATAGCTTTTAGTATTTAAAAATATGCCCCTCTCACTCGCTTATAAATGGGAACCTTCTATCATCTCTATTCCATACCTAAAAAGAACTTTTATTCAAAAAATAAAAAAGATATACATTCTTTACTTTCATTCACACATCCTAGATGCCAAATTTTTATTAGAAAGACAATATAGGGAGGCTTTAGGTATAATTCTAAAGTGGTGGTCCAAAGAATATGTATTTTTATTAAATGATCACTTTTGTTTTTTTCTTTATCAAACTCAATCAAATATTATTAAAATGTTATGATATAATAAAAATAATAATATAATAATACAATAATATTATATTCTATTGATGTAATAACATTCATCAATCTTCTATTCCATCGAACCAAAAACAAAACCATCATTCGTGTGTATATAGGACTACCACCTCATAAACTGATGTTATATGTTTTCCATCATAACCTCATATAAGATTTCAGAATGATTGATTCTATTTTTATATATGATATTAATTAAAAATTAATCATTATATAAAATTAATATATCAATGGATTTATTAACTTACCATCCATTAAAAAAGTATAACATCATTCATGTGTATGGTGGACTATCACCACACAGAGTGATGTGATTCATTTTTTGTTTCTATATCACATTGATTATATATATAAGTGTATTAAAATAAATAATATGTTATTTATTAATTAGATATTTTTTCAATATTAAATAACACTATATTTATTTTCATAATGATAATAGAAAAATAAAAATGATACTCAGGAGGACGTATTCCCTATTGTCTCCATGATCATATGGTAGTTCATTTTTAATAACCATGATTCATGATTGTTTTTAGAATTACAATTTATTTATATAAATAATACTTATTTCCTGGCTATTATTCAATATATTATTAAATAATGATCTATTAGACCTTATTTAACTTTCCAAAGTTATTTTAGCAATATTTTTCAAACATCATCAAAATGTACAACATGAACCAAAATTACTATGTAATTCAATATAACATGATTATATATAAGATAAATGGAATAATAAACATGAAAATAATATAAATAAATTAAATAATTAATATAATTTTAATATTAAAAAATTAAAATAATGTATATGAAAAATTGGGATTAAGGTTAGGGATCTCTTTAAACCATCCTTTTCATTAAGTTATGAACATTATCTCTCCAACTCACTTTATCTACCTATAATGTTATGGAATGATTATGATTTCATATATATCTATCTCATATAAATAACTAAATTATTATACCTTAATTTTATAGGTCAATGAATCCATTATTTGTTTTAATAAAATTCATTCATAATGAAATTTTCATTAGTTATGATATGACGAATGATTATGAAACTCATTTTCTTTCCATGGGAAATTCTTATTTCATTTCCTTATGATTAATTTCCATTTTTATAAACATAAATCATTAAGATTTTATGTTGTTTCATTTTAGTTAGGTTTTTAATGCATTGTTTTAATAGTTATCCACATGAAACGTTTTGCTTCAGATTAAGGAGTAAATGTAACTGATTATGGTACTATGTCCACCCTGTGATAATGTATAAGATGTTAGTCAGGAAAAATATTCATTTCTTGTTATATGTTTCATCTATATTTTATATATTTTTTGTGATATTATGATACCATGTTTTTATGTTATTTTCTTATTTAATTACTCATGATTCTTCACTTTTATGATATCATGATATTCCTTTAAATTGCATGTTATGTTTATTTATCATGTATATTCCCTTATTGGGTTTTTTTGCACACCCATTTGTTCAAAATATTCCCTAGGTTATCCTCTGTATTTTTAGGATATAAAATATATTTAGGTGAACATTATCGAGAATAAAATAATTGTGTAATGTTTTAATTTCTATTTATTGTATTATGAACCTTGTCTTACAATGATACTATTCATTTTAAATAATTATTTTGTATTAATGGTTTTTTCTATTAAAAATAATTTAACAATATTCATAAAAAGGAAAGGGTCACTATAGTTTGTATTAGATGATTTTATAGTAAATTTTTGAATTATGTTTAGAATAATTTAGTTTTAACCCATGGGAAAATTCTTAGGACAATTCAAAGTACAAGAAAATATCATGGAACTTATATAAATGATTGAGTATGTGGTTTTTAGTTGTTACATCTCAATCTTGATATTACAAGTGGATGTTTCATTGGAAATAGTTTACCTACGGTTAATAAATCTAAAATGTTCACATTGATCTATACTCAAATCTCACATGGTGTATTTCAATGGACCTTACATCACTCCTAGTTTGAAACTCATGACGGTTATATTTTTAAAATTATCATACATTTTACGAATTATTATGAAATACATTAAAAAATTATAGTTTATTAGGACTTATAAGATTTATTAAAATTAATAACCTATATTTATACCTATGGACTCATAATTCAGGATATACATTAAATTTTTAAGTTATTATTTATAAGTTTATAAGTTTCCATTTTGTATATTAATGTAATCCCGTATTTTTTAATTATTTTTATTTAATGGAATAAAATAGGAGAAACCATGCTAAAAACCAACATGACTGTTAATGTGATGATTTCCCCAATGATATACTATTCCTTATGGGAGTGGGATATGAGAACATCATAGAAATATTGGCTCAACAATCTCAGGTTATGATTAATAAATTAAATCTTGCAGAACGCCCACCTCCTCCTCCAAAAAGGGAACTTATCATTAAGTAATTTATGTTTAATTTAATCCTACATTTATTAGATATTTTTAACCCCACATTGTATAAAAATGTATTGAATCCATTGAAAATATATTATTTCTCATCTAATGTATAGAATAAGAGAAATTGTTGTTGGTCATTTATAGCATTATAGGGAAAGATGATAAGTTCTGGACACTGATCATGAACAAACAATTAGTAAAGTATATTGATTACATGCAACATATAGAATTAAATAAAATATTATTTGATATATATTTTACCTAAACTCTATATCCTAAAATGTATAGGGATTTATTTGGTGTAAAGAAAAAAGAATAAGATTTTAGTACAGTGTTTGAGGAAAACATTAAAATGATTTCTTGAAAGACCTAAATTTTTTTAATAAACATTGAAAGTAAGGAGGACCATTTATATAGTGGGTTAAAGTAAAATATAAGAAAACAAATAACAATTTTTTACATTTAAAACTATGAAGATATTTTATATTGTATGATCACGATGATATATAAATCAATGACTCTCATTGGTTACATGGGAAGATGAAAAAATTATGAAATTTAGTTTTCCTCTGGAGTATACATAGATAAATCTTATGGAGGAAATAAAAACAAACATCCATCCTGTCAAATTATTCGTAAGAAGAACCCTTGAACCTTTACAATAAGGACAAAGATATGTTACAAATTTCAAAAAACAGATACAATTGGCGAATCAGTGTCGAAGGGAAATGAAGAATACCAATATTGTGGAATATAAATAAAAACGTTTACATAAACACTCAGCTTATCGTGTACTGTTTCACCAATAAAGAGTATGGTAATTATGAAATAAAATTACCAAATATAAGGTTTTTTAGTGATAATATATTATATTAATCTCCATGTACTAGAGAGAACGGAATGGAATATTTCATCATTATGGCTAAGGTGGATCCCATGAAAAAATTAGGGATAAGTAATCTTGATATTCATTCAAGAATAGAGAACATACATTATTATTTTTGTTCTATTAATTCTTTCATATATTGAATGTTTAGTTGATAAAATCAATCACTACCTCAAAATAAATTTTATAAACTATCTATGAGAAAATAAAATGGAGAAATTATTTATTCTCAAGTAAATTACTCCAACTAATTCAATATTTGTGGACTGAATCTTCCAGTAAATATCATCTTACTTCCTTTAGAAGAGTCTTATGATATATTGGGCATGGATTTTCTATACTTATCTAAATCAAAATCTATTGTCAAGAAAGGTATATCTATCTATATATCCTTGTTCATGTATTTGATTTTATATATGTGTGAGGATGATAATGTCCCCTAGAATAATATGATCAAGAATGGATTTTATTTTCAAATATGTAAGTATATCTACAAAAATTATTCTGAAAAAACAGAGGATTATTCTTGGGGGCATGCCCATTATGATTGATTCTACTAATTTATTCCTCAAAGAGTTTCGTAGTTTTCATCTTGATAGAGATGTTGAGTTCTCAATTGAACATATAAATTAATATCCTCCCATATCAAATACAATATATAGAATTTCCATCACTACATTTGAAGAGATGAAAAAGTAGTTACAATAGAATCTATAAAATGGTTTTATATGTTTGAGTGCTTCACAATGGGGTGAACTAGTTCCCTTAATCAAGATTAAGTATGGTTCAATGTGCATCTATAATGATTATCATGAAATCTGAAAATATATTTATAAAAACAAACAATCCTCTAACAAGTATAAATTAATTTTTCGATCAATTACATGGAGATCAGAATTCCTCTAAGGCGGGAATTTGGTCAAGATACCACAAAATTATGGTTATCATGGAAGATATTCATAAAACTACCTTTTGGGAATGTTATGGACACTATGAGCTCCAGGTTATTCCTTTTTCACTCACTAATTTCCCAAAAATCCTTACAGTAATAATTAAATGAGTATTTAGATATTTCCTTATCAAATATAAGGATTTTTATACATGATTTTCTAATAAACTCATGATAAAATAAGGGGAATAGGGAGAATTTGAATACTGAGAAAAATTATTTTTTAATGGAGAAGATATATGAAATGTACAACAATTATTTTTTTTGGAATAATGAAGTATCAATCTTTCGTCATATTATTTATTTATTTGAGAATAAGGGAATGATAATACATATATAATGGAATAGTAATCCTTTTATGTAGAAGGGGTACATATATCTCTATGGAAGACAGTCATTAGATTTGATAATAATGTAATGTTAATCCCTAGATACAT
The DNA here is from genome assembly GCA_963277665.1 of Viscum album. NCBI lineage: Eukaryota > Viridiplantae > Streptophyta > Magnoliopsida > Santalales > Viscaceae > Viscum > Viscum album. The sequence goes on along the minus strand of OY728123.1, from coordinate 1,529,525,415 downwards.
TGGCCACTTTGAGATTCCAAATCACATAGGAGTTGCATACTCTCTACTTGTAACGACCCAAAGTTTCATTAATGGAAATCCCACTTGATCAAGTTAATTGTCTCTTTATGTAAAACTTTTATATAAAATTTCAACTTCATTGGTTTTATGTTAAGATATGCGATCGTTACTTTTATATCCGTTGAACAATGATCACATGATTAGTATAAATATAGTGCTTTAACAAATCCAATTTACTCAGAAAAAAGAAGTGATGGACTCATCTAGTAGAATTTCTCTGTATAAAGCCCATTTTTTGGATCTCAGAAAAGAGGTGGCATTCTTGGGCTTCGCTCTTGACCAAGCCCAAGATGAGCTTCATCATGTCAAGCTCGAACGGGACCGTCTACGGGAAAAGTGGAAGTTGATAGAGATTACAACTCAAGCAATGTTATCTGAGCCACCCCAAGAGTCTGTCACCTTCGGACAACATACCCTTAGGTCATATGCGGTTGATTTAAGGGGTTATGTAACAAATATCTAGTACTATGTTCATGTACATTATTTTTTGTATATAATATTAAATTTACTTTCTTGTCATTATTGAAACATTGTGAATAGTTTTTAAAGTGAAAACAGTGCTTTTAGTTATTATTTAATTAAGAATTCTATTTTATTAAATTAAGTTATTTTTGAATTAAATAATATTTTAATAAAATATTATTATTATTATTAAATTAATTTTATTATATATAAATTATCATATAATTTTATGAATGCAACTATAATTTTTATTAAGGTTTGAAAGCCATTTTTTCTCAAAACCCGTGAATTTTCGATAAATGTCCGTTTTTATTTTAAAAGTGAAATTTAAAATAATTATATAATTATTTAGATAAAACCAATGTTATTTCTGGAATAAAAAATTTGAAATTATCCCACGGTAAATTTTTTATAAGTTTCTCAGATAATCATTTTTTTGGGTAAAAATTAAATACTGTTTACGTATATAATGTGTTTTATGTCATCATAATGACCCAATAGTGATTTAAAAAAATAATATAAGCATTATGTTAAGCCAATATAGGTTTTAAAATTAAAAGAATGTAATTTTGGGTTTGTTTGAATAACCTTTCAAAGCATTAATGGACCCTTCAAGACTTATTAAACTCCTTGCCTTTTTAAATTGTTTTCCATGGGGGTGTGACTCACCTCCACATAAGCAACCATATTATTTCAATAATTTCGGAATTTGGAATTATAAAATATTTTTTTCCTCTTCCCTTTTCCAAAAACCATGGGCAAAAACCATGGGATGGTTTGTGGATTGGATTAATTTAATATAAGGGGTCCCAACCCTAAATAATAAATAATTCCCTCACCTTTCCTATATAAACCCACCCAAACTACAAATTCATCCTCACTCAAAGACTTTGGGGTTCGTCCAACCTCTACCCTACTCTCTCTAAAATCCATCCAAGTTGACCCAAGCTCCCAAGAAGCCTCTCTCAAGCCTCTCTCATGCCTATGGAAGCACAAATCTATGTAAGGGTTTTTTTCTTCCTTTCTCATTTTTTGTCCAATTTGGTTTAAGTAGTATTTCCCATTTAATTTCAATTATGAATATTGGGGTATGGTTTTTCACCTCCCTCATACATCCCTATTTATGTTTGAAAAATGGGAGACCCCTTTCTCTCTCATTAAATTCCTCCCATGTACACTCGTTACTATACCGAAATTCTGAAAGGAACTTCTCTCTCTTCATTTACATTGAGGAAATACTATTGTATCATGAATCTAAATTCCATTACAATTGTTGGGACATGTATCTATATAACCTCATTATGGTCCATTACATGTAAATATGATGTGGAACCCCTTTTTCTCTCATCAATCTTTTTTATGAATTCTTATGTCACGTCGTTATGCTGCCGAAATCGCACCGATTTTCTAAGCCAATGCCATTGTGTAGTGAATACCATGCCCATTTCTCCATAAAGAGTATTCACTTTTATGCAAATTTACTTATTTTTTATAAAGTTTCATGTTTACCTTCAACATTCCTTTATTTTGTAATAAATTATTATGTTTTATGAATCCATGTTTTATGATCCATGTGGCGCACTTATGCATGAAATAAAATGATTAAGAGGGGTGTGCCCTTATAGCGCTCCAATGCATTGGGTAAAGTATAGTATCATGATACGTCATGTTCAATGAGTTTTGACTCTTTCTAATTAAAGTGAAAATAGGTTATACTTGTGCTTCAAGTGCAATGAGGATTTACTCATTCTCTATGTGTAATGAGCCTTGGCTCATGGTAATTCCATGTTAAGTGTTGTTTCCACATTTCCATGTTATGATTATCATGATTTATCATCCCTTTATTTTAATGTTTCTCTTGTGATGTATTGATATGCCTATAGTCTAACATGTATTGTACTCCTCATGTATTCCATTTTTATTCCCTTTCTAGGCTTCATAGCTCACCCTTTTTCTTATGCATGTCCTCAGGTTATCCAATGCAATGTTAAGTATGAGTGAATGTAGTGGTAATGTAAAGGAAGTTTTCAATAAAGATGGTGTATTTCAGGTTTTAAGTTGTTATGTAATGATCCTAAGCCCCATAGACACTAGACCTCTCTATCATCCATGTTGTATCAAGTGAATAGTTTATGTAATAAATCATGTTTATGTTTGTAATAAAAGCAGGGTTTTCATAGTTGGTATCAGAGGATAGGTTTAGTTATTTTTGGGATTAGGATTAGAAAACCCTAGTAAAGCTTTAGATACAAGTCTAAGAACAATAAAAACGTCCCTAAGTTTGGCTGAGTATTGAGTAACTGTGTTATCAAGAAAATGAATCCCTGCCTGGATATGAGTAGGTAGAGGCGGCTCTGGCAGAGATGTATCCTAGGGGTAAAACTCGAAAACACCGCTTTGAGATAAACATTAACAGGAAACTGGTTCACGACAATGGGCCTTGCTGCACTCTTTTTTACGACACTTCCGGGGGATATTCTTTGATAAATTCACAAGCTTAGTATGAACCCTTATATTGGGAATAAAAAAAATTCCCCGAAGAATATATGTTACAAAGTAGATCATGAAAATCCTAGATTGAATTTTATAGACTCATGAGTTTAGGAAATAAAAGTTTACTTATAATTCATAAACTTTTGTCTTTGGATTAACCATTATGTGTTACCCCATAACTATTCTTTTTATTCATCCCAATGGCTGGTAATAGGAGGACTCAGGCTAAAAACTGATGTGATGATCAGTGTGATGACTGTACTAATGAGATGCCCAATCCAATGGGAGCGGGAATCCCGAACATTGTCACGCTTCTATCTCAGAAAACTCAAGCTTTGAATAGAGGCACAGGTCAAGAGGAATGTTCAACCCCCCCCCCCCCCAGAATGAACAAGTCTCTATCGAGAGCTTCATGAGACAAAGGCCTCTTACATTTAGTGGATCATCTAATCCCACGATTGCTGAAAAATGGATCAACTCCACTGAAAAGATCTTATCCATCCTTCAATGTTCTGAAGAAGAGAAGGTTCTCCTGGAGGCTTATCGTATGGATGGTGAAGCTGATCACTGGTGGACGTTGATCAAAAATATGAAGTCTGAGGAGGAGATCTAGGCGTTGGAATAGAAGGATTTCCGAAAGATGCTTTTTGATAAATATTTTCTGCACACCCTCCACCTAAATATGGAAATGGACTTCCATTCTATCAAGAAAAAAAGTATAAGAATCTGTTGGAGAGTACGAGGAAAACTTCACGAGGCTTGCAAGATACGCTTCCAGCTTTTTTGTTACCCCTAAATGCAAGGTTGAGCGTTTCTTTGGTGATCTGAAGCCTAGCCTATGGAATGTATTAGCGATCCGTGACTTCGATAGCTATGAGGAAATTGTCTGATGTACCCTCAAGGTCAAAATGGAGATTGGGGAATCATAGGGGTATCATGGGGACAAGAAGCGTAAGGTGGACTTCATTGCTGGCTGTCCGATGGATAAATACAACGGTGCTAAGAAGATCCAGCACCCCACATGCCAAACATGCAGAAAGAAGCACCCTGGAAATTGCATAAAGGGGATGAGGAAATGATTTAGGTGTGGAAGAGAAGGGAACCTAGCTGTTAACTATCGGCAAGAAAGACCCACGACTGAGAAAGAGGAGAGGAACACTCCGTTCGAACCTCAACGTATTGTTCATTACTACAACTACAACGAACCAGCACATTTTTCAAATCAATTCCCTAAACCAAGGGTTTTCGGAGGCAACCAACAACCCCCAAGGAAGCAAGGTAGAGATTTTTCTATCACTTCTGTCGAAGCGAACCCCGACAATGAAGTGGTGATAGGTACGCTAGTTATTCATTCAAAAATGGTGAATGTACTTTTTAATTCATGTTCTACACATTCTTTTATATCTCAAAATTTTAGTAGAACAGTCCCAACACCAACACAAATCATGGGAGTGAAGATGTCGGTGAGTACGGAAAATGGGGAAATCATTTCATCCCATGAATATAAGTCCTCCCCTGTTATAATTTGTGAATTAAATTTACTATAAAACCTCTTCATACTCCCTCTAGTGGAATTTGATGAAATTCTTGCCATGGATTGGCTTTCCTTATATAGAGCCAACATAAATTGTCGGGAGAGGTAAATCAAACTCCATGTAGAGAATCGACCCCCGATTTTTTACAACTGTAAGGTGGAAGATGAATCTCCTTTAGCTCCATAATCTCAAGCATGGATATTAATGCACTATGATCATGCGTATCTAGCTCAGATGATTGAGTCCATGGATGAAACCATCATTGAAGAAATGCATATTGTGAGGGAATTCACTGAAGTGTTTCCTGAGGATCTTTCTGGTCTTTCTCCTAGAAGAGATGTTGAATTCTCAATTGAACATATACTAGGGGTGCTACCAATAATCAATACTCCATAGAGAATGTCTGTCGTGGATCTCGAAGAGATGAAGAAACAACTACTAGAGAATCTGGATAAAGGGTTTATACCCCCAAGTGATTCACCATGGGGTGAACCAGTCCTCTTCTTCAAGAAGAAGGATGGGTCAATCCACCTTGGCATCGATTATCGTGAGGTCAACAAAATCACGATAAAGAACAAGTATCCTCTTCCATGGATCAATGACTTGTTCGATCAGCTGTGTGGAGCACAATACTTATCCAAGTTAGATTTGCGGTCGGGATATTTTCAAATAAGGGTAAATAAGGAAGATGTCTCCAAAACTTCTTTTTGTACAAAATACGGGAACTAGGAATTCATAGTAATGCCTTTTGGACTCACCAATGCTCCAGAAATCTTCATGGATATGATGAATAGAGTCTTTAGAGATAACCTAGAAAAAATTTTGGTAGTCTTTATAGATGATATTCTAATTTACTCTAAAACCAATGAGGATCATGAGGAGCATTTAAGAACTATACTGGAGACTTTGGGCATGGAGAAGCTCTATGAAATGTATAGAAAGTGTGATTTGTGGTTGAAAGAGGTCTCATTCATGGGCCATATCATCACAAGAAATGGGATATCTGTAGATCCCTCCAAAACAGATGCAATTGAGAGATGACTGAGGCCAACATCGGTAACTGATATCCTTAGATTCTTGGGGTTATCTGGATATTATCGATGATTTGTCAGAAATTTCTCACGATTTTCCAACCCTTTTACCAAGCTATCTCAAAAGGGAGTAATGTTTTCTTGGAGTGATGAATGCAAATAATTTTTCAAGGAGTTGAAGAAGAGGCTTATCACTGCGCCTATGCTCACTTTACCCACAAGTGGTAAATTTTTGTGGTATTCAATGATGCTTTGAAGAAGGGCTTAGGCTGTGTGCTAATGCAGAATGATAAAGTGATATCCTATGACTCAAGGCAGTTGAAAATCCATTAGCGAAACTATCCAACGCAAGATCTGGATTTGGCGGCGGTGATCTTTTCCTTGAAAGTCTAGCAGCATTATCTCTAAGGGGATAAATGTGAGATATATACTGACCACAAGAGTCATAAATATATATTCACACATAAATAGCTTAATATGCACCAGAGAAGATGGATAGATCTCATCAAGGATTATAACTGTTCAATACCTTACCACCATGGGAAAGTGAACAAGGTGGAAGATGCCCTAAGTAGAAAGGACCCGTTGATTCTATAAATGATGAGAATTGAGAGGGATCCAATCTTCTTAGACTTGATGAAGATGTAAATGGGAATCATAAAGAAGGGAATATCATCATTCATTTCACAAATTATTGCTCAACAGTCTCTTTTGGAAATGTTAAAGGATGCTCCAAAGGATGATGTGGGAATTCAAGAAAAGGTGGAAGCTATCAAAAATGGGAAATACTCTGAGTTTAATGTTAATTAAGAAGGAATTGTGTGATTTGGGAAAATACTATGTGTTCTTTCAAGTCCGGAGCTGAAGAAGTAACTTTTGGTTAATGCACATAGTTCAAATTTCTCTATTTACCTAGGGAGCACCAAGATGTATCGAGATCTCTGAGAAAACGTTTGGTGGGATAATATGAAAAAGTATATCGTTGAATATACATCAAAGTGCCTGGTGTGCCAGCAAGTGAAGGCATAGAGGAAGAAGTCTAAGGGGATGATGCAACCATTTCCCATACCGGAATGGAAATGGGAGAACATCACCATGGACTTTGTCACCGGACTTCTGAGGAAATCCAAAGGAAACAATACAATCTGGGTTACTGTAGATCATCTTACAAAGACTGCACACTTCATTACTATTTGGGAGGATTTCTCATTGGATCATCTGGCATGGATATATATATATGGGAAGATGTAAGGCTGAATGGAGTGCCACTATCTATTATGTCTGACCGAGATACAAGATTCACCTCTATGTTTTGGAAGAGTCTTCAACATGCTCTGAATACTGAACTAAACATCTGTACAACCAATCATCCTCAAACTGATGCCCAATCCAAGCAGACTATCCAAACACGTGAGTACATGTTGAGAGCGTGCACAATGGAACTTAAAGGGGGATGGGATCAACATCTTCCTCTTGTTGACTTCTCTTATAATAACATTTTCCACTCGAGTATCCAAATTTCACCAAATGAAGCCCATTATGGGAAAAGGTGCAGAACACTGGCGTGTTGGGATGTGGTCAGTGAACAAAAGCTGCTTGGACCAAAAATGGTCGAGGAAATGGTAGAGAAGGTGAAAACAATTCAGTAGCATATCAAGGCAGCCCAGAGTCGACAGAAGAGTTATGCAGATAATCATCGATGAGACCTTGAGTTTAAAGTTGGAGACATGGTTTTTCTACGCATATCTCCGTGGAAGAAGTTCATGAGGTTTGGAAAGAAAGGGAAGTTATTTCTAAGGTACATCATCCCCTTCGAGATTCTTGATCGTGTCGGGGTCGTGGCCTATCGACTAGAACTTCCACCTACCATGGCCAAAGTACATGATATCTTTCATGTATCCCTATTAAGGAAGTACCTACCGGACCTTTCACATGTGCTCTCTTCTGAGGTGGCACAATTGAAGGATTATCTTTCTTATGAGGATCAACCAGTGAAGATCTGATATCTTAGAGAAAACGTTCTACGAAATAAGACAATGCCCCTTGTCAAGGTGTTGTGGAGAAACCACATGTTTGATGAAGCGACTTGGGAATCGGAGGAAATGATGAAGTTGAGTTACCCACATCTACTTTAGTGTGGGAAAAAAGAAATTTCAAGGGAGAAATTTATTAAGGGGGGAATATTGTAATGACCCAAAGTTTCATTAATGGAAATCCATCTTGATCTAGTTAAAAGTATCTTTATGCAAAACGATTATATAAAATGTCAACTTCTTTGGTTTTATGTTATGATCTGTGACCGTTACATTTATATCCATTGAACATTGATCACATGATTAATATAAATATAGGGCTTTACCAAATCCAATTTACTCAGAAAAAAGAAGTGATGGCCTCATCCAGTAGAATTGCTTCGTATGAAGCCCATTTGTTGGAGCTTGGAAAAGAGGTGGCATCCTTGGGATTTTCTCTTGACCTAGCCCAAGCTAAGAATCATCATTTCATGCTCAAATGGGACCGTTTACGTGAAAATTGGATGTTTATTGAGATTACCACTCGATTGATGTTATCTGAGACGCCCCAAGAGTCTGTCACCATCGCACACCTTACCCATAGGTATTATGTGGCTGTTTTAAGGGGTTATGTAACAAATCGCTAGTACTATGTCCATGTACATTATTTTTTGTATATAATAATAAATATACTTTCTTTTCATTATTGATACATTGTAAATAGTTTTAAAAGTGAAAATAGTTTTTTAGTTATTATTTAATTAAGAATTATATATTATTAAATTAAGGGATTTTTGAATTAAATAATGTTTTAATAAAATATTATTATTATTATTAAAATAATTTTATTATATATAAATTATCGTATTATTTTATGAATGCAATTGTAATTTTTATTAAGGTTTGAAAGCCATTTTTTTCAAAAACCGTGAATTTTCGATAAATGTCAGTTTTCATTTTAAAATAGAAAATTAACATATTTAGAAAATTATTTAGATAAAATAAATTTTATTTCTAGAAACAGGATATCGAAATTATCCAACGGTGAATTTTTCATAATTTTCTGAGAGATTCAATTGTTTGGGAAAAAATTAAATAATGTTTAAATATATAATGTGTTTTATGACATCATAATGACCCAATAGTGATTTAATAAAATAATATAAGCTTTATTCTTGGCCAATATAGGTTTTAAAATTAAAATAATACAATTTTGTGTTTGTTTGACTTACTTTACAAAGCTTTAATGGACCCTTCAAGACTTATTAAACACCTTGTGTTTTTAAATTTTTTTCATGGGAGTGTGACTCACCTCCATATAAGCAACCCTATTATTTTAAGAAGTCAGAACTTTGGCCTTCTAAAATATTTTTTTCCTCTTCCCTTTTCCATAAACCATGAACAAAAACCATGGGATGGTTTTTGGTTTGGATTAATTTAATATAAGGTGTCCCAAACCAAAATAATAATGAATTCCCTCACCTTTCCTATATAAACCCACCCAAGCTCCAACTTCCTCCTCACTCAAAGCCATTGGAGTTCGTCCAACCTCTGCCCTAATCTCTCTATAATCCTCCCAAGGTGCCCCAATCTCCCAAGAAGCCTCTCTCAAGCCTTTGGAAGCACACTTCCAAGTAAGGGTTTTTTCTTCCTTTCTCATTTTTGTCCAATTTTATTTAAGTTGTTTTGACTAATTAATTTCAATTATGAATGTTAGGGTTTGGTTTATAACCTCACACATACTGCCCTCTTTATGTTTTAATGATGGGAGACCCCTTTCTCTCTCATTAAATGCCTCCCATGTACACCTGTTACTATGCTGAAATTCTGAAAGAAACTTCTCTCTCCTCATCTACATTCAAGAAATACTTTTGTATCATGACTCTAAATTCCAACACAATTTTTGGGACATGTTTCTATATGACCTACTTACTATCCATTACATGTAAATATGATGAGTAACCCCTTTCTATCTCATCAACCGTTTTTATGAATTCTTAGGTCACGCCGTTATGCTACCGAAATCGCACCGATTTTCTAAGCCAATGCCACTGTGTTGCCCATTTATCCGTCAAGGGTATTCACATTTATGCACATTTACTTATTGATTAAAAAGTTTCATGTATGAATTTTACATTACTTTATCATAGAATAAATGATTTTGTTTTATGAAACCATGTTTTAGGATCCATTTGGCACACTTATGCATGAAATGAAATGTTTAAGAGAGGTGTGCCCTTATAGCCATCTAATGCATTGGGTAAAGAATAGTATCATGATACGCCATGTGAAATGAGTGTTAACTCATGATAATTCATGTGAAACGAGGGTTTACTCGTGTTTCATGTGGAATGAGGATTTACTCATGCTCTATGTGCAATGATCCTTGGCCCATGCTAATTCCATGTTTAGTGTTATTGCCACATTTCCATGTTATGATTATCATGATTTATCATGCCTTTATGTTCATGTTTCTCTTGTGATCTATTGATATGCCTATTTTCTAACATTTATTATACTCCTCATGTATTCCATGTTTATTCCCTTACTATGGTTTATAGATCACCCCTTTTCTTATGCATTTCCTTAGGTTATCCCATGTAATGCTAAGTACGAGGGAATGTAGTGGTCATGTAAAGGAAGTTTTCAATAAAGTTGTTGTATTTAATGTTTTAAGATGTTATGTAATAATCATAATCCCCAAAGACATTATACCTCTTAATCATCCATGTTGTATCAAGTGAATAGTTTATGTAATAAATCATGTTTAAGTTTGAAATAAAAGCTGGGTTTTCATACTACTAGCACTCCAACCAACCCATTCTAAAGTACATGAAATATTAAATGTATCCCTTTGGATAAATTTCATACCAGATCCATCAAATGTGATGAATTTATAGATTTTATACTTTCAAAATGATCTCTCGAATGAGGAGCAGCCAGTATAGATCTTGGGTTATAGAGATAATGTTCTAAATAATAGGACAACTAACCTAAAAAATGTACTATGGCATAACCATAAATATGAAGAACAAACCAAGGAACTAAAGGAATCCATGATATAGATATAACCTAAAAATTTTCTCCTAAGTATATAATATATAATTTTGAGGAATAAATCCATAATGGGGGAATAATGTAACACCATGAGTTTTTTATAAGGTAACTATGTTGGATTGTATATACTTCACACTACACGAAGGCTAAACAAACCATGAATATTTAAATATGATCCTCATAATTCAGTCGCAAAATCAGTGGGAATTAACAGAATTAATGTATTTATGAAATATATATATATAAAGGACCGAATAAATATAAATATATTGATAAAATCCTAGGAAATAATCATTCAATTTCTAATAAAGACATTTTCATCTTCAAAAATAAAATATCATCAAATTTTATTGAAATTATAAGAAAACAATATAAATATTTCAGGAACTTTTAGAAATTTTATCTTATAAAATTAATATAATTTTATAATATAATATAAAAAATTACATTAGGGTAAATGTTTTGGATTTTTCGGAAAATATTTATTTTCTAGTGAATAGTAAAAAATTAAGCCTTTTGAAAAACCTCTAATTTCTTCTCAATAAATAATGAAATTTTATTGTTACATTATATATTGGTTTTGGAGTTAAATTTAATTGCAATAAATTTTATAATTTCATTAATTTCATTTGAATCATCAATTTTCATGATTTTGTTATAAGTTTATTTTTATTCTTAAAACACCATTTTCAACAAATTGTTTTTTAAGTGCATAAAGTCTATCAATTTTAATTAATTAACATAAAGAAATGTTAAGGAATAATTTAAAATAAATTTAGCTACTATATATATATTAATTTGAATTTAAATTCACCTAATGATTATTACATGAAAAGAAGTTAAAGTAAGATCATATTATTGCTGATAAAATCATTTCTTAAGAAACCATTTTCCATATGCTTTGAGATTTTAATTTTAATTTAAATTCTGAAAGGTCAATGAATTGAATTAGATAAAATTTATTTAATAATTTTAATCATCTTAATTAATAATATATTATTATTTCATCATAATGTATTTCATAATTAATAGTAAAAATTTATTACCACGATAATTTTTAAAACCAGTTTTATGAGGGTTTAACTAAGGAGGGAAACAAAATTAAAAAATTTAAGACATGTTTATTTTTTATTTATATTGGTGTTTCTAAACCTTATATTCTAAAAAATATTTATTTATCAATTATTAATCCCTTTTATGGATAGTAACTTCCCATTATTGAATAGTTTTTAGTATATACAAAAATGTCACCTCATCTCACTTATATTAGGGAGACATCTATTTTCTACTTTCTATGCATAAAAATCCTTGTGTATTAAAAGGTACCCAAATATATAAATTATTTAAATCCCTTAACATGTGTTATATTCCTTGTTTTAATCATAAATCATATCTAGGGAGGCATTAGTTATAATCTTAAATAGGTGGTCCGAAGAAGAGGTGTCATTCTTAACTGAGTGTTTTTTGTCTTGATTATTCTTAAAGTTCATTAAGATAATATTAAACCACTATGATATAACAAAATTATTTTATCCCATATACTGAGTTGTTATTTTATTTATTTAATAACCTATATCCATCTCCTTTTTCAACAAATTGGAAATGAACCCATCATTCATGTGTGCGACAGACTACCACCTTTCTAACTGATGTAATTCATTTTCCATCACCACCAATGATTGATATTTGAAATTATTTAGTTAATTATCATATATCATCGTCATCATAAAAATTCTTATTCATGATAGAAAAAATTACACAGAGGGCCCGAAATTAACGAAATATCATTACTACTGTGGTCTAAAGTGGTGAAGACGAAGAGTGTCCCCTTTAATGATATTAATCCTCACCGGCTTCAATGACTCATGGTTATGGATTACTAGGCTCTCTAATCCTGGATTGTTAATAAATGATGGGTGATAAAATAATAATCTCTACTACCTCAATTTTCTTTATAATGTGATTTAAGACAAATGAGCCAAACATCATCAAACATTTAAACCTGAATTTTTTTGTATGTGAATATAACATGAAAATAAATAATATAAAATTAATTATTAATTTGAAAAAAAAATCATGAAATTAATTGTTTAGAATAATTTTATTATTAATAATGATAATGAATGTACATGACAAAACAGGCTCGAGGTAAGGGATCTCTCTACACCAACCTTTTCTTCGAGTTATAACCATTCAACCTCTAGCCCCATTTTTTCTTATTAATGTTATAGAATGATTAAAAATTATGTATATATTTCTCTATAGTATGTACATATATTTTTTAACCTTCCTTTTACATTGTAATACATTTTTTATTTTTTTCCAGAAATCCTTAATTATGAAATTTATTTTTTTATGATATGAAGTTGGATTATGGAACCCATTTTCTATACATGGATAATTATTGTGATTATTTCTTATGATAGGACACATAAATCATAAATAAGTTATGATGGGTACTCTTATATAGGATTCCAATGCATTGGGTAATAGCTTTAGTCTCGTGAGACGTTATGTATGGGATTAGGGAGTTAATATAATCCTTTGTGGGATTTTGTCCACCATGGGATAATTTCTAGGTAGAAAGAAATGTATCATGTTTATTTCATGTTATATATTAATACAAAATTTCTTATGTTTCATTGATATTGTTATTATTTGTTATTCATGTTATGATCACATGATATTATTCATGAGCATTTACTTTTATGATATCATTTTATAAATTTGACTCACATGTTATATTTCAATATCATGTTTATTCCCTAATTGGATTGTTAACTGCCCCATTTAATTTATGTATTCTATATATTATATAATATTATTTTAGGAGGTCAAATGGAATTAGGATATCATTATAGAGAAAAAATAATGATTTCATGTTTAATGTTTTTCAATGCATTGTAAACCTAATCATCCAACGACACTAGTACTTTTCAATCCTTGTTTTGTATTAATGATAATTTATAAAAAAACAAAAAATAATATGTATCAAAAGTCATGGATCACTATATAAAAATAAAAAAATTTATACACCTATTTTCATCATGGGTTTTTAAGAAGAGTTTCATCATAATTAATGGTAGAACATATATATGATTACCTTTGAAAAGGATTCTTTTATTATACCTCAAAATCATCAAAAGGAATAAAAAATTAATCTATAACTCTCATGAATTACAGTATAATGAATAATGGCAGTATTCAATTGTTTTGAAATCTAAATAAATAAATTATTTCCAAAACATAATTATAGAAAGTCATTATATAACTTTAGGATGATTATTCAACATTAAAATTCCAATAAATCCAGAAAATATTTATATTTGAAACATTATGATAGCATTTTGATGACCTCATCCTAAAACATGGTATCATATAATGAATTCATCCATATAAATATTTTAATTCACCAATAAAACATATTAATGTAGTATAATTTTACACATAAATTCCATTGAAGTAACTTATAATATAGAATTTCATAAAATATTTCAATGTGAAACCTTCCCTGAAATATCAATCCTTACATATTCTTTCAGCAATAAACTATCTAAAATTCAGAAAACATCTTTTACAACCCAACTTCAGGTATTTTTTGTAACAAGTTTTATATAAAATGAATACATAATCTGTGTATATATCAAATTCCATTAAACATTAATAGCACAACCTATATATAATGTGATCTCATATTCACATATATGAAAAATTCCTTCATCAAAAAAGTCATTACAGTCTAATAGAGTCACCATCATGAAATGATTTTCCAATCCTGAAAATTACTCATTACTTTTAAACCATCACTACTCTAATATATCGAAAATTCATCAATATTTATATTGAAAAATATAAAATATAAAAACTACTTCAAATATCATGAATTAATCTACTCAAGAAACTAGTCCAATACACTCCTAATATGAGAATTATTTAAAATCTACATTATCGAATATTATTTATTATGGTAATCAAATAGTTAGTATAAATACTAATACTATTTTTATCAAGTATCAATTTATTTCTTTACATCAAATCCATTATAAATTAAATTCATGGAAAAATTCATTATACCGATCTTACGAATTTTAGTGCATTGGTTCTGATAAGTTGTCCATAACTAGTTTCAAATGGCATGACACAAGATTCAATCACTATATCATGTCATAAAAAGATAATAACATAAGAATTTAAATTATATAATTATAATTAAATTATCTTAATTTTTAGATCCCAATGAGAAATTTCAAAAACATGAAATCGATTCTGGGAAATTAATACCAAAACAAAGGTATTTATGACATTGCAACAAGGTCTAGTATAAATTGAATAAAAAATTGATTTCTAAAATATAATCACAATATCCAATATTTATAAACAACATATTTCTACATAATTCATATCTTAATCACCCAATAATAATTTCAACATTTCTTCACATTCTATTAATTTTTTCACAACCTATCAAATTTTTTAAGAGACACTAAATGAGAGAATAAAGGTATATATGATACTAACTAGTAAATAGTTTTTAAATACCACAATATATACACAATATATCACATTATATCTTATTTTCTCAATTAATAACTAAATAATTGTTTATATAACACATGTATCACTATAGATAAAAATTTCAATATTGACTATATTAAATTTCATTAGTTAACCCCTTTTTAAACCCCAATGAAATTATATAACACAAAATTTTACCTACACATTTATATAAAATTAGATACCATTAAAATAAATTTATTAAATAACAATATAAATTTATTAAAATACTTTCATATTCCCATGGTAGTCCCTAAAAAATAAATAAATGCTCATATTTCTCAATTCTCATTCATATAATTGAGATAATAAAATTATTTGAAAAACCTTTGTGTCATAATATTGGTAATCTAAGATTATTTATTTAAATAATATGGTATTTATTCCCTATTATATTTCTATAACATAATGTACTCAATTATATAGGACCACGGAAATGGATGGTTAACCTTAATTGGGTGAAAACTGAGGCATATACCTTCCTAAGTGAATAATATTTTACTTGTTCAAAATGTTTTTGTTTTTCTACTTTTATAATAAATATAAAAATGGAAAAATAATACATGATAGAAAATTTCAATTAGATATAAATATAATTGATTATAAGGTAACAGGTATATTTTCATTATATATGTGATTTTATATAGATACATGTGATTAAAAGAGATCACACTAGAAATCATTATATCTTGTGTAAAAATAATGGTATTTGAGATACTAATAATTACATAAGGATATATTTAGGAAAAATATTTTTAATCAACTATAAAGGCCCTTAGAGTAACATATATGTCTAAGAAAATATATTTTTTATTATGGTTTATTTTTTTCCATAAATATATTACCAATTAATTAAAAGATTTAAATACATAGGAATTTGGTTAAAATTTTCAAATTTATTCTAAATTATTTGCATAACGTTTTGAAAAAAAATTCAATATAATTTCAGAAAATTTAGGGTATTTATATTATTATACCAAAATAACATAATTGCAAAAATAGTTCTATTTAATTTTGATGCTTACCATTTATTCAAAATAGTATTATAAAAATTATATATTAAATGAAAGTATATTACGAATCCATTTTTTGGTATTAGTCACATTAACTACATTAAATTAGTTTATTCATCTTGTGTTGATTTTTTATGGAAGTTTTAAACATATATATATGAATGTGAGGAGTGAAATATTTTTTTAAAAGTTATGTAGTCAGTTGAATTGTGTTACAAAGTGTAAAATCTATAACATATAGTTCATTATTTTGTTTATTGGTGCATGTTCCATTAATAAATGCATGGGTTATACAATTTGTAACACACATAGTGGATTATTTAGTCTCCTAGAGAATCCACATGGTCAAATTTTTTTGGGTACCTCCCACTATCAATTACATTATCCATATATGTTATCATAAACTATAAGTGAATAAAAGTTTTTAGAATATGACCCCTAAAACAGAAAACTAATGTATCACCCCAGGAGGCACTAGTTACTGGATTGGTGTCAATTTTGTTCAATAAATAAATTGAAGGATAGTTTTTTGATATTATTGTATGTTTTATTCAATTTATTATCAAATTATGGATATTTTTATTATAAAATAACATTAAATTACACCACACAAGAAAATTACAGGATAATTAAAATACTATAAACATTTTCTATCATCCACCACTAGAACCAATCCTCAAAGAGGAAGGGAACACAAACTATTAAATAAGAACAATCGATCATCTTGAGTTCCCCAAGAAGTACATACATTGGCCACCTTATTAACTTCTCTCCATGTGTGAGGATCCTTAACCCAATCATTCAGAATATACATAATTCATTGGATGAATTAGAGAAGTCTACATTGTGTGGGGATATTAAAATTAATGGAGCTTTGGATGATCATGGAATCAGTCTCCATCAACTCCAAGAAGTTTTCCCAATCCTAGTGGTGAATTCAACATGTATTTCATATTAATTAATCAATTAGTCTCTTATTTTTAATTTAACACAATTTGTAAAAAATCCAACATAAACATAAATTAATTGTTGATATCATTTATAAATGATAAAATTATCAATATTATAAGAATATAATGTCTGAAAATTATTTCCTATCTTTTTTATATCAATACATCAAGTACTGATGGATGAAGAATAAAAAAATCATAATATATTATTATAATATGAACAATTCAAACCATATTTAGAGGTTAAGGATTGAAATATCTACAATATAATATATCAATGTTTATATTACATCAATAATGTTGATGTGACGTGCCACAAAACCTAATTAATAATGTTGTTACACTGAAAAAACTGATCAATTGATATATTTCCCAAATAAAAATAATGAAAATTAAAATATACAAATTTATTATGTAATGTTTGATGTATTTAAAATGTAATTAATGGATTTTTTATTGACATAAATGAGTATTTTCATAAAAATAATTATCTAAATGTTTTTACTCTAATGTGATGGAGTGAATGAGACATATAATTTAATGGAATTGATATTATGATAATATTTAATTTTATCCATTATAAGAAACTATTGGAGTTGGTTCCTTAGAAACAACTTATCTGTACATTATAATAACCTGTATTAATTATTTTTAAAATTAATAAATCCTTAATACATCATAATTTATATGATGATTAATATAGTATGTGGTAATGTCCTAAGAGTAGATATCACACATGAAGGTCATAATAGTTTGGAACTATGAGGAGAACCCATAATTTCCATGATATTATTCATAACAATTTTTCCTATAGATGGATTATATCATTTGAGGGAAAATGATATAGGAAATTATAGGTAGAGACTCATAATTCATTGATGCACCTTCTCATGAAATATTCCCATGGTTATATACAATTCAAGACATTATGAGGACAAGACCCACCTCTTAGAACTACAAATTTACATTTTTCATTGGATTTTCATATCTATATATGTGTATATTGATCCTTAGACATAAATATTTAATTAATTTGTACTATAGGTTGGTTAATTTGATTTATTTATTACAACTTTGATGGAATATGTTTTTGACGGGGTAGGATGCATTGGGTGCATCTTGAGTAATATTTCATTAATGAATAATGTAAGAAACTATTTTTAGATTATGTAATTTAACGAAAGAATATATCTCAGTAATACTAGTAGAAATTATATATCCAAACTAAATTTATTTCCATGTTATTCTATTAGATATTTAAATATCTAAAAATTCAATAATAGATACATTATCCTCAAAGATTGATGGAACCAACATGCAGCCTACATGATTAGAGATATCATTATAAAGAGATAATATTACATTGTAAGAATATGTATAAGTTATTAGGTAATTGTAGAATTATTTTATTTCTCTATGGGTTCCTCATCATGTATCTAGATATTAATATTGGAATTTATGCTTCTTTACCCAATGGCACTTGGAAAGAGTCCTTGTGGGTGACAGAAAAAGGGTATCAAGAATATTAGTTAAATAATATATTATTATTTATTATTTAATAAGGGGAATAATTATTATTCCCAAACATGGTTTAACAAACTATTCATGTTTTCTTGATCACATATACTCCCTCACCAGTTATTCGAGTGAATATTATTTGAGTATAATATTTACTAAATATTTATTTTTTATTTAGGTAATATTATATTTATTTATTCTTTACAGAATAATGTAGTGTTATATATTTGATTAATAAATAATAATTATTCAATCCCAATAAACATTATAGAGTAATGGAAGACCATGTTTAATGGTTTGGTGAGAAATAATATAAATCGAATATTATTTGATTGAATAAAATTTATTTCAATTTTCATGTTTAGCAAATGTCAAGAAATATTATTATTATTATTATTATTATTTTAGAAATGTGATTCTACAAGGATTATGGAAACAATAAAGGGATAATGTTTAATTATTATCTTCTATAATTATAAGTATATAAACCCAATTATATAATTTTATTTATTGTGACAATTCATTTTTTGTAGTGATGAATGACATCTAGAGAGAATCCTATCAATCCCTAGAGAGATCCATATCTTAGAACACCCTTAAGAAAGGAGAGTGATCTCCCTCCACCATCAACTCCTAGATCAATATAGATATTGAGGTTAATTCTTTGGAAGAAATACTTTGGGTGATGAAAGGAATACAACACAACCATTTAGAACAGTAATTCTAGAAACCGTAGATTTCTACAGCAATGTTCGACGGTTTGTGGAACACATGTGGATTTTCGTTGGAGGTAATCTACTCTAGATTATAATAACACAGATATGGTATGAAATTGATAAATTTTTAGATCCATAAAAAAAGAAATAATTTTTCAAAAGTTAATTGTTAAATTTTTTAAATTATTTGTAAATAATATTTGATGATCCTGTGTTTCAGTTCTAGATTTTTTCCATTGTCAAAAAACATTAATTCAATTCCATTGATCCTGACGTTTATCATCATGTAAATCTTGGATTAAGCATTTATGGTTACAACAAGAAATGTTTTTATGCCCCATTTAATGATTCCGCTATGTCCAGAATCGTTAAGTGGAACTAGAGGGGTCGAATAAATATTTACAATTATATAAAGATTCATGATTGATTTATACTTTTTTCATTGATTTTTTATTTCATTTTAATAATTTTTTTAATATAAATAGGGAGATCTTATTTTTTCCCTTTTTATTTTGTAAAAAAATAATCAAATAGCTTTATTTTATGAATGAAATAAATTTGTTGATATTATCTTGAGGTGTCGACGAGTCAGGTTGGAAAACTGAAGAGTGAATGCAATTTAACCTATAAGTAAAAACTGTGTTCTAGTATTTAATTCACTAAGAATAAATTCAGAAATAATTAAAGGAATTTTTATTTATTACATGTAGTGAATTTGAATATACACTACATGTTTAATAGACCATCCTTGCACACTGTTAACTGGAGTACATGTCGTGATACTTCAATTCACAATGTTTATAACCTTAGTCATAGATAATTATTGTATCTTTTTAAAAATCCTACATGAATGGTGACCATGATCCTAAAAAAACACATGTTTTGTATCCCATTTACACATTTTATACTCTAAAATTTATTATGGCATGTTTACAATCCAATTCCCTAGGTGTTTGCTACGTATAAACAACAAGAATAATACACACCATGTAGTTTTAATGTACATGTTGTGCACATTTGACAAATTATGATGAATCAAAAAGTAATTTATTTTACTTTTCAAATCTTATCTACATGTGTTTTGTGTTTTTATTAGGATGATATCACATTCCATGTAATGGGTTTAATATATACAATTGTCTAATTAATTTTATTGTAATAGATTTATCTTCATGTCATATCTAAGTTATATTACAATTATTACTCTACATATGTTTAATAATAACACACAATGGAAATAACATGTCTTGGATGTTGTAATTAAGTTTATATAACAATATTTGAAACAAATTTATAAGTAATGTATGCCAGAGGTCATAGGATTAAACAGTATATGATTATGGAAAACACTGGGTAGTTCGGACGTGTACTCACTGTGTTTCCTTTAAGGTTTGGTTTTATGTCTATTGAATTTTAATTAAATATTATTAATTTGTTTAAATTAATGTTACATGTGAATCTCAAGAAAATTAAGATCCCAATTATGATACAACAATGAATTAATTTAAAAATATAATTAATTAATTGAAGAATTATTTATCTTAAATAATAATGATTAGAATTGAATGCTAATTTTAGTAAATTCATAATTTTTTGCATGCATGTATATGATCATTATCCTATGTAAGAACATTTTATGTGACTAGTTTAGTTTAATTTATTTTTAAATTTAATTTTTTTCTTGACTATCATCTCTACCCTCATTATATAAGGACCCATGGGACCATGGATTTATTAATTTAACCCACTAACCAATCATTTGATTTCCCAAACATTAAAGTGACTAAAATCATATCTAAAGAAGGGAACTCCTAGGATAGTGGAGGTGGTTAAAATTTGGTGCCATTGAAAAACAAATCCATGAGATATATATATATAGGTGGATAGGTGTAAATCTACAACATGAACCATAATTGGATCATAGTGTTTTTCCCATGGTCGATGGTTAGTTTATCATTCTATTGATAAACTAACCATTTGTAAAATCATATGATCATACTAATTTAATATTTCATTTTGTTCATTTTTCATATTTATTTCATTATGGATGTTTTTTTATGATCACATGAATGAATTAATTAATAATCAAGAAAATTATATCTAAGATAAATTGGATCATGTATAAATAATATCAAATAAATGGTTAATCACTTAATTAAATACACTTTATATTAATGAAGGTGTAATAATTATAATAATTAAATATTTGCCTATAAAAGATAAAATACCTCAATTATATATATATTTTCAGTATAGCCTTCCACTATATTAGATAAAATCATATTATAGTTCAAACTGCATGACCAGCCAATGTTGGGATGCCTTTAATTATCATAGAATTCTAACATGGGGTTTTGGGATGAATTGAATTACTTCATATAAAGGTTTTACTGTCAAATAAGTACATGGTGTAACTAAAAGTAAATGGATGAGGAAATATATTTTAATGATTTCTGGATTGGGGAGTCCACCTAAAATATCAAGGAACCAGGTGTTAATTAGTTGGAATTTGAAATGCTGGTTTGAAAACCATAAAATTTCATTACCAAAAAATATTGGTGGTGAGAAGTGGAATATGGATATTTCCCACAATAAAGTCCAAGAAATAGGATATATAAATTATAATGGTGATGGATATTGGATTTTAATGAAATAGTGGAATATTAATAAATAAAATATGTATTTATTTATAAAAAAATTTATTAAATAAAGTACATAAATTCTACGAATCTTAATTGTAAAACCAAAAATATAATGAATTCAAGCATATCAATGTGATTCATACTTGAGAAGGATAAATTTATCACCTTCACAAATTTTAAGTAATATTTAAGGAACTTATGTTTTATCCTATACCATAAAAAGAATTTTTATGAATTGTTATGAATTATTCATGATTCTTGTTGTAATGCTGCTAGTGAGGAAGCATTTTCAGTAAATAAGAAAATTTTAACGATTTTATAAATGTTTAGTGTTTCGTGTTGTCATCCATGACTAATGATATTATAAAACTGTATGAGTACATGGATGTGCATGGCATGGTGTCTCTCTTTCGGGACCTCTATCAAGGGAAGATGTGAAATGAGATATGAGGGAGATATATATCTTTATTTATAAAAAATATTGAAGATTCATCTCAAATTTAGTTTCATGTATTCAATTTTATTAGCAAAATATAATTCATAGAAATATAAAAGATTAATTTCCTAGTGGAGTTGCACAAAACTTTAATAATTTCCTCACTACCCAGGTCCTTATTAAGTTTATTTATTAATTATTTTATGATAAATAATGTGAGGACTCTTTTGTAACTTCATATTGTGATTCAACAAATATATAAGGACATGGGTGTGAAAAAATAGTTGACCTTATGGGGAATATGAAGAGAAATATCAAGTACAATTGGCAAAAGACTCATAAAAAATCTAAATCTCTATAGAACCATTCATACAATAAGACAAATATCCATATGTTGGGAGAAGAAAAAAAGGTAGAATGATTTCTTGTGTTGTGAAAGACCACTAGAAGAGGAACTAGAGCCAAAATGTAATGGGAATAAAATTGTTCATTCATTATCAAATGTAATATTTCAATATCAACACATTGGGTATTGGAAACAACTTGTAGTGTTCACATCTATATTTTATTATAGGAACTATGTAGACTTTAGATGATTTATAGAGAATAGGTGAATTTTTAATCATCCAATAGTTCGAGGCTGGTATCTCAAACCATTGGAGACTACAACCATTCATTTCCATTAAGAATGATATTTGATTTAAGATATTATTTATAATCTAAATTTTGTTTACTATGAACATAACTTTTATATCACTCCAAGAAGAATTTGGTTTTAATTTTAAATTTTGAAATAAAATTTTCTTCTTTTATAAATATTTCATATGTTATGGTATGGAATATTTCAATAACGGCCATTATGTATTCAATTATGAAAACCAAGTATTGTAAATACATAATGAATCATGCTCTCATGAATAATATAACACCTAGTTATGGAATAAACATATTGGCCTTGAAAATGAGAAGAATTATAAAAATATTTCACATGATGTTTATTTAGAGTCTTTTTTACTTGAACCAATTGAATGATGTAATTATTTTTTAAAAGTATAAATGAAGAAACAGATATTTGGTGGATAGGCTGAAAGGGGCATAGAGATTTTAGGATTGGTACACAGTTATATGTATAGACCATTTATAATAGAATCTGTAGTAGTCTATTTATAATTTATAACAATCAATGATGACTTGAGTAGATACAGCTAGGTGTACTTGTTGAGATATAAGTCATAGATATTTTAGAAATTAATAGAATTCAAGAATTATCTAGATAATAAACTTCCAAAGAAGATAATGAATCCTAGATCGGATCAAGGTGGGGAATATCCTAACCAATATTTCATCTTAATTCTATGGTAATTTCAGATTCTATCGTTACTACCTCTATCTTACACAACATAGTGAAATGGTGTTATTGAAAACAGTAATTGCACCTTGTTCGACATGGTATGGTCGATGATGAGTCAGGAAAATATTCCATTATTGTTTTGGGGATATATATTACCAATGTTTTCATACATACTGAATCAAGTACCAACTAAAGTGGAAAATGTAATTGGCTTCATGTTATGATGTGTAAAGAAACCCATTTTTCCTTAAAGATATGTATTTGGGTTTGAGACCTTCAATGAGGTTTTATCCAGA
Organism: Viscum album; assembly: GCA_963277665.1. Taxonomy (NCBI): domain Eukaryota; kingdom Viridiplantae; phylum Streptophyta; class Magnoliopsida; order Santalales; family Viscaceae; genus Viscum; species Viscum album. The sequence goes on along the minus strand of OY728123.1, from coordinate 1,529,501,289 downwards.
AATAAACTAGCACACTAGGGCACAAATTATATCATTATAGGGTATCCAAAGGAAAAAAGGATACTCCTTTTAAAAACTATCAAACAAGTATGTTAATGTCTCCATAAAATATACCTTCCTTGATAGGGAGCACGGAGTGAAAGAAATATTGACTTCATTGAAGTTAATTATCAACATACAAAAGAGTTGGTACAAGAACTAATTACCCATGTCACCTTGGAAGAATTAGTTCCTCAAACAAAAGTACTTCATTGGATAAATATGGATATAAGAGAAATATATATATATAGTTTTATAATCACTGAAGACGATGACACGTTATTAGTTGAAAATAATGAACCTCTCTCCTACAAAGAGGAATTAAAGGGATCTAAATCTATGAGATTGATTGAATATATGAATTCTGAAATGAATTCCATGTATCATAACCATGATTTTGTTCTAGATGATATGCATATTAATATAAATCTTTTAGGGTGAAAATGGGTATTCAAGAGAAAAATGAACAATAAAGACATGGTAATTACCAAAAAAATAAATGATAGTGGCTAAAGAGTTTAAACAGTGTCAAGGAATTGACTAAGATTAAACATTTTCACTAGTTTCTAGTTTAAATACAACAGAATTTTACTTTCTATAGTATCTTAACATGACTATGAAATTTTTAAATTTGACATAAATGGTCTTTGATTTAATGGGATCCTTAAAGAACAAATCTATATGACACAACTAAAAGGTTTTGTTAGTCTAGGTGATTCTAAAAATATTTACAAGTTACATAGATCCACTTATGGAATTATATAATAATCCATGCCATTTATCATTTGATTCAATGACACTATTAAATAATTTTTGATTCATTTAGAATGAATATGAAACATGTGTTTATAATAGGTTTATTGGGAATGCAGTCATTGTCCTATTAATAGATGTTGATGAAATATTACTTATTAAAAAAACAACCAACCAGTATTGAATTCGGTTATAGACTAGTAAAATAAGTGCTTCTCCATGAATGACATATGGGAAGAATCCATATTTTAGGGATCGAAAAATAAATTTATTGAGTAAAATTGGGAGGATGTATCGCTTAGGGGATCCTCCGCCTAGGGTTTGTGTTGACCAACCTCAGTGCCGCCTCTCCTCCGCTACTCCTCCTCAGCCTCATCCTGCCTCCATCTGGCCCTCGCGCAACACAGATCTGAGATCCTTGACTCGAATCATGTCATCCCATTGTGCAACTACCCTATGACTCCTCCTGATGCTTTCTAAGAATATGTCGCATCCCCCTCCTCCCGGATCCGAAGCCCCATGGATCTTATCGCAGATAAAGACCCCATAACACCTCAAGTGATGCTATCCGTGATTACAATTCCTTTCTTCTTCCACTACGTTGGGTTTGGATATCTCATCACTTGGATCGGTGTGGCGACCAGGATCACGGTCGGCGTGAATCCTGCTTTGATGGGGCGATGTGTGCGGTCATGATAGACAGAGTGAAGCGTGTATTCAAGATCGATGAAGCACCATGTGCAGCATGCCGTTATGACACGATCTCTGTCACAAAACTCCTTCAATGTCCAGAGGCTTGTCATTTCGACTAGAGATATTTCCTCATTTTTGTTGTATGGATTTTATGGTTCTGGTTTTGTCATTTTCTGATTTTCCTCTTCTCTTTTTTCCTTTCCCTTCACGCATGCCCCCAAAATGGACTGGTTTGAGGGATTCATTGGAAAATAGGGATGGTGTTGCTGGATCTGATGATGAGGTTTCTTATCGTGGAGGCTCTTGGATGTTGTTTTATTGCTATTAGTTCCAGTGATGATGGTCTAATATTGGGTTTTCCATTTTTTTCGGTTCTCACTTAGCCACAAAGTGATGGTCACTTGTGTTTTTGTGGTGTTTTTGGGCGGGTCTGGTCCAAGACAGGGTTATTTTCTCATCCCCTCAATGGCTCCTTGGAATGTCTTGCTGGTTCTCAATTACCTTAAAAGTGATTTGTAATAGTTGGTTCTCACTTAACCAAAAAGTGTTTTTCAAATTATAAAAAATTAATTTTTAGCATATTTTAGGGATATAGATCATTCATGATAGATCCATGAGGTTTCCTAGAATTTTTTAAAGTTGATATATTGACAAGAACTAATGAGATTTAGCATGGAATAATCTAATGAGGGTTTGGTTCAAGAGTCACATTGTGTATATGTTTCTATGAAAATGTTTCCTTAGACACAATAGGAGAAATAGATAATGAGTAATATCTCATACACTTTAGTGATAGGAATAATCATTTATTCCATGTTGTGTACTATACCCAATGTTTCCTATGCATTGAGAATTGAATGTACATATCTAGTAGAACTAGCATAAAAATATTGTTATACTATTAATGTCACCCTCAACTATCTAAGTATAACTAAGGATATGTTATTGTTATATGGATTATATGATTAGTTGGTCATCTAGGAATACATTGATACTAGTTCTCAAATAGATAATATTGATATAAAGACACATTCAAGATGGGTTTTTTTCTCAATAGAGGAGTTATGAGTAGGAAGAGTTCAGAGAATCTAGTTTTTCCTAATTTTAATTGAATTTATGAGTATATTGTGTGTTTTTAAACAGTCAAGAAATCATTTTGGAGGGATATATTTGTCTAGGAGCCTGATGTGGTACCTATAATTAATGATCCTATCATAGTGTATTGGGATAATACTACAGTAGTGGCTTTGGAAAAATATCCAAGGTCACCCAAATAGAAAACAAACATACTCCATTAGTATCTCCTCATGAGAGATTTTCAACATAATATTAATGTTTTAGTAATAATATTTCAAATAGAATAAAATTTTGTAGGCCCCTTGACTAAAGGCTTTTCTCAATGGATGAATTAGTATCATGTGAGAGCCGTAAGAGTGAAGGTTTTTAGAATTTGACTATAGTACAAGTGGGATTCTGTTGGAGTTCTTTCCCTAGAACAAAATTATGTGTAATTTAAAAAAGACAATATTAATTTTTTGAATATTAATAAAATTTTTATCATGTCATGATTATTCTCTTACATACCATAGTATGTGATAATTTCAAAAGAGTATTTGTCTCTCTGGATGTTCATAGATTTTCCTTATAATGATGAGAACCTAGAAGTTCCAAGATAATGTTCTTAAATATATGTTATATAGCTAGAATATATTATTTGAGGGACACAAATGATATAGGATTTATGTTTTCGATAGAAATAGGACTTTCAAACACCATCTCATAGTTTACACCATTAGTAATATCCAGTGTAGAATATTATGGGAATGAGACCCACCAATAAAACATATGCATTTATATGTTTCATTTGGTGTTCCAATATATGGATGTGTGTATTGTTTCTTAGACTTTACGATTATTATTAATGAGTATAATAAGACAATTACTATTATAAATTTATGAAAACCATGATGACCTATGTTTGAGGGGATGTAGGATATGTTGCGTGAATTAGGAGTAATATTTCATTAATTAATAATGCAATAAAGGATTTCTAAAATCTTTTCATTAACAAAAGTTTATATCTAGGTACCTAATATGGAAATTATATAACCTATATAAATACATGGACATTGTGTATTGTAGGAAATTTCAACTTCCCAAAATTCAAATAAAGAGACATTGAACACATATGTTGTTAGCACTAACATGAAACCAACATGATTAGAGAGCGCATGACAAAGGGATCATATTCTACTCTGAGAATTCATGTGAGGTATTTCTACATTTATACATCATTTAAATTATTCATTGGTTCCTTGGTGGGTATCTAGAATATATACATGTACTTTAGGCTGATTCGCCTAATGCCATAGAGAAAGTGTCCTACAGGGTCACACTTTATGTATATCAAAAATCTCAGTTAAATAATATATTATTATTTATTATTTAAAATGTTGAAGAAATTTTATTCCCAAACCTGGTTTAATAAATTACTCATGTTTCCTTGATCACATATATTCTATCACTTGTTATTCAAGTGAATATTATTTCCGTAGAGTATATATTTTTTTTGTTTGTGAATAATTTAAGGATATTTATTTATTCAATAAATCGTCATGTTTCCAGGATAGACAAATATTATAGACGGATGGAGGAACAATTTTAATGGGCCAGTGAGAAATAATATATATTGAATATTATTTTACTAAATAATATTTAATTAAATACATGAGTTTATAATATATCAGTAAATAAGAACAATATTATTTTTTATAGACATGGGGTTTTGTAGTGATTAATGAAATAATAAAGGGAACATGTTCTGTTAGTATTTTCTACCATTTTTTTATATAGACCCAATTATATTCTTATTTTAATATAACCAATTAATTTTTTGTTGTCCACAATGACATTTAGAGGGAATAATCTCAATCCCTTGAGATACCCTTCTCCAAAAACACTCTTAGTTGTGGAGATCGATCTTAATCCATTTTTCACTCCCAAGTCTAGAGATATATCAAGGATATTCTTTTGGATGTGATTCTTTAGATGATCAATAGAGAAAAACAAAAGAATTATTATTTTTCAAGCTAGAACTCATATAATTCTATGATAACATTTTGAGGCTCATGGAACACATGTAGATCACCACTAGTAAAAATATAATGTTGATTCTAAAAATGCAATGACAGTACAACATAGAGATGTTTTCATATCCAACAATGAATAATTAGGTTTCCATAAGGTAACTTTTTAATTTCTAAAATTAATTGAAAATAATATTTGACTATCTAGTGACTTGGTTCTTGTGATTATCCATTTTCTAAATTATGTGACTCAATTCCATTTATTGCATCATTTGTTGTCCTATAAATCTCCAATTAATCATCAATCATGATAAAAATAAATTTTGGTTGTTCCCCATCTAACACATTCAGTGTGCATAGATCCTAAAATTAAAACCATTGTAATACCATATTATAAAATTTTATAAGTCATTGGATATGAAACTATATAAATAATGCATGAAAAATAAGTTTTTTGGGACACTTCTCTTGCCAATGTATGTTCTATAGCTATCTACCAAGTTTTCATAGTTGTTCAGATTAGATCTATAACTAGATATCAAACTATATTTCTATAAAAATGGGGTTTGTCATATTTTTATAATTAAAATCATTTATAAAATATTTGGTGTAATTTAGATATTTTTTGGAGTAAATATTACACTCCATTTTATTTAATCCTCTTACAATATCTTCACCCCATTGTATGGGGGTCAATATGTTGATATTTATTTCAAAAATTACTGAAGAGATAAAAATTTGACAAATACTATTCCAATAAAACTTATTACTTATATTTGGAGTTAAACCATTTTATTTTTTTACAAATTTTATCGATTATTTTGTGAGATAATGGAAACAAATCATAGTAAAATGATGATTTTTCAATTGGGGTTTTAAATAGTTAATTAACTCATTAATAATCCAATAAATTTGTTTAGGATGACTTATAAATATCTTTATTCATAATATCTGTTAAATAATATGGGGATATTTATAGATTATAGTGAGGGGTTTTAAATTTTGAGGTATTAGTTGGGTCAGACATCTTAATGGAATTACACGGTGGATTAACGATTGATGCTCAAGGAATATGGATTACATACATTATAGATATTATGAATCTCACATCTCTTTGGATATTGGGATTATCATAGGGAATTTCAATTTTTGAAATATGATTTAAATTTTACATGCCTTTTTGGTTATATTGTGTGACTTTTTCTTGATCCTAGTAAATATTTATAGTTTTAAATAAATTAAATATCATAAATAAAATTGAATTATTTATTTATTGGTTAATTAATGTTGATCTTACTGTGTAGTCTAATTTAGGTAAGTATAACTTCAAACGATTAAACATCGTTAAATCTTACATGAAATTTATGTTTTTTTATAATTTTATTAAATACTTGAGATAATGTTTTAAAAATGCTAAAAATTATTTTATGTTTTTATTTTATGTTAGTTGTTATTATGTTTTTATTTAATTGGACAAATAAATATATATCTTTATATATTATTTAAATAATTTACAGTATCTGATAGTAAACTTAAAAATTATGGGGTTTACTATTAGAGGAAAATAATACAAAACATCATATTGTTATATTTTTTTAGGTATTTCACTTCCATTGACTGAGAGGTGTAAGTTAAAAATGTTGGTTAACCATTATTTTTTTTAAGGATTAGATTGGGAAAAATTGGATTAATAAATATTAAAGTATAAAATATGAATCTATATATTAAAAGTATATAGTAATTTAATAGGATAATGTACTATGTCATGAAATTTTAGATCATTTAGGAACATTGTTAATTATTAAAAAAATTGAGAATACTATTTAGTTCGAGTTATAATTGGGTTTGATATAATGATTTTATGTACTATAATATACATTATTGAATTTAATTTAATAGATTTATAATGTATTATATCAATAAGTTATGCATAATATTGTAATGTATGATTTATTACTATGATGAATGTTGTGATCATGATTCCTGATGTCAAAATGGAATAATTCTATAAAATTTTATATAATATAAGGACGTTCAGTGATATATACTATATAATTTAAGTGATGAACAATTTTTCATTGATATAATTTTATGAAGCATGAAATAGTGAGTTTTATTATATATGATTTGATTTGATGCTGAAGAGTTTGTATGAGTGAACATCAAGACAAATAAAGTGATATAATATCCTTAATGGTTAAATTAATATTATTAATGTGCATATGTTTCTATATTATTGTTATTATTTTCATATAACAGAGATGGGTTGGAATCCCAATGTGTCGCATGAAAATTCATTTTTATTATTATAATTCCCATAAATATTAATTATTATTTATCTGAAATAATGGAAAAAATTAAAAAATGACGGTATTTTCCTTACTTGGTTATTCATGTTAAGATATATGACAACATATATTTTTTCCCAAAAAGTATTCTCCCAGTGGTACATTTCCCTTTTTAGATGAATAATGAGACTTTTCTCCATGTGACTAGATATTATGATATTATTACTTTGGGTATAACTCATGATAGTTATCTCGTAGTATAGATTCATTCATTCTTATACCATTCACGTGAGGATATTGACTATGTTATTGAATATATATTTTCCCTATTGAAATAAACCTTTAAGTTACAACATATGATAACTATAAAATATGATATATTACATTGTCTTATAACTAATATAGAATACTTATATGACTCTTTACCTCCCATCATGGTTATATAAGGATTCCTCATTAATATGCCTACGTCAAAGTGTGTATCTAGTTATGTATAGATGAGGGATCAATTTATTTTATTGTTCACGTTTTGGTGGTGGTGGATGGTTTATGATTTAAATGGAATGTTATATTTTCCCTCCTAGTGTTTTTTTAAAGGTATTTCATGATTTGATCAATAGAATGTTAACTTTTAATTTATATTATTATAGTTTTTGTAACGTCCCGGACCCGAGTGCCCTGCAACGGGTGCCACGAGCCCGGTTCGCCACATGACCTCAAGTGCGTTTCCCCAGACGCCAGAGGCTGCCGACTAGCAGGGAGGGTCCAGGTCTGATAGTGGGGAAACTATTCCCCCAATTGTCAAAGTGTAGCACAGCGAAATACCAAAATAAACATACAACAAACAGTGGAAGCAGTAAACATACACAACTAAAATAACTACAGTAGTGGATATAACCAATAGTATAAATGATTATACTATATGTTCAAGTTCTAAGAAAACAGCCAGAACATGTTATACATCAATACAGTACAGTAGAAAACAAATTACATCAAAACAAGAAAAATAGATGGCAGCGGCATCGCAAGCCTAGGCTCGGTCCCATTCCCTCCTACTCCTCAGCAACAGTCAAGTACCAGTATAGGGACTCTTGCCCCTATCTACACCTTCAGCAATGTCATCTGTTTGGGTCGAAAAGCGTGACCCAAACAGGGTGTGAGAAATATATCTCAGTAGGCACCCACCAAAGGCACGTGCCCAACTGCGTGTAAGCAATGCAACAACAGTGTGCAGTAGTAAAATTCAATAATGTAAGAAGTACTCAAAAGTAACTAATTACCAGTTATATTGCCATTTTATTATCCATTTAATCCATTTAAATATTATAAATCACCACAGTGCATTTCTAAGTAAACAGTCCACGTCCTCAGACAAACAAAACCTTACCCTCAGGTAAGCAGAATCTGACCCACAGTTATAGCCCTCAGGCATAACAGAAATTGCCCTTAGGCGTAGGAATTGTCGCCCTCAGGCATATAAGTCAATCCCTAAGGCACGAATGGTTTCCCTCAGGCGAAATAATACAGCCCTCGGGCGAAATAGTTCAGTGCCCTCAGGCTAATCACATCAACGCCCTCATGCCAAATAAAACAACGCCCTCAGGCTAATCAGGCAACCGGGCCATGCCCAACAGTTAAAAAAGAAGTAACAAGCAATTCCTCTCAAGGAAATTCTACAATTACTACTTTGAAGGCATACCCTCGGGTATCCTGGCCAAACGGCTAAACAGTGAAACACACCTCGGGGGTGGTTCTGGATCCAAGCAGCGATCTCAACCTGCATTTTAATATCATTGATTAATCTCCTATGAATTTCTAGGCATTAAACATAGCAACGGCCTCAGCCACACAACACCCCAACATGGGTTCGTGGCAAAAAAATGCACAAAACACACAGTAGTTGGAAAATAAACACAAATCCACCTACCTTATATGCCAACGAACGCTATACCCAAATGCCGACTCCAGAAATGCCCAAGAACGGTGTAGATCTGACGAAGAACAAAACCCATTCAAACGTAAATAACTTACGTTAGGGGAAGAATTGGTAAGAACGGTAAAAGGAGAGGAGAGGGCTCACCCGTGTGGTTCCAACGAGATCGTCCGAAGTCGAATCGGATTCTAGACGAACGCCCGGTGGATCTTCAGAGATCCATCCTCCTCCTTTGGCTCCAAAACAGCTCATGTGCCTCCTCTTCCAAATGAGGAGGCTACTGCCTATTTTAAGCTGAAAAAACAGAGTACATGGCGTGTACTCCCTTCATTTAACTGTTCATTTGGTGGCACCGCCACACTGTTCATTCGTCGACAAGAGTACACGGCATGTACTCTTGAGTACATGGCGTGTACTGTCGCCCAGCTGGCGGCGAAGCAACCGCCTTACTTATAAAGCCCGCCGACTGACTACACGGAGTGTAAAGCACCACTACACGGCGTGTAGTTCTTCCTACACCCTTTGTCGCCAGCATGGCTACACGCCCCGTGTAATCATCCCAACACGGCCAAAAGTACACGGCGTGTGGATACAGTACACAGTGTGTAGTTCCAAAATTCAGGATTTTTCCCCATTCTCCATATTTTCTCAAAACACTTAAGGAAAAAGGAAAAAGAAGATGCTTGTACCACTAAAACAAGAACTAGGTTCTTAAAAACATCCCCCCTTATAGAAATTCATCCCCGAATTTCCCTTGAAAGGGTGGCGAAGAGAAAGCTAAGAACAACTCTGGCCACTGAGCACGTACGTCAGGCTCCCGCTCCCAGGTCTCATCATGCACTCAGCCATTCTTACATAGCACCCGCACGAGAGGAACTGACCGGCCTTGGAGAACCTTCGTGCTCCTGTAAATGATACGGATCAGATGCCCCTCAAAAGATGCATCATGTTGTAGCTCAACCTCCTCTGGTTGATTGGTGTGAGATGGGTCTGAATGGTAGCGACGCAACTGAGACACGTGGAAGACATCGTGCATGGCTCGGTACCGTTGTGGTAACTGCAACCGATAGGCAACCCGCCCAACTCTCTCCAGAATCTAAAATGGTCCCACATACCTCAGTGAAAGCTTACCATGTCTCTTGATCCATTTGTGTCCCAGCCTCGGCGAAACACGCAATAAAACCTGATCCCCGACCACGAACTCCAAAGGTCGTCTACGGCGATCAGCATAAGACTTCTGACAAGACTGCACGGTATCCCTCCACTTCCGAATCAACTGGACCTGCTCAAATGTCTCCTGTATGAGCTGTGGCCCCAGTAAAGCTGCCTCACCTGCCTCTAACCATCATAAAGGTGATCGGCATGGCCTACCATATAAAGCCTTATATGGTGCCATCTCAATAGTTTCATGTAAACTATTGGTATAGTCAAACTCGACTAAGGGTATATGCTTCTCCCAAGAGCCCCCAAAGTCTAGGACGCATGCGCGCATCATGTCCTCAAGAACTTGTATCGTACTCTCTGACTGGACATCTGTCTAAGGGTGGTATGTTGTGCTCAGAAGTACCCGTGTACCCAGCGCCCTCTGATAACTCTGCCAGAAACGAGACGTAAAGCGGGAATCCATATCTGAAACGAAAGAATGAGGGACCCCATGAATAGGTATGTTCTCTCGGATATACATCCTTTTGAGCTCGTCCACACCGAAGGTCTCCTTGATCGGCAAGAAGTGAGCTACATTCGTGAGTCTGTCCACAACATCCCACATGGTGTCATTGCCTAAAGGTGACCTTGGCAACCCCGTCACGAAATCCATCGCGACATCATCCCATTTCCACTCTGGAATGGGTCACTATTGTAATAGTGTGGCTGGTCTCTGATTCTATGCCTTCACCTACAGACAGGTGGAACATCTCGTAACAAAACCAGCTATCTCTCCCTTCATACCCGGCCACCAGTACTAACGTCTCATGTCTCAGTACATCTTGGTAACCCCGGGATGAACTGCCCAAGCTGAAGCATGAAACTCCCACATCATCTCCTCGCATATATCCCCAGGAACCCATAAAAGTCCATGGAAATGAATAACCTCATCATCGCCTATCATCCAACTGGGAGGAGGGTCCTCACTTGTCACCGACTCTCGTAGAACTAGGCCTTCTGAATCTAATAGCTGCCTCATCCTCACTCTGTCCAGGATGGTAGAAGTTATAACTAACGAGGAATGATATGTCTGCCCTCTGAATGTCATGCACCTCCAGATGCATCTCAGAGAAAAAATCCATAAGCTTCCACTCACCACTGGCCTCCTGCACTGCCTATATCTGATTCTTCCTGCTCAGTGCATCAGCAACTGCATTACCTTTACCAGGTGTATAGGAAAGCTCAAAATCGAAGGGTTGTAGGTACTCGACCCACCTTCTCTGCCTCAGATTCAGGTCACGCTGAGTGAAAATATACTTGAGGATTTTGTGGTTGGTGAAAACCACAAAATGCTCTCCCAACAGATAATGTCTCTAACAGCGCAACGCATGAACAACTGCAGCCAACTCGAGATCATGCGTCGGGTAATTCCTCTCATGTGGCCTCAACTGCCGAGACCCATATGCCACAACTTGGTCACCCTACATCAAAACGGCTCCCAGACCAATCCCGGACGCATCACAATAAACTGTATAGCTCTTCCCCTGTTCTGGGAGTGTTAGGATCGGTGCTTATATCAGCCTTCACTTCAGGTCCTAAAAAGCTGTCTCGCAAGCTTCTAACCAAACGACCTTCACACCCTTCTTAGTCAGACCTATCAACGGTGCTTCTAAGAGGGAGAAGTCATGTATGAAGTGCATATAGTAACCAGAAATCCCTAAGAAACTCCGTATCTCAAACACATTCTTGGGCTGCTCCCAGGAAACTACTGCTCCCACCTTCTCTGGGTCTACTGCAACTCCTGCCTCTAAGATGAAATGACCCAGGAAGTGATTCTGGTCCATCCAAAAGTGGCACTTTGAGAGCATAGCATATAGAATATGCTCTCGTAGTTTACTCAATATGATCTCAAGATGGGTGGCATGGTCGTGTCGAGTGTGAGAGTACACCAAGATGTCGTCCACGAATACTACCACAAATGAATCAACATACAGATGAAACACACGATTCATCAGAGCCATAATAACTATTGGCGCGTTCGTGAGTCTTAACGGCATAACCGTATACTCATATAGCCCATACCTACTCCGAAAAGCTGTAAGCGGTATATCTGATGTTCCAATGCACAGTTGATGATAACTGGATCTCAAGTCAATCTTTGAGAATACTCGTGCTCCACGAAGCTGATGAAACAGATCATATATCCTCGGAAAGGGATATCGGTTCTTAACCGCCAACTTGTTCAGCTTCCGATAATCCACACAATTTCTAAGGGTAGCATCTGCCTTCTTCGCAAAAAGGACCGGAGAACCCCAAGGAGATGTACTGGGTCGGATAAAACCCTTTGCATGTAACTCCTCTAACTACCTCTTGAGCTCCTGCAACTCAGGTGTGGCCATACTATAAAGAGGAATGGGCAGCGGTGCTGCTCCTGGCACTAGTTTGATAGAGAAATCCATCTCATGCACCGGATGTAGGCTTAAAAAGTCGTCCAAGGAAGACATCCCTGAAACGATCAACAACTGGAGGGAAATCCGTCTGACAAGTCCCCTGGTCATCCAGATATAAGCTCGCAATCTGGGATGTGACTCCACCTCGCCCATGATGCTCTGGTCCAGCTCGACTCGCCTGAACATCCCACTCGCCCTTGTATAGAAACTCCCTGCCCTCTGGTGATATGAAATGCACCCTGCGACGATAGTAGTCTACAAAGGCTCAAAAGGGAACCAACCAGTCCATCCCGAGAATGACGTCATAGCTCATCATCTCCAGGACATAGAGGTCCCAATGGAAGTGACACCCACCAACCTCAAGGGGGCACTCTTTGCACTGATTCACACCAACCGTCCTAGTCCCCAATGGTGTGTCTAACGTCAATAAATCAGAAGATGTAGAAACACCAAGACCAAGGCTCTCCACAGTGGGTACAGATATAAAACTATGTGTATAACCCATATCAAAAAGTACTGAAGACAAGACAGAAGATACTAGAATAGTACCTGTGACTGTCAAAGGTCTGTGATCCTACTCCTGCTGGGTCTATTGCACTGCATATGTCAGTCCAGCGCCACGGCCCTATGACATAGCCTGGCTACCCTAAGTTGTCCCGCCCTACTGCCTCTACGATCCTAGTGTCTGGCTACCACAACCACGACCACCGTCTCTGCCTGCACGCCCTGATGTATTCCAGTTCCCTGACTGGTAAGAAGCCACTGGTCCTGCTCCCGCACGCGGAGTCTTCATAGAACCCCTCTCACGAGACACTGGTAGAAACGCCCTGCAAAAGCACTGCAGATGACCCATCATCCCACAAGCTCATCACTCCACTAGGTCCCATGGACATTGCAGCCTCTTGTTCCCCTCTCTGCCACATTGGTAGAACCTAACCGGTCCACATGAAGAAGCTGCCTGGTTGGTACTGCCACCCTGATAGAAGTCCATCTGTCTCTTCCTCTTGCTAGTAGAAATTGTACCAATAACTGGTGTTGAACCGCCCTGGCCCACACCACTTGATTCCCACAGGTTCCTCTCTGTAATCAGCGCCTGATTCACAATCGTGTGTACAGGAGGCAACCTGAAAACATTTACTAGCACTCGGATGTCATACCGAAGACCATCCTCAAAACTTCTAGCTCTCAATGTCTCATCACCCACCAGCACGGGTGCAAAATGCTGAAGCTCTATAAAATGAGCATAGTAGTGCATCACCGACATAGCGCCCTGCTGCGGATTCATGAACTCTCAAGCTCTATCTTCCCTCAGTGTCTCGGGATAGAAGAAGTCATAGAATACTGCCTAAAAATCCTCCCACGCCATGTCCTGGTGATGCTCTGACTGGGTGGTTGATGTGGCCTTATTTTTACTCAGTTTGCCACATTTTTTTATTACATTTTATACAATTTATTTAATTATTTTAACACTTTTTAATAAATAAATTCACTTTTGTATTTTTATAAATAAATTTGTCAATTATTCACTTTTTATAACATTTTATGTAATTTTGGACCTTAAAATAATTGATTTATTCTTGACGTGTTTTTAATATAACTAATTTTCAATTTGTTTAGATAAATCCTTATTTGTTTATTTTATTTAACTTTTCATTATTATTAATCATTGAGTTTGCTAATTAATTTACTTTTAATTTTTTAAAGTTATATACAACTTAGCTCGGCTTTCCAGACTACCGGTAGCTTAGCTACCAATAGCAGGTTACCGGTACACTCTATCGCTTAAAGGAGAGCCACCCAAAAGGGAAGCTGGGTCCGTCGCAGCAAGGAGCCGCCGAAGAGCGTCACGCCACTGTCATGGGTGTGCGCTGCAGCTAGTCGAGGCTGCTGAAGCAGAGCTGTATCTGAGAGGAGGCAGAGCCGATGCTACTTAAAAGGATTCCACTGAGGAGGTACCGACGCGCTGGAGGACCACCTGCTGTCCAGCCGCCACTGTTGAGGGATGGTTTGCCGCAAAGAGCCGAGCTGCGATAAGCCATTGCTGTTCGAAGGTTTTCTATCCGCACTGGAGTCGGGTGAAGCAGTCGCCGTGCCCCGCTTGTCCGCCGGTGTTCGAGCCGAAGAGATCACCGCAGGACTACCGCACTGAAATGAGTTGCTGCTTCTCTGTTTCGGTTCATTAAAGGGACTTAAATGCGTCCAGGTGCATGTAAATAACTCAGCCGAAGTTAGTTACGTGAGAAAAGATTGCGCGACGTGCCGGTCGCGAAAAAATGCACATTTTGCAGTGCGTGGGTAAAGAACTTTTGAAGTCGGTGGAGATTGAGCGGTGACATGCAGCAGATGACAGATGGTAGTTAAAGCAGAGCAGTAGCAGAATTTTGTGGGGGACTCTCATTAGACAATCCACAACAACACCAATTCGAGAGCGGAGACTCCCGGGAGCAGCACTGGAAACGAGCAGGAGACCAAGGAGCCCGAGTTCAGAGCAGTACATGGGGAGTACATCTTCCCTCTGTCATTATTTGTACTCTGTTCTTGATTGTTTTACACCTCTTGAATCAATATGATCATAGATTGAACTTTCTAAACTCAGGAGTTTTAAAACCTTCTAGTTATGATTTTTAAATCTTCATATGCTTATCTTTTTACGAAATTAGAATCAGTTGGCGAGATTGATTCTGTTTCTAATCTTTGATCATTCACACTTCAATATTTTCAATTTCATTATTCAATTTCAACCTGCGAGGTTGTTTTTGAATGCTTTTTTCGGAACTTTAATGTCATTAACTTTGGATATTTATGGTGAGTTTATTTCCAAAAGTTACCTTTTAAAACTACTTTGCAGTTTGGTTGACTTTTGGTGTGGCAAACTCCAAGACTTAGTCATCTGCCTGTAGAGTTTCCTGGCGAGGGAAATTCTTCAGATTTTCTTGAAGTGTGATTCGATTGTGAGCTATGGGGAGAACATCCATTCGAACCAATAGTTTAGAATTCCTTTGAGTACTTAGATGATCTCGCTTCTTTGTCTTGCTGCTTTATACTAGTATACTGTATTACTCTTAGTTTAACAGTAATTAGTATAACATTAGTTTCTTTGTTAGAAAATCTAGTTTCATCATCTTGTTTTTATATAATCAATAAAATAAAAAAAATTATAAAAAGAAAAAAAATGGATCCCTCACTACTGACAACAGTGAGTTTTTAGTTTTAAAACCTTAGAAGTCACTCGGCTGCCTTCTCTGTGGTTCGACCCTTCACCACTGTGCTAGTGTAGGAGTAATAAATGTAATTTTGAGGGCCGTGATGACCTCCAGCAGCTATCAAAATTTGGCGCCGTTGCCGGGGAAGGCACGCACCGAGAGTCTAGGGTTTAAAAAAACAAAAAAAAACACAAAAAAATACTGATTTAAAAAAAACTACTTTGAACTGTATCTGCTACTTTTGTTGTTTTGAAAAGAAAAATCTGCTTCACAGAGAACTGTTGTGTGTTTAAGCTCATTAAATTTTGAATTAAAAATGGATGTTAAACAGAATTGGAATCAACCGGGACCTAACTATGTTTGTTGTGGTGATTATGGACATACTGCTTGGCAGTGTGTCTATAACCAGCAACAACAAGATGTTTACACTGATGAAAATGAACAATGTGAGTTTAGTCTTATCACCCTAGCTAAAATTGAATTAATTGATTCCAAACTAGATGCTAGGGTGGAACAAATTAATAATTGGTTAACTAAAACCCATGAGATTCAACTTAGAGATTCTCAAGAGCGAGATCAAAGAATGAAAAGAATAGAAACCATGCTCTTGGAATTGCAACAAAGGGTTAAAGAAAAAGAATTATTTGAAGAAAAGGTAAAAGAAAATGTTTACAAAAGATTTGAAAATCAAGTGGAAGAAGAAAGTGATAATGAAACTGGACAAGAACCCATTCACTTTGAAAAATCTGACTCTGTTGAACTAAATCTGGAAATAACCAACTCTCTAAATAAAGAACACATCATTGAAAATCCAATAAAGAACATTAATGGAATCGAGTTGGACAATTTTGAAGATGAATTGAAACAGATTGAAAAAGATAGCCCAGTTGTTTTCATAATTCCTACACTTGAGAAAAATCACTATTTTAGAAGCTTTGAGAATGAAGTCACTCGGGTTGAAGATATACTTGAAACTAGAAACTTGAATGTTAAAAACTCTTCACCCAATCTTTCTGAAATTCCGAAAAATGAGCCTAAAATTGAAATTGGGAACACTTTGGAAGATAACCTTAAGCTGGATAACATAGAATCTAATTTTTTTGAACCTCAACTGAAAACTTCTCTTCCATGTTTTGAAACTGTAAACCCAATTAATTCTGAAATGATGTTTGATGATGAGAATGCGGGAATAATATTTGAAGAAAGACTAATTGATGAGTTTTCATTTCCTTATTCTCATAGTAATCACTTTTCTGAATCAGTGTGCAATGAAATGGAAATCAGTGTTGATCAACTTGAGGAGAATTGTCTTCACATGAACATTTTGGAAAGTGAATTTATTGAAACTGAATTGTACAATTCTTCTCCTGAAATTGAATTGCAACACTCAAATGACATGGTTTTAGAAAGTGAGCCTTTTGAATTTGAATATGAAAATGAGGTTGAACACACACTTGGTATAGGCAGAGCTGATTTGATAGGATTAGTAGATGTTAAATGTGAGTTAACAGATGAGGATCTTTTGGAATAGATTTATAACATTGTTAGAGCTGAACCACTTAGTGATAACATAAATTCTCTTCCTTGTCAGTCACTTACATCCTCACCTGTGAAGGGTGCAAAAGATCATCATGATACTGATAGTAGTCTAGAGGGAGACTTAGAATTGAGTTTCAATCCTCATGATTCTGTTCAGAACTTTATTGAATCCCCTTTTGAACCTACTATTCAGTATTCACCCATAAGCACCCTTGTATTTGAACATATGAGTGTTGAAGTTGAGAGAGAAAGCCATGAAAATAATGCGACACCCTTTGAAGCATCTAATACTATGGTTTCCCTTCATGTGAACTCAACTTTTGATAAATCTGAAACAAAACTGGAAGTGGACAACACTATATCCATTACTGCTAAAGGGTGCTACTTAGGGGTTAATTCAGGCTTTGAGAATTCCATTTTTATCTGCTTATGTTTTGGTGCCAACAATTTTCACTGTTATGTTAAAGATAAATGGGCCAAACACATGTGGTGGTTCCTATTAAGGAAACCACATCCACCTAGTGACTACGGTTAGTTGCTTGGTGAGTCTGGCTGGGGACTTTAAACCTAGTGCTGCATGGGAGGCAACCCATGGTTTGTGTTTTATTAATAAATAAAAAATTTGTGATTAAATAAAGTCTAACTGACGGCTTAAAATTCAGTGCTTCATGGGAGTCAACCCATGCTCTTTCTTTGTTTTTACTTTTGTTCTGTTCTTATTTTACTTTGAATAAAGTGCTTCTTTGTATGCTTATATATGGTCTATTTTTGCTGGATAATTGTTCCTGGTCTATATACTCTGTGTTTTTAGGAATGCTGCTTCTGTCATCTAAGGAGTGGAATTCCTATGGTCATTTTTGGACAAGAGCTTAGTCAGGGAAGTACTTCAACTTGCTGCACTTATTTTTCTGCTCCTGCTTTTGTAAATAGAATTCTACTTGATTAAAATTCTGCTTGTATTATAAAAATTCTGCTGCATGTCTTGTAACTAATGAATTAAAAATCTGCATGAGCCTCCTTGCTTTTAAAAAAAATTGAATTTCACATTGTGATAAAACCTTTTCACTGCATGAAACTAAGTGTGGGGGGGAGTACATGCTGCTGGTCATTTGAATCTGCTTGTTTCGTTGAGGTGTTTGGCATGAACTTTGTCTACTATATTAAACATATTATTTAACTTATTGTTTAAAATGCTTACACCCAGTTAATTGAACACTTACACCTTATATGCTATGTTTGTGCTTAAATGAAAATCTCTGTCACTGGACTGAATGTTAAAGCACGTGTGTGTCTGAAATGAACCTGCTTTTATTTAACTATTGTGGCAAACAACACTATCTTTGAACTTCATTGGGACCCTTTATACATGTCATTAATCTACTAAATTGAAAACCTGTTTTGAACCTTAATTGATTAACTGTTCTTATCCATATTTAGAAGTCAACTTTGGGGACAAAGTTGGGTTTTACGTGTGGGGGAGGGGGTCAATTCTTGACTGTGCTGAACTGTGTTTAATTGTAATGCTCATCAATTCCCACTGCTTTTTAAACTTTTTGACAAAAAATGGTCAAATTTTTTCAAAAGTTCTTCATAATTTTTGGCTTTACACTGCACTCAAATGAGTCTTTCCTTAGGATGGTGCTTGATTGGAAGTTGAGTCTTGCGTTGAGTCTGAAATGAGTGTTAGTGGATGATTGCTGAGTGGAATTGTTTAGTGGTTTAATGAATTTTGTTTAGGAACTTGTTTTGAGAGTGATATGGGAAACTGTTTAGTGGATTTAAGATCATAATTTTAGGTACTGGAAGTTTGACTTTTATCTGAGGATCCTTTTCATTCTTTTAATTTATAAAAATGATCACTTATATTGAGTCAATGTAAATGGTTTTTATATAAATCTTTTGAAACTGGAGTAATACTGGGCATCTGGGATCCCACGGTGAATCTCTGAGACCTTAGATGCTGGGTGCGTTTCTGTTTACTATAAGCCCTCTGTACACTCTGAATAAGTGCATTGCACAGTGCTTGGCACAAATTACATGGCTTGGGAAAAATAAATAATGTATCTAGGGTCAAAAATGAATTCATTAAGGTGAGGGGAATGATGAACTCCAGATGAAGAAGGGGACAACTGGTTTATATGGGGGTCATTTGGGCTGACTCAATAAAGTGATTTCAAAAAATATATATATTTTTATGTATTTTCTGGTACTAAGGTGATGAGTCAAAGTACAAAGTTCCTTTTGTTAAGGTTTTGATTCCACTTTCATTTTACCTTTTATCACTCTTGAATTTAGAAATTGAGCTTGAATTGAAGTAAGTCACTAGGCAAAGTCATATATGAAGCAGGACACCTTCATTTATGGATGATTCATGGTTTACTTGAGTTCCCTTTGAGTAGTGGTTCTAGGCGAGACTTTATTTGAGGTATGTGATCAATAGCCTATGCACACTTTTTGAATCCTCTATCGAAATTTCTCTAAACATAGCTGATTTGTATAATTCATTTTTTTTTCAAAGATGATAAAACATGGGATTGTTTGAGGACAAACAATGTTTAAGTGTGGGGGAATTTGATGTGGCCTTATTTTTACTCAGTTTGCCACATTTTTTTATTACATTTTATACAATTTATTTAATTATTTTAACACTTTTTAATAAATAAATTCACTTTCGTATTTTTATAAATAAATTTGTCAATTATTCACTTTTTATAACATTTTATGTAATTTTGGACCTTAAAATAATTGATTTATTCTTGAAGTGTTTTTAATATAACTAATTTTCAATTTGTTTAGATAAATCCTTATTTGTTTATTTATTTAACTTATCATTATTATTAATTATTAAGTTTGCTAATTAATTTACTTTTAATTTTTTAAAGTTATATACAACTTAGCTCGGCTTGCCAGACTACCGGTAGCTTAGCTACCAATAGCAGGTTACCGGTACACTCTATCGCTTAGAGGAGAGCCACCCAAAAGGGAAGCTGGGTCCGTCGCAGCAAGGAGCCGCCGAAGAGTGTCGTGCCGCTGTCATGGGTGTGCGCTGCAGCTAGTCGAGGCTGCTGAAGCAGATATGTATCTGAGAGGAGGCAGAGCCGATGCTACTTAAAAGGATGCCACTGAGGAGGTACCGACGTGCTGGAGGACCACCTGCTATCTAGCCGCCACTGTAGAGGGATGGTTCGCCGCAAGGAGCCGAGCCGCGATCAGCCATTGTTGTTCGAAGGTTTGTTGTCCGCACTGGAGTCGGGTGAAGCAGCCGCCGTGCCCCGCTTGTCCGCCGGTGTTCGAGCCGAAGAGATCACCGCAGGACTACCGCGCTGAAATGAGTTGCTGCTTCTCTGTTTCGGTTCATTAAAGGGACTTAAACGCGTCCAGGTGCATGTAACTAACTCAGACGAAGTTAGTTACGTGAGAAAAGATTGTGCGACGTGCCGGTCGCGAAAAAATCCACATTTTGCAGTGCGTGGGTAAAGAACTTTTGAAGTCGGTGGAGATTGAGCGGTGACGTGCAGCAGATGACAGATGGTAGTTAAAGCAGAGTAGCAGCAGAATTTTGTGGGGGACTCTCATTAGACAATCCACGACAACACCAATTCGAGAGCGGAGACTCCCGGGAGCAGCACTGGAAACGAGCAGGAGACCAAGGAGCCCGAGTTCAGAGCAGTACATGGGGAGTACATCTTCCCTCTGTCATTATTTGTACTCTGTTCTTGATTGTTTTACACCTCTTGAATCAATATGATCATAGATTGAACTTTCTAAACTCGGGAGTTTTAAAACCTTCTGGTTATGATTTTTAAATCTTCATATGCTTATCTTTTTACGAAATTAGAATCAGTTGGCGAGATTGATTCTGTTTCTAATCTTTTATCATTCACACTTCAATATTTTCAATTTCATTATTCAATTTCAACTGGCGAGGTTGTTTTTGAATTCTTTTTTCGGAACATTAATGTCATTAACTTTGGAGATTTATGGTGAGTTTATTTCCAAAAGTTACCTTTTAAAACTACTTTGCAGTTTGGTTGAGTTTTTGTGTGGCGAACTCCAAGACTTAGTCATCTGCCTGTAGAGTTTCCTGGCGAGGGAAATTCGTCAGATTTTCTTGAAGTGTGATTCGATTGTGAGCTATGGGGAGAACATCCATTCGAACCGATAGTTTAGAATTCCTTTGAGTACTTAGATGATCTCGCTTATTTGTCTTGCTGCTTTATACTAGTATACTGTATTAATCAAAGTTTAATAGTAATTAGTATAACTTTAGTTTCTTTGTTAGAAAATCAAGTTTCATCATCTTGTTTTTATATAATCAATAAAATAAAAAAAATTATAAAAAGAAAAAAAATGGATCCCTCACTACTGACAACAGTGAGGTTTAAGTTTTAAAACCTTAGAAGTCACTCGTCTGCCTTCTCTGTGGTTCGACCCTACACCACTGTGCTAGTGTAGGAGTAATAAATGTAATTTTGAGGGCCGTGACGACCTCCGGCTGCTATCAGTGGTAACATCCCACCACCTCTTGGCGGAATCACGCAGCATGTAAGTCATGAGCTTGACCCTCCGTCCTGGAGGCATCTCCAAATGTTTGAAAATAGTCAGCAACAATCCTAGCCAGGACTCTGCAGCCTATGGTCCACCATCCCCTGAAAACGTAGGTGGATGCTGCTGCTAAATGATACGTGTCAGCTCGGCCATAGATGTGGCAGCCTGCGGTGCTCCCTAAAAGGTCTGCATGAACCGCAATAAGCCTTCACAGAACTGCGCCTCCGTGCCTATGTTCGGTATAATAGCTGGTGCCACATCTGGCTCTGCTGGTGGATCAACTGGTATCCCATGGCCCACTATCTCCGGAGTATAATCGTCGCCGCTCTCCTGGCAAACAACTCGCGGTCTTCTAGGCGGAATGACACTACAAGGTCAAAAGCACGCATCAGATTCAAGATTATTAGGACTGAAACGAAGGAACCACAATGGAACAAGAGGAAGAATGTGTTTCAAAATTTGCAAAACAAGACTACACCGCGTGTACACTGACTACACAGTGTGAACTTGACTTCCTTTCCCCTGCCCGGGTCCTTCTACACGGCTATGCCACATGGATTCCATTCAACAAAACTACACGTTTTTATAATATCTACACGGCGTGTACGGTGTTTTTTTCCAACTGCCCGTGTCGTCTCTGACATGGACGACTACTTGGATTTACTTCACATGGTGTGTTACACCTGTACACGGGGTATACACCATCCCGTTTCCCAGCCACGTGGCTAACTCCACACGGTCTGTCCTCGGACAAGACTACACGGCGTGTCCCACTAGTACATGGCATGTTAAGGGAGAGGTGACAACGGCCCATGTTGTTAGTTACATGGCCGATTCCCCAAGTCACACTACACACCGTGTTCATCATTGACATGGCGTGTTGTACAGGAGTTCACCGACCCATGTTGTTAGTTACACTGCCAGACTCCGGGTCACACTACACGGCATGCACAAACCTACACGGCGTGTTTTACCCAAGCCCTTCCCTACCCCATGTCGCCGCCCACATGGTTTGTGACATGTGAAGAGACTACACGGCGTGTACTCGGGGTACATGGATTGTACTCAAAAAGTTCATTTTTCTTCCCGAACAGAAGAACACACCCGGCGTGTATGAGGTCCTACACGGCGTGTATTCTGGGTTTTCTGGATAGTATGCCTCAAAAACGTCCCCAGAACCCAGAAAATACTAAACACCAACACCTAATTGTCCAATTCCGACACGTGGGGGCCCATACTCCATAAGAATCAATGTTTGACATCTTATCTGTGTTATAACTGATAAACCGTCAACGATCCACCAAATTAAGGTCAATGGGGGCCCATACTCCCCAAAAACCGATGTTTGGCGTTCATTCTATAACAAGCTCAAAAAAACATAACATATCACAAGGCTGGTATTTATCAAACAGCTATCACAACAGCATGCTTTATTAGCACAACAACTATCACAACATCATGCCAATTATAATGCATCTACATGGCATGAAAACTATGCATGGCATGTGATATCTAGAATGTGACTATATGATGCATGAGAAGGCATACCATCAGCTCATCGGGTTTCAACTAAATAAAACCCATAGATAAAATATAAACAACACAATCCAAGTGAATCACCCAACAGTGAAAACATATCAATCGTAAAATTTCAAAATCAAAAGAATGCAAAAATACGAGGTAGACTGGCTTTTCCCTGTACACGGGTTAGCTACGCCCGGGCACAGCTTATTACCAACTACCGTTCCATCCTATCCCTGACTACGGCTCCAAATAGTAAGTCAAAGTAAAGAACTCCTCTGATACCACTTTGTAACATCCCGGACCTGGGTGCCACGTAACGGGTGCCCTGAGCCCGGTTCGCCACGTGACCTTAAGCGCATTTTCCCAAATGCAAGAGGCTGCTGACTAGCAGTGAGGGCCCAGGTCTAATAGTGGGGAAACTATGCCCTCACTTGTCTTAGTGTAGTGCAGCGGAATACCAAAATTAACATACAACAAATAGCGGAAGCAGTAAACATACACAATTGAAATAACTACAGCAGTGGATATAACCAACAGTATATAAGTGATGATGCTACATGTTCAAGTTCTAAGAAAATATCAAGAACATGTTATACATCAATACAGTACAGTAGAAAATAAAGTATAGCAAAACAAGAAAAACAGCTGTCAGCGGCATCGTGAGCCTAGGCTCGGTCCCATGCCCTCCTACTCCTCAACAACAGTCAAGTACCTGTATTGGGACTCTTTCCCCTATCGACACCTGCTGCAACGTAATCTGTTTGGGCCGAAAAGTGTGACCCAAACAGGGTGTGAGAAATATATCTCAGTAGGCACCCACCAAAGGCCCATGCCCAACTGCGTGTAAGAAATGCAACAACAGTGTGCAGTAGTAAAATGCAATAAAGTAAGCATTACTGAAAAGTAACTAATTACCAGTTATATTTCCATTTTGTTATCCATTTAATCCATTTAAATATTAGAAATCACCACAGTGCATTTCTATGTAAACAGTCCACGTTCTCAGACAAACAAAACCTTACCCTCAGGTAAGCAGAATCTGACCCGTAGGTATAGACCTCAGGCATAACAGAAATTTCCCTCTGGCGTAGGAAGTGTCGCCCTCAAGCACAAAATTCCATCCCTCAGGCACGAAAGGTTTACCTCAGGAAAAATACTACAGCCCTCGGGCTAAATGGTTCAGTGCCCTCAGGATAATCACAACAACGCCATCAGGCCAAATACAACAATGCCCTTAGGCTAAGCAGTCAGTTGGGCCATGCCCAACATGTAAACAAGTAGTAAAAATCAATTCCTCTCAAGGAAACTCTACAATTACTACTTTGATGGCATACCCTCGGGTATCCGGGACAAGTGGCTAAACAGTGAAACACACCCTGGGGGTGGTTCCGGATCCAAGAAGTGATCTCAACCATCATTTTAATATCATAGTTTAATCCCCTATGCAATTATAGGCATTAAACATAGCAACGGCCTCAGCCACACGACACCCCAACATGGGTTCGTGGCACAAAAACGCACAAAACACACAGTAGTTGGAAAATAAACACAAAGCCACCTACCTTATACGCCAACGAATGCTATACCCGAACGCCAACCCCAAAAACGCCCAAGAACGGCGTAGATCTGACGAAGAACAAAACCCATTCAAACATAAATAACTTACGTTAGGATAATAATTTGTAAGAACGGTACAATAAGAGGAGAGGTATCACCCGTGCGGTTCCAACATGATCGTCCGAAGTCGAATCGGATTCCAGATGAACGCCCGGTGGATCTTCAAAGATCCAGACTCCTCCTTTGGCTCCAAAACGGCTCAAGTGCCTCCTCTTCCAAATGATGAGGCTACTGCCTGTTTTAAGCTGAAACAACAGAGTACACAGTGTGTACTTCCAAGTAAACGACATGTACTCTATTCATTTAACTGTTCATTTGGTGGCACCGCCACAATGTTCATCCATCGACAAGAGTACACGGCATGTACTCTCGATTACATGGCGTGTACTATCGCCCAGCTGGCGGAGAGGCCATCGCCTTACTGTTTAAGCATGTCGACTGATTACACGGCGTGTAAGGCACCACTACATGGCATGTAGTGATTCCCACACCCTTCGTCGCCGGCATGGCTACACGCACCGTGTACTCATCCCAACACGGCCAAAAGTACACAGTGTGTGGATATAGTACACGATGTGTAGTTCCAAAATTCAGTATTTTTCCCCATTTTCCATATTTTCTCAAAACACTTAAGGAAAAAGGAAAAAGATGACGCCCGTACCTCTAAAACAAGAACCAGGTTCTTTCAATTTACTTATTTATATATATATATATATTCATTTTAGGTAGGGTAAATTACAACATGATCCACCATACATTTCACATGTGATGATATTTATCATTATGGGTTAGACTATTTTACCTAAGCTCGCCCATGTCACCAGTTTTAGGTTTTCTAGAGTGTCAGATAGCTTAGTGGTGGATTTGAGGCTGGAAAATGAGGTTAAAATTTATAATATGAAAATTTCTAGGACCACCATCTAGAAAATGAGGTCCAATAGCTCAATGGTAGTCTTCCAAAAATCCCATGTGCACTCCATATACCCACTGGCTTGCTGGTGGTGTTAAGCTATTAGATAATGGGTTTTCTGGAATGTTATTTTAATCTAGGGAAATTTTTTAATTTCGTGAATCACCCTATTTTCCCTACCCTATTTTTCCTTGACCTCCTTAGAACTAGGTGATTATGTGAAATTTCCTATTTTTGATTTTGGCTCCACCAAACTTGTGTCTTGGGTGTTTCATGTGTTTATCATTAAAGTTGATTCATGTGGGTGAGTATAACCCCGTATTTTCTTTAAACCTGTGTTTCTATTAATTTCCTCTTACTATAAATATAATATAAATAATTTAATTATATCTTCATCAAACTTTTTTATTGTTGTTGATTCCAGTGGTGATTAATGGAAATTAGAATTCATTATGCATGAGGTAGAAAGTCTTGACCATTTAACATAAGTTGTATAAACATGTATTCCTTGAATTTCATGTCGGTAAGTGCATAGCTATGTGAGACCACTACATTGTATGGTCATTTGATAAGGTGAAGTTGTTAATAATATCGTTGAAAACATAAATGGGGAGTAAGAGTTGTGAGCCTTGAGAAAGGTGAAAATGCCCCTTTTTCTGCTAACACATGTAATGATGTTTTCATAGGATTTGCATCTTATAATTATACATTAGCGATAGGTTAAGGAAAGGGTGTCCAGGTTATTTGACATAGGGGTTCAGGGGATGAATCCCCTTGAGTTTGAACCTTCTAAATGGAGGTTGAGGGTTGTGTTTTTGTGATAATAGTAGGTCTATCTGCAATGGTAAATAGATCTATAAGTTTTTATTTTTGTTCTAAAATGGATAGGATGACATGGATCGTCGGAATAAGGGTTTAGGTGGTAGATTTCCTTGGTCCTGAAACATGAACTGATTAGTATGAGTTTTATTCTGAGGTATACATGTTAGGTTTTCTTCGTGGGATATTAGGCTTGGAAATTATCATTTGGGATAGAGATGTGATAAAATGACACGAGTGAGTGACTTAAGGGAGTGGGGGATGTTTTACCATATTTTTCATGTTATGTTAGGATGAAAATGACTAAATTGGTTTGGTACCATTTTGAAAAGTAGCCTTTTGAGTGGGACATTGGGTTGAGGTTTTCATGGAGTGTTTCTTATTGTTTTTTCATGTTGTTTCATATGCTTATGCATATCTATAGCCTCTCAAGACCATGTTAGTATGGGTTGGTGGAAATGATTAACCTCTTAATAATCCATGGGAGAGGTCAAAGTTTATTTTTTTCCTCCAAAAAATATCAATATTGTCAATTGTGATGGTTAAACCTCCTAATAAACCTATGGATGGTCCATTGTGATTGAGTATCCTCCCCAAAACCTATGGAGATAGGTCGATGTGCTTGATTAACATCCAAAACATATTTGGGGATTGGTTAGGGTACTAGATGAGGCCATAAAATATGATTTGGGATGGTAATGTGTTACTTATGGTTATGTGAATATGAACAATTGTTTCTTCTCATGATGAGATAGATAAAGTGGAGTTAGGGTTCATAGTGGCCAAGTTAGTGGAAGATATCCTAGTAGGATGTATGTTTATTCATTGATTTCTTATTTCATTAGAAACACATGTATATGGAATATGATATCTATGTTATGGATTAGTTGGTTATGTCCTCCTAGTTTTATACTCACACCCTAAATAAGCATCTTGGAGATCCTTCTACCTTTATTGGTCAGGTATTTAGATATGGGCTAGGACCCTTTTAGGGAATTTTTACAAAAGGAATAGGTTGGATGGGGTGATATAGAGATGGTCTTTGGGAAATTTATAATATTGAATTTTTTTATAATTGTGTATTGTGTATATGTATCTAGGAAATGTACGTATCTATTCATCATGTGTATTGGGTTTTGAATTCCATTTGTTATATAATGGGTTGAAATTGTTAATATTTATAACCTTTAGTTACATCGTTATTTTGATAAATATTATATTTTTGTGTGCTATGATTTTGATATCAATCACTTATGTTGTTATCTCCCAATATTAATTATTAGTATTTTTTTCATAATTCATAAGCCTCTTGTATACAAGGAATCATGATATATGTCTTTTGGTTCCCCTCCATCTTGGATCAAGTGATTAGAGATGGAGGGAAGTGAAAAATGGTATCATATGGTCTTTTATTTGTGTTACTATTTGGGTCTTAGTAGACAATATATTGAAAATAATTGTGACATAGTAAGGAAATCATTCCTAGCAGTAGATAACCAACATTTGAGGGAACGTCCTAGTCTCGAAGGCTAGGATTGATGTTCTGGTTTTTCATTGTTTTTTTGACAGATTTCACATTCTATGATTCACATGGTTTTTGGTCTTTAGGATTTTTAGGATTAAGATTTATGGTATAATATCATGGCCCGATTGGAAAGAGTAGTTTATTTCATTCATCATGGATAGGAACGTAAGTTAATATTTCATGATCATTGTTTTTTATTATCAAATGTGGATTAAATTAATTAAATTCCAACAATAATATATATAGTGTCTTTTCCAAATACCTTATTAATGACATATAATATATTTAACCTTACAATGTTATATTTTTTATTTCTGATTGTGACTATCAAAAATGAGATAATGATGTGTACATGATACTTGAGTTGGTAGGATGGTGTTATTTATGTGTTTTTCTTTTTTCCATTGGAATTATGTGTGCTGTTTGAGTGTTTAAAATATTTTTGTAAATATAAAATTTTATTTTTATAATAGGATATATATTTATTACAAGGTGTTTTGGATTCAAAATATATTTATGAATTCCTAGTGGTTATGTAATTTTTTGGATGGATTTTTTGTAATTTAAATTGGGATTTTAAAGGTTGGTTAGTCTCTCTATGTAGTGACTTAGGAAAAGGGGATGTGCTTTTTTGAATTTATTATGTGTGAAAATGATTTCATTTTAACAAGTTTTTCTAAAAGAAAAAAACATATTTGATTTTATTGTATCTTAAATGGGTGGGAAAATATTTAAACATAGTTAGAAAAAAAATGTGGATTAAAATGGTGTTTTAAAAGTCAAAAATGGATTTGTTCATCTAGCTGGTATTTTTATTATCCATGAGTTTCTATTTTTGAATTCAATTTTTATGATATGCATGAGATACCCCATGTTTTCCTCATCCTTATTTTTTTTATTGTGTATCATGGAATGAGGGGTTTTTTTATTGGCATATGTTTTTGTCCTCCATACATGTTAATAAATGACTAGCCTCTGATAGTGGATATTCATGGAGGTGTTTGGCTGGTTTGGGCTCGTGCTTCTTAGTGCGAGATAGACGCTTGGAAGGGTAAGGTAAATATATGTGTTTTTCATGTGATGTCTATGTAGATATATTTTGAGAGGGTGCAGTGGGGTTTTTTAGGAAAGGTTATTCTGTGAGTCCTAAGTTAGATGTGGACTCTCTATTGGTTGGGCTAGTGGGGTATTGTTCTGGTTAGATACCTGTGATGTTAGATGGATTTTGGGGGTTTTTATTCTTACATTGGGTATTTAATTGCATTGTAAATTTATAATGTTGGATGTGAGATAGTGTGTGGTGTATATTTTGAAGTCCATTTGGTGATGATGCTCAATTGGTGTGATGAAAATAATCAGGTTTTGTCAGGTGATGATTTAGTTTTTAGATCAAGATCATAGTGATAATTTACATTCCTAGGGATACTATAGGAGTGAGTTATGAGAAATTAGACCATACTATAGTAGATATTTTACTACATGTAGTGGTGTACATCATGAATGAGTTTCACATTATAAGAAAGGGATACTGGATGGATACATATGAAGGTTGTTATGTTAATTTAGGATCATTGGATTTTTATTTCTATTTTCAGAATCAGTGATGTTCCTTAGAGTGAGGAATAGTTGTTTTTTGATCTATGGAGTGGAAGGAACCATGCGAGATACAGTATTAAGGATAACAATTAGAGGTGGAATTATCAGATAAGTATATCAGGATAACTTGTGCCTTATGTTGTATTTTTTAAGGAACCCTATGTTTTTGGAAAGTTCCTTGGCCCAAATAATGAAAAAAAAATTCAATGAAATGATCTTCCAGGATAAAATAATGGCAGCTAAAAAGAAGTTAGAAAACTGGAACATAAAATAGATAGAAAATCATTATTGGGGCCTAAATTAGTGTATCCTAAGAGAATCTTCCTTTTCGTGTGTATCCCCCTCCTCAAGTAGAAAATTCATGGTATAAATGCTGTAAGATGTAGATACATTTTATGCCTTTGATTCTAGGAATTCTTCCACATTGTAACCCTTATTACAATAATAATGGTAATTAATCCATTTGTTAGTATGACCCCTTAACTGACTAATAATTTAAGCAATCGACCAAGGGATGGTTCTAGAATGATGCATAGAGTTGTACAATGTTATGAAATATATTTAAATATCTGATAGGATGTTATTGTGTTGAAATAATAGATAGAGACCTGTGAACATATCCATCACATCAACATGGAGAGAATCCCCTAGGAAAAATAATGCGATAAAAGATATGACAATTTTCCCACATTTGTCCCAATCCACACATACACCTTTATGGAACCCATAAAAGAAGAAAAATCAGTGTCTATTTATAATCCAAATATGGGAGGCATCCAATGTACCCAAAATTCATTATTTTATTCGAGGGAATAAGAGTGGATTCCCTACCCACTATAAGTGGAAGGAATGTAGTAGCCTCTTCCTTATTTTGAATGATGTGGCTCAAATTGATGATAATATTATTGGTTTTGACTGCCATATTTTTTATAGATTGTGGATCCATTCACACGAATATTGTATTGTGCCTTTTGGAGGTTCCAAAAACATGAAATTTGGATGAGTGATTTGGACTTTCATTTGACCCTCGTCAATCACACACCCAGATAAAGTTTTTGGTGTTATGATATGAGGGTGTATTGGATCAAAGACACATTATTTATCAAGAGTTTAGTGTGGTGGTTAAATGTTTTGGCTCAAGGATATAACCATAGAGATTAATCTAGAGTCAATTTAATAATCATATGTTAGTTTTCATCATTTTAATGATTCCATGTGATATGTCGTCATGGTTGTGGATGACAGTATGTTGGTGGGTGAGGCTGGGTGGATATGGGAAAAGTCATTAGGAGAAGTATTGACTAGTTTTTTTCTTATAATTGTATGTGGTGAGGTAGAGAACTCATCAGGAATGTCATTTTTGATGCAGATGACAGATTTTTTCGATGAAATTTCGTGTTTTAGAGAAAGGAGGTTTTGTCTCAGCTTGGTGTTTGTAGGTTTACAATGGTAGCATGTTGTTAGTTTCTAAGATTAATAATACGGTTTATGAGAGTGTAGGTGTATGAATCTCAATAAGGAAGGTGGTCTGAGTGATGATTTTTTAGGAAGACTTTGATTCTAGTGGGTAGTGGATTTTAGTTAAGTTGTGGTGGTGTTTTTAGACAATCATGGGGGTTAAAAAGTTTGTATCCTTTAAATTGAATTAGCTTTGATTCTAAGATTAAATCCTATAAATTAATAATTACCAATTGTCATAGATTCATATATTCGGTATAAATATAATTGAGTTTTTATTTTGGTCTGGTAGTGATGGATTTCTTTTTGGAACATCGATAATGATGTGTAAGTGAACCTAACTCATGAACTGGTGATGGCTATGGTGGAATGTTCTATTAAACAACCAAATATCACGAATAAATACATGATACATATTAGTGGGAATTAGCACCAACTGTTGGGTTTGAATTGGTAGGTATTACCAATAGAGTGAGGCATAGATCATTGGGTGGGATCGATTATGAGGTTTGGTAATGTTGATTTAACTCATGGATGCAAGTGAGACCCGTGCATGGGGTCATTGTCAAGTTGATGGATTTAGGGAAATTATGTCTGGAGATGAGTGTGTAGTCTGTGTTATGGTATGAAAAAAAATTCTATAAGTTAATGATATGCCCATTATTTGAATCTGTGATTTCATGGATGTATTTAGAAAGATATCCTTATGTGGTAGTTATAAGTCGGGACAAGATGTCAGGTTGTTCAACAGTGAAACCTCCAAATACCTTCCATGTATGAGATGACATTAAAAAGTATTTTTTAACAAACCCCATCCATAAATGTTAAATTTATAGCCTATAAATGGATATATTTAAGGTTTTATGTTTTCTGGGATATCAAATAGTGTGGGAACAGCTTCAAAGCTAGTGAATAGGGATTGAATTTTCTATAAGAGATATTGTACGCCCACCAGCCTACTAGTGGGGGCATACTAACTCACTGATGGTCTTCCTAGAATCCTAAGCACACTACCTAGACCCTAAAATGATGTTATTTTTTTCATAAGGTTGGTTATGGGGCTACTTGGTGGATTTTTTAATCATGATAATTTTTTGATTGCCAATAACCCCTTATTATCCCAAACACTCTTCTCCCCTTGCCTCATTTGAACTAGTTGATGAAGGGATCTCCCTTATTGGCGATTTTGGCACTACTAAACTCATTTATTGGGAATCTAAAGTATTTTTATTTGTGTTTCAATTATATTGGTGAGCCTAAACCCATATCTGGCATTAACCCTTGTCCCATTTTCTTCCTCCTTCTAGAACCAAAATCTAATGAATTTAGTAATATTATCCTGGAACCAGGGTGTATTTTTTAATTCCAGTGTAAATTCATGAAAATGAAAATTCATAATTATTGAGGTAAGATGTAAATTTCATTTTATATAGTTTTTAAAAAAAATATATTCCTTTAATTGAATGTGTGATAGTGTGTGTGTGTCCCTATGTTACATCTAATTTTAATGTTTGTGTGAGTTAGTGAGATCTTTATTGAAATGTTATGCTCTTTGTTGGGGGAATACTGGTGGTGATTCTTGAGAATAGTGAAAAATATCCTTGTACTAGGAATGCATGTAGGGATTTGTTTATAGGTTCTTAAGCTTCGTCTTATTATTTCGCTATAATTTTAGGATTTCATTGACAGGATATTTCACATTTGGGTTCAGGGAGTGAATTACCTTGAGCCTATTGTTTAGAAACTATATGTAAGGTATATGATTTGATGATAATGGTAAATACTTTAGATTTCATAAGTGAATAATGAAAGGGCGTTTTTTTCAAAAACTCCTAAAAAGAGTTTAATAGAATGTATAGTCATTTGGGTGGTAGATTCCCTTGGTTTCATGAATTGAAAAGGTGAAAAAGTGGTTTTTATTGGGGTATATTTGGTGGGATGTTGTCTACTTGGGAAAATAGGATTGGAATGTTTGGTTTGGGCTCAAGATATTCTAGGATAAATAGAATTAGTGAAGTATGGGATTTGGTAAATT
Source organism: Viscum album (assembly GCA_963277665.1). Classification (NCBI taxonomy): domain Eukaryota; kingdom Viridiplantae; phylum Streptophyta; class Magnoliopsida; order Santalales; family Viscaceae; genus Viscum; species Viscum album. The sequence goes on along the minus strand of OY728123.1, from coordinate 1,529,468,130 downwards.
TTCAATTATTATTTGTGCGATTTGACGATGACCGTGGGTGATGTGGTTTAGTAGGGTTGTAATGAGTGGCATTCATGAGTGAGATGTCGAGTTTAAAGTCCTAGGTTGTGCTGGATTTTGAATTTTAATGAATTTTTAATATTTATATATATCTACTAGTCATAGATAAAATGGTAATTTCCCCAAAGAATATGATCAAAGAGGATTTTTTGGACTAATATGATTATCTCATCCTTGGTTTAACGATGTTTTTATTTTAGAATTGTTTTATCTTTCCATTAGTGGTGTCATGTTTTAATCCAATTTGGGAAAAAATTATGTTTTAAATGAATTTTGAGAGGAGAAAAATTGACCATCATTATTATAAGTTACAATTTAGTTCCCACACAGGTGCCCAAGTGATTTTGTGATGTGGCCCATGACTTGTGCATGGTTTATTAAATGGTATAAAATATGTGCAGTTTGATATAAAAATATTTATAATGTTGATTGAAATGGTTTGAGAACGTTTTTATCATCTATACATTTTACTGGGAGTAATGGTGTGGGTTCTAGATGCATGTCCACTAGTGAAATAAAGTCTGAAGGATGATTTGGAAAATGTGTGCAGTTAAACAGATCACTTTGTTCAACTATTTTTTTCATTATTTTTTTATTCTTTAAACTTAATTTTACTCCCTCATTTCCTTCCTACCACTCTCTATGATTTCTGTGACTCCCCCATTGTATGAACTGTCTATGGTGTTCAACCGTCCCCTCATGGTCTCCTCTTATGTGGTGATTCCACCCATATTTCTGGAGGATTCTCATTCAGATCATCAAGGCTAGTCATATTCTCTTCCTCTCCTCACATTTATGATGATTTTTCACACTCCCTTTCCCCATTAGATGTTTGGATGAACTGTAGGGTTCTAGATTAGATTTTTTTTATATTTCTCGTATTCATATGGTGTTTAATGGATCTCTCGAGATTTCATCATGCATGTTTCATCGCATATCACCGAAGGTGAAATCTTTTCATCCTTTTTAGTTAACATATCATAATTTCAGGTATATTTTTTTACTTCCAACATTATTTTACATGTTTGAATTTGGGTATTTTGGTGATTTATGGTTTCCTCTTTGAAATTTATGTTGTATTACAGTCTCTTGAATGAATCTTGAATTAGTACTCATAGGTAAGAAAATATATATTTACATATATACGACCTCTATATACATATACACTAACGGTTATAGGAAAATGTATGTATGGTGAAAGGGTAAAAATATATATGTGAAGGACCATATTCATGTAATAATAAAGGGGTTATTTCATGAGGTTATATCTATAACTGACATATTTTGTGGAAGGCATTATTATGAAGTTGAATCATTTTAGAATTCTAATATTCTTGTGATCTCTAAATTCCCTTTTATGAAAAATTAAATATCTTTGATATTCTTATGATGTTTTAAAACCATTAATTATTATTCTAATTTTTGAATAAAAGGTATTTCTTGTGAAACCCATGTATTTTGTATCAAATTTTAATGTTTAATTAATCTACCATTTTATGAAATTTCATTAAATCTTTTTAAATGTTTTTAATGTTGAGAAAATGGGTTTTCATTTAGATATTATTTTCACATTTTTATAGTTAGATTCTAATTGTAATTTGGTGTTAATATGAGGTTTCTTACTTGATATTATTTGTAAATTGGGTTTCTTATTTGAATTTAAAATAGTAAATTTAAATATGTATGTGAACTACCCATTTAGAATTGGACATTGTGGCTTTTTAAAATGGTTTTATTTTAATGGCTATCCTTGGTCTCTATTTGGGTTTTCAAAGAGTGAGAACCTTATTTATGGGTGACTTTGAAATGTTTTTTAAGAAAATTATGGTTTAATAACCTCTTGGAACATGTTTAAATAGTGATTTATTAAATGTGGAAAGAGTTCTTGAAATTTTGAGCCATGATTTTGTATTAATGGCCTAGTTGTATAATTGATTTTAAAATGGTGGTTTAAAGAGATATAACTTGATTAACCATTTCTTATATACCACTTTGAAATTTTTTAGCACAACATGATCTATATATTCACCCCGTTTGTCGGGATGTAATTGTTATGATTTTTTTTAAAATTTCTATATTGAGGAATTCCATCATTAGGTGTTATCGATGAGGGTAGTCTTGGTTATACATTACAAGATGGATTCTACATCTTTTCATTATGCCTCACATCCACTATAGGTCATGGGGTCCTATGTACTAAGAGGAATATCTAACTGCATTATATAGTTGGATAACATGCCACTAGTGTCCCCTTAGTATAAAAAAGGGCTAAAAAGTGTTTTCCATTCAAATGAGTATTGTGTCAGAATCATGGATGATTGTATGAATATGTCATATATCGGTAGCTAGGTTGGATTTTTATACCGATACATAGTCAAATTATTTGTTAGTTAGTCACCTTTGGGTCATACCATGACACATTCGACCATTCATTCGATTTGGAAGTTATAAATTAAGTAAAATTGGATCTTTTTATTATCATATCACTTCCCACTATTTTATTTTTTGGGTAACACTTATTTTTTATATTTTATAAATGAATTTTTATATATAGTTCTTTATTTTTTTCATGGGACATGTGAGTTTTTTGGGATTCTTCCTTTAGAAGTGGAGTTTCTCAAAAATGTTGGAAAACCTGTTTTGGATTTAAATAATCATACGTTGGTTATTTAAAGTTGATTTAAAACCTGGTTTTCTGTTTAAATTATCGATTCTCATTGGGAAATTGTTTTAATTTGTATTATTTCATTTAAATAAAAAAAATTTGTTGTTTTGAGTAATGAAATGTTTTCATGTGGATTTCAGAAAAGGCTTAGGTAAGTGGATTTGATTTCAAAATAGATTTTATTAGTTTTGTAAAACAAAGAAAAAAACTTTTTATGTAAATTATGGAATTTTTTTGATTTCCATAAGTTATATATATATATATTAAAATATTACCATTAATTTTAATTTCAAACTAGTATTGATGAGTTTCCATAGGAAACATGATTAATTATATTAGGGGGTTGTGGTGTCCTATTAGGGTCTTTAGCTCATTACTAAATAATTTTAGGATTCATGTTCATTGTTTGTTCTTGTTTTTTTATTGTAACCATGGTGTGAGTTCATTGGTGGTGACCCATGAGGTCTTGTAATGGTTATTTTGGATATTCTTTCTATTATTTTTATATTTGTTTCTAGTTGGATTTTTAAGGTGTTCTTATTTTATCTTATTTCTTTCATTTACTTATTCTACCATCATTAATCTATACTTTCGTATAAAACATTGTTCACAATGGGATTACTACGATTCTCGGGTACTAGTTTCCTACTTTTGATGATCTAGAATACCCTTGGGCCATGTGACAAATTGGGTTGGGTGTCATCTCTTTTGGTGGACCGGGAATGTTTGTTAAAAATTGTATCAAAGAATATTGGGGATTCATTCAGAAGTATCCTAAGCCTATTTTTTAACCTTTTCATTTGGGTAGGTCATGTTATAGTGAAGACTTAGGTTTCATATCTTGAAGGGTAATGGATTAGAGAGTCAAGATAGCTCTTTATTTTCTTAGTCATTTAGATAACCTGGGAGTTAGGGTTTTGAGTTGTTTTCAACCATTTTATGTTATTGATGTTTTGATCCAAATGTTGTAAGTATTTGATATTTGGGGTATCTATTTCTTTCTTCTAGATAGGAAAGAAAAATTGATCTCTATAGAAGGAAATAATGGATTGGGAAACTATGTTGTGTTTGTGTGGTTGATTTTGTCTCTTTATAGGGTTTGTTACATGATTGGCACTTGGGAACCCAACCTAAATGGTTGAAATGTGAACAAAACCATTTCTTCCCTATTTAACCTTTTTCAGACTCATCATGAATCTAGATTATCAAAATGTTGTGTCCGCTAATTATAGGTGGATTGGGGATTGTGTTTTTGAATTTTTCGATGTGATTTTTATGAATATCTTGATTGAACGTGTAGAGTTTTTTGTGTGTCTATTTTTAAAACCATGTTTTGGAAAATGATGTGATTTTTTGAAATGGTCATTTTCAAACATGGTTTTCTGGAATGTTGGGAAGGTTTAATTGATTTGGTTTTATAAAATTTTTTACAAAATGGTTGTTTTCCCTTATAGATTTTGTTTTCAAATTGGGAAATGGGTTTTTTGGAATTCATTATATTATAGGAGTTTTTCAAAATAGGTGAAATTTTCACCAAAACAAATTATGTGGGTTTTCTTGTTGGGAAAATGTGTCTTTTCCAAAAATAGTGTTTTGTTTTTTAATTTTGATTTGGTTTTCTTTTTACTAACACCTTTATTAAAGGTGATTTCTAAATTCGTTGGTAAAAATGGTGGTTTCAATTGAAAATTTATTTTGGTGTCGATTTGTTGGGCCAAGATTGAAGGATTATTGATTTGTTTTCATTCCTCTATTAATAAATAATTGTTTGGGTTGTATTTTGAGATATATATTTGAGATTTCCATGTTTTTTTGTACTATTGTACCCCTGATTAGTTGGAAATGTTTCACTAGTTCTAGTGCCTACCTTGATTTCAAATGCTGTGTTGGATGGGGAACCTTCAATGTTAGATTTTTCAAGAGCATATTCGTAGGTTTTAGCTGAGTTAGTGGGATTGTTGGATCATTTTTTTCCACAAGAGGGTAGACTAGTGGTATTATCCAAGAGTTTTTTAAGGGGAGGAAGTTCTTAAGTTTCTACAATTTCACCTCTAATATAGACCTTTGGTAATCATTGGTTGTGTTGTAATCCTGGTTTCTTTAAAGTGGTATCATGGATTATCTTTAATGTATGGGGTTTTTTCATGTATGATTATCCCTCTTTGAGATAATTGTAATGGATGATTCCTTTTTATAATGTTTTGATGGATGGTTTGAATATTATCCTTGGAATTTATTCTAATTTTTTAGGCTAATTTATTCCCTTGTGGGAATTCATTAAGGTTGTTTTAATTTTCCATGACTCTTTGGTTGTCTATGAATGCCATTTTTTAATCCTTGATGTTAATTCATACCATTCATGAGGATTTTGGTTATGTACATTCATGTGTTCAGCCAATGTCATGCTTTTAGTTTGGACATGAGATGGTCCATTAGCACATGATTGTGTAACTAGGATGTTTTGTCTATCTGTCTAGTTCATTATTCTATATGGTTTTTGGTTAGGTCCATTTTGGGTTCAACCATGTAATGTTGATTCATTGTTTGACCCTGGGTTATTCGTGTATGTCTTGACCTGAGATGAGATATCATGTTACTATTTTAGGCAACTATCAGTAGTTCTTCTTCTATTTGGTTTGGATGATTTTTTTTAATAATGTTTCTCTCAAGGTTACTCAAATAATTAAGGATTTCTATCTCAGTATTTTTCATTCATCCCACCACTTTTTAAGAAAAATAAATGGTATGGGTACCATGATAGGGCTCTCGTATAGTGTAGATCTCCTTGATTGATAATATGATTTGGTAGTTCTTGTAGACGTCAATGACACATGGTAGTATTGTATGATTTTTTTGGGGATCTTAGTTGTAGGATTTAAATTTTATCCCAGTTGGGTAATTATTTTAGATAGTTCTTTTAATAACCTTTCATTATCTATCTTTCATTTATTTAAACTATAACATTATGGTGGTATAAAGTGACTTGGGGGGGAGTGTGTGACACAATCAGTGTCACATTGTTTTTAATTTGGCCTTATTTTATCTTTCTTTGGGTGGTGTTTATTTTTGGTTCAAGGAAGGATGAAAATTCATGTTTTAAGAGGATTTTTGGAGTAAAATAGTTGGAAATCATAATTAGTAGTAATCATGTGGCACCCATGGGATGCCTTAGTGGGTCTGTGATGTGGTTCATGGCATGTGCGTTGTTAAATAAAACATGTTACAAGAATGTGGTTGTCTCTAAAATTTTATTAGTGTTGACTAGCACAACTATGGTACATTTTTCTCAAATTTGCATCTTTATTGGGATAGTTATGTTGAAACATCATGATTTCCAAGTAGGGGCAGCATGGTTTTTTCATGATTTTGTAAAATATGTGCCTAAAACCTGAATTATGTCTTGTTCAAAAATATCATTCTTTATTTATTTTTTTCTTCTTCTTTATTTTTACTCAAAAATTTCCTTACCCCTTTCATGGTGTCACAAAACCCCCATAGGTTGAAATATCCTCTTCATGGATGTGCATTTTCATAGATTCCACTGGTATTTATAAAGGATTCTAGGTTAGACAATTTCTTCCATGAGAGAAGCTCTCGTAACAACACCATATTTTGGAGGAAGCATGAAGATTGAAAAACTAGGGCATGAAAATTAGATTTGGTGTATTCCAATTACACAACATGAATTTTTTCCATGTTAATTTTCCATGTGTATGAGGAAAATTTAAATTCCTCCTCTTAGAATGAAAATAAAGATATTACACATCATGTAAGTGTCATAAAACAAAAAAACAAATGTGAACATGACTAAGCGTTAAAGGGATTTCCTATAAATAACACCTTGTCTACACCATGAAAAAAAACTAGGACTAGAGGAGGTAGTGTGACACCGATTGAATTCTTCCAGATGATGGAGTGATGATCTCAATCCCTTCTTCAACAATTTTCTTTTCCACCATTCTTCTTTGGGTACCCTGGATTCTTGTTCTCATCATTCATAGCATGAGCGAGAAGTTTTCAATTTGTATTGGGTGATGTGATTATAAGGGTATGTGTTTCTATATATTCCTTCTATTTCGATTATTGTTTTGGATTTCTAAAATTTTATTTATCATATCTAGTTCATCTTCTTTTTTTATTTCATGATCATTTCTATGTTCGATGTTTGTTTATTTGATTTCATCAATTAAATGGTCAGTTTTGTGTGTGGAAATTATGGAGTCTAAGTTAGTTGCGTTTAAATATGTTTTTTTTACAATTTTAGAGCTTTCACCTAGTGGATGGCCATTAAAATGGTAAAATTATATTATTCATGCATCATACCCATAACAGGGATCCTTTTTGACCCAATTTTGATACCAAACCTAAATAAATCAATTATCAAATAAAAGACCTAGTGAACAAACCTAAATATCCCTAAAATTGGCATGTATCATCTCTTGATATTCAACCAAATATTTTTTGTTGTCTAAATATTTTATTTCAATCAAAATATTTGCAATTATGGTTTGTTAAATTAATTAAGAATCTATGGAATGGTCCTATGGGTTTGAAATTCAATCTTTCAAGATACTACATTTTTAGTTAGGATTTCTGTGTTTTATAAATTAAATAATTTGTGTAGACCTATAAGAATTAACAATGACCAGAGAGTAATTAGTTTTATATGCCCTTTTAATTGACCCAATATTAATAAGGGTATTTTTTGTTATTTATGGTTTTCTCTTAGTTTTTTATGATGTATTACTGTTCCTTGAATGTGAAACTCATGAGTATTTATATGTAAGCATGTATGTATATTTTCCCTCTCTGTACATATTCCCTCATGGAAAAGGGAATATTATGTGTGTTCAAAGGGTAAAAGTATATATGTAAAGGTAAAATGTGTGTTTTAATAAAGGGGTGTATTTAAGTAGTCATCACTAAAAAGGGACTATTTTGAGGTAAGAGTTACTATGTAATTTATTCCATTTTTAATTATAATATTCTTGAGCTCTCTGAACACCCTTTTATGAAAGTTCAAATGTATGTAATAGACTTGTAATGTTTTAAAAACATTCATTGGTATTTCTGAGCTTGGAAAAAAATGGTTTTCCTTGTGAAACCCATGTTTTGTGTATCGAATTGGAATGTTTAATTATACTAATATTTTATGAAATTATTTTTTCAGTTTTATAAATTGTTTTTATGTTTAGAAAAAGGGGTTTTGTAGGTTTTTATTTTCAGTTTGTAAAATCTATTTTTGTATGGGAATTTGGTTTTAATGAGAGGTGTTGACATCGAAATGATTTAGAAAGGGTGTTCTTTTTTAGATTTCAAATAGTAATTTGAAATTATGACTGAACTACCCATTTTGAAAATAACATGTTGGATTTTTTAAAATGTTTAAAATTAAATGGGTCACCTTGGTCCCTATTTGGTTCTTCCAATAGGAAAACCCCTGTTTAAGTGGGAATTTGCGATTCTCTAAAGAAGAGAATGGTTTTTCTGAGCAACTAGGAACATTTTTTAATTGAGTTTTATGAAATTTACAAAATGTTCAGGGAATTAAAATATTTGATTTAGCATTAAAGTCATGATTAGAAGTTTGTTTTTAAAATAGTTGTTTTGAGACACACCTCTTGATTTATACTTTATTTTATACCCCTTATGTGGGTTTATGAATTATGTGATAGATTTATTTATATCTTTTAAAACATTCCATTTAATATAAAACATGATTTTAAAGGTTATATGTGTTGATTTCATGATAAAATTCTTTAATTCGGTGATCATGATGATTTTAATGTATTCTCCAGCCTAAGACAATAATTGGGAAGGATCAAGACAAAATTCAAATATAAACAATGTATACTTATTACACACAATCATGTACTATTGCCTTAGTCATGGATTGGTAGGACTAAATACATGCCCATGTTACCAGCCAGAGGTTACACACTATGTGATTTCCTTGAAAATGACATGTACCCCCTTCTAGAAGCAGTTGGTTGATGAGGTTTGACATTACATTCCAAGTATGGTAGTGCTACACATTCTGTACCCACACCAACTAGGTGGTGTCAAATTCAATGTTAAGGGCATTGCGGTAGCTCAACCACTGGTGGAGAAAATGGCCCATGTCGGGTTGACTTTAGTACATTTCGTGTACTCTTGAGTAGACTTCATATACTCTTGAGTACACGTTATGTATTTTCAAACATTATAAATAGGATGAAAACTCCACTTAATTGGACAATGATTCTTGGATACAAAAATGGGACATTTTAGAGATACCCAGTGCAAGAAGGATAGCTGAGATTAGAGGAGGTGTTTCTACTAACTTCCCGATAATCTTCAATCCATAGTTTGTGTGATGATTCACTCAGGTATCACAAGTTTGTTAGTCACTATCTAAACCATGTTTAGCTAAGTCCCATATGTGTTGGGTGGTGGATTATTATGGGTTTTTTTTATCAATTTATATTATTTAATCATGTAATTTATATTTCTCTCATAATCCCTGAAAAACTTTTTATAAATATCATCGGAAACCCCATATGATACCAAGAATGGTATTTCCAGGGATCTTCTAGGAAATTACAATTAAGAACATCCATGACCTTCCGGTGAACTTATCATCACAAAAGGGGATAAAATTAACAAAATTCATAAAAACGAAATTCCTGACCCCAAAATTGGTTTGCACATATTCAAACGAAATTCACTTGAACAAGGGGGTTTCATTATTTCTAAAACTCGAAGATGTGATTTATCATGAACAACACAAAATCATTGGAAAATTGATTAAATTTATTATACAAAATATCCACATCCCTAATGTATTCTTCAAATTTTTCATCAAAAACAAAAAGAAAATATTTATCATTAAAAGTATCTTATCAAGAAATTTAATGCTTAATTAATTTGTCCTTGTAACATGACAACATCAACTCTAAATTTTAGTAAACATCACTTTGTTAATTAAAAACCATAAAAACATAATTTTGTAACTTCAACTCCCTGTGGATTGATCCCATAATTTCACTATACTACAGTTCAGTTTGGGTATTTAAATTTGGATTATCGAAAGTAACACTTCAGTGGAATTGATACCAAATTGTTGCACTATTTACAAGAAATTGAATGTTAATGGTGTTTTTATTAATCATTTTTTATTTATTAAAATGAAAATAAAAACCCAAAATTCTAAAAAATTTGTTCTTCACCTCATTTCTTTTTTTTCATTATTTTTGTATTCCTCATTTATTCTTGGTGTTTTTAGTGTGGATAAAATAATCATAGGTTCTTGAGTTGAAAATTTACTCATTCCAAGAGCACCAAGTCATTGGAGCTCCTTCTGCTTGATCCTAATATCGAACGAATGATCCGAAGTTGACGACAACCACATATGGTTGATCCAACCAAAATGCACCAATGAAGAACATAGAATACGGAGACCCTATTTTTTCTAATTTTTTGGAAAACAATTCATAGATGAGGACAAATGGAAACCACAAAAAGACGTTTAGGATGAGTATATTCAACTTCCAGCAGCAAACATCATGGAGTTCATACCATGGAACTAGAAACGACAACCAGCTCCATTTATTTGGGTTATAGACAACAAAAATCACAACAGTACTAAATAGATCAGTTTATATACCTCCATCCAGAGTAGGGGCCTTATTTTGTTCATGGGAATGAGTTTGGGCCCCCACCTCCTTGATAGTAACCACCGCTATCAGGTACGCCTGTAGAGTACGGTCTTTCTTCTATCCAAGGGGTGGATACGGATATTTTGGGACCACCGGTATAGGCACAATATTTTGAGATCAAGATGATCATCATGAATATCCTCCAAAACATGATACAATATTGAGAGTTACCATGTAATGACCCCAATGCTCATCTCTCCAATTTTCTGGAAATATGTGACACTATCTGCTACCATGGGTTGTCTGAGGACACAATTCATCTTCACTTATTTCACTTCTCATTAAGGGATAAATAGAAAAAATATATTAAATGATTGCCTCGATGTTTTATAATCACCTGGGAGTCATTGGCACAGGAATTTTTGTCAAAATACTTTTCATCCTCCAAGACAGTGACGTTGCAAAACGAAATTCACAATTTTCAACAAAATGATTCAGAATATCTGTATGAATCTTGGGAGTGCTTTGAAAAAATGTTGAGGAATTTCATTCATCATTTCCTTCCATTATGGATGAAATTACAAACATTCTATGGTGTACTTAAAACTAACACCAAATCCATGTTTGACGTAGCAGCTGGAGGGACGGAGAGGAGGAAATCCCTAGAGGTACTCTTCAACTTTCTCAAAGATATCTCTTCAAATATCTTCCAATGGAACTCGGAGTGAGGTACTCAAAAGCGAGAATGAATAACATTGATTCCAATATAATGATTTCTTCTCAAATCGATATTCTATCCTTGAAAATTGATGCGGTGAATCTGTAAAATTCATCTCAAGAAAAAGAGGTAAATCAACCAACATGCATCAAATGTGGTGACCATTATGTCACTGGTGAATACCCAGGGACACGTTTCATTTCCTTGACAGATGAGGTAGTATATGTTTCTCAGAATATTGGGACAAATATTTACCCTCAATACCAAAACATTTCTTGTCATGATAATGAAAACACAGGCTAGGGGCAGCAACAACAAAATTATCAACTGCTCCCTCAAAGGCCAACTGGCTATAGTCAACAGTAATACCAAAATCCATTTTCCATATAGCAGTAGCAGGGATCTTTCCAACAAAAATGGTATCAAAATCATCATCTAGCACAACCACTGAGGTAGGAACAACCTATTCTAGTTTCCTAGAAACCTCAATACGACCACAAGCTAGAATAAATGATGTCAAAATTCATAACTTCTAAAAAAAGATTTCAAAATCCTGAGGCATATATTTGGAACCTTGATAATCACATTGGGAAACATTCCAATAATCTATCCTCAAAGAGACCTAGTACACTACCAGGTAACACTAAGATAAACCCATAGGAGGAGTCCAATGATATCATTTTACGAAGTGGGATAGAGATACCTTAGAAAATTAATACAAATCATGGTGAGGCCAAAAATCTATCTCACTCAAAATCCAATTCAGATAAAGATGCCAAAGTCAATGTATCCCACTCAATCTAGGAACTATAAAATTAAAATGAGGTCATAGATGGTAAAACAAAATAAATGGTAAAACCCTAAGAACCCCCTAACCATTTCCCACATGAATTAACTAAATTAAGATGTTCAAAAGATCGGGAAATTCATTGAGGTACTCTGAACAATCCATATCAACATTCCTTTTATAGATGAATTAACTCAAATTCTAACATATACAATGTTAATGAAATATATCCTCTCAAATAAGAGTAACATGGAGTATTTTGAAATAATTCCTCTAAATAAGGAATTTTTAGCAGTGGTCCAGCACTCTCTTCCTCCAAAGCTCCGAGATCCAGGTAGTTTTACAATTACATACATAATTGGATCGTGTGAGTTTGGGAACAATCTATGTAACTAGGGGGGGTAATGTCAATATTTTTCCTTATGGAGTATTTAAGAATCTAGGGATGAATTATTTACAACCTACTCAAGTTAAACTACAGCTCGTAGATCGATCCATTAAATATCCTAAAGGGCCACATGAGAATGTTCTCGTGAAAGTGGGAAGGTTGATTCTTCTTACTAATTTTATCATACATGACATAGAGGATGATCAAGAGCCACCTATCATTCTGGGAAGGCTTTTCTTGGATATTTTGAAGGTGATGATCGATGTGCATAAAGGTGAATTTCTCTTCAGAGGGGGCGATGATAAGGTATCTTACAACATCCCCAAAGCCGGTAAGCAGGTATCAATGATGGAACACAAGGACAATTATGAATTGACTACATTGAATGATCACTTGGTCCATATGGAAGATGACATGGAATGGTATTCTATCACTTATTAAAAAATCATCAATGACATCAAGGCTACTTATGAACTAGAATAGTTTCAATTAATCATTGTTCAGGGTTGTCGTTATTGGAAAAGTGAAATTGTTCCAAATATTCTCAAGCGGGACAAGGTAGAAACAATTGTGCCCTCAATTCTGAAATCCGCAAAACATGAACTTAAACCAATTACACCATAAAACTTGGGTAATAATACACTCAGGTAAGGTTAATCCAATAGCCTAATATAAAGGCGCTTTCTGGGGGACAACCTAGAGTCTACATGTCATGTATCATTTTATTCACATGACATGTACTTGCCTTTTTTAATGTATATTTTAATCTAACTAGTACTATAAGTATATATTAATTATGTTAATAATCGAGGATGATGCATGTGTTGATGGTAAGGTCACTGGAATGTATCTGAGCCATCGTCGATTCGAATCACTCTATCCTTGCCTTCATTATAGGGTTCAACCTTTTTAACATGTGTTTAATTAAATGACGTGTGAGGTAACTTTCAACACAAAATATAAGTTTTTATATATAAAATAAAACCCATGATGGGGATAGACCAGCTGGTCGGGGTCATAAACCCGTTCCAAAAGACTCAAGTTAGAATCGTGACAACCATCCCACTTCCATCATTTTTCATATTAATAAAACCACACGACATGAATTTTGATATATGCCATGTGATCCATGTTTTCTTTAATAATTTAAATGATTTTCGAAATAATAGAATACATGCAAATGAATTTGGCAGATTAGAAACTTCTCGGTCTTGGATTCTAATGACCTAGGTTTGAACTCATCTAATCCCCCTGCATCATCCATTTTATTCAAATTAAAAACACATGACAATAATTCTCTTCATTATTTATAGACCTACACTTATACATTAATTATTCAAAATAACTAAAATCATGAATGAAAACAACCTTCAATCATGTGGTTGAGAGCTTACATTTGAAACTATCGATCACCAATTTGAATTGTTCCCCAAGAACCAGACCAAATGATGTAGTTTTATTTTTCATTTTTTAGAACACATGGTGTTTCAACCTTTAATACACTATTTTTATAGGTTTTTTATTAAACTATTTTTCTTTTATAAATTATTATTTTTTAAATAAATAAATATCTTATGTTAATTTATTTAAAAAAATATAAAATAAAATTAAATAAATCCTGATTTGTTATTTATTTTGATATTCGCTTCAGGTACATCATTCTCCCCTCTCTTTTTTGAGTTTTCATACCTTTTCAGGGTGATTTTGTATTGGGATACCATTTAGGTCTCCCGTGTAGTACACGAGGTACACGAAGAATACACACTGTGTACATCTTGTACAGGGTCACACATGCACCTTTTCATATTTTCAAATACACATGGGATGTATGTTCATTACATGTTGTGTACAGTGCCTTCCCCCTACCCCTTAAAGATCATCCTATTTCCTGTAGAACATGGATCCTTCCTAGGTTGCTATGCACAACGTGTATGTTTGGTACATGTGTCCTCTATCCCTTCATAGGAATTTGTGTGGATGACTTACATGACTTGCATTCCATGTTGATCCACATATTGTTTAAACCTTATAGATGGAGTTTAGTTTTTCATATACCAAGCCAAGAGCTGTTTCTATCCACAATCATAGGCATCACCTCATGTTGTAACAAACAATGTGTACCCATTTCTACATGTCGTGTACTAGTTTTCACATGAGCACATCCCTCTTAACTGGTCTATCTAGGATACACGATCTCTTGTACATATTATACTACACGTCGTGTACCCTAGATCAATATGTTGTGTTGTACTATGTTTTATGTTTTCTCTAATTTTCATTCTTTCTTCTTTTATATTATTTTCTTTTCATTTAATTTCTTTTCTTTTCATTCAGCTATGGTAGGTGAAAATCCCATGATTAGGAATCGACAAACTTTTTCTGCAAAGATTGATAGTACCCATCACTATTGGATTCTTCTTTCACATTATATACAGCCTACCTTAGATTTACCAGTTTTCCAGCCCCCAGCGTTGGCTGTGTTTCCTCCTCTTCTGATGGTTCCTCCATCCGCACCCCTTGGTTCTATTGGTGGCTATATAGGTCCAATAGCTTTTGTAATTTCCCTCTGTTCCCCCCACTACTCTCGCTATGACTACTCTCGCACCTTCCACTGTAGCTGTGAGATCCAGTGCCACCATTCCCTCTTCTGGATCCTCCCCTTTGGCACCACCCTCCATGATAGTGGTGAACCAGAATGTTCTAGAACATTCATCTTCTACTGGCCCATCCACTAAGGTAGCTGACGTATTCACTAATCTACCTAAATCAAGTACAGATGGACATTCTACCTTGGCACCCATGGATCGAACTCATAATGTACCATGAGTTACCCACCCTTATCCACATCCATGAATGATATTTCCTAAGGGTCATCCTGTGGCTGATAGATTGCGGAGATTCTCACACCACACTATCCAGTGGAGTGACCTCTATCTAGACGCCTGCGTTCCTCAGTGCCTGGGCATCTGGAAGGAGATTGAGGATCTCCTTGTCCATACTCATCTACTCGAGATGCTCCAGGTCAGAACTAAAATATATAGTGATTTATTTTTGGATTTCATAGTGACATTTGAGTTCAATGGGACTGGATACCAATAGACACCCACCGATACTTATATCCCTATCCACATTCAGCTAGTAGGCTTCCCTTTTTCCTTTACCATGGAAGATTTTGGTTGAGGGTGAGACATCTACCCCCATACTTCGACCCCACCTCACGTCTCCTCCCTTACCAGCCCTAAGTTATCTGACATCATTATGATGTGGTAGGATATTGATGGTCCTGACAACCGGTACACCCCCATATCATAGAAGAGAATGCACAACATTTCTCCTCTACGTCATTTCCTTCATTGGTGCATCAGTGACATCCTTTTTCCTATACATGAGGATATAGGAGTCATGTCTGGTAGTGAAATAGACATTTTGAATTGTATTATCAAGCACGACTACCTAGATATCCCTTCCCTCAACGCTTCGTACTTCCACTCTATGATCAATGGCCAGTAGGGAAACTAGAACATTGATTTTTATGCCATTTGATTGGCCCACCATCCAGGGTTTTTTGATCCCTCACCCCCTCATGACCCCCTAGGCTCACCTCAGCTACTCTGATTCCTCATGTTTATCCTCAAGTAGATGGTTGAGCATCAGGTAAATGGCTACGTGCTTGTGCAGGATGCCCCTATCTCTTACAGGGGAGAGAGATGACCCAGTTGCTCCAGCTGGTGTTTTTTATCCCAATGACCCTCATCCTCCAGCGGATGTTCCTTCACCACCTCTCCCCTTCTTCTATCCTTACATTATCTTCCAACATCCCATATTATTATGCGCCTTACACCTCCCTGCCTTCCCATGCACCCCTGGATGATATCCCCACCACCCTCCACTTGGTC
Source organism: Viscum album (assembly GCA_963277665.1). NCBI lineage: Eukaryota > Viridiplantae > Streptophyta > Magnoliopsida > Santalales > Viscaceae > Viscum > Viscum album. Next base: position 1,529,451,979 of record OY728123.1, on the reverse strand, counting down.
GAGTTTGGCCGCTATTGGGACATACTAAAGCACCATCGAACTATCCTCCTCTAGTACTAAACATAGGTTCTATATCTCTTGAGTCTCCTACTTGAGCATTACGACATTCTGATACCTTTAGAAACAACCTCTCTATATGTTTCTCTACCTCCAGCCACCCAACCCCCACTGATAGCTTTGGAAACTGATTCAATTATACTATCTATATTTTTCCCGAATACTATATCCCCTAAAATAATTCCCAAGGTTCCTGATGTTACTCCCACTCAGGGTGTCGAGCCACGACCTCCAATTTCCACTGTAGCTACTTCTCCTTTGGTGGATTCCATTATTACAGACGATACCTCTTTTTAGGTGACCCAATGACTATTTCTTAGCACATTTATTTTCATTATAGATATCTACTTTATGATATTAATTAGTTGTGATGATGTTTGTATCTGTAGCATTATTTTTCCACTCCCTCGATAGTCACATGTACTCTTGAGAAACTTGGTCATCTATATCTAATCTACATACTATATTTGTAGATTCACCCTGAGGGGGTGTTTTTTAGTTTTAAACATTCCTTTTATGTTTGGATTTACTTCTTCCATTACATCCCCTCATATTTCCCCCTCTATTTCCCCACATTCTCTTTTCTTCCTTGGTATTGCACTTGGGGGACCATGTGTTGTATTGTGTGTAGGGGAGGGTTTCTGACTACACTACTCTTTTCCTTGAACTGATCTAGGAGACATCATTAACATTTGAAATATTTTAAACTGTGGAAAATTTTTGATTGATTATAATTATAAATAATAAAGACATAAAAGGCAATTTTAAAAGTTACATTCTTGTTCCAATTTTCAAAATATTTTTCAATGATTCCGGATATAGTTTGATTCTGGATTTAAAATCTTGGACATTTAAATTTATTAGACTGATCATTTGTACTCATGTCATGACCTGATTGACCTTTTATTTTTACTCATTACTAAGAGGTATTCTATACCTTTTTTACATGTTCCTTCTTATACCCACATTCTTGATATATTCCTGGGATATTCATAACAACTAGTACTTTTTAGTTTTTCTATTCAAAACATTATGATTTTTTATAACATTAAATGAATGAGGAAATTGATTTTTTTAATCCAATTTGATCTTGAAACCTATCCTACCTATGATCTTTTTAAATGCTTATAAACCATGAACTGCATTAATAGGAATATAAATTACAATCCCATTTTCCCTTCCTACCCTATTTTTTTCATATTTATTCATTTGAGATATAAAGAGGTAATTTTGGACATTCAGGGTATATTTTGGATCAACCATGAATTTAAGTGTTGGGGAGAGTTCTACTTGTTCATTAGGGTAGAAGGGTTCCAAAACCATTATTCATTGTATTCTTAGTGGTTCCTGTTGAAAGAAAAATTGTGTAACAAATATTGAAAAAAGAAAAAAAATAACCAGATTCGATCATTACATATTATTGATGGTTTATGAACCCATGTTGGTAAGGAAATATCACGATAATGACGCCCATTGAGAGATCATGATTAGGGATGAATTTTCATTGACCTCTATTTTTGAATATCATGTATTGTTATTTGAGAATTCATCCTCCATTTTCAAGACTCTGAGATTAATTTTAATTTAATTTTCTACCAACCCTTAGCCTTAGAAACATTTGAACTATATTTTAAGACCTCACGATTCTGGTGATTTGAATTCTAAAGTGGATAATGATAACATTTTCAAGCCTAACGATAGAGTGAATATACATATTATTGACCATAACTCTGATTAAATAATCTTGAGTGGTGAGTGTGGTACATTTTGGTGAGGAAATCATCAAGTGACAAGTTTATTTATGGGAAGATTAACAATGTTGACGAATAAGTAAGAAAAATTTTAATTGAATTATAAATGAGATGATATTAGAATATCTATGGAATTGAAATTTGACTGGTTCCCATTAAAATTCTCTACTATTGATATAGAATTTAAAAATATTATTAGTTGAATGCTTCCCTTTTTAAATTCTGTATTCTATTGATTTGAGGTTGATATTTTTCGTGAGGAAAATAATATTCCTATGTTTGGGGAGTTTGATATGACAAAATTTTGTATATATTTTCATACATCCTATTGAATACAAAAACATGTTTTCGTACGATATATGTGTTTATATGTAGATAAAATTATTTACTTTCGTCATAAAGATTGTTTTCAAGTATTATCCAATCTAGGACAAAAATCAAGAAGGATCATAACAAAACTGAAATTATACAGGTCATGTAAATATTACAATTGTAATGTACAATTTCCCCAGACACGGATCGGTCGGTCCAAATACCCACCCATGTTGTCGAACAGAAGTAACATGCCATGTGATTACCATGAACACACCACATACCCCCTTATAAGATCATTTGGTGGCTGAGGATTGACATTACATTCCATATTGGGAAGAGATACATGTCGTGTACCCCCACCAACCAAGCGGTGTGGCATTCAAAGTCATGGGTGGCATGGTATCTTACACACTAGTTGAGAAAAATGGTCCAAGTCAGGTTGACTTGAGTACACACAATGTACTCTTGAGTACACACCATGTATTTCCAAACATTATAAATAGGAGGGAATCTCCTAATAATTCAACATTGATTCTCAGATACAAAAAGGGGACATTCCAGAGATGCCTAAAAGAAGAAGAGGGATATAAGAGAAGGGAGGAGGTGATGCTGCTACCTTCTTAATGATCTTCTGTCCAATGATTGTTTGATGCTTCAATTAGGCATCAAAAGTTTGTTAGTCACTAGCTACAACATGTGTAGCTATGTCCCCTATGTGTTGTGGTGGTGGATTATTATGGGTTTTTGTTTATCAATTGCTATATTGTAATCGTGTTATTTATATTTCTCTCATAATCACTCAAACACTTTTCTAAGTATCATTAGAACCAAATATTATACCATGAACTGGATTTCCAAGGATCCTATGAAGAATTACGATTAAGAACATCCAAGACCATTGGGTGAACATATCATATCAAAAGGGGTTACTATTAACAAAATTATTAGAACCCAAATTCTATCCCCTGGAATTGGTTTCTATTGATTCAAAGGAAATTCACCAGACCAAGGGGGCTCTGTTATTTTCAAAACCTGAATATGTGAGTTATCATAAAAAAAATCATAAGAAAATTAATTAAATTAATTATCCTAAAAATCCACATCCCCGACACATTTTTCCAATTTTCCATCAGAATCAAAATTTTGTGTTTTTCATTATTTTTAAAAGGAATTTATCAAGAAATTTAGATTTTAATAACTCTTTCAATATAATATAAAAAATTCCTTTCAAAATTTAAATAAAATCTACTTAATTAATTACAAACCATAAAAACTAAATACCGTAACTTTATCTCCTTGTGGATCGATCCCATACTTTCACTATAATATTATTATATTTGGGTATTTCAATTTGGATTGTCAAAAGTAATACATTGAATAAAAATAAAAAAATGACCACTTTGTGATTCATGATTTATCCCATTTTGTGGGAGTGTTCTTATTATTCCTTGCATTCACTTTATATATGGTGAATTTTCATCAATATGTATTAGGGGATATGGTGTTTTTTGTTATTCCATGTGGTAAATACTCACCTTGTTTCCACTATGCCTCATATTATCTATTGGTCATGGGGTCCTGATTACTAGGTGGAATATCTATCATATTCCACTATTTGGTTTAAATTCCACTAGTATCCTCTTAGAATGAAATTGAATAGGTGGTGTTTGTCATTACAATGGGTCTCGTGTAGGATACATGGATGTTGGTATGGACATAGAATTTGTTGGTAGCTATTTTGGGTGATAATAGCCATATCTGGTTAGATTCATGGAATTTTATAGACCATTGGGTAGGACCATGACATTTTAAACCATTTTTTGTAGTTATTAATTAATTGGACTTTGACCATGTTCTTATTGTATCATATCAATTTATTTTATTATTGAGGAACAGCTTATTGTTTATATTTATCTTATAAATTGTGATATAGGGTTCATAGATATGTTTCTTAAACCATGTGAGTGTGTGAGGTCACATCCATTAGACCTATAGATTATAAATTTAATTTGAAAGCCATTTTTTATTTAAAGAATTTTGTGGGGGTAGTTTAATGTGGATTTCCCAATAGATTTTTTGGATTAAATAATTTCTTCTTCTTGATGAAATTTTTTAATGTCTGTTCTTTCATTTAAATAAAACATTTGAGTTGTTTTGGGAAATTAAATGTGTGCATGTGGATTTATGAAATGACTTAGGTGAGTGTATTGTTTTTCAAAATGGGTATCATTGGTATTGGAAAAAAAAAATCAAAAATGTTTTGAATGTAAATTTTAGATTTTTTTATTTCACTATAAAAAAATAGGCCTTAACGGTGGTCTATTAGGTGCGGCTTACTAACCCACTACTAATTTTATTTAAGAAGGGTTTAGCGGTGTTTTTTAATTAACCGTCGTAAAAAAGTGTTTTTTATCGAGTCGACACTCCCCCCCACCCCTAACCCCCACGAGACCCCCCCCCCTCCCCCCTTCTCCTTCCGCGACCCTCGTGACCTAGCTCACCACCCCTTCTCCCCCCAACCCCTGTGACCCCTGACGATCCGTGCTCGCCACCCCCACTTAATCGCCCCAACCTAGCTCATCGTCTACCCTTCTCCCCCAAACCCATGTGACCCCCTGGTTGCGCCCAAATTTACCCTACCGGTAAAAGCAGTCGTTGAAGTTCAAGTAGGAATCGAATCCACAGGGACCGAAGAAGAAACCTTGAGACACTAAGATTGGATACGGGATTGGCTATGAAGTCGCCAACTTTGGTTTGAATTGATTTGAAGAAATATTGATTTAATTTAAAGAACAAAACAAATAAAATTACTTGAATTAAAACAACTAATTAAGGTGAGTCAATCCTAGGTTGTCTCTTGGGCTTTATTGGATGTATTTCTTTTTCATATGATTTTCTGTTCATCGGTTCAAGAGGTATCCATTAAATGAAATAATCCCTCAATATCATTCTCTGATTTAATTCATACACATTTTCAAGGATAATCACCAATTCACTTAGAGGATCAATTAAATGAGCACTCCAAGGAATTGGATCGTACTATCACTCAAAATGTGTTATTGTTAAAGTCGGTTAAGACAAAGAAGAAGATAAATCAAAGAAAGGAACTCTTAAAATAAAAAACAAATTTAAGAATTTAAAAACATCAAATAACATTCAATCCAACTCATGCAACTCCCTAGGATCAACCCATAAAAGTTTATCCCTCCATTGATGCAATTCTATCAATGGAAGCAGGTAATTGACTTAATGAAGCGAAATTGAAGAAGAAAGAAAAAAACATTAATCAAAATGAACACTCCACCGTTGTGTGATGAATTCACAAGTGTGGGTGTGAATAAATTCACACTACGATTCAACAGTATCAATGTGTGAAGAAAAGGAAAATAAAAAGTGAAAAAGAATAAATTTTTTTAAAATACTAAATGTGAATGAAAAACTTATGTTAGAGAAATTGACAATGTCATTACAAAACGAAAGCAGGAAATTACAATTGAAAGAAAAACTTGGATTCAAAGGAAAATGTTAGATGACAATTACCTTTACCACCATCTCCATATATAGTCATATTATGAGCCTTATTTCCACCCCCCACAATCAATTCACCCCCCAACAATTAATAGAGTCAAAACGAGGGTGAATAATCAAAAGGAAATTGATGTTACAAAGTTGACCACAAAACCAGCCAGATTCATCCTCCATTTTGACGTGTTCGTTTGACACTTCATACGGTAGAATCCGAAGGTGTAATAAATAGAAAATATATTCTTCCATTTTTCTTCTAGAAGCTCTAAACAATTCATGAAATTTGGCTCATCCGTTGGGAAGTTATAGTCGAAATGGTGGGACGGATTTCTATGCATTAATGTTGGGTCCACCATTTAAATCTCAACATTAGATCCCTTTATCATCATGAAAACATCATAATTAGCTCCGGCCACAGTTGAAAAAAATGATCCTCATATTGTTTTCTTTCTACTGTATAAATTTGAGCTTCATTGGGCTTGGTCTCTAGGACCCACATTTGTTTGATGGGCCTTAGGCCCATTATGCCTTTTCCAGCAAGTTTCTGCCTTCAGGTGCAAAATTCTCCATCTTCCTTTGGGATTCAACCATCAGACCTAAAAGATAAAATTTTTCAAACGAAGTGTTCAATAATATCCCAAATTTTAAAATTCAGAAAATGAATATAATGTTGTCCACAAATAAATGAATTATTGGGACCAAATTTGAATTTTAAACATGAATTGCATTTTTGATGATAAATGAAGTTCTATTTATGTAATGCACTAAAATAAATGTTTATGGACTTTGTAAAAATGAATATAAATATATTAAAAATTAATATTAGCCACTTTAAGTGACTAATCACACCCCCCAACTTGAGTTTTGCTAGTCTCGAGCAAAATAAATTACAAATATGAAATTCAAATCCCCTTTTCCAAAAACATTTTAATACACATTGCTCACCCAAATATCTAATACCAAAAAAAATATGAAAACCCATCAAAATAATTAAAAACAAGCTAGGTCCATAAGCATATCCCAAGCCCAAGCCCATTCCATTGTTCAAATTCATCGCCACATTTCATCCAATTCCAATTAAGCATGATAAAGTGTTGTGCATCATAAAAGATATGGGGCCCATTTTATTGTTCAAGGGGAAAAATAGAAGCGCTGGGTGGGAATCACATTAAACCCTAAAATGAGTATCCAATTTTTTTTGATTTTTTTTGATTTTACCACAATAGATATGAAAAGACTAACTCTGGGCATGACAACTATGGAGTCACGATCCCCAAGTGCCGGACGCCACACATATTTTCAATTTCATGCTCTAAAATAGAGATATAAATCATAACTCTGGGAAAGAAAACTATGGAGTCACGATCCCCAAGTGTCGGACGCCACACATTTGGAAAAAACATTGCTCTATCTGGTCAATTGTTTTGTTTTGTTTTTTTTTTGGTTTTTTTGTTTTTTTTTTGAGATACTTAAATTAAACTAAAAGTGACCCCAGAACCCTATGCTATAGTGAAAGGGGCCCGAGAACTCAAATTTACACCCACAATCTAGTAGACGTGCATTGTGGCATTTTTATTAAGTGGATGAAAATGTAAACTTTGAAAAATCACATCGGACAACTGCACTTTCCAAAAACTAAGCTCATGAACTTAAACATGCATTAAAATCAGAATCAAGGCATACAAAATTATTTGATATCCAATTTTATATTTTTCAATGTGTGTTATCATGTTCAAGGTTAATATAATTTTTCTTTTCATGTATGTTTATATTCACAAAAAAATCATTTTTTATCTCCCCCAAACTTAGAATAACACTATCCCCAGTGTTTAAAGAAAACAAAAGTTAGAAGGGGTAGGAGAGGAGTTCAAAGAAGAAATTTAAAATTAAAATCATGGAATGAAGTCACCTGGTGGATGATGATGATAGTTTATGCCATAGTCTCCCTTTAATCCTGGATTTGAGTCTCAGCGGCTTGGATGGTGGTGAATGGATTTTCCTTATGGCTTACGACATGCCCTTTTATTTTTTTAACCTATAAAAACATAAAAATAAAACAAAACAAAATATACTGATGATACATTGTCTTCTTTTTAGATTTCTGGGTAAGGTATTACTCAGAGATCACGCCACGTGAAACGGATGAATATGGCACTCTCCTTTCATACCCATCCTTACTCATAAAAGAAGAACAATTCAACTGTCTATGTTAATTTATTATATGAAAAATAAAATGATTCAAAATGATTAGAAACATGAAAACCATGGGTTTCCTCCCATGCAACGCTTTTTTTTAACGTCGTTAGCTCGACTTGAACCCCCCAACTTATCCAATTCCAACATTCAAAATTTTAATTAACCCATCTTTCTCCACTTCAACAAGATTGAGATTGATTGTTTTTTTGAAATTTGTTTCGAATAAAATCCTATTTTCTACAATGATTGGTAAAATCCAAGGAATATCTAAAATGGTTGATTGTGTCTTATCTGGAGTATTTCCTACGATTTCAAGGTTCATTCCTACATGTTAAGATTCTTGATGAAAATTGATGATAATTGAATGGTCTTGGTTATCATAAATAGAGGGATTATTGAGTAGGGAAGGAATTATTAAAACATCTAGTTCAGTTTTATTGAATTTTCCTAAAGAAGAATGATAATTTGAATCAAAAATTGTTTCTTCATTAAAAACATTTGAAAGAATTGGTTCCTTTTGAAAACATGATTCATCCCCAAAATTTTCCATTTGAATTTTGTGGGTGGGTATAGATACAATATTTGTTATATCTCCCAATGGTTCAATGATCGGTGATTATAAAAAATTGTTATTGGAGCAATATTCCGAACACTCAATCTATGAAGACAAATTTTCCCCTTGTGAATCCAAAAAAATAATTTCATCCTGATTTAAATACCATTCAACATTTCTTTGATATTGTTCAGTTATCCCATATCCAAAGGTTAGTTCTTTTTTCAATTCATGGGAGGTTTTTGGGATAGAAGATTCATCTATCAATGATGAGGAAAGAACATCTTGAGTGGGAATGGGTTCCTCAAATGTCTTAAAGCTTTATAATTCTAATCTGAAAGATGAAACTTCTGAATTCATTTTATCCATTTGTTCACACAATTGTCCATGAATTTTTTCAGGATTAGGGTTGATATATGTTTTTACATCATGGACTTCCTCATTATTTATCTTTTCAATCATTCTTGATAGGTATGGAAATTGATCATTTAAACATTCGACATACCATTGATTGTATATCTCATCTGGTGTGGTGTATTCAATTAAGGTTTGGTCAATGAAATTTCCTATGTGAGGTGTTTCAAAATATTGATTTTCCAGTTGATTATAGCCTTGGTATATTAATGGGTATTGTTGAAGATAATCCATTGGAGTTGATTGAAAGTTGTTTTTGGGATTCATTGGACACACATGAACAGAAAGGGGAAAAGAGAAGAGAAATTTGGGTGAGAATAGAGAATTTGGGGTGAGAAAAGAAGATGAGTGTCTAAGGTACTTACTTGGGTCCCCGGAAACGGCGCCAAAATTTGGTTGTGACCAAATTTACCCTACCGGTAAAAGCGGTCGTTGAAGTACAAGTAGGGATCGAATCCACAGGGACCGAAGAAGAAACCTTGAGACACTAAGATTGGATACGGTATTGGCTTTGCAGTGGCCAAAATTTGATTGAATTGATTTGAAGAAATATTGATTTAATTTAAAAAACAAATCAAATAAAATTACTTGAATTAAAACAACTAATTAAGGTGAGTCGATCCTAGGTTGTCTTTTGGGCATTATTGGGTGTATGTTTTTTTCATTGGATTTTATGTTCATCGGTTCAAGAGGTATCCATTAAATTAAACAGTCCCTCAATATCATTCTCCAATTTAATACATACACAATTTCAAGGATAATCACCAATTCACTTAGAGGATCAATTAAATGAGCACTCCAAGGAATTGCATCGTACTAGTACTCAAAATGTGTCATCGTTAAAGTCGGTGAAGACAAAGAAGAAGATAAGTCAAAGAAAGGAACTCTTAAAATAAAGAACAAATTTAAGAATTTAAGAACATAAAATAACATTCAATCCAACTCATGCAACTCCCTAGGATCAACCCATAAAAGTTTATCCCTCCATTGATGCTATTCTATCAATGTAAGCGGGTAATTGACTTAAAGAAGCGAGATTAAAAAAGAAAGAAAAAAAACATTAATCAAAATGAACACTCCACCGTTGTGTGATGAATTCACAAGTGTGGGTGTGAATAAATTCACACTACAATTCAACGGTATCAATGTGTGAAGAAAAGGAAAATAAAAAGTTAAAAAGAATAAATATTATTAAAATACTAAATGTGAATGAAAAACTTACATTAGAGAAATTGACGATGCCATTACAAAACGAAAGCGGGAAATTACAATTGAAAGAAAAACTTGGATTCAAAGGAAAATGTTAGATGACAATTACCTTCACCACCATCTCCTTATATAGGAATATTAGGAGCCTTAGTTCCAGCCCCCCCCCCCCCACAATCAATTCACCCCCCAACAATTAATAGAGTCAAAACGAGGGTGAATAATCAAAAGGAAATTGACGTTACAAAGTTGACCACAAAACCACCCAGATTCATCCTCCATTTTGACGTGTGTGTTTGACACTTCATACGGCATAATACGAAGGTGTCATAAATAGAAAATATATTCTTCCATTTTTCTTCTAGAAGATCTCAAAAATTCATGAAATGTGGCTCAGTCGTTGGGATGTTATGGTCGAAATGGTGGGACGGATTTCTGTGCATTAATGTTGGGTCCACCATTTAAATCTCAACATTAGATCCCTTTATAATCATGAAAACATCAGAATTATCTCCAGACACAGTTGAATAAAATGATCCTCATATTTTTATATTTCTACTGTATAAATTTTAGCTTCATTGGGCTAGGTTTCTGGGCCCCACATTTGTTTGATGGGCCTTAGGCCCATTATGCTTTTTCCAGCAAGTTTCTGCCTTCAGGCGCAAAAGTCTCTATCTTACTTTGAGATTCATCCATCGGACCTAAAAGATAATATGTTCCAAAAAACGTGTTCAATAATATCCCAAAATTTCAAATTCAGAAAATGGATATAATGTTGTCCACAAATAAATGAATTATTGGGCCTAAATTTGCATTTTAAACATGAATTGTATTTTTGATGAGAAATGAAGTTCTATTTATGTAATTCACTAAAAACAATGTTTATGGACTTTGGAACAATGAATATAAAGATATTAACAATTAATATTAGCCACTTTCAGTGACTAATCACCCCCAAAGACCCATGAATTCCCTTCCCACCCTAGTCTCCCCCAACCGAGGTCTCCCCTTTACATGTCTTCACCCGTGCTCGCCGCCCAGCAGTGCACCTTTCCGCCATTCAACGCACCTATCCACCCCTATTGGTAATGTGGGTTTTTCCTTGTTTTGTTTCTAAGATATTATTAATCTTATTCAAAAACATTCATATGAGATTTTGGGTAGGATCTTACTAAGACTACTTGTTTTCTTACATGTTATATATATCTAATTTTTATTGGTCTATAAGAGGGTGTTAGAAATTGGGTTGTGTGTTACTAGAACATGAAATGGATCTTGTTTGTGTTTTTTTATAAATAGTAGTTTATTGATATATAATTTCAAAATATTGTTGTGTGAACATTGGTTATTTAAAAAGAATAAAATTTATGAAATTAAATTTTTTTCTGTTAAATAAGTTTTATAGTTGTTATTTTCAAAAAAAAAATTTATTTGGTGAAAATATCATGAAATTTATTTAATATATTTATTCATAGGTTATTGTGATTCTTTAATGATGTTTATAAATTATGGAATGATTTTAATCTGGATTTTATTATTTAATTAGTATAATGTAAAAATATATTGGATGAGATAGGGTTATTATTTTTTAAAATTGAATATCTAAAACATGGAGATAAAATGCAATTGTTTTTTATAAATATGATTGCTGGAATTTTTTAAGTAATAATAGTTAAAATAAAATGATTATTATCATTAATTGTTTTCACAAATATATTATCTATTTCACTTAAATATTAACGGAAGAATTATGAGATTCATTAATTGAATCAGAATCATGTGTTTTTGATATGTTGTCATTAATATTTTTATTACGTAAATGTCATCGGTTAAGAAATATTACAAGAGGAAATTTATTTGGAATTGACATTATATGGCATGATTTGATCTAGAATTTTGGCTAGGCTGTGTGCTTGGTACCATGTTTTTAATTTTATTGTATATGAAATTTTCAATTGGGTTGTATTTTATATATACCCTAGATTAATTCTTAAATTGAAAAAAATAGATTCAGTTTCATACATCAATTTATATTTTTAGTTTTTGTATATACTACTTACAATTATTGAGATATTTACTTTAATATTTTACCATAGTGGATTATTAAACGGAAGACCACTCTATGCATAATACTTTCATACCATCTAGGCTAGTCAGTACCCTATGACATCCAAATACTGCATTTCCTAGGGACTCAGTGATTTATAAGACCTCATTACTATATAATATTAGAATAAAAATATATATAAATCACTGGAAATTCTATATTTATTGTTTATTAATTATTCTAAGAACATTTAGTTGATATTAAAATTATATTACGGACTTCTATTAAATTAGTATTATATTAATTACTTCTTAAGGAACAAAATACGAACATGTTTCTTATAGGATAATTGATTCATTATCTTCTAAGAAGTTTTTTTCATCTCTTTATCAACAACCACTTTTTCCAACCATTAATAGGCTTCTTCTGTATAATCAACAAGACCAACATATCTATACCAAAAAAACAGAAAACAAATAATGCATGGAGAAAAAATTTAATTATCACCTACATATTATCATTAGAAGTTAACACCTAAGATATAATATTTTTATTTATTATCAATAAATGGATATTTAAAAACCTATAAAAATACCAAAGTTAGAGAGTTGGAGTGATATTCCATTAAACAAAAAGAAGATAACAATGATTTAGCTTTTAATGAAGTTATTCAACCATCTAGGATTCCAAATCTATTAATGCCTCAACAATATGACATTGAATAATATTTTAAAAATATAATTAATGGGTGTAAAGAAACATTCCAAAATGACTCGCCTCTATTATTTTATATTCATATAAGTGGGAAAGGAAGTGTATTTTTAATAATACAAAGTAAAATATGAAAAAATACCATGCATGAAAGTGGTGGTTGGAGAAAGAGGACCCACTCATGGACTATAGTGGATCAGCATGGATGTTCTGTGATCCACCCCATAGATCAACAGTATGTTTCAAACCCCATTTATTTTCTATAATCCACCCCAGATTTGAAACTTTTAATCACATGCTGGGTCACAAAAAGTTTTTACCCATAACACTTCACCATGATACCCCATATGTTCAAAAATTCTCAACACCATACCATACCCAACTCTTTGAATCCTGATTCGAGGCCACCAAAAAAAATATAAATTAGGAAAAAATTATTAATGTACACCATATTTAGTACTACACCTCTTGTATATTTTGTGGGTATTGAATATTTTATATGAATTCCATAAGACTATGGCTTTATTAGGTTTTCCCACTTTCTATAATTGAAACAAAATTAAATATAAATTGAAAAGGTATGTTGACATCGATACATTTTAGTGTTATTTCAGGATCTATTTTAGGAAATTTAAAATACATCATTTCATTTATCTTTGGAAAATTATGTTTCATTTATGTCTATAAAAACAAATACCTTACTTATAAACCTTGGATTCATCTACCCAAGACATTAATCGTTTCACCTGATGATTCCTGGCATGTTCTACATCTTGGTTCCCCATGAATTTTTGAAAGTAGTGTGTCAGGTTTAAGGTAATTAAGATTGTCTTTCCATTTCATATTCTGAACATCAATTCAATTATTATATAATTTATCAAGACCATAACTTAGTGATATCAAAGTTATGACATCATCTGGTCGGCCATCTATTTTGGTGTAGCGCAACATACAAAAAACTATAGGGATGAGATCTTGGTTATCGTATTATTTTATGGATCTTACTAATTTTCATTCTTTGGTTTTATAGTGGGTGGTTTTATTATGTACCATATGTATTTATATACTAAATCCTTATTTAACATATTAATATATTTTTTCAACTAGTATATAAGAATCTCATTCCCTATTTAGTAATGGTAATGTGTTTTAATTTTTTTTAATATTGTGTAGGCACATTGTGATATACATGGATAAAAGCTAGATCACATTACCAAGGAACGCACCTCCGTATGTTAAGGGATTGAATGAGTTTTAAGATTTTTCAATTTCCAAACGATCTGATGAAGGGAGATTAATATGTCTATTTTATAAATGTAAATTTAGAATTTGGTTGAAGAGAGTTGAATTTTATGAACATATAATATTAAAGTAATTCCCTGGTCAATATTATTGTTAGATTTGGCACGGAGAATAAAATCATTACAGAAAGGTTGACCACTATTGACAATCCACAGAATGACCTACCATCTTCGTTGACAATGGAAAATGAAATGAAAAATCTTATAAATGATTCATTCGGCACTGTAAGAGACCAACATCAACATCAAAACATATCAGAATAACCAGAAGAGGGTGCTACAAATAACAACGTGACAAGTGATGTTTCTGAGACTATTGGACAACCGTATTAAAATTGTAAAATATCTTTGGATTTTCCTCCTGGTTCTATGGAGTCTAATTTAAGAGAATACTTCCCTGAGGAAAATATGTTTCATGATTTAGTTGAAAATGGAAATCAAGAGTAGTAAAGTGTATGTTTGATATATTCAAATCTTTCTTTTATGTTGAAGATGTAACATATCAAATTTCTATGTGGAATTACAAATAAGGAAGTTTCCTTGATATTGGAATTATTGCATGATACATTTCTTGAAGGAAAAAATACCTGCATCTTTTTATGATATGAAAAATGTTTTTAACGGGATTGGTCTGAATTATAAAAAAATACATATGTTTCCCAATGATTTTAAGCTTTATTGGCGAGAGGATTCAAGTAGACAGCATTGTAAAAAAATGTTTTTCTTCAAGATGGAAGTCAATGGGTGATGTTGGAAGTCTAAATAAAAATACATTCATGAAAAAGAAGACAAGGAACACACCAGTAATGGATTTACATTACATTCCTTTAAATCCTTAATTTCAAAGATTATTCATTTCATCGAAACCCACCAAACACATGAAGTTATATTCTATAGAAAATAACAACGACGAGTTAATGATACATCCACGAGATGCAAAATCATGGAAGAAATTCGATTCATTACATCCATATTTCTCCGATTATTCTAGGAATGTTCAATAGGGATTCTCTATTGATGGTTTCAACCCATTTGGGACTTTGAGTACCAGTTATAGCATGGGACCAGTTGTTTTTATCCCTTACAATATACCTTCATGGATGTGTATGCAACAAAAATCATTAATCATTTTGATGATTATTCCAATAAAAAAACTTGGAAATGATGTTGATATATACTTGCATCCTTTAATTGAAGAATAATAGGAGTTGGGGAGCAACAATGTTGTGAAATTTGACGCTTCTTCCAAAACAATGTTCAAAATTCATGCTGCTTTAATTTGGACCATTAGTGACTTCCCTGGGCTTTGGAATTTATCTGGTTGGAACACAAACATGGGATTGTATTGTCCTATTTGTGACATTGATTTTGAGCCCAAACGGAAACCTCATAGTAAAAAATGGTGATTCATGTGCTATCAAATATTTCTCAATGCATCTCACAAATTTCAGCTGAACCGATCAAGATTTAATGGTTTCATTGATCATAGACCACCTCCAAAGTTGTTAAATTTTTCTAAAATATGGACCCAACTAGGAATTGTTGAAAAATAATTTGGGAAGGTTTTTCATTTTAATGATAGTGGGAAACGTGTTCAAAGTACATCGTCGAGAAAAATCTGAACGCAAAAATTGAAGAAAAAAAGTATATTCTTCAAACCTCTATATTGGGAATTTAATTTGTTGTGGCATAATCTTTATGTGATTCATATTGGGAAGAATGTATGTGAAAATTTGATTTTTACATTGCTTAATGAGCCTGGAAAGTCAAAGGATCATCTTAATGCTCGCAAACAAATACAAGTAATGTACATAATACGTGATCTCTGGCTATATGAGAATGAAAAGTATGCTCTATAAATTATTCAATGAAAAATATGGATAAGGATACATTCCTTTAAATTTTAAATAATTTGAAGGTATCTGATCAGTATTCAAGTAACATCTTGAGGGGTGTTGACTTGAAGAATCATAAGTTACCTGGATTGAAAATTCACGATTCACATATTTTGTTACAACATTTACTACCATTGGCATCACGTACATTATTACCGAAAAACATTACTTCTGATTTACTCCAATTCTGCACATTTTTCAGACAACTATGTGTGAAATATCTACATCCATTTTAGCTTGACAACCTCTAGGAGAGGTTTCTATTGTCCCTTCGTGGAAAGGATATGATCTTTCCTCCGTCGTTTTTTACTGTCATGATGAATTTAACTATGCGTTTGGTTGAGGAAGCTAAATTAGGAGGCCTCATTCGTTATCGATGGATGTATCCAATTGAGAGGTACCTTATTTATATTTTTTTAGTTATGTAAACAATTTCGAGAACTTAATTAAATGAATAATTATGTATATTTTATTTCATAGATATCTTGGGCATTTGAAATCATACCTGAGAAATTAACCTCAACAAGAAGGCTCTATTGCTAAAGGCTATTTGGCTGAGAAGTGTCTTAACTTTTGTTATAGATACTTGGATGATATTGAAACAACATTTAATCGAGTTTTAAATGATTAAGACACATTGACTCAATCTAAAATATAACAGAAATCAAAAATATTCCCTTCTATTGGCCGATTAGTTGATATGATCTCAGCTGTGACACTAACAGAATTGGAATTATTACAGGCACATAGATATTTGTTGTTGAATAGTGAAATTCAAGATCCATTTATAGATGATTTGAGGATACAAAAAATAGACAAATGAGAGGCCGAACAGGAAATGAGAAATACATAACTAAATATTTTAATAAAGAGATTTCAGAATGGTTTTCACAACGTGTGAGTTCATAAATATTGTAATTAATACTAATATTAATTTGAAAAATATATTTTATAAATCTAATAAAGAATATTTATTTTTTTAGGTCATGAATACTAATACTCAAGCAGATTTTTCAGACAATTTGAAGTTTCTTTCTTGAGTTCCTCTAAAACAAGTTAGAAAGTTCGACTCTTATAACTTGAATGGCTTTAGATTTTGTACAGCCGATCGAGAAGAGGGTTTGAAAACACAGAATAGTTTTATATTTAATTTTGCTAAAGTGGGATACTATTGAAAGATGACTGATATTTTTAAATTAAACTACATTGGTCATTTTACAGTTGTTTTATTCAAATGCAATTGGGTTGATATTATCAGAGGTCTTAAAAGAGATTCCTTGCAATTTACTTCTAAGAACTTCTATCGATGGATGGATGTTGGTGACCATGAACTGCATAATCCATATATCTTATCATAGTATGAAAAATGGTATATTATGTGAATGATGTTTTGGATGAAGGGAGGAGTGTCGTTTCCCATGTAATACAAATACATTTGTATGATATGGGTGATGAAGTGGAAGATTTGACATCTGAAATTGAATCTCATCAACAACAAGAAGTAGAATTATTTGTCCATCATGATACTGAAAATATTATTATAGAAAGGATGGATGAAGTTAATGATGAAATGGTGCAAGAAACCAACATGATTGAAGGGGAAAATTATTGTATGTATAGTTATTTATTCATTCAGCAGCCACATAGTTCATTTCTATAGTCATTCATTATCATTATTATATATATATTGTTTATTAGTATTGGGAATCTATTATCATTTTAAAAAAAATCCACATAATTGTTTTGAAAAATATTTTACGAACTTAATTTTATTTGATTAAATGGCAGGAATGCCAAAGAAGGAATCGATATATTGTTTCATCCACAACTATGATAGATGATGATCCATCTGTCTCCCTCCCTATGGCATATGAGCCACCAGCTGCCTGCCCCCTACACAATCTCCCCCGGCACCATCTCTCACACCCTCTGTGAGAACCCCTTTAGAAGCTGAGTCATCGACTCCATCATTAGTAACCTCAGTATTGGGGTAGTGGCGCACCACTTTTAGTTCATTGCGGGTATAAATGGAGGGTTACTGTTGTTGGTACAAATTTTAATATAAATAAATTTACTGCACTTTCTTATACTAATTTTTTGTTCATTAAAGATGAAAAAATGCAACTGTGGAATAAAATATAAAATTTTCAGATGTGTGTAATATAAATGGAGAGAAGATATTTGTCCCATTTTATTCATATGGGGTCCCTACGGATGATGTTGTGGGATTACTTGGCCAAATTCTAATCATGCTAGCAGAATATCCCATTTCCCTTCCGATTTCTTATGATGATTGGAGAAATATGCCTCTAGGTTGGAAAAATGAATTTTTCGATTCCCAAATAAATTTAATTTTAATACATTATGGTGTAATTGAATGTCATGTTATTAATATGTTCAAAATGAATTTCTATATACAGATCTTTTTCCACATTATAGTTTCTAATGTGATAGCATTAAAGTGGACATTAAAAAATATTGGTATGAAATGGAAAGACTTCAAATGGAGATTGTGGAGCGATGTCAATGATACTTCATTGACCACCCAACAAAAGTATGAGAAGTTACCCAATGGGGTATCCAAGGAATAGTTAAAAAAAAAATTTGACATACATCGTGATGAAAAGTACATGGTATTTAAATATATATTTTTATATTAACCTCATTTTAAATTTATACGCATATATGTAGAGTATATGACATTTTATACAATACTATTAAATTTTATTTTATTTATTTCAAGGATTCTTAAAGAAAATGCATCTAGTCAGGCTAAGCATGTCATCCCTCACACTTTGGGGTCAAAAAGCTTTTCTAGAAGATGATTTTCTCTCATAATATTTTCAATAGTTTAAATATTTATAAGAAAATATTATCTATTTAATATATTAAATTATTGATTTACCTTTTTTTAATGTAGTCACAGTGTTTTGGGAACGAAGCATGCCAAACTGAAGTGTAGTTGGATGTTCACAAAAAATCTGATTGAAGTTTTGTTAATGAGACTGCCAAAAAATTTTGGTATGAACTCATTTTCCATTATAATAAATTATTATCAGTTTTTACTATGTTAATATACATTTATATTTCATTTATAGGTAAATATTAAAGAACTATGGGATGCCAATCCTAGGCAGTCCAACTCAGTCTTCTAGGATGACCCATTTTCTAATGTCCTTGGGAAGGAGCATCTTGGTAGAGTGCACATGATGAGTTTGTGACTAAAACCATCTGAGGTCTTCTACAGGCCACCGGGTATTGTAGATGTAACTACTTTGGGTTGTAGTCATTCCATACCTGGAGATTCATAGTGAGAGATTTATTCTCTACGAAACACGGTTCAAGCCCAGGGGGCTCAGATATCCTATTTACAGAAACCATTGACTGATATATGTTAGAATATGATCATATATGCCCCTGGTGGTACTGCATCGACTGATGGTGAGCAGGTAAATCACAAAAATTTAAAATCATTTAGTTTGAAAACTTTTTTTATGTTTAAATATAAATATGCATCACTATTTAATTTTCAATATAATGTTCTTACAGGTGGTAGCAGAAAGTGGATATGGAGGTGGAGAGGGTGACGATATGTTTTCATCATCGGATAGTGATTATTTGTATTGTTAATATGTTAGAAAAATATGGTAACATTTTGTTTGTAAATATATCATGTGTGGCACATAGTTGCCACCAAACATTTTCATGACCTTCAATTTTCTTGATTTCTCATGTTTCCTTTTATGTGTTTTATTAAATTATGATGTTTTCTTTTATGAATTGATTTCTCGAGTGTGGAATGCACCATATATGTCTATTCATTATTGTGATGATTCATTTTTTATGATTTATTTTTCCAAAATTTATTAGGTATGTTAGACCTGGGTGAACATCACACTTTAAATCATTATAGGATCTCATAAACTCATCTCTCATGGAATATGTGACCATTACCATGCTACGAACTATAAACACTCCATTTATATTAAAATTCAATCATCAAATAGTTTCACATTATTCCAACCTCTCACACCTCATGATACATTCATGAAAAATATTTTAACTTGTCTTTACTTGTTTAACTAATGAAGACATTATCCCTAAGGATACCCACACTGATTCTCCTAAACCCTCATCTACACCCACCAACTAGTCTTACAGTGATGATAAGATATTCTATTCAACTAATGAAATCAGTTCTCCCATATCATGCATTTTCTTGCCCAATGAATTTACCACTACATTTCCATTTCTAACATTTAAAAATATTGAACATCGAAATTTTATACTTTCCATGGTATTCATGATACTCTTGGTCTTTTCTACTTTCCCTGCGACTCATTTATCTCCATTCTTCCTTATTTGAATATGAGATTCTAGCACATCGTCAATGTATAAATATTCTCATTTGGTAAATTGTGTGCTAACAATTATTTTTTCCTTTATTCTGAGACACATATATTTCATGGTAAATTATTCATGATCATCTCCAACTATGTTCCAACCATGCCCCCACCTAGTATCTATATTAAACCAAGACACGTGGTTTTTTGGGGAGAACCACATGGTTTCCCATGACCATGTTACTATCATGAAACCATTTAGAGGCCTCTATAAAGCTTAAAACCCAAAAAAACCTAAGATTTCACCCAATATAATAATATCTCAGACAAAATTAAATAAGGTTAGAATGTAAGGATTAAGGCCCTTATAAAACTTCAAGTAATTATAATATCCCTCTCTAAGGATTTATCATCCTTGAGTACTGTCTCTATACTTCACACCCCCAAAACTAGGGATATTGAGCTCACACATCATATTTTCACTTGTAAGACTCTTCATGCATACATCCATGCTCTCATATGACACTAACAAGTGACATCAGTTTTTTCAAAATATTTTCTCACTACAGTCCATGATTCACAGCGAGAACTCCGCAAATGTGGGGTAAGTCTCCAACCGAAATTCTTCATAGTTGATCACATAATTTTGATCAAGACTGTACAACAAAATATAAGATACTTTTAAAACATCACGCATTCCATGATGTTGTAGAGGAAATTCTAAATAGAATTACACTATCATGACACTCTTTATAATCCCAAACAAACCCATAATCTTCGGTGCCATCATCCTTTGCATCTAAAATCATTAATTACCTACTTGATGAGTCTCCCATAATAAAACTCAAACACCCAAAATTAATTCCATGTGTTACCTCCTACCATTGTCATATGATCTCTATTTTAAATTATAAGTGATTAAATTCTTCTTGATCTAGTGCAATCTCACAAATGCCTCTAAAATCTCGAACGACCAACAATTACTACCTATAATCCTAATACTAGCCTAGTCTTGGCATTTTTTTCATTAAATATGGCATACATGCTTGTTTATACTTTTAATTAAAGGTATATTGGCCATGTCATATGTTTATCTGCATTCCTTTACCCACTGAACGATGCATTTGGTTGTTCTTAGATAAGTATCTCTTTTCATGTTGACTGTAGTAGGTATTTTATTGGTATTTTGGTATTCTTGGAATGGTTTTTTTAGGTCACTAGTACAAGGGCTGCAGAAACTGCTGATTTTTTTGAAAATATGATTTTAGCGGTGGTTTTAACTGCCACTAACTATAATAGGTATATTTAGAAGTGGTTTTAACCGCTGATAAATGTTGGAAATTTTCTATTAGTGGTGATTCTAACAGCCGATACAATCTTAAATTTCATGGTGGTTAAAACCACCACTGCAGTGTTCCATCTTCGATGCGCATTCGCGGTAGTTATAATGTTTTTAGAGGCGGTTTTCCAGTCAGGGGAGTTCTTTTTTGCGGGAGTTAATACTGCTGATAAAAAAGCAATCCCCTGACTAGAAAAACAGCCGCTAAAAACATTATATCCGTCGTGAAATGCGCCAACTACAGTAGTTCCCATAAACCACCGCTAAAAGGCGTTAACCTCTACTAATAGTTTCTTGACACGCAATTTAGCAGCTATTTTTAGAAACCTCTGAAGAAGCATATAGTAGCGGTTTAAACCACTGTGAAATTGTAATTTTATTATACTATTTCAATTCATTTTATAAATGTGAAAATATTATTTATAGTTCATTTCCAAACTATCAATGTTGAATTGCATTAGGAAATATATTGCATTGTTTTTTATGGTTTTTAGGACATAAAGAATGTTTATCTTTTTCCTATATCAGGTTAGGTTTCACATTCTCCATTGGTTCTTGTTTATCCTTTATATTTGAGCAGTTATTTGGGTAGTAGTGACTTGTGAGTTCATTTGGAAGTTAGTTTGGTTTTATTTTATGTTGTAGTTATTCCTTTATTGTTGTATTTTCATCTGGTATGACTAGTATTTTTATGTTACCTCCTTTATTTGTTTATTGAATTTTCATTTAACTCATTTTGGGGATAAATTTCACCCAAATGGATGTTTGTGATTCCTAAGCACTAGTTACCAACCTGTGGGGATGGATAAATCCCTTCTTCCCATGTGCCAGATTAGGTCAAGTGTCAGATCTGATGAAAACTCATGTTAGTTTTTTTCTCTTTTAGTCCTAGAATTGGGTGGTAACACTACAAAAAAAATTAGTATATTTAGGATCTGTTTGAATTTTGGAAGAATATTTAATATTTAATTATTAATGAATTAAACGATACTTGCATATTATGGGGGAGAAACTTCATGAAAATGAATCCCCATGAGATTCAGAATCCAATACTAATCATATAATGTGGTGGTTTTATTATGAGTGATATTAACATAAAATGGTGTCTAGATCACGAGGAAATCATTTAAAATTGTAATTTAATTTAATTTAATTAATTACTAAATTAATTACAACATTGCCCCCCCCCACCCCACCCCACTTTTTTGGATTCTGATGGATATTCATAGGGGGAGATGGCTTCTCCCTCACATTATGGACTAATTAAGAGGTAATGGGGAAGGAAATTCCATCATACATTTTCCAGTATTATGATTGAGGTCGGATCACGGTTTTGTAGTTTTTAGGAGCGGTTTTAGACCTGAATCATTAGTGTTTTCTCCATGAGATATTTGATTTTTTGATATTTTAGCTTATATTCTCTAATATGAGTTTCATTCCATTTTTAAATCCCATTTTTGAAAACCATAGACCACATGGGGTCAATATATGCTAAATCGGGGAGGGAATGGGAGTTTTGGGAGGCAAATAGGGGTTTCTTATATAGAAATCTCAATCAAATGGTTTGTATTTTTAATAAAACTTGTTGTTTTTTTATTCAATTTGGGGAAGATAGTTTTTTGGAACTATTAACCATGCACATGGAGTACACTCCAAGTAGCACTACAAGGTCATGTTTTCTAGTTGTTGGAAAAAATGATTCTTACTACAAAATGTTCTGTACTATAAGTACACGCCATGTAGTGAGACTTGTCCATGTGGTGGAGTACATTGGAAGACACACCATATAATAGATACATGGTCATTTAGTATTAAAAATCCATACCTCATGTATTCCCTAGATTTTTGGATGTACAGTTCTAGACCTTGGGTGTACCCAGGCGAAGTAGAATTAGTTGGCCTTGTTGGTGGTTTGGTAGTACATGTTGTGTGTTTCTCCCTTGGTACCCATTTGAGGGTTTTGGGTGATTTTACACCATGGATCTCGAATTGGACAATATAGAAGAACAATTTGATTATTGTTTCACATATAACATGATGGTGAATCTCTTTGAGACATTTTCAGGACATCAAAGAAGTAGTTTGGGGAGTGTATGTTGTTGTGGAGAGGTATTACTCCAAAAATTGAGTAAAAGCCCGCCTGAGATGGAGAAATAGAATGAGACCCAGGTTAGCATATTGGAGATTACTTGAGTACATAGCATGGCTTTTCCAGAGACCTTTATTGGTGTTAGACTAAGATTTTACCTTCCTAGTGGGACTTTGTTGATACTTTATGTGAGGAATTGGTTTGGGTGTTTGGACTAACCTAGGGTTTCTTGGAAACCGGTTGGGATTGAGGCCATCTTCCCTTTCAAGTTTTACTATTTTTAGGATTCTATGGGTATGGAATTATAGATAATGGGTTATGTGATGGTTTAACCATAAGAGATTGCAATTATATTTAGTGATTAGTTATAACCATATATTAAAAGTGGGATCTCTCTTTTTATATTCTATTATAAAGGTTCTCAAGAGGGATGAATCCACTCAAAAATCATGTTTTGTGTTCCCAAGTATGATTACTATTAATAAGTGCTGACCTTGATGCCCCTTATGTCTTCTTAGGGATAGAATGACCCTATATAGGTTCATGGGTGGGTATAAATGGTTATGGGTGTCACATTGAACTCGAAATGATGTGTAGGATGATAGGGATAAGACATTGTGGATGGGTGTGAGTGTTTGGTCGACCATGGTTATGGTGATTTTATCTTGATTTTGTTCAGACCATTGAATGGATTGAATTTAGAAATGGAGTATCTTTTTTATATTATTTTTTTGGAAGGTTAAGTTCATTAGACCATGAAAATAAATAAATAGTGGAATTATTTGGATGTTGGAGTGAGGCTCTATAAACCAATTATTTTTATGATTTAGGTGGTTATAAATGATTCTCGAAATCCAAATTTGGAATGTTTTTCATGATTCTCCATGATGTAGTTCCACATATAGTTGATTTTTGATTTAAATGGAAATCTATATATGTGGTTGAGATATCTTACTGATGCTCTAGTAATGGGAAATATACTATATAGTTTAGGATCTTGACTATGGATCTACACACTAATAATATACTTTATGGTTTATGTTCTAGAATGATGCTCTAGGAAATGAAGGTATACCATGTGGAATAGGATGGTGGAATGGGATGTTGGAATGATTCTCTCTATCATTTGATTAGGTTTTTTGCAAATGTTCTAGGAACCATGTATTCTATATGGTTTGAGATTATAGGACTACAATGATTTGAGTCCCTGGAGTTGTTTGTACATGATAGGTTCTACCTTAAATAAGAAACATTTATGAGGTAATATCATTGGGATTAGTCCCCAGGGTGGATTGAGTTTTTTGGGGTTTCCATGGATGTGGAGACCACATGTTACAAGGGATACACTGTCATCAAGATTTTCTTAAAGACACCCCAACAATGGAAAAGAATGGTAAGGTCGATAAAATTCATAGATTTGTGTATTGATAGTGGTTTTATTTTCCTTTATTTGAGTTTTTGTTATTTAGGATGAACACGTGGAATTATCATTGTCTTATGATAATAAATTATAGGTTCTTCATTGGTGGTTTCCTACTGAGATTTCCTTCTCAAACCCTATATCTAATCCTAGGTGTGTGTGTGTGTGAGGAGACCTTAGGTTCAATTTTAGGTTTATAAATGATACATGGTAGATTAAGAAATGTACCAGTGATCTTGATTAATTGAATCCACTTGCGTAGAGTCTAATGATTGGGTTGGACCAGCTCTGCATGAAATTAGATACATAGTATGTGTCATGGTATGGAGTTGGTAGTAGAACATGATGTGTTTATTTTTTAAGTTATTTATTTTGTATATGTGATTGGGATATAGGGTCGTCAATGATTTATGTATTGGATGGTAATTCAATCCATTACTTTATTTCATCTTATTACAAAATCCATTTCTTTCACAATATTTTTTCTATTGTGTATTCTATTGTGTTTGATGCTTGGATATTTATTTATAGTTGTGAACTCTAATATGGTGGTACGTTCTCCATAAATTATCACCTTAGAACCCCACTACAGGTCAATAGCCTCAATAATATGAGGAGTCACACCTAAGCTATTGGGGAAAACTACTATGGCTAATGTCTATAGATTAAGCTGAGGTGGGATGTTACAATTTTGTATAAGAGTTTCCACTTTACTATTTTTTTATAATTTTGGATATGATATATTTAATATTTAGGAATTTTAAGAAGATATGATGGATATTGGATTGGTGTTTTGAGAACACCTACTCTAGTGGGATTTATAGGTAACAAGTACATGAGATTGATTTTCTTGGTTTGAAATTGTATGGTTGTATATGATATTCTCTTCAATTGATGCACATGTGGTTTGTATTTATTATGTTGTGATGGATGTATATATCTTGGGACATGGGAAATATTCTAGTGATATGATTTTGACTATTATCCTTTAGAGGGAAGAGGCATCTCATGCATCATAATAGGAACATAGGATTCATATGTTATAGGAATTATAGTGTTCGTTTTTTCTAATGAAAATATTAAAATGTATAATATTTCCCTAGATAATCCTTTGGAATTTTCCCATTCATGTATTTGGTGTAAATATTCTTAACTAGTTGACTTATATATTATTTTATTTAAAATAGTAGGTCATGTGGGTCTATGTTGATGAGGACGGTGATGCGACCCTCATGAATAGTTGGGGAGTTGACCCAGGTTGGTCAGCTTAATATGAGTGCCTAACTTTTGGACCCCTTTTGGGTGGTATTTATTTTAATTCTGGTAACTTTAATTTTGTTGATGTATATTTCATGGTCAACCTGGGAGTGGTAAGATGTGACAATGATCGTAAAGGGTGGATGACCATGTTATGGGTGGTTGGTTTGGAATATGAATCTTATTCTAGTGAGACCCTAAATATGGATGTTTCGACATTTGGATGTTGTGTGCTGTTAGGACGGGAGCAGGCTTAATTCCCCGTGAGTAGTGGTCTTCTTTGATTTTTCCTAGAACTATTGTTTTGACCTAGTTACATATATTTAGACTTAAATATTGTGTCTAGATGGGAGAGATTGGTGATCTTATTTACATGGCTCCAATTTAGGGAGTTATTTTCATATGACTTTCGAGGGTGTCATATGAGATTAGTTACCATAGTTGTAAATTTCATTCATTGTATTTCACTATGGGTCAATTCATTTAGGTTCTGTATGTGAAGCAGGAAGGGTGCTTCCTGGTATGTTGTTTAGGAATTTTGGACTCCCTTTTTAGTAAGGAAAACATGGGTTCTACTTTTTTAGACTTGTGGTGGGTTACTATAGGGTCATGTTTTTTTGGGTTCCAGACCTAGGTAATTCTTGTGTATGTAGGTTGTTTCTATTTTTTATGAGGTTGATTATATTAATTTAAGTTTTCTAAGGCTATTTGTTTAGCTATTGTGAAATTATTTTTCATGGGGTGTTTATTTCTAGAGTCATAATAGGATTTTTGTTTTGGTAACATAAAGCATGTGATTGTTTAATGTTAATGAGATCATGGTTTCCCAAATGTGTAGTGAAACAGTTTTTTGTTTTTTATTTGATTTTGGGATATGGAAGCATAATTAAATTATTCTAGAATAGATTATGAGGCCTTTGGAAGGATTAAAATATATGTGGGTGTTATGAAATGTTTGTGGGAATGGTGGTCTAATGCCCTTGATATTGAATTGTAATTTTACAGGAAGGGTTGTGTTTTTTGTGGTATTCATTAGTAAAAACAATGTGTACACTTAGTATAGAGATGATGATTCCAAATATATGAACATCATATGAATTACATTGATATAGAATTAATTATTTGCAAATATATTTAAATGTAACATTTAGTTATATGAAGGGCCTCCATGAAGGTTGTTCTAATGGAGAGGTGTATGTAAATACAAAAGATATCATGTAAACCATCTATCATCTATGAGTGAGGTACTTATTATGAAATAGATGTTGTATAATCTCATGGGTACCATTCTAAGTTGTTGGGAATGGGAGATATTGGACGTTGTTTTTTTTCATGTGATAATGAAAAGGCCATATCCAGCTCTATGGTTTGGCAGGGATTAGATCAGGTTTCATGGGGTGGATGTTTAGTTTTAAGGATATAATAAGGATACACTTATGTTGGGGAGAGGTGGATCAGTAGTGGTGATGTGGCCCTAGTGTGGGTATGGTCTAGGATGTAGTGGGAACCACATCAATTGGTCCAGTAGACTATGAAATATATTTTTGATAGGCAGCTCCAATGGTAGGAACTGTCATAGATCATTGGCTACTGAAGGTTGATTTTTATGGTGAGGAGATACATGGTACTAATGATGGTTTTTTATGATGTTATAATATCATTGGATGGAATAATTCTATTATGGACCATCTTAGTAGATTAGTAATGGTGGAAACTAGTGGCTTTATCATTGATGGGTTTTATTCATGATCATTGATGTTGTGAAGGGGAACACGATTGTCATACTATAGTAGAAAACAATTATTTGAGAATGAATTTATGAGGGAGTTTGTGTTGTGATTTGTGTATTGAATAATATCTAGGATCCTCTAAGATGATATGTTTTATGGATGGGAGGTTGTACATACCCAATGTTTCTCACATTTTAAATTTGATAAGAAATTTTTTTTTTCATTCACGTGGTTGGCAGGGTTAAATAGTCATTTAACTTAATCATGTGATCTCATATAATTTTTATGACCAATATATTGATCCTAAAATAGGTTTTTACCAAAGAAAATGTTTTTTGTGGAATTATGATCCTTTAAAAATTTTGGAAGAATTTTTAATATTTAATTAATTAAATGTTAAATTTATAACGCATGTTCGGGTGGAGATATATTTTGAAAGGAGCATAGAATTTATATTATGACTCCAAAATTGAGTTTTTAATGGGGGTACATTTGAAAGGTTTAGACGTTCACTGGGGTCTGTGACTCAAGATGTGTGTTTTAAATATGCATTTAATTTAATTAATTTATTAATTAAAACACTCCCTCTATTTTGGTATTATTATGCATGGAAGGAGTGGGAGAGGGCTTCTCCCTCATGTGATAATAGGACCAAGGGGGTGGGGGAGGAGGTTACTTGAGAATTAATTTATAGAAATGATCAATTCCAAATCATGGTGTAGTGTTCTTCGTAGAGGTTTTAAACATTAAACATTTTCATTTTCACCATGAGGTACGTAGATTTAAAATTTTTATGCCCTAATCAGAATATATGTGTTTTATGAATTTTTTAATGCCCTTCAGTGGATTCTTAGGACCCCATGGAGGTCGATCTATACTTAATCGGTGGGTAGTGGTTTTAGGAGGTTTATAACAGTTTCATATTTACAAGTACCCATCACACATAATGTATTTTTAATAACACATTACTTTGGTTCTTTTTGTTTGGGTAATATATAGTATTTGGAAATATATTTCATTTACATGGTGTATACTCCCTGAAATGGTACAGATCAATGTGTCCAAGTATATTTTTTGATATCGTTTTTGGAACTACAAAACATGTACTTATAGTACATGTTCTGTAGTAGAACATGGGCATCTATCTTAGTAGTTAAAAAGATTGAATTTCTAACCTACATTTCATGTTCCAAAAGTACACTCCATGTAGTGGAACATACACATGTGTCTTGGTTAATGATTTGACACCCCATGTAAGGCATACATGGTCATGATTTAGTACATGACTAGACCCCATCCATGCCATGTTTGTGTGGTAGTACATAGCCAACCCCTGGCTGTACCCAAGACATGTGGAAGTACATATCCTGGTTAGAGGTTTGGGATTAAACATCTTGTATTTTTGTTCATGTTGAATACTTCTCCTTAGTCGCCCTTTTCGAGCCTTTTGGTGTCTTTTCACCCAAGTCAAAATTGTGAATAAGAGGAGTCTATTTTGAATATTTTTACATTTAGAACCCAATTTTGGAAACCTTGTGGAATGTTCCAGACTTATAAGAATCATTTGGTTGTAAGTAAGTGGTGGAAGATAGGTTTTCCTCTAATAATTTTGTCCAACATTCTCCTAAGAGTGATACATGGGATATGATCCATATCAGGGTAATGAAAATTATTGGAGGATAATTCATTGAATTTTTAGAGTCCTCTATTGGTGTTAGATTGTGATATTTTATGGCTTGTAGAACTGGTTTAAGACTCGTGGTGATGGATAGGATGGGTTTTTGAAAAAACATATGGGGGGTTAGAAAGGGGATGATAATGAGTTTATATCCCTTATGAGGACTAACTATTTTTTATGCTTGGGAATATATGACATTATATAGACAATGTTATGGGATGCCCCCCCCCCCGAGAGACTAGAGTTGAATAGGGAGATTAGTTGTGACCAAGGATTGGAAAAGATATGTCTTCACATATGTTCTGACCTAGAGGATCCCAAGAGGAATACCTCATCTTGAATATTAGTTATGAGGATCCAAATAGGGATTTACATGCTTTCATGGTGACCTAAATAACACATGTGGGTTCCATTTGATATACTAACCCTGTGTGGGTGGATGGGTGGGTAGAAAATCTGTAGGTGTCGCCTTGAAAATGAACCAATGTGTAATCTAGTGGGGCTAAGCCAGTGAGGATAGGAATGGGTGATCAACTATCCCTGGTTATGTTTATTTTTATATTTATTTTTTAGAACATATAAAAAATTAAATTTTGGAAATGGGTTTCATTTTTATTAGTGTGTAGAATGGTCAAGTGTTATAAACCTTGTAGATATGTACATGATGAAATGTTTTAGATGATAGAGTGAGGCTTCAAATTGTAGTGGTATTTTATTTGGTTTAGGATGTTGTAAATGATTCTCCAAATCCATTGTTGAAATTTTGGATAGGAAGATCAAGGAACAAGTGGAATATATAGTTTATATTATTGGACATGGTAATTTTAAAATATAGTTGAGATTTTTGACTCGAACTCCATGCATGAGTTGAATGATACATAAAGTATATTTTAGGATTGAAATAAAGATGTATATGCTCAATATACAAGAGGGGGGGAATTGTAGACGTTAAAAATTTTCTTAAACAGGGAAAGATCTAATTTTAAAAAAGTTAAACTAAGAAAATTCACAACACCTCTAACACAAATTGAAAGATTGGGACAAATTATGAAGTCACAAACTTCTAGTTCTATACACTTGCTTAAATCTCAAGAGTGATTCTAAAAAACCGGTTCTGGAAATATGGATCCGGAAAATGAAACATAACCAAAGTCTACAATATTAGATTCTACCTTAAAGTATATAGAATCTAACTGAAATAGGGTACACAAGTGTAAGGATGTATAAGATGTTTTTAATTTCTTAAACATACAAAATTCAGCGGAAAATATAAACTTGTGACAAAAACAAGTAACAAGAAATAAATATTTTAACCCCAAGTGAAGGGTATCCAACAACCTTCGATAAAGGTCCCTATATTTATACATTCATGAAATTCAATCTTAACCACACCTAGGAAATCCCTCGATACGAAGATCAGATTCTTTGTCTTGCTATCCCTGTAATCCTTCAACATCAAGGTAGTTGGAACCTCTGTCTTCCTCAGCAAGGAAGCCCTCGAACATCAAGGTAGTCAAGACCTCTTTCATCATATACCTAGAAGCCCTCAAATGTAATTACCAACATTCGGAGTCTCACGAAGCAATCTGAACGAGCAGTTCAGTACGCAAAAGGCATGGAAATATTCTCTCTCTAGAAATCACCTTGACAGCGTGTGGTCTCTAGAGTGATCAACTTCTTGTTGAGATCTTTCAAATGAGCTCCTATATATAGGCTCGGTAGAAACGGTCTTCTCCCTCCTCCAATAGTCATATTATCCTTAAATTTCAGAGGGACCTGTACATGTGTCACTCAACCAACGGTTAGTTAGAAACAGAATGGATGACATTATTTTATAACAAAATAGGTGTAAATGAAAGCATGACATCATTTTGTAATGAAACAAGTATAAGTATAAGCAAAACTGATGTTAGGAATGTAAGAAAATAATAGTTCCGAGTCTAACCAAAATGAAATTCGAAGTCTATAATAAAGATATATTCGTATTCTGTTTTATAGTAATTTGGAACCTGAGTTCTATAGAAATCTGGAGTCTGAATTTCTATGGAAATTCAGAGTCTTGTTTCACTAGAATTCAGAATCAGAACTTACAGAGTTCGGAGTCGAACTTGTAGAAGTTCGGAGTCTAACTAGTAAAAGTTCAGAGTCGAACTCATAGAAGATCAGAGTCGAACTCATAGAATATCAGATTCGAACTCATAAAAGTTCGGAGTCAAACTCATAGAAGTTCGGAGTCGAACTAGTAGATGTTCGGAGTCCAGAATTCAGAGTTGTACTTTGTGAGAGTTCGTATCCAGAATTTGGAGTGGAACTTCATTAGAGTTTGTGTCCAGAATTCGGAGTGGAACTTTCTTTGAGTTCGTATCCAGAATTCAGAGTGGAACTTTATTGGAGTTCCTATCCATAATTCGGATCCTAAAACAGAATTCTTCATATCTATGTATTATGTGATTCCGAGGATTTAGGTATGAATCTGATTTTTATACTTATGAAAAATATTGATATGAGTAGTGAAAATATGGTAGGAGTAAATATCTTAGATATGGAAATTTTCCTTATAATATTAAAATATAAATTTACTTATATATAAGGTTTTTGTGATTTTCAAAACAAGAAGGAATGGAAAAGTCATAAGGAAAACCTTATTTACTCAACAATCTCCCCCTTTTTGGAAAGCATAAACAACCTTTCAAAAAAGACCATAAGTACTTTAGAAAAAATTTATTTTGACATTGAAATGAAAACATATATCCCTTTGTTCATAGATGATGACGAATACAACTAACTCCCCCATAGGCTTAGGAACTCTAAGGATTGTATTCTGAATTTCTGGAGTGGAGTATTCATTATCATTGGAAATTAAAATCTTCAAAATGAGGAACTCCCCCTTTCTTAAGGATACTTCTTGACTTAGAATTTTTTTCTCCCTCTTTTGAGTAGATCTTTTTCCTTATCCCCATTTGTGATTTTCAAAAATAATTTAAGGGAATGGAAAATAAACTTGGTACCTTTCGGATTTTCTAGTTAATTTATTCGTAATAAGTGATATTGTTCTTGAAGAAAATTTAACTACAAAAAACTCATTACGAAAAAACTCACTACGAAAAACTCACTACGGAAAAAAACTGAGTACGAAAATACCCATTAAGAAAATTCTCATTATGAAAATTCTCATTATGAAAATTCTCATTATGAGAATCCTCATTATGAAAATTCTCATTACGAAAATTCTCATTACGAAAATTACATTACTAAAATTCTCAGTACGAAAACTTCAATACGAAAATTCTCAGTACGAAAACATCATTATGAAAATTATTAGTACGGAAAATCATTACGAAAATTCTTAGATCAAACATTTCATTATGAAATGTTCCAGTATGAAAATTTCTGAAAGACTCAATAAAACAAATTTTGAAAAACTAACAAACAGATGTAATCCCCCTATGAAAAGGAGTTTATTACTATAAGGATAATGGTTCAACAAGAAGTTAATAAAAAAAATATTACCTTACGGTTATCATTCCTAACATCTGTTTAATGTATTCAAATCTATCGGAAGGTAAAGATTTTGTAAAAATATCAGCAAGTTGATCTTTCATTCTGAAAAACTGAAGAATGAAATCTCTTTTTAGTGTGGGATCTCTAAGAAAGTCATGCCTAATATCTATGTGATTTTCATGGGAGTGATGTGTAGGGTTTTTACTAAGGGAAATCGCACTTATGATATCACACAAAATTTGTGACTTAGTAAAACTCAAGCCATAATCTGTGACTGTGTCTTGCATCCACAACACTTGAGCACAACAACTTCCAGCTGCTACATATTCATCTTCAGCAGCGGAGAGTGCTACAGAATTTTTCTTCTTACATGACCTTGAAACTAATTAATCTTTTATGAAATGAAAAGTTTCAGATGTAATTTTTATATCCATTATACATCCACCAAAGTCATCATCTAAAAAGATCTTTAAAATGTAATCATTTCCAGAATTATAAAATAGTCCTATATCCATGGTTCCCTTTAAGAAGCGAAAAAATCTTTTCACTATCCTTAAATGATATTCCTTAGGATTGGATTGATATCTTCCACATAATCATACTAAGAACATCAATTCTGGTCGACTAGCTATTAAGTAAGGTAGACTTCCTATCATACCACTAAAAGATGTTTGATCTACTGGTTTCCCATATTCATCAAGATCAATTGTGTTTGAGGTACCAATAGGTGTACTTATACTATTAGTGTTGTCATACCCATAATTTTTAAGACGAACTTTAATATACTTATGTTGGGATATTTAGATTCCTTTTTGTTTTTGAGAAATTTTAAAACTACGGAAAAATGTTAACTCAACCGTCATACTCATTTCAAACTCAGATTTCATTAGATCCACAAAAAAATCAGTTAAACATTACTGAGTTGAACCAAATATAATGTCATCAACATAAATTTGAACAATCAAAACATTTTTCTTATCTTTATTTATAAAAAGAGTTGGATCCGCATTTCCCTTAACATAGTTATTTTGAAGAAAAAATCTTGTAAGTCTATCATTCCAAGCTCGTGGGGAAAGTTTAAGGCCATAAAAAGCTTTGTTAAGTCTAAAAACATGATCAGGATGTTTTTTATCTTCAAATTCAGGAGGTTGTTCAACCAAAACATCATCTTGAACATGACCATAAAGGAAAGAAAATTTCACATCCATTTGAAAATGTTTAAAATTGAATAACGCTGCAAAGGCGATTAATATACGAATAGATTCAAGACTAGAAATGGATCATAGGTTTCTTCATATTCTATTACCTCTTGTTGATTATATCCTTTAGCAACTAGTATAGCTTTATTTCTAACAATTAATCCATTTTCATTACACTTATTTCTGATGTCCCATTTTACTATAATAATAGATGTTTCCATAGGAATTTCAACCAAGGTCCAGCAATTATTCCTTTCGAATTCATTTAGCTCATCTTTCATGGATTTGATCCAATCATCATCACCTAAAGCTTCATCAGTGCTTTTTTTCTAATTGGTAAAGGAATTCTAGATTTAATAATTCATTTCTTAAGGAACTTCTAGTCCTTATAGGTTTATTCACATCACCAATTATAATATCACTGGGATGATTCTTTCGAAGTGACTGGTTTGGGTTTTTTAAAACATGTTTATCGACATAGGGTAAGAAACCTTCTAGGGTAAATGTTTCAGAAGTATCTTCTTGAACATTTTCCTTATCAGAAAGATTTTCTATCAAAGGTTGATAATCAGTTTTTGAAAACAAATCTGAAGATGTAGGTTGGGGTTGTTTTAAAACAAAAGGATTAGTTTCATCAAATTTGACATGTACCGTCTCTTCAATAGTACATGTGTTTTTTATAAACTCTATAAGCCTTAGAAGTTGTGGAGTAGCCTATGAAAATTCCGTCAACATATTTTGGTGTGAATTTATGTAGGTTATCTTTAGTATTCAGAATGAATATTTTGCATCCAAAAACCTTAAAGTCGGAAACTCTAGGTTTTCTACCATTCCATAACTAATGAT
Source organism: Viscum album (assembly GCA_963277665.1). Classification (NCBI taxonomy): domain Eukaryota; kingdom Viridiplantae; phylum Streptophyta; class Magnoliopsida; order Santalales; family Viscaceae; genus Viscum; species Viscum album. The sequence continues at coordinate 1,529,416,606 of OY728123.1, read as the reverse complement.
GAGTTTTATTAAGAAAATGTCTAATCAAAACTCGATTTATAGTATAACAAGCAGTACATAAAGCATCAGCCCAAAAATGTTTGGCAACAGAATACTCACTCAACATGGTTCTAGTTATCTCTTGAATAATTCTATTTCTTCTTTTAACAACAACATTTTGTTGAGGTGTTCTAGTTGTTGAAAAGTTGTAAGTAATACCTCTTTTACTAAAAAAACATTCAAAATTAGAATTTTGAAATTCTCCTCCATGATCACAATAAATAGTTTTCAATGGAAGGTTTTTCTCATTTTTAACATGGTCTCTAAAACATTTTAAATATGAAAAATCTTCAGACTTCTTTGCTAGAAAATAGACACATGTAAATATAGTGTAATCATCAAGTAGAACAAACACATAGTATTTGCCTCAAATGCTTCCTGTTTGTGTTGGACCAAAAAGATCCATGTGCCCAAACTATAATGCATCAGTTGTTGAGACTTCACCAATTGATTTAAAACTATATTTATGTTGCTTTCCATATTGACAAGGATCACAAACTTTTGAAGAATTAAATATAAGCTCTGGTACATCCTTAACTAGTTTCTTCTAAGAGATTTTACATAAGTTTCTATGGTTACAGTGACCTAGTCTTCTATGCCATAACCAATAATGATCTTCCATTGCACTTAAGTAAGGTATGTCTTGGATCCTAAGGTCTTTTATGTTTAGTGTGTAAACATTCTATGGCCTATGGGCAGAAAAAACAATCTTATCCTTGGAATTGTGTACTAAGAACTTATCATTCCTAAAATTCACAAGGTATGCTTCATCACCTAATTGGATTGTTCTTATGAGGTTGTTCTTAAGACCTTTAATAAACTAAACATTTTAAATTAGGGTTTTTCTTAGTAGAACAATTTAACCTATACCAATAATTTCTCCCTGAGCATTGTCTCTAAAAGTTATTTTTCCTCCGTTCGTCTTGATAATCTTTTCAAAATGGTTTTTGTTACCAGTTATATGTCGGGAACATCTAGTATCCATGTACCAGGTATTGCTATTGGTACTTTCCCTATTTTCCTAAAAATAAGAAACATGTTAGGTTTTCAAAATCCAGACTTTCTTGGATTTATAATTGATAGATAACAAAATTTTGGGTATCCACATTTGTTTAGAAAAATATGCTTTATGAAACCCAATATATTGGACACTATTCAAGCAACAGTTTTTCTTCTAATTCCCACCACTTTGACACTTAGTGAAAAAAGCGGCTCTAGAAGGAACAAAATAGTTTCTTTTGAAAACTGGTTTTTGGTGAGTATAACATACTCCAGTAGTGTTTCCATGAGGTTTAAATTGAGAATACATCTTGTCAAAATTTTCCACCCCAGATGTAAATTTTGTAAGAACCTTCTTAATAGAAAAAATTTCAGATTTGAGTCTAATGACTAAATTCCTATCCTCATGAATCATTTCCTTTGTGTTAGATTTTTCCTCAAAAAAGTTTATCTCTAAAATAGCATTCTTAATATCTTTATAAAGTTCTTCCTTAGCAGAATTGTTTTTCTCACGGTCTTTAAAAAGTTTTTCTAAAAGCTCTTCTTTATCTATATGATTTGTAGAAAGATCTAAAATCTCTTTTGTAAGAATTTATTCCCTGGTATTTTCCTTGTCTAATTTCATAGAAATTTTAAAAAAAATTTCAAGTAACATGGAAAATCTAGATACTTTTTCATATGAAGGTTCTTCATTTTCTGAGGATGAAGTATCTTTATTAAAAGTACTATTTTCAGAATAGTAATTCTTATCATGAGATAAATTTGTTAAATCCTTGGCAGAGCGTACCTTGGCTATAAGAAAAGTATGTGGAAAATAAGTATTACCAATAAATTCAAAATTTGTCTGAGCGGATGAATCATATTCCGAAGATTCACTTTCTGATGAGTCTCCACAGCTAGCACTCAAAGTATTATTAGCTTTCAGACTTATCTTAGCTTTAGCTTTGTAAAACATCTTCCTATTCCTTTCGGAATGCCTCTATTTTCTTTCTTTCTTTTTAAGCATAGGTAAATCAGTTCTTATGTGTCCGCTTCTCTTGCATTCATATCATGTGACCTATGAATCTTTCTTATCTTTCATTTCCTTCTTCTTATACATGGATTGGAAAAATCATTGACCAGCTATCTTGTTCATTCTTTGAGAAAGATTTGCTAACTTGTTTTTTGTGACTTCACTATCACTAGATTCGAATTGGATAGCAACCTTCTTAGACATGGATCTAGTTACTCTCTCATGAGTCTTAGCTTTCATGTGATTTGATGTTGTATTAAAAGCAATAGTACCATTCCAATTTTTTTTGATGTTGTCAGCATCTCTCTTCGTCTGTGTTTCATGTTGTAGAAGAGTTCCAAACAGCTCATCTATGGAAATTTGAGTAACATTTTAGTTCTCATCAATAGATGTTCTCTTTGATTCTCACTCATTGGGCATAATATCAATGATCTTGTCAACAAGAGCTTCATAATCCAGACCATTCTCTCCCATAGATTGTAATCTATTCACGATAGTCATAAATCATTGTTGCACCTTACAATTGGGTTTTCCATAAGGAATGTTAAAACCATGATACTCAGCTCTAAACATGACTCTTCTAGACTCAATCACTTTATATGTACCAAAATGTGTGACTTCAAGTTTCTTCCATATATAGTTAGCTGCTTCACATGAAGCAATTTGGCTATATATATTCATAGTAATTGAACATAGTAGAGTATTGCGTACCTTATAGTTTAATTGATAATCATGTTTCTCTTGGTTTGTGAAAGTACTAACTTCCTTATCAGGAATTTGATAGCCTCCAGTAAGCATAAAAAAAATTTCTATTCTAGTATTCATAATGAAAGTCTTCATTTGATCTCTCCAATACTCATAATCATTTCCATCAAAAATTGGTGGTCTTGTAGGATTTAGGTTGTCGATGGAACCAACATTGATTCTTGCCACCTTAAAAAACTTTTTACAGAAAAACTTGTTAATAACAAAATTTCAGATTCAAGGATAAAATTCCTAAGAAAGAAAAATATAGAACAATGAAAAACTGGGCAAGAAAAACTTTTATGTGAGTATAATTATTTCAGAGACCCCTTCTGATACCAATTGTAGGATCGAAATAAATATGTAGATTCTCAATATACAAGAGGGGGTAAATTTTACACATTAAAAATTTCCTTAAACAAGGAAGGATCTATGTTTAACAAAGTTAAACTAAGAAAATTCACAACACCTCTAACACCAATTGATATATTGGTACAAAGTATTAAGTTACAAACTTCGAGTTCTATACACTTACTTAAACCTGGAAAGTGATTCCGAAAAACCGGTCCCGGAAATATGGATCCGGAAAATGAAACTTAACCTAAGTCTATAATATGAGATTCTACCTTAAAGCCTATAGAATCTAACAAAATAATATTACATAAGTGTAAGGAAGTGTATTATGTTTATACATTATTAGACATACAAAATGCAGCGGAAAAAATAAAATTGTAACAAAAACAAGTAACAAGATATAAATAATTTAACCCAAAGAGAAGGGTATCCAACAACCTTGCATAATCGTACCTTGATTTATACTTTCAAGAAAGTCTGTTTTAACCACACCCGGGTAAGCCCTTGATATGAAGATCAGAATCTCTGTCTTGTTATCCCTGCAATCCCTCAACTTCAAGGTAGTTTTAAACTCTTCCTTCCTCAGAAAGTAAGCCCTCGAACTTCAAAGTAGTCGTCACCTCTGTCTTTCTATCCCCAGAAGCCCTCAAATGTAATCACCAACATTCGGAGTCGCATGAAGAAATATGAATGAGTAGTTCCGTACGCACAAGGCTTGAAAATAATCTCACTCAAGAAATCACCTTGACTGCGTGTGGACTCTAGAGTGATAAACTTCTTGTTGGGCTGTTTCAAATGAACTCATATTTGTAGGCTCAGTAGCAACGGTCGGCTCCCTCCTCTAACGGTCATATTTTCCTTAAATTTCGGAGGGACTTGTACACGTGTCACTCAACCAATGGTTAGTTAGAAATAGAATGGACGAATTTCTTTATAACAAAACATGTGTAACTGAAAGCATGACATCATTTTGTAATGAAACAAGTATAAGTATAAGAAAAACATTAGTTTGGAATGTAAGAAAATAAAAGTTCGGAGTCTAAACAAAATAAAATTCGGAGTCTATAATAAAGATATATTCGGATTATATTTTGTAGGAATTTGGAACCTAAATTCTGTAGAAATATAGAGTCTAAATTTCTATGGAAATTCAAGGTTTGGTTTCACTAGAGATTATAATCTGAACTTCCAAAGTTCAGAGTTGTACTTTTAGAAGTTCAGAGTCGAACTAGTGAAATTTCAGAGTTGAAATCATAGAAGTTCGGAGACGAACTCATAGAAGTTCGAAGTCGAACTCAATGAAGTTTGGAGTCGAACTCATAGAAGTTAGGACTCGAACTAGTTGAAGTTCGGAGTCCAGAATTCAGAGTTGAACTTTTTGAGAGTTCTTATCCAGAATATGTAGTGGAACTTCATTAGAGTTCATATCCAGAATTTGGAGTGGAACTTTCTTAGATTTCGTATCTAGAATTCGGAGTGGAACTTTATTGGAGTTCGTATCCAAAATTATGATCCTAAAACAGAATGATTCATATCTATGCATTATATGATTCTGAGGATTTAGGTATGAATCTGATTTTTATGCTTTTGAAAAATATTAATATGAGTAATGAAAAAATGGTAGGAGTAAATATCCTAGGGAAGGAAATTTTCCTTATAAAAGTAAAATATAGATTTACATAACTATAAGGTGTTTGTGATTTTCAAAACAAGAAAGAATGGAAAATTCATAAGTAAAACCTTATTAATTCAACAATCTCCCCCTTTATGTAAAGCACAAAAAACCTTTCGAAAAAGACCATATGGAATTTAGAAAAAATTTCTTTAGATTTTGAAATTAAAACTTATCTCCCTTTGTTCATGGATGATGATGAATACAACTAACTCCCCCTTAGGCTTAGGAACTCTACTGATTTTATTCTGAATTTCCAGAGTGGAGTTTTCATTATTATTGGAAATGAAAAACTTCGTAATGAAGAACTCCCCCTTACTTAATGGTAGTTCTTGAAATAGAAATTTTTCCTTCTCCCTCTTTTGAGTAGATCTTTTTCCTTCTCCCCCATTGTGATTTTCCAAAAGAATTTAACGAAATAGAAATTAAATTTGGTACCTTTCAGATTTTCTAGGAAATTTATTCGTAATATGTGATATTCTTCTTGAATAAATTTTGACTATGAAAAACTAATTATGAAAAACTCACTACAATAAACTCAGTACAGAAAAATAATGAGTACAAAAATTTCCATTACAAAAATTCTCATTACGAAAATTCTCAGTAAGAAAATTTCATTAAGAAAATTCTCAGTACGAAAAATTCATTATGAAAATTCTCAGTACGAAAGCATTATTAAAAAAATTCTCATTACAAAAACATCATTACGAGAATTCTTAGTACGAAAATTTCATTACGAAAATTTCTAGTACGAAAATTTCTAAAAGACTCAATAAGAGAAATCTTAAAAAACTAATAAATAAATGTACTCCCCCTATGAAAAGGAGTTTATTACTGTAAGGAAAATGGTTAAACAAGAAGTTAATAAAGAAATATTACCTTACGGTTATCATTCCTAAATTCTATTTAATGTATTCAAATCTATCGGAAGGTAAAGATTTTGTAAAAATATCAGCAAGTTGATCTTGCGTTCCGATAAACTGAAGAATGATATCTCATGTTAGTGTATGATCCCTAGGAATGTGATGCCTAATATCCATGTGCTTTGCATGGGAGTGATGTGCATGGTTTTTACTAAGTTAAATCGCATTTGTGTTATCACACAAAATTTAAGTCTTAGAAAAACTAAAGCTATAATCTGTGAGTGTGTGTTGCATCCACAAAACTTGAGCACAACAACATACAACTACTATATATTCAACTTCAGCAGTGTAGAGTGCTAAAGAATGTTGCTTCTTGAATGACCAAGAAACTAATGAATCTATTAAGAAATGACAAGTTCCAGATGTGCTTTTTCTATCCATTCTACATCCCCCAAATTCAGCATCTGAAAATCTATTTAAAATGAAATCATTTCATGAAGTATAAAATAGTCCAAGATCCATGGTTCCCTTTATATAGAAAAAAATTCTTTTCACTGCCTTTAAATGAGATTCATTAGGATTTGATTGATATCTTAAACATATGCATACTGAAAACAGAAATTTTGGTCGACCAGCTGTTAAGTAAAGTAGACTTCCTATCATACCTCTAAAAGATGATTGATCTACTGGTTTCTTAGCTTCATCAAGATCAAGTGTTTTTTAGATACCAATATGAGTACTTATACTCTTAGTGTTGTCATACCCATACTTTTTAAGAAGATCTTTAATATACTTATGTTGGGATATGTAGATTCCTTCTAGTTTTTGAGAAATTTGAAAACCAAGGAAAAATGTTAACTCACCCATCATACTCATTACAAACTCAGAATCCATAGATCCACAAAAGATTCAGTTAAAGATTACTGATTTGAACCAAATATAATGTCAAAAACATAAATTTGAACAATCAAAACATTTTTATTATCTTTATTTATAAAAAGAGTTGGATCTGCATTTCCATTAACATAGTTATTTTGATGAAAAAATCTTCTAAGTCTATCATACCAAACTCGTGGGGCTTGTTTAAGTCCATACAATGCTTTGGTAAGTCTAAAAACATGATCATGATGTTTTTTATCTTCAAATCCAGAATGTTGTTCAACAAAAACATCCTCTTGAACATAACCATTAAGGAAAGTACATTTCACATCCATTTGTAAAAGGATAAAATTGAATAATGCTGCAAAGGCGAGTAAGATACTAGTAGAATCAAGTCTAGCTACTGGAGCATAGGTTTCTTCATAGTCTATTCCCTCTTGTTGATTATAGCCTTTAGAAACTAGTCTAGATTTATTTCTAACAATGACTCCGTTTTCATCACACTTATTTCTGAAGACCAATTTTACTCAAATAACAGAAGTTTCCTTATGTCTTTTAACCAAGGTCCAGACATTATTCCTTTCGAATTCATTTAGCTCATCTTGCATTTCTTTGATCCAATCATCATCACCTAAAGCTTCATCAATGCTTTTTGGTTATAATTAGGAAAGGAATGCTAGATGTTCTACATCATTTCTTAAGGAACCTCTAGTCGTTTCAGGATGATTCCCATCACCAATGATACTATCACTGGGATGATTCTATAGAAATGAGTGGTTTGGGTTTTGTAAAACCTATTTATCGACATAGGGTAGGAAATATTCAATGGTAAATGTTTCAGAATTATCTTCTGGAACATTTTCTTTTTCAGAATTATTTTTTATCAAAGGATGTTAATCATTTTTTGAAAACACATCCGAAGATGTAGGTTGGGGTTGTTTGAAAACAAAAGGATCGGTTTCATCAAATTTGACATGTAATGTCTCTTCAATAGTACATGTGTTTTTGTTGAAAACTCTATATGCCCTAGAAGTTGTGGATAAGCCTAAGAAAATTCCATCATCAGATTTTGGTGTGAATTTATGTAGGTTATCTTTAGTATTCGGAATGAATACTTTATATCCAATAACCTTAAAGTAGAAATGTCTAGGTTTTCTAACATTCCATAACTCATGAGAATTTTTATTAAGAAAATTTCTAATCAAAACTTGATTTATAGTATAACAAGCAGTACTTATAGATTCAGCCCAAAAATGTTTGCCTACAGAATACTCACTCAACATGGTTCTAGTTATCTCTTTAAGAATTATATTTCTTCATTCAACAAAAACCATTTTCTTGAGGTGTTCTGGGGGCTGAAAAGTTGTAGGTAATACCTTTTTTACTACAAAATGTTTCAAAATCAGAATTTTAAAATTCTCCTCCATGATCACTATGAATAGTTTTCAGTGGAAGGTTACTCTCATTTTTAACTGGGGATCTAAAAATTTTTAAATAAGAAAGAGCTTCAGACTTCTTTGCTATAAAATAAACCCATGTAAATCTATTGTACCCATCTACTAGAACAAACACATAGTATTTGCCTCCAAAGCTTCCAGTTTGTATTGGACCAAAAACATCCATTTGCACCAACTGTAATGCATCAGTTGGTGAGACTTCGCCAATTGATTTAAAACTAGATTTATGTTGCTTTCCATATTGACAAGTATCACAAACTTTAGAAGAATCAAATATAAGCTATGGTAGATACTTAACTAGTTTCTTCTTAGAGAGTTTACATAAGTTTCTAAGGTTACAGTGACCTAGTCTTCTATTCCATAACCAAGAATGATCTTTCATTGCACTTAGTCAAGGTATGTCGTGGATCCTATGGTCTTCTAAGTTTACTATGTAAACATTCTCTTGCATATGGGCAGAAAGAATATACTCTTCCTTGGGATTGTGTACTAAGAAATTATCATTCCTAAAATTCACAAGTTATTTTTCATCACATAATTGACTTATGCTAATAAGGTTGTGCTTAAGAACATTAACAAACAAAACATTAGAAATCAGGGTTTTTCCAAGAAGAACAATGTTACATATACCAATAATTTCTCCCTAAGCGTTGTCTCTAAAAGTTAATTTTCCTCCTTTCGTCATGATAATCTTTTCAAAATAGTTCTTGTTACTAGTCATATGCTGGTAACATCCACTATCCATGTACCAAGTAGTGTTGTTTGTACTTTCCCTACTTTTCTAAAAATAAGAAACATGTTAGGTTTTCGGAATCCAGACCTATTTAGATCCAGAATTGTTAGACAACAAAATTTTGGGTATCCACATTTGTTTAGAAAAATATGATTTATGAAACCCAAGATATTGAACTCTATTCAAGGAACAGTTTTTCTTCCAATTCCCACCACTTTGACACTTAGTGAAAAAAGGGGCTCTATAAGGAATAAAATAGTTGTTTTTGAAAACTAGTTTTTAGTGAGTATAATCTACTCCATTAGTGTTTCCATGAGGCTTAATTTTAGAATACATATTTTCAAAATTTTCCTTCCAAGAGTTAAATTTTTCAAGAAGCTTCTGAAGAGAAAATATTTTATATTTCATTATAATGACTAAATTCCTATCCTCAGTAATCATTTCCTTAGAGTTAGATTTTTCCTCAAAAAATTTCATCTCTAAAATAGCAATCTTAAGATCTTTAAAAAGTTCTTCCTTATTAGAATTTTCTTTCTCAAATTCTTTAGAAAGTTTTTCTAAAAGCTCTTTATTATCTCTAAGGTTTTTAGATAGATCTGAAATATCTTTGTAAGAATTTATTCCCTAGTATTTTCCTTGTCTAATTTCGTAGAAATTTAACAATTTTTTACTTCATGTAACTTGGAAAATCTAGATACTTCTTCATATGAAGGTTATTCATTTTCTGAGGATGATGTATCTTCATTAGAAGTACTATTTTTTGGAATAGTAATTCGTATCCATAGATAAATTTGTTAAAGCTTCGGTAGAGCGTACCTTGGCTATAAGAAAAGTATATGGAAAATAAGTATTATCAATGAATCCCATATTCTTCTGAGCTAATGAATCATATTCCGAAGATTCACTTTCTGAAGAGTCTCCATAGTTATCACTCCAAGTAGTATTAGCTTTTAGACTTTTCTTAGCTTTAGCTTTGTAAAACTTATTCCTGTTCCTTTCGGAATGCCTCTCTTTTATTTCTTTATTTTTAAGCATAGGGAAATCTGGTCTTATGTGTCCAATTATCTTGCATTAAAAGCATGTGACCTCGGAATCTTTCTTATCTTTCGTTTCCTTCTTCTTATACTTAGATTGAAAATTTCTTTGACCAGCTATCTTTTTCATTCTTCGAGCAAGATTTTCTAACTTGTTTTCTTAGACTTCACACTCAGCAAATTCGGATTGGATAGTAACCTTCATATACATGAATCAAGTTACTCTATGAGGAGTCTTATCTTTCATGTGATTTGATGTTGTAGTAAAAGCAACAGTACCATTCGCATTCTTCTTTTTTATTTTGTCAGCATCTCTCTTCATCGTTGTTTCATGTTGGAGAAGAGTTCCAAATAGCTCATCTATATAAATTTCAGTAACCTTATTGTTCTCATCAATAGCTGTTCTCTTTGATTCCCACTCATTGGGCATAATATCAATGATCTTGTCAATAAGAGATTCATCATCCAGACCTTTCTCTCCCATTGATTGTAAGCTATTCATGATATTTATAAATCTTTGTTTCACCTTGCAAATGGGTTCTCTATAAAGAAAGTAAAAAACCATGATACTCAGCTCTAAGAATGTGTCTTCTAGTCTCAATCACTTTAGATGTACCAAAATGTGTAACTTCGAGTTTCTTCCATATAGATTTATCTGCTTTACAAGAAGAAATTTGTCAATATATATTCATAGTCATTGAACAATGTATAGTATTGGGTACCTTATAGTTTAATTGATAATCATACTTCTCTTGGTTTGTGAATGTACTAACTTCCTTATCAAGAATTTGATAACATCCAATAATCATAAAAAAAATTTCTACTCTGGTATTGACAACGAATGTCTTCATTCGATCTCTCCAATACTCATAATCATTGCCATAAAACTTTAGTGGTCCTGTAGGATTTAGGTTGTCAATGAAACCAACATTGATTCCTTCCATCTTAAAAAATATTCTACAGAAAAACTTGTCAATAACAAAATTTCATATTCAAAGAGAAAATTCCTAAGCATGAAAAATATATAACAATGAAAAACTGAGCAACAAAAACTTATATGTGAGTATAAGTATTTCAGAGACCCCCTCTGATACCAATTTTAGGATCAAAATAAAGATGTAGATGCTCAATATACAAGAGGGGGGTGAATTGTACACTTTAAAAAATTCCTTAAATAAGGAAAGATCTATGTTTAACAAATTTAAACTAAGAAAATTCACAACACCTCTAACACCAATTGAGATATTGGGAAAAAGTATGAAGTTAAAAACTTCTAGTTCTATACACTTTCTTAAATCTGGAATGTGATTCCGAAAAACCAGTTCCGGAAATATGGATCCAGAAAATGAGACTTAACCAAAGTTTACAATATGAGATTCTACCTTAAAGCGTATAGAATCAAACTGAATCAGAGTACACAAGTGTAAAGAAGAATAAGATGTTTATACATTCTTAAACATACAAAATGCAGCGAGAAAGATAAACTTTTAACAAAAACAATTAACAAGATATAAATATTTTAACCCAAAGAAAAGGGTATCCAACAACCGTGGATTAAGGTCCCTTGATTTATACTTTCAAGAATATATGTCTTACCCACACCTGTGTAAGCCCTCGATACGAATATCAGAATCTCTGTCTTGCTATCCCCACAATACCTCAACTTCAAGGTAGTTTGAACCTCTGTCTTTCTCAGAAAGGAATCCCTCGAACTTCAAGGTAGTCGGAACCTCTGTCTTACTATCCCCAGAAGCCCTCAAATGTAATCACCCACATTCGGAGTCGCACGAAGAAATATGAACGAGTAGTTCAGTACGCACAAGGCATGAAAATCTTCTCTCTCTAAAAATCACCTTGAGAGTGTGTGGTCTCTAGAGTGATCAACTTGTTGTTGAGCTCTTTCAAATGTGCTCGTATTTATTGGCTCGGTAGCAACTGTTGGCTCCCTCCTCCAACAGTCATATTTTCCATAAATTTTGGAGGGACTTGTACACATGTCACTCAACCAACGGTTAGTTAGAAATAGAATGGATGACATCGTTTTATAACAAAACATGTGCAACTGAAAGCACGACATCGTTTTGTAATGAAAAAAGTATAAGTATAAGAAAAATTGATGTTCGGAATGTAAGAAAATAATAGTTCTGAGTCAAACCAAAATTAAATTCGGAGTCTATAATAAAGAGATATTCGGATTTTATTTTATAGGAATTTGGAAGATGAATTCTATAGAAATATGGAGTCTAAATTTATAAGGAAATTCAGATTATGTATTCACTAGAATTTAGAATCTGAACTTACAGAGTTCTTAGTCAAACTTTTAGAAGTTCGGAGTTGAACTAGTAAAAGTTCGGAGTTGAACTCATAGAAGATTGGAGTCAAACTCATAGAAGTTCGGAGTCGAACTCATAGAAGTTCAGAGTCGAACTAGTAGAAGTTCAAATTCTAGAATTCAGAGTTGAACTTTGTGAGAGTTCGTATCCGGAATTTAGAGTAGAACTTCATTAGAGTTCATATACAGAATTCAGAGTGGAACTTTCTTAGAATTCGTATCCAAAATTCAGAGTGGAACTTTATTAGAGTTCATATCCAGAATTTGGATCCAAAAACAGAATGCTTCAGATATAAGTATTACATGATTCTGAGGATTTAGGTATGAATCCGATTTTTATACTTAAGAAAAATATTGATATGAGTAATGAAAATATGGTAGGAGTAAATATCATAGGGAATGAAATTTTCCTTATAGAAGTAAAATATATATTTAATTATGTATAAGGTGTTTGTGATTTTCAAAACAAGAAGGAATGGAAAAGTTATAAGGAAACCCTTATTGACTCAACATATATGTCATACTTAGGCTCTAGAAATTGATATTATAATTTTTTTTAATTTATCAACTGATTCTCTATGCAATTATGGTATAACATTTGGAATTCTATATTTGACATCTACTCTACATTCATCATTTAGGTATCATAATAATGCTCTAGGAACCACGTATTCTATAGGGTTATAGATAGTAGGACTACTATGGTTTTCAACCCTAGTTTTATTGGGATATGATTGGGAATTACGTATATTATGAACATGAATGATAATATTTCAATTGGATTATTATCATTGGATGAGATGATTTGTTGTGGTTTCCATGAATGTGGATCTCATATGTTACTTGGGATGCACGGTTGTTATGAAATTCTCAAAAACACCCCAAAACTGGTCAAAGAAGGAATGGTCGATCATATCCATGGACCTAAGTAATGATAGTGGTAATATTTGACTTTATTTTAATAGTTTTTTGGATATGATGAGCTTATTTAATAAACATTCACATATGAATTCAGACTATATGTTCACCATTGGGGGCAGTAAATAGATATTTATTACTCACCTCATGTATGTGAACCTTATCATGTGTGCAAACATTATGTTTGTATTCTTGTTGATAAAATATATAAAATGGATAGGCTAAATACCTAAGGATACATGATTTAATGGAGCCACTCATGTGATGTTTGATGATTTTTCTTGAGCATCTCAACTAGTTATTTCAGTAATATTAATTAATTGGATTGTGAATGAGTATTACCCCTCAACCACCTAGTGATGGGCTAGTACATTTGATTGACCTCTAAATACTCCTAAATATGTGTTTTCTGGCATGTTAGACCTACCATGATCTCTTGTGATGGAATTAGTTGATGATTTTTCTGCCTAATAACCCTTATAATGGGTCACTTTTATTGATTGGCCTCCCAAATATCTTTAGTGGTGTGTTAGTGTGCTTAATTTACCTCCCCAGAGTCTCTAAGGATGATTCATGGTACTGTATGTGTCTATAGCCTATGATTAGGTATGGTTCATGGGTTACATATTCTTATTATCATATAACAAACTCATCCTTCTAGCATTAAGATAAAGAAGAATGAGTTAGGGGTTTATGGAGGTCTGGTTAGCATATGATGACCAAGTTGGTTGTATATTTTTTTATGTATCTTTTTTCATAAGAACATTAAATTTTATATGGTCTACTTCATTTATGATAAGAATACATTGGGGATGTCTTTCTAGGTTTATACTCACACCCTGTATGGGAATCATAATATCCGTGTAGGAAGAACAGGAAGGTAGAGGTGATGGCAAGACAAACTTTACGATCTTCATAGAGTTCCTCTATTTATTTATCCATTTATTTTATACATAGATATTTAAAATGTGGGGATCTCTTTAGAATTTTTTTTGGAATTCTATTATATATTTTATATAATGGGATGATATTACCATTATTTCTTCATGTTAGTTCCATTATTATTCTAATTAATTTTCATTGATTTCATACTCTGATTTAGATATTTGTTATAGTGAGAATAGACTCCTTGTGTTACAACATAATCCCTCACCCCTACTCGAAATTATTTATGATTTAGGGATGAAAACATGAGGGCATGTGTCATCCCTCTAACTTAGATTTAGTGATTTGAGTTGAAGGTAATTGCATCACATGTATCCAATATATTTTATTCTGATGTAATAGTTAATTCCATTGGATTAATCGTGTCATTTCATTATATTACAGATGAAACAATTGTGGTATCAACATGTAAAATAAATGTTATAATTTGATTCTATAGGGTTTTAGAATAATTCTTGAATAGAGATTGCGGCCTTGGTATAAAGGCAAATCATATAGGAAAGGTAGTCAGTAAGGAATGATCATAATATATTTTAGTCCCTAGCATTGTTTTTTATTATGAATCAATCAAAAATTCATTTCTTTATTAAAAAAATTCACATATGATTGTAAATATTCTAGTACAATTTTTTCATTAAATTTAGATTATAGGATTGTGGGATTCCAAATTATGGGTCCCTCTTTCTTTGTTTATAGGTTTTTGTATATCTTACATATAGATGACTCATGATATATGTTTAGTATAAATAATTTATATGATATATTTTTTATGAATGTGGGACATAATTATCCCAAATTAATATTAATCTTTATTGATAGACTAAATCATTCACTATTCAAGGGAGTGAATTAGAGTTTAATAGTGGTTCATCTCATATGTATTTAATTTTGGGATATTATATTTTAAATAATATCTCAATGGTTTGGTTTGGATATGGAATGGGTTAATATTACAGATATTATATCAATATATTTAATATAGACATTTTATATGTCTTAGCAGCATTGATATTTTAGAAACCAATGTTTCTAGTATAGTTCTAATATTGGTTATCGGAACATTAAGTATGAGTTAGGTATTATTCTATAAATACATTGTGTTTGATAAAGAAGTATAGATATTGAGTATAGGGATCTAGGATAAGATAAATTAGTTTTTTTATTCTCAATCAAATGTATCAGTATGTAATGAAAAAACAAATATAGAGAGGTTTAGAAATACAACATATGATGTTGTCGTGTAATAAAAAATTTTAATCATCTATAAGGATAATTTGTGTTTTAGAGTTGATCCTAAGAGTTTGGGATAAATTATGGACGAAAATTTTTTGTTTTTAGACATTTCATTATATGTATGTTCAATCATCATAGGCTTCATTTTATTCAAGATAAACATGTTGCCGTGTTTTTGAGGTAGAGAATATCTCATAGTTATGTTTGTCTGTTAGTGGACTTCCAAGGTAACTACCAGGTTATGTTTATAATTAATATAATTATTCATTGTTTGGATGTCATTATTTGGGTTTTGCAAGCATTGTATTGTTTATTGGTTGATGTCAACAATCTGAGATAATGGTCATTATCTTGTGTTATCCAACCAAGTGGCAACATAATGTTATGTATTTTCACTTTTATAAAATATAATAAATCCATTAATTCCTAATAACATTTCTTTGATGATTTAAATGGATACAAGGTTAACATGGTGATAATTTCAAATATTCAATGTTTTCTTAAAATGACATCATTTCATAATTAAGTAGATCAAACATTAATTTAATAGTAGTTAAATACCCAGATCTATTTATTCATAATTACCTTATAAAAACTATAATATATAACTTTATCGTGATAATTATTAATAGATATGTATATTTTAATGATAATTATTTAAGTTTTGAAATGTACATAAGATCTAAAAATGTTTTTCCATGTGAGATATGTGATCCTCAGAAGGAAAGATATATGAACCATTATTTTTTTCCATATGAATTTTTATAGTTATCATTATGTAGTAGAGGGAAAAATTTATTACTATATTGAATAATAACATTGATAAAAAGATATTTCAAATAAATTATTTGGATATAGATATTTTATGAAACTCCTAAAATTGGAATGATTTTTTAAATTTAATAATTGTTTGGAAATTTTATTAATGATTTAATGAGGTTTATGTAAAAATAATTATGCGGATCGAATGAATAATTTATTTGAATTTAATATATGGTACTATGGGGTTTTTATATTGAAATAAATTATCACAGAATAAAAAAATAATTTCAAAATACTACTACGAAATTTAATTTGATAAAAATGATGAATTATTATTTTTATATCAATATATTTTAATTTATAAAATATTTAGGTCTAAAATATAATTAAATACATTTTTATTATAGTTGTTATGTAATATCAGTTTGATTCCGATATATTGGTTTCCAAAGGAAATATGGATGTTTTTAACATATAATTGATCATGATAAATAGTGTCTATAATTGATACTTGTTGATTATTCTACCTAACCACATTGTTGAACAAATTTTTTTTTGAGTAATGGTAAATGATTAAATATAGAATAATGATTTTATTGACATGTTATATGAAAAATGTAATTATTTTTTTATTTATGTGATAAATGTAATCTTTTATATTTACATTAATTTAATGTATATATGGAATGGATTTATATTTAATTCCTTAAGTATAAGGTGATATAGAGGTTTGATTAATTCTATATGGAAATGAAATATATATATTTTTATTTTTTGTACAACTAAATAGTAATAGTAGTTATATTTTTATTCATTATGTATATATTTATTTTTATTGTAGACATAGAGATATATATTTTTTATAGACGTGTTCAATACTTTATTATAGATTTAGATTATGTGATGTGGAGAGCACATGAAATTACTAATGAATCATGGATGTAGATGGATTCGATGGAGAATGATTTTTGTTGGTATATTGTTTTTATTTGGAGGATTCATTTTATTTGATATCTTGATCTTCTAAATGTTGAGTGATATATATATATATATGTATATATATATATATCACTCACATAAGAATTTTTATTCATATTCACCATAGCCATGAGAGGTTGTATAAAGAACCTATTATAGATATATATATATAACTATTTTCGTATTACTATTTTATATTTTTTTACACCTACAAGATCTTATCAATGGTGGTTTTGAGTGTATTTGGATCTTATACATGGTGATCTATCATGGTAGGAAGTGTTTTGGATGAGATGGTTAACTATTGTACTATTTAATACTGGATTTTTTAGATTAAATATTTCTTGAAGTTGTGTCTGACATCACATTCATGTGTTAATTCATCTTTGTGTGGTTTATTTATGAAAATATAGTTGACATTATTATTGTATGTGTATATTATTTCATTTTTTAATTAATAATGGTTAATTAACCACATAATCAATATTTTATACCTTTTATATTAGTAATGAAACTATTAATTACTAGAGACAATCATCTAGGTTCACAGTCAATTTATTTATCAGCCCATGAGGGGACCTAACATAGCTTGTTCATAATAGAATGGAATATAATAAAGATTTAGGATTTAATTTGGTGTATTAAATGGGGATGATTAAATTTTTTGAAAATAGAGGGGTATTATTTGATTCTAGTGGAGGTATTAGGTCATTGAAATTGGATATGGATATAGTGCTCCCTAATAATTCAAATCATGGAATCTGTTCACCTATAAATATTTACTAGGTTATTGTGTGTTTAATATACGGTGTTATTCTCAGAATAAGATTCCTAAAACATGTTATACTAAGTCATGATCATTGTGTGTGCAATGCATTGAATGGATTATTAGTGATTGAGTTTAATCCAGTGCTAATAGAATCTTTCATATTTTACATGGGATAAAATAACATAATTATTAGTTTTTAGGATTCATTTATGTTAAAATATTGTGGAAGCATTGGATATGGTATAAGAATAATGGGTTGTTGTTTAGGAATGTCAATCTTCACTCGATTATCATTTAATTGTAATTTAAAATATAATCAATTTTACACTTGATCAGGGTATTCTATGAATATTTCTACAAAACTCTTGAAACATTCCCACATTAGGAGTTTTCAAGAAAGTAATAATTGATTGAGAACCAAATAGAGATAAAAAGATTAAAATTTATAAAAAAACTCAGGAAAAAATTGAATACTTATATAATCTACACCATTTCTATTGAATAATATTCTTCTAGACCAGTGGAGACCTCAAACTGATGGAAATCCTCTACTACACTCCCTTCTTATGGTAGTGAAAATTTCATGTACTACACTAACCACTCAATGATTATTGATATATTGATACATTATATTACTTATGGTTCATGGTGGAAACACATTGTACTAACCACCAAACCTAATATAAATGGTCAAAAGTTATATTTGGTGAGCTACTCAATTCAAAACTCAAAAATTGATTGTTATATGAAAATAATATATCTAAATATATACAAACTATATGACTATGAACCATTATAAATATTATCCTTGGTTTTTTGATTTAGGAGGGGGAGAGAAACTATATAGAATTTATCCATGTATTATTCATCCAAACCTAATTCCATAGTTATGTGATTATATTTTTTTCCCCATCATTTCCCGAAAACTTCCAAATTAACTTAAAAAAATTATACCCATAGGGTTTAGTGAGTCCATAGTCATCTTCTTTATTACTCACATGGAAAATATAGCCTAAGAAATTATGTATTGGGATTTCCAAATGAATGTACTTCCTCTATTTTCTTATATTGAATTCATCAGTATTTTATTTTAGTTTCACCATTTGTACAACTGATTTTTCCCAATATAAAAGGACAGTGTTTAATTAGGGAGCATGAAACTAATTTTTTTCATGATATCAAACTATATGACCATTATTGGGAAATGTTATCCAATATTAAAGTAACAAATTAAAACCAATTCTAATTATTTATAAATCATACCAAGGATATCATAATTCTATAATTACTATATAAATTTTTAAACATGATTATCACATTTATATTCAAATACTCATAGTAACCATGGTAAATTTATTTTATTCATGAATTCATAAAAATCATTCTTTTTTTCTAAATTAAAATTCTATAATACATCAATACTTTTATAAAATAATTTTTATCAAAATAAATTAATTATAATCTCATAAGAAATCATTAGTGCATTCACCAAGATAAATTGACAAAACATCATAAACTAACAACTTCAATCAATCTCTCTTGGCGGCTAACCCATAATTTTACTTTATATGATGTTAGTCATATTTGGGTAAAAATATAAATTCAAATTTTTAGAGGCACCATGTGATGGACACACTTGCCAATTTTTGGCATCATTATGAAGGATATAGTTTTTATAGTGTTATACTAGAGTAAAGGTGGTTAATTTTTGTTTTTTTCAATATTCCATTTTTTATATTTATCTATTTAATTTGGTATTTTCTCATTAATTTAAATCTTAATGTACATAATCAGTGAAAACAATCCATACATACAAAATATTTACAATTAATTAATCAATACATATAGTGCACACATTAGTTGATAAATAATTCAACCATTTATGAAAAATATAAAAATAAATAATACTAGTAATGTGATTGGAAAATAGTAGAATATGGTGAACCATAAATCCATTGTATTATATTAATCATTATTTGAAATCCAATATAAGACAATAATTTTCTGGTCATAACCACACTTTTTAGACACATAAAAAAATATATAATAATGATGATTACTATGTGATACCTAAATGATCACATATAAAATTTCCTTTAAATTTGAAATAAATTTTAGAATAATAGAATGAAGGAATATTTGGGATGTCTCTTTTTTCTATTTTATATATAGGGACCCATACTTAAACATCGCATAATCTAGTAAAATCTATGAGAATTCACTTATTTAAATTCTAAAATATAATTTTAGTTTACAGTTTTATAAATTTATTTAATAATTCATACATTTAAACCCAGACGCATAAAAAGTGGATACTTCTCAAACAGTATCATTTTCGTTCATAATACCAATGTTTTTAATAAAACATGAAATCTTATTACGAATAATTATCACAATATTTGTCTTAGATTATTCATTTTTCTCAAACATCCTTAAATACTATGAGAAACATTTTATAACATGGTATCAGCACAAAATAATCATTAAGTGTTAATAATGTTAGAATACATTTGTACATGAATACATATAATCATATAAAATCATTTTCAAAAATACTTACTTTTCACATGATATGTATCATATACATACATTGTGGAAGATATGTGATTTATATAAAACATATAAAAGAATAAATTGGCCATATAGGTATCATGTAGAATTACTTACTTAATATGGTATCCCTCATGACTAATTTATGATTTTTACCTCACAAATACCTTACAATGTAACCCTCACAGCTACCTTATGGTGTAACCATTGTAGTTACAGTTGATGTAACCATACAGTCGAACTACATCTTAAACATACCCAATGAATTGGAGGGATATATAGGTCCCACCATTCATCAAAAAAAATTCCTAATAAATATAAAATAATTATAATATAATAATACTTACATAAAAACAACCCCTTTGAATTTTATAAATATAAAATTGTTTAAGAGTATTTTAAAAGAAATGTCTCATATATATATTGTTTCATTGAAGTGAGAATTAATATAATGAAAGTAATATATGTATTCACTATATATACAAATAATACAACATAATATAAAAATCATTATAGAAATAATCATCATACCACATAATTGATGATGTAGAAGGTTATCCCAAAGATTGGATATTGGGTTATGAATTCTCTTACCTCAGGTTCTTTTTACATAAAATGTGTTAAAACCTAAAATATATTGGTTTAAATAGTGTTATTAATATATTAAAGAACCATATTAATATTTATAATTTCTTATATGGTATTATCATAACATATTTAAATCCATTTATAAGTGATATATTGTTATTTACATTGTTTCAGGTACATTCTTTACATGGTTTCCTTGGTCGGTTCATAATGGATTTTCTTATCGAATGGAAGAGGGAATCCATAAGTGTAATGAAATTATATTAATATTTTTTCAGAATATAAAATGATTCAATAAATCATTTTCTAGGATATTATTATGAACCATTAGATAAACAAATCATGATTTATGTTAGTTTATTATGGTGAATTATGATCATTACAAACCACTTTTTTCATTAAATAATATTATTAATAAACATAGGTTAAAAAAATAATATAAAATTTAATATATATCATAATTTTTTTAACCATATTAGTGGTTTTATGGCGATCATTGAAGGTGGTAATGGAAATTTAAAACATTTGAACCATGTTGTATGTAAATAGACATATCACGGATGATGTTTTATATTTAGAATAAAATGGGAAGGATAGAGATTTGGATGATGATTTTTTTTGTAAAAATGATATAATTACATTATATATAAGATATTGTGGTTTTCAGGCCTCTTTGATATTGGGAGGATAATATAGTATAAAAGATAAAAATATGAAATGAAAAAAAAGTAAATGAAAGAGGATCTTTACCTCTTAATCTCTTCTCCTTAAAATCCTCCTTAAGGCCCTTGTTTTTGGCCATTTCGTGGCACCAGAAGGTCTTTGATGTGGTGAAAAGGAATTGAATGAATTTAGAAAATGATAAAATCTTGAGAGGTGTGAGGATACAAAGGGGGTGAGGGGTGGTTTTTATAGTGGAGAAGAGGAGGGTTTTTTGATTATTTATTTCATTAGTTTATTATTTTGGATTAATACTATGAATAATTTGAGAATTATCATTGAATATTCTAAAATAATCTAGGGAACTTAAAAATTATTGTACATAAATCATTCATGATATTACTAATAGTTTATCAAAAATGTAATGTATATATACCATAAATTACCATATTCCACTATTTATAAAAAATTCCAGTATTTCATAAAAATATGAAAAATTAAACCCAGCCATTTTTTGACATGTATAATTCAAAATTGAATGCTATTTTTTTGAGAATATTTTTCTAAATATGAAAATTTTATTTTTTAATTAAAAACTTATTTTTTTCAAAAAATAACAATTTAAAAACTATAACTTATTTAATAACACCTTGAAAAATTAATCATTATCTTGTAAAACTATATTATAATCACAAGATAATAAAATAATAATTTATTTATAGATTTTATAAAGATGAATTTTCTTTTAAATAATTAAATTAATTTTAAAATTTTAAATAATAATTTATATTTGACAAAAATACCAACAATAAATTTATCATTTTAAAAATAATTTATTGTCATATTCCAGGATTTAAATATATCATATTTCCACTTATAATATAACTAAATATTATTTTTACCTTTTTAGGTGAGGTAATTATTCTAATAGATAGATTACTATTCTTAATGGTTAGGTTATTATTCCTTCTGTTAATATTCGTTAATTTCAATAAATATAACTTATTTAGTTATAAATTTATAATGAATTTATCAATTTAATTTTAGAATGAAAAAATTTAAGTACCTAGGTTATTATATTCTCCCCACCATCTCAAAATTGGGTGCTGAAAAATTTTATATACTTACTAAAAAAATTGAGGTTATGTTTCCCTCATTTTATATTTTGATTCCCATGATTCTTCTTCAACTGTGTGGTCTCTCCATAAAACCTTAACCTGGTAAATTATTTTATTCCTCAATACATTCTCTCTTAGATCAAGATTATAAAGAGTATTTTCTTCATAAGAAAGATTCTCTTCAAACTAAACTACTTCTGGGATCAAAACATGAGATGCGTCTAGAACATAATTTCTCAACATTGAAACATGAAAAACATTATTTAACTAAGATAAATTCATAGGAAAATCTACTCTATAGGCAACTGGTTAAACATTATACATGATTTCATAAGTTTCAATGAACTGTGGAATTATATTTCCTTTCAAACTAAAATGCATAACACTTTTCTATTTTGAGAATCTAAGAAAATCATACTCACCTACCTAGAATGAAAATTATTTCCTACAATTATCTGCATACCTTTCCTACCTACTCAGAGCTGGCCTCATGTGTTGGTGGATCATCTTTACTTTCCCATCCACTTCCTTTATTAATTTTGGTCCCATCAACTTCCTTTCTCCAACTTCATCCCAAAATTCTATATCTTGAAACCTATTTCCATATAATTACTCCAAAGTAGGTTTCTATATAATTAAATGAATATTGTTTTTATAATAATACACAACAAAAGAAATTTCTTAATCCCAACATCACCGGTTATCCATTAAATAATCTCAAGGCATATCTTCTGATGTTTGAATTTTTTGATTGGTCTATCTATCAGATTAAGGATGAAAGGCTGTGATGAAATTTAATTTAGTTCTCAATGAAATCTAAAGGCCATTAGAAAAAATATAATTATACATGGGATCATGGTCAGATACAATATAAAGAGGAACTCCATGTAACCTGAATATCTCGTTAAGGTAAAGTCAAGAAGGTAGATCCAATGTCATAATACCTCAAATTGGAAGGAAATTTTCATATTTAGTTAGTCAATCAATAATAACCCAAGTCTTACTATTACCTTGAAATTTATTTTAAACTCCTACCATAATGTCTGGGGATTTATTTTTCCATTTTCACATTGGAACTGGAAAAGGTTGTTGCATCCCCTTTGGTAGTTTTTTCTGTTCTTTAACCTATTTTCATGTCAAACATTTCTTGGTAAAATATATTGTATCTCATTTCCTTCTATCCCACCAGTAATACTCATGACTGCCTTTATAGATCATAGTACAACCAATAAGAACTGAAAATGGAGAACTATGGTCTCCACATAACAATTATTTCTTCGGCTGGGAATGACAAGGCTCGCATAATCTCTTTCTAAATATCAAAATAAAATCTTTATTAATAATAAATTATTTAAAATTATCCCATTTAACCCATTTGACCTTTTTCTATAAATCACGATCATTTTTCTTCCCTTGGTTAATTCTATCAGATAGGGAAGAATACACTGAAACCTTAAAAAATAGAGGAATTTTTTTCACCAAAAACATCCACCCAAAAATTCATCAAATATTTAATCAAGGGGTTTTGTTCTGGGTTTAACATGTTTAATGAAGCATTATGTTTTCAAATCAATGAATCTTCCACTATGTTTTCCTTTCCAGGATGGTAATTGATTGTGCAATAATTATCCTTTATTAGATCAAGTCATCTTCTCTATATCATATTTAATTACTTCTGAGTGAATATATACTTCATACTTTTATGTTTAGAATATATTTCACATTTTGTTCTATATAAATTATACCTCTATATTTTCAAAGTGAAAACCATAACTGGTAATTCAAAATAATGTGTGGGATAATTTTACTCATGTCATTTCATTTGTATTGAATTATATGAAATTACCTGATCATTCTAAATTAGAACTCAATTAAGTCCCTTCAATGAAGTGTCACTATAGATAAAATATTCACAATATAAAAAATGTATCGAAAAAATTAGAATATTCAACAATATCTTATTCAATTACCAAAAACAAACATCACATTGTTCTACCTATATAAATTTAACCTCTTTTTTCTATCTTAGTTATCTGGATAGATAACTGTGAATTGTTTTAATAAAACTATTAGTAATAAAGTATTAGTCCAATAAAACTGTGAAACTCAATAACATTGGATGGTCTTGTCCATTCATAAACAATCTTTTTTACAAGATCAACTATTATCCAGTCCTTATTTTCAATGTTTCCAAGAAAATAAATTTTTTTTAACCCAAAATCATATTTGATAAATTTTCATTATAATTTGTTTTCTTTGAGAGTTTGTGATAAAATCCTTAAATATTTTTCTTAATCCCTATAACTTTTTTATAAGACCAAAATATCATCTTTAAAAAAACAACATACTTATCCTAATATTTATGTAATATTCTCTTAATAAGATCCATGAATACAGCATGGGAATTTTTCAAACCAAAGTGCATAACAACAAACTCATAATTCCCATATCTAGTATGAAATTTGTTTTTTAGGATTTCATCCTACTTCACCTTTAGCTGGTGGTACCCATATCACATGTAAATCTTCAAAAAATATTGAGATCCCTGTAGATGATCAATCAAGTCATCTATATGAGGAAAACGATACTTATTCGTAACAGTAATGTAATTAATATACCGATAGTCAATTCAATGTCTCATGGAACCATATTTATTTTTAACAACTAAAACAGGAGCACACCCTGGTGATGTTCTAGTAAAAATGAATCCTTTATCAAGAAAATTCTATGACTTATTTTTCAATTTAGGGGTTTTAAAGTTGACTTACCATAATGAACAAATTTAATAGTAAATTCAAATTCTCTGTCTGGTATAACACCTGTAAAGTCATTAGAAAAAAATTATAGGTATTCATTTACCTCTATAACATCATTAATCTGAACAATTCCATTACTTTTAACAATATAATCAAGATAAATTTTCTTTTCATATTTTAACATTTTCTCAACATACTAATATATTATCAATTTTTTGGTTTCATTATCTTATTCAAAATGAAAACATTTCTAAAAATAAACTTTTTTACCTCTACAAACAATCATATCATGATAAACATAAATCTCATCCACACCCAGAATGACATAAAACTCTACTAAGTGGATTAATAATAAGGATTATAGGAAATGTATTTCCACATACAACAACATGATTATTCTTATAATTATATTTTAATTAAATATTTCCCCATGGTGTTTTAACAATATGTTCTAGTCTAATTTCATGAGGAGAACTTTCCAATTTACTAGAATATTTCTTAAAAACAAAGGAATATATAGACCACATTTTGAACAAGGTATTTTAAAAATTTTACTAAACAAAAACAAGTATTGAATACCACATCATTGGATTTCCATACATTGTTTTACATAATTTTAAATGATCTCACTGCAACCTTCTGCTTATAATATGGCTATTTTATATCATTAGGATCATTAATTGGGAAGGTATTTGGAAAATGACCCATCTCATCACATTTAAAACACATTATATTTTTCATATCAAAGTTAATATTGAGATAATTTCCATTAAAATATCAGGACATATGTCCAGAATTTCCACATCAAAAACACTTCCCAATTTTTTTAATGCATGCCCCAACTTAATTTTCACAACACATTTCACTAACTGGAAACTAGACTTTCTAACCATCAGATTTATTTGATGAATTTTGACCCATCGTCTTCCATCTATATCTCTTCTTATAATTATTTTTTCAAAGTACATGCGAGCATCAGAAAACTTCATTTCTACCCTCTCATCACATTGGATGTTTTTTTGATAACTTTTGAATTCATGGAATCCAATAACCCTCGATATCTTGGCTTTAATCCTAAGAAAAAATTATTAATTTTTCTATCGATATTCCGAATATGATTTTGGGGAATACCTTTCCAGTCGGGTAATGTTTTCTTCAAACAAGGCCACTAAATCATCCTCTTTTTATTTCAATTAATGGAATTTATTTTCCATCCTATGTCGAACCACCTTTGGAAAATATTTTTCAAGTAAAATATTTTTAAATTCATCCCATTCTAAGGAATCACCCTCATAAATAACCTTGATATTCTTGACCATTGACCTCCACTGGTCTACTTAACTCTAAAAATTATAAATAGAACGAATAAACTTTTGATTATATGAATACTTGAAAAAATAAAATTTATTTTCAAGTTCTTCAATCCATCATTCAGCCGCCATTGGGTCAGTATATCTAATGAATGCAGGTGGGTGTTGCCTCATAAAATGTTCCACTTTCATCATGTTTCTTTGTGGAAAATAAAGTTATTCCCTTACATGGATTCCAATTCCTTTTATATCCTACCTCAATTGATCCATTACTATCACAAACTATTTAGTTCCAATTCCCACCATTCCAGATTACAGATTTAGAAAGATATCATCCTCTTGGTGCCTTCCTACATCGTATTCTCTATCTCCTCTATAGAAACCCATTAAGAACAAACATATCTTAGATAAAAAAACATGGTAATTATCAAATTATATGTCATATAAATGTAACGTAATGGTAAAAACATTTATGGTATTGTATTAACATAATCCTAACACCTAGAGTTACCTAAAGTATGCACTGATACCAACTATAAGTACTTGGTCTTAAATATTAAATAATCTAGTCAATTCCATATGAATTTACTTCTTTAAATTCCAAAAGATATTTTTAGTTTAGAGTTTTAGAAAATTTGTACATAATTCATATATATCAACCCAAAATCATAAAAATTGGATACTACTAAAATGGTATCCATTTCTTTAATAATACAAATGTTTTGAATAAGACATGAAATCCTTTTATGAATAATCTATACAACATTCATCATGGATTACTCCTTTCTCCAGCCCATTATTAAACCCTATGAATTTTTTTTAAACATGGTATGAGAACAAAAAGGATCAGTAAGGGATAAAAATAAGGAGTGAAAATGGTAGGACGTGAATACTTATAAACATATCAAATCATTTTCAAAAAGACATACTTATCAACTGTTATGTATCATATAGTTACATTTTGAAACACATGAGATTTAAATAAAATATAGAAAATACTAAACTAACTATATATTTATATTACATAATTAATATTGTATCCCTTATGGATACCTTAGGATTTGTAACCCTCATAGCTGCATTACCATGTAACCGTCATGGTTACCTTAGTATTTAACCATAACTATTACATTTGGAGTAACCATATGGCTGTCCTCCAACATAGACATACACAATGTATTGAAGGGATATATAGGTCCTAAAAATAAAAAAAATCAGAATAAAAATAGAATAATCATAAAATAATACACATTCATAAAAACAACCCTTTTGAATTTTATATAAATAGAACTTTTAAAGGGGGTTTTAAACGAAAAGTCCCTTAAAAATATTATATAATTAAAGTGAAAATTAAAAAAATTAAAGGAATATGTTTATATAGTATAAATAAAAATAATATAAAAAAATATAAAAAAATTCATTACACAAATAATCTTAGTATCGCATAATTGATGAAGTAGAAGGTTAAGAATAGAAATTGGGTTAAGAATTCCCTTACCTCCAGTTCGCCTTAATTAAAATGTGTTCAACACTACTATATAATGGTTTAAATAGTGTTATTAATAAATTAAAGAATCATATTCGTATTTATAATTACTTATATTATTTTATTATTACATATTTCAACCCATTTATAAGTAATATTTTTTGATTTCCATTGTTTTGGATGTGTTCTTTTCATGGTTTCCATGGATAGTTCGTAATTAATTTTCATGTTCAATAGAAGTGAGACACCATAAGTGGAATGAAATTTTATTAATATTTCTTAATAACATGAAATTATACCATAAGTAATTTTTTTTAGTTATGATGATGAATCATTAAATAAAACAATCGTGATGAATGTTAGTTTGTTTTTGGTGAATTATGATCATTAAGAACCACTTTTGTTTTATTAATTAATATTATTCATAAAAATTAGTTCCAGAACCTAATATAACATATAAAATTTATTATATAATATTATGTAACCATATTAATTATTTTATGACCTTTTCTAAAGGCGTTAATGGAAATTAAAATCATATCACCCATGATGCTGGTAAATCGACACATCACATATGATGTTTTCATTTTAATAATAAAAGGGGGTGGAGAGAGAGTTTTATAAGGAATTGTTTCCATAAACATTACCAAATTTTAATATATATAATATAAAATAGTTTTTAAAACTCTTGGATGTGGGACAGAGAAGAGAGTATAAGAAAAAAAAATGAAACTAAAATTAATGAAAATGAAAGATCGCTTTTACCTCTTGATCTCTTCTCCTTGAGATACTCTTTAAGGACCATGGTTTAAGTCTTTTGGGGAGACCAGAATGTCTTGGACATGTGGATGATGATTGAAAAGAGGAATGGGTATAATTTGGTAAATTTTCAATTCTTGAGAGATTTTAGAAGATTAGGAGGGAGGGTGGTACTTAACAGGGGAGAGGAGAGGTTTTTGATTATTTTATTCATTAGTTTATTATTCTAGCTCCAGACTATATATAGCTTGAGAATTATTAAAAAATATATTAAAATAATAATGGGAATTTAGGGATTTGGTTCTTTGATCATTCATGATGTTATAAATAATATATCTAACTTATAATGTATTTATACTATAAATTACCATAATCCACTATTCACAAAAAATCAAGTATTTATGAAAAATCAAAAAAACCCAACCCTTTTTGGATGGATATAATTCTGAAATGAACTAAATTTTTAAAAAATTAGTTTTCAAAATAAAAAAGTTTTTAATTTTTAATTAAAATCCAAATTTATTCAAAAAAATTACAATTTAAAAACTATAACTAATTTTATAACACCTTGAAAAAAGAATCAAGGTCTCATAAAAATGACTTATAACCGTAATACAATAAAATTAAAAAAAATTGAATCTATTTTGTGAAAATAAATATTCTACTAAATTATTAAATTATGTATATAATTTTAAATAAAGATTTATGTTTCAAAAAAATACCAAGAATGACTTTATCATATTTAAAATATTTATTGACTTATTCCATGATATAAATATATCATATTATCACTTATATAATACCTAAAAAATTTATACATTTTTGTGTGAGGTCACTATTATATTGGCTAGATTGCTATTCTTAGTGGTCGAGTTACTATTCCATCAGTCAAAGTTCATTAATTTCTATTAATACAACACATTTCATTATAAATTTATAATGACTTTTACTATTAAGTTTCTTAATAAAAAAATATTTTATAAGTACCTGGGTTATAACATTATATACTAGGTCAAGTATAGTTCTAGATAAATATTTAACCTCCATCATCTATATATACTTTTGATATTTTAGCACAAATATTACATTCAAAATACCCCCCTATTAGAAACACTTAAACATCATATTAACTAAAAATTGAATTTATATTATAAATGAAGAAAAATTGAAGAAATAGAAAATAAAGGGGAATGTAATTTCATTGGGTCTGAAGTGGTGGTGTCCATACTAATCCCCTAAGATGATGATGACAGAGTCCATAAAACCTAATATCCTAAAAATATAAATCATAACTTAATAATTTTATTTTGATGCAGGAATATACACATCCTTGATTCCCTCCCTCTAGGTGTCCAATATCTCTATATATGAAAATAATATTCATTTTGAAATCCTAGTGGAAAAAATGCTCCAACTGATCGGTATTTAGCCCAAAAGTTGATGACATGAAGTGGTAAATCCGAATAAACTAATGACAGAATCATGTTGTTGTTCCAAAATACTAAATGACTGCTAAGCATTGAAAGATATTCTTCTTGAATCAAAGTTCCTTCTTTATAGTGGGTGAAAAATTAAATGATTATTAAAACACTTACATAATGAAGGAGTACTCCTCCACATATAACCCCTAGAAAAAAGGTTGTATCCTAATTATGATACAGTTCGTTCATGGGGGACTTCTATTAGTTATAGTGGGAAAATGGAAGACATCCAAGAGGAGGCTAAATTGTGATTTTTTAATAATTTTATGAATTTAAGGTTATTATATTAAATTTATGATATTCCTTTTATGGAACTGAAAAATAATAATCAATTAAAACAATTACATTTATAGGGGTTCAAATCTAAATGATCCTAGTACACTATTCTACCCTCTAACAAACAAAGAGAGATGCAATCCACTATATCAACTATAATGTAATCATTCAATGACTTTTTTAAAGTTTGTGTCACAACCCAATTATAAGTCCTTTCCCCCCATAGGCTTATGTCCATAAAAAATTCTTTCTTCTACCTGGATTCATAACTAGAAAAGTCTTCCTTTTTCCCTTAGAGGCACAACCCAATGCCTGAATTCTTAAGGGATACACATTTGAAAATCCAACATTTTCATGGGTAGTATAACACATTAAAATTACATATATAAAATAATAAAAATTATTAATTCCACATAAACAGATGAATGCTTCACTATTTTAATTTTAAGGCAGAAGAAGATACTCAAAGAGTAAAGGATCGAATGATTTTAGTTTAGATGAGAGTATTAGTTAATTTCCAAAGAATGAATCTCTTGTACATTAATAGTAAATCATCAATATCTTTCCCTATTCATTGGTTCTATCAACATCAAAATATATAGAGTTTCTTATTTCACATTTATTTTAAAATTGATATCTATTGAATCTTTATTTTTTCCATGAATTACTACAGATAATTCTATGCTTCTTTCCCATATAATATTCCACGTATAAATCCATTTTAAATAAAAATTAATATTGATGAAAATAATTATTGATATTATATAAGAAAATAAAATCTCTACCATATAACTCAGTTGAATATTTAATATACCAGTCAATAATAAGAAATAATCTCCTTAGAAAAACCCCTAATAATATTCAAGACTGACTCTTCATATTTTACCTAATTTGAATTTAGGTATTTCAATTTCCAAATATTTTGTATGAATATCGACATATTATTAACCCAACAAGGTCTATATTTTATTTATCATAAAACAATTTATAACATTTACTCATGGATTATAAATAACTATCAATTAATTTTCAAATAAGTAAATCACAAATATTATTTTCAACAAAATTACAGAAAATGAAATTATGAAATAAGAATTAGAATAGTGTTTATCCCATGATTATAGAACATAATGTATAAATTTGAAAACCCACATAGGATAATTTAGATATATTATTTTCATGTAGTAAAATTTCACCATATATAAAATTATATTAGTTTATAAAATTATATTTGTAATGTTTTTTTCATGTATGAAAAATATTATTGTATTTTTTCACTAGATATGCATTTTCTGTCATGTATCAGAATTATTTACATTATAAAATTTTAGATACCCTTACGTGAAACATTCACGCTATGTATGGCTAAATAAAATTTAAACTTACGTATCATACTATCGTTAGGTATAATTTTGAGAACTCTATTTTGCATTACTTTAGGATTACGTTACCAATAAGTGTTCTTTACAAATGTTTTAGTACCCATACATAAGTACTATAAACTGTTTGGTGCCATTTTAAAATTTCAGTAGTACCCTTATATAAATATTAGAAATTAAAGGGAACCCTTTCGTATGATTTTATTACCCTTATATGATCAATAGATTTTATAGGTTACCCTTATGTAAGATTTATGTTATCCATATGTGAGAAATATAATTTATAGTTTATCCTAATTAAATTATGGTTTATACTTATGTGAATAATAGAATTTTCATGATACCCTTACACAATGTTACTGTTACTCTTATAGAAGTAATATATTACCATTACATAGGTTCAATTTCCTTTCCATGACTACATAAATTTATTGGTTACATTTATGTAACAAATTACTACACTTACATGGCTAATGAAAAATATCACTTAGAATTTTTGAAATTTAAAGTGGACATTTATGTTAATAATATAATGTGACACATACCTCTATCAAAAGTAATATAAACTTTAGTTTACAATTATTAAACTCGTTAAAATTATGACTACCCTTACGTAGATTATATAAACTCATGTTTTACCTTATATAACATATGTAAGGTTATAGTTACCATTTCATAAAACATATAAAGTATTTTTTACCTCCACAAAACACATGTAAATTCAAAGATTCTTTTACACAACACATTTAACAATTTATATACACTTATATAACCCATTACAACTTCATGATACCTTTGTGTAACACTATTAAACATTTGATAGTCTTAAAAGACATTTTCAACTTAATATTTCTTCCTAAAATTTTCAAAAAAGGTTATAAAAAATTGAAACCTGAAATATCAAGACAAATTAATAAAGGAATAAAAATACATAACTAAAGTTAAATACAAAAAATATAACAAATAATAAAGAAATTAAAATTATAATTAATAAATAATATGATATTATGTAATTATCAAAAAAATAATTACATGAATTTTATACATGAATACAACATAATATTCTACAAATTTTTAATAATTAAAAAATTAATTATAGTTTTCAAAAACATTCCCCCATTTTGAAATTATCAAATGAAAACATTTGTCCTAGAAAAATTACCTCTTTAGAATAATTATGTTTCTCCTTAATATATTTAACAAAAACTTATAATTCCTTGAATTGATAATCAAAAATAAACTCCCGTTGAATATAATCATTCTTCTCAAAAACATTGTATTTCGTGATAATT
This sequence comes from Viscum album, assembly GCA_963277665.1. Classification (NCBI taxonomy): domain Eukaryota; kingdom Viridiplantae; phylum Streptophyta; class Magnoliopsida; order Santalales; family Viscaceae; genus Viscum; species Viscum album. The sequence goes on along the minus strand of OY728123.1, from coordinate 1,529,383,228 downwards.
AATTTCAATAGTGTGTAAAATATTTTCAATAATTCATGTTTCAAAACATATTTCACTAAGCCAGGTCAAAATCATTGGTCATTATATAGTGAGAACAATCTTATATGTTTATTTTGAAAAATAATGGGAAATACTACGTAAAATATACTTTTGTACAAAATAAATTATAAATAGTAAGATGACTTATACATGAGAAGACATGTTATATTAATATAATAAACAAATATGTATTGAAATTAAACATTAGTAAATTGAAAAATAGATTCTATATATTATATATTGCATGTGAATCAAAACATTTCAGTAAATAAATAGACTCAAACTCACCCAAAATTCCTTCATGATAGAAAATAAATTTAAATATCCACCATACCAAGTTCAAACTTGATTTTATCAAACATTGTAAATTCCAGGGGTTTAGTAAAGATATCAATATGTGACTTTCCAAATGAAATAAATTCAAGACTTATATTTCCATTTTGAACATGTCTCTAAGGAAATGAAATTTAATATAAATGTACTTAGTCATATAATTTTGTAATGGATTTTTAGAAATTGAAATGGTATAATTATATTAACTAAATATTGGAATCTTATCAAAATAGAATCCAAAATTTAAAATTGCTTACATAATTAGTAATAATTGATCAAAAATAATGTGGATTCTTTATATTCATATTTATGATTAGAATTTGAAGTAGAATTTTATTTCATTGATGAATTATAATACAAATATTTTACAAATAAATGATGCATACATGATGTTATTTTTCTATCTTTCATCAATCCACCAAAATCATAATCAGAACAGCTTGTCCCAAAAACATTTTTAATATGGAAACGCAATCCAAGATTTAAAGATCCACTAACATATCTAAAAATAATATTAATATATTTAATGATTATATTTTTGGTAACGATGAAATCTAGAACATAATAAAATATATATAAAATTGTACTTGGAAACATTTTTGTACAAAAAAAACTTCAAATAATTACAATATGTGTTTCAATATTAACATATTTTCTTTATTTATATAAATATTATTGGAAAGAAGTTCACATATAAGTAATTGAATTTTTATAATAGACTAAACTAAATCTCTTACCTAATATTTTATGAAACCTTGATTGATTTAGAGAAATAAAACCATTTCATTGAAGTATTTTCAAACCAAGGAAGAATTTCAACTCCCCCATCATACTCGTATCAAATTCCTATGTCATAAATATTAAAATTCATTAAAAATATCATAACATGATGATTCAAAAATAGTATCATCAACCTGAATTTTCACTTTCAAGATATCATCATAAATTTTAATACTAATCAATATAGGTTCAACCATTACCTTCAGAAAATTATTCGTAAAAATAAAAATTTCCAACCATTCATTCCAAGATCAAGGATATTTTTTTAAACCTATATAAATCCTTGGATAGTTTAAAAATATGATCATGGGTCTATTAATTTTTAAAAACTAATGGATTTTATTACATAAACATCTTCATAAATATAAAAATTTATAAATGTGGTTTTGACATCCAAAAGAAATAATTTAAATTCATGAAATTTAGTATAAGATAATAATATTTTTAATAATTATAATAGAAAATTAGTGAAAAATATTCTTCAAATACAATATAATATTCTTTATAATATTCTTGAGTAACTAATATAGATTTATTTTTAACTATGATTCTATATTTATAAATTTATATTATAAAGATCCATTTTATTCCAATAACTTGTAAATCATTTAGTGGAACACCTAATGCCTACACATTATTTCTTGTAAAAAAATTTAATTCATCTTTAATTGTTAAGATCCAATTAGTGTAATTTAAATCATAATTAATATTCTTTGGTACAAAATTAAAAAATAAAATAATTATAAGAACAAATAATTAAAAAATATTTTCTAGTTTGAACATTAGATTCAACAATACCGATCATATTACATATAATATGATTATTGATTCTTCAATGATATTTCCAGATTTAGTTTAGATTGAGAATAAATACTCTCCCCCACAACATGATAATTCTTATCTTCATGATATTATTATTCAAAATTATAAAAATAAAATTCAACATCAATTTGATCAATTTCATATTCACTTTTATTCAAATATTTTTCATATATCTTTTAATTAATTATGTATTTAATAATTGTGGTTCTTTTATTGTGTACTCTATATGAATTAATACTTTTTTTAATGTCCATAGAATTTTTCTCCATAATATTTCAAATGAAATTTATCTAATGAATCCATAGTAATGAAAAAAAAATTTACCTCCAAAGACTATAAAATAAGTTTTTTTGGTTTTATACCCTATTAAACCTCATAATGGGTATTTTACAAAAAGGGTTTTAAAATAATTATATTTTTAACATATGAAAATTTATTCACCACATTAGCCCAATATATTTATGAAAATTAAACACATTTTTCAATTAACTGTCTATTTTTTGAAGTGTTCTATATTTTCATTCCACGACACCATTTTGTTGTGGTGATCTATAGGCTGAAAATTTGTTTGAATTCTGATTTTCTTCACAATACTAGATAAAATATAAATTCTAGAGGTAACCACTGTGATCTCTTATAATTTACATAATTAAGTTTCCTTTCTCATTTTGAATCAATTTAAAAAAATTATTAACTTTAGTAATGTTTCATATTTATGTTTAATAAAACAAAACAATTGTATCTTGTAAAATCTCAATAAAAAATATATTATAACCCAAAAACTTGTATGTTTGATAGAATCAAATAAATTAAAATGAATAAAGTCAAGAATCGTTAGAGTTTTACTTAATTAATTAACATTAAACTGCTTCAATTTTTTTCCTTATTAGCATGATTCAAATACAAATGTGTTTTCCACTTTTTTTCTTGTAATTGTGAAACTATTTGGGTCTTAAAAAACATGTTCAACAACAAAAAATTAAAATGTTCCAAAAATCCATGAGGAATAATGTCATTAAACCTTATATCATTCAAAAATTTTACATTTTGACCAGTTAATTTAGGATAATTAATTGAATAAATGATGAATTTTCTATTCTCAAAAACCAAATAGATTTATCTTATAATACAATGCATTTATCATTTTGAAATTTACCAAACATTCCATCATCAGATAGTTGTAAAATTATTGTTAAATTATGTTTCAATAAATGAACATATATAACTTTGGAAATAATAAATGAATTTGAAATTACACCCTCACCAAAACCTTTTACATTTCCTCTATAATTATCACCAAAATTAACATTACCACTATCAAATTTATTGAATTAATTAATTTGTGATATATCATTATAAATTTTTCTTGAGAATACACTATACATATTCCAAAATTCCGTATTTATTCTACTAATAAAATTTTCATATCAGGACATATTTATGAAAGCTTTGGTACCCATGAAAATTTGGGTCTAATTGGATTAATATATGAATTATTTGGAATCCAAAATAATGTTAAATGCGTGTTTACAAGAAATATAAACGTTAAATATTAATAAATTAAATACATAGTATGTCCGAGTGATTTTTGGAATCACAGTGAACACTAATTTTCATAAGAACTTTTCATTTGACACATAAAACATGTCACAATATATTTAATTCTCTTAATTATTTCAAAAAATTAGGGCTTTTATGTTATTTAAAAAAATTTATCAAAATGAATAACATATTAATTTTAGTTCATTTTTTAAAACTTATCATTTTAACAATGATTTATCTTCCACAAAAAAATGGAACAAAATGAATTTAATATGTCAATCTCATTATTTTTTTCATTTTCCTTATGAACATTGTAAAAATATAATATCCTAGTTTCATGTCATTTTGACATAAAATACACTTGTATTTCTAATGTTTCATTTTTAGAAATATTATTTTTCATATTTTCTTGATTAATATCCATATATGAATATGAAACAAAATTCCCATCAAGTTATATTTATTCTAATTTTCTATATTTCTTAAGAATGAAATTATGCTTAATATTAATATTCATATATATAATAGTAACCTTCTAAAACTTATTATTAAATCATTAAATTTATATAGGTAATACCACATTATTTGGTTTTTCATAATGAGATTCATATGTAAGATAATAAGTAGAATCACATGATTAATTTCTTCAACCCCTAAAGCACAAATTTCTCACATCCTTTTTTGAACTATAATAATTATTACAACATGAATCCTCAGTACAACTCCATCAGGCATCCATTTCATTATTTTCATTATTTTATGGATTATTTTTTTTCTATCCTTATTTAGCATTGGGTAGTCTAGATTGATGTCACCCATTTTTTTACACACATTAAAATTTACATCTTTATCATCATTATAAATAAAATTACCTTCAATATTCTACTTTTGAACAATTTAAGATTATATTTTTTTGATATCCTTATATGGAAATACTTTATTCGATATCCTCACATTGTAAAAAATGTGTTTTCATTCCTTTTACAACTCTATTACATGGAATCATACGAGTAAGTTGGCATACTTTATTTAAAATAAATTATTTTATTATTTTAATTATCTTATTCAAAATTATTTTTAATCTCTAAATCATATTGTAATAATGGTTCAACAAGCTCATCAATTGTATATTCCTTGATTATCATACTTCTATATATAAAAACCTTTTTAAAACAAAACTTCTTAAAAATCTATCTCAGTACGCTTTCTATAATATAATGATTTTATAGATCTTATCATAATAAATTTTTACCATTTATAATACTTGTCAGTATATTAAGCATTTGACTAACTATTTATTCTTTACCCAACATAAATTCTTGATATACATATCATGACGTACATATGTTAGTTATAATATACTAATATGATCCAAGATGTGTATCTTATAGAGTTTCCACATGTAATGTGTAATTTTACATGTAGATAATCAACTATAGACATTTATATGTGACACACAATATAAAAATATTCATCACCTTGTTGTTCAAAACCTATAATTCATCATCATTATCATATAATGATTCAGGATAACCTTTTATATTCGTTTATGGTTTTTCTAATATTATTCAATGATCAATGGTATGTTTATTTTTAGAATGATTACATTCATGATTTCCAATAACCATAATCATTTACAATAAAATGTGGTGGTTTTTATGTATCCATTTATTATTCAAGCCAGCTTATGCTATATTAAAATGATCTTTCCCCTTGAAAAGTATGTTAGGAAATTGTTATCCAAATTTAAGATATAAATTTTTATGGATCAGGAGGTCAATATCTGATACCAATTATTGGTCCCAATGGTGATATTGAAGATAGATAAGTGGTAGGTTGATTAACCTTTTAAAATAAATTAAATAATTAAATATTATTATTTCTTTTTCCTAAAATTCATTTAAAAAATTGAAAAATAAAATGAAATCAACATTGATATTTTTATACTGGATTGGATCTAAATAATAAAAGTCCACACTTCACCCCTTTTGAGAACTGATATAGATATCACCCACTATAGCCAATGTAATGGAATGATATAATGAATTTTTCACACTTGGAGTAAAAATAAAATTTTAAATCCTTGTTCCCTATAGATGCTAAACCCCAAACCGATCTACATTTTTCTTGTTAGAGGAAAAAACCCAACATTCTAACTTTTCCCCATATAGTAATAACATGTTGCCTAAAATTTTCTATAATTCAGACCCCAAAATACTAATATTTAATGGGAAGTATAACCTTTTACAATTTTTCACACATAAAAATATGTAATTCCATATAACGGGATGAATGCTGCATAGTCTGAATGGCATGTCACTAGAGAACTATCCTTTTGTAATGGATCTAATGATTTTATTTCAGCTAGTTGATGTATTTGATCACTAAAGAATGCTTCATTTTATAGTAAAAAAAATTATTCAACAACTATCCTCATGCACTGGATTTTTTAAATCTAAAATATATTGAGTCATATTTTTCATACCACATCTACAATTTGAAAATTTTTACATATAATTTTTCTAAAAAACTACTTCAAACTTGTCCATGATTGTTTCCCACATAATATTTCTCATGAAAATCTTTCATAAATAAACATTAATATTCATGTGGGTTTTTTTATATATCTTGTAAACCAAAATAAAAACTATATAGTTGAAGTCAATATAACATTTGATGTAGTAGTAAATAGTAAGAATTAATATCTATGGAAAACTCCCTAATAATATTCATGATTGAATATTCATATTTCACCTGATTTGAATTTTAATATTCTAATTTCCAAACATCAAAGAAAAAATAAGTATATGATTAATCCCATATGAAACATATTTAATGTATCATAAAGAAATTTAAAAAATAACACATGAATTCTAAATAACTAAATATAAGTTTTTAAATTAAATATACACATTTATAAAAATATTATAGGAAATAAAAATATGAAAAAATATGAAAAACATATTATATATGTAGAATTTTGAATATAATATAGAAACATACATAACCACGTATGAAAATTTAGGTAAATTATTTTCATATATATTTTTTCAACCATGTATCCAAATCACACCACATAACTAAATCTATTCATGAATACATATCAATTTACTTATCAATTTTAATATAGGAATAATTTTCACATTTTGGTTTTTTACCACATATACATTTTCATTCATGTAGTTTAGTTCTTCAATTATGCCAATTCTATCCACCCTTATGTGAAACAAACATGTTGTGTATGTGTGAAACTCTTTTACACAGACAATTCTTGCTACCCTTACATAGCATTTATATAACTATGTTTACATTTGTGTGGTACTTAGGTTTCCCTAACATGGGATTTGATAATTATGGATACCCAAAAGTAAGTAATAGAAACTCTCTGGTACCGTTACATCACTAAATCGGTACCCTTACAAATATATTATAAATTAATGGTACCCTTATAAAATATTCAATTACCCTTGCATGAAAAATTAAATTTACAAGTTTCCATTTTGCAAGATTCAGGCTACACATATGCGAGCGGTAGAATTTTTAGGTTACCCTTAAAAAGTATGGTTTACTAGTATGTGAACAATATAATTTTTTGTTTACCCATATGAAAGGTTTATATTACCCTTACACAAGGCAGATATTACCCTTATTCTAGTTCAGTAACCCTTATATAACTATTCAAATATTCAGGTTACCGTTATATACTAAATAACTACCCTTTTGAAATTATTAGAAAATTTAAGTTACCTCTATGTAAACCTTTTTTATTCAAATGGTACATTTATTTAACTAATATAAGTGAAAAATACATTTCACATATAATAGAAACATAATCATAGCTTTACACATATCATATAATATTATTCTTACCCTTACATAACTCATAGAAACTCATGGTTAACCTTACGTAAAAGATGGAAAGTTTTGGTTACCCTTACATAACACAAATAATGTTGTGTTTACCATTACACAAAAAAAGTAAATCTAATTTTACCTTTCATAAACCCATTTAAACATTATTCTTCTCTTATATAACCCATTAAAACATCATGTTGATTTTATGTATCACTATAAAAACATTTAGTTGTCTTCAAGGACATTATCATCCTAAGTTCTCTTCATTTTAATTTTAAAACATGTTATAAATAATTAAAATATGAAATATAAAGATAAATTATGTATCAAATAAAAAATATAACTAAATATAATCATAATAATGATAACACTAAATAAGTATAGGATATTTATAATTAATCATCAATATGATATTTTTTAATTTCCAAAACACAATAAAATCAATGTGATCCAAGTATACACTTTAATAACTACTAGTAGATACATGCAACACTCCTCCTCGACCTGAGAAATATACAATATTTAATGGGTTTTAAAAATTGAAAGAATATATCATGTATAAAAATAGATATTTTACACCATTATAATAGAGAATTAATCTCATAATGGATTCAAGTTTCAGATATTTGTTGCTGGGAGAGAGATTATAATAGCAGGTGTTATTTTTTGTGTTCTAAATAGATGATCACCCATCCAAAAATATGATGCTACATCCAGGTTCATTTAGGGAACCACATTAACATGATCTAAAATCAGTGAAAAATAATCAATTCAAAAAATCATAATAGTTGATATTTCCTTTAAGGGAATTCAAGATGAAGCGGGCCCAATCTTCCTCGACAAAGAGCTAAAAAATAAATCCATATCTAGAATTATTGCATCACAATTGGGGAGAGGGAGTTATATAAAAAACAACTAGTGGAAATATAAAATTTATTTGATAAAATGAAATTGAAAAATTTTTAAGTGAAACATCATAATGGGTACTCAATGTAGTGCAGTATACCAATTTGATGTCACGGCGGTGTTATTTTCTATATTTGATGCCATTTCTAAAAAGGTAGAATTGATTAAAGTGGTAAATATACTAGAAAACAATTCCATCAAATAAAACATATGTATTGAGTTTTAAGAAACACATTCAAATAAATTTTTTCTATTAATGAACTATAACATTTAATCCAACATCATTAGCGACAGCAAACCCTTTATTTATTTTGAGATATTTTATAATCAAAAATTGGAAAAAAAATCCAACAGATTTTAGGGTATGTTATATATCAATATAAAAACGTATTATATATTATGAAACACCTATATTACACAATCCTTGAAAATTACAAGTTGGATACTAGAAATAAAAAAAATTGAATAGTAATTTTTCAATAGTTCTACCAATAACCTTAAACTCAACAGTAGCATCAACCACATCAATTATAATAATAAATCATGTCAATATTCATGAATGCATCTAATTACTGAATTAATAATAATTTATCTTCTTTAAAACCCATGGATACTTAATTAGGGATGCAAATTATATAAGTTTTAAGTCAACAATTGGGTGCCTTATTCAAAATAATAATAATTTAGAGGAATAAAAACTTTTGACACTAAAATGTGTAAAATACTTGTTAATTAAAAAGCAATTATATTGATTTAAAAGGGTATAACATATATTCCAAAATTTTTAACATAAAAATAAACCGATGAATAATCTAAATAAATGTAGAAAATAAATTTAATAATGAAAAACAGTATTTTATTTATAAGGAAAATGTGTGACCAATAACTTATGTTTCACATTTCTTGTTTTAGAGAAAATAAAATAAAAGAAAATTGAGTAAAAATATATAAAAAACCATAAATTATTTCAATAATTTTACACAGAAATTTCTTTTCAGAGTGTTTCCATATATTAATACTTATTTAAAATGTTAAAAATAACTACTAAGAAATAATTTGAAGCAATAAGATGTTGGAATTGTGGATTTAAAAAACTAATGTTTAATTACTGTTTAATAAAAAATTATATCAAAACATCATTAACCTTAATTATTCCCATGAAACTATTCAATCAGTTCCCATGAATTCAAAATTTCCCTTTGGCGTGTTGGTGAAAGTGTAAAATTCATACATTATGAGTTTTTTGAAAGGATGGAACTTTAGAAACATACAATAAAATGACTATAACTACATTTATCATTTATTTCTGAAATGTATACATTGATAAATTTATAGTTTTTTTTATTTAATGATGTTATATATATCTTTCATATTGTCTTTTTTAATTTTTAATTAGAAAAAATATACAGATAAGACAATCATTAGAGGGAGTATATTCTTCTCTATAGTTAATATACTAATTTGTGCCAATCAACTACAAATCATTTTATGCATTTAAAATTTAGTTGTATCTTTGAAATTAGAAAAATTTATATAGAAAAATTTATTTTTAATTTTTAAAATCACTAACATATCGACGCCCTTGATAGAAATAAAATGTGCATAGAAATTTTACTAGATAGTGATTATATTCTACACTCTAACTCCTTTCATTATTTTATTAATGATAAAATAGATGTTTTCTCAAAAAAATATTATATCTAATGAATGTGAAAATTTTAAAACCTTAGGGGATGAGGATATCATGGAAGGGAATTAAAAATTCCTTTTTCCTTCAATTATTTTTTCATAGTAGTTGTAATTAAAACCAGTACATTAGAACTTTATTATATCATTTTAAAAATATTAAGAAATTTTTTATTCTAAATTTACTTTTAAAAAATAATGGACACTCATAAAAGTACATTATAATTTTAAAAAATCCATTACATGTATGATTGAAAAAAATTTAAATAATACTTTCCTAGGCGTGGGACCTTGAATTATTTTCTAAAGAAATGTTTAATCCCACAGGATAATCCAACCACCACATAACCCTGTTTATGATAGAGGTGGTAAATCAAAATGTAATTAAATTACTTAATTTATGTATTATTTACCAAATTTATAACCATACGTGGGTGATTCCTTTACCAGTTAGGTCAAATAAATGAGGACTAACTATTGCTATAAATTAAAATAGAGAATAAATTCTTTACAGATTAGTCATAGGATGGGAGGTGTTTTCTAACTATCCCATTTTTCATGATGTATCCAAAAAAATAATTTACATTACCTTCTTCATATTAGACATTACAGCAGATTTAATCACATGAATATTATTGATGATTTGATCGTTATTAAGTTTATTATCAAATTATAATCTATCTAGATGAACATTACAACAGAATATTTTTGTTCCTATATGGAATATTTTATAATTAATAAAATTCACTTTGGGCATGTAAGACACCTTATATTTGTTTTTGTTACTTGTTATCTATATTTTATCGTATGGTAAAATAATTCCTTGAATAATTCAGTGATGAATTTATTGTTTATAGTTATTATTTTTATGTATGTATCAAGAATTTAAATAAAATAAAATATTTGTTTATGATAAAAACTATAATTTCGATTTTTAAATAAATAATTTTCTTTTAAAAAAAGTGGGATTATTTTATTTCATAGCATATCAAAGGATTTTTTAAAGATTGAACATGGAAATGTGAGAATTATTTCTATACTTCTCATTCCTAAATTTTTCTGAGGAATCTATACGATTCATAAGCATTAATGTTCATATTAATAGTATGTACAAGAATTTTTAAAAATCCCATTTCCTTATCTTCAAATGAAGGATGTTACATTTCATATCGATGATTTGTATATTTCGCCTTTTGATACGTTAAATAAGTTGTTAATATAACCAATTATAGTGTTACCATATACCTATAATATTCCATCCATGAAAATTCATCAAAAATGACTTTATGGAATGATATATGATTATAAAACCGGTAAATTACATTTTTAACCCATTTTCTATTCTATAAAAAATTAAATGAATCCAATATAAACTATAAAATTAAACAAGTTGATACTACCAATAGTATCCACATTCTAATGATTCAATTCTCGTCGTATCCTATCAAAAATATATTCTTTAGCTTTGAATAATTTTTAAATTATAAATCCACAATTTTTGGTCTCCAGATATTTGGCATTGTTACTATAATAGTTTTGCCCAACAATGTGCAATTAAAATAAGTAAAATAACAATATCATATAGCACCTACTGTGATTATAGTTCGCATATATAGATAAAATTAATGAAATAGATATAGATAACTAATTCACTGATGAAGATCATTTTTTCATCGCTCTATATATATAAACCAGATATTTTGATATTACATATTTCATGTTCATAGTAATAGTCCATCGGTATATTATATTCATTAAAAATGATATAGAGAGGATTAGAACTAGGACCTCTAGTAGGGGATGAATTGGTTCTTTAATAAAACACTACTTGAAATCATATTACTACCATATTTTTTTGTTCATATGATAAAATAACCAATCAAATGAATAGTGAGATATTCAAGATAGAATGAACAACACAAAAATGATAATATTTTTTACATGGTTCACTCACTCATTATGAGTGGATAGTCTATAGTTATTAGTGGGTGACATACAATTTCTAATGTTCTTTAACTTATTATAAAAAATATAAAGTGGGAATATTTTTATACTCTATATACGATTTATTATGCTACACAATGATATGAATTATCCAAAATGAACATGAGTAATCTAAATCGGTCTCCATTCATCATCCTTATGTTATTTTAATTATCCCAATATGTGTGCAATATATTATTCTATACTTTACAACCTATTTCATGTAATAATTATTGTTAAAAGGTTTAATTATCTATCTCTATATATTCTAAAACTAAAAATAAATTTTTATATACATTAAAAAATACCATGGTCTGGTGACTCTAATGCTAGTGTGATTTCACCCTGTCAAATAAATATTAGAATAATATGGTCAAAATATAAATCCTTCTATATATTTAAAAAAAATTACAATTAAATTCACTCATATTTTAATCAAAACAATATGTGGTGTCCTTTGAAGCATTACATAATTTTTGATCTAATATCTTAATATCTCTTTCAATGCCCATTACTAGAAGGCCATGATCAATTTTACAACAACTCATATTTTCATATATAATATTTCATGATTTATAACATAAATATACACCTAAAAAATAAATATATATATATATGAAATGTTTATTTGAGTAATTAGATAGATATCACAATGAAATTCAATATGGATATAATGAAAATATTTAAAATCAATGTGACATGCCCTTAAAAATCCACTGATCTTCTAAACTGCATGAGATAACATGGGGACACCCATAACAAAAGGTTGATCTATAAATACCAGTAAGGGAATAAAAAACAATTAAAATAAGTAATTAAAACATATGAGTCAACTGGAATGCCATGGTGGCATAAAAGAGAGATAATCACCAACATTAACTTCAAAATGTGATATAAAATGATAATATCAAGGAAATATAGGAATGAGGAAACAATATAAACATGCCTACATAAGCATAAGTCAAGTATAACCACCAAGAAATCATAAAATATATTTTCTAGGATAAAATATCATGCATTATACATGGAATCTCATGAGATAAAAACATTACATAATGCAGTGGAGGTATTTAATTTCTGGCCCACCCGTCACATTCATATCATGTACATGAATTGTTTTCCCATGTAGATCAAACAATATAATGAAATATTTCATCTATTTTAGACAAAATATTTTTTTATTTTTGGCTACTTAAATTGGACTATGCAACAAATGAGGGATAGGTATATATAGGTGAATTCCATTGAGTGAAAAGGGATGTGTATTCAAAACCAAAATGATTTCTATGGAATATCATAGGATAATTTCTGCAGCATAATAGGTGTATACAAAGATTCATAAATGGGTTTAATTAAATTGATATTTGTTCAATAATTAAATTATCATAATATGGATAATATAAGGGATCGATAAAAACACATCCCAATATGAAAAATTGGTAATTAAATGGCATAATACAAAGATAGTGCTTGAATAAATAGGTGGATGATCGAATCTGATACATATAGAGGGAAGTTATAATAGTTGGTAGGAGATTATTAATATATTTGTAACAACATAAGACGGATTTTGAGTGGTATATGTAGTGTAACTTTGTTCTCAATGGGTTGTTAGTGTCTAGGAGTTCGTGTTTTGGTTGGTATTTATAGAAAAAGAGTGGAGAATTTTTTTTAATTTCTAAACATAGGTTATGGACTCTATATAATTAAATATTCAAAACCAAAAACATTACCATTGAATCTTACCATGTTATCTACAAAATATTATTTTTTACATATTTTATAATTATTAAACCAAAAATACATAAATAATACCCTTAGTAACATGCAATTGTGTCATTTTCATAAAAAAATTTATTCTAAAACCATAAAATATAATATTTGATTTGGTGGATTCCTTATGGGTACATAAAATTAATCAATAAAGTTAAAAACACAATATTTTATAGTTTAAACATATATTTTTCCATTTATTAATTTTATGTAATTTATTAAATTACTTTTAGGCCATTATAATGTCATAATTCAAACCGTAGATTTATAAAATATTTAATTTTTAAACAAAATTATAAATGTGTCAAAAAATTTAGAAATATTATACATTGGAAAATTTTTTAATGATAATTTCAAATATAAGATTTAATTTATCAAAATAATTCTCAAAATATAAGAATCTATTTTTTCAAAGAAAAAACCTTATTTTCATAAAAATACTTTTTTATGATAATAAAACAATTTATGCCCTTATCTAGACATCAATAAATTACATTATAATTATAATATAAATACATATTATTTAGTAATAGTAATATAAGAAATAAATTATTATTTAAAAATTATTGATTTTATCAAAAAGAGTGTTAAAACTATATTTTTGTATAGAATATAATTTTTTTTCTTCGTATCAATATCTAATTTTCATAAACTCATATATAATTTTATATATAAGGGAATAATGAAAAATTAAAAACATAATCATAATTTTATAAAAAATAAAACATAAAAAATCATAATAATATCTTCCATATACATAATTCCTTATTACACAATCTTACACCCTAAGGGTATGGGGTGTGATGGATTCACTATCTTAGGGAGGTTTTAGAAATCATGGATTGGGTTATGATATTAATAGGTCTGATCTTATAAAATAAATTATTTCTTTATTATTATTGTTATTGAATTTCATTTTCTGCATTGGTTGGTGGAAAATCTTAGTGATGCCACCTCCTTTTGAAGCTTCGACAAATGGGTTTCCCATGCAGTGACTTTACTTTTTAGGGACATCACTTCTTCCATCTATTTTGATTAGTCTTTTTCCTAACCATTAATATATATTAATCCTAATGATAACTTAACAAAAGTTATATTCTCAATGGTTAATATGGTTAACGAAATATTAATTTTGAATAGCTATATTTTAAAATAAAATTAGTGCATATTATTTCTACCAACACATTATTTCTTTATTAATTAAAAATGGAATTCAATAATAAGTCTTTTGGTAATTAAATTCTTCCCCTTCCACTAATTTCTTCATAAAAATATCATTTCAGAAAATAAAATGGATGAGGTTACTTCTATTTCATCACCTCTTCCATTTCTAATGTTTCCTCCTCAAACGTAAAGTTCTACCACAACACATTGACCTGGTGAGTTTTCTTATTTCATAGAATAATGTATCTTTGATATAAGATCTTCATCAGCTACTAATCATATGAAATATAATTATCCAAGGGTACCTACACTATATATAGTAAAGGTGAGGGATTAGTCATGTACTTCCTTAGGATGTATACGTAGAACACATATATACGTTAGATGGTTATATAGGAGTGGTAGTTGATAATCCAAAACTCTAACGCGATCAAGAATCTCAATGTGTCTGATGTATGAGGGAATAATCTTTTTTTTCATCCCAAACCTCTGGAATTTATTCCACATTGATATATGATGAATGAACTTATATATATATCCTTAAAATTCAGGATTCATCTATGATTATTTGTATTGATTTCGGTCGACATTAAGTATATTTCATATGATTTTGACTATTTTGAACATTCTACATCATCTCTTGGATAATATCTGTTTCTATAAGATTCCACTCTTAAACATCATTCCATCGTCTTGGAGTCTAACATCACTTACCATATAAATCATTATAAAGTCCCATTTAAAGACCAGAATGGAAGTAATTTTCATATGATAACTACACTTGGAGAAGTTTTTTATCCAGACATCCTTTGAAATCTATTGAACATAATCTCATTATATTCTTTTAAGATTGAATAGTTCTTTCAAACTAACCATTCATCTGAGTGTGAAAAGAATTATAGAAACTCAGCTTTGTATAAAGGTTTTTTTATGAAGTATTCTATAGAACCTCAAGGAAAACCTCAGATCTTGAACAAATAAAATGAAATGTGGTACTCCATGTATTCTTACCACTTCCCTTATTAATATCATCTTGAGTTGGTCAAGGTAAAATTCTTCCCTGATATCAATGAAATGTGATGAATTTTCACAGCGATTGAAAACCACTCAGATGATGTTACTATATTTATATTTTCTAGAGTGTCTATTGGCACTGAAATTTCATCTAAAGACTCAAACTTCCATTTTTGGATTAACCAATAATAAAAAATCCCCTAAAGGACCATGTTGGGGTCGATGAGGATGGTGCATTCATGTTTCATAATTTTCAATCAAGATCCTTATTTTTGTGAAAATGCCATGTGTTCTAATGGCGATGAGATTTTTCAAGTCTTCTACTAAGGCCTTCAAATTTTCAAAGTCTAGTTCATGAATGAAATAATGAATTCACACATGAAATGAATGTGGTGCACAATAGCCTTTTTATGCTCCAAAGGAAACGTCATGTTGACTGTGTTGTGTGTATGAGCTCCCATGGAAATGTAACAAACCAAACACAAAGCCCCTTCCACGCCCAAGGACATGTAGACCAATTGTTGAGGAATTAATTTATAAATTTAATGTCACCACCCATCTTGGGGAGGCCCTTTTAAAGACAAAATACTACTCCCATGTGTGAAATTACACCAATTATGAGAATTCACAAATGTCAGACCACCCAAAGGTAGTGAATCTTGCATGACATACCTCATGTGGTTCCAAACATGACTTGGCTTATAGTTGAGTGATCAATGGGAAACTTCATCTATTGCTGGTAAATTGGAGGAAAACCCTAATTTAGTGAAACTTTAATCCCATATATATCCCTAAACCCTGCATGTACATATTCCCCTTGACTCCATGGCCTTCTTTATGAAAAATCACACCGGTCACACAACTCATGAGCACAACACTCCAAACATGCATGCATCAATTTCCTGGTCCCCTTTCTAACATCACATATGCCTCTACTTCCACTACCACATTTCCTCTTTCTCCTATTACTAGGTAATATAACCTAAATGTTTTCTAATCATAGGGACAATAATGTGGACCCCATGATTTACCACTCCTCCACACCAATTCCAACGATATTCCCAACACAACGGTGAATGATCAGTGGTCACATAAGACTAATGACTGAGGAGTGAGTCCCCCACATATAAGATACATAACATTCAACTACCTATCTTCACATTCTAGTCATACAATATTAAACTAAATGATAAAAACCATTGTAGAATAAATAAAATTATAGTCTTACCATGTTTCATAAGCATAGGATGCCTCATGTGTGAGTGGCATGGGATGACCTCAACTTTTCCAACACATGGGATGCTCTAGGTATGCCTCACATTGAATGAGATACTCCTAGAACCATACATTAATAATCCCCATACACATCTTCACTACTCCTAGGAGCACTAGGGTAGCTTCAATGAGTAAGCCCCACACTATTCTGACCAAGAGAAATCCACTTGTGAAAGGAAACTTCGATGTGTAATATGCACTCCATCCCTCATCGACTCTCTTCTCATCACATGAGAATCCATATTGAATGAAGTTAAACTAAATGGATTAGTCCTATCAAATCACCTTAAACACTGGAATTTAAATTTGTGGGTTTTGAGACCATTCTAGTAAACACGGTATATAGAATGTATCCTTAAGCTTCAATCCTAACCAATGGTAAACCTTGGTGATTCCACCTAGGAACGCACGTCCCTAATCCATCTACATGGGAAATTCTACTCTAAACATCCCAAAACCACATCCAAATGGTCATTCTAGTCCAAAACAAAAAATCAATATCCATAACGTTTTATGATCCATTAGTAAACCTTCCAGGTTATCAAATATTCCATCCTTGGGACACACCTCCCTAGTCAACCAAAATTGGTGTACAGATCAACCATATGAATCTGCCTCCTATGAGTTGTTATGATACATCGATATGATATTCAGGCATTACAACATCCATCATAGGGACGCACCACCTGGTTCCACCTAAAGTGGAATTCTTATCATCTTTCAGATCTACCTCCTCAGGGTGTTATCATCCACCAATAAACCTTCCTAGTTTGAAATCATTACTACTATGAACACACCTCCCATATCTTCCACCACAAGAAGCTCTAATCCACAAATTGATAATCTTACTCCATGGGGAATTATGATCCATACCTGTATATTCTATTTCATGGGGTGTTCTGATCCCTTGATAAACCTTCCATTTGTGGTATAATCCCTCCTAGGTACTCACCTATTTGATCCACATTAAGGGGAATTCATATCATCCTTCTAGATCAACCACAAGGGGTTTTATGATACTACTAACCATGGGGGCATATTCCTTCCTAGGGACAGACCTATCTAGACTATCTCTAAAGGTTTTATAATCCATCCATCATTTATCCACAAGACATTAACCATGTACCCATCTACACAAGACGTTAAGCTCATTTCTCCCAAAATGTCTTAATCTATATCAATATGATGTAGAACTTATGACCATACTTAAATACCAACCCTATACCTAAATGTGTGATTCCTATGTTAAAAAAACTTGGAAGAATAATGCATTTGGAATTTTTACCTCATGGTAATCAAAGGATTCCTTGGGTCCACTACTTAGGATTCCGCATATGATATGACCTTCAAAGAGGAAGAATATAGGTAATCAATGCTCCTAGTATCCATCCATGCATATTGATGCACAACATGACAACTCTTATGACTAAAGATTTATAGCATGTTAAGACAATATTATTATGTTAATATAGAAGAAGTTTAATAAACTGATGTCCAAAAATAGATGGAACTGTGAATGAGTTCAATTAACTTCACTCAAATTCTTGAGGGAGACCCGGAATAGGTTACTATCTACAGGTAGGAATCCATTGAATAAGGAACAAAAATCCCATCAGATACTTTCAATCAAGGTTAAAACATTACCATTGAAAGTGAAGAAACTCATCAGAATAAGGAAAGTTGGAATTAAGGGAAATTGAAAACTGACAATTCACATATACACCTAGACATGGGTATGCCCTAGAGAAAGAATCAAAAAAATCTGGAACCTAATCTAAATATCTTCTTCTCAACATTGGGACTAGTAGTGTTAGTGAACCAAAATATTACAATGTCTTTGGATCCAAATATATGTTACTATATCCCACCATGAAAATGATGGGGCCAATTTGGAACTCACTATAAAATAGGGTAGTTAATAGTTTGGTATCCTTGTTCTGCAACATTATCAGCATAGATCACTCTCCATATTCAGAAGATTTTATGATCCTAGGGCATTGATAATTTCATCCCTTGTACCTATTATGATTGGTAAATCCACATTTCTTACAGGACTCACATAGTAAGAAATCATCAACACTGTAACACCCCAAGAATTTACTAAAAAAATAATATAGAATGCATGAAACACTGAGTCACTAAGAAACACCACTTTTTTATAACCTATCCAACTAAAAATAATTTTTTCCACCTCTGTATTTTGAAATTTAAAAGTCTACCATACACGGTTGTGATCAATTAGTTATTTGGATTCTGAAAAGAAAAACTTATTTTTTGGTGAATAGTAACCTACCGTTAGGAATAGTGAAATAACCTTATTAATAGTGACATACCCTAATTAATATTAACCTTACCTATTATAGTATATAAATAATATTAAAGTTGAACTATGATATACCTATGTTTTGGAATAATTAAATAAATGTTTTAACACTCTCTTTTTAGAATAAATTATAATTTTAATTAAATATAAAATTAACCATATTTAGAAATTTATTTTTTAAAAATGGACTTAATTTTTGGATTCTACACGTCGAAAAATGGTAAGGGTGAATTTTTGGTATTTTTTTGAAAAACTCAAATTTTTTATGGATTGTGAAATATGGTAAAATACTGTATATATAAATTATTAGTTAAATACACTATTTTTTACATCATAAGTGATGTAATCACACATGGTTCATACTCACATGTGTTTATTACTATTATTGGTCATGGAATAATCACTATTTCTAGTCTTGAGGGAAATTAATAAACTAATGATTAAAATATTATGAAAACACTACTCTCCTCCACTATAACCCCCCCCCCCCCCCACCCCCGGTCCCTCCTCTCTTCAGTCCTCTAAGCCATGAAGATCCTAAAATATCTTCCAAAATACCCTTCATTAGTCACTCCTAACTTCCATGAATATCTTCAGATTTCCAAAAGACCTAGATAGCTTCCCTTAAGGAGGTTCTCAAAGTGTTTATTTCAAGAGGTAAAGCACTTTTCTTTTTCATTTAGTTTCATTTCAATTTATCTTTTTTTGTTATCCTCTCCTCACCTCCTATTTCCAAATGACCATAATAGATCTATTATATTCTATATAATAGAATTATATCATGTTATTTGATGAACCATCATCATTATCCTTACTCTCTCTCATTTATTTTATAAAATAAATCAACATCCATGAGGTTCCAATTTATAGTCTTCATGGACAACGAAGATTCGTTCTTCAATTTCTCTTTCATTAATAGTAATGAAACCATTTTTATGTTTCAACAAGACATA
Organism: Viscum album; assembly: GCA_963277665.1. NCBI lineage: Eukaryota > Viridiplantae > Streptophyta > Magnoliopsida > Santalales > Viscaceae > Viscum > Viscum album. The sequence goes on along the minus strand of OY728123.1, from coordinate 1,529,362,780 downwards.
AATATATTTATTATAACCTAATTAATATTCATTAATGATTATAGGTACATATTATTAAATTGTATAACCAAACTACTTCGTAATAATTAAAATATCGCTAAAATAATCTTAGTGAATGTCATTAATATTTCATCTAATGATTCATCCTATTACCATGTAACCAAATAATATAAATGAACAATAACACTTCTTGAGGTTCATAAATAATATTTAATTTTAATTTTTGTGATTTTCTCACATTCCACATGAACACCATTACTTAAGAACAAGTGAACCAATTATGAAAATAAAGAAAATGAACACCCCCGAACGTCAAAATGCAATATAATAACCTGTCAACAAATGAATAAATGAACTAAACAGAATTGTGATAAAGTAAATACATGTATAATAGTCTCTAAAATTATTTATTAATAATTCTAATTTCATATTCCATGACCTTATGTTCAAGAGAGGAACGCATTCAGACTTAAGGTAAGTGTTTCTTCATCTAACATCCATTCTTGTGAGATTTTCCCTATTCAATACGAATATTTGTGTATGGTGTATGTATACTTGAAATTTAATTAAAATATCATTAATATAATTAATTTCATTTCATTCAATATACAATTTTTATATTATTAATTTTGGGTCATACGAATCTACTGATTACAAAGTGTTAAGGGTTTTCCACCCGATGCTCCATTTTCATTCGGATTAATTTTATTATCTAATTACCTTAATGAAATTGTTATTTGTTGTTATCTACTCATCATAAATTATTTTTTAGTGTTAAATATATGTTTAACAACCATAATCGTTCTTTTAAAATTATTTATAAAATACTAACACGATTCAATGGATCATTTTGAATTCTTACCATTTTTCAAGTGTACCCCAGAATCAGTTGTAAGCATCCATTATTTTTTAAAAAATACACATTTTATCTTTAAAAATAATCTTGGATCGTTTATTTTTTTCTTTATGATCTTTCCATTCCTCTTTAAAATTCTCTTTAATACATTCCATAAAATTCTCTAAAATGATTTATTTCTAATAAATCTTAAGAACTCGTTTTACATGATTTCAATTAAGTGGGATATAATTTATGCCTAAATATATTTTCAATGTCCTAGTATTTTATTTTATGGTATATTAATTTTTAAAATATTATTTCATTGAAAATATAAATGACTTTTCAAAATAACTCTTCTTTTAAAAGTAAAAAGGATTTTTCTCATCTCAGATTAACTTTTATGAGATATATGCCTTGTTCACCAGTTATTTATTTCATGTTGTGTATGTAATTCCTTTTGGAATATCATATAAAGAGTATCATTATTCTCATGATATTCTAATGTATTATTATTTTAATGTTTCAAGGTCGTATGGGACACTTTGGAATTTTAATGATTATTTCCCTCAAGGATTTTCAATGGTCTCGTTTAAAGGTATCTTCATCTAAGACAAATTACCTTATTGAATCTTGTACTTAATTTAGCTTTATATCCTATGCTATCGTATACTATATTTAATTTAATGTTTTATTATTAGTTTCACTATAGATGTACTACCTTAAAAACATTCCCTGATTTACTCTAAATGGTTAGTGTTTATGCTTAATGTTCAGGGAAAGTTATTTACATTTCATATGATTGTTTCAATATAAATGTGTATATTGTTTATGTTTATCTACATTCATTTGAGGAATGCATTGGACTTAGTAATTTTCTAGTGGGGCCTGCTATAGCCCCTCGGTGCATCGGTAGGTCTCAAGAGAAAATCTATGGTCTTAGCACAAGGCCTTGAAGAAATTATTATTTATGGTTTTCGCACGAGGCCTTGACGATATGGTGGTGATGTCCCGCATTATTCATTCCCTCATTATGAAAATGTTATTGATCGTTCATGTGGTTATTTTACTAGTAGAATATCCATGATTATTTTTTATTATGGCATTATTTACTCAGCTCACATTCCTTCCATAATGTGTTCAAGTTTATTATTTTTATAGTCATGTATTTTCAATTATTCACCAAGCCTAATGTTTACATTATGATATCTTCTGATGTATTTCTTACCCTTATTGATCATTTGAGCTCACCCCTTTCTTAGGTATCATTTTCTCATTACATGAAGGATTTTATTAGGAATAACTTGCAAAAATAACCTAGGAGTTATGGATGTTGTTAAAGGATATTCTATGTTATTTTTATTTCCAAATTGTGATGATGAACTTATATATGTCTCTTGTTTCCAATACTACTAAACTACTCGATCCTTCGGAGTACATATTACTTATTTATATTCCAATTTTTTAAAATAAGGCAAAAAATATAAGAAATTGGGTTCAGGTCCTTACAATTGGTATTAAAGGATGTTTAGTATAAAACCATGAAACTAGAATTAGAAAAACGTAGATTAGGGAAAAAATCCAAAATATAGTCTTTGAGTATATTCATACAAGAACATCCTTTTATTTTGGTAAGGAATATATTATGGGGATATTTCTAGAAAATACATCCTATTCTAGATATAAATAGGTAGAGGTGGCTCTAGAAAAAATGTACATAGGAGTGAAAGCTATGAAATGGAGATTCGGGCTTGACCTGGGGTATCCTAGTACATGAAAATGGGACTTGAAGCACTCTTGGAATTGAAACTCCTGGGGGAGATTCTTTGGATAATTCACATTTTATCTTCCCCCAATTATGAAGGATTTATACCACCAAATTAAAAAATGAATATGGTTTTAGGATTTACAATGCATAAAATTATTCTATTTGTTATACCATGTTTAGAGTCATGGATAGTTTATAATGTTACCAGCTAATATATAATATAGAATTGATTAGAAATTGTTCCTTGTTGAAGAAATTAGAGCTTCACCAATGAAGAAGATGCTAAATGTAAGAAGGATTGTATCTCTAATGGTATTAATCCATCATTTACAAGGAATATTACCTCCCAAGTATCCTCATCATATAAGAAAATAGTATCATGTGTCGATAAGGTATGTAAATACTTTTCTAAGTCCTATGGATTTGAAGGGAATCAAAAGGAGAAGAGGATAGCAGGAAAAAACATGGGTAAAGGGAAGATGATAAGGATGTATATTTTGAGATGTGATAATTGAAGAAGGAAACAACTTGGTATATTCTTGAAAGGAAAAGGAGTTTGCTTCAAGTGTGGAGAAAAAGGGAACCATGATCATAATTACACGACAAGGAAAGAATTTCCCTATATTCAATGCTTCAACTACAACGACATGGGACACTCAATGAATCAATTTCCCAAGTGTCAAAGGAATATATCCTAAATTACGATTTTGGATAATGATCAAGTTTTGATGTTACCGCAGATGAAGTAGAATGATTAATATACCTAGTCAAGAATCATGTCTTTTGAATATTTTGTCAGTAATGTACTGGTTGTGTGAATTTTGAGATATATAAGGATTTTACTACAATACTATTTCATTAAGGATTTGAGGTTTTATGATGAATGGTATAAAGGAAAAGTGATTCATTATAAAGATAAAAATTTTAGGAAAAACATGATTGGGGGAAATACAACCCTTAATATATATCTGATGTTGAGATACTGATGAAGAAATGATTGATTTGGATATGTACTGACAACCTTGGAACTGATTATTGACTTATAGAGAATTCTTCTATGATATCATCGATAGAGTTTACAATACTTTTGGATTTATGGAATATATCCAATAAAATTTATCTTACATAAAGAATACAGAATAATTCATGTTTCAAATATGGTTTTTATGGTAATTCAAGTTATTAACATATTTCCAAAGGATACATGATGAAGTTATTAACATGGTTGGAATGTAAAATTTAGAGTTTCATCATGTTGATTAAGGGTTAATAATATGTTCATCTTAGAAAATTATAGGACTTGATTATAATTTTTTGAATCATTATATTGTTTAATTTTTTACTATTTATGAAATGGATTATGTTGATCATTGTATGAGATTTTATTGGTCAATGTATTTCTTCACCAAATGGCATAAACCATGCTAAGTGATGAGGTATAGATAGTTTAAGATCAATAAAAGTATAATTTTGTAATTAAAAATGTATAGTTATACTCTTCTAGAGTGGAATAATTCCTCCACTCAAGGAAAATTGTCTTAAATAATTTTTTTCCTATTATCATAGTTATTGATAATATCATTGATTTTTTAGTTTATAGTTTTATAGTAATCATCATTCATCTGAACATGTCTTCTATCATGTTCTATCAGAACTTTATAGTATGATTTTTCTTCCATGTCCTAGTTTTTTCATCCCACTAATGTCACCTCATTTGAATGCATAATTTTTTTAGGGTGAGAATATCATCTCCCTTAACCATTTTTTCAGAGTATATTTTATTAACCCTATTTCTGAATGGGTTTCTATAAGGGAATTTTCAAGTATCAGTCATTAACTTTTGAAGTTCCATTTGAAATTTGAAGGACGAATGTTTTGTAAGGAGGGGATAATGTAAGACCTCAAGAATTTACAAATAAAATTAATATAGAATGCATGAAACCCTGAGTCTATACAAAACACCACTTTGTTATAACCTATCCATGTAAACATAATGCTTCCTCTTTTGTATTTTGAATTTTGAAAATCCGACATAAACGGGTTGGGATCAAAAATTTATTTGGAGTCTGAAAAGAAAAAAATATTTTTTTGTGAATAGAATCATACCCATATGAATAGTAAAATACCCTTATGAATAGTGATATACCCTAAATAATAGTAACCTTACCTATGATAGTATATAAATAATATTCAAGTAGAGGTATGATATACCTATGTTTTGGAATAAGTAAATATATTTTTTAAAACTGTTTTTTACAATAAATTATGATTTTAATTAAATATTAAATTAATCATATTTTGAAAATTATTATTGAAAAATGGACTTCCTTTTTTGATTCTATGTGTTGAAAAATGGTTAGGGTTATTTTTTGGTATTTTTCTGAAATACTCAGATTTTTTATGAATAGTGAAATACGGTAAAATACTATATATAAAAATTATGAGATAAATACACTATTTATGACATAATAAGTGATGTAATAAATCTTGGTTATAACTCACATGAATTTATTACTATTCATGGTCCTCGAATCATCAATATTTCTAGTCTTGAGAGAAATTAATAAACTAATGATTAAAAAATTATGAAAACCCTCCTCTCCTCCATTATAAAAAACACCCCTCACTCCCTCTTCTCATCACTCCACTAAGCCTTTATGATCCTTGTATTTATTCCCAAATACCCTCCCTTATTCACTACCCACATCCAAGAGTCTCTTTATCTTTTTAAAATACCAAAATCCCTTTTATTTGAGGTTCTAAAATAGGTTATTTCATGAGGAAAAGCAGTTTTCTTTTTCATTTAGTTTCATTTCAATTTGTCTTTTTTGTTTATCCTCTCCTCACCTCCTCGGTCCAAATGACCATGATAGATCAATTATCATAAATATAATTTAATTATATCATCTTAATGTAATAACCATCATCAATATCCTTACACTCTCTCTCTCTTTTATTTTATAAACTAAATCAACATCCATGAGGTTCCAATTTATAACCTTCATGGACGACGAAGTTTTGTTCATTAATTTCTCCGTCATTAATCGTCATGAAACCATTTTTCTGGTTGAACCAGAAATTAAAATATGTATTATAACCTAATTAATATTCAAGAACCGGTATATATACATATTATTAAATCGTATGACCAAACTAGTTTCTATAAACTAAAATACCTCTAAAATAATCAATGTGAATGTCATTAATATTTCATCTAATGATTCGACCTATTTCCTTGAAACGAAATGATAGAAATGAGCATTAACACTATTGTATGTTCATAAATAATCTTTAAATTTTATTCTGTTGATTTACATCCATTCCACATGAACTCCATTACTTATGAACAAGTGAACGGATTATGAAAAGAAAGAAAACAAACACCTCGGAACAACGAAATTCAATATAAAAACTTATCAATAAGGTCATAAATGAACTAAAAAAATTATGATAAACTAATTACATATGTAATAGGTTCTTAATTAATTTAATAATAAGTTTAATTTAATATTACAAGACCATAAGTTCAAGAGTGGAACACATTCGGACATAAGGTAAGGGTTTCTTTATCTCACTTCCATTTTTGTGAGAATTTATGTATTCACTACTAATAATTGTGTGTGGTGTATGTATACTTCCCATTGAGGTAACTTATCAGGAAAATATTTATTTTCATTTTATTCAATGAATAATTTGAATATTCTTAATTTTGGGGCATATGAATCGATTTATTACAATGTGTCAAGGGTCTTCCACCCGAACCTCCATTTTCATTTGGGTTAATTTTATTTTATAATTACCTCAATTAAATTCATAGGTATTATTCTATACACCTAAAACATTATGTTTGAGTTTTATATATATTTTTGACAACCATAATCTTTCTTTATTTTATATGTTTCTACACATTTTAAAATGATCCTTCCAAATTATTTATAAAATGCAAACACGATTCAAGGGTTCTTTTCGAATTCTTACACGTTTTCATGTGTACACTAGAATCTGTGTTAAGAAACAATTATTTTTATAAAAACATAAATTTTATATTCAAAAATTATCTTGGATCATTTTTGGAATTAAGTTAACAAACGTTCCTTTCCACATTAAAATTATCTTTAATACATTCCATAAAATGCTCTTAAATGTTTTATTTCTAATGAATCATATGAACTCTTTTAATATGATTTCAATTTAGTGGGACATCATTTATGACTAAAATATAATTTAAATTTCATTGTATTGTATTTTATTTTATATTCATTTTTACAATCCTATTTCATGGAAAATATAAATGATTTTCTAAAATATATATTCTTTCGAACATAAAATGTATTTTTCTCATCTCACACTAACTTTTATAATATATATGCCTTGTTAAACACTTATTTATATTTTGTGGTGTATATAATGCCCTTTAGAATATCATATATAGATTCTCATTATTCTCATGATATTTTAAGGGCTTGTGATTTGAATGTTTCAAGGTGGTATGGGACACTTTGGTATGTTTAAGGATTATTTCCCTCAAGGATATTCAATGGTCTCATTTAAAAGTATCTTCATCTAAGACAACATACCTTATTGAATCTTGTACTTAATTGAGATTTATCTCCTATGATATCATTTACCATATTTAATTTAATGGTTTAGGATTATTTTGATTGTTGATGTGTTGTCTTAAAACCATTCAATGATTTACTCATAATGGTTAGAGTTTATTCTTAATGTTCAGGGAATGTTATTTAAATTTCATTTGTTAGTTTCAATATGAATGTGTATATTTATTATGTTTATTCTTGTTCATATTATGAATAAATTGGACTAATTATGTGTTGGGTGGGGCAGGTAATAGCCCCTCGGTTCATCGGTAGGTATCATGAGGAAAACTACGGTCTTGGCAGAAGGCCTTGAAAAAATGATTATTTATGGTCTTGGAATGAGGCCTTAACGGTATGGTGATGATGTCCTGATTTTTTCATTCCATCATTATGAAAAATAGTATTGATGGTTCATGTGTTTATTCGACTATTATAATACCCATGATTATATTTTCTTATGGTATTATTTGTTTATATCATATTACGACCATAATGTGTTCAAGTTTATTATTTGTAAAGGCATGTATTTTCAATTATTCACTATTCCTAATGTTTATGTTATGATATTTTCCACTATATTTCATGCCCTTACTGAGTGTTTTAGATCACCCCATTCTTATGTTTTATTTTATCAGGTGATGAAGGATTTTATTATGAATGACATGCTAAAATAACCTAAGAGTTATGGATGTTGTCAAAGGAGATTCTATGTTGTTTTTCTTTTCATGTTGTAATGAAAAACTTATGTATGTATCTTGTTTCTAATACATCTAAATTTCTCGATCCTTTGGGATGCATATTCCTTTTTTATATGCCAATGTATTAAAATAACGCCCCAGCTTCAGGCAGCTGGGGTTTGGTCCTTACAAACACTGCACGTAGAGGAGTCGGGGCCAGACAAATAACCATGTGAAAACCATGTACAACTCCAACCCAACTATAATATCTTACATAACATCAGATATCAGATGCCCAAACCCCACATCACCATTGGATATTATCCAATGAAAAGGTATTAATACCCTAATAACCCAATATTAATAGGAATGGTTCAATCACACCAGATACATGGACCTCGAGGACCTATAGGCATCACCGCCTCACCGACATCGCTGACCCCAAGGGCCATATAGGGGAAACCATCCTGATCCCCTCCCATTCTGATAGTAAACATTGTTAATGTCTCTCCCTAAAATGATCCTAGGAGTCTCTAACCTATGATGAGGAGTAGAGTGATTCCTAACTCACCTAGGACACGACTAATACCTAGTATATTCCATAGAGGGATCCTTCTAGGCCCCATCAGTTCCAAAACGACCAATTCCATAGGCCTAAGAAAAAGTGTAATTCACCCCTAAACCACTGGAACTAGTCTAAAGAACATGATTCCAACGCTGGGGGAAGTCTTAAGAGAATTCATGACAAGGGGAATATCTTCCATGTCTCAAATGGCTATTACCACCACTAGCATGTCTTGAAAGATCTCTATAATAGGCTAACTAGGATATTCCTTTTTCGGATTGGGATCTATACACCATACGCCTCAAGGGAAGTCCTAATTGACTTTTTCAATCAATGGCACCACTAATAGCTATAACGGGACACCATATAATGACCAAATTTAGCAAAAATGTTTCCCCAAGACCATCACTAACAAAAGAGTAATTCCTCACCACTATTTTAATAGTCATCATAGAGGCCCTCCTCGTGTCCCCACCATCCAAAGCATAGGTCCTCCTTGCTCCATCAAAAACCAGAACTAAGGTCCCCCCCTCCCCCATGTCCTTTCCAACCAACCTGATGGTCCTCCTCATGCTCTAACCAACCAAACTGGTGGTTCCATCATTGTCGAATAGTTACCATGACCTGATGAACCGTCCAACGACAAATAGTAAAACACTCTCTACAGAAGTTTAAATCCTATAAAATGATAATTCATCATCATCCTCCAAAACCAAACATATTCTTAAGACATATATGACTCAGTAATGTATTTTTTACCTTCACTACCAAAGTCTGTGATTGGTGACCAATAGCTTTGGTTTATATTCTTGTTAGCTGAGATCCAGAGTATAGTCAAAGCCTAATGAAGGTGCATGCAAGTGGAGTATATTCTCACCCCCTTCCAAGGGATCACAATGAATCTATCTCTATATCACCATTTTCCCCTTATCTATCTATACCCATGATTTAGGATATATTTTATAGTCTTGGTAGAATCTATACAATGGAGAGAATCTATCTATGACATGAATTTTTGATCCAAAATTATTTGAACCACATATGATCCACACCTACCTTACACATGGGGAATTGTTAAATAATGAGTCTAGAAGGGAAGTTTTAATGTTGTTGGTACTTCCCCAAAGACGCCCCAATAAGAAATAAAAAACTGACTGAAATTGTGGCTCCTCTACTAGTCAACCTTCCATAGAACTGATCCACATCAGTACAATCACCCATCTCTTAGACAACATCGATTGGATTGTGTGTCGAACAAGAACAAGGATTTGAGCAAATGGAATGTGGGAGGTTCTAGTTGCCGATAACTTTTTTTTGTTATTCTGGGCCCATGTAACTATGAACATTGACATTTTAGAATCCCTTAATGAGTTTTGGGATATGTGTTTTTAGTAGACCATTTGGGTGATGCTTCACCACCAACATGATCATCAGTTGACCTATCCAAGATTCTAGTGGCACCTCAGTGATATCAATTACTAGTGTTGAAGGGTTTTGTATCCACACTCTCAGTGGATCATTTATCTATGTCAACAATCTATTATTATACCCTCCAACAACATTGCATCATGAGCCTTGTTGTACTCCACAAAATTATAGAATAGGTACCTCTGCATGTAAAAATTAGGGGTTGTGGACAGTATGTTGCACTTCACTTCATCCATGTCCTCTGAAAACCTAAAAAACCCATTATAAAAGATAGTTTTAATATTGTAATTGTGGTAGTATACATGGTTGTACTAAATAATCACAAGAACAGAGATCCAGACATAGGTCCTAGTAGGAATATCCCACTCCATGGAATGTTGTAGTACCAGACAAACCCCTATACAGGTGTCAACGCCCACCTGAAAAGGAAGGAAATTGACCTTGGTGATGCTACCAATGATAAATTCCCTCTCCATCAGCCTCACGATATGGGTAAAGAGAATATTGGTCCCTCTGACCAACTTGAGGTTATTCCAAAAAAATAGGTATATCCCACTATATCCACCTTTCTCAAATATGGAGAAGAGCATAAAAATATTATCATGGAGCTTATTGTTTTTCGGATCTCAGATTATGACACTTCCTAATGAAATATATTTCATCCTTATCAATGGTAGTATGTCCTCTTTGGCTTGTTTCCCACAGTCCATAAAAAAAATTGTATGCATACAGAGAGAGTTTATGTATGAGTTTATGGAAAGAGACTGATATATGATTCACTGAACCTTCCTTACCAGTGTAATTACCCTCCTTGGGATATGTGTCATGCTTCCCAAAAGCCGTTGAGCCCTATTACCATATTTATGTTTCATTTAATTAATTGGTGGGAAGGAATCCTTTCCAATATGGATATACTCACCAAGACTACTAGATAAACACTCCCAACCCTCTCCTTGAGGTCTAAAAGACATGATAATTGGTGATCCCACCTGATGGAAAGACACGCCCCACAATCATAGATGACATGAAAGCACCCCTAGTATTTTGGAATTCCAGAGTTTACCCATTAAATATGATGGGTGACCAAATTTAGTATTTTTACCACTTAATATCAATAAGTGGACCTATGTTGGGAACCTTAGAGAAGTAGAAGACTGCCAATCTTTAGTGTTTCATACAATCATTAGAAATACCTACCTTTGTCTCCTATAAAATATTTAATATGGGGTCCATTACTAGTAAAATGACCTTAGTTTATGGATCCTATACTTTTTCAGCTCCACCACTCATAAGAAAAGTATTTATAAACACATCAATTGTCTGAAAAGGATAATTTTGGAGTCGTAGATTTTTCGACAGGAGGAAAGGCCTCACCAAATCATTCGACATGAGGATAACTAAAGAGAAGATGATAACGATGTGCGTTGGGAATGTCAATATTGGTATGGTCCCAAAACACTTCACCCAATACATTCTAGGTGGGTAATATTATTTTTTATAACAATTAATAGTCTATTGAATAACAATTAAAGTGTGATTGAAATTTGTGCCTATTTCCTATCAGATCTCTTGTGAGAAGGAATTTAAAAGAAAAGAATAGCACCTATGTATAGAAAGAGACCCTAAAACCTCTGGTTGTTTTGTATTTTTTTCTAACTAACCTCTCAAAGTAAAACATCCCTAAAAATTTCAGTGTCCTCCAACACAAAATTGATAATCACCACCTCACCAAGCCCATCCACCTAGGTGAAAAACTGCATTCATGGCCCCTCGTCAAGGCCCAGATCTCATAGGACCCATCCCCGATAGAACAAACCATACCTATTCTTTTATAGATTCATACGTTATGTTATATTTCATCATTTCCATGGATAATGGAATTATGAATCATACAGAGTGTAGGAGGTGCTAGGAAGTCTGACACAATAATCACCCCAACCATTTCCCTTACCATAAGATTAATTAACATAACATTAATGATTCTATGTGTTCAAGGATTGGCTCCAGGACCATGTGGATCACAATTTGGTCAACATGGGTGGCGTCCTAATATAGGTAACACCTAAGTCTACCACGATTGAAATAGACAGTGAGATTTCAGGTGAAACGTAGTTGGATTAAAACTATAGAAACCATATTTATGGTAACTGGTTGGATCACAAATTATTCATTAATGTCTACAGTGTCATTCTTTCCCACATAGATATACTAGAGCCTTATGTGGTAACCACCCCTTCTCTAGATGTTAATTCCTTGTTTTTTTAGTAGAAATACAAATATCTAAAAATAAGGAACTGATGGAACAAGGGAAATAAATCCCCCTACCCATGTTGAATCGATATCAAACTCTCGATGAATTCATGCCTCTTGAGTTTAAAATCACTCCAAGGGTCAGCCTAAAACAGAAAGACCCTTCCGATGGTGATCATAAGTACCCCATTGTAAACTTTGTTAACATGGTATATCACATCAAGATACCTAAGAGTCATGAATACTAGGTAATCCTTTTGGGTGCCTCCGACTGAAATCATTGAAGGAAAGGCTAAAGGTATGTGAACATCCATATGATAACCCTGCCTTTTAATACAAACTTAAACATGATTTATTACATAAAACATCACTTGATACAACAAAGATGATCTAGAGGTTTAGTGTCTTTGTGACTTAGGATCAATACATTAAAACGTGAAACATTAAATACAACATCTTTATTGAAAACATCCTTTACATGACTCGTACTTAGCATTGCATGGGATAACCTGAGGACATGCATAAGAAAAGGGTGATCTATAAAGCCCAGTAAGGGAGTACACAAGGAATAACATGAGGAGTAAAATACATGTTAGACAATAGGCATATCAATAGAGCATAGGAAAAACATGAACATAAAGGCATGATAAAGCATGATAATCATAACATGGAAATGTGGCAACAACACTTAACATGGAATTAGCATGAGCCAAGGCTCATTACACGTGGAGCATGAGTAAGTCCTCATTGCACATAAAGCACGTGTAAACCCACATTGCAATTGAATTATCATGAGTCAACACTCATTGCACATGACGTATCATGATACTATACTTTACCCAATGTGTTTGAGCGCTATAAGGGTGCACCCTTCTTAAACATTTCATTTCATGCATAAGTGTTCCACATGGATCAAAAAACATGGATTCATAAAACATAATCATTTATTCCACGATAAAGGAATGTGGAATTCAAACATTAAACATTATAATTAATAAGTAAATGTGCATAAATTTGAATACCCTTGATGGAGAAATGGTCATGGTATTCACAACACAATGGCATTGGCTTAGAAAATCGGTGTGATTTCGGCAGCGTAACGACGTGACATAAGAATTCATAAAAAATGGTTGATTAGAGAAAAAGTATTTTCTGATCATATTTACATGTAATGGAAAGTAAGGAGTTCATATAGATACATTTACCAACAATTTTAATGGAATTTATATTCATGATACAAAAGAATTGCTTGATTGTAAATGAGGAGAGAGAGTTCTTTTCGGAATTTCGACACAGTAACGGGTGTACATGGGAGGAATTTAATGACATAGAAAGGGGTTTCACATAATTAAAACAATAATATGGAAGTATGGGAGAGGTTTGAAACCATAACCCAACATTAATAATTGAAATTAAAAGGGAAATACAATATATAGAAAATTGACAAAAATGAGAAAAGAAGAAAAAACCCTTACTTGGAAGTGTGCTTCCAAAGGCTAGAGAGAGGCTTGTGAGAGGCTTCATGGGTGCTTGGGGCACCTTGGGAGGATTCTAGAGAGAGTAGGGCAGAGGTTGGACGAACTCCAAAGGTTTTGAGTGAGGAGGAAGTTGGAGCTTCTGTGGGTTTATATAGGATAGATGAAGGAATTCTTTATTATTTAGGTTTGGGACCACTTATATTAAATTAATCCAAACCACAAACCATCCCATGGTTTTTGCCGATGGTTTTTGGAAAAGGGAAGAATAAAACAATATTTTATAATTCCAATGTCCGAAATTCTTAAAATATTAGGGTTGCTTATGTGGAGGTGAGTCACACTCCCATGGAAATTAATTTAAAAAGGCAAGGTGTTGAATAAGTATTGAGGGGTCCATTAATGCTTTGAAAATTAAGTCAAACAAACCCAAAATCACATTATTTTAATGGTAAAACCAATATTGGCCGAAAATAAAGATTATAATATTTTATTACATCACTATTGGGTCATTATGATGTCATAAAACACATTATATATTTAAACGGTATGTAATTTTTACCCAAAAATTTGACTGTATCAGAAAATTATGAAAAATTCACCATTGGATAATTTTGACATCCTGATTCCATAAATAACATTTATTTTGTCTAAATAATTTTCTAAATATGTTTATTTTCACTTTTAAAATAAAAACCAACAATTATCAAAAAATCCCGGGTTTTGACAGAAATGGCTTTCAAACCTTAATAAAAATTATAATTGCATTCATAAAATTATAAGATAATTTATATTTAATAAAAATTAATTTAATAATTATAATAATATTTTTATTAAAATATTATTCAATTCAAAAATCCCTTAATTTAATAAAATATAATTTCTAATTAAATAATAACTAAAAACACTATTTGTACTTTAAAAACTATTTACAATGTATCAAAAATGACTAGAAATTATATTCATTATTATATACAAAAATAATGTACATGAACATAGTACTACATATTCATTACATAACCCCTTAAAACAGTAACATATGACCTAAGGGTAAGGTGTGCGATGGTGACAGACTCATGGGGTGGCCTGGATAACATCGCTCGAGTGGTAATTTCAATAAAATTCCACTTTTCCCATAGACGGTCATGTTCGAGCTTGACATGATGAAGCTCAGATTGGGCTTGGTCAAGGGCGAAGCCCAAAGATGCCACCTCTTTTCTGAGCTCCGACAAATGGGCTTCGTATGGTGAAATTCTACTGGATGAGGTCATCGCTTCCTTCTGAGTAAATTGGATTTTTTAAAGACCTACATCTATATTAATCTTGTGATCACTGTTCAACGTCTATATTAGAAATGGTCAAAGTTATTAATATAAAACCAAAGAATTTGACATTTTATAAAAACATTTTATATAAAGAGATATTTAATAAGATCAAGAGGTATTTTTCATTAATGAAACTTTGTGTCGTTACAATATTCCCCTGTTAAGAAATTTCTCCATCTAAGTTTCCCATTTCCCACACTAAAAAAATGTGGGTAACTCAACTTCATCATATCCTCCGACTCCCAAGTCTCTTCTTCAAACTTGTGGTTTCTCCACAACACCTTGATGAGGGGCATTGTCTTATTTCGTAGAACTTTTTCTCTACGATCTAAGATCTTCACTTGTTGCTCCTAATAAGAAAGATCATCTTCCAATTGTACCACCTCAGAAGAGAGTACATGTGAAGGGTCCAGTATGTACTTCCTTGAGAAGGATACATGAAAAACATCATGTACTTTTGCCATAGTAGGTGGAAGTTCTAGTCGATAGGCCACAGCCCCGACAGGATCAATAATCTCGAAGGGGTGGATGTACCTTGGACTTAACTTCCCTTTCTTTCCAAACCTCAGGACCTTCTTCCATGGAGTTATGCGTAGAAACACCTGTCTCCAACTTTAAACTCAAGGTCTCATCGACGATTATCTGCATAACTCTTCTGTCGACTCTGGGATGCCTAGATATGCTGCTGAATGGTTTTCACCTTCTCCACCATTTCCTCGACCATTTCTGGTCCAAGCAGCCTATGTTCACCGACCTTATCCCAACATGTCGGTGTTCTGCACCTTTTCCCATATAGGGCTTCATATGGTTCCATTTGGATGCTCGAGTGGAAACTATTGTTATAAGATAACTCAACCTGAGGAAGATTTTGATCCCATCCTACTTTAAAGTCCATTGATCATGCTCTCAACATATCCTCAAGTGTTTGGATAGTCCGCTCGGATTGGCCATCGGTTTGAGGATGATATGTCGTACAAAAGTTCGGTTCAGTATTCAGAGCATGTTGAAGACTCTTCCAAAACATAGAGGTGAATCTTGGATCTCGGTCAGACATAATAGATAGTGGTATTCCATGCAACCTTACCACTTCCCGGATATATATATATATATGTGCTAGTTGGTCCAATGAGAAATCCTCTCGAATAGCAATGAATTTTGAAGTCTTTGTAAGACGATCCACAACAACCCAGATTGCATTGTTGCCTTTAGATTTCCTTGGAAGTCTGGTGGCAAAGTCCATGGTGATGTTCTCCCATTTCCATTCTGGTATAGGCAATGGTTGCATCATCCCCTTAGACTTCTGCCTCTCTGCCTTTACTTGCTGACACACCAGGCACTTTGATGTATATTCGGCGATCTCCTTCTTCATATTGTCCTACCAAAAGTTTTCTCAGATATCTCGATACATCTTTGTGCTCCCTAGGTGAATAGAGAAATTTGAACTATGTGCATCATCCAAAAGTTCATTAATCAGCTCCGAAATTGATGGAACATATAGTCTTTTCCCAAACCACACAATTCCTTCTTCATTAACATTAAACTCCAAGGATTTCCTCTTTTTTATAGCTTCCACTTTTTCTTGAATTCCCACAACATCCTTTAGAGCATCCTTTAACCTTTCCGAAAGAGACAGTTGAGAAATAATTTGTGAAAGGATTGATGATGTTCCCTTCTCTATGATTCCCAAGTCCATCTTCATCAAGTCTATAAAGATTGGATCCTTCTCAATTATCATCATTGATAGAATTGTTGGGTCCTTTCTAATTAGGGCATCTGCCACCTTGTTCGCTTTCCCAGGGTGGTAATGTATTGAACAGTCATATTCCTTGATGAGCTCTATCCATCTTCTCTGGCGCATATTAAGCTCTTTCTGTGTGAATATATATTTAAGACTCTTATGGTCAGTATATATCTCACATTTCTATCCATAGAGATAATGCCGCTAGATTTTCAAGGCAAAGATCATAGCCGCCAACTCCAGATCATGTGTTGGATAGTTTCGCTCATGGATTTTCAACTGCCTTGAGGCATAGGATACCACATTATCATTCTGCATCAGCACACAGCCTAAGCCCTTCTTTGAAGCATCACTGAATACCACAAAAAGTTCCCCACCTGTGGGTAAAGTGAAAACGGGCACGGTGATAAGCCTCCTTTTCAACTTCTTGATGCTTTCTTCGCATTCATCACTCCAAGAAAACATTACTCCCTTCCGAGTTAGCTTGGTAAGAGGGTTGGACAATCGTGATAAATTCCTCACAAATCGTCGATAATATCCAGCTATCCCCAAGAAGCCACAGATATCCGTTACAGATGTTGGCCTCTGCCATCCCTCAATGGAATCTGTTTTGGAGGGGTCCACAGATATCCCATTGCTTGTGATGATATGGCCAAAAAATCAGACCTCCTTCAACCAGAACTCACACTTGCTGTACTTTGCATATAGCTTCTCCTTGCACAAATTCTCTAGTACAGTTCTTAAATGCTCCTCATGATCCTCCTTGGTTTTGGAGTATATTAGAATATCATCTATAAAGACTACCACAAATTTGTCGAGGTAATATATAATGACACTATTCATTAATTCCATGAAAATTTCTGGTGCATTGATGAGTCCGAAAGGCATTACTATGAATTCATAGTTCCCGTAACTTGTGCGAAAAGTAGTCTTGGGGATATCTTCCTTCTTCACCCTTACATGATAATATCCCGACCACAATTCCACCTTGGAGAAGTATTTTTCTCCATGCAGCTGATCAAACAAGTCATCGATCCATGGAAGAGGATACTTGTTCTTTATCGTGATTTTTTTTAGTTCACGATAATCGATTCAAAGCCACATTGACCCATCCTTCTTCTTGATGAAGAGGACTGGTGCACCCCATGGTGAAGCACTTGGGCGTATAAACCCTTTATCAAGATTCTCCTGTAGTGGTTTCTTCAGCTCTTCAAGCTCAACAACATCCATTCTATATGGATTCTTGGATATTGGTAACACCCCAGTTATAAGTTCAATTGAGAACTCAACATCTCTTTTAGAAGGAATACCAGGCAGTTCCTCGGGAAACACATCGGCGAATTCCCTCACAATAGGCATTTCTTCAAGGATGGTTTCTTCTTTGGAATCAATCATATGAGCCAGATACACGTGCTCATAGGGCAGTAATATCCACTCTTGAGATGATGGATCTAAAGGAGATTCATCTTCCTCCTGACACTTCTAAAGAATCGGGGGTTGATTCTCCATATGGAGTGTGATTTCCCTCTCCTGACAATTTATATTGGCTCTATATAAGGAAATCCAATCCATGCCAAGAATTGCCTAAACTTCCACCAGAGGGAGTTTGACGAGGTTTACCAGGAAATTCAATCCACATATTATAACAGGGGAGGACGTATATTCATGGGATGCAATGATTTCCCCATTTGCCGTACTCACCAACATCTTCACTTCCAGGATTTTTGGTGGTGCTGGGATTGTTCTATTAAACATTCGAGATATAAAAGAATGTGTAGAACCTGAATAAAAAAGTAATATCACTATTCTAGAATGAATAACTAGCGTACCTGTCACCACTTCGTTGTCAAGGTTCACTTCGGCAGAAGTGATGGAAAAATATCTTCCTTGCTACCTTGGAGGTTGTTGGTTGCCTCCGAAAACCATTGTATTAGGGCACTGATTTGAAAAATGACCCAGTTCTTTTCATTTGTAGCATTGAACAAAGAGTTGAGGTTTGAATGGAGCGTTCTTCTCCTCTATCGCAGTCGCGGGTCTTTCTTGCTGACAGTTAACAGCTAGGTGCCTTTATCTTCCACACCTGAAGCATTTCCTCGTCCCCTTAAGGCAATTTCCAGGGTGCTTCTTTCTGCACTTTTGGAAAGCGGGGTGCTGGATCTTCTTAGCACCGTTGGATTTATCAATCAGACCGCCAGCATTGAATTCCACCTTACGCTTCTTGTCCCCATGATACCCCTCTGATTCCCCAATCTCCATTACGACCTTGAGGGCACATCAGACAATTTCCTCATAGCTGGCGAAGTCACGGATCGCTAATGCTTTCCGCAAGCAAGGCTTCAGACCACCAAAGAAGCGATCAACTTTGCATTTGGGGGTATCGACAAAGCCGGAAGCGTATTGTGCAAGACTTGTGAAGTTTTCCTCATATGCTCCAATAGATTCTTCATCTTTTTTCTTAAAGGAAAGGAAGACCCTTTCCATCGTAAGCCAGAGGGTGTGCGGAAAATATTTATCAAAAAACATCTTCTGGAAATCCTTCCATTCCAAAGCCTCGATCTCCTCCTCAGGCTTCGTATTTTTTATCAACGTCCACCATTGATCAGCTTCACCCTCCATACGATAAGCATCCAAGAGATCCTTCTCATGTTCACAACATTGGAGGATGGAGAAGATCTTTTCAATGGAGTTGATCCATTACTCAGTGATCGTGGGATCAGATGATCCACAAAAAGTAAGAGTCCTTTGTCTCATGAAGCTCTCGATAGAAACTTGTTCTTTCTTAGGTGGGGTTGAATGTTCCTCTTGACCCATGTTTCTATTCAAAACATGAGTTAGCTGAGAGAGAAGCGTGACAGAGTTCGCGATTCCTACTCCCATTGGATTTGGCATCACATTAATACAGTCATCACACTGATCTTCACAACGGTTGTTAGCCCGAGTCCTCCTATTACCGGCCATTGGATGGAATAAAAGGAAAGTTAGGGGGAACACATAAAGGGTAATCCAAAGACAAAATGTGATGATTTATAAATAATCTTTCATTTTCATAACTCATGAGTCTATAGGCTTCAATCTAGGCTTTTCATGATCAACTTTCTAACAAATATTCTTAGGGGAATTTTTTTAATTCCCATAATAAGGGTTCATAATAATCTTGTGAATTTATCAAAACATATCCCCCGGGAGTGTCGTAACCAAGATTGGAGAAAGGCCCGTTGTCGTGCACCAGTTCTCGTTCGAGTCTAGCTCAAAGCGGTGTTTTCGGGTTTTACCCCTAGGATACATTTGTGCCAGAGCCGCCTCTACCTGCTCGTATCCAAATAGGGATGTATTTGTTTGATAAGCCACTTACTCAGTACTTACCAAAACATATGGATGTTTTTATTATACTTATTCTTGTATCTAAGGCTTTACTAGGGTTTCCTAATCCCAAAAATAACTAAACCTATCCTCTGATACTAACTATGACAACCCTGCCTTTAAATACAAACTTAAACATGATTTATTACATAAAACTTCTATTGATACAAAAAAGAAGATTGAGAGTTTTAGTGTATTTGGGGCTTAGGATCATTACATAAAAACTTGAAACATTAAATACAAAATATTTATTGAAAACTTCCTTTACATGACCACTATATTCCCTCGTACTTAGCATTGCATGGGATAACCTGAGGACTTGCATAAGAAAATGGTGATCTATAAATCCCAGTAAGGGAGTACACAAGGAATAACATGAGGAGTACAATACATGTTAGACATTAGTAATATCAATAGAGAATAGGAAAAACATGATCATAAAGTCATGATAAAGCATGATAATCATAACATGGAAATGTGGCAACAACACTTAACATGGAATTATCATGAGCCAAGGCTCATAGCACATGGATCATGAGTAAATCCTCATTGCACATAAAGCAAGAGTAAAAACTTTTTTCACTTGAATTAGCATGATTCAACACTCATTTCACAAGACGTATCATGATACTATACATTACACAATGCATTGGAGCACTATAAGGGCACGCCCTTCTTAAACATTTCATTTCATGCATAACTGTGCCACATGGATTCATAAAACATAATCATTTATTCCACGATAAAGGAGTGTGGAATTCATACATGAAACATTATAATCAACAAGTAAATGTTCATAAAGTTGAATACCCTTGATGGAGAAATGGGCATGGTATTCACAACACAATGGCATTGGCTTAGAAAATCGGTGCGATTTCGGCAGCGTAACGGCGTGACATAAGAATTCATAAAAAATGGTTGATGAGAGAGAAAGTGGTTCCTCATCATATTTACATGTAATGGAAAGTAAGGAGTTCATATAGATACATGTCACAACAATTTTAATGGGATTTACATTCATGATACAAAATAATTGCTTGAATGTAAATGAGGAGAGAGAGAAGTTCCTTTCGGAATTTCGGCATTGTAACGGGTGTACATAGGAGGCATTTAATGAGAGAGAAAGGGGTTTCCCATCATTAAAACAATAATAGGGAAGTATGGGGGAGGTGAGAAACCATACCCCAACATTCATAATTGAAATTAAAAGGGAAATACAACTTAATGAAAATTGACAAAAATGTGAAAGGAAGAAAAAAACCCTTACTTGGAAGTGTACTTTCAAAGGCTAGAGAGAGGATTGTGAGATGCCTATTGGGAGCTTGGGGCACCTTGGGAGGATTATAGATAGAGTAGGTCAGAGGTTGGTCGAACTCCAAAGGTTTAGAGTGAGGAGGAAGTGGGAGCTTGGGTGGGTTTATATAGGAAAGGTGAAGAAATTCTTTATTATTTAGATTTGGGACCCCTTATATTAAATTAATCCAAACCACAAACCATCCCATGGTTTTTGCCCATGGTTTATCGAAAAGGGAATAGAAAAACAGTATTATATATGTCCAAATTCAGAACTTCTTAAAATATTAGGGTTGCTTATGTGGAGGTGATTCACACTCCCATGGAAATTAATTTAAAAAGTCAGGGTGTTTAATAAGTCTTGAGGGGTCCATTAATGCTTTGAAAAGTAATTCAAACGAACCCAAAATCACATTATTTTAATGGAAAAACATATATTGTCCGATAATAAATATTATAGTATTTTATTACATCACTATTGGGTCATTATGATGTCATAAAACACATTATATATTTAAACGGTTTTTAATTTTTACCCAAAAATTTCACTGTCTCAGAAAATTATGAAAATTTCACCGTTGGATAATTTAGATGTCCTGATTCCAGAAATAACATTTATTTTATCTAAATAATTTTTTAAATATGTTAATTTTCACTTTTAAAATAAAAACCGACATTTATCAGAAATTACCAGGTTATGACAGAAATGTCTTTCAAACCTTAATAAAAATTATAATTTCATTCATAAAATAATAAGATAATTTATATTTAATAAAAATTAATTTAAAAATAATAATATTATTATTATTAAAATATTATTCAGTTCAGAAATCCCTTCATTTAATAAAATATAATTCTTAATTAAATAATAACTAAAAACACTATTTGTACTTTAAAAACTATTTACAATCTATCAAAAATGACTAGAAATTATATTCATTATTATATACAAAAATAATGTACATGAACATAGTAATACTTATTCGTTACATAACCCCTTAAAACAGCCGCATAAGACCTAAGGGTAAGGTGTGCAATGGTGACAGACTGTTGGGGTGGCTCAGATAACATCGCTCGAGTGGTAATTTCAATCAACTTCCACTTTTCCCATAGACGGTCACATTCGAGCTTGACATGATGAAGCTCAGATTGGGCTTGGTCAAGGGAGAAGCCCAAAGACACCACCTATTTTATGAGCTCCGACAAATGGGCTTCGTATGGTGCAATTCTACTGGATAAGGCCATCGCTTCATTCTGAGTAAATTGGATTTGTTAAAGTCTTATATTAATACTAATCATGTGATCACTGTTCAACGACTATATTAGCAACGGTCAAAATTCATAACATAAAACCAAAGAAGTTGATATTTTATAAAAACATTTTATATAAAGAGACATTTAATAAGATCAAGAGGGATTTTCCATTAATGAATCTTTGGGTCGTTACAATCCATAAGGCTTAGGCCAGCGCCCCGTACCAGGTCATGCATGATACTAATACAAGGATGTAGGGTTTTCAAAAAGATCTGCTGGTATATTCCTCCAGAACCACTTCATCCGACACATAGCCATAGTAAATAGTGATGGTTGACTAAGTAGGCCAACCATTATTAAACTGTGATTGGCCACATCTAGTAAGATCTAGGCCCTATCTAGACAACATCTAGTCAACAATGGTTTAGAGTGGGTCGACCATTCAACATGAGGATATTTCTAGTAACATCCAAAACATTGTGGTACAGTCAGTAGCGTCTATTGTTCATCCTTCCCAAGAATGTCCTTCTACAGGAAGAAATGGGCATTTGGAATGGAAGTATGATGTACTGGAGAACCTCACCTAAAAAAATTGAACATTCATGATCCTCAAGGCCAAATTACTATAAAAATAATTGTGTGAGTCCATTTCAAAATACTTGAAAATCCCCCCTCTAGTTTGAAGAAGAGATAGATTCCAGAGAGTCCTACTATGCAGAGGAGGTCGAGAAAGAGCATTTTCAGTCCATCATCTCGTTCTCCATAGTGGATGACAGATCATCCATGCATGGGCACATCCTCCCACTATACATTTTAGTCTAGTTATATTGAATGGAGATATGTCACTTACTATTTGACATATTTTTTGGGTTTAATCTCATTCTGAACCAGAAACTCTATAAGGTGTGGATGACCGAAGAATATCTAACTCCCCCTAACTTGAAGATTTGTGGCTATGACAAGATAGAGTATAAACATTGTGCTAGGATTCACATGAAGAACCAATTCTATGGATTAATATTAAGGGTTGAAATATTTTTAGTGTAAAAAGAAACATCTTGAAATTAACTATTGGGTAGGCTTTATCTTTATTTTCATGTGGAAGTGCCCTCCTCATATCCATAGTTCCTCAAAAACTCCATCAATGGTTGAGTAAAGGTACTCCAATGTGATGGATCTTTTTTTGACACCTGTGAAGCATGATACTTGGATTCTATATTTTACAATAAGGAGAAGAATAATGTTTAGACCAATGAGGTTGGTCGAACAATAACCACAACTAGTCCATGGGCAGACTTGGATGCTTCTTTCATTCTTATGATTCATCAGTAGGATCCCACAATGACACTCCTAGGAAGTTTCTTTTTTTTCAAGAAAAAATATTTTGTATTTTCTAAAATAAATGAGAATCCATGGACTTCGTCATATTCTTATTCAAGGTAGGCCTGAGTGATACCGTAATCCTTCACTGCTATAAGGTCTCGATAAGGCCATGATTTCATGGAATTATCTTATATTCCAAAGAGATATGAAAATTTTTAGAATATAAAAAACCACCATTTATTGAAAATTAATAATGGGCCATATGTTCATTTTCCTGATGGAATGGGATTGGAATATTCTATGGATATGTCTTCAGAAGAGCCTAAACACCTAAGTAAGGATTTTGTATTAGCCTGAGAAGCCACCAGTCCCCCCCCCCCCATTTAGCTATCCTTGACGATCCTCCTACTATTTCTATTATATCATATTATGAATATGATTTTTATGATTCTCCTCATTCATTTTAAGAGGGTTTCTCCACCATTTTCAATGAGTTGAATCAAGTGAACCTCGAATGTGAGGATGTTCAAAGTTTGTCGCTAGTCAAGTAAGGATTTCCCCTAGAGGAGCATAACTAATATGTGGACTTCGTAAAGTATCATAGTGATTTATTTTCCAAGAGCTATAATGAGATTTAAATAATAGACCCTCAGGTAACTACCCACCAACTTGGTCTATCAGGGAGTCATCTTGGGTTCAAGCAACAACCCAAAAAAAGGCTTCCCTCCCATTGTTACATGGTCAAGGATGAGGTTGGTAAGATTATCAATGCCAATATAAGAACAGAAGTCCATTAACCTAGGTGGATAGACAAAATCATCCCATTCTGGAGGTATAATGGGAAGATCAAAGTCTATATCAACATTCGGGATCTTAACCTCCATTTTCAAATGGATTATTTCCCCCTTGTGTTGAAAGAGCTATATATCGATGCAACAGTCAGGTCTCAAGCTCACTCTATTATGGATGGATACTTTGGGTATTACCAGGTCTTTATGGACCCAAAGGATGAGTATTATAACACCTTTAGGGAACCACATAGGACCTTTTTCTATCAGGTGATTCCCTTTTATCTGAGTAATGGAGGACCCAATTATTAGTGGGTCATGCGTCACATCATCAAACTGATTATGAGGACGTTGGTGGAATTATACATGGATGATTTTTTTTTCAAATCCCAACAGTTTCAGGAACATATGACATACCATGAGAAAGTGTTAATCTTCCTCTTATCTTAAAATTTGGATATGAATCCCTTGATTTTTATATTTAGGGATTATTATGGGATGTCCCTCCTCTTCTTCTTTTGTTACTAAAGCATCAATATTGACTTAGAGAAGATCAAGTCCGACATCCAAATTCTTCCTACAAAAAAAATTCAGGATATCTGAATCCTCCATAGACACATAGACTATATACACGTGTTCATCATGAATCTAGATGACATTTGTAATACCAATTCATGGCTTGTGAAGATGGGAACTATCTACCATTTCGATGAGGAATGTCAGACCTCCTTTATATAATCACGAAGTATCTACTGCAACCTCTAGTTCTATTTCCACCCATATAAAGAAATCCACTAGTACTATTTATGGCCACCATAAAATGGTCCCAAACTTCCCTTCTGACCCATAATGATAATGAACGAAAATGGAATAGTTATACTATCTTAGTCACATGCTCCTCAACATAGATACCAGATACTCCCCTATCTAGTATATATTCCTTATGATAGTTTATGAAGTATGGAAGTTGTGGTATTATCTACATCATCATGAGATACATATGGTGTACCAAGTATACATGATGAATGTTTTCAAGAGTCTACCCATGTTTAAAGGATGACAGAAATGTTGGGCTGGGATCCTTCACCGGTTTTACATCTATTTTATTCCACTGAAAGGAGTCATGTGATTAGCATTGGTAGAATTCATGACATCACATCCATCCCCAGAATATTTACCCCTATATATGATTTATAGGATGAGTTCATAACCTTAGTTGATCGGGATAATCACTGTTAGAATATTAACTTCAATTGTGCATCCCAGATTTGGACTATTAGAAAGCTCACCGATCACAACATTAAGAGAGTGAGCATGGGGATCATCTTCACCACCCCGACACATTAAAATTCTAACATGCATATTTTTTTGTTATTTTTAGGACCAAATTAGCTTATGAAGATTTTGTATGCATAAATTACTATCTTTATTTGTCAAGGATGTTTGAGAATAAAGGAAATAACTTCACATTGTATAAGTTGGTGAAAAAATACAAGAAATTTACAATACTTTCAATGGTAAAACAAATGATGATTTTCTAGTATGTATTTCAAAAAGATCCTAAGATGGTTGGATAGCTTTTAATCAATGCATCCAGAAAGGGGGAGAAAATATGTTTTCAATCATCATGGTTGGTCTTTGAGAAGTAGGTTTCTAAGATGGTGAGGTTTTCCACTGTTTTCCAATTTTTGGGGTCCAAAATTTGGATTTTGGGAAGCATTGATAAAAGTATAGGTCCATAAAGATATCATTAATACATGGAAAAGGTGTGAATTTTAAAAAGATTAATTTTATGAAGATTTAATTGCAGAGGTTTAATGGATTCTGATTGTGAGCTCTACGAGTACGATGAGCTTCACTAAAGCTATAAGAATGGTGATTTGTGGGAGAGAATTGCAGTAATGAAGGTAAAAAGCATTATAGAGGTGAAAAGGAAGAAGAATAATATTGGTGGTGAAAAAAATTTTATGGACGGATCAATGATTATGAAACTATTTTTGATCTATAATATATTCATTGAGCTTCAAAAAACAGAGAGAATTTCATCAGAAATTTTGGAGCTCGACAATTTAGAGCAGACATGGCACTGAGAAGGATGGATGGTTCTAGAGTTAGTGGTAAATTATTATAAATAGACATAAACCCCCTTGAGAAGTGTAGAGAGACTTTATGATAATTTTAGAGCATTCTAATTGCAAAGAAGGTTCCCAGAGAGAGCGAGCTCTGCGAATTCACAATGCTCCGTGAAGGAAAGGAGCATTGCGATGAGCCGTTGAGATTTGAGAAAGAAGTGAACTTCAAAAAGAACAATATGTGCTCAGAGAAATAGTGATATTTTAGATCTTGGAAGCTCTATGAACTAGATAGATCTACGAACTAGAGTTCTCTATGATGCTGGGATCCTCACAAAGAAGCTCTTTGAGATAATGATTTGAGTTCCCAAATTAAGTGAGAATTGAATTCAAGTGGTTCAAGATATGAATGGGGTATAGTACTATGTATTATTATAATGTCTAGGTAGTTCATATCATCTTGAGAATAGGAAAGAAAAGAGTTTTTTTCATATATCATAATTGTGAAAGTTTTTCAAGAAGCTTAGAGATATCGCATTACCCTATTTGTGCAAAGAGGGTGCACACACACTTGAAGATTATCTCCAAAGTACTACACGAGTGGAAGGAAATATCTTAATCATTGTATTCCACATTAAAGGATTATCCTTTTAGTGGATTGTGTGGTACGTGAACATCTCCATACCATATGAAGGACTAGGTTCTCTCATTGAGTAGTGACCCTTGTAAATTCTTCTGTTCCTGTGAATGTGAGTTTTGATTGTGTTTAGTATTGAATGAGATCCTTAATAGGAGATTAAGTTTTTTTCATTTGAAAGGAAACATAAAAATAAAATATATCATAGATTCACCCCCCTCCCCCTCTCAATGATACTTGTATCCTGACTAGGTAACATTAATTGGTATCAATGGTGTTACCATTGTTTATTCATTCCTAAATAATTGAAGAGCAATTGTGATGGACAATCTGAATTGTGTGAATAGTAAAAGGATTCCAATATTTTATGAGAAGAATTATCATATTTGGAAAGATATAATGGTGTCTATCTTATGTATCTTGGATATGAAGTTCATGAAACTACAACAGATATATTTCCTTCTATTGATGACCCGGTTCCTCTAACTCCTGCCGATAAGAAGAATCTTGAGAATGATGGAAGAGCTAAAAAAGCATTACTCGCATCCCTTTAAGAGACTGAATTTTTAAGATTGAAATGTCTCTCTATATCCAAAATAATATTGGAACAACTGAAAAACACTTATGAAGGAAATACAAAAGTGAAAAGGGAAAAACTTCAAATCTAGATGCTGAAGTATAAAGACTTAATGATCGGTGATAATTAATCTTTTGGGTAATTATTTACTAGGACAAATGACATTGTCAATAAAATCATATTTCTTGGTGAAAATTTGGAGGGTTACACTGTTTTTTGAAAAGCTCTTGAGAATTTTTCCTGATAAATTTGATGTTAAAGATTCATCAATATAAGGCATATACCCTGAATCATTACCACTGGATGATTTTCATAGAACTCTCATCACTTATGAAATGATAAGGTAGAATAAAATTGTGAGAAAAGAAAAGGATGATAGATAAATGTCGTTCAAGTATGAAAATAAAAAAAAAATCAAAGAAAATTATTATTGAAGATGAAGCTGGTGAATCCAAATCTGAAGATGTGGTTTGTCAAAATTTTGAAGAAATTTTATCCTTGTTTTCTAAAAATATTAAAAGAGACATAGGGAAAAACAAAGGTAAGCTCCCTTTGAAGTGTTTTGAATTTGGATTTGTTGGCCACATTGTGGAATATTTCCCTCAAAAGGGAAATATGAAGGCAGTGATAAAGAAGACAGAAGACCAAGAAAGTCGTGTATGAAATAGGGTGACAAAGATAAATATTCTGGAATAGGTATGGATAATATGTTCATTAAATGAAAATAATAATCTTTTTTCCAAAAATTAATAAGTATATGATAACAAGACTGAATCTAAAAATTATGTTGCTAAGAAAGATAAAGAGAGTACCTTTTTACTACAAGGAATAATAAAGACTCTGAGAGTAATATTTCTGAAGAATAATAAACTCCACATGAATAGTATCTGAAAGAAGAGATGAAGGAATGATTGAGAAAGATTAGAAGTATTTAGAAATAAAATATGGAATTGACAAATACAAACTCTTCATTAATTGAAAAAAAAATTATTGTTGAGAAAGAAGATTTTTAAAAGGCGATTGATGATCTGAATAATTCTCTTGAGAGTGAAATAATCACAATGATCATCTAGGAGTAAAGATTAAGGAAAAAAAGAAGAGTTTGAAATTAACTTATATAAACTATCTAAAGCTGAGGAAGGGAACATATGGTTTACAAACTATGTTACAGAAGTTGGGGAATGTTCTTATAAGATTGAACTAAATAAATATCAACAAAACATACCTTAAAAGGAAGAAAAGAAAGATGGAACTGGTTCTGATAAGAACAATGCAGGAAAGGCTGTGTATGTGGTCAAAGTTAGAAAAACTAAAAAATCAGAAGTGTCTAAGAATATTGAGTCCAAAAATATTTCTACTACATCAGGTTCTGGTAAGTCTGAACAGAAATATGAGCTGAATAAGAAATTAACAATTCAATATATGAAGGCTGGTATTCAGCAGAATTCTGGTAAGAAGATTGTTTAGAAGCATGTTCACAACTTTAATCGTTATGGATGTTTTAGAGGTAAATATTCCTTCTATGGATACTAATGGTATTGTGGTGGGTTCCAACACATGGAAAATATGTTTTGGTTCAACCAACATCATTAATAAAATTCCACAAGCTTTAAAAGACAATGATTGAGGGAGATCCAGTCTTTTAAAAAGAAAAAAACTCAAAAGAATGTCCAGAAGATATCTGAAAAGGTTGGTGTGAAAGTTGATAATAGGTTTCAACTATTGGAATCTATCTGTGAAAGATGTGATCGAACTGGAAATCTTGCTAAGGGTTTTTTGATTGTGTTACTCGAACAAGATATGTTTTTTTTAAAAAAATTAGAATTTTTTGATTTTAAAGTCTAAGAATAATAAATCTACAAGGATCAAAAAGAAATATTGCTTGGTTTTATGGCCAAGACATATTGAATTGTCTAGGAAATTAGTGTAAGTGAACTAGAAAGAGGAAGAAAAGGATGAACACAAATCCCATGTTATTGAGTCCAAATTGAAAGCTATGAAAGAATAACGAACCTAAATCCATGATAGTGGTTGTTCTTTTTATATGACCGGAGATATAATTTTTTTTAAAGAATGTGAAATATTTAAAATAAGGAACGAAGGTATTTGGAAAAGATGAATTTCTAAGGATCAAAGGTGTGGGATCATCCATCATTGGAAAAGAAAAGATGAAATCCAGAAAAACAATATATGTTTATGGGATGAAGTAAACCCGAAAATTCTGTCACAACTCTATTATGGGGGAAAAATTCATCTTTATAAAAATGGATTTTTTTGTGAAAAATGATGATGATTTAAAGGTAGTTACAAGTGGACAACCTACAAAATGAAACTTCTTCTAAGTTGATGAAGTTCAGAACTCTTGTTACATTGGTTTGGATTACGAAAATAAGTTTTTCCATAAAATTATGTGACACATGTGTCAAAAAAACATGCAAAGATTTTAACATGATACATTGTTAAATATGTTCTTGAATTATATACAAAAAGATATTGGTGTTTCACTATTTTTTAAAATGGGACGATCATGAATACATTGCAAAATAAATTCATCAGTTGTTCAAAAAAGCCTCTGAAACTTATCCACTCTGATATCTATGGTCCAATGAGAAAACCATAAAAAATGGAGATATTTACATCATGACTTTTATTGATTATTTCACTCTCATTACATGTGTTATGTATATGAGGCATAAGATGGATGCTCTAAAAATGATTAATGGTTTAAGAAGGAATATGATTATTCAGTCATGAAGATGAGAACATATAATAGTGGTGAATATAAGAGTGAATAATTTTAAAATTATCTTGAGAAGAATTGAATTCGACATGAGTTCAGTTCACCGTACACATCTCAAAAAAATGGGGTTGCTGAAAGAAAGAATAGGAGTTTGGTGGACATGGGGCGAATAATGTTACTTTAACATGGTCTCTATCATTACTATTGGAAGCAAGACATGAGTACTACTGTGTATATATAGAACTGATGTTTCTATAGGAAAAATTTAGATATGACTCCATAAGAAATGTTCTATGAAAAAACTCTATGTTTGAAACACATAAGGGTTTTTTGGATTCCATGCATTATAAAGAAGAAAGGTGGAAACGTTGGAAGGTTTGAGAAAAGAGGAGATGATGGTATTATGCTTGGAAATTCTCTAGAAGGAAGATGATATAGATGTCTAAACAAAAAAACACAAATAATTATTGATTCATCAGATATGAATGTTGTTGAAAATGATGAGAACGAAAGTAGTCATATGCTGATGGGGAAGTTGAGTAGGACAGATAAAATTTTCTTAACATTCCTGATAATGTTGTTGACTATATCAATCATACTCAAGAAGATGAATCAGACATAGAAATCTCAAGTGATGTGGATTAAATTAAAACAACTCATCCTAGATTGGGGAATCAAGTGTAGGCTCAGAAAATTATTGGAGACCAAAATCAGAGGGTTCAAATAAGATGAACAAAAAATTCTATTACACACACTTCTCTCTATTAAAAAGTAGAACTGAATTATTTGAATGAAGAATTTAAGAATATAAAATGGTTTTAGTCTATGAGTTAATAGCTTGATTACATATAGAATAATGATAATTGGGATCATGTACCCAAGCCACACAACAAGAACATTATTTCTATAAAGTGGGTTTTTTGAAACAAGCTAAATGAAGATGGTGAAGTGATAAGAAACAAATCAAGAATGGTTTACAAACAGTATTCACAAATGGAAGGAATTTATTTTGATTAAACCTTTTCTGTAGTGGAAAGTCTAGAAACAATCAAAATATTTCTTTCTATTATTGAACAATGAGGCTACAAAATATTTCAAAAGGAATTCAAATTCTCATTCTTGAATGGTGATCTCAATGGGGATGTTTACATTGATCATCTTTGTGGATTTTTTATGGGAAAAGATAAACCATATGTCTACTATTTGAAGAAGGCATGGTATGGGCTAAAATAAGCACCAAGGAAATGGTATTTAAAACTCGATACTTCCGTGAGGAAAATGAATTTCAATAAAGGAATAGTTGATATCAATATTTACATAAATAAACATCAGGAGATATCTCTGATTATAATTTTTTATATCGTTGCCATTATCTTTTCCAGGAATAATTAATGATATCATAATGTCCTGATTCTGGAAGCCACCTAGGGGTGCCTCGTACCTGGTTGGTCACATGAACTCAAGCGCATTTCCCCAAACAACAGAGGTTGTTGACTAGCAGCGAGGGACCTGGGTGTGATAGTGGGGATACTATGCCCTCATCGGCAGAGTACACAGCCGAAGTAACAACACATACAACAGCAGAAGTAGTAAATATACAAAAATAATAACAGTGGAATACTACTAAATAAACAACTAGAGCAGAAATATATGTGATGACGTATGATACATATATGTCTAGGAAAATATCCAAACAAGTAACAATGATGAATAAAGTGCTAAAGAAAAGTTCAAAAGAAAAACAGATGAGAAACTCCTCAGCATCGCATGCCTCAGCTTTTTCCTATGCTCTCCTGCTCCAGTGCAATCTAGAACCTGAAGTAGAAGGGTTCTTACCCTTATCTATAACTACAGAAATGTAATTTTTTTGGGCCCCGAAGCATGACCCAAACAGGGTGTGAGACAAAAATCCTAGTAGGAAACCACCCAATGATTTTTTCCTAACAGTCAGTGAATATATGGCAGGAAAAATTACAGAAAGCAGTAAACAGGGAAGTACACAGCAGTAACAATCCACATTTTCTAGCATATAATTACAAACAAGGAAGCATCCACACAAGAAAGTGGAACAAACAGGTAACCCTCTAGGTAGTTCTCACATCCTAGCCCCTATAGTTCAAGCTAAAAGTACTAGAAACCCTCTGGGCGGCACACACAGTCTCACCCCTCTAGTTCAGCTAAAGAATAGGCTCTCTGGGGAAACACTCATCATCAATTCCCCATATAGTCTTGTATCGTACTAAAGGCGCTCTGGCGAAGCACTCAACATCTCATTCCCCCGCTGGCCCATGTCGAGGAACTATAGACACTCTGATGAATAACTCAACATCAATTCCCACTATGTTCTCACATCGTAATATAAAGACACTCTGGAGAAGGCCTTACATCCATTCTTCATATGGTCTACTACACTAGGTTCTCATAGCCCTGTGTAAATTCGGAAAGAATAGAATCATGTAACATCCAAAGTAACCTAAATAAACTACTTGGCTAGAGTTATACAACATCTCAGCATGGAAGAACAATAGTCACACCATCCCCAACTAGGCATGGAAATGGCAAAATCCTAATAGGAAAAACTAGACCAAACGTTCATAAACAAGAAACACATGCATGGGAAGATCATCCAAAGCATAGTAAATTACCCTATTCACAAACAATAACCTCTACTCAGGCATAAAAGGAAATTAGGAAATCAACAAGGGAAAAACAGGAAACACGCAATACCCTGTTCAAGGGTATTGGTGGAATTTTCACATAATACTCAAAGACTTTCTACAGAAAGGTTGAAACCACCTACCTTGATGCTAGGAGATCGATATACGTGAACCACGAGTATTGAATCTCTTTATGAAATCATAGATCAATAAAATTTCCCATGAATTTCAACCCACAATAACATGAAAAAGAGGAGGAATTGGAAAACAAATCTCTGGCAGAAGGAAGAGCTTACCACTACGGTTCCGACTCAATCGATGGTGGTTGATTCAGAGAAAAGACGGAGGCTCGGGGTCTCAGAGGAGATTCTCCGCCGTACGGGATGCCCTCAGTAGAAGAAGATGGAGAAGAAGATGGTTCTAGGGTTAAGACATGACCCTGTTCCATTTAATGAAAAAAATAAAGTACACATCGTGTACTTTTGGAGTACACGGCGTGTACCAGGATTTTCTATACTCTACTTTAAGCTGCCTCCACATCACCCCTACATGGTCTTGTGTGTGGCCTGGACACAGCCAGCACACGACCTCACATGGCAAGAGAGTACACGGCGTGTACTCATAAAGTACATGGTGTGTACTTCATAAATTTCCAGAAACTACTCTTTTCTCAAAAACCCTAGAAAAAGGAAAAACATACCTGAAAAGAAGGTCCGAGTTCATAAAAACTACCCCCCTTAAAGAAATTCATCCCCGAATTTCCCTACAGAGGCTTAGATGAAGAGACCCCGAACAGCTCCGGCCACTGCGATCATACATCGGCCTCCTTTTCCCAAGTCTCGTTCTATACTAGCCCGTGCTACCATAGCACCCGTACTAGAGGAACAGACTAGCCATGGAGAACCTTCGTACTACGATCGATAATCCGGATAAGATTCTCCTCAAATGATGCATTTTATTCTAGCTCAACCTCCTAAGGTTGAAAGATATGAGATGGGTCTGAAAAGTAACGTCAGCGATGAGAGACATGGATGATTTCATGTGTATCCCGGTACCTGTGAGGTAACTGCAACCGATTGGAAACCGGCCCAACCCTCTACAACACCTCAAACGGCCCAATGTACCATGGTGAATGCTTACCCTGTCTATGAATCCTCTTGTGTCCCAACCTTGGAATGACACGTAAGAAAACCTGATCTCCAAACAAGACGAGGTCCCAGTAAAGCTGCCTCTCCTGCCTCCAACCAGCATAAAGGTGATCAGCATGGCCTACCGTACGAAGCCTCTTATGGTTCCTTCTGAATAGTTTCATGAGAAATATTGTTCTAGGAGAACTCTATAAGAGGTATATTCTTCTCCCAAGAACCTCCAAAGTTCTGAATGAAAGCTCAGAGCATATCCTCAAGCACCTGGATTGTGCGCTCGTACTAGCCATCAGTCTAGGGATGGTATGTTATACTCAAAAGTACCAGGGTACCCAAAGCCTTGTAAATCCCCTGCCAGAACCGATAAGCGAAGTGCTCATTCCTATTTGAAACAATGGAGTGTAAAACTCCATGTAGACGTACAATCTCTCTGATGTACAATTGTCCTAGCTCAACAACACTGAAGGTCTCTTTGATCTTCATGAAGTTAGAAACCTCCATAATCCTGTCGATGACAACCCAAAAATCATCATTCCCTTGAGGTGACCTCGGAAATCCGGTCATGAAGTGCATCACAACATCGTTCCACTTCTACTTCGGAATGGGTAACTGCTGTAAAAGACCAGCTAGTCGCTAAGGCTCCGCTTTCACCTGCTGACACGTGGAACACCTCATGACAAAACTAGCAACATCTCTCTTCATACCCAGAAACCAATATTGGAAGTGTAGATCATGATACATCTTGGTGACACCAGGATGTACCGCCCAAACTAAGGAATGAAAATCCCCCATCAGCTCCTCGCATATGTCTGGTGGCACACATATGTGTCCCTAGAAACACAAGATCTCATCATCACTCACTATCCATCTAGGAAGAGGGTCCCCTCCTGACACACTCTCCCACAGGAATAGGCCTTCAGAATATGATATCTGCCTCATCCGTACCCAATCAAAAAATATAGAGGTAATAGCTACATATGATAGAAATGTCTACCCCTGTCTGTCATGCACCTCCATATGCATCTCAGAAACTAGATCCATAAGCTTCCACTCACTGCTGGCCTCCTGAAATGCTTGTATCTGAGTTCTCCTACTCAACACTTCAGCCTCGACATTGACCTTTACAGGAGTACAAGAAAGCTCAAAGTCGAAGGACAGAAGATACTCAACCCACCTATGCTGTCTCAGATTCATATCACGCTAAGTTAAGATGTACTTGAGACTCTTGTGGTTGGTGAAAACCACAAAGTGCTCTCCCAGAGGATAATTTCTCCAACAGTTTAAGGCATGAACAACTACCGCCGGCTCTAGATCGTGTGTCGGGTAGTTCCTCTCAGGTTGGCTCAACTTCCGAGACCCATACACAACAACCCCATCCCTTGGAATAAGACTAGATCTCAACCCAATACCTGAGGCATCATAGTAGACAGTGTATCTCTTGCCCGTATCTGGAAAAAATATTATTGGTGCTGAAGTCAACCTCCCTTTTAGCTTCTAAAAGGTTGTCTCACAAGAATCTCACCATAATAACTTCGCACCCTTCTTGGTCAAACCCATCAGTGGTGCTACTAAGTAGAAAAAGTCCTATATGAATCATCTTTAGTATCCATCTAGCCCTAGGAAGCTCCATACCTCAAAAACATTCTTTGGATGCTCCCAGGAATCTACTACTCTCACTTTATCTGGGTCCACTGATACTCCTGTCTCTGAGATAATGTGGCCCAAAAAGTGTAACTAGTCCATCCAAAAGTGGCATTTCGAGAGCTTATCATATAACTAATGCTCTCTCAGTGTACACAAAATGATCTCAAGATGGGTAGCATGGTCACGTCAAGTGTTAGAGTACAATGATATATCGTCCACAAAGACCGTCATGAAAGAGTCTAAGTTTGGATGGAACACTCGGTTCATCAGTGCCCTAAAAACTACAGGTGCGTTTGTGAGACTTAAGGGCATAACCATATACTCATATCGATCGTACCTTCTTCTGAAGGCTGTCAGAGGTATATCTGATGGAATAACGTGAAACTGATGATAAACGGACCTCAAATCGATCTTCGAGAACAGCCAGTCTCCTTGAAGCTAATCAATGAGGTCATAAACCCTAGGCAAGGGATATTGGTTCTTAACCATCAACTGGTTCCTTTTCTGATAATCCACACACAGTTCGAGGGTACTGTCTTCCTTCTTCACAAATAGGACAGTATATCCCAAAGGAGAAGTACTAGGATAAATGAAACCCTTTGCCTGCAACTCCTCGAACTTCTTCTTGAGCTCCTGTAACTAAGGTGTATCCATCTTATAAGGAGGAGTGGACAACGGTGCCGCTCCTGACACGAGCTCAAAGGAAAATTATTCCTCACGGTCCGGAGGCAAACCTGAAAAGTCCTCTGGAAGGACATCCCTTAAACGATCCACCACTAGAGGAATGTCTAACTGCGAAGTCCCCTTGTCATCTAGATACAAAATGGAAATCTGATCTGTAACTCTGCCAAGCCCATGATGATCGGGTCCTGCTCAACTCTCATGGACATCCCACTCGCCTAGATGAAGAAAAGATCCACCCTCTGGTGATATGAAAGTCACCCTATTATGATAATAGTCGATGAATTCCTGTAAGGGAATTATCCAGTCTATTCCAAGAATGACATCATAGCTCGTCGTATCTAGGACATAGTGGTCCCATAAGAAGTGACACCCTATAACTTCAAGAGGGAACTCTCTGCACTAACGTACACTAACTGCTCGGGTCCCCAACGGTGTGTCTAGCGTCAAGGTATCGGTAGTGGAAAAGATGGAGTGACTAAGGATCTCCAAAACAACAACAGAGATAAAGCTATGCATAGAACCATTATCAAAAAGAGATGAAGATAAAACTGAGGCTACATAGATCGTACCTCGAACTGTAGAAGGTCTGATATCCTACTCCAGCTGGGATTGCTCCACTACAAAAGCCTGACCTGTACCATGGCCCTGTGATCCTGCCTGGCTGCTATGAGTTGATCCGTCCTACTGTTGCTGATAGACTAGTGACAGACCACCATGGCCTTTACCTCCATCTTGGCCTGAAAGGTCAGAAGTAATCCAGTTCCCAGACTGGTGAGAAACTGGTGGTGCTTCTCATGAACTAGGAGTCATGGAATAAACTCTGTCACCAGCTGTTGGTGAGAAAACCTGACAGAAGCACTGAAGGTGACCCATCCTGCCGCAATATCATCACTACAATGGTTCTCTCTAGCATGGTGGTCTCGTATTCATGGATCTTACACACTGGTAGCATATAGCCTGGATACCTGAAGATGTGTCTCACTACCTCAGATCACCATGTGTATACTCCCTTCGGCACATTCTGCTGTCGTCTGATGAAGCACTAACTCTGGAAGTCTAACTGCCCTGGCTCTCAGCTCCAGAATCTCTCAAATTGCACTATGAAATTAGTTTGTGGTTGATGATGGAGGCGATGGAAGTCAGGCTGATGATATTCACCTATGAGCAGATCTCTCTTCTGAGACCATCCCCAAACCTCCTTTCCAAGAACAACCCATATCCACCCTGGAGGGGTGTGAAACACAGAAGCTCAGTGAAATGAGAGGAGTACTTCATGACAGAAGGAGTACCCTACTCTAGGATTATGAACTCCCGGTCTTAGTCGGCCCTCAGGGTCTCTGGATAGAAGTAGTCATAAAATACATGTTGAAACCCCTCCTATGCCATAACCTTCTGATGACCCACCTGTGAGATCACGTCCCACAACCTCTTCGCGGAGTCCCGTAGCATGTCAGTAGAGAGCTTCACCCGCATATCTGGAGGCATCTCCAGATGCTCGAAGATCATCATCATGGCTTCTATCCATGACTCTGCAACTTGAGGTCCTCATTCCCCTAAGAAGGTGGGATGCTGCTGCTACTGGAAACCTCACGTCAAGTCTTCCATAGTTGAGGCAGGAGGTAGATCTCCCTGGAAGGTTTGCATCATCCTTAGTTAACCAACCTTAAACTGCGCATCGGCACCTACAACCGGTATCACTTCTATTGCCAAGGCTGACACAACAAGAGGATCTGTGGGAAGCCCCTGATCGACCATATCTGGTGTATGATCACTGCCTGAAAACTGGCAAACAACTGGAGGACGTATCGGTGCCATGACTCTGCAAGGTCAAACGTACACCAAAGATCAACATTATCAAGAACTGAAAACCTGAAGGAACAAGAATGAACAGTTAAAAGAATGCATTCAAGTTATAAAAACATGACTACACAACATGTACTTTCCCTAAACGGAATGTTACCTTAATCCATTCACATGGGCGTGTACTTCTACCTAAATTGGTTGTGTAACACCCCAAATGTATGGCGTTTTTTATTAACACGTAGTGTGTACTTGAATCATATTCCCTAAATGAGTCCTTCTACATGGTTATTCCACACAGATCCTCTAATACAAAACTACACCACGTGTTCAAGAAGGATGTGGCATGTACTCGGCATGCCTTACCTGTGCCGTGTTTTTAGCAACACCGTTAGAAACATGGCTGACACTACACGATGTTTTCCAGATGGACACATCATGTAAGATAATGGTTAACATCGGCCCGTGTTGATCTTGAGATGGCCAGGTACCTAGATCATATGACACGATGTGTAAAATTCAGACACAGTGTGTATGTAAAAAGATAACACGACCCGTGTAGTCCGTGACATGGCTGGGATACCTATTTCATACTACACAGCGGGCTAAACTAGTACAAGGTGTGTTCCTACAAGATTTTTCACAACCCTGTGTCCATTCTCACATAGTCTGTGACACTGTTATAGACTACACGACGTGTAACCATACAGTACACGCTGTGTATTCTGGGTTTTTCTATACAGTAGCCTCAGAAAATGCTTTGGAGCCCAGAAAACACTGAAAACCAGCATTAAGGTGCCAAATTCCGATCTGTGAGGGCCCATAGTCCCCACAAATCAAAGTTTGGAATCTTATACAAGTTACAAGAAAAGAAAATAAGTCAATGATACACAAAATTTCGGTCTATGAGGACCCATAAAACCTCAAGAACCAACATTTGGCATCCATCTAAGCAAAACACAATACAAACAAATTCCTTATCAAACTGCAGGGATTCTATCAAAGCATCTATCACAACAGAATGCATAATCTACACAACATCTATCACAACAACATTCAATCACTAATGCATCCAAGATTCCGTAGCATGAATGCATGGAATGTGATTTCTAACAAGTGCCTATATTATGCATGAGATGGAATAGCCTCATCTCATCGGGTTGCGACAGAAATAGTACAGCAATAACAACAACGGTAACAGAACAAAGAATGTGAATCACCCAAAGGTGAAATCGAGTCAACTGTAAAATTACAAACAAGTAAAATTGCAATAAATGAGGTAGTATGGCTTTTCTATGTATGTGAGTTAGCTACTCCTGGAAACAGCTCATTACCAAGTACCTATTCCACCTTATCCCTGGATATAGTCTCCAAACAGTAAGTCAAGATAAAAGAGACCCTCTGATACCACTTTGTAACATCCGGGTTCCAGAAGCCACCCAGTGGAACCCCATACCTGGTTGGTCACATGGCCTCAAGAACATTTCCCCGAATGCTAGAGGTTGTTGACTAGCAGCGATGGCCATGGGTGTAATAATGGGGAAACTATTCCATCATTAGTAGAGTACACAGTGGAAGTAACAATACATAAAATAGAGTATGCAGAAAATATAAAACAATAATAACAATGGAAGACTGCTAAATAAACAACTAGAGAAGAAATATAGGTGAATGATGCAAGATACATATATGTCTAGTAAAACAGCCAAACAAGTCACAATGATGAATACAGTGCTAAACCAAAGTAGAATAGAAAAACAGATGAGAAACTCCTCAGCATCGCAAGCCTCGACTTAGTCCCATGCTCTCCAGCTCCCGTGAAATCAGGAACCTAAAGTAGAAGGGCGCTTGCCCTTATCTATACCTGCAACAATATAATCTGTTTGGGCCCAAAATCATGACCCAAACAGGGTGTGAGACAATAATCCCAGTAGGTAACCACTCAAAACGTTTTTCCTAACAGTTAGTAAATATATGGTAGGAAAAAGATTAGAAAGTAGTAAACTGGTAAGTACACAACTGCAACAATCCAAAGTTTCTAGCATATAATTACAAACAAGGAAGCAGCCACACAAGCAGGTGGAATAAATAGGTAACCCTCTATGTAGTTCTCATAGCCTAATCCCTATGGTTCAACCTAAAAGTAATAGAAACCCTATTGTGGTCACACACAGTCTCACCCCTATGGTTCAGCTGAAGAATAGACTCTCTGGGGAAGCACTCACCATCAATTCCCCCTATAGTCTCATATAATACTAAAGGTGCTCTGGGGAAGCACTCTACATCTCATTCCCCCTAGGGCCCATGTCAAGGAACTATAGACACTTTGATGAATCTCTCAATGTCAATTCCCCCTATGAACTCGCATCGTAATATAAAGACACTCTGGAGAATCCCTTACTTCCATTCTTCCTATGGTCTGCTACACTAAGTTCTCACAGCCCTATGTAAATTCAGCAAGTATCGCATCGCGTAATGGCTAAAGTAACCCAAATAAACTACTTGGATAGCATTTTATGGAATCTCATCATGGAATAAGAACAGTCACACCATCCTATAACTATGCATGGAACTGGAAAAGGAATAACAGGAAAAACAAGACCGAACGGTCATAAACAAGCAACACATGCATGGGAAGAACATCCAAAGCACAATAAATTACACTATTCACAAACAATAACCTCTATTCATGCATAAAATAAAATCAGGCAATCAACAAGGGAAAAAT
Source organism: Viscum album (assembly GCA_963277665.1). Lineage (NCBI taxonomy): Eukaryota > Viridiplantae > Streptophyta > Magnoliopsida > Santalales > Viscaceae > Viscum > Viscum album. Next base: position 1,529,321,419 of record OY728123.1, on the reverse strand, counting down.
AGGAAACACGCAATACCTCGTTCAGGTGTATTGGTGGAAGTTAGACATAATACTCAAAGACATTCTACAGAAACGAACAAACCACCTACCTTGATTCTAGGAGATCGATATACTCAAACCATGAGTCTTGAATCTCATTATAACATCGTATATCTATGAAAAAGCACAATATTTTCAACCCAGAATAACATTAAAATAGGAGGAATTGGAAAACAAAGCTCTAGGAGAAGGAAGAGCTTACCTCTAGGGTTCCGACGCAATTAACGATGGTCGATTCAGAGAACAAACGGAGGCTTCAGGGCTCTAAAGAGATTCATTGCAGTACGGGACACCCTCGGTCGAAGAAGATGGAGAAGAATATGGTTCTAGGGTTAATACGTGACCTTGGTCCATTTAATGAAAAAAAGAAAGTACACGGTATGTAATTTTGGAGTACCCGACATGTACTATGCATTTCCGTACTCCACTTTAAGCGGCCTCCACATCACCCCTACATGGCCATGTGTGTGGCCCGGACACGTACAGCGCACAACCTCATGAAGAAAGGGATTACATGGAGTGTACTCATAAGGTACACAACGTGTTCTTCATAAATTTCCAGAAACACCTATTTTCTCAAAAACTCTGTAAAAAGGAAAAACATACCTAAAAAGAAGGTTCGGGTTCTTACAGATCTTGTGAAAGATTAGTTTAGAAGGTGGAGAAGTTGTTTGAGATGTCCATGCTAGTATAAATAAAATAATTTTTTGGGATTCAAATGGCACAGAAGAAGAATCACATTATTTGTCTCTAGAAAAGTATGCTAAAGAAATTCTAATGAAATTTGGCATAAAAATCAGTTTCCAAACCAATTTTAGTGGAAACCAAGTTGTATAATGATGGAGAAGGTATAAAAGTTAACCAAAAAGATTTCCAAAAGTTTATTGAAAGAATTTTATATTTGACTACCTCAAGACCCGACATATTTTATGTGGTTAGCTTATGCGAATGATTTTAGAGCGCTCCATAAGAATTACAAATGATTTATAGAAAAATATTTCTCAGATATATCAAATGTACAAAAATCCTTGGAATCTGGTATTATGGAACAAATAATATTGATCTATTCAGGTATTCAGATACTGATTGTGCAGAAAATGTTGATGAAAGAAGATCTACATCTGTTGGAGTTTTTTCCTGGGGAAAAGTTTTGTTTGTTGGCATACAATAAAAATTAGTAAATATAAGTATAGTTGAAGTCAACTATGTTTCTTCTACACAAGCTACTACCCAAATAATTTGGATGAAGACTCAGTTGGAATATCTACTTGTTGAAGTAAATCTACTTTTTCTCATAGGTTGTGATAATCAAATTGCAATAAATCTTACATGGGATCTAGTACAAAATTCTCATTCAAAAAAATTGACATAAAGTTCCACTTTATCAAATAGCATGTGGATAAAAATTTATTTAATCTAGAGTATGTTCCTATTTTGGAAAAAGTAGCTAATATATTCAAAATCCATTACCGAAGCAACCATTTCTAAAATTGAGGTTGAACATGGGTGTCCAACCTCCTTCTCATCAAGGTTGAGGTATGTGTTACTATACCCACTCTCATCTTACCTTTGGATATTGTTTTCGAGGGGGGATAATTTTCATATATCTATCTTTATGGATACATTAATAAAGAGGTACTTGTGGGTAAACTATCAATTCATCATGTAAGTGTGTGATCTATTCTAACTGTTTGTTGGAATGGTTGTATCATGGTTTTAAGGAAAAAAAGTTATTTAAGGAATATCGATGAAGTGAAGAAAGATACGGAGGAAAGATAATGTTATCTAGTTTCATAGTCACTAATTTTGGACATCATGGTCTTTCTATAAATAATTCGTGTTTCCTACAATTAGTTAGCTCACGTAGGCTTAGAATTATTGATTAGTGACCCATTTCATAAGGAATCAATGTTCAGTGATTTATGAATCTAGGTTTAAAACAAAATAAAATTTGGGATATTGTTTATAAAAAGTTGGATAATGAATATTTTGGATACATGAAGTATTTCCTTTTGTTTTCAAGGAAGTTTGAGAAGAAATGAAATCACATCACTTTGTATAAGTTGGTGAGGAAATACAGGGAATTCCCAATACATTCCATGGTAAAATTGAAGATTCATTGCGGGTATGTATTTAACAGATATCATAAGTTTGTTGGGGAAATTTTTATGCAATATTTAGGTAGTAATGTGTGATAAAATATGTTTGCAGTCATCATCGTTGGTCTTGTAGAATCAGGTACCAATGATGGCACAGTTTTCCAGTGGTTCACAAATTTTGGGATCCATAATTTGAGCTTTTCTAGAATTTCAAAAACTGTACTTAATTTAATATCACATCAATACTTGTAGAAGTCATTAATTTCATGAATATTAATTTTATTAAGAGTTAATTGAAAATGTTTAATGGATTCTGATTGTGAGCTCTATGAGTATGACGAGCTTCGTGAATGACAAGGGAATGGTGCTTCGCGGGTAAGAATTGTAGTAGTGTAGGAGAAGAAAGTTGTAGTGTAAAAAACTAATAAATAGAATAATGGTATAGAAAATTATTTTATGGAAGGATCCAAGATTACAAATAACTTTGGGATCCAAAAAATATCCCTGGAGCTTCACAAAACAGAGATAATTTTAGTGAAAATTCAAGAGCTCTTTGATTTGGTGCTAGCAAGGTGCTGAGATGGATATAAGGATATAGAGTTAGTGGGAAATGAATATATATAGACCTTGACCCCTATAAAAGTCTAGAGAGACTTAATGATAATTTTAACGCTCTTGAATTGTGAAGAATGTTCGCAGAGAAAGCGAGATCTGCGAATGCAGTAAGCACCACAAAGGGAAGGAGCTTCACGGAGAGCCTTTGAGCCTTGTGAAATAAGTGAACATAAAAAATATCAATCTACTATCAATGAAATAGTGAACTCTACAATCTACTGATCTATATGAAAAAAGATATCTCTATGAACTAGAGAAATTTGTGAACTAGAGTGCTTACAATGCAGGGAGCTTCACGAAGGAGTTCTACAAGATGAGGATTTCTGTACCCAAATTATGTGAGAAGTGATTTCAAGTGGTTCAAGATATGACTGGGTAATAAGACTAGGTATTATTAAAAATGATATATTATTCCTATTATCTTCCGGATAGGAAAGAGAATAGTTGTTTTCGATGATTTTATTTTTCAATGTTTTTTAAGAAGCACAGAGATATTGCATTACCGTATTTTTGCTAAGAGGGTGCACACACACTTGAGGATTATCTACCAAGTACTATGTGAGTGAAATTAAATATCCTACTTATTGTAGTATAAATTAAAGGATTTTATTTTTAGTTTATTTTGTGGTATAGGATTATCTATGTAACATTCTAAGGACTAGCTACTATCATAGAGTAGTGAACCTTTAAAATTCTTGTGTTCTTATGGATGTGTGTTTGAAATTTGTTCAGTAGGTAATGTGATCCTTAATAGGAGACGAAGGTTTTATCATTTTATAGGAAACATAAAAAATTAAAGATATCACTATTTCACCCCTCCCCCTCTCAGTGATACTATAATCCTAACTGGGTAACATCAGTTATAAGGATGCACCAATAATGATAAATAATATCAAGCTCTCATTAATAGTCTCATGATGTCCCTCTAGATATATCCCCTTCTTACATGTGAAGGTAAACTCTAAAATATTCATCTGAAATATTAATGGTGACAACATATATAGAAATACAGAGCTCATTCCCCTATTGGAGTGAACTCATTAACTGATGGCCCAATTCCCTTCTCAACTAGAAGAGATCCATGTCCCTCGGTCTTAGAAAGGTTGAGTCAATGCCTTTAGAAGTCTAGTCATGTATCTTCCAGAGCCTGTCTAGGATTACATGTTCATTCATGTGGTTCATCATATGGTTTTTTCTCCCATCCTTTCTGATGATGATGATAATTATCAGCTAAACTAGATAGATATCAGTGCTTCCAAGTTAGTACCCTCAGGTTCCCCCATAGTGGAAGAAACATCTGATTATACAACTCCTTTCATTTAGAATCTATAGTGTCTTATTCTCCCACCAGACCATGCTAAGACTAAGATAATCTGTATGTTCACAACACATTTCACCCTTTAGAGAAATCCCAACCACGAGCATATTCTCTACGTATGCAGGTTTCATGGAATTCATATATTTTTCATCAAATAGGATGAGGTTCCCAAAATTATGTAGAAAGTCATTTCCAACTCTTGGGGTGCCCATTAAGTAGGATTGAATCTGTCACACCAGATTTAGTGGATGGGCTATATCTAACCCACCATGGTCTTGGACTATATTGAGTATGACGATAGGTGTCACACATGTAATATACATGCCAAATTTTTTCATTGACCTCTATAGATTCTTCACACCATCAAATATTCTTTTCCTTCTGTGGTATGGGTGTTTCGCATCCCTTAGAACATGTGTTCTAGTAAGGAATAAATACTTTCAAAAGGTTTCCATTGGATTTATTTATGGAACTGGAAAAATCCAATGGTAATTTATCCAAAGGGACGTGCTTTCCAAAGTCAGGTGTTCGTTAGGTTTTAACCAATGATACTTAAGATCATACATTGGTTGAGAGGATGGTAGGTTAGACTCATCACACCCTTTGGGGTGAATTATTTACTACACTATGAATCTCTTATATATTTAAGATATTTTCCTGAATCCTTATTGATATACCAATTATAACATAGGTTTATCTTGAAATTTTCAATCAATTATTAGTAGGTGTGAAATTTCAAATAATCTGTATATATTTTAGGTTCTTCATTAATAGATACATCTCTATGTATTCGAGGTTCTCCATCAATGGTATCCTCTCATATAATATGTAGTGATTCTGTTGACCATTTCTATAATAATACTAGTTTTTAAGCCACTCTGTGGAGAACTCATGAATTGATTGTCATCCAGGGAGATGAAAGTTTGTTTTGATGTTGGGACAATACCCATAAATGAATACCAATGTATCCTTGTGAGTGGAACCAGAACCCCCAAAGTTTGGTGATGCTTAATGGGACACATTATGCCTTTTATGTTCATGCGATAAGGACCCAACAGTATAGTTTAATGTCATGTGGTAGGAAAATCTAATAGGGAAGTACTTAGTCAATTCTTAGTATGGGACTTATGCCTAAGAGTCCCAAAGAATATGGAAAAGATAAGAGTTTCTAATTTGGATTAGATCTTGTTGGTAATATGGCCCAGTAAGAACATGTTTGATTTTAATTATTGGGTTTGGTCCTCAGAAAGGCTTCTTATGCATCCCACCAGAATGGGAATCAAAGCCCGCACAGTTCGATGAGTATCATAAGAGAGTGTAGTCCTTTGAGATAAATGAGTTTGGCCTTACTTATTGAAAAGGATTCCATTTATAGATTAAATGATATGGAGCTTTATCCTTATGAAGGTTTCCTACGTATCCTAGTTTTGATGGGAATCAGAGTTTTCATATTTCATTCATGTGATTTGTATATACAAATGTTGTGATCATCACAAATCTCTAAGCCCATATGATTAATGCTCAGTGTGTGAAAAAAGAGGATGTGAAATATTCACAAAAATACACACAACAATATTATCCTGATTCTCTAGTAGAAGATGATGGACCTACAATGGTGAGGGGTGGATGAGTATGAGTTTAAAAACCTTCCCTATATTCCCTTTACTTTAGACTAGGGTCCAATGTAATGAAAGAGTTAATGTGAATAAAGTTGGGAGGAACAAGACTTCAACCTCCTACATGAATGGTTATAGTCTTACACTAGTATGGTTTCCCTACAATTGGTCCTGGTAGGGGTGGGAGACCTCTCATTTGTTCAAAAATAAAAGTAGGTGTCAACTGTACCTTTCCTACTAAGGACCAAAGGTTCTTGGTTTTTTTGAAAATATAGGGAGGTCTTGACCCAAACCCTAATCCTCCAAACCGAGAACTCCACAACACTCTTTTTGGGAGAATGGTTCATGTGACTATGGATATAAGAACCCATAGACACTCCATGAATCCTAACACCATAGAAAAATAAATATGGAAAACCTATGATTGTGGATATACAAACCCATATAGGAGACATGATGATGTACCCTTACTAATATTTTTCTATGTTAGGGGGTTTTGGTGGAAGTTTCAACATAATCCCTTTTAGATAATGGAGCCAATGAAGAACAATACTTTCCATGAATGGATTTGAAGAAGGATTGATGAAAGGCTAGTATAGACAGAAGGGATATGGTGAATCAACATCAATTTTCCCAAGTATATATCTAGAGCATAGGTATGGGTGTGTAAGTAAGCTTGGGCGACCCGATGTTGACATAAGTGACAAACAACCTAGATGTTAATACTTGGGAGAGACTTGACTCGTGCTTTCAAGTGTATTCATAGATATTCCCAGAAGTGGGTCACTAAAGTTACTTTTGCAAGAATAAGTGGGATGCAAGTGTTTCTAATTTAGGGAGTTTTGGCACTTTAGGAACATAAGTATTACGGATTTCAAACACTAAAGGGTCTTAGTTCCTATGATCCTCCATCAATTACTCCTCTCTTGGTGTCAAATAACTACCTTGAAGGGTTCGGAATACTTAGTCGAAGAACTAGGGAAACCGGAGTAGCAATTAGGCTTTAGGGAAATTCTTTAGTACAAATGAAGGCCCCAAGGGTTTATTTATAGGAAAATAAGTGACCCTGGTAGAATTGTGATCAGACAGGAAAGGTACTTACATTCTGACAGAGCCTCGGCTTGATTGGGGGATCCAAATTTCAAACATTTTAAAATAATTATTTTCTTTATGTATTTTATCTTATTTTTTCTATGGAATATCCCTTTGTCACTTTTTATTATTGTGATGGAATGGAGTGTCAAAAAAATACCCCCCACACATAATTGGATCCCAAATGAAAAGCGGATCTTATACTGAGGTAAAATTAAAAAAAACGTAAAAGAGGTTGATGTGGCATGAAAACTAATAGAATGAAAGTTACAAGCATTCAAGATGATAGCATGTGAGGTACGGTCGCATAGGGTAATGATCATCGCTTATATATAGTGTATTCACTTCATCAAAAATTAAAAAGGACTTCGAAAATCCAACTCTCTACACGCAACTGATTTTACACATACACTCTTTTAGGGCATGCTTATTCTGTATGTATTTGATTTGCACACCAACAATGGGGAACCATACTTGCGCATCATTTTTATACTTATGCCCCAAATCCATACTTTCACTCCTTAATTCCTTTGTAAAATTTTCTTAATTAATTTTTCAAAAAATCCAAAATGGGATTACTTTAAAGATATATTTTGATCTCTTTTGTATGTTCAATGGATCCCAAGAGAATCGTAAATACTGATGAATTTTATAGTAATATAATTGATGATATAATGAAGATAGTCATGCATGATTACTTCGACATATGTGACACTAAAATCCCATATTTGGAAGAGAATTTGGGGAAATATCACTTCATTTTTCCAAGGAGTATTTATTTTCCTCTGTATGGTTATGGCCATTTGTACGATGTCCACATACCGGACCAAAATAATTATATTCCACTTTCGTGGTTTCATGACCATACCAATTTCTCATCTGCCAATATTTCTATTTGGGGAACATATATTAATGTTGTCATAGCAGCTAAGGCCCATTTCATACATCACATCCCGTGGGCACTAGATTTGAAAGAACATACACCTGAGCTACATCCACATAGTTATTTATCCATTTTTCAAGATTCTCATATAGATCAATCAGAGGGCTGGAGGAAAAGTTGAGATTTTCACCTAGGATAGGGTGTTTAAACCCACATTGATGTGGGTGTATTGGGTGTGCATGATTTGTGAAGATTTTATGGATGACTTAAAAGGTTTTGGGATTTATGAGGCCATATGGGTTAGGAAAAACTATGCATATAGGAATGGCGATTTCATGATAGAGTTGGTAAGCCGATGGAGTATGGAGACTAATTAATTCAATTTGACACATGGAGAAGTAGGAAACAGTTTGTGGTATTTCTACCAGATCTCTTGAGCTCTAATCCTTTGAGATATGTATTATAAGTTTATTCCTCCAAAGGTGACATGGAATGACTCAGAAAAGACATCGTCATTGGATCGTGAGTTAATGAAGATATTTTATAAACTCAAGAATACAAATACAAAAAAGTCCAAGACAAGAAGGTATATTCACTTAGAATAGTGGATGGAAATATTCATGTTGAAGAAGAAGGAGAAGGGTCCCACTTGCACCCTCCCGACAAGCATCCCAGTGGTTGAAAAGAGAGGTACACCTAACGATTTCTGGCCAACATTAGAGAAATGAGAGTTTGGGAAGTGTGGGTATGAATTCAATTCCAAAATTCATATGAAGACACATCTTTCACGTTTCAAGTCCATATGGTTCATTTTATATCTTTTTCTTGTCTGAGATTCTAAGGGATGTGTATATCCATGAACATTTTTTATTGTTTCCAAGCTGGCCGAGAAGTGGATGGTAGTATTGGATACCCCTATTTTGGAAAATATTCATAGGATCTTTTTGCATACCTACAAAGAGAAGTATGATATTTGAAAAATGAGGATCATTCTAGGTGTTATGGGGGTGGATCATCACTCATTTCAAAGCATACACTATTCAAAGTGGGGTATATGTCTTTGGAAGTTCATTCTGACCTTCTATCCATGATTTTTCTGGTATTTCACCTCTGTCATTGAATGCTTCTGACAATAAGGATAGGTTAAGTATGTAACATGAATTTCATATTTTCCCTTATGGGAATCTACCTATGGGGTTATTTTTTTATGATGGGATGGCCAACTTAGAGCTAAGGGTGTATATGTTAACTTTAAAGGATGGCATATTGGAAACTAAGATTAATGGGTAAATAATATGTGAATTATATGATCCTTATAGATTCACTTGTTAATTCAAATGTCTAAAAAATATCATATCTCCTTCAATGCATGTCGTATTAGAGAAACATCAGATGGTGGCCTGAAAACTATGGTTGCTGACGACTACAGAGAAAAATGGGGAAATATTCAATTTACCTATCACTGATGAAACAAAAATATTAACTACCATGTATGTTGAGAATTGGGTTTCATCACACCCTAAAGTGGTATTAAATTTTCTTATCCCTTGAATAGGTGTAAAGAGAGGCAGTAAAAAATAACCATCTCCTTTGGAAGGTAATTCCATATCATCAGGGGCTGATTCATTGAAGTTAGAGGTTGGTGGTGATGAGTATCCGAGCTCACCAAAGAGACATCATGAATGATACATTCCACCTATTAGAATCAAGAGAGCTACACCATTAATCCAAAATAAAGTTGTATAGAGTCATTCTAGTCACCATCATTTGTAGGAGCAACATGTCCCATTTTCTCATCCACCATCTGAGACTATGGGAATTGGTAAGAAACTCAAATCTAAGACTAAAGGATCATATTCAAGACCCTCTAGAATGTACATTTTTTATGTACCGCTAGAGGTGGTTCAAGCATAGAAAATAATGAATATTTAAGAAAAAACATGTGGATATATTTATCTACATGGTTGCGTATTATGGGAATAGGGGATCTACGAGCCTCTTCTAATACTCTTTTTTAGAACAACCCTGATGAAGTGAGAACATATATCCAAAAACTAGATATTCTCATATACGCAACTAATGAATTAATTACAACCAAAAAATTAGTGAAATATATGGTAGAATGTGGTGCCACTGAATGGATTAACCTTTCATTAGATGAAGAATGGAATGATTTTGTTGATATTCAAAATGTAATTAATCTTTTAGTCATATTATTTTCTTCATTTTTATTCGAATTTAGTCATCGAATTATTACGCAGGGAAAATATCATTTTAACTAGGAGTTTTCTAAAGGAAAATTTATTGAAGTTCCATCACCACAATATAGCCCTAGTGGCACTACACATTGAGCTATTGGGTCACCCCATGAGTTGAGAGATATATCTCTAGGACAATAGGCCATTGGGGATGAGATAACAAGTGTCATTTAGTCCCCAATACCTATTTTTAGAGATGATGATGAATTTATTCCCAAGAAGGTAAAGAAATATAAACATCGAACAAATAAAACTGTGGTTAAACATTTTCTCAGTGGTGGTAAGAATTCATAACAACATGAATATTAGCATAATTCATAGAAAGTGTCTAAACTTCTTCGAACTACAAGAAATTATTCTATTTCTTCTCTTATATAAATCACTGATGAGCCTCTATGAACTATGGAGGGTGATTCAGAACATGATATAATTCATAATAACCCAATGGTTCATCTGACTGAAGAGGCATCTAGGCCAGAGGAGTCATCATTTGTTCCCACCACGTCTCATGTTCTTGCTACTAGGAGAGAAGAGAACTCTGGTAAATTTGAATTACTTCATGATAAACTAAGGGTAAAAACAACTAAATTCCACTCAATGATACATTAGGTTCATTGAACACACAATATTATACTGTGACAACTAATGGTGACCCTAAAACTATTACTAAGGGAGTTGTTTGGGGTCAAAAGTTGTTAGATGGGGGTCACGAAAAAACCACTCCAAGTGCTCCCACAAGTGAGACTAACATGGTATTTGCGACATCATCTGATGCTATGATGAATCTTGCAATATATTTTTAAGATGTATTAGAAAACGTTAATATTCCAAATACTTTAGAATCTTTTGAATTTCATTATATGGAAACAAAAGGATGTGAGTTTTTATTTTTCATCTTATCAATATTCTTATGATTAATTTTATAACTGTGATTGGTTGAAATATGATGTTCCATCTACGGAAATTGTTTTAGTGATGATACTTAAAGGAAGAATCAATGTCTCTATCAATCCCTCCATTGTGGAGACATTGTCTCTGATGAACCTTGAAATAGAAAATATTCTTGAGATTCAATTTCACAATCATGAGTAAGATAAAGAAATAATTCCCCATTAAAATACCTGACCAAAACTGTTGAAGCTAAGAATATTGGGGAGGAGTCTTCTTAAGCTGCATACCTATTGTTAAGTAAGGCTTACCAATATTGTGATTATTCTCTTCCTTGTTATAATTTTGAAACTAACCATAACAATAATTTTAATTCACCATATAGGATTATCAAATTCATTGGCTAGTTCTAAAGGTGAAGATTATGCATTAGCTCAAACAATATTAGGAAGTAAAGAAACCACTATCATGGAAAGATCAGAACATGACACTTCTTTATGTCCATTAATCCCAAAATACATTCCTCTTTACTATAGTTATTTTGAATTAGATCTGGAGTAACAAAGGTCTCTTAATCTTGAAAATCACAAGACATAGTTGAACATATGGAAGAATATATCTAAAATTCCCCTTGAGTAACTTCCTTCATAAATTAAACTACATTTAACACTGTTCATTACATAGGGATTAGGTGGTTTTCAATACCATGAAATCCATATTGTAGTGAAATAGAATATTTGAAAAAACGTAGAAAGAGTAGAAACAATGACAAGATCTAATAAAATCTATACTGTTAAAAAATAAAAAAGAATTCCAAGTAGCATTATCCCAATATAAGTAATATCATACTGAAAAGTAGACAAAACATATGAAAAATATTAGAGAAAAGATTGTTCAGCAGCTGGTTCTTCAATAAGAACTGTATATCGTTATAGGGGAGCTTGACCAACTTCATGGTTCAATAGGAGATGTCTATAAATATGGTACCAAATCCATTATATATGTTAAAGAAGCACTTCATTATGTTGGAGAGAATAAGACTGGTATGTTAACTGAACTTCAATAAAAAATTTATGGGGCTCAAGAGGCCATTAATAAATGAGATGTTTTGTAGAAAACCTCTTTTGATTTATGACAGAGATACTTAAGTTTGTGGATCATCCTCTGTAGATTCTTTTTATTTAAAAATGAAAAACATTTTTTCTTTATTCTTCTGTTTCTTCATCCATTATTCCTTTTTTTACATAAGACAATGGTCTTAGTAATCGTACATTTATTTTTACTAGGTTTATATTGAAAACCCCCATAAATTTTTTATCTTTTGTTTTTTTCTCAATATTTCTTAAAAATTACAAAATGTTAGTATAGTGAGCTAAAACATAGACTTTTGTCCAGTGTTCCCTTTACAGTTTTCCCATTTGGTGAGTAACATGTCTTTTGTTTTTGGAAATTTAGAGTCATGTGTGTTGGTCTAATAAGGCTCGTGTTTAAGATCGAATATCTATGACCATAAATTTTAAAATTAGATCCCAAACAAGTATCAGTGGCTAGGAATTTCTCTTAACATTATTTAAATAATTCCAAGGAAAATTTTTAGTCGTGATTTTTTATGGTCACTAAATCTAAAACATATATAAACATAAAAGAGGTATATTCCAAGAATGAGGTTACAATTATAGACCAACCCATTATGGGGTAGTATTATGAAGGGCCAACTAGGGCATATATTACATAGCCAAATAGTGGCATCTTTTGACTCACTTTCCAGTTATGTAGGAAACTTATGCATGTCCACCTAGGGGCATGTACTGCATAGTAGAGAAAAATATCTCTAAAACATTTATCATTTTATTGTTGATAGACAAAGGAAAATAATATTTGGGTGACTCAAGACCACAATGAGTGGTGTTTCCATGGAAAATATATTTTATGAATAAAAGGACCATCTTTGACTATATAATTCATAAATGGGGAAACCACTTCTACAAAAAATTGGTGTGTGATGAGTGGTTGAAATTTTTCAGAAATGGGGAAATCCTATATCATGTTATGCAGTTTTAAAGTCATATTGGGATGAAATTATATTTTACAGTTTTTAGTCATGAAATGAGGACATTAAATTCTGTAGTATTTATTCATGCAGTGAGGTCATTATATTGTACAGTTTATGGTCATGAAGTGAGGAAATTTATTGGCTTTAATTTAATGTATTTATCTTTGACCAAAGTTTCATGAGTCTCCAATTCCTTGATTGTTTTCTTTAATCATACCCCCATATTCATGTATGGAAATCAAGAATTGAAAACTATGATTTGGGAATTTCTGGATCTGGGGAAAGATATGGGAAAAGGGATAAAGGCATTACAATTATTCTTTTCCAAGAATGAGGTTACCATTATTTGACCAACCCATTATGGGGGTTGAATTATGCAGGGCCAACTAGGGAATATACTACAAATCCAAAAAGTAGAATCTTTCGACTGAAAGGCCTATTATATAGGAAAATTTTATAAAAGGTCACTGGGGGAATGTAATGCATAGATAGACAAAAGGGATCTTAAAATTTAGACATTCTATTTCTAAAAGTCAAAGAACGTTTATGGAGATTCATATTTTCTAAAACAGGGAGTTTTGTTCATAAAGAAAAGTACATGAATATAGATATAATTTTTCAAATCATGATTTCCAAAGAAAATAAGGAATGTGTTCTCTATGAATGTATTCCCCAATATTAGGAAGTGGTGCCTATAGTTTTAGTTCATCGACAAGGACCAAAATATAATAGAAGAAATAGATGATATGTGGTCAAATGATCCAAGGATATTTCAATATGATTTGAACACATGGAAAGGGAAATGTGTAAACCACAGTCCTTTAGATTTTAGATCAAGAAAAAGGTAAAGGGACAAATACACATGGATGATTATTTTAATATATGGTCTTATATATTGTCATCAAAGTTTTAAGTGAATAGAAGATTCTTTTACTAAGAAAAAAGTTATCATTTTTTGACGAACCTGTTAAGGGGGTTGTATTATGCAAGGACAACTATGTAATGTGATGTATAGCCAAATAGTGGTATCTATTAACTGACATGCCTGTTATATAGGTAACATACACTAGGACACCTAGGGGAATGTACTACATTTTAAAGAAAAAGAGTTCTTAGATATTCGAAACTCTTCCACCAAAAACCATAAGAAATATTATGAAGATCAGAAAATATTCAATATTAAGAGTTTGATATATGAGAGGGGAAATTCTCATTGCATGGAAGAAATATTTTAATCAATATTGGCCATGCGTAAGGAGTTCCTTACATTGATCTGATTCATATATAAAATGGGTACATTTCTTGTTTCCTTGGTGGGATCTCTAAAGATTGAACCCAAAATGAAGACTCCCACATAGATTTTTGTTTACATGTGGAAGAGAGATAAAACATTTGTTTTATGGATGGGACTTTGACTGAGGCCTAGTTTTCACTACATATATCAATGGGATGAGAATAAATCCATTTCTGGTTCTTTGGGTTCTTTTCATTTTAAGGACATGCATCAATTACATTATGTTCTATTGTTTTGAGTCATGTAACGAGCACATGAAGTCATTCTAACTTGAAATGGGAATATTTCAGCTAGACCAGAGAATTGAACCCATGTTTTACTACTTATCGCATATGGATGAGAATCAATCCACACTTAGTTCTTTGAAAATTCCTTATCCAAGTTTGATTCATACACACAGGGAATAAAGGGAGTTTTTTATGGTGGTGGTGGTTGGGCCCAAGAATGGAGATCTAGGCATATCTGTGTATCCCATTGAAAATGAGAATCAATCCAAACATAGTTCTTGAAAAAATCATTTATCACACCAATTGAGTTTGATAGAGAGATGGTGGGTTTTAATAAATTTTAGAAGAATAGTTAAACTTAAGACACAAAAATGGTATGAATATCAAACCGTTTATCTAGAAAGAGTACTCTGTATAGATCTGATTCATATATAGGATATGAAATGGTAAATAAATTTATTTAATTGTTGTTGGGACCAAAATTAGAGATACATGCCTCTCTAGGTATCCCATTAGAATGAGAATCAAGACACACGTAGTTCTTGAAATGAATTCTCTATGCAGATCTCATTCAAACATAGGGAGAAATGGAACTCATGTTCCACTAAGGATTAGAAATGATGTAAGTTATGCATGTGCATGGAAGCTACTAATTTTTTTATGAATCATAGGGAAAACCAATTTTTAGTATCTTATAAGATTTATTAACATAAAATGAAGAAGGCGTTAACTGTGTAGTTTAATGTCATGTAGCAAGGACAAATGATGTCATGTAGTTTAACATCATGTAACAAGGACAAAGATTCTATGTATTTTAACATCATGAAATATGGATGCATAAGGTTGTTATTATGTTTAATATATTTCAACTTGGACTTTGTGTTGTGTAGTTTTGAGTCCTCCAGTGAAGACATATTTTGTCATTCAGTTTAGATTCGTGAGATAAGGTAAAATATTATTTGAATTTTAATGTCGTGCAGCATAGACGCATATGGTTGTTATGTAGTTTAACGTCCTGAAACATGGAATTTGAGTTCTGTAGTTTAGATTCATGCAATGAGAAAATTATGATGTATAATTACAAAATGTACTTCATCAAGAATCTTGCATTGGATGGAGTTATAATAAGTTATCCAGCCATTGATATTAGGGTATAATTTCAATTAGAGTAGACCATATGTATGGAATAAGGTCTTTCCCACTTTGGATCAAGATTTGGAGGCTTCTTTCCTAGTATTATTAGAGTCTTGAAGACTAATACCAATTCTCCTTGAAGAAATAAGAAGATCTGAACATTATAGTTAAAATATAATGATATTGTGCTCTGATAGACTTCCAAATGATGCAAATTATATGATATCTTTTCATTTAATCATTTAATCTCATCAAATTTCTTTTTATAATGTTAGTTTGTAGATAAATGATAACAGATTGCAACTCATAGTGAAGGCAGTTGAATTTCCAATAGAAAAACTTCTTTTGTTCTATAAACCAGTGAATAGGGTGTTACTTGAGTTTCAGTATGAGTAGTAGTCCAATAATCCCAAAAAGTATGAAAATTTTTACTAAGCCACAATTTCATATATTTATCCCCCATTTTCTAGAGTATATTTGATAGGGTCTTATTAAAATCCTCTATCATTCCATTGGCCACCACATGATAGCGAGATGAATGGTTGGATTTGGTATTGTGCTCCTGATATAACTTCTTTACCTCAATAGAAAAGAAATGTTTATCGTTGTCTATTAATATGGTATTATGGACACCAAATCTGGTAATGATATAAGTTTTGGAAAAGATAACAATGTTTTTAGCCTCGAATTCTTTGAGAGGTATTTCCTCATTAAATTTGGAGAAGAAATCAGTAGCAGTAAGAATATACTTGAACTACTTAGCAATGGCAGGAGGATAAGGTCCTACTATATCCATTACCCATGTAGAAAATGTCCAGGAGTATTTAGTTGTATGTAGAAACTCTGGGATTTGGAGAATGAAATTGGAATTCACTTGGAAGTAATGACATCTCTTGGTGAAATCTATGCAATCCTATGTCCTTAAAGGCCCAAAGTACCCAAGCCTTCAAATTTGATCAGAAAGACTATGCCCGAACTGGTGATAACCACAAGCTACTCTTGGTACATCTTTCATGAAAACTGAAATTTCTTATCCATCAATATATTTGAAGAGGAATCCATTGAAGCCTCATTTTTAGAGCATCTTCTAGTGATACGAACTATCATAAAGAGTGAAATTGGTCACTCATCGTCAGATCTGTTCTTTTTCATCTCTATCTAGTAGAATTAATCCATTTTAAAGGTATTCCATGATAGGTTTCATTCATCCCGTAGTATAACCATAACATGGAAATAGGTTTTATTTCATTAATTTCCTCCATTATAGTATGAATGAAAGGTGAAAGCACATGACGATGGGAAATACTGATGATTGTCTCATCCCGATTTTGATCTTCCAGGTTTGTTTCTGCATTATCCAATGCATTAACTTGAGAATTTTGTGATTATGGGACATGTGAAAATGTTTTATATGAGTAAATTATTCCATTAATCCTATGACATAATCACACAAAGGTATTAACTCTTCTTTTCAGATACCATAATCCCTATTGATCTGTTTGATTACTAGTTATGATTCACCTTTTACTTTTAGGTGGTTCACTTGTTCTTGGTGTTCCAATTCTAGGCCTAAAATGAGAGCTAGGTATTCTGCCTCATTGTTGGTACCACCTTCTGATAACAGAAATGAATATAGAAATACTTCGTTTTGGGGAGATAAGTACAATTCTATACTAAACATTGTCGAGTTTAGGTTTGTCCATTATCTTCCCCATTAGACTTCTGGAAGCACCATCAAAGTAAATTTCCCATGTTGGAGGATTATTATGAATAGGGAATATTTTCTTCATCATGAAATTCAGTATTCAAGGATGCATCATCGAAATATGGGTGTTCAGCAAGGAAGTTTACCAAGGCTTCGCCATTTATTTCTTTCAAAGGAGAAAATTGGATATCAAAATGTAGCAAAATAACTGACCACCGTGACAAATGTATTGTAATCATAGGATGACTAAGGATAAAATTGAGTAGGTTATTGTGAGATACTAAGTAGACCCCGTGATGTTGTAGGTAGTGACTCAAATTTCGAATTTCCAAGATTAATGTTTGGAAGCACTTCATGATACTTGAATATCAATTCTTTGAGTCAATCATAGTTTTACTATGATAGTAAATTCTATTTTCATTCTCATCATCATTATTTTGTTCAAGGAAGGCACCCGGTGATCCCTCAAAAGTTGTCACATAGATAATAGGTGGAATTAATACAGGTGGACTCAGGAGACATTTCTTGAGGTTATATATAGACACCATGAAATGGGTTTCATGCGCAATTATGCAAAATGTCCTCAAACAAGCTCAAAAAGTTCATGGTACGAATCTTCATTTTTCTTGGGGGTTATTGATGGTAGCAAAGGCACTGACCCAAAGGGTCAGGACTGCAACCTGGCATTGATCCCAAGGAGGGGTGTGGGGGCACAACCCCCATTGTATGGAATAATAAATTTGGTTAATACATCATGGAGGTGCCCATGGTACCTACAAGAAAACACATGTGTTCCACCATTCTGGATATGAATGAAGAATATATTTTGGCTAAGTCCTCAAAGGGGATCCCTAGTTATACCAAATCACTAGAGGTGTGCAAGACTACTTGGGCGCCAACCATCTGGAACATAGCCACTTGCACGCCACAAATTTTGCGTGCAACCCACTTGCACTACCAAACTCCATTCACCCATGGTCATATATTTTCCTATAAATAGACCCTTGGGGCTATCATTTTTCAGACGAATTTCCATGAAGCCTAATTTCTTCTCTAGGTGCCCTAGTTCTTCGCCAAAGTCTTCTGAAGCGTTTTAGGTAGTTCTTTAACACTTATGTTGTGGGAATTAAATGAGGATCTTATAAAATTATTCCTTTTAGTGTTTTAAATCCATAACACTTGAGCTCCTAAAGTGCCCAACCTCCCTAAATCAGAAACACGTGGTGACACCTATTCCATTCATAATATCTTCAGTTCCCCTCTTTTGGGAATACCTATGAATACTCTTGAATGCTTGATTCAAGTTTCTCACAAGTATTATCATCAATTTTTTTGACTCTTAAGTAAACATCAGGTCTCCTAATCCTACTTTCATTCCCATAATTGGGTGCCAGTACTTACTTGGGTTACACTCTTTGATTCACCAACTCTCTTCAGTCTATAATCCATTAAGACCTCTTCAAATCCAGTCATGGAATGTCTTATTCTTCATTGGATCCCTTTTTTGAAGGTGATTTTGTTGATACCTCCACTAAAACCTCGTGACTTATCAAAAAATTAGGAAATCCACATCATAGTGTCTCCTATTTGAGTTTGTATATTTGAATTCAGAAGTTTTTTACATTTATTTCAAAATGGGGTTAGGATTCATGGAGCATCTAGGGGTTTTTATATCTACGGTAACATAAAAATTTCCCCCAATAATAGTTTTGGGGAGTTCCTAGTTTGGTGTATTAGGGTTTGGGTCATGACTTCTCCATTATCCAAGACCTTGAACCTTAGGTTTCTGGTAGGGAAGTACGGATCACTTATACTATTCCTTTTGAACAAAGGAGATGTATCCCTCCCCAACTAGGATAAATTTTAGGGTAGAAATCATATTTTAAGCCCCAAAACCTTATCCATCCTTCCTTACATTGGACCCTTTTCTAATGTAAAGAGAACAGAGGGAGGGCTCGTCGCCTTGCCCTCTTCCCAGGTCGCCTTGACCCCATCCACCCTGGGTGTCATAGGTCTGCCCTCTTCCACTAGTGATGGAGGAAAAGTGTTGGTTCTTTTGTTGAATCTTTTACATCCACTTTTTTCTCATACTGAGTATGACTCCCATGGGCCTAGATATTTTTCAGGATCAAAACATTTTCAAAACTACATAAACTACAATAACTCTAATTCTATTTCAAACGAGGAGATGTAGAAATACTTTTCAAGGCTCGATCTCATCAGATATCCTCTTCTGGAATCCAACCCACATTCCTTTAATATGTGCATCTTCCTTAGGATTAAGACCCAAATTAAACCCCCGAAACACCTAGTCATCCATTTCATGAAGTATGTCCAAACACATTTCTCTCAAAGGACAATACTCTACTTTGAGACTTATTGAACTTCGTGGGCTTTGATTCCCATCCACATGGGATACATAAGAATCCTTCTTAAGATTCAAATACAACACTTAAAATCAACCATGTTCATTATGATCCATATACCCAACATGGTCTAATCTTACTAGGAATCCCATATTCTTTCCATGTTTCTTAGGATTCTTTGGCATAAGTCTCATGCCAAACATTGGCTAAGCACCTTTCAGGTAGATTTCCTTACCACATGACATTAAACTATATGGTTAGGTCTTTATCACATGTCTTTAAAAGGTATGATGTGTCCCATTATGTAGCACCAAACTACAAGAGTTCTGATTCATTTCACAAGGATACATAGGTAGCGCATTTTTTGGGTACGATCCCAATATCAAAATAACATTTGTCTCCCTGGATGACAATAAATTCCAGAGTGCCCCACTGAGTGGCTTAAAAACAGTATCATCATAATGATGATTAAAAGAATATATAAAATGTATATGAAAGGATACCATTGATGGATAACCATGAATACATATGGATATCTCCATTAATGGAGAACCTCAAATACATACGAATGGTTATAAATTTTACACATGTTAATATATGATTGCAAATTCCAAGGGAAACATATGCTATACTTGTTAAATTAATAAGGATTCATGAAAATAGACATTAGAGTGATCACATGGTGCCTTCATTTCCCAAAATAATGATGTTGGGAATGAAAACTGCCTTTTTAATCTCAGTTGAACTACACTTGATGTAGAAACTCTGTATTCAAGTATTAAAAAGTGTTGCCTAGCATTAATCTTTGCAGTTCCAAAATAGAGGCACTACCAGCAAAATCACGAGGTCTAATTTATGTCTCAAAATAACCCAATCATATTTATCCTCAGTCGTCCTATTCTTACAGGGTGTCTGGTATGGAGGGAAGTTATTTTGCAATAGTTTGATATCCAGTTTTTACCTCATATGGCAATAAAGGTCCAAGAACTGGCTAACTTCCTTGGTAAACACCCATCTGAGGAAGATACATCATTGAATACTGAACTCCCTAATGAATATGTCTTCACTATTCAAGATATCTCCCAAAAATGGGAAATGTACTTTGATGGTGCCTCTATAAGTCTAATAGGTAAGGGAATGGAAAACCCTTAAATCAACAATTTTGGGTTAGGAATTGTGCTTATATACCCAGAAAATGAAGTGTTTATTTATACCTTCCTATTTTCCGAAGGTTGCACCAATAATGATGTAGAATATCAAGCTCTCTTAGTAGGCATGTAATTGGTAGTTCAGGTGGAAGTGAATCACCTGAAAGTAAAACGTGATTCGGAGTTGGTAATCAGACAATTCAATGGGGATTATTCAATCAAAATAGACGATTTAATCCCTTTTTTAATTACTTCAGAGGTTCAATGGCTAAATTGCCCTCAGAGTTGACATTGTCCAATATTCTTCCATCACAAAATTCCCAAGCTGATGCAATGGAAAATGAAGCTACAACCATGGAAGATCCTAATCGGTATGCGACAATCATTAGTATAGCTCATCATCGTGTGGTATCACCTTTCATTCAAACTAGAATAGAAAATATTTGTTAAATTATACCTATTTATAAGACATATTTTCATACCAGGGGATGGAGAAAACCCATTATGGAATACCTTAAAATGGAGTACATCCACTAGATAGGGCTGCAAAAGAATATATATGATAATGAGTGGCCAATTTTACTCTTTATTACAGTCAAAATCACAAGAAGATCCTCTAAAACGAGGCTTTGATGGAATCCTCTTAAGATGTATTGATGGAAAAAAACTGCAGTTATCATGAAAGAAGTACATTCAAGAGATTGGGGTGCTAACCAGTCTGGTCATAGGCTTTCTGATCAAATATGAATGCTTGGATACTTATCACCTTCAATGATGTTGGATTGTACCGATTTCACCAAGTAATGTCATCCCTATGATATGCATTCCAACTTCATTCATAAACCCCTGGAGTTGTTAAACATAGCTAAATACTCCTGTCTATTTTTCACATGGTGAATGGATATAGTAAGGCTTTATCCTCTAGCTACGGCTACGTAGTTCAAGTATGTCCTTACTACTACTAAATAATTCTCTAAATGGGATGATTCAATACCTCTCTAAGAATTTGGAGCCAAAAGAATTTTTTGTTTTGTTAAAACTAACGTCGTCACTAGATTTGGTGTCCCTCATACTATATAGACAGACAAAGGCACCAATTTTTGTTATGTTGTGGTAAAAAAGTTATATCTGGATCACAATATCAAATCCAACCATTCATCTCACTATCATGAAGTGCCTAATGGAAAGATAGAGGCCTTCAATAAGACCCTACCAAATATACTCCAGAATATGGTTGATAAAGTTAAGAAATCTTGGCCTGTTAAACTTTTGCATGCTTTATGGGCTTATCGTACTACTACCAGTATTTCCACTCAGTAACCCCCTTATTCATTAGTGTGAGGAACATATGTAATTTTTCTAATTTAAATTCATTTTCCTTAACACATAGTTACAATATTTGATCAGTTTTCTGCAGATTAGAAGTCTCAAAAAGGATTTTATGTGATGGAATGATTAGAAAAAAAAGATTGCATACTTTGCATCATTTAGAAGTCTATCATAATATAATATCATCAGCCTTTAATAATAAAGTTATCCTTTATTCATTTCTTCTAGTAAAATCGTTATTGGTCCTCAGGACTCCAATGATTCCAGGAATGAAACCTCCAAAGATTGAGCCAATGAGGGAAGCACCTTATTCCATACATATGGTCTACTCTAATAGAGATTATGCCTTAATCTCAATGGATAGAGAGCATATTACAACCCCAAAAAATGAGAGATTATTGATAAAATAAATTTTTTAATTTCATATATCATCCTCGCTGAATGACTCTAAACTACATAGCACAAGGTCCCAGTCACAAGACGTTAAACTACATAACAACCATAAACGTTCATGCAACATGATAATAAAATGAGTAGCATCTTTTTTCTTATTAAATGAAGTTAAACTACATGAAATAATTTTTCTTCATTACATGAAATTAAATTGTATGGCAAACGTCTTCTCTACTTGACATTAGAAGCTTCTATATACTAGCATCATCGAAATCATTGATGCCCCTTAGTAGAAAATGAGTCCCTTTATTCCAAATGTCTGAGTCAAATTTGTATAACTACCTCATTTCAAAAACTACATGTGGCTTGATTTTCATTCATATGAGATACGTAGATACACCTAGATCTCTAATCTTTGGCCCAGTTGCAAGTAACCAAATTTTTTTATTTCCCTTTTAATCTCCTATACTGAACTAGATCTATAAATAATTTTCTTTTAAGATGAATGGTTTTATTTTCATAACATCTTGTGTCTTAAATTTAATCATTCTTCTAGAATGTGTTAAAATCCCCTACCTACCATTTCAAACTCGATAGGTGTGGGAAATGAATGTTTCAAGAACTACGTATGGATTGATTCTCATCTATATGAGATATGTAGAGACGCCCAGATCTCCAATCTTGGGCCTATCCATGACAACCCCCCCACC
Organism: Viscum album; assembly: GCA_963277665.1. NCBI lineage: Eukaryota > Viridiplantae > Streptophyta > Magnoliopsida > Santalales > Viscaceae > Viscum > Viscum album. Next base: position 1,529,298,252 of record OY728123.1, on the reverse strand, counting down.
CTCTTTTATTCCATATATATATAATCAAAACCTTTATGGGGAATGTTTAAATAATTGTATATGGATTGATTCATTCCACCAGCAATAAACATAGTGACACTTGGGTTTTTTCCCTTAGTCCAACTACGATATTTCTCTCTTTTCCCATCTGTTCATCTTTATCCTTAAAGCATGACGTTAAACTGCACCAAAATCCAAGAACTATGTTTGGCTGGATTCTTGCTCAAACAAGATATGTAGTATGCCTAGATCCTATGCTTGGGCTCAGTCATCACTTAATTACAATACCCTTATTATTCATTTGGGTCATCTATGTGTTATAGAAGAATCATTTACTGTTCCTTATTTCTCACACTGAGCATAGCTCACGTGGACTTGGGAAATAGGTAAAAATCATATGTTTATAAATAAGTTACCTCAATTTCTTATGGGGTTATCAATGGTCTTCACTACATGACTTAAAACTACATAGTACAATATCCTCAATGCATGACTCAAAACTGCATAGAATAATATTGATTCAAAGGAAACAAATATATTCTCTATTTTACATGTGAGTTAGACCTTTGTAAAAGATTTCAAAATCATGTCCAATATTGATTCAAATAATTCTCATATGCATTGAGCGTTACCCAATTCCATATTTCACACTCTTAATCTTGAATAATTTCAGATCTTCATAATCATTCTTACGGTTTCTGGTGACATAGTTTCTAATATCTAAGAACTCTTTTTCTTGAATATGTAGTATGTTCCCTTAGGTCTCCTTGCATAATTTTCATACATAATGGGTCTATCAGTCAAACAATACCACTATTTGGATATGCAGCATATTCCCTAGTTGGCCCTATATAATAAAACTCCCATAACAGTTTTTTCAAATAATGGTAATTCCATTCTCGGTTAAAGTGCCTTTTTCCCCTTTAAATATTTATAACAATGTACAAGAATCCTTATTTTAACAAAATAATTCATTTATATTTTTCACATTAACTTTCTCTAAATATGAATGTCTTTTAGATAATGGTTTACATATTTCCCTATCTATGTGTTCAAAACAATACGAAATAACCTTGGATTACTTTCCCACGTACCATATAATGTTTCCATTTCTAGTCATAGCTGTATGACCTAAAACTAAAAAAACCATACATTCTAAATTTGGGTCAGACCTTCATATAATTACTATTCCTCTGATTATTTGGAAATCATGATTTGAAATACCCTCTCCATGTTCAGGTACCTTTCTTCATGAACAAAACTTCATGCTTTGGAAAATTTGAATCTTCATAAACATTCTTCATCTTTTGGAAATATAGTGTAAAACATTTGAGAGCTATTTTTTCTGACTATGTAGTGTGTGCCCCTAGGTGGCCTTCATTAAAGTTTCCTACATAACAAGATTGTTTGTCAAAATATGCCACTATTTGGATATAAATCATATTCCTCAATTGGCCCTGCATTATACAGCCCCCATAATGGGCTTGTCAATCAATGGTAAAACTGTTATTGGAAAAGGATTCATCTAATGCATTTATCCCTATTGTTCCCTTTTCATTCTTTTAATTCATAAATTCCTAAATAATAGTTTACATTTCCCCCCTTCCATACCTGAATATGGTAGTATGTTTCAAAACAAATTATCAAGAAATGGGTAGAGTCTCATACCTTTGATCAAAGCTAAAGATCGTAAATTAAAGCTACACAATTTCATCACTGCATGACTTAAAACTACCCAGTAAAATGTCCTCACCAAATGAATTAAAATTGCACAATACAATGTCCTCACAACATGACATAAAATAGCACAGTACAATGTCCTCACTGCATGAATTAGAACTGCATAACCTGATATCATAAATTTTACATTCTGATAAATTTTAACCATTCCCCATACACCCAATTTCTGTAGAAATGGTTTTCACATTCTTATCATATGTTGGAATAGATAATCATTTATTCTGAAATTCTATTTCCTTGGAAAAATTACATTCTATGTGTTCTTGAGTCATCCAAATCTTATTTTCCCTTGTCTATCAATAGTAAAATGTTAAATTTTTAAGAGATGTTTTTCATAACTATGCAGTACCTGTCCTTAGGTGGCCTTGCATGAGTTTTCTATATAACTGGTATGTTAGTTAAAAAATTCCACTATTTGTCTATGCAGCATATTCCCTAGTCAGCCCAGCATAACAAAACTCCCATAACGGGTTAGTCAAATAATGGTAACTTTTTCTTTAGAATAGAATTCCATTATGTTGATATAAGTTTTAGATTTGGTAACCATAAATATCATGTCTCAAGATTCCCTTTGGAAATATTTAAAGAATATTAGAGTAATTCTTAGCAACCGAGTCTTGTTTGGAATCTAATTTCAAAATTTATAGTCAAAGTTGTTCGACCACAAACACTATCCCTTTATTTTTCAACTTGCATGAATCTAAACAGCCAACAACAAGATATGTGGTACTCCCCAGATTGGAAACCAACAAAGGGAACTATGGAAAAAAGTGGAGTCTCAGCGCACTAAACCTACATTCTTGTATGTTTTTGGTGATATGGAGCAATAATAATAAAAAAGATACAAAGTTTTTCAGGTTTTCTATATAACCCTATTAAAAATAAAATTATGTTTGCTAGGCCCAATGTCTTGGGAAAAAAATAGAGCATCCTACCAAACAATATGTAGCTCCATATCTAACCAAATGTTGTTGTAATGCGTCAAAGTATCATACTTGTAACATAGAACAATATTATTTTCATTCTGAATGAATAAAATTCAATGGGGGTATTTTTTAAACACCATGAAATGTGTTCTATGTAGTCTTCTACAAATGGACACATTCATGATCAAAACGATTGCGGTGTGACTCTATATTTTTCACGGAAGTCACTGATGGTAGCTAAGGGACCGGCTCGAAGGTCCAAGACCATAACCCAATCCTGACCCCAATCAGGGGTGCAGGGCATTGCCCCCATGGTGTAGAACAATAAAATTGGCTATGTCCTCAAGGAGGCACCCAAGGTGCCTACATGCAAACACCTGCGCACCACCATAATAGAGCTTAATGAAAGTATTATTTTGGCTAAGTCCTAAAAGTGGAACCCCAGTTAGGCCAAATCACCAGCGGCATGCAATCCTACTTGGGTGACACCCATTCAGTACACAACCACTTGAGTTCCACAATGTTGGCATGCAGCCCACTTGCGTGACCAAACTCCTTTTTTCCCAGGGTCCAACTTTTTTCTATAAATAGACGAGTAGGGCCTTCATTTATATGGATGAATTTCCCTGAGTCATAATTATTGATCTAGTCACCCTAGTGATTCACCCAAGTCTTCCAAAGATTTCAAGGTAGTTATTTAACACCAAAGTAGGAGGAATTCAAGGATTATCATAGGACTTCTATCCTTTTAGTGTTTGAAATCCATAAGACATGCGCACCTAAAGCGCCCAACCTCCCTAAATCAGAAACACTTGAATGCCACCTATTCCTTTCACAGGAACATGAGTGTCCCACTTCAGGGAATACCTGTGAATACTCTTGAATACTTGATTCAAGTATTTCTAATGTATTATCATCTAGGATGTTTGTCTCTTAAGTGGACATCAGGTCTCCCACTCCGACATGTACACCCATACTTTTGTGCCAGTACTTACTTGGTAACCCCTCTTGGAGTCACCTACTCTCTTTAGTCTATACGAAATTAATACCTCATCAAATCCATTCATGGAAATGATTCTTCTTTATTGGATCCCTTATTTTATGGGGATTATATTGAGACCTCTATTAAAACCTCATTAATTATCCAATCCTTTGGAAAATTCACATCAGTGTGTCTCTAATTTGGGTTTGTATAACTACAGTCAGTGGTTTCCCAAATTTGTTTCACAATGGGGATATTATTCATGGATTGTGTGTGGGTTTTATATCCACAGTCACATTGACCTTTCTCCCATGAATAGTGTTGGCAGTTCTCGGTTTGGATGATTAGGGTTTCGGTCCTAAACTCTCCCATATCAAAGACCCATAATCTCAGTTCTCTATTGGGAAGGTATGGTTCACACATAATTGTTATTTTGAAAAAATTATAAGTATCCCTCCCCTACCCAGATCAATTTTAGTGAAGCCATCCAGGTGTAATCCTTAAACTTCATCCCTCCTTCCTTTCATTGGAACCATATTCCAATGTAAAGATAATATAGGGAGGGATCGTCGCCTCTCCCTCTTCCCAGGTCGCCTCGACCTCATCCACCCTAGCCTCCATATGTGTGCCCTCTTCCACCAGAAGAGGAGGAAATGTGTGGGTGCCTTTGTTAAATCTTTAACTTCCTCTTGTTACTCACACCAAGCATGACTCAAGTGGGATTAGAGATTTTTCATGATCATAACATTTTCACAACTACTTGAACTATGAGAACTCTAATTCATGTCAATCCATGATACATAGGAAGCCTTTTTAGGGCCCGATCTCATTGGATATCCTCTTCTAGAATCCAACCCTAATTCTCTTAATCTGTGTATCTTCTTTAGAAGTAAACCCCAAATTAATCCCCCAAATCACCAAGGCATCCTTTTCAAGAAGTAATCCCAAACTCATTTCTCTAAATGGACTATACTCTCTTATGAGACATATCAAACTATGTGGGATTTTATTTTGATACACAAGAGATATGTAGGAAGTATCTTTAAGGTTCAAATCCAACACATCAAATCAACCCTTTTCTCCATGGTCTATATTCCTAATAGGGTCTATTCTTACTTGGAAACCCATATTATTTTCATGTTCCTTGGACTGCTTTTTCATAAGTCACATTCCAAACATTGACTAAGCACCTTTATCTTTTATATACTTACCACAAGATATTAAACTGTACGGTTAGGTCCATATCACATGACTTTAAATGGTATGATGTATTCCATTAAGAGGAACCGAACTACAAGGGTTATGATTCCTTTCATAGGGATACATAGGTTGCCCATTTTATAGGTACGATCCCATTATTAAAATGAACCTTCATCACACTAGATGACAATAAATTCCATAGTGCCCCCATAGTGTGGCCTAAAAACCAGTAACATCACAACGATGATTAAAAGAATCTTTATAAATTATATGATAGGATACCATTGATGGAGAACCTTGAATACATATGAATATCTCCATTAATGAAGAACCATGAATACATATGGATGATTATAAATTTTACACATGTTAATAAGTGATTGAAAAGTCCATGGAAACATATTTTATACTTGGTAGATTAATAAGGATTCATGAAAATATCTTAAATTTATAAATAGTGTCCCATAGTAGACAATAATTTCCCCCAAATGGGTGTGATGAGTTTGACCTCCCATCCTCTTGGCCAATGCATGTTCCCATTATATTTCCCTTGATATGAAAGTCTTCAAGACCATGGTTTACACATCTCTCTCTCCATGTGTTCAAAGAAATATGAAATAACCTTGGATCACTTGACCACATATCATATATTGTTTCCGTTTTTGGACCTATTTCTAAGACCTAAAACTACAAACACCATACTCCCTACATTTGGGTCAGACGTTCATAGAAATCATATTCCTTTGATTCTTTGGAAATCATGATTGGAAATACTCTCTCCATATTAAGGTACTATTCATCGTAATGAAAACTCTATGATTCAGAAAATATGAAATCTACATAAACATTATTCAAATGTTAATGATAGAATGTCAAACTTCTGAGAGATCATTTGCTTGACTATATAGAACGTGTCATTTGGTAGCCTTGCATAAGCTGCATACATAACTGGTCAATCAGTGAAAAGCTACCACTATTTGGCTATTCAGCATATGCCAATGTTTCCATGCATAATACTTCCCCCATAATGGGTTTTTAAAATAATGGTAACTTTGCTCTTGGAAAATACATCCTATAATGCATTTTTTCCTTTTTCCATAACAATCATCAGATCCAGAAATTCCCAAATCATGGTTTATAATTTTCCCTTCCATACCTAAACATGGTAATATGTTTCCAAACAAATTATCATGAAATTTTGAGATTATCATACCATTTTTCAAATCTAAAGACCTTAAATTAAATCCACACAATGTCCTCACATCATGACATACAACTGCACAGTAAAATGTCCCCACTGCATGACTTAAAACTGCACAGCAAAATTTCCTCACTGCAAGAAATAAAACAACACAGTAAAATGTTCTCACTACCTGACTTTAAAATGCTCAGTACAATGTCCTCACTATGTGAAGTAAAACTGAATAGTATAGTGTCCTTATTCCAGGACTTAAAATAGTACTGTATAATGTCCTCACTTCATGACATAAAACTGCACAATATAATATTATAAATTCTCCTTTATGATAAATTTTTAACCATTTCTTATACACCAAATTTTTATAGAAATGGTTTTCATATTCATGACATATGTTGGCATCAATAACCCTTTATTCTCAAAATACCATTCCTTGGAAAAACCACCCATGGTGGTCTAAAGTCACTAAAATGTAATTTTCCCTTGTCTATAAATATTAAAATTTCAAATTTCTAAGAGCTCTTTTTCATAATTATGTTGTAAGTGCCCCTAGGTGGTCTTGCAAAAAAATTTCCTACATAATAGGCACATCAGTCCAAAGATTCTACTATTTGAATATGCTGCATATTCCCTAGTTGGCCCTGCATAATAAAACCCCCATAACAGGTTTTTAAAATAATGGTAACTTCATTATTATAAGAGACTTCCTTTATGTTTCTACAATTTTTAGATTTGGTGACCATTAAAATCATGAATGACAATTCCCATTGGAAATATTTATGATAATATTAGTTAAATTATCTTCTAATAAGTCATATTTGGGATCTAATTTCAAAATTTATGGTCAAATCTATTCAATGATAAACATTATCACTTTATAGTCCATCATACATGACTCTAAACTACCAACAAAAAGAGGCATGGTACTCACCAAATTGGGAACCCGCAAAGTGAACTCTGAACAAAAGTCGAGTCCCATATAACTAAACATACATTTTGTATGATTTAGTTAATATTGTGAAATAAAAAGTCTATTGATTCCATTTTTGTGGGGTAATCTGTATAACCTTTGGAAAAATAAAACTATTATCACTAGGCCCCGTGGATTAGGAAAAAATTTGAGCATCCTTCAAAACATTACATAGCTCCAAATCTAACCAAATGATGTTGGAATGCATCAAAGTGCCCTATTTTTACCTTATATCAAGATTATTTTTAGTCTAAATTAATAAAATTATACAGGGGGTGGGGTCGGGGGGCTTTGTAGACAACATGAAATGTGTTCCATGAACTTTTCTGCAAAAATACCCCAACCGGATTCGAAATGTTCACAGTGCGACACTGAATTTTTCATGGGGGTCAATGATGGTATCAAAGGCATCGGCCCAACAGGATGGGACCGTAGCCTGACACTGATCTCATGCAAGGGTGTAGGGGTGAAGACCACACTGTATGGAACAATAAATTGGTCTAAGTCCTCAAGTTGGTGCCCAAGGTACTATGTGCAACCACAAGCGCACCACCATGATGGAGCGGAATAAATAATTTATTTTGGATAAGACCTCAAAGTGGTGCCCTAGTTATTCCAAATCATCGGTGGTGTGAAATCCTACTTAGGTGCCACCCATCTAGCATACATCCACTTGCGCGCCATAAATTTGGCACACAAAACACTTGCATGACCAAACTTTTTTTACCCATGGTCATATATTTTACTATAAATAGACCCTTGGGGCCTTCATTTGTATGGTCAAATCTACCTAAAGCCTAATTGTTTCTCTGGTCTCCCTAGAGATTCTCCCAAGTATTTTGATGCTTTCATGATAGTTTATTAACCACTAAGGTGGAGTAATTGAAGTAGGGTCATAGGAATTAAGTCCTTTTAGTGTTTGAAATCCATAACACTTCTACACCTAAAGTGGACAACCTCTATAAATCAAAATCACTTGTGCACCACATATTCCTTTCACTAGAACATGATCTCCCCACTACTAGGAATGCCTATGAATACTCATGAAGGATTTATTCAATTATCACCCAAGTATTATCATCCCAGTTGTTCATCACTTAATTGAAAATTAGGTCACCCAGGCCTACTTGTGCTCCCATACTTGTGCGTCAGTACTTACTTGGGTGCTCATATTTGTTTCACTAACTATCATTAGTCTATAATACATTAATCCCAATTCAAATCCTTTCATAGAAAGTCTTATTCTCTATTTGTTCCCTTTTTTGAAAGGGATTCTATTGAGACATCCACAAAAACTTCTTTACTTATCAAAACTTTAGGAAAGGCACATTAGTGTGTCTCTTATTTGGGTTCATATATCTGTAGTCAGAGGTTTCCTACATTTGATTCACAATGGGGATATGATTCATGGAGCTTATGTGGGTTTGAATTTATACAGTCACATGGAACCTTCTCCCAGGAACAGTGTTGGGGAGATCTCGGATTGGAGGATTAGGATTTGGGTCCTAACCTCTCCCTTCTCAAAGACCCAGAAACTCAGGTCTCTGGTAGGGAGGTATGGTTCACACCAACTTTTCCTCTTGATCAAAGGAGAAGTATGCCTCTCCTACCAGGATCAATTTTAGGGCAGCCATCTAGGTCTAAGCCCCTAAATTTCATCCCCATTCCTTTCCATAGACCCTTTTTCCAATGTAAAAATAATAGAGGGAGGGCTCGTCGCCTCTCCCTCTTCCCAAGTCACCTTGACCCCATCCACACTAGCTTCCATAGGGGTTCCCTCTTCCACCAGCAGAGGAGGAAAAGTGTGTGTTCCTTTATTGAATCTTTTACATCCTCTATTTTCTCACACTAAGCATGACTCATGTGGTCGTAGAGATTTGTTATGATCAACAAATTTACACAACTACCTGAACTACGAGAACTCTAATTATTGTTCAATCCAGGATACATAGGAAGCATTTTTAGGGCCCAATATCGTTGGATATCCTCTTCAAGAATCCAACCCTAATTTCCTTAATTTGGGCATCATCCTTAAAAGTAATCCCCAAATTAAACCTCCAAATCACCATGGTGCCCTTTTCCGGAAGTAAGCCCAAACTCATTTCTCTTAATGAACTATACACTCCTATGAGACGTATCAAAGTTTGTGGGATTTGATTCCCATCCACATGGCATACATTGGAAGCCTCTTTAAGGTTAAAATCCAACACTACATCTCAACCATGTTCTCCTTGGGCCATATTCCCAATAGCATCTAATCTTACATAGAAACCCATATTATTTTCGTGTTCATTGGTCTGCTTCAGCATAAGTACCATGCCAAACTTTGACTAAGCACTTTTTTCTTAGATTTCCTAACCAAATGACATTATACTATATGGTTATGCCCTTATCACATATCCTTAAAATGAATGATGTGTCCCATTAAGCGGCACCGAACTACGAGGGTTTAGATTCCTTTCACAAGGATATGTAGGTGGACCATTTTATAGGTACGATCCCAAAATCAAAACAAACCATCATCTCCCTAGATGAAAATAATTTTCAGAGTACCCCACTTAGTGTCTTAAAAACCAGTTTCATCATAACGATGATTAAAAGAATCTCTAAAAAGTATATGAGAGGATACCATTGATGGAGAACCTCAAATACATATAGATATATCCATTAATGAAGAACCATGAATAAATACGAATGATTCTAAATTTTACACCTGTTAATAAGTGATTGAAAATTCCAAGGGAAACTAATGTTATACTTGGAAAATTAATAAGGATTCATGAAAATATCTTATATTTATAAACAGAGTCTCAGAGTAGACAATAATTCCCCCCCAAAAGGTTGTGATGAGTCTTACCTCCCATCCTTTAGACCAATGCATTTCCTAAGTATCGTAAAGTAGAAACGTAATGAATGCATGTCTTTAGAAATATGGTCCCTTTTGGATAAAGAATTGTTGGGTGTTTCTATTTCAATGAATAAATCCAATGGAAGCCACCTGGAAGTAGTGATTCATAAAATTAGAACACATGTTTCAAGGACCTAAGAAACTATATCAAATTCCTCTTTGCAGTCTTCGTTCCATTGATATGTGACTCCCTTCTTCATTAATCTTGTGAAGGTTAAGCACTTTCTAGAAAAATTGGCGATACAGTGCCGAATATAGGCTATGTGTCTAATAATTCCTCTTAATTCATTCAAATTTCGATGAGGTTACATTTCAAGGATTTCTTTTGTATTCTCAGGACCAACTTCGACACCACGATGACATGAAATGAAACCAAGAAATTTTCTCAAGGTAACCTTGAAATCATATTTCAAGGGATTCACCTTCAAATTATGTTGTCAATGTTTACTGAATATGGTCTCCGGATCATCCAAGTGATCGAAACATTATCTGGATTTAACTACTTTATCATCCACATAACATTTGACAAATTTCACTCAGAAGGGTTTGAATATATGGTTCATGGAACGTTGATACATTGCACCGGCATTCTTTAAGCCAGAGTTAATTACGTGATAAAAAAACACCGTGATGAGATCTAATGTATGTAGAATTCTCATCATATGGGGCCATTCAGATTTGATTATACCCATAGTATCCATCCATGAAGGATAGTGCATCATAGCAGGTTGTTGTATTAACCAAAAGTTCTGCGACTTGAACAGGAAAGTCATATTTGGGACAATACAGATTATGATCTCTAAAATCAATGAAAACATTGATTTTCCCATTTTTCTTCTTCACTAGAACAATTTTTCCAGCCATTTGGGATATTGTACCTCCCTAAAAAAGTTATCTTTGATAAGTTTTTCAACTTCAGCTTCAATTTCAGAGGCATGAGTTGGGTGTGTTCTTATTTCTACAAGCTTAAATCTATAATTCTCTTTTGGCAAACCCAAATGATGAGTGGCCACATCTGAATTAAAGCCTATAATTTTTTTATAGTTCCAAGAAAATAGATCTCAATGTTTCTTTAAAAATGAAGTGTACATATATTTCTCTTCATATGTCATGGATACACTAATTAAAGTGGGTCGTTGATCTTCTTTTGTACCCAGATTTATTTATATGAGCTCATCCACAGTGGTGGATACACCTTCCTCAAATGATGGTGGGGAATCCTTGAGATATTCTTCTTCTTCTTCCTTATGTGCCACATCTTCTATTTCTTATTTCAAAATAGATGATGAAGAAAAAATTTTAGAGCTAGGGGAGGAGTCCATATTTGAACATCCTGAAGATGAGGCATCAATTTCAATCCTACTGATGATGAAGGGTCTTCTTGAAGCATTAAAGAGAAGATTATGGGTTGGGAATCAACATACATTTCTTCCTTTATTATTATTACAACTTATTCTAGCCTAGTTGATTAAGAAAATAATTTCTCATGTTTAGTGGATTAAATGAAAAAAATCTCCATTTAAGAATTCACCAATGCCTACTAGATCAACAATTTCTCTCATGTCATCTGACTCGATTGTCACAATTGACATTATGGAAGTAAATGGAATAATTCTCGGATTTAGGTATATCATTTCAATTTGACTATTAGGAAACACATAATCTATACTCAGATGGTTGAATGGCTTAGCCAGGATCTTTTCCAGACCATTCGGATCATTGATTCTTGTTACATATTTTTCCACGAACCTCATTTCCATTGTGTGGTAGAATTATTCTTCAATATACTGAGATTAACACATTTTTAATGGATCCTTTTCACCATAAAATGTCCCAATTTTACTATTTAATAAATACTTGAGACATCGGTGATATTATGAATGAATGGCCGCATGTTGATGTAGCCAAGTCCATCCAAGAATAAAGTTGAAGGATATATCATGACAGCCAACCATGAAATATAAATTAGATACAAGATCCTCAAACTGAGTTCAGAGTGAAATATCACCAAAAGATTCTTGATCATTCTTTTCATAACCTTGAAACATCAAATTGGAAGAAGATAAGTTAGATTTAGTGAGACCCACTTGATGAAGTGTACGGATGGGAATGAGGTCGACTCCTGATCTATTATCAGGGAAGGCTCATCATATGTCTGTATCATTAACCCAACCATATAGATACAAGGGAATAATGTTTCCACATACAAAATCACCCTAATCTTCATCAGTGAAACATATAACCACATGAAATTCATTAGGATCATTATTAATATGGTAAACCTCACCATCATCAACCTCAGTTTCAAACTCTTGAGGCCTTGAAAACACCTCAATAAGTGCTTCTCTAAGGTATTTTGATAGATTAAAGGAATAAAATATTGATAACTTGACTGATAGTTGGGATTTATATTTCCAAACATCATAATTTTGGTCCGGATGTCAATTTTTTTAGCATGGTGATGTGGTTTTTTAGATGCCTTGAATGTTGATGCTTCTGATGTAGATACCATGTGTCAAGGAAGAACGTTGAAATACTTCTTCGCCTGGTGAATTAGACTAACTAGGTCTACCTACCTAGCAAGAGAGTGATGGTGCAACCTCTAATAATTATTCTAATATAATAATTATTGGACTGATCCTATCATGTATGGGAGAATTTCCTTGTCCATGTTAAGCCCGCTTAAGGTATATCTCATGAGTTTCTACCACATAAATAGTTCGACCAGTGGTATAGTTAAAATAGTGGTTTCTAACATATCCACTAATTCCCATGTATCCTCAACCATGGCTTCTTCCTCTAGTTTCCTAGTCAGGTATAGGGGATTCATGGTCATCAAAACTAGAATCATCAATTGAATAGCGGTCTGTTAAGTGGATTACTTCAATATAACTGAAGATCAATTCTTTATCTGATAAATATTTTTCTTGACAGGTCAATTCTAGATGTACCGTTTGGCCGGGCAGCACCAATTTTTTTCAAACAGATTGCTTGAAATCTGCCTAAATCAAGGGAAACTTTTTCCTTAAAACAATCTCATCCTTTTGTAACTGCTCTTTATCTTTCTGATCATGTTTCTTCTCTAGGAAATGACATTTGGAGGAATGTTATTTTGAAGAATATGTTTCTATATAGAGGAAGTGTCCTAAGACAAAATCATTTGTTTCAACAGTTTTCATCGAATTGCATGGTTTTAGTCGATCAATTTCTTGACCATCTAATCATCATACTTCTGCATATTTCTTCTTTTGACATTATATCATTCCCCTTCTTCCTATGTATCGGTAGTAGTAACACATGATACTTGGGTAGATAAACCTTTCAGTTTCACTTGTCTAGATTCTACCATCATTTCTAGAAGGACTTTTAAAAAACAGTCATGAATGGTATGCCCCTATATTTGATGAAATGGGAAATAATTTGGAAGATCTTTATCTCTTTTATTCGGTTTCTTTGGCCATCACAATTGAACAAAATTGTTTTCCAAAGATAAAATAAAGTAACAAAAACCTATTCATTCTGAAAAGAATAAACTTTGTTCTTTAATTCCTCAAACTATCTTTGACTTTAATGTTTTTTATCATCTTGATGAGTTAGTCATTCTTGCTGATTCTCGGGAGGTGGATCCCTTCGGTATGATGAATATTTTTATGTAGAAGGTGGTACATGTTCTATTTTGAGTTTGATTATAGCAGCCTCTACATTCCATGTTCTCCTTCCCAGAGATAATGGGATTACACAATACTTATCTTTGGTTTCCACAATTGAATATTCTACCTGTTGGTATATTGAATAATGGACTCAAAACCCTCTTGTGTATTTCACAGGGATACATGGTGTGAACAACTCATCATGCATATTTTCTACACAAATTTGAAGAAACTCTTTTTGAGGGAGTTATAGATTTAAGGAATATGTTAATCCTTTCCATAAATAATTAAATCTGATACTCATTCATTCTTCATTTGTTTTCAACTTTTATGGTTACGAACTATTGTCTTCTACAGCATTGTGCTGAATTGGAGAAGGTATTTCTAACAGAGGACTTCCCACCTAGCAATTGATCGAGACTACAAAATTGTATACAAGACAATGGCTGGCCCCTGTAATGATTTCACAGAGCTTCCAATTTTTACTACTTATTGTTGTTGAGAGGTCCCCATCATGGGATCACAAACGAGAAAAAATATTTTTTAGGTGCTTCTCTGGATCTCCCCAACCATTAAATATTGGGAATATGGTATTCCCAAAGTTTGTTGGGGGAGGGATTAGATCTAACCATTTAGTCTAAGCTTTATTTTTGGGTTTTACTAGTACATTTCATTCTTCCATATCATCCAATCAAAATTTTAATGCCTCTATTTTATTCATAATCATTTGGGAAATATCTCGATGATCTAGGACCTATATAGTTACAGCAGTTGGAACTTGAACTGGTGTGGTAACTAGAAAAACCACTACTAGATGTGCTACAAGTATTTTTCTTGGATACCCATGAGGACATGCCTATAAGGATGTGTTTGATCTTGTCCTGGATGTGTACCTATTGAAGGGAATCCATTATCTGCATCTATATTTCCAACAATCCCCCTTTTCTGAGGAGTTCCTATAGGATGTGAAAGTTGAGGATCTTATAGTGGAGTATGTCTGGTAGAAATGTTGATTTGAAGTAACGCTGTATTGAGTATTTTTAATTCCTTCAACTCCTCCTCTTGTTGGGAAAATATTTCTTCAAGTGAAAGATATTGAACTTCTTCAGTGGAAAAGTGAGATATGGTATGACATTTACCTTTCCCCTTGTTAGAAACATTTCTAAGGGGTAAGAGTTGGTTACTTGAGGGAATACCAAGATTCTGGGTAAGCCTATGTTTTCAGGTATTCACATCTCCTTCATTAACTTTATTTTATATCGTATTATGAATAATGAATTCATCCTAAAACTCCCCTAAACTAGACTCATTTTCTAGAGGATCTTTCATAATGGTATTAATGAAATTTATTGACATGTAATTCATTGGAAACATTCAGTTAGTATTTTTGTAATGTCGTCTCCAACTATATGCTCCATGAGACTATTTACTCTGATATGATGAATTATTAGGAACTATTTGACAAACAGTAACCTAAATGGAATCCTTGGATAGTTAAGTTATATTTTAACCATGTAAATTCATCCCTAATTGGAAAAACACTGACTTCTTTTGTAGAGGAGATTATAGTGGTGAAAAAGCATCAAGCAATGTGGGTGGGGTATGTTCTTGTTCTTCAAACACTCAAACCTTGTTTATTGAATTTGAAGGTTTAGTTAAACAAGCCCCCTTCCATGTAGGATGAAGTGGCTCTTGAACTTATATGGCTGATATTCACGAAGCGCCTCTTGTAATTTTTCGAATTTTGGTCCGAACATTGGTGGAGTGCATTGTCTGAAAACCACTTCAATCACATGTTTTAGAAGACCATGGTTCTATTTCAGACATTTGTGCAATCTGATGGCTGAAATCCTCTAAGAGCAAATCCTACTTAACGTTCTCAGACGCTTGATGCAAAAGTATCTCAGCAGATTTCTCTATTTGTGTCAGACATTAATGAGAGATAGTCGAGCCTTATTCTTGAGTGTATCTTTGATTACACAAAAAATATATTGATTGTAGATGGCCAGGGGAAATAAAATTACATGAGATATCTTTTGGAAGACTTTTCTGATTTTAGAGTGCCATAAAATGCAATTCTCCATGTGCACCCCATCCTCTGATACGAACACTAGATGGGGTATTAGTAATTAACAAGAATATCCTCTTTAGTGGATTAAGGCATGCACACTGAAGTTTTCCCTTATACTTTTCAACCTATGGATATTGGAAAACTGAGAGATATTCTTGGTCAATTTGGCATTTCAACCCTTCTATTACATTTAAATGACATTTATATTCA
Organism: Viscum album; assembly: GCA_963277665.1. Lineage (NCBI taxonomy): Eukaryota > Viridiplantae > Streptophyta > Magnoliopsida > Santalales > Viscaceae > Viscum > Viscum album. The sequence goes on along the minus strand of OY728123.1, from coordinate 1,529,282,397 downwards.
TAATATAGTAATACTTTGGATTTTATATGATGACTATTTTTCTATATGTTGAGGCGGATATCAGGAATTAAATATTCAGCCATTAATTCTTGAATGTTGTATTGAGATTTTGCTAAAATCTAGAACATGATTGGAATTTCACCCTTAGCCAGTTGTTTTCTCATATTCAACATATCCTCATTATTTTTTTCTATAGGTTTCTCAACTTGGTTGGACCAGAGTGGATGCCTTTCACTTTTTTTCAAAAACAATTGGATCAATTGTTTTTTCCTCTACTATATTAGATGAAAATGACCTAAGGGAGATTTGGTGAATGGTCGTCATCTTAGGATGCCTTCAATTTGAGAAAGTATTTCTCCTATTATTAACAATGCCTCATATATGACTGGACATATTTTGGAAAGTTCCTCAAGATAATAGGGCTTTATCATTACTAAATTTTTAATTAGAGAATTATCTAGACAATGTAAAACACTTCTGTGGATAAAAGTTTCACATCAACTTCCATATTAAAGAGTATCGCCATGGTGGATTAATTTAAGGGATAAATTGTATTTCTTTTTATTCATATGGCCATAGAGAAGGTTTTCATGGCTATAATCTAGGGATAGATTCTCCAGATTGACTAAATTTTCATGATGTAATCCTTTGTGAGGAAGTTTCTAATGGGGAACTTTATAATTACTACTACTACTCCCATTATTCGGTAATTGAGAGTAGGGTCATTAGTTATAATTAATAAATGTTTGTGGGCATCACGAACTCCTAGATTAAGAGGATCCAGATCATAGATTGGATCTTGATTGTCCAACGGTGTTTGGAGAGACTTCTTCTCAGATGCTCATTTACACGTAGTTAGGGCCACATGTTAGGAGAAGTGGTAATCATAGGAATATGTATGTTCCTACCTTGGAATGGTCATCAGAATGGGTCGATTATCTCCAATTGGAAAGGGTGTATACTCTTGATTTGGCTATCTGTATGATATGGGAGAGTATACCCCATAACCCACCTAGACTAGAACAGAGGTATATAACTTCTCTGGGATGGAACACCAATGATTCATCCCATATGTGGGTATATAATTATGTGTTTGTTCCCTTGGTACTACTGAATTTTCCATTATGTTATTATGGAATGCATCTAGAATATGGGTAGGGATTTTATGTCTACCTTTTAACCATTGAGGAAATGTGTTTGGTGACTTTAGCAGCTAGAATGGAAATATAAATCCATTCTATATCTGGAGTATGTGTATGTTCCTGCTCATGTCCTCCTTTTTCTATCAGTGGATATTAACAAAACTCATTTATCGGGGCGTAGAGTTGAGTATGTTCTAGTTTTTTCATCAGATATATATGAGTGACTTCTCTGGGTGCTACCAAACTAGACTGATGGTAGGCCTGATGAATGTTGGTAGGTGTATGTTCCTACTAAATTTTTTCCTCCAAGTATGGTTTACAAATTTCATTCAATGCTAACAGATGAGACTTATGGCATGATTGGTGATTGTAGGTAGGTGTATGGGCATGCATAATAGTTTCCACCATATTTTATTAGAAGGATTCCTTGAATGCAGTCAGATGAGTTTGATTATAAGATGATACTTTGTAAGTAGTTTTATGTGCCTACTCACGGTACTCAACCAGATTTAAATGGTGGGATTTGATGGTTGTCGACAGACGGCTCTATTGAATGGAAGAAGTAGGGCAGACGAGTGTATGTACTCATTCGTTGTTTGCCACCAATTAAGGTTGATGTAATTCCCTTGAGGGGTTAATGGTATTAAATTGATCCATGTTGTCCAGATGTTGTCCTTGGTAGTTCATCTTTAATGATTGGTCAGAGGGACATGAGCCGATCATCTGAAGACAATACACCAATCAAATTGGGGGTTCACTACCGCACGATTCTTTTGATGGTGATTGTTGGTGGGAGCCCTTAGGAAGGACCCCTGAATCATTGATTTTAGGCCATTACTGACCTCTTGATCCACCTCTCTATAGTATTAGAGGGACTGGTTATTTTGTTCTGGGGATAAAGACCCCAAACAATTGAAGACGGTGGTTGGCACCATCTACTTCTTGACCACCGGTCGTCGCTTACCGGACAATCGAGGGTTGTTGATAATTTAGAGAGATTTTCGAGCAGCCTCCAGAGTTGGGATAGTATAATGTTGATGTTATTCCCATACTAATACAATTGGGACCCAGTATTAAATATGTTGAGTTGGTGATGACGTCCGTCCATTAGATGAGGATCCATCTTGAGAAGCAGTCATGGAATTCATGGGTGAAAAAATTAATGATGTCATTTAGAGTGAAGAGAGTTCTAAGAAAACATAAAAACAAATACCTCCATTAAAAAATGTCTTCGAGATTGAAACATATGTGATTAATTCCTTTCTCTGACCTTCCTTTACCAATTGATAGGGGCCTAATAGATTGTTGACAATATCAACAAGGTTAAGGATTCATGCTGAGTTCACCATTTTTTTGTGTCCCTCAGAATGTGTGTTCTAGTTAGGAATCACTACATGCTGGTGGTTTCCATTGGATTTATTAATGGAACCAAAAACATCCTATGTTTTTTTATCAAAACGGGTTTTTTTAAAGGTAGGTGTTTGTTAGGTTTGAACCTAAGATACTTAGGAACATACATTGCTCGAGAGGATGGGAGGTCGGACTCATCACACCCTTTTGGGGGGAAAATTGTGGCCTACTCCGAGACTCTCTCATAGATTTAAGATATTTTGATGAATACTTATTAATTTACCAAGTATAACATAGGTTTCCCTTGAAATTTTCAATATTTTATTAGCATGTTTGAAATTTAGAATCATCTGTAGGTATTCTAGGTTCTTCATTAATGGAATCATCTGTATGTATTTTAGGTTCTCCATCAATCGTATCCTCTCATATAATATTTAGAGAATCTTTTAGCCATTTTGATGATAATACTAGTTTTTAAGCCCCTCAGTGGGGCACTCTGTAATTTATTATCATCCCAGGAGATGAAATTTTGTTTTGATGTCAGGAATGTACCCATAAATGGGATACCTACGTATCCTTGTAAAATGAATCAGAGAACTCGTAATTCAGTTCCACTTAAAAATACACATCATACCTTTTAGGATCATGTGATAAGTATGACAACCCTTCTTTTTATTACAACTTAAGCATGCTTTATTACATAAAACTTCACTTGATACAACAAAGAAGATCGAGAGGTTTAGTGTATTTGGGGCTTAGGATCATTACATAAAAACTTTAAACTTGAAATACAACATCTTTATTGAAAAATTCCTTTACATGAACACTACATTCCTTCGTACTTAGCATTGCATGGGATAACCTAAGGAGATGCATAAGAAAAGGGTGAGCTATAAAGCCCAGTAAGGGAGTACACAATGAATAACATGAGGAGTACAATACATGTTAGGAAATAGGCATATCAATAGAGAATAAGAGAAACATGAATATAAAGGCATGATAAATCATGATAATCATAGCATGGAAATGTGGCAACAACACTTAACATTGAATTAGCATGAGCCAAGGCTCATTGCACATGGAGCATGAGTAAACCCTCATTGCACTTGAAGCACGAGTAAACCCTCGTTGCACTTGAATTAGCATGAGTAAACACTCATTGCACATGACGTATCATGATACTATACTTTACCCAATGCATTGGAGCGCTATAAAGGGCGCACCCTTCTTAAACATTTCATTTCATGCATAAGTGTGCCACATGGATCATAAAACATGGATTCATAAAACATAATCATTTATTCCACAATAAAGGGAAGTGGAATTCATACATGAAACTTTATAATCAATAAGTAAATGTTCATAAAGGTGAATACCCTTGATGGAGAAATGGGCATGGTATTCACTACACAATGATATTGGCTTAGAAAATCGGTGTGATTTCGGCAGCGTAACGGCGTGACATAAGAATTCATAAAAAAGGTTGATGAGAGAGAAAGGGGTTCCTCATCATATTTACATGTAATGGACAGTAAGGAGTTCATATAGATACATGTCCCAACAATTGAAAAAGAATTTAGATTCATGATACAAAAGTATTGCTTGGAAATAAAAGAGGAGAAAAAGGGTTCTTTCGGAATTTCGGCATAATAACGGGTGTACATGGGAGGCTTTTAATGAGAGAGAAAGGGGTCTCCCATAATTCAAATAATAAGAGGGCAGTATGGGAGAGGTGCGAAACCATACCCCAACATTCATAATTGAAATTAAAAGGGCAATACAACTTAAATAAAATTGAAAAAAATGAGAAAGGAAGAAAAAACCCTTACTTGGAAGTGTGCTTCCAAAGGCTAGAGAGAGGCTTGTGAGAGGCTTTTTGGGAGCTTGGGGCACCTTGAGAGGATTATAGAGAGAGTAGGGCAGAGGTTGGACGAACATTAAGGGCTTTGAGTGAGGAGGAAGTGGGAGCTTGGGTGGGTTTATATAGGAAAGGTGAGAGAATTCTTTATTATTTAGGTTTGGGACCCCTTATATTAAAATAATCCAAACCACAAACCATCCCATGGTATTTTCCCATGGTTTCTGGAAAAGGAAAGATGAAAACAATATTTTATAAGTCCAAGGTCCGAACTTACTAAAAAATTAGGGTTGCTTATGTGGAGGTGAGTCACACTCCCATGGAAATTAATTTAAAAAGGAAAAGTGTTGAATAAGTCTTGAGGGCTCCATTAATGCTTTGAAAAGTAAGTCAAACAAACCCAAAACCTCATTATTTTAATGATAAAACACATATTGGCCGAACATAAGGATTATGGTATTTTATTACATCACCATTGGGTCATTATGATGTCATAAAACACATTATATATTTAAATGGTATTTAATTTTTACCCAAAAATTTGACTGTCTCAGAAAATTATGAAAAATTCACCGTTGGATAATTTCGATGTCCTGATTCCAAAAATAATATTTATTTTATCTAAATAATTTTCTAAATATGTGAATTTTCACTTTTAAAATAAAAACCGACATTTATAAAAAAATTCACGGGTTTTGACAGAAATGGCTTTCAAACCTTAATAAAAATTTTAATTGCATTCATAAAATTATAAGATCATTTATATTTAATAAAAATTAATTTAATATAAATAATAATATTTTATTAAAATATTATTTAATTCAAAAATCCTTTAATTTAATAAAATATAATTCTTAATTAAATAATAACTAAAAACACCATTTGTACTTTAAAAACTAATTACAATGTATCAAAAAAATTATATTCATTATTATATACAAAAAATAATGTACATGAACATGGTGCTACTTAATTGTTACATAAACCCTTAAAATAGCCGCATAAGACCTAAGGGTAAGGTGTGAGATGGTGACAGACTCTTGGGGTTGCTTGGATAACATCACTCGAGTGGTAATCTCTATCAACTTCCATTTTTCCCGTAGACGATCACGTTCGAGCTTGACTTGATGAAGCTCAGCTTGGGCTTGTTCAAGGGCAAAGCCCAAAGACGCCACCTCTTTTCCGAGCTCTGACAAATGGGCTTCGTAAGGGGAAATTCTACTGGATGAGGCCATCGCTTCCTTTGTCTGAGTAGAAATGGTTTCGTTAAAACCTTATATTTATACTACTTAGATGATCACTGTTCAACGGCTATAAAAGTAACGGTCACAAATCTTAACATAAAACTAAAGAAGTTGACATCTTATAAAAAAAATTCATAAAGAAACATTTAACTGGATCAAGAGGGATTTTCCATTAATGAAACTTTGGGTCGTTACAACATTCCCCCCTTAAGAAATTTCGCCCTCGAAATTTTCCTTTTTCCAAACTAAAACAAATGTGGGTAACTTAGCTTCATCATATCCTCCGACTCCCATGTTGCTTCTTCAAACTTGTGGTTTCTCCACAACACCTTGACGAGGGGGATTGTCTTATTTCGTAGAACTTTTTCTCTACGATCTAAGATCTTCACTGGTTGCTCCTCATAAGAAAGATCGTCTTCTAATTGTACCACCTTGGAAGAGAGTATGTGTGAAGGGTCTGGTATGTACTTCATTAAGAGGGATACATGGAAGACATCATGCACCTTGGCCATAGTAGGTGGAAGTGCTAGTCGATAGGCCACAGCCCCAACACGATCAAGAATCTCGAAGGGGCCGATGTACCTTGGACTTAACATCCCTTTCTTTCCAAACCTCATGACTTTCTTCCACGGAGATATGCATAAAAACACCATGTCTCTGACTTTAAACTCAAGGTCTCGTCGACGATTATCTGCATAACTCTTCTGTCGACTTTGGGCTGCCTTGATATGCTGCTGAATGGTTTTCACCTTCTCCGCCATTTCTTCGACCATTTCTGGTCCAAGCAGCTTACGTTCACCGACCTCATCCCAACATGCTGGTGTTCTACACCTTTTCCCATACAGGGCTTCATATGGTGCCATTTGGATGCTTGAGTGGAAACTATTATTATAAGAGAACTCAACTAGAGGAATATGTTGATCTCATCCTCCTTTAAAGTCCATTGAGAACGCTCTCAACATATCCTCAAGTGTTTGGATAGTCCGCTCGGATTGTCCATCAGTTTGAGGATGATAGGCCGTACTGAAGTTCAGTTCAGTATTCAGAGCATGTTGAAGACTCTTCCAAAACTTAGAGGTAAATCTTGGATCTCGGTCAGACACAATATATAGTGGTACTCCATGAAACCGTACCACTTCCCTGATATATATCAGTGCCAGTTGATCCAAAGAGAAATCCTCTCGAATAGCAATGAAGTGTGCAGTCTTTGTAAGACGATCCACAATAACCCAGATTGCATTGTTGCTTTTGGATGTCCTTGGAAGTCCAGTGATGAAGTCCATGGTGATGTTCTCCCATTTCTATTATGGTATGGGCAATGGTTGCATCATCCCCTTAGACTTCTGCCTCTTTGCCTTCACTTGCTGACACACCAGGCACTTTGATGTATATTCAGTGATCTCCTTCTTCATATTATCCCACCAAAAGTTTTCTCGGAGATCTCGATACATCTTTGTGATCCCTGGGTGAATAGAAAAATTTGAACTAGGTGCATCATCCAAAAGTTCCTTCTTCAGCTCCGAACTTGATGGAACACATAGTCTTTTCCCAAACCGCACAATTCCTTCTTCATTAACATTAAACTCTGAGGATTTTCCCTTTTTAATAGCTTCCATTTTTTCTTGGATTCTCGCATCATCCTTTTGAGAATCATTTAACCTTTCCAAAAGATATGGTTGAGCAATCATTTGTGAAAGGATTGATGATGTTCCATTCTTTATGATTCCCACGTCCATCTTCATCAAGTCTAAGAAGATTGGATCCTTCTCAATTCTCACCATTGATTGAATTGCTGGATCCTTTCTACTTAGGGCATCCGCCACCTTGTTCGCCTTCCCAGGGTGGTAATGTATTGAACAGTCATAATCCTTGATGAGCTCTATCCATCTTCTCTGGCGCATATTAAGCTCTTTCTGTGTGAATATATATTTAAGACTCTTGTGGTCAGTATATATCTCACATTTCTCTCCATAGAGATAATGCCGCCAGATTTTCAAGGCAAAGATCACCACCGCCAACTCCAGATCATGTGTTGGATAGTTTCTCTCATGGATTTTCAACTGCCTTGAGGCATAGGATATCACTTTATCATTCTGCATCAGCACACATCCTAAGCCCTTCTTCGAAGCATCACTGAATACCACAAAAAGCTCCCCACTTGTGGGTAAAGTGAGCACGGGTGCAGTGATAAGCCTCCTTTTCAACTCCTTGAAGCTTTCTTCGCATTCATCACTCCAAGCAAACTTTACTCCCTTTCGAGTTAGCTTGGTAAGAGGGTTAGACAATCGTGAGAAATTTCTCACAAATCGTCGATAATATCCAGCTAACCCCAAGAAGCTACGGATATCAGTTACCGATGTTGGCCTCGGCCATCCCTCAATTGCATCTGTTTTGGAGGGGTCCACAGATATCCCATTGCTTGTGATGATATGACCCAAGAATGAGACTTCCTTCAACCAAAACTCAAACTTGTTGTACTTTGCATAGAGCTTATCCTTGCGCAAAGTCTCTAGTACAGTTTTGAAATGCTCCTCATGGTCCTCCTTGGTTTTGGAGTATATTAGAATATCATCTATAAAGACTACCACAAATTTGTCTAGGTAATCTCTAAAGACTCTATTCATCAAGTCCATGAATATTTCTGGAGCATTGGTGAGTCCAAAAGGCATTACTATGAATTCATAGTGCTCGTACCTTGTACGAAAAGTAGTCTTGGGGATATCTTCCTTCTTCACCCTTACTTGATAATATCCCGACCGCAAGTCGACCTTGGAGAAGTATTGTGCTCCACGCAGCTGATCAAACAAGTCATCGATTCTTGGGAGAGGATACTTGTTCTTTATCGTGATTTTGTTAAGTTCACGATAATCGTTGCAAAGCCGCATTGACCCATCATTCTTCTTGACGAAGAGGACTGGTGCACCCCATGGTGATGCACTTGGGCGTATAAACCCTTTATCCATATTCTCCTGTAGTTGTTTCTTCAGCTCTTCATGCTCAACAACAGCCATTCTATATGGAGTCTTGGATATTGGTAGCGCCCCAGTTATAAGTTCAATTGAGAACTCAACATCTCTTCTTGGAGGAAGACCAGGAAGTTCCTCGGGAAATACTTCAGCGAATTCCCTCACAATAGGCATTTCTTCAAGGGTGGTTTCTTCCTTGGACTCAATCATCTGAGCCAGATATGCGTGCTCATAAGGCAGTAATATCCATGCTTGAGATGATGGAGCTAAAAAAGATTCATCTTCCTCCTGACACTTGTAAAGAATCGGGGGTCGATTCTCCATATGGAGTGTGATTTCCCTCTCCCGACAATTTATGTTGGCTCTATATAAGGAAATCCAATCCATGCCAAGAATTGCATCAAATTCCACCAAAGGGAGTATGACGAGGTTCGCCGGGAAATTAAATCCACATATTATAACAGGGGAGGACTTATACTCATGGGATGCAATGATTTCCCCATTTTCCGTACTCACCGACATCTTTACTTCCAGGATTTGTGGTGGTGTTGTGATTGTTCTACTAAACATTCGAGATATAAAAGAATGCGTAGAACCTGAATCAAAATGTACGTCCTCTATTCTTGAATGAATAACTAGCGTACCTGTCACCACTTCGTTTTCGGGGTTCACTTCGGCAGAAGTGATGGAAAAAGCTCTTCCTTGCTGTCTTGGAGGTTGTTGATTGCCTCCGATAACCCTTGGATTAGGGCACTGATTTGCAAAATGACCTGGTTCTTTTCATTTGAAGCATTGAAAAACGCGTTGTGGTTCGAACGGAGTGTTCCTCTCCTCTGTCGTAGCCGCGGGTCCTTCTTGCTGACAGTTAACAGCTAGGTTCCCTTCTCTTACACACTTGAAGCATTTTCTTGTCCCCCTAAGGCAATTTCCAGGGTGCTTCTTTCCACACTTTTGGCAAGTGGGGTGCTGGAATTTCTTAGTGCCGTTGGATTTATCCATCGGACCACCAGCATTGAAGTCCACCTTACGCTTCTTGTCCCCATGATACCCATGTGATTCTCCGATCTCCATTTCAACCTTGAGGGCACATCGGACAATTTCCTCATAGCTGTCGAAGTCACGGATCGCTAATGCTTTCCGCAAGCTAGGCTTTAGCCCACCAAAGAAGCGGTCAACCTTGCATTCGGGGGTAACGACAAAGCCGGAAGCGTATCGTGCAAGCCTTGTGAAGTTTGCCTCGTACGCTCCCATAGATTCTTCATCTTTCTGTTTGAGGGAAAGGAAGCCCCTTTCCATCTTTAGACGGAGGGTGCGTGGAAAATATTTATCGAAAAACATCTTCCGTAATTCCTTCCATTCCAAAGACTCGATCTCCTCCTCAGGCTTCGTATTTTTGATCAACGTCCACCATTGATCAGCTTCACCCTCCATACGATAAGCCGCCAGGAGAACCTTCTCTTTTTCAGAGCATTGGAGGATGGAGAATATCTTTTCAATGGATTTGATCCATTGTTCAGAGATCGTGGGATCAGATGATCCACTAAAAGTAGGAGGCCTTTGTCTCATGAAGCTTTCAATAGTGACTTGTTCTTTCTTAGGGGGGGTTGAACGTTCCTCTTGACCAGTGTTTCTATTCAAAACTTGAGTTAGCTGAGAGAGAAGCGTGAAAAAGTTCGCGATTCCTGCTCCCATTGGATTGGGCATCTCATAAGTACAATCATCACACTGATCTTCACAACAGTTGTTAGCCCGAGTTCTCCTTTTACCGGCCATTGGCTGGAATAAAAGGAAATTTAGGGGTAACACATAAAGGGTAATCCAAAGACAAAATTTGATGACTTATAAATAATCTTTAATCTCTTTAACTCATGAGTCTATAGGATTCAATCCAGGCTTTTCATGATCTTCCTTCTAAAATATATTCTTAGGGGCATTTTTCCCTTAATAAGGGTTCATACTAAGATTGTGAATTTATCAAAACATATCCCCCGGGAGTGTCGTAACCAAGAGTGCAGCAAGGCCCGTTGTCGTGCACCAGTTCCCGTTCGAGTCTAGCTCAAAGCGGTGTTTTCGGGTTTTACCCCTAGGATACATCTGTGCCAGAGCCGCCTCTACCTGATCGTATCCAGACAGGGATGTATTTGTTTGATAAACCACTTACATAGTATTTACCAAAACTTAGGGATGTTTTTATTATGCTTAGTCTTGTATCTAAGGCTTTACTAGGGTTTCCTAATCCCAAAAATAACTAAACCTATCCTCTGATACCAACTATGACAACCCTGCTTTTTATTACAACTTAAGCATGCTTTATTACATAAAACTTCACTTGATACAACAAAGAAGATCGAGAGGTTTAGTGTCTTTGGGGCTTAGAATCATTACATAAAAACTTTAAACTTGAAATACAACATCTTTATTGAAAACTTCCTTTACATGACCACTACATTCCTTCGTACTTAGCATTGCATGGGATAACCTGAGGACATGCATAAGAAAAGGGTGAGCTATAAATCCCAGTAAGGGAGTACACAATGAATAACATGAGGAGTACAATACATGTTAGGCAATAGGAATATCAATAGAGCATAAGAGAAACATGAACATAAAGGCATGATAAAGCATGATAATCATAGCATGGAAATGTGGCAACAACACTTAACATTGAATTAGCATGAGCCAAGGCTCATTGCACATGGAGCATGAGTAAACCCTCATTGCACTTGAAGCACGAGTAAACCCTCGTTGCACTTGAATTATCATGAGTAAACACTCATTGCACATGATGTATCATTATACTATACTTTACCCAATGCATTGGAGCGCTATAAAGGGCGCACCCTTCTTAAACATTTCATTTCATGCATAAGTGTGCCACATGGATCATAAAACTTGGATTCATAAAACATAATCATTTATTCCACGATAAAGGGATGTGGAATTCATACATGAAACTTTATAATCAATAAGTAAATGTGCATAATGGTGAATACCCTTGATGGAGAAATGGGCATGGTATTCACTACACAATGATATTGGCTTAGAAAATCGGTGTGATTTCGGCAGCGTAACGGCGTGACATAAAAATTCATAAAAAAGGTTGATGAGAGAGAAAGGGGTTCCTCATCATATTTACATGTAATGGACAGTAAGGATGTCATATATATACATGTCCCAACAATTGAAAATGAATTTAGATTCATGATACAAAAGTATTTCTTGGAAATAAAAGAGGAGAAAAAGGTTTCTTTCGGAATTTCGGCATAGTAACGGGTGTACATGGGAGGCTTTTAATGAGAGAGAAAGGGGTCTCCCATAATTCAAATAATAAGAGGGCAGTATGGGAGAGGTGAAAAACCATACCCCAACATTCATAATTGAAATTAAAAGGGCAATACAACTTAAAGAAAATTGACAAAAATGAGAAAGGAAGAAAAAACCCTTACTTGGAAGTGTGCTTCCAAAGGCTAGAGAGAGGCTTGTGAGAGGCTTATTGGGAGCCTCGGGCACCTTTAGAGGATTATAGAGAGAGTAGGGCAGAGGTTGGACGAACTTTAAGGGCTTTGAGTGAGGACGAAGTGGGATCTTGGGTGGGTTTATATAGGAAAGGTGAGAGAATTCTTTATTATTTAGGTTTGGGACCCCTTATATTAAAATAATCCAAACCACAAACCATCCCATGGTATTTGCCCATGGTTTCTGGAAAAGGAAAGATGAAAACAATATTTTATAAGTCCAAGGTCCGAACTTACTAAAAAATTAGGGTTGCTTATGTGGAGGTGAGTCACACTCCCATGGAAATAAATTTAAAAAGGCAAAGTGTTGAATAAGTCTTGAGGGCTCCATTAATGCTTTAAAAAGTAAGTCAAACAAACCAAAAACCTCATTATTTTAATGATAAAACACATATTGGCCGAACATAAGGATTATGGTATTTTATTACATCACCATTGGGTCATTATGATGTCATAAAACACATTATATATTTAAATGGTATTTAATTTTTACCCAAAAATTTGACTGTCTCAGAAAATTATGAAAAATTCACCGTTGGATAATTTCGACGTCCTGATTCCAAAAATAATATTTATTTTATCTAAATAATTTTCTAAATATGTGAATTTTCACTTTTAAAGTAAAAACAGACATTTATAAAAAAATTCACGGGTTTTGACAGAAATGGCTTTCAAACCTTAATAAAAATTTTAATTGCATTCATAAAATTATAAGATCATTTATATTTAATAAAAATTAATTTAATATTAATAATAATATTTTATTAAAATATTATTTAATTCAAAAATCCTTTAATTTAATAAAATATAATTCTTAATTAAATAATAACTAAAAACACCATTTGTACTTTAAAAACTAATTACAATGTATCAAAAAAATTATATTCATTATTATATACAAAAAATAATGTACATGAACATGGTGCTACTTATTTGTTACATAACCCCTTAAAATAGCCGCATAAGACCTAAGGGTAAGGTGTGCGATGGTGACAGACTCTTGGTGTTGCTCGGATAACATTGCTCGAGTGGTAATCTCTATCAACTTCCATTTTTCCCGTAGACGATCACGTTCGAGCTTGACTTGATGAAGCTCATCTTGGGCTTGGTCAAGGGAAAAGCCCAAAGACGCCACCTCTTTTCCGAGCTCTGACAAATGGGATTCGTAAGGGGAAATTCTACTGGATGAGGCCATCGCTTCCTTTGTCTGAGTAGAAATGGTTTCGTTAAAGCCTTATATTTATACTACTCAGATGATCACTGTTCAACGGCTATAAAAGTAACGGTCACAAATATTAACATAAAACAAAAGAAGTTGACATCTTATAAAAAAACATTTTTCATAAAGAAACATTTAACTGGATCAAGAGGGATTTTCCATTAATGAAACTTTGGGTCGTTACAATAAGGGCCTAGATATATACTTAATTTCATTTGGTAAGGACATCAAACCGGAAGTATATTAGTCAAATCATGGTGTGGGAATTATGCCTAAGCAGCCCAAAGAACATGGAAAAGACATGATTTTCCATTTTTTATTAGATCTAGTTAGGAATATGGACCAAGAGAAATAGGGTTTATTTTATGTGTTGGTTTTGAACCTCAAGGAGGCTCCTATATATCCCACTTGAATGGGAATCAAAGCCCATGTAGTTTAATGAGTCTCATAGGAGAGTGTTGTCCTTTTAGATAATTGAGTTTGGGCTTACTTCCTAAAAAAGATTCATTTTTATAGATTAAATGAGATGGAGCTCAAGCCATAGGAAGGATTCCTATGTATCCCAATTTTGATGGGAATCATAGTTCTTGTAGTTCATTCATGTGATTTGTCTGTAAAAATGTTGTGATCATCACAAATATCTAAGACCATGTGAGTCATTCTCGGTTTGAGGAACAATGGATGTGAATGATTCAAAAAATACACACACAAATTCACTTTTCCTTCCTTATTGGTGGAAGATTATGGGCCTATGGTAGCAATGGTGTATGAGGCTGAGGCAAAGAACCTTCCCCCTATTCATTTTACTTTAGACAAGGGTCCAATGAAAGGAAGGATTGATGGTGATGGAAGTAGTGAGGAGCAAGACTGCAACCTCCTACATTAAAGGCTAGGGGATTTCACTAATATGGTTTCCATAAAATTTGTCCTAGTAGAGGGGGGAGACTTCTCATTTGTTGAAAAGTAATAGTAGGGGTGAACTATACCTTTCCTACCAGATACATGAGGTTCCAGGTTTTAGAGATTATATGGGGAGCTCATGACCCAAACCCTAATACTCCAAACCGAGAACTCCCTAACACTGTTCTTGGGAGAATGGTCCATTTGAATACATATATACAAACCTACAGAGACTCCATAAATCCTAAAACCATTTCAAAACAAATGTGGTAAACCTCTGACTATAGATATACAAACCCAAATAGGAGGCACACTGATGTGACCTTTTCGAAGGTTTGATAAGTCAAGGGGTTTTGGTGGAAGTTTCAACATAATCCCTCTAAGAAAAAGAATGCAATTAAGAAAAATAAATCCCATGAATGGGGTTGAATAATTCATAATTAAAGTCTTGTATAGACTGAAGGGATAAGTTGAATCAACATTAGGTCTCCCAGACCTACTTGTGTGCCCATAACTGTGTTCCAGATACATACTTGGGAACCCTTCTTTGATTCACCTTATCCCTTCAGTCTATACAATACTTTCATCAAGACTTCTTCAAAGCCATTCATGGCAAGGATTATTCATCTATGGATCCATTGTCTTAAAGGTATTGTGTTGAAACTTCCACCATAACCTCATGACTTATTAAACCTTTGTTAAGGGCACATCACCATGTCTCTTATTTGGGTTTGTATATCCACAGTCAATGGTTTTTCACATTATTTTTAATGGGGTTAGGATTCATGTTGTATATTTGGTTTTGTATATCCACAGTCACATGGAACTTTCTCCCAAGTATAGTGTTCATGATTTCCCATTTTGGTGGATTAGGTTTTGGGTTATGATCTCCCCTTCTCATCTCTAAAACCCGGAACCTTAGGTATCCGGTAGGAAAGGTATGGTTCACACCTACTTTTCCTTTGGAACAAATGAGAAATCTCCCTTTCCTACCAGGACCAATTTTAGGGAAACCATACTCGTGTAAGCCCCTAGACATTCATGTAGGAGGTTTCAGTCTCACTCCTCTCTATATCCTTCACCTTCACTCCTTCATTACATTGGATCCTTATCTAGTATAAAATCAATAGAGGTAAGGTTCGTCGCATGAGCCTCATCCACCCTCACCACCGTACACCTGTCCATTTCTACCAATGGAGGAGGAAAACTGTGTGTACCTGCCTTTGTAAAATATTTTACACCCTCATGTTTCTCAAACCAATCATAACTCATGTGGACTAATTTATTTGTGATAATCACATAATTTGTAAATACAACTCACATAAATGAACTATGAGAACATTGATTCCCATCCAAATTGGGATACATTGGAAGCCTTCCTAAGTCCCAAGCTCCATCTCATTTAATCTATAAAAAGGCATCCTTTTCAGGAATTAATCCCAAAATCATTTCTCTCAATGGACTACACTCATCTATGAGACGCATCGAACTCTGTGGGATTTGATTCCCATCCATGTGTGATATGTGGGAAGCTTCCATGAGGTTCAAACCCAACACATCAAATCAACCATGTTCTTACTAGTCTATATTCCCAATAGGAACTATCCAACTTGAAAAATCTAATCTTTTCCAAGTTCATTAGGATGCATAGGAATAAGTCCCACACCAAACATTGACTAAGCACCTTCAGCTTAGATGTCCTTACCACATGACATTAAATTCTATGGATTAGTCCTTATCACATTACCTTAAGAGGTATGAGGTGTCCCATTAAGCGGAACTGAACTATAGGGTTTATGATTTCTTTCAAAATGATACATAGGTTTCCCATTTATGGGTACGATACTGACATCAAAACAAAAATGCATCTACCTAGTTGATAATAAATTCTAGCATTCCCCTCAGAGTGGATTAAAATCCATTATTATTATAACAATGGTTAATAGAATATCTAAATAGTATACAAGGGGATACCATTGATGGAGACCCTTGAATACATACAAATGATTACATTAATGAATAACCTCAATTACATATGGATCATTCTAAATTTCAAACATACTAATATTTGATTGAAAATTTCAAGGGAAACTTATGTTATACTTGGTAAATTAATAATGATTCATGAAAATATCTTAAATCTATAAGAGAGTCCAGGATTAGTCAATAATCCCCCCCCCCAAAGGTTGTGATGACTTCGACCTCCCATCATCTCGGCCAATGTATGTTTTTATGTATCATAGGTTAAAACCCAAAAAACACCTACATTTTTTATGAAAGTACCTTTGGATAAAGAACTGTTGTATGTTTCTGTTTCCCTAAATAAATCCAATGGAAACCACCTGGAAGTACTGATTCCAAACTAGAACACATGTTTTGAGGGATGCAAAACAATGGGGAATCGATGTTGTAAGCCCATATCCACCAAAAAATAGCTCACCAGTGAAGGTCTATTATGGCCTTGATCAATTTCTTCTACAATTAGGAAAATTGATTACACTAAAGTAAGTTGAGGATAGATTTTTTATATAGTTCATGATCTACTACCTCATTCCTCATATTTGTGGTTATTATGACGTTTTCATTGATAATAGTACCAATTTATGGGCTGATGATACAAATAGATTTTATTCCAAGTAAAATATCTGGTCAAACCATAATTCTTTCTACCACTAACTTGATAATAGAATGATAAAGTAATTAACCATAATAATATCTAAAATATTTTATAATATGGTGGTCCAAAATAAAAAATAATTGGCCAGAAAAGCTCCCTAATTCCCTCGAGGAATATGGTAAGATAACCTAAAATTCCAATCATGTGAATCCATATTACATAGTGTATGTAACTGAGGTAGTCTTACAAATTTAAGATCATTTTCCATATCTTAGAATATGTATCTATGACTAGAAGACTCCTAAAAATAGAATAAGTCCATATAACTGAGTTAGAATTTGTCAAAGAGAATAGGCTCCATACCTTTCATAATCTTGAGAGGCACCAGAAATGGATAGAAATAGCATTGAAAAATAATGTTCTCCTACACTACTTCCTAAAGAGTGATATGGTACTGGAATTAAGAATGTCGATGATACATCGAAATAAGATTCCAAAGATGGATTCCATTTGGTAAGGGCCTTACATCATTCACAATTTATATTCTAATGTTGAAAACTCTTTTATCACTATATATTGAGAGTGTATCACACCTCCCATCATATCCAAATTTATCAAGAAGTATATCACATGATGAGATACATAGGTTCACACTCTATGACATTAAACTAATATCCCATGGTCCGAACTCTACATCCTTAAACCAGAAGTTCATTTCCAAGCATCACTACTTTTAACTATATGCATGTCTCATTAGGAATATCCGGTGTGGTGATGGTCCTCCTTGGTCATATTTTATGGTTGTTTTACCATTACATCATTCTACCTATATCATTTTTTTAATCCCAACTTGGTCAAAACTCTATATCTTTAAACAAGGATCCCAAGACCAAGAATCATGACATTAAGCTATGTATGAGCCTACCATGGAAATGTGTTATGCGAAATGGGCCTATACAGTCCTCATTCAGGTAGGTTTGTTCCTTTCACACCCCACATATCCCTTATAGTTATAGTACTCACCCCTTGGTCAGAAATTTGTGACCTTAAACTAGAAGTTCACATCAATGAATAATAACATTAAACTATATGAAAGTATCGTAAAGAATATTTGGTTTGGCTCTAGGCCTCCTTGGCCCCCATTCACATTGGGTTTATCACTCCTCTTCACTACACATATCCATTAGGTATGGATTTCCCATGGTCCAAACTCTATGAACATAATCTATGAGCCTGTGGTCTGAGCATTAAGACCTTAAACTAGTAACCACACTGTGGTCCATGCAAAATGACCATAAAATGATCTAAAAAGTTCTAAAGCATTATGACTTTAAACAATTTTCAACCCCTAGTTATAGTTGTATGAATTAAAAATATATAGACCAATATCTTCAATTCACATCATTAAACTACAATTATATCCTCTAAAATTATGGATTCATCTTAATAAGAGATGATATTTACCCCATCTGAAATCGGGATGCCTCATATGATAATTATGGGATGATCAACAAGCACTACCCCATGATCTAAATGTGGTATTCCCCATGAAAATCATGGTATTCCTAAATTCCCTCTCTAGGGTGGATTTCCACACAAATGTTGGTCTATTACAATGATATGTTTGGGAACTATATGTTGCTTTATTTACATCTTTATGATATTTATAGGGACACCCAGACATCTCACCTTTGGACCCAATTACAAATTAATTAATCATTTATCCCATTGGCCTTTGTTACGGTAGATGAATTATGACTTTAAAATATAGGAAGTTCATATCAATGTGTGTATGTAGTATGTGAGCTTCTTTGTCTCCATTCATGTCATGTTATATCTCTTAGGTTCCATACAAATTACCTTGAATCCAACCTTTCCCTAAGTCTAAGAACCGTGGCTTTAATGTTTTTCCTTATAGATCTGGTACAAGCATTCCAACCATAAACCATGTGATTAATGTCTCTTAATACGTGGGTAGAACATGTTCCTTCTATCCATCATTCATATCATTCCCTACATCTTTCATGCCACATAAGTAACCTTGAAAGAAAAAATTTATAGCCCATACATCATGAAGTTAAATTAATTACCTATAATCTAAGACATATGACTCTAAACTGTTATCCATGGTCTAGACCATATGACCTTGAATAGTTTGTAGCTAACTTCAGGATCTATTCATGTGGTGCAAGGCCTCCTTTTATCATTAACATCTGGTTCTACCTATTTCACATCATGGACATCCTTGACCCTCCCCCACCCCCACCCTCATCCAATGGTCTATGCTATAAGACGTTAAACTATTTACATCCACGCCCTAGAAGTATGTTTGTCTAGATTCCTATCCAAATGGGCTAAATTGTGATTCTTGACTTATTTTATTTATTCCCAACTAAATATTAACCTGAAAACCATCAGTTACTTGTAGTGAAATCACTCTACAATATTACATGGGCCTATTTATAGGTATAAGCCCCATTTAATTACCATGAACCATCAGTGGATCAAGAATCCTTCATAACCTGATATAAGTAATGAATATCCTTATCTCATGATGTTAAATGGACTTATTACCTTGAAAAAGTGTGATATTCCTCTGAATAAGATATGATCCTACCTTGTATCAAACAAGGGTTCCCCATATGAAAAATATAGGATGAACAAAAACTAACATCCTCGGCACATGATGATAAATTATAGCCTAACCCCATATAAATTTAGTATGCCTCTATCCAAGTATGAGAAGATTCAATACTCTTGTTCAAGAGGTTATCCCCTTACCAACATTTTTCTTCTATCACATTATGTTTAATGGTTCAAGAAACACTACCTTAAACAATTTTCCACCTACCCCTTCAATTTCATAGGAAACATAGTCCTCCACTAACTACATTTAGTTTGGTTCCATACTCCTTTGTAACATGTTAAACACCTGAGGGAAATCCATGGTCCAAAATATATGACCTTAAAATAGAACTCCATGTCCCAAAATTATTACTTGAAACTATGTTTTAATCCTTCCAAAAATTGTTTCTATGGTATGAGACTCCTTAAACATCATTCATGATGAGTTTTCAAACTCTCTGCACTACATATATTCATTTGGAGCACACTATGGTCCGAAATCTATGACCTTAAACTAGTATTTGATATAAAAAATATATATGAACTTAAACTAAGAGTGTGGTCCAAATAGCGTGACCTTAAACAATTTAAGACACATCCATGATTTATGACCTATGCAGAATGTTTTGGTCCATGAAACATTAACATAAACTATATGCGATCAATCATAGATTTTGTTTCTCGATGAAATTTCTCTCAATAATTTATCCTTCTATTCCCTCAACTATCATGGTTGGGTGGGTATCATTGACGTTGTTTCACTATATTAGTATTTTCATGATGAAAAACTATGATCCTACATGATACATTCAACATGGGATTCCCACTTGACATGACATGAGGATGAAATGATGGGCCTCTAGATTCATAATCCACAAAAAATCTATTTCTGAACCACATGATTTTAAACTAGGGGATGAGTCCTGATCAGAAGAAATTAAAATATACAATTTCCCTACCTCATTGTATGATATTAAACTGCATCTCAATAATCCTCATTGAATGATGTAATATGGAAAGGCATCTTAGACCATCGCCTGAGGGGCCATTTCCTAATGTGTCGGTTATCTACTGCAAAGTTCATTTGAACAGTGTCTAGAATTAGAGATGGTTCTCCCACAGGAAGATGTGTTTGACATTTGTTCATAATGATACTCCAACCCAACAATTCACTAAGTAACAGTGGCATAATTCTAGGAGTGTTGGAATCCATTCATACATTTAATCATTTTATTTCTATGCTTTGTGTGCCCCTCCTTAATATCCTCATCCCATCCATGTTTTAAGGGACCCCCTAATGGAATTTTGTCTAGCCACACTGGCTTACCTACCATTTTGGGGAAATGTCCCAAAAGACTTGAATGGAATTCCCAGATAGGTTCTGTGTTTCGTACATGTTTAGTGGATGAAACTCATTTTTTCCATATTAAATCTTAAAGGTATGGATTTTGTGTTTAAAATGTAACCATTATTTATCTTGTATCATCATTTCACCCACCTTGTATTACAAATTTTGGTATGTGTGACTCACACTCCTCGTTCCCCTTTATTTAGGTAGGATTCAACCCCATGGTGTTAACCCATTTGTGCACTAGCACATGTTGTAAAATAAATTTGGCTAATCCAAGAGCCTTGTTCTCTAGAAGTAGCCTCTATCATCCCATAAAATCTAAAATGAATAAATAATCACATGGTAACCCCTTTTTTCTCTCATTGAGTATGACTCACATGATCTTTGGGATTGGTTTTTGGTTATCTCTAAAATACCATTAAGTGTAGTAATAAGGAAAAATAAAAATGTTTAAGGATGAAAAATTCAAAAAGAAAAAGACAATGTTTTAAAGGATTATCCACATTTTGGAGCCTCTCCTTTGATAAAGTCTTGGAAAATTTAAATTATGGATTTTTCATAGCAGTTGAGTATTTTAGCTCTGTCATCCTTTGACGTGTGTCCTCAAGAACCCGATGCCACCTATCGAGCTTTGTATCCACCTCCTTAGCAAAAATATGAAACTCATAATACCCAATATGTACCCGGTCTCACTCATCATGGAACTTGGTAATCTGATAAATTTTCTTCTTCATTTTATTCTTAGTCTCCTCTAGCGGATTCCACAGTGTACTAATAACCTTTGATTGAGAATTGAGGAAGGAAGCATGATTTTTCATTTTCTCCTCCAGATGTTATATTTCTTGGTTAACCTCATGGAGCTTCCAAGGGCTATCATACTTCTACCCATGTCAGAAAAATTAAATATTTTTTCTAACTACATGCAACCACTCAGCAAGGAAGTCATGGAATAATGCATCATGAATACAAGGGTCCACCCCTCTAGTGTACAGATTGTGCAACTAGTGGAGGAGGGACCCCGTCCAGATTACCAGATATGGTTACAATTTTTTCTTCATAAAACATTGTATTCTTCTACATGACTTGTTCTATAATATACCATTATCATAGGTGACCTAAAACATGAAGTATTTTTACTCTTCAGGGGGTGCATGATCATACATAGTGAAAGATGAAAAGACGGAAACATTAGGGTCCTTTTCTAGGATCCTCTTAGATCAGTCTGTATCTATGTATATTGGTTGATCATCCTCACCCAAACTTTTTTCAGAAGCCTCCCCTCCAACATTCCTGAGCTCTGCCCCAAAAATGGTGTCACTCATCACTAGAACATATTCTTCCCCTATGACTAAGTTCAGGACATATTAGAATTCTATCTCTTCAATTACTGACATAAAAATCAAAGTTCGAGATCGAATACACTAGTCATTGCCTCTTATGGGAATGAAACCTTTCAATCACTTATTGGAAGAGTAATAAAATAGTACATTTGATCAAAAAATAATTGGTTGAGCTTGCGTGTGTGAAAAAAAAATTGACGCTGAATATCAGAAAATTATGTTCCTAAATCATAGTCGAGGTTCCACTATAAAAGAACCCATGATTCGATATGATTCCTTGGTAATTGGTTCCTAACCTCCCAAAGTAGTTCAAGCAGGATCTACATGAGGACCAGGGTAAGAACAAAACAAACACATTGAAACAAAAGCTCCATGAATGTTCTATAGGTGTAACAACCCCAACCCAGTATCCCAAATTCGGTGGTAATTTAACTAAGATAAAATAGATTAAAAAGATCACATCACCAAGGTTAATAAGTTTAATAATCTTGAAAACTTGATACATACATGATTCCTTTAATACATTAGTAATTAAACATAAGACAGAACAAATGAAAATTAACCGCTTCCTTAACACTTATTCATAGATTTCATATTCATAACCTATGGAAGGAAAACAAATAAAAGGGTGGGATAAAATTCCCAATAATAGATACATGAATTGGTAATAAGTGAATCAATTTCAATAATATATAATCATTATTTCAATATAATTAACTTAAATACACATTTCATCTATATACTGAGAATGAAAATCCAACCATAGATTTTCATGATGAAAATCTTGTGGAAAGTAATAACTTATTTTTGAATAAAGAAAATGATTAATAATATGACTACAAATATCTAGAACATGAGTCAATACCATCAATATCTCTCACAAGAAGGTTTAAATCTGTGGGTAGAGACCCAACTAATTCTACTTGGAATAAAATTCAAAGGGCCTTTCACCAACCTTTCTATGAAAAATATTGATCCAGTGGAAACCCTAACTATTTTTTTCACTTTTCCCCCTTTACTCCTTCTCCTTCCCTTATATTGGAGCACCCTACAGATGCAACTCTTTCACGCAATGGTCCAATCTTGAAAACATCAATTTCTGGGTCCCCTACATGATTCCCTCTATATATATTATGAAATCATTACCTTACCAATTACTTCTAGTAATAGGTACCATAACCCATATTACTTCTATGAATATGAACCATAATGTGAACTATGTGATTGACCACTCCTCCATGGTAGTTACAACTCCATGCCCCACCCAAAGGATCATGAGTGGTTGTCACATAATCTCAATGGGTGAGGAGTGAGTCACCCAACATGGTAATTGAGTGATATAAAACTACCTAGCTCCATGTCCTAGTCATATAATGTAAAACTACACAATAATATCCTGAGTAGAGGACATAAAACTCTAGTCTTACCATGTGTTGTAAGTACATGATTCTCTATGTATGAGTGGAATGTTATGATCCAAAGTCCTCCTACACATGGAATGCTCCATGAACGACTCACATGTAATGAGATAATTTAGGTAAAAATCACCATAATCCCTATACACAACATCACTACTCCACATAGTTTTAGACTAACATAAATACATAATCCCCACTCAATCCCTCATCAATTTTCCTTTTACGACACAAGAATACTTACTGCATGGATTTAAAATTCATGGATTGGTCTTGTGATATGAATGTAAACTTAATCATCTAACTAAATTGGTTTGGATCCATGTTATATGTAAATTGAACATGGGAAACCAATCATAGTTTCAATTCTGACCAAGCGTAAACTTTAGTGATACCTCTAATGGACACCCCCCCCCCCCAGATCCACCATAATAGGGAATTATTATCCACACCTCTTGTATCCGCATCCAAGGGGAGTTTTAATCCACAAATCCAAATCTTCATCAATATGGAGTTTTGATCTATCAATCAACCTACCTGGTGTGAAATTTTCCCTGCTAGGGACAAACCACCCATATCCCCCTTAAGGGGCATTCTGGTCAACCTTATGGATCCACCACAATGGGAATTTTGGTCCATCGGTAAATTATTCATTTGTGGAATCTTCCCTCCTAGGGAAACACCCCCCCTAATTAGCCTCAAAGGGAATTCTGATCAACCAATTGGATCCACCTCCAT
Source organism: Viscum album (assembly GCA_963277665.1). NCBI lineage: Eukaryota > Viridiplantae > Streptophyta > Magnoliopsida > Santalales > Viscaceae > Viscum > Viscum album. Next base: position 1,529,258,117 of record OY728123.1, on the reverse strand, counting down.
AGAGCATTCAGATCCATTTTTAAACATTTATGTTGTGGCATCTCCCCTCATAGGGACACACCTCCCAAATCTGACTACACGAGGTGTTCTAATCCATACCCACTTGATATTCCTCCACAGTGCATTTTGATACAAAACTACAGATATGCCTCCATGTGGATTTATTATCTTTTGGAGACCCATCAATGTGTTCCATATTACCTTCTATGGACACGCCTCTCAGGTCTTCCATAAGGAAAATTCTGATCAACCTTCCATATCTACATCAATTGGCATTCTGATCCAAGTACCTAGGTGTGACATATTCTCTCCTAAGGACACACCTACCAAGTTGTCCTCCTGGGGTGTTCTGGTCTATCCATCCTATCCCAATAAGATATTATATTTATACCCATCTCCCAATGTGTTAAACAAATTCCATGATCCATCTCAACTAGATGTCATGATCAATCTCTACATGACATAAAACTATTGACCTAGGATAAATATATACCCTTTTCATATGTGAGGAATACTTGAGGTAAAAAGCATTAACATACTTATGGATCTAGTTTTGATAACTCGGGATAAAAAAGGGATACTTTGGGTTCTCCACCTAAAGATTCCTCATATGAGATCCCATCTTCAAAGGAATAATACAACTGACCAATGCACCCAACGTCCATACATGCCCAATGTTTCCCAATGTGACTACTCTCATAACTAAAGGTAGATTCCCTATTAGAAAGAAAGTATTAGTTCAAGACAAAAGAAGTGTAATTAACTATCTTCCAAACAGATATGGCATGAAGAATGCATTCCATAAAATTGACTCAAATCTAAGAGGGAGATTCATACAAGGTGTTGGTCAGCAAGAAGCGATCCATGGAAGGAGGAACCAACATCCATTCATCCTATTTGAATAAAGAATAAAAAATCACTGTTGGAAGTGATTAAGGTCAGCCACCTTGGAAATATGGAAATATGGGGAAATAGAAAAGTCAGTGCATGCCTCTGTGCTGACAAGTAGGTCAGCCCTGATGAAAGAATCAGAAAATAGATTCATATAGAGAAATCCATAGTTAGGGTTTCCCATTTACGTACTGGTAAGGGTAATTGTTTCATCATACACTCAAACTTCTATCATTAAACATTTACTTGCTAGTATAAAAATAATCAAGATAGAAATATCACAATCCCTATCGTCATGTTTTTCCAAAATAAGTTTTTCTTTTGATCTCTATTTATCTCATTTATTCATGAATTAATAGAGAAGGATGATGTATTCCTATAATCTAGAATTTATCTGTAAATATTTAATAAGTGGGATTTATAGAGTATGATCTTTCTGGTCAAGACATCACTTCTTCCATCTATTTCAATTGGACTTTTCCATAACCCTTAATATAAATTATTTTTAACGATCATTATATGACAACTATTTTATCAACGGTAAATAATTTTAAAATTATTTTAAATGTGACTGGATATATTTTATAATGAAATAGTGAAATTTTTATATAACATAATGAATTTATTCATTCCAAAAGAGGTTTTTATTTTAAAAGAAATTAGGTCATTACAGTTTTCCATTAATGTAATGATGTAGCCCAAGACATTCATAAACATACATGAACTACCATGTACCCCAAGCATGTTCCCCAATAACCATGTCAATGTAAGTTTCACTGAGTGTCTAAAGTAAAAATTTATGAATGGTTTACTCTCTTCTGGTAATAATTTAGGTCTATTTTTTAATCTACTTAAAATTTTGCATAACCCATTCAATTATTATAAATTTTAAAAAATAAATTAACCATGCATACACTTAGGATTTCTTTTTGTAATAATACATCGATATAAAATAATAAATTTATTTGAATTTAGGAAAAAAATATAATTTTCCCAAAATTATCTATACTGTGGTCATAGTCAAAATATGGGATAGACTAAAATTAATGTAATAATGTAAGATAATTGTGTGATGTACCACTTAACTTCTTCATTTATTGTTGGTATCTATTCCCCAACCCCTCATGGAGTGTAGAGATGATAATATAACCTCATCAACTAGCTATTACTTAATGAATCCAAAAGCATAAAAATATTCAGTAAATATAAATAGTAAATGAATATATGCATTGATATTTACATGTGGGTGTGATTATGAAGTCTAAATAAGAACCACCAAGAGACCTCAGTTCCCACATGTGATATTCAGTTTTATGTACTTGAATGTGTCTAGAACACATATATATATATGTGTGTGTGTGTGTGTGTGTTTATTAAAATATTATTTTAAAAAATATAATCAAATATATCATATCGAAGGAAACATTAATTATAAATCATAGAAAATTGTAAAGATAACTCATGTACAAGTTGGAGGGTCCAAACTAGCTTTGATACGTGCCTATAATCAATAAATTCATAACATATCCTCTTATAGAACATATTAATTGATGGAAACCAAAAACACTAATGATGTTTAAATGGAACATCAATATAGGGAAAGGTAAGAACAAATAGTTTTCCAATATATAAACCATTATGGGAGATGAAAATATTATTATCTTTTGGATTATGGGAGTATTGTTAATCTATTAGGGAACCAAAGTGTTAAATAGATACATATTTTATATTGTCACATGAATATTCTATATATATATCATAATAAATCATTTCCCATATCCTATTGGTTTAGTTTTTTTGAGATTGTATACATAAACATGTTTTTTTCAACATCTTCAACATCTCTTATAGATATTACTCTCAAATTATATCCTTGTATACATGTCATACATAATACTCTTCTCTATAACCTTGGGAATGGAAACAGAATAGATGGAGAGATCAGATGCACAATTTGGGTAGCATAAGAGATATAATTGATGATCATGAGTGAACATGTGATGAGTATAAGGGTGTGAGAACAAAATCATATTCAATTGTCATAATATAATAGGATCATACATAATAAAACATAGATAATAAAATGTGATTTATAGAATGTGTCTTTGGAATAATAGAAGACATGAGTAGTAAGAGTGAAAACATGAGTTCATAATCATAAATTTTAAAATAATAGAATGAGAATATTAATTTTTTACAAACATAATAATATAAATTCAAAAATATACCAATTATTAACACTAATGTAACACCCTATGATTTAAAAAGAACATTGTTCTTAATAGCATATAAAACCCGCAACACCGAGCATAAATGAACAACAAAATATTATTATTTAAATTTGACCACTATAAAATATTTGTTGAATTTGTAGGAATTAATTAGATTAAAAACATTTTAAAAAAAATTTAATGACATAATAAAAAAAATTATTTATTAATTCTTATAAAATAATCACTCAATTTTTTATAAAAGAAGTTTTAATTTTATGAAAACTCATTCTTCAAAAATGGTTTTTATTACTTCTTGTGAGTTAATATTATAAATTGTTTCAGATAATTTATAAATTAGTTATATTAAATTTATATAATTTTTTTAATAATCATGTTAAAATTATCTTATCATTAATTTTTTTATTTTTTCTAAAAAAAAATATTTGTTAGTGAATTGTAAAAAATTGTGTTATTATTGAAAATTTAATTTTTGTTTAAAGAATTTAAAAAAACCATTTTGATTTAAAATATTTTAAATGTAATATTAGTTATTTTATATTATTAATAATATAAGTAATTTAATAGTAATCAATTTTAGGGTTCAATTTGGTATAAAAAAATTTATACTTAAAAATGCATTTTTCTATAAAAAATTTATTTTTCATTGTGATTTCTATTTTTATCTAAAATTACTTTTTACCAATTCTATAACTAGAATATTGAAAAATAGATTCTATATTTTGAATAAATACATTCAAATTTAGTAAATAGTGCACTATTATTTTTTATTATTGTGAATAGTAATCATGGTAAATATTTGTCATCATTGTATGAGAAAGATTTGTAAAATAGGGCTAGAACCATGAGTTAATATAGTGACCCTTTTTTAATTACATTAATTTTACATCATTTTAATGATAAAAAATATAAAAATATTTCACCAAAAGGATCCAAAGTTTTAGTGTCTTAGGAAAAATAGGACCATACATAACTTTTACAACATAAACATAAACATTTAATTAATTCCTTCATCTCTATCTTCTTATTGGCCCTTGAATTATATTTATTAAAAGTAGTCTCTTGAGGATATACATCAAAAAGGGGTGAGATAAAATCCCAGTAAGAGGATAGATAAGAACATTAACCAATATAAAATTGGGTGAGAATAATCATTATCATCATAACATAGGAATAAGATTATAATTGTGATTGGAAGCTTTAATAAAAGACTTGGAATGTGGAAATGCATAAAAATGAAACATCATGTATTAGGGGTCTACTACCACACGTATTTTTTGTAACATCCCAGTTCTGGAAGCCACCCAGAGGCGCCCAGTACCCGATTGGTCACATGGCCTCAAGCACATTTACCTGAATTCCAGAGGCTGCCGACAAGCAGCGAGGTCCTTGGGTGTGTTATTAGGGAAACTATTCCCTCATAGGCAGAGTAACACAACAGAAGAGAAAAAAAACAGATAACATATAGGAAGTAGTAATAATCCATACAAAAGTAAATAGCAGAAGTCTGAGGAAATAAATAGTTGGAGTGTATATATATATATATTAATGATTCTGGTTACATATTTCCGGGAAAATAGCCAAACACATCACAATGCTGAAATACAGAACAGTTCTAAGCCATAGTACAAAAGAAAATAGATAAACATCTCCTCAACATCGCAATCCTCATCTTGGTCTCATTTTCTCCAACTCCACTGCATATCAAGTAATTGATGTAGAAGGGGACATTCCCTTTTCTATACCTTTAGAAATATAATATTTTTGGGCCCAAATGCATATACAAAATAGGGGGTGAGACTAAATCCTAGTAGGAAATCACCACAAGATATGTGATTAACATTCAGTGAATATATGGCAGGTAATAAACAAAAGAAAGCAATAAACAAGGAATTACTTAGCTGTAACCAGTCCTACCGTTTCAATTCAATCATTTCTATACATCAACCACAGCAAAAGTAGGGAACCCTCTGGGTAGTACTCTGAGTCGAACCCCTCTGATTAAATTAAAACAAGGATACTACATAGAAACTCAAAGGAATATCTCTCGGTCAATTCCCCTTATAATCCCAAGCATTTAAAGACTCTCTAAGGAAGCTCACACACTAAATTACCCTTATATCCCCAAGTGGTCAAATACTCCCTATGGAAGCTCACTCAGTCAATTCCCCTTATAGTCTAAAATGGTTCAAATTCTCTTTGAGGAATCTCACTCGGTCAATTCCCCTTATTTCCTAAAATGGTTCAAAGACCCTCTAAGGAAACTCACATGGTCAATTCCCCTAATAGTCTTCTACACCAGGTTCTCACAGCCCTGTGTAAGTCAATGGGTATAGAAATGCAATACGGCCCATGTAAACCTCAAGAACTACATGGATAATCAGTCTACAACATATCAACCAAGTTAGAAAAAAACACTCTACCCTACAACACTAGGCATGGGAAAACAGGCAAGGCGGCCAAAAAGGCTAAGAAGGACCAAACGGTCATAAACCGAACATGCATGGGAAACCACATCCAAAACATTGAAATCAACCATATTCATATCCAAATAACCTCTACTCATGCCTACAAGAAGGGAAGGAAATTAATAGGGGTAAAACGGTAAACTACTAATACCTCTTTCAAGGGTATTGGGAAACATTGCACATAATACTCAAAGATTTTAAATAGAAAGGCACAAATGACATACCTTTATGGATCCATCGAAATAGACCCACAAACAACTGCACCCCAAATATGGGCAAACGCTTCATGAAAACTGCTCTAAATATCCTTCCCTATCATCCACAAGCCGTAAAATAAACACCCCAGGCAACACCGCCACTAGATCTGCATGAAACAGATGTAGATATAGAAAACTGAGACAGAGGGAAGAGAAGACCGAGAGAAACCCATAGAGAAATGAAGAGGAGAAACTTACCAGAGAAAAAATGACTTCAATCCATCAAGAAACCCCTTAGATCGGCTTCAAAAACAAGTGGGAGAGCACCTTAAACTTTTGAGAACCCAAAATTCTGAGTGAGTCTTGAGTAGGAGAGAGTTTGGAGTGAAATGAGGCAACCTCAAGGGAGCCTAGATTTAAAAACCCTTTTTTTAAGTGGTCGCATGCTTAGTACGCAGGGTTTGGCAAATTGTGCGCTAACCATGTGCATGTCACTACCTCGAAAGGAGGGGACCACATGGTTTCCTCGCAGGGTTTGGAAAACTGTGCACAGGCCAAGCAAAACCTATTGTCTCCTCCTGTACAATTTCCTGAAGAACCCTTACATTTTCCCCTAACCGTGCTCAAACTATGCTCCCTCAGAAAATCCTCCAAAATTATTCCAAACCATTACAAACTCTCCAAACCTCTTCCCAACTCAATACATGCTCTTTAAACACATAAAAATCCAAACAAACCATCTCAGGAAGTACACGTTGTATACTTCAAAAATTTACAAAATTTAATCTTTTTCTCAAAAACTACCAGAAAAGGAAAATGTAAATGAAAAAGAGGATCTGGGTTCTTACAAACTTCCCCCCTTAAAGAAATTCATCCCTTAATTCCCCTATAAAGTAAGTGAAAAAGAAGAAACCCCAAAAATCTCTAGCCACTACCATCGTACATCTGCCTCCCTCTCCCAAGTCTCGTCTTGTACTCGCCTGTGTTGTCATAGCACTCGTATCAGAGTAACATACTAGCCATGGAGGACCTTCATACTTTGATCGAAGATCCGGATAGGATGATCCTTGAACGATTCATCCACTACCAAATAAACCTCCTCAGGTTGGAAGAAATGAGATGGGTCTGATAAGTAACGTCGAATTTGAGAAACGTGGAAGACATTGTGCATAGTCTGATACCTCTGAGGCAACTGCAACCGATAGGCAGCCGTCCCAACTCTCTCCCAAACCTCAGACGGTCCTACGTACCTCAGTGAAAGCATACCATGTCTCCTAATCCTCTTGTTCCCCAACCTTGGTGTGACTCGTAAAAAAACTTGATCCCCAACCTCGAACACTAGAAGTCGTCTTCGCTGATCAACATAAGACTTATGTAGAGACTGTGCAGTATCCATCCTCTTCTGAATCATCTATATTAGCTTTGTGGTCTCCTGAACAAGATATGGTCCTGGCATAGCTGCCTCTCCTGCCTCCATCAAACATAAGGTTCATCGTCATGGTCTACTGTACGAAGCCCCAAAAGGTTCCATCTGAATAGTTTCTTCAGAACTATTGTTTTAGGTAAACTCTACAATAGGTACATTCTTCTCCCAAGAACCTCAAAAATCCCGGATGCACGCACGAAGAATGTCCTCAAGCACCTGAATCGTACAGTCAGACTGGCCATCTGTCTGCGGATGGTAAGATGTACTCAAAATTACCTATCTACCCAAATACTTCTGAATCCCCTACCAGACCAAAGAAGTAAAATATGCATCTCTGTTTTAAACAATGGAGTGTGGAACTCCATGTAAGTTCACAATCTCACTGATGTACAACAGTACCACCTCATCAAATTGAATGTATCTTTGATCGTAAAGAAGTGAGAAACCTTCGTGAGTCTTTCAATGACAACCCAAACTTCATCATTCCCTCAAGACGACCTTAGTTAAATTGTCACAAAATCCATCGTGATATTATTCCACTTACACTCAGGAATAGGTAACTACTGAAAAATCCATGCTGGTCGCAGATACATCACCTTCACCTACTGACAGGTGGAGCACTTCATGATAAAACCAGAAAAATATCTCTTTATACCTGGCCACCAATACTAACAGTGTATATCACGATAGATCTTGGTGACACCAGGATGAACTACCCAAACTGAGGAATGAAAGTCCTACATCATCTCCTCGCGTATGTCTATTGGCACCCATACATGCCCCTGGAAATGCAAGATCTCATCCTTGCCTATAATCTATCCGGAAATAGGTTCCTCTCCTGACACACTCTCTCATAGTACTAGGCCTTCAGAATCTGATAGCTGCCTCATTCGCACACACCCTGGGAAACTTCCCAAAAGGTCACCTATCATGATCACTACTCCAAGCCAAGCATGCTTAACTGTGGAGTTCTAACCAAATAGGCTCCTGCAAAGGATGGTGAATCATTTTTACATGAGTTATATCATTTATTCATTTAACCCATTATCATTTGGGGGGGTAACAATCATATCCCCTTTAGAGAATAAGGACGTCTTTGTGGGCCCTACATCTCAACCCCAGTAGTGCAGCGCACTTAAGGCTGGGTACCACATTGGATACCACTTTGTAACATCCCAGTTACAGAAGCCACCCAGAGGCGCCCCTTACCCCATTGGTCACATGGCCTCAAGAGTATTTCCCCTAATGCCAGAGGCTACTGACTAGCAGCGAGGGTATTGGGTGTGTTAGTGGGGAAGTTATGCCCTCATTGGCAGAGTAACACAGTGGAAAATAAAAAAATAGATAACAATAGTAGAAGCAGTAATAATCCATACTAAAGTAAACATAAGAAGTTTGAAGATATAAACAGCTGGAATATATATATATATATATATATATATGATGCATGGTACATATGTCTAGGAAAACTGCCAAACACATCACAATGCTAGAATATAAAACAATACTAAGACAAAGTAAAAAAGAAAACAGATAAACAGCTCTTCATCATCACAAGAATCAACTTGGTCCCATTATCTCTAGCTCCACAGCATATAAAGTACCTAAAGTAGAATGGTACATTCTCTTATCTATACCTTCATCAATATAATCTATTTGGGCCCAAATTCATAGCCCAAATAGGGTGTGAGACTAAATCCCAGTAGGCAACCACCACAAGATATGTGTGTAACAATCAGCGAATATATGGAAGGTAATAAACAAAACAAAGTAGTAAAAAATGAATTACTCAGTAGTAACCAGTCCTACTGTTTCAAAGCAATCAGTTCTATACATCAATGATAGAAGAGCAGGGAACCCTCTGGGTAGTACTGTCAGCTTAACCCCTTTGGTTCAATCAAAATAAGGATACTACATAGACTCTCTGAGGAAGCTCTCTTAGTCAATTCCCCTTATAGTCCCATGCTATTAAAGAATATCTTAGGAAGCTCACACAATCAATTCCCCTTATAGTCTAAGGTAGTCAAGGACCCTATGAGAAAGCTCACACGATCAATTTAGCTTATATCCCCAAGTGGTAAAACACTCTCTGAGAAAGCTCACATAGTCAATTACCCTTACAGTCTAAAATGGTTAAAGAATCTCTGAGGAAGCTCACTCGGTCAATTCCCCATATAGTCTAAAATGGTTCAAATACTCTCTGATCATGCTCACCTAGTCATTTCCCCTTACAGTCTTCAACACCCTGTTCTCACATCCCTATGTAAGTAAACAAATATAGAAATGAAATACAACCCAAGAAAACCTCAAGAACTATCTGGATAATCGGTCTACAGAATATCAAGCATGTTAGAAAAAACACTCCACCCTACAACACTAGGCATGGGAAAAAAAGAAAGGAAGCCAAAAAGTCTAAGCAGGACCAAATGGTCTTAAACAGAACATTCATGGGCTACCACATCCGAAACATTGCAATAAACCCTATTCATATCCATATAACCTCTACTGAAGCATACAAGTAGGGCAGGTAATTAACAGGGGTAAAATGGTAAGTTAACGATACCTCATTCAAGGGTATTGGGAAAAAATTCCAATAATACTCAAAGACATTCAACAGAAAGGCACAAACCACTTACCTTAATGGTTTCGGTGAAATCAATTCAAAAAAAAACCGCACATCAAATCTGGGAAAATGCATCACGAAAACCACTCTAAATATCCATCCCTATAATCCAAAAGCCTTAAAATCAACACCCTAGGAAAACCCAACACTATATCTACATGAAACGGATGTAGATCTAGAATACCGAGATAGAGGGAAGAGAAGACCTAGAGAAAACCAAAGAGAAACCAAGAGGAGAAACTTACCTGAGAAGAACTGATTTCAATCCAACAAGAAACCTCTTCTATTTGCATCCAAAACAAGCAGGAGATCACCTTCAACCTTTTAAAACCCGAAATTCTAAGTGAGGCTTGAGTGGGATAGAGTTTGGAGTAAAATGAGGAACCCCCAAGGGAGCCCAGATTTAAAAACCCTATGTTTATGTGGTTGCATGGTTTGTACGTACGGTTTGGAAAACTGTGTGTTAACTATGTGTACGCCACTACCTTGAGAAGAGGTGTCTGCACAGTTGCCTCACATAGTTTGGAAAACCATGTGTAGGCCATGTGAAGCCTATTGTCTCCTCCTACGCGGTTTCCTGGAGAACCTTCACGGTTTCCCCTAACCATGCTCTTTAAGAAAAGCCTCCAAAATTATTTGAAATCATTCCATAATTTCCCAACCACGTCCCAACTCAATCCATGAAATTTAAACACATAAAAAGAAACCAAACCAACTCATAAATTACATTTATTGTACTTCAAAAATTTCCATAAATTCCTCTTTTTCTCAAAAATGATCAGAAAAAGAAAAATATACCTGAAAAAGAAGATTTGGGTTCTTATAGTTGTGAACAAAGCTAGCATCATGTTCACATATATTTCACATTAAATCTTGATAATAATAACTTTAATTAATTCATTAGATCATTGTATAATTTAGGTCTCACCCATCACATCCTAACATTCATATTGCGCTATATAATTCTGAGTGCACTCGTCGCATCATGACATTTACATTATCACGTATACTGTATTGAACATATGTCAGACATGAACATAAAATAACCAATATAAAGATATGTTCTCCATTTCATACATAATCAATTGATAAACATTAGGTTACCAAAATAAATATGGAATAAAATTCATGACATAGAACCATCAACCTTTAGTGAAGAACACACACTCTTTGAGAAATAAGAAGGGTGTGTTTATTTAAAAGAAGAGTTATTTTCAAAAATAATGGGGTTTTCATAAAGTCAATTAGAAAGAATTTATATCCCCTAAAAGGTAATATAATGACAAATAAATTATATTTATTTCATATCAATATTTAAAGTGGGTTTAAAGAGGGAAACCCCACAGAATTAGAGTTGGACTCGAGAATCCCTCTTGCAATGTATCTAAACGCTTTATTCACATTAATGTCATGTATAATCACATTAGGATCATAAATATACAATTAAATAACTTATTATACATGAATATTATTATTTATGGTGTTATTACTATCTTTTAGGGTCCTTTGAATGAGTTATTGAGTTTAAATTCATTCTTTGGGAGTGTTCTTATTCGTATTTTTAATGAACGGTTCACTTTTACACATGAATGGATGTTCTTGTAGAACAAGGACAAACATAAATAATATATATTAAATGTTATTAATGATATTAAAAAATGTTAAATGATAGTATAATGAATTTGGTTATATAACATGTGGATGAATCATTAGTTAAAATTTAATGATGATCGTTTCAGGTTAATTTGGGCAATTTTTGGATCGCTATGAACATGTTTTGGTTTATCAATTAGTATTATGTATAAAAGTTGTTTATAGAACATAAAATGGTTAAAATATACATATTAAAATATATTGTCATCCATTTAATGGTTTTATTAATATCTTTTAAGTTTTTGATGTAAAATGGATGTGCATCGCCCATTATGTAGGTAAATTAAAACATCCTGAGAAATAATTTCATTATTATAAACAAAGAAAGAGAGGGAGGATTATAATGAATGAAATTATATTAACATGATATAATTAAAGTATATAAATCATAATGGATTTATCATGACATTTGGATAAGATAAGTTTAGGATAATATAATAAATGAAATGAAATTTGAAAGAATTTGAAGGAAAAGAGAGAGAAATTACCTCTTGAATATATTTTTTTAGAGCCTCTTTCAGGGTGAGGTTTTGGTCTTCTATGAGATCATAGTCTGATGGACATGTGGATGATTTTGGAATGATATCTGAGTAGAAAAGGGATTAGTAACAAGGATTGAGTGGTGTGAGGAAATGAGGTTTTGAGGGGTGGTATTTTTAGTGGTGGGGAGTGGGGTTTTCTCAATATTATATTCATTAATTTATTATGTCTCTAAAAGACATAAAATAGTGAGGATTCTTGTGACTAAAATTTTTAATAAGTTCATCTTATTTCTAACCAATGGACATTTACATCAACCATGGCTCAAGCATGATGCAGAAATTTATTTATTTAGCATATTTTGAAAATTATCGAATATCACTATTCACCAAAAATACATGTATTACAGAAAAATCCAAAAAATTCCCCTAAACCATTTTTTAAAATGTAGAATTACAAAATGAACTCCCTTTTATGAAAATAATTTTCTAAATATTACTAATTTTATTTTTAATTAATATCATAATTAAATTCAAAAATAACAATTTTAAAAGAAAAAACTCCTTTTCTAACACTTTGAAAAATTAATTAAGGTCTCATAAAATGATCATATAATCCTAAGAAATATTAATACTAGTTTACGAATAAATTTTATTAAAATAATTTTTCTTTAAAATTATTAAATTAATTATTAAATATTGATGACTTACAAAAATACCAAAACTATAATATAATTATATCGTATTGTCACATATAGGATGGATAAATGTTATTTATTTTGTCATTGGTATGTTTTCTATTCACTTGGTCGATTTACAATTAAAAAGGGATATATTACTATTTATAAAGGTCTGTTACTATTCACCAAAATATAATTTTTCCCTATCGGACTCCAAAATTTTTACTGATCACAAACATGTATATCAGATTTTCAATATTCAAAACACAGATGTGGAAAAATTATGTATAATGGTCACATGGTAGTTTATTTAAGCATGATGTTGAATTTTTTTTCCTAATTTGATTATATATGATTATGAAATTACTACAAGAAGGGATAAATTGCATTGATAAAATCTTGGGTCATTACATTCTTCCACCTTTTAAAATTTCTCCCTCAAAAATTTCCTTTTACATAAACATGTGAGGGTACTTATCCTTTATTCCATCCTCTGGTTCCCAAGTTTCTTTTTAATACATACGGTTTCTCCACCACACATTGAAATGGTGGGTTGTCTTGTCACGTAGAACCTTATCTCTCTGGTCTAAAATATTTACTAGATGCTTCTTAGAAGATATATCATCTTCCGATTGTACCACCTCTATGTTTAGTACATGTGAGGGATCATGTATGTACTTCCACAGGACTGATATGTGAAAAAAATCATGAACATGATCCATATTTAGTGGAATTATAATTCTATAGGCAATAGATCTGATGCGGTCAATGATCTCGAAGGGGCCAATGTACATTGGTATTAGCTTCTGTTTCTTTCCAAAACACATGACTCTATTCCATGCTGATATTCGAAGGAAGACATTATCTCTTACGTTGAACTCCAAGTCCCTTTGATGGTTGTCATTATAGATCTTTTTCCAAATCAAAGACTCTTTTTGTTGTGTTTCTGAATGACTTCAACCTCCTCGGTTATCCCTAGTAAAAGATCAGTTCCAAGTAGCTTTCTTTATCCAAATTCATCCCAACAGGGTGGAGTTATACATCTCTTTCCATATAAAGATTCATATGGATCCATCTGAATACTCGAACGGATTATATTTTTGTATTATAACTCAACCAATGGGAGATGTTGATCCCATAAACCGTTGAATTATACTGATCAGGATTTGATCATATCTTCTAGCGTCTGGATATTCCATTCAGATTGGTCATCTATTTGGGGGTGATAGGCCGTGCTAAAATTTAATTTACTACTCAAATCATGTTGATTACTCCTCCAAAATTTAGATGTGAACCTATGATTATGATCCAAGACAATCGAGAGTGTAACCCCATGAAATCTCACCACTTTCTTCAAATATATCATTGCAAGTTGTTCAAGTGATATATCTTCCCAAATAGTGATGAAGTGGGAAGTATTTTTGATTTGGTCCACCACAACGCATATCATATTATTTATTTTGGATGTCTTTGGGAGACCTATGACATTGTCAATAGTGAAATTATCCCATTTTCATGTGTATAGGCAAGGGTTACATCACCCCTTTGGACATTCACCGCTCTGCTTTAACTTGCTGACATATCAAGCACCTTGATATATACTCAGCAATCTCTGTCTTCATATTATCCCACCAAAAGTGTTATCGGATATCACAGCACATCTTGGTACTCTCAGGATGTATAGAGAAAGTTGAGCTATATTCATTTTCCAAAATCTCATTCTTTATTCCTAGTGATGAAGGAACATAATGTTTTATCCCAAATCGAATCACACCATCATCTTCGATATGGACCTCTTGCAAATTCCCTTCTTTTACTACATTCACCTTCTTTTATAACTCTAGGTCATCCAATTGTGCCTCTTTAATCTTCTCTTAGATAGATGGTTGGGAAATAATTTGGGAAAGGTAGGATGTATTATTTTCCATTTGATTTTTAAATCCATCCTTTACATATCCATGAAGATAGGGTCTTTCTAAATCTGCATCATAGATATAGTAGTAGGTTCTTTTTTACTTAGAGAATCAGCTACCTTATTTTCTTTTCCATGATGATAGTGAATAGATCAATCATAGTCTTTGATTAGCTATAACCATATCCTATTATACAAGTTGATCTCCTTTTGTGTGAATATATAATATAGACTATTTTAGTCAGTATATATGTCACACTTGTCACCATAGAGGTAATGTCGCCCAATTTTCAAGGCAAAAATCATTTCTTGTAGCTCTAAATCATGTGTCTGGTAGTTCTTCTGGTAGATCTTTAAATTCCATGTGGCGTAGGCTATCACAATGTCATTTTTCATGATTACACAACATAAGCATTTCATTTAAGCATCACTGTATATCACAAAACGTTCTCTACATTTTGGAAATGTCAGTATAGGTGTAGTGATCAGCCTTCTCTTTATCTCCTTGAAGGTTTCCTCAAATTCATCTATCCAGAAATACTTTACCCCTTTCCTTATTAACATAATTTGAGGGCTTGATAGTTGTGAGAAATTTCTCACAAAAAGTCGGTAGTTCCTTGCTAATCTATGAAAACTATGGATTTCTATAACACTAGAGGGTCTGGGCCGTTCCTCAATACCCTTAGTTTGTGAAGGGTCCATATAAATTCCCTCACTTTTGATAACATATCCAAAGAACATGACTTGATTAATCCAAAATTTACACTCTCTAAACATGGTGTACAACTTCTCCTTTCTCAATTTTTCCAACACAAATCTTAGATATTTTTCATTTTCCACCTTTCTCTTAGAGAATATGAGAATATCATCAATATAAACTACCATAAATTTGTCGAGGTAATATCTAAATACTCTTTTCATAAAATCCATTAATATTTTAGTAGAATTAGTAATTCCAAATGGAATCACCAGAAACTCATAGTGCACATACCTTGTACGGAAGGCAGTCTTCTAAATATCGTCCTTCTACACCTTTAACTGGTGATATCCAGAAAGAAGATCCACCTATGAGAGGTATTGATCTCCTCTTAACTCAACAAAAAATCATCAATCCTTGTATGAGGATACTTGTTCTTGTGGTGATATTTTTCAGTTCCCAACAATCAATACACAACCTCATTGTTCCATCCTTAGTCATCACAAAGAGCACTGGCACACCCCTAGGTAATTCACTAGGGTGTACGAACTCTTTGTCCAAATTCTCTGGTAGATACATCTTTAACTTCTCTGGTTCAATAGGATACATTCTATATGGACACTTTGAGATAGGAGTAGCTTTGTGTATGAGTTATATTGAGAAATCTACCTAACGATTTAGGGGAATTTTGGGTAACTCTTCAGGAAATACAACACCATATTCCTTAATGATTTATGTTTCTGCTAGGTTGACACTTTCCTTTGACTCAACCATTTGAGTGAGATAGGCACCTTCAGAGGGAGTCAATACCCACACCGTTAAAGGATTTTTCGAATGAGATTCATGATATTCCTTGAATTTTTAGAAGAGAATGTGATGGTTGGAATATAAAAAGATATTTCATTTTCCTGATATTTGATATGTGCTCTATATAATGAGATCCAATCCGTTTTCATTATAGCGTCGAATTCCACAATGGTATGTATCAGGAGATTCAATGGAAGAATCATCCCATGTACATAAATAATAGAAGATTCTAACACTTGGGATGAAATGATTCCACCACTTGGTTTTTTTATAGATATATCTACTTAAAGGTATTAGGGGATCTATTAAATAGTTCTATCCAACTTGCGAGATGTAAAGGAATGCATAGAACTAGAGTCAAATAATAATTTTTTCATTCCTGAGTGAATGGGAACTGTACATTGTATTACTTCATTTTCTTGCTCAGCTTATGCAGTAGTGATGGAATAATCCTTTCCTTGCTCCATTTTCTTTGGTGGTTGATGATGCTTATTACCCTCAAGTGATTATATATTAGTGCATTGGCTTGCACGGTTCCCTTTCTCCCTAAAGTTGTAGCATTGAACCATGGGTAGTTCTCTCCTTTCCTCCACTACATTTTCTTACCTTCTTATGTATTTTTGTCACTATTGAGCTTGGTGTACTTCTCTCCAACACTAGAATCGTTTCTATGTACCTTTTAGGAGAGTCTCATGATGCTTCTTCCCATGTTTTTGACTTGTTGTTGGTTGAGTTTTCTTTCCACCTTCCTCATTAGATCCTTCAGCATGAAACTCTATCTTTCTTTTCATATCACCATATCCATGGGACCATTCTCCAAACTCTATCTCCACATTGAGATCACATCAAACAACATATTAATAACTCTTAAATTCTCAAATTGAAAGATCCTTCCGAATATTTGTTTTTAATCCACTAAATAATCAATCAATTTTTCTATCATTGTTTATAACAAATCACGAAGCATACCTTGAATGCCTTGTGAAAATATCCTCGTAGACTATGATTGATTCTCCATCCTTTTTCTTTAGCTCTATAGATTCTCTCTCCATCTTCGTATGAAGAGTTCGTGGGAAATGCTTTTTAAGAACCATTATATTAATTTCTTCCCACTACAAGTCTTTAATTTATTCTCTCAGCATGGTTTTCTTAATAAAATTGAACCATTGGATGACCTCTCCATCGAGATGATAAATAGACAACATCACCTTCTCTATCTTTGATTAGTGAAACACGGAAAATAAATTATCCATTGAGTTGTCCCACTATTCCTCAACTATTAGATCATAATATCCACTAAATATCGGTGGTCATTTTCGTATAAATAACTTGATAGCTAGGGTATCCCTCTTAGTTAAAGGGGTACAATCCACATTATTCAGATTATTATTCATAACCTGAGACAACTAGGTAAGCATCACCTTAATGTTTTGAAATCCACCTCCCAAAGCATTAGGGATCTCATTTAGACAATCTTTGCATTGTCCCTTATATGTGTTGTTGGTATGGTTTCTCCCGGTTCCCATTGTTTTCTAAAATAGAAAAGGTTAGAAGAAAACAGAAGTCAACAAGTCATGAATAAATAATTTATTCCTTTTTGTAATTTACACTAATGGAATATATTCTTAGATCCCTATATTTATCAAAGATTCTTCGGTGATTACATATAATTCATCTCAAATCATGACTTTCACTAAGGTTCTATAATTCTAATTCTCAAATTAACTAAATCATGCCTCTGATACCAACTATAGAAACCCTTCTTTTATTACATTATTATTACATCATTTTAATGATAAAAACATGAAAATATTACAGAATGAGGATACAAAGGTTTAGTGTCTTGTGAAAAATAGTATCATACCTAACTATTACAACATAAACATAAACATTTATTTAATTCTTTGTTCTCTAGATTCTTATTGGCCCTGGAATTATCCATAGTACAAGTAGTCACCTGAGGATATACATCAAAAAGGGATGAGATAAAAGCCTTGAAAGAGGATATATAATAACATGAACCATTATAAAATAGGGTGAGAATAATCATTATCATCATAACATAGGCATACAATCATAATCATGAGAGTAATCATTAAGAAAATTTTTAGAATGTGGGAATTCATAAAAATGAAACATCATGTCTTAGTGGTCTACTACCACACATAGTTGTGAGAAAATATAGAATCATGTTCATGCATATCCAACATTAACTCATGCGAATAACCACATTACATAATGCATTGGAGTTCTTTATAATTCTAGGTTCACCCATCACATCATAATATTCATATCGCACTATCTAATTTTAGGCGCACCCATCACATCATAACATTTACATTATCATGCATGCTACATAGAACATTTGTAAGAATTGAAAATAAAATAACCCATGGAAATTTATGGGCTTAATTTTATAGAGAATACATTCATAAAAATTAAGTTCCCAATATAATGTGGTAATAACATTCCTGATATAGAACTATCAACCTTTAGTGAAGAACAAACACTCTTAGAGGAGTAAGAAGGGATTGTTTATTTGAAAGAAGAGTTCTTTTAGAAAACATTGGGTTTATAATAAACATGCTTAAAAATAATTAATATCCCATAAAAGGTAATATAATTATGACGAAATGATTTTTATGGAATATCAATACTGAAAATGGGTTGAAATAAGGAAAACCCAAAGAATGTGATTTGGGTTTGAGAATTCCCCTTACCTTGTATCTGAATGATTTATTCAATTTAATTGAATGTATAATAACATTAGATTCATTAATTAACATTTAAAGAACATTGTTTTTACATTAATAAGATTATTTATGGTGTTATTAAGTTCTTTTATGTTTCTTTGGATGAGTTATAGATTTTAAATTCACTGTTCTCAAGTGTTCGTTTTCATTGTTTTCATGAACGGTTCACTTGTAAACATGAATGGATGTCCGTGTAGAACATGGATAAACATCCTGAATTTTTATTACATGTTGTTAATGATATTTCAGAATTTTAAATGATATTAAAATGAATTTGGTTATAAACCTTGGGGATGATTCATTAGTTATAATTTAATGATGATTGTTTTAGGTTAATTTGGGCGGTTTTTGGATCACTACGAACATGTTTTGGTTTATCATTTAGTATTATGTATAAAATTTGTTTACATAACATTAAAGGGGTTTAAATATACATATTATAAAAAAATTTCAAATATTTAATGTTTTTATTGATATCCATGAAGGATTTTATGGAAAGCGGAAGTACATCGCCCTTGATGTCGGTAAACTAACACATCATGTGAAACAATTTCATTTTTATAAACAAAGAGATATAGGGAGGATTATAATGAATAATCTTCCATTAACATTATATAATACAAATATTTCAATAAAAATGGAGTTATCATGACATTTGGATAAGATTATTTTAAGATAAGAGAAGAAATGAAAGGAAATTTGAAATGAATTTGAATGAAAAGATAGTGAGATATTACCTCTTGAATATATATTCTTTGAGAGCCTGTTTATGGGAGAGGTTTCGGTCACTTTATGAGACCAAGGGCTGATGGGCGTGGGGGAGGACCTTGGGAAGAGATTTTATTATAAATTTGAGAATTAATAAGTCTTTATAGGTGTTTGGAAATGAGGTCGTGAGGGGTGGTGTATAGAGTGGAGGAGAGAGGGGTTATCTCAATATTGTATTCATTAGTTTATTATTTCACCACAAGATAATAAATATTGAATATTATTGTGAATAAAATTGTAATAATTACAAATGAGTTCGAACCAATGGCTATTTATATCATCAATGACTCAATCATGATGCATAAATTCATTTATTTATCATATTTTGTAAATTATTGAATTTCACTATTCACCAAAAAATTGTGTATTTTAGAAAAATCCCAAAAAAAATATTGTAACATTTTTTCGACATATAGAATTAAAAAATGAACTCCATTTTATGAAAATATTTTTCTAAATATGATTAATTTAATTTTTAATTAAAATCAAAATTTAATTAAAAAATACAAATTTTAAAATTAAAAATAGCTTTTATAACACTTTTTAAAATAAATAAGGTCTCATAATATTATCATATAATAATTATACATCATAATACTAGTTTATGAATAAATTTTAGGAAAATTAATTTTCTTCAAAATTATTAAATTAATCATTAAATATTGATGACTTTCAAAAAAACCAACACTATAATGTAATTATATCATATTTTCACTTATAGGATGGATAAATTTTATTTATTCATTCATTGGTAAGGTTACTATACACAAGGATGATTTACTATTCATAATGGTCACATTACTATTCATAAGGGTATGTTACCATTTATCAAGAATTAATATTTCCTATCAGACTCCAAACATCTTAATGCTCGCAACCATGTATGTCATATTTTCAAAATTAAAAAGACAGAATTGGAAAATTTATTTTTAATGTTTAAATAGTAGTATATTTAATCATGATGTGGCACTGTGTTTCCTAATGAGGTTTTATGTGAAGATGGGATTACTGTAATAAGGGAGAAATTGCATTGGTAAAAGTTTGGTTTGTTATAGATAAGGTCTCAAAATCAATTCAAAACCTGAATTTATCCTATTTTATGGGTGTACTTAATATATTTACACCTATTTATCAATTATATGGACACGTGGTTCCATTTTCTATGATTATGACCTTTATATTAATTTAAGGAATGAATAAATACAAAATTTCACTCTCTTTTATTTAGGATATCTAAAATGTTTACATAATGATAAAATTTGAAGATGATTGGTTATAAATATATATTTTCAAGTAAAATAAATTTGTTTCATTGTAATTTATTTGTATTTTTTGGTAATTACATAATTACTTTAAATGTATACATAATGAAGATATACTATTTAGTCAATTTATTTAAAAATAAAATAATTTATTTTAAAACTATTAAAAGTAATATAATTTCGGTGAAGTATTCTGTGCCATGAATTTTAGAGATAAAAATGACATATTATAAAAGTTTTAATGGTTTATATTATAATTTTGTTTTTTTCAGGTCATGTTCAAAGTAAAATAATATGAATGGTTCTTAAAATGACATTAATATTATTTTATGATAAAATTGTTTATTAAATTTTTTAATAATCATAAAATTATTGAAATATGACATGTATAATACTAAATTAAAGATACAGCCATCCATTGGTAATTATGATCCAATTTTTGACTTATAAGTAAAAATATATCCCTTAAATATTGAAGACGTTTTTATCATGGTGAAGATTACATTTTTTTAAACTTGGCATTAAGCCAATAGTTAATTTTTAAAATGGAAACAAAACCTATCCAAATTTAATTTAATGGATTTATTTTGACCCGATCCTCGTTTTATTTAAATCTCTATCAATTTGGAGTTATATTTTATGATAATGACAAAAGTATATTTTAAATAATTTTATAAATTCCACGTCTTTACTTTCCCTCCCTTATTAAAGAAACCCCTCTCTCTGAGTTCTTATAAAACATTTGAGCCATATAGATTAACCAAAACCAATACATTTATCTTGTTAAATTCCCTATACATAAAATTGTAGTTTTTTTATTCTTAATAGACCATTACAAGGGTATTTAAGAATGAATCTAAAGAATTTCTACTGAAGAACAGGTAATCATCTGTATGAAATCATTCAATGTTCAATCATCTTCTACATCCTATATGTTTATTGTACCCATAATTATGTAATAACATAAGTACAATTAATATACTAATATGTTATTTTGATTATGGGTCATCCATTTGCAATATCTTTCTCATCCTATGAAAAGCTAAAACATCCCTCATTCGTATGTATGTCTTACCATCTCCACATATCTATGTAAATCATCATTTATCACCAGTTTAGTAGGATTTTTCGAAATACCGAACTAATGAATATTAATTATATTTATGAAATAATTATTTTCTTTAAATTATAATATTATATCTACAATCCAATGGCCCAAAGGACTTCGTTTTTTATTGATTTTTGATAATCCATCATTCAAGGTGTGAGGTGGAACCCTTAAAAGGCATGTACGCGTAAGTAATAAATGGCCCGTAGGCCTTAGAGGAATTCATTTCCCGTAGGCTTCAAACATTACATACAACCCAGACTAACTACTTAGAACTGCTTCTCCCCACCATCTTCATCGTGAAATCAACTCTCCACCTCTGCATGGCTGTTTGGCTAGGCTATCCCATTCATGCATAGTCTTGTACCAATGGAAGGTTCCACACCCTCTCATTCTTTCAATCTCTGTAGCTTCTAATGTGGTAAATTCTCCTTGCTCATCCTCCTTATAGAGCTTGTTCCTTATAGGTTGTTTGGTTTTCATCTGCGCTTAAGGTGGCCCGAAGGCCTTGAGGTGGACCAAAGGCCTTACTGGCCCAAAGTCTAGGGTGGCCCAAAGGCCTTAAAGGACTCAGGGACCAAATCAGTGGCCCGAAGGCCCAAACGGGGGAAAATTCTCGGCTGCTATAGTGCCAAACAGTATCCTAATACAGTTCCATCTATAGTACCTGCTACAGTAACTGCTTACGTACTGCTACAATAGCCTAGAAATTATGCCTCCACCTGGATTTGATCCTAGGTCACCTGGATGCACTTAAGAGTCCTCACCAACCAGGATGAGGCTCATGTACATATCTTCATTCTTAACTTCTATGCTTTTAGAAAAAATGATAACATCGCTCATTCGTACGTGCAAACTACCACCTACATAAAGAGATGTGATTAATTTTTCTTTTCCACTTTACATGGATTTTAATAAAGATATATTTAATTAATATATTTTATATATATGATATAATAATTATTTTTATGATGAATTTGTATTTAACATTATTTTGTTCCTTCCGTCAAAAAGTGAAAACAGTGTTCACGCATTCGTACAACCTGCAATCTCCAAGAATGGTGCACTTTATTTTTATATCTACACCTTTTATAGATGATTATATCTATGTATATAATGAATATATATGATATTTATATCTTTATTAACTTTAATTAGATAAAATAACAATGATCAAAGTACAATCATCCAAACTACTAAACCAAAACATATATAAAAAATGAAGTAGTAATCACTCAAAATAATGATTTTAATAAATAATTCTTAATAAATAGATGAGAAATAGTGTATATGTAAATAATATATGGTATTATATATGTGATTATGGTTTTATAATATATGTATAATAAGTTTTTATTTGTTATATAGAAGTTTCAAACACATATAATGGAATTAAAACATGAGATAACAGTCCTTCATGTAACAACCCCCACCCCAAGAGATACCCCTACTGGGATGGAAATGAGAGAAGGGAGATGGTTACCATCTGAATCCCACTTCCAATAGGCCAATGTTTGGAAACAATCATCGATGATGTATTATACATAAATATAAGAGTCATTTCCAAATAAAAAATATACATAAGAGAGATATAAGACAAGTAAACCATTAAACCTCTGCCCATATATAGGTATTAAAAACCCAAGTACACACATGTAATGTCATATGGACTGAAAACATGAAAGGAAGACTATATTTACCCAAAGTGTAAACTTTACAGAAACCGTGATTCCCAAATAGCTCATAAATAGCCACAAGGTTGTTATATCCACCCCAATCTCCAAACATCTCCTACTGAGCTAAAAATATCTTATATATGTTGGTTGAATATAATTAGTATACTCATAAGGATCCTCCAAAGAGCCTAACATATAAAATACTAAAAAAGAAAACTAAATACCAGTGAAAAAAAAGTTAAAATAACTAATCACCTAAATAAGAACACTAAATTCTTGTCCTCACCATGTGTATCTCAAACCAAGTATCACATAAAACTGATCTTATATTATAGTAATAAAACAAGTGTACCCTATAACAGATTCCCCACTTGTTTGGTAATCTAAACCAATTCCATATGTCCAAAGTCATATTATTCTAAAATAATCCATCACTAAGGCACCAGTTCTAAGTATCAGAACATGCACCACATGCATCACATCATATCCTTATACCATTCCACATATCCATATAGTAATTGAGTAGTTTATGGAAGCCACAACATCTTTTATGTCATGTATTATATATCCAGTATTATTCCTTAATCCATCACATCCCATACACTGATTAATGTACTTCAATAAATCAAAACCCATACATTTCATACATATAATAATATTAAGGGTACAATATTTGGAGATGTTTGTGTATGAAATAATCACAAATCATCATATATCTCTTCACACATATATGGAATATATAACCATATACATATTATCACATAATACTTCCAGGAAAAGAGATTGGGGATAGAGTTTTAGTTTCCATTTTTCCCTCTCTAACCCCGATGTTGGAGAAAACATCCTCCCAGATCCCACTGGGTGTCAGTCACCCTACCAAATTTGGCGGTGTAGTGTATAATGTCACAAAACAAATAATATAGTATGGATCAAAACCAAAAAATGGGAATTAATATTGTCTTAGGATAATCTTCATCTATCATCTCTTAGACACCATAATGTCATTTCATAGATCTTGATATCTTATATAAACATAAAAATTAAGAAAATTTTAAATAAAGTACCTCTTTTCTTTATATATTTCATTTTACATTGATTAACATTTTTAGAAATTACATTTATTAGCTACCAAGTGATGCCCAATACCTATAGGAATAATAAATCTGATTCTATAGTTTTTAATAATAATATTTTTTTCATTATAATAAAAACCTCAGGGGTTAAACATTAAAAATTCTATTACCCATATAACAGGAAACATATTAAGCTACAAAAAATTATATGCATAACAAAGAACATCCATCTATCTTAACCAGTGGGGAATGGATTATAGATATATAATAAACCCATCCATAATTCTTTTAAATATAATTATTATAAATAAATCATCACATATTTAAGAAAAACTTGGGGTAAGCCCAACGTCAACTCATTCCATTAACTCCAGTTCCATCCCTAACACCAAAATGAAAATCACCATTCATCTCTCTACCAAAATTATCAATTTTTTCTACAACCCTATTTCCTTATTCCCATATATTACCATCAATCATAGGCTCGCATCATATCGTATTCCAATTCTCACATCCACAGAAATAATGAAGATGGAAATCAAAAAATTGTCGTTAACAAGAATATTGGGCCCTAAAATTAAGGAATTTTTCTATCAATTGAATGTGGGCTAACTCGTTCCCCAAACACATGGAATTTATCCATTACAACAAAAATGAATCACTCATATCTAAACATTAATCTTAATCAAATTAAAAGTTGTATTCCATATTAAATTAACCAATTCATTTATTATAGGTTACTAATACGGGTAACCCAAGGCTTCCTCTATAATAATCTATCATTTACTTACACATTCTCCGTATCAATGATTGAATTTTAAAATATGTTAATAAGAACCATTATATTAATATTCCATTTATTATTATCTTTAAAAATTAATTTAGTTTCACATTATTTATCCAATTCCATTAACACAGGAAAGAAAACATTAATTAAAAATGAACATAGCATCAATTTGTTTTCCATAAATTTACATGAATCTATGGATTCATTAAACATTCATTTTTATGTTATTTTATCCAACCAAATTTGTTTTTGGATTTATACTGTTTTACTATTTTCATCGATTTAAAAATTATAACTCAAGACTAACCAAAACACTAAACAAATAATATCATATATATGACACAATCTAGTATATCAAGTGGAAAATCATTATAATGGTGGAAGAATGTGTGATTGATAACCATAAACCATTATTTCATTAAGATAGTTTGTCCTTAAATAAGGTTAATTCCTCCACCACCCAAAGGGAGAAAGAATGGTGACCTTAAAATTTCATATAAATAAATGGAGAAACAATGAATCCCAAGCCTGAAGGAATCAAAATTATTACCATGAGAATGGAACAACAATGTAGATGTTTGATCACATATTTAGCAAGGAGAGATACACCCCTCCAAGAACATCATGACAAAACCATGAAAAACAAATCAAAATAATATCCATTAAAATAATGGATTTCAAAATTCATTACCTAGAAAGATGAAATGAGATGAAATTATATTAAACAGATATGAAATTTCATGAAAGGAGAACGAACTCAACATTCTCCACCACAGTTCAAGAACAGGAAGTCAATGTTCAAATCCATTCAAAAGGAGATTTAATAGACTTCAAAAATTTCACTTTCATGTCTAGGTGTCAACATAAAAACATGGGAAAAAATAAGGTTCATAGGGGGTTTGGGTATTTATAGGACAACTTAAAAATTGAATACCATGGCACTGCCTCGTAGTCCATGCTGCACAACAGGATGGTACGGAGAGGAATAAGACACAATATAAGGGAAAAATCATAGCATGTTCGATAAAAGTTCATTTAAAAACCATGGTACCCTACATGCTTCATATTCTATAAAAAACAAAGAGGGGCTATTGCATAGCTAGGAACACCATTCCATTGAACTCTATTATCAAAATGGAGGCTATGAAGAAACCTAATCCCCTAGGAGTAGCTACCCCAATTTCAGTAGACCCATCCTCAAAGCCTCACATTGTGGCTATGCTCCCATGAAAAAAAGAACTACTAGGATACATCATAACCTACCCTCCACAGTGCATCCATATCCAAAATGGATGTTTCATTTTAAACCCATTCTCAAGCCCCTGTGATGGATCCAGCTACACTACATTATAGATACCCCCTTATTACAAAACCTAGGGCTCCATGGCACCAAATTTTCTTAACTCCACATTTTCCATCCAAAACCTCTTGTAACCTTATCTATACACTACCAATTCACAAAATCACCATAGAAAAAGAAAATATGGTCCCAAACCATACATCATTAACTTCTCAAACATTTCACATATTCAATAATTTAAAACCAAACCAATTGATAAATTAGGAAATGGATATCTAGAATAACCACCCTATGAGATACCTCTAAATAATATCGTCATTACAAGTGCTCCACTACCTCATTTAGAGGAACATAGTGCAATACAATTCTACAAAAATCCCCATATACTAAAAGACACCTAGTAATATACCGCTTAAATAAGATAAATTTTACAAATAAAACATCAAGAAGAAACTATATCATAAACCAAAAAAGTTTTCCAACCACACAACAATAAATTTTATTAGAGATGATCCAAAAAACAAAGTAGGGTAATGATAATCTATCTATGACTCAAGTTCCCAAGTACAATTCTCTATTCTATAATTCTTCCAAAAGACACGAACTAATAGACTAGAACGTATGTGAAATACCTTCTCTTGGTAGTCTTGGATCTCAATAGGCCACTTCTATAAGGTCAAATCATCATCAATGTTGGTATTTACCTAATAAAAGATGTTGGAATCATCATGATGGTATTGTTTGAGCTGTGACACCTAGAAGAAATCATGTATCTATATCATCTATGATTGATGTTCTCTATGATATTCAAGGGATCCAACATGATCCAATACCTTGAAAGTACCAAAAAACTTAAGATAAAGCTTACTCCCATGACTAAAAATTCATTTCCCATAATGAGGAGTCCTCTTCTAGAACACATGTGCAAGAACCCAGATCTTCTTTTTAGATATGAATCTTGTTTTAAGGTGTTTTCAGGAATAATAGCAGTTTATGGAAATTTCGGGAGTACATTCCATGTACTCGGTAGCCGTGGGTAGCCATGTTCTGGCTGTGTAATGGTCGAACACATGTTCATGTGGGGTGACCTTGAAACTACCTAAATCAGAGCTCAGTAAAGGCAATTACACACCATTTACTTTGAAAAGACAAACAGTGTACTTTATTTTTTACATTAAATGGACTGGGGACACGTCTAATCGGTAGAACACACTTTTTATTCGTTAATCTCATCTAGGAGAAACCGTAGGCCATAAATCTTCTCTGATCCTCTGACTCTTCATCCATTCTCTGAATCAACTGTCATCGATTGCATTGGAATTTCCATGGTAATATATTCCTTCTTCTAGAGTCTCGTTTCGTGATTTCTCCTCATTCAAGAGTTGTCTTTGGTTGAAAAGTTTTGTCATTTTTATAGATCTATGTCATTATAGGGTGATTCAAGGCCTGAGGTTTACATATATCATTCTTACAACACTGAGGTAGGTGGTTTGTGCCTTTTCGTAGTTATTCGTTGAATTATATGTGAAAGATTTCCCAATACCATAGTTTGGGTTATTGCACGTTTAGGTATTTTAACCCTATTAATGCCAACTATGATTTTTTTCTTGAGTAGGGATATTGGATTGTGAATATGGTTTAGTTTCCATCGATGGATGTGTTTACCAATGCTTGTTTTATTTCGATCGTTTGGTCTAGCTTTTCCAGTTAGCCTAATTTTTCCATTCCTAGTGTTGTTCGAATGGAGTTATTATTTATCTGATATACTCTATTATTCGGTGTAGCTAATAAAACAAGTACTAATTTGAGGATTAATTTGGATATTTACTATCATTTTTGTAGGATTGCTTTACATGGGGCTATGAGAACTTGGTGTAGTGAGACTATAGGGGAAATTGATGTTGAGGGATTTCCCAGAGTTTCTGTTATAATCATCATGATGCGAGACCATAGGGGGGTTTACCATTGATTTCTCCCTCCGAATTTCTATATATACGTTACGAGAACACAAGAGTAATTGACGTTGAGTGCTTCCTAATATTGTCTATAGTTACCATTAAAATACTATAGAAAAATTGATGATGAGTGCTTCCTTAGAGATTCATTGATTACACAAGACTACAGGGGGAGTTGATGGTGATTCCTTCCTCAGAGAGTCTCTGTTACATTCCTTTTATTAGCCGAACTAGAGGGGATAGGCTATGGGAACTTTCCTGAGGGTATCTTGTAATTGTGTTTGGATGACTAAATTTTTAAATGTAAATTATGAAATAGAAACTATAATATTGTTTACTATGGAGTACTTCCTTATCTACTGCTTCATTTTTCTTATTGCCTTCCATATATATTCACTGATAGTTAAGCATAGATCTTTGGGTGGTTTCCTACTGGTATTGTATCACACCCTATTAGGGTCATGCCTTTGGGCCCAAACAGATTATATTGCTACAGGTATATATAAGGGAAAGATCCCTTCTACATCATTTACTTGATTGTTATGGAGCTGGGGAGCATGGGACTAGGATAAGGCTTGTGATTCTGTTGAAGTTTATTTGTTTTATTTTTTACTTTGGTTTAGTATTAAATTCTAGTATTGTTACTTGTTTGGATGCTTTCTTGACATATGTATCTTTCATCATTTATATACGTGCTCCAGTTATTTATTTCTTTCAGTCTTGTGTTGTCTACTATTGTATGGTATCATTATTGCTTCTGATATTATTGTCTATTTATTTCCACTACATTACTCTACCAATGAGGGCATATTTTCTCCACTGTCACACCCATATCCCTTGCTGCTAGTTGGTAGCCTTTGGTGTTTGGGGAAATACACTTGAGGCCATGTGACCAACTAGGTACGGGACACCTCTGCGTGGCATCCAGAACTGGGATGTTACAAAATTGTATCAGAGGGTTATTTTCATCTTGACATACTATTTGGAGACTACATTCATGGATAGTATGGAATAGGTACATGGTAATAAGTTATGTCTAGGAGTATCTAACCCGTGTAAAGGGAAAATCCAATTTACCTCGTTATTGTAATTTTTCTAGTTATGAAATTATTACTATTGATTTGATTTCACCGTTGCGTGATTCACATGTTTTGTGTCATTGTTGTTGATATTATTGAGGTTTTATTTCGGTTGCATCCCGATAAGATGAGGGTGTCCCATCTCCTGCATCATATAGGAACTGGATAGAAATCACATTTCATGCATCCTTGCCTGGTCATTTAGGGCGCATTACCAATTTCATATCGTAGTGATGGATGTTGTGAAGAATATTCATATATTTACGATAGATGCTTTGATATAATACTTGATGTTTGATAGGGTATTGTTTTATACGGTTTTTATAGAATGAACACCAAAATTGGGTTCTTGAGGTGTTATGGAACCTCATGGATCCGAATTTGGTGGATTATTTCCTTGTTATTCCTTGTATATAACATGTGTAAGATGCCAAGATTTGATTCGTGGGGAGTATGGGCCATCATTGATCAGAATTTGGTACTTTAATGTGCGTTTTAGTGTTTTCTGGGTCCTAGGGTAGTTTCTAAGGCTTACTATCAGAAAAAAAAACTAGAATACACAGTGTGTAATAATAAATACACTATATGTGTCCTTCTATTCAAGAAATAACTTTTTTTATTAGGTAAACATTGTGTACTGTATGTACCTATTCTGTAGTCTCTAACCATTTCACTGGTTGTGTGAGTAGAGACACGAGGTTATAAAATCCTTGGTGGGACAGGCTGTGTACCAGATGTACACAACGTGTTATTGAAACTATGTATCTGGCTGTGTGACTAACGAAACAGGAGGGTAAAAAATAAAAAAGTGCATACCATGTGCATATGAAACATGTCATGTATTATGATCTGTGTAACCATCCATATGACTAAAAACACATGGTTGTTGAATCCTTCTTATACATGTTGTTTCTAACATAAACACGGTATGTAGATTCAGTTTTGTGTCCAACCATATGACTAACAACACCAAATGTGGAAACCTTAGTGGTACACACCATGTCTGGAACAAACATGTTGTGTTGTCCTGTCCAAGGAGAACCGTGTGGGTTAGTCTTGTAGACGAACTCGGGCAAGGGAAATAAATCAATTACACACCATGTCTTTTGAGAACATTTCAGGTGTGTGGTGTGTTACACGACTAGTTTTGGAAGTAGTATATTCCCTTGTGAAGGATTAATGAAACATGTCGTGTAAGGGTTATACACGTTGTGTATCCATGTTTTGAAAAAAAAAACATTAATGTTTTCCTTTTCATGTTCCCTTTCTACACTTCTACGTTTGTGTCCTTGATAATATTGATATAAGGGTTGTTCCTGACCTTGCAGAGTCATGCCATAGAGACATCCCCCAGTTGTGTTCTAGTTACAGTGCAGTGATCAGACACCATACATGGACGATCAGGGACTACCAGCAGATCCTCCTGTAGTGCCAGTCTTGGCACCAGCTGTTATCCCTAATACAGGTGCCGACGAAAAATTCTGAGATGGATTTATGAGGTTCATTAAGACCTTCCAGGGAGCATCGCATCCTTCGTCGTCAATGGTAAAATTGATGTGGGTTTTCCAGCAGCAGCATCCTACCTCCTTTATAAGGAAGGAGGACCTCATGCTGTAAAGTCTTAGTTAGAAGCCATGTTTTCTATTTTCGAGTATCTAGAGATTCCTCCAGAGAAGATGGTGATTCTCACTACTTATATTCTTCGGGATTCCTCTAGGAGATGGTGGGATGTGGTTTTGTATGGAAGACACTAGCAGGGTATGGTTTGGGATGAGTTTCAGCATACCTCTTATGATTACTTCTATCTGGAGACCTTGAGGGATGATCGAGCCAGAGAGTTCATTAGTTTGGAGCAGGTTACTCTTTCAGTTATGTAGTTTTCTTCTCGCTTCACAAATCGTCAGCGGTTTACACCCTTTTTAGGGGGATATGAGTTATTCCTAGCGAGGAATTTTGTGGATGGTCTCAAGAAATACATTCGAGTTCAGGTGAACATCTTTTGATTGACTTTCATCACCTCTATAGTCAACCACGCATTGATCACAGACTAAAACCTGAGGGATTCTGGAGTTGTGGGGCAGGGCGTTTCAGCATCCAGACTTGGTAATTCTCTAACTAATAGTAGTAAGCATCACAGGGAGTCTACACGTAATTATCCAAGTAGGTGGAATGCACTTTTAGGTAGTCGGGTGGTAGGCTACTAGTACAAAAAGTTCGGGTATACTAGGACACTTTTCCCGAGAGACCTAGTGGAGTTCTGATCTTGCGGCAAGATGGGTCATATTCAATGATTCTATCAGTTATTCTCACCATTAGTGGGTGATAGGTGTTCTTCTATGGCTCATTATTTAAGAGCATGGCCACCAGTTTTTTATGAGTCTGGGAATTGGAGTTCTTCCAATTGTCTAGGCCAAGGTGGAGGCCGTGTCCGTTGTGGTCAGTCGAAAGGATTTTAATGACAACCATGTGTATCAACTAAGTGTGGTTAGGCATGGTCAGAGGGCCGTAGTACATGTCAGACTTTTGCAGTGTAGCCGACCCAGCAAGAGTTGGATCTCTAACCTTCCTTAGTTCGAGGTACGATCATAATTTTCTCAGTTTTAGGTTCAGCGCTTTTCGATATAGGGGCTTCCTATAGTATTATATTTGTTGCTGTTGTGGAGATCCTCGGAATCTATATCATTACCTATGCTGATATATTGATTCTAGACACTTCGTTGGGAACTATAATAGCTACTGTACATCACTGCAATGAGTGACCTCCCAAGGTTGGTGGGTGTCACTTCTTATGGGACCTTTATTTCCAAGAGATGATAGGTTATGATGTCATTCTTGGAATGGACTGGTTATTCCCCTTATAGGCATTTGTCAACTAATATCTTTATAGGGTGAGTTTCATATCACCAGAGGGTAGATCGTTTCTTCATAAGGGAAAATTGGATGTCCAGGTGAGCAGAGCAGGACCCAAGCATAATGGTTTGGGAGGAATCGTAGCCCATATCGTTAGTCTATATATGGATGACCGTGGGACTTCACAGTTAGACTTTCCTCTAGTGGTCAATCATTTTGGGGATGTCTTTCCAGAGGACTTTTCAGATTTTCCTTTGAAGTGATAGGTGGGATATTTATTAATTTTGTTCCAGAAGCAGCACTGGAATCCATTACTCCTTTTATGATGGAAACACCAGAGTTACAAGAGCTCAAGAAGTAGTTGGAGGAGTTGCAGGAAAAGGGATTCATCTGACCCAGTACTTCTCCTTGGGGTTAGAATTTCCTGTTTGCAAAGAAAGTGGATAGTACATTCCGAATTTGTGTGGATTATTAGAAGTTGAACCAGTTGATGTTTCAGAACCAATAACCCATGCCGAGGATTGATGATCTCTTTGATCAGCTATAAAGAGACCAGGTGTTCTTGAATATTGAATGGAGATCCAGTTATCATCATATGCATGTTAGACCATCTGATATACCTCTTACAGCCTTTCAGAGCTGGTATGGTCTATACAAGTACGTGGTTATGCTATTTGGTCTCACGAACGCGCCTGCAGTTTTAATGGAACTAATGAACCGAGTAATAAATCAATACATGGATTCTTTTGTGGAGGATTTTTTTAACGATATCTTGGTGTACTATTACACTTGACACTACCATGCACCCCATATTGAGATTGTTTTGAGTACACTGAAAGAGTATCAGTTATATGCTAAGCTCTCAAAAATCCACTTTGGGATAGAGTAGGTTCACTACATGGGTTATGTTATCTCAAAGACAAGAGTGTTAGTAGACCAAGAGAAAGTGAGAGTAGTAGTTTCTTAGGAGCAGCTAAAGAATGTCTTTGAGGTACGGATTTTTATAGGGATGGTTGGATACTACAGATTCTTCGTACATAGCATTTAATTCTTATCATCACCACTAATAGGGCTCACTAAGAAGGGTGCAAAGTACTTATGGTCTGGTTCTTTCAAGTCATCCTTTCTAGAGCTCAAAGGGAGGTTGACATCAGCACTGATACTAGTATTTCCAGAGCCAGGAAAGTGATATACAATGTATTTTGATACATCAGGTATCGATCTTGGAGTTGTGCTTATGCATGGGGAAGGTGTTGTTGTGTACATGTCTCAGTAGTTAAGGCCACATGTGAGGAACTACCTGACACACGATCTCGAGTTGGCTACAGTTTTTCATACTTTATGTTCTTGGATACATTATATTATGGATGATCATTTTGTGGTTTTCATTGACCAAAAATTTCTCAAGCATATATTCACTCAATGCGATCTAAATCTGAGACAATGAAGGTGGGTAGAGTACCATCAATCCTTTTATTTTGATCTTTCCTATACGCCTATGAAAGGCAATGTTGTGGCTGATGCATTGAAAAGGAGGACTCAGATACAAGAAATTCAAGAGGCCAGTAGTGAGTGGCAGGTTATGGCTCTACTATTAGAGATTCATTAGGAGTTTTATGATATATATGTGTAGACATTTCTTTCTTCTATAGTTGTTACATCTACTCTACGTGATCGAGTGCGGATGAGGCAACAATAATATTTTGAAGTCCTAGACCTATGGGAGAGTTTGTTAAAAGAGGACCTTATTCTTGGATGGATAGTAGGTGAGGATGAGAACTACTGTTTTCATGGGCACGTGTGGGTGCCAGAAGACATACTTGAGGAACCAATGTGGGACATTTATTCCTCAGTTTGGGCATTTCATCTTGGTGTCACCAAGATGTATCAATATCTACACTGTCAGTATTGGTGGCTAGGTGTGAAGGGATATGCTGTTGGTTTTGTCATGAGGTGTTCCACTTGTGAATAGGTGAAGGTAGAGAATCAGTAACCAGTAGGGATTTTACAGAAGTTACCCATTCCTGAGTGGAAGTGGAATGATGTTGTAATGGATTTCGTGACAGGTTTGCTGAGGTCGCCTCGAGTGAATGACGCAGTTTGTGTTGTCATTGACAGACGCACGAAGGTTTCTCACTTCTTATCGATCAAGGATACCTTCAGATTGGATTATACGGGAGGGTTTTACAACTGATATGTTATATGTTTACATGTATTTCCATGCTCTATTGTTTTAGATTGGGATGCTCATTTTACTTGTTGGGTCTGGTATGGATAACAGAAGGTTTTGGTTACCTAGGTACTTCTGAGTACAACTTACTACCCCTAGACAGATGGCCAGTCCAAGCCTAAAATTTTGGTGCTGGAGAACATGTTTCAAGCATGTGTCCTATACATTGGAGGTTGTTTGGAGAAACACATAACTCTTGTTCATTTTTCCTATATTAATAGTTTTCAAGAAACTATTCAGATGGAACCTTATGAGGCTTTGTATGGTAGGCCATGTCGATCACCCTTATGTTGGATGGAGGTAGGAGAGGCCACTATGATAGGACCTCATCTTGTCTAGGAGACCATAGAGTAAATATAGTTGATTCGTAGGAGTATGGATACTACACAGTCACGAAATAAGTCTTATTCTGATCAGAGGAGATGACCTCTAGAGTTCATGGATGGGGATCACGTTTTCCTACATGTTACACAAAAGTTGTGACGCAGAAGGATTAGAAGATAGGGTAAACATTCTCCAAGATATACATAGGGTCGTTTGAGGTTTTGTAAAGGGTTGGGCTAGTTTCCTATCAGTTACAGCTACCTCAGAGGTATCGGCATATGCATGACGTCTTTCACTTTTCTCAGCTAAGGCATTACTTCTTAGACCTATCTCATGTCTTTCAACCTGTAGAGGTTGAGCTAGAGGTGGACGCATTTTTCGGGGATCATCCTCTCAAGAATATTGATCACAATTCGAAGTTTTTCCATGACTGGTATGTTCCTCTGGTATGAGTTCTAGGGCAGCACAGGCGAGTACAAGATGAGACCTGAGAGAGGGAGGTCGATGTACGATCGCAGTGGCTAGAGCTGTTCGAGATTTCTTCTACTCCGCCTTGCTAGGGAAATTAGGGGATGAATTTCATTAAGGGGGGAAGTTTTGAAGAACCCAGATCTTATTTTCTAGTATGAATCATGTTTTTTTTTTGTGTTTTCGGAAGAAAAAAAATGAGTTTCTGGAAATTTTAGGAGAACATGTTGATTACTTATAATTACATGTTGTGTACTCGGTTTCCACGGGTAGCCGTGTGCTGGTTGTGTAATGGCTGAACACACGGTCATGTGGGTGACATGGAAACCGCCTAAAGTTGAACATAGTAAATGAAATTACATGCTGTGTACTTTTAAAAGAAACTCCATGTACTTTCTTTTTTGCATTAAACGGACCGGGGCCACATCTAATCGGTAGAATGCAGTCCTTATTCATCTGTCTCATCCAGGAGTGACTGTAGGCCATGAATCTTCTCTGATCCTCTAACTCATCATCCGTTCTTTGAATCGACCATTTTCGATTGGGTTGGAATCATCAAGGTAATCACTTCCTTCATCTAGATCCTCGTTTCTTGATTCATCCTCTTTCATGAGTTATCTTCTATTGAATGGTTTTGATGTTTTTGTAGATCTACAAGGTTCTAGTGAAATTCATGGCCTGAGTTTCACATATATCATTCATACAACATTGAGGTTGGTGGTTTGTGCCTTTCCGTAGTTTGTATTTGAATTATATGTGGAAAACTTTCCAATACCCTAGTGTGGGGTATTGTGCGTTTAGGTATTTTAACGATGTAAATACCTGCTATTCTTTGTTTTCTTGAGTAGGGATATTGGATTGGAAATAGGTTTTAGATGACATCCTATAGATGTATTTACCCATGCTTCTTTAATTTGACCATTTGGTCTAGCTTTTCCATTTAGGATTTTTGTTTCCATTCCTAGTATTGTTCAGATGGATTGATTATTTACATGATATGATGTGCTATTCCGTGAAGCTAATTATCCATGTAGTATTTTGAGGCTTACATTGGATTCTGACTATTGTTTATGTATGATTGCTTTACATGAGGTTGCGGGAACCCGATGTAGTTACACCATAGGGGAAATTGATGTTGATGGGTTTCCCAAAGTGTGTGTCATAATCATTATGCTATGAGACCATAGTGGGGATTGACGTTTAGTGCTCCCTCAGAGTGTCTATAGATATGTTATGAGACCACAAGAGGAATTGATGTTTAGTCCTTCCTCAGAGTGTGTGTAGTTACCGTTAAAAGACTATAGGGGGAATTGATAGTGAGTGATTCCTCAAAGAGTTGTTGATTACACAAGACTATATGGGGAATTGGCAATCAGTGATTCCTCAGAGGGTCTTTGTTGCTTTCCTTTTATTGGATGAACCAGAGGGGATAGGCTGTGAGAACTTCGAAGAGGGTTTCTTGTAATTTTGTTTGGTTAAATAAATTGTTAAATGTAAATAATTCAATAG
Organism: Viscum album; assembly: GCA_963277665.1. Classification (NCBI taxonomy): domain Eukaryota; kingdom Viridiplantae; phylum Streptophyta; class Magnoliopsida; order Santalales; family Viscaceae; genus Viscum; species Viscum album. Next base: position 1,529,220,911 of record OY728123.1, on the reverse strand, counting down.
AAACTATAGGATTGTTTAATGCGGAGTACATACTTTTATACTACTTCATTTTGTATATTGCATGCCATATATAATAACTGTATGGGTCATGATTTTGGGCACAAGTATATTATATTGATGTATGTATAGATAATGGGAAGTTCCTTTATACTTCAAGTACTTTATTTCTATGGAGCTAGGGAGCATGGGACCAGGATGAGGCTTGATATCCTATTGGAGTTCATTTGTTTTCATTGTACATTGTTTTAGTAATGTATTCTAGTATTGTGACTTGTTTGGATGCTTTCCAAGAAATTTGTATCATGCATCATTTATACATGTTCTCCAGTTATTTATTTCTTTCAGACATCCAATATATACTATTCTATGGTATCATTATTGCCTCTGATATTGCTGCAAATCATTTTTTTCATTTTAGAGTATCCAGCTTAAGGGTTACCGGTGTCGAACGTACAACGCCAAAGAAAACAAAGCCAGCGGAAAACATAACAACATAGAGCTAAAAATAATAATAACCGTAGTCATCACCATACCCCAAATTGGATCCCTATTCTCTAGTAGTCGATTCCCACTCCGGATTTCTCCAAAATCCCACACTATGAACGCGATCCCTGAGCTGGTCCAGAACAGCCACATCTGGAGAAGACTTCTTAATCCCGCTGCCCTTCATGACTGCTTGAACCACCTAATATTTTTAGGCGGACATGGTCTGCATTGGTCGTGGGAGATATGAATAGTCCTTCCTTGATCTTCTTTTTGAAGTTGCAGCCAATGTACCTTCACCTACAGCCTCTTTCTGAGTCCCATTTTGAACAATATCACTAAAGGAGCGGCCAATCGGGGTACTCAATATCGCCTTTCCTCCCCTAGAGTTAACCTTCCCCTCCCCGGGTTGTTCAACAAGGCTCCCCCTCTTTGTTATCTATTTATTTATATTATATTACTCTGCTAATGAGGGCATAGTTCCCCCAATATAACACCCAAGGCCCTCGTTGCTAGTCGGCAGCCTCTGGCATTTAGGTAAATGCACTTGAGGCCAGGTGACCAACCATGTATGGGGCACCTCTGGCTAGCTTCTAGAACTGGGATGTTACAATATGATCTTCAACATAAAACTCCATAGGTATCCTATTCTGATCGACATAGGATGAAATAACCAATTATTCACTATCTCTTTAATGTTTCAAAGGGGAGATGCATGAAACCATAATGTGGTATCATAACTTCCATCCTCACTTGCCTTATTCTAATTAAAAATATTTTTTCATATATCTTATAAAATATTGGTTTTTTGGGAAAATTCATGGTAGAAGGAAAATTTTCAATAAAAAATCATCCTTGTTACGGGTTCTTATTTGTTTAGATCAAAATTTCCTTTCTTGGTGTTGATCTAATGGTTTCTTCCATCAGCTTGTAATCGTGCTTCTAATTTTTGAAGATTCAGTGGAGAACATTGTTGATTCTTTCCCGATCAGGAGGAATTATTCTATGATTCATTAATGATAATGGAATGAGGCTTCTATGTCTTAAACTATAGTGTAATGTGCGGTCTTGATAACTGATTCCAAATATTGGTGTATTAATGGGATTTATTTAAGATATTTTTCATTTTATGATTTCTTAGTGGTGTTTCCCATGGTGACTATTATTTGGTGAGTCTCTTTCATTTTATGCTTGATTATCCTCTCATAGAATATTTATTATAATCCCATGTTTGAGTATGATTGTATTGTGTGATCTGAATCGAAAGGTAAAAGTGAGGCATGATGGTCTTTAGTGACCTAACCTTGGACACAGTTTCAGGATATATTTTCTTTGTGTTATAACCTAATGTTGTGTCATTTCATTATGAAATTGAGGCCTAGACCATGAGAGATATAGGGAATGATTTCCTTCTAAATTTGGGTCTGAGGATCATATCCTAATGAATATTTTGGTATTCTAGTAGTGACATTATGGTCAACTTTAATTCATGAATTCTATTTTGACTATGCTTCAAGCATAGAGCCGAACCAGGTATGCTAGGGGGTTTTGGTGGATTGGTCAGTTTATGACCACTCAATATATGATTGTATGTCACTGATTATGTGTCCATTTAAAAAATTGACAATGACTATTATGAATTTGAACTCGTTTTAATGATTCATTTGTTGTTTCCTATTGGGTTTTTCTCATACACAGCATGGGTGTCTCAATGTGAATGAGATCATCGTGATCAAGGATATGGGAAAGGGTAAGGCCCCAAAAATATAGAACTAAGAGATAGAGCTTGGTGTTTATAGGTGGTTTGGGGATATACATCAATGTGATATCATGGTATTTATTTACATATTTTTCTTTCTCACTGTCTTTTTTAACCTACCACTTTGGGGTTGTTCATTTATTATTATATATAACCTGAGATACATGTCTTAATGTTTTCTAACAAAATTTATTTATTCCACTACGTTGTTATTTATAATATTCATTATTGATGTTGTGGGCAAAGATTCCCTACTAATGATACTTATACCCTCGTTGTTAGTCAAGGTACCCATATATAGGGGAAGGTTTTCATGACTCTATGTGGAACTCCAACCTGAACATGAAGATTTAGTTCATAGAATTATAAAGTGGTATCAGAGGAATATTTCCCTATTTATTTACTTTAGAATATTTTTAGGGAAAGGTAAAAATGAGTTAGGCTGTGTGGGATTAAGGAGCATGAGTTACATTTTTTATTGAAAACACATGTGTAAAAGACCATTGAGACACCATTACTGGTACAACTATTATAGTTATGGTTTTATAGATTGATGTTGTTCCATAATACATTATTTTGCTTATATTTTATGATTCTTGGTTGTGTTCACACATCATGACTCGTCACTTATGATCACATGCCATATATATATCATTTTTGAGTGAAAATTTATAGTTACTGAAATTAAATTTCTTGATATATTCTTTTTGTTTGATGATATGCCGTTTTTCTCAATATTTGGATATATATGTGTTGGCATTGATTATTTTAACTTGAGCATGATAGTTGTTGATATATATATATGATTTGGACTATCATTTAGGTATAGAGAATTAGGCTTGATCCTTTATTATTACTAGGGTTATGTGTTTTTTAATTACCCATACCCTCTAAGGATAGGTTTTCCATAATCCCTTGTATATGGATATGAACTTATTAGGTTGTTTTCTATGTGATCCATTATTGGTGTTCTAATTAAACATTTAAATTTTAGAAAAGTCATCCATGATGTTGTATAATGGGACCACCTAGAGAAGTGGGTGATGATTCCCTCGCATGGGTGTATTTATTATGGTAGTTCATGGCTATTGAAATATATGGGATTTCATGATCCAAGAGATGACTAGTTTTAATTTGATATTTAAAATGGATTTGTTGACCATTTAACAAGAGTATATTGATAGTTACCAAAGATATCTTAATTTCACCATTAATATAGGGGAATATTGCATATTAAATAGTGGGTGGTATATTATGGTAAGAATAATGGGACTAGACATGATCTAAATTGATGATATTATAGTATAGGTAGTTGAAAATGATTATTTAGTGCATTAGGAAGTAGCTATTGGAACTAGGGATGTTTTTAACATGAAATGAAGTCTATTTTGTGTTTATTATCAATGAACACTATATTTTAAAGTTTTTTTGAAGGAATTTTTTATATTGTTGATAAATTCAGTGTTTAATATAGTGTTGTTTCCTGGTGTTTTCCATTTTTGTCTAAAATTTGGAGAATTGTGAAAACAAATTAGCAAAAGAAGATGTGTGGAAGGATGAAGGTGAATTTGGATATTGCATGGAAGGTATGTTTCAGAATGGTATGTTCAAAATAATTAAAATTAGTGAACCACCTGAAATATTTTTTTTTTTTGAAAAAGAACCTTATTAACGAAATACAACTTCAAAATTGTCTTATGCGCAAGTGGATATTTGACTTCATCACTCCAAAATATGTAAATTTAATGAGATGTGTGCAAAAGATTAAATGTTACTATAGGATCTTACACATCAAATGAAATTTCAATTTTATATTTACATGCATGGGGTTTGACATGTAAGGATATTATGCGCAAGGCTCTCCAAGTCTATAAATATGCTACCCCAATTAAAGACTAAAAACTTTTTACAAAAAATATATGGTGTCTACGGCGTGAATAAATTTCACACAGAAGAATTACACATAGTAAATCATACTTGAATAATGATCCTTGATTCAATAAATACCAAGTTAATATCAGAGTACTGTTGCAAAAAAAAATAAGTTTTGAGAGAAATAAATCTTGCACGGCAATCCCAAAACATGTGTACATGAACTGTTTTTACATGCAAGTGTTGTGTTGATCTACTAACGGGTTTTGGATATTCGATTTTTGGATTAGTTTCCTCATGTGAATTAATTCTAGAAAATTTTGAATACAGTGTCTTTTGATTTTCAATAACAAGAATTAAATTCCATCCTAATAAAGTAACTTTCAACGTGATAATCTGATTAAGGATTCTCTCATAGCAGTGAGCTAGGAGGAGTCATCATAAGTATTCCAAGGTACGTAGTGTGTTATCCCAACAATATTGTAGTGGAAGTGTGTGTATAATAGAGTGATTTTTTCTGAACATCTATATTCCATAACTAGTGTAGATTAGTGGATTTAGGTATGACTGACACATTGTCAGTTTATGCTCCTAGGACTAACCCTTAGTGGTGAACCAAGTAATATCATTATGTCGTCTCTTTTATTTTGATTGAATATTTTATATAGGTATCCATTAGATAGGTATGAAAAGTTACTACCAATGTGGAAACATAATCCAACACCTTGAAGAAAAATTTTACACTAGGATTCACAACTCCCCTCCCAGGGAGTTTTCGGTTCCTTCAATAGCCTCTCCCTTTCCTCCAATTGTAAAAATGTATCGGAATGTATTTCTGGAATAATTTTTAGGAGTCCCTCATGAGAGGGGAATTATAAGTCCTTGATTTATCATGAAACTTTTTCTAATATATTAAATTTATTTGATGTCTTGTGTTATACACTACACCATGTTAAGCATTCTCTACACGGAAAATCGTCTTATCTTTTTTTACATGAAACGTTGAGTTTCTACGATGTATAATTCTATTATTATATATATTTAAGAAAAAAAATATAACCTATAAATTATAATGGACGGTATGAATATTATTAACTAAATTATGAAATTAATATTTACATATATTGTTTTTATGAGTTAATTATAAATTAATGTAAAATCCTTTTATAATAAAAGAAAATGTTTTTCTGGAATTTTTTTTAAATGTGCACAAGTGTGTTTTATAAAACAAAATATGTTTAAATTATATTAATGTATTATATATATAATATATTCAATTTAATGTTTCTCATTCATCTTATGTTATGTCTATACATTATATATGAATAAATAAAATTTTACGCATAAAAGAAGTATTGTTTTAAAGGATGTGTTGCTTCCTTTTGGTGGCACACTAATTTAAAATCACATTTTTTATAATTTTATAAATTATATTTTATTAAATAATCCATATATTTTAAATATTAATATAAAAATTTACTTTGGTTTAATTTTTTTATTTTTTTGATACGTTTTACGTTTTGATAAGTAGTGAAAAATATAGATTTGTAATTGAAACCAAATTATTAATCAAAATAATTTATAGTCATAAATTATATATTTTGCTTATTAAAAATTATAATATGATAAATTTTTTACAATTTAATCAAATTTATTTCATATTAATCAATTTCTCATTGAATTTGGATATAAAAATATTTCAATCTTTTAAATGTTTTAACTTTAAAAACTATTTTTCTCCTTCCATCATTGAGATTTATACTAAATCAGTTTTATCAAATTATGTGTCTCAAATTATGAAGAACGGATTCCATTTTTTAATCTGAAGGTCCAAATTTAGTATATAGTTCCGATTTATTTTTGGCCAAAATTAACAGTAACTTTGGTAATTTTTATTACCATGGTAAAGGTAAAATTTGGTAATTAAAGTTAAAAATAATGTGATATAAGCTATTAAATGACCCTAAAACATGACCGACCATTATTTTATGAACTTAATTAGACCTATAAAACATAAGGATATAAATTTAATAATTTAATGGACACCTTTTCATAATCATTACTTGGATATTATGAAAATCAAAGAGTGTGACAAAATGTCACTTTCTTACTTTTAATAAGTATAATATCCTTAATATGGGGATATATAGAACATATGATCGAATATATATATATATATATATATATATATATTATAGATAAAATGTTTTATACATCATATTAATTTATTTTTAAATTTTATTGAAAAAATATTTATCATAAATAATTACAAATTGATCATGTTGTAATTATTCAATTAATGAAATAATCTTTTAAAAGATGTTATAATTAATAAAATAAATATAATTTTAATAAATTAAGGTGATTAAAGAATATTATACAATAATATGAAATATTAGGGGTGTATGAAATTAATTTTTTCTAAGTTATATTGTTTTATTTATTTCTTTAATTTCAATGTATTAAATAGTTCAAAAGTGACACTTATAAAATTTTATTAAAAACTATTTAATTAGATAATTTATAAATCATTAAAATATTAAATAAATAAAAATGGGATTATATATGTTATAATGTATAATTAATTATATATTTTATGGTCAATTTGAAACATTATATGCAAAAATATGATTCTATTAATATTGAAAAATATTTCCCATAGATAAAATTAAAATGGCTTAACTATGGGTTAATCAAAATGAAAAGGTTTAAAATAACACCAAAACATGTAAAAAAATGTATTGGATGATGATATTACAACTTTATAGTTCCATATATTTTAATAAATGGAATGTTTTAGGTATCTTTATTGATATTGATTTTATTAAAAATTATTTTTTAAAAAAATTACAAAAGTGACCCTCGCCTATCTTATAAAAGGCACCTCTTCTTCTCTTTTATTCACACTTCAGAACCTACATGGTTCATCCAAACTCTATATAAATATCCTCCCAACTTCCCTCCATTTATCTTGAAGCCATTAATATTGTATAAATCCATCCAATGATATCTTTTTGTGTAAATCAAAAAGAGATACCAAAAGAAGAGGTAATGTTCATCAATGAACTCTTTTGTTTTATTTATTCCTTAAACCCATTAAAATGTTTTTATTTATTTTTTAAATAATAAAATAAGTTTCCTAAATATTAAATTATTTTATATAGTCTTTTATATACCTACACTCACACACATATACTTTAAATGGGATTGACAATCATTTTTCGTTTGTACGGTGGACTACCGCCTCGTGAAATTATGTCGTTTTTTCTTCCATTTAAACCAGTCAAGGTTTAAAATAATGATGGAACCTCAGTTTTTATAAGATATATACGATATTTTTTATTTATTTTTGATTATTTGTTTATTATAAAATAAATACCCTCATACTTTAAATTTTTTGGAAATATAATAACTTCGTTTGTGGACATGTGGACTATTGCCTCCTTAAAGGGATGTGATTTGTTCACACATTACGTTGAATGAATTAAGGTTGGGATTAGTGAAGTTATATGATATATATGAAATAATAATTCTTCAGGAATGGTATCATATATACACATACATATATGTCATTTACCTTCTTTTAATACCACATGAAATGGATGCAGCATTCATGCATACGTACGACCTACCATCTCCATGAACAGTGTATTTCATTTTCTATTACTATATTTTTTAGACAATAATAAATACATAAATAATGAATTTATATGATATTTATATCATTTATATAATTTTTGAGATAATTAAATCATGTTCTAAGTATTAGGGCCAAGAGTAACAAGTCAAAAAATGTACAAGAAACAAATAAGTTTGCACCCAAAACATAAATTTAACATGGAATTGTTATAATAGTGTAATATAAAGTAATAATTAAATCATATATGGTATTATATAAATTAATATGGTTCTTAAATATATTTATAGTAACCTTATATTTATTATATATGAGGTTTTCAAGAGTATAATGGTGGTCAAGTTATAAGATAAGGGATTTCCATCTCACATTTATTTTCTGTGAAATACAAGACATGTTCACTAGGTATTTATTATTATTGTTTTATATAATTAACAAGAATGAATTTTATAAGTATTATCATGAATATTATTTTATTTACCTATCCATATAATTTTCTTACTTTCATGGGGCATACAATTCGATTGATTACAAAGTGCTGAGGGGATTTCTAGGCTCTCTTTTATTTCTATGTGACATATACCATATTCACCACTTGTTTATTTTTTGTGATGTATATACTAAACATGAATGTAATATAAGATATGTATCCTTAAATTTTATGGGCATTTAAATTTCCATTTGATGATCCATCTTTCATGGTGTTTAATGTTTAAAAGTTACCAAATCAGTAAGTTAATTAAGTCTCAATTTTCATTCTTTGAGACACATTTATGTTAGAGCTATACATAATTTTACATGGTTTATATACTAACATTATACATTATTTATCATTAGTATTAATATTTTAATGATATTAAATGTTTAAACTAATTTCATTCTCTATTCGGTTGTAAATTTCTATTCCTACAAATATATGTTTTCTAAAAATATTTTAAAGGGGTGGTAATTGATATATTAAGAATTTTTATGGTAAAAGTAATTAAAATATTTTTAAAATAGTTTTGAAATCAAAAATAATATTTTTTTCATGTTTATTTTAATTGTAAAATTTTTTCCAAAAGTTTTATTATTTAAAAATTATTTTCCAAAATAGAAAAAAACAATACCTCTGGAATTATTTCATGTGATCTTTCCAAATAATTCTCCATAAAAGACAATTTTATTTGATGTTATATACGTCTTACTAGGGATATTATCCAATTATAACATTCTACTTATTTCTTTTAATGTTTTTTGTTTATGAAATATTAATACTTATTAATTTTTTTTCACTATTTATGTTAAGATTAAATTTTTATGAAACCCATTTCTTTTCATGAGATATGATTTGATTTATGTTCTTGTGGAAAAAATATGTATGATTTTCATTATTTTAAGGGTGGGATGTACATATACCTCTAATGGGCTTGATATAATGATAGAAACAAGTTAATGGGCTTCATACAGTATAATAGATGGGGAGACCTGATCCACTATAGGAGGATACGGAAACCCAATCCACTATGGGAATATAGGGATACCTGATCTCTTAAAAAAGGATTATAAATGGGGATGGTAGTGTGTATCAACCAATATTTATAATCCCCATGAAGTTCTCTGTTATTTTTTCGAAATGAAACATTAATTATGGGGAATGGAATTGCATGTTTATGTTTCTTCCACAAATTCAATGTCATGTTCTTATGTTATCATTTCATGGATTATCCTATTGATTTATTCATAATTCATATCTTATGAAATTCCATTATTTATTCCATGAATCATGTATATGATTATTTATATATAGGGAATTATTTTCTAATGTTAAGCTTAGGTTATAATATTCTTATGTTCATGATTATGATTAAGTATCTCTCTTTCTTAACCTTACTAGGGATCCGAGCTCACACTTGTTTTTGTTTTCTTTTCCATGGGTTATAAAGAAACATTTTAGGTATGGGTACTAAAGGGGAATATCATTGTGGGAAACAATTAATATCTTCCACCATACTAGAATATTGTTGTCCATGTTTCCAAATGCACTAAACCAATATGGCCATTGGTCATGTGTTTTTAAAATGTATAAAATTTCGTAAAAAATTATATAATATACATGTATAAAAAGAATGGTTTGTTATAGTTGGCACCCATGAATAGTTTTATTCAACCATAGGAAACTATGATGAAAAAACATTAGTGATATCCCTAGAGATATTTCTAGTGATATTTAAATGGATTTCCCTAATGATAAGTCTAATTATAGGTTACAATCCCAGAGTTTTTAAAATAAACATGAATAGCATTGGATTAAGACTAAGTTTTGATAGATTGAAATATTACAAGTAATTTACCTCAATTATATACTTCTGCCACTATGATTTTTTTAATGCTATGTTTTATGGTTTTTAGTTAATGGATGTACCCAGAGAAATCGTGTTAGTGGAGAATGTGATGGAAAATGTAATGATTGTCCTCCTATGGAACCAAAAGTTTTGGGGACAAGAATGTAAAATCTTATTTTTATACACCCACAACTTTCTCAAGATATGAAAAAAAATTGACCTCCAAATTATAAAATGAGGGAACAAAATTCTATTCAGACCTTCACGATGCAATGTATACCTTCTTTAAATGGGTCTTATGATCCACTAGTGTAAGATAATTGGATCAGAACCACTAAATAGATACTTTCAATTATCAAATGTTCAGAACATGAGAAATTCATTTTGGAAGTATATCATTTGGAAGGTGTAGAAGATAAATGGTGGAATATTATCAAGAACATAGGGTAATGGAATTATATTTACTCCATGGAATGGGATGAGTTTAATAACATATTTTTCAATATGTATATTCCACATATTATTCATTTGAAAATGGAAAATAATTCCTTAAGTGAATGAAAAAGGACAATGAATATGTTGTTTCTTGTGAAAAAAACATTACATGACATGTGAGGTACACTTCTTTAATTATCATAAAACATAATATTAAGGATGATATATTTTTTAGTGGCTTAAAAAATTCTCTTAAGGGGGTTTTACATAAGGGACATTAGTTGTTATGAAGAAATAATATGTGTTCCATCAAGGATGAAATGTGGGTTGGAGTTATGTATCAATCTCTGGATTTTTATAAGAAAATGATGACGGAGTTTGAAAAAAAAATAAAAACCATGGGGAAAATAATATGAGTTTTCATTTATGTTCAAAGTGTGGGAAAAAGAATGGTGGAGATTTTCTTAAGATTAATTGTAAATGTTTCATGTCTGTATTGGTAGGTCATCTAGAGAATTAATATCAAATAATGGGGAGAAGTTAGATAATGATGCGAATACATATAAGGATACAGAGAATGACCCCCCCCCCCCCCACACACCCACACACACACACACATCACTTCATTTAGTTTAAATAAAATTGGAATTATTATAATCAACGCCCAAATAAAAGGTTTAACAATGACGATCAATATCAGAAACCTCTTAAAAAAATACAATGTGAAATATATTGTGATATATATTGGTGATGTGGATTATGATAACAAATTAGTGGATGATTGTGTATATATGAAATTTAATTCAATAAAATTGATTTAGAAACACTTTTATGGTATTATACATTAATAAAACATTTATTTATTAGTCCACTATAGTGTTTCCATGATAATTTATGAGCATGTGTTGAATGGGACTGGTCACCATGAAATTTTATTGAGGTTGGAAGGTGATATATTTGGAAAACACATGATTAAGTGATGAATTACCCTTAATATGTGCATGGTGTTGTGATAATGATATATAGAGATGTTTGATTATGTTAAAATAAATTTTATATAATATATGACCTTGGGGTTGATAATATGACAAGGTTTTTTATAATATCATGGATTGGTTTTTTATAATTTTTGTATTTATGGTATGATGAAAGAAATAATTTTTGAAATCGTGCATTTTTTCACTATGGTTTTATGGTAATTTGGGTTATTAACATGTTTTAAGATAAAAAATTATATTTGACTTCACATGTTTTTTATTTGAAAATTAAAAGCAATAACAGGTTTTTTAGGGATACATTCTATGTTTAGTGACCTTATTTCAGAACTCTTGGATTTTATTCTTTTGGAAGGTTAATATGGGTATCTATTTATGCAATTTTTTACATTGAATATTGGATGAGGTTTTAGAGAATAATATTTGTTTTATGAATATGGGATAATATGTGATAACCATTTTTTATTATAACTAGACACTTAAAAAATGAGTTATAATATCATTATGGATATTATTATCCATTATTTATTCATACATTACACTTAATGCATCAATACATAGATTCAAATATTAATCCAAATTTGATCAAATCACAACCAATGGATGAGATTATGCTGAAAAAATGAAATGAAATCAAGTAAGTATATATTCTTATGAAATTATTAAACTATAGGAATAGTATATTGAAATAAAAAAATTTCATAGTGGATTTATATTTTATGAATAAAATGGTCCCTTAGATCATCATAGGTTTATCTTTCTTTGATGATTAACTTTGTAATGACCATGTTCACTATAAATTTCCTTCAGAACTTGATAGTTGGAGTTATCATCCATTTTCATGATTTTACAATCTTCTAATCCTAGTTATGTGGTGATATTCACCTCTTACTTTCTATCTACTTAATATGTAGTTTTATATACCCTTTTTTCATTTTCGGTATCCCAGAAATAAATTCTCAAACATCCACCTTTGATTTTCAAACAGAAATTTTAAATTGCAAGTATGTGATTTCATTTTAAAACTCTTGATAATATTGGAATGGTATCCAATACATTGTCACTTTCACCAAATCTCTTTCATGTCCATGATTTCTTCCATATATCTCTTCTGAGGAAGTACATACTTTATCCTTCACATGTACTAAACTCGGAGATTGTAATGTTAAATCATGACCCTTATTATCAAGAGAAACCATTTTAGATTTTGGATAATTGAGATAAAGTTATAAAAAACAAGACCACTCACCTTGTTAATATTTTTTGAGAGAAAACAACCATGTTGAGTAATATAAATGGTAACATGAGGATATAATGAGTTATAAGTATCCACATTTTTTTGTATTAGAATTAAGAATGTCGAAGATGAAATTAATTTGATGTGGTTAAAATGTAATACCCCATGATTTTTTGAACCTTTTTTTGAATAAATTATATTTCTTTACTGTATTATTTTATACACTACACCATGTCAACCTTGTGCTACACGCAACACTAGCTTAACTTTCTTTACACTCAACATTGAGTTTCTAAGAAACATCATTTTATTATTATACTTTTTTAAAAAAGTCAATTATTACCTATCTATTAGAATGGTAGGTATAAAAATGATTAACTGAATTATGAAATTATGTATTACACATAATTATTTGAAAAATTAACTATAATTTAATGTAAACACCTTTTTAAAATAAAATGAAATGTTTTTAGAAAAAAATATTAAAATATAAAAAATAGTGTTTTATACTAAAAAATGAAGAAATAAACTTTCTTTATTTATATTGATGAAATATATATAATAAATTTAATCTAACATATAATAATCATATTATGTGTTTTCTAGACATTATATAAGAACAAATCTAATTTTATTCATGAAATAAGTATTTTTTTTAAAAAAAATTATCACCTCCTTTTGATGGAACAATTTTATTAAATATTACTTTTAAAACATTTATAAATTATATTTTGCAAAATAAAATTCAAATTTTAAAGAGTTATATAAAAATTTACTTCGATATAATTTTTGGAATTTTTCTAAGAAGTTTCATGTTTTTATGAATAGTATAAACTACTAAATTTTAATTGAAAATTTTTTTTCTAATAAAATGATTTTTAGTGTTAAATTATATAATCTTTTGTTTATAAAGTTAATCTGTTTAATTTTTTATCATTTAATAAAAATTAAGTCTTTTTAATCAATTTTACATTTAATTGGGATATAAAAACATTTCAATCATTTCGACTTTTCACTTTAAATACTTGATTTCCCATTTTGTCAACAATTTTAATTTTAAATAAATTTTAGAAAATTGCATGATTTGAATTATGAAAAATGGATTCCATATTTTTAATCATAAGATCCAAATTTAATAAATTGTTATCTTTTATTTTTGGCCAATACGAATGTTATCATTAGTAATTTTGGATACCATGGAAAATAAAAAACTTTGAAATTTAAGTTAACCATAAAGTGATAAGAACTATAACATGAGAATTTTTTTTTCAAATATCTATTTGATGACTTTAAATACACCATTACAACATAATAATATAAATTTTTTAACTTAATGGAAACTATTATATTAAAAAGCATTTGATATTCTTAAAATCAAAGAGAGTGACAAAGTGTTAGTGGTGATGGTAATGTTGGTTCGAGGCTGGAACGTGATGAGATGGTGACAGTTTTTTTAATTTGAATTATGTGGTTTTGAAAGGTGGTAATGGAGGTATTTGATCAGGAGTGTTGTTTAATTTTTAATTTTAATTAGTAATCCTGTGTTTTTTTGTATGGGTTCACACTTACACCTTAAAAGTGTCAGTAGAAAATACAAAAAAATGGATTGAGGCATTAAAAGATATTATAAATATTAAAAGAAAAATAATTTGATTTAATTAAGGTTATAAAAGAATATAATAAGTTAATATGAAATTTTATGGGTGTGTTAAATTAATTTTTTCTAATTTATCTTCCTGTATTTAGTTTTGTAATGTCAAATTAATGAATAGTGTCAAAACTGACACTTATGATATTTTATGAAAATAATATTTTATAAAATTATTTACAAATCATAAAAATATTTAAAGACAAAAAATTAGAGGATATATGGTCTAAATATCATAAATTATACATTTAAGATCTATTTAACATTTTATAACTAATGTTTTTAGTCTCTTATTATTGAATCACTTGTTACCATTGTTAAAATTAAAATAGCTTAACTAAGTGTTAGTCAAAATGATAAGCTCTAAAATGACCACAAAATATTTCAAAAATATATTGGTTGACAAAATTAAGAACATTTCATATCATAAATTTTAATAAAAGGATATTTTGAGGTATTTTTATTGAGATTTAATTTATTATATAATAATATTCTGATAAATTCAAAAAGTATCCCGCCCTTATATTATAAAAGGGAACCTACTCTTATCTTTTATTAACAATTAAATAAATATTTTTTTAAACAAAAAATTATCCTAATATACTCTCATATTCCCTAAATTCATCCTAGAATCCTTAAATTGGGAATGAATACATCAATGGAAGTACTTTTGTGCAAATCTATAAGAGTTACCCCAAGAAGAGGTAACGTTCATCAATGAAAGTGTTTGTTTTGTTTCCTCCTTAAAACACTTAAATTATTTTTATATAATGATTATATAATAATACCAATATATTAAATATATTTAAATGTTTTTTTATTATGTTATCTTTCTAAAATAATACACACTTCCATAAAATGCAATACATAATCATCGTTTTGGTGTATGGTGAACTACCGCCTTTAATAACATTGTTGATCATTCTTCCATTTTCACATTTAAAGGTTAAAAATAATGATGTAATTTCATTTTTTATATGATATATATTATATTTAGGAATTTTATATGACTTTTTAATTATTATATAACACATACCTTCATACTTTCCAATTTTTGGAAATATTCTAACTTCGCTTGTGGATGTGTGGACTACAGCCTCCTCAAAGCGGTGTGATTCATTCACACATTAAATGGAATTTATTAAGTATGGGTATAGTGAAGTTATATGATATATATTAAATAATAATTTTACTAAAATGATATTATATATATACATATATTTCATTTACTTTCGTTCTTTCAATACAACATGAAATGAAAGCTGTGTTCATGCATACGTATGACATACGGTCTTAATAAATGGTGTATTTAATTTTATATTTAGGCCTTTTATAGATAAAATTAAATAAATATATAATGAATATATAGTATATTTATATCATGGTTATCATTATTGAGATATTTAAATCACTTTCTAAATATGACGACCAAAAATAACAAGTCAAAACATGTATGAGAAACAAAGAAGTTATTACCTGAAACATAACATAGACATGGAATTTTTAATAAGAGGGTAATATAAAGTCATAAGTAATTAGTATATATTATTATATATATATATATATGAATATTTTTCTTTAATATATATATAATTAAGTAATATTTCTTATAAAGGCGGTTTTCATGAGTATGAAGAGAATCAAGATATAATGTAAGGGATTTATGTCTCGCTTTTATTTTATATAAGATACAAGCCATGTTCACCAGATATGTATTATATGAGGTTTAAATACTTCACATTAAATTATTTTATAAGTATTATATATAATTTTTGGAATTTATATATCCATTTAATTTTCTTATTTTCATGGGGCATATGATTCGACTCATTATAGAGTGGATAGGGGATTTCTAGTCTCACTTCTATTTCTATTCAAGAAATGCCATTTTCACCACTTTTTTCATTAGTATGGTGTATATAATACCAATTAATTTAATCTATGATCATTATTATTAAATTTTATGAATATTTATATATTCATTTGCTGATATATCTCTCATGGGGTTTACGGTTAAAGAGTTTCCAAACTAGTAAGGTAATTTTGCCTCCATTTTCCTTCCATAAGAAACATGTCAAGTTATGTACCTATATTATTTTACCCAGTGTATATACTGAAATTTTATATTTTATACCATGAATCCAATTATTTTAATTATATTATATGTTTCAACCAATTTTATTCTCTCTTTGGTCATAAATATTTGTTCCTATAAATAAATGTTTTCTAAAAATGTTTTAAACAGGTTTTAAATGATTTTCAGCAATTTTTTAGGAAATATGATTTAAAGTACATATAAAATAGTTTTGAAAACTTAAATTATTTATTTTCAATAGAATTTTAAAAGAAAAGGGTTTTCTAAATTTTTTCTTCAAGAATGACTTCAAGTGATCATTCAAAATAATTGTCCAGATAATAAAATGTTATTTTATATATAATATGTTTTAATTGTGAAATAATAAATTGGTACCATTATAATTATTTCTAGGAATGTTTTATGTTTACAACAGAATGATACTTATGATTTTTTTCTTTTCCATGAGTGATGTTATGATGAAATTTTTAGGAAACCCATTTATTCTCTTGGGATATTATATCATTTATATTATTATAGAACACATCAGTATATTTTTCATTATGTGATGGGTGGAAGTTATATCTTGTTCCAATTAATTGGGTAAAGATTTATATCTCAATGGACAATGATGGAAACAATTCTATGAGGTTAATCCACTATGGAAGATGGGGAAACTCAATCCATTATGGGAAGATAGGGAAACCTGATCTACTCTAAGAAGATGGGAAAGCTTGATCCCTTATAAGGAAAAGAATATAATTAGGGATTTTTCTATGTCCCTCCCAGTATATTTAGTCCCCATTATTTATTTCCAGTGATTCTTAACTTATAGGGAATGAAATTATATGTCTTTGTGGCTACCAAAAATTTCATGGATTGTTCTTAAGTTATGATTTCACAGTTTATCCTCATGATTTAATACTGATTTATGTCTTATTAATTTCCATTATTTATTCCATGACTCATTTATATGATATTTGATATTTAGGGTATGATTTTATAATGTTAATATCATGTCCTCATAACCTTATTTTCATGATTATGCTTATATATATCCAATTTATAGAATTATTGTACATCTGATCTCACCATTTTTTTATGTTTCCCCCATTTGATAAGTAAAGGTTTTAGGTAGGTGTACTAAAGGGGAAGATGTTTTTGGGAAACATTGAAGATATTTCACCAAGATAGATGATTGTGTTCTTAGTTCCCAAATTCAGTAAACTAATACGGTCTTCGGGAGTGTTTTTTTGTAATGTATAAAATATTCCGAAAAAATTATATAATATCCTTGTAGGAAAATAATGGTTTGTTATATGAATTAGCATTGAGATCAAACTCAAAACTAGTGAAAAAACAATATTGATTCCCCTATATTTTATGGTGTTAGATGACTCAATGTAACAAAAGGTACAACTCTAGGATTTCTTAGTGAAAGGTTTTATCAAGACAAGAACAACACCCTGGGATGCCCAAGTATTGTTCAAAAAAATTAAGATGGTAGAATTTTTTTGTGTGTGGTTTTTAGTAAGATACACAGGCTAATAATGACGAATGGAATCTCATTTTTTAGGATCTATGACTTTCAACCAGATTCTGGTATCTTAGTGGTTCTCCTTGATTTAATTTTGGTTAGGATGCCATAAGGAGTAGGTCAAACATGGTTATATTCTTAAGATATTGTTTAGGAGTAGATACATACTATATGAGTATCTTTTTATTCCTTTTAGTATAAAAAATTCTTTATAAATTTACATGGCTCCCATGAATAGGTTCTTTCATCTTATCATGACACCTTCATTGTGGTATTTATTGATGATATCCTCAAAGACTCATGAACATAATTAATGCACAGAAGGCACATTGAGATTTTATTAAATAAACATTGAGTACATCATATTTATTAAAAACTGTTGATGTTTTGTTTTTGGATTTAGGAGGTGTGGTTTGTTAGGAATGTGATTTATGAGATAATTATTTTCATTGAACTAGTTAGGGTTGAGGCGGTGAAGTATTGGGCATGTCCCGAGAATATGTTTTAGATTATAATCTTATGTAGGTTGTCTGGATACCACATATAGTTTTTATATTTCTTACCATATATGTAATCACCTGTTATAGTTATTAATAAGAAAGGTGTGAATTTTGAGTCGAAAAATCATTTTGAGGAGTTTTTCCTTGAGATGAAGATCTTATTAATGAAAACCTCAGTTTTGACCCCTCTAGAGCTAAGGACAGTTTATTATGATATGTAAAAAGTCATTTTGGGTGTTGTTTTTCTATAGAGATATTATTTAGTTAACTATGGATCATGTTAACATCAACCCCATAAGCATAACTACCTAATTTATGACTTGGAGTTGGTAATTATGGTCCATGTTATGAAGTGTTAGAAACAGGATCTCATTAGTGGGAGATTAATTATCTATACAAATGATAAGAGCCTCCAATATTTCTTATATCAATGGTATTTAAACTTGAAGTACAGTTTTTGGGTAATTTATATGAAAACATTCAACATTGAGGCATCCTATGCTCAAGCGAAAGATATTTTCATTTCATATTCTCTCACCACGAAGACACTGATGATACTGGAGCTTGGTGAGTAACTCGATTAAGAGGAATGGTATCTGATGAGTGTAGTGGAAGAGTGGATAATGTATTCATGAGAGGATCATGGTGTGATGACATGTTGACCTTTACTCATAATATCTTTCTTTGTGTACTGCATAAAATTTATCCAATATTTGTTCCTTGAGTGCCTAGTGATTTTAGAATTCTTGGATGGGGATGATTGTACTCCATGGTGGTCCACATTTAATGATGATGTGGTCTATATCCATTGGATGGTAATAGTTTTAGCTTCCTTGAGGGAATTGATAATGATATAATCACATGATTCGAAATGGTTCATGCATCTTGGTTGAAAAATATATACCATGAAATCTATTTTCAGTTTTTGTAGCCATGAATGAAGTGAGATATCACTTGTTTTGTTTCCTGATTCCTCACCCACCAAAGGGTATTGTTCATGCATCATCATCCTGATTGTTTTCTTCATCCAATTATTGTGAAAATGTGAAAGTGTTTTGATTTTATTATAGGCTTTAGGATGGGGTTACCAAGGTCCTTGAGGGGTTGTGATGTAATTTGGGTGATAGTCAATCGGTTGAAAAAATGAATCACTTATTTAAAATATTGGATACTCACTCTATATATGTGTAGTGAATGATATATTTCCAATTTTTATGACTATCTAGAGTGCCTCATAGTATCTTATTGGACATGGATGTGCATTTTACATTGTATTTTTGCAAAGGCATGAATATAACCCTGTGGACTTAGTTGAAGCTAAGCATAGTATATCATCAATTGGCTGATAGATAATCAAAGTTAATGATTTATATCCTTGTCGATATGATTTCATCATGAATCTTATACATCAATGGACTATGGGATAAAGATATATCCTTAGTAAATTTTTATACAAAAAAAAATAGATTCTATGATATTATTTATATTGAACATTTTAAGGAACTCTATATATGTTTGTGGAACTCATAGATATTTTGGAATGAGGTTCATGAGGTAGTAGTTTTTTGGACACATATGGTGGAGAAACCCTTGGGATAGTGTGGTTTATTATGGAGTGGTTGGTTTCTAGTTTTAGTAGGAAGTTATCGTGTGTTGACTGGAAGAGATGACCTTTATATTTTGTTGTTGGAAACCATGTTTTCTTGTAGTTTCACCTTGGATGGGGCATTATCGTTTATAGGTGAAGTGGAAGATCGCATCATTTTTTCTTAGATTATTGGAGATCACCAAATGTATTAGAGTAGTATCCTACTGACTGGAACGTCCACCATATTGTAAGGGAATTCCAAAAATGTTAAATGATTCTTGACATCATAGGTACATTCTTAATCTTATACATGTGATCACCTGTGAGGACATTGAGTTAAAACAAGACGCATATTTTCTAAATCACCTTATGCGTATCACATACCAAAGTGATAATATTTTTTGGAAAAATATGATTCCATTTTCTCTTGTTCTATAGAATTGTGTACGGATTTTATAGTAAATGTGGGATTAAGATTCTAATGTTTGAGATCAGTGGATAGATTTGTTTGAGCAGTACTTCTACAGACACATATCTAGGATGAGAATTCCTTAGTGGGATATTATAAAGCATCATAATTTTTTCCCAAATATGTTAATCCCTATTTACATAATCTCTATCGAGCCTTTTGGTGGATCAATTCTTGGGTGAAGGTTTTGTGGCTTTTGTGTTTTTTTTTGGAAGTTATAAGTTGGTTTTGAAAGTTTTAGGAAAAAATAGGCAACATGGTCATGTTGTAGGATCTGGTGGTCCCTTGTATAAAACAAGAAAGGAGAAAGTGGTTATGTCCTAATAATAGTCCTTGAGGAAGGAACCTATGGGCCATAACCATATAGAACTCACCATGTCCATGATAGAATTAGTGGCGAGGGAAAAAAGGGAAAATGTTTGGAACACACCATATAGGTGGTTGTTTCCCTTGGTGTTTCATGAACTACATAGTCATAGTGTATGTTGTGGTGGAGGGCATGGAAATATTAGGCTATATTTAGAAATTTACCATTCTTTCTAAAATATTTAGTATTTCAATGGGGAAAGATTTCCAATTATAATGAGGTTTTTCAATCACCTTCTGCACTAATTTTATACTAATTAAACCACTTGATTACCCTTCCCACATAGATATTTATATTCCATTACTTTTGTGGTTAGATATTTCCTCCCTTTGGGGTTTATCTAAGGGATCCTTCCATCATCCATATTTGGTGCTTCTGGTTTGGGGTGATTCAATGGATAACTTTTATGAGTCTTTCTTGTTCAATTTAATTTGGTTATCCTTCTTGAATGATCATTGAATGAGGTTGTTATGTCATAGAATATTGTTCATTTTGTATTATAGTGAGTTGATTTAGATTATTTGTTTCTCAATAGCCTTCATTGAGGATCATTGGCTTTATTATGTTCCTCTTGGTGTCTCTTCTTTATGAGACTCTTGCATTCAATCCTAGATAATCTTCCCTTATAGTATCTATTATTGAACTCCCATGTGACATTGTCCATTATTCCTAGGTTTTTTTGGGTGTGATCTTGATTAATGTGACTAACTTCTTGGTAAACCATGATGTAGACATCGACTATCTTGAACTATGAAGTTTCCAAACATTTGGAGGTCATATATATTATTCTTATCATGAAACGACATTGTGTGTCTATATTATTTAGACCATTACTGAGTTTGATCACATGTTTTTGTATATACCGTGGAACATATTTGATATTTTATCACTTTTGAGTGCATACAGTTCTTATTCAAACATTATTTAGTTTGCACACATGTGTGTGCGTGTCTGGCCTGTGAGACCCATGTTTGAGTATAATCACATGTGTGTGTTCTTGAATACTATTTCTCACTCTTTATATTCTATTTTCTGACTATTTATGTGATTAATTGATTTTGATGCTCTGTATTTGGTATATTTTATGTGATTTTTCTTCTTTTTATGGTTCATAGAAGATTGTTGGACCCATCGTGGCCCAATGTCCTTCAAGGGAGATAATGTTCAGAGGTGGAATATGACTTGATGAAAAGGATGAGTTAGATATTAGAGAATTATTTTCATGTATAGCATATCCAAGGGTCACGATGGTCTTGTGTGATTTGGTCTGAATAGATATTGTGGGGCAGGATGGTCTTTGGTGACTTGACCTAGGACATAGTGTCGGGATACAATGGCTTTGTGACCAAACCCAAGGTAGTGTCAGGGTGTGATGGCCTTGTGGTTAGTACCATGAGAGATATAGTTCATTATGTCTTTTTGTGGTTTGTAATGAGACTCTTAGCCTTATGGTAGTCATAAGATACATGTGGTAACCATTCGGTCAGATTTAGTTCATGAAACTTATTTTGATTACGTTTCTAATATGGATATAAAGTATGTACGGTTGGGAGTTAGTGGTCGATTGGTTAGCACATGACTGATAGGTACATCATGGTATGTTATTACTTGAATGTTTGTTTACTATCATGACATAAAACCTTATGCATGTTCAATCATGATAAACATGGATCAATGGTTTCCTACTAGGTTATACTCACACCTTTCATGGGAATATTTATTCACATGTAGACTAAATGAAAGGTGATATAAAAAAGGGAAAGGCCTTAGTGATAGGATTCAAGGATACAGAGGTTGTCCATCGATGATTGTACTAGGATCGACTCTTGATTGATTCCATGGTGTTTATGTAAATATATATAATGAAAAATCTCTTTTTTCTACAACTTCTTGAGTCCTTGATATATTATTCAATATAACTTGAAATACATGCCATGTCATTATTTTAGAACCATTTAATTTTTCCACTATGTTACTATTTGTACTTGTATTTTCTGATACCGGGGGTATAGTCTCCCCACTTCTAACACTCAACCCCTCATTCGGAGTCAGCAAACTATTGCATATAGGGAGGAATGAATGACGCTATGTGGATCTCTGGCTTGAAACTAGTGATTCAGGTTAGGGAGTAGTAGTAAAAAACTTAAAATCATTTTGTGAAAAAAGTTTTATTAGGAAATCAACTTACCAAAATAATTATTGACATTATTCCTAAATAATGGGAGTCCAGGGGGATAACAATCAATTATAATAAAAATTTGATAAACTTATGTTTATATGAATTAATTATAACAATAATTTAGTATGAGTGTAGAATTAGACGAGATGATGAGAATAATAAATTGATTAATGGATTGGTATTTTCATGTATATCAGGTATCACTGATCCAAGTACCATTTTTAATAGTGATAACACTTCTAAATCTATTTTTTTCAAAGAGGACATGTAAACATTATGAATATAATGATTCATTCTATATTAATAATGAACTTGACCAAATTTAATGTTGAATGAATAAACTTTTTGGTAATTTAAATTTCCAAAATTTTCATCAGAAAGACAACAAATATGGAGAAGACAAGAAGTAATATTTAGAATTTATATGGTATGAATGTAATAAGAAATATAATATCAGACCTAATTATCAAAAACTAAAGAAGAAAAATTTTATTACAAGAAGGAATAATAATTTAAAGGAAATAAAAGTCTGAAAGATATAGATACATGGATCTCTATTCAAGGTGACACATCTTCTTACAGTTCATTGGAAGAAAGTAAAAGTGAGATACAAAAAAATAGTTGGTTTCTATTTAAACATTTGAAGGAATAAAAAAATATTTTTTGGAAAGGTTAATGTATATTTAATTTCTATATTAATTCTAGACTCTATATTCAAATATTATAATGATTATGATTATTAAACTTCATCAAAAAATTAAAAAGATAATACATCCTATGGATGGTGGTTGTAGTGTAAACCATGTTTCTTAATCATTAGATATCTCCCTATATATGATTACATGTTTATCTCATAAATATTAGTGAAAGAAAAAATATATATTTAATTTTTAAATTAATTATAAATGTTTTATTATTAAATAATGTTAGTTTTTTATTGAATTAGGGCATCATGTTGATTGAATATGGTCAATCGGGATTGGATGTGCTTTGGTAGTGACAATTCATCCTAGATTATAAAAATAATACCTCTATATGAGGTAGGTGGTACCTTTAAATATCCCTTGGATTCTGAATTATATTTTTATCATTTGATATAGTGTCCCTCCCATTATGATAAATTTTCCATGAATTTAAAAAATGAATTTTTTTCGTCTAATTTACGATGAGAAAAAAATGTGTCTTAGTCCATGATGGACCCTTGGACACTATTTTAATGCCTCAGCCATTAACAGTTGATGGATTGACCATAAGTATGTTTAATGTGGTTAATATACTTTATAAGGGTATATGTTTTATATAAAAATATTATATTCCTTGAGAATGGTGCCTTTATCCCCCCACCTAGTAGGGGAGTGATAATTGAAAATGGATGTATTAGTAAAATTCATTGTGAGACTTTGAGATATCATAGTTCTTATTGTCTAGATTATGTGTGTGGGTGGGGAAATGTATTCTCCTCTAATATCATGTCTATGTATCCTGGTGGGAATATTGAGGGAAGGACTTATGTGTCAATTTGATGAAGGTACAAACCTATTTTGACCTTATTAGTGAGATGTGTTTTATTCGTCTACTCTACTATGATACCTTTGTTGTGTTTCTGGTATTTATAAGTTATGGGATTAAAATGATGTTGTAGTTAGGTAGAGTACTAATGTTGGATGTTTGAACTGTTTAATGATTGAGGGGTCTACAGAGGGTTCCCCTAATCTTCTGTTAATTCTATTCAAGATTAGCATGTGAGATCTAGCATGGGTGTAACCATGTATGAATAAAATTGTGGGAATAGGTTGTGTTATTGAGAGGCATACCTAAGAAATGTGAACATGATCTACATTAGTGGATAACCCATGAAAGTATATATGATGTATGATATATGAGATGTTTCTATGGTGGAATTTTATTCCCCCTAAATACGATATCATATTTATTTCCATTGTGGGGCACTAGTCCACCTAATGATGACTGGATATATGATTCCAGGGTAGGGTGATTTTCCTCTATATAATATTGAGATGTATGATCTATGGTGGGGTAATATTATAATTGATTATGATATGATATATGTTTTTAGGTTGGGGTTTTTTTCCTCTATATAATGATCAGATATATGTTTCCTATTTTGGGATCTCTTCAATACTACTAATATTGAGATATATGTTTCTAATGTGGATCAATATTCTCACAGTGATGATATGATATATGTTATTAGGTTATGGTGTTTTTCCCTTAGATTATGAAATATGTACAAGATTCCAGTGTGGGTGTTATTCCCCTTCAATGATGACCAAATGACTTAATTTCTTAGAGGGGTGAGAATCCCCCCTGATGGTTAGAACTCAAGGAGAAATTATGATCTATTTTATTTAATTTAGTTTATTTTTTATTTTTATAACATCTCATTGAAAAAACACTATAATAAATGGTAATTTTTGGGACACCATTAATGGTGTCCTACTTAGTTATAATCACACCATGCTTGGGAAGCTCTGACATTTTGGTACATGATAAAGCGTCATGATTGCAATTGAATGTACCGAGGAGACCTAGAGTTAGATAGCTTAGGTGGAGTCATGATACATTACCAGGTGGATATTATTTTATTTATGTTTATTTTTTTCAATGATGTACATACTTTTCCCAAGAAAAATATTATTTTTTTCATCCAAAATTATATTCCATTATAGGTATTTCATTTTTTATAGTATCTGACATATTATTTATTTCATATGATGTTTTCCATAATGTTTTTTTATTTTTAGGACGTTTTGAAGAATTATTATATATATTTTATGTCATTTTTCATTCTTTGATATGAGGGTATAATATCCCCACAGTAGCAACATATACCATCACTGCCAGTTGACAACCTCAAGTGTACATGGATAGATTCCTGAGGTCGTATAGTGTACCAAATTAGTTATTATAGATTGATCGTGTTCGATAAGTTACACATAACTGGGATGATATACCAATAACAAAATAATAAGAACATTCACAAATAGTTATATAATATCCCACACCAATAATACCATCATAGAAACAGCCTGAATGGAGAAGATCTCCAATTATAAACCCAATAGAATAATGAGACATAAAATTCCCTTTATTTCAAAACATATTCAGGATAATAATAATGATTAATAACCTTTAATGATTCTTGTTACATAATAGAAAATATATAAAGTAATGAAATAATTTAACAATAAAACAAAATCTATCTTTGAAAAGTCCTAAAAAAATTGTTACCAATTATTCATCCAAATTTACAAGGTATGATCATATCCTATCCAGAAAATCCTTATAAAAATTTTCAATTTAGTTAATCATACCCAAATAATGATTATATTACACATTGAACCATTTCATCTTAAAAATAAATTAATTTATGAAATTACTACCACTGATAAATAATAATACCATGTCCAGTAACTCCATTAATCATTGACACTAGTTGGTCACTAACATAACCTTGAATCTAATGGTTAAGTAACTTTTATTTAAATATAAATACTTAAATTTATATTAAAAATAAAATAAGTTACATTTTAAATATAATAATTAATTGAAAAATACAACTATAATAAAGAACAATTTATATATCTAGTTCATGAGTGAGTCCATACATATATATTGAATATCATTAATAACCATCAGAATAAATGATAAAATAATTAAAAATATTTTTTATAAACATTCCTTTTTATATCAATAGATTAAATTAATATTCAATATATAATTCCATACATGAATCTCTATAAGTTAGTTTTAGTAATTAAAACAATTAGCATTATATTATGAAATAAATATTGAAGAAGAAAATTCAATAAAACACATAGAAAATATTTTATATTATTTATAAAATAAGAAATTCAAAAAATAATAATATATTTTATATTATTGTTTGGATATAATAATGGCAAGTTATGGACTTATTAGTAATGAAAATTTCATAAAACAATAATAATTGAAAATAATAATTGTCTTTTGTAAACATTAAATAAAAAAATATATATAAACTTTCCACAAAGAACATTTCAGTTTGAACAATAGTTATAAGAATTAATCAATTGACACAATAGAGGAATAATATAATAAAAATTCAAGGATGTTTTAGAAAAACTATAACACCACTAATGTGTGAGATATTCATACAAAAAACCATCAAACAACATCCTACAATTAAAAAACTATGTTATACAAATAAGTAAACACATAAAATCAAGAACCCAAAATTGGTTTCAAAAATACCAAATCAAATCACCAAAATGAAACTCAATGTCACATGATATGGATAGTCATAAAACCCCCAAGTTATAAAATCTAGATAGTCATTAGTTTTAACCAAATCCTAATAAAACTTTCCAAGTAAATTCCTTATATTGAAACAATAACAGAAATATCCATCAACATCTAAAATATTTTCAAACCCCCTAAATTTAAAATCATATGACACGTAGTGATTTAACAATGACAAGGTGAAATAAAAATTCATAAATCCATAACCCAAGTATATAAAGTCATTAAATAAGTATGAAGAAGAAAAAAAGAGGATGAAATGAATGATTGTGCATTAAATCAGTGAACCAAATCTACCTCATGTTCCATAGATAAGGAGTGAAATATAAGGGGTAAATAAATATAAAAGGTATTGATTTAATCTACAATTTTTGTAGACTATATTAAATAAGGTTAATGAAAACTAGTAAATATTTTGAGAGTAGGTGTCATAGACCAAATTTGAGTATTATATTTTGATTTCCATGTTCAACATCCAGAGTTGTATATGTGTTATATTTTTATGTGAGAGTATTATTAACTCCATATAGACTAAAAAATTTAATATGATTGAATTGTTTTAAATATAAAATGGTTATAGTATTTCTAACCTATAATGAGAACATCAAGATTCTGATTACCCGAACTATTATAAATAAAATTAACATTTTTTTAATTAAAAGATATATTGTGTTATATGATTATAAAAAACACATGCAATTATTTTGTTTAATTATATATAATATTATTAAAAATACCGTTAATTATAATTACCATTGATAATATATCTATTTAACAGTGATCACATGATTAATATTTGTATACGTTTTTAACATATCTAACTGATAGAGACAAAGTGACGTCCTTGACCAATAAGATCATACCCTATGATTCCCATTTATCAGAGCGTTCATGGAAAATATAGTCACTGGTATTTTATGTTGACCAATACTAAGCTTATATCCACAAACTTAGTCATAATAAAAACAATATATGGTAAAGTCCAACCTCATCGAGATCCTGGCCCAAACCATGTATATAGAATCACCCCAGGAAAGTCTCCTTGTTTTCCACCTTACTCATTGGAATTTTTCTAGTATAATAAAAGGATATGTATGAATACAATATAATTGTGATTATGTAAATTATTTTTTATATAATTATGAATATATTTTCATCCTATTATGGTTACTTTTTAAATTACTTTTATTTTGATACAATAAAACACAAATATTAATTTTCGGTAATATTAAAATTCAATTATGGAATTTATATTGAAAAATTATTATATTTTTTAAATAAATAATATTTTTATAAAATATTATTATTAATTAATATTTATTATCAATCATCATATTATTTTTAGGAAGTCAAATGTAATTTTTATAAGGGTTCAGAAACTGCTATTGTTAAAAAACCCGACATTTATTAATAAATGTAGATTTTATTTTAAAAGTAAAGATTAACATATTTAAAATATTATTTAGATAAAATGAATATTATTTTTTTGGAATCAGAATGCCGAAATTATCCAATGGTGAATGTTTCAACATTTTCCTAGATATTCGAATTTTTGGGTAAATATTACATACCGTATAAATATACCTTATGCATTATGACAAAATTTTTACCCAAATGTGATATAAGAAATAATATAAATGGTATCCAAGGAAAAATAAACATTCTCCCTTTAAAATAATTTGATTTTATGTTTATTTTATTTTTTTATAAAGCCAAATTGAATCCTTCAAAACCTATAATACATTTTATGGTTTTAAAATATTTTCATTAAGAGCGTGACTCACCTCCATATCACCAAGAGTAATATTTTTTTATTTTATTCCCTTATAATTATAAAATAATGGAATACACTCCCATTTGGTAGAAACTATGTTAAAAACTATGGTATGGTTTGTGGTTTTGGTTATTTTTATTATGTAGAGTTCAAAACCTAAATAATAATGAAATCCCCAAATTTTCCTATATAAACCGACATAAGATCCAATTTATATTCACTAAAACTCCATAGATCATGTCCATAATCTTTCCTACACTCTCTATAGTCCTACCAAGGCACCCCAAATCTCTCAAGAAGCCCCTACCAAGCATTTGGATTCAGACACTCAGCTAAAGGATCCTCACCTTTTCTTCTTTATTCAAGTTTACTTACTATCTTATGAATTCTATTTATAATTCCATATATTGTTGTGTAACACCCTGATATTTTATGAGAAGTATTATTTTTAATTTATTTTATGTCTTGTGTTGTATTATACACCAATATCATCTTGCGCTATATGCAACACCATATTAGCTTACAGTATACGCAACACTATTCTTGGATCATGTTACACACAATTTAAAGTTCGTTTAATAGATGTTATACTACGCAAAAATGGGTGTGTGTATATATATATATTAAATTTATAAATGAAATATGGTTGGATTCTATTATATGCAACAAAAAAGGAATCTTGCACTACACACAACCCTGACTTGGCTTGCATTACATGCAATCGCGACCTTCCACGATAGTGTGTGATGTACGCAATGCTGAGTTTCACTAAACAACGATATGTTATTAAAATATTATATAAACTAGCCGTTATGAATATTAATAAACACTTTTTCAAATTTAAAAAATTATATATTTTTAAATGTACATCATTTTTGGATTTTGAATATCAAAATTAGCCTAGGGTGAATTTTTGGTATTTTTCAGAAAACTTTCAAATTATGATAAATAGTGAAAACATAGAGTTATTGGATAAAACTGAATTTTTATTTAAATAATAATATATTTTTATTTATATTTATTTTAGTTCAAAATATATACATAATACCTATATAAGTTCAATGTAATTCATTATATTCATTTTATAATAATATGATATATAAAACTTTTACTGAACTTTTTACAGTCTTTTACCCACCTCCTTGGAGCATTTGAAATTTAAACATAATTTTACCACTTATGTTAGTTGAATTTTAAAAATCCTAGAGACACGGTTAATATCAAGTTTTAAAATTTGGTTCAATAAGATAAAATTAATTTTTTGTGAATAGTAACTTTTTACATTAATTTACCACGGTTAAAAGTAAATAGGGTAATTAAGGGTAAAAATGATTTTATTATTACCTTAAACATGTCCAAATTCTATTTCATAAGTTTAATTTGACAAAAAACAAGCTTAGTAATAAAATATTACCCTTTAGGTCCACTGGTATTAGAATAGGATACATATTATTATTTTATTTAAAGAAGAGTTAAAAGAGTTAAAATCATTGTTTAATAAATAAAACATTTTTAATATAGGGTTATACATAAGATAAATTCGACTATAAAAATTAATTATAAAGATAAAAGTATTTCATATATAATGGTATTTTATTTATATTTTTTATAGATTAAATAATTTAAATTATTTATGACACAATGATGATGCCGTAATTACCTTATTAATGAAATAATAACATAATTGGTATTATAAATACCGAAATAAATGTAATTTGAGAATTTTTATGAATTAAAATAATTTTCTAGGTTACTATAACATAGTAGGGTTGGTTATATTTATTGATGTCGAATTAATAATGTTGTTATGAATTTAGAGAAAACAAAATACCAAATACTGTCAAAATTGACATAAAAGAGTTTTTAAAACAAATATTAAATTATTAATTAGTATAATGGTCCTAAAAATATAAGGTTTGGAAAAAAGACTTATATAATAATATTTATGACATTAATGAAACAATTGGGGTTCAATTGGTAGTATATAGTAATTTTATTAACCATATAGTGTATGAATACAAGAAGACACAGAAAAAGATAAATTATTTAACTTAGAGTTAAATCTAAATGATAAAGTTAAAATGGTAACCTAAACTTGTATAAAACCTATTAGTTATAGGGATTAAGACCCATAGCCACCCTATACTATAAAGAAGTAACTTTTTAGCCATTATAAACCAAATATTAATTTATTATAAAATAATATTTTATGTTTTTCCTAAGGTTCCCCTCACCCCTCTTATAAAAGGGAACCTCCTCCCTCTCCTCTTTACACAATTTTTAGCCTTCAATATCAGGCCAACCCCTGATAATTTCTCTTCTCAACCTCTCTATTTATATCATAGAGGTTATGGTCTTGTCAAAAGACAAACTCTAGTTCTGTAAGAGGAAGTTTAAAAGAGGCACGTCGAAGAAGAGGTAATCTCTTTTACCGATTCATTCAATTTTATTTCTTCATATACTTCTTCTTATTTAGTTGTTTCATTATAAAGTAATTACATTAGTATTAATTATTTACTTATATGTTATTATAAATATGTAACAACCCTATGTCACCTTGTATCCATCCTACGAAAAACAAAATCACCACGCGTGCGTACGTACGGAATACCGTCTCCACGCTGTGGTGTAATATGTTTTTCTACCCCCACCTTACCTGGATGGGTGTAACGGTGTAAATAATAACTATATATGATTATTATAACATGATAAAAGTTATGAAATATTATATCATCCAATCCAATTCTATTCAATAATTATGGGAATGATATCATCGCTCGTGCGTATGCATGGATTACCGTCTCCACGATGCGATAAGATTCATTCTCCATTTTAACCATTCAAGAATGATTATAAAGTATATATAATGAATAATAATTAAATATATGACATAATAAATCTACTTTATTTATTTATATATGTCATCTACTTACATCCATTCAATTCAATAAGGAAAGAAAAACATCGTTCATGCGTATATACGGCCTACCATCTCCATGAACGGTGTATTTCATTTCATCTTTCTATCTATTATATATATATAATGAATATATATATGATATATAAATCATTATTTAAATTATAGAGGTAATTAAATCATGATATAAGTAATAATAATATCATGAAAAACAAGACCAAACACGTACAATAATTGAAATGATTTTACCCAAAACACTACTTTAACATGGAATTGACAAAAGAACGGTTAATATAAAGTCATAAGTGTATCATATATGATATCATAAATATTATTATAATTCTGTTACAAGATAATAATATGTTTAAACCCACTATATAGGATTATCATACACATATGAAAGAAATTTGACATAAGGTAAGGGATAACTATTCCAATCTCATTTTTATCTGAGATTGTTTATTCGTACGTATTTATCGGGGTTATTGTTATCATCCATGTCCATGTTTTCTAAAAAAGTTTTCATTTATTTTTGACATCCTTTTTACCCTTTTTTACTTTTACAACATGTTATGGAAGGAATTTTTCTTTTTTTTAACATATGAGGAACTTTTTTGACTTTTTCGACAAAAGAACGAGGAGAATGTTTTTTTAACTTATACGACATGAACGGATTTTTACGGTTTCATAAAGCCTAATTTTCATGAAGCTTACTCTACTAGGTTTCATGGTTATTTTCAATAATATCCTTTTATTTTAAAATTGGGTGGCATTTTGTGAAAAGAAACTGATTTTGAATAAAAAATAAATTTCCCTCAAGAATTCATTTCATGTGTTTTATCAAAACTATTTTCTATATAAGATGACATTATTTAGCATGTTTGTGTTTCAAGTATAATATATCTATTATTTACATGGTTTGATTTTTATTATGATGAAATAATATCCATTTGTTTTCTATGGATTATGTCACGATGAGATGATGTTTATGAAAACCATTTTATTCTTTGGGTTATGATATATGATTTATGATTTAGTGGAACAAGTAAGAATGATTTCATTATGAGATGTATTTGACCTATATCTCCCTCAAATTCATTGGGTAAAGATTTATATCTCATGAGATAGACATGGCTGGAATGGCAGGTTAATCTAGTTCTGTGATATAGGACTAGAACGAGGAGTGAACTCGATTTAGTAAGGGACTTTGTCCACTATGATGGTCTTGGCAGCAATGCCTTAGCTTATATGGAAATCATATCATGTGCATAATTTTTCTCCACAATTACATGTTTTTCCCATGTTATTAATCATGATTAATTTTTCATTATGATCTATGCCTTATGAATTGTCATGATTTATGTCATTACTCATGATTTTTATGTTTTATGTTCATGTTCTTACATTCAAATGTTTAGGATTTGTTTCATGTTTCCATGTTTACACTTACTGAGTATTTGATCTCACCCTTTTTATGTTTTCTTTTCCCCTAGGATATTAAGGAAGGTTTTAGGTAGGAAAAAAAAGAACATCATTATGAGAGATGTTGAATATCTTTCACCATGATTAAAAGATTATTTTCCGAGTTTCCAAAGACACTAAACTAATACGGTCATTGGGAGTTTGTTTTGTGATGGATTATGTATTCATCAAAAGTAATGTAATGTCCATATATGCCTAGTTTGGGTCTCTATAGTTGGTATCAGAGAGAAGACTTAGTCAACCTTTGGAAACTAGGATGAAAAAACATTATTGAGATCCCTAGATATATTTCTAAGGTATGTATAGGGATGACCCTAAGGTTAAGTATAAGTATAGGTTATAGTCAAAGAATTACAGAAATTATCTTAGAATTAAACCTAAGATGTTATATGTTGAAGGTAATCCCCTTTTATTATGTTGTTTTGCTAGCATCATTTTTTCCTCTTACACTATTCTTTTTGGGTTTTTGACGACGGCTAAAACCCGAAAGAACCATGTTGATCAATGTAATGGTAAATGCAATGATTTTCCTCCTGAACAAATCAATGTTATGGGATATGGAGTGAAAAATATTATTCTTTTACTTACACATGCTATGAATCATTCTGGACTTCCGAATGAGCAGAGAAGGGAACAATATTCTATTGAGTCCTTCATGAGGCAACGTCCACCTTATTTTAGTGGGTCATTTGATCCACTTTTTTCTGAACAATGGATTAGTACCATTGAAAAGATATTTTCCATACTTCGATGTTTTGAACAAGAAAAATTCATTCTGGCAGTTTACCATTTAGAAGGTGAAGCAAAATAGTGTTGGACTCTAATTAAGAATACAAGCCCCCCATGTGAAATTTAATCCATGGAATGGGACGAGTTCAAGAACTTATTTTTCAATAAGTACTTCCCTTGTATTCTTCGAACAAATATAGAAAATGAGTTACTTGAGTTTAAGAAAAAGTATGATGAATATGTTAGTATATACAAGGAAAATTCTGCAAGGCTTTCAAGGTATGCATCTGGCTTTATCATCCAACCAGAAAGTAAAGTTGATCAATTCTTCAGTGGCTTAAAACCAAGTCTTTGAAGGTAATTATCTATAAGATACGTCAGTAGCTATGAAGAAATTGTGCGTTGTTCTAGAAAGGTAGAACTGGAAGTTGGTGTTACATATCCATCTCATGGTTTTGACAAGAAACGAAAGATGGAGTTCAAGGAAAAATCTCAAAATAATTGTGAAAAGAAGACAAAATATTATTTATGCTCAAAGTGTGGAAAGAAGCATGGTGGAGATGTCTTAAAGGGACTAGAAAATGTTTTAAGTGTGTAAAAGAAGGTCATCGAGCAGCTGAGTGTCAATGTAATGGAAAAAGGGTAGCTAATTATATGAATAAAGAAAAGATTATAGATAAAGCACCACCAACACTTCAATGCTACAAGTGCAAGGAAATGGGGCATTATGATAATCAATTCCCTAATCCAAGGGATAATGATTATTGACATCAACAACCTATTAAGGAAAAAGACAAAGAGAAGTCACATGCGATCACTATTAGAGATGTTGAATATGACAACGATGTGGTGGAATGAATAAGTTTTTATGTAATGGGATTCCAAAATAATGTTCTATATAGTATCGTGGAATATTAGAATATTTATGTATTTGTTTATTTTGGTTTTCAATAATATTATGGTACCGATAACAATGAAAAGTGATTGAAATATTTTTGGAAATCAGATGATATGCACATAATTAAGGGATAAGGATAAAATGAAATGTGTAATAGTATTCATGAGCTCATGACCGATATAAAGACAAAGTGATATCATGGTTTGAGTATATAGAGATTTTGGGATTTTGGTATGTGGAAAGATTTAACTTTTGATAGCATTCATGTTTTCACTAAGGTTCTATGGCAATTCATGTTTCAAAAGAATACATGTTTATGGTATTCACATGTTAGTAATGTGACTAACAAGATATATCTGATGATATATGGGGGATAAATGATGGTATTCACATGCTTGTTATGTGACCTTTCAAGTAATCATTTTCGTTATACTATAAGATTGGACATATGTATTTTGGATCAGCCTAATGATTGGAATGGATTATGTTGGACATCAAATAGTATTGTTTAAGGATATAACTTTTTTTCTATATTATTTCTGGAATGTTATAATAGTGTAGTTTTAGAAAAATGGATAGCCTACAGGATGGGTGACAACCTGTCACATCGGACAAGGTTGCAGGAATCGAACCCACAACCAAAGTGCGACAGGCCATTATAACCTACCTCTGGCCTACAGGATGTCCATGGTTAGTATAAACTAGTTTTATTTTATTTTGCGGTATGATAGATGAAGTATAAGTCCATTTTTTGGAATCATATACGATTAACCCCACCATAGATGGACTTATGTATATTTGATAACTTTTTCTAACCTTTTTTTTTTGAGACAGATGGAATGACCCATCATTCTATCACATGATTTTCTAACACTTCCTGAACAAAAAATTCAACTTCATTTCTTTAAGATATGAAGTGTAAATTGTTCATGGAATGACCAACGATGAGATTGTACCAAAATCAAGTAAGTATTTATTCTAATTAAAAATTTTCAACTTTAGGGAAATAATATTGAAAACCAAAAATGTTGTCCTAGTACCCTCATATATGATGAATTAGATGGTACCTTAAATAATCACAAATTTATGGCTTTTTGATTGTTGTCTTTTTTCATAGCCATGTTCTCTACC
The DNA here is from genome assembly GCA_963277665.1 of Viscum album. Lineage (NCBI taxonomy): Eukaryota > Viridiplantae > Streptophyta > Magnoliopsida > Santalales > Viscaceae > Viscum > Viscum album. The sequence goes on along the minus strand of OY728123.1, from coordinate 1,529,184,574 downwards.
ACTCTCTATCAGAACGTGATGGTTAGATTTGTCTTCCATATTGATATTTTCACCTATATTATCCAATGAGGAAACCAAGTGATGAGTTCCTTTGGGTATTTTTTATCTTTCTAACGTTCCTTTTTAAATTATGATTTAGTATTCCTTTTTACGATGTGGGTTTCTATGTAAAAAACTATCAAGTATTAAACGATTTATAACCCAGACGAATTTTGATGGCGAAATTCAGTTTAAGGGGGGTAGAATGTAACACCCTGAGATTTTATGAGAAGTATTATTTTTAATTTATTTGATGTCTTGTGTTTTATGCTACACCATGATTATCTTGTGCTATACGCAACACCGTATTAGCTTGCAGTATACGCAACACTATTCTTGGATCGTGTTACACAAAATTTCAAGTTCATTTGATAGAAGTTATTCTACACAACATTGAGTGTATATATATATATATATATTAAATATATAAATGAAATATTTTTGGATTCTATGATATGAAAAAAAAAGGATTCTTGAACTACACGCAACCCTGACTTAGCTTGCATTACAAGCAATCGTGACCTTCCACGATAACGTGTGATTTACGCAATCTGATTTTCACTAAACAACGATATGTTATTAAAATATTATATACACTAGACATTATGAATAGTAATACCCACCTTTTGAAATTTTATAAATTTTATCTTTCCAAATGGACTTCATTTTTGTATTTGGAATATCGAAATTATCTTTGGGTGATTTTTTTGTATTTTTCTGAAAACTTTCAATTTTCAATAAATAGTTAAAACACTGAGTTGTTGGTTAAAACCTAATTTTTATTTAAATAATAATTTATTTTTATTAAAAAAATTACGTCAAAATAGATACATAATACCTATATAAGTTCAATGTAATTCATTGGAATCATTTCATAATAATATAGATATATAATAATTTTATTGATCTTTTTACCGTCTTTTACCCACCTCATAGGAGCATTTGCAATTTAAACATAATTTTACCACTTCTGTGAGTTGAATTCCAGAAATCCGAGAGACATGGTCAATTTGAAGGAGTGAAATGTGGTTCAATAATATAAAAATAATTTTTTGTGAATATTAACTTTTTACTTTTATTTACCATGGTTAAAAGTAAATAGGGTAGTAAAGGGTAAAAATGATATTATTATTACCCTAACACATGTCCTAATTCTATTGGATAAGTTTAATTTGACCAAAAACAACCTTAGGAACAAAATATTACCCTTTAGGTTCACTTGGATTAGATTAGGACACTTATTATTATTTTATTTAAAGAAGAGTTAAAAGAGTTAAAATCAACATTTAATAACTAAAAAATTTTAATATAGGGATAAACATATGATAAATTATACTATAAATATTAATTAAAAAGATAAAATTATTTCTTACATAATGGTATTTTATTTATATTTTTTATACATTAAATAATTTAATTTATTTATGAGACAATGATGATGCAGTAATAACCTTATTGATGAAATTTTAACATAATTGATATTATAAATACCCAAATAAATGTAATTTGAGACTTTTTATTAATTAAAAAAATCTAGGTTAATATAACATATTAGGGTTGGTTATATGAATTTGTTTTGAATTAATAATGCTTTTATGATTTTTTTATAAATCAAAGTACAAAATAGTGTCAAAATTGACAAAAAAGAGTTTTTAAAACAAATATTATATTATGGTCCTAAAAATATAAGGTTCGGAAAAAAGACTTATATAATAATATATAGGACATTAATGAATCAATTTGGGTTCTATTGGTAGTTTATAGTATGTTTATTAACCATATAGTGTAAGGATACAAGAAGACACGGTAAAAGATAAATTATTTAACATAGAGTTAAATCTAAATGATAAGGTTAAAATGGTAACCTAAACATGTCTAAAACCTATTGGTTGAAGTTATTTAGACCCATACCCACCCTATACTCGAAATAAGTCACTTTGGAGCCATTATAAACCGAATAAGAATTTATTATAAAATATATTTTATGTTTTTTCTAAGGTCCCCTCACCCCTCTTATAAAAGGGAACCTCCTCCCTCTCCTCTTTAGACAATTTTGCGCCTTCAATATCATCCAACTCCTACCAATTTATCTTCTCAACCTCTCTATTTATATCATAGAGTTTATGGTCTTCTAAAAAGACCAACTCTAGTTCCCTAAGATGATGTTTAAAAGAGGCACGTAGAAGAAGATGTAATCACTTCTACTGATTCTTTCATGTTTATTTCTTCTTCAACATCCTCTTATTTAGTTGTTTCATTATAAAGTAATAACATAAGTATTAATTATTTACTGATATGTTATTATAAATATTAAGAAACCCTATTTCACTATCTTTCAATCCTACGAAAAACAAAATCACTGCATGTGCGTACTTACGGAATACTGTCTCCACGCTGTGGTGTAATATGTTTTTCTACCACCACCTTACTTGGATGGGTGTAATAATGTAAAGAATAACTATATATTATTATTATAAAATTATACAAGTTATTAGATATTTTTTCATCCACTCCAATTCCATTCAATAATTATGGGAATGATATCATCGCTCATCCATACGCACGGATTACCGTCTCCACGACGCGATTAGATTCATTATCCATGTTGACCATTCAAGAATGATTATAATGTATATATAATGAATAATAATGAAATATATGACATAATAAATCTACTCAATTTATGTATATATGTCATCTAATAACTCCAATTCAAGTTAATAAGGAAAGAAAAACAGCTTTCTTGCATACGTACGGCCTACCGTCTCCATGAATGGTGTATTTCATTTCATTTATCTATCTATTATATATATATAATGAATATTTATATGATATATAAATCATGATTTAAATTCTGGAAGTAATTAAATCATGATATAAGTAATAATAATATCAAGAACAACAAGTCCAAACACGTACGATAAATGAAAAGATTTTACCCAAAACACTGCTTTAACATTGAATTGAAAAAAGAACGGTTAATATAAAGTCATAAGTGAATCATATATGATATCATAAATATTATAATGATTCTATTACAAGATAATAATATGTTTAAACCCACCATACAGGATTCTTGTACACATATGGAAGAAATTGGACATAAGGTAAGGGATAACTATTCCAATCTCGTTCTTATCCGAGATTGTTTATTCGTAAGTATTTACTGGGGTTATTGTTATCATCCATGTCCATATTTTATAAAAATGTTTTCATGTATTTTTTATGTTATTTTTACCCATTTCTTGACTTTTACTTCATGTTATGGAAGGAATCTTTCTTTTGTTTACCATACGAGGAACTTTTTGACTTTTCCAACAAAAGTACGAGGAGAATGTTTTGTTTAACTTATACGACATGAACAGATTTTTACGGTATCATAATGCCTAATTTTTTGGAAGCATCCTATACATGTTTTCATGGTAATTTTCAATAAAATCTTTTTTTTAAAAAATTTTGTTTCATTTTTTGGAAAAAACTATTTTGAAAAAGAAAGGATATTTTCCTCAAGAATTCATCTCAAGTGTTTTATCAAAACTATTTTCAATATAAGATGACATTATTTAGCATGTTTATGTTTCAAGAATAACATCACTATTATTTAAATGGTTTAATTTTTATTATGAGGAATTTATATCTATTTGTTTATATGGATTATGTCATGATGATATGTTGTTTATGAAACCCATTTTATTCTTTGGGCTATGATATATGATTAATGATTTAGTGGCACAAGTAAGAATGATTTCATTATGAGATGGGTGGGACATATATATCACTCAAATGCATTGGGTAAATATTTATCTCTCATGAGATAGACATGTCTGGAATGAAAGGTTAATCTGGTTCAGTGATACAGGATTGGAATGAGGAGTGAACTCGATTTAGTAAGGGACTTTGTCCACTATGATGGTCTTGGAAGAAATGCCTTGGATAATATGGAAATCATATCATATGCATAATGGTTTTCCACAATTACATGTTTTTTTCGTGTTATTTATCATGATTAATGTTACTTTATGATATATTCCTTATTCATTGTCATTATTTATGTCATTACTCATGGTTTTTATGTTTTATGTTCATGTTCTTACATTCAAATGTTTAGGGATTGTTTTATGTTTCCATGTTTAGCTTTACTGAGCATTTGAGCTCACCCTTTTTATGTTTTCTTTTCCCCCAAGATATAAAGGAAGGTTTTAGGTAGGTAAAAAAAGAAGATCTTTATGGGAGATGTTGAAGATCTTTCACCATGATTAGAAGATTATGTTCCAAGTTTCCAAAGACACAAAACTAATACGGTCATTAGGCGTTTGTTTTGTGATGTATTAAGTATTATGAAAAAGTAATGTAATGTCCTTGAATGTCAAGTTTGGGTCTCAACATGTTATATTTCATTCCATTTTCCTATTAATGCCTATTTTACTTCCAAATTATGATATACCCCTTGATCTCTCATCAACTCATTTTATGAATTTTTATGTGACACCATTATGATACCAATATTTCATGCCAAAAAAATTGTGTGGTGAATATGATACCCATTTCCTATCATGGGTGTTCACATTTATACATTTATACTTATTTGAATTTATAATTACATTAATTTATTCTACACTACTTGATGGTGGAATAAAATATAATGATGAATTAATCCATGTTTTATGATCTATGATGAATTAGAATGAAATGAATATCGTAGGTGCACTAGGAATTATATAGTGCTCCAATGCATTGGGTAATTTTTAGTTCCATGAAATATAAAATTGGGAATGTTAGTAAAGATGATTACATTATAGTAATTTATCCACCATGATATTTTGGCATTTTATCCTTGACCTATTTTTATGATTCAATGAGTTAAGTTGTTACCCCATTTCATATGGTATAATTATCATTCTATATCATGACTTGTTATCCATGTTCCTTTTATTTCCTATTAATATGCCTATTTTCTGAAATTTATTATATTATTAACATTATTCCATTTTTATTACCTTATTGGGTTTTATAGCTCACCACTTTCTTATGGATGTCCCTCGGTTATCCCATGCAGTTTTAAGTGCAAGAATGTTAAGAAAGTTTTCAATAAAGCTGATGTATTTTATGTTTTAAATTTTTTTAATTTACCTATTTCTCAAAGACACTAGGCTTATTGATCTTCTAAATTATATTATGTTTAATTTTATGTAATAAATCATGAATTAATTTTTAATAAGGAGAAGGGTTGTTATGGTCTATATAAAAGGAAGAGTTTAGTAATTTTTGGGATTATGATTAGAAAACTCAAGAGAAATCCATATGGATAGTACTACGTATAATAAAACATCCCTAAATTTTGGAAAAGAATAGATTAGGTGATTTATCTAGAAAATATATACCTATCTGAATACTAAAAGTGGATGTGGTTCTGGAATAGATGTATCTAGGGGAAACAACTCCAACAAGGTATGTCGGGCCTAACTCAGTGTAACTTGGTCCATGAAAATGGGACATAGTATGCACCTGGTTTAGCACTCCTAGTGGATACAATTTGGTAAATTAAAAATATCATTATAAAAAATTATTAAATAAAAATTCCTATACGAATATATGTTAATAAATTCATCATTAAAAACATGGATCGAAGCCTTAAAGTTTATATGTTAAGGAAATAAATTTACGTTATATATTATCCTAGAAATGTCATTAAATTATCATTTATGTTTTTCGTAGATTAAAAATAATCATCCTTAATTATTATTTTATTCTATCCAATGTCCATAAATATGAGGAATTGGGAAAAAATCAATGTGATGGGAAATTTTATGACTACACCAACAAGATTCCCAACCCAATGGGAGAGGGAATCGAAAACATTGGGATGATACTCTCTTATCTGGCTTAGGTTATGAATAGAGACCTGGTTCAGGAGTATTGTCTAAATACCCCTAGGAGATAAAAATCTATAATTTAGACCTTTATGAGATAAAGGCCACTAACGTTTAATGGATCATATGATCCATTAATCATGTTACAATAGATCAACTACATTGATAATATCTTATCCATCCTTCAATTTTTTGAGCAAGAGAATGTTATATTGGTTGTTTATCTTATGGAGGGAGAATCTAGTTAGTGGTGGGAATTGATCATGAATATAAATCCTAAGGAAGATATCAACGATATAGGGTATAATTAATTTAGGAAAATGTTTTTTGATAAAATATTTTTTTCGCACTCTCCATATTAAAATGGAAAAGGATTTATTTGTTTTCAAGTATAATGACAAACAATCAATCTAGGTGTGCAAGAAAAACATCACTATATATAATGGATATGCCACCAACATTATTGTTACCCTTGAATGAAGGTTTGAATGCTTCTTTAGGGGGGTCCAAAACATAGTCTACAAAAATACCTGGTGATTTGAGAAATTGATTGTTATAAATAAATTGTATTATATTCCCTTAAAGTTGAAAAGGATATTGGAGATTCTTAAGGTTATCATAGAGGTAAGAAGAGGAAGGTGGAGTTTAATTCGAGAAAAATGTTAGAGAAATTAAATAGTTACAATAAATTTCAACATCCCACTTGTCAAAGGTGTATAATAAAGTACCCCATAAATTGTGTAATAGGGATGAGGAAATGATTTTGGTGAGGGAAGGAAGGGTACCTAGATAATGATTTCTGATAGTAGAAACCTGTTAATTTTATAGATAAAATAAATTCTCTAGTCAAACCTTAGTGAATTTTTAATTACTTTAACTAAAAGAATCTTGGGGTATTTTTAAACCTATGAACTAAGCTAAATGTTTTTGGATAGAACAAACAACCTCCAAGGCTATAAGTGTGATCTTTTCCCATCACAACAGTAGACGTGGATCAGGAAAACAAATTGGAGATAGGTACACTAGTTATTCATCTTATAATAGAGAGCGTACATTTTTATTCTGGTTCTACACATTCCTTCATATCAAAAAAGTTTTTTATAACTATTTAATCACCACCACAAATCATGGAAGAAGAGTTTTCAGTGAAAAAAAAATGGGGAAATTATTTCTTCCCTAGTATATAACTCCTCTAATGTCAAAATTAGTGGGCTGAAATTCCCAGAGAACCTTTTCATACTCCCTTAGGTGGAATTTTATGAAATTATAGGAATTAGTTAGCTTTCTCAATATAGAGACACCATAAATTTATGAAAGAATGATATCACTCTTTGTATTAGGAATCAACCCCTGAATTTTAAAAATGCATGGAGGAGGAGGAATCTTCTTAATAACCAACTTCTCAAGAAATTATATTATTTTCCTATGAGCAAGCATATCTATCTCAAATGGTTTATTCTAAGGAAAGAACCATCATATAATTCATTTATATAGTGATGGAATTCATGGATGTGTTTCTTGAAGAATTGTATGGTCTTCTTCCTATCTAAGAGGTTGAATTTTTAGTCAGGATTTTACATGGGGAGTTTCCATTATCCAAGTCTCTATATAGAATGGAGATTTTTGAACAAGATGATATGAAGAAATAACTACATGAGAATATAGATTAAGGATTCATATTCCCATGTTCTTCACTGTGGGGTGAACTGGTCATCCTCATCACAAATAAGGATGGGTCAATGTCCCTATGCATTGACAATCATGAGCTCAACAAGACCATGATAAAGAAATAGTATCATCGTCAATGGATTGATGACTTCTTAGATCCACTATGTGGATATTAATACTTCTTAAAGGTGGATATTCGGTCATGATATTATAATGTAATGGATAAGAAGGAAGATATTCCTAATACCACTTTTTGTACATGGTATGGGTACTATGAGTACATAGTTATTCCATTAGGACTCGCTAATTCTCTATAAATCTTCATGGAATTTATAAATAGGGTCATGAGAGATTACCTTGAAAAATTTGGGGTAGTATTTATAGATGATATTTTAATATAATCCAAAAGCAAGGAGGAACATGAAAATCATATGATCATTATTCTAAAGACCTTATGAAAGGATAAACTGTATGATATGTATAAAAAATTTGATTTATATTTAAAGGGAGTGTATTTATTGGGGAATATAATCATAATAAATTTCATATCTATTAACCCTTCAAAAATATAATCAATTGAAGGATGGTTGAGGCTAACATCTATGATACATATTTGTAGTTTCTTTGGGTTATCCATCTATTTTAGAATATTTGAGAGAAATATTTCTTGTTTGTGAAACCCTCTTACTAAGATAACATGGAAGGTATTCAAGATTTCTTATAATTATGAATGTGAAGAGAGATTCAGGGAGATCAAATGGAGTCTTATAATTAAAAATGTTCTCACACTACCAACAGGTGGAGATATTTTCATAGTATTTATGGAATCCTCTAATAAGGGATTGGGTTGTGTGTTAATGCATAATGAAAAATCCATAGAATATACTTTAATGAAGTTTAATTTTCATGAATATAACTAACCAACTCATGACTAGGAGATGGTTATAGTGATATTCACTTTCATAATATGGAGAAATTATCTCTTTGGAGATAATTTTGAAATATATATGCATCAAAAAACTGTCAAATATATATTCACATAGAAAGATCTGAATATGGTCCAATGAAGTTGGTTTTACCTAATCAAGGATTATGACCACTCTATCCACTACCATCCTAGTAATGTGACTAAAGTGTTAGATGATCTAAGTTTAACGGAACCAGCAATTCTATAATTAGTGAGAATTGAGAGGGAACCGGTTTTATTAGATTTAGAAAGGATAGACGTGGGAATAAAAAAAGGAAGGAATATCATCAATCCTTTCACAAATGATTGCACAACTATCTCTTTTAGAGAAGCTAAAGGATCCTAAAAGGTAATATGTATGAATTAATAGGAAACTATAAACTATAAGAAAATGTAAATCCATGGATTTCAATTTTAAGGAACAAGGCGTTGTAAGGTTTGGCTCAATACTATGTGTACCATCAAATCCTGAGTTAAAGACCGAGCTATTGGATGATGCACATAGGTGAACCTTCTCTATCCATCATGGAAGAAAAAATATTTATTGAGATCTCCAAGAGAAATATTAATGGAAAAATATGAAGATATATATAATAGAATTTACATCAAGATGTTTTTTATTTCATCAAGTGAATGTGGAAAGGAAAAAATCATAGGGGATGATGTAACCATTACCCATACCAATATGGAAATGGGAAAACATCACCATAGACTTTGTCAATGGACTTATAAAGATGTATATGGGAAAAAAATTTATATGGGGTGTGGTAGATCATCCTATAAATATTGTACACTTTATTTTTATTCCAAATGACTTCTCACTAGATCCACTTGTATTGATATACATCATATAAGTTGTATGGTTTCATGGGTTACCACTATCAATTATATCTGATCAAGATTTGAGATTCACCTCCATGTTTTGAAAATATCTCCAACATGCTCTAAATAATTCGCTAGAATTTTTTATGGAATATTATTCTCAAACTGATGGACAATCTATGTGGATTATTTATACACATTAGAAAATGATGAGGGCATGCTTAGTTGACTTAAAAAGAGGATGGGATCTACATCTACATTTATTCGAGTTCCCTTACAAAAAAATCCACTAAAGTATCCAAATAGATCCTTATGAATCTATTTATGGTAATAGGTTAAGGACACATGTATGTTCGGATAATTTTAGGGAACAAAAACATATAGGAATAGAAATTGTTGAGGAAATGGTTGTGAAGTTTAAAACCATTCAGCAACACATCAAATAAAATCAATGTCAACAAAAGAGCTATGTTGATATTCATTGATGACAATTAGTGTTTAATGTTGAGGGCATGGTTTTCCTATACATATCTACATGTATTAAATTGATGATATTATGGAATATGGAAATTATTATTCCAATTTACATCATCCCCTTTGATATCCCTGATCATATTAGAGTGGTGGCCTACCGACATGCACACCCACCTAAACAATCTCAAGTACATGATGTATTCAATGTATCCCTCTTAAGGAAGTGAATACCATACCCATCATATGTACTTTAGAGACCCAAAGCTTAACGTACATGGAAATTACATTTATTTTGCAGAAAACTTAATACATGAAAAAAATAGACACCCAAAGACCATGTTAGTTTAGTGTCTTTGAAACTCGGAACGTGATCTTCTAATCATGGTGAAACATCTTCAACATCTCCCATAATGATCATACCCTTTTGTTTTTTTACCTAAAACCTTTCTTTACATACTGGGTAAAAGAAAACATAAAAAGTGTGAGCTCAAATTCTCCGTAAGGGTAAACATTGAGAACATAAAAACAATCCATAAACATTTGAACGTAAAAACATGAACATAAAACATAAAAATCTTGATCAATGACATAAATATTGGTAGTACATAAGGAATAGATCATAAAGGAACATTAATCCTGATAAAATGGCATGGGAATAAAACATGGAATTTTGGAAAACCACTAATCACATGATTTAATTTCCATATTATCCAAGGTATTACTGCCAAGACAATCATAATGGACAAAGTCCATTACTAAACTATGTTTATTTGTCATTCCAGCCCTGTATTACTGAACCGAATTTACTTGTAGTTCCAGCCATGTCTATCTCATGAGATATAAATCTGTACCCAATGCATTGGAGGTAGATATACGTCCCAACCATCTCAAAATGAAACCATTATTATGTGTTCCACAAAATCATAAATCATACATCATAGCATAACCAATATAATAAAAATAGGATTATTAAACATCATGCCATCATAAAATAATCCATATAAGATAAAGCACTTCATAAAAATAATTCCATCATAACATAATCAAATCAATGTAATAATAGGGATAGAAACCTAACCCTATATCATCTTTGATGGAAAATAATTTTGATAAAACACTTGAACTCAATTCTTTAAGAAAATATCCTTTCTTATTCAAAATCATTTTCTTTTCTTAAATTGACATAAAATTTTAAAAGAAATGATTTTTTGTTGAAATAATCATGAAATATTGTACATTAAGCTTCATGAAAATAAGGAGTTATGAAACCATAAAAATTCATTCACGACGTATAAGTTAAAAAAATATTATCCTCGTACTTTTGCCAGAAAAGTCAAAAAGTACCTCATATGGTAAAAAAAAGGTATCCTTCCATACCATGTGGTGAAAGTCAAAAAAGGGTAAAAATGACTTTAGAAATACATGGAATAATATTAAACATTTTATGAAAACATTTTGAGAACATATGGACATGGATGATAAACATTTCCCCAGTAAATACTTATGAATAAACAATCTCAGATAATAATGAAATTTGAATAACTATCCCTTACCTTAGGTCCAATATGATTTGTACATATCCAAAACTCATGTATAATTATTTAAACAATTTTATTGACATAATCTAGAATCATATTCAATGTTATGAAATCTTATGGTCATATTGTTATATTTTTATTAGTAATATTTCATTGCAACTTTTTATTTGGATTTCATTGCGTTATGATCTTATGCATGTTTTGTCAAATAAATTCTTATTCATATTTTTATTTTATAGATATATCATTTAAATAATGGTATTAGGGTAATATATATAAGATTTTTTCAGTAAATTTATTTATATAATTCTTATTCAATGAAGATCATATAGAACGAGCCGCATCACATTGTGGAGACGGTAGGTCGTACGTACGCATGAGCGATGATATCATTCCCATGATTGTGGAATTGTATTAATGTGTATAGTGTATAATATTTCAGAATAAATATCACTTTAAAATAATTATATATAGTTATTTCTTCCATCATTACTCTCATCCAAGTATGTTAGTGATGTAATAAAAGATTACACCACGACCTGGAGACGGTAAGCCGTACGTACGCACGTGTGGTGATTTCATTTTTTCATAGGATGGATAGAAGATAGAATTTCATTGTTTCATATTCATAACAACATATCAGTATACAATTTATAATGGAGTTACTACTTAGTATTTATATAACTCATATAGAAGATGTAGAAGAAGAAATAAGTTTGAAAAAATCGGTAATGGATATTACCTCTTCTTAGACGCGCCTCTTCTTAACCTCCTCTTCGGGTGCTAAATTAGGTATTTGAAGAATACCAATACCTCTAGTAGAATTTTATAGAATTGTAGAAGAGAAATTGACATTTTTTGGCCGGGTTTGAAGGCTCAAAATGTTGTCAAGAAAAGAGGGATGAGGTTCTTTTTTATAAGGGAGGAGAAAGGCACTTTTGAAAACCTCTAAAATATTAATTTATAATAAACTCAAACAACACTTAAAAACCTTAAAAAATGACTAAAATCCAAATATTAGATTATATAGGGTTGTAATCTCATTAACCAATAAAAGTTTTACAATATTTGATATTATTTTAAACTTTATCATCTTTATTTTCCATTGTTTAGTCTATTTAATATTATTTGTGGTAATAATATTCTAAATTTTAAGTTGTTATAAATAATTACTTATGTGTTGTTAATTATCAATAAATGGATACTTTATGACTCTGTAGACCATATAAATTTCAATTTACTTTTTTTTAATTTTTTTGTGATTTTTAATCAATTTAATAATATGTCATTTTTTTAAAATAACAATAGTGTCAATTTTGACACTATTCATTTATTTGAGTTTAAATAAAATACACACAGAGAATATATTCGAAAAAATATATTTTATAGCTTCCTACAATGTCATATGAATATATAAAATTGGTTTAGAATATTAATTAGTTCACATAATATTTATTTTAATATTTTTAAAACCATTTATTTGATATTTCTCTTAATAAAATAATTACCACAACATTTTTGTATAATTATTTAATATACTAATTTGTTGTATAAAAATTAAAAATAAACTATCATGATGAATATAAATGTAATATATTTCATAATAATACTTTTAATCAAATTTATCTTCTAAAACACCCAACTTCTAAAATGTTATGTTTATTAAATTATGAAGGTGACAACTTTGACATCATTTAAAATAAAATAATATAAGTGTCATAATCGCTTTTATAAGGATCTAAATGGTCAAATATTTATAATTTTGGATGCTTATGTTTTATATTTACACTAATAATAGGTTTGGGTCAGGTATTTGGTCCTTTTATGGGTATTATTAGTTTAATAAAAACTTAATTATTGATTTTTCACTAAGTAAAAAATTTCAACATCATTAATGTATAAGCAATTAAAGTAATTATATATTTCTTAAAAATTACAAAAAAAAAATTCCATGATAAAGAAAAACATTTTATCTTTCAAATGAGTATTTATAACTGAATTTATATTCTTTATAACATTATATTAAAAATAATTTAATTATTAAAGTTTGAGTGAGACATATTTCACTTTCATTTAAAAAAACATAGAGGTCTTAATCACCTACAAGTGGGATATAATAGATACCATTTCTACCAAATTATATTTTAGGACTACATATAATCATAAAATTATATTAATACATGTGTTAGGGTAATTTTATAATATTATTTTTACCCTTGATTTCCTAATTTACCTTTAACTGTGGTAAATAAAATTTATCGTAGTTACTATTCATAATGTCTAAAAAATAAATGTAGCCTATTAACATAATTTGGATCTACTGATTCTTAATATGAAATCAATTTTTCCAAATTCATGAAACATACTTTGTATTATATAATTTAAAATTAATCATGTTGTTGAGAAAATGGGTTTTAAAAGTTAAAACATTGCAAAAGATTGAAATGTTTTTGCCTATGAATTAAATGTAAAATTAATGATAATGACTTGGATTATATTAAATTGTAAAAATATATTCTATTTATACTTTAAAACCATTAAATATTATAATTTAACCATATAAATTTTCTTGAAGAAAAAAGTTGTTTTTAAATAAAATTTAGCGTATTTTTACTATTCATAAAAATATGAACTTTATTAGAAATATATCCAAACATTATCCAACATAAATTTTTATATCCTTATTTACAAGAATATGTTTATTTTGTAAAATTGAACTTATAAAATTTTTAAAACTTATATTTTTAATGGGTGCACCATCAAAAGGAGGCAAAACTGCATATTTGGAAAATACTTGTTTTACCCGAGTAATTTATTTTGTTCACATTCCATGATCTATAAAATGTGTAAGATGAATGATAATGTTGTGAAATTAAAATTTTATTTAATATTTTTCATAACGGATAGTTCATAATAATATTATAATAATATCTCATTTAGTGAAACTTGGTATTGCGTACAACACACGCTATTGAGGAAGGTCGCTCTTGTGTGTAATGCAAGCCAAGTCAGGGTTGCGTGTAGTGCATGCTTCCTTTGGTGTTGAATATAACATAATCAAAACTTATTTCATTTATAAATTGAACAAAATCTATACTCAATGTTTTGTATAATAATTTCTACCAAATGAACTTGAAATTGTGTGTAACACGAGCCAAGAATATTACTACATATACTAAAAACTAATACGGTGTTGCGTATAGTGCAAGCTAATCATGACGTATCATACAACAGAAGATATTAAAGAAATTAAAAAGAATATATCTCATAAAATCTCATGTTGTTACATTCTACACCCCTTAAAATGAATTTTGCCCTCGAAATTCATCGATGTTGTAAATGGTTTACTACTTGATGGTTTCTTTCATCAAAACCCACATCTTAAAAAGGAATACTAAAACATAAGTTTAAAAAGGAAAGTTAGAATCATAAATGTCACCCAAAGTAACTCATCACTGGGTTACCACATAGGACAACATATGTGAAAACATGGATATGGAAGAGAAATCTAACCATCAACTTATAATGAATAGTGGTAGAGGACATGGCTAGGAAAAATCCAACAATCACAAAGCCATAAATTTGTGGTGATCTAATGTAGCTTCTGACTCATCAGTTATGAGGGTACTAGGACAAATTTTTTGATTTTAAATATCATTTCCCTAATGTTGATGAATTGTTTCATGAGGATAAATACTTTCTCAGTTTTAGTGTAAAATCATTGTTGTTCATTCCATGAACAATTTCCACTTCATCTCTTATTTAAAGAAATGAAGTTGAATTTTTCATTCTTGAAGTATTATAAGATCATGAAATATAATGATAGGTCATTCTATCTGTATCTATCACAAAAAAAGGTTAGCATAAGATATTAAATATACATAAGTCCATCTATGGTGAGGTTAATCTTATATAGTTCCAAAAATGGACTTATACTTCTTCAATCATACTACGTAATAAAATAAAACTAATTTCTAAAAACCAGGGACTTTCTATAGGCCAGTGGTAGGTGGTAAAGGCATGTCGCACTTCAGTTGTGGGTTCGATTCCCACAACTTTTTCTGACGTGACGGGTTGTCGCCCATCCTACAAGTTGTCCTTTTTCTAAAACTATACGATTATAACATTTTAGAAATAATATCAAAAAGTTCTAGACTTAAACAATACTATCTGATTTCTAACTTAATCCATTCCATTATTTAGGATTATCTAAAATATTTATGTCCATTCTTATAGTATAAAGAAAAATATTAGTAGAGAGGTCATCTACCAAGTATGTGAATACCATAATTTATCCCCCATATATCAGAAGATATATCTTGTTGATCGCATTCCAAACATGTGAATACCTTAATCTTGTATTCTATTGCAACATGAATTACCATAGAACCTTATTGAAAATGTGAATGCTGTCAAAATTTATCTCTTTCCACATACCAAAATCGCAAAAACTCTTTATACTCAAACCATGATGTCAATTTTTCTTTATATCAGTCATGAGCTCATTAATAATATCAAACATATTATTTTCTCCTTATCCATTCATTATGCGCATATCATCGGCTTTCAAAAAATATTTCAATCACTTTTCATGGTTACCGGTACCATAAAATTATTGAAAACCACAATAAACCAATATATAGATATTCCAATATTCAATGATACTATAAATGAGATTCCACGACATTATTTTGGAATATTGTTACATAAAAACTTATTCACTCCACCACTTTGATGTAATAATAAACATCTCCAATAGTGATCGCATATGACTTCCCTTTTTCCTATTCCTTAAGAGGTTGTTGATGTCGATCATCATTAACCATTGTATTAGGGCATTGGTTAGCATAATGCACCATTTCCTTACACTTGTATTATTGAAGTGTTTGTGGTGAGTTCTTTGTAGTCTTTTCTCTATTCACATCATTAGCTACCCTTTTTCAATTACTTCAACACTCAGCTTCTTGATGACCTTCTTTTCCACACTTAAAACATTTTCTAGTTCCTTTAAGACAATATCCACCGTGATTCTTTCCACACATTGAGCATAAAGAAACATTCGTATTCTTTTCACCATTGTTTTGAAATTATTCCTTGAACTCCATATTTCTTTTCTTTTCAAAACCATGAGATGGATATGTCACACCAACTTCTAGTTCTACCTTTATAGCACAACACACAATTTCTTCATAGCTACTGAAGTCTCTTATTGCTAATGCCCTTCGAATATTTGGTTTTAATCCATTGAAGAATCATTCAACTTTACTTTCAGGTTGGATTGTAAATCCCGATGCATACCTTGAAATCCTTGTAAACTTTTCTTCGTATATACCAACAGATTCATCATCCTTTTTCTTAAGCTCAAGGAACTCCTTTTCCGTCTTTGTTCGAAGAATACGAGGGAAGTACTTATAGAAAAACAAGATCTTGAAATAATCCCATTCCATGGATTCAATTTCATCGTGGGGCCTTGTATTCTTAATTAGAGTCCACCACAGGTCTGATTCACCTTTTAAATGGTAAATAGCCAAAATTAATTATTCATGTTCTGAACAGAGAAGTATGGAAAATATCTTTTCAATGTAACTGACCCATTGTTCAGCAATAAGTGGATCAAAAGACCCATTTAAAGAAGGTGGACATTGCCTCATGAAAGACTCAATATAGTGTTGTTCCCTTCTCTTCTTATTTGGAAGTCCAGAATGATTCATAGCTTGTGTATGTATAACAATAATATATTTCACTCCATCACCCATAACATTGGTTTGTTCAGGAGGATAATCATTGCATTGTCCATTAAATTGATCAACAAGGTTCCTTTGGGTTCCAGCCATTGTCTAAAACCCAAAAAGAATAGTGTGAGAGGAAAACATCAAGCAAGGAAAACAAAATAATAAAGGGGGAGTACCTTCAATATCTATCATCTTTGGTTCTACGATCGTTACCACAATTCTAAGACTATAAACTATATTTTTACTTAAACTTAGGGACATCCCTATACATACCTTAGAAATATCTCTAGAGATCTCACTAAAGTTTTCGCATCATAGTTTCCAAAGTTTCACTAAACCTTCGCTCTGATACCAACTGTAGAGACCCAAATCTTGACATACATGGATATTAAATTACATTTGCAGAAAACATAATACATGACACAAACAGATGCCCAAAGACAGTGTTAGTATAGTGTCTTTGGAAACTCAAAACATAATCATCTAATCATGGTGAAAGATGTTCAACATCTCCCATAAAGATCATCCCCTTTTGTTTTATTACCTAAAAACATTCATTATATCCTAGGGAAAATAAAACATAAAAAGTGTGAGATCAAATTCTCAGTAAGGGCAAACATAGAGAACATAAAAAAATCCATACACATTTGGATGTAAAAACATGAACATAAAACATCAAAATCTTGGGAAATGACATAAATCTTGGTAGTACATAAGGAATAGATCATAAAGGAACATTAATCATGATAAAATGGCATGGAAATAAAACATGGAATTGTGGAAAACCATTAATCACAAGATATGATTTCCATAGTATCCAAGGCATTACTACCAAGACCATCATAGTGGAGAATGTCCATTAATGAACTAGGATTATCTGCCGTTCCAGCCCTGTATTACTGAACCAGATTTACTTTTCATTCCAGCCAGGTCTATCTCATGAGATATAAATCTTTACCCACTGAATTGGAGGGAGATATAGGTCCCACCCATCTCATAATGAAACCGTTATTATGTGTTCCCCAAAATCATAAATCATACATCATAGCATAACATATTTAATAAAAATGGTATTCTTAAAATTCATTCCATCATAACATAATCCATATAAGATAAATGAATTCATTAAAATAATTCCATCATAACATAATCAAATCAATGTAATAATAGGGATAGAAACCTAACCCTATATCATTTTAGATGTAAAATAATTTTGATAAATCACTTGAACTTAGTTCTTTAAGAAAATATCCTTTCTTATTCAAAAACATTTTCTTTTCTCAAAATGAAATTAAATTTTAAAAGAAATGAATTTTTGTTTAAAATAATCATGAAATATTGTAAAGTAATATGCATGAAAATAAGGAGTTATGAAACCGTAAAAATTAATTCACCTCGTATAATTTAAAAAAACATTCTCCTCATATTTTTTCTGGAAAAGACAAAAAGTACCACGTATGGTAAGCAAAAGACATATTCCTTCCATACCTTGAGGTAAAAGTCAAAAAAGGGTAAATATGAATTTAAACTTACATGGAATAATAGTAAACATTTTATGAAAACATTTTTAGGACATATGGACATGGATGACAAACATAGCCCCAGTAAATACTTAAGAATAAACATTCTTAGATAAGAACGAGATTGGAATAATTATCCCTTACCTTAGGTCTGATATGCTTTGTACATATCTGGACCATCTGTATAATGATTTAAACAATGTCTTTGACTTATTTTAGAATCATATTCATTGTTATTATATCATATATGGCCATATTCTCAACTTCTTATTAGTAATATTTCATTGCAATGTGTTATTAGGATGTTCATTACTTTATGTTCTTATGCATGTTTTGTTGAATAAATTATTATTACTCTTTTTAGGTTATATATACATCATTTATATAATGTTATTAGTGTAATGTATATCATATTTATTCATTCAATTCATATATATAATCTTTATTCAATAAAGATCATGTAGAACAAGTCGAATCACATCATGGAGATGGTAGGTCGTACGTACGCACGAGCGATGATATCATTCCCATGATTGTGGAATTATATTGAAGTGTATGGTGTATAATATTTCAAAATCAATATCACTTTAAAATAATCATATATAGTTTTTTCTTCTATCCTTATACCCATCCAAGTATGTTAGTGATGAAATAAAAGATTACACCACGGCGTGGAGACGGTAATCTGTACGTACGCATGTGTGGTGATTTCATTTTTTCATAGGATGGATAGCAAATAGAATATGGTTGTTTCATATTCATAATAACATATTATTATACAAGTGATGTTGGAGTTATTACTTAATAATGAAATAACTCATATAGAGGAATTGGAAGAAAAAATATGTTTGAAAGAATCGGTAAAGGATATTACCTCTTCTTCGACGTTCCTCTTCTTAACCTCCTCTATAGGGTGCTAAATGTGGTCATTGAAAAAGACCAGGACCTCTAATAGGGAAGTTCAGAAGAGAAATTGATAGGTTTTGACCAGTCTTGATGGCTCAAAATGTTGTGAATAGGGGAGGGATGAGGTTCCTTTTTATAAGAGATGAGAGGGGTACTTTTGGAAACCTCTTAGGGTCATGTGTGCTTCATTGATGGTCATTGCCCTAGGCAGGCTCACCCTGGTGGACCCCTAACAACAAATAAGGCTACTGCTCTGGTGAAGTTCCTCTGAGGAAAACTCTAGGAACAAGGTGGACTGGCCTCCATAAACGAAGATCTTCTGGAATTGGCCATCAAGAATGCCAAGGACACCTCCAATTCTAGTAATCTCGGTGGAACATTGATTTCAGAAATAACTATTCGACATGTAGAGTCCTTCAATGAGTATTATTCTGAAGAAATGTGTAGGAAGAAGAAGAAGAAAAAGAAAATTAAGAAGAAGAAGAAGCTGCAGCACCAGGAGAAAAAACAGGAAGTGTGTTCTTCTTGATCAAGTTACCAAGTTCTGTTTGTAGCTATTTTCAAAAGATTTTCAAGAAAAAAAAACGTAAGGCGTGTTCTTCTTGATCAAGTTAACCATTTTGGTTTGCAGTTAATTTCCGAAAATTTTCGTGATTCCCAAATTTATTTGATGTTTTGGGCTGGTTGTGTTAAATTGTAACCTTTAATTGATACTGCATTTTTTTATAGTTCTTGATCAGCACATATAACAATTTTGACAGGGGAGATGGTATTTATTCTCTCAAAACATACATTTTATTACTTTTGGAAACCTCTTAAATAATAATTTATGATAAACTCAAACACCACTTAAAAAATACCAAAAATGACATCAATCTGAATATTAGATGATATTGGGTTGTAATATCATCAACCAATAAAATTTAGACATGTTGGGATTTTATTTTAAACTTTATCAACTTGATTTATCCTTATTTAATCTATTTAATTTTATTTGTGGTAATAATATTATAAATTTTAAATTTTTATAAATAATTACTTATGTGTTATTAATTTTCCATAATTGGATACTTTATGTCATTTTAGACCATATAAATTTCAATTTATAATTTTTAAACTTTTGTTTTTGAATTTTAAATAATTTAATAATATTTCATTTTATAAAATAACAATAGTGTCAATTTTGAGACTATTAATTTATTCAAATTTAAACAAAATACACATAGAGAATATATTTGAAACAAAATATTTAATAGGTTCCTAACATTTCATCTTAATCTAAAAATTTAGTGGAGAATATTAATTATTTCATATAATATTTATTTTAATATTTTTAAAACCATTTATTTGATATTTCTCTTAATAAAATAATTACCACAACATTTTTAAATAATTATTTAATATAATAATTTTTTCATAAAAAATAAAAATAAAATATTATGATGAATATAAATCTAATATATTTGATAAGAATACTTTTAATCAAATTTATCTTCTAAAACACCCAACTTTTAAAATGTTATGTTTATTAAATTATAAAGGTGACAACTTTGACGTCATTTAAAATAAAATAATATATGTGTCATAATTTCTTTTATAAGGATCCAAATGGTAAAAAATTGGACCTTTGGATAAATATGGTTTATATTTACCTAACCAATAAGTTTTGGTCAGGTATTTGGGCCTTTTATGGGTATTATTAGTTTAATAAAAACAATATTATTGATTTTTCACTAAATAAATAATTTATGCATCCTTAATGTATAATCTATTATAGTAATTATATATTTTTTAAAAATTACAAATAAAGTACCATGATAAATAAAAAAAATTTAGATTTAAAATGAGTATTTATAACCTAATTTATATTTTGTATAACCTTATATTAAAAATAATTTAATTATTAAGGTTTGAGTGAGACATATTTCACTTTTATTTAAAAAAATAAATTAAAAGTCTTAATCATATAAAAGTGGGTTCTAATAGATAACATTTCGACCCAAGTATATTTTAGGAATAAATATAATAATCCAATTATATTAAGACATATGTTAGGGTAATTTTATCATATTATTTGTACCCTTAATTACCTTAATTACCTTTAACTGTGGTAAATAAAATTTACCATAGTTACTATTCATAATGTCTAAAAAATAAAATTATCCTATTAACATAATTTGGACCTACTGATTCCAAATATAGAATCCATTTTTTCAAATTCAAGACATATAATTAGCAGTATTTAATTTAAAATTAATCTCTCTGTTGAGAAAACGGGTTTTAGAAGTTAAATCATTGCAAAAGATAGAAATGTTTTTACCTATGAATTCATTGTAAAATTAATGATAATGAATTTAATTATATTAAATGGTAAAAATATATTATATTTATACTTTAAAACCATTCAATATTATAATTTAACCATATAAATTATCTTGATGAAAAAATGTTTTTTTAATTAAAATTTAGCATATTTTTACTATTCATCAAAATATGAATGTTATCAGAAAAATATTAAAACTTTATCCAACATTAATTTTTATATCCTTATTCACAAGAATAATTTTATTTTGTAAAATTAAACTTATAAACTTGTTAAAAATTAAATTTTAAATGGGTGATCCATCAAAAGGCGGCAAAATTGCATTTTTTGAAAAATAATTATTTTACCCAAAAAAAAATTATTTTGTTCTCATACCATGACCTAGAAAATGTGTAAGATGAATGATAATATTATAAAATTTAAAATGGATTTAATACTATTCATAACGGCTAGTTCATAATAATATTATAATAATATCT
The DNA here is from genome assembly GCA_963277665.1 of Viscum album. Classification (NCBI taxonomy): domain Eukaryota; kingdom Viridiplantae; phylum Streptophyta; class Magnoliopsida; order Santalales; family Viscaceae; genus Viscum; species Viscum album. Next base: position 1,529,162,236 of record OY728123.1, on the reverse strand, counting down.
CGTTTATTAAAACTCGGCATTGCATACAACACACGCTATTGAGGAAGGTCGCTCTTACGTGTAATGAAAGCCAAGTCAGGGTTGCGTGTAGTGCACGATTCCTTTGGTGTTTCATATAACATAATCAAAACTTATTTCATTTATACATTGAACAAAATCTATTATCAATGTTTCATAGAATAATTTCTACAAAAAGATCCTGAAATTGGGTGTAACATGAGACAAGAATATTGTTGTGCATGTTGAAAACTAATATGATGTTGTGTATAGTGAAAGCTAATCTTGGTGTAGCATACAACAGAAGATATCAATGAAATTAAAAGGAATATATCTCAAAAAATCTCAGGGTGTTACATTTACTCAATCAAGATTTGGTATCATTGGAGAATGATCTTTCTTATGAATATTATCGGTGAATATCTTAAATCATAGATAAAAATTTCTACTAAATAAGAAAATTCATCTTGTCAAAGTGCTGTGGAGAAATCAAAAGTTTATAGAAGCAGCATGGAACTTGGAGGTGGTGATGAAAAAATTGTACAATCATCTTTTTTATTGTGTGGAAAAGAAATTTTTTTGGGAAAATTTAATGAACGGGGAAGATTCTAACTACCCAAACTACTATAAATAAAATTATTTTTTGTTTTAATGAAATTTATTGTTATGTAATGTGGTTATAGAAAAAACATTCACTTATTTTTCGTTATTATATACAATTGTATTTAAAAGATAATTCATTTTAATTACAATTTATATTATAGTAATTAAACAGTGATCATGTGATTAGTATAAATATGGTGTTTTAACAAATCCAATTGACACAAAGGGAGGGATGGCCTCAACAAGTAAGATCATACCCTACAAAGCCCATTTTTTGAAGTTTCCAATGGAGGTATCATCACTCAGTTTATTCCTTAACCAATCCCATGTTTATATCCAACAACATAAGAATTATAGAAACCATTTAATGGATAATTTCAAGCTCATCGAGATCTTAACCCAAACCATAAATGAAAAACCTCCCCATGAAAGTATCACTTCATCAAACCTTACTCTTAAAAAATTTTGTGGTATACTAAAGGGATATTTATCAATACCCTAGAATTATCAAAATGTACAATATTTTGTATAAAATTTTGTTTATATTTACATCTAATTATGTTTACTTTATAAATGATTTTAATTTGATGTAATAAAATGTGAATAGTTTTTTTGAGTAAAATTCAAATTCAATTAAGAAATTTATTTTGATGAATTAATGAATTTCTTAAATAAATAATATTTAAAAAAAATTATTTTAAAATAATGTTTATTATAGATTATCATATAATTTTTATGAAGTCAAGTGTATTTTTTTTAAGTGTTGGAATATTGTTTTTATTAAGGAAACCCTACATTTATTAGTAAATATTGATTTTTTTAAAGTAGAAATTCAGATATTTATAAAATTATTTAGATAAAATGATTAATATTTTTGGAATTTTAATTTCAAAATTATCCAATGGTGAATTTTTCATAATTTTCCGAAGAATTCAAATTTTCTGGTAAAAATTAAATATAATATAAATATACCTAATTTATTATGACATCATAATGACCCCAAATAGATGTAATAAATACTATAAATGGAATTCATGACAAAAAATATGTTTTTTATTTTAAATAATGTGATTTTATGTTTTATTTTATTATATAAATTTATTATCAATCCTCCAAAACTTATAATATATTTTAATGTGTTAAAATCATTTTCATTAAGTGTGGGACTCACCTCTAAATCACCAAGAGTTGTTTTCTTTAAATTACGACCCATATACTTATAAAATAATGTAATCCACTCCCATTTTTGTGGATAATATGGGGAAAATCATGGTATGGTTTGTGGTTTTTGTTATTTTATTAGGTAGAGTCCAAAACCTAAATAAAAAAGAAATCCCCTACTTTTCCTATATAAACCCACCCATGATCTCATTTATATTCACTAAAAATCTATAGAGAACATAAATACTCTTCCCTACACTATTTATAGTCTTCACAAGGATCTTTTTTTCTCTCAAGAATCCCCTCCCAAGCATTTTCAGTAACCCACTAGAGTAAGAGATCTTCACATTCTCTACTCTTTTCAAGTATCCATTTTATCTTATTCCTTATATTTCTAAATCCTTAGTTTGGGATATGTAATTAATCGTTCATATTGATTCCTATATGATTAATAAATTATAAAAGACCCATTTTTCTCTCATCAGTCCATTTTATGAATTATTAAGTGACGACGTTATGATGTCGATATTTCTTACCAAAACAATTGTGTAGTGAATACCATAACCATTTACTATCAAGGGTTTCCATGTTTATAAAATTATACTTATTTGACATGGGAAATATATGAATGTATTATACTCTAATTTATTATGTAATAAAATATAAAGTTGAATGAACTGATGTTGTATGATCTATGAGGCACACTTAATCCTGAGAGTGAAATGAAAGTTACCGGTGCACCTGAATTTTATTGCACTCTAATGCATTGGGTAATGTTTAGTTTGATGAAATTTCTTGTTGAGACAATTAGTGGTCCTAATTACTTTATGGTTCTTTGTAAACCTTGATGTCTTGGAAATTTAGCCTTCATCAATTTTCAGGATGTAGTGTTTCAAATTGTTTCCACATTTATCATGTTATGACAATCATTTTATATTTTTCCTTATTATTCATGTTACTTTTATTCCCAATTTATATGCCTACTATCTAACATGTATTATCTTTTTCATTATATTATATGTTTATTCCCTTAATGGAATTTATATCTCACCCATTTCTTATGTATATCCCCACGTAATCCAATCCAGTTTTATGTGCGACTGTGTTAAGTAGGTTTTCAATAAATATGATGTATTTTATGTATTAAATTGATATTTAATGTACCTAGTTCCCAATGAAAAAAAATATTGAAATTCTATGTTTTATTAAGTGTAATTTTATGTAATAAATAATTAATTAATGTGTAATAAAGATTAGCGTTTTTATAAAGTGACTGTGATAGTAATCATAAACAAATATCATGAGGTTTTGATACATCATACTAATAGGACATGGATGATGTCCAACTATTATTTTCTAGGGTCACATAAGCATTGATAATCCTTCTCAATAATATTTCTCACAAGGATCCTATATATTGTATATCATGATGAATCACCCACTAATAATAACACCACATGCTTTGGGTTTCATTGAATGTTCCTATCCAATATCATGTAGGTTGTTGTCTCAAATTGAAATCATTATCAGTGTATATAATTCAATAACATACCTTAATAAATGGAAAAAGTTATGTTAGTTTATGATTGTTTGGAGGTTTATTATAGAACACCATGTGTTATTATTTTTCATTTTATTTTAAATTATTTTCAGGTACATTAAAATTTATGAAAGTATCAGCATGAATTTTCAATTTTCTAGAAATTTTTCTTCAATCATGTAGTTTCTGCAGAGTTCATTCATGCTTAGAGATAATTTTGTGGTTGAATCTAACATGTTGTGTGGTTACCCTTTTATAGTGAATGTTTTTAGTTCATTTTTAATGAGAAAATTGTTTCATGAATGGGTATCACAAGGTTTAAATTAGTTGTCTATGTTACCAATAAACGTGAGTTATCTAGAACATATATTACAAACATTTGGAAATATGTGATAAGCATGTGAATAGATCAGTTTTTAATTGATTTATTTCACATGTGTGGTGAACAATTATCATCATTGTGTATCCAAATAGTGGAACCAATAAATTTATAAAAACTATTCATTTAAAAAAGGGGACTTTCCTGATTTTAAATTGTTTACCCTTTTTTCTCCCTCCTCTTCATTTTACTGGGATGGGGAATGTGTGAGGATAAATCCCCCTCCCTTCCTCCTCCATTTTTGGGAATCAAAAATTTGATTCTAAATACCTTCTTCTAGGTAACTCCCTCTACTATTCTCCAGAATATTTTTCCATAACTACGTCTTTATTTTACCTTGATTTTTTTCTCTCTCATGAACCATCACTACCACAAAACTGGGCAAGGCGAGCGCCACCCCTTTATCAGTGCTAACGAAAAAGCACTGATAAAGTGGGGTCCCTTTATCAGTTCTAAAAAAAGGGCTGATAAAAGGTAACGTTTTCAGCGCTAAAAATAGTGCTGATAAAAGTACCCCTTTATCAGTGCCTTTTTTTAGCACTGATAAAGGCCCCCCCTTTATATGCGCTTTTTTAGCACTGATAAAGGGACCCCCTTTATCAGCGCTTTTTATAGTAGCACTAATAAAGGGGGGCTTTTATCAGCGCTTTTTTTAAAAGCGCTGATAAAGGGTTCGACTTCAAAAAAAGAATTTATTTAATAATATTATATTTATATATCAATATATCAATATATTTATATTGATATAAATATAATATATAATTTTAAAATATATTCTAGATAATTATAAATATACATTTACAATTATTGTACTTAATATATAGGATATTTTGTGAAAAAGGGATTATAAATAAATTAAAAAAATATTTTTAATTAATGATTTGTTCATTATTATGGAGTAATAGTGATTTAATAACAATTTGAAGGCTAAAAAAATAAAAATAAAATTAATAAAAGATCCAAAATAAGTTGAAAATGCAACTCAAACATTAAACGGCCATAACTTTTGATCCGTGTGTCCGTTTGAGCTCTACCACATATCAAATCGAAGCCTGAGACGAGCTCTATGTCGCCTTTGTTGAGGAGGACCCCAGGCAATGGTTTCTGGAGGCCAAAAGTGGCCCAGAATTCCTCCAAAACTATGTTTTTAGTGGGGGTACCTAGATTTTTTAACATTTTGTGGATTTTCAGCCTCGTTTAAGGGGGTATTATTGGATTTTTTTTGTGGGGACTGAATTTATTCCAAGGTATTAAAATCATATTGATATTATGTCATTGAAATTTAATCGTTTTTTATAATGCACTGCTATTTATAATCAAATATATAACTATATGTACATATTTTTTATATATTCACACGTAAAAATTAAATTTTTTAAATAAATAATTAAACATATTTACATATAAAATATATTATCTTTATCTAAATAATAACTAATATCCATTTTATTTAAAATACCAATATATGAATATTTATATAACTACTATATATTAATATAACTATATATATTAATATAACTATATATATATATATTAATATAACTATATATATATATATTAATATAAATATAAATATATATTACTATACATATAAATATAACTATATATATATATATATAAATAGATATATCATGAATAAGAGAACAAATCAATATTGGGGAGTGGCAAAAGCTTTAGGTGTGTAGGGGGAGGACTCGAGATCAAATCCGGGTGGAAGAAGGGGTGCACGCGCAAGGGTGATTTAGAGGGCTAGGGCTGATAAAGGGTGTAGGCGGTGCGGAAAGCCGCTAGAGGTGAGGGAAAGTGCTGATAAATGGGTGATCAAGCGCTGTAAACCCCCCCCCCCCCACCACCCGAGATTGGTAGTATTTTTTTATTTTTTAATTTTTTTAATTTTTTTTTAATTTTTTTAAAATTTTTATCAGTGCTAAAAACAAGTGATGATAAAAGGCATCTTTATCAGTGCTTTTTGGATGGATGATAAAGGGGACCCTCCCCCCCCCCCCCCCTTATCTTCGCCGGCATTAATAGTGCTTTTTCTATCACTATTAAAGGGCATTTTTAGCGCTGATAAAATCCATATTTGTAGTAGTGTGTAAGGGAAAATAGAGTTAGATTTAGGGTTCATGGTAGATTATTCATGGAGGCTTGGTTTTTATGGTATTCTTGTAACCCCTTGATTATTATTAGAGCATATTTAATCATTGAAAAATAATTCCAACAAGATTTTAATAGATTTGAGGTCAACTGTTTTTATTGTTCCCTTTTCATATAATTTGATATTTTATGTTTTTAATGTTTTGTATTATCAATTATGCCTATATTATATAGTCAAATATATCATTTAAATTTTTTTAAATATTTTATCTTTTCCCATAAATTTTTTACATTGAATTATAATAGGTTCTTGAAAGTTTAAGTATTGATGAAATAATTGAATAATGATATCATATTAATTTTGATCTTTAAAAAATTTAACCGATTTGGGACATGTGATAAATTTGGAAATTATTTTTTGGATCCATATGTGTTTTTAATAAAAATTTTGACTAGAACTTTTATTATATTTTTAAATAATTTGGTGATTTTTTTGGGAAACAAATAACGTAAATTTCTATTGACTATATTTTTAATCTGTTGTTTAAAATAAAATTTCAATCAACTAGAAATGGAATTTCATTTTGATTCTGTTTTAATGAAGGATCGTTTGGAACCATTATATTATTTTTCAAATGTCACGGTTTTATGAGACCCTATTTTTCACCCATTGGGTTTTCTTACCATTATGGGGGTTCAAATATATTTGGTGACTGGAGGAGGTATGGAAAAAGTGTTTTTTCTTCTGAGGGAACTAGATGTGAGGGATATTTATATTCTATTTTTATATTTATCATGATCTATTATAGATTTCTCATATCCTAATTATATTTTCATGGTTATTTTATTCACTAAGTGAGAGGTTGAGATTTATGATGAACTAGATAGTTTTTTTTCTATTAATTCCCCCTTGTCTTGAGTTGGGGATATAGGGGTGTTTCATTGATGAGGATAGGTGATGCATTTTCAGGAGACTTGGTTTAGGATATAATACACATTATATTTTTTTTAATTGTTTTTATATTAATATGAATACATTACTAAAGGACCTAGTGGGTTTTCCATGTTACTATTTGATAGAGGATAGGGGTTTCCCTTGTGTTCCTCCATTCTATTGGCATCTATGACACCAAGATCATTCACACATACTTGTTCATTTCCATACACTAGTGATTTGAGGTCATAGGGTTTATTTTCTTCTTCTTGTTTTTATTTTTTTAGAGAATTTTCAAGATATTTATAAATGTTTTTTCTGAATTTATTTTAAAAAGTGGGTTTTAAATGGGTATTTCATCCAAGGTTCTTCGGCTAATAAAATTTTTTATATTTTATTTTTTTAATTTTTGAAAATAAATATAAGAGATTCCAAAAATCACTATAGAATATAATTGTTTTTATTTAATTATATGTCAAAAATATAGTTTCTTATTGAAATTAAAACTAGAATAAATAAATTATCATTTGAAAAGAATAGAATAAACTTCTTAGTGGGATCCTAAATATATTGGATTTTCTCAGACCCTTTATACACCATTTTTCGTATCCATACCTTTTTTATTCTTTTAAATTACCATATCTTTGTGCATCCCCTGTGTTGGGTGTTTTTGTTATTTGGTAGTGGTTGACTTGGAATGTTGTGTAATCTAGGGTCAAATGAAGATGGAGGTAGTATTTTGGTGTTATTTTGGTTTTTTCATATCTTGCATTAAGATTATCATGGGTGTATATATTTAATTATGTAGTAAGTCTTAATCAATTGATTACCCTTTTTGATGTTTTATTTTACTTATTTTTAATACTTGGGTAACTTTTTTTCATTTTAAATTGAGGTTGAAATTTTTCCCACTGATTCCCAATCAATACCCTAGAACTTTACAATGTCTTGGTGTTATCTGGAACATGACTCAATATTGTTCAAGGGATAGTTATGGATCATTTTTCAAGGGTGGCCTAGGTTGGTTCTTGATAACATAAAATCAAAGTTCCCTTTGATTTTTTGGCATTCATCAAGACAAAAAGGATAAATGGGAATGTTTCAAGATCTGAGTGGATAGTGTGAGAGAATTTATTGGAACTATGAATTATATACAACAGTTTCCTATCTAATACTAAAAGATACTATGCTTTACTATAATTTTTAAGACAACACTCAGGTCGAATCCTTGGAGATGGTACAATATTTGGAGTCGACATTTTTTTTAATCTTGATTGGGTGTTTGTTTTTCAAGAATAATTAAATTAGTTTATGGATTAATTTCAATTTAATAATTTCATAAATGTTGGGGGTGAGTTCATTATTGATTAATTTAGATTTTGATATCCTTGGTATTTTTAAAATATTTCATTAAAGTAAAATCCACTTCATGAGATAATATCAATCAAAATTCCTAATTGTTTTGGATTTAATCCATGACCTGACTGGGGTTCAAATCATTATCAATTATCCTTGATGGAATGTTTAGTATTTTAGGGACCCATGTGTACTTATTATTTTAATAATCCATGAAATCTACAATTTAAAAAATAAATTTCATTATTCCATAAGATATTTTGTTATACATACAAAATATCAATAAAAATAATTTTAAATTACTTAAAACCCTCGACAAAGTAACATCCCGAAATTATGATGTTCCCCAATGAGATTTTTGGTCTTCCATTTGGGAGGTTAATAATATGTATTATGATGTTAAGGGTGATGATTTCAAAGATGGATAAAATTAATGACTCGATAAAAGAGTTTTTTTTCGAACACACACATGAACAATTATGAGAGTTATACATAAACATTGGATTGAATGAGAATGTGAAAGAGTGAAGGGATTTAAAATATTTTTCAAATATTTTCAATAATTAATATTACACAACATAAGATAGATGATAATTGGGGGATATAATGAAGATTCATACATTAAAATTAAAAATGAATTACAATCAACTATACATGATTACAATTGAAAGAAAAAAAAGAACATGAATGGAAAATTGGAGGAGTGGTTTATATGTCACAAACCAAGAAGGTATTCAATTTAACCCAACACCCAACCTGACACAAGAAAAAGAATGTTGGGAATTCAAGTTCCCCATTGTCTATAAACTAGTACCTGGGTATCAATAATATACTTTGGAAATGATTTTAATAATTTATATAAAAATAACCATCCCACAAAATTAAAGAAGCACATAAGAAAGAACAATATCCAAACATGGTACAAAAAATTTATAATAAATTTTTTAAAATTTAAACCAAAATCCATAGTGAAGAAATTGAAATTGAACCAATAATCATCCTAAAATCCTCCCTGAAACATGAGGGACATCACCCTCAAGCAACCACCACCAACACATACATCAAGTAGAACTCTCTATAAACTAGAACTACCATCACAACGACACATTTTCCCTTTATCTAGGTCATAAAAAACAATGTCTACATAAATCCTTAGGCGTATGTAGGGTCTGTGCCAAATCCTAGTATGATGCCACCCAAATAAAATATTCCATTAAACAAATTAGAAGATAAATCAACATGCACATTTATATGAATAATTTTGAAAAAATCAAAATAAAATTCAAGTAAACATTTCTAAAAAAACATTATTTCAAGATAAACCATTTTTCAAAAGAAACTAGTATCAATGACACAAGGCATACTAGTTACACCTTATACCAATGGTTATCACCACATCACATATATAATATCATGAGAGAACACCATGGGTAAGTCCCAAATAGTATTCTTGTACAAGTGAGTAACTAAGAACCATGTACCTCAATGATCAAATCCTCCATGTAAACTACCAACAATGTTCCTAGGCACAATATAAGGCCCCAGCCTTAAATATTAAATAATAATGCATTAAGTTAATAATTCACATTGAGTATCTTTTCAGATTTAGAGTTTTAGAGAATTAGTCTATAACTATTACATTACATCTCAAATATTACAAAGTAGACACTCCTACTCAATATCCATTTTTTCATTAAATAATAACTCTTAAAATAAAACAAGAATTAATTTATTGATATAAATATTCTTGAATTATTCCTTTCTCATACTCTTCCTTATATCCTATGAAAAACATTTCAAAAAATTGGGATGAGCATAAAAAAGCATAGTTAGGGTTATAAAACAAGGAATGAAAACATGTGTCCATCAATACATAAAATTCAATGAAATCATAATTTTAAATATTTAAATACCACACAAGATCCAAAGATTCATGAATAACACAGGGGAATCATAAATCATAAAGGAAACTTGTGGAATCCATATCATACTTACGTTTTAGCTTTCACAGCTACGTAGAGAGTTACATTTGGAATACGCCTCACAGTATATTCCAAAAATATCTTAGAAGAAACCATAATGTTTACCTCCATAACATTACCCAATCCCTTAGAGATCTATATTGGGCTCACCTGCCCTAGGTTTATCACAGAACCACCCGTATGCGTAAACAATTCCCAAGAACCATGACATAATCATAACAAATAAAAAAACATTAATGAAAGATAAAAGTTCCGCATTTCAATAATAATATATCATGTAAATATATTTACATAATTAATATATTATCAAAAAAAATCAATATAAAAATATAAAAAAGAGATTATGGTATTTATTTTCCATTTAAAAACACTACGGCTTGTTAAGGAAGCCAAAAATCCAATAACGCTCACGGAGGCAGAAAGGTCGTTGTCACCGTGTATGTTAAAAAGAAACATTCCCTTTGTCATTTAGTATAACACTACGTAGAAACATATTACATTTGGATGAAATGATAATTCAAAAGTTGTTATAAACTATATAAAATAATGTCATGTATAAATCAAAATATGCCTCAATGAAAGAAGATTGAGAGGAAATCCCTTACCTCGTGTCTGACTAGACTCGTTCATTCTTTAATCTCTTGAATACTAAACTAAAGCTAATTTATACATTATTAATAAAATTTTTAAAGTTTTTTAGTCCTTTTATATCACTTATTACCACAATATAAACATTACATGGTCATTTATGTTAATAAGGGTCGTTTTGTCGATATTTGGTACATGCGTCAAAAATGAACTTCTTATAATTACAAGTTGTCAATGTGGTCAAAATTCCATTATCTCCAGAATGATATTGATGATTTATATATCATATATATCATATATATCTAGTATATATTTTTATTTAAAATAGTACATAACATTTGGATATTATAAATGAAATGCGCTGTTCATGGAGATGGTAAGTCGTGTGTATGCATGAACGCTATTTTCATTTCTATTTCATATTTAATGGAATAGAAACATAATGATAAATAGGCATATTATAATTCCTGTACAATATAATATATAGTTTCATTAATGCTTCCCTTTATATATTCCACATATGGCATGAACAAGTCATATCACTTTAAGGGGATGGTAGTCCGCACTTCATTAAATGAAATTATCATATTTACCCATTATGGAAACCAAAAAGGCATGCTAAAAATTAAAAATACAGAACAATAAATACAATATAAATATAATATATATCACAAATAAAAATATTTCTATCTTAATTGAAGCCATAAGAAGCTATAGGAGATAATTGAACAATCATCGTTTTGTGAGACAGTAGTTCATCGTCCACAGAAAGAGTATGTTTATATCCATTAGATGGAGGTGTGTGGAAGTGTAGTTCAATTCATTCTCATAATAACATCCTAGTATATATAGGATAATTTTTTTGTTATAAAATAATGTGATAAAAATATTTTATGAGGTTGGATAATAAAAATAATAGAAAAGAGCTTGGGAGAAGACGTTATCTTTAAATTGGGTAACTCTCTTTGGTTTGAACCAAAAGGATTTCTTGAAGTGCCTTCTACCTAAGTTAAGGCTTCTAAGATTCATATAGGGATATAGGGAGATTATTTGGGTAGATTGTGGATGATACAAGTGGCTTGAGAGGTGTGTTTAATGGGTTATATGTGATGGCCTTTTATAAGGGAGAGGGGGGGTCTTTAGGATTGTTTCAAAGTGTTATTTTATTATAAAATTATTTTCAGTTTCAAAAGGTCCAAAACTTATTTAATTCAAAGAAAAGGTGAATATAAGTAGAAATAAAATCATCCAATATTTATTGGATAGGTTTTGGATATTTTTTAATCCTTATCTTTCTTACTTAACCCTTTGTGAACTTATTTAACATTTATTATGTCCTCTTATATATTTATACTATATGGTTAATATATAAACTATAAAATAACAAGAGACCCAAAATTGATCATTAATGATATTATTAACATGACATATGTAATTTGAGTTAATTTTATATTTTTAGGACTATTTTATCATTTAATAAAATATTGATTGAATTAAAAATGCTTTTATATGAATTTTAATACTATTCATATCATGACTTTTTTAAAAAATACAAAACCAACTTGATTATTTCTAAAAACCTTCATTAATTCAAGTATAAAAAGTCGTAATAATCTATAAAATTCATGTATGGATTGAAAAGGTTTGAAATAAATTTATTTTAATATTTGTAATATCATTTATTAGAATACTTTATTAATGAAGCAATTATTACATAACCATTGTGTTATAATTAAATTTATTTATTTAATTTCTAAAAATTATAAATAATATAACATGATGTAGGAAATATTTTTTTATTTCCAAAAAATATTTATATTTGAAGAGACCACTTATATAACCCCATATGAAAATAGTTTTTTTTTAATATTTTTGTTTATGATATTTTTATTTTTACGTAAAAATCATTATTAATGTCATTATCTTGACCAAGTGGATTTCAAAGGACAAATTTCTCACTAAAGGATTTTCTTGGTCTCCCATTACTCATATAATAATGTTAGGTAAAGTGTTAAGGTAATTTTATATTATTATAATATTATTTTACCTTGAAACCCTATTTACCTTTAACTACGGTAAATAAAAATCAAAAGTTAATATTCACCAAATAAAATATTTTCATCCTATTGAACCACATTTTACTTACTGCTGAAAACCATATATATTGGATTTCTGAAATTCAATTCAAAGAAGTAGAAAATGTTTATTTAAATGAAAAATTCGGGTTTTTAACTACTATGCAGTGTTTTTCACTATTCATCAAAATTTAACATTTTTAGAAAAATACCAGAATTTCACCCAAAAATAATTTCGATATTACAAATTCCAAAATGAGGTCTATTTTACCTATTTCAAAACATATATGTTTCATTAATTAATTTAAAATTAATTTCCATTGTCAAAACCAAAAAACATGTTTTTATGAAATAATAACTATCAAAATATTGACACTTGTTTATGTCCAATTACAAAGTAAATTACTTCCAATGAACAAAATTTGATTAAATCATAAAAATATAATCCTATTATACATTTAAAACAACAAAAAGAAAAATCTAACTATATAAATATATTATATTAATAGGAATTTTTGAATTAAAAAGTAGTATTTTTCACTATTCATTAAAAAAATTAACATTATTAGAAAAATACCAAAATTTCATCCAAAGTAAATTTTGATGTCCCAATTCTAAAGAAGAATTTTATTTTATCAAATAGAACATATAAAATTGAAATAAACTATATTTAAAAAGGGTTCTCCATTAAAAGGTGGTAAATCGACCTTTTAATGAATATTAGAGTATTTATGCTTAAAATTGGATTCATCCACATTTTAAGACTCTATATTTTATTGGATAAATGTAAAAACATTTAAAAAAACATGTGTAATCATATTGTAGTTAGTTATATTCATTACCGCTAATTCAATGACTATATGTTAACTACCATTTAAAATAATAATATTATTTTATTATTTTCCTGTATAACTCAACGTTGTGTGCAACATAAGATTTCAAAGAAGCTTGTTGTTTTGTATGGGGTATGCCATCGAACATATCATCCCCTTTAAATTAAAATTAATATTTAATTTAAAAATATTAATAAATATGAATATTTTTTATTCTTTATTTACTTAGGATGTTACATCCTTCCCCCTTTTAGAAATTTTGTCTTCGCAATTTTATTCACTTATAAAATAAATGGGGGTATTTATCCATCATAACATTTTCATATTCCCACATTTCCTCTTCAAACATATGGTTTTTACACAAAAACTTTACCTGGTAAATTATCTTATTTTGCAACACTTTCTCTCTACGGTCAAAAATCTGGACTGGTTGTTTCTCATAAGAAAGATTCTCTTCCAACTGAACTTTCTCTATACTCAAAACATGAGATAGGTCTAGAATATACTTTATCTACATTGGAAAATTAAAAACACTGTGTACCTGGGATAAACATTGAGGTAAATCCACTCTCTAGGAAACTGATCCAACTTTCCCCAAGATTTCATAGGGTCAGATGAACCTCATACACAACTTTCCCTTCTTGAAAAAACACATCACACTTTTCCATGGAGAAACTTTGAGAAAGACATAATCACCTACCTCAAAAGAATGATCCTTCCACTAGTTATCTACATAACTTTTCTGATTGCTCTAAGCTATTCTCATTTTCTTCTGAATCAATTGAACTTTTTCTTCCGTCTCTTCTAAAAATTCTAGTCCCATTAACATTCTTTCATCTACTTCATCCCAAAAATCTGGAGTTTGACACCACTTGCCATATAATTCCTCAAATAGAGACATCTGTATACTGGAATGAAAATGGTTATTCTAAAAAAATTAAACCAAATAAAGATGGTGGTCCCAACTTCCCTGGTAATCCATTGAAGAATCATGTAGCATATCTTCCAAAGTCATAATTGTTCATTCTGACATTCCATCTGATTGAGGATGAAAAGGTGAACTATATTTTAATTCAGTACCCAACTACTTCTAAAGGCCTTTCCAAAAGTTATATGTAAACTTGGGATCACAGTTAGATACAATGGAGATTGGAACTCCATGAAACCTTACTATCTCTTTAACATAGAACCAAGAAAGTTGATCTAGAGATAATGTATCTTGAATAGAAATAAAATGAGCAGATTTATTCAGTCAATCAATAAAAAACCAGATTGCATTATTAACTCGATATGTCTTTGGTAATCCCATAATGAAGTCCATGGATATATTTTTCCATTTCCACTCTTGCATCGGAAAAGGCTGAAGCATCCCTTTTTTAAACTACCACTTTTTTTTAACCTACTAACAATTCAAACACTTCACAGTAAATTCAGTAATATATCTTTTCATTTCATCCCCCCATTTATTCTCTCAAAGATCTCTGTACATCATAGTACTACCGGGATAAACTGAAAATGAAGAACTATGAGCTTCCCATAACAACTCATTCATCAATTTTTAACCACAAAGAAGACATAATATCTTCCAAAATCTCAAAATAAAATCATTATAAATGTTAAAATCATAAAACTTACACTTCTGAACCAACACTTCCTTCTTCTGTAACTCACTATCTTCTTTCTACACTTGCTTTATTCTGTCTTCTTGGGATGATTTCACAGACACCTAAAACAAAACATAGGAATCTCCTATACCAATAACTTCTATTTTAAGGTTCATCAAATTTTTAATCAATGTATCTTGTTTGAAACGTAACATGGTTAATATAGGATTACGTTTTCGAATCAACATATCACCCACTTTATTTGCCTTTCCTAGATGGTAATTAATTGTGAAATCATAATCCATGATTAATTCTAGTCATCTCCTCTATCTCATGTTAAATTCATTATGAGTTAATAAATACTTCAAACTTTTGTGGTCAGTATATATTTCACATTTACACCATATAGATGAGCCCTCTAAATTTTTAATGCAAAAACAACAGTAGCTAATTCCAAATCATGTGTAGGGTAATTTAACTAATGAGGTTTCAACTGACGTGAAGTATAATAAATTACCTGATCATTCTATATAACAACACATCCAAGTCCTTTCAGTGAAGCATCACTATAGATAACAAACTCACCATTTATGGATGGCAGTGCCAAAAGTGGAGCATTCACTAATATTCTTTTTAATTACTGAAAACAATCATCACATTCTTTTGTCTAGATAAACTTAACACCTTTTCGAGTTAACTTAGTCATTGGTCTAGATAACTATGAAAACTTTTCAACAAACCTCCGATAATAACCTACTAAACAAAGAAAACTATGAATCTCTATGATATTGGTAGGTCTTGTCCATTCTTAAACAACTTTTGTTTTAGTAGGATCAATAGTTATGCCATTTTTTTAAACAATGTGTCCAAGGAATGAAATTTGTTGTAACCAAAACACACACTTGCTGAAGTTCCCATATAGTTTCTTTTTTATTAAGGTTTTCATGAAAACCCATAAATGACTTTCATGTTCGTATTTACTTTTGGAATAACGAAAAATATCATCAATAAACGCAACCAAAAACTTATCCAAGAACTCACTGAATATTCTATTCATAAGAACCATTAATACATCAGGTGCATTGGTTAACATAAAAGGCATAACTACAAATTCATAATGGCCATATCTAGTAAAAAACACGGTCTTCTGAATGTCTTCCTCCTTTACATTCAACTGATGTTACCCCAATCTCAAGTCAATCTTCGAAAAATACTAAGCTCCCTAGAGCTGATCAAACAAATCATTGATATGAGGAAAATGATACTTATTCTTAACAGTGATGTTATTCAATGATCTATCATTAATTAAAAGTCTTATTGAACCATATTTATTTTTAACAAACAAGATAAGAGCACCCCATAGTGATGTTATAGGTTGAATGAAACCTTTATCTAATAACTCCTATAATTTCTTTTTTAACTTTAAAAGTTTAATTTAAGACATTTGATAAGGGGGTTTTTGAATTGGATTAGCATCAGGAACTAACTCAACAGTAAATTCATCTTCTCGATCAGGTATTATACCTAGAAACTCATCAGGAGAAAAATCAAGATACTCATTTAGCATTGGAACATAATTAATCTGAATAGTTCCTTTGTTTTCAACAATATGTACATTGTAACACTCATTTCCATATTTTACTAGTTACTAAACATCGGGATATGTCATTGAAAGTAAGGGTTCATTCTTATACACAAACTGAATTCGTTCTAAAAATAAACCTCTTTATCTCTGTAGTAAATCATAGAATGATAAATGGAAATCCGATCCATAGCCAAAATAACATCAAACTCTACTAGAGAAAAAACAATAAGGTTTACAGGTAGATTCTTTCGACACACAAGGACAAGAATTTTCTTATAATTTCGTTTTGTCTCAGCATTTCCTCCCAATATTTTACCATAAATTCAGGATTCATATCTTGAGAAGGAATTCCCAATTCACTAGAAAGCCTCTCATAAATGAACGAATGTGTAAACCCTGAATCAAACAACACATTGTAAAAATGTAATTAAAAAAAGAGTACCTGATACCACTTCATTTGATGGCCCAACATCTACAGAAATAGTTTCAAAGGATTTCACTACCCCTTTCTTCTTGTAGTCTGGCTGCTTTCTCTCAGTTGAGTTCTTTTTTGGACACTAATTTTCATAAAGACCCATTTCATTGCACTTACAACATTTTACTGACTGTAAATCAAATTTTTTCTTACCATTAACCTGAACTTTTTCAGTGAAATTACGAGCCTTATGCCCCATTTTACCACATCAGTATCACTTACCATAATTTAAAATACATTCCCCAACATGATTTTTACCATAATTTTCACAAACTACAAACTTATATTTCTTACCATCAGATTTTTTTTAAAGAGTTCTTACCTTTCTTCTGCCACCTCAACCTCTTATTCTATTATTTTTCAATGAATACCTAATCATTAGAAAACTCCATTTCCACCTTCCCCACACATTAGAAAAGTTTTTCATAACTTTTAAACTAACATGAATCTAAATACCTTAGATACATTTGATTTAATCCACAGTAAAAACAGTTGATTTTAATATCAATATCTCGTATGAAATTTGAAGCATACCTTTCCAATCTAATGAATTTTTCTTAATAAGAATCCATTTATTAATTCCCTATATTAATTACAAGCATTTTTTTCCAATCCTCAGACGAACCACCAAAGGAAAATATTTCCTAAGAAACATACCTTTAAATTCATCCCAATTAAGAGCATCAATATCTTTACTATCCCTGATATCTTTAATCATCAACCACCACTGATAGATATCACCTTAAAATCGATAAATATAAAGACTAAACTTTTGATATTCTAAACACCCCATGACATCTAAAATCATCTCGAGTTCTTTAATCCACCCATTAGCTAAAACAATGATAGATGATCCTCTGAATGATGGGGGATGTTTCCTCACGAAATTCTCCACTAATGATAAGTTCCTATGTGGTTGGTATGGATGATCTCATGCATGGATACCACCAACATTTATATCTTGAGTGAACTATTCCATCACTGCAACAAAATATTCAGTTCTGATTTTGACCATCTCATGTTTCTAATTTGGGGGGTTGTCTTCCTCCTGATGTCTTCTCATCATATATGTCGTGTTTCCTCTTTGAAAAAAAATTCTGAACATAGAAATAACTTATGCAAAGCAATATGGTAATCTGTAAATGCTATACTATTTCAACCTTACCATAAATTAATTTATGGATATTAATTTAACAATATCTTAACTCATAAAGTAATTTAAAATGACCTATGATACCAACTATACAGACCCAGCCTTAAAATTACATAATCTTGATTGAAGTGAATAATTCACATTGAGGATCTGTTCAAGTTTTGAGTTTTATAGAATTAGGACATAACTATTACATTAAATATCAAATATTACAAAGTAGACACTTCTACCCAGTAACCATTTTTTCATAAAATAAAAACTCTTAAAAGAAAACAATAATTATTTTCTAGATATAAATATTCTTTAATTATTCAATTCTCTTACACTGCCTTATATCCTATGAAAAAAATTTCATAAACTTGGGATGAGTATAAAAATTTCTTTAAGGGTTGTAAAAAAATAAAAGAAGAGACCATCAATACATACAAGTCAATGAAATCATACTTTTTTATCTTTAACATACCACACAAGATCATAACATTCATGAATAACACATGGAAATCATAAATCATAATGGTAACTTGTGGCATCCATATCATACTTACATTGTAGCTTTCACTGCTACGTAGGGAGATACATTTGGAATACTCATCACAATATATTCCCTAAATATCTTAGGAGAGACGTTAACGTTTACCTCTGTCATGTTACATAGTATATTGGAGATCTATCTCAGGCTCACCCACCCTAGTTTTATCACAAAACCACCCGTATGTGTAAACAAATCCCAAGAACCATAACATAATCATAACACATAAAACAAACATAAAGGAAATATAACATTTCCACATTTAAATCATAATATATTATTTAAATATATTGACATAATAAAGAAATTATTAAAACCATTTTCAATACCCAAATACATAAAAGAGTATATGGTATTTATTTTCCTTTTAGAAACATTACGGCTTATTAAGGAATCCAAAAATCTAATAATGCTTGTGGCAGCGGAATGGTGGTTGTCACTGCATATGTTAAAAAGAAACATTCCCTTTTTAATTTAGTAAAACGATAAATAGAAAAATATTACATTTTAATGAAATGAAAAAAGGATTTTATACACCGTATAAAAATAAGTCATGTTTAAATCAAAATATGCTTTAGTGAAAGGAGATTGAGATGAAATACCTTACCTTGTGTTCGACTTGACTCGTTTGTTCTGCAATCTCTTGAATAATAAACTAAAGTTAATTTATAATTGATTAAGAAACTTTTTCATGTTTATTATTCCTTTTATATCACTTATTACCAAATTATAAACATTAAATTATCATTTAAGTTAATAACATTCATTTGGTTGATATTTGGTACTAGAGTGAAAAATGAAATTCTTATAATTACAAGTTGTCCATGTGGTCAGAAGACCATTATCTCCAGAATTATATTCATGATTTATATATCATATATATTCATTACACATATGTATTAATAATAGTATATAACATTTGGAGATAAGAAATGAAATGCACCGTTCATGGAGACGGTAAGTCGTACGTACGCATAAACGCTATATTCGTTTCTATTTCATATTTAATGGAATGAAAACTTAATACATAGGAATATTATAATTCCGGTAAAATATCATATATAATTTCATTAACTCCATCCTTTATGCACCAAGGGGCTTGAGAGGTGTGTCTAATGGGTTAGAGGTGATGGCCTTTTATAAGGTAGAGGAGGGGCTCTTTAGGAAAGTTTGATTTTATTATTTTATTGTAAAATGATTTTCAATTTAAAAAGGTCCAAAACATAATTAATTATAAAATAATTTGAATATAAGTATAAATAAAATCATCCAATAATGATTGGACAGTTTTTGGATATTTTTAAATCCTTGTCTTTGTTATTTAACCCTTTGTTAACTTATTTAACTTTTACAACGTCCTCTTATATATTCATACTATATGGTTAATATATTTAATATAAAATGCCCAGAAACACAAAATGGATCATTAATGACATTTTCAACATCATATATGTCATTTGGAAGAATTTTATATTTTTATTACTATTTTATCATTTAATAAAATATTGATTTATCTAAAAACCCTTTTATGTCAATTTTAATTCTTTTCCTATCATGAATTTTTTAAATAATCCAATCCAACTTGATTCTTTCAAAAAACCGTAATTAATTAAAATTTAAAAATTATTCCTAATCTATAAATTTCGTTGATGGATTAAAAAAATTTCAAAATAAATCTATTTTAATATTTATAATATCATTTATTTGAATCGTTTATTAATAAAGCAATTACTACATCACCTTTGTGTCATAATTAAATTTATTTATTTAATGTCTAAATATTTTAAATAAAATACCATTATGTAGGAAATATTTTTAGATTTCAAAAGAATATTTATAGTCAAATATATCACTTATATAACCCCATATAAAAAAAATATGTAAAAATAATCATGTTTATATTATTTTTATTTTTACTTAAAATAAGTTATTAATGTCATTATCTTACCCAAGTGGCTTTCAAAGGCCCAAAGTTTCACCCACGGATGTTCTTGGTCGTCCATTACTCATCCAATAAGGTTTTTACAAGTGTTAAGATAATTATAAATTATTATAATACCATTTTACCTTGAATTACCCTATTTACCTTTAACCGCGGTAAATAAAAATCAAAAGTTATTATTCACCAATAAATATTTTCATCCTATTTCACCAAATTTTACATACTGATGAAAACCATGTTTGTTTTATTTTTGATATTCAATTCATAGAAGCGGTAAAATTTTATTTAAATGAAAAAGGCATTTTTTAATTATGTAGTGTTTTTCACTATTCATAAAAAATTTAACGTTTTCGGAAAAATACCAGAAATTCACCCAAATATAATTTTGATATTCCCAATTCCAAAATGATATCTATTTTAACAAATTCAAATCATATATGTTTCATTAATTAATTTAAAATTAATTTCCATTGTCAAAACCAAAAGGCATGTTTTTAAGAAATAATAACTATCAAAATATTAACACTTGATTATGTCCAATTTCAATGTAAAATTACTTCTAATAACCAACATTGGATTAAATAGTAAAAATATAATCCAATTACACTTAAACCCCAATTAAAATAACTATATAACTATATAAATATATTATATTAAAAAGAAATTTTGAATTAAAATGCATTATTTTTAACTATTCATTAAAAATTGAACTTTATCAGAAAAATAGAAAAATTTCATCCAAAGTAAATTTTGATGTCTAGATTCTAAAGGATATTTTTATTTTGTCCAATAGAACATATAAAAGATACAAAAACTATATTTAAAAAGGGTTCTCCAATAAAAGGTAGTAAATCGACCTTTTAAAGAATATAAGTGTATTTATACTTATAGTTGGATTCATTCACATTTTAAGCCTCCACCATTTATTGGATAAATGTAAAAAAACATTAATAAACATGTGTAACCATATTATAGTAAGTTATGTTCATTCCTGCTAATAAAATATCTATGTTTTAACTATTATTTAAAAGAATAATATTATATTATTATTTTTCAGTATAACTCAACATTGTGTGCAACGTAAGATTTCAAAGAAACATGTTCTGTGTATTAGGTATTCCATAGAACATATCATAGCCTTTAATGTAAAATTAATATTTAATTTAAAAATATTAATAAATATAAAAATGTCATATTCTTTATTTACATTGTATGTTACACACAATCTACAATGAGGGATCATCCCAATGGACTAGTGGTCATCAGATTATAAGCAAAAAAATTATAATTCATGAGACACTATTTGCGATCATCCTAAGCGCCTAGTGGTCTTAATTCATATCACATGTTTAGTTAGTGTGAAAATCATAAATCCTACTAAGTGAATCCAAGCCTTGGAACTTATGATTCAACTAGTTCTAAGCCTACTGGATGAATCTTTACATGCCACTTTTGAATCACTAGAGTACTAGTTATAATTTTCCCAACATGATAACTTAGATTACCTTTACACACAACATATGTTACCACATAACCATAACTTTCACAAACACATTTTATGCCTCATATAAACACAAGGAAATCACCAGTTTCACAAAAACAATTCATAGAAACCATAATGTTCCATTGATAAAACCATTTTACATTTTCCACACACCAAAACCATTTCCAAATACACTTTCCCCCACATTCATATTTCATGAAACCCATTTAGAAATATTGTAAAAAAACACATAATTAATCCAACCTTTTTCAATGGGTCAATCCACTTTCTAATACACAAATAAACCAAGATCATTTCACAATGTGTATCACATCATTCTATTTTTCAAAAATCACATTTAATGGTGTACAAGAAAATCACACATTCCAAAATAGCCTATTTTCATTTTAAACCCAACTTTCAACAAATTGACAACCCAAGTTCTTTAAATAACACATTTATCACCATCAAAAAATTCATAAAAACACTTCCAAGAAGCACCACAATGAAACACATGAAAATAATAACCATATTTCTTTGAGAATCCCATTTTCATCACATATTCATGTAAAACTCTTTATAAAACATAATTCACACCACGCATGAAATTTATAGAATGCATTTTGGAGACAAACCAGAATATTAAAATAATGTAAAAATGTTATATCATAGAACCTCCTACCTCACACTTAGAAACTTTTGGAAATTGTTTCAAAACCAAATCCAAACCTCCACAAGATCTTGATGGTTACTTGAAGATCTGTGGTCAAAACCACCATTGAATGATTCCAAGGAAGTCCATGTAATCTTGTATGGATATCTAATAGATTAAAATAATGTATGGGGTCGAATGATGGTGGTATATGGAAAAATATCAAGAGGAAACAAATGGAATGTCCCAATTTTGAATGACCCGGAAATGTTGTGCCATTTTCTTGCATGGTATTCCAAACTATGTTTCAACTGTCCACCCCTAACTATCCAAGAAGAACATGATATATGGTTACCCTACCCATTTTAAAAACCCATTTTCTAGCCGTGTGGTAAACACAATCCAAAATTTCATTTGACCACACAGTTTTCTAAGAAGGGCACAAGTTTCCCTTAACCATGCACAAACTACGCACCTACTATTGGAAATCATAAAAACTCAATTTTTAATCAAAACTCAAGAGAGAAACCCACGGTTAAGTGCTATACTTAAAATAAACCAAGTATTACCTCAAAATGAAAACATGGATGTGAAAATTCCCCCCACCATGAAAACATTACGCCCCGAATGGTCGCCCCATAACATGATTAGAAAATAGAAATAGGTACTGATTTTCAAAATAATATTTCCTCTCCCATGTATTATGTTATCACAATACTGCTTTCAAAGACCCCCGACCAGTATAATATAATTTCCAGGAAGAAATCTCTCCTAGGAATCCACAATCTGCACTAGTTTCTCAAGCAGAGATAGATCAGGATCTATCTCTAATTCCTTCTTTCTCAATAGATAGTAAGGATCTGGATTATATATTTTCAACTACAAGACATGGAGAACATCATGGTTCAATGTTAAATAGGAATGAAAATCCAACTAATATTCCACCTTTCCAACTCTCTTGGTAATCTCAAATGGACTAACAAACCATGATTTATGCTTCCCCTACTTACCCAAATGGAATTGACCCAAGAAAGGTTCCACCTTTAGGAACTCCCAGTATCCCAAATAAAATTCTAAATCATGAATCCTATGATCAAAATAAGACTAAATACAAATCTAATATATCAAAAAATTCTTCCCGGTAAACTTATCCTTCTTTGATGTTTCATCTATAAGGCTTTCCCCCCAACAATGAGGTCTACCCACTTCAGACCAAAACAAAGGGGAAAAACACAGATGGCCTTAATGTTCCTAAAAATGATCCATCCAAAAATAATATTTGTAACTGATATTATATGCAAACTAAACCAATCCCAAATGAATATCCCAAAAACTGAAAAAAAAAATCAAAACACATGCCTGCAGCATGTCTACTGAAATATGATTCACCAGCTCTATCTGACAATCTGTTTGAGGTTAGTATGGAATACTCAACTTGAAATTTTATTTCATTTCCTTATTAAGGACTTCTCAAAACCATGAGGAAAAATTGGGATAAAAATAAAATACAATTAATGATGGCACACGATGAACCCACACAACCTCATAAACATACAACTGCCCAAACTCTTTTACTTTTTCAGAATTTCTGATCAGAATGAAATGGGTTGATTTGGTCAGAGGATAAACCAATTCACAAATAGTATTCCTCCCTCGGGGTTTACGATGTAATAAAAAGATAAAATATATGGTGGTCTCGTCCCACTCCCATTTATGAATAGGTATAAGCATAAGAATATTATAGGGCCTTCAGTTCTCTGCATTAACCTGATGGAATGTATAACATTGCGATATGAATTCTACTATATTTCACCACATTATCGGCCAAAGAAACTACCAAAACACATCATAAAAACTATTGGTATTTCATGGATGAATGGCCAACTGAGATAGGTGTCTATCCTATATCACCATCTTCCTTAACAAAATATGCATCATAAAGGGAACTCTAAAACACAATGCTCCCATGGGAGACAACGACCACTCACAAAGCTCTTTCCCACCATGAAGAAACTGCGTTGATTTTTGGCACAACTCACCATTTTTCTGCTCATGTCAAATCAATTCCAGGAGGGATAGTGTCAACTACACACTAGACATGAACAGCCGCCACCCCCCCCCCCCACTATGTTCTTTTGTCTCTAGTTGCATTAGTGAATGGAGACTCATCAAATCCCAATCATCACAAGATGTCTTCAATGATTTCACTAAGATATTTATTCTCAAATTATCTACCACCATATTACATTTCCTGGTGTAGAAACTATATCAAAGTCAAACCATTGTAAGTACTCGGCCCATTAGTTCTACCTCATGTTCAAATTTTATTGGGAGAAAATATAATCCAAACTCTTATGATCAGAATAAACCACAAACTTCTCCCTAAAATGATAATGGCACTACATATTCAAGTCATCCATCACCATTGTTAATCCAAGTCATGGGGTAGAAAATTATTTTCATGGGGTCTATGTTTGTGATAATCATAAGCCGCCACATGATCATCATGCATTAGAACACACCCGATAACCACACATGAGGCATTGAAATAAAACATGTAACCATTTCATGATTCCAGAAAGACAAAAATATGATCATTATTAGACCTCTGCTGAAGCTCTTTAAAGGATTCGTGGAATTACGGGTTCCATTCCAACATTATCAATTTTAGGGTACGATCAATGATAAAAAAAGAAAGTGAGAAAAATATTGAATGAATATCTTATAATACCTTTCCAAGGCCAAAATGTTTTTGATCTCAGAAACATTCCTTGAATGCTCCCATTACATAACTGCATTTATCTTCTCAGGTTCCACTGAAACCTCTTTCTTTGAGATTATTTGAACCATAAACTTCACTTCACTGGTCAAGAAGTTTCACATTATAAACATCACATAAAGAAAATGGTCCTGAAGAGTGTACAAATTGTTTTCCAAATGTCGTTCATGATCCTCCTCAGATCCATAATAAACTATAATGTCATCCAAAAATACCATGAAGAAGGCCTCGATTCACTGATGAAACACCCAATTCATCAGAACCATATAGACTTGTAGAAGACTTGTCAAACCAAAATGCATGACCAAGTACTTGAAATGGTGATAACAACATTGGAAATCTATTTTCAGAACATCCTTCTCTCTCAATCTAACTTGGTGATAACTAGAACACAAATAAATATTGGAAAACCATGTAACCGCTTTTAACTAATCAAATAATTCATTAATTTAGGTAAGGGAATATTTTTCTTATTTCTTACCTTATTCAACTTCTAGTAATCTATGCACAAATAGAGAGATCCATCAGCCGTATTTGCATCAAAAAAATTGGGGCGACCCAAGGAGAGATTCTTAGGGGAATGAATCCTATGGATTCAAAATCATCCAGTTGTACCTTTAATTCCTATAAAACTTTAGGTTCCATACGATGTGAGGGAATATATATCATATATTTTCTTAGTGAGAAAATCGATAACGAACTTCACATCCCATTCGGTAAGAAAACACAAGAAATCATTGGGAAAACCTCTTGAAAATCATCCACCACAAGAGGTAATCCACCCTCAGGAGCACCACTATCATCCCCCAATTCTAACGATAATAAATTAAAAAAATGATATTTCTTAATTCTAGAATTGAATTTTCATCACACCCTGACAGTGGATCCCATTCACTATGAAAAATATGGGTACTCACATTAAGTTCCATATAGCTCACTTGCGGCCTATAGCAATCGATGTGAGCCTAATAATTAACCATTCAATACATAATGAATATCACATCCAAGATTTCCATTTCTAAAACCATATAATCCCAATCTAGTTAGACACCCAACATGGTGAGTACACAAGACCGACACCTAATACCCCTCTCTCTCATATTACCAAGCAACATTGCCATATCTAGTGTATACGACATAAGGTCAGTTGGTAAATTCAACGCATCAAAAATGAGTTCAAAAATAAAATAAATAGTGGGAATGTTATAAAATTGGTAAATAGGCAGAGATGATGAAATAATAATCATACCACAAATTTTCGTAAGCACTATATCTGATCTCACTAGTGCTCAATCCATTGCATATAGATGAGTCATCTCTCCCTGACCCTGAGAACGATTACTAACTTTAATTCAAGTCCTAAATTATATATTTCCATAAGAATATCTAAAACCTAGTCCATGACCTCCAAACCGAGTACCCACCATCATATATGATTCTACCGAATCTGAAATCCCTCTGGAAGCCATGGATCCATCACAACTCTAGTATAGGGGTGTCCCCTTTAAAAATCATAGAAATTGCCCCAAAGATCTCCTTCGATTGCAAGGTATAGGTGGATAATAACACACAAATTTCTTGTTTTGTACCTTCTCACACTGATAAAACACCACTAACCCTAATCCGGAAGCCATAGACTATGACATTTGAGATGGTTGGCCTAAACTTCATGCATCCCTCTTCTCTCGCTCATCCTGCTTCCTCTTCTTCTCAAATGTATGACCAATATCCACTGCTAATATTGATCCCAAAAAAACAACTTTTCCTTGATATAAATATTCACCCTATAATCCTGATTGAAAAACCCAATAGAGGTCCTCATATGGAATAGAAATATCTACGAATGAATTTCCATTCACAATATTTTCTCAATCCTCTGTGCCTTTATGTAGTCATTATAAAATATCTCGAGTGCGTACTGGACCAACTCTGTGAATGGGTTAGCATATTCTATCACATTTAGGCCCCCTAGTTATGATCCAATAATTCTAGGGACATATAGTAATCTCAAAACTCAACAAAGTACTACTCTTTGAAGGTGATATTAATATCTCTCTGACCCATTTGATCATTCATTACATCATTCACCACTTTGTCCCGCCACTTTTTACTGGGACATTCCAACTAAAATGAAGTACATTTCACTTTTATAGGCTCAGGAGAGTCATGAAATTAAAACATCCTATATATCATCTCAATCCACTAGCTTTCTTCCTAAATTATTGTAATTCCCCATAATGATAGAGGGTTTCACTTGAGGGACTCCTGAGCTTAGTACTTTCTAGGAACTAGTTCAGCTTCCCTAACCTGAGAATGACTAGAACTCACTCATTGTCCCAATGCTTGGACATCACATACCACTACCTCCACTATACTTTGATCAATTGATTATGGAGAACACTTTGTAGCCTATTCCTATGGAAGCACATGAACTCTTCATGGAGACATTCTACCATGACGAATGATAACTATATGGAAACCCATTAATAAAACCATTCTGAAAGTTTCAGTGATAGAAAAAAATCCCAAACAGTTCCATAAAAAAACAACCAAATCCATCCCAATGACAAGACCCTATAGACCACTCCACCTCCTCCTGATCCCTATATATAGTCTACAGCCTATCTGTCTCACCTGGAGAAGATGTCAGTTCAAATACTAGTATCCAATGGTGATTTGATCACTATCATGAGGTGTGATTTCCAAGAACCCTATTCATCACTAGAATTTCAAGTCCTGAAAATCCTAGATCTAGTCTATCCAGACCCCTTCCCAAATAACATGATCCAAAATAGAGAAATTTTCTCTAATACCATTTTTTCATGAAGCAATCTGTGATTCCATCTAACTCAACACCCGAACCAGTCCGAGACAAGGCATGATTGGCATTCTTGATCCCCAAAGGATTACATGTAGTACCTGGGTATCAAAAAATACTTTGGGAATGATTTCACCATTTATATAACAGTAAATAACCCATAAAAGTAAAGAAATAATTAACCAATAACCATAACCATACATTGTACAATAATTTTCTAAATCAATGTTTTATAATTTAAACAAAAATCCCAAGTTAAATATTGATAAGTTACCCACAAAATATCCCAAAATCCTCTGTGAAACGTGAGGGACAACACCCTCAAGCCACCTCCACCAACACCTTCCTGAAATGGAAATCTATAGCAACCAGAACCACCATCACCACAACACATCATTCCTAGGCCTAGGTCAAACATAATAAAGAATACATGTACTTCACAGTGTATGGATGGTGTGAGCCAAATCCTAATATAATTAAACCCAAATAAAATTTTCCCTGCCAGTTCATTAGAAGATAAATCAACATGCACATTTATATAAATTATTTGAAAAAAAATCAATTGAAATTTCAGGTAAACATTTCTATAAAAACAAAAATTGTTTCAAGATAAACCATTTTTTATATAAAAATAGTCTCAATGTTACATGCCAAAAATTCCCACCATATACATATGGTCAACACCACATCACATATATAATATCTTGAGAGATAACCATGGGTAAATACTGAAGGGTATTCTAGCACAAGGGATTCATTGAGAACCTCATACATCAGTGATCAAATCCTCCATATCAACTAACAACAGTTTTGATATGGGTGATGCAGTATGTGGGATCATCCTAAGGGCTGAATCGTATCTAGATAATAAGTCAATAATGTTTCCATGAATGAGAATCTAGAAGAGGATATCACAAGGGCATAGTGGTCTCGGATCATATCACTTGTTAAGTTAGTATTTTATGAATAAATACTTCTAAGTGAATCCAAGACTTTCAACTTCCAAGTCAACTATTGTCAAGCCTACTAAAAGTATCTGTGTATCCCACTTCCAAATCACTGGCACGCTAGTTCTAGTTTCCCTACCTAGATACTTGGGATTCCCTTTTTCCATAAATTTTATTATCACATAACCATCACTTTCAAAAACACATTTCATGCCTCATATGAACATAAGGAAATCACCGCTTTCACAAACAATTACATATAATCCACTAATTTCCATAAATAAAACCACTTTTCTTTTTATAAAAACAAAAACAATATCAAATATACTTTACAACACTTTCATAGTCCATAAAACGTATTTGTAAACACCATTATAAAAGAAAAAAATTAATCCAACCTTTTTCCATGGGCCAAGCCCATTTCCAATCCATACATAAACTAAGTTCATTTCAAAATGTGCCTCACATAATTACATAAATCACAAATAACATTTAATTATGTAGAATAAAATACCACATTCCAAAATAATTTATTTTCCTCTGAAAATCCACTTTAACACATTTTCAAATCAACTGAATTTAAAACCCCATTTTTCACCTTTATCAATATAATAAATACCCTTCCTAGAAGCACCACAACAAGGCACGTAAAATAACTACCATATACCTTTTAAAATCACATTTTATCTCATATTCATGTAAATATAACCCCAAAATATATTTCTCGCCATGATGGAAATTAATATAACACATTTATTCAACCAAAAAGCATATAAAAAGAATCTATTAATTTTATAGAATAGAACCAGCTTCCTCACACATATAAACATTCATAAATTAGTGATAAAACCACAACCGCACCTCCACAAGAACAATATGGTTCATTTATGATCTAGGGTCAAAACCACACAAGAAATGATGCCCCAGAAGTCCAAGGAAGCTAGTAGGGAGATCCAATGTCTGAAAATCTCATATTGTATAGAATTTAATGACTTTCCAATTCTCATTGGCTTGAGAGTACAACGAGTCATTACTTGGCCTTAAGAGACATCCCTGAGGCACCAAAGGTTGGCAGTAAACGCTGAAGGGTTTCAAAACAAGTGGGGGACGATTTAACCTTTTGAAAAAACCACAAAACCTATAACCATAACCAGACTAAACAACTAAATGATGCATGAAAAAAACATATAAAACTCAACCATTTATTTTATCAAAAACCAACCAAGAGTACCAAAGCGAAAACAAACAATAAATAAAAGTAAAGAGCAGAAAGACATCCTTAAATACTACAAGATGACAACCCATCTCCATGCTCCACAAGCTCCAAGCCCCAACATCACAAACCAGCCCAAGAATTATGAAGTAGTGTTATAAACATGTGACGCTTTACCATTGCCAACATCCCGGTATATGACATCTGCAAAAGCACCAACGTGCCAAAGCAGGGGGTGAGTAATGAAACTCTGTAGGTTTTTCCCCGATGACTTCCCA
The DNA here is from genome assembly GCA_963277665.1 of Viscum album. Taxonomy (NCBI): domain Eukaryota; kingdom Viridiplantae; phylum Streptophyta; class Magnoliopsida; order Santalales; family Viscaceae; genus Viscum; species Viscum album. The sequence goes on along the minus strand of OY728123.1, from coordinate 1,529,131,233 downwards.
ACCCATGCCTCTAAGATAAAACATGTTAGCACATTTATATAAATCAATTTATATAAAACAATTCCAAAACAGTTCACAATAAACAAGTTCCATGTCAAAACCATTTTCCAAAAAAACCATCTTTCTCCAAAAAAACTACCAAGAAAAGTTTCCAATCAAATTCACATTTCCATTTGGCACATTCATTCCATTTTACTAATCCACACAACCGACCATACATGAAACCTGGACCTCCCTAAACTCACGAGGGGTGATTTATCCTTCCACTAAGTCGTCACTTAGTGAACTACCTTGACAAGGGTATTTCACGACCTTTTTTGTCCCAACCATGTGATGGGGGGACTTATAACCCTTATCCATCCCAACCTTTTGACGGGGGGACTTCTCGCCCTTATCCATCCCAATGCATATGAACACACACCACAACCCATGAAAGTCCTTGCACAAAACCAAGTGTGTTCAAAACCTTTCAATAAAGAATCACCCTTTTATTGAAAACCATTTCTTTCAAACAGTAAATCCATATCCAATTTAAAATCAACATTTTAAATTTACTTCAACAACCACTTTCCAAAAACACACAATTTCCATCACATATTACTAAAAAGGGTTTTCGACCATTCATTCACAACAGATAAACAAACCATTCCAATCAAGGAAAATTTTTAAAACTAAGCATTTACGTTCTAAGAAAGAGTAATCAAGAGTGAATCCACCTACCTCAAAAAAATAGGCGAGACCAACCAAAAACTGGGTCGAAAAACCATGAAACCTCCTTAGATTCCTTCCCCTATCACCAACAAGGACAAAACCCAACGAAAAAGTCATCCACTACCTCAGATCTACCCACCATAGGTGTAGATCTAAGGATCCATCAAGAGGGAAGAAGGATATCTAAGAAAACTAAAGGAAACGAGACTTACCTCGATCAACCGGCCTCTAAACGCTAAGGAAAGCCTCCATATCACTTCCAAAATGCCTGGTAAGTGTTCTCCCACATTAATCAGAGATAAATCCATAGTTAGGTCCGTCTAGGAGCAAAAACAAGTGGTTTAAAGGATAAAACAGATTAGATCTTTAAAAATAAGATCTAAGTTGACTTCGCGCATGGTTAGTCCGCACGGTTAGTCAAATCGTGCACTAACCATTCAGTAGTCATTGCATGGAAGAGGCGCCTTGCACGTCCTCCTTGCATGGTTTTCCCAAACCGTTCTCACACCGTGTGGTCTCCTCTATCCAAATGACAACCACCTACACGGCTTCCGCATGGTTTGGGAAAACCGTGCGTAGCCTGTGCATTCCCACATTTTTACCTTTAACACCTTAAAAGTCTCCACACTTTCCCCGACCATTTCTCATATGCATCATGTACCAAAAAATCATAAAACAAGGGTTACTTACCAGAAATAAGGGGTACTACATTCTCCCTACCATTGTCCTTTCCGTCCTCAGAAAGTAGAAAACCATTGATTGCATGAAAGAGTTCTGGCCACTGTACTTTCATTTCTTTCTCGCTTTCCTAAGGCTCTTCCTGAATCTGACCATCCTGCCATAAAACCCTCACTAGACCGATGCTTTTTCCATGCAAGAATTTCTCTTGCCTATCCACAATCCGTACCAAGTTATGTACCAACAAATCATCTGGTTCTAGGTCAACGTGATCCGATATGATCACGTTGTTAGGATCGGGTTGATACTTTTTCAACTAAGATACATGGAGCACATTATGCACTGCACTGAACCTTGGTGGTAATGCCAACCGATATGACAACTCTCCAACCCATTCCAGTATCTCAAAAGGGCCTATATATCGAGGAGATAATTTTTCCTGCTTCCCAAAATGATGATGTCTAAGCCTTGGAGAGATTCTGAAAAACCCATGATCACTCACCGCAAATGACAACCGTCTTCAGCGATGATCCACATAAGATTTCTGATGACTATGTGCCATCTCCATACTCTTTTTTATATGCTGACTCTTCTTCGTTGTATCTTGGACAAGGATCGGCCCAACTAGTGAAGTCTCACCTGTTTCCACCCAGTATAGTGGATAATGACAAGGATGCCCATACAATGCTTCAAACAGAGCCATGCGTATCGAGGCTTGATAGATGTTATTGTATGAGAACTCCACTAAGGGTATATGCTCCTCCCATGAGCCCCCAAAATCCATTACACCCACAACATGTCTTCCAACATCTGTATCTTCCTTTCGGATTGTCCATCTGTCTAAGGATGATGCGCCATACTCATATTCAACTGAGTTCCTAGGGCTTTCTGTAAGGATCACCAGAAACGAGATATGAACCTCAGATCTCTTTCTGAGATGATAGACACTGGTACACCATGCCTCTTTACCACTTCTCGGATATAGTTTTTTGAAATATCTTCCACCGTATGATTTTCATGAATAGGGATGAAATGGGCCGACTTGGTTAGATGATCCACTATCACCCAAATGGCATCATGTTTCCGAACCATTATTGGAAGACCTGTAACAAAATCCATTATCTAGTCCAATTTCCACACTAGGATAGGTAAATACTGCAACATACCCACTGGCCACTGATGTTCTGTTGTAACCTGCTGACAAGTTAAGCACTGTGCAACGAACTCGGCCACCCTCCTTTTCATGTCGATCCACCAAAATTGTGCCTTCAATGCCTTATACATCTTATGTATTCCTGGATGAACAACCCATCTGGAATGGTGGTAAGCATGAAGGAGTTGTTCCTGAGTAGTTAAAGGTACAACCATCCAATCTCAAAACCAAAAAACTGAACTCTCGCCCAACATCCATCCCTCAATGGTCTCCCCACCATTGAGTTTTGAACTCATTGCAACATAGTCTACATCGGATACATGTGTCTCCTTTACTATCTCCACCAAATCAGGAACAAGCGCAACTGGAAAGAAAACAGCAACATCATCTCGGTCTTCACATTCCACATGCATGTTAGCTAGGACTGACATCAACTGTCACTCATTTGAAGCTTCTTTCACCAACTGAGCATATGTCTTTCTGATTAATGCATCGGCCACCGAATTTCCCTTACCCGGTGTATACATCAAGTCAAAGTTGAACATTTTGAGATACTCCATCTATCTCCTCTTCCTGATATTCAAATCTCATTGTGAGAAAATATGCATCAGACTCTTATGATCCATAAACATAGTTAATTTCTCACCAAAGAGATAATATCTTCATGTTTTCAAAGCATGGACAACTGCAGCCAACTCCTAATTAGGTGTTGGGTAGTTCTTTTCATGCCCTCTCAACTGTCTTGAGTAATAAGCAACAATATGGTCTCCTTGCATGAGAACACATCTTAACCCAGATCCTAAAGCATCACAATACACCACGTACCCCTGTCCTAATTACGGAAAAATCAATATGGGTCTTGATTTAAGGCCAACTTTCAACTTTTGAAAAGATCTCTAACATTCCTCAATACATTTAAATGCACTATTCATCTTTGTCAATGCTGTCATAGGAGAAGATAGTCGTGAGAAGTCACACACAAAGCGTCGGTAATAACCAGCTAGACCGAGAAAACTTTTTATTTAAAATATATTCTTAGGTGGTTGTGAAGAAAGAACAACTTCTATCTTTTCTGGATCCACTAAAACACCTTTATCTGAAACAACATGGCCCAGAAAGCATACCTCTTGTATCCAAAAATCACACATTGATAATTTGGCATACAACTGATGGTCTCTCAATATTTCCAACACTATCTCCAAGTGTTGCTCATTCTTATCCCTTGTTCTTCATTGCACCAATATTTCATCCACAAACACCACAACAAAATAATCCATATATCTCTGAAATAACAGATTCATCAATTCCATAATGACTGTTAGTGCATTCATATGACCAAAAGGCATGACTACATATTCTTATTGGCCATATCTACTTCTGAAGGCTGTATAAGGAATGTCCTCCTTCCGAACTCACAACTGGTGATATCCTAACTGCAAGTCAATCTTGGAGAACCATTGAGCTCCCCTCAATTGACCAAACAGGTCATCAATGCATGGAAGTGGATATCTATTCTTTATCCTAACTTGGTTAAGTTTACAATAATTCACACATAGCCTCATTGTTCCATATGCTTTCTTTACAAACAAAATGGGTGCTTCCCAAGAATACATGCTTGGCGGAATAAAACATTTGTTTTCCAGTTCTTCCAACTGCACTTTCAATTCCTTTAACTCTGTTGGTGCCATCCTATAAGATGGCAGTGAGATAGGAATGGTCCCCAGAAAGAGATCAATCATAAACTCCACTTCTCTTACAGGTGGTAACCCTGAGAATTTATCATGAAAAACGTCAGTAAATTGATCAATGACTAATGGAAAACTATTATTTGCGATCTCATCCCTCGATTACAAGTTTAACACAGCCAACTGGTAAGAGATCGTTGCCACTACTAGTGCCAACAAGCCCGTTTCACTTGTCTTCTCCACTTTTTCTTCTCTAAAGAGATGTTTGACGCCATACTCAGTCGCGAAACTGAATGTTCTGCTATAACAGTCGATGTGAGCCCTGAATTCTGTCAACCAATCTACACCCATGATTATATCATAGGCATCCATCTCCAGCACAGAGAAATCCCATTTCAACTCAACTCCATGAACAGTTATAGAACTTGCTCTGCACACGAAGGCTCTATATTCTCTTTCACCAAGAGGAGTATTATGTTTTATCACAAAAGGAATCATTTAAAGTTTTAAGTTCAGCAAGTCAGAATTACGAGATACAAGAAAAGAATGTGATGCACCTGTATCGAACAACAGTTGCATGAGGGTGGAATTCAAAAGAATTGTACCTCTCACCGTAGACGGTCCAGACTGGTCATCCACAATTACCTGTTCTACTCCATACAATTGCTTTGTTGCTGCACTTTTCTCCTTATTGCTTTTTTGAGATTGCCCTACGTGAGGAGTCATCGTATTCCTAGAATCACCATGGCTAGATCTGTTCTACTGGCGAGACTGATTTGGTTGTCCTCGCCCTGTCGAAGCATAAGATGATTGCGACACCTGATAATTGTCACGATCACCCAACCGTGGAGCACTACAACAATATCGCTGGAGATTCCCCATCTTGTTAAAATTGTGTCATGCTCTCATTGTTGCTGTACATTCTCATTTCATGTGATTAATCGATCCACATTGAAAACATTCGGCTTTCATCATGGGTCGTGGAGGAAGATTCACCGATCTAGCCATCTGATTCTGATTTGCACTACCACCTTGGAAGTACGTGTCCCTCTTTTGTGTGTTCCCAGCATTAGAGTTACCCCCTGTTCCCATGGGTATCATCATCATTCCTCCTCACATAACTCCTGAGATGTCTTTTTCATCTACTGTTTCTCTGTTTACCATATCTGTATAATCTGTAATACAGATCACATCTATATTCAATCGAATCTCCTGTCGCAACCCCGATTCATAGATGTGTGCCTTCAACAACGCACTGGTAGCAACATCTGGTGAAAAGCACACTAAATTCATGAATTTAGCCACATACTCCGTGACAGAGATGTTCTCATGCTTCAGGCTGAAAAAGTATGTTGTCCTCTGGATCTTGAACATGTGAGGATATAATTTTTTATTAAACAATTCCTCAAATTCCTCTCAACCCTGGCCTTGGTCCACCTTAGTATGCACCATTAGCTCCCACCATTGTCTTGAAAGATCCTCTAGAATATACACCACCAACTTGGCCTTGAGCTCTGATGGTGTGTCGATGAAATCGAAGATACGATTCATCTTACTTAGCCACACCTCCACCTTTTAGGGTTCCGCATCACCCCGAAAGGTTGGTGGATTCTGCTTCATGAACTGGATGGTATGATTCACATTCCTTGGTTCATTCATCTGGTTCCCTGTATCCACAGATTTAAAATCTTGGACAATACTCTGAACCATCTCTTGGTTCACACGTGGTTCAGGTGCAACCACGTTCTCCGCAGCTTCTTCGGGTTGGTTCCGACGATGCCTACAGGGTGACATTTTCTAAACCAACAACAACCTCCGTCAATACAAATCTCTAGAAACTGATGGCTTACTATTCAAATTCTATCACATCATCTATCATAACATTGTTCTCAAAACAACCTTTTTCCCATGCTCAAACATTTTTGAAAACATTTAGCATGGTTTTTGAAAATCAATCCATTTTCAAAATACAACAATCGCCTATTTTAAAAATCTATTACTAGAAAACAATTTCTGTATTTTTTTTTAATTTGCATCTTGCACAAAATCCTTACTCATTCCTCACAATGAGATATGTAATTCTAGTGGGAAGTCATTCATCAATAATACATGTCATGCACAACTCATTAGTTAAACCCATGATAATGAGATTTCCAACATTCTAAAAGTGTATTCAAGACACTTATGTACCCAACACCCTGGTTACTTGAAGTTCAGCATAAATGGGTTAGCTACATCTTTTTCTACTATATATTTCAAGTTCCAGAAATCCTAATCCTATCTAAGATTTCAACCCAAGGAATAGACAACGATGATTTTCAACTCCAGGACCAAGAAAATCGATGGCTACTTGTTAGGAAAGAACCGAACAAGCTGATACCATTTGTAATGACCCACCAATTCTCATTGGATTCAGAGTACAACGAGTCATTAATAGGCCTTAATAGACATCCCTGAGGTGCCAAAGGCTAGAAATAAATGCTGAGGGGTTTCAAAAAATGTGGGGGACGATTTACCCTTTTAAGATACCACAAAACCAACAACCATAACTAGACTAAACAACTAAATGATGCATGATAAAAACTCAGAAAACTCAACCATTTATTTTATCAAAAACCAACCAAGAGTACCATAGTGGAAACCGACAATAAATAATAGTAAACAACGGAAAGACATCCTCAAAGATTACAAGATGATAACCCATCACCATGCTCCACAAGCTCCAAGCTCCAACATCACGATCCAGCCCAAGCATCACGAACTAGTACGATAAACATGTGACACATTACCATTTACAACATCCACGTATATGACATCTGAAAAAGCACCAACGTGCCAAAGCAGGGGGTGAGTAATGAAACTCAGTAGGTTTTTCCCCCAATGACTTCCCAAACCATGCCTCTAAGATAAAACATGTTAGCACATTTATATAAAACAATTTATATAAAACAATTCCAAAACAGTTCACAATAAACAAGTTCCATGTAAACACCATTTTCCAACAAAAACCATCTTTCTCCTGAAAAACAACCAAGAAATGGTTCCAATAAAATTCACATTTCCATTTTGTCATATTCATTCCATTTCACTAATCCACATAACCAACCATACATGCAACCTGGACCTCCCTAAACTCGCAAGTGGTGAGTTATTCTTACACTAAGTTGTCACTTAGTGAACTACCTTGATAGGGGTACTTCACGACCTTATCCATCCCAACCTAGTGATGGGGGGACTTCTCGCCCTTATCCATCCCAACCTTTTGATGGGGGGGACTTCTCGCCCTTATCCATCCTAGTGCATATGAACACACACCACAACCTATGCAAGTCCATACCCAAAACCAAGTGTGTTCAAAACCTTTCAATAAAGCCTCACCCTTATATTGAAAATTATTTCTTTCAATCAGGAAAACCATAGCCAATTTAAGATCACCATTTTAAATTTACTTCAACAACCACTTTCCAAAAACACACAATTTCCATCTCCCATTACTAAAAAGGGGTTTTCACCATTCTTTCACAACAGATAAACAAACCATTTCAATCAAGGAAAAAAATTTAAAACTAATCTTTCAAGTTCTAAGAAATAGGAATCGAGTGTGAAGCTACCTACCTTAACAAAATAGGTGAAACCAACCAAGAACCGAGTTGAAACACCACAAAACCTCCTTAGATTCCTTCCCCTATCTGCCACAAGGCCAAAACCTGAATTAAAATTTATCCACTATGTTAGATCTACTCACCATAGGCATAGATGTAAGGATCCATCAAGAGGAAAGAAGGAGATCTAAGAAAACTAAAGGAAACAAGACTTACCTCGATCAACCGGCCTCTAAATGCAAAGGTAAGCCTCTGGATCGCTTTCAAAATGCCTGGTAAGTGTTCTCCCACCTTCACCAGAGAGAAATCCCGAGTTAGGACCGTCTAGGAGAAAAAACGAGTGGGTTAATGTGTAAAATGGATTAGATCCTTAAAAATAGGATCTTAGTTGACTTCGTGCATGGTTAGTCCGCACGGTAAGTCAAATCGTGCGCTAACCGTGCGGTATTCACTGCTTGGAAGAGGGGCTTTGCACAGCCTCCTCGCATTGTTTTCCCAAACCTTGCATACACCATGCGGTCTCCTTTGTCCAAATGACCACCACCTGTATGGATTCTCCATGGTTTGGGAAAACCGTGCGCATCCCCTGCGTTCCCACATTTTTTCCTTTTACACTTTAAAAGTCTCAACACTTTCCCCAACCATTTCTCATATGCTTCATGTACTTAAAAATCATAAAGTAAGGGTTAATTACCAGAAACCCAGGGTACTACATAGAATGTTGGAGGATTAAGGATAAATACCAAGTGGAAAAAATGGAATTTTAAATAATTTTAATGACTTGGAAATGTCTCACAGTTTTTTCACACGGCTTTCCAAACTGTTTGGAAATCATGTGCTACAATGTCCATCAATTACATTCCACAATGTTTGCTTGCATGGCTTGAAAAACCATTCGTTAACCATGTGGAAACCACTATCCAAAAATTCCATTTGGTCACACCATGTCATGGTCAAGTTTAATGGTTTCCCTTAACTATGTGAAAACCATGTGTCACCAACTGGAAATCCCAAAAACTCAATTTTTCCTCAAAAAATAAAGGTAAAACAATTGGTTAAGCACTATACTAAAAATAAAAAAAGGATTACTGCAAAATAGAAATATTGATGTGAGATTATATTATTGAAAAAATAGAATGGAATCCCTCCTAAAAAAATTTAAATCATATTATCATTAAAATTACCCTACTTCTGTAATTAAATTATAATCCCTTTTAAAGGAAAGTGGGGAATGTTTTTGTATCCAAAGGTGGTGGGATATTTATTTCAACACTTCCCTTCATGTTGGCTGAACCTTTGACCATATAGAAATCTAAATAAATAATATTTTTCCCCTTAAAAGTTATATGTGTGTGTTTGTATGTGTTTTGATATTTCACCCTATACATATGGCACAAAAATTTATTTTGGGAGTCATGGTTATGATTGTTTTATTAAATCATGTGTGGTTGTCCAAAATTGTCCTAGATTTTTCCATAGACAAAATTTTAATTCATTTATGGATATGAATATGCCTTTATTTAATATAAAATTATTCTAAAATGTTTTTATTATACCTATTTAATTTATACCCACAAAATTTAATCTTAATTGGGAGGATGGATTGGTAGAAAGTTCATGAATAATGAGTTGCACTTAAATCCCATGAAGAATAGTGGGCTAGAAATTCATGAATGAATTGGTCCCTATTAAGGATGAATTGAGGATTCAAATTTTTTATACAAGATAAAATAGAATGTACCTATAATTTTGGTGGATTACCAATGAATTAAAACATTTGTATTGAGTCTAGAAAATATAACATCATAGATGATGTAGTTTCTTTGACAGATTCCTTGGTCCTTCTTCGGGGGTCCATATGGCCCTTTAGATTTCTAAATTAGAAAAATATCAAATGGAATGATTCAATGGAATTTGAATTAAAATAAATATTAAAATAATAATCATGACATTTAGATCATGATATTGGAATATATGATCAAAATAGTAAACATTGGTGCAAATTAATGAATTCAAACAATTCTCTCTATATATGTTTATGATAAAAATGTGAACATTGAATGGAACATAATTATTATTTAGTAAAAATTACGGGATGGGAATAACATATAATCATAAATTAATATCCAATATCACCTAATCTTCTTCACTCAAAACCTAAAATATCCAATGGGGTTTTAGATTTGATTATTGACTTTGATTTTCATTTTTTGTAACCTTTGTGGATATTGATGTGTTGTAATGGTTCCTCGAACCTCGATGAGTATGTAACTGATTTTAATGATCTTTATAGTTTTAGAAGTGAAAGTTATGAATTAAACATGGTTTCATTATTATCCCATACATTCTGGTGAATTGTGAATGACATGTGAAAAATAGTCTCTGAACCATTTTAAATCTTATAACATGGTTAGTGCATAGTTACTAGCTCGTGTAGCCAAACCCTTCATATTGAAATTTCTTATCAATTTATATTGTTCCAACTCCCTTATTTTTTGAAATGAACCCAGTTGTGTGTACCATTGGTATGAGATTAATTAATGGTTTTTTATGATATTTAGTTTTTAAAGCATTGTTTTCTGATGATATTCATGATTGTTTATTGGTTTTTTATTACGATATATTATTTTGTAGTTTATAAATATGGTATTTTGTTAGAATTATTTTTTCATATTTTAGTTTTATTTTGAAAACTTGTTTAATATAGCATTTTTATTCCCATATAAGGTTATAAAGTTTTTTTTTCAAATTAAATTATGAGGTTTTTCTGTGAAAATGAATTTAGTAAAAATAGTTTTTATTTTATAATGAAATCTTATATTTTATTTTAAAATTAAAGGGAGAGTTTCCTTGAAAATGTTTTCTTTAGAATAGGGTTTTCTTAGTTATTTATTAGTTGAATTTAATCTATAATCTATGTTTTTGAAATTAGCGGATTAAAAATTGTTATTTAAAGGTATTTTGATAATTAAAAGAGGGATTTTAGAATTTTATTTCAAGAGAGAGTTCTATTTTAGGGATTCTTTGATTTGAAATTATGATTTGTGATTTTATTTATATGTTAATAACTAGTGTATTTCATGATTCATATTATTTCAAGTATTCCTAAAATAGATTATTTGGAGATGAGTGGGAATTATATTCATTATATTGATTTATAATGTGGATCCTCTCATCATTTTGGAGAGGGATCATTTTTTTATTGACTATTTATGGATTCATGATTGAGTGGTGGAGACAAGTTATTACCAATGATTGGTCCCTATCCAAGCCTTTTCAAATCAGAATCTGTATACCATCCATGGAAAAGAAGTTTCTACAATGGATATTAGGTTGATAAAGATGATTTAGGGAATACTAAAGTATATTGAGACACCAAAAAACATCAAGAGTGAAGGTTTTCATTAATCTTTTTGAAGGAACTTACTGTGTTCGGTTGGAGGATATAGTTCTTGCTTAGTTTCTTGAAGGCATGTCTTAGGAATTCATCAAGATGACTTTTGTTCAATGGTTCCATATTGATAGAGGAATCATGAAGGCCATTTCTATAGAATATGACCAATTCTAGTTTCCCTTAGTGAGTGGTTCTCTAATATTTGTTAGTTACATTGAAGATTCTCGACCTTGTAAAAGTTAAGAGACAGTGAAATATAAGTTGTATGAGAACGTTGTTTGATGATAACATTCTCAAAATAAGTAGAGAAATAATGTAGTGTTTTTATATTGTAGACTACCAGGACATTATATGTTGTCTTGTACGAAGAATCTAAGGGATTACCATTAATTTGGTTATTTAGGACACCATCATATATTTTACAAGTTGAGTTTTCAAAAGGGGTAGTTTCTATCATAGTTTTGTTTATGGTAGTTTTATATATTTGGCGTTTTATTTTAGTATGTATCAAGGATTCCTTAATTGTTACCTTTTAATGTAAATAGATTTTAGTTTTTATTGGGCCTTACATATTGGGTTATTTTATAATAGGATGTATTTTTTTTTGGGTTTTCATGTTAAATTATTGATAGTCTAAGAATAATGGACATTGACTTAGTCCTTGGGTGGCTATGGTAGTTCTTTACCTCGATCCATTGAGAACTAGGGGCTACAAGTTTTATATCATGTATCTTTTTTCATGGGATATAATCCAATATTGATGTCTTAATGCACCCATTTAGGAATCATGACTCAGGTCTTGACCTATGATGGGACTCATGGTTCCTTCAGATCATTGTTTTTTCTATGGATTTTTTATGGAATTGTTTAATGATTATTGTTTTATGGGTTTTTATATATTCTTGAATTGTGTTTTCTTATAGATTTAGAGTATTTACCTTGTATATTTCTTATGGTTAATTAAATTTTTCACTTGTTGGGATAACTATTGAAACACAATAACCTAATAATAAATTTTTAGTGGTATTCTCAGTCTTCATCTATTGATTTAAAAAATTATAAATTGTGGGGAGAAAATGAGAGGAATCTATAATATTTTGGAATTGTCTCTCTCAACATATCGTGAATCGTGCTTGGAGATATTTCGTGGTATTTTTGGATTCATCTAATATTTTTTGAAAGGTTGTTCTCTATATAGTGGTTTCTTCTTGAGGATATTTTCATGATGGGTGTCCCCTCTCACCTATCTCAAACATTGAGGTGTGGTTATATCTTCCACCCATCTACTTTTATATATAGGCATTTTTATGGCATTAAGTAGACTTATGGGGATATCAAAACACCTTGTGTCATTGTGGCCCATTTTATTTTATATTATATTAGTGTATATAAATTTTTGGGAAATATTCAGTTTGAATTTTCAGTTTTTGGAAAATATTTCTCTTGTCACATAGTTTCTAGTAGCACACTACATGGTTAGAGAAAATTGTGCATATGTACCTAACATTCATTGTGTCTAACCTTAAACAAAGTATGTTTTTAGTTCATTTAAATGTGAAAAGCCTCAAATTTATGGGTAGCACATGTGTTAAATGAATTGTGCAGGGTAACTTTATATGGGAGCTATCTAGAACATGAAATGATCAAAATTTAGAGAAATTGTGTGGAAATTGTGTGAATAGATTTATAGTATAATGGAGATATTTTTCATAATTGTTTCATGGTTTTCCAAAACATTGAAATAGTCTATTTTAGTAAAAATATGGATTCCCTAAAGTTTCCTTGCTTGAAATAAAAGCGTATTCCACTTATTTTCTCCCGCTTCATTTGACTAGTCCAAGGAGATAATGAGGGGATATCTCTATATATTAATACATTCTTATCCTCCATGATTCTATTCCAAGTTCCTCTTTTAAGGTATTCCCATCAACTCTTCTCCCACATCATTCTTCATCCCACATTCTCCCCTTTTGATTTATTTCTATATATCCGGCAACTCTAAAGGCACTATTGGTTTAGATAAATTGTATGGGGTGGCTTTATCATAGTGATTTTGGTTGTTAGGGATTACTTAGGAATATTTTATGCTTGCTGGATGATATCACATTAATGGAAACAATATTAAACATGATTTCCCTTTATTTAAGGCATGTATTTTTGTTTGTTTCTTTTATTTTCAAACCATTTAATGATTGAATGATATTAATGTTTTTTAAATTATTCCTACATATCATGGTCAAATAGATCATGTAAATGTTCTTAAAGGGGATTATGTTTTGTAAAATGAGTTTTAATAATAATTTTAAGTGATTTTTTAATACCGAGTATTTATAAAATATTTATTGAATAGATTAAAATTGGTAGTGATTCTTAAAAAAAGGTAAACCTGCTTTGGCCGAGTGATAAATTGAACAATGATGTTTTGAACCTTTTTGGTTTTTTAATAAAAGAGGATGAGTGGAATTTTTAATGGATTTTCAAATTATTTTGGTGAATTTTTTTAGAAATATTTTTAATGTGAATTAATATTATATTGATTTTAGAATTATTTTTTGATACAAAATATCACTTTTGGAGAAAAAATTCAAATTTTGTGTTTATTTTAATGAAGGCCCATTTGGAACCATTAAATGATTTTTTGAAGAGTTTCACTGTGTATGACCATACATATTATCCCATGTTCTTGTTTCCCAATTTGGGTTATGTGCATTTATGTGGTAACAATTTGATGAATGAAAAGTTTATATTTCTTACAAGGCATTAGAGGTGAGGGAGATTTATATTATATTTTTATATAAATATAGTGTTATGCCTAATTACTCTCCTCTTGTTTCTGCTTTCATGGGTATTCTAGGAACTAAGTGAGATATCTAGAATTATCTCTTTCTAGATAGGTTCATTCTACTAGTATCCCCATAGTCATTGTTCAGAGTAAGAGTGGTGTTCCCCTAATTATGATTGGTGTGGACTAGTCAATTTTCTTTTGTTTGGATGAAATAAATTTTGGAAGGTTTATCTATTATTAACAGTTTCTTAATCCGTATTTCCTCAATACAATGTATATTTTCCCATTATACTATTTCATGTTTGATAGGGGATTTTTCTTGTGTCCCCTTATTCAATTAAAATTTATGAATCTAGGTTTATTTCAATTTCATGTTCATTTATTTCCATCAATGATATAGTTTCGTACTGTTTATTTTAATAAAATTATTTTTATTTGTTTTATTAAAGAGTTTTCAATGTATTTTAATATGTGTTTCGAAAAGTATGTTCAAAAATTGGATTTACAATGGGTATTTAACTAATGGGATTTGGAAAATATAATGTTTTAAACATGATTATTTTAATTTATGAAAACTGAAGATGCTAGTTTCAAAAAATTACAAAGGACTATTATTGGTTTTAGGTTATTATATATGAAAAGTAAATTATATTAGTTTACATTAAAATAGTATAAATAAATAGGTTTTTAAAGGAATAAAAAATATTCTTGTTGGGATCCTATTGGGCTAGGAAACACTCACGCTATGAATAAACCAATCGATGTATGTATCCCTAATGGTTTCTTTCAGGTTCCCCTGACATTGGTCTTCCCTTTTATTGTGTGTTAAAGTTTTTTGGTAGAAGTTTACTTGGGACCGATGAGTGAGCCAATCTCACATAAAGATGGTAGTAGTATTTTTCTATTGTATTTATGTTATTCTATCTAGAATAATGATTCTTATAAATGTGTATTTTTTTTATAATGTAGTTATTTCTAGGATATTGTTTACTCTTTTTTTCATTGTGATTTTTTTACATATGCTATATGCTCTTATCACGGGGTTTTATTTTTAATTGAGGGTGAAATAATTCTCATTAACAATCTGTCAATTCACTACTAGAATTATAGATATTTGCGACAATCTATTTGTGATGGGAACCCGTCAGAAATAAGTTTTTGCGACGGGGTCCCTTTGGAAATAGTTCGTCGTAGAAAACGGCGTCGCAAAAAATATTATTGCGACGGGCCCATCGCAAATAATATTTTTTGCGACAGGCTACTTCCTTATCGCAGATAAGTCTCCAATTATATATTTTATATATATATATATATATAATTTTTTGAGATGGGCTCGTTGCAAAAACATCTTTGCTATAGGCTCGTATTCCCATTACAAATACTTTTTAAAAAAAAATTAGACTATTTGTGACGGGACCATTGCAAATACTTTTTGTGACGGGTCCCTAATCATGTCGCAAATACTTATTTTAAAAAAAAAATTATTTAGGGTATTTGTGACGGGAACCCGTTGCAACAGATCCGGTCGCAAATAATAAATATATTTTTTAAAAAATAATTTAATAAAATTTTGATTATTGATAAATTAATTTTAATTTTATTAAAATAATTAAAATAAAAAATATATTAAACTTCTCAATATTCACAAAAGAATATTAAAAAATCATAAAATATTATTATTATTATTATTATTATTATTAAAAGAAAAAAACATTAAAAAATATAATACTAAAAATATATATTTAATAAAATTATGATTAATGAAATAATAATATTAATATTATTAAAATAATAAAAAAATAAAAATTATTAAAATTCTCAATATTCCCAAAAAATCATAAAATATATCAAATTAAATTATCTAATATTCGCACTAATATAAAATACAGAAACTGTAAATATTTCATATTACAATAAATGTGAAATTTAAATGTTTTGAAAGTAAAAATAATCATTGGGGGTCGTCTTCTGGAGGAGGTGGAGGAGATGAAGGAGATGGTAGAGGAAACTCCATCCCCAAACTATGAGTTAGACGGTGCATTACTCCATCTGCTCCTGATGATGCTGCTGCCATCGATGCTTCTCCTCCTCATGCGGCTACTTCTGCTACTGCTGCTGACACATCTCTTCTTGTTGCTTCTGCAAACTCTCTATAATTTCATTCTGAGCTCGTAACTGCTTCTGATACTTTGAGTCAGAAGATGATGCCTCTCCACGAGCTCCTCTCGATCTGGATGACGACATTGCAGCAGTACCATAATAAGTACCTGGAGTCACATGAGAGCTGATACCAACTACTCGGTCCTTCCCAAAGCCATACTGAGTCACCTGCATCCATGCCGCCTCATCAAAATGATGTGCACTGGTCTAATCAGTCACCTTATTCTGACCCTCATCCTATATATAAGAGGTCACAGCCTCATATGACTCCTTCAATTCCAATTAGAAATTAAAATTGTTAAAATATTATATGAAGTTAATTGTCAAACTGAAAAAATAATACTAACCATAATCTGATGTTGGCGATCACCTCTAATATCTTCAGTGGATGGATCACTATACATCCTCTGATAAACGTCAAACTCCGTAATATCGGGATGCTCGAATGCCTACAGAAATATAAAATAAAATGTTTATATTTAATGTAATATAAATTTTTTTAAAAATATACTTACCAGATTCTCTCTATGTGTACTGAATGTACGACAACCAGCTCAATGCGTCACCTCCTGTCTCCCCCGGTTCTGCTGACCTAATGAAGACCTCCTCTGAAATCCACCACCCAACCAGTGTGCACATAATCCATCCCAAACCTGAGATGAAATGTACACTGGTCTTTGGGCTCTACACAACTCATCAAATATTGTCGCTCCATCTTTCTTAATGGTCGTCTTTCTCAAATTGTGCAAAAACTGACGTAAACGCTCACGCATAGCCACCTCCCATGCTTCATGGATAGCGTCACACATGCTATCCTCGATGGGATACCATAAACCCTAAAAATAATTTCAAATATCAAGTTATTAATAAAACAAATTTCAAAATAAATATTATTTATTTACATACCAGCCAATGATTGTACATGTCTAGTTGCACGTCATTGGGAATTTGTTCCCATGTGATCCATGGCTGAGAAAAATAATTGGGCAAGATAGTGCTCCCCTGTCCAACAGCATCATGCACAAAACTATGAAAAACGAATAAATAATCAAACATTTAGTATATATATAAATAAATTAATGAAAAATATATCTAAAATATACAGGTTATCATACCTTCGTGTGCATGGATAGAAGCCAAGACGTTGAAGCCACTCAGGGATAGAGTCAGGAATCATCAGTCGTGCAAGACCACGCCCCCTCCGCATACCTCTTGAACCACCAGTAGGCTAAGGGTCAGATTTTCCCACATCACCCTCATCCAATGGTAGATCAGCCTCCTACAACTCATGAAATAGATCAGGATCCATCTGAAACAGAAAATGATTGTTGTTAGAAGATAGTTGAAAATAACTATCATATATAGATATATATTATTTATGATCATAACCATCATTTAAATATGTCAATGTTCACTTTTATCATCATCTTCATATCTGACGATGTCAATGTCTTCATATTACTCCTCGGCATCATCAATATCGATATGAGTTTCACTTTCACCATCCCTTGTCATTTCAAATTCATTTGTAACATCCTTAACATCTTCATCACCATCGACCCTTAATTGTAGGGTGTCATTATCGATATTCACGTCTCTTTGTGAAAAATATGGATTTTGAGTAGTCTCTTGAAAATTTTCAATTCCTTCCACTTCAGCAGAACCACATTCAGTTTGAGTAAATTTATTTTCCTGAGATTTCATTTTCATTATGCTCCACCAATCACTCAGGTATCTTGAAGTGGCACAGTACATTTCATAATAAATTTTATGTGCTTGTTGAGCTAGTAAAAATGGTTCATTTACTTCAAGAAGACTTTTATATTTAATATAGATGATTCTAAGAGTCGGATGAACATGCAAGACTCTCTCAGTATCCAACCATCGACATTTAAACATCATTATGTAATTCAATATAAGATAACATAGCTCAATAATTTCATCTAGAATGCTGTCAAAAGTCAATTTCCGTTTCTCAATGATGTGATCCTCTCAAACAAACTCCAATGTTCATTGTTTCTTTGTTCCCCATATGCATGTGTATTAAATCGAAAACCATTCACCACATATTCTTTATAAGATTTAAGCATTTTGGATGGTGGGTTACTCAATATACACAATCGCTTATCAATTTTATCAGTAAGTTGAGACACTTAAATTTTTTTAAAACAATTAACAATATAATAAATAGTAAACTGATTTGATATTAAACCATAAATAATTTATATTTCCTGTTTTTTGAAACCATTGAGTAAAAAACAATTGTCTGCGTTATTCAAGAGCAACTGCTATAATTTGTGGAAGTTTTTTCTTGATATGATTATCATATAACCAACAAATAAAATAATTTTACATATTGTAACAGAAATTTTAAAATAAGTGATAGAATCACTCACAGTACAAATGCTGTCATTTCTTCACAGTTGAGCAGAACATATGTATCAGCTTTGTGATGTTCATCATCTAAAATCCATCGTTCATGAACTCCATCGATGCCAAGATTTGGCTGATTGAAAACAGATAATTTATTTTCCATTTCATCATTAATATTTCCCTCATTCTATCCCATGCGGTTTTTTAGGGATATTCATATTCAAAATAGTGAGAGAAGAAAAAATCAATTTCCTCTTGCAAATAAGCTTCATCAATTTATCCTTCAATTAATGCTTTGTTACATACTTTTTTCTTCAATTTCTACATGAATATCTTGAATGGGTACATCCATTGAAACTATATTGAACCTACACATTTAGCTTCATGTGTAAAATGTAATATCAGATGTTTCATTGAGTCAAAGAAAGCAGGCGAAAAGAATTTTTCCAGTTTACATATAATTACAGCAACATATTCTTCCAGTTTTCTTAGCGCATCATAATCTTTTGTTTCTGCACAAATATCTCGAAAAAAATATTCTATGTCTATTATTGAATCAAAAATCATAGAATTCAACAAACCTCTAAATCTAATCAGTATAAGTCTTTCCATTATAATAAAAAAATCATGGCTTTTTAATCCAGTAATATGACCATTCTTAACATATCTACCCAAATTGGAAGCATAGCCGTCTGGAAGTCTCAAATCTATAATCCACTGAAAAAATAATAAGCGACTCTTTTTGGACAGTGTATAAGCAGCTTTTTGCTTCATTAACCTCAGTGATCTGTCATTTTCAAATAGTCCAAAATCTGGTCGCCTGTAAATTTGGGCAAGATCTAATCATGCTTTTATAGTATCTTTGGTCTTACCTAGTGTATCCAAAACTGTATGAAATAAATTATCAAAACATTTCTTCTCAATATGCATGACATCCAACATGTGGCGGACCGACAAATCATGCCAAAATGGGAGATCCCAAAAAATGCTTCGTTTAATCCAATTATGTTCTTTCCCAAAACCATAAATTTTTTGTTAGTTTATTGTTGGATCAAATGTGATGGGAGGTAATGAAAATACAACATATTTTAACTCTGTACCAGAGATCATTTTTGGAGGTTCATCCCTTTCAATTGTGCCTTTTCTGAAATGAGATTTTTTCCTTCGAAAAGGATGATCGGTTGGAAGAAATCTGCGATGACAGCCAAAATAGCAATGTTTTTTTCCATTGACGATCATAAAAGCGTTGTTGTCTTTCATATAGTAAGGACATGATTTTGAACCATGTGTACTCCATCCAGATAACATTCCATATGCCGGAAAGTCAATAACCATCCACATCAATGCATCTTTTAATGTGAAATTTTGTTTCGCAGCAACATCATATATACTAACACCATTAATCCACAGTTCATTTAACTCATCAATTAATGGTTTCAAATAAACATCAATATTCTATTTTAGATGTCCTGGGATTAATAAGGTCAAAAAGATATAGGGCCCCTTCATCAACATCCGTGAAGGTAGATTGTACGGAGGAATAAAGACATGACAACATGAATACTGACTACCATAAGAACCAAACAGACATAAACCATCAGTAGAAAGACTCAATCACACGTTTCGGGCTTCTAAAGCAAAATATGAATGCAGACAATCAAAATATTTCCATGAATCACCATCAGATGGAAGATTCAAGCCTTTGCCGGTTGAAATATTGGTTTTGTACCATGACATCAATGACGCTGTGTTATGAGACATAAATAAATGTTGGAGCCAGGGTGTAAGGGGGAAATATCTCAATTGTTTTACTGGAATCGATCCAGACTTCCCTGGTTGAGATTCTTTATACCTCGATTGTCCACATATGGGACAACTATCCAATGACTCATTTTCACCAGAATATAAGATGCAATCATTTTTACATGCATGAATCTTCGGATAACTAAGGACCAGATTACAAACCAGCCTATTTCTCTCATAGTAATTTTCCAGTAACACATTTCCTTCAGGTAACAGTGTTTTAACCAAAGAAAATATCCGATCAAAAGAGTTTTTTAACATTGCATTATATGATTTAATTGCAATAAATTTCGCAACTGCTACTAATTTTCTTATCTTGCAACCAAGATATAATTCATCCTCAGCAGACCTTAACAACTCATAAAATTAGGATGGTAC
The DNA here is from genome assembly GCA_963277665.1 of Viscum album. NCBI lineage: Eukaryota > Viridiplantae > Streptophyta > Magnoliopsida > Santalales > Viscaceae > Viscum > Viscum album. Next base: position 1,529,110,511 of record OY728123.1, on the reverse strand, counting down.
CAACTCAGGAGTTAAATCGATATCATCTTGAGTTTCAATTTGTTGAAGAGATGGACCTACAACATCATGTACTAAATGTTGGAACCATGATAGATCTAAAATCAATTTATTATTATCTTTTCTGGAACTATGTTCACCGTGTTGATACCAAAAAACATAATCTGGTTGAAAACCAAACTGCAAGAGATGTCCCCTAACCTTGTCAAATGTGTCAAACATTCTCAAATCACTTTTTTTACAAGGAAACTTAATTGTGACTTCTAAAACATATTTTGGTTTTGATGATTCAAATTCTAAGAAAGCATAAACGCCCTCAATACATACAATATTTAAACCAGAACCATTTGTATTTCTGCTCTGATTTATCTAAGTGCGATCATCTAATAATTACTGATGTCGACTTCTTTGTTCCATATTTTTCTAAAAAATATAAAATCATCACTATTTTTGAATATTTTGAAATTATAAAAACACTATCTGAATAAATATATATATATATATAAATAATTACTACTAATTCTTAATAATTACCATTAATTAAGGGCGACATAATTTACAGTGGATTGACGACTACTATTATGTCGGACGGCTCATTTGCTTGAATCTTTCTCACACTGAAATCACAAAGAATAATTTGGTCGGTGGTATGCATATTCATTCTCATATGCACAAGAATGAATATGCGTAACTCCGACCAGATTCTTCATTGTGATTTCAGAGTGAGAAAGATACAAGTAAATGAGCCTTCGGACAAAAGAGCCCCCTTTTCGTCGATGAATCATCTTCATCCTACTATCACCACCTGAAAACATTATAAAAAATGTGATACTATGAATGCATATCCAATCTCGTGCATACAAGATTTAATATGCCTATGTAGAAGCACATTTTTCATAATTTTTTTTGTCTGTCAAAGTTGAAAGGAGAAAAGTCATTGAGCAAAAGGAGTGTCGTCAATCCAATGGAAATTGTGCCAAGTTCTTAAAATTTATTAAAATTTATTAAAATTTATAAAAATTTCTTCATGATTGTTCTTAACTGTTCCTAGCTAATTATTCAAATTTATTACTAATTAATCCTATTTATTACTAAAAATTACTATTTGTTACTAACTACTACTATTTATTACTAACTATTACTATTTATTGCTAACTATTTATATTTATTACTAACTCTTACAATTTATTACTAGCTATTACTAATTGTTACAAATTATTACTAACTATTACTAATTATTCCTAAGTATTACTAATTATTCCTATTTATTACTAATTACTCCTATTTATTGCTATTTATTCCTATTTATTGCTAATTATTCCTATTTATTGCTATTTATTCCTAATTATTTCAAATTATTAGTATTTATTCCTAATCGTTACTAATTATTCTTAATTATTCCTATTTATTACTAATTATTACAATTTATTACTAATTATTACAATTTATCACTAATCAATACAATATATTACTAATTAATACAATATATTACTAATTATTACAATTTATTACTAATTATTACAATTTATTACTAATTATTACAGTTTATTACTAATTAATATAGTTTATTACTAACTAATACAATTTATTACTAATTAATACAATTTATTACTAATTAAAATTTATTACTAATTAATACAATTTATTACTAATTATTACAATTTATTACTAATTATTACAATTTATTACTAATTATTACAACTTATGACTAATTATTACAATTCATTACTAATTATTACAATTTATTACTAATTATTACAATTTATTACTAATTATTACTAATTATTAATAATTATTACTAATTATTACTAATTATTACAATTTATAACTAACTATTAAAATTTATTTCTAATTATTACAATTTATTAAAAATTATTACAATTTGTTACTAATTATTACAATTTATTACTAATTATTACAATTTATTACTAATTATTACAATTTATTACTAATTAATAAAATTTATTACTAATTATTACAATTTATTACTAATTAATACAATTTATTACTAATTATTACAATTCATTACTAATTATTACAATTTATTACTAATTATTACAATTTATTACTAATTACTGCAATTTATTACTAATTATTACTAATTATTACAATTTATTACTAATTATTACAATTTATTACTAATTATTACAATTTATTACTAATTATTACAATTTATTACTAATTATTTCAATTTATTACTAATTATTACAATTTATTACTTATTATTGCAATTTATTAATAATTATTACAATTTATTACAATTTATTACAATTTATTTCAATTTATTACAATTTATTGCTAATTATTACAATTTATTACTAATTATTACAATTTATTACAATTTACTACTAATTATTAAAATTTATTACTAATTATTACTAATTGTTACTAATTGTTACTAATTATTACAATTTATTACTAATTGTTACAATTTATTTCTAATTATTACTAATTATTACAATTTATTACTAATTATTACAATTTATTACTAATTATTACAATTTATTACTAATTATTACAATTTATTACTAATAATTACAATTTATTTCATATTATTACAATTTATCACTAATTATTACAATTTATTACTAATTATTACAATTTATTACTAATTATAACATTTTATTACTAATTATTACTAATAATTACAATTTATTAATATTTATTACAATTTATTACTAATTATTAAAATTTATAACTAATTATTACAATTTATAACTAATTATTACAACTTATTACTAATTATTACAATTTATTACTAATTATTACTATTTATTACTAATTATTACAATTTATTACTAAATAATACAGTATATTACTAATTATTAAGAAATATTACTAATTATTACAATTTATTACTAATCATTACAATAAATTACCAATTATTACAATTTGTTACTATTTATTACAATTTATTACTAATTAATACAATTTATTACTAATTAATACAATTTATTACTAATTATTTCAATTTATTACTAAATAATACTATTTATTACTAATTATTACAATTTATTATTAATTATTACAATTTATTACTAATTATTACAATTTATTACTAATTATTACAATTTATTACTAAGTATAACAATTTATTACTAATTATTACTAATTATTACAATTTATTACTCATTATTACAATTTATTACGAATTGTTATAATTTATTACTGATTATTAAAATTTATTAATAATTTTTATAATTTATTACTAATTATTACAATTTATTACTAATTATTACAATTTATTACTAATTATTACCATTTATTACTAATTATTACAATTTATTACTAATTATTAAAATTTATTGCTAATTATTAAAACTAATTATTATTATTACATGTTATGACTAATTATGGCAATTTATTACAATTTATTACTAATTAATAAAATTTATTACTAATTATTCCAATTTATTTCTAATTATTACAATTTATTACTAATTATTACTAATTATTACAATTTATTACTAATTATTAAAAAAATTACTAATTATTACTATTTATTACTAATTATTACAATTTATTACTAAGTATTACAATTTATTACTAATTTTTATTACAATTTATTACTAATCATTACAATTTATTACTAATTATTACAATTTATTACTAATAATTACAATTTATTACTAATTATTATAATTTATTACAATTTATTAATAATTATTAAAATTTATTAGTAATTATTAAAATTTATTACAATTATTACAATTTATTACTAATTATTACAATTTATTACTAATTAATACAATTTATTACTAATTATTACAATTTATTACTAATTATTACAATTTATTACAAATTATTACAATTTATTACAAATTATTACAATTTATTACTAATTATTACAATTTATTACTAATTAATACAATTTATTACTAATTATTGCAATTTATTTCTAATTATTACAAATTATTGAAATTTATTATTAATTATTACTATTTATTACTAATTATTACAATTTATTACAATTTATTACTAATTATTAAAATTTATTACTAATTATTACTAAATATTACTAATTATTACAATTTATTACTAATTATTACTAATTCTTACAATTTATTACTAATTATTACTAGTTATTACTAATTGTTACAATTTATTACAATTTATTTCTAATTATTTAATTTTATTTTTAATTATTACAATTTATTACTAATTATTACAATTTATTACTAATTATTACAATTTATTACTAATATTACAATTTATTACTAATTATTACAATTTATTAAAATTTATTACAATTTATTAACAATTATAACAAATTATTACTAATTATTAGAATTTATTACTAATTATTACTATTTATTACAATTTATTACTAATTATTACAATTTATAACTAATTATTACTAATTATTACTAATTATTAAAATTTATTACTAATTGTTGCTAATTATTTCAATTTATTACTAATTATTACAATTTATCACCAATTATTACAATTTATTACAATTTATTACAATTAATTATAATTTATTACTAATTATTAGAATTTATTACTAATTATTACAATTTTTTACAATTTTTTACTAATTATTACAATTTATTACTAATTATTACTAATTATTACTAATTATTGAAATTTATTACTAATTATTACAATTTATTACTAATTATTACTAATTATTACAATTTATTACCAATTGTGACAATTTATTACTAATTATTACTAATTATTACAATTTATTACTAATTATTACAATTATTTACTAATTATTACAATTTATTACTAATTATTACAATTTATTACTAATTATTACAATTTAATAGAATTTATTACTAATTATTACAATTTATTACTAATTATTACAATTTATTACTATTTATTTCTAATTATTACAATTTATTACTAATTATTACAATTTATTACTAATTATTACAGTTTATTACAATTTATTGGTAATTATTACAATTTATTACTAATTATTATAATTTATTACTAATTATTACAATTTATTACTAATTATTACAATTTATTACTAATTAATACAATTTATTACTAATTATTACAATTTATTACTAATTATTAAAATTTATTACTAATTATTACAATTAATTAATAACTATTACTATTTATTACTAATTATTTCAAATTATTACTAATTGTTACAATTTATTACTAATTATTACAATATATTACTAATTATTACAATTTTATACTAATTATTACAATTTATTACTAATTATTTTAATTTATTACTAATTATTACAATTTATTACTAATTATTACTATTTATTACTATTTATTACTAATTATTACAATTTATTTCTAATTATTACAATTTATTACTAATTATTACAATTTATTACTAATTATTACAATTTATTACTAATTATTATAATTTATTACAATTTATTATTAATCATTGATATTTATTACTATTTATTATTAATTATTAATATTTATTTCTATCTATTAAGAATTATTAATATTTATTATTAATTATTAGAATTTATTTTTATTTATTACCAATTATTATTAATTATTAGAAATTAATTATATACATTACTAATTATCGTTAATAATTACAAATTACTACTAATTATTAAAAATTAATATTAAAAATTTCAATTTATTAGTACAAATAAATAGTCATGAAAAAACAATTTAAATTCAATTTAATTACAACTAATCGACAATAATAAAAAATAACATAAAAATTTGAAATAAATAATAAATTAAATAAAATATAAATACTTTTAAACTTGATTTGCTATTGATGTAGACGGTTTCACAACTTCTTCGTGTCCAAAAAAATTAACTTAGAAAAATTTTCCCTATGAAATCAGTGTTCAGAGAGAAAGAAGATCTAGGAATTGAGTAGAGTGAGATGAAAAACGGATGGGGGATATATCGGTTAGATTATTTGCGACGGGTTACCCGTCGCAAATACTGTTTTTTCCGACCGGACCCGTCGCAAATACCTACGCCCGCATTAATTACCGCTGGTGGTTAAAAAGATATTTGCGACGGGACTCCTCGCAAGTAGTCCTTGCCGACACACCTTTTGCGACGGGAGGACATCCCGTCGCAAAAAGCTATTATCCGCCGCCTGGTATTTGCGACAGGCCCGTCGCAAATACCCTTCACGCGATTTGGCGCGCTACCCGCGTCAAACCTTTTGCGACGGGACACGAAATCCCTTCGCAAATAATCGGTTATTTGCAATGGGATTTATTCCCGTCACAAAAAGTCCTTTTTCCCGTAGTGATACATTGATTTTTATCATTAGCGAGAGGTGATCGTGAATACTTCTTGGGCTATGTCATGGGATAGTTTGGGAGCCTTGTTCAAGGGAGGGTTGGGTTGGGTTGTGACACATACATTAGCTGTGTTATTAGAGGTACATAATTATTTAAATAATCAGTAGTGTATTTTTTACATAGACATATATGAAGAAGATATTATTTTTAAATTTACTCAAATGGAAGTGTCTTAACTAAATCTAGAGAAATTGTAAAAAAATGTGTGTTCATCCAATATATTCAAGAAAATATAAATATAGTAGGAAAGGATTGTGATATAAAATCTGAATACTAATTTATAAGATATTCCAATACAACATGTTATGTTACACAATTGTATTCATAAGATGTTCTTATATCTATGACTTGTCTTTATCTTTTTAAAGTTCGTAATTTTTTTACTAGTTATTACTTTGGGTCTATGAGTCTCACTCATTACTATTGAGATAAGGTCTTATATGGTTAGAAACAATGTGTATCCCTATGTTCCACCAATTTTGAGGAATTGTAGTTTGGGATTTAAGTGGGCCCCACATCTATAGGTCGTTCAATGTGTGAGTGTGAACGATAAAAATTAAATGATTAAATAAATTAAATTATATTTCATCTAATTTTAGAATAGTTAGAATTAAACTTATTTCTACAAATATTAACAAGTTCTACGTGAAAAGTAAATGAGTGAAAATTAATATTTCAAATGAATATTATTTATTTGATATTTATTAAGAAAATAGGCCAAATAACCCATGTTAATAAATCATATTTTATCATAAAAAATTAGAGTGTATTACAAGTGAGTGATGAAATTTTTATGTCACACATAGTAAGTTTATTTAGTTTATTATAAAATAATGGGTTATTTTTATATGAAAATATTATTAAAGGACTAAATTAATCGTAAAAGAAGATTAACTTATATATAAAAACCATTTCTGGTTCATGATTAGTTCCTAGAACCATTTTTTGTGAATGTGGAGTCCTCCAATGATTTTTAACATTTTATAGAGAGAGAGACATGTGAGAAGAATAATATCGTATTAATCCCAACTTGTTGGATCAAGTCTATTCACTTATATGATCTCACATTCTTTATAAGGCTTGTATATCACTATTTATATAATAAAATAGTCCATGATTGATAAACTAGAAGTTGTAGTGCAAGTAAAAATCATTTATAGGAATCTTATTTTGGTACATTTGAGCTATGACGATTCATATATGATAGAATTATGACAAGATCATGTTATATCCCATATGTTTCATCTTTATAATTTTGGTGTTTTTAATCATACTTAAAATTAATTTTATGGAATCTATAAATTTATTTTGGTACTTTCATATTAATTTATTGTTTCAAGATTGATTCATTATAAATATTAAAATTTTAAATGTTTCATGACTTTTTCATGTACCTAGTTCCTTCAAATGGTATAAGTGTGGGTGTGAAAATTTTAAATACACCATTTTAATTAACTTTTCATTGATTCAAGAAGAAGAATTTGATTTGTTCCCAATAATATCATAATTTCAATGATTGGTGGACTGATATCCAACAAATAGCGATATAAGGATTGAAATAATTTTAGGTATTAAAAAAGGGAAAATTTTGGTGGAAGAGGGCATGCATGGGTCTGACATGATAAATGGAGTGTAGTCTATTCATCCTAATAGTAGGAAGAAAAAATTAAAAAAATCAATTGTATTATTATTTACTCACCGCCTCTCCACCAACCATAACTACATAATTGACTTATTTGGCTGGTCAACCGAAGGACCATACCTCATAGGCTTGGGATAAATATGATAATAATTTTTTAAAAAATGTATCACCCATGATGTGGGAAACCACCACACACTCCATTGTGAAATGTTATATCGGTTCCCCTTTCCCCCCACACGACCTCTCTCCCAACCAAGTAAATCAGCTCGGGCCAGGTTAGGCCCTACCTAACATGCCCCATCCAAAAAGCACAATCTGAGCCCAAAGACACCTATGGTTCCATCTAAGAGTCCATTTGAGCCAAAAAAATCAATGAAATTTGTAAAATTATTTTAAAATATCAATAATTTATTTAATATATTCCATGTGTCCTGGGATATATTACTAAATATTTTTGAAATATTTTAATTCCACTTTTATATATTAAAATACTTTTGAGTATAATTATTTATTATTTAATTATTGTTATACAATGGTAAAACATTTCGACTAACCATGAGTTGAAACCAAATGGTGTATTATTGGTATATAATTCATTTAAATAAATTAATGAAATTAGATTTTTTTTTTTAAAAATTATCATTAATTTGTTTTATTTAGTGATCTTTATATTGCTCCTTCATCTTGAATATTTATAAGGGGTAACATTTCAACATTTTTTAAAATTAAATATTATCATGATGACTACGTACCCCTTTTTGGTTTTTTAGTATGCATGTATAAAGATAAGTATTCCATGATAACACAATTCAATGTGATATTTAACATGAATCTAAGAATGCTAATTGATTCATTATATAACTCAAGAATTTCCCATAGCATACTAGTTGATCCAACATCTACTTGATAAATCAATCAATAGTACACAACTCATGAACAATTTATTATTATTTATTTTTTCTTACATGGATAATTATTTTTTTAATGCATGAATAATATATGATTACAATGAATAGTTAATGATCATGAATTGTTAAAATGAATAAACATGCGATGAATTATTTTTATTTATACATGGTAAAAATTATGAAAGTAATCATATTGTAACAAGCATGCTAAATAGAATCACATTTCATTAAAAAAAATAAAATTTTTAAAAATACTTCAATGTACTATTAAATCATAAAAACCTCCCTTCATGAACATTAGGATAAAACTAAACATAATGGAAATTGTCAGCCATAGTTGAGGGTTCTTATTTATATTATAGAGTTATAATTAGAGAGTTGGATTAACATAACTAAAATTAATATAAAATAATTATTGATAGCTAGATTGGTTCAATTTTAGACATAAGGTGTTAACTAAATCCATGTTAATGATTAATAGGATATGAGAATCAATTAAACAGATCAATGATTCATGAGTTAATATAGTTGGATAGACAAATCCCGACATTAAAACTCAAAGAGCAGTGGATTAGTCATAGATTAGAATATAAAGAGTATTTTTAGTGATTCATTCATATTAAAATATTAAAATGATTGAATATTTTGAATATAATGGTGGGGGTTTATTATTATTTTGATAAAATAGTTGGACGGACTTAATATCCTTAAATCTATAATATCTAAAAATTTAATAATCAATATAAAATAAATAATATTCACTGTTTATTTATAGAAACAAGTAAAGTAACTTCAAAGAATTATTGTGATAAATATTTTAAAATGAGAATGTATTTAGTAGTATGAATTTAAAAAGAGTTTTATAGGTTCTTGTGTATGGTGCTATAACATGAAGGGAAATTTTATTTTCTAGTGTCCCCTTTACCTAATGAACTACCATGAGAAGAAACTGAGGTTAATAAGTAAGATTACTAGTGACACATTAGATAATGTGTGTTATTTTTACATCATAATATTATAATTGATGTCTAGTGAATTTTTAAAAGAAACATGAGGACATAGATGGTTACACTATGTTGATTTATCTCTAATAAGTTTATTTAAATAAAGTAAAGTAAGAAACTAATGATATTATTAGTAGAAAATATACATGGAAATATGAAGATAGAATCCAGGTTGTCTCTTTAGTACTCAATATGATATAGTATATTAATCGATAATAAAATTTAGTATTTAGGTTGAATAATGTTATTTACATACATGTCATGATCTGGCCAGGAAGACCCATCCAACTAGGCTCCAAACCAGACCTCCACAAGACACGAAGGTCATTACTGATCCCCACTGGTTGGAGACTAGCACTAGGGAATCCATAAAAAACCCATGGGGAATGATTTTCCCAACCAAAAACAAGATACATGGAACATATATATATATATATATCCATAATATAAACATACCATAATGAAATATCAATAATGATAGGGATACAACCTAAGGTAGAAAGATAAAACTAAGGTATGTCTCCTCAAAAACAACCAATAGAATGGACACCCAAACAAGAAATAGCTACTCTATGTGACATGTAGGTAATTTCCAAACATCTCACCACCAACTACACATACCTAGATAAAATAAACCTCACCACCTCAATCTGGGATCTTTACTTATCCTTAATTAGATAAAATGTGGTCTACACACCCCTAAGGGGGTATAAAGAGTGTGTGATAAATAGGATAAATAGGATCCCAACCATGTTTTCCATATCAAGTATCTATAAAATAATCTCAATATACTCAAATTGAAAGAAAAATGTCATGATAATAAGTTGCATAGTTTTATATCAAAAACATGGTAAAAGGTTCCCCATTTTATAAATATTTTACAATCCAAGTGAAAAAATTATGAATCATGATTTCAAATAACCATTTACATCAATAAATGACAGTATAATATTAATTCAATAAAAACAAAAAAAAACTTCCAACACATAGTAGTAAAAACCCCTAGGATAAAAATGTCATGCTATCTAGGTCACTCATATCTCAATCATAATCATTACTAGTACACACACCCAAGTCCCTAGAGCCATTGCCTCAACGCCTATGAAATAGTGGAACATCCTTGAAAGTAAACCCCATAAAATTTCAATCATGTTTCTAGATCCAATGTATCTATAATCTAGAAAAGGAGGAGCATCAAGAAAAGTTAACCCCATTACAATACCAATGGATGAGGCCCAATACTATACCTTTCACCTAAGTACCCAAGGCTCCCATGTGTGGAATATATCAAATAAATTTCAAAATGTAATTAAAATTTCAAAAAAAAAATCCGAAAACCCTTTAATTGTCAACATCATTCTTTGAAAACCAATTTCATAATCCATTTCATAATGATTTGAAAAAAAATTTACATTTCCAAAAAAGGTTGTAAACCCATATTTTCTCAAAAACAATTTTACCAAAAAAAATCAATAAATCATGAATCGTGATAATTTATATATAAAAACATTTAATATATCAATAGCATTCAGGGTTCATCCAACATTGCCTAGAGACATAACAACCTACCTAAAACTCAGTTAGCACGCCAACAGTGACAGGATTGCCACATGAAAGAAGGAAAGGGATATAATAAAAATGAATTGAGGAACTAGAATTGATTATAACATTATAAAACCAAGTTTCAAATATAAAAATTGTCATCATAAAGGTAGATCAACACATAACTTTGTAAAAACCCCCACCGCACCAAAGTCTATAATAAAACTGGTCTCTAGAAGACAATTACACAATATATCGTGAAGGGATAGAAGAAGAATTAACACCTGATCAATAAATTATAGATACACATCCCAAGACCACTACTAAATCTATGAGAAATAGAGAAAATGATAAGAGAATGATCACGCATAACAAAATAGGAGAAACCAACCATCATGGAGATCAAAGTGCCAAAATTTGAATCCTTGAAGAGATGGATTCATTCAAAATTGCTTAGAGAGGACCTAGGGATCAAGGGATGAGGTGATATCTAAATGGTATGGGAGTTAGGAATGAAAAACATTAAATATTTTAGTTTATAAATATTTCATGGTGTGAATCATTGATTCACAAAGTGAGCTTTCAAGATAGAATGTACGCTGAAAATGTGTCACCTTTGTCCAAAATATTAAAGTACCAATTAATAATGTGAACCAAATGTCATGTATTTTAGGGGATTAATATCCGAATATGAACATTTTTTATTTTTTTTCTTTGATTCACTGACATTGTGAAACACAAATCTATGGCATAAACAAGCTCCTATATCCAGTTTTTCAACCTTTGCCTCATCTCGTTCCACAAAACATGCAGGAAACATCTCATTACATCTAATAACACCCTATAATATTCACCAATACTTAAAATAAGTTGTAACATAAAGTCTAGGATGTTAAAATGGTCATGGACCATCCTAGGTCAACCCCAAACTGGGCACCTGAACCAATCTGCGACATGGCCTGAAGGGATTTCTTGATCCCCAAGGGCTAGAAACTAGTGCCAATCATCAACCGTGTACTCAAGGGAATGATTTATCCCAAATATAATCAAGAACTAAGCATCATAATTAAATTTACATCCCAACATACATTTATATAAAATTGAAGTGAACATTATTTATACAAGAAACTAAAAGAAAAACTAAGCAATAAAACCAACCGAGAAAACATCATGACCAAACTAGAACCATGTGACCCTATCGGTCACTATCCAACACAATGAATACTCATCTCCCAAACTAACCGAACTCGATCAGAAACCAACAGAAGGGATAAAAATAGAATAAAATTATAGGTGTATGTATTAAAACTCAGTACGTTAGCCCAATATTCTATTCCTAATGAAAATCCATTAAAATAAAATAAACATCAAATTAATGTTTGAGATACAATATATAAAAATATGATTTCCAAATTAGGTTCCATTCTATAAAAATTACCAGATAAAAACTTTTAAGTTTTATTAATAAGAATGCAAGTAACAATTTTTAAAAGAGGTGCAACTTCAAAATGAAAATAGTTTTCAAGAGGGATAATTTAAAGAATGTAAAATTTTAAATAAAACACACATGAATATTAATTTACCAACTAAACAAATCATATGATGATGGTGAGTACAAAATATCCAATGAGAAAAAGTCATGGGAATACCCCTAGACACTGGTTCATTGTGGGCCCCAGGTACCTCGTATCTCAATTTAAAAGTAACCATAACAAATATCTTCTCTCATGAATAGAATAAAATAGTTTTAGAATAATAGATAACCTAGTGGTCACAAAAAAAACATCATCATTTTTTATTTAGTGTTGTCATCGTCAAACTTGCTACGTGAAACAGGGACGAAACCCCTCTGGATCACTAGCATACTAGTACATGTCTTCCCACCTAGATACCCGGGTTTTCACTTTATGTACTCAAAAAAGTTACAAATCTATAAAATAACATATTTTCATAGATATTCCACATAAAAATCATACACACATCAAACATCCCACACACATGTCTCACATTTCTTTCATGGATCAATAAACAACCTAAATTTTCATAAAACAATTTCATGATTTATAACGAATCCTTGCACATAAAATCCATTCAAAAATGATATTTTAAGGACAAAAACCCACCAATACCATATCAAACTATATTTTATTCCCCAAAACCATTTAATAAATCAATTTCATGGACCATAAACTGGACCCAAATGATACAACATGAAATACCCATGGAAGCCATTTTTACAAGAAAAATATCAAACGAGCATTTATTCATTTCTCAAAACTAAAATTTTCCAAAGGTACTAATTTTAATTTTTATAAATATGTTTATGAAAAACATTTATTGTATAAATCCTCTTTCATAATTCCCTTAAAACATTCAGGTGAAACATCCAAAACACAACAATTTTTATAAGGATTTCAAACGGGTCATTTTCCAACAACTCGGGCCAAAACAAGTTTACCACGAAAAAACCATTTGTTTATAAAACAAAAAATACATTGGAAAGACACAAAGGACCTAAAAATACCATTTTTCGTGTTTCAAATTTTTTTATAACTCCAAACCAAACATTTTAAATCGCACTAAGCACATAAAAGCCAATCGGGCAATTTACCGAACACATGACATGAACTTTAAAACGAACAACTTATTTTAAGCACTTAAAAACGTATAAAATACCATATTAATTACATAAATTTATTCAAGATACTTAAAAATTTTCAAAATACCATAAACCTATTGTGTAATCTAACAAAACATTTATGTAAGAAAGCATTGTACACATTTAGAACAAAACAACACTACTTTTCACAAAAAAATGCTTAAAACACTATTTTTCACACCAAGAAAATTATAAAAAGGATTAAAAGAAATAATAAACATATATATAAAGTGATAATGGAAATAAAATTATGAAACATAAATTATAAAGGCATATGAAAGGGATATCCTACTACAAAATCATGGCGGAAAGGAACCACAGACCTAATATCACCCACCACGGTTCCCAACACTCTAGATCTATAAAGACCATCCTTAAACAATAAAACCCCATAGAAAATCATTTTATAACATAAACCTAGGTCATTCATGACAATTTTAGAGGAGGAAACCAAAATAAAGTGGAAGGAGAAGGAGGAGGGAGGAAAAAGGAGAAGGAATCTCACCATGGAAACTAGAGAACTCTTCACCTTACATTAGATCTATAACCTTAGAGGAAATTTCATGGCTTGGAAATTCCTGTAGAGTATAATGAGGTTTGGAAAAACTAGGAAAATAAGATTTGGTGGGAAAATAGAAAAAAAATGAAAGATTCCTGAAAGAAACAAATTACCTTACCAAATCAGGATGATTTGAGAAGCCTTGAGAAATTTCACCATAATCATTAACTAATATGAAATCCAAAGAGGTAAAATGGAACTTAGGGATTGATAATAGGGTTCTTGGTCTTGAGTGATAGGTATAATCATTGAAAAAAATGATATAAAAGAGACAAATTATTTTTTAAAAACTGAAAATGGGATCACGGGTTGGCCCAATACCTGAATAATTAACCCAAATCCACCATGATTATGAATTAATAAGGGGGTAAAAAAGGATATGGTGGTTTGAATAGGTCAGGGTATTCCATGTGGGACGTTTAATGAGTGAAAAATGTGGAAAATTAAGGATTTACGAAATAAACAAATTTTGTTTTTAAATCTAGAAATGGGATCATTGTTGGCCCAAATCTTGAAGTAACCACCCTTTTCACCAAAAAATCAAATACAAGATGTTGGTCACCCATGGTAGGATTATTATATATAGATGGAAGATTAAAAATAAACATTAATTTCACCCAAAACCCAAGAAAATGATTAATATTTCTAATGAATTAAATTAAAACCAAGACATGAAAAAAAATGGGTGTGACAATTCTCCCCACCATTAAATATTTCTGCCCCCAGAAATCCACAACACATTCGAGCTGATTGATCAACACCTAATTATTCCTTATCAATATGTTCCAAAATTTGAATCAAATGACACATCATACAACATTAATGGAACTTAATCCTCTTACCTTAACCAAAACACTAACTCCCAACCCCATCCCGAGAATCAACTGAAAGATCGAGTCACTGCCTCCAAAACCAAACCACGAATCATATTATTGGTCCTTCTCCGAATGAACCTAAAGATCACCCAAACCAATGAGAACTCACAAAAACCAAAGATTCTAGGGGATTCCAGAATGGACTCCCCACCATTTATAAACAACTATCACTCAATAAATTCTTAAGAGGAAACTCTATGAGACCCGTGGTGGTTCTCCCTACCATTTAGAACCAATGACCAATGAAAAAACAATAATTAAACATGAACTAGGAATGGGTCTCTCCCACATAGGCCCACTGAAACTCTCCCAAGACAACATACCAACCCATTTTAATAAGAAAGAAACATGAACATTTAAACCCATGACTCCCGAACAAATGGGACCAAAACTGGGCCAACAGTCTCTGCACGAATCCAAACACCCACCACTTGGGGCAGGGAGGGAAGGGGACTCAATCATTAGACCACTGAAACTAAAAAAAGAAATAATGGAACTACCTCACTGCAATGGTATAGGTACAAGCTTAGAAATACTACCAACAGTCCTAGGACTCTTGACCATGAGCCAGCTTCACTCCAAGACCTATGGTTAGAGCTTTGATGGACGAAGAATCTCTTACCTTGCAGTCAGTATTTGATAATCCCTAACTCGAAATATTCCCCTTAGTTCCACATGGAGACACATAATACTCCCAGGCCAAAATAACAGATTAAGGGACCCCATGAAACTCTCTTCCTCAAACAAAACACTTTTACCCAAACAAGAACTTGGAGATACCCAACACTGTTTTCTCTCACTTCGAATGAGGAGCATAATAGACAAGGTATATTGAGAAACACATCAACCTCACTGAGCACAACTACCCCAACTAAGAGGGACACTATAATGTAAATGCACTTTAAATTAATCCAAAAAATATATCAATTCCAATAAATGGGCTGAGGCATCATTCGAAGAGGTGGATTTAACATTTGGAATGAATCCTTAGGTTGATCAGCTCGAAATCCTTCCAATGGAGAACCATCTGTGGCCGCATCACAACATCCAAAACATATTTAGAAACCCAATGATCATTTCTCCAAAGTTGTTTCACTAATGAGATCACATATTAAGACATAACAAGAGTATTACATCCATATCACATGGTAGCATACTGAATAAACAAAACTTCTAAGATATAGGAAAAACCAACCACATAACCATCATTTTATAACAAACACCACAATTTTTCAGCATAAAAAAATTTTATAAAACAAACCAACTTGGTGGATTTTCACATTCACCAATGGTGTTTCATCAAGTCTCACTCATATGTAGATTTTTGTGCCACCTCGGGAAACCAACCACCATGCCATACTTTCCATTCAATCATATATCCATAAAACCATGCATGTGAGAAGCCATGAAAACACCAAGGATAAAATAAAACATTCATCACTCCAAAAAGAATCATGTACCTTCCAAAGTCACATTAACCACTAAATCAAAATTCATTTTCAGATTTCACAAAACAAACCACACCTCATCAAGAAACCTTTGATTAAAAAACCAATACATTTCATTTAAAAGAAATTCCAAAAACAACCATTCTATTCAAAATATCCCTTTATCATTTTCAAAAAATTTAAAAGTATCTTTTCATAATCCAATAACCACAAATGCCAAAACCCCTTTCCAGAAAAACACCATCCGCTCAAAAATAAATTTCCAAAACCAATTCATCATATTGAAACACTTTTCAATAGCTTAAAACACCCCATTTAAAACAAAGATTAAAATAAATTTAAAATAATCCAAACATTCCAAACATTTCATTTTAAGAAACAAAATGTTTAGATTAAGTAAATTCAATACTGTTAAAAAATTTCCTCTTTATCCCCAATATTTATTTCAAAAAACACAACATTCCAGCACCTTTCTCATAATAAATTTTGAAAATACATTTTCATCTTTTTAATAACAAACCGTTTCTTCAAAAACCATTTTCATAATTCCCACATAAGATTTTTGAAAACCAAATTCCAGATTCATGAAAATTCCAAGAGACCCACAAAAGGTAACTAGTGTCAGTGGGTGACTTGACCATATGGTTGGCGGCCATATGGCAAACACACCACCAACATAGAGAGCCTTATTAGGACATTTCCTTGGGTCTACATTGCTTTCCAAGCCCTATGATCTCATAAAGACCATTAGTACCACTCCCCGTGTTGTAGCCCAACACCAAAAAATCAATAAGAACCAAAGACACCAATAAAACTGAACTTCCAATGGACACCCGAGGGTCAGAATGTGAAAATGTTTTCCCTTCCCAAACCTATCCCTCAAGTCCTAAAAATTATAATCTATCTACCATGACTTCCCCAAATAAAAAATGTTTCTCTAAAAATAAAGGTCTTCTAGGATCCAACCTCCTATGATATCATTTTTTCACAAACCATCCCGGGTCGACCCCGAATCGGGCACCCAAACCGATCTGTGGCATGGACCAAAGGGAGTTCCCGATCCCCATAGGCTATAAACTAGTGTCGGGAATCAATAGAGTTATCAAGTGAATGGTTTAAACCAAATATAATCAATAACTAACCATCGAAAATAAACAAACATCCCAACATACAATTATATAAAATTGAACTGAACATTATTTATTGAAGAAACTGAAAGTACAACTAAATAATACAACCAACCAACCAAACCTAATGACCATACTAACACCTTGTGACCACACAGGTCACTCTCCAACAAAACGAATACAAATCACCCAAACTATCCAAACTCATGTTGAAACGTACACAAGGTCTAAAAATAGAATAAAACTATAAGCGTGAGTATTTAAACCCAGTAGGTTAGCTTGATATTCTATTCCCAATGCACATAATTTAAAATAAAATAAAAATTAATTTAATTTTTTAGATTAAATATATAAAAATATTATTTCCAAATAAGTTTCCATGTAATAATAATTACCATGAAAACATGCAAGTTTTATAAACAAGAATACTAATAAAAAATTTTCTAAGAGGTGCAACTTCAAAATGAAAATTGTTTTCAAGAGGGATGATTTAAAGAATGTAAAATTTTAAATAAAACACACACACAACTGAATTTAGGAACTAAACACACTTTATGTCGATGGTGAGTTAAAAAATATCAAACGAGCATTATTCGTGGGAACACCCCTTGGAACTTGTTTGTTGTGGGCCCAGGTAACTCGTATCTTGGTGTAAAAATAACCATAACAAATATTTGTTCTCATGTACATGATCCACTAGTAGGAGAATCATCTATAATCGATTATAACCCAACAACATCATTATCATAGTTTAGTTAGTGTTGTCATCAACAAACTTGCTATGTGAAACAGTGACAAAACCCCTCTAGATCTCTATCATTCTACTACACGTCTACCCACCTAGATACATGGGTTTTCCATTTTTGTGCTCAAAAAAGTTTCACATATATAAAATACCATTTACTAAAAAAGATCCCATTTAAAAATCATACACATAAAAAACATCCCACACACATTGGTCACATTTCTTTCAAATATCAATAAACAATGTAAATTTTCATAAAACAATTTCAAGAAGTATAATGAAGCCTTGCACATAAAATACATTAAAAATGATATTTTAAAGAAACAAACCCACCAATACCATAAAAATAATATTTGGTATCCCCATTACCATTTAATAAATCAATTTCTTGGACCATAAAATAGCCCCAAATGATACAACATGAAATACACATGGAAACCATTTTTACAAGAAAAATGTCAAACGAGCCTTTAAGCATTTCTCAAAACTAAAATTTTACAAAGGTAAAAATTTCAATTTTAATAAATAGGTGTATAAACACCATTTAAAGTATAAAAATAATTTCATAAATCCATTAAAACATTCAGGTTACACATCCAAATCACAAACATTTTTATAAGGATGCCAAACATGTCATTTTCCGGCAACTCGAGCCAACAACATGTTTACCACCAAAAACCCATTTGTTTATAATACATAAACAACTTTGTACAGCTATAAAAGGTCCCCAAAATTCCATTTTTATTGCTTAAAATTTATTTATAAATCCAAATAAATCATTTTAAATTTCATTAAGCACATAAAATCCAACCGGGTAATTTACCGAACACATGGCATGGACTTCTAAACAAAAAACTTATTTCAAGCACTTGAAAATAGATAAAATATAATTTACATGACATAAATTAAATAAAACTACTGAAACTTGTTTAAAATACCATAAACTATGTGTGTAAGCAAACATGACATTTAAGTGAGCAAGCGGTGTACACGTTTATAACAAAACAATACTACTTTTTACAAAATAAGGCTTAAACAACTGTTTTTTACCCCAAGAAAATTATCCAAAGGCTTAAAAACAATACTAAAAATATATATAATGTTATAAAAGCAATAAAATGATGAAAATTAAATTATAAAGGCATGTGCGAGGGATATCCATCCTCAGAACCATGGCGAAAAGGAACAACACACCCGATATAAACCACCGCGGTTCCAAACACTCTAGATTTATGAAGACTAGCCATAAACTAACCAAAAATAAATAAAAAACATGGGATAACATAACACTAGGTATTTCATGGATATATTAGAAGAGGAAACCCAAATAAAGTGGAATGAGAAAGAAGAGGGATGAGATAGGAGAATGAATCTCACCTTGGAAACTAGAGAACTCTTCATGTTCCCTAAGATATACACACTTAGTGGAAAGGTAATGGATTGAATATTATTGTAGAGGATCCCTATTTCTTGAAGAACCTTGTAAAAAATATTTGGGGGAAAAGGAGAAAAAATGAATTATTCATGAATGAAACAAATTACCTTACCAAATTTGGACGATTTGAGAAGCCTTGAGAAATTTATCCCTAATTTGAGACTAATATGTTCTCCAAAGAGGGAAAATGGAACATGGGGTGATCCTAAGGTTCTTGGTCTCGATTTAGAGGTTTAATAACTGAAAAATATAAAAAAAGTAAATAATATATAAAAGAAACAAATTATGTTTTTAAAACTATAAATGGGATAAAGGGCTGGCCTAATACCTGAATAAATAAACCAAATCCACCATGATTATTAATTATTAAGGGGGTCCAAAAGGATATGGTGGTTTTAATATGTCAGGTAAGGAAAATTGTGAAGTGGAAAGAGTTAAAAATGTTGAAAAATGAAGGATTTATAAAAAACAAATATTGTTTTTATATCTGGAAATGGGCTCATTGTTGGCCCAAATATTGAAGTAACAACCCTTTTCTTTAATAACTACCAAAAAATATATGGAGAACCCATGATAGGACTATTAGACATAGATGGAATTTTAAAAATCCAAATTAATCTCACCCAAAACCCAAAAAAGTATCAGGATTTCCATTGAATCGGATCAAAACCATGACAGAAAAAATGTGTGTGACAAAAATTCTCCCCAGCATAGGAATTTATATCCTCGTAAAGCCATGTAGAAGAAGGATTCTCTAGAAAGAGTTGATACCACTTCTCTCTCATTGAATATTTTTTCTCCCAATTCTCTTGAGAATCCAATCAGAGACACAATGACACATTGACAAATGGAATAGACTTCCTAGGTTTATTTTCATCTAAGAATCAATGATCTCAACTGGTAACTCAATAATGGAAACATATAGCTCCAAATCAACCTCCTTGTGACCCAAAACATTGGAAGGAACGTGGTGGTTCTTCTTGAGATGAGATGTGTGGAAAACATCACGAAAACTCATCAAATGAGCTAGTAATTACAACTGATAAGCAACTTTACTAAGACACTATGTGATTTCAAATAGTCCACCATATCATTGATCTATCATTACCTATTTACCAAGATGATGGTGAATCAATCAAGGATATCCCTTCAAAAATCTCAAGCACAAAAAAAAACTCCAAAGGATTGAATTAAAGATTTGTATATGGTTTTTTATGACTCTAAGATATAACTAATAATCGATTTATGTCTTGAATCCTATCTAATATCTCTTGAATGATACTTGGTCCCATGAGAGAGGCATTACCCGCCTCTTCCCAACAAATAGGTGACCTTTCACCAGGAGACAATAAAAATATTCAATCGGTTCCATTCTGATAGATGACTATTAACTATTATTATAAGAAAAATAATCAAGTCACAGATGGGTATCCCATGATCCATATAATTCCATGAAATGGAAATAGTGAATATATTCCATGATATATGGAGCATGATTCATTAGGCAGCCAATCTATGGATGGTAAGTTATACTCAATCTGAAGGGAGTTTCCCTCATATCTTTGTGACTCTTAAAAAATTTGAAGGTAGACATATGATCTCTATCAAAGACAATAGTGGATAGGACCCCAAAAGACCTCACTATATCCTATACAAATAGATTATTAATATCTTAAACAATAGTGTTGTCCTAGATCGAAATAAAATGAACTATTTCCATCAACTTATCAATCACCACCCATATATAATTCTATCCTCAAGGATTATATGGAAGTCCAATGATGTTGTCCATAGACACCTCATCCTTTTTGAAAATTGAAATTGGATTATTCTATACCATACCAAAAAGATTCATGTTCTCTCCCTTTCTATGTTGGCATGTGTAATAGGGGGACACATAATCAGCAATGCCACGCTTCATATCTGGCCATTAGAAATTCCATCTCATGTCATAATACAACTTCTTAGTTCCAAGGTGAATGGACCGTGAATAACTATGACCATATTGCAGCACCAGATTCCTTATGGTTGATTGGACTACAAACTGACCCTTTAGGTGGATAATACCATCATAAGGGAGAGATAAACTTGAAACAGTCTCCCTACCATATCATGTTTCTCGTATTCCCCTAAACTCATTATATATCTACTAGTCCTATAAAATAGACTCATGGAGAAATTATGGTAACTGAACACTGACCAAAACACTACCTAAGTTATATTATTTAACATCCATATGAAATAGGAAAAAATATTTATAAGGTTCTACACATGCTTCAATTTCAAGATAGCATTTGGTGGATGGTTTGTAAAAGTGGGTTCCATACACCCAATATAATTAGTACTTTTAGATTAATATATTAAGTATGAAATGAGGTATACCTTGTGTACTCTTACAATTATATTGTTTATATTTATGTGTTCACTATTTAAATGGTAATGTTCATAGATTAATTTTCATATCAAAGGTTATAGTATTTCTTGATTCATAATGAGAACATCAATATATTATTACATTTAACTTAAATATATGTCATATGGTCTAGATACAATATTATGACTATACATATATGATTCCTTACTATTAAGTGTTGGGGTATCATAATATTTGACACCTCTTCTCTTGATGTTCGCACATAGTGATCTCTATTAGGTGATATCATTAGATAGTCCATCCAATAGGAAACCCACATTTTTCAGGTGTCATTGGTTGGTACTTTATACGGACATGTGTATTGTTCTTCTAAATTAAGATCATTAACAATGTGGCCCATTTGATTGCACACTTTGATGCATGGAAAAACTGTGACAATGAATTCATGTTGAGGAAACTTGGGTTGGGTATATCATTTGTGGTATTTCATTAGTT
Organism: Viscum album; assembly: GCA_963277665.1. Lineage (NCBI taxonomy): Eukaryota > Viridiplantae > Streptophyta > Magnoliopsida > Santalales > Viscaceae > Viscum > Viscum album. Next base: position 1,529,087,429 of record OY728123.1, on the reverse strand, counting down.
GAATGTTTGAGACACAATTTTTTAACTTTTGAGATGAAGAAGAGATGTCTTGGGCCTAATTTATTAGGATTGTGGTACCATTATAAATTATTGGACACGGTAGTTGATGGTATGTTTTTTCTAGTTATACAAACAACATACGAAATAATGAATGGATGATGAAACACGTGTTTTCTATTCTTTATGAGATATCATGAAACAAAGAGATTATATTACAAAATATGTGTTCGTATAAAGGTTTTCGTTGCAATGAATTTCGCTTATCTATTTAGGGACCTTGATGTATTTCTAGAATCCACTCTTTGTTTATGAATAGTATTCATTGCTATCAAGATAAGGGCCTAGAGAGTCACAGACAACAATCTATTCAAAAATCATCCCTTTTCTGGTGAATATGTATATATGACATTTTGGGCCCCACCATGGGGTCATGATTTTTCCCTGTAATCGATCACTGGAGAATAAATAAATTCATTATTATTCAAGCATGGAATAATTGGGTTGAATTAATTTATTAAAGCATTCACTATATATTATTTGAATACAAGGAATAATATTATATGAAAGAATTTTATTTTGATATTAAATGTTTATTTAATATTGTGGTAATTTTGAGTAGAGTTAAATGACTAGGTTTTATCACATAATATTTTTAATATATATTATAATAATGTGATAAAATATAAATAATATTTATAATTTATTTAGATTAGCATATATATTTATTTATTTCTTATTTAGAAGAAGTTAAATATACGGGGATTGGGAAACCATATTTGGGTATTTTATACACCCACAATATAAGCAGGAGGGAGACTATATTCCATATATTGTTCATTCCCAAAAGAACAAGAGACTCTCTCTCTCTCTATCCTCACACTTCCTAGAGAGAGAAATTATCTCTCAGAGTGATCGATCCAAGAAAGCCTTTGACAGATCAAAGGGATGCGGTTGAGGTGATCGTTGTGATGTTTAAGGATTCATAAGAGCTCTGTACTAGAAACCAAATTTTGATGATTGGCTTCCACACAGATTATTGGACTCTCTATGGATGATATATATGTGTTATTCTTTCGATCCTTTGAGAAATGATCACCTGTTACTAGATGCGTTTGAATGTGTTGTTGATACAAATGAGGTACTCATTTATTTTTTTCTAATTAAATTAAAATAAGATCCCCAAACCTCTACCGGGGATTGCATCACTTGTGATGATGTAGTTTTGTCACTCTAGTGATGAAAAAGACTAAATACCTATCCCACAAACTTACACTACATGCTTTGGTACCATAAATTGTTTTCATAGTGATTGGGTAAATTTTCTGAGCTAAGAAAAAATTAATTTTCATTGAATTAAGTGTAGGGTTTAAATTTGGTTCCAAAAAAATAGACCAATATTCATTCCAATTTCGGACGACCATATTGTGTACGTATGAAATTTTAAATACGGATTGAAATTATAAAAAAAAATAGGATATTTTCAGGGTAAATATTAAAAGAAAAAAATTTCTATCCACAATTCAGTCACTGGTGGAAATTCCAGTGACCACTCGAACTCCATCCAGTATCCAACTTGATTCCAACCCCCAAAATAGTATAAAAAAAAGACATGTATTCCACATAATTTTTTTTATTGTAATAAAAAATATTAAATAATTAATTAAATACTAATAGTCCTGCAATATCAGCGGTAGGAATTATCTTTTCTAATTAAAAGAACTATTAAGTAAATGGGTGAGGAAGATGACAGGGGTTTAAAAAAAACTATGTCATTTATTTCGAAAAACTTATAAAATGGCGATGGTGGTCAAGTTTCATTGTGGTGGTGATTCAATTAAATAGAAAAAACTTTGTCAAAAAAATTAGCGGCTTTGAGAAGAAGAATATGATGCCTCTTTCTCCCATTCCAGCACAACCTTGTTCTGGTCGGCATTCCTGTCACCATGTGCTGCCGGAAGCCTCCACTGCTCAGCCGAAACCACCCTCTCTAGCCAAGATGAACCCTTTGGTTGACCCAACGGTGCCCCACACCAAGCTGTTTATCACTGCCTCACCTGGCCACCACTGCCTCCACCATCAACTGGGCCTAGGTGTTATAGCCATGAGGTCACTGGTTCACTTGCAGCCACCTTCCATGAGGTTACATCCCCTTCAACGTCACACCATCAACCTCCATGGATCTAGTCGTTGCTTCTTCCATGGATGACTAGAGGTTGAACCTTCCCGATAAAAGGCCTCCTGGCCCCGCAACCATGAGGGTCGACACCCCCATCATAACCCCGCTGCTGCTTGACCCAGGCACTTCCCCTACTCGGGTCTCCCTATCAACACCATCTTGGATATACATCTACCTCTTTTTTGATTCATCACATAGAACCAATCACATTTGACCGCCTCCAGCCTTAATGAAGGTGGCGAACCCTAAAATGGGTTCAGGTGGGTCTTCCCTACCCGGAATGTGTTAGGTAAGGTATGTATGGCCTAGAACAGCCTTTCATGGTTTCTGCACATCATGAAACAGGCATGTCTATGGTCGACCTAGCCCGCAATGGTCGTGCGTGAGGTTTCGACACCTATGATGTTTTTTAATATAATCAAAATTAATTTATAATTTTGGATTATAAAAAATATGTTTTCCATAATATTAAAATTCCATAAAATTAATTTAATTTTGGGTCTAAAATTAAATTATTAAATTATTTTAATTTTGGAATAAAAAATTAAATTGATAATTGGACCAAATTAAATTAAATTCTTTGAATTTAAACAATTGATTTAAATTATTTAAATTCTCTCGTGATTAAATTTAATATATTTAAATTTTATTACACTTTAATTTTACCTATTAACCAATCTTTAGTAGTGACTGACCCATGTATTTGTCTAGTTTATTTTATTTAATAAATGTGTGTGATGCTTGTAATAATTAATTAGTTTTATTAACATTTTTTACATCATCATTTCTATTCAATATGTATAACGGTTTGCTTGACATTTATTATATGCATGTACATTTCACTTTTCGATACTCCCTCTCTTATGTGCGATTATTGGGTACTATTGATGTTGTGGTGTAATTTGTGGGTCACACGAAGTCGAGGTGAAATTCAATCGAGAACTACACACTCGACGGGGATGGGCTACATCATGAGTCAGGACATGAATCAGGTATGATACCCATGGATCATGGTTGATCCATTGAGTTAAAATGGATCAAACAATGTTATATATTCAACACCAATTGGGTAATTATATTTCCTTTTTTGTATTGTTTATTATTTTATGCATTTTCATGACACCAACAAACACATAAAATAATAAATAGTAAAATGAATAAAGATGTGATGGATGTTTTTCTATTAAGGTTTATTTGTTAGTGTGACAAAAAATTATGAACATATTAACATAAAAGTATTACATTAATCTAAAATATTAAAACCCTCAAAGAAATATAAATTCACGAATTCCTTCCATCACACAAATTTGAACAAAACTGGGTGTATTGAATGCTCTTAATCCAAGTTGGAGGGTTCCTCCTACTGCCAATAAGTTCTTATGAAGGTAATGGGTTGAATTAACTAATGTTTGAAGAAAATACATAGCCAAAAAAATTGTGTTGCATCTTTAGAGGAAATATTTGAGTAAACCATGTTTAGGATTTTAGAAGCTATGAATTCACTCAACAAATCATGGAGTCATGAGTTAATGTGGTTGAAAAGTTTATTTCCTACCTTGATCTTTTTGAGTAATGGTGTATCCATATCTTGATGAATATTGGGAGAGATTTCAATCATCCATGCCACTAGAATACTCATGTGATAGAGTATTCCAACTCTAGTACATTGATTTTATAAAGTTTGATAAAGTATCAGGATACATTTAATGATGATAATAATCAGTAATGTCTAATCAATAATCATGATAAAAGTAATAATATACTATATGTTTTTGTAGAAAATGGAAATTAGAACCAATAGTGAACCATGACAATTTTGGACAAATAGTATGTCCTCACTGGCATGATTTTCTAGGAGTGGTATTGGACCTTGCGTAAAGTGATATGATATCAGAAATTCAAGGTGCTACTGTCCCCAATAATTGTTAATCCTCCTCAAGAAGAGAGGGTGAAAATATGAAAACAAGTGAATCATATATAATAAATATGATGGATATTTCATAATTCTATCATCTGCATTAGATTTGAGTTGTTGTTACAACATTAAGACAAGGATAATTTCACATGTTTTGTCATCTCTAAGAAGCTTGTGAGGGGAAAGAGAATAAAGATTTGAATGGGTAATCATATCACTGGATATGTTCAAATTTAAAGATATATCATGGTCATTCAATAAATCCCATTATTATATCATTTTGACCCATATACTTTAGTTTCATTTAGATTACAAAACAACATATTGGAGTAAACACTTCATTACCTTTTGGGTAAGGTTTTTCAAGAAAATGAGAAATTAAATAAGATTAATATGTCGTTCTTATGGAGAATAAGTGTGTTAGAACCCGGTTCTTATTCTTGAGGTACAAGTTTCTTTTTTTCCTTTTCCTTAAGTGTTTTTGAGAAAATAAGGAAAATGGGGGAAGATCGTAAATTTTGTGGGTACACGCCGTGCACTTTTCCACACACCATGTACTTTGACCACGTAGGATGAGTACATAGAGAGTGTAGGCCTGTCGGAAATGAAGGGTGTAACAACTGACTACACGTCGTGTACTTTATATTTACACGCTGTGTAATCAGTTGGTCGGTGAACAGTATGGTTGTGGAGGTAGTCACTAGCAGAGTGATAGTACACACCGTGTAATCGGGAATACACGCTGTGTACTCATGTTGACTGATGAACAGTTTCACGGTAGAAAGAAGCCGCCAGAGGAACAGTTTAAAAAAATGAAAAGTACACGTCATGTACTTGAGAGTACACGCCGTGTAGTTTGTTTTTTTCACTTAAAACGGGCAGTAGCCTCCTCATTTGGCAGAGGTGGAAGAACCATCATTTGGAGCTCGGGAGGACGACCAGAGCTTTGGAGATCACCCAATCGTGCAATGAGAATCCGTTTCCACCTCCTTCGATCACGTTGGGACCATAAAATAATTCTTTTATCTCAGATCTACATTGTTCTTAGACAATTTTGAAGGTATCGTTCACGTATACCGATAAGGGATGATCGAGGTAGGTGGTCTGATGTTTATTTACAACTGTGGTGTTGAACTTGTGTACCATTGTGCTATGAACCCATGTTGGTGTGTCGTGTGGCTGAGGCCTTGGCTGTTTTAAATACCTAGAACTGTATAGGTAATTGAATGTAACTATAAACCGTTGTTTGGGATCACTGCTTGGATCCAGGACCACCCCGAGGGTGCGTTCCTCTATTTAGCCCTTTGTCCAGGATACCCGAGGGTAAGCCATGATTATATTGTGTATTGAATTTCCTTGAAATTATTTGTATATAACCTTCTTTTTTATGCTTTGGGCTTAGCTCGGTTACTTGCGCCTAATGGCAGTGTTCTTTATAGGGCATTGTTTGTTTATCCTGAGGGCATGGTACTTCTTATCCTGAGGGCAATGTTCTATTTCGCCTGAAGGAAACACTTCTTATGCCTAAGGGCAGTGACATCTGTTCCCGAGGGAAATAACTCGTACGCCTGAGGTCAATATTCGATAGCCTGAGGGCAAGGCTAAGGGTGTCATTTTATTATATTATCCTCGGGGTAAGGTTTTGATTGGCCGGAGGGCTTGGTTCTGATGATCACAGAATGTTATTAAAATTGAATGGTTAAAATGAATATCAAAATGACAATGAAACTGGAAGTGATTGTTACTTCTGAGTACTTAATAGTTTACTGCTTTTTCTTTCACACACTATTTTTTTCACATTTTCACTGACAGTTGGGCACGGGCCTTTGGTGGGTGCCTATTGGGATTTATTTCTCACACCCAATTTGGGTCATGTCTTCGGCCCAAATAGAGTATATTGTTGTAGGTGTCGACAGTTGAAAGGGTCCATATACAGGTATATTATTGTAGCAGAGGAGTAGGAGAGCATGGGACCGAGCTTAGGCTTGTGATGCTGTTGCGTTATGTTCACTCAGTTTTGTTCTGTTTGTTTAACCATATACTTTGAGTTGTATTGTATTGTGTTGTAGTGTATCTTGTTCTAGATGTTTTCATAGAATTAGTGACATGCTGCATCTTTATATATATATATGGTAGTTGGTTCTCTTTCCTTCAGTTGTCCATTCAGTTTTATATTGTTTACTACTTCCTTTGTTGTATGTTATTTATCTTTTCCACTACGCTACACTTTGAAAAATGAGGGCATAGTTTTCCCACTATCAGACCTGGGACCTCGCTTCTAGTCGGCAGCCTCTGGGATTTGGGGAAATGCGCTTGAGGTCACGTGACCAACTGGATTCGGGGTACCTGTTGTGTGGCTCCTGGATCCGGGACATTACAAAGTTGTATCAGAGGGGTTCTTTTTTTTAACGTACTATTTGGAGCCTTCATTAGGGATAGGATGGGCATGTTAGTTGGCAATGAGCTGTGACCAGAAGTAGCTAACCCGTGTATAAGGAAAAACCAATTTACCACATGTTGCAATTTTTATGATTTTGCAAATTTGGCAGTTGACTTGATTTTCACCGTTGGGTGATGCACTTGTGATTGTTCTGTTTATAAGGTATAAATGGGTTATATTTATTTGAAACCCAATGAGATGCATGTATGCCATCTCATGCATCATTAGGCACATGCTAGAATCACATGTCATTCCTTCCTTCCATGCCATGTAGGTGCATTAGAAATTTCATGTTGTTGTGATAGTTGTTGTGCTAGAAAATCATGCTGTTGTGATAACTGCTTTGATAAATACCTTCTATTTGACAGGGTATTGTTGTGTGAGGTTGTTGATAGAATGAACACCAAACATTGGGTTTTAGGGAGTATGGGCCTTAAATAATTGGAATTTGGTGTATTATTGACGAGTTTACTTTCTTATAACATGTGTAAGATTCCATGCTTTGATTCGTGGGGAGTATGGGCCCTCACAGATCAGAATTTGGCACTTAGGTTTGGTTTTAGTGTTTTTCTGGGCTCCGAAGTAGTTTTGAAGTCTTATTGTCCAGAAAAACTAGGATACATGCCGTGTAGTTCTATGTCACATGTTGTGTGTTCTTCTGTTCGGGAAGAAAGGAAAAAAAATTTAAGTACACGTCGTGTACCCTTAGTACACGCCGTGTAGTCTCTTCCCGTGTCCTAGACTGTGCGGGTGGGGACACAGGGTAGGGATTGGCTTGGGAAAACACGTCGTGTACTGGTTGTACATGACGTGTAGTGTTGACCCAGTGTCCGTCTGTGTAACTAAGAACACGGACGGAGGAAACATTAAGACATACATGCCATGTCTACTAGGAACACACCGTGTAGTCTGACCTAGGTACCCGGCCATGTCACGAACAACACAGGACGGTGAATGCTTATCGAGTACACATCATGTAACTATGGGAAACGCCATGTGGTTATTTTAGGAGACCCGTGTGGATTAGCCAGGTAGAAGGACTCGGGCAGGGAAGAAGGATTCAAGTACACGCTGTGTGTTCCGAAGACACGTCGTTTATTTAGTGTGTTACACGGCCAGTTTAAGCTGGAGTAGATGCCCATGTGGATGTCTTGTGAGAACACACCATGTAGTATTTATACACACCATTTAATAATGTTTTGTAGATCTTTAATGCTTCCCTTATCTTGTTCCCTTCTTGGTCTCATAGTTTTCAGTCTTAGATAAATTTTCATCTAAGGTGTGCTTTGACCTTGTAGAGTCATGCCATCGAGATGACCACCGGTTGTTCTCCAGGAGAGTGGAGATGATTATACTCCTGAGATGGTAGGCCATGGGATACCAATGGATCCTCCAGCAGTGCCAGATGTGACGACAACCGTTATACCGGACACAGGTGCAGAGGCACAGTTTTTTGAAGGCTTCATGCGGTTCATGCAGACCTTCCAGGGAGCACCGCATGCCACCACATCTATGGCAGAGATGACGCATATCTTCCAGCAGCAACATCTACCTATGTTCTCAGGGGATGGCGGACCATAGGCTACGAAGTCATGACTATATTCAGTGCAGACTATTTTCGAGCATCTTGAGACGGCTCCAGGGCGGAGGGTCAAGCTCACGACTTATATGCTGTGTGATTCCGCCAAAAGGTGGTGGGATGTTACCACCTAGTCTGAGCATCACAGAGACATGTTATGGAGGTATTTTCAAGCAGTCTTCTATGACTTCTTATTCCCAGAGACACTGAGGGAAGATCGAGCTCGAGAGTTCATGAATCTGCAGGAGGGCGTTATGTTAGTGATGGACTATTTTTCCCGCTTCACCGAGCTTCATCATTTTTCACCTGTTCTGGTGGGTGATGAGACGTTGAGGGCTATAAGCTTTGAGGATGGTATTTAATATGAAATCTGAGGTCTGGTGAATGTTTTTAGGTTTCCTACCGTGCATGTTATTGTGAACCAGACACTGATTACTGAGCGGAACCTGCAGGAAGCTATTGGTGTGGGCCAGGGCGGTTTGACACCAGTTTCTGGTACTATCTCTACCAGTAAGAGGAATAGGTATATGGATTTCTCTCACGGTGGAAGTACTAGCTAGAAGAATTCTATAGGTGGCCTAGTTATTTGCTACTAGTGTGGTAGAGAGGGTCACAAGCGACCTCAGTGTCCTTGAGACCCAGTGGAGTGCTGAGCTTGCGGAAAGATGGGTCATCTACAACGCTTTTGTAGGGAATTTCTCCCAATGGCTAGTGAGAGGGGTTATGTGCAGACTCCACATGTGGGAGCAGGACCAGCAGCTTCTTACCAGTTGGGAAACTGGAATACGTCCGGGCGTACTGGTAGAGATGGTGGTTGTGGTCGTGGTAACCATACGCCAGGATCTCAGAGGCAATAGGGTGAGACAGCTCAGGGTAGCCAGGTCGTGTCACAGGGCCACGACACTGGGCAGAAATATACAGTGCAACAGACCCAACAAGAGTAGGATCTCAGAACTTCAATTATCATAGGTACTATTCCAGTAGATTTTGTGTTATCTTCATTACTTTTTGATACGGGTGATACACATAGCTTTTTATCTATGCCTGTTGTGGAGAGCCTTGGGATCTGTGTTTCTTCTTCTTCTGATGTTATAACACTGGACACTCCATTGGGAACTAGAATGCCTGGTGTGCGTCTGTGCTGAGAGTGCCCCTTGAGGTTGGTGGGTTTCAATTTCTATGGGACCTCTATGTCTTGGAGATGACAAGCTATGATTTCATTCTCGGGATGGACTGGTTGGTACACTTCCTAGAATTTGTGGATTGCTATAGTCATAGGGTGAGTTTCACATCACCAGAGGGCAGAGAGTTTCTATACAAGGGAAAATGGGATGTCCAGGCAAGACAAGCTAGAATCGAGCATCATGGGTGAGGTGGAGTGATATCCCAGATTGCGAGCCTATATCTAGATGATCAGGGGACTTTTCAGAAGGATTTTTTTCTTGTAGTTGATTGTTTTAGGGATGTCTTCCTGGATGACTTTTGAGGTATTCCTCCGGAGCGATATGTAGATTTCTCTATTGAGCTTGTGCTAGGAGCGGAACTGGTGTCCATTCCTCCTTATAGGATGGCTACACCTGAGTTTCAGGAGCTCATGAGGCAGTTGGATGACTTACAGGAAAAGGGTTTCATCCAACCAAGTACTTCTCCATGGGGTTTTTCAATCCTTTTTGCGAAGAAGGTGGACGGTACCCTCAGACTCTGTGTGGATTATCAGAAGTTGAACCAGCTGATGGTTAAGAACATATATCCCTAACAAGGATTGATGATCTTTTTTATCAACTTCGGGGAGCAGGAGTGTTCTCAAAGATTGACTTGAGATCCAGATATCATCAGTTACACGTTAGACCATCAGGAATACCGATTACAGCTTTTTGGAGTAGATATGGTCTATATGATTACATGGTTATGCCATTCATACAGACGAACACGCCAACAGTTTTCATGGTTTTGATGATTCATTTTTCCACTCCTATCTAGATTATTTTATAGTAGTATTTGTGGATGACATCTTGGTGTACTTTAGTACTCGACACGACCATTCCACCCATCTTGAGATCGTTTTGAGTACACAAATAGAGCATCAATTATATGCTAAGATCTAAAAGTTCAACTTCTAGATGGACCATATTCACTTATTGGGTCATATTATCTCAGAGGTATGAGTTTCATTTGACCCAGAGAAGGTGAGAGTAGTAGTTTCCTAGGAGCATCCTAAGAATGTGTTTGATATATGGAGTTTCATGGGTCTGGATGGTTACTACATGCGTTTTATACAGGACTTATCTTGCTTAGCAGTGCCGTTGTTGGGTTTGACTAAGAAGGGTGTGAAGTTCGTTTGGTCAGAAGCTTCCAAGATAGCCTTTCAGGAGCTGAAGGGAAGGTTGACATCAGCACCAGTCCTGATACTTCCAGATTAGGGGAAGAGCTATACAATTTACTATGATGCATTAGATATTGCGTTGGGAACAGTGTTGATGCAGGGTGATCGAGTTGTTGTGTACGGGTCTCAGCAGTTGAGGACACATGAGAGGAATTACCTAACGCATGATCTCGAGTTGGCTGCAGTTGTTCATGCATTGCGATGTTGGAGACATTATCTCTTGGGAGAGAATTTTGTGGATTTTACTGACCAAAAAAGTCTCATGTACATATTTACTCAGTGTGACCTGAATCTGAGACAAAAAATGTGGGTTGAGTACCTTCAGTCTTTTGATTTTGAGATTACCTATACACCTGGTAAGGGTAATGCAGTTGTTGATGCACTAAGCTGGAAGACTCAAAATAGGCAATTCATGAGGCCAGTGGTGAGTGATAGCTTATGGCTTTGTTCTCTAAGATTCATTTGGAGGTGCACTATAGTTAGAGGAAAACCTATCTTTATTCCTTATCTATGACTTCTACCCTCCTGGATAGAGTGAGTATGAGACAACTATTGGATTCAGAAGGCCTAGTTCTATGGGAGTCGGTGGCAAGTGAGGACCCTACTCCTGGTTGGGTGATAGGAAATGATGAGGTACTGCGTTTCCATGGACGAGTATGGGTTCCAAGGGATATACGTGAGGAGATGATGCAAGCGGTTCATGCTTCAGCTTGGGCAGTGCATCCCGGAGTAACCAAGATGTACCATGACTTGAGATGTCAGTACTGGTGGCCGAGTATAAAAAAAGAAGTAGCTGGTTTTGTTACGATATACTCCACCTGTCAGCAGGTGAAGGCGGAGCATCAGAGGCCAACTGGACTTTTACAGCAGTTACCCATTCTGGAATGGAAATGGGATGATGTTGCGATGGATTTCATGACCGGGTTTCTGAGGTATCCTCGAGTCAATGATGTCATGTGGGTCATTGTGGACAGACTTACGAAGGTAGATCACTTTTTTCCGATCAAGGAGAACTTCAGTGTTGATGAGATCGGGGAGTTGTATATCTGAGAGGTAGTACGACTTCATAGGGTCCCTCATTCTATCATTTCAGATAGGGAATCCCGCTTTATGTCTCATTTCTGGTTGAGTTTTTAGAGGGTACTGGGTACACAGGTGCTTCTGAGAACATCTTACCACCCTCAGACCGATGGCCAATCAGAGCGTACAATACAGGTGCTTGGGTACATGATACGTGCATGCATCCTAGACTTTGTGGGCTCTTGGGAGAAGAATATACCCCTGGTCAAGTTTTTATATAATAATAGTTTTTAGGAAACTATTGAGATGGAACCTTAAGAGGAATTATATGGTAGGCCATGCCGATCACCCTTGTGCTGGATGGAGGAAGGTGAGGCAGCTTTTCTAGGGCCATGTCTCATGCAGGAGACATCAGAGTAAGTCTAGTTGATTCAGAAGCAGATGGATACTGCACAGTCTCGTCATAAATCTTATGATGATCGCCGTAGAAGACCCTTGGAGTTCGTGGTCGGGGATCAGATGTTTTTGCATGTTTTGCTGAGTTTGGGACACAGACGGATCGGGAGACAATGTAAACTTTCTCCGAGGTATGTGGGGCCATATGATATTCTGGAAAGAGTCGTCCCAGTTGCCTATCGGTTGTAGTTACCACAGAGGTACCAGGCCATGCACGACATCTTCCATGTATCTCATTTGTGCCATTATCACTCAGAACTGTCTCATGTTTTTCAGCCCAAGGAGGTTGAGCTTCAGGCTGATGCATCCTTTAAGGAGAATCATGTTCATATTGTTGATAGAAGCACGAAGGTTCTTTGAGGCCGATCAGTTCCTCTCGTATGAGTGCTATGGTAGCATGGCCGAGTGCAGGACGGAACCTGGGAGCGGGAGACCGATGTATGTTCTCAGTGGCCAGAGTTGTTCACATATTTATCTTCACCACCCTTAGAAGGGAAATTCGGGGATGAATTGCTTTAAAGGGGGAAGTTTGTAAGAAACCAGTTCTTATTCTTGAGGTACGCGTTTCTTCTTTTCCATTCCCTCAAGTGTTTTTGAGAAAATAAAAAAATTGGGAAAAAATCCCAAATTTTGTGTGTACACGCCGTGTACTTTTCCACACACCGTGTACTTTGACCGTGTAGGATGAGTACAAAGAGCGTGTAATACTGCTTTCAATGATGGGTGTAACAACAGACTACACACTGTTTACATTGTATTTACATGCCGTGTAATCATTCGGTAGGTGAACAGTAAGGTAGTGGAGGTAGCCTCCAGCAGAGCGACAGTACACACCGTGTAATCGGGAATACACGTCGTGTACTCATGTCGACTGATGAACAATGCCACAGTTGAAAGAAGATTCCAGGGGAATAGTTTAAAAAAAATGAAAAGTACACGTTGTGTACTTGAGAGTACATTCCGTTTAGTTTGTTTTTTTCGCTTAAAATGGGCAGTATCCTCCTCATTTGGTAGAGGAGGCAGAACAACCGTTTGGATCTCGGGAGGACGGCCAGAGCTTTGGAGATCACTCGATCGGACATCGGGAATCCGTATCCACCTTCGTCGATCATGTTAAGACCATACAAGAATTATTTTATCCCATATCTATGTCTTTCTTGGATGATTATTAAGGTATCGTTCACATATACCGATCAGGGACAATCGAGGCAGGTGGTCTGATGTTTATTTCCAACTGTGGTGTTGAACTTATGTATCGTTGTGCTACGAACCCATGTTGGGTTGTCGCGTGGATGATGCCTTGGCTATTTTAAATACCTAGAACTTCATAGGTAATTGAATGTAACTATAAACTATTATTTGGGATCACTGTTTGGATCCAGGACAACCCTGAGGGTGCATTCCTCTATTTAGACATTTGGCCAAGATACCCAAGGGTATGCCATGACTATAATGTGTATTGAATTTCATTGAGAGGAATTGTATATAACTTTCTTGTTTATGCTTTGGGCTTGGCCCGGTTACATGCACCTGAGGGAAGTGTTTTTTCTAGGGAATTGTTTGTTTAGCCTGGGGGAATGGTACTGCTTAGCCTAAGGGCAATGTTCTATTTCGCATGAGGGAAACACTTCTTATGCCTGAGGGAAATGAGTTTAGTTCCCGAGGGAAATATCTCGTACGCCTGAGGGAAATATTTAATAGCCTGAGGGCATGGTTTTATTATATTAGCCAGAGGTCAAGATTTTGATTGGCCTGAGGGCTTGGTTATGATGAGCACAAAATGTTATTAAAATTGAATGTTTAAAATGAATATCAAAATGGAAATGAAACTAGTAGTGATAGTTACTTCTGAGTACTTACTAGTTTACTGCTTTTACTTTCGCACACTACTATTGAACATTTTCACTGACTGTTGGGCATGGGCCTTTGGTGGGTCCCTACTAGGATTTATTTCTCACACCCTGTTTGGGTCATGTATTCGGCCCAAATAGACTATATTTTTGCAGGTGTCGAAAGGGGAAGGGGCCCCTATACATGTACATGATTGTAGCAGAGGAGTAGGAGAGCATGGGACCGAGCTTAGGCTTGCGATGCTACTACGTTCTGTTCACTCTATTTTGTTTTATTTGTTGTACCTTGTAATTTGAGTTGTATTGTATCTTGTTCTGGATGTTTTCATAGAATTAGTGACATGCTGCATCTTTATATATATGACTGCTGGTTCTCTTTACTTCAGTTTTCCATTCAGTTTTATATTGTTTACTACTCCCACTGTTGTATGTTATTTATCTTTTCCACTGCGCTACACTTTAAAAAATGAGGGAATAGTTTCCCCACTATCAGACCTGGTCCCTCACTACTAGTCGACAGCCTCTGGTGTTTAGGGAATACGCTTGAGGTCACGTGACCAACCGGGTTTGGGCCCCCCGTTGTGTGGCACCCAGATCCGGGACGTTACAAAGTGGAAGACAATGAAAAAATTATACTGGCATGTGAGACATTAATTTCATATTCTCAACATCCCTCGGTAAAAATAGGTATTAAATTGGACTTTATTTTCACTACATATCATGAAATAAATATATGGAAGTTTTATTGTAGTGAACTGAATCGAAGAATCATGTAGTCGCTTATTCTTGATGTATATTCCTCAATTTAAAGTAATGGGTTCATTAAACTTATTGGGTATTAAATAAAATATATGGATAAATTATTTTTATTTGAATTAAGTAACCATGTAAGAAATTAAAAGTTATAAGAAGTAAGGTGTGTTCACTAAGCAGGTGAGAATGGGTGGTTCCTAAATCTATGATGAGAAGTACACAAATTCTATATTTCCATGTTTAATGATTCAAATTGAAATTTTATTGAGTATTACATAAAAATTATCTCACATGTCCATTGGGCACGAGGATACATTTTTAAAATTTAGGAATGAATGTTTTTATGGAGTTTTATACTCAATTAATAGTTTATTAATTCTTAAATCATTAGAAATGCCTGATAAATAGGTAAAATGTAATACTTATATACCCAGTTGGGGAAAGATAATACTTTTTCTTGGAAAAATAAATAGTTTTAAATTAAATACATAGTATGGTTTTAGAATCATTGGAGTTAAAAACCATAGGTATTATCTAAACACTTATGAGATTAGTTTTGGATACTAAAACCTTTATAAATAATGGTAATCCATAAATATTTTGGAAATGTTTAGCTAGTGAGTGTGAACTGTTCTAAGGGTAATCTATTATTAAATATACATCATATGTTTTCCTTATGTGGTTAAGGAATATAAAATTTAATTATGCTATATTAATTTTTAGAATATACAAGTTGATTCAGGCCTGTGTGTTGAAGAGTATCGTGACCAAGCATTCATTGATCATTATAATGTAATGTGGAGTAATTCTTAAATGTAAATTACTATTTACACATCAATGATATGATGATAATAAGGAAGATTGATGATGAGTATTACATCCTAACATTGATAAATTTAATAGAGCATGGATTAATTAATAATCACACAATTACTTATACACATCAGTTTCATTATGTAATTAAAAGGATTATAAATGTTGGAACTTATATTCATTAAAGATACATACATTATATTTTGATATATTCCCCAAAATAATGACATTATACCATAAAAAAATTCAAACTATTAGGAATAATGGAAATAATATGAGTTATAATTTGATGAAAATCCATTGTTTCATAAGATCATATGTTTACAGGAAAACAATTAATTTGGATAAAAAAACTTTCATCAAGAAAACATAGTGTGAATCTAATGTAATCACCCAAAATGATTCTATAGATATTATAGAAAACTCTAATATAGAAAAAATATAATCAAGTTATAGACAATATTTCTATAAAAGGGTGCATATCTTTATTTTATATGATATGAGTAAGATTGAATTAGGTGTATTCATTACTAGAGTTGCTCAAATAGTTAGCATACTAACATGTTCTGCAAGAGGTGCAGAAGAGGAATATTCCCAAGATTCATACTGTATAGGAAGTTCAAAACAATAGTGATGGGTTTATATTCACCATGGTCGATGATACATGATTAATTGAGAATAATAAATCCTACTATTAAGTAGCATATGTAAACAAGATAAGATTTACAAGATCAATAAAATTTTAAGAGTGGATTCCATGTATCAATGTACAAGGGCATATTATTTTGAATACTGTACTGTGTATTAAAAGTTAATATATACATGGATAGTATAATTCCGGTACTAATAACTATCTATTAGTTACACTAAGTCATTATTCTAAAATCCATTAGAATTTTACTTGTCATAGATATTTGCTGTGGTCATTTAATAGATTATTGATTACTAGGACCACTAATTACAGAAGGAATATACAAGATGCAACCAGAATGGGACAATGACATCATAAAATGCTAATAAAGGGTGCATGTTACTGAAATCCAATTTAGTATTGATGTAAGAAACAAGATCATAGAATATTCATTTGGAATTAATTTTTTCCATTTATCTGTAAGAGGTTAGTGGGAGTGAAATTATTTTCTAAGTAAAATGTTTTTGACAAAATATTGATTTTTTTTGGTATTATAGTTAGTAAAGACCAAAATATAAGTAACTATATAGATTTGTACTTAAAGTATAAACCTATTTTGAAGGGAAAAAGATATACTACTATAGATATATCAGTTTCTTAGACCTATTCAAATGTATATTTACAGACAAGTTATTGATAAAATACATGTTTGAATAATTCAAGATGGAATAGGTACCAGATTTACATGGCATAAATATCTCTTTGAATACATTCATAGGAATAGTTGGAGAGTAATGTGGTGGGTCGAATTCTATATGCTTTATTAATGTATCAATAACATATTCCATGATATGTACAAGAATTGATATTTACAACATATACTTTATGATTGTAAAAAAATCAATTATATCTAGGAGAATGACATGAGAATCTATAAGTACTATCCAATTGTACTTGAAAATGTATAAAAGGTATAAAAATGGTATATGGATATGATAGGTTACTAGGTTTTAGGGGACACAAAAAATATTCCTTGGATCAATGTGATATGATGATGCAGTGAGGGTAAGATAATGAGCAGGAGAATCTCATTCAAGATATTGGTAGCCATATGTACAAATAAAGAGTTCATTGTGGGTTTTTAGGTAGCTAAAGAAGTAGTGTAAATACATAATGATTTTTTCTTGTTCTTGGATGACACCTGGTATGTAGATTTTATCATTATGAATTTTTTTTAGGTTATATCCATGATGAAAATTTTATAAAGTGGAAAAAGTTAATACACTTAGAGATATAATCTCTTGAGAAGTTTTTATCAAGGTTTTAATGTCTCATATAGAAGAATATCCATGTAACAATGACATGGCAGACCCATGACTAAATCCATAACTCAAGAGAATAATGTTCTTAACATGTGATATCTTACTATGATGGTTAGCAAGGTGTGTCTACATCATGTGGGTTTGTGGTAAAAGTGGGTTCCCTAGACCCAATATTATTATTACATTCAGATTTCCATATCCTGAATATAGTGAGTTATGTCTGATGTACTTTTACCATTATAGTGTTGATATTTCTACATCCACTATTTAAATAGTAATTTCCATAGATTAGCATTCTTATCAAAAGGCTATATCAATGACTATACTATAATGAGAAACTAAAGATACTATGAAATTAAACATAAACATATGTCTTATGGTCTAGATACATTATTCTAATTGAATAGAAAAGATGACTTAAAATCATGTTATGGGGGTTCATAAGCATTGAGAATTATTTACTTGATGTTCACGCATAGTGATATATAGTATCTGGGATCATTAGGAAAGACCCTTCAATAGACACACAACATTTTTCAGGTTTCATCATCATTTCCTATATATGGACATGTGTATTGGTCTCCAAACATGAGATCATTATCAATGTCTTCCATTTGATCAGGTACTTTGATGATAGGAAAAACCATGACAATGAAGTAGTGATGAGATACATTGTGTTGGTTTCATCATTGGTGGTATGTAACTGGTTTAATGGTTAAGATAGAATTTTCCACATATGAGATAATGAAATGATATCTCAAGCTTATTTGATTGGGACGGTAGTACCATCCTAAATCCTTGGATCACAAAAAAAATTATAATGCATGAATGGATGATGACACATGTGTTCATCATGTTTTATGAGATATAATAATACAAAGAGATTATATTACACATTATATTTTTATAGGATGGTTTTCATTTCTATGACTTTTCCTTTTCAATGTAGGGTTCGTGAAGGGTCTCTAGAATCCACTCTTGGTCTATCAGTAATATTCACTGCTATCGAGATAAGGTCATAGAGGGTCACAAACAATAGTGTACTCATGAATCTTCCATATTCTAGTGAATAGGTATATATTAAATGGTGGGTCCCACCACAAGGTTTGAGTGTTTTACAAGTAACCATTCACTGATGAATAAATAAATTCATTATTATTTCAGTAATGAATAATTGGGTTGAATTTATTTGTTAAAATAATTTATAATATCTTATGTGAATACATGGAAAAATATTATTCAAATAAATATTTTTTTGTTATTCAAGGTTCGTTTAATATTGTGGGAATTTGGAGTAGAGTTAAATGGCTCTGATTTATCACATAAAATAATTAATATTTTTACAACATGTGATAAAATATAAATAAGAATTATGATGTAGCTATTTTTTTATAATTATTTATTTATTTCATGTTAAATATATGGGTGTCGGAGAACCCTATATGGGTTTTTTACACCCACTGTATACGAAGAAGAGATACTATTCAATAGATTGTTCATTCCTAATGGAATGAGAGCCTCTCTCTACTCTCACTTCCTAGAGAGATAAAGTCTCTCTCTGAGTGATCAATCCAAATTTACATCGACTAATTGAAGGGACGAGGTTGAGTTGAACATTGTGATGTCGTAGGATTCGTTGAAGCTCTATTATAGAACCCATACTTTGAGGATTAGTATACATGTTTATTATTGCAGTTTATGTGGAAGATCTATAGTGTTTTTTCTTATGATCCTTTTAGAAATGATAATTAATGACTAGCTGTAATCGAACACACTGCTGATTTAAAAAAGATACTCATTTATTTATTTATGTACTAATTAAATTCATGCATGATCATAAGACCTCTACCTAGGCTCACATCACCATACAAAACTCGTTTTTTCACTCTGATGATGAAAAATTTTAAACCCTTTGTGTATTGGATTCCACTGCGCTCCCAAGTACCATTCAGATTATTATTAATAAGAGAGTCACTAATGACATTCCCTTTCCCCAGGGTGTAGGTGATTTCAAAGTTGATATTTGGGAGATATTACACAAAACAATTCTATCTAATATTCTTGTATTTCTTATAAAAGATATATATTATAATCATATGATTAGAAAATTATATGAACCTCTCTCCAAAAAGATAGTGTCTCCAACACATAAGAACGTGTATAATAGCGAAAATATCCAAATCATTAGTCTGGTAATTTTTATCTTATGGTTGAAGTTGAAGATATTCATAGGCCATGGTGTGATTATCCTTTATAATCACACAACCTAGACTAGAACTAAAATAAATGCATTATAAAACATAACCCTTACTAGTTGAAGACAATATCAAAATAGGATCTGATGTTATAATCCATTTCAATTTATCAAAAGAAATCTCACACTTAGAATCTAAATTTAATTTTATCCGTTTCTTACTAAGAGATGTAAAAAAGTGATACTATATTTTAAAATTCTTGTTTAACCACCTATAGATTCCATCCATACATATGAATCCCCCTATATTGAAGGTTTTCAGTTGTTTATCCGATGACAACATAGAATTTAATTTTTCTAGATCAATTAAGAGACCACATCTCAAAATAATGCGTCCTTAGAACATCGCTTATTGTATGCAAAAATTGAATTTAAAAATATTCCCATAAATTTAATGGATCCTCAAGATTTCCAAAACCAAATTAAAATTTTGATCATTCTCACATTCTTGTCTTGAATAAACTAGGAAATCAACCACAAATACCATGACCAATGTGTCAAGATATAGATAGAATACCAGTTTCATCAAATCCATAAAAATTATAGGAGTGATATTTAGAACAAAAGTCATTATAAAATATTCATAATGGGAATACCTTATCTTAAAAGTGGTCTTTAGGATATCAGAATCTTGAAAACTAAGATGATGATTACCCAAATAATGATTTATTTTTTAAAACCATTTCAATCCCTTTAACTGATAAAATCATGTATCCATAAGGGGAAAAGTGTTTTTATTCTTAACAATCACCTGGTTTAACTTTCTATAGTCTACATGGAGATGTAATGAACTACCATCCTTCTTTTAAATGCATACTGGAATTTCCCATAGCAATTCATTAGGATGAATAATGCCCTTCTCGAGTAGATCACCAACTAAACCTTGATCCTTTTCATCTCAAAAGGTTTTCTATGATAAGATGGTATAGAAATCAGATACATATTTACCAATTGATCAATCATGATATCTACCTCCCTTTATATAAGAAGATCAAAAAAATGGAAAAATTGGGGAAGTCCCAAATAACCAAGTTAAAATCAACATGGAAGGAAAAATCAACAATATTAATTGTAATAGTATATGAAAAATCCTATGATATAGGAATAAAGGTCTTATATGAGTAGGCCTCATGTATCACTCTCAATAGTACAACCAAGAGCTCCCATATATAGTAGATATTGAAATAGATTAATTATATAAATTATTTTCATTGTGATAAGAAACTAGGAAATCCATTTTGATGATGACATTGAATAGATCCAAATAAAGAATTAAGAAATCCCAAACTAAATCCAAGCCAACTATTAGCAGGGAACATTCAAGACAATGAAACCCTTAATCCTTCCTCTTTGTAAAGGACATCTCAAGATCCAAAAGAAAGTACATGGGTTCCATTAAATGTTTCATCACATAAAAATAATAGGAGGATATAAATGAGTGCAAGTAATATTTATCTAATAGATAAATTGATATATAAGATGCAAAAATGATGTTACCCCTAATTATAGTTAGGCCTACATCAACCTCCTCCTAAAACACATCCACTATGTGAAGGTGATTCAATATTTAGGCCTATGGATATAGCCCTATAGACATTTAATCTTATGAACAATACATAGTTTCCATTGGATATAAAGATCTCTAACCATAATAGGACATCGAAAAGTCTAGTAATAATCTATATAATTGACCTTGGAATCTATAAGAAATGGAAATCCTTGTGGGTATGGGAAAATACCATCAGGTGTGTCCTTCCTTAGCACACTGATAGAAATTCCGGGACACACTATTGGTTGATGCTGATGGTGTAAAGGAGGACCACTACTAAGAACCGCCTCCACCACCCTTTTTATTTCCATTCAACTTCCCCTTCTTTCCCTAAACATGACTGAAACTACCACTACGTGGAAGAATATATCAAGAGAAGAAAATATTTCCCTCCATATCCATTTCATCCATTATAGCCATATCGATTGTCTTCTAATAGATGTAAATATTTAGCATATAAACTTGTGATTTAATGTTTGGATGAAAACCATGTATGTATTCCTATGATTTCAACTAATCATTAGCCACCACATATGGATAAAAATGAATGAGCTCTACAAAATGATTGGTGTACACCAACTCAAAGTTCTTACCCTATTACAAATAGAGGAACTCTAGAGACTTAACTATAACCATAGATTCTATATATTCATAATGAAAGAATGGGGTCTTGAAAACCATTTAATCCAATCCAAAGTTCATGTTTTACTATACCATATAATCCTACCACCATTTTATGGGAACCCTAGATATTGAAAATTTCACATTTCACCTTGATAACATGAAGTGTATAAAGGAAGTCAAAGACATGATTGATCTTTTCCATCCATTCCAATATATCATGGGGTTTATTAGTAACCTTAAAGAATGAGGTCTTCTCATGTACGAACTCTCGACCATGATCCTTATCTCCTTCATCTTCTAATTAATCCTCAAAATATAGTTTCTAAACTAATATTTAATTCTGTTTCAAGGAAAAATATACCCATCTTATAGCCTATAAAACACTCTGATCCATATGATAATTACCATGATCTCCCACTGCACCCCCCTTAGGAACCCATGGATGAAATCATAGAGATACGTTTTCAGCGGGCCCTAAATAGAAAATAACGATCTGAAAAAAATATCAGTTTAAAAAAGAATAACAAAAGTAAACAATTGATATCATGGTAAAACCTCAGCATAAGAGACACACATACCATTATCCCAATGTGACATGTATAATATTATTTTTCTAGGAACTCACCATAATCAACCCCTCAAGTACTAAAAATATTATCCCATGTCTACCATCTTTCTAAGGTTCATAACCTTCTTTGATACCAAATTTTCAGGAAACAACTGGGAAAACCTATAAAACTAGGCTTCAAATATGACCACAACAACACCCAAAGGGTGTTCCAGATCCCCATGGGCTGGAGACTAGCACCCAAGAATAAAAAAAACATAGGGAACAATTTTACCAACATAAAATACAAGAAATGGAATATATATATATATATATACGAAATAATTATCACATAATAAAAAATAGAAATGGTGGTGATAAAAATCAATGTATCAAGAAAAAACCAACGTACAAGTTGTAAAAAAATCCAATGAAAAGGATCCCCAAACTAATAGTTTCTAATCTATGTGACATGTTGGTAACATACCATTTTCCCACCACTATCTATCCATACCCAGCTGACATAAATCTCTCAGCCTCACTACAACACATTTTCATTTCCTACATCAGATAAAAATGGTCTACATACCCCCAAGGGAGTGTGAAAGGTATGAGCTAATTGGATTAGTAAAATACCACCAGGTGTTCCATATCATGTATCTATATAACAATCCCAGTATTCTAAAATAAAAAAAAATGCATGATAATTAGTTTCATATCATTATATCAAAATCATGGTAAATAGTTCTGCTTTTTCCAAATATTTCAAAAACATGGTGAAATAGTATCAAAGAAATATTTCAAATATTCATTTGCATAAATCATAGAATGTATCATATAATTCCATTCTAAGTAGTATAAATCAATCACAAAATGGTAAGAACCCCTAGGATAAGAATTTAAATGCTATAAAGGTCACTCATACCTTAATCACAATCATGACTAGTGCGTTTATGCAAGTACCTAGAGCCTGTAAATCAAAGCCTAGGGAATAAAGGAACACTCTAGAAAGTGGAACCCCCCATATAGTGTCAATAATGTTCCTAGAGACAATATATTTATGATCTTATAATATGGGATAACCCTAGAAAGTGACCCCCCTTACTATTCCAATTGATGAAGCCCAATACTATAAATATACCTATATAACCAATTCTCCCATGTAAATCATATATCAAATATATTTTAAAATTTATTCATATTTCACAAAAAATAATAAAAAACCCATTAATCATCAAAATTATGATTTGGAAACAAATTTCACAATCCATTTCACAATTATTAAGAAACACATTTCATTAAACAAAAGGAGGGGGGACCATATTTCCTCAAAAACCATTTTACACACACAAATCAATTAACCATTAATAATTCCAATTAATTAAAAAAATTTAATAATTTATGATCATTAATGTTATATACAATATAGGCTAGATATGTAACTACCAACCTCAAACTTGTATTGCACACTAACTGCGAAGGGATCCACACACATCGTAAGGAATGTAATGAAAGAACAACAAATAGAGGAACTACAATTCATTATAATATTTTATAATTGAGTTTCTAGAAGAAAAAGGTTTCTATGAGAAGGTATATCAATACATACCTAGAAAAACACATCACACCATAACTGATATCAAAATCATCCTCTCAAATTTGAGAGTAGAACAAATATAGAAGTTATTGAGGGAGAATTATTACATGACCAATATATCTTAGAGACCATCTCAAATGCACTACCAAATCCAAGAGAAATAGAAAAATAATAATAGAATAATCACACATACCAAATAAAAAGTAACCAACCAACCAGAATATCAAAGTGCTAAAATGAGAATCGTGGAAGAGTAGGAATCACCCAAAATCGCTTGGGGTAGACCTAACAGTTGAGGGATGAGGTTCAAGATGAATAGAAGAGGATTTAAGAATATAATCATTAAATCATTTGGAATATAAATTGTTCATGGTGTGAATAATTTATTCAGGGTGGGATCATCTAGGATGGACTTTAAACCAAAAAATATATCACCCTGTGTTACAATCATGAAGGCCTAGTTCATAACATGAGCCACATATCACATAGTGTAAAAATTTTACATCCAACTCTAAATATTAAAGGCAACTTCCTAGGAGTCATTCACATCATGATCATAAATTCCTAGTGTAAACTAGATCTTTGAGCATGTTTTTTAATCCTTTGATTCATCACCTTCCCTGAATTCCAAAAACATAGATGGACCCATTTAATAACACCCTCTAAGATAAATCAATGCATAAAATAAGGCATATCATAAAATATATGATGTAATAATACATCTCATACTCTCATATTTATCACTTGATTTATCCTGTTTCATTAAAATAAATAAAATAAAGAGTCTTTAGAGATCACTTAAATATATTATTGATGAATTTTACCAAGCTGGCATGTGATTAAAGAATGATAAATTAACAGTTCATAAGAAAAATGAAAATAAAATATTTAATGTAAAAATAATAATTTGAAGTTAAATGATAAATTAAACTTCATGATATTCCTTAAAAAAAGAAATATTAAGAGGTAAAGAATAAAAAAGATGTTATTTTCGTTGCATATGGAAATAAAGGCTACTGGATGTTTAATTTCAATGAATTGAAACTGTAGAAATAAAAATATTTCACCTCAAGTATATTCATTGTTGATTTTAATATTTCAATTATACTTCTTGGAAATAAAATATAGTTTTTTATTTATATAATTATTTCCAAATAGAATAACCTTGTAATTTTAGAAATATTGTAAGAGTTGATGTAGATCTTTAAAATAACTGATAGATCTTAACTCTTACATTAGATATATAATTTTAAAAATTACCAATTCCAATTGGACATATTTTTTTCAATGATCTTGTTATATAATATTTATTACCAAAAACGTTACCTTATTTATAATTTTAGGAATAATGGGATTTTATATCACATTTACCAAGAAATATGGTATAATATGCTTGGATTTTAGTTTGAAAATGTCTAAATCAAAGATATCACATATCAGTAATAAATGGTGAATAAAATACATAATTATCAAATAATAAAAACATTATAGAAAGATAATACTTGGTCAAAAAATTAGGATAAAATATTAAGGATACACTAAGAAGGTTGTTTATACTATTTTGAGTTAAAACTCTTATGTACATTAAATGCTTATTAATAAGTACTAATGATCAATATATGTTTTTTAAAGTTGACAGAGCTAAAAAGATTCAATAATGTGATCAAATAAAAATTCATGTTAACTATTTAAAGTTTAATATAAAGATAAATTCATACACTATATCATATTCCCTTAATAAATTCAATTAATATAAAAGAAAAGTAGATAAAGGGCTTCACAATAAGCTAAACAAATCTATGGGTGGGAAACATGATGAATAAATTATCCAATAAATCATATGAGTTATGATATTTCATTATACACATAAAATTGATGATATAAGTAAAATTAGTAATTAAAATTTTCTTTTAAAGGTGATATTTTTGATGAAGTATTACAATTAAACCATTATACATTTTGTAAATTCACCATAAAAAGTAACATTAAAACCAAATCACTTTAAAACTATAATGAAAATTTAACATTTATAAGGGTTCTAATATGAATTAAATACATTATTTTAAAAATTAATTTTTGATGATATAAAAAAAAATTGAATTCTATTTATAGAAGAAAACATGAATTAATAAAAAAATATACTTTCTATAAATTATCCTAATGGTACAAAGTATATTATATAAGTCACTAAGAAGAAACGCTATAGTGAAGTGAAATAATATATTTATAATGTGAGAGAGAATATTAATTTTAAATAGCGATAGAATGATATAATTTGATAATGTAAGATATCAATCTGAATAAGAATTTGGTATAAGAACATTTCCAATAATAATCCATAAAAAATAAATTTATAGATAAACATATAGTGTAATAATGTTGTAAAGAATGGGTGGAGGTGGGTTTATAATCCCTATGTGAGGTTATATATCATTCATTAATAAAAATAATTCTTAATCCTTCAACGATTTAGTAAATAGAATAAAAACTAAAATGGAAGGTGGATGTGAATTCTAAAATATATACTATATAGTGAAAGAAAGGTTATATTTTTTCCAATGACTCCAATTGATGTAAATCTAATAAGGTCTACGTATGTATTGTAGAGAAATATAGACATGGATGGAAAATTAAGTAATTATAAATCCAGATTAGTTCTTAATTATTTAATATATGTAAAGGTGTAAACTATATAGAAATATTTTATGTAATATTGACGCTAAAATATAATTGAATTCATATGTCCATAATTGGTTTCCATGATTATTATAATTGGAAGTCGAGTATAAAAACATGAAACTTATGATAAATAATTATTGAATATAATCTAAATGTTTTGTGATTTTCAAAGTGTAAAGCATAAAATTAATTATATAGGGACCTATTTATTGATTAATATAGGCTTAAAATCATTGGTTTCTTATTTATCCATGTGTCTATAAGAGGTTTGTGAAAATTCCATGGTTTTCCTTATGACATATGTTAAAACCATGTTGAAAATATAAATCAGTATTTGATTTAGTTGAGACTTAGTTGAATATTATTTATCTAAAGAAACACTTATGTTTAGATATAAGTTATAGGGAACATGATCTACAAATATTGATCCAGGGGTTTCTTGTCCCAAGTAAAAAAAATCATAAATTGATAAGGTATTGAAAAATACATGTTAGAACAATTATAGAGGGAATTTTCATCTATGTCACATGTAATAAATTTCAGTATAATGATGTTTTAATGAAATATGGGGTAATTTAATGATGGAATTAAGTCCATATGATTAAGTAATGGGAGTTATCAGAAATTCCATGATATTTTTAAGATTTTACATATCAAATACATAGAGTATAGTAGGAAATATCAAATAAATCTAAGAGAACTGTATAGGGTAGAATTAAAAACTATCTATTTTTATATTATAAAGAAAAAAAATTATATCCTAGTACTTGAAAATGGATAGTTGGTAACTAAATAGATAAAAATAATTCCTTACAATCAATAAATATAATTTAGTATCATAGTTAGGCTAATTAAATTATTAAGAGAAGCTCATTATATCAAGTGGAATATGATTCTAAAAAATATTTTTATTCTATGACTTGTGAAAAAGTTAAATAAGTAATTCAAAAAATAAACATTATTCTAGTTCTTGTAGTTGTTCCATGAAAGTGTTATATAATCATAGTAATCAATTTTTTGATAACATTATAATGGTGGTACTTGAAAAAATAATCCTACTATATGGGAGTATAAAACTTTTCTACTTATAAATATAATCTTTTTTAAAATGGATTCAGTCATAAAAGGTAGAGTTACCAAAAAATCATATGTGGATACCCAATTTAATAGATTCATCATTTTAAAGAAGCATGAATATAATGTTAGTAAAAATTGGTTAATGGTTAGTAAGTTGTTCTACCTATCATATTCCAAGGGAAGATAACTTCGCGGCGAATGCTCTTTCTAGAGAGAGCGGTCCGGAGGAACCTCGAAGGGTGTTCATGAATGTGGGTTCTTTACCCCAGGTATGTAAGAACATTGTACAAGGGGATGACCTTGGACTTCATCATTATAGGCCTTCCAGAACTCTTTAGGGAGGGGGCTTATTCCCTATTTTACTTTAATAAAATAAAAAATTAAATTTTCAGTCAGTCAGTAAGTTGGCTCTAGTGAAAGTTGGAGTGTTGTGAGAGTGGAATCCAAAGACATAGAATACCTATCATGAATAAAAAGTGATATATGAAATATTATACATTACCAAGATATTATTATTTTGTTCATATACAATAAATATTTTTTAATGTACTTGGATTATTTATCATTTCAATAGTTCTTGATGTTCTGATCTATAATGAGAAACTAGAAATACTGTAACAATAATAATAAAAAATATATTAGAGATTAGATATATTAGAATTATTACTCATAGATGATGTCATACTATCATGTTTCAGTAGATCATAACAATTTACACTTATTCTTATAAATTTTGCACTTGGTTATCTCAGGTTTTTTCAGATTAATAGGATTAACCTTCCAATAGGAACACCACATGATTTTGGTTTCATTGGATGTCCATAACCATGTGAATGTCTACTGGTCCCTTGAATTGAGATAACTATCAACATATATAATTCATTGACATACTTTTACATATAATGAATAATAAATAATTTATGTTTTTTGTGATGTAGATTGTGTCAGTTTTTTTATTACGGCATAACATTTACTGAATAACTAGGAAAAACATTTATCGCATCCATATATGTGAAGAAGATATCATTGCCCATTTTATAGTTATAGAGTTTCCAGGACTAAATAAATGCATATATAATATGGATTAAAATACATTAAATATATTCAAATAATATAAATTAATATTTAATAAATTGTGATAGAAATTATGATTCTATATTTATAAGATATCACATGAAAAAGTGATATATTACACAATAACTATTTTTTGGTGGATATTTTTTCTTTGAATTATCAATATATCTTTATAGATTTTGATTTATTACTAGATAAGGATTTTTATCTATGAATTGGACTCACTAAGTTTTAGATAAGGACATTGAATGTCACATATAATGTTTATCTATAAGTTACACTAATTCAGAATCATTCCAGTTTAGGATGAAGTCAGGCCCACTTCCCTAGTTCAGTGAACATTCAAGTGTGAATAATAATAATTAAATTATTAAATAAAATAAATTTTTTATTACTCATTTTTATAAAAATCACAATTATATTTATTTCTCAGGGGTTTCTCATGCTATTTTAGAATAAAAAGTGAATACAAAGAAATTTGTTTTTTGTACTGATTTTATTGGTTCAAGGATCATTAAACATATTTTATAGTAAAGTGACAAGATAATGGATAATATTTCATCACATGACATAAATGAGTGTCACAAGTGAGTGAAAAAATATATTTATTAAAAATATTAATTTTTTTAGCTACTTGTGACATAATGTGTTTTTTAGAGGTTAGACTTATTTAAAGAGTAAAGTGAAACTAAAAGAACATTAACATAGATATAAAAGCTAATTTTAAACATATTAATAGTTCCCTAATCCGTATTCATGAAATTTATTTCCTAAAATTTCTTATATTATATTTTATAGATAGATAGAGAAAAGGGGAATGAACGACATCAAATTGATCACACCTTCTTGGATAGAGTTCATGTTCTTCTACAATCACCCAATAATTGTAAGTAAATTATATCACTCATGATGGAACATGGGACTCAATAAAAAATGAACTCAAATATATGGATAATGGTTAAAAAATAAATAGGTATAATAGTTTTGTTCCTTTGTCCAACAATGATCCATAGATAAGTAAATATTCTTGAGATCACATCACGCCACTAGGGTATTGTCTTTATCATTTCGATTTCATTATTCATAAATAAAATTAATTATATATGATTGATAAAGACAATTTTTTTCAATGAATTTACTTTTTTATTTTAATTATTAAATCCCCACTATTTCCATATTTTATGGGTAATTGTAAAATTTTAGTCTTTAGGAATAATGTAGAGTGTATTGTGAAAATGGATCAATTCGTTAGTTTTACGGATCTTTAGACATTTATGGAATAAATTGAGAATCTATACTTTTGATTTTTTTTGAATTTTCATTAAATAGATAATTTGGCTATGTATTGAATGTGTATGTTTTTGTATTGTAGATAAGGTAATCCTTTTTTAGTAAAACTTTGTAGGTAATGTTTTCTCTAAAAAACAATGGATAGATAACATTTTATAAATGGGGAAATTAAAAAATTTAGATCTATATTTTATAAATAATATATATTCCTATGTAAGATTATACATAATATTTTAATGCATTCAAAATTTTAGGAATCTATTAAAATATGTTGATATAAATAATTTTTTTGAGAATCCTGGTACTTTTGTAAGAAATTTAACTTTGAAAAAATCTTGAAAAGATAATTTGTAGGATTTTTTTAATGGTAAATGAATGTTTTTAATATTGTTTAGTTATAATAAATTAGATAAGTAGAATGTGTAATATATTTTCCACTAGCAGTGGTAATACATATTTTTTTTCTTTACCTCTGGTTCATACATAATATATTTCATAAATGGAAATAGGGATGTGAAATACTATATACATAACTACTAGGGGGAATGAATAATAATTTTTGAAGTTGATCAATGGATGTGTATACAAATAATTTTTGGCTTATTGAGAATTAATAAAACACTGCAATATTTTCTCAAAGAATTCCAACACAGCCTTGAGTGTAAATGAAACCTATGGTTGTCTAATACTCTATCAGTTGCATCCAAATAATTACATAGTCCTTCCACACAAAAAAATCAGATTGTGAAGAGATGTGGGATTATCTTAGTACTAAATTTGATTGAGATTATTCCAAAAAGTATGGATTTATATTGTTTTTTGACATGAATCCGAATAATTTTAATCACTCAATTATTTAAAAATCTTATATTGATCAAATAAACAAGTGAATAATTAAAAAATATATGTTTATAGCTACTGGAATGAAAGTCTTAAGGAAGATATTCGAACTCAAAGGAAAATAATATCAAGAGGATGAATTTTCTTATAGGATTTAAAAATAAATCCAAAAAATATGGATAAGGCCAAAGGGTAATGGATTTATAATCATGTTATATCTAGTGCTACTTGATTTTTCTATGTCTTATTTTACTATTTTTTTATAATATAATTTTCTTCTCTCAATTTACATTAATATCACCACTGAAATGGAGGGGTAAGAATATTTTAGTGATTGGGATAGGGAAAAAAGAACCGAATTTGAAATCATGGGTCTTTTATTTTAATGTATAAAACATAAATTTTATTAGTAAATCTCTATATTCAATGGAATTACTATTACATTATATATATTTTTTAGCTATTTTTGTTTTTCATTGTTTTTTAACTTTTTTTTGATGAATTATATTCTGCCTTTAATCAATTTAAATTATAAATAATCTAATAGGATGGTATGAGTGGTTATTATCTAGAATTTGTTGATATATGTGTGAAAGGATGTGAATTACTATTAAACTGGTTATAAAAAAAACCAAAATGGTATTTCTATGGGTATGTTTTATGTATTTATTCTATTACGATTTCATTGAAATATTTTCACACATAAAGGAAATAGATTTGATCAAGCAGTAATTACTGTTAGATAAATATTATAATATCTTTCAACCTATGGTGGTTAATGAAATGATTATACACTATTTAAATTATCAATTAATATAAAAAAGGTTTTTTATATTAATAACAATTATAACATTGCAATTGGAAATCCCACCCTAATCCCATCACCTTCTATATTCTGGATAAAAATATTCATGCTTATTGAATTTCTCTCTAACCCAAATTTACTCAAAATAAACCCATTTGGACAAACTATGACAAACTAATTTTTTCACCCTTTGCCAGAGATAACCTATGGCTTCCACTATACTATATTTATAATAAACTAGGGTTTTAATTATCAATTTTCAATCCCATGATATATATTTTAAGAAACTGTTTCCATTTTTAGGTAGGTGGTACCAAAAATACAATCATTGAAAATGTATAACAGGATAAATATATATAATTTTTTATCACATGACCCTAAGATTCAAAAAAATCTAGATAACCAAATAACCATGAATTTTTAAACGGATTTCGAGGACAAGG
The DNA here is from genome assembly GCA_963277665.1 of Viscum album. Classification (NCBI taxonomy): domain Eukaryota; kingdom Viridiplantae; phylum Streptophyta; class Magnoliopsida; order Santalales; family Viscaceae; genus Viscum; species Viscum album. The sequence continues at coordinate 1,529,055,312 of OY728123.1, read as the reverse complement.
CCCTAATAGACTCCAACGGATGTCAAAGTAGTCACTTTATTCCAACCAAAATGGTTTGAAACCCTAAGAAAATCCATGAGTGATCTCTATGAACATCACATTATAAAAAAAATTGAAGTTCCTTATATAAAAAAATTTGAATTAAAAATTAGTCTATTAAAGCTATTTCCCAAGTTCTATGGGAGAACAGAAGAGGACCCTAATGAACATATTAAGTTTTTCACATAGGTGTTCTCTAAATTGAATCCTTGAGGAGTGGTAGAAAAGAATATAATATAGATATCACTTCAATTTACATTGAAACATACATTAAAGTGGTGGATGAGAGGTTTTCAACTAGGAGACGTTAATGACTAGGATGGCCTTTAGTGGGGATTCCCCCAAATTTTATTCTCCAATTTAAGAAGTAGTGTGATTAGAAGGGAAATCTATGAAATAAATCATTAATAGAAACATTCAATAAACACTGTGAATAATTAAAAAATTAGTACATAAGTTTCCCTCACCAAGCCACAAAGGAGAACCACTTATTACTTTTTTCAATCAAGGCCTAATTAAAACTGATATAAATCTACTAGATTCATCATTAAGAAGATATATCATTGAAAAATCACTATTGGAGGAAATATGACTGATTGAAAAGATAACATAGAATTCACAATAATTTTTTACAAGAGTTACTGATTACAAAGGACAACATGAGTTAAGGTATTAAAAATTAACCCTGTTAGAATCTATATATAGGTTAATAACCATTCTGGTTATGATAATTCATTAAATTATCCAAGTGAATATATATACACCAGTAAGTTAATGTATTGTGTGTTCTTCCCTATATAGTTATATTGACCAATGAGTTGAAATGTCGGGAATTTATTGTTTTGTACTACCCTATCAGCAAAGGAAGTTTCATTAACTTACTAAAGGATGGAGATAAATTTCACAAGGAAAATATGGATTTGGAACTTAACAAAATCAAACCAAACCACCCTATCCAAAAAATATGAGCAACTCCACCATTTCAACTACCATAAAAATATTCCTTAAACTCTCTAGCTTACCAAAAAAACCTATTAAAAAATGTTCCTTTCAAAAACCCTCAAATAATTTAGAATAAATTATATAGAACCCATATTGATCAAATTTTGGGGAGTTGAGAAATGAGGAAAAAACTGATGAATTAGTAATAAATTCTAGTGGAGACACTTTCTAAATAATCTGGAAAATACTGGATCATCTAATCTAAAACCCAAAATGGTATTTTAATCATACTAATAGTTATAATTGGAAAATTAATTAACTTAATTTACATACCTATTTTGATGAAAAACCATCCCATAACTATAGAGAACAATGGTAATGAATCTAAATTAAAACCTGGAATCTATTTAAAAGAGAAAGAATATAATGAAGAAGATGAAAAATATAGGAAAATAAAAATAATAATAGAGAAAAGAATAAAAAAATATAATAGGGAATATAGAGACATTACACTAACAATCCACTAAATAATAATCATATCAATAAAGATATAGTATGTTTATATTCAAATGAGAATTCTAGAAACTTTCTATAAAATTTAAATAAATATTCCCATAAACGGATGACTCAAGAAAAATAAAAAAACATACTATTTTCCTTCAAAAATATGTATAAAAAAGAAAATAATTAAATCACTTTAGATATTAAACATGAGAAAAAGTGATTCATCTAGGATCACACTAGAATTGCAAAAAAAAAATTTCAAGAAAAATAAGCATTTTCAATCCCATATACCATTGGTTATATGTATTTTAATAGTGGATTATATGAAAATTAAACTTCTTTAAATGTTATGAATCATTCTATATTTGATAATTTTTAGATGGAAGAATATTATTCTATAATAATGGGTTTTCAAGTACAAAATAGATCCCCTATATTTCTAGAAGTATCCAGAAATTAGTCATAAATAAAGAGAAAATATGATATTTACTATAGAAATTTATTTTCTCAACAAGCAAGATAATATGACCCTGGCATTGTAACACATAGTCTTTTGTTTACCCATCTTGAATGAATTAAAAACCATTATAAAAACACATAAAGGAAATCTCTATATATAATTTTGTGATAAAACTCCCTATTTCAATATATTGGATTCCATGAAGTACCCCTAGAAGATAATTCACTTATCACACTATAACACGCTGAAGAGGTTTGTCCTAGTGAACAAACAGGTGTTTTTAATGAAATTTCTACTTGGTAAAAAAATTTATGATTTTAAATATCTTTGAAAATAATTATAAGAAATTGAAACATCTATACACAATATAAAATAAAAAGATATTTAGGATATGGAGGTGATAAATCCAAATCCAATTCCATTTTTAGATCTTCCCCTGCACATGTATTTCAAGCCCTTCCCACTAAACAGAAATATTTATACCTCATGGAGGTTGAAAAGATGTGAGTAATTATTACAATCAATTTTTCTATTAGCCAATAAAAAACACTATCAAATCTATTAAGGTAAAATATCTGAAAAATAAGTGGTGTTTAGAATATATCCCTTATATAAGTTAGAAAATATACTTGTGCATAATGTTTCTTGATGAAAATCCACTACCTATTACACTACCATAGATATGACACAATCCAACCAATATATAGGTGGTCAAGAAATATAAATATATATATATATATATATATATTAATATTTGTAAGTAAGTAGTATCTTACACATATCTAACTAAAAATGTTTTAGAATCTTTTAAAAAATATTATTGAGGTTGATAAACCTAAAATTTATGTCATCAATGTATTTAAAACAACCTTTTTGAAACATGTTAGATATTTATTTTTACATGTATGATTATATATAAGAATCATTGAATACATTAAAAACATTGATTTTAACTTTTATATGTTACTTTTAAATGATACTAAATTACATATTAATGATGGTAATTTTAAATCATCTGGAAATATTAAAAACAAAACTGACTACCCCACTTGTTATATAACCAGTAAACTGGGAGAACCACTTTTATCTTGATTTTGATTCTTCCAAAACAATTGTTGGAGTGGTGTTATCCAAAAATATTAATGAAATTAATAATGTTTTTCATTTTATTCAATAACATTGCATACTACCATGATCCATGACACAAACATTAAAAAAGGATTCTAATTAGTTTTTTGTAGATTAAGTGGGGTCGTTTGTTCCTAGTAGTAAAGTGCCCAAATAGATCTATTAATGGAGATTTGTATTTTTTATGAATGTGGATGAGTAAATAAAATTAAATATATAGTTTAGTTATAATGAATATACTTCCAATAGTGTAATTTTTATTAAGTATTTATTATGGAAAGGAAGATGATATTATTTTCTAATATATATATATATGGATAAACATCTTTTTGGATCAATTTATAAAACTTGGGAATAGTGATATGTCATGATTGGATAATTGTTTTTTTATATAAATCATGGAAATGTATATCTAGACATAAATACACAATATATAATAGTTAAGATTGATTTTGAAGGAAAGTAACATGTTGAGAGATTAAAGTTATAATTAATGAATGAATGATCTTGCATGAAGTCGTGAGAAACCATCCATGGAGCACTGAGTATGAATGTTTCTATACCACATTATAAATAACTTTTGAATAATTATTCTTACATTATTTTAGGTTCTAGATAGGTCCCTAAGATATCATGAGACGAGATGAATGTTTTTTGGAATTTTTGTACTGAAGTTAGAAAAAATTGATAAGTATTTATCCATGAATTGGACTTTTTAAGGACCATGATAATATTTATAAGGATAATACAAAATCAAAATAATGATCCTCTAAGTTTTTAAAGTCTATTTTCACTTTATAAGGTTTATCCCTTTTAATGTAAGGATGATTGAGTTCTGTAAGGATCATGATAAATATGAGTATACTCTTAAAGGATCATCTTTAATGATCATAATGATGATCTCACCATATATAAGTATAGATGATGAATATATTGGGATGAAGTGAGTAAGGATGATATTGATACTTTATAAGGGTGATTTATAATCTGTTTAATTATGATGATATCTTGGTACAGATAAGTTTCATTGTATAGATTATTATTTAACTCTATAAGGATTAGTTAAGAGTGCATTTGGATTATTCCTGAACTATATAGGAATGATTTATGAATTGTCAAAGGAAAAATTTTATGTATGGTTTATTCTTATAAAATGAATGCTATTTCTAAAATTTTCCAATTTAATGGAGGTTCACTATGATTTTTATCAATCATTTTATCACTATGAAATTTTGCAAATTGTGAGAATTTAAAATGATAGAAAATTAGAGTTTCCATAATTAATATTATGAATAATACATATGAATGTATGATTCTATTATTTATGATACAAGAGAATACACATCCAGATCATTAAAGATTATTATGATTCATGATAATGATATTGAAGAACAATATGAGGGAGAAGTGGTATTTTTTATGATTCTCATGTCGTGAAATATTTTGCCACATCATAATGCATGCAACCATGCATAGGTGGAATGATATTTCAAAAAAATTAAATATAGTTGAATTTACAGAGATAAAGAAGTTAATGATATTCAAATATTTAATAAATCATATCCTAAGTATTAAGGAGGATTTGATGAATCCCCTGACATGAATTCAAATAGGATTTGAATAAGATTTAAACTAGTGATTTTTTAGTAGTTTTAATTAAAGATTGAGGATATACTTCGATTATAAAATAAGGCTTCCATATTTCAAATATTGAAATAATATTTGAATAAATTCATGATAAATAGAATATTAAAAGGACTTTGAGATAAATAAAAAATAGATAATTGAAAACATGAGATGAATCTGATACTCTATAGTATCATATATAGATAAAAGGAGGTTGTATCTAGGATTTCTTAATGGGGAAGGAGAATACATGATGTTTATGATCATTTAGTGGAATGAATAAGGGAAATCAATCAGTGAAAACATTATAAGAGTGATAAATATTGAAAAATGTGTTCAGGATAATTAGTTATCAAAATTTGGGAAGAAGTGACCAGATTTAGAAAGGTTGATCTCAGAATCATGAGGAGGAAAATCTATTTACAGTGTCCTAAAATAAACCAATATATAGCATCAAAATTATGTCAACTCATAATGTCACCCGAATTAGCTAGCCCCAAGGCTTGAAGCACATTCCCAAATGCAATGGGATAGAAATATACACAAGGGAATTATACAAAGAAATATGTTAATGATTTCACCCTCCAACTGAAATATGATTAGATAGAATAAAATAGAGTAACATAGTTGATAACTAGAATATATCATATGTTTAACAAAAAAATATAAAGTTAACATCCAATATCTAGATAAAAAGTTCTCAATGAATAACTAAAAGACCATCATGGACATATAACTTGAATAAACCCATGGTTCCATCTCTATGTGACCGTAATTAACAACCATCCAAACACACTAGAAAGGAAACATGATCCAGGAGATTCATACACTACATGTCACTCTTTCCTTTAATCCTTCAAAACCAAGGCTATGAACACCCAATATAAAATTTAAGGTGTGATTAATAAAGCTCAGCAGTATATCATTAGATAATTCATACCATTTCTATCCATGTGAAACCATTAATTCTTGTTTAAAAATTATTTATAAATACTTTTAATGAAATCATTTTATATATAAAAATAACCCTTTCGTTTTATTTTCAAATTATTTCCATTATTTTTAATATCATTCCATATTGTACTAAATAGAACAATATGAAATATCAAATATCCAAGGGAAAAAAGTAAATAAAATAGTTTTTAAGAATCAATATCCATATCATAGCAAATTCATAATGTAGGGATATCAAATATCCAAGCATGTAACCTATTATCAAAGAATCAAAATATGGAAATCCATGATGCTAGGGTGCACACAGCCAAACCATTAAGACAAAAGAAGGAACATTAGCTAGCATTTGTGACTCCTAAAGTCCATGAACCTTAGTCCCTCAGAATGAATAAATCCTGAAATCTAGGAAATCAAGGGAACCTCCAAAATACATATCTAACTCCACTATGGAATGTCCATGTTTAGTTTTTCTCATACCCCAAGGTATCCTAATGTGATTTATATAATCACTACATTGAAAAAAAAATCATGTTTCATAGAATTTTTCCAAGTAAAAAACCATTTCAAATACATACCCTAATTTTATATACCGGTTTCTATATATATAACACATTTCTCCCATGCTTGAAAACTCATTTCCCTTTCAAAACCATACTTGATGAATTTTTTCAAAACTCATCAAGTGTTTAAAATCCAGTTCTTAATGAAAAAAATTAAAACACTTTAAAATTTCTATCAATGGTTAAATACAATTTCAATAATAAATTTCATAATTAAAATCAGTGTTATTAATTTCAATAATTCTAAAATTACCAAGGGATATACAATAGGGTATAGACACTTATCTCAAGATCGATGAAAATAATATCTCATTTATGATCGTGGATGGGGTAGAAGTTTTTAGATTATGAATAACCTAAATCTAATATAAGCAACATAAATTCTTCATTTTCATGATAGATCCATTGATCTAGTCATAAATAGTCATGAATACATGGATAATAAGATAAGGAACATAATAAAATAGGTTTAACTCACTGTATTTCTATCAATTAAAACCCAAGCATCAATTTTCATGAATATTTGACATCGAGGAGAAGGAGCGGGCCCTGAATTTCATGGTGGATGTTACAAACTGAGAGAAAATGAATTAGTAATGTAAATGATTAATTAGGTCATGTTAAATGTAATTACGGGTGAAATGATATTTTTATTATTACTAAAATGTGTTCTTAATAGTGTGTCTAACCAATCGTAGGGCCCTACTACTTGTTTAGTGGGTGAATGCCGAATATATGAACCTTCAGGCCATCCACTAGCTTGTTGGTGGGTACATTAAGAATGTATACACATAAACTCACTCCACTATCTAGCCGATGGAATCCCATCATCTTTCTGGTGGCACCTACTAACATTCAAGTTTTTGAGTAAGCCTGTAGTGGCTAGCCAGAACCCCCCACCAGCTAGCCTATGGCCCCCTATTTCATCCTGCTACCCAAAAACATTATCCTATCCTAGGAATTTCATGAAAACTGGAAAATAAAAAAATAATCTATGTACCTGACTCCAAGTATCATGGTGTGGTAATTCTCCCCACCATAAAATATTTATAATCCAAGAAAGGTTAAATATCATAAACATGAGAAGAGATAAGTCTATTTCTATATTATCAGGGCTTCATATTCCCATGTATTATATCTATACCAACCATTTATCTCAAGGTCCTTATAGTAAGTCATGTGGAACAAATCAAGATGACACTTCTTTTACTCAGAAACATGGAAGAAATTATATATAGAATTAAAATTATTAGGTAATTATAAATTATAGGACACCTTCCTATGTCACTCAACAATCTCAAAGGGGTTGACATAATTAGGTTCTAATAAACCCTTCTTTCCTAAAAATCTATTTCCCAAAAAACGAGAATCTCTAACAAAACCAAATCACCTGCCTCATGGTCAAAAAAATGACAACACAAATTATCATATGATTTCTAGGGATTCATATCTCTCACTAACCTTATTCTTAATTGAATACACAATTTTCATCATCTCATAAATGATGCTTGATCTAATCAAGGACTGGTGTCCAACTTCTGAACAACAAAAAGGAAATCTACAAAGATCCCATACAATGCCTCAAATGGTGTTATCCAAATAAAATCCGAATACATATTTTTATAGGAAAATTCCACTACAAGATGATATTTATCCTAATATCAACTGAATATGCATTCATGCCCATAGTATGTACTAAAAAATCTATATGGATCACTCTATATAAACATACTTATGTGAATGATAAATTGTGCAAAAATTGAACAAATAACCCATCATTATCTACAATCCAATCCCAAATTGGGATGTTAATAGAGGGTATCTATCCTATATGATATAAAATATAATGTCAAGATTTTTGATAATCTCCCATACATTGAGGTTACCAAGATCCTATACCTTCATCAACTCCTTAATAGGTGGGAAATTCATGGATATCATGATTTAATCAACAATAACCCATATCACATCCTTAAAACTATGATTAATAGGTATCCCAATCAAGATTATCATGTCTATCTCGTCCCACTTCCATACTAGAATGGTTAAAGGTTTCCATAAACTAGTATTACTATGATTTTTGACTATAATTTTCTAACATGTGAGGCATTGATATAAAAAACCTATAATTTAGTTTATTATCCCCAATCACCAGTAGTAATATCTCATGTCATGGTATATATTCATAGATTCAAGGTGTGTGGACCAACTTGATTGGTTTCCAAAATCCAACAACTCCTAACTTAGTTATATGAGAACAATCATTCATCCTATAATGTGAAAAACTCTTTCAGGGGATCAAGACCACTCACTTGAGGTATCCCCACTATAAATATTCCTTCTAAAATATAGTCAGTCTATATCCAAAGTCTATCAAAGTCAAATATAATCATCCATGAATGATAATTTCTAATAAAAGCTATTAATTATTATTTTTCATATCTCCCGTCATCCAATAACATCTTAAAAAAAGATTTTAAAACACCACATTTCAAGTGATTATATCACTACCTTAGTCAGTAATTTTCAACTCATAGAATCTATGGTAACATTCTCGTTACTGGGGGTATAATAAATATCATAAACCAAATATACTAAGTAAAAAAACTATAATATTTATCTCAAGTTGATATCCCAATGAGTAAATATATATTTTAGACTCTAGTGATTGGAATACATTGTAAACCACTTTCTATAGAGTTTTTAGTCCCATCTATTAAATTTATGAATCAATCCTGCCAAATAAAACTCAAGAATGGGGTAGTTCTTCTCAGGGGGGAATAGATTACATGATCCATAAGAAACAATGTGTCTTCCCTACCACATAAAATAACCCAAACCAATACTTACGACATCATGGTATATATCATTACCAACACACCGCTCTAGAATAATAAAGACTATAGATAAATTCATTCTCACTTTTAAATCCACAAAATATATATTTTACTAATCACTATAACCAAAATTTACACCCTTATGGGTCAACACTACCATATGGGATAAAATCATAGAGAAATACAAAAAAAGAGCCTGTAATATCTAGCTAATCATAAGAAACTATGGATTTGAAACATGTTTCTATGCCTCTACTAAGACATAACTTCCTAAATATTTTCAAAATCCACTGATACACCCATATCATAAATCACAGGGCAGAAAAATTTCACTTATTTAATTTAGAACTTACATTTAGATATTTTTTATACCGACAACTCTCTATTAAGATTATTAATGATGATATTAAAATTCTCCCCATGGTCCTTCTCTAATATAGAATAAACGAGAATTTAATTCACAAATACAACTAATTAATAATCTAGGAAACAAAACAATATTTGATTCATTAATTCTATGAACACCATATGATCCTTAGTAAGTCCTAACTAAATATGCAAGTGCTCATATTACCCAGACCTACTTTTTAACACCATCTTCTGAATATATTCATCTCAGTCCCTCAACTGATGGTACCCCGACCACATATCAATTATCAAAAACAACTAATCCTCCTTGAGATAATAAAAGATTTTATCAATCCTATGAAATAGATATTTGTTTTTCAAAATCACATGGATGAGTTTCTATTGATCAGTACAAAACTAGAGACTCATATATACCTTATTTTAAAAGAATAAATGTGATTCCCAATTTGTAATGATCATATGAATAAATACTTTATACTCAAGATATTCAAGTTGAACCTTTAATTTTTTACAATTTAGTGGGTTTCATATGGTATGAAGGTACAAAAATGGGTTTCATCTCTAGAAGGAAGTATGTAGGGAACACAATATAACTAAAAGGTGGTAACCTAGAAAACAAATCTATAAATACCTTGTGATAATCATTCACTACTGCTAGAATAGGACCACTAATATTTGGATCAACAATGTCAATAAAAAATTCGGACAACATTGACGGTATCAGAAATATAATATGATAAATGGTACTTTCTCTTCTAAATCTAAAATCCCACTCAACCTAAAAAACATGAGTAACTCTATGGTGTGAAAAACCCGTATTAGGGGATGATAAAAATCAATATGGTATTTATATATAATATCCCAATATATATTAATGATATGATAAAAGATTACATGTCCGAAAAATAAAAATCTCCATACAATTTTGTGGTAGGAAGTCATCACTTTTCACTTTAGACATTTAATTCCCTACTCCGAACTCTTTTCAAAAGGAGTGGAATGAGTAATCAAGAAATCAATAAGCAATGAATGTATTCCTAACCTATAAATCATATTAGATAAGATAAAGGAATTTTTTTACTAGTATCAAAAAAATAAATAACCATAAAAGATTTAATAAAACTCATACCTCTCATAGTAGTTGGTCCTACCTATTTATCCTCTAGTGCACACATCACTACATATAAATGTCTTGTCTCATCATGCCATTTATTACTCATATGAGCATCATCATTGGACCATGATTGAGATCCTACCCCTTTTGTTGCATCAAATCAAAATTTGGATCTCTTCATGAAGGTAGATCCATCTCTACTTCCATGGGATTGTCTCTTATAGAAATGCTAAGGATAACCAAATTTCTTATAAGGGTGACACACCCAAGCATACTCCATTATAGAATGATCTCCATCCTCTAAAGTAATGATCCTATTTTATTATTCCACTCTTATTTTTTTGGGACAATATTATTAATTAAAGTCTCTCTTGAAGGTAATGAAGGTGAGATCTTCATCGAAATTGGTTCGCATAATAGATTTCCAAAACATCCTTCCCCTCCCTTAAAGCATATACATATAAAATCATAACTTGGAGTATTATTGAGTTTTTAAGAATCATAAAACCCTCTCAATACTTATGATTCATTATTCAAAATCATGTGGACCCCTTCACCATGAAATATCAGTGGATAAAACTTAGTGAATTCTAAATAATGGTCCACTTTTCATTCAAATTCAATATTGGTGACTTTCCCATAGACTGGATCATTCGTATGATTGTTTCCACCAGAACGTGGTAAAAAAAAATTATCCTATGATAATTTCTCTATATATTCCTCTCTAGTATTCCATATTATTCTTCTTGGTGGATCCATGATCTATAAAACAAGAGGATAAAAACTATTTTTAATATAATTTGATTCCTTTATAACAAAAAAATTAAATAACTAAATCCAAAAGGCTAAAACCATAAACAAGGACACTAGAAAACCTTATACTTACTATGGTGACTTGTGTATTATCATGAATGTGAGTTGACCATGCACTCTCCCACACTACCTATCATGTTTCAAAAACCCTAAAAAAAAGTCTATTGACAACCCAAAGACACAATAAAGTGATACACAAACATGATGATAAGATTTATTGAAACTTGGTTTTTGATACCGATCTACAATGGACTAACCTATTCAACTCATAATATCCTAAAAATTGACCCACCATCAGGACCTAAGTGAATTCTCAATTAACAAGGGCTATATACAAGCACATTTTAATCATATAAAAAACATGGGAATGAATTCACCCTCAAATGGATTTATTATACAATGGAATTAAATAGAGTAAGAAAGTGGATAACCATAATATAAAATATGTCAATAAATAAAATAATAAATATCACATCCAACATCTGGATACAATGGTATCGATTAAATACTAAAATACCATTAAAAAAATGGAACCATAATCAACCCATGGGTCTATCTTCAAGTGACCATAAGTCACTGCTATCCCAAACCACCAGAAAGGAAAAAAGATATGGGAGAGTTGTCCTATACATAATGCACTTCACTTTACATGTATCTTACAAAACCAAGGAAACAAATTATGAAATCCAAAAGTGGAGTTTGGGCACTAAATCACATTAGGTTAACACTAGAGAATATATAAAATGTTTATCTATGTGCATCAATTAATTATTGTTCAAAATATACTTCTAAAAAATTTAACATAAATAATTTTCCACATAAAAACAACCATCTCTTTTATTTTTAGAAACATGCTATTATTTTCAAAATCATTCCATATTCCAATAAATAACTCAATATGACATAACATATATCCAATTGTAGAAAAAAAATAAAACAATTTTCAATCATCAATATCAATATCATAACCAAGTGGTAAAACATGCATATAAAATATCGAAGAATGTACTGTAATCTTAAAGCATACAAAGAGGGAAATCCATGGCTGAAGGGTGTAAAAAACCAAACTGCTAAGGCACACAAAGTAAAACTAGCCAACATATGTGACTCCTAAAGATCTGGAACATCTCAGAAAGGATATCCTCTAGTATACATGGAATCAAGGATACCTATCATAGTGATTTCTAACTCCACTATGGCTCATCCATGTTATGATTTTACCCATACCAATATGCATCCCAATTTGGTTTATGTTATCATTATGTTCATAAACCCAAATCATGTATCATGAAAAATTTTACAAGGTGAAATAATTTCAAATCAATGTCAAAATTTCATAAAAAAATTTATATAGTGATACCACATCACTCCCATGCTTGAAAACCCATTTCCCTTCTTAAAACATCATTGAGGCATTTTTTCACATAGATAATGGTCATAATATATAGTTTTCAAAGAAAATCCTAGCTGAAAACCATGTTACATTACTATAAAAGAATAAATCCAAATCCAATAATCAAATTCATAAATAAAGACAAAGTAAATAATCAAAATAACTCTAAGATATCCAAGGTATATAACATTATATAGAGACACCTACATCATGATTGATGAAAACAATGTCGCCCTTAAGATCGTTGATAGGAGAGGAGGGATTTAGATTCCCAATAACCTAAATCAGATGAAAAAACCTCAATTCTTCATGTTATTAATAAATATAATGATATAATATCAAATAGAAACAAACACGCAGTGAAGAATTGAAAAAATTGAATCAAATAGGTTTAACTAACCGGATTAAAATCAATGTAGGACCAAGCTTGAATGGGCATGAATATTTTCCATTGAGGAAAGGGAGAGTGAAAAAAATGTCACTAATGAGATTTTAACCTGAGTGTAAATGAATTAGGGATGTAAGGGATGACTTAATGGAGTTTAAACACAATTTTGGTTGAAAATAAAACATTCACGCTTACCAAAGAACATGCACAGAAGTATCACTATCTAGCTTCTAGGCCTCACTGGATATCTGGTGGTCTGCTAGTTGGTCGGTGATATATCGTAGGATATCTGATGGGTTATGCTAGAATTACTTCACCTATAGGCCATCCAGTATTGTGTTGTGGGTGTAAGTGGAATGAATTCACATCTAGGTACTCTACCGAACATTTTGTGGAGCCGGTAGACATGCATGTGTTTTGAAAACTATCAATGGATAGCTGGTTTCCTCCACCTGTAAGCTGATAGCTTACTAAAATCACCAAATACCCAGAAACCTTATATAAACTTAGAAAAAATATTGAAAATAAAGGGTTAATAAAAATTAGACCTACATTCCTAATATAGAGTATCACTACATACCTTATAAGAAAAAATTACATCTTTATTGACATACTTTAAAAAATTTGTAGTTCATAGTGTGAATTCCTAGTTTTCATATAGGACATGGGAACATTAGTATAGTGGGACCCTATACTGTATAGAATGGGAAGATCCCTATCTTAACCACTTTGGTTAATGGTGGATAATCCATGATAGGGTAATTTAACTAATTATGATAAAGAGTTTGTTCTCACATTGAGGTTGAAACCAATAAATATTTTGTGTCCATTATTCATTACATTATTTATATATTTGGGAGAGATTGAGAAAAAATAAAGAGTAGATATTTACTTAATCAGTCACAATACTTAATTAAAATTATGGGATTATAATAAATTATTCTACTAATTTAGGTCCCCCCATTTTACCATATTGACCTAGAATCTATAGGTACTAAGGTGAATATATTATCTAATTATGAAAACTTAATATATATAATGGAGAATCATAAATATAATCCATGTAATGTTATATGTACGTTTATTATTTAGGATATGTATTTAGATTTAATGTACATTAATGGATTCGAGTATCAAATAAAAGACTACAAAAGTACTATTCCCCATAAAATAGACTTATAAATAAAATTCACAGAAGTAATAAATGACTTCATAATAGGAGAGAAGTTATAATTATGGGATAGATAGTTAACATGGTATGTTTATAGGATAAAATTACTAGTTATTTATCAAATAAAATATCACATGAACCCCTAATAAATTGTAATACTCAAATATGAATAAAGGTTTTAGATTTGGGAGAACCAGTATCATTGGAAAATAAATGATAATAAAATTATTAGAAGATGTTTTCTTAATATTAAATTAAACTATGGCCTATATCTCTACCATGATTTGTCTTGAAGAGACCATTTTTCAACTCAAGGGAAACATGAATGTTTTAATTTCTAGTATATGTGGGTCCATACTATTTAAAGAGGATGATGAATTTTATAAATGATGTGATAAATGAAAGTGCAGTAGTAGTATCCAGAAGAGACAATAGATTTCTCAAAAATCAATGTGATTCCATGCAAAGTTTGAGTTTTGTGGCTTGGACTACATAGGGACATTTCTTATGTCATTTAAGAGTTACTATATATTGTTTCCATAGTACTATGTTTCAAAGTGGACAGATTCCATAACCACAAAAATTTGTAATGATAATATTGATTCTAATTATTTTAGGGCCCATATTTTTTATAGATTTAAAATCCCAAGAGAAATCATTATTGTATCAATAAACCACATTTTCTATAAGGTCATGGATTATATTGTGAAAGTTATGACATGAATCACAAGATATCTACACCTTAGTATCCCCAAACCAACATAAAAGATGATGTTTCAATTTGATATATTTCATTAATCTTGAAACAAAATGTAAATACAATATGGAATGATCAAATAAAAATTTTATAATAATGTTATAGTATTATAGGTAATCATAGAAAACTCAAATTGGAATGAGTCTATATGAATTGTTCAATGTGAATATTTGTCACTTACCTAGGGATATGCATCACAAATTGTTGTGTTTGGTAAAGGAAGTAAATATGGATTTGGTGTTTTTTTGGAAAGAAATGATAGTATTTATTTAATAACTAGAAGAAATCATAAAATTCTATTTCAAAAATTAAATAATTTACAAGGAAATAATAATGGTGACCAATGAAATGATAATTCATTAAAAGACTTTCATTATGGAGAAAATAAATTTCATTACATATTTAGACTCAAACTAATGCTAGGTAATCTTTTTTCTAGATGAAAATTTTTATTTAATATCCCTAAAGTATATTTATATAGTAATATACATATCACTATTTAATAAAAAAAGAAATTATACACCAATAATAAGAATAAACTAATGATATTCCATGGAAATCTTCCATTAGTACCAGTGGAGAAGCTCATAATAATCCAACCTAACTAAAAATAAGTACTAATATATTGTAACTTCATTTAACATTTAATTGATTGTTTATCATAGATTTAATATGTTTTACACTACTATATCTATTATAATAAACGGAGGACATCATATCATTTATGTGTGGGGGAGGGAAACCCTTTTCATTTTTGGATTTTTCAACTTTTTCAATTTTTTTTGTATTGTGTGTTTATTTTTTATTTTCATAATGTTTTGAGACCGATTGATCTCTATCTGAATACCCTTTAAAATTTCAAACCTATGATAATGATAAAAATAACGAGACCCCAAATCATGAACAAAACTAAACTAGACAACAACCACCATAATATTGTGATGTTCGACGGAAGCTTCGAGGGACTTCGATGATCTCTGGTGTTGGTGGTGTATGTTGGTGAAGGGATGATGGTGATGTAGTATGAAGTGGTGGAAGCGGGCGTCAAGATGATAATGATGTTATGCGATGATGGTTCTGATGTGTTTCAAGAAATCTCTAATTCTCCTTGGGTGGATCATGGGATTTTTGGGATCTGCTATGATATGTTTCCCTTTTGAATTCTAGAATAGGTGGCGTGATGATGGTTTTTGCGTGGTGATGCTGCCCGATTTTAAATTTTTGAATTTTTTATTCATTCAAGTAAAATTCGTCTTTGTGAGGGTGTGAGATTATGTCTTGATACTATAATGGATGTTTTTGTTATAGGCTCCCACTTATCCTCAAAGTTGTTTTTCAATAATATAAGGGATTGGATGAGAATTATCACCTAAATTCAACTTAAATTAATACTGAAATAAACTTATTACAAATTCCAACTATGGGAAAATCATGAAAAGAACACTAATTTTTTAATCTCATACAATGATAAACTACCATAAATTTTAAAGAGGATTCTAAACTAATTTGAAATATTCTTTTAATAAACTCATTTTCTTGAGTGGACCAATCGATTCATGAATAGAAATAAAGTAGTATTGTCAAAATCATTGAGCATTGAGATCCATTTATAATAAATAATTAAATAATTTAATTTAATGAGAAACACTTTTTAAAATGAACTTATATTTTGGACTAATTTTACATTTAAACCACTTACCCCATAGAATCCACGAATGACCTTTTTAGGGAACCACATATTAGGCCCAGAATCCCTACCAACATAGATCTTGAAGATAATTCATGATCATAGTTGTACTCATGTGTGGTGGAGGGAGTGGATAATAATAACTAAAGCTATATGGGAACTGTAATCTATTTTTTATGTACTCGAATGGGGTAAAATCATGTTAAATATCTGAAACTATTTTTAGAAAAGATTCAAAAGTCAACACAAATGATGGAAATAGATAAAATGTGCTAACAAAAGGATTCAAGAAGTTTTGAGTCTAAATCTCTATAATGTAGAGTGAGTGAGGATTCTATTCTTGGGTGAAAACTAGAATCCCTGGATTCAATATTAAAATAATACAAATATCCTTATTATACCTTAAAATCATTCAACATAAAAAACTAACATCCATGATCATCAGAACAACCCTAAAATTATTCATGATAATCAATACAAATTGACTCATTATGGTGGATATTTAGAAATTTAAAATCCAATAGTTACTTATACAGGATAATTGAAATGAGAACTTTTTTTATTAAATTAATAATATGAATGATGAGGGAAATATTTTTTAGAAGGTGGGTATTAATGGTTACAAGAGGATGGAAAAAATTATAAATAAATATAATGTATATTATAGGGGAAAATAAATTAAGAACTCCTAAGACGCATTGTGAGACTGAGTGGTATAGAAATTAAAAATGTAAATCACATTGGTTAGTATATAGCATTTTTTTTATTGTAATATTTTCTGTGATTTATTTTTCAATGATTACAAGGTTTAAGTGCGGTATAATTAATTGTGTTCATTTGTTCATTGATTTTAATTACTATTTAAATGATTTAAATTTTGGATTTTTTTATTTTATGGGTGATTTCAATATCTTAAGTTTTTCAAATAATTTGGATTTTATTTTTAATATTAATTAATATTTGAGTTTTATATTTATTTAGTACTTTCTATAATTAAATGGCATTCAATACATTTTATTTTTTTTGTTTATTTTTCAAGAAATATGGAATTTTTATAAGTATTTAGTTTGTATATTTTTCTCCCATGTGTAGGATGCGATTATTTTATACGAAAAAGATTATATGTAATGTTTTTTGTTTTTAATAAGGGATATATAAATTTATTTACTTGGGAAAATCAAAGGTTTTCCACCATATGTTCATATGAAAGATATATAGCCAAGAATAAAATGCTTAATATTGTTTATTTTGTCAAATATGAGGAGCCTACTAGTGGAATCTTATTGTTATATTAATATACATGCATAATATATTGGATTTTTGAAAAATCTAGAAAATATGATATGTATGGTTCTTTTAAGAGAAAGGTAGTATATGTAATATTCTAGCCCTTTTCAAAATTAGAGAAGTAGAATAAGCATGATATTTTCCCTTAGAATTAGTGATACATAACATTTATTTCCTTTTACTCTAGTTAATATGTAATATAATTTAAACATTCAAAGTGGTGTGTATAATATTCTATACTTTTTAATATTTACCCAATATATTTACACATATTATTAATTTTTTATGCATGATTATCCATCACATTCTAACAAAGGATCATAAATTATAGTGTCTTTGAAGGATTAGGTACATAAAACTGATAACATGGAACTAGAATAATTTTTTTTAAATTAATCATCCATAAAGGGATCATAACATCCTTTTATGTCCTACATATGCATAGTATAACCTAGGGGATACATGAAAAAAAGGTATGATCTAAAAATCCCACTAATGGAATAAGAATGGAAATAAAGCATAATACATGAGTTAAAAGACATAAATTGATAACATAATAGGAATGGAACATGAATAATCATTAGGAATCAAAGAAAATATAACATGGAATCATATGATCATGGTAACATAGAAAGTGGATGGAATATAAAACAAGACATATACACGAGTCAATGCTAACTATCAAGACAATATCACATGGTGGACAATGTCCAATAATGGATTAGGTCGACTCCATAATCCAATACATGATACCTCATTAGACTAAAAATTACCCAATTCATTGTAGTTTTATCTGGGAAAACCCATCATAATAGGATTATGCATATGCGTTCCCAACAAAAAATCAAACATAATGAATAAACATAAGGATTTCCCATGGAAAGAAATGGGTATCATAATCTTGTCATTAAGCATAAACAAAGGGAGTATCAAAATGTAATCCATGAGATAATGTATTAAATAATTTCTGGGAAATCCTGATTTAAATAATAAGAATATTCCATGAATAATGATGTACAATTGAAGTTAATACTTGAAAAGTAGTATTTAGGAAACATTAGAAATGAGAAACTTTAGTGTAGTTTAAGAGAAATTATTAAAGTGTATTAAAAAGGGAAAATGAATAATTGACTCTATAGAACCATAAATAAACAAAGATAGTTTTTCATGATAAAAATATTTGTTTTAAAAAAATAATGGTGTATTAAAATGTATTGTGAAGTGTGTTTGAAAATTGGTAAGAAATTGGGAAGTTCCCTGTAATCGGGGATTCTTATTAGGAGGGATTGAAAATTTAACCTTATAAAATATGTATTTCCACATAAAATAAGGATTAATTTGTCTAGATACATACGTTTTGAACATATAAACATAATGTAAAATAATTATAATAGAATAACTAAGAAATACATTTGTATAAATTGAGATAAAGTGGAACCCAAATGTAATATCATGGTTTAGAGAGATCCCTTACATTATGCCTGAATATGTTAAAACCTTCACTTAATGTCCTAGATAATAAAATTTTATTCATAAATAAACTAATTCATAATATAATGAATATATATTTTATTTATTACAATTTTTTTTGTGTTAATATATGTCTATTTTAATGGGTTATAATGTTTAATATCATTGTTCCTAGAGCGTTCGTTTCATGGTCCATTCACTTATATATAATTATGGATGTTCCTATCACATGGAAGATAAACTAAATAAGTGGAATTATATGGTATTAATTAAATTCCAAAAATTTAATTGATATCATATATCATTTTGTTTTTAGATATGAGAATGATTAATTAGATTAAATGTTTGTGAAAAATGATCAGTTTAATTTGGCATTTTCTCAATCATCATGAACTAGTTTTGTTTTATTATTTAAAATTATGTATATATTTTAGTTATATAACATTAAAAAATTTATAATATAAATATTTAAATCTTTTTCAACCAATATAATTGTTTTATGACCAACCATGAAGGTGGAAACGAAAAAAAACTCATTGTCCACGAAGTTGGTGAATCGACACATCACAGATGATGTTTTAATTTCTTTAAAAAAGTAGAAGATAATAGTTTTGATGATTTATAATCCATTAATATAATAAAATTATATTATATATTTTATGCTGGAGTTATCATGTGGTTTTGGATATGGTAGGTGAGAGTAGGATAAGAAAAATAAAAGAAATTAAAAGATAAATAAGAAGGATTTCACCTCTTGTATATTGTCTCATTGAGAACATCATTAAGGAACATGAAATTGGTATCTTTGTGAGCCAAGAAATACCATGACATGTTTAAGATGATTTGGAGAGGAATGTTTCATAAAATTAGAAATATATAATGTTTTGAATGTGTGAGGAGAATATGTGGTGAGGGTGGTATTTAGAGGGGAGGTGAGGAGTGTTTTTTTATTATTATATTCATTAGTTTATTATCATGACTCCAGAATATCGATAATGTTGATCATTGTCACTAAATAAATTAAATAATGAATTATTGTTTGAAATAATGGTGCTTAAATGATCCATACATTAGACATGACTCAAAAATTCATGTATTTTTCTTATATTGTAAATTACCGTATTTCACTATTAACAAAAAAGTAATGTATTTTAGAAAAAACCCAAATACTCACCCTAAACATTTCTTAAAATGTATATTTAAAACCTCTACTCCATTTTATGATAAAATGGTTCCAAATATGGTAAATGTAATGTTTAATTAAAATCATCATTTATTCGAAAAATACTGATTTTAATATTATAACTAATTTTATGAGCATTCAAAAATTAATTAAGGTTTAATAAAATTATATTATAAATATGATAAAACTAAAAATTAATTTATGAATATGTTTTATGAAAACATTTTTTAAATAATTATATTAATTATTATTTTTTAAATAAACATTTATGTTTCACAAAAAATACAAATACTTAATTTGTTATTTTAAAACATTTATTTACTTATTCCATGATATAAATATATCATATTTTCATTTGTAGTATATCTAAATTTTATTTATAAATTATTAGGTGAGGTAACTGTTATATTGGCCAAATTATTATTCCTAATGACCACATTAATTTTTTAATGGTCATTTTGATATCCCAACGGTCAGATTTCCAATGATCATAAGGGTTTAATATTACCTATAAATATGTCTCATAACATTCATTAGTCAATTATATTGTATACATGTTTATATATAATTTATTCATCAAAAAAATGTTTTATTATTAACATTACATTTTATTTCAACACCTTTGTTCGTGAGTGCGGTCATTCTAGTGAATTGGGCATATCCAAATTTCTTAATTCTTATTGTCTTATTTTCTATTTATTTTCCCATTGTTATATTCAGAATTCATAATAGTTTGATTACAAAATTATCAATATTAATTTAGGATAATAATGTTTTTTGGTTTATATATGTGATTTTTGTGCTTTATACTATATGAAATAATTATAATAAGGGATGTTTTATTGATAAAATTTTAGGTCGTTACATTCTTCCAACCTTTTGAAAATTTCACCATTGAAATTTCATTTTTCAAACTAAGGTAAACAATTGTGAGGGTAAGTATCCTTCATATCTTACTCTCATTCCCATTTTTCCTCTTTATATTTATGGTTCCACCATAGTAATTTGACCAGGTGATCAGTCTTGTTTTGCATAACATTATCTCTATGGTTCTAGATCTTCACCAGATACTCCTCATAAGAGAGATAATTTTCTAGTTGTTCCACCTATAAATTTAGTACATGTGATAGATTTGGTATTTACTTCCTGGAGACTTATTTTTAGAATACATCATGTACTTGATAGATGGTTGTTGGAAGTGAAAGTTGATAGGCCACATTCCCGAAATGATCAAGAATCTAAAATGGGCCAATATACCTAGGACTTAGCTTTCATTTCATCCCAAATATCATGAATCTCTTCCATGGAGACATGCAGAGAAATACCATGTCTCTATCCATATACTCCAGGTCTCATTGATGATTTTTCGCATAAAACTTCTGTTTACTTTGGGATTCCTTAATATTATGCGGAATGGTTTTCACCATTTTCATAAATTCTTCGAACATTTAAAATCTCAATAGATTTTTTTCATCAACTTCATCCCAACATGTAGGTTTTATGCACCATTTCTCATAAAGGACTTCATATGTATCCATTTATATTCTTGATTTAAAACTATTGTTTTAAGAAAACTTGACCAGAGGAAAATATTGGTCCTACCATCCTTTGAAGTCCATAAAACATTATCTCAACATGTATTTTAGTGTGTCAATAGAATGCTTAGATTGGACATAAATTTTAGGATGATAAGTTGTACTAAATTTCATCTCAGTGTTTAGAGAAGGTTGAATAATTTTCCAGAACATGGAGGTGAATTTCGAATATTGATTGGATACAATTGATAATGTTACTGTGTACATCCTCATCACTTTTTATGTATATCCATGAAACTTGGTGAAGTAAAAAAGTCTTATTAAATTGTTATAAAGTGGGTTATCTTTATAAGATGATTGAAAACTACCCATATAGCATTGTTTCCTATGGTTTTCTTCATAAGTATGGTGAAAACGTCCATGGGGATGTTTTCCCATTTCCATGTTAGTATGGGTAATGGTTTCATCATCCCTGTAGAAATTTTTCTTTCAGTCTTTAGTTGTTGACATAATAAAAATTTTAATGTATATTTATCAATCTTCTTATTTACATAGCCCCCCCAATAGTGCTCTTAGAGATCTCAATACATTTTTGTGCTCCCTTGGTGGATATAGAAATTCAAGAAAGGTGTATAATTCAAAAAACCTTTCTTTATATTATGATTATACGTGTAAATATAGTCCTAAACTAATTTTTATTACTCTTTTCTCCGCAACTTTTATCTTTTAGGGCTTCCCCTTTCTTATAACTTCAACCTTTTACTAAATTTCCACATCATTTCTTTTAGAATACTTTATTTTTTCCACAAGGTATAGTTGATAAATCATTTGATAAATGTTTTTTTAATTTTCCTTACATAATGATTCCCATGTCCATTATTTTCATGTCTAATATGGTTGTATCCTTTTAAATTCCCATCATTGATAAGTTTTCATGATCTATTCTTCATAGAGCATCTTTTTCTTTATTTTCTTTACCTAGATGGTAGTGGAATGAGTAGTCATAATCCTTGATGAGCTCAAACCGTCATCACTGGATCATATTAATATCTTTCTATGTTAATATATATTTGAGGATCTTATGATCAGTATATATCTCACACTTCTCTCCATATAGATAATTCCCCCATATCTTCAATATGAACATAACAACCACCAACTTTGGACCATACATGGGATATTTTTTCTCATCAAAATTAAACTTCCTTTAGTTTTAGGCTATCAAACCTTCATTTTGTATTTAAAAATTGTCTAATCACTTCTATAAATAATCATTGTATACCACAAATAGTTCCTCACTCTTTGGTGGTGTAAGTACTGGTGTAGTAATAAGCCTCATTTTCAACTTGTTAAAGTTGTCTTCATATTCAGTGGTCTATAAAAACTTTACTCCCTTCCTAGTTAGTTGGGTTAGTGGGTTTAAAAATCATGAGAAGTTATTTACAAATCATTAGTAATACCCAGTTAGACCAAGTAAACTATGGATCACTATTATAGATGTTGGCCTGGGACACTCTTCAATATACTTTGTCTTATAATGGTTCACATATATTAGTTTTTTGGTGATAATGTTCCCCAATATTAATACTTCCTCTATCCATAACTCAAATTTGATTTCATTTTCATATTTTTTCTCCATTCATAGAGTATTTATCACGGTATTCAAATTCTCATCATGTTCCTCCTTGCTTTTGAAATATATTATAATATCATCTAAAATACTACCATATGTTTTTAAGTTAACATTTAAAGACTATATTCATCAATTCCACGAGTATTTATGGAAACATAGTGAGTCCAAATGGATTAACTGTGAAATCATAGTTTCCACATATCATTTGAAATGTCTTCTAGGTAATATCTTACTTCCTCACCTTTAATTGGTGATATCCTGACCGATGTTCCACTATAAGAGAATACTGGTCCCCATCTAGCTGATCAAAAAAGTAATCTATCTATGGAAGGGGATACATTTTCATTATCATGATTTTTAGATCATGACAATTAATATAGAGGTGCATTGTTTTATCCTTATTTTTGATAAATAGGATAGGTCCACCCTACGGTGAAGCACATGGGAGTATGAAACACATTTCTAGATTCTATTGTAACTACTTCTCCAATTTTTTCAACTCAACGGTGTTTATTCTATAATGATTCATTGATATAGGGGGAGATCCAAGAATACGTTCAAATGAGAACTCAACCAATCAGTGATCAGGAAGACTTAGGAATTATTCAGCGAGCACATATATGTAGTTCATCAAAATGGGCATGTCTTTGAACATGTTCATCTCCTTTATCTCATTCATGTGAGCTAGATAATATTTATCATAAGGTACTAATATCCTTAATTGATAAGATGATTCTAAAGTACATTCATCATCCTCGTTACACTTATATAGAATTGGAGGATGACTCAAGATGTGAAGAGTCATCTCTTTTTCCCAATAGTTGATGTTAGATCTATATAAAGATAGTTTATCCATGCCCAATATAGCATCGAACTACACTAAAGAAAGTAAGAACAGATTTATAGTAGGTTAGTTCCATAAAGATTAATTGGGGATGAATTATATATATTGGAAGTAATAATTTCACTATTTTTTCTCATAGATAAATCAACATCTATATTTTGAGGGGGTGTTTGAATAGTTCCACTTAAAGTTGTAATGTATGAAAAAATTCGTAAAACTAAAATGAAAAAGTATGCTCTCTATTCCTAAAAAAATAACCAGTATACCTTTCTCCACATCATTTTTATACTCCACCTAAATAGTAGTGATTGAATATTACCTTCCTATTTTCATTAGAGGAATTTGTTTTTGATTACCTCTGACAACCCCTAGCTTATGGAATTCACTCGCATAATTCCCATGTTCCTTACTGTTAAAACACAACACTATCGGATGAGTACTAATCTTAACATTACATTATTCTTATTAATTTATGGGATTATTCATATCCATTATGAAATAGTTATCTTGATTACCCTCTCTTTCACATTTGAAGTATCTCTTAGTTCCCTTTAGACAGTTCTCACGATGATTCTTCCCACACTTTTGACATGTGTGATGTTGGAATTTATTTCCACCATGGGATTTATTTGTTGACTCTCCCATATAAAATCCCATTTTACTCTGTTTATCTCTGGTCCCATGAGACCAATAAGAGTCTTCAATCTCCATATCAACCTTAAGGGAATAACTGAAAATATCCTTATAGATATCAATGTCTCCAATCGCTAACTATTTTGTTATATTTAGCTTTAGTATTCTAAAGAAGCAATCCACCTTGATTTCACTATTCATGAAAATGATAGAGGTGTATCATTCAAGACTTGCAATGTTTTCCTTGTATGCCCCATAGACTCATATTCCCTTTTCTTCAGTATGAGGAATTCCTTTTCCATTTTAAGATGGAATGTTCATGGAAAATATTTAGGGAAAAATATTTCCTTGAAGGCTTCGAAATCACTTCAAAACATTTCTTCCATGGAATTTGTTTTTTTTGATAATTTTTCACCATGGTTCAGCTTTCCCATCAAATGGTAGACTTCCAACACAATTTTATCTTATTATAAGCATTAAAGGACAGAGAATATTATTTCAATTGAGTTAATCCATTGTTCTGTGATGAGGGTGGTCAGAAGATACACTAATGATAGGAAGTCATCATCACATAAATGATTCAACCATAAATTTATATTTATTAGGTGAAGGAGGGTGTTCCATGAAATTTATGTTATTATTTATAACTTGAGCCAGTTGTACTAGTGTTATCATGATGTTTTGAGCTCTCTATCCCACTAGATTTGGAATTACATTAGGAAAATTGTCACATTTCCTTTCACATTGATTATTAGAAGAGGGTTTCCAATTTTTAACAATGAACTATTAAAAATAAAGTAAAACTATGAATATTTAATTCAATAATATTAAAATAAAACATAGAAAAATGAAGGATAAACTTATAATTGAAAATTATATGCTATCATGTGATTCCAATAGTTTAAATATTGGTTTCCCATAGTTATAGAATTATCCCTAGGGTTGTTAATAAACTTTTATAGTTATAAATATCTAATAATAACTATATTGTGATTGGATAAAAACTATAGAGACCTTACCCTTTTACCCATATTATTACATGTGTTAAGCATAACTATCCATCAAATACAACCCAAAGATCGAAAAATATATTATCTTTGGATGATTAGGTACATAAAACTGAAAACATGGAATGAGAATAAAATATATTAATATTAATATAACATAATTATCTCCAAAAATCCATTTAGATCCTACATCTTCATATAATAACCTAGGGAATACATGAATAAAGGGATGAGATAAAAATCCCAATAAGGGAATAAAAATAGCAATAATTTATAATACATGAGTTAGAATACAAAACATGATAATAAAAAATACATGGAACATAAATAAAAATAAGTAAAAATAACACTTAAAAATGGAATCATATGAAAATGGTAACATTAGAATGTGGAAGAAACATAAAACATGGCATAAACATGAGTCAAGGCTAACTTCCAATATGATATTACATGGTGAACAGAGACCCATAATGGATTTTCTTTACTCCATAATCCCATACATGACATTTCATGAGAATAAAAAATAGCCAATGAATTGGAGTTATATATGGGTGCAACCATATTAGCATGTTCATGAGAATATGTTCCACATAATGAACCCAGTATAAGGAATAAACATAATGGTTACCCATGGAAAGAAACGGTTATCGTGATCATGTCATTAGGCATAACCAAAATGTGTATAAAAATGGTTTACATGATATAGGGGATTAAACCATTTTTGGGCAATCATGAATAAAAAGTTATAATTTTTATGAATAAAACATATAAAGTGAAAACATAAAAAAGATTATTTAGGAATCTTTTAAAATGATCCACATTAGTTTGGTTTAAGGGAATATATTAAAGTGACTTTGTGGAGGAAAAATGAAAAACTATATATGTAAAACCACTAATAAACTAAGATAGTTTTTCTGTATATAAAGAGCCATGTTAGAAAATTAATTTTGTCTTTAAATAGATTATGGAGTATACTTGAAAATGGCTATGAAATTGGGAAGTTCCCTTTAATTGGGCTTTCTTATCAGGAGGAATTGAAAAGGGGACCTTATAAAATATGTATTTCCCCATCACGTAAAAATTAAATGATATTGATACATTTTTTTGGAAAATATAAAAATAATTTAAAAGAATCATAATATATTAATGAAGAGATAAATTATTTTAAAGAAATATAAATCATAACCCAAAAGATAATCTCAAGGTTCGGAGGGACCCTTACCTTATGTCCAAATGTGTCCTAAACATGCACATAATATCCCTAATAATCAAATTACATTCATTAATAATTTAAATCACGAGACATTAATAATATACTTGATTTATTACAATTTTACTAAGTTAATTTATGTATATTTTAATGGGTTATAATTTTAAATTTCATTGTTCTGGGAGAATTCATTTCATGGTTTCATGGTCGGTTCACTTGTGTATAATTATGGATGTTTTTTTCAAGTGGAAGAAAAACTCTATAAGTGGAATTATATTGTATTAATTAAATTCCATAAATATAAATGGTCCAGTATATCATTTTTTTAAATTTTACAATGATTCATTAATTAAAATTTTAATGAAAAATGAGTAGTTTGTTTTTATGGATTTGGATCATCATGATATAGTTCTATTTTATTATTTAATATATATATATATATTTGTTCCAAAATGTGAAAAAGAATATAATATACATTTTATAATCTATTTTAACCATTATAATGGTATTTTGACCATCCATAAAGGTGGTAATGAAAAATAGAAACTCGATATCCATGAAGGTGGTGAATCGACACATCACAAAAGATGATTTTATTATTAGAATAAAAGCATAATATATGGGTGTTTTAATTATGAATATTCCATAAACATAATATAATTATATTATATATATGATTCTGGAGTTATAATGATATTTTGAAAATGGGATGTGGATTGTGGATAAGAAAATAAATGAAATAGAAAAGTGAAAAAAAGTGGATTTTACCTCCTATATATCCTGTCATTAAGAACCACCATAAGGAACATGGAATTGGTCTTTTTGTGAGACCTAAAGGACCAAGATGTAGGGCCTATGAGTAGAATTGGAAGAATATTATCAATCTGCAAAGCATAGATGGTGTGAGGAGAAGCGGTGGGGAGGGGTGGTATTTATAGAGAATGGGCAAGTTGTTTTATTATTATTATATCCATTAGTTTATTATTTTGGATCAAGAAAAAAATAGCATTGATACTTATCCCTACAAAAATTAACTAATTAAGGGGTGTTTGAGATAATGGTTCTCACATCATCTATACCTCAGACATGACTCAAAAATACCAATACTTAATTTATCATTTTAAAACATTTATTTCTTATTCCATGATATAAATATATCATATTTTTATTTGTAAGATACCTAAATTTAATTTATACCTTCATAGGTGAGGCTACTTTCTAATGTCTGGATTATTATTCCTAATAGTCATAGTACTATTACAATGGTTGGGTAACTATTTCAACGGTAAAATTTCTAATGGACATAAGCGTTTACTAGATTCAATAAATACCAATTATTACATTAATCAGTAACTTCTATTTTACACAATTTTATATATAAATTAATCTTTAAAATTAATTTTTAGTATTTCAATTATTTTTTATTACAATATCTTTGTTCATGAGTGTGGTCACTCTAGTGGATCAAGTATATCCATATTTTTATATTCTTATTATGTTATTTTCTATTTATTAGCTCACTGTAATATTTCGCATTATTAGTGGTTTTTTTACTTACTAAATTATAATTATTCATATATGACAATAATGTTTGGTGGTTTCTCTATGAGGTGTTTATGATTTATATTATATGAAATAATTACATGAAGGGAAATTCTAGTGATAAAATTTTGGGTCATTATATTTGTTGCTAAGGGGAATGAATATGAGTTTAAAAAATGATCAAGGGTTGAGGATATGTATGATTTAATAATTAGGTAAAATATATCACGAACCCTGATATATTCGACAACCAAAATTTCTAGAAGTTTCAACACATGTTATCATTGTCTTGTGTTTTCTTAGTTGGAACTGATGAATCAGAATTCCGTATCTTGGGCAATTAAGTTTCACCATAATGATAAATGGGTAAATATAAATTATAATTATATTTAATAGTGTTCCATATTATAAGGATTTTTATATTTTCATCATGGATCCTGATACTTTCTTCTATTAAAATATTCCCAAATATTTTTTGATAAAATAAAGGAGGGAAGTGTTCAAAAGATATGTATTTTTAGGGAGTTAATAAAAAATCATAGGGAATATATTCCAATTCAATATGAATTAATCTTTGGAGGTTGAATGATATTTTAGGAAGGGATAGTTAATCTATAAAAAAGGATAAGATTAAAGGAAAAGGGAGTTTATGTCATATTTTAGTTAGTGTTTGAGTTTTTTCAGTCTTATTTTTTTATATTCTTCTCATAGTTTAATTTTTATTTCTTATTTTCCTACTGTTTTTACCTCTCAAATAAAGTGGTAAAACGTTTTTCATGTTTTTGGTAGTGGAAGGATAACAAAGTTTTAATGCATGAGTCTTTCATTTCAAGGAATAAAAGATCTCTTCTATCGATTAATTTTTGAATATAGTGGAATGTCATTACATTGAATGTGATCATGCTTGAGTTATTATTCATGTTTATATTTTCCCTCTTTTGATGATTTATATTCTCTAAACACTCATTTTATCTTCTAAATAATATAATAGTCTAGATTTATTGGTAGGTATCTAATGACTACTGATATATGTGTGGAAGGTAGTGATTTTTTTAACTATATAGGAACACAAAAACCTAAATGGGGTTTTCATAAGTAATTTAGGGGTGGTTTATTATTATGGTGTCATTGATACCATTTCACATAAAGAATAATGATGGTTGATTAAGAACTATTTACAACTAGATTAAACAACACTGTATCTTTTAACTAAGGGAGATTTATGAAATAACTATGGATTACCTCATCTATAAATTAATAAGAAGAATATTTAAATTTTTTAAAGACTATGATTTCATTATAATATTAAATAAAACCCTAAACCCATAAATTTTCAACTTTTTAATTACATTCAACCTATTTTGATTGAATTAAATATCTCTCAAAACAAAAATCATTCAAAAATAACCCCTTTAGACTGATTGTGAAATCAAAATTTTAAACCACTCTATGTAGATAATCAATGGTTTACACTTCACTATATTTATAATAAACTTGGGTTTTAACAAGATCTTTCTCACCCATGATGACGACCAATGATCAATGGTGTGAAATGGGTGCTTCCATGAAAAATCTATTGGCTTATGTGGATGGTCCCTCCCTCTATCGGATCCTATGATCTCTCTACTTATCTACCTTCTCAACCCTCAAGGGTTTCCCCAATAAACTCAATGGCACTCCTCACCTCAATTTCTTCATTCATAAGATCTTATTCTATTCCCCTTTCTCAACTGAAGCTATGGCTGGTGCAAAGTTTTTCCACCTATCATTTCCCCTCATTCTAATTAACCCATGTGCATTATACCTCAATCTCATTCTGTGTGATGGCACTTTGGACAAATTGGGTCAGTGTCGGTGGTTGTGTTTGGTTCTCTCCTTCTCCTATTCCCTTGATGGACAACCTATACAGTTTGACTACATCTTGGTTAGTCTTAATGTTGGTCTCAGTATATCTTAGGATGGTGCTGGAGAGGGAACAATAGCAGTCTCTATCATATTATTCATTAGCATTGGTTTCCTTTTCTCCTCATCTAGGTCCTTGATTTTCTTCTTATTCGAGTTTTCTTTATGATGGATGGTTTTAGTTTCTATTTGTTTGTTTGTTTGTATTTTATGTTTATATGAGGATGGTTGATGTTGTGAAATGATCTAAAATAGTTGTGGTTTTGCTGGGTGTTTTCAAGAAGGAGGACTTGACTCTCTATGTAAGCTTATGCTACCCAACTCTACCCTAGCCTTGAGTCATGTCGTCTCTTCCTAGGTCAGTCAGGAAGAGTGGTTATTTGGAGATTTGGGATGTGGTTTTCGGGTGGCCAACAACTTTTTAGGAGATGAGTCCCTCGTCTGTAGGTCCAGTATGTTAACTGAGGGAGGTTCTGATGAAGACTTTCAGATTTTTTGATCCAACGATTGAAAATTCTTATGTAAATGATGATATATGGTGTTGGTTTATGAGACAACAATGTGGAAAAGATACTTGTAAGGTTGGAAAAGGTAGGTTGGTTATTTTTTTCCACGGTTTCTGGTATTCGTTTCTTCATAGGGGGTATGGAGTGGCTTCATTCGGATCTGGAAGATGGAATCTCCAGCTTATTATTATGGTGATGGACGTTGATGATGTTGGAGAAGGTCGGTTCATCATCTAGTGTGACGCGTGATAATGATGTTGGCAGTAATCACTTCTCCGACTGACGTGGGTCTGCATAGATTGAGACTTCGTTGTTTTTTATACCTTTAATGTTTTCTGAATTTTGAATCTGGACGGTGTGTTTTGTATCCCATGTGTGTATTTTGGTTATCGCTCATCCCAGAGAGGCTTTTTGAAAATCCAAAAAATTAAATGTTCAGTCTATTGGATCATGTCAGATTTAGAGAAAAAAATATTAAATATACTAATTTCATGCCTCAATTGTATACCCAGATCCTTATAAAAATTTGGTAAAAGGCCATAATACCCTCTAGTGAAAATTTAGTGGGAATAAATCCACTAGATAGATCATCATTTTCCCATTTTACCCCTTATAGGTATCCAATGTTCTATTACTACCTTGTCCTTTTTAATTTATTCCAACTAAAACTATAAAATCAAACTCCAATTATTTTTTAACTTTTGAATCATCACCAAGAATTTGTAATAATATTTTTTAAACACCAATGTCATTTACTCTATCAATTAAATTACAAAAATATATAAACACAATTTTTTTTTTACAATTTATACTCCCAATTTAAATATAAATGAATAATTTTTAGCTTAATTAGGTCTTGGGTAATTACACCTATATCATTACGTAGCAAAAAAAAATGATGTAGTTTTAATAAATATAGTGGATGTTGACTTCAAAAATATTCTCACAAAACACCCATAATAACATATTAAAAATAAATGACCTTTTTTTCAAACTATGATGTGGGTTATAGCACCATGAGGTGATTTTTCTCCTTAAGTAAAATAACATATGCTTCCCCTCATCCACTTTAGACATGGCCAAATTCAACACAATATTTTCATATTCTTCGAAATAAATTTTCCTCAGAATTAAACCAATATTTTTTTATATCACACTATGAAATGAGTTTTTTGAGATTGATATTCTGTGATTGTGTTATTCAGACCCATGATATGATCTTGTCCCACTATATCTTAGCTTCCTCTTTCATTGAATTCCTTTATTACATTTCATCTTTTTCGTCTCTAATAATTCTAAAATAAATCCATGAACTTATCAAAAATAAATATAACTTGAAAATATATTTTAATATTATGAATTAATAGGTCTTCAAATTATGTATCAGTATAATCCCAATATGAGAGATATCTAATTCCCATATTACCATATAATGGAATTTTAGTAAGAAAAAGTCTTAGATCATTATAAATACAATAATTTCTTGACTAAGTCACATTAACTCAATATCATTATTTCCAAGTCACATGATAAGGGTTATTCAATATACCCCATGAACATCTATAATCTTATAAAATTCTCTTACCCACCTATTTTTACTTATATAAACAAGTATTGTACATAAAAAATAATTTTATCATGCTCTTAGGTAACCCCTATATGTAATATCTTTGTGAATCATTTCTCTCCATTTTTCTCCTCATACAGTGGCTTTTAATTCTCTCTATTTTTTGAGAAGTAACTCCCAAACATATTCTGAAAATTACAAAAAAAATTAATGTAATATAAAAACATTATAACTTGTAATCATGAGGATCTTGGGAGGGAATTAAATCCCATAAATACTCTCATGTGTTTTAAAGAATCATTCCTCAAGGGATTCTTCATGATATCTATGAATTATTCTTTTATTGGAATATAATTCAATTTAATATTACCACATTCTATAATATCCTTTATGATTTATTATTTTCTTAAATATGATTCTACCTTTAATGTATCACTAATATCTTTAACATATTAATTATACATTTTATTTCACACCCAATAACCAGTGAATAAGTGAATTTGAATCTCACATCCTTAATATTTGATTTAATACATGTCATTCTTTTCTAATGATCACATAATATATTTAGCTTCTATTCTGATAAAAATAATTGAAATATGGTTCTTGGAGTTCCATGAATCACATCTTTCTTTAAAAAATAATCCTCCTCCATAATTTAATATTCGATCGCCAGCATCATCTTCCAATTATAACCCCGAAAACTATAAATGTGGATGTATTTTTATTTTTCATACCTTAATTCATAATCAGTAGTTCATTTGATGTAATGAAATATTTGATTTATTTAAATAATATATAACTTCATAGTACTAAATTTGAATCATGCACATAAAGTTATTGTCTTCACAATGTACTATCATTATTTAAAAAATATAGAAAATTAAAAATTACCCTCCTAAAATCATTTTTATCTATAAAATCTCTGTAATTGTCTATTAGAAATTTTATCTGGACAGATATAAGAGATTATATATATCTTGATTATTCTATTGAAACTGATTTCAATAAGTCACAAGTATATATTAATTCTGGAAACAATATATAATTTATAGATTTATAATTCACTAAAATTTTCCTTTAAAATTCATGACATATAATCCCATATTATTAAATATATATTGTTAATTATGATATTTCTATAAGTATTTTTTAAATTAGTTTAAAATTATAATTTTTTATTATAATAAAATTTATATGCACATTTTTTAATGTATATTTTGATATTTTATCATATATCTTATGGATCCTTACAAAAAAATCTTATTATAATATGATTAAATTAGATTTGAAACACCATTTACCAATAGACTTGATCCCAACTATAAAAGTCTACTATGAAACCCATTAAATCAAACTCAGCATTCCAGAATCCAGAATCCTTATAGATCGACTAAACCTATAATATTATATTGATCTGCTAAGAATGTTTTAGAAGTTTAATACTCAAAATTCCCATAATCCCACCATCCATAGTGGTTTATCCCCAATAAAAATAGGAAAATATAATCCTTGTATCTATTCCATCAAATTCAATATAATTTTGCATTAGTATGGACATGAGGTTGACATATTTATAGTGATAAATTCTACCTGAACAATATTTTCAAAATACCAAGTCGAGATTGATCCATTATATCTTCCATATTCAATAACATATCACTAAATACACACATTCCTCTATAGTTTCCAATATGTCATATTGAGTGATTTTTCACTAAATCCACTCAATCACTAAATATCCATTAATCTCATAACCCAAAAATAGAACCATCCACTGACAGATCAAGCAAAAAATATAAACAATAACCTCAAATATCCTTGATCTATCCCATTACAATATTTTTTGTGTGGGAAAAAACAAATATACTAGAGCAATAGAAAACAATATCTAACATTTTTTTTCATTATAACTGAAACTTCCCAAGTAGAATTATCAAATTATTCACATTAAAAATGAGTAAATTTTAAGAAAATAACACACGAATATGATCTATCTACATCAATCAGGATTTAATCTCACATTTATTTTATAATAAATCCTAACATTGGATTCCCATTTTATACTTGTAGTGTTTTATCCGTTGAATATGGACAGAATAATGAAACTCATGTCATATCCAAAGAACCTCCTCCCATCTATCACTTACATGGGAAGATTTTATTATACTATAAAGTTTCAAAACATATATTCTTTATCCTTATTGAATTTGTATGAATCCCAATCATGGGATATAATAATTCAATCAAATTCATTAGAGTTTAACCAATAAATTATAACTTTGGAAGATGATTGGATAATAGAGAGATTCACCCACATTGGCTTATTATGATTTTTCAATTTAGTTTTCTTGTTTTATTTTAGTTTATGTGATAATTTTTTGGTTTTAAAGTTGTGTTTTAAGGATGTAATTAGTGGGAAGCGATGAATAATAAAGGGATTCTGGATATTGGGATATTTTCTATTTATAATTAATATTTTACTTTTCTTATTCTTATTTTATTTTTTTATTCTCAATGTTTTTTATTCTTCACCCAATAACCTCTTATAATTCTTCCTTATATATCACTATACTATGGGTTAATCCATGTAGGTATTGAGAGAAAGCTACCTATGTATCAATTAGAAAAAATCTACTATTTAATTCCTTTTCAATGTTATGGTATTGCATAATTTTGTGTTTTGAGTTAACAGATTTGGGAAAACTCATCTTAATTTTAAAAACCCTTCTTCTTTAAATGTTCAAATAAATTATATATCCAATATTCTAACTCACTCAACATATTTTTTAGTAGAGTAGGACTATTATGAGAGGTGTACAATAGCTACTAGGGGTTTTCAATGAGATATATACTCAATTAATATATATTTTAGGTCTGTTTTTATGTGAGGATGTAAATGACAAGTCATCATTATAGGGACCTTGGTTACACTAGTTTCTCACAATATAAAATGGTGGGAGATAATTATGTGAATTTTATTTAGTGTGATTACTAAAAATTAAAAAAAATAACTATAGTAAATAAATAAGGAAGGAAATGATATTATCTTAAGAATCGACACCATTCCCATTAAAATTTTCATTTAATTTTCACTTAATTAAAGTATTTGTTTCTATTTTTTTATTTTAAATAAATTCCATCTGAATTATTGACAAGTAACATGAAGAACGTTGAGATAAGCTAGGCTGCCTTTTTTATGACCCTATGGTTATCTATTACAATGTATCCATATAAAAATTATAAATAGTATTTTAATAGGACTACAATAGCCAATTTAAAAATCTAAAATCATTATCAAGTTGTTCCTATTAATTTTTCATACTGTTTTCATATCTATAATTTAACTCATTAATTCATTCCTTTCATTTCATTTTCTAATATTTTTACAATTATGATAAGAATATGGAGTAATATATTCAATCTATAAAGGATTATTATAGATAAAACTAGTTAAAATATAATTATGGTATTATTACCATGGTCAAAACATTTTCAGTTAATTAGTCTACTAGAAAAAATAGTGTTCTTTAGTGCAAGTGAAATAAGTATATAGTTTAATTTACCAATAGATAACATAATAAAAATATTTAGTTTTCACTTTTGGACAGGGATAAGAGTGAAATTATTTCTATGAAATTTTAATTCTACCATTCTATACAAATATAATAGATTTATAAACAATTCCAATAATTGATGGGTTGTGGAAACAGGTAGATATTGGCCAATGATTGGAAGAGAAATAATCTAAAATGAAAGAGTAGAAAGAGTATATAATAATATTTATTTATCTTATCCTCAAGTTTATAAAACAAATACTTGATAAAGATAAAAAATATATACTTTTAATTAGATTTTATAAAGACGGAATTATATAGGTAGAATGAATGTGTTAACATGTAACTCCTTAATCTGAAATCATGTTTCCTTATGTAACAACCAACTATAAATTTTAAGGTACATTACTCAAATTTAATTATTTTTTTCAAATTTACATAAAATGATTTAAAAAAACCATATTTTAATATACATTTAGTACCATAGTTTCTTACCTTAGAGGAAAACAAATAGTAAGAAGATAAAATCAAACTAGAGGGGTTTTTTTAGGATCGTTTGGGGAATTAATTGAACTATTCCCAAAATAGATGTTTTCCCAAAATCTATTCATAAGTACAAGGATATACTAATTGACACACTTTAGTATAGTAATTATATTTTACAATCATTATAAATTTTATAAAAAAAACTATGAATTACCTCTATTTTTATTAAAATTAAATACTACTTAATATTTTTGAATTCCCTAGATGAGGATTATTAAGTAAGGGATACCACCATGGAGGTTGTGATTTTTAAAGTATAAGAAACACATATAGAAGAAGTTTATGTAGTAACCTTATAGATTTTCCAAAATAGTAAATATTGGGAGGAATATAATAGATATATGATACTACCAATAATATTTATCCATCCCCATTGGATGATAATTCTATTATAGATCATGAAAGGGAATTTTTCATAGAAAATTAAATAGAAGGGGGAATAAATAATCTTGTTCAATCTCAAGTAATTAGTTAGTTCATATAGAGTCACATGAGAACCAATAATATTTTTTTCTTCCGATCATAAAATCCCTACACATATTAAGGTTTAGAATCATCCAAATACCATTATGTTATAGAAAATAATTCTATATAACCTCCTAGTGGTGTACCATATATTTTTACTTATTTTTCCTTTCCTTTTTCCTTTTTTGGTTTTATATAAATAAAAATATGAAATATAGTTTTTTCAATTAGAAAATAACCTAGGTATAAGCTTAGGAAAATTCATGAAGATCTTTAGAGCCTAAAAGATATGAAACTTCTTATTTAAAATATTTCCATAAAGAAATAAGAAACTATATGAGATCATTATTTAACACTTACATACTTAGTCTCCTGTTATTTTTAAAATGAAATTTACATGATAGAATTTTATTTTCATTATAGATATATTAAAATTATTGGAATGGGGGGAGACTTCAATGATGGTTTGTCATATTGTCTTTTGTTTCACATGTTTTTAATGTAAATATGATTTATATGTAAAAACAATACTCTATTTGTTTTAGTGGTAAAATTTTTCCCTTTTATAATTCAATTAATAATTGAGATAAAGTAATTATTAAAAATCATATTCAAACACCAATCTATTTTCCATAGAGTTTATCATGCTTTAAAATTTTAATCTCAAGTTATTAACAATATTTTTTATCATTCCTCTAATTTTTTTAGATAACATGTATATGATTTAACAAACTATAATAATTAATTCTCATTAGTGACTATATTGATTCTATTTTATCCAACTAGATATGTGTTATAATCATTTTTAATGAATTATTCTAGTACCCACAATTTCTTCAGATAATCATATAATGCATTGTGTAATCAATAACTTTTTTTAACTCTTTAAAAAACTCTTTTGTGATCATTTATTTTATTTAAATTTTATTTAGAATAAATTTTTTCTAATCATATTTTGTAATCCATTAAGAACACTCATGTGTTATATTTATATTTCAATCCCCTAAAATCTATGAATGACCCTATAAGTTAAGTAATATTTTATTCCAAATTTCTTTACGTATCCATGTAACTATATAGATACTTAACTATACATAATTAAAAAATCAATAGAAATTATTGAATTACATACATCATGATGACATTTTATGTTTTAGCTTTAAATAGTTAGGCAACAACATAATTATCACAACCCATATCTTTATATCTAAAAGGGGATATTTTAAACTATATTAAGAATATATTTTTTAAAAATAAATCTTCAACATCTCCCAAAAAATTCTCCATATGTGTTATTATTCTATACATATCATGTCAAATAATTTTCTTCATAACATGGGTAAATAGAAACATAATAAGGGTGAGCTCAAACACTCAGTTTGGGGTGACATATATAAAAATATATAAAATATTAAATATGTGTTGACACTCCGTTTCGTCAAAGAGTATAAAAACATTACAAAAGTAAACACCTCAGAAATAATATGGTAAATACATAAAGAAAATCATGATTTTCAAAGGAATGAGCTTTCGGACACCCTAGTCAGACCAAAATGGGTGTCGGCGCCTAGCCAACTTGCACGCCCCCATCTGTCACAGAGCCTACTTGCACACCCAAAATTCCTTTCACCCAAGGTCCTATTTTTTCTTATAAATATACCCTCAAGGCCTTCATTTTTACAGAATAATTTCCCTAAAGTCCAATTGATGATGTGGTCTCCCTAGTGCTTCACCCAAGTCCTCTGAAACATTCAAGGTAGTTCTTTAACACCTAAAATGGAGGAATTGAGGGAGGATCATAGGAATTAATTCCTTTTAGTATTTTAAATCCATAACACTTGTGCTCTTAAAGAGCCCAACCCCCCAAAATCAGAAACACTTGCACACCACCTATTCCTTTCATAGGAACTTGAGCGCCCCACTTATGGGATCATATATGAATACTACTGAAGGCTTGAGCCATATCTCACCTGAGTATTACCATACAGGTTGTTCATCACTTAAGTGAACATCATGTCTCTCAAGCCTAATTGCGCGCCTATAGTTGCACGACCTTCTCTACTTGGGTGCCCCTCTTTGATTCACTTACTCTCTTCAGTCTAAAAGCCATCAAGACCTCTTCAAATCCATTCATGTCAAGTCTTATTCTTCATTATCTCCCTTTTTTGAATGGGGTTCTATTGAGACCTCCAACAAAACCTCCTAACTTATCAAACCATTGGGGAAACACATCATCATGTCTCCTATTTGGGTTTTTATATCCACAGTCAGAGGTTTACCACATTTGATTCCTAATGGGGTTAGGATTCATGGAGTGTCTATGGGTTTGTATATCAACAACCACATAGACCTTTCTCCCTGGAACAATTCTAGGAAGTTCCCGGTGTTGAGAATTAGGGTCTAGGTCTCAACCTCTCCCTTCTCAAAGAGACAGAACCTCAGATATCTAGTAGGGATGTAAAGACCCATAAATTTCAAGGGAAATTTTTTCTTAATTTTTTTGGGATTTTACAAGAACGCAGTTTCTAACGGCACGTGATTCCGAGGCCCGGTGTGCTCAGAATCAATTTTTGAAGTTTAGCTCGGGTACGTTCAGTGAACGAATGAGCGGGTTTTTCTAACTTTTGAACCGGTGCTCGGAATTGAAATCTGAGGGTACCGATGAAATCGCAGTGCCGGTAATTTCTTAAGGGGACCTTAAGCGCAGATGCGTTTTGTTGCATGAGGTAGTTATTTATGGGGATTCGATAAGTATTAACTAAATTTTAGTGTTAAAATTTACTTCTAGTGGAAGTAATTTTTCTCCATAGAGAAGTTGGAGGTGGGGCCACACCCCACCTAACTTCCCAAGAGAGAGTATGACCAAGGGTGGTGGGGTCCACATGAAACCCCAACCCTTCACCTTCCCTTTAACTCCCACGAGCTTTTCCCCATTTAACACCCCTTGTGTTTAATTGTATAACTCCCTAACTCCCCCATTATTTGGGTAACTCCTCCTCTCCCTCTCTCCCTCATAACTCATGCCAACTCACACTTTAATTAAGTTATTGAAACTCTTGATCAATGAAGTGTTTGAAATTTTAACTTTTTATGCATGGAATGGTTAAAATAAAACAAGGGAGAAACCATATTTTATTTTTGGTTGGTTTGTGTCGAGATTTTGGGGGAAAAATATCTTGAGTTGCGAAGAGCACTTCATCTCCTTCGTTGAAGAACTTCGTTATCCAGCGAAGAACGGTTCTTCATCCTCTTCTTCCTCCGTGAGAAGGGAGAAGTCACCGACCGCGGTGATCATCGCCAACAACAATGTTCTTCTTCTTCTTCCGACGTCGACGGAATCGATACCGTTCTTCCGCGACACCCGACTACCGCGACGTTCGACTTTAGCGACTCGATGACGTGCGGCGTCAATTTTGAGGTAGGGGTTAATTGATTTGTGTTCGTGAATACTTCCGTCATCGTTAAACATTTTCAAATTGGGCTTCCTGTTATCGCAATAATGGGAGAAGGTTGGACCGCACGAACACGGCCGACCCTCCTCCCCCCTTGATTATTTGAATTTGTTGCGGCATGAGAAAAGGTAGCGTGGTGCCGATGCACCGCACTGAAATAATGAAGGATGGGCGAAGAAGCGCGGCGCCGTTGCGCCATGCCGTTGAAGTCGAACAAAGTCGCGGCGCCATCGTGCCACGCCGGAGAACCTCGAAGAGGACACGGCCAGAGCGGGGCCGCAGCGGAGGGGCACGGTGTCGTCGCGCTGTGTCGATCGGACAAGGCCGCGGCCTATGGCCGCGGTGGTGCGGGAAGCGGCGGCCGGAATTGCCGGCCCCCGGAGCAGGAGGGCAGGACCGTGGCGGTCCCGTGGTGGCAGCAACCAGCCATCCAGAGCGGGCCGGCCGTTTCAAGGGGATACTGGGGGTTCATAACCCCCGGCTAGAAATGAAGAGCGACCCCCACATGGGAGCCGAAACTCTTCAATCAGGGGGGCAGCGCGCCCCCCTTGTTCCTCCCAGTTCGACCAGCCGAGCTGGCCACGCGGGCCGCCCGAGCACGCCCAGGCCAGGCCGGGCCGCACCCTAATGGGCCGGACCCAGACCCGGTTCGGGTCGACAGGGGGGGGGGGGGTATCGGGCCGGGTCGGGCCGGGCCCGAACCCCCTATTTTCGGACAAATCCGTTCAAACGCCCATAACATGGGCTACAAATCTCCGATCGACACGTTGTCAGCTGCGATGCGATCCTTGGATCGAGACAATCGTTTCTGTATATTATACTCAAGGTTTCGGAGAACATTGGGTATGGCTGGGTTGGTTCGAACATGAAACCAACCGGACCCTCGGAGCGGAAATGCTTAAAACTTGAGCTCCGGACATCCGATTGACATAACATTGACTTTTTTGGATTCCTAGTAGTGAGACGGAACTTTTGGCATACTTCACCTGACGTTTGGATGCAGTTGGAGTATGGCCAGGTTGGATTGTACCTGAAATCCAACCGGGCCCCTGGAACAGAAAAGTTGATAACTTTCAGACCGGACGTCCGTTTGACAAACCGTCAGCGGCGTTGGTGATCACGTTGAGAAATGGTCCCTATGAGTATACCGTATGAGAGTTCGGGGTACATTTGAGATACGGACGGGTTGGTTCGCACACGAAACCATCTGGGCCCCTAGGATGAAAAGGCTAATAACTCACAGACCAGGCGTCTGATTGACGCACCATCTATTGCGTTGAGACCCCTATGACGAGGCAGTCCATTGAGATACTTCTTCGTGAGACTTTGTGATACTTGGATTATTGACCTGTAGCTTGTGGAGCGGACCCTCCTGGAGACGATTGTACGGAGTACGGAGACCATGTAGCTGGATGAGACCTGACGACTACTTGACCGACTCGACTTGGAGTGAGTCGACTAGCCCAGTGGACGTAACACTACTTTTTTTGGGTGAAGACCCATGGAGGACGGAGCACTACTGTGTTTGGGTGCAGACCCGCGATACTCAATAGAAGGAGTACCTCTGTAGGCTATTTGGGGGGTGCACTACTATGTTT
This sequence comes from Viscum album, assembly GCA_963277665.1. NCBI lineage: Eukaryota > Viridiplantae > Streptophyta > Magnoliopsida > Santalales > Viscaceae > Viscum > Viscum album. The sequence goes on along the minus strand of OY728123.1, from coordinate 1,529,012,633 downwards.
GGGTGGTAGACCCCGGCGGGAAGTACTACTATGTTTGGGTGGCTGACCCGCAGTACTCGACAGGAGGTGTACCTCAGCAGTCTTAGGTTAGTGAGAATTACCTCGAAATCATTACAGGATCACTGTACTCATTAGAGACGGGGCTCATCAGCAGTTATTGTTTCAATAATGAAAATCCTAGTTTGATCTGAGCCTATGACCTTTGTGTTTACCTCATGATTGAGATGGGTCACTTGATAAATTAGGTATATGTATGGGCATATACCTGGGTAGTGGTTATCTGTTGATTTCTTAACCTTTGTGTTTCCTCATGATTGAGATGGGTTACTTGATAACTTAGTTATAAGTATGGGATTATACCTAATTAAGGGCTATCTATTGAGATCCTTCTTTGTGGTTATCCTTGTTGGATTTAGTGAGACCTTGAGGGTCTCGGGGTCCCTACTGAGTATTGTTATACTCACCCCTGTATGGGCTATTCCCGTACCTCGTTATGTTGGTTGCAGACGACGGGCAACGCTGACAGAGGCCGAGTGTTCAAGGACTGGATGGTACCCGGAGGTGGACCTCATGACGAGTCAGTATCCGTAGGTGAACTTCACGATGAGACGATACTCAAAGGAGGTTGACGGGCGAGAGCGTTGTGGAGGCTATCTGTACCTACCCTTCAGGTAGTATCTGAGGTGGACGATCTAGGAGTTGCGCTATCTGTACCTACCCTTCAGGTAGGATCTAAGGTGGACGACCTAGGAGCTTCTTTTTTTCTTCCATCTGCTTGTCTTTCTGTTGTACTTTCGTTCAGTTGTAGCTGTACTTTCGATTGGGTTTGTATTCTGGCCCATTTACTATCCAGCACTTTCTTTTGTACTTAGTGTTTTACTTCCACTTGTACTCTATAATGTTTTGTTTACTTTTAAAAATGCAATGCCTTCCCAGATATCGGTATTTTTTCCTTTGGTGCTAGTCGCCAGCCCCTGGCCTATGGAAGGCGGGCTTGGGGTAGTCACGACACGAGCCCTGAGGATGGGTCGTGAAAAATTGGTATCAGAGGAGTCGGTTCTACCACATAACTCAGAACTCTGATCTTTCCTTTCTATGAAGCAATAGTGTTAAGGGTACCGAGTGTGGTCTTTAGTTCAGGGAGTCCAGTGTTGGTGCGGTGGCCGCGTATTCGTACACCAGGACCCTGACTACTGATTTCCAACATTGTGCATGAAAAACACTGATTGCGTGTGTGTTTCCAAGAGTTTTTTTAAGTTATCTCAAACCAGGTCAGCGCACCAGGTATAAATCGTTTGACCGTGTCACATCTGTTCAGGATTTCTCCACGTAGACAGTTAGTTGGAGTTCTGAGAGAGTACTCAATGACGGCCCACCGAGCGATGAGGCTCCGGTGCGGGACCCTTTTTACTATGTTGGCACCCTCTGGTAGTGTACCAACAGCACCACCACCTATTGGGAAGCAGATTCCACCAGCCATAGTAGCGAACTATGCACGCTGGTAGAGCACATTTCACGAGTTCCAGCAGCAGCGACCTCCGAGGTTACGAGGCGAGGCAGATTCCCAGACAGTAGAGAACTAGCTGGAGGCGATTGTTAGAGTTTTCTGCCTAGCTGATACATCAGTAGAGTGGATGGTGGAATTGGCTACTAGTGTTTTCCAGGAAAATACCCTGAGGATGGTCCGCATAGTGATGAGGCTTCGGTATGTTGACAGATGCCTGGGATAGTGCCTTCGCGTAGTGTGTCAGCTATACATCACTACCTGTTGGTCAGCAGTTACAACCGGCGATACCGGTATGTGACACATGTAGAATTAATACCTTACATGTGTTAAAACATCATATACCCTCAAGTTCCGAGGTGAGCCCGACTCACAGGCAGCTGAGGACTGGCTTGAGGAAGTGGCTGAGAGTTTTCTAGATCATTCACAGCTTCGGCAGGATGACATATCGGTAGTTGAGTATTCATCGAGGTGTACCGATCGTTCTTGGTACTTGATGACTACGATATGATCAGTGCTTAGAGCTCAGACCTCAGAGAAAGGTGTGTTTAAAGGATATCCTAGTAAGCACTCTTTCCTATATGCATTCCTACTTATGTTAGGGTGTTAGAGAGAACCTTTGTGGTTGAATGTTCTTTGGCTGATCGGTTATAGCCAGTGAATGTTAGCAGTGGGAAGATGCAAACTGGCGTCAGTCTCAGAGACTTGGACGTTTAAAATGTTTCAAGAAGAGGAAGTGTCAAGGAAATATGAATCTGCAGAGCAGCAGACATGGAAGTAGAGCTAGGAGAGCAGCATGGGGTGGTGTACTTCTCGACATGTTACAATCACCTGCCTTTGTAGTCCCCACTAGGCTCAGGGAGGTGGAGGGTAGGGGAAGAGAGTAACTGCATGCGGTAAAGGAGTGTGACCCAATGGCTCTAAAAATGATTCAAGGGATAGTCTGTGTCCACTACTAGCTGCCGTAGTATCAAACGTTGATATAAATCATTCCTTCCTTCCACGAATCTTGTCCCAGACCTAGAGTTTCTGGTTAAGCCGTTGACTTGACCCTCACGTCTGGAGATACCTTTGGGAGGAGACTCGATAATAACACTTACGCTGACAGTGTGATCTGACCCTCGAGGCAAGAGTTTCGGTTGGAAATCTCTTGGTGGCAGTGTCAAGGACTTACGACATTGGTCTCGGTATGGATTAGATTCACAGTTCATGCTCAGATTGACTGTATTAGGCAAAAAGGTTGTGGTTTATCTACAATGTTGGGATGGGGTTTTCCTTGGTCGGAGAAAAGGAAAAACCAGGAAGCATAGGATGGAATCATACATAAGAGGATGCAATAGATCACTCAACAGATGGACAAACATACCTTTGTGCCAGAATTCTCCAGAATTGCGGCACCACTTCCAGTAGATATGACAGGAGGCCTCTAGAGTTCGAGGATGACGACCACGTCCTTATAAGGGTCTCACCTCGATGAGGTTTACGGAGATGTGGACGAGGCGGAAAGTTATCTCCGAGGTTCAACAGACCTTACTAGGTCCCCAGCAGGGTAGGCGAGGTGGTTTACCGCTTGACCTTTCCACCTCAAATGCACCGGGTGTATGATAACATCCACATAGCTCAACTAAGGAGATACGTGCATGATCTTTCACACATCATCGACCTCAGGAAGTAGGACGTCGATGGTAGGGCGACATTCACGAAGGTTCCAGTGGGATCGAGGATCGACAGGATCAGATCCTACGTAGACGACCGATTCCTCGGGTGCAGTTCCACTGGCAGCTCGGGAACCTCCAGGTGAGCACATGGGAGCAGGAGGCTCAGTTGCGTGCTCAGTACCACTTTTTTATCCCTAGTTTGTGTTAATGCTTTACGGGGATGAAAATACCTGAGGTGGGAGTAATGTAAAGACCCGGAAATTTCAAGGAAAATTTTTTCTTAATTTTTTTGGGATTTTACAAGAATTCAGTTTCTGACAGCACCTAATTCCGATGCCCGGTGTGCCCGTAATCCATTTCCAAAGTTTATCTCAGGTATGTTCAGTGAATGAACGAGATGGTTTTTCTATCTTTTGAACCGTTGCTCGGAATTGAAATCCGAGGGCACCGATGAACTCGCAGCGCCGGTAATTGATTAAGGGGACCTTAAGCGCAGATGCGTTTTATCGCATGAGGTAGTTAATTATGGGGATTCGATAAGTCTTAACTAAATTATATTGTTACAATTTAGTTCTAGTGGAATTTATTTTTCTCCATAGAGAAGTTGGAGGTGGGGCCACACCCCACCTAACTTCCCAAGAGAGGGTATGACCAAGGGTTGTGGGGTCCACACGAAACCCCAACCCTTCACCTTCCCTTTAACTCCCACGAGATTTTCTCCATTTTACACCCCTTGTGTTTAATTGTATAACTCCCTAACTCCCCCATTATTTGGGTAACTCCTCCTCTCCCTCTCTCCCTCATAACTCATGCCAACTCACACTTTAATTAAGTTATTGAAACTCTTAATCAATGAAGTGTTTGAAATTTGAACTTTTTATGCATGGCATGGTTAAAATAAAATAAGGGAGAAACCGTATTTTATTTTTGGTTGAGTTGTGTAGAGATTTTGGGGGGAAAAGCTCTTGAGTTGCGAAGAGCACTTCATCTCCTTCGTTGAAGAACTTCATTCTCCAGCGAAGAACGATTCTTCATCCTCTTCTTCCTCCGTGAAAAGGGAGAGGTCGCCGACCACGGTGATCATCGCCAACAACAATGTTCTTCTTATTCTTCCGACGTCGACGGAATCGATACCGTTCTTCCACGACACCCGACTACCGCGACGTTCGACTTTCGCGACTCGACGACGTGTGACGTCAATTTTGAGGTAGGGGTTAATTATTTTCTGTTTGTGAATACTTTCGTCACCGTTAAACGTTTTTAAATTGGTCCGCCTGTTATCGCAATAACGGGAGGAGGTCGGACCACACGAACACAGACGACCCTCCTCCCCCTTGATTATTTTAATTTCTTGCGGCATGAGAAAAGGCAGCGTGGTGTCGATGCACCACGTGGAAATAATGAAGTATGGGTGAAGAAGTGTGGCGCCGTCGCGCCACACTGTTGAAGTAGAACAAAGCTGCGGCACCGTCGCGCCACACCGGAGGACCTCGAAGATGCCACGACCAGAGCGGGGCCGCGGTGGAGGGACGTGGCTCCGTCGCGCCGTGCATATCAGACAAGGTCGCGGCCTATGGCCGCGGTGGTGCGGGAAGCGGCGGTCGGAACCGCCGGCCGCCGGAGCCGGAGGGCGGGACCGCGGCGGCCGCAACCGGCCGGCCGGAGTAGGCCGACCGTTTCAAGGGGAGACCGGGGGTTCGTAACCCCCAGCAGGAAATGAAGAGTGGCCCCCACATGGGGGTCGCGACTCTTCAATCAGGGGGCAACGTTCCCCCCTGTTCCGCCCAGCTCGAACAGCCGAGCTGGCCACGCGGGCCACCCGAGCGCCCCCAGGCCGGGCCGGGCCACACACTAATGAGCCGGACCCAAACCCGGTTCGGGTCGACCCGGGGGGGGGGGGGGGGTATCGGGCCAGGTCGGACCAGGCTCGAACCCCTATTTTCAGACAAATTCGTTCAAACGCCCATAACTTGGGCTACAGACCTCCGATCGATGCGCCGTCTGCTGCGATGAGATCCTTGGATAGAGATAGTCGTTTCGGTATATTAAACTAAATGTTTTGGAGAACTTTGGGTATGGACAGGTTGGTTCGAACACGAAACCAACTGGACCCTCGGAGAGGAAACACTTAAAACATGAGCTCCGGACGTCCGATTGACGTACCGTCGACTTTGTTGGATTCCACTTAGTGAGACAGAACTTTTGGAATACTTCTCCTGAGGTTTGGATGTGGTTGGAGTATGGCCGGGTTGTATTGTACCTGAAATCCAACCGGGCCCCTCGAACAGAAAAGCTGATAACTTTCAGACCGGACGTCCGTTTGACAAACCGTCAGCAGCATTGGTGATCACGTTGAGAAATGGTACCTATGAGTATACCCTATGAGAGTTCGAGGTACAGTTGAGATACGTCCGGATTGGTTCGCACACGAAACCAATCGGGGCCCCGGAACGAAAAGGCTAATAACTCACAGACCGAGCGTCTGATTGACGTTCCGTCTGTTGCGTTGAGATCCCTATAACGAGGCGGTCCTTTGAGATACTTCTTCGTGGGACTTTGTTATACTTGGATTATCGAACTGTAGCTCGTTGAGCGGACCCTCCCGGAGACGAGCATACGGAGTACGGAGACCGTGTAGCTGGCTAAGACCTGATGACTGCTTGACCGACTCGACTTGGAGTGAGTTGACTAGCCCAGTGGACAGAGCACTACTATGTTTGGGTGTAGAACCATGGAGGACGAAGCACTACTGTGTTTGGGTGCAGACCCGTGGTACTCAACAAAAAGAGTACCTCTGCAGGGTATTTGGGGGGGGGGGGGGGGTTCACTTTTTTGTTTGGGTGGCAGACCCCGGCGGGAAGCACTACTATGTTTGGGTGGATAACCCGCGGTACTCAATAGGAGGAGTACCTCAGCAGTCTTCGGTTAGTGAGAATTAGCTCAGAGTCGTGACAGGATCACTGTACTCTTCAGAGACGAGGCTCTTCAGCAGTTATGGTTTCGATAATGAAAATCCTCGTTTGAGCTGAGTCTATGACCTTTGTGTTTACCTCATGATTGAGATGGGTCACTTGATAACTTATGTATATGTATGGGCATATACCTGGGTAGTGGTTATCCATTGATTTCTTAACCTTTGTGTTTCCTCATGATTGAGATGGGTTACTTGATAACTTAGTTATAAGTATGGGCTTATACCTAAGTAAGGGTTATCTATTGAGATCCTTCTTTGTGGATATCCTTGTTGGATTTAGTAAGACCTTGAGGGTCTTGGGGTCCCTACTGAGTATCATTATACTCACCCCTGCACGGGCTATGCCTACACCTCGTTGTGTTGGTTGCAGATGATGGGAAGTGCTGACAGAGACCGAGTGTTCGAGGACTGGACGGTACCCGGAGGTGGACCTCATGATGAGTCAGTATCCAGATGTGGAATTCACAATGAGACGATACTCGGAGGAGGTTGACGGGCGAGAGCATTGTGGAGGCTATCTGTACCAACCCTTCAGGTAGGATCCGAGGTGGACGATCCAGGAGCTGCGCTATCTGTACCTACCCTTCAGGTAGGATCCGAGGTGGATGACCTAGGAGCTGCTTCTTTTCTTCCAGCTTCTTGTCTTTCTGTTTTAATTTCATTCAGTTGTAGCTGTACTTTCTATTGGGTTTTTATTCTGGCCCATTTACTTTTCAGCACTTTCTTTTGTACTTAGTGTTTTACTTCCGCTTGTACTCGGTGGTGTTTTGTTTACTTTTAAAAAGGCAATGCCTTCCCAGATATCGGGATTTTTTCCTTTGGTGCTAGTCACCAGCCCTTGGCCTATGGAAGGCGGGCTTGGGGTAGTCATGGCATGGGCCCTGAGGATGGTTCGTGACAAGGGAAGGTAAATTTTTCTCTTTTTTTTTCATATAGGAAAAGGAGAATTCTCCCACCCCGACCAGGATCAATTTTTGGGAAGCCATCATAGTGTAAGCCTCTAACCTTTATCCCTTATTTTTTTCATTGGACCCTTGCCCTATGTAATGTGAATAGAGGGAAGGCTCGTCACCTCGCCCTCTTCTTGGGTCGCCTCGACCTCGTCCACCCAGGCCGCCGTAGGTGTTCCCCCTTCCACCAGCTGAGGAAGAAAATTGTGTGTCATTGTTGAATCTTTCACATCCTCTTGTTTCTCACACCGAGCATGAATAATGTGGTCTTAGCGATTCATGATGATTACAACATGTGAACAAACACCCATGGTGAATGAACTACAAGAACTCTGATTCCTACCATAATCAGGATACGTAGGAAGCCTTCTCAAGGCCCGAGCTCACTGGATATCCCATTTAAGAATCCAAACCTAATTCCCTTAATCTAGGCATCCTCTTTAGGAATAATCCCCAAATTAAACCCCCAAAATTGTCAAGGCATACTTTTCAGGAAGTAAGCCCAAACTCATTTCTCTCAAAAGACATTACTCTCCTACTATATTCATCGAACTGCATAGGCTTTGATTCCCATCCAAATGGGATACGTAAGTGTCCTCTTTGAGGTTAAAACCCAACACTTCAAATCAACCCTACTCTCCTTGGGACATATTCCCAAACGAGGTATAATCTTACTTAGAAACCCATATTACTTCCAAGATCATTGGGCTATTTTTAGTACAGGTCCCACACCAAACTCAGAAAAAGAACCTTTCTCTTAGATAACCTTACCACATTACATTAAACTCTATGGTTAGGTCCTTATCACATGACCTTAAATGTATGATGTTTCCTAAGAAGCGGCACCAAAATACGAGGGTTCTAATTCATTTCACACAGATGTGTAGGTAACCCATTTAATGTGTACTATTCTAATATCAAAAAAAGGCTTCATCTCCCTGGATGAAAATAAATTTCAGAGTTCCCTACTTAGTGGATTAAATACTGGTATCGTCATAAATATGATTAAAAGAATCTCTAAATTTTATATTAGAGGATTCCATTGATAGAGAATCTTGAATACATATGGATATCTCTATTAATGAAGAACCTCAAATACATACAGATGATTATAATTTCTACACATGTTAATAAGTGATTGAAAATTTCAAGGGAAACTTATGTTATACTTGGTTAATTAGTAAGTATTCATGAAAATATCTTAAATTTATAAAGAGAGTCCCGGAGTAGACAATAATTCCCCAAAATGGGGTGTGATGAGTCCGAAATCATATCCTCTTGACCAAATCATGTTCCTAGGTATCATAAATTTCAAACATAACAAACACCTGACTCTGGAAAGAAGGTCCCCTTTTGATAAAGAACTATTTAAAGCTTTCGGTTCCATGAATAAATATAATGGAAACCCCATAGAAGCAATGATTCTTTAAACTAGAACACATGTTTCAAGGAACTATGAAATAAAAATGGTTAACCTCACGTGAATCCTTAACCAATTTAATAAATGTTAACTACCTGCCAGGCCCTTATCAATTGATAAAGGAAGGCCAAACAAAGGAATCAATCACGCATGTATCCATCTAAAATATGTCTCTTTAATGGAATTTATTGTTACTTTCAAGTTTTCCTCAGAACTCCCTTCAATCAAAAATTGATTTCTTCATGAAGACATATGTAATCTTCCTGACTGCTGCTCAGGATGGATCCTCATCCACGGGAAGTATGTTATCACCCAACCAACGTCTTCAATGTTGGGTCTCCAATGTGTTGGTAAAGGAGTATCTCTAGCACGGTACAATCCTGACTTTGGAGGCTACCCGAAAGGCCCTCCAGGTCAATAAAAATCCTCAATCATCCATCCAACAATGACCAATGACCAAGAAAGAGACAATTCCAACCACCATTTTCAATCGTTCCAGGTCCTTATCCCCGGAACACAACTACTAGTCCAACCCGTACTACGGGGAGGTAGATCAAGAGGTCACTTAGGGCCTCAATTCAAGGATGCATGGGTCCTTTCGGAGAAATTGAACCAATAATTTCTTCCAGAAGAATTGTGTGGAAGTGAAACACCAACATGATAGGGGTGTTTCCCATAGACGTTCGGCCTAGATCTCTCAGACCCAGGAACTCAATACAAATAGCTGGTGACAATTTCTGGTCTACAGGGAGCAGGTTCTTACCTCTTCCCTCTACGGAGAAGTCCATAAACCTAACATGATGGCAAAAAACAAGTGGGAACATACACCCATCCATCTGAATTTTGATTTACATTAGACATGTCTAGCAGCAACCCACCAATCCCACCAGAAAAATCTGGTGGAGTACCGTGAACAAGCACATACACCTGATTACAATCACCAATTCTGCCTGCATTCTCGCCTACCAATATTGAAGGATTTCCTTTATCCATAATTGATGAGAAACAACCAGAAAGCACATACACCTTCTAGTATTCATCAAGCATTCCAATAGTCTCATTTGGCAGCATCCAGAGAAGTCATCTAGAAAGCTCTGATGACAAATCTGGGGAAAACAAACTCTCTGCCCCATGCATGAGTATTGTCAATACACATTGATAGGAATATGATGATAGGATCAGGAACATACACCGACTCCTGATATAAAATGGACGTATATTCTTGTTCCAGTCGCTGAAGTCATCAAACATATCTTATCAATGGTGTAAGGGCATACACAAATTCCTACCCATATTCTTGAAGCATGTTAGGATATTATAACAACTACTTCAGCAGTACCAGGGGAACAAACACATAAATATATCCCCACCCATGGGATGAGACATCAACATGCCATCCCGGATTAGATACACACCTTTTTTCTAGTCTAGGAGGTTCATGGGGAATTCTCCTCCATATCATATGGACAACAAGTTCGGGAACATTCACCCTTTTCAATTAGAGGAAATCGGTCCGTTCTAGTGGCCGCTCAAAGGTAGGCACATACATCTTCCCATGATAACCACTTCTCCCAAAAATTGGCCACAACTAAGTGTAAGAGAACATCCAAGAAAAAGTTTCGTAAAACGCAGTTGGAAAATCAAGAGTCAAGCTACAGTTTTCCTCCTCTTAATGTTGGAGTTCTTGAAGCCCTCAGACATTTAACTATCGCAGTTCATGATCCAACCCTCCCATTACAAAATCATGTGAGGACTAGTAGTAATTATAAAGTTCCCCATTAGAAACTTCATCATAAAGGCTTTCTTCATCAAAATTATGTCAATCCAGAGATCCTATCTTTGGATGAGAGCCACGGAAACCCTTTGTGTGTCCAAAGGGCCAAAGAGAAAGAGGATTTATCCCTTGATATAATTCACCATGGTGGTCCTATCCATGATGGAATTCACAATGAATGTCATCTCCGCAATAGTATTTTTCATTGTCAAGATAATTCTATAATTTACAATATAGTGATGACAAAGCCCTCATATCTCAAGGCACTTGCAAACACAATACTAGACATGTCTGATGCCTTGTCATTGATGGGTGAAACACTTTCTCAACCAGAAGACATCTTAAGGTAATTTCCATTCTCCAAACCTCCCTTGGGTCATTTATCTTCTTTTACAGAGAATCCACTTTGGTCAGAACAAATGGAGAAAATTCTAGTGAAAGAAAATGATGATACATTAAACATGAGAAAATAATTGGCAAAAGGAGAAATACTAGTCATGTTCTGGAATTTGGAAAATTCTTATAATAACATTCCATAATTTATGGAAGAAGATTGCATTCATGATATCTACCTCAACTTATAGAAGACTCTTCACCATTTGAAAAATAATGTATTACCATATGTTGGATATCAAAATCATGTAAAGGTAATAAAAGGGTTGCAACACCAAATTGACTTGGCATCTCTATCAGTTTCCCAACATCTAAAGGTTGAGAAGCAGAAGAGAACCCCTTCAGCATGCATGCCTTAATGTTATAAAGAGTCTATGCCAATTAATTTTTGATTCCTCATCTGGTGTTCGTATCAGAGGATGGGGCACAAAAGGAGCATTTCATTTCACTGCACTCCATAATCAACAAAGCCTACCAAAAGTGGTATCAAGAACTATTATTTCCCACAGCTGGCTACAATCAACATATTTTTATGTAATCAAATGTATGCTCAATAACAGGCCTCAACTATCTCTCATTAGAGTCAAGTCCAAAGAAAAGAAGTTTTTGAGTTAATTTTACATCAAGCATATGAGAATCTTGAGCATGCCTCCCACTTAGAGAATGTCAGCCCTCAGATAACACAAATGTATGAAATAGCACAACGATCTTCCAAAATAGGTGATTTGAGTGGTTGTCAGATAATGCATCCAGCTAATGTCTGAACCAAAATTCTCAAAATCAGAAGAGTAGTTCCACGAATATCAAGCATAGCAGTTCAAGAACCACCCCAGCTTGCAAGTCTAGGGCTAATTTAATTAAACCATAAAATTCATTAGACAAAGATCAAAGGTTTGAAGAAGAAGAACTAGAATAACCCCAACCTACAGGACTGGGGGATTTTTCACATCTACAATCCCCTCCTTAATGGAATTCATTTTTCTCCGAATTAGAGAAGAATCCACAAAGAGAGCACACAACTGAACTCTCGAAGGATTCCTTTATGGTTATTGATTGTCAAAAATCTCCTGATAATCCATCATATATGAGGTAAAAGTCTCACATATGATATATAGGGATATGATCTTACAAAGATACTCACAAAATATCGTCAATGCATTATGCATTAGTAAATTTAATTAAGACCATTATAAAAGATCCTCTAGAAAATCATTCTAGTTTAGGGGACTCGAAATATGAAGTTATTATCCATAAAATGGTACATACTGAAGCAAATTAAGAAGGTGTATGTACCTGAAATTAGATGATTAACCAGACTCTAGGTATTCCTTCAAATAACCAACTCCCACCCCTCTAAAATGAATCTAATAAGGGGAAAGGTAAAATTCAGATTTCATATCCCTTTTCCACTAGAGATGGTCAATATATTTTTCATGAAGCGATACTTTCTCAGTAAGAAGAGGAGATAAAAGAGTTGAAAATACTCAATACAGAGTTAATTCGAAGCTGCATTTCTACTAGACGTACTCCCCATGCATACCCTCAACTTGCACTTTCTATAGAATCTCCTCAGCAAAGAGGATTTTTGGTAACTATAGATGTGGATAATGAATTCCCTTCATTGGGTACACAACCAAGGCAGGATCAAACACATCCGGATAAGATTATTCCCATGGGCTATCCAAGGAAAATACCATCACTATCACCAGTGGTTGTTCCGGTCATTGCACCAACTCAATATCCAATTGTTGTACCTACACATGTCCCAGATCATCTAGATATTCCACAAGTTCTAATGAACACAATTGAGGCATTAACAACTCAATTGGAATCTATGGATGAACGACGTGGACCAGTTCATCCTGAGAGGAAAGCTTACCCTGAGTGGGTGGACCTAATTCCTCCCCCACCAAATTTTGTGAATACCACATTTCCAATATTTAATGGTTCGGGAGATCCGGAACAACACTTAATGCATTTTGTTTATCGTTATGATCCCATCATGGGAACTCCTCAACAACAAGAAGTAGTAAAGCTTAGGTGTTTTGTGCAGTCATTACAATGACTAGCTTTTGTATGGTATAGATGATTTCAATCTTAATCAATTACTAGATGGGAAGATCTGCATTAGAAATTGCTTCTTCAATTCAGCACAACATTACTGAAGACAACAATTTTAGACCTTAGAAATTGAAAAAAATAGAATGAAAGAGTTTCATATTTCATTGCTCTATGGAAAGGATTAACGTATTCCTTAAGTCTGGCACTCCCTCAAAAAGAGTTTCTTACAATTTGTGTGGAAAATCTACGTGATGATTTATGCACACCACTAATCCCTGTAAAATAAACAAGAGGGTTTTGAGACCTTACATCGATTTATCAATAGATATAAGATTTTGTTTTAGAAACTAAGGCTAAAACTTGTGTAAGTCCATCAGCTCTGGAAAGAAGAACAGGGAAAGTAGAGACTGCTACTATTACACTCAAGAAAGCACCTATACATGCTTCAAATTCAAAACCTTCATCATATAGAAGGGCTCCGCCTCTAGAGCATCAACATTGATGACCACCTCATTAAGATGATCAAAGAGATCAAAGGTGGAAACGGTTTGAGGAATTAAAGAGAAAAGTTTATTCCTTCTGGAATGAACATGATCCTAGTTACATCATCTCAACTCTGGAAAACAATTTAGTTCAGTTGTCGAAGCTGAAGAAACCAAACAAATAATGAGATGTAGATCTTCCAAATTATTGTTCCTTTCACCAGATATTGGGGCATCCCATTCAGGAGTGTTTTGTTTTTAAGGACCTAATGAAAAAAATGGTAGACTCTAGACAAGTGAAACTGAAAATTTTGATAGCACAAGTTACATGTGTTACTTCTAATGATCCAAAAGAAGAAGGCTAATGACAGGAATTCAAAAGTAAAAATCTGCAGAAATATGATTATTGGATGATCAGGAAAATGATCAACTGAACTCATGCCATTATATGAAAACAGTTGAAACAAAAGATTGTGTCTTCCACCACTTATGCCACAACAAAACCACCTTCATAAAAAGGTCAATCTTCAAAGAAGTGAGGTGATCAGAAGGAAAAAAGAGCAGTCAGGAGAAGATGAGCTCGTGTTAAGTCCAAAGTTGTCCTTGACCCAGGAAGATGTCATGCCACATGCTTCAAAAGTACATGCACCACCCTACCAAATAGCACAACCAGAAACAAACTGTCAGGAAAAATCTTTATCAGATGAATAATTGATCTTTGGTTTCGTCAACATCATCCACTTAATGGATCCTTATTCTAATGATGGTCTTGATTATACTAATCCTGATATTTATGTACCTAATTTTGGAACCATAGTAAGAGGCCAGGGTCAAGGATACAAGGGAAGACGTGGATATTATAGAAGCCACTATTTTAACTCTACCCCTGCTCGAACCATATATGTAGTGAAAACTCATGGAAGAGCTCTTCAGTGGGCTCCAAATGAATAAAGAGATTCTTCCACACAAGATAGGTACGGTCCTGACATGATTATTTTGGAGGAATGATTAGAAGTCACACCATCTTCCTCTTAGAAATTAAATATACCTAATCAGTCTAATCTACCAAAGCCCAGAGTATTTCCAACCCCTGCTCTGACACATGGTACATTTACATCAGAAGCATCAAATTCAAAGGTACCAAAAAAACTAAATCTTATTGATGGGAAAAACAAACCATTGAACAAAAATTATGATGTCCTAAAACAATTGGCCTATGTAACATCCAAGTTTTCAATTTTGGATTCCTTAAGTCTATCAAAAGATATTTGAGAAGCACTTATTAAGGATTTTTCAATTTCTAAAGAGTTTGAAACAGAAGTTGTTTCCACTAAGATTTATCATATAGAGAATGATCTTATAGAATGTCATGAAGTCATATCATTTATGGATGAATATTAAGATGATGTTGTACATGGATATATTAGACCCTTGTATCTATATGGTAAGGTCAATGACATAGACATTCGACGAGCCTTCATTGACAATGGATCTGGAGTCAACCTCATTACCATTTGTAAACTTCATAGATTGGGAAATACTGAATCTTAAATATCCCCTTCTTCTTTAAGGTTACTGAGTTATGACGAGAATGAGGAAGAACTGTGGGGCGAGATTACACTAAAAATACAATTTGGATATCTTGTGTCTAATTCATATTTCATGGTTGTTCGTCAGGACACGACCTTCAACATTCTACTTGGAAGGCCTTGGATACACCAAAAAGCCTCCATACCTTCTTCACAGCACCAATGTCTTAAGTATTTATTAAATTTCCAAATCGGGACATTTTATGGTGACAAGTGATCGCATAGCAGTTCTCTATTCAATTCCACTTTTACACCGCTGTTTTAAACTAGTTTTGTAATGAATATTAAAAATATAATAATAAATTGAAATTCATGTTTTATTCAATGAATTAATGTTTATTACTATTAAAATATGCAATTATACTTGTTTTGATATTTTCATTGAAGGTGGAGGTGATTTGGAGGCCCGAAATCATCCAGAAGCAAAAATGGGCCAAACTGCATGACATCCCTATTGAAAGTGGGTGCCCTATACCCAAATTGTATTGTACATTGATTATTATTACATGTATTTTGTTTGTTTTTATAAATGTGTTTATCTTACCATGATATTGTAGATACTTCTACATCCACTTTGTTTATGGAAATGTCCTTAGATCACCTATCACATCAAAGGGTTATAGCAGGTCCCAGGCTATAATGAGAACACTGAGATGCCATGACAGTAATCTTAAAGTAACATCCTATGGTCTTGTTACATCATTCTGAGTGGACACAGATGATGTGTGACTATCAGGTGTTGGGGGCTCATAAGCATTGAGACATATTCTCATGAAGTTCACACTTGATGATCTCTAGTAATTGAAATCATGAGGAAAAACCCGCTTAATAGGAACACCACATGTTTCATGTGTCATTGGTCTTTCCTATCTATGGACATGTGTAATGGTATCCTGACTTGAGATCATTATCAATTAATTTCATTTAATTATGTACATTTGTTGTAAAGAGAAAACCATGGCGACAAAGTCATGGTTAGATAGTTTGTATCGGGTACGTCATTAATGTCATGACATTGATTGAATGATCGAGAAATGATTTGTCACTTTCGAGTTCAGGAAGAGATATCTCGGGCCTGGTTGATTAGGATGGTTGCACCTTCAATAAATCCATGGCCATGGTAGTCGAAGGTAAGACCGTCCAGAAAAATCATCAAACAAAATAAAACAAATAAACAATGATGACACTAGTATGCATTATTCTTTATTGAGATATCGATGATGAAGAGATTATATTAAACGAACCATGTTCATAGGAAGACAGTCGTTGCTATGACTTTGCCTTATCTCTATAGGTGCCTCGATGGGTTGCTAGACCCCGCTTTTGGTCGGTGGATATTATCCTTCGCTATTTTGGTAAGGTCCTAGAGGGTCACACATCATAGTGCCTTGATAATCTGCCATATTTTGGGAACATGAATATAGAACTTGGTGGGCCCCACCAAAGGGTCCGAGCACTATCCATGTTCTATGGATCACCAAATAATAAATAAATTTATTAATTATTCGAGTTTAGAATAATTCATTGGATTTATTTATAACATGTATTTAAAAGTTATATAGTAAATACAAGTATTAATATTATTCGAATGGATTTAAATATCCTAGGTTCGATTAATATTAGTCGGAGGAATGGGTCGAGTTGAAGACTCAAATTTATCATGTAATATATTTATCTATTATAAGTATGTGATAAATTAGTAATATTATTTATGGAATAAATTTATTTGTCATAAATATATATTTATATCACTTATATAGAGGACGTCTATTACACCGGGGGCCGGGTATCTATACCGCGTGTTTTAAACACTCCCTATATAAGTGAGAGAGACGCTCTACCATGGACACTATTCAAGTGTCAGGATTGAGAGAATCTCTATCCTCCTGGAATTTAGAGAGATATTCTCTCAAGAAAAGGAAGATCTTCAAGTTCATCCTTCTCGGATTGAAGCTTCTTCCATTGCGGTGATCGTCGTTGCACTGAAGTGATCGTTGAAGATCCGCACTAGCACCCTGATCTTGATGAACGGTGCATGAGTAGATTCAAGAGGTGTGTGTGGACGATCTAGAGGGATTCGACATCGGAGTCTTCGAACAACAATTGTCGGCATCCTGCAGTGGACTTGCACATGCTAATTCTGAACAAGGCACATGTTTAATTTATTTTTGTGATCTACTTAAATCTTGTGTGATCCTCAGAATGAACTAGGAGAAGATCAATGGATTTTAAAAGTTAATGTCACTCAGGTGAAGAGGAAAATTTTAATTTCCCGGCCCACCAGCTTCCGCTGTGCCGTCCAGGTACCAAACTGTGGTTTCAGAGGGAACACAAGGTTTTTCTGAGTCAACAAAATTAAAATGCATTAAATTTAAGTTTGGGGAGTTAAAACAGTTCATTCAGATTCTACCACGTGTCGTTTCATTTTTGAATGATAGAGTTACAATCATTTAAAAATTTTAAACGGATCGACGTCACATGTTTTTTTATCTCATTCATTTGATGTTAATCTCAATTTTATTGAGATAAAAATAAATGTTATTTTTATTATTATAAATTATAATATTTTATTTTATTATATAATATTATTTTCAAGACATGAAGTCAAGTCCTGTTTTAATTTATAAATATTAAAAAAAAGGGAGTACCAAGACCCCAATTTAAGGGTCATCATATTTTATTTCTATGAAATTAAAAAAAAAGTGGACTCCCTTTGGACAAAAAATAAAAAATAAAAAAATGGGGAAGGGAGAAGACCCCCTTTAGGGTCTCCTCTCACGTGGCGCACATGAGAGAGAGCCCAAAACCTACCCGGCCTCCCCTCCCACCAGACCTCCTCCATCCACCCGAACCTGCGCCGGCCTCCCCGCCAGACGGACCGCCTCCATTCGGCTGCCCCGAGCCCGCGTCGACCTACACCCCATGCCGAACCTCCTCCTCCCGAGCTCACCGGACGACCTCATGCCAGAACCCCGCACCGTACCACCACCAACGGGCCGCCCCGAGCCCGTTCCAGACCCCTCATGCCGGAACGCCTCCTGTCGGCCACCCTGAGTTCGTCGGACGGGCCACGCCGCACCGTCCAGGCCGTCCCAGACCGAGCAGGCGCCTCGCCGGCTCGCCGAAGCAGCGGGCTTCCGACCATGCAGCGCTCCGGTCTATTTCCCGACCTCCTCCCACTCCCCTCGGACCTTGTTAGAATATCTAGTAACCGCGAGAGTCGTTGGATGCCGCGGTCACGCCGCGGTCACGCCGCGGTACCCTACTCATGGACGACAACCTGCGGTGGTACGCAGTCCTGCCAGACTTCTCTCCGGCTAGAGGTAACCCTGCATTAAATTAATTTTAATTAATTTGGTTTTTTAAATTAAATTAATTGGAATTAAACCAGGGGTTTAATTTTTATTTTAATCTGAAATATTAATTTAATTTTTGTTTATAATTAAACAAATGGAACCGAATAAATAAATTATTTGAATTTAATCAAATTCATTTAATTTGTTATCACACCCTCACATTATTTAAATTTATTGTAATTTAATTTTATGGCGCATTTACCCCGACTGGTCTTGAGAAAGTGACCAAACTGTCTATGTGTGGAATTTATTTATTTATTTAATTATTTATTCAATGAGTGCAATGATTGTAATATTTAATTAGATAACTGAAGGTCTTCGAATCTTATTTTTATTCAAATATGTATAAGGGAGTTCACGTCCATTGCACTAGATGTATTTTGTACCCAAGACCCCCTCGCCTGCGTGCGAGTATATTTGTAATTATATGGGACTATCCCAGAGGCAGACCCCGCCATAATGAGGTGATAGTCCAGACAGGAGTTGGGCGCTTTGCACTGGGGTAAGCAGCGACATGAGTCATGTATAGACTCAGGTATGGAGGCCCATAGGTGATGATTGATCAGTTATCAATCGATCATTATAGAATGCTCAAGAACAGTTGGAATGCATGATTTACTTTATGCATAGCTTATTATTTTATGCGTCTGCATGATTATTGTGTGATCACATAGAATAGTAAAGAAGATAAAATGCATAAAGATGTGACGAATAATATTCTACTTCATGCCTAGTTGTGAGCGCGAAAACCCAGTTTGAACATAATAAATAGAAAATAATTATATTCGTCAATAAATATTAAAAATCCCTCAACGATATATTAAGAATAAATGCCTTCCATTTCTCACATCTAAACAAAACCATCTGTTTTGGTGATCGTCCGCCTTAGTTGAGAGTGCATCTTACTAACGGGGCATTTTCATGAGAGAAATGGGTCGAATTAACTAAAATGAGTAGTCAAGGATTAACCTTAGCTAACTAACTATAACGTTAGAGGCAAGAGGTTGAGGGGATAAAGTTCAGATTCCAAAAATATGGGACTTTACTCCACAACACAAGGAACCACAAGAACAAGTGGTTGGACAGCATAACACCTACCTGGAAACCCTCCAAGTAGTGGCGTAGCCCTAGCTTGTAGACTATGAGGGAGGTTTTGAGGATCCTTGACACTAAAATTCTCAAGTGATAGAGTATTACAAATCTAATAGTGAGGGCTATTAAAGTTCGTTAAAATCGTGGGAGACAATAAATTATATAATAAATTAATCATAAAATGTCAAAAGGTAATCAAGACAAAGTACTAACTGCTAAAAGTTTATCTAATGTAGATTCAAAATGGCAGTCACCAACACCACAAGCACTTTATCACTATGATCAATCTTGGATAAAGAAAATATTCGGACCGACAATAACTTCCAGGAGTGGTACATGAACTTGCGCATAGTACTATGCCAAGAAAGGAAGTTATATGTGCTGGAATCTCCAATTCCTACTAAGCCTCATCAGGGAGAAAGAAAGACGAAAAAGATAAGTGGAGAAAGCATGTAGATGATGTGCTTGATGTACAGTGCATCATGTTGTCATCCATGTCCAGCCAATTGACAAAAATTCATGAGGAAGAGGATGCCTACAATATGCTATCACATATCCAAGAACTATATGAGGAGAGGGCTAGGCAAGAAAGCTATGAGATCTCATGTGCACTTTATAAGTGCATGCTAGAAGAAGGGCACCAAGCCGGTCCTCACGTACTCAAGATGATTAAGTATATTGAGAGGCTTGAAGCCATTTGGTTCAAACTGAACCAAGAAATTGAAGTGGATATCATTCTTTCCTCTTTACCGTCAAGCTTCTCGACTTTCATTGTCAATTATAATATGAATGATATGACAAAGTCACTACTGGATCTCTTGGCTTTAGTTCCCCAAGATGATAAGGACATGAAAAACACCAATTCAACTATCCTTATGGTGAACATGAAAAACAAGGGCAAGGCAAAGGGGTCTAAGGCCAAGTCATGTCCAAAGACACCAATGAATCATCCTGCAAACAAGCAAAAGATTCATAGGAAAAGTAATGAGAAGGAAGTTGTCTGCTTTGGATGTAGAAAGAAAGGCCACTGGAAGAAGAATTGCATAGGTGGGAAGAAGAAGCAAGCTGATGCTTCAACTTCAGGTATTTTTGTCATTGAATGCAATATATCTTTATCAACATGTTGGGTATTGGATACGGTATGTGGTTCACAGAGTTGTATTCATATACAGGAACCAAGTAGGTTCAAGAAGATTGTAAAAGGTCAAGTGGATCTCCGAGTTTCAAATGGTGCAAGTCTCGCGGCCTTGGTAGTGGGAGACTATCACTAGACTTTACCAACTGGGTTGGTTCTTTTTTTAAACAATTACTATTATGTACCATCTGTTACTAGGAAAATTATCTTTGTGTCTGTCACGACCCGACCTCGGGGCCCGTGCAGTGACTACCCCAAGCCCGCCTTCCATAGGCCAGGGGCTGGCGACTAGCACCAATGGCGTAAATCCCGATAACTAGGAAGGCATTGCCATTACAAAAGCAAACAAACACCACAGAGTAAGCAAGCGGAAAAGTAACACAAGCGAAGAAAAGTAAAAGGGCCGGAAATACAAGCCCAACTGTAAAGTACAACTCGAAAGGGAAAAACAGCAGCTGGAAGAACGAAGCAGCTCCTGGGTCGTCCTCCTCGATTCCTACCTGAAGGGTAGGTACAGATGGCTCAGCTCCTGGATCGTCCACCACGGATCCTACCTGAAGGGTAGGTACAGATAGCTCCTCTACTCCTCGGGTCCTGTCGTCTACTCCGGGTACGTCCGCCCAGTGGTCCTCCTCCGGGTACCGACCTACTCCGCAAGCCTCAACTGCGATCTGCGCTGTCCGTCGTCTGCAACCAACACAACAAAGTGCGGACATATCCCGTGCAGGGGTGAGTATAAGCTACTCAGTAGGGACCCCGAGACCCTTAAGGTCTCACTAAATCCAACATGGATATCCACAAAGTAAAGACAGCAATCACGAAGTAACATCAGACTCTACTTAGGTATATGCCCATACATATACCTAAGTCATCAAGTAACCCATCCAATCACAAGGATACACAAAAATCATGAAATCAACGGATAACCATCACCCAGGTATATGCCCATACATATACCTAAGTTATCAAGCGACCCATCTCAATCATGAGGAAACGCAAAGATTCATTGACTCAGCTCAAACCAGGATTTTCATTATCGAAACCGTAACTACTGAGGAGCTCCGCCTCTAGAGTGTACAGTGGTCCTGTCACGACTCCGAGGTACTGCTCACTAACCTAAGACTGCTGAGGTACTCCTCCTGTCGAGTACTGCGGGTTTGCGGCCAACTACCGGGCGCTCCGTCCGCTGAGGGTCTGTCGCCAAATACCGGGCGCTCACCCAAATAGCCTACTGAGGTACTCCTCCTGTCGAGTACCGCGGGTTTGCTGCCAACTACCAGGCGCTCCGTCCGCCGTGGGTCTGCCGCCAAATACCGGGCGCTCCGTCCACTGGGCTAGTCGACTCACTCCAAGTCGAGTCGGTCAAGCAGTCGTCAGGTCTCAGTCAGCTACACGGTCTCCGTACTCTGCACGCTCGTCTCCGGGAGGGTCCGCTCCACGAGCTACTGGTCGATACTCCAAGTATCACAAAGTCCCACAAAGAAGTGTCTCAAAGGACCGCCTCATCATAGGGGTCTCAACGCAACAGACGACGCGTCAATCGGACGCCCGGGTTGTGAGTTATTAGCCTTTTCGTCCCAGGGGCTCGTTTGGTTTCGTGTGCGAACCAATCCCGGCCGTATCACAACTGTACCCTGAACTCCCATAGGGTATACTCAAAGGGACCGTTACTCAACGCAATCACCAACGCCGCTGACGGTTCGTCGAACGGACGTCCTGGCTGAAAGATATCAACTTTTCCGTTCCCGGGGCCCGGTTGGATTTCGGGTACAATCCAATCCGGCCATACTCCGACTGCATCCAAAACTCGGGCGGAGTATGTCAAAAGTTCCGTCTCATCAAGAGGAAGTCAACGAAACAGACGGCGCGTCAATCGGACGCCCGGTTTGTGAGTTATTGACTTTTTCGTTCCAGGGGCCCGGTTGGTTTCGTGTACGAACCGACCTGACCGTACTCCGTCGGCATCCAAACCTCGAGCAGAGTAAGCCAAAAGTTCCGTCTCACTGAGAGGAATTCAACAAAGCTGACGGTACGTCATTCGGACGTCCGGAGCTCAAGATATGTGAATTTGACCGAAATGGTCCGAAAACGGGGGGGGGTCCGGGTCCGGGCCGACCCGGCCCGACCCCCCCTGGGTCGGCTCGAACCGGGTCCGACCCGGTTGGCCCGGCCCCGCCCGGCCAGGGCCGGTCCGGCTCGGCTCGGCCGAGCGGCCTGACAACCCCGCGGCACCCGCGGGGTGTCGCGCTGGACACCCGCGGGGTGCCGCCTGATAGCCCCGCGGCACCCGCGGGGTGTCGCCTGACAGCCCCGCGGCACCCGCGGGGTGTCGCGCTGGACACCCGCGGGGTGCCGCGCTGGACACCCGCGGGGTGCCGCCTGACAACCCCGCGGCACCCGTGGGGTGTCGCGCTGGACACCCGCGGGGTGCCGCCTGACAACCCCGCGGCACCCGCGGGGTGCCACCCTGGACACCCGCGGGGTGCCACCCTGGACACCCGCGGGGTGCCACCCTGGACACCCGCGGGGTGTCGCCAGACAACCCCGCGGCACCCGCGGGGTGCCACCCTGGACACCCGCGGGGTGCCGCCGCCTCCGGCCGCCGGCGCCGCCGCGCCGGCGACCCGCGCCGCCGTCGGCTTTCGCGGGCCACCGGAGACGCTCCGGTGGTCCGATTTGCTCCCCGTCTGCGCCTACGGTCATCCCGGGACCCGACCTTCACTGCGGAGGCCTCAAAATTAACTTGCGGCCTCGCTTGTCGTCGCCCGTCAATCTGCGCTCAAGAAAAAAATAAAATTAATTTAATCTGCGGCCTCTTTGGCGCGGCGCGACGACGTCGCGTGCTTGAACGACTTCTCGGCGTGGCGCGAAGGCGTCTCGATCTTGTTTGATTTCGTTCCACAGCGCGGCGCGACGGCGCCGCTCAATAGTTGTCGTACGATTCCCGCGTGGTGCGACGACACCACGCCATCTCGCTCCATCCGCAAGAAACAACAAGAATAAAGGAGGGGGGGGGGGGGTCGGCCGTGTTTGTGCGGCCCGACCCCCCTCGCATTAGATTGATAACAATCGGCCTTTCTAGAACGATAATCCATCACAATCTTTTTAAAAATAAATAAAAAGATTCGGAAACAAGGGCCGACAAAAAAAAGAACCTTCAAGATCGAAGGAAAGATCAACAACTTTAAAAAGGTTTAAAACCCCTACCTCAAGCGTTGTCGCTCGCGAGTTCGTCGCGGAAGAGGACGATCGTCGCGGAAGAAACGTCGCCGGAGAAACGTCGTTGATTCCGTTGTCGTCGAGGTGCGTCCGAAGGGAGAACGTCGCTTGGAAAGGAACGATCGTCGCGGAAGAAACGTCGCGGAAGAAGCATCGTTGATTTCCGCGGTTTCGGCGTTCTTCGCCGGAGGCCGACGTTCTTCGCGTTCTACGCCGAAGAAGAACGCTCTCCTCCAAATTCTCCCCACGCCACAAGCTTCCACCCAAAATAAAATAAGAGTAATCTTATTTTATTAACGCACAAGCAACGATTAAAAAAAAGAAACGAACAATTAATTCCAAGAATTAATTTACCAAAGAAACCGCCCAATTAATTGGACGAAAGAAACAGCCCAATTTAATGGTCTGTTAAGAAACTAAGAAACCGCGTCAGTTGACTTTCAGTTTCTTTGACGGGTTTTTGCGGGTGCGTTACTTAGCGGAAGAAACGGCGGGGCTCGTGCGGGCCCCACCCACAAATATCCTATCAAGAGGATAGGATATTTCAGTTGCACCCTATCCGCTTCAACTAAGCTTAACCAGCTTAATGTGGCTTTCAAGTGGCTTCAAGTGAAATAAAAATAAAGTTGTCGTAACAACTTTATTTTATTTCTTAACCTTAAGTCCCAAAATTTAAAAACCACACCTGAGCAAACGCAACTCCGAAAGAGGCGTTTCTAGGCCAAACCCGGCGCTGCGATTTCATCGGTGCCCTCAGAATTCGATTCCGGGCACCGGTTCAAAAGTTAGAAAAACCAGCTCGTCCGTTCACTGAACGTACCCGAGCCAAAACTTCGGAAAATGATTCCGGGCACACCGGGCCTCGGAATCAGGTGCCGTCAGAAACTGCGTTCTTGTAAAATTCCAAAGAAAATTAAGAAAAAAAATTTCCTTGAAATTTACGGGTCTTTACAGTGTCAAGTTTAGACACTATGGGTTTTTATTTCAAGTTTGGAAATAAAAGTTTTCTCTTTTATCGGGATAACATATGTTATGGTATGTCACACATAAACAATGATTTATATATGCTAGAACTAGAAAACTCAGTATTGGCAATCAATGAAAAAAACAACCAACATGACTCAAAAAACACCCTCCTATGGAACTTCAGGCTTGGTAATGTAAACGAGAAGCGATTAGGAAGATTAAATAAAGAAGGGTATCTAGACTCGGTACAGTTAGAACCCTTAGATATATGTAAATCTTATTTACAAGGAAAGATGACCAAAGCACCCTTCTCAGGAAATGGAGAAAGAGCCAATGTTGTGATGGAATTAATACATACTAATGTATGTGGTCCATTTCCATTAGAGGCAAGGGGTGGTTTTCTATACTTCATTACTTTTACTGATGATTATAGTAGGTATGGCTATATCTA